>JASDDO010000014.1:153945410-158745410 GCA_030015575.1 Agapanthus africanus | reverse complement strand
AGAGGAATTAAATTCCTACCGTGAAAGAATTAAATTCTTATTTAGGGTAAAACCCTAATTTTATCCCAAAGGAATTAAATTCCTATAATTTTGTGACCATTGAATTCTCAAAACTTAATTCATCCTCTATGTTTTGGATCTGCATGGCAGGATCTCAACCCAATGAGAATTAAATTCTCAATTCATGGAGAGATGTGCACTTTGCAGATCCTTCACCAGAGAAAGAACTAAGTTCTTTTCTTTATATAAGAGTTAAACTCTTTTGAGAATTAAATTCTCTTTTCCTTCAAGGAGCCTTCCCTTTCTTACCTAGGGTTTTCTTTTGCAGAAGATCCAAGTTCCTCAAAGTATCTAGCTCTCTCTCTTTTCTTTCCTCTGCGTGTGTCTCTCTATATATTTTTTTTATTCTCTTGGCTCCTATTTATAGGAGAAGCAGCCGAATCAATCAGTTTTGACGAATCTTCATTGAGAGATTTGATTTGCATCCATCATTCGTTTTGGACCTTTGGATTATTAGGTGAATTTTATTCACCATTGGATTTCAAATCCAGGGATTCCCCTTTGTTATTTCGGTTAGATTTAAAGGGGAAATCTTTCCAAACCCGAGATTTTCCCATAGATAGATCACCTCTGAATCTTCAATTCGATTGGTTCCAGATAATCGCTTTCCTTCATAATTTAATTCTGTTGACAAAATGGGCTTTGAAAGCCGATCACGTGTGACCACGTGACCCATGGTCACGTGTGGACACGTGACCCTCTTTGGAATGAGCCTCCCTCCTTCTTTTTGCACTGTCTTCTGGTTGCTGCTTAACCGTCACGTGCCACCACGTGACCCCCGGTCACGTGTGAGCACGTGACCCTTGTTTGGATTCTTTTTCTTGGTTTAACTGGAGAACAATTCTGATGTTTTGAGCGTCACGTGCCAACACGTGACCCCTGGTCACGTGGGAGCACGTGACCTCTTTTGAAGCTTTTTCCTTGATTTGATCAGGGATCCGGTGTGCCTTTGACGCTTGCATTTAAATGTCACGTGCCGACACGTGACCCTGGTCACATGGGAGCACGTGACTCTTTCTGAAGCCCTTCTCTTCGATGTAGTCAGAAAACTGAACTTGCCTTGATGATGCGTTTAGGTGTCACGTGCCCACACGTGACTGCTGGTCACGTGTAAGCACGTGACCCTTTTCTGAAGCTTTTCCCATAAGCTTTCTTGATTTTAAATCAGGAAACAGGAAGTACTCCAATATATGGGCCGCTTCATTATCTCTATACGTGGTTGGGGCTCCACATACGTCAAATGTACAGGCCGATTGCACCTTTTATTTTCACCCAACCTCCTTTTCTTTCGATGGTAAGGCTAGCTGGTGCCTTAACCAACTCTACTTATGTGAAATATGCTGTGAGGGAAGACTTTAGGCCTACCCAGGCCAAGTATCTGTTTGTAAGGAGAATAATTAGTATTGACATTCCGGCAGAATAGGTATTTTCTGCTACATCCGGGCTATAAGAAGTGACCAAAAGTCATACTCTGGGGTAGATTAAATCGATAAGGCGAGCTCTGGAGTTTTTGATCTCTATAAGATGCAAATTGATCCTGTAACATTTCAAAAATTATAATGTTATTTTGGAATTTAATTAAATATTTTAGAATTTAATTAATTATAGAAAATGAGTTGTATTTGGTTTCCTTAAAATATCCTATAAATATATCCGTATATTTTGAAATAAACCAGTATTTTAATTATCCAATTAGGATTTGTTTTAGTATGGCAAGAAAAATTGATATGTTAGCATTTTTATAAAATGTTGGGATTTTACCATGGTTTGGTATTGCTTGGATTAAGTGTGTTGTTAGAGAGGGGGGAGGGGGGAGGGAGCCCATACCCTACACCTAATACCAACACCCTCTCTCCTCATAACTCATTCTCATCTACATTTTCTCTCTCTTCATTCATCCTCATCTTCCATCTCAAAAATATCTCCCAGCTCCTCACACAAACAAAAAAAATCTAAGAATTCATCTACTAAAACCCATGGATCTTGCAAATTTCTTTATCTAAACCGATCAAGACTTCAAGTTTGGCCACTACAACTTCAAAGATCTCCAAATGGATATCCTTAGAGTCTGGATCTCCCTTTTCCTTTACCCAAATTGGTAAATATCCCATTTTTACTAAGTTGTTATAAGTCTTGCCATATTAACTTTGTGTTTTAAGTTAAAAGTCATCATTTTTGTTGGGTTTGGTCTTTCAAAATTACGTTTTGAAGTGATCCACTAGTTATGGTGAAAATTAGTATGGTTTACTTGGTGACTAAACCCTATTTGAGGAAGCATAGGGTATTTTGGTATAAAAGAATTGATTTTTAAGGTTTTGGAAAGTTTCAAGTTTTTGAAAATTAACATCAGTAGATTCCTTCTTCAGACGTCTGTCCCCTAGAGCTTCTGACGTCTGTCTCGTAGTCTCTGATTGGATTTTTGTTTTGTGCAGATGTTTATGGGTTTGAGGTTCAGACGTCTTTCGTCAAGTGACTGGGTTGATTTTAGTAGTTCTTCAGACGTCTGATGACCAAAGCGCCAGACATTTGTTTTTCCCCCAGACATCTGTGTGAAAGTCTCGGGTTAAAAATCGGTTTGTTCTTTAGACGTTTGCCTCATATAGGTTCAGACGTCTGTTGTTCAATATTTTTGGCACTTTTGAGTTTTGAGTTTTTAAACTTCGATTTGATCATTTTGATTTTGAACAACAATTCTGGAGGGGGGAGGGTAGTTCTACGTAGTTAGCATACGTAGCTCACATTAATCATAGGTTTTAACCTATGTACGCTTCGTTCGTTAGTATAGAAGCCGATATAGATTATGGTTTAGATATTTATATGATTTCGTTATTGTTTTGATTGTAGATTTGATCGCAGAGACTTCCGATGTGGCAAGAAAGGGAAAGAAGGTTGTTGGCTTTGACTAGATCGAGCTATACTTGGTGAGTAGATGAGCATCTACAAGTGGGAACTTTGGAGGATTACATATAGCACTCCCGACTACAAGAAATTTATAAAACTCCGTATCTATTTTAAAACACATGCTTATATGTACTCATTTGCTAAAATCACCATATTGGCTAGAATCGCCATATCGGCTATATTTTCTATAATTGCCATGTTGCACATACGCTTGCTAGAATTGATATGATGTCTATACTTATTAGCATTGTCATGTTGCACACACATGCTAGATTTGCCATGATTACATATATACACTTGATAGAACACTAGCACAAATACTAATGATTGTCCTGATGCATAATCACAGACTAACATACAACACTACACATCATTAGTACTGTTATAACACTTAGAAACTGCTATGCTCTCCGTATTTCAATGACATTCATGCAAGTATAAATAGTTGATTACCATGATTTCGATATACGAATGACATTGCGATATAAATTTGTATACGATACTTGTCAACTGCTGTATAGATAAATGATACATTGTTGATTATGATGAGATTTATGTTTTCTATGGATTTCGAGAAACCACAATATGATTTATAAAACTTGTTTGTATTTGCAAAAGCATGGTTTTCTCTTGATATGATGATTTTACGTCCACCATGGGGTTTTGGTATTCATGATATGATTATCTGAATCGAGGCAAAGGGGGAACCGATTACGGATATATGGTGGACCCGGTACGGTACCGAGTGGAAAGAGGCTCATATAGGAGGATGAGGTGAGCCTAGCAAGGATGAGGCCGACTGGTGATAGTATGGGACAAGATGGATATCCGTAGGATATCGACTGATGTGAGAAAGAAAGAAAGATGACTGATCTAAGGGACAGTGTCTGAGGAAACACATGGGATTTACGTATCGATGATTGGCACGGATTTATGATGATTTGTTTCCATTTGCGCGATCTGATTTTGATGCGCTTTTATTTATATATATGATGTATATAATGTACATATCTTATGATGATTATTTCTACTCATTGAGTTGGCAACTCACCTCATTGTGCCATAGTTTCTTACATGATAGACCATACAGATACTTAGCGGATCGTCAACACATCTTTTGGGGTTTTATCGCATTGTTTTGCTAGGTGGGTTACGATGTGTAGTAACTGCTTTTTTGTGTATATTTCCTTATATATAGTGTCACACCTTCGATCAAAACTTGTATATTCGTGGTATTAGACCGAGTCGAGATTCATTACTATTCTTTTGGATGTCGAACTTAACTTGAGTCGACTTGATGATGTTTATATAGTATTTATTGCTTATTACTTGCATTATTCTTCATCTTGGGCGTTGTTTATTAATTGCGTGGAAGTTAGCTCTCGTTGTGAATGGTTTTATATATATTATATCTTTGTAAATGTTTTTATTCAAAATTTACAAAGGAGGTGTTGTTCGAATTTTAAATGACGAAAATATTTTCAAAATCTATTTCAAACAAAACTTACTTACACTTTTAAACAGATTAGCCTTCAAACAAACTTGATTTCGTGTTTATAAACCCTTTCGAAAACTCACCTCCATAATTTCTTTTAAAAAGGTTTTAGATCTTGGTTTTGGCTTAGTTGGGCCGCGGTGACATTAGAATGATGTCAAGTGATTTAAGTGCCGGTCACGTACTATTTCCGGGTCGTGACAGATCGCTTATCGATCGAAGGGCATTCTCAGTTTTGAGCCTTGTTACCCCAACAGGCTCGGGGGCCATATAGGCATCAACATTTTCCCTGACACATTACTTTTGAGAATATTCAACCCTCAATGGAGGTCTTGGGGCAATGCTGGTTTGAACTTCGGTATTATTATACCGGCTCAAAATTTTTATTGCCGCCCGGCAATTGTCAAGGTGACGCTTCCAATCTACATTTGCAGTCTATCAACAGGCACTATGAAGATACGTTCAATAATTCCATTGATCAAATATTGAAGAAATCTCCTCACAGAGTGGTCCCGGGCGGAGCAAGAAGCAGCTCAACTCATGTAGCTGGGGACAAGCGGAAAGAAAAAACTATCCCGCAATCCTGGATGAGAGGAGTCGTTCGCAGACCAATTGGCTTTATAGATTTTAGCTTTAAGTCTTTGGATGCGACTTTCAACATACCGGGTCAATTTTCTATTGAGGGTCCCAGCGTTGATATCCCAGATGTTGGTCTTGATGCTCCTCGTCTGAAGAGGTTTGCTGATGTGAAGAGATTAAAGAACCTCGCCATCACCGAGAAAGATATTTACCAAGCCTTCCACATTGAAATGATAGAAGAGCTAGGACTTCGCAGAATGGTCAGTCAGGTTGCCCGCAACTTGGAAGTGTGGTGGGATTTATAAGAGGGAGCTAGTAAGAAGAATGTCGGGACCCGGTTCTTGTTTATGGAGCAAAGTGCCACGCCAAGTGTCGTGTTAAGTGGGCGGGGGCCACCTCTTGAATCCGTGGGGGCCACCTCTTGAGTCCGTGGGACCCACTGTAGAACAATGGTGACTCTTCAGAATACATTTCGAAAGGGGGCAGATCTGTACTATAAATGGAATGATACCACTCTTCAATACAGAGGCGTCTTTTAAGTGAACCGGAACTACAGGAGCTTGAGAACTCCGTAGTTAAGCGTGCTCGGGCCAAGGAAGTCTTGGGATGGGTGACCTCCTGGGAAGTGGCCCCTGATCGGGTCCGGTTCGCTCTAAAGGGAAAAACCGTGCGGTTTCGGCCAAAGCGGACAATACTCTCTGTATTGGGGATGGGGCGTGACAGAATGGTATCAGAGCTGGTCCCTCAATAGTAGGTCTGTGGTTCGAGGACGAACCATTGTTCAAAAGTGGGGAGAATGTCGGTATCCGGTTCTTGCTTACGGAGCAAAGTGCCACACGGAACAAAGTGCCACGCCAAGTGTCGTGTTAAGTTGGCGGGGGCCACCTCTTGAATCCGTGGGGCCACCTCTTGAGTCCGTGGGACCCACTGTAGAACAATGGGGACTCTTCGGAATACATTCCGAAAGGGGGCAGATCTATACTATAAATGGAATGATACCACTCTTCAATACAGAGGCGCCTTTTAAGTGAACCGGAACTACAGGAGCTTGAGAACTTCGTAGTTAAGCGTGCTCGGTCCAGGGAAGTCTTGGGATGGGTGACCTCCTGGGAAGTGGCCCCTGGTCGGGTCCGGTTCGCTCTAAAGGGAAAAACCGTGCGGTTTCGGCCAAAGCAGACACTCTGTATTGGGGGTGGGGCGTGACAAAGAAGAAAGAGGACCCTTACAGTGGCCATGATGCCTAGGCTCGTGGAAGATTTCCTTAGCTTCATGCCTTCTTGGTTCGATGATGATGCTCCTGAAGCTCCTCGTCCGTCGATGCCCACACCTAATGTAGTGATCGAAGAACGTGAGTAATTTGTTTGGTTTTGTACATAGTTATGCTTTCTTTTTAGTTTGTTCATCATCTAATGTGTTTGCATGTTTTTCTTCACACCAGGTGCTTCCGGGTTACAACGGAGAGGATACCACCTCCTGCCTCTTCAAGCAGAGCAACCTCTTTAAGCAGAGCAAAACAGGTAATTGTTCCTTTCTTTATTCCCGTGAGGGGTGTCATAACAAAAGAGCTGACTTTGGAGGATGAAATTGACCCTTCAGCTGATTTACAACATAGGAAGAGGAAAGCTTCGATAGTCTCCACTTTGCATGAGCCCCAACCCCCTGCTGATCCTTCTTTGCAGACTTCTGAAGTTCAGAAGAAGTCTCACAAGAAAATTGGTAAGAAGATATCAATGATCATTCCATATGTTTATTTTATCAGAATGTCAATTTTGAGTTTATTAATTTCTTTCCTTTACAATTGTCAGTCGTGAAGAAGCCAAGGAGGTCTGAGTCAGAAGAATCAGCGATGCCAGAAGAATCGACGGTGCCCCTTAATATTTTGCCGCCAATTGACAAATACCGCCACCAGTCTTCCATGATGCTGACCCCATGGAGGAGTCTACCGCTCAGGATGATTATTCCCTTGCGGATATTAATATAGATGATCATGCCGCGCTGACAACTCTGGAGGTAGATATGACTTTGGCCGTTTTCTCCCCAAGGGAGACATTGGATCCTTAGACTGGGTCCTAGAAGAAGATGCAGTGTGGGACGTAGCCTATATGACTGATCAGGTTCCCGTTGCTCCAAGTCAGGAATAAGATGCAGCGGTGGCCAAAGTTTTGGAAGAAGAGGTCACTCAGCAGATAGGTCTACTGACTGGTTCGACCTCTACCGTTCCTCGTCAGGAGGAGGTCTGTGCGATCCAAGACGGTGCTTCAGGAGAAGGATCCTCCACTGTCCAAGATGCTAGCGTCATTGGTTTAGAAGGTATAAACATCTCTCATCGCAGGGCTCATAAATCTCTACGTTTAGCCAGTAAATTTGCTCTTTATTTACCTACTGTATTTCCTATCCTTTTGATGAAAATATGAGATCTGGATTTTTAGAAATATCAGAATGCAGGTTAATGCGTGCATTCAATTTCCTTTTTGTTACATGCATTTCTTTATTTTGTTCTTAACTCTTCTTTTCTCTCTTTTGTGTAAGGCCTGATAGGATGAAGTACTTTAATGAAATATCGGCGCTGGTGAATCACAGCATTGAGGAACGACTGTGTCAAATTGCAAACCACTAGTCACCATCGAAGTTACAGATCCTATAGTGATAGCATCTATGTTGAAGGCAGCTTTAAGGTCTTTTCAAGGCGCGTTCAATGCGTCCCCCAGGCTGACCTTCGATCAACTCGTTCTGAAGGCTAACACGTTCTATGATATGCTCATGAATGCCGGAGTAGACATCACTGGTTGGCTAGTTCGTGTATGTTCTTTGGGGGAAGAGCTTCTTAGGCTTGAAGCCGTCGTAGAAGTGAAGTCAAAAGCACCCATTGAAGCTGTTGCTGCCGACTTGCCTGACTTAAAGAATGAATTAGCAGAGGCCAAGGAGTGTTATCAAGAAGTCTATGCTTCTTATAAGGCAAAAGCGCTTAGGCAATACGTGAGGGCGAATAGACTCATCAACATACTTACTACTATGGCTAGATTGGAGCAAGAACTTAATTAGGCCAACCAAGAGACTATTACAGCCTGATAAGCTCTTGATAAAAAGGATAAAGGGGTTCAACGTTTTGAAATGGATGCTTTGAACCAACAGAGGGTGGTTGATGATCTGGCTCGAAAGGTGAAAAGACTTACTGATGCTGAACAGCAAAAGGAGGTTAGACTGTAGGCGCTGGAGGAAGAAGAACGGAAAGGACTTGCTACAATTCGGTCTCTTCTAGAATAGGCCCCACTCTTTTTTCTTCGTTTCTTCTCTGGATGTGGTATCTTTTTTTGCTTTATGTTTAGAACCCTTTGTAGCAAGACTCTGTTTTCTAACAGAACTGTTTGTTTTCCTTATGAATTCCATGAATTGCGTGTTTTATTATTATGCTGATTTGGTATCATGTGTATATTTGGATTGGTTTGATATATACTCATCCACATTTGAAGCGTAAATGCGGCAAATACATCGTCCGTAGGATCTATAACTGTGAGTCATGTGAATCAAATTTACCTATAGGCAGCTTAAAAGTCCATCACTTTATCCGTAGGGCTTTTGAAGCAGTATATTTATCAACATTGGGAACGCCGTGTGATAAATGCTTTATCTTACGATTCCATAATCTGGCCTATATGACTTATCTGGATGTATGGGCATCAATTCCACCTTTTTGGACACTTATGAGATGACCACTTTACTCTTAAAATCTTCAGAATCCGGTTGGTAGTAGTTTCCCGGCGTTAATGTGTAACGAGGCAAATACATCATCCATTGGATCCACAGTCCAGTCTTTGTGACTTATTGGGCTATGAGAATTGGCTCTTCCTTCATAGACGCTTACAAGTTGATCACCTTATCCTCTGGATCTTCGGATCTGGTAACAGTAGTATACTTGCCAATCTTGGAACACAATATGCCAAGCATATTTTCGATTCGGCCTTTGTAGCTTAATGAATCATTTATTTCATATCATTGATGCTGGAATACAGCTCGATGAGTTAGTATACCCAATTCGGTCTTCTTGACTTGGTGAATCATAAGTTTGAAGTCTTTAATATTGGAACGCAACGTGACAGACGCATCAGCAGATGGACTCGGCCTTTGTAGCTTAATGAGTCTTAGATTGGCATCTTCAACACTGGAATACAATGTGATACATGTACCTGCAGACAGAATGCAATATTGATATTTTTTGTACCCGTGGATTGTATATGGCGCGCTAAAGTGTCAGACCCGTAGGGCGTAATACTTGACTTCATTGTCACGTTGGTTATGTGGTGTCCAATGGAACTTTTGGGTTGTTTGTATTTTGTTTTCTCATGAATCGAGAGGAATTCATGAGGGTTAATTCACCATTGAGTCATGAGGATCTCATTGTGTGGTTTTCCTAGCATGTCGAGAGGATCTCATAGGATGTTGACTTCTGGGTCACGGCGGGAGCATTATCAATGTAGGCCATCGGCAGAGTTTCATAACTTATGAAGCGTGACGGTAAGCCACATTTGTAAGTCGTTAGTGAGATTTCATAGTCTTATTTGGTTTGATCCCTATTTTGTTTGGCGGAGCCTTTGAGCTTAGAAGCACTGCCGGGTGGGACCTTTGATTTGATTCGCTTTGATTATCCTGACGATGTCTAAACACTCTTTCAAGAGCATCGGTGGGACTTTTGGTTGGATTTGCTTGATCATTTTGACGATGTCAAAAACGTTCTTTTGTATGCCTCAGTGGGACTTTGCGGTCATTTGGATTACTTGAGACACACTTAATGTGTCCATGCTTTGGAGCGACCGTAGAATTGCCTTAGAGGAGTTGACTCTTTATGGTCAATTATTATAATCACGAGATAATCTAGAAAATTCCCATTTGTCGGAGGTCGTAGACAAAAATGATTTAAACGGAGCTGTTGCTACATTAAGCTTATATTCCTTATCAGCTTGACTAACAGATCCGGGTATTTCAATATTAGGAATTGAACCCCCTGACATTAATTTTGGTCGTCGGAAAGTATAGAAGGATCTAATATAACTTTCATTTCATTTTTTATTTATCTTTCCCATTTAATAAAAGTATTGTTATAGAAGGATCAATAACTTCTCGGCTTCAATCATTCCGAAATGCGCGTACTAGAATAGTAAGGACGACGCATTTTCATCACTACAACCAAGTAATTTTATTCAAACTGCTTTGGCCAGTTTAGGGACATGGAGGTCCGTCTCAGCAGAGTTTTCGATTTTAGTATCTTTTCATTATTAGTAGTTCTTCATCTTCTTCATTGTGAGGGGATGATTTGTGAAAATCGTTCATTCTTTTGAGAGGGATACAATCCACACCTTCAACTTGTAATTGTTCACAAAGTTTTTTTTTTGAGTACAAAAACTTTTCATTTGTATGAGTCTGGGTTACCCATGGATAGTATATAAAAGATGTCTATTTCATCTTCTACAGGGTAAAATTTTAGTTTAGGAACGTAGTGGTCCATTGAATGCAGTTTAGGGACTTGAAGATTCATTGGGTAGGAGTAATATATTAGTTTAAAGTCATTTTGGACAAATTCATGTTTGGGGTCATACCGGTCCATTCTGGTTTAGGGACTTGGCGGTTAATTCCAGTTTAGAGACTTAGTGGTCTAGTTTAGGGGCTTGGTGGTCCATTCCATTTTAGGGACTTGGCGGTCCCTTGATCGTTCATGGATAGTGTATGATAAGTTATTTTACTCTCCATAGGGCAAGGTTTGGGTTGGTTCATCAAGAATGATATTTCTTCAGAAATCGACCGTTGATAGGTGGCATAAGCTTTTCCCTGTTCATGTCGATCAATTGGTAGGCTCCACCCTGGAAGACTTTCTCAATAACTTATGGGCCCATATAGTTGGGCTCAAATTTCCCATGCTTGGCACGGTTTAGGATAATAGGCCGGCGTAAGACAAGCAATGGCTCATTCTTTATGTGGTACGGTATGCCCATAAAGCTTCAGCTAGCCTCTTGTGTCAGTCCTTTCTATTTTAGAGACCATTTTCTTCAGTAGCTTTATGAGGGTTTGTGTAATAACCCTAAACTTTCTGTACAGAATTTTTTCAAAAATACAGAAAGGAATACCTAAGCCTGAGAATAAGTTATAAATTTGATTTGCTTTTGAACAATAAGAAAGCACTTGTAGCTCATTGGTAAAGCCTTGTACTGCTGTGACGTAGCCCTTGTGATTGAATCCCCCCAGCCACATATATTTTTAATTTATTTTTCTTTTAATCTTTTAGAAACCCAAAGGTTTGCACGTGCACTACATGTAAAATAAAAAGTCACACAGAGTAATCAAACACGTGCACTGAGTTATACCTAGCGACAGGGGCACGTGGCCAAGATCTCACCACCCACCACCGGTTTTTGGCCGGCGAGATTTGCTTGGTGATCGGCACCGGCGGCCCCTCGTAAGGAATGCTCTCCAAATTTCAAACGCAACACCCCTTCGCCTACCCCACTACCCCCATATTGTTTGTTTACTCTGAAAATATCCAGAGAGTGATAATTCCTTTCTTTAATTTATTTTTAATGCACATTTTAGTTCCATTCTTCATTATCCTAAACCCTAATTTTTCCTATAAATACCACACTCCATTTCACCCCTCCTCATTCAGAATTTTATTACAAAAACTCTCTAAAATTTCCAAGTCTCAAGTGGTGTAAGTAGAATTAGCAAAGAGCGAAGTTCCGACGACGTTTCGAGGAGATTCCGGCAACGTAACGAAGCCACGATGGTTCCGAAAGCTTACTCCTTCTCCCTTCTTTCTTAATATCCAGTAAGTCCCCTCTCCCCTCCTCTTTTGCTATTCTAAAACTTCTCTTTTTCAAAACTCATCGGAAGCGGAGTTATTCCGACTTTCGACTTTCTTTTCTTTCAAAACACAATTTCTCTTAAACAATAAATTACCATATCTTCTCATAATGTTTAATAAACATAAATAAATACATTAGAACAAGTTTTATCTCAAAAGAATCTATTACGCAACTTTTATCGCATTTTACGGTAAAATACCATATACTTTACTTTCAACACAATTCAACATATTTTGTATTACCTTTAGATAACTCACGAGGTAATGGCCTACCTCATCCCAACACATATCTTTGACATAGTACGATGAATTTTGGGACTCTAGTGTATGGGAAAATACGAGATTACGAATAAATATCTTGAACTTTCAAAACCGTTTTCTTTAAAAAAATATGTTAATTAAATTTCTTGCAATTACGTCTCTACAACCCATTTTGGGGAACCCCGATCAGGATGGTATGGATTATCACACGTCCTCGGGCCTAGTAATGCAAGATGCAGACCTCCGCAAGGAGCATTCGATCTCGATGAAATTTTTAAGAAAATGAGATTTCTACAAAATAAATAAAATTTATTTTATTAAATATATAAATATTTATAACTATTATCAAAATATCTATTTTAAATATATTATAAATATTCCATGTTTTCTAAATCAAAGAAATCACAATTTCATGAAACTACCATTACAATTCAATACAAATTCCAGTATTTCACTAAAATATCATATACAATGAAAATCAGGTTCTACTCACTAGAAATTTCACTTTAAAAAAATATATATGTACGAAAACCCTAAAGACGATAATTAAATACTTGAGGTGTATTTTGAAATTATATCAAACTATTTTTTTCATAAAACCCTCTCAAGTTATACTAAATTACAATAAGGACCCTAGTAAATATAAGTTTAAGCGGGACCAGTTCTCTTGAGGCTCAGGGAGCCGGAGAATATGGGTGCTTGCCTATCTAAGGTAGATAAACTAACAACGGTTTTATCAACATGGTAATTGTCTTGGAAAAAGACACAAATCCTGTCGTCCATGTGTTAGTTATATGTATGCCCTAGAGGCCATTACTGTATATTGGATGTATATTGTAGTGGATGCTGGGACATTTATAGGAAGGACTTTCTTGCTCGACATGATAGTACGCTATCTGGTTGCACTTTATCTTAACATGTATACTTTCTGTCTCTCTGATTACATGTTGATAAAGCCCTTAGGATGTGTACTCGACTTCCAGGACTGTGATGTAGATCATACTAGTGGGGCCTGGGTAGTCCATGAGTACATCCTTGAAATGTTCCTAGTCAAGGGAATATCGAGACGGGGCATCGATATTCCAGAGTAGACTAGCGCATATCTTCTCGACTCATGCGATGGGCGATGGATGATCCCATATCCATTGGTGTTTGACATCGAAGATGGTATGCGGGTGCTCAGTGGAGACTGGGTACACTGAACGGACTCGCCGAGAACTCCCAGATGGTATTATACCTCACGTCAGATGGCAGTTCTCTGGTGACACTAGTACAGCTTAGTCTGTTGACCCGAGATCGTCATAGAGTCTTGTGTGTCTCCCACTGTGCTTTGATTTCCACCCTACCACGGCTCTACTGAGTTGTGCAAACAGGTGGTTTTTGGGTACAGTCCCGATTCACATGGAGGCAATGAGCGATAGGAGGGGATTCGTCTCTCCCGGTATTGGGGGTTGATGTTGTGCTATGCTCGACTGACCATAACAGGAAATCCCTGGCCATGGTTGCAGTGATATACTGGTAAGAGTTATCAGTAGTTTCACGAATGTTATGGACCCTACGTCGGCATGACTTATCGAGCTATTGGGGTCTGACGTTTACCACCCCTAGGCGAGATATGCGACATATCAGACGAACAGACCGGACTATACGGTAGTGTTACTGGTCGGATTCGCAGGAGTGTGAGCGGGCTTGCTCGTCGATCTTCTGATCGCTCAATACCCGGGTGGCCGTTACGTTTAGCAGACCGCTTGCGGCTTGTGGGTGTTTGATATGATCATCATCTACTGCCGGCGTATTGACGAGTCTTTAGAGTCCTACACAGAGGTTTCCTGGCTCAAGCGAAACGAAATAGGAGCACATATGAGATATGTGCGGGACCGAGAATAATGCGTGTATGTGATACCGCATTCTATTATCGCGATGAATGTATCGATTGGTTATATGCGATATAACCTAGTTATCGAATCAAGGATTGATTCGATAAGCCGTTACATTGGATACTAGTCGGTTATATACGATATGACCGGATCGTTAAATCAAGTGTTGAATTAATGATTTAATGTATAATTATATATTTGATATATTACTTTGCATTAACTAGTATTGGTTCACTTTAAATGGATTTACTCACTTGTATTGCACATTGTATATGTGATATATTTTTGTGCACATGATTGTATCATGTTTGATGATACATGCAAGCTTGGGTTTGTGTAAAGAATTGACCATGGTTATATGAATGGTTAGGGTTTCATTTTCATTTACTTATTCATTTATTTATTCTTTTTGTTTATTTTGGAAAATGGAAAAGATAAAGAAAATGAAATGGTGGCTTATTTTGTTTGTAGTTAAGGATTCTAGAAACTTTGATTAAGCAACCATTTTGTCTTCATCTCCAAACCCAACCATTCAACTAACTTGGGTTGACTCTCTACACATAACCATGGTTACTATCATGATAAGTATCATTTTATTTGATAATTAAAATAATCTTATCGTATATTCTTTTCTTCTTCTTCTTCATCTTCAAGTTGAAGAAAGCTTGCACCTTTAATGGCAACTAGCCAAAACAAGTGAGAAATCCAAATCTAAAGTCTACCCATTTCCTATTTCTTCATCCTCTACTACTTGCTATGTAGTAGAATGTGTTGTCTTCACAAGTTTCTTGACTTGGCGAAGGCGGAGCTTGAGTTTTGTGATGCCTCGACGTAGATCATCTTCGGCATCGAACCGACGATCAAGCCCGCCCATTTCTTCGACGAAGCCGATACTTGAGTTCGGGGTTCGATTTGGACAGCGGAGATGACTTCATTGCGGAGCCGTGGAGGTGGTGGACCGGATCTACAAAGGTTGTATATCCGTTCCCTTAGTTAAAATGTTAACTAGTTTGCTTGTTTCGCCTAAATATCTAGTAAACGATCCGTAGTCGGGTTTGTAGGCACCCGTAAAATTTTATTTGTGCATGTTTGATCACTTGTGAGACTCCATTAGAGTGCCTAGGAACCCTACACCATGTGCAGTTACCGATAACACTAAAAACTAAATCAGGACTTCAATTTTGTTTAAAAGTCTGACTCAGTTCGAGTCACGGTCAAATATGCAATCAATCTGACTTGAACATGATTCAAGTATAAACTGCAATCCAACTTGAATCTATCTATACCAGAATTCAATCTATAACAATCTGTCTCGACTGAACCGAACCATGGATATACTCTGTTTACACGTCTATCCATTTATATCCATTCCATTTACATGATATCATGGTTTCGGCAAGTCGTACAAATCTATTATACAAACAATACAAATCAACACAAAATACATTACGGCGTTTAAAGGGGTAGATTGGTACGGAATGTGTTAAAAGTGGCACGAGACGGTCACCTTAATACACCTAACCTGAATATTCATTGCCGTTGTACTGTGCCTGAACGGTTCCTTGTGCTTCGTATACCTTAGTCTCCGGAATAGTGGGACTCCTCTCGTATACACTGGCATATTCTGTACCGAGGTACAAATAACCGCGTTAACATTATAATCAAACACTACTAATTATACTCTCTTTCTGTCTATTCTATCTCTCGACAAGAGAGCATATGCAGTTAAAGCAAAGGTCTCTATCTATCTTTGGGACTTACCGAGCGATTGTTCGCTGACGACATTCCTATTTCTCTTCTTCTTTGGAATGTTGTCGGGTGGATCAGACTCACTAGAGATCGAGCCCAGTACTGAGGACTTGGAGCAGTTTGATATCGACCCAGAGCTGTAGGCACTTGCATATACTTTTCATTTCAGTGATGCCATTGTTAAGGCATTTCTTTCTATTCATGTATTTACATTTCCAGTTGTACTTGTAAAGAATTGTTAAATAAATAAAAGTTGCTTTTAATTTATATTCCTGTCTCTTGTGTACATTTTTACTTTATATTGCTTAGATACGCTTAGTGTATTTACTTCGGAATAAATATATAGCGGGCCTCGCCGCGTCCCCTTCCCCGTACACTGGAAAACGGGGCGTGACAGGTTTTGTTGGCGGCCCATGCAGGTCAGTGCTGCATGGAACCCGCCCATGCAGGTCAGTTCTGCATGGACATGTGGGTCAATTTTTCATGAAGTCCTAAGCAATATAACACAAGAATCGACAACTAAAAACATTCTTTACATTTCATATTTTTTGAATCTTACAATTTCATATACTTTGAATCTATCCGAACCCTATTTTTCATTCAAGGTTATGGATTCTCCAAACAATACCAGTACCAATTTCAACAACACCCCACCACTGTCATCAAACTTTTCTTGAATCTGTTACAACTTCGTTATATAAATTTCGAGGACAAAATTTTTATAAGGAGGGTAGAATGTAACAACCCTAAACTTTCTGTACAGATTTTTTTCAAAAATACAGAAAGGAATACCGAAGCTTGAGCACAAGTTATAAATTTGATTTGCTTTTGAACAGCAAGAAAGCACTTGTTGCTCATTGGTAAAGCCTAGCACTGCTGTGACGTAGCCCATGTGATCGAATCCTCCCAGTCACATATATTTTTTAACAACTTTGAAATTCGACAGCAAGCACATGAACATAGAACTGTGATCCGGAAAAATTGGTCGATCGAGATTTTAAGCTTGTGCAAACTAGCTAGTAGGGTTTATGGGGTGGCTCTGATACCATGTTGGGTTATGCTAGCGCCCTGGCCATCAATCCGTAGCCAAATGCGGAACAAAAATTTATAAACTAGCGCTAACACAACCCTATCCTACGGATCGACCATTAACCCTACACTAGAAATCTATAAAGGAGTTTAGAAAGTTATACCGAATTGATCCGTGTCCTTCGGTCTTCAACCACTTTTCCAAGCTTCTAGAGGCCTCCATGATCAAGCTTGATCTTCGGTCTCCCTCCATCGAAGATGATCCACCCGAGGATTGTATTCCGAGTTCCTACCTCAATAGCCGAGGTAACTAGGGTACCTAGATTGCTAAACTAGATAGCCTAGAAGATGTACAGTATAGTGATGGATTAATTTATCCCCAAACACCCTAGGTTTCTCAATACATGAGACTTGAAGTGTGGAGATAGAAGAAGAAGCTTGAGGATGAGAGTGATAGGCAACCCAAGAAAAATGACTAAGTGTTTTTGTGTGTTGTGAGTGTGTGGAGAAATAATGGAGCCATCCAAATAAATATCCTATGTCTCCAAAATATTTTAAGTCAACAAAAATATCACAACAAACAAAAATGAAGCATGCTAGAATAGTAACCATAACTCACTACTAAGTTATGCCACTAAAAAATGCAATAAACACCTCATCCTCCACCTCAATAACCTTTTAATCCAAAATGATTTAAAACATAATGAGGTGTAATCTTCTAAAAGTAATTTTGTAAGAAATTACAAGAATACCCCTCATCCGTATATACATACCCGTATCCGGATTCCGAAGAATACGAATACAATAAGACAAAAATAATCCAACAATATAATACTAGGATCCGTCTTAAACCAAAGCCCACTAGTATTATCCGTCCGAATCATGATCCGTGCACAAGTGCACGTATATGATCGAACCCTGCCGTAAAATCATACGGCTTATACATCGTTTCGCCCGAAGCAGGAAAACCCTCTGTATAGGACTCTAAAGACTCATCAATACGCTGGCAGTGGGTTTAACCACAAGCGCGTCAGCGGCACTAGATATACGTAACGGCTACCCAGGTATTGAGCAAAAGGGAGGCCGACGAGCAAACTCATCCTGAAATCCCTACTGTGCCCGACAGTGACAATATCTGTACAGTCCGATCCATTCATCTATGAGTATCACATATCGAGTCTAGGGGGTGGATAAAGTCAGACCCCTAATAACGCGACATTTAGTGTCGGTATGAAACCCATCACCCACTGAGAAGCTACTGATCCGAATTAGTAATTCTCGACTTTCTTGGCCAAGGATTTCTGGTGATGGCCACCCATGCACAACGCGACATCAACCCCCAATACCGGGAGAGACGAATCCCCTGGCGATCTGCTCACTGCCTCCATGTGGCTTGGGACTATATCCAATTAAAACCTGTTTGCACGACTCCTTTGAGCCATGGTACGGTAGTAATCAAAGCATAGTGGGAACTCACACGAGACAAATGACGATCTCAGGTCGACAGACTAACCTGTGTCACATGGGAACTGCTATCTGACAATAGGTATAATACCAACTAACCTGTTCCCGGCGAGTCCATCCGGTATACTCATAACCCAATGAGCACATGTATAAATCTTAGGTGAACAAACTGACACCAATGACTTGTGAGACCTGCCATCGCCCCTAGTCGGGGTCTCGATCAGTATACACTAGTCTACTCTGGAGTATCGATGAGCAGTCTCGAAACTCCCACGACTAGGGACGTTTAAGGATGTGCTTATAGACCACCCAGCTCCCACGTATATGATCGCCATCATAGTGCCGGTAGTCAAGCAAGAATCTTATGGGCTCTATCAACATTTAATAGTGATCTGTAATGCCACCTAATGCTGTATATGATGATAAAGACAAACCAGATAGCATACTATCATCTCGAGTAAGACTGTTCTACCGGTATAGGCCATCTCTCAATCATCATAATCATCTGCCTACGACTATGATAATTGCCTTGAGGGCACTATAGCCAACAATAATCAGCAAAACATATACTTATCTTAAGATAAAGATAAACCAAATAACATACTATTATATCGAGTAAGATTGTCCTGTACATACATATCCCTAGCATTTTATACAATAAAGGTCTCTAAGGCATACATATCCAACAATCTCCCACTTGTACTAAAGCCTGTTATTGGCGTATCGCATGCCCAAAGTTATATCTCACTTTATAAAATAAATGTACAGATATATCAGTTTGAAACTGGTGCATAACTACGGATATTCAAAACCAAATATTTTCCGCCCGGCAAAAAACTAGGTGATTTCCTCAAATATCACCAATTACGACGAATTCTGATATAATGAGGATATAATCACCTAATTCCCATTATTCTACTCCCACTCATCATCTGTAATGCTATACAGATGTGAGAATCAAATCTGGTAAATACATACCCTGGAGTTAGAATCTAATTGGAAAATCAGTTTTCAATTAACACTGCACAGTGAAACTGAAATATGAAAATGTTTCAGAGGGGTTTTCGGGTATTCCTAGTAACGCCTCTTCCACTATCCAGATTCATGACTGTAACCGTATGTTTATTTGCCATCTCTCCAATCCCTTTATTTGTCTTTACTTATTATCTTCTGTACACCACACTTAGGCTTATTGATTTTCTTCCTTCCCTATTTTTCGGCACCAGCCTAAGGTTTGGAAGAAGACTATCTAATAAGCGTAATAGGTGTACCCTCCTAATCCTAGGAGCCCTCGCAACCTCAGAGATCGTAAAGGGAAAAGACAACTGAATAATCCTTATTCTGTTTCTCTAGAACCGGAAACCATCCTCGAATCTGAAACAAGTTTCTTCGAGTTCGTATGTAACTATACGATGATCATATCCAATAAATATGGATTTTCGTAGTGATATGGAGTGTTCCTGAGAAATGCAAAGGTGAAGTAGGAGTAGTGATGATATACGCGACATTGTCGTGAATGATAGCAGTCGCAATTAACTTTGCCCTCTTTCTAATCCTTTTATATGTCTTTACTTATTACCTTATGTACACCACACTTAGGCTAATTGGTTTTCTTCCTTCCCTGCCCTTCGGCACCAGCCTGAGCTTTGGAAGAAGACTATCTAATAAGCGTAATAGGTGTACTCTCCTAATACTAGGAGCTCTCACATCCTGAGAGAAGGTAAAGGGAAAAGACAACTGAATAGTTATATTCTACTTCTCCAGAACCGGAAACCATCTTCGAATCTGAAACAAGTTTCTTCGAGTTCGTATGAAACTATAAGATGATCGTATCCAATAAATGTGGATCTTTGTAGTGATTTGGAATGTTCTGGAGAAATTCAAAGGGTAAAAGTAGGAGTGGCAATAATATATGCAACTATAACAATCCAAAAACCAAAGTGTTTTAAAATGGTTCAGTTAACTTGGTTCATAAGTTTTAGTTTAGGGTCGGACCATGGTCGCTGAAAAAGAGAGAGAGAAAAGAAACACTCAGCGTGCACTCTAACCTAGATCAGAATGGTTAATCATTTTATCTAATCAGGATGGCTCCCACTGTTTCCTCGAATTCTCCTCCAAACCTAAAAGAAGAATTAGTCGGGATCATCTAAAATCACTCGAGGAGTAAACCAACTCATCAGTGGGAATCGGGATCCAACTATCATCGTATGATAACTTGATGGAAGCCACTCAAGTTATCACACTCCAGAAGGTATGCGCATGCCAGGCAAGTTTCTGTTTCGTTAGAAACTCCTGATGTGGCTTTTTTGCCCCTTGCTCTTATGACCTTGACGAAGGCCAACATATTATAAGTCACATGTCAAGTTCTACCCGTCATTTTTCAGGTTAATTTAAACCCACTCGTACATACCCTTGACGAAGACCAAAATAGCAGTACGACTGTCCCAAACCAACGCATCTATCCTTGCTACAGATGAACATTCAGCAGCTACCAATCACTATGCCTTGGCGAAGGTCAAAATACATAGATTGAATACTACTAAATACCCAACTGAAACGACGGAGGTCTACGGTTGGTTTTTTGCGAAAAAACTTTAACGTACCGAACTTGATATCGCTGAAGGAATCCAAGTGGTTTTACAAGTATATAGTGGCGAAAACTTTTGCTAAAGAGGTCACTTCCGGTGAAGGGATCTCGGCTCTTTCCTCATTGAATGAGGTACAGGATATTACAAACCGAATACCATGAAGCAAAGCAAAAGAATCAACTATAGAAAAGTTATTATGTTGACGCAAACTTCTGCCCAACGGGTCACTCCCGATGAAGGGATCTTGGCCCTTGCCCCGTCGAATGAGGTGCAGGATATTCCAAACTAAATACCACTGTGCAAAGCAAAAGAAAACGTCTGTAATGTCTGTTTTCAAAAAACTTGGTTCCAACAACATCAAATAGGTTTGTTTTCCTTGCATTGATCAGAATCAACGTAGTCCCATCAATTAAACATATCACACCATAGAAAGGAACGAAAATAAAATGTACGTATATGCTATCCACATTCTCCACCGGGCCCCGTCATCACCTGTTAGGTTACTTAACTAACGACAGAGCGGGGGAAGGACTAGCGCGGGTGCAAAACATATACAACATCTACGAGTATATATATAAATATATATGACAATCGTCCCAGGCATGATATAAAGCAACATCACAGAAGCATCACAGAAACTCAGCTAAGCAACACAGAGTGGTGGATAAACCTGGAGCCTCGAGTTTCATTTGAGAAGAAAATGAGACCCGACGTTCCCCTATCGTGTGGATAGCCTGCGCAATGAAAACCTAGACCCCTACGAGTGTGGCAAGTCACCCGCCAATACCAGAAGCGAGGCAACCCCAATCAACAACGTGAATAGGCTACCCAGCACTCCACGGAATCCGATAACTTGGGCACCCTTCTTTGGGTCAATCTATACCCCCTACGAGCGCGGCAAATAGCCCACCAATTCTAGAGTGATGCCCCTTCCGTCTTAAAGCCATGAGATGCGGGCTTGTTGCCCTCTAGAACTCGACTATTCATGCACTCCACCGCGGGGTAATCCAAGTACAGAAAAGAAAACAAATATGTACAAGGGTGACATCGACCTCAACCCGGTCGTGCCCCAAACAAATAATGTACAAACAGTTAGAGCCGGCAGTCCACATGTCGGATGCTCGCCCCGCAATATCAAAAGTACAAATGAAACTAAACTGTACTACCATTGCACCACTGGATATCCACCACGATGATCCAACCACAACCACAGCACTACACAAAACATCAAACGTGAATGTCATGTTCGCAAACCCGTCTAAAAGAGCATATAGCAATTAGACGAGTAGTACCGCTCTAATGACATTCACGGTCGCAAATAGTAATGTATGCACTGAAAACCACACATTTAAAATTTCGATCGACTAAACTTTTCCAAATTGGCCCCAAATGCAAATCCAGCACTCAAACAATTCTGGGCCAAAATCATATATCACAAAAATCATATTTCCATGAACTTGAGCCCAAGAAAAAATTTGGGGCACTGTAGCCCAAAAAGCGCGGCAGTTCCGCCGCAAAATGTGACATTTTGCTACGGTTCCGCGGCGGAATTTTGGAGTTAGATGTCTAAATTTTTTTCGTAGCTTTAGTTTTGCCTGCACATATTTTTAAGATACCCAATTTTTTTTAACAACTTTGAAATTCGACAGCAAGCACATGAACATGGAACAGTTATCCGAAAAAATTGGTCGATCGAGATTTTAACCTTGTGCAAACTAGCTAGTAGGGTTTATGGGGTGGTTCTGATACCATGTTGGGTTATGCTAGCGCCCCGACCATCAATCCATGGCCAAATGCGGAACAAAAATTTATAAACTGGCGCTAACACAACCCTATCCTACGGATCGACCATTAACCCTAAACTAGCAATCTACAACGGAGTTTTGAAAGTTATACCGAATTGATCCGTGTCCTTCGGTCTTCAACCACTTTTCCAAGCTTCTAGAGGCCTTCATGATCAAGCTTGATCTCCGGTCTCCCTCCATCAAAGATGATCCACCCGAGGATTTATATTCCGAGCTCCTACCTCATTAGACGAGGTAACTAGGGTACCTAGATCGCTAAATTAGATAGCCTAAAGGATGTAGAGTATAGTGATGGATTAATTTGTCTCCAAACACCCTAAGTTTCTCAACACATAAGACTTGAAAGATGGAGGTAGAAGAAGAAGCTTGAGGATGAGAGTGAGAGGCAACCCAAGAAAAATGGCTAAGTGTTTTTGTGTGTTGTGAGTGTGTGGAGAAATAATGGAGCCATCCAAATAAATATCCCATATCTCCAAAATATCTCAAGTCAACCAAAATATCTTAAGTCAACAAAAATCTCACAATAAACAAAAACCAAGCATGCTAGAATAGTAACCATAAGTCACTACTAAGTCATGCCTCTAAAAAATGCAATAAACACCTCATTCTCCATCTCAATAACCTTTTAATCCAAAAAGGTTTAAAACATAATGAGGTATAATCTTCTAAAAGTAATTTGTAAGAAATTACATGAATACCCCTCATCCGTATATACATACCAGCATCAGTATTCCGAAGATTACGAATACAATGAGACGAAAATAATTCAACAATATAATACTAGAATCCGGCTTAAACCAAAGCCCACTAGTATTATCCGTCTGAATCATGATCCGTGCACAAGTGCACGTATATGATCGAACACAAACCATACGGCCTCTGCATCATTTCTCCTGAAGTAGGGAAACCCTCTGTGCAGGACTTTAAAGACTCGTCAATACGCTGGCAGTGGGTTTAACCACAAGCACATCAGCGACACTAGCTGTACGTAACGGTTACCTGTTATTGAGCGAAAGCGAGACCGACGAGCAAACTCATCCTGAAACCCCTACTGAGCCTGACAGTGACAATATCCGTACAGTCCGGTCCGTTCGTCTATGAGTATCGCATATCGAGTCTAGGGGGTGGATAAAGTCAGACCCCTATTAATGCGACATCTAGTGTCGGTTTGAAACCCATCACCGACTGAGAAACTACTGATCCGAATCAGTAATTCTCTACTTCCTTGGCCAAGGATTTCTGGTGATGGCCACCCATGTACAACGCGATATCAACTCCCAATACCGGGAGAGATGAATCCCTTGACGATCCGCTCACAGCCTCCATGTGGCTCGAGACTGTACCCAACAATCTCCTACTTGTACTAAGGCCTGTTATTGGCGTATCGCATACCCAACATCTTAAAAAGTCGCTGGAATTGCATTTTGAGGTAAGTCCTTTGTGAAAGGATCCTCCATGTTCTCTTTTGTATCCACTCTCAGAACCTCGATCTCCCGGCGATCTACGATCTCCCTTATCAGGTGATACCGCCTCAAGATGCATCTCGATCGCTGATGGGTCCGTGGTTCCTTCGCTAACGCCATAGCCCCATGTTGGATATATTGCCTGTTGGGGTCAAAAATTATACCCCGGTTGACCAAGTCAAAGTCAAAGTCAACCCCAAGCCAGGTGGTCCAAGCCCAGGCCAAGTGGGCCCATGCCTAAGTTAAGCCCCGCGGCTAGCCTCTCCCATGCCAAAATGAAAATTATGTAATAAATAATTTTGATGTAATTTTCATAAATGAATGTAATAAAAATGGCCATAAAACCAAATTTTTATAATGCCCATGGCTCATGTGCAAAAGAAATGAGCACATGAGACATGGGATGGGCAAAATGCCATTTTGTAAAGCCCAAGGTGCTATATGTAAATTTGTAAGCCTATAAAAGGCAACATGATGATGAAATGAAAGAATAATTCATTCTGCCCAAAAATTAGGTTTTCTGTGCCTCCTTATCTTTGCTCTAGGTTCTAAACCTTCTTCCTTTATTTTTGAATTAAATCAAGTGTTCCATTCTTCCTTTTCCCAAAAGAAATAGTTTTTCACTACAAAACCCTTGAAGAGGAACGCGGATCTTCCATCAAATCTCCAAAATGGGAGATTTTTAAAATCTCATCCTCTTTTCTCCAAGATCCAGCCAATAGAGAGGAGGAAGAAGGAGACCTCCTTCCAAAAACACCACTTTGGGGAAGATCCAGGGCTCAAGGGAGAAGAAAAAGGTCCCCTTTCTTCATCTCCAAAAATATCTTAGGAGTTTAACTCCTCAAAAAAATAAAAAATATATATATATATATATAAAATAATAAATCTTTCTTTTAGGAGTACAACTCCCAGTGCAGGGGCTAAACCCTTTTGTCCTCTTTGTCAGGAGTTCAACTCCAAAAGTCAATCGGAAGTACAACTCCCAGTGTAGGGGCTAAGCGCCCGTGTCACAGGCACGTGGGGCGCCGGTGCCCAGCGCCCGTGTGACAGGCACGTGGGGCGCCGGTGCATAGCGTCCATGTGACAGGCACATAGGGTGTTGGCGCTTACACGTCCTTTGGACGCTATTTCCCCTTTTTTTTATATACATACACACTTCACCCGTTAGAAAATTTTTTAACGGGACGCTGCCCCATACCCCGCAAGGGGGCTACTAGCCTCTTTGACACCCAGCCCGCTATCCGAGCAGTGGGACCCCCGTAAACTCTGCGAGGCTCCCGATATATCCAAAATCCCTCAAGACACACATACACACACTACACATTGAGTTCGCATGACCAGTTTGACCCATCAATCGGAGGTTCCCTCGCTCCAAAGGCGATGGTTAATTAACGGCAGCTTAGTCCACGGCTGCCGGAGTTTCGAATCCCCACAATCAATATACCCTCACCCACCCTAGGCAGAAGAAATCTGTAGTACGCCTGACAAGTGACGCGTATTCCCATCTCAATGGGGTGATGAAAAACACCCTACAGATTTGGCACGCCCGGTAGGACCAATCTCTCCTACCATATTTTGGGTTAAATATCCATGAGAACTTAATCAACATATACATTGATTGCCTGTATTGAAATCATTCTTCTATTTGCAGGTTAATGACTTTCGACTGCAATCTTCGGACGCAACAAAATGTCTCCAAGGACAACCTCATCTCTCAGCACAACTCCCATCTCCTACACGATGAAAAAGGATGCCAGGACGAACCTCCCAGCCAGTCTCGGGCGACAATGAGAGGAGCCGCTGCTACCATTCAGCTTTATTCTGTTCGTTCTAGCTAATGCCATCTCAGCTCTTCAAGCTCCGGTGATAGACAAACCGGCCTCGAAAGGCAAGATGCCAAATGTGGTAGTCTCAAAGGCGCCCCAACCCAAACGCAAGTTGGTGTTTAAACGTCTTTCCTTAGCCCCAGCCGGGGGAAAGGCCATCAACACCAACAAAGCAACAAGGCATCTCGAGCAAGCTCCGGTAGCGCCCTTGACGACTGCTCAATCGGGTATCTTCTTTAAGCTCCCCGTCAATCGACTCACGATGGCTTCCTGGATGACGGATGCCCGTCAAGCCCTTAAAATCGAGAAGCTAAGACAGAAAAGACTCAGATACAGAGCCAACAAAAGGGCTAGGGCTCATGCCAGGCTGAACTTCATGAGGTTCCAAGAACAGGGTTACCCTGCCAAAGATAAAGAGACGGCTGGATATGTGGTCCACCCTATCTATATGGTGGGCACATGCAGCAAGAGCAAGGATGGGGCCACCACATCTCAAATCCAATCTGGTGTGAATGTGGCTGCCACTTCTCAAGACCAGCCACCTCTGGAAGGTAATGAAAACCCTTCCAGTGAGGTTGATAAGCAGAGATATCTCTCGGTTCATGAGGAGCCGGGCTCGGAAAGCGAAGATGAGCCTGTTTCCCCCAATCAGAGCAAAGCTCTGTTCAAATTTCAAATTTTGAAATAAAGTAGTGCTTCATAGCAGCGCCAGCGCTAAGAGAGTCAAATACTTTGAAACGACGCTCACGTGCAAAGCACATGAGCGCTAGCGCTGCACTCTAAGCAGCGCACCACGCGCAAAGCGCGTGGTGCGTTGGCGCTAAGTGCGCTGCACTCTAAGCAGTGCACCACGTGCAAAGCACGAGAGCGCTAACGCTAGAACTAAATGTTCCCCACCGTTGGATCAAAAATCCAACAAAGATGATAAATCATCAAGTTATCAGAATAAAATTATGTTAAGAAAACATTCTTCAGAATCTTTCCAAACAAAAAGATTTTTAAAATACAGAATAAATTCTGTGTGGGGAAAGATTTCCCAATCTTGTTAAAAATAAGAAGATTTCCTTCTGTAAATCAGAAGCCCTAGTATCAAAGATCCAACGGTAGGGAAATCCCCAAATCAATTAGAGAAAATATCTCTTCAACTGATTCAACAAATCAGTTTTCCCTATATAAAGGCCCCAAGACTTCAAGTCTCATATAGAGGAACCCCCCATAAATTTTGAGAAATTTTGGAGACAAAGAGCAAGCTTTCAGAAGAAGAAATTTTTTTTCAAGGTAAAAAAGAAGAACAGAGAGATGAAATTATCTCACATAAAAAGAAGAATTTACTTCTTTTTCTAAGATCATAGATCTATAAGACGAAGGTCTTTCACAACAGAGATCCTCATCACAAAAAAATAAGGGGAAGAACTTAATCTTCTTCAGATCATAGATCTATAAGACAAATTGTATTTTAGAGATTATAATATCTCATTATAAAAGGGGGAGAATAATTCAATTCTCTTAGGATCACAGATCCAAAAAGGTAAAGCCTTTCATCAAAAACATAAGAGATTGAAACATCTCCTATAAAAAATAATAAGGACTTTGTTCTTAGATCCATGAGACAAAGTCTCTTATAAGAAAGAGAATTTAATTCTCAGGACGCAAAGCTGCCTAAAAAAAAGCCATAGCACTCCAATCAAAAGAAGCGCTTCAGTGCTCCAAAACTAACGCATAGCGTTGCAGAGCCATAGCGCTCCAATCAAAAGAAGCACTTCAGCGCTCCAAAATTAACGCATAGCGTTGCAGAGCCTTAGCGCTCCAAACTTCCCCAGAAGCGCAATGTGCTCATTGTCTGGCGCTCAGCGCCAAGCGTGCCACGTGCTCCTCATGCGTGCGCTACTTCACCAGAAGTGCAATGCGCTCATTATCTGGTGCTCAGCGCCAAGCGCGCTACGTGCTCCTCATGCGTGCGCTATTTCACCAGAAGTGCAATACGCTCATTGTCTGGCACTCAGCGCCAAGCGCGCCACGTGCTCCTCACGTGTGCGCTACTTCACCAGAAGCGCAATGCGCTTATTGTCTGGCGCTCAGCGCCAAGCGCGCCACGTGCTCCTCATGTGTGCGCTACTTCACCAGAAGCGCAATGCGCTCATTGACTGGCGCTCCGCACCAAGCGCGCCATGTGCTCCTCACGTGTGCGCTACTTCACCAGAAGCTCAATGCGCTCATTGTCTGGCGCACAGCGCCAAGCACGCCACGTGCTTCTCATGTGTGCACTAAATGAACATAAACTGTTCTATAAAAAAGCCCCCAGAGCTATAATAAGTGCTCAACACCTTATAAAAGACAAAAAGGCTGTCAGAATCCAAACCAATGCTCATCATTGCTAAATGTTCAACATTTTAACTGAGTGGGTTGAGCCCAAAGTGGCCACAGAACCCTCATTCAGATTAATTGAGCCCATATGCTCATAAATCTTTGATCTTAGTCCCAAATTGGATTACAGATCTCCCAACCAATATTGGTTCAAGGGTACATCTCTTCACTCCTCTGATATATGTCATTGTAATCCTTTAACGTCTTCAGAGAGGTAACGAGTCCCGACAACCAGACATTCTACGGACTGTGGGGTCCTTAAACTCATGGACTATGATGTCCTTAAACTTTACAGACTATGACGTCTCTAAACTATCACGGACTATGGGGTCCTTAAACTCATGGACTATGATGTCCTTACACTTTACAGACTAAGACGTCTTTAAAACTGGACCGCAAAGTCCCTAAACTAAAACAATAGAGCCCAAATGCTCTTTTGTTGGATCTAAATGATCCCGTTAAGTTAATCTTAGTCTAAAATTAGACTAACGTATCCTTAACAAACGTTTAAGTTGATCTTAGTCTCAAATAAGATTAACGATCCGTAAACCCAACCAACCCAAATCTAAGAAAATACGGATTTGGACTAATCCACGCCCTACGGGCGACAACATAAATTAGTCTCCGTATACAATCCACGGGCAACCAAAAACAAAACAAACACATACGACACAAAGTGACCATCTGGAGAAGGAGAAAGTTGTTACCGCGATGCGGTAGCATAATTAACTGCAGGGGCTTGCGTCTGGAGGGAAGAGCGTCCCTACAATAAACCCCCCCTCAAATGAGGGGGAATCTGACGAAGTCTGCTACGACGGCCGCATCCGTCTAAACCTTCGATACATGGTGCCATAAATCAACTCGGCATTTTCGGAGAGGTAGACGGATAAAACCAAATAGCATCTGCCCCCAAATTCAGGCAACACGATCCTACCCGGTCGCGTCTCTGTGTTCGGCAGTGAACAGATTCTGGCACGCACGGTGGGACCTTTTCCTCTTTGCACTCCACACTTTGTGTGTCGTGTTTCGTGAACGAATTGCGGTTTGCTATGGTTGCCCCTGAATTCGAGGTACTAAGATTTGGTTTCTTTCTCCTTGCAGAAAACAGAAGATCCATGGCTTTCAACTACACAAATTGCAACAGCTGCAACAACTCTCATTCCGTCCCCACCGGAGGAGTGACCTACGGGT
Source organism: Agapanthus africanus (assembly GCA_030015575.1). NCBI lineage: Eukaryota > Viridiplantae > Streptophyta > Magnoliopsida > Asparagales > Amaryllidaceae > Agapanthus > Agapanthus africanus. The sequence continues at coordinate 158,715,908 of JASDDO010000014.1, read as the reverse complement.
CTCAAGCGGCCTCCCTTTTCACAATGCCGGTGGAACAAGTGACCCAAGCCACCAGTGGGCTATTCTTCGGGACCATGATCCCACCAACGAGCTTCATCGTTCAGATGCCGACACAGGAAGCTGCGAAGAAGTCAGTCTTTGAACAGCTTGCAACCACCACGACCTCTCTCAGCGGGTCGTCCAACTCCAATGCCATAGTCTTCGACAGGCTGGGTCAAAGCTTAAGTGGGCCCACAAAGAGGCTCGCAATACCAGAGAAGGACACTCCAACTCCTGCTATAGTTGAGGTCGTCCAAGCTGCTCTCCCTACTCGAAGGTCGGCTTTCGACAGGTTGACCATTCCCTCTCAACGGACGTCTGTTTTTGACAGGCTGGCACCAACAACAGACTCTCATCAGAACATGGGGCATCGAAAAACTGATTCAACAATGGAGGTCGTCCCGGCCGCTCGCCATGCTCGCCATCGCCATTGGCACTGTGTAAGGAAGGCTGGGGGCAGCTCTTCTTCCGGACTGACTCCACCAGCTCCGATGGTGGAAATTGATGCTGCTGTTCCAACTGGGAACAGCTTTGAACTACTTAACAGGGTGTGCAGGAATTCGCCAACTGCCATGCTAAAAAAGTCTCCTCTGCTCGTTAAAAAGATCACAAAGGTGAAGCTGGAGCAGCCCCCTCAGCGGCTGTCCTCTAAAATTTACAATGTCTGGAATCAAGTCCAAGACTCAGTGATTGATCAAGATTACTCCCGCCGACCGAAGAAGATAAAGGTTCGGCAAGAGAAGGACCACTCTGTCGTACCATAAAAGGTGTCTTCTACCTGGGTACCCGTTGCAACGGCCCTCTCAATGTCACCAGTCCACAAAAAGAGAAGGCCGGAGAAGATCCCCGTGTCTGCGACAAATGTCAAGGGCAATGAGCCTAAATGCCCTAAATCTGGGGGCATGGTGGTGCATACCATCTATATGGCATCCGGAAAAGAGGACAGCCGTAGCTCCACAGGTCATCGACCGCTTACCCGATCAGTGACTAAGGCTCAGGAGCAACAACAACAAAAGATCCAAGAGATGCTAACAGCCATGGCCGCACTCACGGGACCAAAAGCAAGCCCAGAGACGTTCTCAGAACATCGTCGTGAGCAAGAAACGGATGCCGAATTCCTTCAGAGAATGCTTGAGAAAAAGGACAAAGAGGCCGCGGAACAAGCGGCCAATATAAAACAAATGGCCCTTCTATTCTAAGATATGGTGGGCCTGATGATCCAGCCGGACCCTCTAGCTGAAGATCCTCCAGTAATAATTGAAGATGATAGAGGAGAGACATCAAATCCTCTGCCGGCTCTGTCAGCAGCCAAGGAGGAAACAATCTCCAAAGCCATGCTCAATGATTATATAGCTCAGCAAATACGAGCTCATCAAGCGAATGAAGCAACCGGCCAAGTCGTCAGAACTGGGTGACCATATTCAGAATGGTACGATCAGATAAAGTACTTGCCAGGATACACAATTCCTAAATTCCATGTGTACAAGGGGATAGGAAATCCCCATAAACATGTCGCTTAGTTCAGGGCTCTCTGCGGCAACACTGGAGGGGATGATAAGCTACTGCTCTGCCGATTCGTCGGTAGCTTGGCGGAGACAGCGTTCGAATGGTACTCAGGGCTTCCCAACGACTCCGTCAAAACTTTTACGGAGATGAAATTACTATTTACACAGAGGTTCGCAAGCGCTAGCGAGCGCACTCCCATTACAGCATCAATCAATGCCAGGGTGAAGCCAGGCGAAACATGGGTGCAGTATGCAATACGATGGCGGAATCTATGGTCGAAGTGCGAGCAGCACATCGAAGAAGCGCCTACGGTAGGCATGTTCATAGGGACCCTCGACCCTTAGGCGACCATTTCACAATTCATGATGTTCTTCAAGCCAACTACTTTTTAGGCCTTGATTGACAAGCTGGCCCAAATGGATCAGATGGGTCATAGACCCTCTTCTTCAAAGTTGGAATCTCGAAACGAGAAAGGGAAAGGGAAAGTGACTTTCATCGCCAATACTCAGCAATAGCCCAGTGGTCCAAAGCCAACTGATCGCTAAGATGAAAGACGACGATTCTTCAATGAGAAACTAAAGCACCCTTATTCGTTTTCCCGGGATAAAACGAGGAGACTGTTCGAGCTGGCGGTGCGCAATAGGCTCATCACCTTGCCGGATCCAAAATGCTCATTGCAACCCGGTGAGGCCAATAATCCCAATTATTGCCCCTATCACCAAGTGGTAGGCCATCCAATCAAAGATTGCTTCGTCTTCAAAGGCTGGATTGAGGACCAATACCAACAGGGCAAATTTGCACTGTCCAAGAATTGGAAAGTAAGCCCGCTACAGCCGCACGCTCTTAAAAGGGGGGACACACCGGAGGTATCATGCTTTTTTATAGAAAAAGCTCCATGGGAAGTCGCTCTTTCAGCCAAGACGAAAAGAATGCTGAAGGATCTCCAAACATACCCGGCGATCAGGTGGAAAAATCCGCTAGAACCTGAGGCATTAAGTGAATGTTGAAGCCGCGCCTGACTCCAAGAATTGGTGGGGATGGTCAAAATGCCCACACCCAGCCGTCAAAGCCTTCAAAGAAAAAGAAAAAGACCAGAAAGCCCGTGAAGCTTGATGACAAGCGCACGGACCTGCAAAAATATATTGACGCGTTGGAAGAATATAACCAGAAGGCGTGAATCCTGGTCACACTTCAAGAGTTTCTCAACCACATCCTTGAAGACGGGGATAGCGACAAAGATGAGAGAGAAGACTCGTCAGATGAACCTGACGATTATGTGGCAAGCTGCCACGTGATCTCTCACTCGTTAATAAACGGTGAAGCAGCTCCGGATGCAAAGAAACTGGGGGCAAATCCCGAACCGAAACTCCTAGGATTTTCAGATGAGATGATTGACGTATTCCTGAACGAAGCTCTTCTTAAAAGCAAAGCTGATCGAGAGCGCGAACTGGCCATATTCGAAAAAGCCAAACGCCGGCGACTGGACGAAAGGGTGGAAACACTCCCAACAGGTCAAACCACATCCGCCGCCAGTAAAAGCAGGTTCAAGACAAGGAAAAGGTTCACCAAAGCCATATCAATGGGAATGAAGCTGCCCTCTTTCAGAGAAAATTCTCCTGGCGGTACACATCTTGATGAAGCGGACGTACATCCTAACTTCTGCTTATATCATCAGAGGATTGCACACCCTACTGAAGAATGCAACGCCTTTAAAAATTGGTGGCAAGGGTATGTCGCTCACAAGAACACTTAAGGAGGATGAAGCGTGAAGCTCGTCGACAGCGGAAAAATGTGACAGACGAACGAGAAAGAGCTGCCGGCAATTGTCACATGGTTGATAGTAGAGGATCGCAAGTTCTCACCTTTAGGAGTGATTCTGATAAAGAAATAGCCCTCGACCCTCTCTTCAAGGAATCCATCTCTGAAACAGAAGAGATGAAGACTTGCGAGAATATTCAGCTGCGCAATCGCAGGCTACCTGAAAAGAATCTCGGACCCGCAAACAAGGGATCGAATAAAAAGGATAAGAGGAAAGAATAGGTCCCTGAGGATATCACCCTTGATGACCGAGTCGTCGAAGAGCTGGCAGCCAAGGACCCGCCTAAGAAAAACAAGGTGGATTACAACGTTCTGGCACACATGAGGAAGATACCTTCGCAGCTAAGTATTCTCGACGCCTTTCTGCTATCCAAAGAGGCCAGAGGTTCTCTGATCAAGGCACTACAAGAACCTGACCAGTTTCAAGCTTTCCTTGCCGAAGAAAAGATGAAGGATGAGCTGGAATAAGTTCACACAGCCGACATCACCTTCAGCAACGAAAACCTCTTCCTCGGGACATGCGAGCATAACCGTCCTTTGTACGTCATCGGATACTGTCATGACATCAAGATAGGGAAGATCCTAGTCGACAATGGATCCTCTATCAACCTTCTCAATATGAGAGTGTTGAAAGAGATTTGCATGAGCGTTCAACATCTCGCTCGGGATAAAATCACTATCTTCGGGTTCGACTCCCAGTCATTACGGACGCTCGGGTCTATGATACTGACATTACGCTTTGGGCTGCTCGTCACTGATATCAATTTCCACGTCATTGACGCCAAGACTTGCTACAACGCTTTGCTCGGCCGGCCTTGGTTACACGAGTACAACATCATCTCTTCTACACAACATCAGTGTATGAAGTATTTCAAGGATGGTCTCGAGTATACCGTGACAGAGGAGCTGAACCCATTCTCCGTGAATGAAGTCCGAAAGTATGAAGATGCAAAATACTTATTGCCAGACTTCGAAGACGCAGAAAGGTACCATAAGCCTGAGAATAAGCAGAAAGCTATCACCACTATTCCGGTCTTTGGGAGCGATACCGAAGAGGAAGAAGAGATAGTTTATTCAAGACCACCCCAATACAACAAACCGGGACCGTCTACACCTATTCTGGTCTTTGGTAGTGACTCTGAAGACGAGGTCAACGCAGTATCCTCGGCTTATCCATCAGTACAAGCCTTTATTAGAGATGATCAGAGTTTACAGATTGCCATGGTTCCGCGAGAGCATTACAAAGAGCTCGATGCACTTGATACCTACAGTGTGAAAGAACTGCAGACTTTCTATGTCCCTCCCAGGCAAAAAGATGAAAAGGCGATCCTCTTTTATCGGTCCGCTGAAACCAAAGTGGAGAAAGAAATCTGGCATGGCGCTGATTCTATGCTTGACAGACTCCAACCCATCTGTCTGCCCAGATATTATACAGAAGGATTAAAAAGGCTATTGAAGCGCCAAGGGGTACTCTTGAAGCAGACTGCTCGACAAGCTCAGTTCTACAATAGAATCTAGAATGTCCCCGGGACTCAGCGAAAGTTGCCCAATGGGAGAATGGAAACGATCGGGCTTGGATATGTTCAATCCAAGAGACGAGAGTGATTCCATAGCTGCTACGTTATACATGACTTTGATGAAGAAGGAGATGCACTATTAGAAGACGCTAACCCTGAACGAAAACGAGGTCCCACCATGAAAGTGCTAAGTCCGTCGTTCAAAGAACAGATGGACAAGCTAATAAGGGAAGCGGGTCAAAAGGCCCGAGATGACCATAGCCGCGAAATGGCCACCTACGAGAAAGCCAGGACGCAGCGCCTCCTTCAGCAGGCTACGGAAAATGACGATGCCCTTCGTCGCCAGCCCGTCATATAGAAGACCCGACGCGGAGATAGAAACAAGCTAAAGAATGGAAAGAACGTTCAACAGCGACAAAGCGGGTCCAAGAAGCCATGCGATCGAGAATTGAGTAGCCGGGATTCGTCTCTTATAAAGAAGATGGGTCGAGCATATTCTTTTTCCTAAGACACGACAAGGAAGATATTCGATCTTGTCATAAAACATCAGATGATGACACTCCCGGAGTCCAAGCACCCCGAGCAAGCAGGCGAAGTCTCTCACCCAGACTATTGCTCCTATCACCGAGCGGTAGTACATCCTCTCGAAGACTGCTTCGCATTCAAAGACCGGGTAGAAGACCAGTATCAGCAAGGCAGGTTCGCTTTATCTAGCAGTTGGAGGGTAACCCCACCACAGAAGCATGAACTGAAAGCCACACATGTAGCGAGAGTAGAGCCGGGTCAACATCGGTCTTGGAAGCGATCTCATACCTGTCACGTAATAACGCTGAGAAGAGAAGGAGTACGCGAGGATATGGATGACCTCTCCTGGTGCTTCGAAAATGAGGATTAAGTTGAGTTGATCTCAGAACTTCCACCGGCGCCAAAAGAGCTGGAAGATGGGATCCACACTACTGCAGATAACCTCAGAAAAATCGACTTGGGAACGGCAAACGACCCACGCCCGACGTTCGTCAGTGAGTTGTTGTCTGAAGAAAAGGTGGCTATGCTCAAAGACGTTCTCATGCAGTATAAAGACTGCTTTGCATGGAACTATTCCGAGATGCCAGGATTAGATCCAGAAATAGTCGTCCATAAATTGACGATTTCTCCGGACGTCAAGCCGGTTAAACAAGCGCCGATAAGAATGCGGCTTGAACTTGAAATGAGCATCAGCGCCAAAGTCAAGAAGCTAATCGACTCCGGCTTCATCCAAGAGGTTCTGTACCCTTACTGGATTGCCGACATCGTCCCAGTGATGTAGAAAAATAGGACGGTGCGCATCTGTGTAGACTTTTGAGATCTTAACAAAGCATGTCCGAAGGATGACTTCCCCATACCGGTCATCGAGCTGATGATAGACAATACGTCCACTCACGAAGTCTTCTCCTTCATGGATGGCTGATCGGGGTACAACCAAATAAAGATGCATCTCGAAGACCAGAAGCATACCGCTTTTCGGACTCCCCTGGGAATATTCTGTTACAAAGTGATGCCATTCGGCTTGAAGAACACTGGCGCCACCTATCAGAGGGCCATGACGAAGATTTTTGATGACCTCATACACGAAATCGTCGAGTACTATATTGACGACCTCGTGGTAAAGAGCAAATCGCACGAGGAGCATTGGGAGCATCTGAAGATAGTGTTCCAACGTCTTCGGAAATACAATCTGAAGATGAACCCTCTCAAATGCGCGTTCGGGGTCTTCTCAGGCAAATTCCTAGGATTCATTGTACGACATCGAGGTATCGAAATAGACCCATCGAAGATCAAGGCGATTATGGAAATGCCTCCACCAAGAACTCTCAAACAACTGCGGTCTCTCCAAGGAAAGCTCGCGTATATCCAACGGTTCATTGCCAACCTCTCCGGCAAATGCCGCCCCTACAGTCATCTAATGAAGAAGGGGACCCCTTCGTCTGGGATCGTAAATGCCAGAGCGCACTGGATGAAATCAAGCAATACCTACAGAACCCGCCGGTACTAACCGCTCCGGTCAAGGGAAAGCCCCTCATCCTATACACAACAGATCTTGAAGGTTCTTTAGGCGCGTTATGGGCACAAGAGAATGACCAAGGGAAGGAGAGAGCCCTCTACAATTTGAGTCGAGTTCTTCTGGGGGCAGAAAACAATTACCCTCCTATTGAAAAACACTGCCTGGCGTTAATCTTCGCGATAACGAAGCTCAGACACTACGCATTGGCGCTGAGGTCCACCTCATATCAAAGGTGGATCCTCTTAAATATTTGATGTCAAGAGCCATACTAACAGGACGGCTCGCTAAATGGGCCCTCCTCTTGATGGAGTTCTCGATAACATATCGACCCCTCAAGGCAGTAAAAGGCCAGGCTCTCGCCGACTTCCTCGCTGAGTATCCTATACCTGCCGATTCACCCCTAAATTGCGAATTGCCGGACGAGCACGCCTTTGACACAATCGACGGGGAAAAAGGAGAGAGTAACACCCGATGGAACTCTACTTCGACGGGGCATCTTCTATGAAGAAGCGAAAGCACAACTCTCCCATAATCAAATCTGGGGTAGGCCGTATCTTCGTAACTCCACAAGGAGAGATAATGCGCTTTGCCTTTTCCCTAACAGAGCCGAGGACAAGCAATGAAGCCGAATATGAAGCTTTGATAGCAGGTCTTGAGATCACTGTCGATATGGGAATCGAAAATCTCCTCATATACGGAGACTCCCAGCTGGTCGTTAGTCAAGTAAACGGCGACTATCAAACGTGCAAACCGGAGTTGGTAAAGTACGGCGAGAGAGTACAACAATTGCTGACTCAAATCCCTGCCTACGCCCTGGAAAGCATACCGCGTGCAGAAAATAGTAAGGCGGATGCGTTAGCCAAACTCGCTAAAGAACTGGCTGACGAAAACCTCGATGATATGAGGATCGTTTTGAAAAGTCTTCGGGTTCTCGCACCGGCAGAAATATCTCCGGAGTCGTTTGAAGAAAAGGAAGCGACCAAGCCAACGACCCTACAATTAAAAGACTAGGAAAAGGCTAAGGATTAGAGTGAAGTCTTTACAGACTACTTCAAATCCCGTCGGACACCTGAAGATGCGTCCTCAAGACATCAACTCATGAAAAGTGCTCTGTCTTTCGCCTTCGTCAATGACACACTATATAAGAGATCATTTGCTTCCCTATGGCTAAGATGCCTAGGACCTGAAGAAGCAAGGAGAGTCGTCCAAGAAACTCACGACGGACTCTGCGGTTCTCACCAAGCCGGGCCGAAGATGAAACTGAAGATCAAAAGAATGGGCTACTATTGGCCCACAATGATCCAAGATTGTCTCGAATACACGAAGCAATGCCATTCGTGCCAGATTTACGAGGACTTCATCCACCAGCATCCAAACCCGCTACACCCAATAGTGGCTAGCTGGCCGTTCGAAATGTGGGGAACTGACATAATCGGGCCCATTGAACCAGCATCGTCCAGAGGACATCGATTCATATTGGCGACAACGGATTACTTCTCCAGGTGGGCAGAAGCAATGCCACTAAGAGAAGTGAAGATGGAGAATATCCTCCATTTCTTCAAGACATATGTTATCTATCGGTTCGGCACTTGATTTAATTGATTTTTCGTTGTGTTTATCAAATGATCCCCGGCAACGGCGCCATTTGATTTAAGTGTTCTTCTCGGTTTGTGTTTGTAAAAGCAAGTATCGAATCAATTGTTTCCCGATAACGGTTTTATTTGATCGATAAAAGTATCTTGTATCGGTATTTAGAAAATTGTATAAAGAAATCACAACCAAAGAATTATATTTGACCGCAATCAATTACGGTGTTAGTTGTAGATCATAAGCGAGTGCGGATCGTCCACAGGGATTGTGCGATTCGTTTCAATGTTCGATTTGTTTGAATTGAAAAGTTAATCGAAAAGAAAAGAAAGCATGATTCAAGATTTATTAATTGTTCAAGTGTCACTATTCTATTCAAGAATCAAGAAAATGATAAACAATCAAGAATCAGGTTTCGATGATATTTCCAACCAAATGTCAAGAATCTAAATGAGGCTCGTAGGAATCGATCTGATCTATAGACGTGATGTAATCTCAAGATATCGTGTTCTTGTCCTTCGAAGAATTGAAACTAGATCGATGATGATCGACGAGAGTTAGGGCTTTCTCGTGAAACTAGGGTTTCATCATTTAACCCTTGTTCTTTCGTCGATATCATTCACATTCTAGCCTCTAGCAATTTCAAGAAACGATCGTAACTCCACAATCTCGAGCGATATCATTAAAGAAAGCATCGCAACGAACTGGGTTGTCGGTTCTTGAACTTGCTAGGGTTTACAAAACTCATAAGATTCAAGAATCGATTTAAGATATATTACGTCATCATTATATTGATCGTCTCGACTCCTCGACGAGCGGAGTATTACTCAAACATCACAACCAGAATTACAGCTAGAAATTTAGATTGAATCATGATGCAAGAATTTAAAGAAAACAAGATAAAAGAATATCACCTTTTATTTATATCAACAATTTGATTACAGTCGCTCAAGAACTACAAGAGGAAGAATTAAATTGTCGATCTGGCGTCGCTTTTCTCCGTAAGTCGTGGATCGGCTTGGACCACTTGCTCTGTTGAAGATCGGCTCCGCTCATAAAAGGTTGAAGGGCTTCTTGCTCGATTTGGTACTCGGGATCTTGGCTTTTGATTGGAATTAGGGTTAGGGTTTCACACAAGTCTTCTCACTAGACTTGTGGAAGAAGATGAAGAAAGAGAGTGAATGGATCTATTGAATGAATAGAATTCCAAGAGATGATCCCCTTTACAAGTGAGCCTAGGGTCTTATTTATAGATCACCCAAACCCTAGGTCTAGGTTTGAAATTACAATTCCCTCCAAAAGTTTGTTGAGGCTTCTAGAAGATAGTTTGTTAGGAGTTTAGCTTAGGCTTTAAGCTAGGATTAATTAAGCTTAGAAAACCCTAGTTTGCTGATCTGGCAGAAGTCTCTGGAGTCTTCTAGAACTTGGAGTACATTTCTGAACTGTAGCCACTGAGAAACGAATTTTGATGCAAAAATGAGGTGCTAACTCCTTGGACCCACCGCGGATCCGCGGCGCAAGCAGGCTCCTGCCGCGGATCCGCGGCTCTTTATGGGGCTTGGGCTTTGGGCTTTCTGGTGTGGTCTTAGGATAATATTTGAGGCTTCATCTGATATGTTGAATTGAATTTGCCCCTTTGGATTGCTACCAGAACTGAAATCATTGAGTTGGCGTAATGTTTTGATCAGCACCAAGTAAATTTTGGCCTTTCTTCTGGATTTTCCTGCACAGATCTCAAAACAAGTGTTGCGCAATATAAGGATGATGCGATGCCATGAAATGCAGTCAATTTCCTTAGAAATGCCGGTTTTAAGGTCTAACATATGTAATCTAATATTTTGCGACTGTTTTGCTAATATGTGAAATATGAATGCCGAACACTTCTATATGAATGCGAATGATAGGGAAATTGCCGGTTAAAAGATGCAATATTTTCGACTAATCAAATTCCCCCAAACTTAATTTCGATCGTCTCGAGCGAACTGTTTTATTATTAAAAAGAGAAGGAGAAAATAAAGAAAGAGAAAAACTAACTAGCACACTTTCGTAGGCAACACGATTGCACTGAGCACGTGCAACAAGCCTTTAAATCTCTAGGTGTCCCTAGTAGGAGGAGTGTTGTCTCCTGAGGGTTTTCAGCAGATTGCACCCACAAAATCCAATAATAAAAGAAAGATTATGAATATTACATTTAAAGAAAAGAATCGTAAAAGAAAAGCCTTGAAAATTAGGGTTTCCAACTAAGCTAGCTTTTCGGTTGTCATGAGCCCTATCTTAATGGTCATGAAAAAATGTCAGAAATCACGTCCTCCCTCAATAAAACATCATCTTATTCTTCATTCCTATCTTTCTTCCAAACATTGATCATATAACCCTGCGTGTGTGTAAAGACATCCCTACACCCGGAGAATTCAATTCAAGCTATCATACTCTTGCCCATCAGCCTCAGTACTTTTTAATTAATGAATATTTAGATGAGATTGCTCACACACTTTCATGCGACCGTTAATATTTCTTGAGGTACTAATCGACCGATTACTCCTGTGCTTGCTTACTTGGTGTATTTTCCTCGTCTTGCACCACCTCAGGCATAGCAGTGACTCCCAGACCAGTTGGCTTTAGGGCACTAGGTGAAGAAGCACCCTCGCTATACATTTTTATTGCCCTCGGTGATAACAAAACCAGTGTCCATTTTTCTCACCACTTTATATTTTTATTCACTTTTTTCTTTTTATTTCCTTCATACATCGGCTTTAGGACAAGAGCATTTCAAGGTATCCTCTGCTATCCCAGGCTTCAAGACGTGTGTAAGTGCGAATAGCAGGGTATCAACGTTCAAAATGTTTGGCTTCCAGAATAGAAACTATTTTTCAGACTTATTTTTATCCTCAGATTAGTGACGTCTTTCATCTTACTAACTCTTGGGACAACGGTTTATAACTACTTATTACTAGTTCGTATAAGAAAACTTCTAATTTTCTTAGTTTTCTTAAATTTTTCTAATCTCATGGATGTAGTTTTTCATTATCTAAACTTTCATTATCTTATTTATGTACAAAAAATGTTTAAATGTTAAAATTATTTATATTTTGAAATTTTTTTTAAATTTTTGTGAGTTTTGAAAAATTTTAAATTTTTATAGATTTTTAAAAGAAATGTTTTGTGCTTATGCAAATGATATGCAAATGATGCAAAAATTAGCACAAACCTCCCCCAAACTTGTTTTCAACAGTGTCCTCACTGTTGCCAACCGCTATACCTACAAAAACTGTAAGCCTGGAGGGAATTATTAGTGGGGGCAAAATATATAAGTGAAGAACTTCCTCCAAACTTATTCTTTTCACACACCTTCATCCCAAAGATGATGCAATGATATATAGAGTATGAAGGTGAGATGGAGGAATTTTAATCCAAATAAACTGGCTCTTGTAAGAACAAGAGCTCCTCCGTGGGGTCAGTGAAAAAATACGGCTTTAGTCTATGTCTATTTACTTTGAAAAATGTGCCGTTTTTAACATTTTCTATTTCTACTGCCCCGTGCGGGTATACAGACCGCACAATAAAAGGTCCCTTCCACCAAGATCGAAGCTTACCCGCGTGAAGGTGTAATCGTGAATCGTAAAGAAGGACTTGTTGACCAGGTGAAAATGTTTTCCTCAAAATGTTTTTATCGTGAAAAACCTTAGTCCTATTCTTTACAATTACAGTGTTATCATAAGCTTCATCGCGGAGTTCGCTTAGCTCATTAAGTTGCAGCTTCCGAAAGTTGCAGGCTTGGTTTAGATCAAAATTTATTTCCTTAATAGCCCACAATGCTTTATGCTCTATCTCGACAGGTAAGTGACATGCCTTCCCAAAAACTATCCTATATGGAGACATCCCTAGGTCGGTTTTATATGCAGTCCTGAATGCCCAAAGAGCATCCGTCAGTTTGGTCGACCAGTCTTTTCTATTCTTAGCAACAGTTTTCTCCAGGATAAGTTTGATCTGTCTATTCGAAATTTCAGCCTGCCCTCTCGTTTGGGGATGATAGGGTGTAGAAAGTCGGTGGTTGATTGCGTATTTCCGCATCAGAGTCTCGAAAGATCTGTTGCAGAAATGTGTCCCATTATCGCTAATAATAACGTGTGGGTGTCCAAATCGCGGAAAGATATTCTCTTTCAAGAACTTAATGACGACTTTCTTGTCATTAGTGCGGCATGGAATGGCTTCTACCCACTTGGAGACGTAATCAACCGCCAGCAGTATGTACAAATTCCTAAAGGAGTTGGGAAAAGGACCCATAAAATCAATGCCCCAAACATCGAATATTTCAACAACCAGAATGGGTTGCTGAGGCATTTCATTTCTCCGGGATATTCTACCCGTGTACTGACACTGTGTACAGGTTTTGCAATGCTCAAATGCGTCCTTGAATAAGGTCGGCTAATAAAAACCACATTGCAAAACCTTTTCCGCCGTCTTTTTAGGACCGAAGTGACCCCCACAGGCCTGATCATGACAAAAAGAAAGAACACTCTTGAACTCTTCTTTCGGGACACACCGGCGAATGATCTGATCAGGACAATATTTAAACAAATATGGATCATCCCAGTAAAAGTGTTTTACTTGGGATAGAAAACGGTATTTGTCCTGTTTTGACCACTCGCTGGGTATAAGTCCCGTGACAAGATAGTTCACAATATCCCTGAACCATGGTTCAGCTGATACGTTCAAGAGTTGTTCATCAGGGAACGAATCATTGATCGGCAGGGTCACAGGGGAAGAAATGATGCGTGAAAGATGGTCGGCTACTACGTTTTCACATCCTTTCTTATCTTTGATAACAAGATCAAATTCTTGTAACAGAAGGATCCAACGTATTAGTTGACCTTTTGCATCTTTCTTCGCCAGAAGATGTTTTAGGGCGGAATGGTCAGTGTACACAACCATAGGAGAGCCAATTAAGTAAGGCCTGAATTTTTCTAATGCAAATACAACCGCTTAAAGTTCTTTCTCGGTGGTTGTATAGTTGATTTGTGCATCATTCAGGGTCTTACTTGCATAGTATATCACGTGTGGCATCTTATCAATGTGTTGTCCTAAGACTGCACCTACTGCAAAGTCGGATGCATCACACATCAGCTCAAAGGGGTAGTCCCAATTTGGAGACGATAGAACGGGGGCTGAAGTGAGTGAGTGTTTAAGTGAGTCGAAAGCTGTCTCACAGTCCGAGTCAAAGTAGAAGGTCGTATCCTTGGCCAGGAGAAGAGTTAAAGGTCTAGCAATTTTGCTAAAATCCTTAATGGATCTCCTATAAAAGCCCGCATGGCCAAGGAAAGATCGAATATCTTTAACGCTTTTGGGATGAGGGAGGTTTTGAATGACATCTATCTTAGCTCTGTCAACCTCAATGCCTTTCTGTGAAATAACATGTCTAAGTACAATTCCTTCTTGGACCATGAAATGGCATTTTCCCCAGTTCAAAGTCAAGTTCTTCTCTTTGCAACGAGTAAGAACTGCGTCAAGATTCGATAGGCAATCAGAAAAAGAGTCTCCAAAAATCGAGAAATCGTCCATAAAGATCTCCAGAAAATTCTCTACCATATCAGAGAATATCCCCATCATACACCGCTGAAAGGTAGTGGGAGCATTGCATAACCCAAAGGGCATGCGACTGTAAGCAAAGATACCAAAAGGACAAGTAAAAGTGGTTTTATCTTGATCCTTTTTGGCGATGGGGACCTGATTATAGCCTGAGTATCCGTCCATAAAGCAATAATACTCTCGTCCCGCTAAGCGTTCCAGCATTTGATCAATGAATGGTAGAGGAAAGTGGTCTTTCCTCGTGGCAGCATTGAGTTTTCTATAATCAATACATACACGCCACCCAGTTTAGGCGCGTGTCTGAATCAACTCATTTGCCTCATTGGTTATAACAGTGATGCCGGATTTCTTAGGAACGACATGTATAGGACTCACCCATTGGCTATCGGAGATGGGGTATACAATACCATTATCTAGGTATTTGACGATCTCTTTCATCACCGCTTCCTTCATGACGGGATTTAACCGTCTCTGTGGTTCTCAGGTTGGTCTGGCATCATCCATCACATGTATATGATGTTCAACTATCAAGGGACTAATCCCTTTGATGTCCGCCATACTCCAACCGAACGCCTCTTTATTAGATCTCAATACCGATAAAAGTGCATTCTCTTGCTCTGATGCAAGAGATGCGGAAATGATAACCGGTAAAGACTCATTCTCACCTAAATAAGCATATTTAAGATGAGAAGGTAATATTTTGAGATCTAATTCAGGCGGAGAAATAATAGAAGGTGGGATCATCGAGTGATTTTTGGAATTACAAAGAAGCTCAGAGCCTGTGAAAGATACAGATTCGGGTGGAGAAAAGTCAGGAGTGTTGAACTCAAGTGTAGGAAAAGTGTCCTCACTAAGATCATGTGTAAGATCAAGCAGAGATGTGGTAATGTCGTCGAGATCTAGAAAGCAAAGATCCTCAGCTCCACAACTATCTGAAGCGATCTCGTGGACAGAGCACACATCTAGAATATGAGCAGAGGGTTCTGATGGCTGACTTCCAACTTTGTAGATGTTAAGTTCAATGGTCATATTTCCAAATGATAAGTTCATTGAACCATTTCTACAGTTTATAACAGCGTTGGAAGTGGAAAGGAAAGGACGACCCAGAATCACCGGAATTTGGCCCCGGGGGTTTACTACAGGCTGTGTATCGAGTACAATGAAGTCTACAGGGAAAAAAAATTCCCCGACCTTTATCAACACATCCTCTAGTTCACCCCTTGGTTTGGTGATTGAACGGTCTGCCATTTGGAGAGTGCAGTGAGCAGGTTTCAACTCTCCAATCCCTAATTGCTCATATACAGAATATGGAAGTAGGTTAACACTTGCGCCAAGGTCTAAAAGAGCACGATTTATGTTTTTATCCCCAATAGAAATCGATATTGTAGGACATCCTGGGTCCTTACGTTTCTTTGGTAGCTGTGGGATAAAAGCAGTGCTAATATTATTAGACATGAAGACCTTCTTCGGCACTTGAGTCTTCCTCTTCCTAGTGCACAAGTCCTTAAGAATTTTCGCATAAGCGGGGACTTGTTGAATCGCATCTAGGAGAGGGATGTTGATGTTAACTTGTTTGAACATTTCTATTATTTTCTCCATATGTGGACTCGTTCTATTAGCCCTTAACCGATTCGGGTAAGGTACTTTCGCAATGAGCGTCGGGTCCATCATAGGAGAAGGAAGAGGGGGTAGACGAGATCCCAAAAGAGGTGTGGGGATCGTCTGTGGAGAACTAGAAGGGCTATACTAAGGTGTCGAGCCTAGTGGGAAATGGAGAATAGGCTCGCGAGAAGGTGGTGTGGTAGAAGAAGAAGGATCAGAAGGAGAAGTGTGTGTGTGTGTGGAAAGGTCTCAGCCGGGGCGTTGATATGATTTTCAGTATCATCAACTTCTTCCCCAACATGGTTGTTCAGCACTCTTCCCGATCTCAACGTTGTGATGGCATTTACATTGTAATGCCTAGGATTTTGTAGGGGTTGAGAGGGAAGTTTCCCTTTTTCTCTCGCACTCATTTCGGCTTTAAGTCGTGCGATTTCAGCTTCCATCGTTCTGATACTCTCAGCTTGGGACACTGAGTTTTTCTTTATCTCACCGATGGAAGATCTAACCTCAGCCGAAACCTCTATGAAATTTGACAAAAGTGATTTCATGGTTTGAGTTAATTGAGAGAACTCGTCAGAACAGGTCATAGGATTAAACTGTGCAGGAGTGTTGACCTGATTTTGGAAGTTTTGTGACTGATAGGGGTGCTGAGTGAGTTGAAGGGGTTGCTGTGGTGGAGGAAGAGCCCTTTGAAATTGATTCGTGTTTGGAACCGTGTTTTGAGATTGGTTTTGGTTCCAAGCAAAATTCGGGTGATTCCTCCAACCCTGATTGTACGTGGAAGAATATGGATCGTTTCGAGGTCTTTGAAATGCGGCATTAGAATGCTCGTGACCTTGAAACGCAGAGTTTAATGGACATTCTTCCGTTAAATGAGACGGATCAGAACAGCACCCACAAACAGTTTTGGGGAGCGACATTAGGTTTAGGGAGGCTGCTGCAAATTTGTGTTCCATAGCATCGAGCTTCTTTTGCATTGCTGCCATTTCAGCTCGAACACCTATGGACACATCTATTTGGTATATGCCACCCCTATTCAATGGTTGGGTTCCACTCTCCCACTGTAGTGATTTTTCAGCGAACTCTTCTAAATATTTCCAAGCTTCCCCATCATCTTTGGTCATAAAAGTACCTTGACACATGTTTTCAAGGCTCTATTTAGTGTTTGGGTTAATGCCCTCATGAATGATTCGGCACAATTCCCATCTCGGGATGCCGTGATGAGGACACTGAACCAATAGATCCTTGAAACGTTCAAAGCATTTTGAAAATGGTTCGGTAGGGAGCTGGGCAAATTGATTCAGTTCGCTATGGATTCGAGCTGTCTTTTGTATTGGGTAAAATTTCTTAAGGAATGCAGCGACGAATTCTTCCCAATTCGTAATAGAGTGTGCGGTAGTGTTATATAGCCACTTCTCGGCTATATCGCACAAAGTAAATGGAAGAAGTCGTAGACGCATAGCATCCACTGAAAGTTGTGACGTACCCATCATTGCGCATACGTTTTCAAATTTGGTAATGAAAACGTAAGCGTCCTCAGTCTCGAGTCCGTGGAATTTGGGTAAAAGATTGATATACTGGGGCTTAATCTCAAAGTTATCCCCATTGGCTGGTGGTGTGGATAAGCAGGTCGAAAGAGGACCTCGAATAGGGTAGCATCTCTCCTGGAGAGAGATGCGGGGTGGATTCTGCACACCAACGGACGGCGGCAGATTAGGGTTAAAGAAGTTCGACGGATTCGGATCCATCGGAGTGGGTGTGGTTGTGGGTAAAAAAGAAGTAAATGGAGAAATATCGACTTCAGAGTCGATAAAGGGTACGCGGACTAAACGAGCACTAGAATCCCGTGTCCAGCCTATCTTGCACTAAAATAGGTTAGTACAAGTGGCAGCGATGGCTTATAATTAGGGGTATGAATGAATGCGGTGTTTGCTTTGAAAAAGGGACGGATTTTTGAAAAAAATGATGCGACACAACAAATGCAGCAAGCAAAAACCCTAGAATCTAGTGGTTACCTAGGTCCGGCTCTAGACCGCTCCTAAATGCCAAAAGACAAGTCGCAGGATAGAATCCTCCACTGCCTCTTTGTCCCCCTGTGACCGGATAAGTGCCAGGTAAGTGGGAAGGTACTCCACTACGTAAGTAGTGGGCCTAATTAAAAACCACTAGCCTTAGACACACTGGCCTTAGACACCACAAGAAAACGCGGATAAGCAATGAATTACCCACAGCCTTCTTCTGTCCTAATTGAGCGCGACGGTCCTTAGAGTCATCTCTAGATATTTTTTCGTTAATGTGGGTCAATGCGGATGCAAGTTTTGCGATTTTTTTGGGGCCTAGGAAGGGTAATGAAATCCCCACCTAATTTGGATTTGGCCGTGCCCCTTAATTTCCATATTTAGAATGCAAACAACCAAGAAACAAAATCACGCACAATTTTAATTTTGCTTTTGCGGCGCTGCGATTTATTTGCAAAGAAACCTGCAGAAAATTATTAGTTGGAGCTAAAAGAGGAGAGAGGAGAAGGTAAGAAAGTACCTGAGACAAAAATTTCACAGAGAACGCTTCACCAAGCCGCGGTTCCGCCGCAATAGGGGGCTCCCACCGCGCTTCCGCGGTGTCTTAGTCGGATCACTTGAAAAGAAAATTTGCAGAATACTCCTGATCACTTCCCAAGTTCTCTGGAAATCTCCAAAAATTATTTCACATTCACAGAAAGCTCCAGATCTCCTTGCAATGAACCACAACAAATCGTTTAGGGTTTACACGAATTTTGATCTTAAAAATCACAACGGAATAAATCTTTCAATTCAAACTATAATATGAAACGAATTAGCGCGTAATCCCCGGTACCGGCGCCATTTGATTTAATTGATTTTTCGTTGTGTTTATCAAATGATCCCCGGCAACGGCGCCATTTGATTTAAGTGTTCTTCTCGGTTTGTGTTTGTAAAAGCAAGTATTGAATCAATTGTTTCCCGATAACGGTTTCATTTGATCGATAACAGTATCTTGTATCGGTATTTAGAAAATTGTATAAAGAAATCACAACCAAAGAATTATATTTGACCGCAATCAATTACGGTGTCAGTTGTAGATCGTAAGCGAGTGCGGATCGTCCACAGGGATTGTGCGATTCGTTTCAATATTCGATTTGTTTGAATTGAAAAGTTAATCGAAAAGAAAAGAAAGCATGATTCAAGATTTATCAATTGTTCAAGTGTCACTATTCTATTCAAGAATCAAGAAAATGATAAACAATCAAGAATTAGGTTTCGATGATATTTCCAACCAAATGTCAAGAATCTAAATGAGGCTCGTAGGAATCGATCTAATCTATAGACGTGATGTAATCTCAAGATATCGCGTTCTTGTCCTTCGAAGAATTGAAACTAGATCGATGATGATCGACGAGAGTTAGGGCTTTCTCGTGAAACTAGGGTTTCATCATTTAACCCTTGTTCTTTCGTCGATATCATTCACATTCTAGCCTCTAGCAATTTCAAGAAACGATAGTAACTCCCCAATCTCGAGCGATATCATTCAAGAAAGCATCGCAACGAACTGGGTTGTCGGTTCTTGAACTTGCTAGGGTTTACAAAACTCGTAGGATTCAAGAATCGATTTAAGATATATTACGTCATCATTCTATTGATCGTCTCGACTTCTCGACGAGCGGAGTATTACTCAAACATCACAACCAGAATTACAGCTAGAAATTTAGATTGAATCATGATGCAAGAATTTAAAGAAAACAAGATAAAAGAATATCACCTTTTATTTATATCAACAATTTGATTACAGTCGCTCAAGAACTACAGGAGGAAGAACTAAATTGTCGATCTGGCGTCGCTTTTCTCCGTGAGTCGTGGATCGGCTTGGACCACTTGCTCTGTTGAAGATCGGCTCCGCTCATAAAAGGTTGAAGGGCTTCTTGCTTGATTTGGTACTCGGGATCTTGGCTTTTGATTGGAATTAGGGTTAGGGTTTCACACAAGTCTTCTCACTAAACTTGTGGAAGAAGATGAAGAAAGAGAGCGAATGGATCTATTGAATGAATAGAATTCCAAGAGATGATCCCCTTTACAAGTGAGCCTAGGGTCTTATTTATAGATCACCCAAACCCTAGGTCTAGGTTTGAAATTACAATTCCCTCCAAAAGTTTGTTGAGGCTTCTACAAGATAGTTTGTTAGGAGTTTAGCTTAGGCTTTAAGCTAGGATTAATTAAGCTTAGAAAACCCTAGTTTGCTGATCTGGCAGAAGTCTCTGGAGTCTTCTAGAACTTGGAGTACATTTCTGAACTGTAGTCACTGAGAAACGAATTTTGATGCAAAAATGAGGTGCTAACTCCTTGGACCCACCGCGGATCCGCGGCGCAAGCAGGCTCCTGCCGCGGATCCGCGGCTCTTTATGGGGCTTGGGCTTTGGGCTTTCTGGTGTGGTCTTAGGATAATATTTGGGGCTTCATCTGATATGTTGAATTGAATTTGCCCTTTGGATTGCTACCAGAACTGAAATCATTGAGTTGGCGTAATGTTTTGATCAGCACCAAGTAAATTTTGGCCTTTCTTCTGGATTTTCCTGCACAGATCTCAAAACAAGTGTTGCGCAATATAGGGATGATGCGATGCCATGAAATGCAATCAATTTCCCTAGAAATGCCGGTTTTAAGGTCTAACATATGTAATCTGATATTTTGCGACTGTTTTGCTAATATGTGAAATATGAATGCCGAACACTTCTATATGAATGCGAATGATAGGGAAATTGCCGGTTAAAAAATGCAATATTTTCGACTAATCAGCACTCCGCGACGAATTATCTCCGATAACGGGCCGGCCTACAGAAGTCACAAAATCAGCCGCTTCGCACAGCAACATAATATAGACTGGAGATACTTTTCGGTCTATAATCCCCGAGCTAATGGTCTGGCTGGGGCTTTCAACAAGACCCTGACGAAGATCGTGAAAAAGACAGTGTCCAAAAATAAGAAGGACTGGCACGAGAGACTGCATGAATCTCTCTGGGCATATCGGACCACGTTCAAAATGCCCACAAACACAACGCCGTATGCATTGGTATTCGGCACTAAAGCAGTACTCTCTTTGGAGATAGAGTTACCCTCCTTACGAGTGGCAGTTCATTACGAGCTAACGGACGAAGAGAATGCTCATCTTCGGCTTGAAGAGCTTGATGCCCTCTACAAAACTTGGCTCATAGCGCAGTAAAACTTGGAAGCTCACAAAGCAAAGATGACGCGCTCGTACGAGAGATTGACTAGGCCGAGAACATTCCACCTAGGCGAACTCGTGCTAATGGTCAAAAGACCTATGATCCCCAATCGTGCCAAACGAGGGAAGTTCGAGCCGAACTATGAAGGCCCGTACATCATAGACAAAGTCTACCAGGGTGGGGCCTACTTGCTTATGGATATGAATGGCGAAACACCCTTCAGGCCGATAAACGGTCGGTTCCTAAAAAAATACTACGCCTGACGAGTTACTGTAACGCCCTACGCGCTAGTACAGATAGTATTATCCGCTCTGGCCGAAACCGCACGGTTTTTCCCTTGAACGAACCGGACCCGACCACAGGCCACTTCCCAGGAGGTCACCCATTCCAAGACTTCCCTGGCACGAGCATGCTTAACTACGGAGTTCTCAAGCTCTTGTAGTTCCGGTTAACTTAAAAGGCGCCGGTTCTCTTTCGGAATGTGTTCCGAAGATTCCACATTATTCTACAGTGGGTCTCACGGACTCTAGAGGTGTCCCCCACAGATTCAAGAGGTGGCCCCCGCCTCCCTGGTATAACAATTGGCGTGGCACTTTGTTCCGTGTGGCACTTTGCTCTGGCCGAAACCGCACGATTTTTCCCTTGAGCGAACCGGACCCGACCACGGGCCACTTCCCAGGAGGTCACTCATCCCAAGACTTCCCTGGCATGAGCACGCTTAACTACGGAGTTCTCAAGCTCTTGTAGTTCCGGTTCACTTAAAAGGCGCCTCTGTAATTGAGGGTGGTATTATTATATTTATAATGCAGTCCGGGCCTCTTTCGGAATGTGTTCCGAAGATTCCCCATTATTCTACAGTGGGTCTCACGGACTCTAGAGGTGTCCCCCACAGATTCAAGAGGTGGCCCCCGCCCCCTTTGTATGACAATTGGCGTGGCACTTTGTTCTGTGTGGCACTTTGCTCCGTGAACAAGAACCGGGTCCCGACATTCTCCCCACCTTTGAAAAATGGTTTGTCCTCGAACTACAGACCTACTACTGAGGGACCTGTATGGGCCACCATAAATGTAACGCCCTACGCCCTAGTACAGATAGTATTGTCCGCTCTGGCCGAAACCGCACAGTTTTTCCCTTTAGAGCGATCCGGACCCGACCAGAGGCCACTTCCCAAGAGGTCACCCATCCCAAGACTTCCCTGGCACGAGCACGCTTAACTACGGAGTTCTCAAGCTCTTATAGTTCCGGTTCACTTAAAAGGCGTCTCTGTAATTGAGGGTGGTATCATTATATTTATAATGCAGTTCGGTCCTCTTTCGGAATGTGTTCCGAAGATTCCCCATTATTCTACAGTGGATCCTACGGACTCTAGAGGTGACCCCCATAGATTCAAGAGGTGGCCCCCGCCCCCTTGGTATGATAATTGGCATGGCACTTTGTTCTGTGTGGCACTTTGCTCCGTGAACAAGAACCAGGTCCCGACAGTTACGGCCTGAGTTAATGATAGATGACGACGCATATGTCCGCTCGCTATCTTCCCAAGCCCAAACTTTATAAGTGGTAGCCAACGAAACCGTTGCAGCAACGGACTGAAATGTCCCTAAACTAACAACGGACCAAAATGTCCCTAAACTAACAACGGACCGAAATGTCCCTAAACTAACGATGAACCACAATGTCCTAAAACTTGCAACTGACCGAGACGTCTATAAACTACTACGGACCGCAGCATCCCAAGGCTGACACACAAAAAAAAACGGTACGTCCATAAGCGAGATGGGCACGGATGAAAACCCGAAAGGGCTCTGTGAGTAAAAACAGCAGGGCTACCGGCGAGTTTGTGAAAAACCAAAAGGGCGCAATCTCGTTAAAAGACACTTGCAAGGTCCTCTCGACCTTGTAAGGAGAAACTACCTGCGTGAGATCTTTACGACTCACAAGGGAACAACACACTTAGGGATCCCCACGATTCCTAAGGAGAAGTTACACTTATAAGGTCCTCACGACTCATAAAGAGAATTCCCCTTTGAGACCCTCACGGCTCATAGGATTCAAAACCCTTAAGCTACAGGGATCTGAACCTGTTCTTAAGCCATCACAACCCACAGACTGCCCTACAAGCGTTTCAATATTGACCCTTGTATACAATCCACGGGCACGAATAAACATTTCCCTAACAGAGTCCCATCAACGACTAAGGATATGCTCGCACGGTGAACAAACACTTATAGGTCCTCTCGACTTGCAAGAAGAAAACACTCTTGTAAGATCCTTACGACTTATAAGAGAACACACACTTAGGAATCCTCACGATTCCTAAGGAGAAAATGCACATACGAGATCCTCACGACTCGTAGGGAGAAAAAAAATCTTTATGAGTCCCTTACGGCTCGTAAAGTCAAAAAGCTTTAGTCAACAGGATTCTAACCCTGTTTGCTAAGCCACCTTTGTTCGACATCGACAGAGGTAAATGATAATTCGCTCATGGCAATTTCCCAGTGGTAGCGATACTGATGCCTGAATCGGAATCAAATTCCAAGTCCTTTCAAGGAAAATGATGATTCGCTCCTGGCAATATTCGTCCTAACGGCATAGCGAGGGTTGGACTAGTGTGAATGCAAAATATATACAACATCTACTAGTATATATAAATATAGATATATAACATTCGTCCTAGGCATGATATAAGCAATATCACTGAACATCAACAAGAAACACAGACTGATGTATAATCTTGAAGCCTTGGGTTTCATTTGAACCGTAAATGAGGCCCGACGTTCTCGATCGTATGGATAGCCACTGCAATAAAAACCTGGACTCCTACGAGCGCGGCAAGATACCCGCCAATCCCAGAAGTGATGCAACCTCAATCAACAAAGTGAATGGGCTACCCATTCACAGAATCCGATAACTTGAGCACCCATCCATGGGTCATCCTATACCCCCTACGAGTGCGGCGAATAGCCCGCTAATTCTAGAGTAAGGCCCCCTCCGTCTCCACGCCATGAGATGCGGGCCCGTTGCCCTCTAGAACCCGGCTATTCGAGCACTCCACCACGGGGTAATCCTAATACAGAAAAGAAAAGTATATATACAATGGTGACACCGACCTCAACCCAGTCGTGCCCCAATAAAAGAATATACAATCTGGCAGAGACGACAGTCCACATGTCGGACGCTCGCCCCACAATACAAAATATACAAATGAATTTGAACTGTACAACTACCATTGCACCACTGTCTATACACCACGACAATCCAACCACAATATCAGCACATCTCATAACATCAACGTGAATATCACGTTCGCAAACACATCTATTTGAACATATAGCAACTAGTCGGGTTGTACCGCTCATATTCACGGCCGCAGATATTATCACATGCACTGATAAACACATACTTAAAATTTCGATCAACTAAACTTATCTATATTGGCACCAAATACAATCCAGCACTCAAACAAATCTGGGCCAAAACAAAATATCTCAAAAATCATATTTCCAAGAATTATAGTGCTAGAAGAAATTTGGTACCATAACACCACAAAACCGCCGCAGAACAGCCGCTAATGGGCAAGTTCCGCGGCGGTTCGACGGCCAAATAATTGGCTTAGGTGCTCAAATTTCTTTTGGTGCCCTATAAATGCCTGCATGTATTTTTAAGATGCTCTGAATGATTTTTTGAACAAGTTTGAAAGTCGGCAGCGGGCATGGCATATTGGAAAAACGATTCGGAAAAATGGATCGATCGAGATTTTAACCATGTGCAAACTAGCTAGTAATGGTTTATGGGGTGGCTCTGATACCATGTTGGGTTACGATAGCGCCCTGGCCATCTACCATGGCCCAAAAATGACGTTTAAAAACTTGGCGCTAACGAACCCATCGTAGAATCGAACCATAAACCTAAACTAGCTTACTAACAAAGAGCTAAATTACTATGATAAAAGCATTATATCGAATGATCCGTGTCCTTCGGTTTTCCACCATCATCCTTATCTCCTTAAGGTGTCCACGATTAAGCTTGGCCTCTGGTCTTCCTCCGCCGAAGATGGTCTATCCGAGGGAGACGATGCAGGCTCCAGTTTCGCCCAGCGAAGCAACCGACACTCCAAGGTTGCTAGCAATGGAGAGTGGGGTATGTAGGAATATCTCACTATCTTTTTCTCTCATGTCTCATGCTCAAGTGAGCAATCAAAGAAGAAGAAAGAGGAGGTGAGGAAAACCATAGGAATGAGCAACTCAAAAAAATGGCTAAGTCTCCAAGAGAGTGAATCGATGAATCAATGAGTGAATGAGTGTAGCATGTAGAAAGAATGGCTAAGTATTTTCAACCATGCAAGAAAATATCTCACACATATTACAATAAACAATCAAGAGCCATATCTCTCTACATATCTCCATCCATGCTCATGCCACCTCACCCTCCACCTTATTTCCAAATGATTTTCTAAAAAGAAAATCATATAATGAGGTGTCCATCTTCTAGAAGATATTTCGTATAATTACGGAATACAACCCGTTATACGTATCGAAATACACATACGCGTTTTCGTATAAAAATACGAATAGCCAAGAGAGAAAATGAATAGTGAACAATAATACTAGAATATATAAATATATATATATATGTGTGTAAAAATTATTAAATCAAAACTTGATTTAAAAACCCGGATCAATCCTAAGCCGCTAGTATTATCAACCGTCCAATAAAAGTCTGTGTAGCCTGTACACATATTTAATCGGACACCTATATGTACCAACATACGACATCTATATCATATCGCCTGAACCGTGAAAACCCTCTGTGTGGGACTCTAAAGACTCGTCAATACGCTGGCAGTGGGTTTAAGCATAAGCACGTCAGCGGCACTAGCTGTACATAACGGCCGCCCAGGTATTGAGCGAAAGGAAGGCCGACGAGCAAACTCATCCGTATCCCTATTGAGCCTGTCAGTGGCAATCTCTATACAGTCCGGTCTATTCGTCTAAGATTATCGCATATCGAGTCTACGTGGGTGGATAAAGTCAGACCCCTAATAACGCGACATTTCCTGTTGGTATGAAGCCCATCACCCACTAAAAAACTACTGATCCAAATCAGTAATTCTTGTCTACCTTGGCCAAGGATTTCTGGTGATGGCCATCCTTGCACCTCGCGACATCAACGTCTAATACCGGGAGAGACGAATCCCTGACGATCTGCTCCCTACCTCCATGTGGCTCGGGAATGTACCTAACTAAAACCTGTTTGCACGCCTCCTTTGAGCCGTGGTAGGATAGCAATCAAACCACAGTGGGAACTCACACGAGACAAATGACGATCTCAAGTCGACAGACTAACCCGTACTCATGTCACCTGGGAACTACTATCTGACAATAGGTATAATACCAACTAGCATGTTCCCGGTGGGTCCGTCCAGTGTATTCATAACCCAATGAGCACCTGTATACTATCTTAGGTGACTGACCGACACCAATAGCTTGTGAGACCGGCCACCGCCCCTCGTCGGGGTCTTGATAAGTATACACTAGTCTACTCCGGAGTATCGATGCCCAGTCTCGATACTCCCTCGACTAGGGACATTTAAGGATGTACTTATAGACCACCCAGCTCCCACGTATATAATTACCATCATAATGCTGGTAGTCAAGCAAGAATCCTATGGGCTCTATCAACATGTAATAGTGATCTGTAATACCATAATGCATGTACATGATGATAAAGGCAAACCATATAGCATACTATGATTTTGAGTAAGACTGTTCTACCCGTATAGGTCCTCCCTCAATCATCATAATCGCGTTCCTACGATTACAATAATTGACTTGAGGGCACTATAGCCAACAATTTCCGCTTCAAAAAATAATCAGGCCTCGACTTCAGGCACGAAAAACAAGGCTTGGACGAGAAAGAAAGCCGTGTAAAGCAGAGAAGCGTGCAGAGCCATTGCAGAATGGATTAACGATAAAAATGACTCTAATTTCGATTCCGAAGACGAGAAGGAAAAAAATTACAAACCTTTAGCAGCTGCAGCCAAACTGAGAGGGGGCAAGTAGCTTCCTCCTCCCGTCTACAACTCCAAAGGCAAAGGCAAGCAAACTGATAAAGGAAAGCAACCTGCTGATCATGACATTGAAATTGAAGAAGGGTTCATGCCTGAACTTGTTACCAAGCCAATCCCTAAGAAATTGATGATCGACTATAATGTGTAAGTCGATGTCGCACACCCCACGCACTTGTGGGGAGGCGGAATTTACAAAAATGATTTTCATACTTTGCAACACGGACTTTAACTCCAGGATCTTAACAGAAACCTTAACTAGATATACTACTTGGAGGTTTAACTACTCGGTGGGAATTTTATACCTCCTTGATTCTAGTCCTTCGGCTCTTCTTCTCCTCTTCTTGTTGAGCACCTCGAAGATCCGGATCGCGCTTGATCATCGGCCTCTTCGTATCAAAGATGATCCATCCGAGAATCTATACTTCAAGTTCTAATCTCTAAACCGAAATAACTAAGGTACCTAGTTTTCTAAGCTAGGTAGCTTAGAAGATGTAGAGTGTCTAATGGAATATCTAATCTCAAAGGACGTAATGATTCACAACACATGTGAAAGTTTTAGGTCTTGAGGAAGAAGGAAAAAAAAGGTAGAGAGAAAGCAAATGAGCAAATGAACAAGTGTTGTCTCAAGTGAAGAATGGCTCATACACTTTTTCACCTCAAGCATGCAATATTTTCCAATTGAAAATATCAACCATACTTGAATAGTGAGTCCAAACCAATAAACAAAACCATAAGCCATGCTTCACTCCATGCCTCAAATATCTCCAATTTCCACCTCATTAATCTATTTCCAAAAATAGATAAACCAAATAATGAGGTGTCCCCTCGATGAGCTTGAAGCGCCCTTGTTAGCAGAGGAGGAGCCTCTAGACAATGACATACATATTGGAAACCAAATCTTCTAGAAGTATCTCTTGTGAAATTATAAGAATGCCCTCATCGTATATACATACCGGTATTCGTATTCCGAAAAATACGAATATAATTAGATAATAATAATCCAATAATATAATACTAGAATTTGGCTTAAACCAAAGCTCACTAGTATTATCCGTCCGAACAACATCCGTGTAGCCAGTACACGTATATGATCGGAACCCTGCAGTAAAACCATATGGTCTCTACATCATTTCGTCAGAAGCAGGAAAACGCTCTATGTGGGACTCTAAAGACTCGACGGTTCACTGGCAGTGGGTTTAACCACAATTCCATTAGTGATACTAGCTGCACGTAACGGCTACCCAGATATCTGTCGATAAGAAGGCCGATGAGCAAACTCATCTGAACTCCTACTGAGCCTAACTGTGACAATCTTCGTATAGTCTGGTCTGCTCGTCTAAGAGTATCGCATATCAGGCCTAGGGGGTGGTAACCGTCAGACCACTAATAATGCAATAAGTCATGTCGGAGTAGAGCCCAAAACACCATGAGAAACTACTGGCAAACCTACTAGTAAATCTCGCTTGCCCTGGCCAGAGACTTTATGTAATGGCTTTCCGAACACAGCGCGATATCAACCCCCAATACCGGGAGAGATGAATCCTATCTAACTATCACTGCCTCCAAGTGCTTCGGGACTGCTCCCAACCACTACCCGTTTGCACGACTCATTTGAGCTATGGTAGGGTAGTGATCTAAGTACAGTGGGAACACACTCGAGATGAATAATGATATCAAGTCAGCGGACTAACCTGTACTCATGCCACCTGGGAACTGCTAACCGACGATAGGTATAATACCAACTAGCAATTCACATCGAGTCCGTCCAGTGTAACTCATAACCCAATGAGCACCTGTATACTATCTCCGGTACGACATACTAATGGTTGTGGGACATTCTATCTCCCCTGCTGGGATGAGAAGCGTATACACTAGTCTACTCTGGAGTATCGATACCCTGTCTCAATAATCCTACGAATAGGGACCAGTATAAGGATGAGCTTATAGACTCCCAGCTCCCACTAGTGTGACTGTCATCACAACGCTGGTAGTCAAGCAAAGATCCTAAGGGCTCTATCAATATGTATTAGCGATATGCTAAAAGAAACATATACACATATTGAGATAGAATTAAACCAAGTAGTATACTATCATATTGAGCAAGACTGTTATTATATCTGTGTATATCCCAAGCTTCCAAAATGTAATATACAATCTAGTACTATACAATAATGGCCTCTAGGGCATATATCACTAACATAATATGCTATCACATCTAAAGAAGCTTTCAGCGCATATAAGCATATATGAAGCGCTAATCATGTAAAAGGACTTGAGAGAATCGCTGATCATGGTCCTACAAGATACTGAACATTTTCAAGCCTACTTGGTATAAGCAAACATGAAAGAAGACTTATACGTAGCAAATGTAGTTGACGTGAGCTTCACCGAAGAAGACATTTTGTTGGGTACTCCTAAACACAACAGACCCCAATATGTGACAAGTGTTTATGAAGATGTGAAGATCGAAAGGATCCTCAATGATCCCAGGTCTTTGGTGAACCTGATGAAGATAAAAAAAACTTGAGCCCTTGGCTTTGGATGTCATGCATTTGTACAGAGAAAAGATCGCCATAGTCGGCTTCGATTCCTGCAACTTTAAAACGTTGGAATCGATTATATTACCACTGAGGTTCAGCAAACTAGAGACCGAGGTGAAATTCCATATGCTAAAAAATGATGCATCCTATAAGGCGCTATTGGAAAGACCCTGGTTACACGAGTACCATCGACCTTACACCAATGCATGAAATATATCAAAGACGATGAAGAGCACTGCATCAAAAGCGATCTTCACCCTTTCGATGTTCATGAAGTACGCTATGATGATGCTAAATATTTTCAAGAAGAACCCAAAAAGCCAAAAGAGAAAGCAACATCTGTGAAAGCGCCAATCAAAGCAGAACAACCTATGGTCACCACCTAAGTCTAAGTACCCCATCTAGGAAGTGACATCGAACCTGAAGAACCCATAATCACCACTTGCACCCGAGTATCTTACTTGGAAAGTGATACTAAAGAAGATGAAGATGAACTGTGCGTCGAATTCAAAGAAAAATGCGCTTCAAACATAAAGCAAGAATCAGAAAGTGATGATTCAAGCGATGAGTCAGAAAAGGTCTTGCGAGTCACCAGGACACCTCTTAAGCACTTTAAAGAACTTGACATGCTCAAGGCTCACACAGTCGAGGACCTGAAAACCTTCTATATACAGCCGGGGAAACTAGGCAACAAAGGGATTCTATTCCACAAGTCGGATGATAACCAAGCCAAGGAAGATGCATGGCAGATGATAAATCCAAATGCCGAAAGAATGCCGCCAATCAAAATGCCTAAGTACTTCTCAGAAAAGTTAAAATGCCTGCTAAAAGCTCAAGGCTTCGCTATCGAAAAAACTATGGCACAAAGCCAGTTCTACAAGAATATTTAGGAACCGTCCAAGGTTCAACCTGTCAACCCTGATGGAATGACTACCAAGAAAGTGCTGGGTTATGTCGCAAAGAAGAAACCCAGAAACAAGCGCAGATTGAGTCGTACCTTCTACACGATTGAGAAAGCTGTAAATCCTATCGCTAAAAGTATAAATGATGATTTGCTCTTGCCCTACGGCCCAAATGCACAAATCGTATCATACACTATCCATGGGCAACACCCGATAGCATCTCAACCACGTTCCTATAACGGTGGGTATGTTATCATAAACCAAGCACTACAAATGCTAAATCCGCCCCACGGATCTGACGCTTCAAATGTTAGTGATATATGCCCTAAAGTCCATTATTGTATCATACTGGATTGTATACTACATATTGGAAGCTTGGGATATTCACAGTTATAATAACAGTCTTACTCAAAATGGTAGTATGCTACCTGGTTTGATTCTACCTCAATATGTGCGTGTGTTTGTTTTAGCATATCGCTTATACATATTGGTAGAGCCCTTAGGATCTTTACTTGACTACCAGCGTTGTGATGGCAGTCACACTAGTGGGAGCTGGGTAGTCTATAAACATATCCTTATACAGGTCCCTAGTTGCAGGATTATCGAGACGGGGCATTGATGCTCCAGAGTAGACTAGTGTATACGCTACTCATCCCAGCAGGGGATATGGTCTGTCCCACAACCATTAGTACGAAGTACTAAAGATAGTATGCAGGTGCTCATTAGGTTATGAGTTACACTGGACATGACTCGTCGCGAACTGCTGGTTGGTATTATACCTATCGTCAGGAAGTAGTTTCCAGGTGACATGAGTACAGCTTAGTCCGTTGACTTGCCATCGCTACTTTGTCTCGAGTGTGTTCCCACTGCACTTAGATTACTACCCTACCATAGCTCAAAGGAGTCATGCAAACAGGTAGTAGTTGCGTGTAGTCCCGAAGAACTTGGAGGCAGTAGCGGTCAGATAGGATTCGTCTCTCTCGGTATTAGGGGTTGATATCGCGCAGTGTTCGGAAAGCCATTACATAAAGTCCCTGGCCAGGGCAGTCGAGATATACTGGTAGGCACTCCGGTAGTTCCTCAGGGTGTATTGGGCTCTCCTCCGGCATGACTTATTGGGCTATTAGGGGTCTGATGTTTACCATCCCCTAGGCTCGATATGCGAGTATCTTAGAAGAACAGTCCGGACTGTACGAAGATTGTCACAGACAGGCTCAGTAGGAGTTCTGATGCGTTTGCTCATCGACCTTCTTATCGACATATACCTGGGTAGCCGTTACATGCAGCTAGTACCGCTGACGTTCTTTTAGTTAAACCTACTGCCAGCGTACTGTCGAGTCTTTAGAGTCGCACACATAGGGTTTCCCTGCTTCGGGGAAAAGATGTAGAGGTCGTATGGTTTTATGGTAGGGCTACGATCATATACGTGTACTTGTACACGGATGATGTTCGGGCGGACAATATTAGTGGGCTTTGGTTTAAGCCGGATCCTAGTATTGTATTATTGGATAGTTATCGTCTCAGCGTATTCGTATTTTTCGGAATACGGATACGGGTATGTATATACGGTAAGGGGTATTCTTCTAATTTTCTCAAGAATACTTGTAGAAGGAGACACCTCATTATTTGGTAATATCCATTTTTTGTAAATGGATTAATGAGGTGGAATTGTAGGAGACATACTTGGCATGGTGAGAGGGATGGCTCATGGATTATTTTATTTGTCTTGACTCACTATTGAAGCTTGGGTGATATATTGTATTGGTTTTTAATCCATGGTTAAATGAGTGAGGTATGTGATATTAGCCATTCTCTACACTTATCCATTTCACTCTTAGTTCATTTGCTTCTCCTCATTCTCTCTCTTGATTTTCATCTCCTTCTTCCTCAAGCTAAACCCTAACCTTTACATGTGTTGTGAGGCATAGGGTTTAGTGAGATAATACAATCCATTAGACATTCTCTACATCACCTAGGCAACTTGGATTAGCATACCATTTACCCTAGTTACCTCGGTTTAGAGGTTGGAGCTTGAAGCACAAAATCTTGGTTGGATTATCTTTGACGTGAGGAGACCGATGTCGCAACCTTCATCCATTCTCTGAGGAGTCAAGGAGAGGAGGCAAAGAAGATCCGAAGGACTGGTTCCTGGAGGTTTAACATTCTATCGAGTAGTTAGAACCTCTTAGTTAGTTTAGTTAGTTAAGGTTTTAGTATAGATCCTGGAGTTAGCCGGTGTTGCGTAGTTCGTTAAAATCGTTTTTTTGAAAATTCTGCCTCCCCACGAACCCGCGGGGTGCGCGACATCGGCTTACATCAAACACGTTGTATACAATCCATGGGCACAAATCATCGGAACCATCATCAAGTCCAATTCCTACTGCACTTATACCTCCACAAATAAAGTCTCATGAAGTCCTCGCGACTCATCGAGATTCAACTAACCCTACGAGATCCTCATGACTCGTCAGTAGAAAATACCCTATAGGATTCTCATGACCCTCTAGGAATAAGTACTTTAAGAGACGGAAACATGTCTGCTGCTTGAGTACGCCTCATCAAAATCTAACGAGATCCTCATGACTCGTCAAGATAAAACACCTTACAAGATTCTCATGACCTGTAAGGATAAAAATGCTTGCAATATCCTCATGACTTCTGGAAATAAGTGTACGAAAGGACAAAAATACATCTGCCTATCGAACACGCCTCCACAACAAAAAATATCCGAAATAACAAATCTGCCCTATAGGCCTGACATTTCAAGCACGCCGTATACAATCCACGGGTATAAACAATTTTCATCGCACTGAAATATCTTGGGCTTGATGACCGTTATGAAATTGATAAAACAGAAAGTGCGCTTAGTAAGAGCATGGATAAATTGCCTCAGGCTTTGAAAGCACTCAAAGGTGGGGTGGATACAACCGTTGACGAACTCCGAGAAATCAACTGTTGGATATTTATGCCCTAGAGGCCTGTATTGTATAGGATGTAGGGATATGTATGTACATGATAATCTTGCTCGGCTATATAGTATACTATTTGAATTGTCTTTATCTGAACATAAGTATTTGTTTTTCTTGATGCTTTGTATTACTTATACATGTTGATAAAGACTCGATATAGTAGTATACTATCTTAGTTTGTCTTTATCTTAACATGTGTATATGTTTTACTTGATATCACATATGGCTGATGCATGTCGATAAAGCCCATAGGATTTTGCTTGACTACCAGTGTTATGATGGCAATCATACTTGTGGGGCTGGGTAATCTATAAGCACATCCTTAAATGTCATAAGTCACAGGAGTATCAAGACCGCGTATCGATATTCTAGAGTAGACTTGTATATACGTTTGTAGACCCTGACGAGGGGTCGTGGTTGGTCCTACAGCCATTAGTGTGATCACCTAAGATTGTATACAGGTGCTCACTGGGCGTGAGTACATTGGACGGACTCGCCGAGAACCTCTATATGATATTATACCTATCATCAGATGGCGGTTCATAGGTGACATGAGTACAGGTTAGTATTTAGACCTGAGATTGTCATTTGTCTCGAGTGAGTTCCCACTGTACATAGATCACTACCCTACCACACCTCTTCTGAATCATGCAAATTGGTTTTGGTTGGGTATAGTCTCGAGCCATGTGGAGGAAGTGAGGGACTGTCAGGGATTCTTCTCTCTCGGTATTGGGAGTCGATATCGCACTGTGTTTGGTTGGCCAGAACCATAAGACCTTGGCCAAGACAGATGACATTTACTGATGGTTGTTTCCCCCAATCAGAGCAAAGCTCTGTTTTAAAATTCAAAATTTAAAAATTGAAGCAACGCTTCAGATTCAGCGCTAGGCGCGCTGTGCGCCACGTGTCAAACACAGATGCGCTAGCGCCAGGTGGGCTGTGCCCTAGGCAGTGCACCCCCAATAAGAGCAAAGCTCTGTTTTAAAATTCAAAATTCAAAAGTTGAAGCAACGCTTCAGATTCAGCGCTAGGCGTGCCACGCGCCACGTGTCAAACACGGGTGTTCTAGCGCAGGCTGCGCTGCGCTCTGCGCCACGTGTCAAATGTAGGTGCGCTAGCGCAAAGTGCACAGCGCTCTGAGCAGCGCACCACGTGCAAAGCACGAGTGCGCCAGCGCTGGAATTAAAAATTCCCCACTGTTAGATCAAAAGATCTAATAATGATAAATCATTAATTAATCAGAATTAAAATTCTGTTATGGAAAGATCTTTTCAATCTTGCTAAAAACAAGAAGATTGCCTTCTGTAAAACAGAAACCCTAGGATCAAAGATCCAACGGTAGGGAAACCTCCCCAAATCAATCAGAGAAAGATCTCTGTAACTGATTTAACAAATCAATTTTCCCTATATAAAGGCCCCAAGACTTCAAGTCTGATATAGAGAAACCCCCCTACAAACTTTGAGAAAACTCAAAAGAAAGAGAGCAAGCTCTTGAAAGAAGATCATTTCTTCAAGGTAAAAAAAATGATTCTTGAACAAAGAGATGAAATCATCTCATTAAAATAGAAGAATTATCTTCTTAAATGATCATAGATATATAAAGACCAAGGTCTTTCATAAAAGAGATCAAAAGATCTCATCACATAATAAAGAAGAACATATTCTTCACACGGATCATTGATCTATAAAGGCAAAGCCCCTTTCAAAAATAAGAATTGTTGTTCTTGAATCTTGAGGCAAAGCCTCCTTTAAAAAGAACATAAATTCGTTCACAGGTCATAAATTTGATCAAGTTCCCTTTGCGCTATTGAAAATTTCCTTGCACTCTTGAACTGCGCTTCTGCGCTCCTTGGACCGGCGCTTAGCGCCAAAACGTGCCACGTGTCAACCATGTATGCAACCTTCGCTTTGTGCTTCTGAAACAGCGCAATGCGCTCATAAACTGGCGCTTAGTGCCAAGCGCGACACGTGTCCTTTTCGTGTGCGCTACTTGGCAGAAGCGCGATGCGCTCTTTATAAGTGCACGAAGGCGCCCCGGCCGTCAACCCAACGGCCAAATACGGAAACGGTGATAAACTTTAATTTTGCGGACTTAGCAAACCGGCACCACCGCGCACTAAACCCCGGATCGGGCCATTAAACTTGTCCTAGCTAACTAACAAGGTAGGGAAGAGATATACCGACTGATCCGAGTCCTCCGGTCTTCATCTCCACTCCGATCTCCTCGCGGGATCTCCGTCCGTCTCCTCCTCGTCGGAAAGGGCACCACGAAGCCGGGTACTTATACGGGCTCCCACCTCAATACCGAGACAACTCGGGCGCGAAGTAGGCTAGCCGACGCGTCCAAGATATGCTGTAGGAAGTGTAGTGTAGAATCGTAGTCTCTTTTGGGGTGGTTGCCATTTGAAGATGATGGAGGAAACATGATAAGAAAAATGGTGCTTGCATTTTTCTTAACATGAAAAATGAGATCAAGAATCCTACTCTCTCAAAGATGAAGCTCTCTTCTTCTTCTTTTTTTCTTCTCTCTTTTCTAATGAAAACTCTCATGCTTAGAAAATGGTGGAGCAAAGATTATGAAGCATGAAGGGAGGTGAGTGTAGGAAGTGAAAAGAGGTGACCACATCCTAGACATAATCATCACAAAACTCAAATCCAAATCAAATCCATTCTTATCACAATAAATGCATGAAAAGCAAAGATGCTTAACATATCAATCCTTATGCAAATAAATCCTCCACAAAGTGTTATTTGCAAACTCGCAAATAACCCCCTCCATCGGAAAAGTCCGGCCGGGAAAGAACAAAGGAAAACCGGCCGGAACGGAATGCAAACTGGCAACTCCAGAAAACTGGTCCCGTAATAAATCACAGGAAAACCCCGATACTGTGCATACACACCCGCATCTGTATTCCGTCCGGATACAAATGCAAAGAGACAAAATCTACACTGTACTATACTAGGATCCGGCTTAAACCAAAGCCGGCTAGTAAAAACTGTCCGATCCTGATCCGTGCAATACCGCACGTATCTGATCGAACCTTGCCATATATCCATACGGCCACTAGTACAAAGCTGTCCGATCCTGATCCGTGCAATACCGCACGTATCTGATCGGACCCTGCCATATCTCCATACGGCCTCTACAGCGTTTCGCCCGAAAGCTTGAGTAACTGAAAGTGTGGTGGACTCTAAAGACTCGTCAATACTATGGCTGTGGATTTAACCACTAGCACGTCAGAGGTATAAGCCAATACATAATGGGCCACCAGCTATTGACTAAAAGGGACGTCGATGAGTGAACTCATCCTGACACCCTACTGAGCCTGTCAGTGACAATATCCGTACAGTCCGGTCCGTTCGTCTATGAGTATCGCATGTCGGGCCTAGGGGGTGGGTAAAAGTCAGACCCCCAAAAGCGGTACAAGTCGTGTCGGAGTGTAGCCCAGAACACCCTGAGATACTACTGGAATACCTACCAGTAAATCTCCTGCCTTGGCCAAGGTCTTTGTGTAATGGCTCTCCTAGACACAGCGCGACCTCACCCCCAATACCGGGAGAGACGAACCCCTGAAGATCCGTTCACTGCCTCCATGTGGCTCGGGACTGTACCCAACTAAAACCTGTTTGCACGACTCCTTTGAGCCGTGGTAGGGTAGTAATCAAAGTACAGTGGGAACTCACACGAGACAAATGACGATCCCCAGGTCGATGAACTAACCTGTACACATGTCACCTGGGAACTGCTATCTGACGTCAGGTATAAGACCAACTAGCATGTTCCCGGTGAGTCCTGTCCGGTGTACTCATAACCCAATGAGCTCCTGTATACATCTTAGGTGAACCAACTGACACCAGTGGCTTGTGAGACCGGCCACCGCCCCTCGTCGGGGTCTCGACTGTATACACTAGTCTACTCTGGAGAATCGATGCCCTGTCTCGAATCTCCCACGACTAGGGACCTTTTAAGGATTTGCTTGTAGACCCCAGCTCTCACGT
Organism: Agapanthus africanus; assembly: GCA_030015575.1. NCBI lineage: Eukaryota > Viridiplantae > Streptophyta > Magnoliopsida > Asparagales > Amaryllidaceae > Agapanthus > Agapanthus africanus. The sequence goes on along the minus strand of JASDDO010000014.1, from coordinate 158,678,502 downwards.
ATATGATCGCCCTCATACTGCTGGCAGCCAAGCAAGAATCCTAGGGGCTCTATCAACGTGTAATAGCGACCTGTCAGGTCACCTAAAGCAGTACACGATGATAAAGGTAAACCAGATAGCATACTATCATCTCGAGTAAGACTGTCGTACCGGGATAGGTCCTCCCTCAATCATTGCAATCACGTGCCTGTGATCCAATAATTGACTCTGAGGGCACTATCTCCAACAATCTCCCACTTGCACTCAAGGCTAATTATTGCGATGTCGCATACTCACAGCCCGTGTGATACCGAACACCCAACTCCTCTACTAGTCAGTCTCACAAAGCTCGTTTGCGAGACTATTGCGTTCAAGGAATAGCCTCAGCGAGTGGATCCGCTTTGAAGTTTCTTTCTATGTCTCTCTCTATATCTCAAGTTCGCGGAGAAAGCCATCTCCCGAAATGACCAATACCTGTCTTAGACTGTCTGGATGTCTGATGGGACTTAGCTCATAAATGAACTCCAAATCCAAACTTCTTAGACTGTATCGTCAACTGAACTTAATCAGTATCCTGCGCCATGCCTCCCTCAGTATTGCCTTGGACCACCTGTCCAAAATACTGCCCCTTGTCAGAAGGAAAAACTATAACTCTGACAACCTCCTTGTCGTCCATGTCACTTTGGAAGCCTGGAATGATAACTGTCCCCCGAATGAGGCTGTCGTTATCATATCCCTAGAACATCCACTTATGTCCAAAAAATGCTTCCGACTGTTTCTCCAGGATTGGATCAATATCAACTTATTGCATCTAGTGCAAGAACAACATCTGGTGTGGTACTTGACATCTCATGATTGACTCAATTGCCTAAGCAAGTGATCTGCCAATCATGCACATCCCTCTCTACTTTAGTCTAAAAGACACCTTTAGAAAGGGTGACTCCATCACCTGCAGGTTCACTACCGTGCCAGGAGTCGTCCATTCTAAATACTCTTAGAATGCTGTCAAAGTACGTTGATTGGGAAACCACCCAAATCTAGATCTAAAACTATAGATCCAGTAACCAGTATATCTGATATAATATCCAAGTCCTATGTGGAGAAAACACTGTGTGACGACCAAAGTATAACCGATCGTAGTATAGGAATGTCACTTCCTACTACCTTCTCAACAGATCCATCCCCTATTCTGATGACGTCAAACCTATGACTGTCACATCAGAAACAAATGATCTAACTCCGCTATATCTGCTTTAGTCTATAAATAGACATAAGCCTGATGTCCACCAATGCTTCCGCTGCTCCCACTGACTACGACAACCCTCTGGCAGAGTCATATAGATGTGCACTTCTAAAGCTAGTTTAGAACGACGCTATACTCATCCTCCTGCCGGGCCTCGCAGCCTGGAACAACAGCAATGGCAAGTGTGGGTAAACAAGAACTTCCCTGTCACCGTCCTTGAGGCTACCGGGGTACCTCTCGGGTGCCTGAAGTTACCCACCTTATCTGCGGAGTGGCCAATGGAATGTCAAACCAGATTGAATCTTTAGGTTCCTTATCAAATCTTCAGTAATCGTTTGCGGTTCTGGAATCACTTCCAGTTCTACCATACTCCCACTACTGTTTTTGAAAAAATCCATTTTTATTAAAACTGTGGCGAGTCAAGAACAATATCACTATTGATCTTTCTTATGGTAGAAAGTCAACCCTCGTCATAGCCTGGGTCAACCCACAAACAGCCATTACAGAAACGTGCCTTGAGTTATCCAGAGTCTGGTTTTAATCATAAGCCGGACAACTCCCCGTACCTTAACAATGTTAAGATATGAACTGTACTATATCCAATATAGAACCAGAGGCACTGATTTAATTGAACCAGATTCAAATCATGCAGCTATCTCCAGTGCATGTCAACTAAATGGAGAGAGGCCGATCAGCGTTACTCAACTTAGGAATGTTTCCAATTATGAGTAACCTGAAAGAGAAGTTATTTCTCTGTATCATTACTATCAACTGAATACCATATACAAGTATCTATATCTTCGATCACCTTGAAGAATCCCGATACTTGCTACACCTGGTTCTCTACTCTATTCAAATACCTATAACTCCTCAAAACTTAGACCCTGTGTTTCTACGAAACACATGTCTAAGAACTAGAGAAGTTAAAAGTAAACAGAATATAGTATGAGGACCAACCCCTCTGTCCTAATGGACACTGGACAACATACAATACTCTGTATAAGTCCGCCGAGTCTAACAACTCTTTCACTGTGTGTCGTAGGTTGAAAACTGTACTTATGGTTAAGAAGAATTACACCGCTGTTTAATGCTCCTTACCTAACCATCCACTGATATAGGTAAATGTCACAGACATAATTTTAAAAGGTATATCTCACTCTATGAAAATAGACGTACAGATATATCAATTTGAAATTGGTGCATAACAGCGGATATTCAAAACCAAATATTTGCCGACCGGCAAACAGCCCAGATGATCTCCTCAAATATCACCGATTACAACGAATCCCGATATAATGAGGATGATCACCCAATTCCCAATAACTTACTCCCACTCATCATCTGTAAAACCATACAGATGTGAGAATCAAACCTGGTAAATACATACCCTGGAGCAAGTGTCCAATCGGGAAATCAGTTTTCTTTTAACAGTACACAGCTAAACTGAAACATTGAAATGTTTCGATGGGGTATCCTGGTATTCCTAGTAATGCCTCTACCATTATCCAGATTCACAACTACAACCGTATAATTCTTTGCCACCTCTCCAAATCCCTTTATATGTCTTTAGTCATTACCTTCTGCACACCCCTTTAGGCCAATTGGTTTTCTTCCTTCCCTACCGTTCGACACCAGCCTATGGTTTGGAAGAAGACTATCCAATAAGCATAATGGGTGTACTGTCCTAACCCTAGGAGCACTCGCAATGCGAGAGAAGGTGAAGATAAAAGACAACCGAATAAACCTTATTCCTATTTCTCCTGGACCAGAATCCATCCCCAAACTGGAACAAGTTCCTTTTGAGTTCGTATATAACCATACGATGGAGTATCCAATAAACTGTGGATCTTCGTAGTGATACGGAGTGTCCTGGAGAAATACAAAGGTGATTTAGGATCGGCGAAGAAATATTTGGTTTGGTCGTGAATATCAGTCGCAATTTACTTTGCCCTCTTACTAATCCCTTGCTTTGTCTTAATCTTAATACCTTCTGCACACCATCGTTATGCTAATTGGTTTTCTTCATTCCCCACTGTTCGGCACCAGCCTAAAGTTTGGAAGAAGACTATCCAATTTGCGTAATAGGTGTACTATCTCCTAAACTAAGGAGTACTCGTAACTTGAGAGAAGGTAAAAGGAAAAGACAACTGAATAATCCCATCCGTTTTCTCCAAAACCGGAAACCATCCTCGAATCCCTTCGAGTTCGTATCTAACCATACGATGGTTTTGTCCAATGGAAGTGGACGTTCGTAGTAATACGGGGTGTCCTGGAGAAAAAGGGTAAAAGTAGGAGTGGCAATGAGGTCTGCAACTCTGACAATCCAAAAGCCAGTGTTAAGAAGGTTCGGTCAACTTGGTCACTGAGTCATAGTCTTAGGTCGGGTCAATGGTCGCTGCCAAGAGAGAGAGAAAAGAAACACTCAGCGTGCACTCAAACCAAGATCAGAATGGTTACCAATTTATCTAATCTGGAAACCTCCCACTGTACCTCAAATTCTCCTCCAAACCTGAAAGAAGAATTAGTCGGGGTCACCCGAGAAGTAAACCAACTCATCAGTGGGAATCGGGATCCAACTATCATCGCATGATAACGTGACGGAATCCGCTCACGCTATAACACTCCAGAAGGTATGCGCATATCCGGCAAGTTTCAGTTCTTTTGAAACTCCCGATGTGATTTCTACCCCATGCTCTTATGACCTTGACTTTGGCCAACATATCATAAGTCACATGTCAAGTTCAACCCGTCATTCTCCAGGTTAATTTGAATCCACCCGTACCTACCCTTGACTTTGGCCAAAATGGCAGTACGACTGTCCCAAACCAACACATCTATCTATGCTGCATATGAATACCCAATAGCTACCAATCACTGTGCCTTGACTTTGGCCAACATACACAGCTTGAATACTATTGACTACCCATATGAAACGACGGAGGGCTACGAATGGTTTCTGGCGAAAACCTTTAACGTAATGAACTTGATATCGTTGAAGGAACGGATAGCTTTTTAGAAAATATAGTGACGAAAACCTTTACTAAAGAGGTCACTCCCGGTGAAGGGATCTCGGCTCTTTCCCCGTAGAATGGAGTGCAGGATATTCCAAATGAATACCACGATGCAAAGCAAAAGTAATCGGCTATAGTGAAGTTAATGCCCTGACGCAAACTTCTGTCCAAGGGGTCACTCCCGGTGAAGGGATCTCGGCCCTTGCCTCGTCGACTGAGGAGCAGGATATTCCAAATGAATACCACGATGCAAAACAAAGGTGAACGTCCTTGCAATAACAGCTTTTTGAAAAGTGTTCCAACAACATCAGAATAGGTTTGTTTAACTTGCATTGATCCGAATCAACGCAGTCCCATCAATTGATCACACCACAAAGAACGAAAATATACTGACGTACGTATATGCCATCCGCATTCGCCACTGGGTCCCGTCATCACCCGTTAGGTTAGCTAACTAACGGCAGAGCGGGGACTGGACTAGCGCGGATGAAAAACATATACAACATCTACTAATATATATACCAATATATAGTATTCGCTCAAGGCGTGAATAAAAATGCAACATCACAGAAATGTACAGCATCACAGAACAATACAGATATCTGGGATCCCCGGGTTTCACAGAGCCACTACTGAAACCCGACGTTCCCCTGGTCGTGTGGATAGCCTGTGCAATGAAAACCTAGACCCCTACGGGCGCGGCAAGTCACCCGCCAAAACCTGAAGCGAGGCAGCCCCCTTCAGCGCCGTGAATGGACCACCCAGCACTTCACGGAATCCGGTAACTTGGGCACCCCTCCTGGGTCAACCTGTACCCCCTACGAGTGCGGCGAATAGCCCGCCAATTCCAGACTGAAGCCCCTTCCGTCTCAATGCCCTGAGATGCGGGCTTGTTGCCCTCCAGAACCCGGTTATCCGTGCACCCCTCCGCGGGGTAACCCTAGTACAGAAAGTAAAATATACATACAACGGGTACATCGACCGCAACCAGATCGTGCCCCAAAATAATAATACAAACAGACAGTGACGGCAGTCCACATGTCGGACGCTCGCCCCGCAGCAACAAATGTACATAATACAACAAAACTGTACTAGCATTGCATCCAGGCTATCCCCCACGACCGATCCGCAACATCACAGCAAAACACAGAACATCAACGTGAAAGTCACGTTCGCAAATCCGTCTAACCGGGCTATAGCAGTTAGACCGGATTTACAGATCGAGTGACATTCACGGTCGCAGATATAATGTAAATACTGTGAAAAAAATGTGTTTAAAATATCCGATCGATCAAAAATTAACAAGTGGGCCCCCAAACAATACTGTAGCACTCACAGAAAATCTGAGCCCAATTTTAATATTCCAAAACCCCTAAAACAAGCCCAGAAGCCCACTGGAGAAATTGGAGGCGATGATCCCACCAACCTGCGGCGGAACCGCGGCAACAAGGGGGGTTTTGCCGCGGTTCCGCGCTCGACCTGAGGGATCACTGTCTCGAATTTTCCCAGAGTTCTTAGAACTCCCTGCACATCATTCTGAGACCACCTGAAAAATTTTTAGACTCAAAAAAAATTCGACAGAAACTGATGTGCTTGAAAAACGCGTTTTCGGGATTTTGTTCGATCGGAAACGTAAAACACATTAAACAAAGCTAGACGAAGTTAATGGCGAGGCTCTGATACCACTGTAAGTGCACGGCGGCGCCCCGGCCGTCAACCCAACGGCCAAATGCGGAAACGGTGATAAACTTTAATTTTGCGGACTTAGCAAACCGGCACCACCGCGCACTAAACCCCGGATCGGGCCATTAAACTTGTCCTAGCTAACTAACAAGGTAGGGAAGAGATATACCGACTGATCCGAGTCCTCCGGTCTTCATCTCCACTCCGATCTCCTCGCGGGATCTCCGTCCGTCTCCTCCTCGTCGGAAAGGGCACCACGAAGCCGGGTACTTATACGGGCTCCCACCTCAACACCGAGGCAACTCGGGCGCGAAGTAGGCTAGCCGACGCGTCCAAGATATGCTGTAGGAAGTGTAGTGTAGAATCGTAGTCTCTTTTGGGGTGGTTGCCATTTGAAGATGATGGAGGAAACATGATAAGAAAAATGGTGCTTGCATTTTTCTTAACATGAAAAATGAGATCAAGAATCCTACTCTCTCAAAGATGAAGCTCTCTTCTTCTTCTTTTCTTCTTCTCTCTTTTCTAATGAAAACTCTCATGCTTAGAAAATGGTGGAGCAAAGATTATGAAGCATGAAGGGAGGTGAGTGTAGGAAGTGAAAAGAGGTGACCACATCCTAGACATAATCATCACAAAACTCAAATCCAAATCAAATCCATTCTTATCACAATAAATGCATGAAAAGCAAAGATGCTTAACATATCAATCCTTATGCAAATAAATCCTCCACAAAGTGTTATTTGCAAACTCGCAAATAACCCCCTCCATCGGAAAAGTCCGGCCGGGAAAGAACAAAGGAAAACCGGCCGGAACGGAATGCAAACTGGCAACTCCAGAAAACTGGTCCCGTAATAAATCACAGGAAAACCCCGATACTGTGCATACACACCCGCATCTATATTCCGTCCGGATACAAATGCAAAGAGACAAAATCTACACTGTACTATACTAGGATCCGGCTTAAACCAAAGCCGGCTAGTAAAAACTGTCCGATCCTGATCCGTGCAATACCGCACGTATCTGATCGAACCTTGCCATATATCCATACGGCCACTAGTACAAAGCTGTCCGATCCTGATCCGTGCAATACCGCACGTATCTGATCGGACCCTGCCATATCTCCATACGGCCTCTACAGCGTTTCGCCCGAAAGCTTGAGTAACTGAAAGTGTGGTGGACTCTAAAGACTCGTCAATACTATGGCTGTGGATTTAACCACTAGCACGTCAGAGGTATAAGCCAATACGTAACGGACCACCAGCTATTGACTAAAAGGGACGTCGATGAGTGAACTCATCCTGACACCCTACTGAGCCTGTCAGTGACAATATCCGTACAGTCCGGTCCGTTCGTCTATGAGTATCGCATGTCGGGCCTAGGGGGTGGGTAAAAGTCAGACCCCCAAAAGCGGTACAAGTCGTGTCGGAGTGTAGCCCAGAACACCCTGAGATACTACTGGAATACCTACCAGTAAATCTCCTGTCTTGGCCAAGGTCTTTGTGTAATGGCTCTCCTAGACACAGCGCGACCTCACCCCCAATACCGGGAGAGACGAACCCCTGAAGATCCGCTCGCTGCCTCCATGTGGCTCGGGACTGTACCCAACTAAAACCTGTTTGCACGACTCCTTTGAGCCGTGGTAGGGTAGTAATCAAAGTACAGTGGGAACTCACACGAGACAAATGACGATCCCCAGGTCGATGAACTAACCTGTACACATGTCACCTGGGAACTGCTATCTGACGTCAGGTATAAGACCAACTAGCATGTTCCCGGCGAGTCCTGTCCGGTGTACTCATAACCCAATGAGCACCTGTATACATCTTAGGTGAACCAACTGACACCAGTGGCTTGTGAGACCGGCCACCGCCCCTCGTCGGGGTCTCGACTGTATACACTAGTCTACTCTGGAGAATCGATGCCCTGTCTCGAATCTCCCACGACTAGGGACCTTTTAAGGATTTGCTTGTAGACCCCAGCTCTCACGTATATGATCGCCCTCATACTGCTGGCAGCCAAGCAAGAATCCTAGGGGCTCTATCAACGTGTAATAGCGACCTGTCAGGTCACCTAAAGCAGTACACGATGATAAAGGTAAACCAGATAGCATACTATCATCTCGAGTAAGACTGTCGTACCAGGATAGGTCCTCCCTCAATCATTGCAATCACGTGCCTGTGATCCAATAATTGACTCTGAGGGCACTATCTCCAACAATCTCCCACTTGCACTCAAGGCTAATTATTGCGATGTCGCATACTCACAGCCCGTGTGATACCGAACACCCAACTCCTCTACTAGTCAGTCTCACAAAGCTCGTTTGCGAGACTATTGCGTTCAAGGAATAGCCTCAGCGAGTGGATCCGCTTTGAAGTTTCTTTCTATGTCTCTCTCTATATCTCAAGTTCGCGGAGAAAGCCATCTCACGAATATTCAGCAGATCTTAGTCCCAAATTGGACTACAGATCTTTCAACCAATTCACACCAGTTCTAGAGTACATCTCTGTACTCCTCTGATATTTTTCGTTGTAATCCTTCAACGTCTTCAGAGAGGTGACGGGTCCCGACAACCACACATTTCACGGACTGTGGGGTCCTTAAACTCACGGACTATGATTTCCTTAACCTGGACTGTGGGGTCCTTAAAATCACGGACTACGATGTCCTTAACCTGGACTGTGGGGTCCTTAAGCCCACGGACTACGATGTCCTTAACCTGGACTGTGGGGTCCTTAAGCCCATGGACTATGATGTCCTTAACCCGGACTATGGGGTCCTTAAACCCACGGACTACGATGTCCTTAACCTTGGATTGTGGGGTCCTTAAACTCACAGACTATGATGTTCTTAACCTTGGACCGCCATGTCCTTAAACTGGAAATCGACCGCAATGTTCCTAAAACTAAATAACAGAGTTCAAATGCTCTTTTGTTGGATCTAAATGAGCCTGTTAAGTTGATCTTAGTCTAAAATTAGACTAACGTGTCCTTAACAAACGTTGAGTCGATCTTATTCTAAAATTAGACTAATGTATCCTTAACAAATGTTTAAATTGATCTTAGTCTCAAATAAGACCAATGTATCCTTAAACCCAAACCAAAACCCAAATCTAAGAAAATACGGATTTAGACTAATCCACGCCCTACGGGCGACAACATAAATTAGTCTCCGTATACAATCCATGGGCAACCAAAAACACAAAAAACACCCACACGACATGAAGTGACCATCTGGAGAAGGAGAAAATGGTTACCGCGATGCGGTAGCGTAATTAATTGCAGGGGCTTGCGCCTGCAGGGAAGAGCGTCCCCACAATCAAAACCCTCTCAAACGAGGGGGAATCTGACGAAGTCTGCTACATCGGTCGCATCCATTTAATCCTTCGATACATGGTGCCATAAATCAACTTGGCATCATCGGAGAGGTGGATGGATAGCACCAATTAGCATCTGCCCCGAAATTCAGGCAAGACGTCCGCCGCGTCTTCGCGCGTCTTTCGGTGGAGAACTGATTCTGGCACACCTGGTGGGACCTTTTCCTCTTTCCACTCCACACTTCGTGTGTCGTGTTCGCGAATGAATCGCGGTTTGTGATGGTTGCCTGTGGATTTGAGGAACTGAGATTTGGTGTCTTGCTCCATACAGAAAACAGAAGATCAATGGCTTCAAACTGCACTAATTGCAACTGCAACTCTCGCTCCGTCCCGTCCGGAGGAGTGACTTACGGGCCCTAAGCGGCCTCCATCTTCACTATGCCGGTGGAAAAGGTGACTCAGGCCACCACTGGGCTATTCTTCGGGACTATGCTCCCATCGATGAGCTTCAGTGCCCCAATGTCGTCGCAAGAAGCTCCAAAGAAGTCGGTCTTTGATCGGCTTACAACTACCGCGGTCCCTCTCAACGGGTTGCCCAAGTCTAACGCCTCAATTTTCAACAGACTAGGCCAGAACGCCAACAAGCCCGCAATACCTGAAGCAGCCATCCCAAAGCGGATAACCATCCCGGCTCAAGCGGACGAAATCATTGGAAAGGCTTCTCCCGACAAGAAGTCAGTCTTCACATGGCTGGCCCCTCCGGCTCCTGCTCCAGGTGAAGTCACCTCTGCCCAGAGGTCTGTATTCGATAGGGTGGATATTACTGCTCGGCGAACGTCAGTCTTCAAACGGCTGACACCGGCGACAACCCTCCGTCAAGACAGGGGGCATGACGAAGCTATCTCCATAGCTGAACCAACACCGTCTGCGTGACATGCTCGACGTTGTCTCTGGCGCCGAGTATGGAAGGCTGGGGGCAGCTCTCCGTCTGGATTTACTCCACCAGCTCCAACGGTGGAGATCGATGCTGCTGTTCAAGCCGGGAACAGCTTTGAATTGCTTAACAAGGTATGCAGGAACTCTTCTACCGCCATACTGAAAAGATCTCTTCCACCCGTGGAGAATGTTATAGAAACGAAGCCGGAGCGGTCCCCTCAGCGGCTGTCCTCCAAAATTTACAAGGTCTGGCGACGGGTTCAGGACTCAGTAATCGATCAAGATTACCCTCGCCGACAAAAGAAGGAGAAGGTTCAACAGGAAGAGAACCGTCCTGTCGAGACACAAAGGACGACATCTACTTAGGTGCCCACTACAACGGCCTCATCAACTTCGACCGCCCATAAAAGGAGAAGGCCGGAGAAAATTCCTGAGTCTGTGATGAATCGCAAGACCACTGAGCCTAAACGCCCTAAGTCTGGGGGCATGGTGGTGCATACCATCTATATGGCATTCGGAAAATAGGAAAGCCGTACTTTTACGGGTCATCGACCGCTTACCCGATCGATAACAAGGGCTCAGGAGCAACAACAGCAAAAACTTCAGGAGATGCTGACTGCAATGGCCGCACTCACCGGGCCAAAAGAATGCCCGGAGGCGTCATCAGAGCAGCATCATGAACAAGAAACCGATGCTGACTTCCTCCGCAGAGTCCTCGAAAATAAGGACAAAAAGGCAGCGGAACAAGCTACCAACATAAAACGAATGGCGCTTCTCTTCCAAGACATGGTTGGGATGATGTTACAGCCGGATCCTCCAGCTGAAGACCCCCCGATCATTATTTAAGACGACGGAGGGGAGACATCAAACCCTCCTCCGGCTCTTTCAGTAGCCAAGGAGGAAACCATCTCAAAAGCCACGCTCGATGATTATATAGCTCAACAAATACGAGCTCACCGAGCGAACGAAGCGGCTGGCCAAGTTGTCAAGACTAGACGACCATATCCAGGCTGGTATTTCCAAATAAGTTACCCGCCGAGATATACGATCCCCAAATTCCATGTGTACAAGGGGACAGGCAATCCCCATCAACATGTCGCTCAGTTCAGGGCTCTTTGCGGCAACACCGAGGGTGATGATAAACTTTTGCTCCGTCAATTCATCGGCAGCTTGTCAGAAATGGCCTTCGAATGGTACTCTGAACTCCCGAACGACTCCGTCAAGACTTTTGCGGAAATGGAGCTACTATTCACCAAGGCCTTGCCCCAGACTCAGTTCGAGCGGCTGATCGAGATGATAGGTCTTCGATACGCCAGTACATGGCCTTAGTGCAAGTGGGAGAATGTTAGTGTATATGCCCTAGAGGCCATTACTGTATCATACTAGTTTGTATATTACTTAATGGAAGCTTGGGATATTCACCTTGTATATACAATCTTGCTCAAAATAGTAGTATGCTACTTGGTTTGTTTCTACTTCAATGTGTACATGTGTTTATTTTAGTATATCGCCTATACACATTAGTGGAGCCCTTAGGATCTTTGCTTGATTACCAGCGTTGTGATGGCAGTCACACCAGTGGGGCTGGGTAATCTATAAGCACATCCTTATGCAGGTCCCTGGTCGCAGGACTATCGAGACAGGGCATCGATACTCCGGAGTAGACTAGCGCATGCGCTTCTCATCCCAGTATGGGAGACGGTCTGTCCCACAGCCGTCGGTACGTCGTACTTGAGAGAGTATGCGGGTGCTCGTTGGGTTACGAGTACACTGGACAGGACTCGTCGGGAACTGACTAGTTGGTATTATGCCTATCGTCAGTTATCAGTTCCCAGGTGACATGAGTACAGCTTAGTCCGCTGACTTGACACTGTCACTTCGCCTCGAGTGTGTTCCCACTGTACTTTGATTACTACCCTACCACGGCTCAAAGGAGTCGTGCAAACAGGTGGTAGTTGGGTGCAGTCCCGAAGCACTTGGAGGCAGTGACGGTTAGACAGGATTCGTCTCTCCCGGTATTGGGGGTTGACATCGCGCTGTGTCTAGGAGAGCCATTACACGAGTAGTCCCTGACCAGGGCAAACGAGATATACTGGTAGGCTTCCAGTGTTATCTCAGGGTGTTTTGGGCTTCACTCCGACACGACTTGTACGGCTATTGGGGGACTGACGTTTACCGCCCCCTAGGCCCGCCATGCGATGTATCAGACGAACAGACCGGACTGTACGGAGAATGTCACATTCAGGCTCAGTAGGAGTTCAGATGGGTTTCGCCTCGTCAGTCTTCTTGTCGGCATCTACCTGGGGACCGTTACGCACAGCTAGTGCCGCTTGCGGTCTGTGGTTAAACCCACTGCCAGCGTAGTGTCGAGTCTTTAGAGTCCCACACAGAAAGCTATTCGCCTTTAGGCAAAAGAGTAGAGGTCGCATGGTTTTGCGACAGGTCGCATGGTTTTGCGACAGGGTTCGGTCACATCTGTGCACTTGTGCACGTACAGTGTCCGGACAGTTTACACTAGCGGGCTTTGGTTTAAGCCAGATCCTAGTATACCTTTTGGGATTGGATTTATCCAGTGTGTATTCGTGTTTCTCGGAACGCGGATGCGGGTGTGTATGCACAGTTGACGGAGAGACAGAGGCAGAGGATTCTCATTATGGTTGTTGACCGTTGACAGTTGACTATTGACTTTTTGCTCAACCCTAATGAGAATATGATATGTGATTAACAATTATATTAATTAAGTATTGTGGTGACATGGTTGTTGAGGGGTTGACTTTGTTGACTTGTTGACTTGTTGACTTTGTTGACCGGTTGACTAGGTTGGACTAGTTGACCATCATGATGACTATGGCTATCATTTCATGGCAAAGACTTTTTACTTGCTTGTTTCTTTTGTGAGAAATGAGTGCATGAAATGATTTAGCCATTTTGACTTGAACCATTTTACACAATACTTGATTATTATTTTTGTGATGATGGTTTTGGATTATGAGAGCCAAATGAGAAAAGTCTTCTCTCATTCTTTCATGCTCATTCTCTCTCTTGTTCTTGAGCTCTCATCTTCCTCCTCTTGCTCTCCCTCTCTTGATTCTATGGTTCACTTGTCTCATGAGTTGAGAACCAAGAACCATAGATAAAATCCCATGCAAACTCTTCTCTACTCACTTTAGTTCACAAGGTTTAGCAAACCGAGTGAACTAGTTTCTTCAAAGTTCGAAGAAGGAGCCTAAGGTTGAAGCTTTCAGGTGGATTTATCTTCGGCGCAAGGAGACGACGGGGAGAAGCCGATTCGGACGACCATCGAAGCTTGAAGACGAAGGAGTTCGAGAAAAAGAAAGGTATAACCCCCTAACCGAGTAGTTAGCAACTCGTAGTTAGGTTGTTAGTTAGATGTTTAACAAAGATCCGGTTTTGAGTCCATGTTACCACCTCTAAGAAAATTGTTTTTCACCAAATTCCGCATGCCCGAAAGTACCGGGAGAGATAGCATGGACTTACTGTGGTATCAGAGCCTAGGTAAACTCTATCTAACATGTTAGCAAAGTAGCTAGAAGATCGATCAAAGAAAAAGTCGCAAAACGAACCCGATATGATAAGTTTCTGCCGATTTTTTTTCTGTTCAAAAATTGATAAATTTTATCTTAAAAATCGGCTCAGGCTTTTTTGTGATCACCCACCAAATTTGGTCCAACGATCGAGTCAAAGCACCGCGGAAACGCGGCGGGAGCACGCTCCCGCCGCGGATCCGCGGCCGAGTTGACTCGGCCGAGGTCCAATTTTGGTGCAGTGTTTTTCTGGGGTTGTTTTGGGATTTTTAGAATATATATTTTCTGCCCAGATTTTCCAGAACGAAAATTTTATTTTTGGGGTCCTGAAAATCCGTATTTTTGATCGAACTTCTAAAAGACTTTAGCTGACGGGTTTTTCTGTAATGTGATATTTGTATTGAACGTCTGCTAATCGCTATATGTCGATTAGTGGGGGTTATACAAATCTGTGATCTGTAATGTTATTGGAATGTGTATATGAATTCATTGGATTGTCGCGGGTGAATAGCCGGGGGTTGTGAGACGAGAGTTTTCTTTTCTTTCAATTCATGTAAATTTGTAAATTGATGTAATAATTATTTGTATGGCCGCACAACTGGATCGGGGTTGTAGCCGTCATTGTATAATTTCTTTTTACTGTTTTTGCTCCTAGGATAGACCCATGGAGGGGGTGCACAAACTACCGGGTATGCCGAAGTGCCGAGTGGCCTACTCACGGAGTTGAGGGAGGTTGCTTCGCTTCGGGTACTTGGCGGGTAGTTTGCCACACCCGTAGGGGTCTTGGGTGGGGTATTGGCTATTCACCGCGACCGTGTAATCTGCTTTTCGTTACAGGCTCGTACGAATTGCGGATTCCTAGTATATCTAATGTGTTCATCTGTGATCTGAAATGGCTATCATTGCAATATATCTATATATGATATTATTTAGGCGTTGCTTATGTTTTACAGCCGCGCTAGCCCAGCCCCCGCTCTGTCGTTAGTTAAGTAACCTAACGGGTAAATGACGGGGCCCCGTGGCGAATGCGAATGGCATAAGCGTACGTCATATTTTGGTTGTTTTCTGCAATGGCAGGATTAAATGATGGGACGCATTAAAAGAACTAATGCAAGAATATCACGCATTAAAAGAACTAATGCAAGAAAATAAACCAAGTTAAAATCGTTGGAACACTTTCGAAAAACCACTCGGTTCTTTTCAAAACTAACTTTTAAATGCGGAGCTTGAGCCACTCCTTTTAAAAGCTATCTCGTTCCATCGATTATATCAAGTTCACTACGTTCACGGTTTTGCCAAAACCATTCGTAGCCCTCCGTCGTTTCACATGAATAGTCAATAGTATTCAAGCTGTGTATGTTGGCCAAAGTCAAGGCACAGTGATTGGTAGCTATTGGGTATTCATGTGTAGCATAGATAGATGCGTTGGTTTGGGACAGTCGTACTGCCATTTTGGCCAAAGTCAACGGTAGGTACGGATGGATCCAAATTAACCTGGAGAATGACGGGTAGAACTTGACATGTGACTTATGATATTTTGGCCAAAGTCAAGGTCATAAGAGCATGGGGCAAAAATCCACATCGGGAGTTTCAAAAGAACTGAAACTTGCTAGTGTTGCATACCATTTGGAGTGTGATGATTCTGGTAGGATTCCTTCAGTTTCGTCACGCGATGATATTTGGATCCCGATCCTACTATGAGTATATGCTACTCCTCGGGAAATTTCTCACTAAACGATCAATGCTATAAACCTAGTAGGTGCCTAGAAAGGTGTTAGCGGGGCTACGCCCCCAGGGAAAAGAGGTTATTTAATTAAGGAACTTCGCGAAAGCGTTGGAAAACCTCCCTCGAAGTACCGACACCAGCCTGGCCGAACGGTTAAGCAAGTATTGTACGGTGAGATTGATCCTGACTAATTCTTCCTTTTTGGTTTGAGGAGGGATTCGAGAAACAGTGGGAGCCATCCTGTTTAGACAAACTAAAAACCACTCTAAACTTGCAAGAGCATCATGCTGAGTGTTTCTTCTTCTCTCTCCTAATTGCAGCGACCAATCGACATGACTGGACTTAAGTTACTTCTAGATAAAAACATACTGACAGGGCCAAACTACAAAGATTGGCTCAGGAATGTCAAGATGGCAATCACTTACGACAAGCTGGGGTATCTTCTTACCACCAAAGCTCCCCCTGCCCCTGGTCCCACTTCCAGCGTCGCGGATAAGGAAATCCGTAAGACTTGGGAGATTGATAGCGCGAAGGCCAAGTGCCTCGTACTTGCCTCTATGGACAATGAACATCAGAGGAGGCATGAGAATATGGACTTGGAATCCATATTTCTTCATACAAAAGAACTGTATGGAGAGCAATCTCGTATCGCAAGATACGAAGCGTCGAAAAAGTTATTTTCGGCAAGGATGGCCGTCGGATCATCAGTAGCAGAGCACGTGCTTAAGATGATCGGCTACATTGAGGAGCTCGCGGACCTAGGGACCACATTGGAGAGTGAGCTCTATACGGACTTAGTTCTCCAGTCCCTTCCTTCCACTTACGCCCAGTTTATACTGAACTTCAACTTACAAGAAAAAGAAATTGAACTTTCAGAGCTCCTCAACATGCTGAGGAGCGCAGAGGGCACCCTACAGAAAGGTAGGGAAACATCCACTTTGTTTGTAGGAGGATCATCTTCTTCTAGGTCCAAGGCGAAAGCCAAGGGAAAGAAGAAGAAAGCCCCCGCCAAACCAAGAGGCGGTGTTAGTAAAGTGGATACGAAGGGAAAAGCTAAAGCAACAAAGAAAGCAGGGAAGCTTGTGGATAAGGAAGAATGCTTCTATTGTCATAAGAAAGGACACTGGAAGAATGATTGCAGGGCCTGGAAGGCCAGAACACAGGAATTGAAGCAGGTTGCAGCTTCAGCTTCAAGTGTGTATGTTATTGAAAACTGTCTTTCAATAAACTCTACTTCCTGGGTATTGGATACCGGATCAGGATCTCATATCTGTAATTCTTTGCAGGCGTTGAGAAACCGTAGTGTTTTGAAAGCAGGTGACATGACCCTCAGAGTTGCGAACGGAGCTAGCATGGATGCTAAAGCCGTGGGGGACTATCACCTGGGAATGTCAGATGGACATGTTTTGGTTTTGCGTAATTGCTTTTTTGTACCCAACGCAACTTGTAATATCATTTCTGTATCTTTAGTTTCTAAAGAAGATTATAAATTTACGTTTGTAAGCAATGTTGTAAACATTCACCTTAATCAAGTTCTGATTGGGTCAGGTACATTAAGCAATGGTATATACGTATTAAACCAACCACAGATTTTCAATGTCCAGAATACACACAAAAGAAAGTCTCTGGAAGTAAATCAGACTTTCTTGTGGCATTGTAGACTGGGTCACATCAATGAGAGAAGGTTGACGAAGTTACATACAGAAGGATATTTGAATGCGTTCGAATATCAATCGTATGCCACTTGTCAATCCTGTCTCAAAGGAAAGATGACAAAGACTCCGTTCACTGGACACGGAGTAAGAGCGAGCGAGCTCTTGGGACTCATACACAGCGACGTGTGCGGTCCAATGTCTACACATGCGCGATGCGGTTATTCTTACTTCATTACTTTTACGGATGACTTTTCAAGGTACGGTTATGTCTTCTTAATGAAACATAAGTCCGAAGCCTTTGGAAAGTTCCAGGAATATAAGAATGAAGTAGAAAACCAGACCGGCAAAAGTATCAAGATCCTAAGATCGGATCGAGGTGGTGAATACTTAAGTGCCGAGTTCCTGGACTATTTAAAAGAGAACGGAATTCTCTCTCAGCTTACTCCTCCATACACTCCGCAACATAACGGTGTATCGGAGAGACGGAACCGCACCCTATTGGATATGGTACGGTCCATGATGAGTAATGCTGAGTTACCGCGATCATTCTGGGGGTATGCGCTAGAATCAGCTGCGTACCTTTTGAACCGAGTTCCCACTAAGACTGTGCCTACCACACCATATGAGATGTGGTGTGGGAAGAGGCCCCATCTTAATCACATTAAGACATAGGGAAGTCCAGCTTTTGTCAAAAAGCAGCATGCGGACAAGCTCGAGGCACGCTCAGTACAGTGTAAGTTTGTGGGATATCCAAAGAACTCCAAGGGATATTTCTTCTACTGCGAAGAGGAACAAAAAGTTATTGTTTCTCGTCATGCCCACTTTCTAGAACATCAGTTCTTAGAAAAGGAAATTAGTAGGAACGCAGTAGAACTGGAAGAAATTCCAGAACCACGAGCTATTACTGAAAGCTTAGTGGAACCAGAGGGTTCAAGAGAACAGGACATTCCTACGCCGCTCCGCAGGAGTAGTAGGCAGTCTCATCCGCCCGAGAGATACTACGGTTTTCTCATAAACGGGGATAGAGAGGATTGCATCATAGATTATGATGAGCCTACTAGCTTCCAGCAGGCCGTTCAGAGCGTTGACTCAGTAAAATGGCTGGATGCAATGCGGACCGAAATGGAGTCCATGTACACCAACAAAGTATGGACGTTGGACATTGCTCCAGACGGGGTAAAACCCGTAGGATGCAAGTGGATCTTCAAAAGGAAGATTGGTGTAGATGGACAGGTTGAGACCTATAAAGCTAGACTTGTTGCAAAGGGTTTCCGTCAAAGACCTGGCTTGGACTATGACAAAACCTTTTCTCCAGTGGCTATGCTGAAATCCATTCGGATCCTTCTTGCCATTGCTGTCTTCCACGATTATGAGATCTGGCAAATGGACGTAAAGACTGCTTTTCTAAATGGAAATTTAGAGGAGTGTGTCTATATGGACCAACCAGAGGGTTTCATTCAGAGGGGGAGCAGCGGAAAGGTGTGCAAGTTGCTTAAGTCCATCTATGGACTAAAGCAGGCATCGCGGAGTTGGAACATCTGTTTTGATGAGACGGTCAAGGAATTTGGCTTTATCAAAAATCCAGATGAACCATGCATCTACAGTAGATTTGTAGCGAGAACTGTAGTATTCCTCGTTTTATACGTGGATGACATTCTCTTAATAGGAAATGACATTCCTATGCTACAATCTGTCAAGGGGTTCTTGTCACACTGGTTCTCCATGAAAGACCTGGGTGATGCCTCATACATCCTGGGGATCCGGATCCATCGTGATAGATCCAAGAGGATATTAGGACTTTCACAGTCCAGGTACATCGACACCATACTGAAGAGATTCAGTATGGAAGATTCCAAGCACGGTAACCTACCGGCTTGTCACGGGATCACCCTCTCTAAAGAGATGTCTCCCAAGACTGATTTGGAGAGGGATCGCATGTCTATTATACCCTACGCTTCTGCGGTAGGCTCTATAATGTATGCGATGTTGTGTACCAGACCAGATGTAGCTTATGCACTGAGTGTGGTAAGCCGGTATCAGTCAAACCCTGGGGAGAAACACTGGATAGCAGTAAAGAACATTCTCAAGTACCTGAGAAGGACTAAGGAGATGTTCTTGGTGTATGGCGGAAAAGACCTACAGATCGAGGCCTTTGCTGACTCCAGCTTCCAGAGTGATAAGGATGATTCTAAGTCCATGTCGGGTTTTGTCTTTACCCTCAATGGAGGGGCGGTGTGTTGGAAGAGTTCCAAACAGGAAACCGTTGCAGACTCGACGATGGAAGCGGAATACATCGCTGCATCTGATGCCGCGAAAGAAGCTGTCTGGATGAGGAAGTTCTTGAAAGAACTTCAGGTGGTTCTGTCCATTGTTGATCCAATACCTCTGTATTGCGACAATAACGAGGCTATAGCTTTAGCGAAGGAACCCAGGTCCCATCAGAGATCCAGACACATCTTGAGGCGGTATCACCTGATCAGGGAGATCGTGGATCGCCAGGAGATCGAGGTTCGGAGAGTCGCTTCAGAAGATAACACTGCAGATCCATTCACCAAGGCCTTGCCCCAGACTCAGTTCGAGCGGCTGATCGAGATGATAGGTCTTCGATACGCCAGTACATGGCCTTAGTGCAAGTGGGAGAATGTTAGTGTATATGCCCTAGAGGCCATTACTGTATCATACTAGTTTGTATATTACTTAATGGAAGCTTGGGATATTCACCTTGTATATACAATCTTGCTCAAAATAGTAGTATGCTACTTGGTTTGTTTCTACTTCAATGTGTACATGTGTTTATTTTAGTATATCGCCTATACACATTAGTGGAGCCCTTAGGATCTTTGCTTGATTACCAGCGTTGTGATGGCAGTCACACCAGTGGGGCTGGGTAATCTATAAGCACATCCTTATGCAGGTCCCTGGTCGCAGGACTATCGAGACAGGGCATCGATACTTCGGAGTAGACTAGCGCATGCGCTTCTCATCCCAGTATGGGAGACGGTCTGTCCCACAGCCGTCGGTACGTCGTACTTGAGAGAGTATGCGGGTGCTCGTTGGGTTACGAGTACACTGGACAGGACTCGTCGGGAACTGACTAGTTGGTATTATGCCTATCGTCAGTTATCAGTTCCCAGGTGACATGAGTACAGCTTAGTCCGCTGACTTGACACTGTCACTTCGCCTCGAGTGTGTTCCCACTGTACTTTGATTACTACCCTACCACGGCTCAAAGGAGTCGTGCAAACAGGTGGTAGTTGGGTGCAGTCCCGAAGCACTTGGAGGCAGTGACGGTTAGACAGGATTCGTCTCTCCCGGTATTGGGGGTTGACATCGCGCTGTGTCTAGGAGAGCCATTACACGAGTAGTCCCTGGCCAGGGCAAACGAGATATACTGGTAGGCTTCCAGTGTTATCTCAGGGTGTTTTGGGCTTCACTCCGACACGACTTGTACCGCTATTGGGAGACTGACGTTTACCGCCCCCTAGGCCCGCCATGCGATGTATCAGATGAACAGACCGGACTGTACGGAGAATGTCACATTTAGGCTCAGTAGGAGTTCAGATGGGTTTCGCCTCGTCAGTCTTCTTGTCGGCATCTACCTGGGGACCGTTACGCACAGCTAGTGCCGCTTGCGGTCTGTGGTTAAACCCACTGCCAGCGTAGTGTCGAGTCTTTAGAGTCCTACACAGAAAGCTATTCGCCTTTAGGCAAAAGAGTAGAGGTCGCATGGTTTTGCGACATGTCGCATGGTTTTGCGACAGGTCGCATGGTTTTGCGACAGGGTTCGGTCACATCCGTGCACTTGTGCACGTACAGTGTCCGGACAGTTTACACTAGCGGGCTTTGGTTTAAGCCAGATCATAGTGTACCTTTTAGGATTGGATTTATCCAGTGTGTATTCGTGTTCCTCGGAACGCGGATGCGGGTGTGTATGCACAGTTGACGGAGAGACAGAGGCAGAGGATTCTCATTAGGGTTGTTGACCGTTGACAGTTGACTATTGACTTTTTGCTCAACCCTAATGAGAATATGATATATGATTAACAATTATATTAATTAAGTATTGTGGTGACATGGTTGTTGAGGGGTTGACTTTGTTGACTTGTTGACTTTGTTGACTTGTTGACTTTGTTGACCGGTTGACTAGGTTGGACTAGTTGACCATCATGATGACTATAGCTATCATTTCATGGCAAAGACTTTTTACTTGCTTGTTTCTTTTGTGAGAAATGAGTGCATGAAATGATTTAGCCATTTTGACTTGAACCATTTTACACAATACTTGATTATTATTTTTGTGATGATGGTTTTGGATTATGAGAGCCAAATGAGAAAAGTCTTCTCTCATTCTTTCATGCTCATTCTCTCTCTTGTTCTTGAGCTCTCATCTTCCTCCTCTTGCTCTCCCTCTCTTGATTCTATGGTTCACTTGTCTCATGAGTTGAGAACCAAGAACCATAGATAAAATCCCATACAAACTCTTCTCTACTCACTCTAGTTCACAAGGTTTAGCAAACCGAGTGAACTGTTTCTTCAAAGTTCGAAGAAGGAGCCTAAGGTTGAAGCTTTCAGGTGGATCTATCTTCGGCGCAAGGAGACGACGGGGAGAAGCCGATTCGGACGACCATCGAAGCTTGAAGACGAAGGAGTTCGAGAAAAAGAAAGGTATAACCCCCTAACCGAGTAGTTAGCAACTCGTAGTTAGGTTGTTAGTTAGATGTTTAACAAAGATCCGGTTTTGAGTCCATGTTACCACCTCTAAGAAAATTGTTTTTCACCAAATTCCGCATGCCCGAAAGTACCGGGAGAGGTAGCATGGACTTACATGATCAACGCCAGAGTAAAGCCGGGAGAGACATGGGTTCAATATGCAATACGATGGCGGAACTTATGGTCGAAATGCGAGCAGCGCATCGAAGAAGCGCCCGTGGTAGGCATGTTCGTGGGCACTCTTGACCCTCAAGCGACCATCTCGCAATTCATGATGTTCTTCATGCCAACTACTTTCCAGGGCTTGATTGACAAGCTGGCCCAAATGGACCAGATCGGTCATAGACCGTCTCTTCCAAAACCGGAGCCACGGAACGAGAAAGGAAAGGGGAAAGCGACCGTCGTCTCCAATACTCAACAACAGCCGAGCAATTTAAAGCCGGTTATTCGCCAAAACAATATGCGTCCACGCCCATCCCTCGAGGAGAGACTATGACGTCCTTACTCATTTCCCCAGGATAGAACAAAAAGACTGTTCGAGCTGGCAGTGCGCAACAAACTCATCAATCTGCCGGATCCAAAACGTCCATTACAGCCAGACGATGTCAACAATCCTAATTACTGCCCTTACCACCAAGCAGTGAGCCATCCAATCGAGGATTGCTTCGTCTTCAAGGGCTGGATTGAAGATCAGTACAACCAGGGCAAGTTCGCATTATCTGAAAACTGGAAGGTGAACCCTCCACAACCTCATACCCCTAAAAAGATGGACATGCCGGGGGCATCGTGCTCATTCATAGAGAAAGCTCCATGGACCGAAAAGTCCGTAAACTAGAAATTCGCCTCAAATACGGCAGCAACGGACCGAAACGTCCTTAAACTAACAACGGACTGAAACGTCCTTAAACTAACGATGGACCGCTATGTCTTAAAACTAGCTAATGACCGAAACGCCGTTAAACTACTAACAATCAGCGGCATCTTCAGGCTAACGTGGTAAAAAAAAAGAAAAAAAAGAAGAAAAAGAAAAAAAAGAAAAAGAAAACGGTATGTCCATAAGCAAAATGGGCATAGATGAAAATCCGAATGGGCTCCGTGAGTAAAAACAGCAGGGTTGCCGGCGAGTTTTATAAAAACCCGAAAGGGCGCAACCTCGTTAGAATAAAAAAAAAGAAAGAATAAAAAAAACGGTATGTCCATAAGCAAAAAAGGGCACAGATGAAAACCGGAAAGGGCTCCGTGAATAAAAACAGCAGGGTTACCAGCGAGTTTTGTGAAAACCCGAAAGGGTGCAATCTCGTTAAAAGACACTTGTAAGTTCCTCTCGACCTTGTGAGGAGAAACCACCTGCGTGAGATCATTACGACTCACAAGGGAGCAACACACTTAGGGATCCTCATGATTCCTAAGAAGAAATTACATTTGCGAGATCCTCACGACTCGTAAGGAGAACCCTCTTATGAGACCCTCATGGCTCATAAGATTCAAAAGTCTTAAGCTACAGGGATCTGAACCTGTTCTTAAGCGACCACCGCAACCTCCAATGCTGCCCTACAAGCGGCTCAACGCTGACCCTTGTATACAATACACGGGCGCGAATAAACATTTCCCTAACAAAGTCCTACCCGCGACTAGGGATATGTCTACATGGTGAACAACCCTTGTAAGTCCTCTCGACTTATAGGGAGAAAACACTCTTGCAAGATCCTTACGACTTATAAGAGAATACACACTTAGGAATCCTCACGATTCCTAAGGAGAAAACGCACCTACGAGATCCTCACGACTCGCAGGGAGAAATAACTTCATGAGACCCTTACGGCTCATGAAGTCAAAAACCTTAGTCGACAGAATCATAACCCTGTCTACTAAGCCACCTTTGTTTGACATCGACAGAGGTAAATGATGATCCGCTCTTGGCAATATACCAGTTGTAGCGGTGGTAATGCCGAAATTGGTGTCTAATTCCAAGCTTGCAGCAAAGAAGCTAGCGAGCCACACATCCATACGAAATAGCCGAAATGATGGGCAACTTGCAACAAAATCAACAAGTAAAAATATATGCATGCAAAATAGCCGAAATGATTGGGCAACTCGCAATAAAAAGCAGCGAGTAAAAATAAAATAAATAGCTGAAATGATTGGGCGCCGCGAAAAATAGCCGAAATGATTGGGCAATCGCGTCCTTCGCGATATAAAAAGCTGAAATGATAGAGCATCGCGGAAAGAAAAAAAATGAATGAAAAAAATAAAATTTTTGCCCTACAGGTGATATCACATCGATCCCTGTATACAATCCAGGGGCGCAAATAAAGAGGGAACCATATCTCCCACCAAGCTCAATCAGAAAGAGAGCCAAGTATCAACGGTCACATCTGTATCCCAGAAGACCAACAACAGTGTTCCTCCTTATGCCAGCAAGGCACGGAAGCGACACAACGAAACGGAGCCACGACATAGTCCCTAGTTCCAAATTTTAACGGCAACATCTACAGCCTAAAAATCAGCAACGGTGATCCTCCTCATTCCAACAGGATTCGGATGCGACATCACCAAACGGAGCCACGACATAGTCCCTAGTTCCAAATCTTGACGGTTCACAGACAACCTAGAGACCACCTCGACATTCGTCTCGTTACAGTAGACGCGATATCAACAATGGCGCTCCTTCGCAGTCCAGCAGGATGCAGATGCAACGTCAACAAAAGACCTCACAGTCGAAACAAAGTGGAGTGACAGCAAAATCCCAGCTCCACCTCAGCATTCGTCTCGCTACAACAGACGCGATGTCAACAACGGCGTTCCTTCGCAGTCCAAAAGAATGCAGATGCAACGTCAACAAAAGACCCCACGGTCGAAACAAAGCGGAGTGACGGCAAAATTCCAGCTCCACCTCAGCATTTATCTCGCTACACCAGACGCAATGTCAACAACGGCGTTCCTTCGCAGTCCAGCAGGATGCAGTTGCAACGTCAACGAAAGACCTCACGGTCAAAACAACGGAGCCATGGCAAAGTACCTAGTTCCAAGCCTCGACGGCTACATCTACAGCCTGGGGACCCACAATAATGTTCCTCCTCATTCCAGCAGGACTCAGACGCAACATCACCAAACGGAGCCATGGCTTAGTCCCTAGTTCCAAATCTCGATGGTTCACAGACAACCTAGAGATTACCTCGACGTTCGCCTCGATACAGCAGACGATATGTCACTACAGCGTTCTTCCTCCAACAAGATTCGGACACGCCAGCAAACGAAGCGAAGGCCAAATTCATAGCTTCAGGGTCTTGACGGCAACTTATATAAAACCTGAAAGACCATCAGAGATCATCTCACACCAACGCAGAGTGGTCACCGCTTCGACGTTCGCCTCGATACAGCAGACGATATGTCACTACATCGTCCTTCCTCCAACAGAATTCGGACACGCCAAAGCAAACGAAGCGAAGGCCAAATTCCTAGCTTCAGGGTCTTGACGGCAACTTATATAAAACCTGAAAGACTATCGGAGATCATCCCACGCTAGCGCGGAGTAGTCACCACCTCGACGTTCGTCACGATACAGCAGACGAGATGTCACTACAGCGTTCTTCGTCCAGCAGGATTCAGACGCGACAATCAAACAATGGAGCCACGGCAAAATCCCTAGTTCCAAACCTCGACGGTTCACCAGCAACCTAGAAACAACCTCGACATTCGTCTTGATACAGCAGACGCAATGCCAGCAAACGAAGCGAAAGCCAAATTCCTACCTTCAGGGTCTTGATGGCAACTCATATAAAACCTGAAAGACTATCGGAGATCATCCCACCCCAGCACGGAGTGGTTATGACTCATTGGGGCTCTCCAAAATGAGCCTAACCTCAAGTAAAAAGTGGCATGGCAAAATTCCTAACGCTTGCTCTTCCGACGGTAAAACTGCTTAGGAGGATTGCTTGAAGACGTCTTGTCCAGCCCCCGAAGGGATCAGAGACACGACAGTCGCAAGGCTACTCGAACAGCAAGATTGCCTATCGAGGAATACATCATCCAACGCGACGGTACGACGGAAAAAACCCTAGTACCACAGACCCTAACGGACTTCTGTCGTAAAGAGCAAAGGTTAACTGTGACGTTATGATATGCTTGCGAGAACTGCTCGATTCATCTTGACTCGTGAGGAAATTAGTGTCTTTGCAAGAACTTCTTGATTCGTCTCGACTCGTAGAGAAAAGCCTTAGGCAATGGGGATAAGGACCTGTTTCCTAAGCACTGGGGCCCTGCAGGTCAGTCCAAAATGGACTCTTGCATACTATTCACGGGCCACACTCTCCAAAGTTAAATCTCGACAAGGAGGGAAATAACCACTTACGGGTCCTCTCGACTTGTAAGAGGGAAAATTCTCTTGTGAGATCCTTTCGACTCTCAAGAGAAAACGCGCTTAGGAATCCTCACGACTCCTAAGGAGAAAAGACACCTACGAGATCCTCACGACTCGTAGGGAGAAAAGTCTTTATGAGACCCTCACGGCTCATAAAGTTGAAAAGTCTTAGGTAGCAGATCTGAACCTGCTTCCTAAGCCATCACTACCCCTCGAAGAAGCCAAAACAAGATGCTCACTCTATCATCTGCCGGCTATGTTTGCTAAGGTGACATGCTGATAACAAAAGAAAGAAGAAAGAAGAGAGATGGCATAAGACATTGCGAAAGAAATGTATCTTTTATTCATGAATTCAATTGGGTATAAAATACATCATATGAAAAAATAAAAGAATAAATACATTTTATTCAAAATTACAAATGGTACAAAAAACAATTATTGAGAGGGAAGCGCTTTCAATAATCCGATCAGCCGCTCGTGCACTTTCCTCAGTCCCTTTTCTTGATCAGCTGCCGCGGCCAACTCTGCTTCGACCTGGGCTCGCTGCTGCAAGTAAGACGAAAGTTGTTCGTCGATGGCCCGCTGAGCTGCTTCACGATTTTGTGCATCCCGCTCGATGACGTCGAGCTTTTGCCACAGTGTTAACCCGTCAGAGATGCATCGCAGAAGGCCTTTAAAGATAATTTTCAACTGGACAGCATTCGCATCAACCTGAGCATGCAGTTGAGCAGATTCGCTTAAAGTTTCTTCACTTTCCTTATGCTTTAAGGCCACTTCTTGTTCAAGATAGCGGAAGTAAGAAGTACTCTGCTCGACCCACGCAGCCCGTTGAGTGTTCACAGCCAGAATCTCAGGAGCAGGACGCCTAAGCTCATGCTCATGCAAGCAAGCTTCAATTTCCCTATAGTGATTAACCCAAGACTCAACGACGCCCTCACTATGAAAATTCACGAGCGTCGCTAGCATAGGGTTAACCTCCGCGGCAAAATCCGCAGCGGATGTGGGAGTCTCCACGTCAAGCTCCTCAATATAGTCGCTCAACATGCGCGACTATTTGCGGCGCCCTTCGAGGATGCACGTCGAGAAAAAGGGCGGCCGGCATTATGGTGCGAGACTCGAACGGGGCTAGAGTCGATGTGACCGTTACAAAACAAATCAAAATCAGATGTCGGCTCAAGAAATAAAGAAAATACACGAACAATAGAGTCTACTATACCGGTTGCAACAGGGGCAGAGCTGGGAGTACTGGTGGCGCAACGATAGCCTCGTCCCCTCCTTCAATTTGTAAGGCTACATGCAATACAAAAAGGGATTAGCGATAATGTGACTGCCCGTTAAAGAAAGGACGTCGTTTAGAAAAGATACTCACCGACACCAGCAGGCGGACTAATCTCTGACAGAAAGGAGAAGTGAGGGTGCAGCACCTGATACAGGTGATCAAAAAGGACTCCTGCAGGGACGCAGTAATGCAACGTCAGTACATAAGTTATACAGCTTAAAAATAAGACTGATGGGTCATGAATCCGCACCTTCCAACATCTGAGATGGTACGAGAGAGGGTAGAGGAGTGGTCACCGTCAATGCGGTAACTGATGGCGCTGCCTCTGGTAGCGCAACCTCAACGCTCGCCACGCCTGGATTAGAAACGAGATAAATACTTTCAGGAAAGATTGAAAAGGATTGCGGAATAAAAAGAAATGCAATGACCCAAAATCTACCTGATGAGTCGCCAGTCGGAACCGCGACGAGGGCGTCACTTGATACAGCAACTGCTTCATCCTTTTCCATCGGGATAGTCTCACCTCCCGTCGCCTCATCCCCTGACTCTACGAGAGCCGTCGTAACACTTACGACGCCAGGAGATGGATAAGAGCCGCAGGCGGAAAAAGTGACGATCAGGACGGTGCCCGACACTTACAAAAGAGTGGCTACCTCGGGCTCGGCAGCTGTACCCGTCTCACCCATCGTCACCTCAGGCACGGCGGCTATAGCCATCTCATCCATCGCCACCTCGGGATCGGCAATGGTGGTCATCTCACCTACCATCATCTCAGGCTCGGCGATCGTGACTGTCTCACCCGCCGCTACCTCGAGCTCGGCGATCGCAGCCATCTCGCCTACCGCCGCCTCGGGTTCGGCAATCACGACTACCTCTTCTACCGCTACCCCAGGCTCAGCGGTCGCCGCCATTTCTTCGATAAGACTCGGCCCTGCAAGATAAGATATATGAGAATTGATATTTAAAACTTTGACAATGGAACCCCGTGTCACATTACCTTGAGTTGGTCTTCCGATCGCTTCCCGAGCCGCACGTGTTGCCCGTCTATAGGCAGTGGACAAGGCAGCCGGGGATTCCTCTGAAGGAGTAGGGGCAGGGGTAGCGGTGCTCGAACCCGCACCGGCGGCCAAGGCAGCACTACGCTCCCTTGCCGCGCGCATTCGGCGCTTCCTTTCCGCTCGGGCCGTCAAAGTGGATCTTCAGGATGCCTCCATCAATAGGACGCCGTCATCCGCTCCAAGGGTTACCTATGGAGCCGTTATAGCTTCCGTCATCGGTCGTTTGAGTAAGGCCTCTTTCGGCAGTGCCGAAGAGGCCGGGACTTCGGTGGCTGGCCCGGGAAAAATCTCCGCATCACCTTGCGGGATTGGCATTGTGGTCCCTGCGATAAGATAAAGAAGGGGTTAGATTGTCCATAAGAAAAGAGAATGAAGATGCAATGAGCCGAGATATACCAATGCCCAACAAGGCGCGATTCCTCTCCTCCTCCTCAAAGGTCCTAAGGGAAGTCGCCAGAGCCTCTTCAGTGGTAAAGCCTGTTACAGAAGGAAAAATGTCAGTCAAGACATGATAATAAAAATAAATATGTGATGCAATAACAAGGTGCGACTGATGTTTACTTGATTGCGCGAGGGTGGCCATTTTCGCTTGGTGGCTTGCGGATCGCACAAAAGCCG
This sequence comes from Agapanthus africanus, assembly GCA_030015575.1. Lineage (NCBI taxonomy): Eukaryota > Viridiplantae > Streptophyta > Magnoliopsida > Asparagales > Amaryllidaceae > Agapanthus > Agapanthus africanus. The sequence continues at coordinate 158,649,386 of JASDDO010000014.1, read as the reverse complement.
CAATAGCAGCCTCGAGATCAGTATCTTCCGGCTTTATGAAGAGACCTTCGTTGGTCCTATATTCGCTCAGGCCCTCGTTATAAGGAGCCTGAGGCTCCAGGCCGAGTACAACATCTAGAGAGAGGAACGATTTCTTCTTCCTCTTCTGCGCGCGAGCTCCAGTCGCAGCAAGCACAAGCTTACGCTTGGTGGGTACTTTGGGACGATGAGTCCCGATATCTGAGCCCATGCCAGATTCGGGGGAAGCTACATTTACCGTCTCCGCAACAGCACGGGGAATCGGTGGTACATCCACCGTCTCCACGGGAGCACGGGGCACTGGTAGCTCAGGCCTGTTCTCGGGGACTTCAATCACAGCAGCTCCTCTTAGCGGAGGAATAACAATGGTCCATCGCTTCAAGGGGAGGTTTCGGTCACTAGCAGGGGGTGCACCTTTGCGGTCAAGTAGCAGCCGCTTCTCCTCCCTGATAACAGTACCCGTTGCATGTTGATACCAGGCCACGTGTACGTTAAGGGCCCTCGGGACGCAACTCGGTTCACTGATAAAGAAGTGAAATCCCGTATTTAAGCGCATGAAATGATGAAGCGCACCCGGCATTCCCTCTTTAGTGGCAACGGGTTCTACCAAGAAAGCCTCCAGCGGGACCCCTTGATTATAACTCAGCTGCTGGGAAAAATGATGGGGGTTGTATCTCATGAATAGCGCCGCATCATTTTGCCTGAATAAGAGAAAGCCCGGCCTGATGGAGTACAAATGGAGAATCTTCCGGGCTTTCAACACGGATGCCCCGTCCTTAAAAATGTCTCACAGTGACAGCACCGCCTTGGAAGTTTCTTGGCCGATGGTCAAGACTTTGTCCGTGAAAGACATACCATCTCCAACCGTGCATGGACGAAGGAGCAATCCCCTAGCTTCCCGCTGTGACGGACTCACGATGGAAGCGTCAACCAGCTGCATAATCCGAGGGAACTTGCATCTCTCGTAAAACGAAGGTCTCTTGTGAATGCCGAAGACCCCGAGCACGTGCATCTCCATCCATGAAGTGAAGTAATGCATCGGGAAGTTGGCAGGATGCACCCCCGGTTCAGTGGTATCTGCCGCTACGCTAAGACCGTGGTATAAATGGGCTAAGCTGGCGATTCCGATGGCCACTTGTATTCCGGCAACCATGCAATGCGCGGGGTAGAAGACGGAAGGCCTCATGTAACGAGGATGCATAGGGAGCGCGAACCAGCTCAACCATAGCACAAGAAACCTAAGAAAGAACGCCTCCTCGTCAATGCCCGGAGCGGCGATTTCTGACAGAGGGATGATCGCAGCATCAGGAAGAAAGAAGCCCTTCTGATCAGTGATTTGTATGTCAAAAATATTTCTAAACCGCAATCAAGAACGGTGTCGCTTGGTAGCTAGCCAGTGAGTACAGGTCGGTCCACATGGATGTTGTGAATTTCTTAATTGTTCTTACGAGTTAATTCCGAACGGTGTGAACGGATTGCTTAAATCTAAAAACTAAATCTATCTAAATCTAAATCTTGCTAGGGTTAGGTTTAGGGTAGGTTTGGAAATGTAAATAAATCTCACCGCTTTCTGTACCCAAATTAAGATCTATGAGGTGTTATGGTAATTATTAATAAAGGGGATTAGAACCATTCGGGAAAGTGTTTCTTCCTCTAGGTTCTTGTCCTTCCTTTATCGATCCTTACCCTAACCTCCATGGAAAACACGCTCAACCGGGTCTTTATACTACGATATCACCGCTACCTCGTGGGATAGGGTGCCGTAGGGAGCGGTGTGTGCATGTATGCATGGAGTCCTATTGATTATATGTGATGGACAAGAAAGGGATGAGAGATCTTCATCTCTCAAAAGCCTTCCCCAAAGCTAACCCTAATAAGCAAGGAGACTACTCGCTCATTAGGGAATTGAAGAACATGCTATCTATCTATCTAGGGAAAGGAATTAAAGATCTATACTAAGGCAATTAAATAAATCTACTTACTTTACAGATGGCTCTCTTCAAACATATACACAGGGTTGTCAGATCTGAATAGATGAAACGAAAAGAGGCGTCGATGCTCTCCAAAAGAAATCTAAATTTTATTAATGAAAGGAGGCATAACCTAATACAAGATTTAGGGTTTCTATTTATAGGACATAGAAAACCCTAGGTTTACAATCGCTGCATATCTGCTTTTATAAAAATACCCCCTAAGAAAAAGACCTAGTCAACGTACCGCCAGCGCCAATAGAATTTTGCACCGACACGGGCCTTACATGGCCGCGGATCCGCGGCCAAGTAATGGGCTTGTGGGCTCATTTTACCTGGGGTTGTTCTGTTGCATGTTGTCTTCAATTTTCTTCGGTTCTTTTCTCAGATTGGCTTCTAGGTTTCTTCCAGATCTCCACAGTGAATAATTGTAATGAACTTTTACCGTTGCTTCATGACGAAGTCTTGAACCTTGCACTGCCTTGTACTTTGTGAACTGATCTTCGTGTAGGCTTGGTCAAGATTCCAACATTTATTGGTCGTAGTCTCACTTTTGTATCGTCTTTTGTCTTTTTCACTTTTTTTGTCCCGAGAATCTGTAACCTGCAACTTGTAGCAGACATGGGTCAAAGGCACCTGTTTATTTGTAAAATGACTAGGACTGGGGAATATAATAATGTAGAATTATGGTATGAACAAATACCCCCAAACTTATCTTTTGCTCGTCCTCGAGCAAACCTAGTTTTATTCTTGACAAAAACCTAACCTCACTTTCGCAGGGAAACGCGATTGCACTGAGCTCGTGCAACAAGTCGTTAAACCTCTAGGTGTCCCTAGTAGGAGGAGTTGTCTCCTGAGGGTTTTCAGCGGATACTACCCACAAAATCCTATCAATTTGGCCCATTAACTTTTATTTTCCAATTAGGTTTTCTAACAAGGAAGTCTATTATCTTCGACTCGTAAATTATCCACCCGTATTCTTCACGCTTCCTTATAAGTTAACTTAAGATTATATATGTTCTGTAGACTTACTTAGCTTTCGGCATCTTTTAAGTTTTCCTTCAAGGGTTCTATCTCAACTTAGGAATTTTTATCGTCTTTACTAAAGATACAAGTCCTATTCTTCATTCCTATCTCTTATCTAAACCCCAATCACATACCCCTACGTGTGTGTATAAATCACCCCTACACTTGGAAATTCAAATCAAGCAATCATACTCCTGTCCGTTGTCCAAAGCACTTCTTAATTGGTGAATTTTTAGATGAATTTCGCTCACACATCCTTCATGCGACCGTTAATACTTCTTGAGGTACCAACAACCGATTACAAGATGTGTTTGCACATTAAAGCGTAATTCCTAGTCTTGTAACACCTAAGGCTTTAGCAGTGACTCCCAAACCAGTTGGTCTAAGGCACTAGATGATGAAGCGCCCTCGCTAAATATTTTTCTATTTTTGCAGCCTTAAGTAATCACAAAAACCAGTGTTCATTTTTTTTATTATCTCTTTATTCACACTTGTATTATTTTTTTTTCTTTTCGTACTAAGGACTTTAGACAAGAGCATTTCAAGTTCTCTTCTACTATTCCAAGTTTCAAGGTGCGTGTTTGTGCAATTTGTAGGGTATATATTTTCAGAATCTAGACTTAAGCTTAGGAATTATTTTTCAAACTTATACTTTAATAAAAACATCAATACTTTTCCCTTGCCATTTTACCGAGTCTCTGCTCTGAATGGTTTGCTGGAAACTAGTTGGCTCATCATCGTCGATGATGCAATCCTCTATATCCCCGTCTATGAGAAAACCGTAGTATCTCTCGGGCCGATGAGATTGCCTACTAGTCCTGCGAAGTGGTGCGAGGATGTCCGGTTCTTTCGAAACTTCTGGTTCCACCATGCTTTCAGTAATAGCTTGTGGTTCTGAAATTTCTTCCAGTTCTATTGCGCTCCCACTTATCTCTTTTTCTAAAAACTGAGTTTCCAAAAAGTGGGCATGCCGAGAAACAAAAACCTTTTGTTCCTCTGTGTAATAAAAAAGATACCCCCTGGAGTTCTTTGGGTATCCTACAAACTTACACAGTACTGAGCGTGCCTCAAGCTTGTCCGCATACTGCTTTTTTACAAAAGCTGGACATCCCCATATCTTCAAATACTGAAGAGGGGGTTTCTTCCCACTCCACATCTAATATGGTATGGTAGGCACAGTCTTGGTAGGAACCTTGTTCAAAAGATATGTAGCTGATTCTAGTGCATAGCCCCAAAAGGATCGCGGCAACTCAACGTTACTCATCATGAAACGTATCATATCCAATAGTATTCTGTTCTACCTTTCCGATACACCGTTATGTTGAGCTGTGTATGGAGGAGTAAGCTGAGAGAGAATTCCATTCTCTTTTAAGTAATCCAGGAACTCGGCACTTAAGTATTCTCCACCTCGATCGGATCTTAGTGTCCTGATACTTTTGTCGGTTTGTTTTTCCACTTCATTCTTATATTCCTGGAATTTTTCAAAGGCCTCGGATTTATGTTTCATCAAGAATACATGTCCATACCTTGTGAAATCGTCCGTAAAAGTAATGAAATAGGAATAACCATTTCTTGCATATGTAGACATTGGACCACACACATCGTTGTGTATGAGTCTTAAGAGCTCGCTCGCTCTTTCTCCGTGTTCAGTGAACGGAGTCTTTGTCATCTTTCATTTGAGACATGATTGACAAGTTGCATAGGACTAATATTCGAACGAATCCAAATATCCCTCTTTATGTAACTTCATCATCCGTGTTTCATATATGTGACCCAGTCTACAATTCCATAAGAAAGCCTGATTTAATTCCGGAGACTTTCTTTTAAGTGTGTTCTGGACGCTGAAAAGCTGAGCTAGATTTAATACGTATATACCATTATCTAATGTACACGACCCAATCAAATTTTGATTAAGGTGGATGTGTACCACATCAGTTACAAATGTAAAATCATGTCCTTCTTTAGAAAGTAAAGATACAGATATGATATTACATGCCAGACTAAGTACATACAAACAGTTATGCAAAATCAATATCTGCCTACTTGTCAATCCTAGATGATATTGCCCTACGGATACAGCGTCCACGCTCATTTCGTTAGCAACCCTGAGAGTCATATCACCTGTCTTGATAACTCTACGGTTTCTCAAAGTCTGTAATGAATTACAGATATGAGATTCTGATCCGGTATCTAGAAGTAGAGTTAATTGGCATACAGTTTTCAATCATCAATACACATAAAGCCGAAGCCACAACATGCTCCGAATCTTGGTTTCTGGCTTTCTAAGCCCTGCAGTCCTTCTGACAATGTGCTTTCCCGTGACAACAGAAACATCCCTTTTTCCTACCGTTAGCCCCGAAACGTTTTCCATGTCCTTTCCCTCTACTTTACTGACACCGCCTATCGACTTGGTAGAGGCCTTCTTCTTCTCTCCCTTGGCTTTCGCCTTGGATCCAGAAGATAAAGATTCTCCAATGAGCAGAGCGGGTGTCTCCCTGGATTCTTGCAGGGTGCCCTCTGAGCTCCTCAATATGTTGAGGAGTTCTGGAAGTGTAACTTCCTTCCCTTGAATTTTGTAATTCAAGATAAACTGGACATAGGTGGAGGGGAGCGACTGTAGAATCAAGTCGGTAAATAACTCATTCTCCAAACGCGGTCCCATGGTCCGTGAGCTGTTCAATATAGCTAATCATCGTAAGGACGTGATCCCCTACAGATGACCCGACAGCCAATCTCTCCTGAAGCAATATCTTCGAGGTCTCATATCTTGTGATACAAGATTGCTCTCCATATAAAATCTTGGTATGGAGTCCATCTTCTCGTGCTGCCTCTGGTGTTCACTATCTTTTGAGGTTAACACGAGACACTTGGCTCTCGCACAATTCTTTTCAATGTCTGACGGATATCAATATCCGCGACGGTGGAATCTGGACCTGGGACGGCGGGGGCTTTGGTAGTAAGGAGGTAGTCCAGCTTGTCATAGGTAAGTGCTATCTGAACATTCCTTAGCCAATCAATATAGTTTGACCCAGTCAATTTATTATCTAATAACCTAAGTCCGGTTATTATGGTCGCTGCAATTAGGAGAGAGAGAAGAAACACTCAGCATGATGCTCTTACAAGTTTAGATTGGTTATTAATTTATCTAAACAGGATGGCTCCACTGTTCCTCGAATCCTTCCTCAAACTATAAAAGAAGAATTAGTCAGGATTAATCTCACTCTTACAATTCTTGCTTAACCTTTCAGCCAAGCTGGTGTCGATACTTCGAGGGAGGTTTTCCAACGCTTTCGTGAAGTTCCTTAATTACATAACCTCTTTTCCCTGGAGACGTAGCCCCGCTAACACCGTTCTAGACACCTACTTGGTTTATAGCATTGATTGTTTGGTGGAAAAAACTCCCGAAGAGTAGCGGATACTCACAGTAGGATCGAGATCCAAATATCATCGTGTGACAACTTTGAAGGAATCCTACCAAAATCATCACACTCCAAATGGTATGCAACACTAGCAAGTTTCAATTTCTTTAGAAACTCCCGATGTGGATTTTTGCCCCATGCTCTTATGACCTTGACGAAGGCCAACATATCATAAGTCACATGTCAAGTTCTACCCGTCATTGTCCAGGTTAATTTGAACCCACCCGTAAATACCTTTGACAAAGGCCAACATAGTACCACGACTGTCCCAAACCAATGCATCTATCTATGCTACATATGAATACCCAGCAGCTACCAATCACTATGCCTTGTCGAAGTTCAAAATATATAGCTTAAATACTACTGCATACCTATATGAAATGACGGAGGGCTACGAATGGTTTTGGAAAAACCGTGAACGTAATGACCTTGATATAGTCGAAGGAACCATGATAGCTTTTTAAAAGGAGTGGTTTAGGCTCCGCATTTAAAATTTGCTTTTTGATGAAAACCAAGTGGTTTTGAAACTGTTCCAACGATTAAGCTTTGGTTTGTTTTTCCTTGCATTAATCAATGTTAATGTGGTCCCGTCATTTAATCCTATCATTGCAGAAAAAGAAACGAAAATACAACGTACGCTTATGCAATCCGCATTTGCCACGGGGCCCCGTCATGCACCGTTAGGTTACTTAACTACCGGCAGAGCGGGGGCTAGACTAGCGCGGGTGCAAAACATAAGCAATGCCTGCTATTTATATATATATATATCCATTCGTCTCACGCAATAATAGCCATTCCAGATTACAGATGAATATATTGGATATACTAGGAATTCCGCGTTTCGTATAAACCTATAACGAAAGACAGATTCCACGGTCGTGATGAATAGTCAAACCCCACCCTAGACTCCTACGGGTGCGGCAAACTAGCCGCCAAATTCCCAAAGTGAAGCAACCTCCCTCAATAAAATGAGTAGGCCACTTGGCACTTCAAGACCCCAGTAGTTTGTGCACCCCACCTTAGGTCTATCCTAGGAGCAAAAACAGTAAAAGAAATAATACAACGGTGGCTACAATCTCAACCAGGATGTGCCCCGCAAAATAATATTACATCATTTTTACAAATTACATGAATGAAAGAAAAGAAAACACTCTTCTCACATCCCCCGGCTATTCATACACAATGATCCAATACTCCATATATACAAACCACAATAGCATCACAGATATGTGCAACCCTTACTAATCGACGTATAGCGATTAGCAAACGTTCAGCATCATATATCAAATACAGAAAAGCCGATTAGCCAAATAATCTTAGAATTTCGATCGATAAGCCACATCCGAGTCTACCCCATGCACAATCCAGCACACAAACAATTCTGGGTAGAAATCAAATATTCCCAAAATCACAATTCCAAAAAATAGACCCACAGAAGAAAACCGAGTCAACTTAGCCTCGACTCGGCCGCGGAACTGCGGCAAAACGCACTGTTTCGCCGCACTTCCGCGGCGGTCTTGGCGAGTTAAGATCTCATTTTCTTGAATGTTCTTAGAAAACCATGCTTATATTTTTAAGGCCTCTAAAAAGATTTTTAGACCAGTTTTAAAAATCGATAGAAACATGGGTTTTTTATCGTGATTTTAGGATTTTTCCGACGATCGAATTTCTAACTACTTGCTAACTAGATAGTTAAAGTTTTGTAGGCTCTGATACCACTGTAAGCCGATGTCGCGCACCCCGCGGGTTCGCGGGGAGAAGGAATTATCAAAAAAATGATTTTATCGAACTACGCAACACCGGCTAACTCCAGAATCTATACTAAAACCTTAATAACTAAACTATCTAGGAGTTTTAGCTACTCGGTAAGAGTGTTATACTTCCTAGAACCGGTCCTTCGAGTCTTCTTGTCCTCCTCTCCTTGGCTCCTCGGTGAACGGATGAAGGTTGCATGATCGGCCTCCTCGCGTCAAAGATGATCCACCCGAGAGTTTGTGCTTCAATCTCCAACCTCTAAACTGAGATAACTAGGGTTAATGATTCACTAATCCAAGTATCCTAGGTGATGTAGAGAATGTCTAATGGATTGTATTATCTCATTAAACCCTTTGTTTCACAACGCATGTGAGTGTAAGGGTTTAGCTTGAGGAATAAGGAGATGAAATGAAGAGAGAGAAGGAGAAGTGAACAAATGAGCTAGCATTCAAATGGCTAAGTGTAGAGAATGGCTAATATCTCATCTCACTTATTGAACCATGGATTTAATTCCATTAGAATATGTCACTCATGCTTTAATAGTGAGTCAATACAAATAAAGAAATCAAAATAGCCATGCTTCACCCATGCCAAGTATGTCTCCAACATTTCCACCTCATTAATCCATTTACCAAAAATGGATAATACCAAATAATGAGGTGTCTCCTTCTAGAAGTATTCTTGAGAAAATTACAAGAATATCCCTCACCGTATATACATACCTGTATCCGTATTCCTAAAAATACGAATACACTGAGACGATAACACTCCAATAATACAATACTAGGATCCGGCTTAAGCCAAAGCCCACTAATATTTTCCGCCCGAACATCATCCGTGTATAAGTACACGTATATGATCGTAGCCCTACAGTAAAACCGTACGGCCTCTGCATCTTTTGCCCGAAGCAGGGAAACCCTCTGTGTAGGACTCTAAGGACTCGACAGTACGCTGGCAGTGGGTTCAACCACAAGCACGTCAGCGGTACTAGCTGCACGTAACGGCTACCCAAGTATCTGTCGATAAGAAGGTCGATGAGAAAACTCATCTGAACTCCTACTGAGCCTATCTGTGACAATCTCCATACAGTTTGGTCTATTCGTCTAAGAGACTCATATATCGTGCCTTAAGAGATGGTAAACGTCAGACCCCTAACAGCCCAATAACTCATGCCGAAGGAGAGCCCAATAGACCCTGAGAAACTACTGGAGTGCCTACCGGTATTTCTCGACTGCTCTGGTTAGGGACTTTATGTAATGGTTTTCCGAACACTGCGTGATATCAACCCCTAATACCGGGAGAGACGAATCCTATCTCACCGCTACTGCCTCCAAGTGCTTCGGGACTGCACTCAACTACTACCTATTTGCACGACTCCTTTGAGCCGTGGTAGGGTAGTAATATAATGCAGTAAGAACACACTCGAGACGAAGTAGCGATGGAAAGTCAACGGACTAACCTGTACTCATGTCACCTGGGAACTGCTTCCTGACGATAGGTATAATACCAACCAGCAGTTCCCGACGAGTCATGTCTAGTGTAACTCATAACCTAATGAACATATACATACTATCTCCAGTACGTCGTACTAATGACTATGGGACAGACTATATCCCCTGCTGGGATGAGAAGTGTATACACTAGTCTACTCCGGAGTATCGATGCCCCATCCCGATAATCCTGAGACTAGGGACCTGTATAAGGATATGCTTATAGACTACCCAGCCCCCACTAGTGTGACTGTTATCACAACGCTGGTAGTCAAGCAAAGATCCTAAAGGCTCTACCAATATGTATAAGCGATATACTAAAAAAACACATGCATATATTGAGGTAGAATCAAACCAGGTAGCATATTACCATTTTGAGCAAGACTGTTATTATAACTGTGTATATCACAAGCTTCCAATATGTAATATATAATCCAGTATGATACAATAATGGCCCTACTAGTTATCAGCTGGCCATTGGAAAGTGGTGACTTCCGAATGATGGTCAGATGCTAGATAATCAAGTTGGACTCCACACACTTCAACAAATTATGAAATTTACCGGGTGCTCCTGAAGGGGTAAAATCTATTAGGAGCAAGTAGATGGTAGTAACCTAATAAGGCTAGACTTGAAATTAAAGGTCTTCATCAAATACCCGCTGTAGATTGTGATGAAACTTTTACTTCGGTGTCCGTGCTAAAGTCCATACGGATATGACTTGCCACTGCTGCAATTCATGACTATGAGATCTGGCAGATGGATGATTATAACGTCTTTCTAAATGGGAATTTAGAACTGCATATGTATATGACTCTGCCAGAGGGTTGTCATAGTCAGTGGGAGCAGCGGAAGGTGTGCAAGTTCCTTATGTTTATTTATAGACTAAAGCGGGCATTGCAGAGGTGGATCATCTGTTTTGATGTGAAAGTCAAGGTGTTTGACTTCATCAAAAAAATAGATAAACCTAGTAATAAGGTTGTAAGGAGTACTGTCATAAATGACATACTCCTAATAGAAAGTGATGTTCATATATTACAATCGGTTAAACTGTAGATTGTCACAAAAGTTTCTCCATGTAGGATTTACATAATATATCAGGGATTCTGGTAACAAGGTATATGTCGATAGATCTAGATTTGGGAAGTGTACCAATTTGGGTATTTGAAAACCATTTTAAAGGATTTTTGAATGGAGGACTCCTAGGGTGGTGGTGTACCCACAGGTGATGGAGTCACCCTCTCTAAAGAAATATCTTCTAAACTGATGAAAAGATGGACTCGCATGAATGCCATACTAATTGCTTTGCCAATTGAATCAATCATGCAATATCAAGTACCAAACCAGAAGTTGCTTTTGCACTTAGTGTAGTATGCAGATATTAATTCTGGAGAAACAAAAGGAAGCGGTGAAGAACAAATCAGGATGTTCATAGGATGTGCTAATAGTAGCCTCCTTCAGGAGGCGATTACCGGTTCTAGATTCCAAAGTGATATATATGATAGAGTAACTGTCAGAATTATAAGTTTATCCTCTTGTGAGGAGAAGTATGTTGGACAGAGTTCCAAAAAAAATACTGAGGTCGACATGGCGCGGGTTGTTGATCTTGATTAGCGGATGATACAACCCAAGAAATTTGTTTGATAAAATTGTTCATTTATGAATTTGGTCACATCAGGTATCCAAACAAATTCTAAGGCAGGGTATCGCTCAGTTTGGAAGGTATTTGATCTCCACGAAGTTGAGATATAGAGAGAGAAAGTTAGAAGTATTGTAGCGGATCCATTCACTAGGCTATTTCTCGAACACACGAGCTGTTAGTAGAGAAGTTAGATATTTGGTAGCACACGAGCTGTGGGTATACGATACCGCAATAATTGGTTTGTTGGCTATAGTGATCTTAAGGCGATTATTGTAATCGAAAGTAGGCGATTATGATAATTGAAAGAGGACCTAGACAGGTAGAACAATCTTGCTAGATATGATAGTATGCTATCTAGTTTATATTTATCATTGATGTGTATACGTTTTACTATTTATTACGTGTTGCTAATACATAATGATAAAACCCGTAGGATCTTTGTAACAACTCCAATTTTAGTGTACAAAAATTTGTTTAAAAGTTAATCTATACTTGGAGTATTTGCATTTTCTGTGAGTACTATAAGTAATTGTTTTGCTTTTAAATAACAAGAAGGAGCTTGCAGCTCATTGGTAATACCTTGCACTGCTGAACCAAAGCACCAGAGTTCAAGTCCCATCACCCACATTATTTTTTAATGTTGTTTTCTTTTAAATTTTTAGAATTCCAAGAGTCTACACGTGCTAAACCCGTAAAACCAAAAGTCACAAATAAAACAAACTGTCCCAGGAGAACAACCAAGAGACACTGGATATGTGGCAACGAGTTCGGCCCCGACTCGGCCTGACTCGGCCAGTGGACCGACCGACTCGGCCGCCGCCGCTGGCCGATTCAGCTCGGATCGGGTTTGTCCCTTCTGTGAACTTGTGTCTTTTTGTATCCCCATTACCCATGTATACTTTAAAAACTCTGAATTATTACAGAGAATTAAAAATCCAATTAAAACCCTTTTTAATACAAAATTTAATACAATTTTCTCACACCCCTTCATCTAACCCTAACCCTAATCTTTTCCTATAAATATCACCCCTAATCACACCCCCTCACTCACAAATTTTGTCCAAACTCTCAAGAAAATTCTCTAAAATTTTTGTGTACAAGTGGAGTTAGCGAAGGGCGAAATTCCGACGACGACCCTAGAAGCTCGCGGCGACGAAACGACGCACCGGAACCTACTACTAATCTCTATCCCTCTCCTCTAATCTGAAATCCCGTAAGCCCCACCTCTCTCTTCTCTATTCTATTCTAAAAATTTGTAAAACTAAAACCCGACGGAAACGGAGTTAATCCGACTTCCGATTCGGTTTTTCTAAAAAAAACTCCAACTTTTCTTAAATACAACATATCAAACTCTCACATCTTGACTATTAATCATTAAAAAACGTCATGAACAAGTTTCATAGCAAAATATTTCATATTGCAATTTTTATCGTACTTTTTCTGTAAATTACCATATAATTTAGTTTGGACATTAACCATCATATTTCATTGCTATGCCTTTAATAAATCACGAGGTAATGACCTATCTCTTCACAACACTCATATGCAATATAGCACTATACTTTTCGGGAATATAGAATACGGGAATACGAATTTACAATTAAATACCTTTTACTATTAAAACCGTTTTCTACAAAATGGCGTATTTTTTACAAATCTTTGCAAAGCGCCGCTACAACCCATTTTGGGGAACCCGTCTGGGATGGTGCGGATTATAGCACATCCCTGGGCTTAGTAGTGCGAGATACAGACCTCCGCAATGAGCATTCGGTCTCGAAAGATTTAAAAATACAAATATTTTAAGAAAAATGAGATTTCTAGAAAAATAATAAATTAAAATTATTTTATATAAATAAATATATATATGTATCATCAAAATATCTATTTTTGATATAATATAAATATTCCAACTTTTCTATATCAAAAGAATCACTTTACATGAAAATACCATGAAATTCCATACAGGTTCAATACTTTACAACTAAATATCATGTATTATGAAAAATAGGTTTATCTCATTAGAAATGTCACATATATAAAATCTAAATCTATGAAAACTCTAAAGATGATAATAAAATACTTGAGGTGTATTTTGAAAATTATATAAAATTATTTTTTACATAAAACCCCCTCAAGTTTTATAAATTACAATAAGAACCCTAGTAAATATAGGTTTAAGCGGGACCAGTCTCTTGAGCCTCAGGGAGCCGGAGATATGGGTGCTTGCCTATTTAAGATAGACAACTTAACAAACGGTATTATCAATACGGTAATCGTCTTTGAAAAAGACACAAATCCTGCCGCACATGTGCAGCAGTTACCAATAATATCAAAACCTAATTCAGGATTTCAATTTCTTTTTTAATTGTCTGACTCAGACTGAGTCTCATTATAAATAATCTGACTTGAATATGATTCAAGTATAAACTACAATGCAATATGAATCCATGAATACATATATTCAATCTATTCAATCTGTATTGACTGAACCGAACCATGGATATACTTCCATTTACATAATTCTCCAGTTACATCCATGATTCTCCAGTTACATCCATTTACTGATATCATGGTTTCGGCAAGTCATCCAATTATACATCTATACAAAACAATACAATTTACACTACGATACAAACAAGACATCGTGGGGTTTAAGGGGTAGATTGGTACGGAAGGTGTTAGAAGTGGCACGAGACTGCAAGATTTAAGACACCTAACCTGTATTCCGTTGCTGTTGTACCGTAGCATAACGGTTCCTTATACATTCCGTTCACCTTAGTCTCTGGTCTACTGAGACTCCTCTCGTATACACTGATATCCTATACCAAACTACAAACAACAGCGTTAACACTAAATACAACTTTAGAAGTTACACTCTCCCACTGCCTATTCTACTTCTCCTCTATCTTTGCGACTTACAGAGCGATTTGTTCGCTGACGACATTCTCTTTCTTCTTCTTTGAATGTCGTCAGGTGATTCAGACCTTCCAGAGATCGAGCCGACTAGTGACGACTTGGACCAGTTTATTGAAGATCCCGAGCTGTAGTTTCACTTGTACTTTTTCTTTTACATTCTGTATTTTCCTTTTCTGTTATGCCACTGTTTAGGCATTGCTTTCATTCAAATGTATTTACTTTTCGATGTACTGTAAAAGAATGTTAATAAATAAAGTTGTTATTTCATTATATTTGTCTCTTGTGTATATTTCTTTTATATTGCTTAGTTACGCTTGGCGTATTTACTTCTGAGTAAATACGTAGCGGTCTTGTCGCGCCCTCTGCCCGTACACCGGGAAGCGGGGCGTGACAATCTTTACTTGACTACCAGAGTTATGATGGCGATCATACTTATGAGAGATTGGTAGTCCATAAGCACATCCTTGAATATCCCTAGTTGTGGAAGTATCGAGACTGGGTATCGATATTCCAAAGTACACTAGTATATACATTTCTAGACCCCGAGGGGTAGTGATAGGTCCCATAGCCATTGATGTGATGCACCTAAGATTGTATACAAGTGCTCATTAGAAGTGAGTACACCGGACGGACTCGCCGAGAACTTCTAGATGGTACTATACATATCGTCAGATAGCAGTTCTCAAGTGACATGAGTACATGCAGTCTGTTGACCTGAGATGGTCATTTGTCTCGTGTGAGTTCCCACTGTACATATATTGCTACCATACCACGGCACTACTGAGTCGTGCAAACAGCTTTTAGTTAGGTACAGTCTCGAGCCACATGAAGATAGTGAGCGATCGTCAAGAATTCGTTTCTCCCGATATAGGGAGTCGATATCGTGCTGTGTTCGGTTGGTTATCACTATAAATCCCTGGCCGGGGTGGATGGGATTTACCAATTGTAGATCAGTAACTTCTCGGTAGATGATAAGCTTAACACCGACATGACTTATCGGGTTATTAGGGGTCTGACATTATCCACCCCTAGACCTGGTATGCGATACTCTCAGACGAAGAGACCAGGGTGTACGGAGATTGTCACTTACAGGCTCTGTAGGGATACGGATGAATTTGCTTGTCGACCTTCGTTGTTCAATATCTGGATAGTTGTTACGTATAGCTAGTGTCGCTGATGTGCTTGTGGTTAAACTCACTGCCGGCGTATTATTGAGTCTTTAGAGTCCCACACAGAGGGTTTCCCGGTTCAGGAGAAACGATGTAGTATGTGTATATTTTGATATGCACTCAGGTTCAATTAAATACGTGTATTTAGTGCATATACTTTAATCGGGCGTTTTGATAATACTGGTACGTTTGAAAGATAGCCAGATCATTATGAGCTAGTATTATATCTCTCTCATTATCTCTTTTGGTATTTGTATTTTGATACAAATACGGTATTCGTATTTTGATACAATACGGTATTTATACGAATACGAGTATTTGTACGAATATGAGTATTTGTATCTTAATATGAATACGGGTATTTTTATCTCGATACGGATAGGGATATCGTATTTTTATACAAATACGGTATTAGTATTTTGTTAAAAATACAGGTGTATGTATTTTGATACGTATTTGGTTGTATGTATGTATGTATGTATGTATGTATACACATGTGTGTATGTATTTATGCACACTTTTCTTCTCAAATTTTGGAATTATAGAGAAGTGAGTAAGCTTTTGAGTCATAAGGGTGACTCATCCATTCCTACCGACTTCACCAAGAGGATAAGAGCAAATAAGAAAATAAAATATGGTTAAGTTTTTCACTCATACATTTTTCTTGTTCTCCTCTCTCTTCTTCTCTTTTGATGTGAGCTACCAACTTGAGAAAAGAATTTGATAAAGAGAAAACGTAAGATTTTTTTCACCACATCTCTTATCATCACTTCTTACCAAGTTGTGATCATGACTTGATTCACTTGTGATTTTGGTGTGATTCTAAAGCTTGTTTCGAATTCATTCGGATGAATCATCTTCGACGAAAGAGGGTCACCTTACAAGTTTGTTCATACGACTCGAAGCCTAACTAGAGTCCTTGAAGCATCATAGGGGTCTTCCGCGATTAGGCGGACACGCTACAAAGTTAGCTAACCCCCTAACCTTGTATATTAAGTTATCTAGTTTAGTATTTGGAATCGATTTTAGTATATTGGTCGCCGGTGCTTGCTATAAAATTTTTGTTTTCGCTTCCATTTTCGCCGCGAGTCTTGCGGTGCGAGCACTAAGGTCCTTACACACACACATATAATTTTGTAATTTTAGACCCGGCGACATTATAGATTCATCGACGTTCCCAACGATGATGGCATGCATGTGTCGTTCGATACACATCGCGTCCTTGCTTGGATCACAGACGAGTGTCAGAATATCAAGAAAAGACACTGAAATAAAGTAAAGAAGTATTACAATGCCTGGATCGTGGAGACTAAGGAGGAGCGAGGGCCGATGATGGATATCATAGCGTTGGATGTCCCGAGACCCGATTGCCTGCAGCTGGTCAAGCGCGCCGATATTCGGGTATAAATTTAATTTTTAAGATTATAACAATATAACATGAAAGCATATTCTGAAATATAATACAATCTTTTTTATATTCGCAAGGAGGAGTCGGTTCACAACACGCAGAACCGAAATAACAGTGTGAGGCCCCGCGCTGCCCCGATCCAAGGGAAGCGCACGCAGGTCAGCACATAGTTCCTCCTCGTGAGTGCTTCGACGCTGAAAAATATATGTTTTCTTTGTCGTAAATTACTTATTAATATAGATCCTGGTTTTATTGCAAAAATAGAAAGAACCCGCCAACTACACTCCTGCTAAGGGATGGGCTGCATTACACAAAAGCACCGGCGAGTACATGGTAAGTTTCATATAATCAAGTCGATTCTGTATTTTAAGATATAACACACACACACATATTTATATATGCTCTTTACAAAGTCAGTTCCAAAAGAGGACGACCCTCTTAGGTCTTGGTCCCGACGACTCGATTACCGCCATTGCTCTTGTCCTCGACGAGCTATCCGGCAGGTATCACGGTGGGTATGATCGTGAGGTTGGTCCTGGGGCCCACCGACTCTTTGCCGGGCATGAGGCCGTCCACAAGTACGCCGCGGCCCAGACACGGGCAGATGCGACATATGCGTCGGCAGAGGCAATTCGATTGCTCACGGAGCAGGTGGCGCAGCAGCAAGAGGTTTATCAGCAGACGCAACAGCAGCTGCAAACGCTTATGGAGTGGGTCGAGCAGCTGATGCACAGCAGAAGGATTCCAAGTGGCGGGTGTTACTGGACGAGATAGGCGCCTTCTTTAGGTCACGGGATGGCGATGGAGGTGGAACGTCCCAACGACCTTAGATATAAGCATTTGTTTTGTTGATTTATTAATTATATTATTTGTACATATATTTTTTTATAATTGTATGCAGTTTATTGATTATATTATTTGTTGATTATTATAATTGCTTGAGATTTGGTGATATTATTATTTTTTATTGCTAGTGGTAAATGAAAGCAGCGCGTGCACAGCGTGCGCGGGGTTTTCAGATTTTTTTTAAAATATGTACAAATTGGTAACGGTTCTAACCGTTACCGATACCTCTTTGGTAACGGTTAGAACCGTAACCAGATAGGTTGGTAACGGTTCTACTGGGTATTGATATATGAAATATATCATATATCTGCTACATTTGGTAACGGCACCATTACCATAAAGGCAGCAGATATCTGATATGTTTCAGATATCTTCTATATATTGATAATGGCAGCCTATATGGTAACGGTTCCAACCATTAACAAATTAGGTCTATCATAACGGTTATAACCGTTACCATGCTTTCTGATGACGGGGGTATTTGTAACAATTGTGTAACGGTTGGAACCGTTACCAATATGAGTTTATGTAACGGTTCCAACCGTTACGAAAGACCCATTCTGTAGTAGTGAGTGATAATGGGAAGTAATAACAATTAATTATGTTTCTTGCGTTCCAGCTTCCAACCAAAAATAAAGGATGAAAAATTTGAAAGTAGACGTGCTACATAGGATCTATATAATCACTTGGAAGTAGCTTCCAAGCGTTTTGCCTGTCAAAACGAACACTTGAAGTACTGAAAGCAGGTTTACTTCTGGTATTTTCATAAAAGTTTATACAACCATTTAATGTATGAAGCAACAACATAGCATGTTCTTGGGATTTTTTCTTTGAGCTTGGGCTGCGGGTGACCGCACCATTAGGTGACGGGCCGAGGGACATAGGTTAAATTGGGTGGGGCCCACCCCGAGGGGCTGGGTCACACGACCGAATCCATGGGGTTGCGGCCAACCCGGCCCCAATAAAAGTCTTCTTTTTTTAAAAAAGAAATTACTATTATTGTACTTGTCATTTGTGTCGAGTTCCAATGAAACTGCTAGACCCTCTCTGCAAAAGTTCTTGGGGTTTTTTCTTTGAGCTTGGAACTGCGGGTGACTTCACTATTAGGGATCAGACTGAAGGACATAGGTTAAGTTGGATGGGCCCCACTCCTGAAGGACTGGGTCACACGACCGAATCCATAGGGTTGCGGCCAACCCGGCCCCGTTAAAAGTCTTTTTTTTTAAAATTAATTTTACTACTATTGTACTAGTCATCTGTGTCAAGTTCGAATGAAACTACTCGAGTGCAATTGTTTTGACTAATAAATATGGGATAGTTGGTTTGACCCATCAAAAAACTATATGCAGTAAATAACATTAAGCTGATATTTGACTCTAATTTTAGAGTCTTCCA
This sequence comes from Agapanthus africanus, assembly GCA_030015575.1. Classification (NCBI taxonomy): domain Eukaryota; kingdom Viridiplantae; phylum Streptophyta; class Magnoliopsida; order Asparagales; family Amaryllidaceae; genus Agapanthus; species Agapanthus africanus. The sequence goes on along the minus strand of JASDDO010000014.1, from coordinate 158,630,334 downwards.
AATTAAGATCAAGGTGTAAGGCATTTTCCACATATTGATAAACACAATTTATTATGCCAAAATGCGATATTCTTAGCCTAAACAATGTGTGCTTGACACAAAGGTACGGAAACGATAGAAAGCGCTAGAATCAATTATATTAAACTTATAAAATAGGTTCTAATCATAAAGAGAGAGTGTCACTATCAAGATTTTATTGAATTGCATTAACCCTAATAAAAAAAACTCCTTATTCTTGAAAACCATAATACTCAAGTTTTTAGTTGGGGTATCACACACCTAAGCTCCATGTCTTGAATTAGTTCTCATTGATTGTTTTTTAATGTCAAAGAGTTCTACCTTTTGGAGGCTTATATATCTCCATTTAAAATAATAGTAAGGATATGTATATAAGGCATTTAATTTGTATGATACACCGAGCTCATGATTGACAGGGATAAATAGGAAAAGCACATTCGTATAATGAAGATCTATCATTAAAGTAGTCAATCTATATAATGACATAAGTCTCTCTATTTGACATACCTGCAAAAATAAAGGATAGCACTATTGGGCTCTTTAGTAACCTTGTATGCATGCAAAACGTTGTTCGTTTTCAATGCATGAGATGGCTACATTGCTCGTTGGTCAAAAGAGATCGAGAAAAAAAGAGAAAAATCTCGTACACATAGACTTTGGGTGAGTATGATATTTTTCCCACTTAAAAAAGCACACATGAAAAGCAAGAAAGGACCCTCTTCATGAGAGAAGTAAAGTGAGCTTAAAATGGTGACCTACCTATCTGAGCTTTTATTATTGAGATTCTGCTTGACCCAAACCCAGCAGCCTTTGCCATCATCCAATGGGAGCCTTGGAGAATCTACTATATATATCTTCAATCATTATCTTTTTGAGCTAGAGATTTCTATTGAACACTTAATGCTAATCATTGTATCAATTCATATTACAAGATACTCTTTTGCCCATATACAAGCTTAGGATTAACGTAATGTTGTGAAGAATCTTTTTAAATATTATGATAAATTTGAATCAAGTTAGTTGCAATTGGATATAGGGACTTATGTTAATCTCTACCTAAATTCCATGTTATCTCTAAAAACCTATGGATATATATATGGATATATATCATAGAGTAATTGGGTTTTGTGAAGATTTAAATTAATATAAGTTTAATTTTCATGTCATAAGCCACACACACATAATCCACACACACATAATTTATTAGTAAATCAGTTATGCATGCATCCACCAAAAAGAACCTAACAGCCACAAAATTAAATCAAGAGAGCACTTGATTTGTGCAGCCACGAGATTGTTAAAATCAATGAACAGAGCCAATTAAATCGTATATATTCGAAGAGGTGAGCTGCAATCAAGAAGGCGGTGGCTGCTACGTTAAATTAATTTCACAAGACCAAGATGGATTAATTTGAGACATCATTGTATTGAGAGGATGGCGGCTAATATAGAGATTTAAGAGAAATCTCCTAACGTTATTTGTAAACTTGATTCAAGAAATTAGTAGACGTTTGCATATTCCGCTCTGCCGGAAACTAACCATACGGTAAATGAACCCCGTTAACAAATCCTTGTGCCTCCCTGATTTGCATTTTTTATTCTATTCTCGCACTTATTTATTTATCTTTCGTTGATTAATTGCATGATTGTTGTTATTGCGTGATTTGATTTGTCGCGAGTATTGTTCCGTGAATCGATTTTCTCCCTACAACTCATATCAGAGCTTCGTTAAGGAACCTAGAGTTCTTCAAATTTACGATTCAAGTCAACGATGGGTAATGACAACTACGTCCTCTTCCCCACTTTCTTAGATCGTCGTTTTGAAGACGTTGGTTCAGATCTAAGGGAGAAGTTGTATTTGCTGCGACATTAGGCGTAAGATGACGGAGGATAAAATAAGGATCGAAAAGTTCAATGGTCACAATTTTGGTTGGTGGAGCATGCAGATGGAGGACTACCTGTACCAAAAGGACTTGTATCTTCTGTTGCTTGGAGAGAAGCCCAAGAAGATGACCGATAAGGCATGCAACCTTTTGGATAGGAAAGCCCTTGCGACAATCTGGTTGTCGTTGACACCGCAGGTGGCCTTTAATATCTCGAAAGAGAAAACAATTAAGACGCTAATGACGACGTTAGCGAAATTGTATGAGAAGCCTTTTACATCAAACAAAATCTTCCTGATGAAGAAGCTTTTCAATATGAAGATGGCTGAAACGGCTCGGTGACGGAGCACCTGAATGAGTTCAACAATATGACGAGCCAACTCGAATCGGTTGAAATCGTCTTTGAAAACGAGATTCGAGCACTTCTATTTCTCTGTTCGTTGCCAGAGAGTTGGAAAAACTTAGTGATGGCGGTTAGTAACTCGATCGCGGGGACTCTCACGTTTAATAATGCGATGAGTTGCATATTAAAAGATGAGATGCGGAGAAAGGCCGTGAGTGGGAGTTCGGAAATTTTTGCATTTTCGGTGGAGAATACAGTAGAACGGTAGAAAGGGGAAAGGGCAAGTCTAAAAGCCGAGAAAAATCCAAGGTGACTGTTGGAATTGTAGAAAGAAGAGTCACAGAAAAAGTGACTGTAAAACTCCAAAGAAAAACTCGAATGAGAAAGCAAATAGAAAGGAAGCTAATGTGGTGTCTACATAAGAATATGGGGAACAAGGTCTTTGTTTATCGACGAGAAAAAACACAAAGGCGGATACTTGGTTTCTTGATTTGGGTGCATCTTTCCATTGCACTTCGGGGAGACATCACATCAGCAAGTATGTTCAGGGGTACCTTGGACATATGACGGTGGGGAACGGTCAGCCATGTAAGATCGTCGAAAAGAGGACGATCATCTTGCGACCTTTAGGAGGTGGTCAATTAAAATTGTAGAATGCTCGTCATATTCCAGATTTGAAGAAAAGCCTGATTTTTACTAGTCGACTTGACAACGAAGGTTTTATTACGATATTTGGGAATTCACAGTGGAAGATTACCAAAGGGTCGTTGCTAGTTTCTAATGGAAAGTTAAGCAGTTCGGTGTATTCCTTTAGTGGGAGTAGCGGAGGTTCGGTTGCATTGACAACGGGTTCAGAGTTAAATTCGGAGATTCCGTTGTGGCATAGGCGATTGCGGCATCTTAGCGAGAAGAACATGAAAAAATTTCAAGGAATGGGGCTTCTTTCGGGGCTGAAAAAGATAGAGTTGGGGCTGTACGAGAGTTGCAATTGCAGGGAGCAAAACGCGCTCAAATTTCAGATTGAAGGCGTAGCAAAGAAGACTAAGAAGCTGGAAATGGTACATATAGACGTATGAGGTCCGGCCTCGGCGGAGTTTTATGGTGGGAATCGGTATTTCGTGATGTTCATGGACGATTCAAACTGGAAGATATAGGTGTATGCGATGAAAAAGAAGTTCGATGCGTTTGGTATCTTCAAACACTGGATTACGCAAGTTGAGAACTAAACAAAGGCTAAGGTAAAATGCCTTAAGTCCGATAATGGAGGAGAATATTGCACACAGGAGTTCGAGACATTTTGCTTGCAGAAAGGTATTCATTGGTTAAAAATGGCATCGGGGACGCCACAGCAGAATAGCATCGCGGAAAGGATGAACAGAACGATCCTAGAGCGAGTGCGGAGCATGACCTTGGATGATGATTTGCCTAAGTTCCTATCGGCAGTGGCGATCGATACTGCTGCGTACTTGATCAACAGAAGCCCGGCAAGTGCGCTTAATAGAGGCATTCCAGAAGAAAATTGGTCAGGAAAACCAGTTGATTATTTGCATCTAAAAGTGTTCGGCCACGTTGCGTATTCTTTGGTTGATAAGAGGCAAAGAAGTAAGCTTGAATCCAAATCTAGAAAGTGTGCTTTTATCTGATATGGTGGAGATGAGCTCGGATATCGGTTATGTTTACATTTTCTATTTCATTCTCGCGCTTACTTATTTATCTTTTGTTTATTAATTGCGTGATTGTTTTTGTTATTATGTGATTCGGTGTATTCTTTTAGTGGGAGTAGCGGAGGTTCGGTTGCATTGACAACGAGTTCAGAGTTAAATTCGGAGATTCCGTTGTGGCATAGGCGATTGCGGTATCTTAGCGAAAGAACATGAAAAAATTTCAAGGAATGGGGCTTCTTTCAGGGCTGAAAAAGATAGAGTTGGGGCTGTACGAGAGTTGCAATTGCGGGGAGCAAAACGCGCTCAAATTTCAGATTGAAGGCGTAGCAAAGAAGACTAAGAAGCTGGAAATGGTACATATAGACGTATGAGGTCCGGCCTCGGTGGAGTTTTATGGTGGAAATCGGTATTTCGTGATGTTCATGGACGATTCAAACTGGAAGATATAGGTGTATGCGATGAAAAAGAAGTTCGATGCGTTTGGTATCTTCAAACACTGGATTACGCAAGTTGAGAACTAAACAAAGGCTAAGGTAAAATGCCTTAAGTCCGATAATGGAGGAGAATATTGCACACAGGAGTTTGAGGCATTTTGCTTGCAGAAAGGTATTCATTGGTTAAAAATGGCATCGGGGACGCCACAGCAGAATAACATCGTGTAAAGGATGAACAGAACGATCCTAGAGCGAGTGCGGAGCATGAGTTCTGAAAATAAAATTGCCGCAACGGTTGGAATTCCGCCACCGTTGCGCTCACGTTTGGGGCCACATAAGCGCAACGGTTATTCATTGGTTAAAAATGGCCGCTACCGTTGCGCAACGGTAGGAGGGCCATTTGTTTACCCTAGTGTTCGGCCGCGTTGCGTATTCTTTGGTTGATAAGAGGCAAAGGAGGAGTAAGCTTGAATCCAAATCTAGAAAGTGTGCTTTTATCTGATATGGGGTGGAGATGAGCTCGGATATCGGTTATGTTCAACGTTTTCTATTGCATTCTCGCGCTTACTTACTTATCTCTTTTGTTTATTAATTGGGATACATAACATAACTTGGGAGGCCATTCTAACCTAAAAACCCGAGCTGACAGGTAGAGATCCAAGTTGTATTATATATCATATCACTTTCCTATCAACTCCCGATGTGGGACGAAAGATGCGAGCCACAACCCAACAATATGTTGTCATCAATCAGATGAAAAAGATTACGACTTAGGATGGTGGAAGTCATGGATAAGAAACAAATGATGAATATGAAGGCATTGCTTCTTCTTTATCTTATTTTTCAAAAATTTATTTCCATGCTTTGCAACGGAGCATATCAGCATATTGGTAATTGGGTTTAACCCGACCAAATTGGGTCTATCCAACCTAGTGGGTGGATCCAGGTCCGCACCCAATCCGCGCAAGAGGCTATGGTCGGCTAGGTATTCCTTGGGCCTACATAAATTTTTTACCTTGTATCTTAGTATTGATATGATGGCCCTCTCTTCCCCTCTAGTTCCTCAACGAAAACTATAGGCTAGTTGCCCAGTGGATAGAGAAGAGAAAGGCTGTGAAATGTGGCCGATTTTATAGACTACGAAGGAAAATGCAACATATGGTATATCGATCTAGATACAAACATAAATAAACAGTTACCGTATATAATACTTAACAAATAAGTACTTCTATTAGTAGGACAACACATGCATAGGATCTGTATGATTGTGTTTTTTATGATTCTTTCGATGCATGTATATGGTTTGTATATATTTTGGATTTGATGATAGACAGAAGGTGTTTATGAAAAACTGCATGACCAAGATACATTTGACAGGGTTGCTAGATATTTAATCCAATTTTCCTATCGAGTCATACTTTTTTTTAATAGTTTTTTCATGAGTTCGTAAGTCTCACAACAGAAAATATTGTAAATCTTGATATAGGGACAAAGACTTTAAATTGATACTGAACTAAACTATTTCAAATGTGATAGGGTATATCACAAAACGAATTAATATTGCTATGTAATTGAGTTCATATATGATTCCGTTAAGAAAAATGGTTAAAATAGGTTATACCACCCAACACTAATTACCATACCAATAACATGAAGACCAAACAACATCCTCTCAATTCTTATAAATTGGATAAAGAAAACGTGGACAAATAATAAAGAGAAGAGTGGATCAAATAATTCTCACATGAGATCTTTTCCCAATAATTAATAGGAAAGGAAAAATTCTCACATGACCTTTTTCTCATCTTCATAGCATCTGATCTCATGCTTTTGGCTAAGCTAGCTAGTTGCCAATGTGATGCTAGATAGATCCTAGGAATAACACTGCTAGATTTTCTCCTTCATTTGTCAACTACTTACTAAAAATCTCATGATGGTCAAATATTGCTGCTGCTGTTATATACATATATATATGAGATTAATGGAGGAAAGAGACCATAGGAGGGGATTTCCTCCTATGGCGTGGAAAAAATATAACCTCCCTCATTTTTTCCGACGATCGGCACCCATCATCATCATCGTTATCATCTAAGATGTGCGTACACCAAATTTCATGTGATTCCACAACTTTTTCACCGTTGATTTAGTGGGTTCAAAATTAACGGTTTACCGACAATAGAACTTTTTACATTGCTAAATCTACGGTGAAAAAGTTGTGGAATCACATAAAATTTGGTATACGCACATCTTAGATGATAACGATGAAGATGATGGAGGCCGATCATCGGAAAAAATGGCGGAGGATGTATTTTTTCCACGCCGTAGGAGGAAATCCCCTCCTATGGCCTCTTTTCTCCATTATTCTCTCTCTCTCTCTCTCTCTCTCTCTATATATATATATATATATATATATATATATTAATGGAGGAAAGAGGCCATAGGAGGGAATTTCCTCCTACGGCGTGGAAAAAATACAACCTCCACCATTTTTTCCGACGATCGGCACCCATCATCATTATCGTTATCATCTAAGATGTGCGTACACCAAATTTCATGTGATTCCACAACTTTTTCACCGTTGATTGATTTAGTGGGTTCAAAATTAACGGTTTACCGACAATAGAACTTTTTACATTGCTAAATCAACGGTGAAAATGTTGTAGAATCACATGAAATTTGGTGTATCCATATCTTAGAAGATAACGATGAAGATGATGGGGGCCGATCGTCGAAAAAATTGGTGGAGGTTTTATTTTTTCCACGCCATAGAAGGAAATTTCCTCATATGGTCTCTTTTCTCCATTATATATATATATATATATATATATATATATATATATATATATATATTTATTTATTGAGGCATTGAAGCCTCCACATCTTCACGTAAAACTTATCTCAGAAATATATGTGATAAAGTCTTGTTGGGAATTAATGAGAGAGAAACTCAAAGTTTTATGAGCACATTATTGAAATCGTGTCGTTTTTAGTGCCAACATTTGGCATCTGCTTTTTATTTGTTGATCACAGAGGTTTTAGGCTGAGGCTCTGTCGGCAAATTAGAACAAGTGGTTTGTTATCAAAAGGAGATAAGAGACGAAGGATTGATGGCTACTTGTGACATCCATGGCTGCATCCATCATCATTATTTTTTAGACATATTTACCTAATTTGGTGGCCACGTGTTGATCTATAAGTGATGTAGTCCTGTGTTTCAAACTTCATTGAGTACAAGGAAAGGAGCAGGATTATATTTTTTTAATAACCTTTTAACAATGCCGAGTTTTAGGATGACGTTCTCTTCTTCATTTTTGAGAAGCAGAAAGTTGCCGAACAACACTAATTTTTTCTACTATGACGGTCTTTTCCCTGAAATTACTTTTCAGTTGATGCCTATTATAAAACAGAAATTCATATTTTTAGTACCATATTGGATGTGCAAACGTTTTTTTTCCATGGTTTGAACAGCTGGGAAAAAAGTGTTGCTTTACTTATAAAACACACTAGCAAAGCTTGAATATGGGATCTACATCCCATATGCTTGGCTAACACATATATATTTGAAACGCGGCACTCATTCCCAATTTGGTTTGGTTCAACTCGTGTGCACGAGCCCAGCATTTTTATGTCACACCCCTTGCCATACAGTAATGACGAGCCAGCCAAATTTATATCACACCTTGCAATACGATAATGACTATTCACGCGGGAATTTTGGTGGAGATACCCTACAGCTAATCTCATCATCCCTTCTATCAATATAATATATATAAAGCTATATAAGAATATATTTCTTGAAATATTCACTTATCTAGTTCGAAGTTTAGCAGAAAAATTGTCATCTGCCTGCTATTTAATTTTCTTGCTATATTTAGGTCATGCAAAATTTTTATTGGTTCGTTATTTAATATTTATCACTCTTTTATCATATAAAGCTAAAGCTTATATGGTTGAGAAATTCTGGTCGGTCCCTATCCTTAAAATCTCTTTCTGTTTTCTCTTCTGAATACTTAAGTTTTACTTATACTGAAAAAATTAATAATTTTTGTGTACTATAGAATACAAAATATTAAAAAATAAAAAATAATAGAAATTGATTTTAGAGTTGAGAATTTTATGAATTTCGTTTGGTATTGCAAAAAATACAGAAAAACCAAATAACACAGAAAATTTGATATTTTTGAAAAATTCTCTATTTTTATGTGCTACAACATGTAAAATAATAAATTATTGAAAGAAAGAAAAAATTTAAAGTTTTGAAAATCTCATGAATTAATAAAATATTGAAAGAAAGAAAAAATTTAAAGTTTTGAAAATCTCATGAATTAGAAAGCGAAAGAAAATAGAAAATTATATACTTCTGAAAATTTCATGATTTTCGTATACTTTGTAAAAAAATATTAAAAAACCGAAAAAAACAGAAAGTTATTGAGCTTTTTTGTCACGTCCCACCCCAATATAGACGGTATTGTCCGCTCTGACCGAAACCGTACGATTTTGTCCTTCGGAGCGAATCAGACACGATCATGATTCACTTAAAAGGCGTCTCTGTTTTCAAGAGTAGTATCATTACATTTATAATACAGTTCCACTTTTTTTGCCCTGTGTTTCAAAAACCCGATCCCATTGTTTTAGAGTAGGTCCAACGGATTCAAGAGGTGGTCCACACCCTTTGGCACCTTGTGTCGTAAGCAAGGCCCGGAGCCCGACTCCTCCCTATCTAGAACAATGGTTCGTCCTCAAAGCACAAACCTACTATCGAGAGACTGGCTCTGATACCATTATGTCACGTCCTACAGAAAATTTAACGTTTTTGAAAATTTCATGATTTTCATTCTTACAGCATGCACAATATTGAGAAAACGAAAGAAAATAGAAAATTATAGAAACTTTTACTGATTTCCTATGCTTTAGCATGTAAAATATAAAAAAACTAAAGAAAACGGAAAATATTTAGACTTCTGAAAATTTCATGATTTTCGTATGTTCGGAAAAAAAATATTGAAAAGCCGAAGAAAACAGAAAGTTATTGAGTTTTTTTGTCACGTCCCATCCCAACACAAACGGTATTGTCCGCTCTAGTCGAAACATCACAGTTTTGTCCTTTAGAGCGAATCGGACGCAACCACGATTCACTTAAAAGACGCCTCTGTCTTCAAGGGTGGTTGGTTGTTAGAGTTTTTGCGTGCTTAGTTAATTACCGCAATCAAGACGGTTTCGCTTGGTAGTTAGCCGTTTGAGTACGGCTCGTCCGCGGGGAGATGGGAAGAGAGTTTGTGCAAAGAATGTTGCAGAAAGAATAGTTCAGTGAAGTTCAGAGGAGTGGGGAAGAGGGTTGAACTACTCACATGGGATTTTTGGTTGCTGATGTCAGCAAATGGCTGCGGTTCCGCGGCCAAGCAAGCACTTATGCCGCGGTTCCGCGGCTATAAAGTGGAGTTGGACCTTCAGATTTCTTGTCTGTGCTGGGTTGGGTGTCCTCTTCTTATTTAGAGCCCCTGAATCTTGATTTGCTCACTGGGTTTGCTCTAGAATTTTACAGTAGACCGTTGGTTCCGTCTTGATCCGCCGCGATATAACCGCGAGATATAGGTCTAATTTCCCACGTCTTTGACACTGAACTCGACCTTCTTTCTATCCTGCACACTTACACAAAAACTAATCAAAAATAACAAGATGATTTTTACAATATATATATATTTTTGATTATATGTATATTCACAATTAACCCGAAATTACACAAAAAAATAAACTGCCGTCTCCCCGGCAACGGCGCCATTTGATTGTTAGAGTTTTTGCGTGCTTAGTTAATTACCGCAATCAAAACAGTTTTGCTTGGTTGCTAGCCGGTTGAGTACGGGTCGTCCGCAGGGAGATGGGAATCTTTTTCTATGTGCATTAACGTGTTAAGTCCAAATGTCCAGGTTTGTATGAGTTTAACTATGTGCTAAAATATATATAAATAGAGTTTCTTAGGGTTAGGATTATGTTAGTTTGAGATAGGAATCGCTCACTTTTTTCGTTACCACTCTTAATATCGGTGTTACGGTAATCGGCAACAACGGGGATTGGCACAACTAGGAAGGAACTTGCAACTATAAGCTAGGCTTTCCAATCCTTAGTTTCTTCCTTTTGGTCCTTATCTGTCTGTTCTTGGCTCTTAGCCTTAACCTCCGGTTAATTCAACCACAATCGGTCTCGCTAAGGAATCACCGCTATCATGTAGGATAGGGTGCCGTAGAGAGCAGATTGTGGTTCAATTAACGGGAGTCCAAATTAAGATGTTGGGCAAGAAAAGAGTGAGGGAGATTTCTTTCCCTCAAACTTTCCTTATCCTATCCTAACAAGTGAGAAACCACTCACCCATTACAAAAGAAAAGGAAAATACAACAAAAGGAGGAAGATAGAAAGAAACGGTTTAGAAGATTACAACTAGCTATTTGAGACCTCACTTTGGTAAGAATCAAGCTTAAGCATCATTGTTGTAAGGAAAAAGAAAAATAGAACAAGAAACAAACAAACAACAAATAACAACAACTAGATTAGCAAATGAAAATTACAAATAAATATAATTAACAAGGTAACAAGACAAGTATGATAAAGAAAAGAACTCCTTTATTCATCACTTCACTCATAAAACTCACTACAAGGTTTTAATGGAGAAAGATAAAAATGTAATTCGATGTGCAACACCCCACGACTTGCGGAGAGGCGGAAATATGAAAAACGATCTTGTTCTTTGCTTAAACATCGACTAACCGCAAGAATCGAAGCTAAACGATAACTAACACGAATCATAGAAGTTCTAAACTACTATGTGAAGTGATTATACCTAAAGAACCGTATCCTTCGTCTTTACGTTCTCCACCTCCTCCTCGGCCTTCTCCAAGTACTAGACGATCCACCCGAGAGCTTTGCTTCAAGCTTTACCTCAAACTAGAAGTAACTAGGTTTCTTAAAGTGCTAATCTAAGTAACCTAGGTGATATAGAGAAGGGTTATGGAATAAGTAGTCTAATCTAATCCTTGATCTCGATACATGAGAGGGGAGGATTAGGGTTTGAAGAGAGAGAGCTTGAGAAGAGAGAAGGTGAGCATGAGAATGAGATGAGATAATGATCTATCATAATATATATCAAGCATTATCATTTATCCAATAAAAGAAAATAAAGGATGAATAATCATGCTTCATAAATACAAGAGGGTGATTCATCTCCATGAGTCATTAAGCATTTATGATGCATTAATGACATGGATGAATCACTCATATGACTCACTAATCTCATTTAATGCAAATGACACCTACACCCCCAAATCATCATCTTCTAGAAGCTTCTCGTAAAATTATGAGAACGCCCCTCCTATCCGTGAAAACACGGAAAAACTTTAGACTGTATAAATCCAATATCCCGATACTAGAATCTGGCTTAAACCAAAACCGACTAGTAAAAACTGTCCGAAAAGTCGTACGTGCGTAAACACATGTATGCGTCCGAACCCTTGTCGCAAAACCATACGACCTCTATATCGTTTCGCCTGGAGCAGGGAAACTCTCTGTGTGGGACTCTAATGACTCGACTACTACGCTGGCAGTGGGTTTAACCACAGACCGCAAGCGGCACTAGCTGTACGTAACGGTCCCCAGGTAAATGTCGATAAGAAGGCCGATGAGGAAACCCATCCGAACTCCTACTGAGCCTGATGTGACAATCTCCGTACAGTCCGGTATGTTCGTCTAAGACTATCGTATATCGGGCCTAGGGGGCGGCAAGTGTCAGTCCCCTAATAGCGGTATAAGTCGTGTCGGAGTGAAGCCCATTACACCCTGAGAAATTACTGGAACCTACCAGTAAATCTCGCTTGCCCTGGCCAGGGACTTTGCGTAATGGCTCTCTGACACAGCACGATATCAACTCCTAATACCGGGAGAGACGAATCCTGTCTAACCGCCACTGCCTCCAAGTGCTCGGGAATGCACCCAACTGCTACCTGTTTGCACGACTCCTTTGAGCCGTGGTAGGATAGCAATCTAAGAACAGTGGGACACACTCGAGGCGAAGTAGCAGTGTCAAGTCTGCGGACTATGCTGTACTCATGTCACCTGGGAACTGTTAACTGACGACTGGTATAAAAACCCAACCAACAGTTCCCTGCGAGTCCTGTCCGGTGTACCCGTAACCCAACGAGCACCTGTATACTATCTCCAGTACGACGTACTGACGGCTGTGGGACAGACCATCTCCCTAACTGGGATGAGAAGCATACACACTAGTCTACTCCGGAGTATCGATGCCCTGTCTCGATAATCCTACGACTAGGGACCTGAATAAGGATGTGCTTGTAGACTACCCAGCCCCCACTAGTGCGACTGCCATCACAACGCTGGTAGTCAAGTAAGATCCTAAGAGCTCTATCAATACTTATACTCACATATTAAGATAGAAAAAATCAAGTAGCATACTACCATGTTTAGCAAGACTGTTATATACATGTGAATATCCCAAGCTTCCATTAAGTAATATACAAACTAGTATGATAAAATAATGGCCCCTAAGGCATATACACTAACAATCTCCCACTTGCACTAGGGCCATGTACTGGCGTATCGAAGACCGATGATCTCGAGTAGCCTCTCGAACTAAATCTGAGGTAGGGCCTTCGTGAATGGATCAGCAATGTTCTCTTCAGTAGCAACTCTCCGAACCTCGATCTCCCGACGATCAATGATCTCCCTGATCAGGTGATACCTCCTTAAGATGTGTCTGGACTTCTGATGGGACCTTGGTTCCTTCGCTAAAGCTATAGCTCCGTTGTTGTCGCAATACAGAGGTATTGGATCAACTATGGTAGGAATCACCTGAAGTTCTGTTAGGAACTTCTTCATCCAGACTGCTTCTTTTGCAAGCAGCAATATACTCCGCTTCCATCGTCGAGTCAGCAACGGTGTCCTGCTTAGAGCTCTTCCAGCACACCGCCCCTCCATTGAGGGTAAAGACATAACCCGACATGGACTTGGAATCGTCCTTATCACTCTGGAAGCCGGAATCAGCAAAGGCCTCTAACTTGAGGTCTTTTTCGCCGTAAACCAAGAACATCTCCTTAGTCTTTCTCAACTACTTGAGAATGTTCTTTACTGTTATCCACTGATTTTCCCCTGGGTCTGACTGATACCGGCTTACCACGCTCAGTGCGTAAGCTACATCTGGTCTGGTGCACAACATCGCATACATTATAGAGCCTACCGCAGAAGCATAGGGTATAATAGACATGCGTTCCCTTTCCAAATCAGTCTTGGAAGACATCTTTTTGGAGAGGGTGATTCCGTGACAAGCCGGTAGATTACCGCGCTTAGAATCTTCCATACTGAATCTTTCTAGTATAGTGTTGATATACCTGGACTGCGAAAGTCCCAACATCCTTTTGGATCTATCACGATAGATCCGGATCCCCAGAATGTAAGAGGCATCACCCAGGTCTTTCATGGAGAACCTGTGAAACAAGAATCCTTTGACAGATTGTAACATAGGAATGTCATTTCCTATCAATAGAATGTCATCCACGTACAAGACGAGAAATACGACACTTCTGGCCATAACTTTACTATATATGCATGGTTCATCTGGATTTTTGATAAAGTAATATTCTTTGACTGTTTCATCAAAACAGATGTTCCAACTCCGCGATGCTTGCTTTAGTCCATAAATGAACTTAAGCAACTTGCATACTCTACCTCTGCTCCCACTCTGATTGAAACCCTCTGGCTGATCCATATAGACGCACTCTTCTAAATTACCATTCAGAAAAGCTGTCTTTACGTCCATCTGCCAGATTTCATAATCATGGAAGGCAGCAATAGTAAGAAGGACCCGAATGGATTTGAGCATAGCCACTGTAGAAAAAGTTTCGTCATAGTCCAAACCAGGTCTTTGACGAAAACCCTTTGCAACAAGTCTAGCCTTATAGGTTTCCACCTGTCCATCTACACCAATCTTTTTCTTGAAGATCCATTTGCATCCTATGGGTTTTACCCCATCTGGAGCAAAGTCCAAAGTCCATACTTTGTTGGTGTACATGGACTCCATTTCGGTCCGCATTGCATCTAGCCATCGTACCGAGTCGCCGCTCTGGATGGCCTGTTGAAAGCTAGTAGGTTCATCATCATCAATGATGCAATCCTCTCTATCCCCGTCTATGAGAAAACCGTAGTATCTCTCAGGCGGATGAGACGGCCTACTACTCCTGCGGAGGGGTGCAGGAATGTTCTGTTCTTTTTGAACTACTGGTTCTACCAAACTTTCAGTAGTGGTTTGTGGTTCTGGAATTTCATCCAGTTCTATTTCGCTCCCACTTGTTTCCTTTTCTAAAAACTGATATTCTAGAAAATGGGCATTACGAGAAACAAAAACCTTTTGTTCCTCTACGTAATAGAGTAAATACCCCTTGGAGTTCTTTGGATATCCCACAAACTGACATTTTACTGATCGTGCCTCAAGCTTGTCCACATGCTTCTTTTTAACAAAAGCTGGACATCCCCATATCTTTACATACTGCAGATAGGGTTTCTTCCCACTCCACATCTGATATGGCGTGGTAGGCACAGTCTTGGTAGGAACCATGTTCAAAAGATATGCCGCTGATTCTAGCGCATAACCCCAGAAAGATCACGGTAACTCAGCATTACTCATCATGGATCGTACCATATCCAATAGGGTTCGATTTCATCTCTCCGATACACCATTATGCTGTGGAGTGTATGGAGGAGTAAGCTGAGAGAGAATTCCTTTCTCTTTTAGGTAACCTAGGAACTCGGCACTTAAGTATTCACCACCTCGATCAGATCTTAATGTCTTGATACTTTTGCCGGTTTGGTTTTCTACTTCATTCTTATACTCCTGAAATTTTTCAAAAGCCTCGGATTTATGTTTCATCAGATAAATCAATCCGTACCTTGAATAATCATCCGTAAAAGTAATGAAATAGGAAAAACCACCTCTTGTATGTGTAGACATTGGACCGCATATATCGCTGTGTACGAGTCCTAAGAGCTCGCTCGCTCTTACTCCATGTCCAGTAAATGGAGTCTTTGTCATCTTTCCTTTGAGACATGATTCACAAGTGGCATAAGTTTGATATTCGAACGAGTCCAAATATCCTTCTTTATGTAACTTAGTTAACCTTGTCTCATTGATGTGACCTAGTCTACAATGCCATAAGAAATCCTTATTTAAATCTGGAGACTTTCTTTTTAGTGTGTTCTGGACATTGAAAATCTGGAGTTGGTTTAAGACATATATACCGTTATTCAGTGTACCGGACCCAATCAAACTATGATTAAGGTGGATGTTAACAGCATCGCTCACAAACGTGAAATCATAACCTTTATTTGATAACAAGGAAACTGATATGATATTACACGTTAAACTAGGTACACAAAAACAGTTATGTAAAACCAAAATATGTCCACTCGTCAATCCCAGGTGATAATCCCCGACGGACACAGCTCCCACGCTAGCTCCGTTAGCAACCTTTAGGGTCATATCACCTTCGTTCAGCACTCTACGGTTTCTCAGTGCCTGCAATGAATTGCATATATGAGATCCTGATCCGGTATCCAATACCCAGGAAGTAGAGTTGATTGACAAACAATTCTCAATAACAAACACACATGAAGTCGAAGCCACAGCTTGCTTCGGTCCTTGGTTCTTGGCGTTCCACGCCTTGCAATCGTTCTTCCAGTGCCCTTTCCTGTGACAATGGAAGCACTCATCCTGCGCCACTACTGGCACTGCAATCTTTTTCTTTCCCTTCCCTCCCACCTTACTAATACCTCCTCTAGATTTGGTGGCGGCCTTCTTCTTCCTTCCTTTGGCCCTTGCCTTGGACCCGGAAGAAGATGCACCGCTAACAAACATAGCGGGTGTTTCCCTTGCCTTCTGCAAAGTGCTCTCTGTACTCCTCAACATGTTAAGGAGTTCCGGAAGTTCAACTTCTTTTCTTTGAATGTTGAAGTTCAGATAAACTGGGCGTAGGTGGAAGGAAGGGACTGGAGAATAAGGTCTGTATAGAGCTCATTATCCAAAGTCGTCCCAAGGTCTGCGAGCTCTTCTATATAGCCTATCATCTTTATGACATGTTCTCCTATCGATGATCCGACGGCCAACCTCGCTCGAAACAAGTTCTTTGAGGTCTCGTATCTTGCTATACGAGATTGCTCTCCATAAAGTTCCTTTGTATGGAGAAATATGGCATCTAGTTCCATATCCTCGTGCCTCCTCTGATGTTCATTGTTCATCGAGGCAAGCACGATGCACTTGGCCTTCGCGCAATCATACTCCCAGGTTTTGCGGATTTCCTTATCCGCATTGCTGGATTTGGAACCTGCGACTGCAGGTGCCTTAGCGGTGAGGATGTACCCCAATTTGTCATAGGTCAAAGTCATTTTGACATTCCGCAGCCAATCTTTATAGTTTGGCCCCGTCAGTATATTTTTCTCTAAAAGTAACTTAAGTCCAGTCATTTTCAGGGTCGCTGCAATTAGGAGAGAGAGAAGAAAACACTTTAGCATGATGCTCTTGCAAGTTTAGAGTGGTTTTTAGTTTATCTAAACTGGATGGCTCCCACTGTTTCTCGAATCCTTCCCCAAACCATAAAAGAAGAATTAGCCAGGACTATTCTCACCATACAATACTTGCTTAACCGTTCAGCCAGGCCAGTGTCGATACTTCAAGGGAGGTTTTCCAACGCTTTCGCGAAGTTCCTTAATTAAATAAGCTCTTTTCTCTGGGGGCGTAGCCCCGCTGACACCTTTCTAGACACCTACTTGGTTTGTAGCATTGATCGTTAAGTAACGAATATCCTGATAAGTAGCATATACTCACAGTAGGATCGGGATCCAAATATCATTGTCTGATAATGCTGAAGGAATCCTACCAACATTCATCAAACTCCAAATGGTATGCATCTCTTTGCAAATTTCAGTTTCTTTAGAAATTCCCGATATATATTTTTGCCCCATGCTCTTATGACCTTGGCGTTGGTCAAAATATCATAAGTCACATGTCAAGTTCTACCCATCATTATCTTGTTAATTTGAACCCATCCGTATATATCCTTGACGTTGGCCAAAATGATAATACGACTGTCCCAAATTAACTCATCTATCTATGCAACAAATGAATACCCAGCAGCTACCAAACACTATGCCTTGGCGTTGGTCAAAATACATAGCTTGAATACTACTGAATACCCAAATGAAATGACGGAGGGCTACGAATGGTTTTGGCGAAACCGTGAACGTAGTGAACTTGATATAACCGAAAGAACCTGATAGCTTTTAAAAGGAGTGGTTAAAGCTCCGCAATTAAAAAATATTTTCTGTTTTAAAAATAACCGAGTGGTTTCTTTTAAATTGTTCCTACGATTAAACTTTGGTTTATTTTCTTTGCATTAATAATAATGTGTCCCATCATTAACCTATCATTGCAGAAAACAACGAAAATACAACGTCCTCTTATGCCATCCGCATTCGCCTCTGGGTCCCGTCATCACCCGTTAAGTTACTTAACTAACGACAGAGCGGGGGCTGGGCTAGCGCGGGTGTAAAACATAAGTGACGTCTAAATAGCTATCATATATAGATATTGTACATTCGTCATACGCAATAATAGGCATTCCAGATCTCAGATGAACATTATTGGATATACAAGCAATCCGCGTTTGTTTTGAGCCTGCAACAAAAGACGGATTACACAGTTGTGATGAATAACCATTACCCCACCCTAGACCCCTACGGGTACGGCAAACTACCCGCCAAATACCCGAAGTGAAGCGGTCTCCCTCAACAAAGTGTGTAGGCCACTAAACACTTCAAAGTACCCGGTAGTTTGTGCACCCCACCTTGGGTCTGTCCTAGGAGCAAAAACAGTAAAATGAAATAATACAACGGTGGCTACAACCGCAACCTGGATGCGCCCCGCAAAATAATATTACAACATATTATATTTATATTGAATGAATTAAAATAATAACCCATTACAAAACCCCGGCTAATCACCACAACAGTCCAATACAGTTCATAAACACAAACAGTAAAATCCATTACAGAAATGTGCAACCCTCTGCCAACCGACATACTAGCAGTTAGGGGAGGTTTACGAACACATTATACAAACACGGATATAAACAAATTAGCAAACATCGCAAAATTTCGATCGAGCAAACACTTTAGATTCTACTGCAAAACTTTTCTGTGCACCTGAGATCTTAGCAGAAAATAAAATATCCCAGAAATATCATTATTAACACAAAAGGGTTACTGGAAAAATTGGGGCTGACTCGGCCCAACTCGGCCGCGGATCCGCGGCGGATCGCATGGATCCGCCGCGGTTCCGCGGTGAAATTGCCGAGTCACGAGTCCAAATTTTTTCAGTAGCCCTATAATTCCCTGCTTGTTATTCTGCAGGCCCCTGAAAAATTTTTAGGGCCTGTTTTAAATTCGACATAAACTGTGATAAATCGATAATGTTTCTGGTTCTTTTTGCATTCGAAATATATACGACTTTGCTAATAAGTTAATTATTATTTAGCGAGGCTCTGATACCACTGTAAGTCGATGTGCAACACCACACGACTTGCGGGGAGGCGGAAATATGAAAAACGATCTTGTTCTTTACTTAAATATCGACTAACCGCAAGAATCGAAGCTAAACGATAACTAGCATGAATCATAGAAGTTCTAAACTACTATGTGAAGTGATTATACCTAAAGAACTGTGTCCTTCGTCTTTACGTTCTCCACCTCCTCCTCGGCCTTCTCCAAGTACTAGACGATCCACCCAAGAGCTTTGCTTCAAGCTTTACCTCAAACTAGAAGTAACTAGGTTTCTTAAAGTGCTAATCTAAATAACCTAGGTGATATAGAGAAGGGTTATGGATTAAGTAGTCTAATCTAATCCTTGATCTCAACACATGAGAAGGGAGGATTAGGGTTTGAAGAGAGAGAGCTTGAGGAGAGAGAAGGTGAGCATGAGAATGAGATGAGATAATGATCTATCATAATATATATCAAGTATTATCATTTATCCAATAAAAGAAAATAAAGGATGAATAATCATGCTTCATAAATACAAGAGGGTGATTCATCTCCATGAGTCATTAAGCATTTATGATGCATTAATGACATGGATGAATCACTCATATGACTCACTAATCTCATTTAATACAAATGACACCTACACCCTTAAGTCATCATCTTCTAGAAGCTTCTCGTAAAATTACGAGAACACCCCTCCTATCCGTGAAAACACGGAAAAACTTTAGACTGTATAAATCCAATATCCCGATACTAGAATCTGGCTTAAACCAAAGCCGACTAGTAAAAACTGTCCGAAAAGTCGTACATGCGTAAACACACGTATGCGTCCGAACCCTTGTCGTAAAACCATACGACCTCTATGTCGTTTCGCCTGGAGTAGGAAAACTCTCTGTGTGGGACTCTAATGACTCGACTACTACGCTGGCAGTGGGTTTAACCACAGACCGCAAGCGGCTCTAGCTGTACGTAACGGTCCCCAGGTAGATGTCGATAAGAAGGCCGATGAGGAAACCCATCCGAACTCCTACTGAGCCTGATGTGACAATCTCCGTACAGTCCGGTATGTCTAAGACTATCGCATATCGGGCCTAGGGGGCGGCAAACGTCAGTCCCCTAATAGCGGTATAAGTCGTGTCGGAGTGAAGCCCATTACACCCTGAGAAACTACTGGAACCTACCAGTAAATCTCGCTTGCCCTGGCCAGGGACTTTGCGTAATGGCTCTCCGACACAGCGCGATATCAACTCTCAATACCGGGAGAGACGAATCCTGTCTAACCGCCACTGCCTCCAAGTGCTCGGGACCGCACCCAACTACTACCTGTTTGCATGACTCCATTGAGCCGTGGTAGGGTAGCAATCTAAGAACAGTGGGACACACTCAAGGCGAAGTAGAAGTGTCAAGTCTGCGGACTACGCTGTACTCATGTCACTTGGGAACTGTTAACTGACGACTGGTATAAAAACCCAACCAACAGTTCCCTGCGAGTCCTTTCCGGTGTACCCGTAACCCAACGAGCACCTGTATACTATCTCCAGTACGACGTACTGACGGCTGTGGGATATACCATCTCCCTAACTGGGATGAGAAGCGTACACACTAGTCTACTCCGGAGTATCGATGCCCTGTCTCGATAATCCTATGACTAGGGACCTGAATAAGGATGTGCTTGTAGACTACCCAGCCCCCACTAGTGTGACTGCCATCACAACGCTGGTAGTCAAGCAAGATCCTAAGAGCTCTATCAATACGTATACTCACATATTAAGATAGAAAAAACCAAGTAGCATACTACCATATTTAGCAAGACTGTTATATACATGTGAATATCCCAAGCTTCCATTAAGTAATATACAAACTAGTATGATACAATAATGGCCCCTAGGGCATATACACTAACAAAAAAGAGGAAGAAGAACTAAAAAAATCTATCCTAAAATCTAACACAAAATAAGCCCCTTCACTTGGCTTTGTTCTGGGCTATTTATAGGCAGGAAACTGAAACCCTAAGGATACAATCTGGCCCAAGATGAAATGTCCAAACTACCCACAAAATCTGAGTTGATACTGAGTCAACTCGGCCGCGGATCCGCCGCATATGTGGCATATTGGCGGCGGTTCCACGGCCATCTGGTGGAGTTGACTTGTCATTTTTTCTGGGTTTCTTCATATTGTTGTTCTCTTCAGTTTGGTATACTTGATTTCTCAGAAATTCTTCATTTTTCTTCCAGATTTTCAGCAGATCAAAAGGTGATTTGATGTGGACTTTTTGCCTTGGATTTTTTGAGCTCCGCGTAGAAGTCTTGGATCTTGTGCTGCCCTTGTGCTTTGTGCATAATAATGACCAATGATTTGCCATTTTGTCTCTTGAACTGGTAGGCGGCATTATACGGATAGTGCGCAGAACCCGTATTTATCTGTGGTTGGCGGAAGTTCTGAATTTGTTGCGCTTTTTCATGAATTTCACTCCTTAGAGCTGAAAACCTATAACCTGCAATTATTTAGCAAACACGGATCAAGAGTACCTTCCTATATGCAATGTGATCAAGAATGGGCGGTATATAAATGCAAAAATCTGATATGAATAGTGGTATTGTTACATTTATAATACAGTTTCGCACTCTTTTGCCCTGTGTTTCAAGAACCCGATCCCATTGTTCTAAATTAGGTCCCATAGATTTAAGAGGTGGCCCATGATAATGACCAATGATTTTCCATTTTGTCTCTTGAATTGGTAGGCGGCATTATACGGATAGTGCGCGGAACCCGTATTTATCTCTGGTTAGCGGAAGTCCTGAATTTGTTGCGCTTTTTCATGAATTTCACTGCTTAGAGCTGAAAACCTATAACCTGCAATTATTTAGCAAACACGGATCAAGAGTACCTACCTATATGCAATGTGATCAAGAATGGGCGGTATATAAATGCAAAAATCTGATATGAACAGTGGTATCATTACATTTATAATACAGTTTCGCACTCTTTTGCCCTATGTTTCAAGAACCCGATCCCATTGTTCTAAATTAGGTCCCATAGATTTAAGAGGTGGCCCATGCCTCTTGGCACTTTATGGTTCGTTCTTAAACCGCAGACCTACTATCGAGGAACTGGCTCTAATACCTTTATGTCATACCCCACCCCTAACACAAACGATATTGTCCGCTCTGAATGAAGCCGCACGATTTTGTCCTTCGAAGCGAATTGGAGCCGATTAAGGACCACTTCACAAAAGGTCACCCATCCCAGAATTTTCCTGGTTCGAGCACGCTTAACTACGGAGTTCCCAAAACTCCTCTAGTGCCAGTTCGCTTAAAAGACGTTTCTTTCTTTAAGAGTGGTATCATTACATTTATAATACAGTTCCACCCTCTTACCCCCTGTGTTTCGAGAACCCGATTACATTGTTCTAGAGTAGGTCTCACGGATTCAAGAGGTGGCCTCCGCCCCTTAGTGTGGCATTTTGTTCCGTGTAGCACTTTGTGCCGTGAGTAAGGACCAGGGCACGACAATTTGTTTGAAGATTTTGCGATTTGTGTATGCTATGATAAGAAATATACTGAAAAACGAAAAGAAAACAAAAAAATTTAAAAATTTAAAAAAAAAATTGCGATTTTCGTATGCAACATGCAAAATATTGGAATTTTGAAGAAAATAAAAAATTTAAGGATTTTTAAAACATTTTATGATTTTCGTATGTTGCCAGGAAACCCAAGTCACCCGGAGTCTCAGAAAATAAGACTAGATCAGTTAGGTCAATCGATGACCTTTTCTTCATTTAATATACATATTTTTTTGTCGTTTTGATAGTGGAAAGTTTTCGAAAAGTAAAATATTAGAAAACCGAATAGTGGAAAGTTTTCGAAAAGTAAAATATTAGAAATATGAAGATAACATAAAATTTCTAACATTTTTGAAATTTCAAGATTTTTCCTGTTTGCTATATATAGTATATTGTATGGTAAATGATCAAACAAGAAAGAAAACAAAATTTTGAACTATTTTTGATAAATTTACAATTTTCATGTGTTTATGAAATATATTTTGAAAATGAAGAAAACATAAAAAATATATATATATTTTGGAATTTTTGCGATTTTCTGTTGTTATGTAAAATGTTGAAAAACCGAAAAACGGAAAATTTTGGGATTTTTGAAAATATTGCAATTGTCATGCAGCAAAATAATAAAAACGAAAGAATACAGAAAGTTTTGAGATTTTAGAAAATTTCAAGATTTTTTGAAAATTTCATAATTTTTATGTGCTATATATCATACAAAAACAATAATAACCAAAGAAATCAAAATAATTTTGAGATTTTTAAAAATTTACCAATTTCGTGTGCTATTATTATAAGAAGCAAAATATTGGAAAAGAGATTATAGAAAATTTGATACTTTTGAAAACAAATAAGAAATATTGAGAAACTGAACAAATAAGAAATATTAAGTTTTATAAAAATTTTGCGATTTTTGTATGCTTAGCATTCAAAATATTGATAATTTGAAGTAAACAAATTTTTATTTTGAATGAATTTTAAAAGTTTATGATTTTCTTGTGCTATAACTTGTAAAATATTGAAAATTTGATGGAAAAATTCTCGAATTTTGATGATGTGATTTTTGTGTGCTATAACAAAAGAAATATTGAAAAACTCGAGAGCATATAAATTTGTGAGATTTTTTAAAATTTCGCGATTTTCATTTGTTATATACAAAATATTGAAAAATCGAATGAAATTGAATTTTATTTTAAATTTGGAAATTTTCTAAGCTATTGCAATCAAATTATTAAAAATTTAGAAAACAGAAAATTTTGAGATTTTTGAAAATTACGCAATTTTTGAGTGGTCAGTGTGCAAAATTTTGTATATTTGGAAGAAACAAATAATTTTTTGCTTTTTGTAAATTTGTGGTTTTCATGTGATTTACCATGAAAAAATATTTAAGAAAGAAAAATTCGAGAAGTTTTTAAGATTTCATGGTTTCATGTGTTATAACATATTTAATATTTGGGAATAAAGAAGAAAATAGATGATTTTTAAAAAAATTGTAATTTTGTGTGCCATATAGCAGTGAATATTGAAAAACAGAAAAATGAAAAAGGTTATTTTTGAAAATTTCTTGATTTTCTTTTGCTATAACAAGCAAGAGATTAAAAACCGAAAAAACAAAAATTTTGCCATATTTTTGTGTGTTATAACATGTAAATTGCTAAAATTTAAAAAAACATTTTTTTTGTGATTTTTGTATATCTCATGATCTTCATCTATCATAACAAGTAAATATTGAAAAACCAAACAATTTTTTTTTTGAAATTTTTAAAAATTTCGTGATTTTTCGTATGTTTCAAAGAAAATATTGAAAAGATGAGAAAAATAGTGAAGTATTTACAATTTAATCATTCATATATTTTACATTTAAGGTTTATAAATACAAGATATTACAACTTATAAATCATAATAAACTTTTAAATTAATATAATTTTTCTTGATTTTTGACTTTTGAATCCACGTATTGAATGGAGGCCCTGACAGTTAAAAGATTGACAGTGATATGAAGTTTGTACATCACCATCCATTCATTAATGGATAGTTGTGTTTGGTACAGGGCTGTCTCCACTAAAATTATAGGCTGAGAAATCTTGCGGGCCTCTTCACATCCAATGTAACGTGAAAATGAGAGGGTTTTTTTGTGCCGAGGCAAAATGCACAAGAGAGGCAGGTTCATCTTATAACCTTGAAAACCAATGGATAGAATTTAAACATCACATTTAGCAAAAATAGAAGGAAAAAAAATAAGGACGTTCAGAAAATTTACGAACTTTATGTGTGATGCATTTGTCATTTTTGATACTGCTTTTCCATCTTGTATCTGGTATTTATTTTTGATACTGCTTTTCCATCTTGTGTCTGATATATATTTATTATGGTTCTTTTCCCGAATCAAGTTCTATAAGAGACAATAATCATGCCAACTTTTCATCTTTTGCTGATGTATTTTCTTAACCCTCATAAATCATTTTTTTGCTAAAGCGATCCATAGATCATCTGTTCCTTCTGTTTGGCTCACTTCTCACTCTTGTCGCACATACAAAACCATTTAATCTGTTTTTCATTTAATTTATGTCATGACTATCTCTAACTATTCATTTATGTCTTATTTTTATTCTATCTTAAAGGAACATGTTCATTAATTAATTTATACTTTTTAAATCTATTAATTGTTAGTTTAGAGTAAATATATTTCCTATAGCCCCTAAGCTTTTTTTTGTCCCAAAATTTTAGATTATTGTAAAACTTAGTTTCTTTCACCTTTTAGGAATGAGTCACCTGCCATTATTGATTATTCTCATCTAATAAAAATCCAATCTAATAATGAATCTTTGATTGGGGTACCTGACAACTCCTTCATTCTATTGTTGAGACATGATCTCATGAGATTATATGGAGTTTTACTCGGGTCTTATTTTTGTCTGCTGAGTTTCAAAAATCCGTAGTTTGAAGATCATTTTTTGAGCTGGCTTTCACTGGGTTTATGTTTATGAGAAGGGTGCCGAGTATTTTTTTCATTCTACTTTGGAGATTTGATCTCATGAGATTAAATGGAAATTTTATTCAGGTGGTAGCTTCTCTAGAAATGTGGAGTTTTATCTCGCTTATGATATTTGGGGACTCTGTTTTGCTCATCGGGATAGCGATATGCATGCTTTTCTCTCAGAAAGATCGGTTTATATTTTTGGTTTATATTGTTTTCTGGCGGCGGCATACGTCAGGGGTAAATAAAAGCAACCCAGAGGATTTAGAGATAAATACAAAAGGAGGGGATTACAAGATGACAGATCTTCTAGTGTATGGATGACTTGATGAGTTGCTGTTTGAGATTAGTTTAAATTTAAATAGTTAGAGATTATACATAGAATTAAGATAAGTATTTTATTTAAATATAGATTTAAATCTAATTTAAATAAGAAGAAATATTCTATTAGATAAAGATAAAGTAGATTTATATTAATCCTAATCTAAGTAGGATAAGAATTATTCTATGCAATAAATAGCGAGATGCTTTCATCAAGGAGGATTAGCAAAACGGCGAACGAGGAAAAACCCAGACGAGCAAAGGAAAGAGAGATGTAGTCTCTAAATTTATAAGGGTTGTAACTCACCTCTCCTGAGGTGAGATCAAGAGAGAATGTGATGTGAGAGAGAGAGAGAGAGAGAGAGAGAGTTGAGATATGTGTAAAATTTTATAGACTTTATCGACATTGAGAGATTAGGGTTCTAATCTAAATTTGAGAGATACTTTTATATTAGATAATCAAATTAAGGAGAAAATAAGGTGTTGGATGTATTCTTTTTTATATCAAGAATCCTCATGTTTGTCCCATGGAGTAGACCGGTCGGTCGAACAACGTTAAAAATACTCTGCGTTGATTGCTTCTTCTTAAAGATTGCTATCTTGCATGCTCGAACGTTAAAAATAAGATTCTTCTGAAAGGTTACGCTAGTGCCCCGGCCAACTACCGTGACAAAATGCGGAACAAAATTTTTACTAACGATTAGAACATGGCACTAGAATAACTTTTAACCCGGATCTTTCCATAAACCTAACTAGCAAAACTAAAGTGGTGCTATCTACTATGAAAGAAGTCTCACCAAACGATCCAAGTCTTTCGGTCTTCTTTCCTCATCATGTGCTCCTAGTGGCCACCTTGAACATGCTTGATCTCCAATTCCGGCTCCATCGGTCCTCCGGGATCGAGCTTGTTCTCCGGCCTTCCTTTGTCGTAGATGATCCACCCGAGGGATATGATCCATGACTCTAGCTCCACATTATATGTCAAAGTGGAGCAACTAGAGAAGTTGGGTTGTTAAACCAAATAGTCTAGGATGTAGTGTGATGATCTAAGTGTTTTGCTATCTCTTTCTTACCTCTTCACTTGTATCTCAACTCATGACAAGGATAGTGAAGAGGAAGATGATGAAGGTGGAGGAAACTTAAGAGGAGGTTGGAGAGTGAAGCAAAATAGGAGCTCAAGAAAATAATGAAGCATCCATGAGAGAGAAAATCAACACAAAGGTTTTTTGTATGAATTTCTTGAATAAACAATCAACAACCATACTTCAATAGTAACTACAAATGAATTAAAAATTCATTTGTTAACTATTGAAGCATGATTATCACTATCCCTCCCATACTCACACATTACACCTCATTTTCCATTTATCAAAAAAATGGAAAAAGCATAATGAGGTGGTCACCTTCTAGAAAGTAATCCGTAATAAAATACGGATTACAGTCTGCTGTATATACATACCTGCATTCGGATAAAAACACGAATGCCCAAAGAGATAGAATAACACGAAGAACGTAATACTAGAATATACATATCGAAATACATATATGTAAACTATTAAATCAATACCTGATTTAATAATCCGGCTCAAACCCGAGCCGGCTAGTATTACCAACTGTCCGATCGAAAGTCTGAGTACAAAGTACATCAATCGATCGAGACCCTGGACGTATCCAATACGGCTACTAAATCATTTTGCCTGAACCAGGGAAACCCTTTGTGTGAGACTCTAAAGACTCAACAGTACGCCGGCAGTGAGTGACTAAATAAATCCATAACCACAAGTACGTCAGCGGCACTAGCTGTACGTAACGGCTAACCGGGTATCTGTCGAAAAGGAAGGCCGACGAGCAAACTCATCCGGATCCTTACTGAGCCTATCTGTGACAATCTCCGTACAGTCCGGTCTCTTCGTCTGAGAGTATCACATACCGAGTCTAGGGGGTGGTAAACGTCAGACCCTGATAACCTGGTAATTCATGCTGATGCGGCTCAGGACCAATTCGGGAAACTACTGGTCAGCCTATCAGTAAATCCCAACTGCCTTGGCCAAGGTCTTATGGTCATGACCAATCAAACACAGTGCGATATCGACTCCCAATACCGGGAGAGACGAATCCCCGATAATTGCTCACTGCTTCCATGTGGCTCGGGACTGTACCTAACCAAAACCTGTTTGCACGACTCGGTAGAGCCGCCGTAGGGTAGTGATCAAAGCACACTGGGAACTCACACGAGAAAAATGACGATCTCAGGTCTAAACACTACCCTGTACTCATATCACCTGAGAACTTCTATCCGACGATAGGTATAGTACCATCTGGAAGTCCTCGGCGAGTCTGTCCGGTGTACTCACCCCCAGTGAGCACCTGTATACGATCTTAGATCTAAAGACTAATGGTTGCGGGACCAAACCATCGCCTCTCGTCGGGGTCTAGAAACGTATACACTAGTCTACTCCGGAATATCGATGCCCAGTCTCGATATTCCCATGACTAGGGACCATTTAAGGATGTGTGTACTGACTACCCAGCTCCCACAAGTATGATCGCCATCACAACGCAGTTAGTCTAGCATTGATCCTATGGGCTTTATCAACATGTATAAAAGATATGTAATAGTAAGTAAAACATACACATATTAAGATAAAGTCAAACCAAATAGCATACTATCATATCGAGCAAGACTGTTCTGTACATATATATGTTCAAGCATCCATATGTATGCATATACAATAATGGCCTCTAAAGCATACATATCCAACAATCTCCCACTTGCACTAAGGCCATATATTTTGGCGTACCGAGTATCCAACGTCTGCTCTAGGGTCTGCTGTTGGCATACCGCATACCCAATATCTCAAAAAGTCTCTTGAACTGTACTTGAGGAAGGGCCTTGGTGAATGGATCCGTAGTGTTGTCATTTGTATCCACTTCTGGACCTCGATCTTCTGGCAATCTATGATCTTCCTGATTAGGTGATACCGCCTTAAGATGTGCCTGGATTTATGATGGGACCGTGGTTCCTTCGCTAAAATTATAACCCCATTGTTATCGCAATACAAAAGTATTGGGTCAACAATGGACGGAATTACCTGAAATTCACTAATGAACTTCTTCATCCAGACCGCCTCTTTTGCGGCTTCGCTCGCAGCAATGTATTCAGCCTCCATCGTCGAGTCTGCAACGGTATCTTGTTTGGAGCTCTTCCAACACACCGCCCCTCCGTTGAGGGTAAACACAAAACCCGAGATAGACTTGTTGTCATCCTTACTACTCTGGAAGCTTGAATCGGTAAAGAACTCGACTTTTGGTCTCCATTACCGTAAACCAAGAACATCTCCTTAGTCCTTCTCAGGTATTTGAGAATGTTCTTTACTGCTGTCCAGTGGTCCTCACCTGGGTTCGATTGATACCGGCTCACCACGCTTAGCGCATAAGCTACATCTGGCCTTGTACATAGCATTGCATACATTATAGATCCTACCGCCGAAGCGTAGGGTATAGTGCTCATGCGAACCCTCTCCTCGTCAGTCTTGGGAGACATCTCCTTGGACAGGGTGATTCCGTGCAATGCGGGTATGTTACCGCGCTTGGAATCTTCCGTACTAAATCTCTTTAGTACGGTCTTTATGTACCTGGACTGTGAAAGTCCCAGTAATCTCTTGGATCTATCTCTGTAGATCTTTCCCCAGAATGTACGAGGCATCTCTCAGGTCCTTCATGGAGAACTTTTGTGATAAGAATAGCTTGACTGATTGTAGCATAGGAATGTCATTTCCTATCAAAAGAATGTCGTCCACGTATAAGACTAGGAACACGACAGTTCATACTACTATCTTCTTATAAATACAAGGCTCATTCTCGTTCTTGATGAAGTCAAATTCCTTGACTATTTCATCAAAACAGATGTTCCAGCTCCGCGATGCCTGCTTTAATCCATAAATGGATTTAAGCAAATTGCACACCTTCTCGCTGCTCCCACTGTCTACGAAACCTTCTGGCTGATCCATATAAACGCACTCTTCTAAACTTCTGTTTAGAAAAGCCGTTTTTACGTCCATCTGCCAAATCTCATAGTCATGGAAGGCAGCAATGGCAAGTAGGATCCGAATGGATTTGAGCATAGCCACTGGAGAAAATGTTTTGTCATAGTCAACACCTGGTCTTTGACGAAAACCTTTTGCAACGAGTCTAGCCTTATAGGTTTCCACTTGCCCATCTATACCAAATTTTCTTTTGTAGATCCATTTGCATCCAACGGGTTTTACCCCAGGTGGAGCAATATCCAAGGTCCACATTTTATTGGTGTACATGGAATCCATTTCAGATCGCATGGCATCCAGCCACTTATCAGAGTCCCTACTGATAATGGCCTGTCTAAAACTAGTAGGATCATCTTCTTCCAAGATGCAATCCTCTCGATCCCCGTCTATGAGAAAACCGTAGTATCTCTCGGACGGATGAGAAATCCTACCAGATCTGCGGAGTGGCTGAGATTCTTCTGGGATTATTGAATTCTCTGATTCTACCAAATCTTCAGTTATAGTTTGTCCCTCTGGAATTTCTTCCAGTTCTACCGTGCTCACACTTATTTCTTTTGCAAGAAATTACCACTCTAAAATGGTGGCATGCTGAGCAACAAACGCCTTCTGTTCCTCGGTGTGGTAGAACAGATATCCATAACCGTTCTCAGGATATCCAACAAACTTACACAAAACTGACCGTGCCTCCAGTTATCCGAATTATGCTTTTTAACATAAGCCGGACAACCCCATATCTTAAATCTTTTAAGATACAGCCTTTTACCATTCCATATCTCGAATGGTGTCTTAGGCACGGATTTGGATGGAACATCATTCAACAGATATGCCGCTATCAAAAGCACATGTCCTCAAAATGAAAGAGGCAACTCGGCATTACTCATCATGAAGCGAACCATGTCCAATAAGGTACAGTTCCTCCGCTCCGATACACCGTTGTGCTGTGGTGTATATGGAGGAGTAAGCTGAGAGAGAATTCCATTCTCTTTTAGGTATTCTACGAGTTCCATGCTTAAGTACTTCCCTCCTCTATCAGATCGGAGGATCTTGATACTTTTGCTAGTCTGCTTCTCTACTTCGTTTCTGAATTTTTTGAATTTCTCAAAAGTTTCAGATTTGTGTTTCATAAGATACACATATCCAAACCTAGAGAGATCGTCAGTAAATGTGATGAAGTACGAGAACCCACCCCTTGCATGTACAGGAATTGGACCACATACATCACTGTGTATGAGTCCCAAGAGCTCTGCTGCTCTTTCTCCGTGTCCGGTGAACGGAGATTTGGTCATCTTTCCTTTGAGACAAGATTGACAAGTTTCATAAGATGAAAATTCGAACGTATCCAAAAGTCCATCTTTATGCAACTTACTCAGTCTTTTCTCTCCGATATGACCAAGTCTACAATGCCACAAGTAGGATTCGTTCATATCTGAACTCTTCCTCTTGCGTGTGTTTTGTATACTGAGAACCGTGTTTTGATTCAGAACATAAATACCATCACACAGTGTACCTTCTGCAACCAATACCTGATTAAGGTAAATGTTCATGATATTTCTGTCAAGAACAAACTTATATCCATCTTTATCAAGTAAAGAAATTGATATGATGTTGCAAACCATAAAAGGTACATAGTAGCAATTATTCAAAATCATAGTATTGGCATTTGGCAATGGTAGGTGATATTCACCGACGGCAGCAGCATCAATTTGTGCTCCATTCTCTACTCTGAGGGACATATCACCTGGTCTAACTATCCTACTTTTTCTCAGTCTCTGCAATAAATTACAGATATGGGATCCTGATCCGGTATCTAGTACCCAGGAGGTAGGACTGACCGAAAAACAGTTCTCAATAACAAAAGCTCCTGAAGAAGACGCAATAGTGTGCTTCTTCTTCGTTGGGGGTCATCAAAGAATTCATGCAATCCTCTTTCCCTAGTTCATACTCATGATCGTCATCATAAGTTAGAGCAAAACCGACGTTCCTCAGCCCCGAATAAGAATTCGGATCGGTCAAGCGATACATTTTTTTATCTTGATTAGGGCGTGAAATGGTTGTTACCTGGAGAGAGAAAAGAAACAATCAGTGTGTGCTCTTGCAAGATTAGATTGGTTATTAGTTTTATCTAATCAGGATGGCTCCCACTGTTTCCTCGAATTTCTTCTTCAAACCTTAAAAGAAGAATTAGTTGGGATTAATTGTACGTCACAATACTTGCTTGACCTTTCGGTCAGGCTGGTGTCGGTACTTCGAGAGAGGTTTTCCAACGCATTCGCGAAATTCCTTAATTACATAACCTCTTTTCCCTGGAGGCTTTGCCCCGCTAACACCGTTCTAGACACCTACTTGGTTTATATCATTGATTGTTAAGTGAGAAAATCTCGCAAGAGTAATCCTACTCATCAGTGGGATCGGGATCCAACCATCATCGCATGATAACCTAGATGGAATCCACTCTAGTCACCACACTCCAGAAGGTATGCAACACCAGCAAGTTTCTTGTATATTCGAAACTCCCGATATGGTTTTTGCCCCTAGCGGTTTATGACCTTGACTAGGTCAACATATCATAAGCCGCTAGTCAAGTTCAATCCGTCATTATCCTAGATTAACATAGACCCATCCGTATATACCCTTGACTAGGTCAAAATGGTTATACGACTGTCCTAAATAATCGCAAAACCTGCAACAAACAAGCATTACTCAGCTACCGAACACAACGTCTTGACTAGGTCAAAATACGCAGCACGAATACTAAGCAACACTCGTAAGAAATGACGGAGGGCTACGGCTGGATTTTTGGCAAAAAACCCATTAACGTAATGAACTTGATATCGTTGAAGGAACCTGAGCAGTTTTGAAAAGGAGTAGTTTAGGCTCCGCTTTTAAAAACTTGTGGTTTTGAAAAAACTGAGTAATCTATAGTATAGACTTTCGCTCAAGAGATCACTCCCCGTGAAGGGATCTTGGCTCTTGCCTTCTGGAATGAGGTGTTGGATAGTCATGATCGAATATCACTGTGCAAAGTGAAAGAATATAACTACAGTTTTTCGAAATTTGTTCCAACAACATCTTCTAGGTTTATTTTCTTGCATTAATAAAAATTAATGTGGTCCCATCAATTAACCTATCACACCAGAAAAGAATGAAAATACGATGTACGTATATGCCATCCGTATTCGCCATGGGACCCCGTCATCACCCGTTAGGTTACTTAACTAACGACAGAGCGGGGGCTGGACTAGCGCGGGTGCAAAACATATACAACATCTACTAGTATATATATAAGTATATAGAACATTCTTCCCAGGCATGATAATAAGAAATATCACAGAATCTCAACCAACAATACAGAAATATTGATAATCTTGGAGCCCCGGGTTTCATTTGAGCTGCAAATAAAACCCGACATTCCCGGTCGTGTGGATAGCCTATGCAATGAAAACCTGGACCCCTACGAGCGCGGCAAGTTACCTGCCAATCCTAGAAGTGAAGCAACCCTCTTCAACAAAGTGAATCGGCCACCCAGTCCTTCACGGAATCCGGTAACATGGGCGCCCCCTCCGTGGGTCATCCTATACCCCCTACGAGTGCGGCGAATGGCTCGCCAATTCTAGAATGAAGCCCCTTCCGTCTCAACACCATGAGATGCATGCTTGTTGCTTTCTAGAACCCGGCTATTCGTGCACTCCACTGTGGGGTATGTTAGTGTATATGCCCTAGAGGCCATTACTGTATCATACTAGTTTGTATATTACTTAATGGAAGCTTGGGATATTCACATTGTATTGACAATCTTGCTCAAAATGGTAGTATGCTACTTGGTTTGTTTCTGCTTTAATGTGTACATGTGTTTATTTTATCATATCACCTATACGCATTAGTGGAGCCCTTAGGATCTTTGCTTGATTACCAGCGTTGTGATGGCAGTCACACTCGTGGGGGCTGGGTAATCCATAAGCACATCCTTATACAGGTCCCTAGTCACAGGACTATCGAGACAGGGCATCGATACTCCGGAGTAGACTAGCGTATGCGCTTCTCATCCCAGCAGGAGAGACGGTCTATCCCACAGCCGTCAGTACGTTGTACTTGAGATAGTATACGGGTGCTCGTTAGGTTACGAGTACACTGGACAGGACTCGTCGGGAACTGATTGGTTGGTATTATACCTATCGTCAGTTATCAGTTCCCAGGTGACATGAGTACAGCTTAGTCCGCTGACTTGACACTGTCACTTCGCCTCGAGTGTGTTCCCACTGTACTATGATTACTACCCTACCACGGCTCAAAGGAGTCGTGCAAACAGGTAGTTTTTGGGTGCAGTCCCGAAGCACTTGGAGGCAGTGATGGTTAGACAGGATTCGTCTCTCCCGGTATTAGGGGTTGGCATCGCGCTGTGTCTAGGAGAGCCATTACACGAGTAGTCCCTGGCCAGGGCAAGCGAGATATACTGGTAGGCTTCCAGTGTTATCTCAGGGTGTTTTGGGCTTCACTCCGGCACGAGTTGTACCGCTATTAGGGGACTGACGTTTACCGCCCCCTAGGACCGCCATGCGATGTATCAGACGAACAGACCGGACTGTACGGAGACTGTCACATTCAGGCTCAGTAGGAGTTCAGATGGGTTTCACCTCGTCAGTCTTCTTGTCGGCATCTACCTGGGGACCGTTACGCACAGCTAGTGCCGCTTGCGGTCTGTGGTTAAACCCACTGCCAGCGTAGTGTCGAGTCTTTAGAGTCCCACACAGAAAGCTATTCGCCTTTAGGCAAAAGAGTAGAGGTCGCATGGTTTTGCGACAGGTCGCATGGTTTTGCGACAGGGTTCGGTCACATCCGTGCACTTGTGCACGTTTAGTGTCCGGACAGTTAACACTAGCGGGCTTTGGTTTAAGCCAGATCCTAGTGTACGTTTTGGGATTGGTTTTATCTCGTATGTATTCGTGTTCCTCGAAACGCGGATGCGGGTGTGTATGCACAGTTGACGGAGAGACAGAGGCAGAGGATTCTCATTAGGGTTGTTGACTGTTGACTGTTGACTGTTGACTATTGACTTTTTGCTAAACCCTAATGAGAATATGATATATGATTAACAATAATATTAATTAAGTATTATAGTGACATGGTTGTTGAGGGGTTGACTTTGTTGACTTGTTGACTTTTTTGACCGGTTGACTAGGTTGGACTAGTTGACCATCATCATGACAATAGCTATCATTTCATGGCAAAGACTTTTGCTTGCTTGTTTATCTTGTGCAAAATGAGTGCATGAAATGATATGGCTATTTTGACTTAAACCATCACATAATACTTGATTGCTATGATTTGTTATGATGGCTTTGGATTATGAGAGCCAAGAGAGAAAAGTCTTACTCATTCTCTCATTTCTTTTCTCTCTCTTGGCCTGAGCTCTAACCTTCTTCCTCTTGCTCTCCCTCTCTCTAGTCTATGGTTCACTTGTCTCATGTGTTGAGAAGCAAGAACCATAGAGAAAAATCCCAACTCACTCTCCTCTACTCACTCTAGTTCACAAGGTTTGGCAAACCGAGTGAACTAGTTTCTTCAAAGTTCGAAGAAGAAGCCAAAGGCAGAAGCTTTCGGGTGGATCGATCTTCGGCTCAAGGAGACGACGGGGTGAAGCCGATCCGCACACCATTACGAGTTGAAGACGAAGGAGTTCAAGAAACAAAGGTATAACCCCCTAACCGAGTAGTTAACAACTCCTAGTTAGGATGTTAGGTAGATAAGTTTAACAAAGATCTGTTTGAGTCCATGTTACTGCCTCTAGAAAATTGTTTTTCATCAAATTCCGCAAGCCCGTAAGTACCGGGAGAGGTAGCATGGACTTACAGTGGTATCAGAGCCTAGTTAAACACTATCTAACATGTTAGCAATGTAAGTAGAAGTTCGATCGAAAAAAAAGTCGCAAAAAACACCCGGATTATCAACTTTCTGTCGAATTTTACACTGTTCAAAAATGATAAATCATGCTTTAAAATTCGGCTCAGGGTTTTTAGAAGAAACTGCAAAAAATTGGTTCACTGATCCGATCAAAGCGCCGCGGTTCCGCGGCCGAGTTGACTCGGCCGTGGGGAATCTTTCTTGCAGTTTGTTCATATGGGTGTTTTGGGATTTTTACAATATGTCTTTTCAGCCCAGATTTTCCAGAAAGCAAAATTTGTTTTTGGGGCTTGAAAAACCGTATTTTTATCGAACTTTTAAAGACTAATGCTAACGGGTTTATATTTGTGATGTGATATTTGTATTGAACGTCTGCTAATCGCTATATGTCGATTAGTGGGGGTTATACAAATCTGTGATCTGTAATGTTGTTTGTATGTGTATATGAATTCATTGGATTGTCGCGGGTGAATAGCCGGGAGGTTGTGAGACGAGAGTTTTCTTTTCTTTCAATTCATGTAAATTTGTAAATTGATGTAATGTTATTTGTATGGCCGCACAATCGGGTCGGGGTTGTAGCCGTCATTGTATAATTTCTTTTTACTGTTTTTGCTCCTAGGATAGACCCACGGAGGGGGTGCACAAACTATCGGGTATCTCGAAGTGCCGAGTGGTCTACTCACGGTGTTGAGGGAGGTTGCTCCGCTTCGGGTACTTGGCGGGTAGTTTGCCGCACCCGTAGGGGTCTTGGATGAGGTTTTGGCTATTCACCGCGACCGTGTAATCTGCTTTTCGTTACAGGCTCGTACGAATTGCGGATTCCTAGTATATCCAATGTGTTCATCTGTGATCTGAAATGGCTATCATTGCAATATATCTATATATGATATTATTTAGGCGTTGCTTATGTTTTACAGCCGCGCTAGCCCAGCCCCCGCGCTGTCGTTAGTTAAGTAACCTAACGGGTAATGACGGGGCCCCGTGGCGAATGCGAATGGCATAAGCGTACGTTATATTTTGGTTGTTTTCTGCAATGGTAGGATTAAATGATGGGACGCATTAAAAGAACTAATGCAAGAAAATAAACCAAGTAAAAGTCGTTGGAACAGTTTCAAAACCACTCGGTTCTTTTCAAAAACTAACTTTTAAATGCGGAGTTTGAGCCACTCCTTTTAAAAGATATCAAGGTTCCTTCGATTATATCAAGTTCACTACATTCAAGGTTTTGCCAAAACCATTCGTAGCCCTCCGTCGTTTCGTATGAATACTCAATAGTATTCAAGCTATGTTTGTTGACCTTCGTCAATGCATAGTGATTGGTAGCTGTTGGGTGTTCATATGTAGCATAGATAGATGCGTTGGTTTGGGATGGTCGTATTACCTTGTTGACCTTCGTCAAGGGTATATACGGGTGGGTTCAAATTAACCTGGACAATGACGGGTAGAACTTGACATGTGACTTATGATTTGTTGACCTTCGTCAAGGTCATAAGAGCATGGGGCAAAAATCCACATCGGGAGTTTCAAAAGAACTGAAACTTGCTAGCGCTGCATACCATTTGGAGTGTGATGATTCTGGTAGGATTCCTTCAGTTTTGTCACGCGATGATATTTGGATCCCGATCCTACTGTGAGTATATGCTACTCCTCGGGAACTTTCTCACTTAACGATCAATGCTATAAATCAAGTAGGTGTCTAGAAAGGTGTTAGCGAGGCTACGCCCCTAGGAAAAAGAGGTTATTTAATTAAGGAACTTCGCGAAAGTGTTGGAAAACCTCCCTCGAAATACCGACACTGGCCTGGCTGAACGGTTAAGCAAGTATTGTACGGTGAGATTGATCCCGACTAATTCTTCCTTTATGGTTTGAGGAGGGATTTGAGAGACAGTGGGAGCCATCCTGTTTAGATAAATTAAAAACCAATATAAACTTGCAAGAGTATCATGCTGAGTGTTTTCTTCTCTCTCTCTTAATTGCAGCGACCCTGTGACCACACCTAGGTTACATCTAGATAATAAAATGACTGAATCTGACTGTTATGACTGGCAAAAGTCTGTCCAGATGTCCATTGCCCATGACAAGCTGGAACACCTCTTGACTAATCCAACTCCTGCCGTCTCAGGTCCAGTTTCCCCTGTCACGGATATTCATATCCGCAAGACATCGGAAAAGGAATGTGCGAAAGCCAAGTGCCTCGTGTTAGCCTCAGTTGATGGTAAATGCCAGAGGCAGCACGAGAAGATGGACTTAGTATCTATCTTCCTCCATAACAAAGATTTATATGGAGAGCAATCTCGTATCGCAAGATATGAGACCTCGAATGAATTGCTTCAAGCGAGGTTGGCTATCGGGTCATCTGTAGGGGGCAACGTCCTTACAGAGACCAGCTATTTTGAGCTCACGGACCTGAAGAACACGTTGAAGAATGGGTCAGGTGTTGACTTAGTTCTACAGTCTCTACCTACTACCCTGAAGGAAACCAGGAAAGTAGAAAGAAAGGGAAAGGCAGAAATTTCAGGACTGGATATAGTAGAAGAGGGACGTCCCTATTGTTGCGGGAATGAACATTGGCAGAAAGATTGCAGGGCTAGCATAGCCAGTAGCCAGAATTCGAAGCATGTTGTGGCTTCGGCTTCGGGTGTGTTTGTAACAGAGAACTGTATCTCAGTTTACCCTACTTCCTGGGTATTGGATACCGGATCAGGATCTCATATCTGTAATTTGTTACAGGCTCTGAGAAACCGTAGGGTTATCAGGAAAGGTGATATGACTCTCAGGGTTGCTAACGGAATGAGCATGGATGCTGAATCCGTAGGGGAATATCATCTTGGACTGACAACTGGGAAGATATTGATTCTGCATGACTATTTGTATGTACCAGGTGCGACTTGTAATATCATATCTGTATCCTTACTTTCTAAGGAAGGATATGATTTTACTTTTGTAAGCGATGTAGTAAACATCCACCTAAATCAAGTTCTGATTGGGTCAGGTACATTAAATAACGGTATATACGTATTGAATCAAGCTCAGATATTCAGTGTCCAGAACACACTTAAAAGAAAGTCTCCGGAATTAAATCAGGCTTTCTTATGGCATTGTAGACTGGGTCACATCAATGAGACACGGTTAACAAAGTTACATAAAGAAGGATACTTGGATCCGTTCGAGTACCAGTCTTATGCCACTTGTGAATCTTGTCTCATGGGAAAGATGACAAAGACTCCGTTCACTGGACATGGAGTAAGAGCGAGCGAGCTCTTAGGACTCATACACAGTGGCGTGTGTGGTCCAATGTCTACACATGCGCGAAGCGGTTATTCATACTTCATTACTTTCACAGATGATTTCTCTAGGTATGGACATGTTTTCTTAATGAAGCACAAATCCGAGGCCTTTGAGAAATTTCGGGAATACAAGAATGAAGTTGAAAAACAAACAGGCAAAAGTATAAAGACACTGAGATCTGATCGAGGTGGTGAATACTTGAGTGCCGAGTTTCTGGACTACTTAAAAGAGAATGGAATTCTCTCTCAGCGTACTCCTCCATACACACCACAACACAACGGTGTATCGGAAAGGAGGAATCGAACCCTATTGGATATGGTTCGTTCCATGATGAGTAAGGCTGAGTTACCGCGATCTTTCTGGGGTTATGCACTAGAAACAGCTGCATATCTCTTGAACAAAGCTCCAACCAAGACTGTGCCTACCACCCCATATCAGATATGGAGTGGGAAGAAACCCTGTCTTAAGTATCTTAAGACATGGGGATGTCCAGCTTTTGTAAAAAAGCAGCATGCGGACAAGCTCGAGGCACGTTCAGTACAGTGTAAGTTTGTCGGATACCCAAGGAACTCCAGGGGGTATCTTTTCTATTCCGCAGAGGAACAAAAAGTTTTTGTTTCTCAACATGCCTACTTCTTGGAAACTGAGTTTTTGGAAAACCAGATAAGTGGGAGCACAGTAGAACTGGAAGAAATTCCAGAACCACGAGCTATTACTGAAAGCTTAGTATAACCAGAGGGTTCAAAAGAACAGGACATTCCTACGCCGCTCCGCAGGAGTAGTAGGCAGTCTCATCCGTCCGAGAGATACTACGGTTTTCTCATAGACGGGGATAGAGAGGATTGCATCATAGATTATGATGAGCCTACTAGCTTCCAGCAAGCCATTCAGAGCGGTGACTCGGTAAAATGGCTGGATGCAATGCGGACCGAAATGGAGTCCATGTACACCAACAAAGTTTGGATTTTGGACTTTGCTCCAGAAGGGGTAAAACCCGTAGGCTGCAAATGGATCTTCAGAAAGAAGATTGGTGTAGATGGGCAGGTTGAAACCTATAAAGATAGGCTCATTGCAAAGGGTTTTCGTCAAAGACCTGGTTTGGACTATGACGAGACCTTTTCTCCGGTAGCCATGCTCAAATCCATTCGGATCCTTCTTTCCATTGCTGCCTTCCATGATTATGAAATCTGGCAGATGGACGTAAAAACGGCTTTTCTAAATGGTAATTTAGAAGAGTTCGTCTATATGGATCAGCCAGAGGGATTCATTCAGAGTGGGAGCAGCGGTAAGATGTGCAAGTTGCTCAAGTCCATCTATGGACTGAAGCAGGCATCGCGGAGTTGGAACATCTGCTTTGATGATACTGTCAAGGAATTTGACTTTATCAAAAATCCAGATGAACCATGCATCTACAGTAAGATTGTAGGGAGAACTGTGGTATTCCTCGTCTTGTACGCGGATGACATTCTCCTAATAGGAAATGATATTCCTATCTATAGTCAGTCAAAGGATTCTTGTCGCAGAGGTTCTCCATGAAGGACCTGGGCGATGCCAACTACATTCTGGGGATCCAGATCTATCGTGATAGATCTAAAAGGATGTTGGGACTTTCACAGTCAAGGTACATCGACACCATACTAAAAAGATTCAGTATGGAAGATTCCAAGCGCGGCAATTTACCGGCTTGTCACGGGATCACCCTCTCCAAAGAGATGTCTCCTAAGACTGATTTGGAAAGGGATCGCATGTCTATTATACCCTACGCTTCTGCGATAGGCTCTATAATGTATGCGATGTTATGTACCAGACCAGATGTAACATACGCATTGAGCGTTGTAAGCCGGTATCATTCGGACCCAGGGGAGAAACACTGGATAGCGGTAAAGAACATTCTTAAGTACCTGAGAAGGACTAAGGAGATGTTCTTGGTGTATGGCGGAAAAGACCTCCAGATCGAGGCCTTTGCTAACTTTAGCTTCCAGAGTGACAAGGATGACTCCAAGTCCATGTCGGGTTATGTCTTTACCCTCAATGGAGGGGCGGTTTGCTAGAAGAGTTCCAAGCAGGAGACCGTTGCTGACTCAACTATGGAAGCGGAGTATATAGCTGCTTGCGATGCCGCAAAGGAAGCTGTCTGGATGAAGAAGTTCCTCACGGAGCTTCAGGTGGTTCCTACCATTGTTGATCCAATACCGCTGTATTGTGACAACAACAGAGCTATAGCTTTAGCGAAGGAACCCAGGTCCCATCAGAAGTCCAGGCACATTTTGAGGCGGTACCACCTGATCAGGGAGATCGTAGATCGCCGGGAGATCGAGGTGAAGAGAGTAAATTCAGAAGATAACACTGCAGATCCACTCACGAAGGCCCTACCCCAGACTCAGTTCGAGCAGCTGATCGAGATGATAGGTCTTCGATACGCCAGTACATGGCCTTAGTGCAAGTGGGATTGTTAGTGTATATGCCCTAGAGGCCATTACTGTATCATACTAGTATGTATATTACTTAATGGAAGCTTGGGATATTCACCTTGTATTGACAATCTTGCTCAAAATGGTAGTATGCTACTTGGTTTGTTTCTTCTTTAATGTGTACATGTGTTTATTTTATTATATCACCTATACGTATTAGTGGAGCCCTTAGGATCTTTGCTTGATTACCAGCGTTGTGATGGCAGTCACACTCGTGGGGGCTGGGTAATCCATAAGCACATCCTTATACAGGTCCCTAGTCATAGGACTATCGAGACATGGCATCGATACTCCGGAGTAGACTAGCGTATGCGCTTCTCATCCCAGCAGGGGATACGGTCTGTCCCAAAGCCGTCAGTACGTCGTACTTGAGATAGTATACGGGTGCTCGTTAGGTTACGAGTACACTGGACAGGACTCGTCGGGAACTGATTGGTTGGTATTATACCTATCGTCAGTTATCAGTTCCCTGGTGACATGAGTACAGCTTAGTCCGCTGACTTGACACTGTCACTTCGCCTCGAGTGTGTTCCCACTGTACTTTGATTACTACCCTACCACGGCTCAAAGGAGTCGTGCAAACAGGTAGTTTTTGGGTGCAGTCCCAAAGCACTTGGAAGCAGTGACGGTTAGACAGGATTCGTCTCTCCCGGTATTGGGGGTTGACATCGCGCTGTGTCTAGGAGAGCCATTACACGAGTAGTCCCTGGCCAGGGCAAGCGAGATATACTGGTAGGCTTCCAGTGTTATCTCAGGGTGTTTTGGGCTTCACTCCGGCACGACTTGTACCGCTATTAGGGGACTGACGTTTACCGCCCCCCTAGGCCCGCCATGCGATGTATCAGACGAACAGACCGGACTGTACGAAGACTGTCGCATTCAGGTTCAGTAGGAGTTCAGATGGGTTTCACCTCGTCAGTCTTCTTGTCGGCATCTACCTGGGGACCGTTACGCACAGCTAGTGCCGCTTGCGGTCTGTGGTTAAACCCACTGCCAGCGTAGTGTCGAGTCTTTAGAGTCCCACACAGAAAGCTATTCGCCTTTAGGCAAAAGAGTAGAGGTCGCATGGTTTTGCGACAGGGTTCGGTCACATCCGTGCACTTATGCACGTTTAGTGTCCGGACAGTTAACACTAGCGGGCTTTGGTTTAAGCCAGATCCTAGTGTACGTTTTGGGATTGTTTTTATCTCGTATGTATTCGTGTTCCTCGGAACGCGGATGCGGGTGTGTATGCACAGTTGACGGAGAGACAGAGGTAGAGGATTCTCATTAGGGTTGTTGACTGTTGACTGTTGACTTTTTGCTAAACCCTAATGAGAATATGATATATGATTAACAATATTATTAATTAAGTATTATAGTGACATGGTTGTTGAGGGGTTGACTTTGTTGACTTGTTGACTTTGTTGACCGGTTGACTAGGTTGGACTAGTTGACCATCATCATGACAATAGCTATCATTTCATGGCAAAGACTTTTGCTTGCTTGTTTATCTTGTGCAAAATGAGTGCATGAAATGATATGGCTATTTTGACTTAAACCATCACATAATACTTGATTGCTATGATTTGTTATGATGGCTTTGGATTATGAGAGCCAAGAGAGAAAAGTCTTACTCATTCTCTCATTTCTTTTCTCTCTCTTGGCTTGAGCTCTAACCCTCTTCCTCTTGCTCTCCCTCTCTCTAGTCTATGGTTCACTTGTCTCTTGTGTTGAGAAGCAAGAACCATAGAGAAAAATCCC
The DNA here is from genome assembly GCA_030015575.1 of Agapanthus africanus. Taxonomy (NCBI): domain Eukaryota; kingdom Viridiplantae; phylum Streptophyta; class Magnoliopsida; order Asparagales; family Amaryllidaceae; genus Agapanthus; species Agapanthus africanus. The sequence goes on along the minus strand of JASDDO010000014.1, from coordinate 158,587,103 downwards.
AACTCACTCTCCTCTACTCACTCTAGTTCACAAGGTTTGGCAAACCGAGTGAACTAGTTTCTTCAAAGTTCGAAGAAGAAGCCAAAGGTAGAAGCTTTCAGGTGGATTGATCTTCGGCACAAGGAGACGACGGGGTGAAGCCGATCCTCACACCATCACGAGTTGAAGACGAAGGAGTTCAAGAAACAAAGGTATAACCCCCTAACCGAGTAGTTAACAACTCCCAGTTAGGATGTTAGGTAGATAAGTTTAACAAAGATCCGTTTGAGTCCATGTTACCGCCTCTAGAAAATTGTTTTTCATCAAATTCCGCAAGCCCGTAAGTACCGGGAGAGGTAGCATGGACTTACAGGGTAAACCTAGTACAGAAATTGAACATAATATGTACAAATGGTGACATCGACCTCAACTCGGTCGTTCCCCAAAATAATATACAACCCAGCAAAGACGACAGTCCACATGTCGGACACTCGCCCCGCAATAACAAATGTACAAATGAATATAAACTGTACCACTAATAGTGCACCATGAGCTATCCACCATGAATATCCAACCACAATACAAACACAGAATATCAACGTGAATGTCATGTTCGCAAACTTGTCTAAAAGAACATATAGCAATCAGACGAGTTGTACCGATCGAATGACATTCACGGTTGCAGATGAAAGTGAATGTACTGTAAACTATTAAACAATGTCAAATATAACGACTTTGAAACACTCCAAATTGCCCCTAACTGAAAAACAACAGAAAATCAAATCTGAGCAAAAATAAACAACACTTGAAACCCAAACTTCAAGAGACAAGAACATTGGCCAAAACTCGATGCAATTCCCTTTAAGAAAACCGGTGAGCTCGTTTTTTTGAAGGTTGTGGCCGGCCAAAATTGGTGGGATTCGTGTCGTTTTTTGTCAGTGTTCATCTCTCGGTGTAAAGAGCACTCTGCACTTGCTTTAAAAAAATTTTGAAGCCATTAAAAATTCGACAGAAATTGCAGTTTTGTTTCAATGTTACGGAGTTGTTTCGGTTTTGTTGTTTTAACATTGTTTAAACTTGCTAGTGTAGGGTTTATGGGCCGTCTCTGATACCATGAAAGGTTACACTAGTGCCTCGGTCAACTACCGAGACCACATGCGGAACAAAATTTTTTCTAACGATTAGAACATGGCACTAGAATAACTTTTAACCCGGATCTTGCCATAAATCTAACTAGCAAAACTAAAGTGGTGCTATCTACTATGAAAGAAGTCTCACCAAACGATCCAAGTCCTTCGGTCTTCTTTCCTCATCATGTGCTCCTAGTGGCCATCTTGAATATGCTTGATCTCCAATTCCGGCTCCATCGGTCCTCCGGGATTGAGCTTGTTTTTCGGCATTCCTTTGTCGTAGATGATCTACCCGAAAGATATGATCCATGACTCTAGCTCCACACTATATGTCAAAGTGGAGCAACTAGAGAACTTAGGTTGCTAAACCAAGTAGTCTAGGATGTAGTGTGATGATCTAAGTGTTTTGCTATCTCTTTCTTACCTCTTCACTTGTATCTCAACTCATGAAAAAGGGTAGTGAAGAGGAAGATGATGAAGATGGAGGAAACTTAAGAGGAGGGAGGAAAGTGAAGCAAAATGGGAGCTCAAGAACATCCATGAGAGAGAAAATCAACACAAAGGTTTTGTGTATGAATTTCTTGAATAAACAATCAACAACCATACTTCAATAGTAACTACAAATAAATTAAAAATTCATTTGTTAAATATTGAAGCATGGTTATCACCATTCCTCCCATACCTCACACTTTATACCTCATTTTCCATTTATCAAATAAATGGAAAAAGCATAATGAGGTGGCCACCTTTTAGAAGGTAATCCGTAATAAAATACGGATTACAGTCTGCTGTATATACATACCTGCATTCGGATAAAAACATGAATGCCCAAAGAGATAGAATAACACGAAGAACGTAATACTAGAATATACATATCGAAATACATATATGTAAACTATTAAATCAATACCTGATTTAATAATCCGGCTCAAACCAGAGCCGGCTAGTATTGCCAACTGTCCGATCGAAAGTCCGAGTACAAAGTACATCAATCGATCGAGACCCTGCACGTATCCAATATGGCTACTACATCAGTTCTCCTGAACCAGGGAAACCCTATGTGTAGGACTCTAAAGACTCGACAGTACGCCGGCAGTGAGTTACTGGATAAATCCATAACCACAAACACGTCAGCGGCACTAGCTGTATGTAACGACTACCCAGGTACCTGTCGAAAAGGAAGGCCGACGAGCAAACTCATCCGGATCCTTACTGTGCCTATCTGTGACAATCTCCGTACAGTCCGGTCTCTTCGTCTGAGAGTATCGCATATCGGGTCTAGGGGGTGGTAAACGTCAGACCCTGATAACCTGGTAATTCATGCTGATGCGGCTCAGGACCAATTCGGGAAACTACTGATCAGCCTATCAGTAAATCCCAACTGCCTTGGCCAAGGTCTTATGGTCCTAACCAATCAAACAAAGTGCGATATCGACTCCCAATACCGGGAGAGTCGAATCCCTGACAATCACTCACTACCTCTATGTGGCTCGGGACTGTACCCAACCAAAACCTATTTGCACGACTCAGTAGAGCCGCGGTAGGGTAGTGATCAAAGCATACTTGGAACTCACACAAGACAAATGACGACCTCAGGTTTAAAGACTACCATGTACTTATGTCACCTGAGAACTTCCATCTGACGATAGGTATAGTACCATCTGGAAGTCCCCGGCGAGTCCGTCCGGTGTACTCACCCCCAGTGAGCACCTGTATACGATCTTAGATCTAAAGAACAATGGTTGCGGGACCAAACCATCGCCCTTTGTCGGGGTCTAGAAACGTATGCACTAGTCTACTCCGGAATATCGATGCCCAGTCTCGATACTCCCACGACTAGGGACCATTTAAGGATGTGCGTACCGACTACCCAGCTCCCACAAGTATGATCACCATCACAACGCAAGTAGTCTAGCATTGATCCTATGGGCTTTATCAACATGTATAAAAGATATGTAATAGCAAGTAAAACATACACATGTTAAGATAAACTCAAACCAAATAGCATACCATCATATCGAACAAGATTGTCCTGTACATATATATGTCCAAGCATCCATATGTATACCTATACAATAATGGCCTCTAGGGCATACATATCCAACATCTTCCCTCGTCGATACGTATCGGAGGGGAAAACACCTAACAAGTGGATCAGAGCTAATGGTGTTCGATCGAAGTTTCGAGTTCGCGGGATAGTGATGGATGTGTTGTCAAGTCAAAGTGGTGGAGGCATCATAAATGTCACGGTTTCCCTAATAAAAGAGCAAAGTTTTGTTCAAAATTAATGAGGCAGCGCCTCACGTGCTTTCCACAGGGCGCCGGCGCCGATAGGATCAAATCCTATGGTGGCGCCTCACGTGCTCTTCACACGGGCGCCGGCGCCGATAGGATGGCGCCGATAGGATCAAATCCTATGGTGGCGTCTCACGTGCTCTTCACACGGGCGCCAGTGTGCAAAGCACAAAAAAATCTATTAGATTAAATAAGAATTAAAACTTTCATACAGCGCCGCACATGCTCTTCACACGGGTGCCAGTGTGCAAAGGGAAGAATGCCCACCCTAAGAACCAAATTCTTAAGTGGCGCCCACGTGAGGAACACGTGAGCGCCGGCGCTCAGGTAGAATTAAATTCTACTCTCTGTTAAACAGAGCCATTAGATCAAAAATCCAACGGAGATGATAAATCATCGAGATACAGAATTAAATTCTGTTAGGGAGAAAACATTCCCCAAATCTTTCTAAAATAAGAAAGATACCTTCTGTTGGATCATAGAATAAAATTCTATGGTCTCTGTAAAGCAGAGAACCTTCGGATTGAAAATCCAATGGTGATTAAAAATCACCATTTTACAGAGTAAAACTCCGCATATGAAAAATATTTCCCCAATCTTGTTTAAAAAAAAAGAAAATATGTTCTGTTAAAACAGAAACCCTTAGATCAATGATCCAATGGTGGGTAAAATTCTCCAAATCAATTGAGATCTTTTAATGAGAGATTTCTTCAAAACTAATTAACAAACTTGCCTCCACTATATAAAGGACTGAAGACTTCAAGTCTGATAGAGAGGAACCCCCCCATAAGCTTCCAAAAACAAAAACAGAAATCTTTAAAAAGGAACAGAGAATTAAATTCTCAAGAAAGAAGATCTCCCTCCTTTAAAACTCTTGGTAAACAAAAAAAATATATATAGATAAAAATATTTCATTTACATATCTAAAGGGTTTAACCCTTCTCAAAGAACTTAGTTCTTTCTCTGGATCTGAGATCCACAAGACAAGTCTTCCATAAGTTGAGAATTTAATTCTCATCGTGAGGAACTTGTTCTTGAGAATTAAAGATTCAGAAAAGAATTAGGAATCGAATTCCTTAAAACAAAGCATATAAGAGAAACCTAGTTCTCGTAAAAGAACTTGGTTCTTAAAAATGAAGCTTGATCCTAGATCTACAAAACAAAGATTCTATTGATCATTAATGGGTAAAAATGCTATCAGCAGAGGAGAAAAACGTCCCCACAATTAAAAAACCCTCGCAAACGAGGAGGAATCTGATGAAGTCTGCTACAACGGTCGCGTCTGTTCAAACCTCTGATGTACGGTGCCATAAATCAACTTGGAATCTTCAGAGAGATGGATGGATAAATCCAAATAGCATCTGCCCCCAGGATTCACACCGGACGTCTTGACGTCCCGGTCTGTCTTCCGGCGGTGAACAGATTCTGGCATGCCCGGTGGGACCTTTTCCTCTTTCCACTCCACAGTTCATGTATCGTGTTCACGAACAAAATCGCGGTTTTCTATGGTTGCCTTTGGATTCGAGATACTAAGATTTGGTGTCTTATTTCTGTGCAGAAGAAGAGAACATCGATGGCTTCCAGCTGCATAACTTGCAACAATAATTCTCGCTCCACCCCAACTAGAGGAGTGACTTATGGGCCCAATGCGGCCTCCATCTTTTCAATGCCGGTGGGGCAGGTAACAGAAGCCATTAGTGGATTGTTCTTCAGGACCATGCTCCCACCGATGAGCGTCAATGCCTCAATGCAGCAACCCGAAGCTCCCAAGAAGTCGGTCTTCAATCGACTTGCAACCACAACGGCCCCTCTCAACGGGCCGTCCAAATCCGATGCCTCAGTCTTCAACAGGCTGAGCCGAAGCTCAGACGTCTCAGTCTTCAACAGGCTGAGCCAGAACCAAAACGGGCTCGCAAGGAGGCTCGTCGTACCTAAAGGGGCTGCCCTAAAAAAGATAGCCCACCCAACTCCTGCTGCAAATGAAGCCGTTAAAAGTGCTTCAGCAGTCAGGCGATCGGTCTTCGAGAGGCTGACCGTCTCCTATCAAGTCTTACCAAGGACTTTGGTTTTTAATAGGCCGGCAACTGCTGGAGCTCCTCAACAAAACCAGGGGCAAGCTGCAACCACTTGTGAAATCAAGGCGGTACAGTTTGCAAGACACGCTCGACATCGCCACTGGCATCGAGTGAGAAAAACTAGAGGCAACTCCCCTTCTGGACTTCCCCCACCAGCTTCAATGGTGGAAGTCGATGCTGCTGTTCCAACCGGGAACAGTTTTGAACCGCTGAAGTGGGTGCAAAAAAACTCCCCCACAGCGGTGTTAGGATCCTAAGCACGACAATAAGGTTTCGGATGGCATCATCCATGCCAAATTAAAATTTTGCCATGATTAAACAACCCTAAACAAGATCTTTAACTAGAGAATCATACAGAAACATCAAGTAAACAACTTTACTTCTAAGTGATTAGGGATTACAACCTTTGTAGTGCACTCCTTTACTTCATAAGCTCCAAGTTGTGGTCCCTTCGCTGCGATCATCAAGCTCCCGGACTCTTGAGAGGCTCCATGAGGTGAATGATGCATGCTGGCTTGAAGTCTTCATAATCCAAGATAATCTACGTCGAGGCAACACGAACTCAAGCTTTCACTTCACTAATATGGAATTAGTGAAGCTAACACCCTAATCTAAATGGCCAGTATAGAAGAGGATGATGAAGCAAGAATTTTGCTCACTTTAGAATTTTGTTTCTCACTACTTTTCATCACTTTCTCCAAGTCAAGAGAGCTAGAAAAATGAGATGCAGAAGAAGAAGCTCAAGTGATGAAGAGAATGAGAGTTGTATGTGGTTAGAAATGCAACCATGGGTTTAAATCATGGCTTAACCTCGTAGAGAATAGACCATGGTCAAAGTGATTAGGGTTAGGTTAATAAATATCTTAGCCAAAACAAAATTGGTTGACTTAGTCAATGTTTTACAAGCTTCATCCAAGCTCATGACTAATTCATCACAATTTTGAATTAACTAAAATAATTAAAAACCTACAATAATCACATATCATGGTGTGATTCTCATACACACAAGTTGCATGTATACCTTAGCATGTTACAATTATACATATCACATATCACATATATATATAATTTTGTAACAAAAGAAAAGAATACAATAAACATATATCACATATATGTTAAATGTATCCAAAGTGAGAAAAAGAAATACTTAAGTGAGCATATATTAGTTAATGTAATTTAATATATCAAATATATAATTATACATTAAATTATCGAATCAACACTTGATCCGATAATCCGGCTATATCACATATAATCGACTAAGATAAAATGTATCATTTTATCGAATCAACACTTGATTCGATAACCCGGTTATATCACATATAACCGGCCGATATCACCTATCGCGAGAATATAATACGGTATCACATACTCGTATCAATCTCGGTCCCGCACATATCACATATGTGCTCCTACTCCTTTTAGACTGAGCCAGGAAACCTCTGTTTAAGACTCTAAAGACTCGTCAATACGCCGGCAGTAACTGATGATCATATCAAACACCCACAAGCTGTAAGCGGTCAGCTAAACGTAACAACCGCCCGGGTATTAAGCGATCAGAAGATCAATAAGCAAGCTTGTACATACTCCTGCGAATCCAATCAGTAACACTACCGTACAGTCCGGTCACTTCGTCTGATATGTCGCATATCCAGTCTAGGGGTGGTAAACATCAGACCCCGGTAACTGATAAGTCGTGTCGATATGAGGCTCATAACGGGTCGAGAAACTACTGATAACGTTTACCGGTAGATCTCCATATCAGCCCTGGCCAGGGACTTCCTGTTATAGCCAATCGAGCACAACGCAACATCAACCCCCAATACCGGGAGAGACGAAACCCCTCCTATCGCTCATTGCCTCCATGTGATTTGGGACTGTACCCAAAAGCCACAGTTTTGCACGTTCTCATGAACGTGGTAAGGTGGAAATCAAAGCACAGTGGGAATCATACAAGACTCTATGACGATCTCGGGTCTACAGACTAACCTGTATCAGTGTCACCAGAGAACTGCCATCTGACGAAAGGTATAATACCATCTAGGAATTCTCGGCGAGTCTGTTCAGTGTACTCAGTCTCCACTGAGCACCCGTACACCATCTTTGATGTCAAACACCAATGGATGTGGGATCATCCATCGCCCATCATATGGGTCAAGATGCGTATACGCTAGTCTACTCTAGAGTATCGATGCCCTATCTCGATACACCCTCAACAAGGAACAATTATAGGATGTACTTGTAGACTACCCTGGCCCCCACTAGTATGATCTCCATCATAGTCCTAGTAGTCAAGTACATATCCTAAAGGCTTTATCAACACGTGAGAGTAAGACAGTAACACAATACAAGTCAACATGTTAAGACAAAGAGCAACCAGATAGCATACTATCATATCGAGCAAGAAAGTCCTCTCTATATATATCCAAGCATCCACTATAATATACATCATATGTACAACAATGGCCTCTAGGACATATACATAACTAACAATCTCCCACTTGCACTAAGGCCAACTGTTGTAGTATCTCATACCCAATATCCCGAAGAGTCTCTCAAATTGTATCTGGGGTATGGCCTTCATGAGTAGATCTGCAGTGTTGTCCTTCATGTCAACTCTCCTGACCTCGATCTCCCGGCGATCAACTATCTTCCGGATTAGGTGATACCGCCTCAGAATATGCCTAAATCTCTGATAGGACTTGAGTTCCTTGGTCAAAACCATAGCTCCATTGTTATCACAATACAAAGGTATTGGATGATCAATGGACTGAACCACTCCAAGTTCGTTTATGAACTTCTTTATCCAGACAGCCTCTTTGGCAGCATCGTTGGCAGCGATGTATTCAACCTCCATCGTCGAGTCTGCCACGGTTTCCTGTTTGGAACTCTTCCAACAAACCGCCTCTCCATTGAGGGTAAAGACAAATCTCGAGTGTGACTTAGAGTCGTCCTTATCACTTTGGAAGCTCGAATCGGTAAAGGACTCCACTTGGAGTTCACCGTTACCATACACCAAAAACATCTCTTTAGTCCTTCTCAAGTACTTGAGAATGTTCTTCACAGCTGTCCAGTGAATCTCTCCTAGATCTGCTTGATACCTACTCACTACACTTAGTGAGTATGCTACATCGGGTCTGGTACATAGTATCGCGTACATGATAGAGCCTACTGCCGAAACATAGGGTATCCCTTGCATGCGAGCTCTCTCCAAATCAGTCTTGGGAGATATCTCTTTGGAGAGAGTGAGTCCAGAGATCATGGGTAAGTTCCCACGCTTGGATTCCTCCATACTAAACCTCTTTAGTATGGTGTCAATATACCTGGATTGGGACAATCCCAGTATCCGTTTAGATCTATCTCTATAGATCTTAATCCCCAAGATGCAGGAGGCATCACCTAGATCTTTCATTAAGAATCTTTGTGATAAGAAGAGCTTGACCGAGTGCAGCATAGGAACATCATTTCCTATCAAGAGTATATCATCCACGTACAATACGAGGAAGACAACCTTACTCTCTGCCACCTTCTTGTATATACAAGGTTCATCTACATTTTTGATGAAGTCAAACTCTTTGACTACCACATCAAAACAGATGTTCCAACTCCGCGATGCCTGCTTCAACCCGTAGATGGATTTAAGCTGCTTGCACACCTTTCCGCTGCTCCCACTATCTATGAAGCTCTCTGGCTGAGTCATGTACATGCTCTCTTCTAAATCACCATTTAGAAAGGCGGTCTTAACATCCATTTGCTAGATTTCGTAGTCATGGTATGCAGCAATAATCCATACCTGGTCATAATCCACTGGAGAAAAGGTTTCATCATAATCCATATCTAGTCGTTGATGAAAACCTTTTGCAACAAGTCTAGTTTTGAAAGTCTCAACTTTTCCATCTACACCAAGTTTCTTCTTAAAGATCCATTTTCTCCCAATGGGTTTTACCCCTTCAGGAGCAACTTCCAAAGTCCATACTTTGTTGGTGTACATGGATTCCATCTCAGATCGCATTGCATCCAGCCATTTCAAAGAGTCCCCACTCGTGATGGCCTACTCGAAGCTAGTCGGGTCATCATCTTCCATGATGCAGTCCTCGCTTCCACCATCAATGAGAAAACCGTAGTATCTCTCAGGTGGATGAGGAACCCTACTAGATCGGCGGAGCGGTTGAGGTTTGTCGGGAACTACTGAATCCTCTGGTTCCACCAAATCTTCTGTTGCAGTTTGTGTAGCTAGAACTTCTTCCAGTTCTACCTCTTTGCCACTAATTTCTTTTTCAAGAAATTCCTTTTATAAAAAGGTGGTATGTCGAGAAACAAACACCTTTTGTTCCTTAGGGTGATAGAAGATATTTCCTCGCGAATGCTTGGGATATCCTATAAACTTGCACAGAAAAGACCTTGTCTCGAGCTTGTCCGGATTTTGCTTTTTAACATGGGACGGGAAACCCCATATCTTAACAAAATTAAGACACGGTCTCTTTCCCTCCCATATCTCATATGGATAGGTATGCACTGATTTGGTTGGAACTTTATTCAATAAGTATGCTGCTGTCTCAAGCGCATAACCCCAAAAGGAAATAGGCAACTCAGCGGTGCTCATCATAGAGCGCACCATATCTAATAGGGTGCGATTCCTCCACTCCGATACACCGTTGTGATGTGGTGTATACGAAGGAGTAAGCTGAGAGAGAATCCTATTCTCTTTTAGATAGTCCCGGAACTCATTGCTCAAGTATTCTTCTCCTCGATCAGATCGAAGGATTTTAATACTTTTACCCGTTTGGTTCTCGACTTTGTGCTTATATTCTTTGAATTTCTCAAAAGCTTCAGACTTGTGTTTCAACAGGAACACATGTCCGTATCTTGAGAGATCGTCAGTAAATGTAATGAAGTACGAGGAACCATCCCTGGCATGTGTAGACCTGGGACAACATACATCACTATGTATCAGTCCCAAGAGTTCCATAACTCTTTCTCCGTGTCCAGTAAACGGAGTTTTGGTCATCTTGCCTTTGAGACATGACTGAAAAGTGTCATAAGATGAAAATTTGAATGGATTCAAATATCCATCCTTATGCAACTTAGCTAGTCATGTCGCATTGATATGACCTAGTCTACAATGCCACAAGAAGGATTCGTTCATTTCTGAACTCTTCCTCTTGTGTGTGTTTTGTACATTAAGAACCGTGGTTTGATTTAGAATGTATATGCCATTATTTAACGAGCCTGATCCAATCAACTTTTGATTTAGGAAGATGTTCATAACATTATCCTCTACTACAAAATTATATCCTTCTTTACTTAATAAAGAAACTGATATAAGATTGCATATCAGGGTCGGAATGTAATATCATTCATTCAGAATCAATGTATTACCATTTGGTAACACAAGGTGATATTCGCCAACTGCTTTGACTGCAACATTTGCACAATTCTCTACTCTTACGGAATGATCACCCTATCCCAGTTCTCTACCTTTCCTTAGCCCATGCAAGATATTACATATGTGGGATCCTGATCCGGTATCTAATACCCAGGACGTAAAGTGAACTGAGAAACAATTCTTGATAACTAACACACCCGAAGAAGATGAATCAACATGCTTATTCCTCGTTTGGGCGGCGTAGGAATCTGGACGTTTCCCTATTTCCTGCTCAGTCTTATAACAATTATAAGAAAGAACGGGACCAACGTTCCCCTGCTCAGTATAATAAGCGGGTTCGGTCAATACATCCATATTATTATCTTGATTAAGGCATAACATGGTCGCTACCTCGAGAGAGAGAGAAGAAAACACTTTAGCGTATGCTCTTACAAGATTAGATTAGCTATTATCTTATCTAATCAGGATGGCTCCCACTGTTTTGTTTATCAAATCTTCCTTCAAACCCTAAAAGGTAAGACTAGCCGGGATTAATTACACCTTACAAATTCACCAATCTTTCAGCCAGGCCAGTGTTGGTACTTTAAGGGAGGTTCCCCGTGCTTTCGCACGGACCTAATTAAAATAAACCTCATTTTCCCAGAGGCATAACCCCATTTACACCTTTCTAGACACCTACTTGATCGGCTAATTATGATGTGTAAAACTATACCAGGAGTAACTCTTACTCGCAGTGGGTATCGAGATCCAACTATCTCATAGAAGGTATGCAATCTCATTGCAAATTTCAACACTTGAAATTCCCGATAATATTTTACCCCTAGCGTCCTATGACCTTGACGGAGGCCAACAAACCATAGGCTGTTAGTCAAGTTCAACCCATACATTTCATGATTGAATTAAACCCATCCGCATGACCCTTGATGGAGGCCAACAAAGTCGCACGAATATGCTAATCCAATCCCATCTCATGTTGCAGATAAGCACTAGTTAGCTACCGCACACTACGCTTTGACGGAGGCCAACAAACGTAACACGAATACTAAGTAGTATTTATCTGAAATGACGGAGGGCTACATCAGGTTTTTAAGAAAACCTTTTACGTAATGAACTTGATATCGTTGTAGAAACAAGTGATTTTTGAAAAGGAGTGTTTTTGAGGCTTTTACTAGTTTCGCTAAAGAGGTCACTCCCGGTGAAGGGATCTCGGCTCTTTCCTTATCGAATAAGGTGCATGATATTTCACAAATACCACTATGTAAAGCAAGAACTATAGAAGCAATCAAAAACAAAACCGAGTGAGAAAATGGCAGCACTCACCAGACAGAAAGAAAGTCCAGAATCAGCGAGCGAACAGCGCCAAGAGCAGGAGATAGATACAGAGTTCCTACGAAGGGTGCTTGAAAGGAAGGATAAGGAGGCCGGGTAACAAGCTGCTAATATAAATCAGATGGTGCTTCTGTTCCAGGACATGGTTGGAATGATGATCCAGCCAGAGCCTCCAGCCGAAGATCCAGCGATAATCGTTGAGGACGACAGAGGGGAAACATCAAACCCCCTTTCGGCACTATCAGTGGCCAAGGAGGAAACTATCTTCAAGGCTGCTCTTGATGATTATATAGCTCAACAAATACGAGCTCATCAAGCGAATGAAGCAGCTAGCCAAATCGTCAGAACTGGGCGACCGTATCCAGGCTGGTATGATCAAATCAAGTACCCGCCGGGATATACGATCCCCAAATTCCATGTGTACAAGGGGACAGGCAATCCACACCAGCACGTCACTCAGTTCAGAGCTCTGTGCGGCAATACTGAAGGCGACGACAAACTGCTGCTTCGCCAGTTCGTTGGTAGCCTGTCGGAGACAGCCTTTGAATGGTACTCGAAGCTCCCAAATGACTCCGTAAGGACATTCACAAAGTTGGAGCTGCTGTTCACACAACGGTTTGCCAGCGCAAACGAGCGCACCCCGATCACGGTATTAATCAATGCCAGGGAGAAGTCAGGAGAAACCTGGGTCCAATACGAGATCTGGTGGCGAAACCTATGGTCAAAATGCGAACAGCGTATCGAAGAATCCCCCACCGTGGGCATGTTCATCGGGACCCTAGATCCGCAAACGGCCGTGTCCCAGTCATGACGTTCTTCAAGCCAACCACATTCCAGGATTTGATCGATAAACTGGCCCAAATGGACCAGATGGGCCACGGGCCTTCCTCCTCAAAAATAGACCCTCGAAATGCCAAGGGTAAAGGGAAAGCGGCCTTCGTTGCCAACACTCAACAGCAACCGAGTGACCCGAAACCGGTTGCTTGCTAAAACAATATGCGTCCACGCCTATCCCTGAAAGAAAGGCTAGGACGCGCTTACTCGTTTCCCTGTGACGAGGAGACTGTTCGAGTTGGCAGTGCGCAACAAACTCATCACATTGCCAAACCCACAGCGTCCACCGCAATCCGGCGACGTCAACAACCCTAACTACTGCTCCTATTACAGAATGGTGAGCCACCCAATTGAGGATTTCTACATCTTCAAGAACTGGATCGAGGACCAGTATCAACAGGGGAAATTCACGCTGTCTGAGAACTGGAGGGTGAACCCGCCATAGAAGCACGCTTCCAAAAAGGTGGATGCATCGGGGGAATCATGCTCGCTCGTGGAAGAAGCTCCATAGGAACTTGTTCTCTCAGCTAAAACTTAAAGAATGCTGAAAGATCTCCAGGCATGTCCGACAGTCAGGTGGAGAAGCCCACTTGAACCGGAAATCATTGAAGGGATGCCGAAACCGCGTCCCGTACCGAAAACTGTCGATAAAGGGCAAAATCCCCAAGTCGAGCCTTCAAAGTCTTCGAAGAAAAAGAAGAAGACCAAGAAGCTTGTGCAGCCTGCTAAGTATGACGACAAGCTCACAAACATACAAAAGCACATTGACGCGCTGGAGAAGTACATCCAGAAGGCGCGGACACCAGTCACCCTCGAAGAGTTTCTCAAGTATATTCTTAAGAACGAAAAGAGTCACAGCGATGAGGAAAATGACTCATCAGAAACCGAAGACTATGTAGCAAGTTGCCACATGGTTTCCTACCCGTCGTTAAATGACGAAGAAGCTCCCTCGGCGTCAGAAAATAACGCAAAGGAACTAGGGACAGGATCAACACCAAAATCCCTGGAACTGTCGGAAGACCCAATCGATAGGCTGTTAAACGAAGCCTTTCGAAAAAGCAAAGCTTACCGAGAGCGCGAAATAGCCATATACGAAAGGGCTAAGCGTCAGCGTCAAGATGAACGAGCTACGGCAAGGAGGAGTCGTAAAGTACTCCGACCAGACCAAAGCACACCTGCGGCAAACAAGAGCAGAATCAAGACAAAGAAGCGGTTCGCCAAAGCCCTGTCAGTGGGAATGAAGCTGCCACCTCCCAAAGGAAACATGCCCGGGGTGATAAGCCTCAACGAAAAGGACTCATATCCGAACTACTGCCTATATCATCGGAGGGTTACTCATCCCAACGAAGAATGCAGTACCTTCAAGAAGTGGTGGTAAGGATACATTGCCCATCAACAACACTTCAAAAGGATGAAGCGTGAAGCTCGTCGACAGCGAAAAAGTGCGATGAATGCATGTGAGAAAATGACTGGCAACTATCATATGGTTGATACCAGTTCGGAAAAGGAAAGACTCCAAGTTATCACCTTCGGGAGAAATTCTGAGGAAGAAACAACCCTCAGCCCTCTCTTCAAGGATTTCACCTCCGAAAAAGAAGAGGAGGAGAAGAACTGCGAGAGTATTCAGCTGCGTAGCCGCACGCTGCGTGAAAAGAATCTCGGACCTACAAACAAAGGTTTGAGCAAAAGAGACAAAGGGAAAGAGAAAATCCTTGAGGAAATTGCCCTCGATGATCGAGTTGTCAAAGAGCTCATAGCCAAGGATCCGCCTAAGAAAAATAAGGTGGATTACAATATCTTAGCATATCTGAGGAAAATGCCCTCGCAATTGAGCATACTGGATGCTCTCCTCCTGTCCAAAGAAGCACGAGATTCCCTGATCAAGGCATTGCAAGAGCCTGATCAATTCCAAGCTTTCCTAACTGAAGAAAAGATGAAGGAAAAACTGGCAGAGGTTCACACAGCTGACATCACATTCAGCGACGAGAATCTCCTCCTCGGAACGTGCGAGCGCAACCGTCCTCTATACGTCACCGGGTATTGCCAGGACATCAAGATAGGCAAAATCCTTATCGACAACGGATCCTCCGTCAACCTTCTCAACGTGAAAGTGCTGAAGGAGATCTGCATGAACGTTCAGCACTTAGCCCGAGACAAAATTACCATCTCCGGGTTTGACTCACAGTCGTCACGGACGCTGGGGTCCGTAATTCTGGTGTTACTCTTTAGATAGCTCATCACCGACATCAAATTTCACGTCATTAACGCCAAGGCTTACTATAACGCTTTGCTCGGCAGGCCCTGGTTACATGAGTACAACGCATCCCTTTTACACAATATCAGTGTATGAAGTATTTCAAAGACGGTTTGGAATACACCGTCACGGGGGAGCTAAACCTGTTCTCGGTAAACGATGTCCGAAAATATGAGGACGCAACGTACTTCCTACCAGACTTCAAAAATACGAAGAGGTGTCATAAACCGGAGCATAAATGGAAGCCCGTCGCCACCATCCCAATCTTTGGGAGCGACACCTAGGAAGATGAAGAAATAGTCTACTCGGGACAACCCCAAGTCAACAGGCCCGGACCATCTACTCCTATTTTGGTCTTTGGCAGCGACTCTGAGGACGAGGCCAACACCGTGTTCTCCGTTCACCCGTCAACAAAAGCCGTTACCAGAGTTTACAAGTCACCATGGTTCCGCCTCGGCATTATAAGGAACTCGATGCGCTCAATACATACAGCGTTCAAGAACTACAGACTTTCTATGTGCCTCCCAGGCGAAGGTGAAAAGACGATAATCTTCTACCAATCGACGGAGACCAAAGTAGAAAAAGAAGTCTAGCATGGTGCCGATTTTGCGCTCAACAGGTTTCAACCAATCCGTCTCCCAAGATACTACTCAAAGGGATTGAAAAGACTGTTAAGATGCCAAGGTTTACCACTCGAACAAACTGTTCGACAAGACAAATTCTACAAAAAGATTTGGAATATTCCCGGAACTCAGCGAAAGATGCCTAACGGGAAGATGGAGAAAACCGGGCTCGGATACGTTTGGTCCAGGAAACGAGACCATTTCCATAGTTGCCGCGCTATAAACAGCTCTGGTAAAGAAGGAAACGCTCTTCCAAATAGCTGCGACGTTGAAACAAAATGAGATCCCGCTCTAAGAACGTTGAGCCCATCGTTCGAAGAACAGGTTGACCAGCTAATAAAAGAAGCATGTCAAAAGATTCGGGATGACCACAGTTGCGAAATGGCTATTTATGAAAAGGTTAGGATGCAATGTCTCAACCAACGATCCGCGGAGAAAGAAGACTACAATACCCTTCATCCTCAGCTAGATGTACGTTCTCGCCTCGAAGGAAAATCCTGAAATAGAGGCAAAAACAAGGTGAAGAAAGCAAACAATGCCCGAAAATAGCAAAACAAATCCAAGAAACTGTACACTCGAGGAAAAGCCAGCTGGAACCCATCCTTTATGAAGAAGATGGGCCGAGAATACTCTTTCCTTCTAGACAAGACAAGGAAAATATTCAACCTTATCATGAAGCACCAAATGATGGCACTTCCGAAGTCTCGGCACCCTAAACAAATAAACGAGGTCCATCATCCGGATTATTGCTCCTATCACCGAGCAATAGGCCATCCCCTTGAAGACTGCTTCACTTTCAAAGACTGGGTTGAAGACCAGTATCAATAATGCAGGTTCGCTTTACCGACAGCTGGAGAGTAACCCCACCGTAAAAGTATGAGCCAAAGAGAACCTATATCGTAAGGATAGGACCAGCCCAGCATCAAGAATTGAAGCAGACTCGTACCTGCCATGTGATAACACTTTCAGAAGGGGAAATGCATGAGGCTATGGTTGGCCTTTTCAAGTGCTTCACAAATGAAGATAAGGATGAGGTGATCTCAGAATTTCCGCCGGCACCAAAAGAGCTGGATGACGGGATATACACCATGGAGGACAACCTAAGGAAAATTGACTTAGGAATGGAAAATGATCTGAGGCCAACGTTCGTCAGTGAACTGCTATCTAGAAAATAGGTAGCCATGTTAAAAGGCGTACTCATGCAATATAAAGACTGATTCGCATGGAATTATTCCTAGATGTCAGGATTAGATCAAAAAGTAGCAGTACATAAACTGGTCATATCGCCGGATATCAAGCAAGCGCCAAGAAGAATGCGGCTCAAACTCAAGATGGGTATCAACGCCGAAGTTAAGAAACTAACTGACTTCGGCTTCATCCAAGAAGTTCAATATCCTGACTGGATCGCTAACATTGTTCCGGTGATGAAGAAAAATGGGACGGTACCCATCTGCATGGACTTTTGGGAGCTCAACAAAGCTTGCCCGAAGGATCATTTTCTAGTACCTGTTACCGAGCTGATGATCGATAACACGTCTACCCAGGAGGTCTTCTCCTTCATGGACGGATCTTCAGGATACAATTAAATAAAGATGCATCCCGAAGACCAAAAGTATACTTCCTTCCGGACTCCGCTGGGCATATTATGCTATAAAGTGATGCCTTTCGGTCTGAAGAACGATGGCGCTACCTACTAGAGGGCCATGATGAAGATCTTCGATGACCCATCCATGAGATTGTTGAATGCTACATCGACGACCTTGTGGTAAAAAGCAAGTCATACGAGGAACATTGGGAATATATAAACACGGTGTTTCAAAGTCTTCAGAAGTATAATATGAAGATGAACCCTCTAAAATGCGTGTTTGGAGTCTCCTCAGGCAAATTCCTAGGATTCATCATACGGCACCAGGGTATCAAAATCGACCCCTCAAAGATCAAGACGATTACGGAAATGCCCACGCTAAGGACTCTCAAACAGTTGCGATCTCTCCAAGGAAAGCTTGCGTCGGCGGTTCATAGCCAACCTCTCCGAAAAATACCGTCCCTACAGTCATCTGATGAAGAAAGGGACCCCGTTCGTCTGGGATTGAAAGTGCCAAAACGCACTAGATGAAATCAAACAGTACTTACAAAATCCGCCGGTGCTGATTGCTCCGGTGAAGGGAAAACCCCTCATCCTGTACACAACAGCCCTTGAGGGTCCTTTAGGCACGTTATGGACACAAGAGAACAATCAGGAAAAAGAAAGAGCTCTATACTATTTGAGTCGAGTTCTCCTGGGGGCAGAAAACAACTACTCCCCCATTGAAAAACATTGTCTGGCACTAATTTTCGCGATAACGAAGCTAAGACACTACGCCTTGGCATATGAGGTCCATCTTATATCAAAGGTGTGTTAGTTATATGTATGCCCTAGAGGCCATTACTGTACATACAATGTATATTGTAGTGGATGCTAGGACATATATAGGGAGGACTTTCTTGCTCGACATGATAGTATGCTATCTGGTTGTACTTTATCTTAACATGTACTCTGATTGTCTCTATGTTACATGTTGATAAAGCCTTTAGGATATGTACTCGACTACTGGGACTATGATGAGATCATACTAGTGGGGCCACGGTAGTCGACGAGTACATCCTATAACTGTTCCTAGTCGAGGGTGTATCGAGACAGGGCATCGATGCACCAGAGTAGACTAGCGTACACGCATCTTGACCCATATGATGGGCGATGGATGATCCCATATCCATCGGTGTTTGACATCAAGGATGGTGTACGGGTGCTCAGTGGAGACTGGGTACACTGGACGGACTCGCCGAGAACTCCCAGATGGTATTATACCTCACGTCAGATGGCAGTTCTCCGGTGACACTGGTACATAGTAGTCTGTTGACCCGAGATCGTCATAGAGTCTTGTGTGATTCCCACTGTGCTTTGATTTCCATCATACCACGTCCAAGAGGGCGTGCAAAAAGGTGGCTTTTGGGTACAGTCCCGAATCACATGGAGGCAATGAGCGATAGGAGGGGATTCGTCTCTCCCGGTATAGGGAGTTGATGTTGTGCTGTGTTCGATTGGCTATAACTAGAAATCCCTGGCCAGGGTTACTGAGATTTACTGGTAAGTGTTATCAGTAGTTTCTCGAACTGTTATAGACCTCATATCGACACGACTTATCGAGCTACTGGGGTCTGACGTTTACCACCCCTAGGCGAGATATGCAACATATCAGACGACGAGACCGGACTGTACGGGAGTGTTACTGTTTGGATTCACAGGAGAATGTACAGGCTTGCTTGTTGATCTTCTGAGCGCTCAATATCTGGGTAGCTGTTACGTTTAGCTGACCGCTTGCAGCTTGTGGGTGTTTGATATGATCATCACCTACTGCCGGCGTATTGACGATTCTTTAGAGTCCTACACAGAGGTTTCTTGGTTCAGGCAAAACGGAGTAGGAGCACATATGTGATATGTGCGGGACCGAGGATAATGCGATATGAGATACCGTATTCTATTCTCGCGATATATGATATCAGCCGGGTCATTGGATCAAGTGTTGATTCGATGAATCGGTACGGATAAATATTAGTCGGTTATATGCGATATAGCCGGATTGTCGGATCAAGTGTTGATTCGATAATTTAATGTATAATAATATATATGATATATTAAAATTACATTAACTAATATTTGCTCACTAAAAGATTCTTTTTCTCACTCGGGTAATACATTGATATATATGCGATATATATTAAATGTATTATTTTATTTTGTTACTATAAATATTATATATGTGATATATAATATTGTAACATGATATGATAACTAATGCAACATGTTTAGTGGAGATTAAACAAGGTTAGGGTTTGATTAGGGTTAGCTCTTTCTAAATGTTTCTAGAAGGTTTTTATTTTGTCATGATGAAGATATTTGTGTGTGACTCATCTTTAACCTAACCCAAACCCTAACCCTAGTTAATTCTCTACATGAGTTTGCTTGACCATGGTTGCATTATTCATCATAATAATTCTTTTTCTATTCATCACAAATGGAATTTAATCATATTGTTCATCTTCTTCCTTCTTTCTTTCTTCATGAAAAAGCTTACTAGTTTTTTTCAAAGTGATGAATAAATGTGAGAAAAAGATAAATAAAGAGAGCAAAAATCCTACTTCATCATCCTCATCTTTCCTTGCCCTTTAGATGAGAGTGTTCACTCAATTTTAGTGAGTGTTAGCTTGTGTTAACGAAACTTCAAGGTAGATCATCTTTGTATCGAAGATCGGAAGCAAGACTGCATCTTTCTCTTCGTGGAACCTCTCGAGAGTCCGGAACCTGATGATCACAGCGAAGCGACTTCAACACAGAGCATATGATGTGAAGGACCGGATCTACAAAGGTTGTAATCCCTCTCACTTAGTGTTAAAGTGTTTAGCATGCTAGTTTTCGCCTAATCTCTAGTTTAAAGATCCGTATTCGGGTTGTTCGGCACGGCTAAAATTTTAATTGGGCATGGTTGATGCCTCGTAGACCCTTGTGCGCGTGAACAACAACCCTACAAGGTGGATCCTCTCAAATATCTAATGTCGAAGTCCATGCTGACGGGAAAGCTCGCCAAATGGGCCCTCCTCCTGATGGAGTTCTCAATAACGTATCGGCCTCTCAAAGCAGTGAAAGGCCAGGCCATTGCCGACTTTCTTGCAGAACATCCGATATCAGCCGACTCCCCCCTAAATTGTGAGATGTCGGATGAACATGCGTTCGACACCATCGAAGGAAAGAAGGAGGAAAATGATTCCCGATGGGAACTTTACTTCGATGGAGCATCGTCCATAAAGAGGCGAAAGCAAAACACCCCCATAATCAAAGCCGGGGTGGGCCTTATCTTCGTGACTCCACAAGGAGGGATAATGCGTTACGCCCTTTCCTTAACGGAGTCAAGGACCAATAACGAAGCTGAATATGAAGCTTTGATAGCAGGTCTCGAGATCGCTGTTAACATGGGAATCAAAGACCTCCTTATATATGGAGACTCCCAGCAGATCGTTAGCCAAGTAAATGGCGATTATCAGACGTGCAAGCCAGAGCCGATACTGTACAGCGAAAGAGTGCAGCAACTGCTGACACAAATCCTCTCCTACATCCTGGAGCGTATACCGCGTGCAGAAAATAGAAAGGCGGATGCATTGGCCAAGCTAGCCAAGGAATTTGCCGACGAAGACCTTGATGACATAAGGATCATCATGCAGAGCCGCAGGGTTCTCACGCCAGCAGAAATATCTTCAGAGGGTTTAACAGAGCCATCTAAAGGAAAGAAAACGATCAAACAAGTAGCCCTCCAAATAGAAGATGAAGAAAAGGTCAAGGATTGGAGGGAAATCTTCATGGACTACTTTAAATCCTAGTGAATGCCCAAAAATGCGTCATCTGGACATCAGCTCATGAAACGAGCTCTGTCTTTTACCTTTGTCAATGATACTCTATACAAGAGATCGTTCGACTGTCTGTGGCTAAGATGCCTGGGACCAGAAGAGGCAAACAGAGTCGTCCAAGAAACTCATGACAGACTCTGCAGTTCTCATCAAGCTGGGCCAAAAATGAAGCTGAAGATCAAAAGAATGGGTTATTATTGGCCCACAATGATTCAGGACTGCCTTGAATATGCGAGGCGGTGTCACTTGTGCCAAATTCACGGGGACTTCATCCACCAGCATCCAAATCCGCTACACCCAACAGTAGCTAGCTGGCTATTTGAAATATGAGGAACCGATATAATCTGCCCTATTGAACTAGCATCATTCAAAGGACACCGGTTCATACTGGAAACGACCGATTACTTCTCCAAGTGCGCAGAAGCAGTACCACTAAGGGAAGTGAAGACGAAGAATATCCTCCATTTCTTCAAGACACATGTCATCTATCGATTTGGCACTCTGCGACGAATTATCTCGGATAATGGACCAGCTTATAGAAGTCATAAAATCGGTCGCTTCATACAGCAGCATAAAATAAATTGGAGATACTCTTCGGTCTACAATCCTCGTGCTAACGGTCTTGTTGAAGCTTTCAACAATACTCTAATAAAGATTATAAAGAAAACGGTGTCCAGAAACAAAAAATACTGGCGTGAAAGCCTGCATGAAGCTCTCTGGGTGTACCGAACGACATTCAAAAGAACAACGAATACAACACCATACACATTGGTATTCGTCACGGAAGCAGTACTTCCCCTGGAAGTAGAACTCTCTTCTCTACGAGTAGCGGTTCGATATGAGCTGACAGATGAAGAAAATGCTCATCTCCGGCTTGAGGAGCTCGACGCCCTCGACGAAACTCGCTTTATAGCGCAGCAAAACCTGGAAGCTTACAAGGCAAGGATGACGCGGTCATATGAAAAACTGACCAGGCCGAGAACATTCTGCCAAGGCGAACTCATGCTAGTCATCAAAAGACCTAAGATCCCCAACCGTGCAAAATGGGGAAAATTCGAGCTGAACTATGAAGGCCCATACATAATAGACACGGTCTACCAAGGTGGAGCCTACCTGCTCATGGATATGCATGGCGAAAGACCCTTTTGGCCAATAAACGACCGGTTCCTCAAAAAATACTATGCTTGACGAGTCATGACTTAGGTCAATGATAGATGACGACGTTTTTGTCCGCTCGCTATCTTCCTGAGTCAAAAACTCTGAATAGTATGTAAAGAAAACCGGTCGCCTCAAATATGGCGACATCGGACCGAGAGGTCTTTACACTAGAACTTCGTCCCAAAATGGCGATAATGGACCGGAATGTCCCTAAACTAGCACGTCGTCTCCAAAACGGCAATCTCCACCCTTGAGATATACATTGCAATCGAAGCTCCAACGGCGTAGACTGTAACTCATGTCCTACTGGCTACACAGCTACTCCAGCAGTGAAGTCACCCTTAAGTCCCATTGGCAAACAGATGAGTCAAAAAAGGGTATGTCTACAAGCAAAATGGGCACGGATGAAAACCCGAAAGAGCGCCGTGGGTAAAAACAGCAGGGCTACCCGCGAGTTTGTGAAAACCCGGAAGGGCGCGATCTCGTTAAAAAAACGGCATGTTCACAAGCAAAATGGGGACAGATGAAAACCCGAAAGGGTGCCGTGAGTAAAAACAGCGGGGCTACCGGCGAGTTTGTGAAAACCCGGAAGGGCGCAATCTCATAAAATTTTCACTTACGAGATCCTCTCGACTCATAAGTAAAACTCCCCCTATGAGACCCTCACGGCTCATAGGATTCAAAAGTCTTAAGCTACAGGGATCCAAACCTGTTCTTAACCCATCACATTCCCCAAGTTGCCCTACAGGCGGTCCAATATTGGCCCTTATATACAATCCACGGGCACAAATAAATATAGCCCTCACCTAGTTCCACCAATGGCATGAAATATCCCCGTATGGTGAACGACATTTGTAAGTCCTCTCGACTTATAAAGAGAAAACACTCTTGCAAGATCCTTACGACCTGCAAGGGAGAATACACACTTAGGAATCCCCATGATTCCTAAGGAGAAAATACACCTACGAGATCCTCATGACTCGTAGGGAGAAATAACTTTATGAGACCCTTACGGCTTATAAAGTCGAAAAGTCTTAGTCGACAGGATCCTAACCTTGTTTAGTAAGCCATTTTTGTTCAAATCGACAAAGGCACATGATGATTCGCTCCTGGCAATATTCCAGTGGTGTCAATGCTGATGCCTAAACAGGTGTCAAACTCCAAGTCCTTTCACGGCACATGATAATTCGCTCCTGGCAATATTTCAGTTGTAGCGATGCTGATGTCAAGGTTGGTATCAGATTCCAAACCCGCAATAAAAAACATTAGCGAGCAAAAAAATGCATATGAAATAGTCGAAATGATGGGGCAACTCTCAATAAAAATTAGCGAGCAAAAAAATGTGCATATGAAACAGCCGAAATGTTTGGGCAACTCGTAATAAAAAATAGCGAGTAAAAAAGACGATATAGCCGAAATGATTGGGCACCGCGGATAAAAAGCCAAAATGATTGGGTAATCGTGACTTTTGCGATATGAAAAGCTGAAAAGATAGAGCATCGTAGAAATAAAAAATAAAAGGAAATTTTCTTTGCCCTACAGGTGAGTACACCGACCTTTGTATACAATCCATGGGTACAAATGAAAAAGGGAACCATGTTTTCTCACCTGGCTCCATCAAAGGGAGAGCCAGATCTTGATGGCAATATCTACAGCCTAGAGATCAGCCTGACGTTCCTTCTCAGTACAGATGCGACATCAACAAAGACCCAAGGGTCGAACAAAAAAGGAGCCATGGGAAATTCCTAGCTCCAAGTCTTGACGGTTCATATACAACCTAGAGACAATCCCGGTGTTCCTTCTCATTCCATCAAGATGCAGACGCAACGTCAACAAAGGCCCTGATTGTCGTAGAATATACGTTCTACCTTGTCCTATTTGTTCTACTTACCGCAATCAAGACTGTGTCGCTTTGCAGCTAGCCGGTTGAGCACGGGTCGTCCACAGGGAGATGGTAGTATATCTGTTCTTGTCTTAGATAAGTCAATTCAAGAACGTATATGTGTATGTTCAAATCTATCCTAAGAGTTCGTATTTATGTTCAAGTAAGCTTGTTAGGGTTAAAATTGGTTAGTAGAGTTAGAATTAGTCTTGTGCTTTTCTTTTGCCTTTCTTAAAATGATATTGGGATAATAGAACGTGGCGGGGATTAGGAGGACATAGGAATGGGATTTGCGAGGTTAAGCAAGCGTTCCAACGATAAATCCATTCCTAGTGCCCTTTTTCCTTCCGCTACATGCGCTTATTTCCAACCCTAGGCCAAACACCCGCAACTATGTATCCAATTAAGTCACAACTATATGTCACGTTGTAGTGAGCCCAAAGGACTTCTCGACTTAGGTCGCGGCTATATGTCACGTATAGCGCGCCTAAGTGAGAGGGTTGTGTTTGTTTGGTCTATGCTCGTTTCAAGGTGTTTGGCAAAGAAAAGCATAAGGGATTTTTCCGCCCCTCATACTAACCTTCCTTAGCCCCTAATAAGTGTGGAATTATTCACACATGAAAATAAAAACAAAATAAGAAGGAAGTAAAGAAAGAAAGGAAAAAATACGGTTTTACAAAATGGTAGCAAGCTAACTACTTGGGCCCTCAACTTAGCAAGGGACTCCGTCGAGTATCATGGCTTAAAAATACGGATAAAAAGAGAAGGAAAATAAAACAAGAAATAACAACAACTATTTAACAACAACAAATGAAATTATGCTAGGAATTAAAATTACACGACAAGAAATGAAATTACAATACAAGAAAATTAAAAATACAAGACAATAAAAACACCCTCATCTTTATTAAATTTCCACTCAAGAGCTTTCACTACACTTTAATGGAGGAAAGATGATGATGAAGAAGAAACAACAAGCTAAACTATACTAAAATCTAAATAAAAAGAAGCATTCCTATAATGGCTCAAAACTGAAGTATTTATAGGCAGAGAGCTGAAACCCTAGAGCCAAATTCTGAGCCACAATACAATTACCAATCTACCCCAAAAATATCTTCTGGCACCGAGTTGACTCGGCTGCGGAATCGCCGCGTATATGCCACATTTGCCGCGGTTCCGCGACTCTTTAGGGGAGTTAGGTTGTCATTATTTGTGAGGTTTGTTGTGTTGCTTTCTTCTATTGTTCTACATGTTCCAAATTGCAAAATTCTTCCAAAGTTTCTTCAGATTTGCAACATTCCAAAATGGCTTCACTTTTAACTCTTTTGACTTTTATCTCACTCGAGCTCCGCGCACCCATTGAATCTTGTGCTGCCCCTCTCGTGCTTTGTGCTTGTCCGAGACACGAATGACCACTGTTATTTTTCTTGTCTCTTGAACTGGTAAGCGGCACTGGACGGATACGGATGACCGGAAATCGGCTTTTATTTGTCTGTGGCAGATGTTCTGGATTTTGGCGTAACTGTGGAGATTTTGTATGATTTGCGTAATTTTGGACTAGGAACCTGTAACCTGTAAATATGTAGCAAACACGGATTAAAAGCACCTGCCTATAAACAAACGAGCAGAAGAATGGACGGTATTAAATGCAATATTCTAGTATAAACAAATACCCCCAAACTTAACTTTTGCTCGTCCCGAGCAAAACCAATTATTCAAAAAAAGTCCTAACCTCGCTTTCACAGGGAACGCGATTGCACTGAGCTCGTGCAACAAGCCGTTAAACCTTTAGGTGTCCCTAATAGAAAGAGTGTTGTCTCCTGAGGGTTTTCAGCGGATACTACCCATAAAATCTCGTTAAGCTAGTTTCGTAAGTTAACGTCGACTCTACTCCTATGGTTTAGCATCTAAGTAAGAAATTCTATCATCCTAAGTAAGAAATATCCAAGTCTTATTTTTCACACCTCCTATTTATTCAACCTTAGATCCAATACATTTCGACAGTTTAAAAAGATCTCGGTTTCTCCTGAGTTTTCCTTCAAAAGCGCAGTCTCCGATCCAGAATTTCTATCAACTTTACGGAAAACAAAGTCTTATGCTTTATTCTTATTTTTCCTCCAAACATCGATCGTATACCCTCACGCGTGTGTAAATTTTTCACCCCTACACTCAAGAATTCAATTCAAACTATAGTACCCTTGCCTTAATACCTAATACTATTTCTTTTCGTTAATGATGGACAGTTTTGCTCACACACCTTTCATGTGACTATTAATGCTTCTTGAGACACTAACTAGCCGATTACTGAATGTGTGAGCTTAAAGCGTAAATAGCAGTTTCCAGGTCTTGACTTTATTTTTTTTCTTTTTTCTTTTCTTTTTTCTTTCAAGACCGGATATATTTTTCAATAATGCTCTTTTGGTGGTTAGCTTTAAATACCGTTTTTTCTTTCATACTAGGCTTTCAGACAAGAGTATTTCTAGGTATCTTCTACTATACCAAGTTTCAAGGTGCGTGTATGTGCAGTTTTTAGGGTATAAACTTTCTGAATTTGGACTTAAGAATAGGAACTAGTTTTCAAACTTATCCTACAATAAAACTTTCAATACTTTCCCTTCATCTCGACTTAACTCAAGAACCGAACTCAAGATTACCTACTTCTAAAAAAACTGCAAGGACGTATATTTATCAAGGTTAAACAGAAGGAGGGTTATTTTTAGGGTTTTCAATTGCTAAGCCTAAGATTTAGTTATTTCTAACATATCAACTAAATTTTCGGAACAAAAATCTAAATTACCCTACTAGCTAACTTGACGACAAAGTTTTTATATTTTTGGAATTTTTTTTCGATTTTTGTAGGTTTTTAAATAAGTATGCAAATGCAAAATATACACATGAATGCGAAGGTAGGAAGCTTACCGAGCACACCCCCAAATTTAAACTTAACAGTGCCCTCACTGTCATGCTACGCTAAGAGGGTCAGAATTGTCGGCGCTTCCTTGTTTTTTTTACTTTTCTTTTTATTTTTACAAAACAAAAGGAAAACCAAAATATATATACACAAAAAGGCCCCCCTCCTAAATTTAAGTAAAATAGTGTTGCCACTGTTTAAGCGTTAAAGTTCAGAGTTAGGGGGGAGAGAACGGTATTAATCTATATAAGGCCTTACACAGGCCAAAAGTTAACACCAACCATTCAAAAAATTTATCGCGATATCGTAACGGTTGGAGAAAGAATGTGTAGAGGAAAGAGAGGAAGAATACGCGAGACCGTGTGTGGATGGAAGCAGCATACGGTCTCGGTGGAGGAGAAGAATGGCGGAAGGAGAAAAAAATGGAATACGAACTTGAGGGTGAAAATGAATTGAATAAATTAGTACAGTCTGTAATAATTGGAGTGAATGAATGGAGTGTACTAATCTATCAACATGTTGAGAAATAGGGTCAAACCTCTCAAGATTCGTAAGAAAACATGGGTAGACCGAACTTGGTGAACCAGACATAAGAAATGGAGGTGATACAATGTCTTGCAAAGTGGAAACGATAGAAAGGATGAAGGGAAGTGATTGAGGAATGGTATTGGTTAAATGTTCAGGAGGATGGTCACAGTCAATGGAAAGGATATGATGAATTGAAAAATCCGACTCATCAAGTAAAACTTCTTCATCATCAATGCTATCCTCAAAATTCTCCTCAAAATTTAGCTCATCCATGCATTCATCATCAATTTCCAGACGCATATGGGGTTCGGGAAAAACTGTTAATGACTCGGGATGATGTCCACACAGAAGTGAAAGGATATGATGAATTGGTGAGAAAAACTCATCCAAAACTATGGGTTCATCATCCAAAATATTCACAGCGTCGAAATCCTCAATCAAGTGAAAATCAAATTTCTCAGACACCTCATCAAAAGCATGGATTTCAATCAATTATGGTTCTAGATTGGAGGTGTAGAGATCAAAAGGATTGGGTATGGTTTCACTTGAAATGAACTTTTCACAATCGAGTAAATCAAACACTACAAAGTTGCACAACTCATTAAACATTCTATCTTCAATTGATGATTCATGTGGGACACTCGATAAACTTTTGAAACCGGAGGGTTGGAATTCAATTTGCAACGGGTAGGTTTGATCTGGAAGGGTGTACTACTCAAATTCTCAAATTGTCCAATGGCCTCATCATACATTGGAAAATGTGGAGTTAGTTGTAAACTAGCAGTCGGTTCACAAGATTGTATGAAGGCGGCCATGGATGCATTCACTTCCTCCATTTGGCATGAAGCTGCCCGAAATTCTTCTAATGATTGGTCCAGACTAGACATGGGCTGTGAAGAGGTTTCAGTAAAACATTCAAAGTTGTTTAGATACGTGAAACTCCCAAAAGGCTGTTCAGAAGCAATGTCTAGGGAAAGTGTAAAAGTCGGGTAGGATTGATAGGAATTGAATGGTTGGACAGAATTAGGATCAACGTTATGATAAGAAGGTGATTGGAATTTTTGTCCTAACGAGTTCGAAGTGGTGAAAGGCATGAAAGATTGGCTACGGGATTGTGCAATATGGACATTGGCCTCGGTGTCACAACATGACTCTCAGATGGGGTATCAACATGAGAAGGGGTGAATGTTTGAAATGGTTGATACGAAGTGGATTGCGGAGTACAATTGTTTGTCCTAGACGCGTCTATCCGATCTCTCAAATAAATTTTGGGTATGGATGGATTGTTCGAAGTTCGGCCAAAGCAAGAACCGTAAGAAGAAATGTCTAGTTGTGGGTACCAAATTCGGCAAGAGTTGGTCATTTTAGGGTACCCATGTTATGAAAATTATAACAACTCCAATTTTAGTGTACATAAAATTCATTTAAAGTTAATGTATATTTGGGGTATTTACAATTCCTGTGAGTACTATAAATATTTGACTTACTTTTGAACAGCAAAAAGGAGCATGCAGCTCATTGGTAAGACCTTGCACTGCAGAAAATCAAGACGAGCCCCAACTGGCCCGACTCGGGCCGACGAAACGGTTGACTAGGCTGGCACCGCCAGTCCAACTCGGTCCGATCCCTAATTTTCTTTAACCCCCTTCATCCTTTGGACTACCCCACTCCCCTACACTGTTTAAATTCTCTGCAATTAACCAGAGAATTAAAATACCCTCTTTTAATCCTTTTGAATGCAAATTTAAATGCATTTTTTTATCACATCCTAACCCTAATTTTTCTTATAAATAACACACTCAAATCACCCCTCCTCACTCCCAAATCTCTGCCCAAACTCTCAAGAAAAATTCCCAAGTCTTTTGTATGCAATTGGAGTTAGCAAAAGGGCGAAGTTCCGACAAACTTCCGACGGCAATCTGAGGAGATTCCGAGGACGAAACGACGCACCGGCACCTCCCACCTCTTCCTCTTTCTCTCCTATAGCCAATCACCCTGTAAGTCCCTACTTCTTCCTCTTTTCTCTATTCTAAAAACATTCAAAACTAAAACCCGACAGAAGCGGAGTTAGTCCGACTTCCGATTCGGTTTTCTTTAAAAACTACAATTTTTCTTAATCAAGATACTTTCATATCATCACATATTGTTCATTAAACATTAACAAACTTAATAAAATAAGTTGCACATCAAACTAATTAATTTTGTAACTTTTATTATACTTTTTCAGAAAAATACCATATAGTTTAGTTTCGACATAAACCATCATACTTCCTTATTATACCTATAGATAGCTCACGAGGTAATGACCTACCTCCTCACAAAACTCATATCTAATATAGCACGATGGAATTTAAGAACATAGATTTGGGAAAACACGACTTTACATATAACTATCTTCAACTGATAAAACATTTTTCTACAAGAAGTGTATTTTAAAAAATCTTTGCAATTGCATCTCTACAACCCATTTGGAGAACCCGTTCGGGATGGTACGGATTATTGCACATCCTCGGGCTTAGTTGAGTGAGATGCAGACCTCCGCAAGGAGCATACGATCTCGAAAGATTTAAAATACAATTTTCTTTCGAAAATGTGATTTCTATTATAAATAAAACTTATATTTTTAATAAATAAATATATATGTAATTAATATCAAAATATCTATTTTTAATATTTATAATATTCCACATTTCCAAAATTCAAGAAAAGCATCTCATTTACAAGAAAATACCATACAAATCCAATATTACAAATAAATACTATATATTATGAAATTAGGTTTTATTCACTAGAAATGTCACATTGATAAAATATACATCGATGAAAACTCTAAACACGATAATAAAATACTTGAGGTGTATTTTGAAAATATAACAAAACTATTTTTACATAAAACACCCTCAAGTTATACTAAATTATAATAAAGACCCTAGTAAACATAGGTTTAAGCAGGACCAGTCTTTTGAGCCTCATGGAGCCGGAGATATGGGTGCTTGCCTATTTAAGGTAGACAACTTAACAAACGGTGTTATCAATATGGTAATTGTCTTTGAAAAAGACACAAATCCTGTCGTCCATGTGCAGCAGTTACCGATAACACCAAAACAGAATTCAGCACTTCAATTTCTTTTCTAATTATCCGACTCAGACTGAGTCTCAATATAATCAATCTGACTTGAATATGATTCAAGTATCAAACTTCAATACAATATGGATCTATGAATCCGTCT
The DNA here is from genome assembly GCA_030015575.1 of Agapanthus africanus. NCBI lineage: Eukaryota > Viridiplantae > Streptophyta > Magnoliopsida > Asparagales > Amaryllidaceae > Agapanthus > Agapanthus africanus. Next base: position 158,556,050 of record JASDDO010000014.1, on the reverse strand, counting down.
ATTCAATTTAATCAATCTATATTGACCGAACCGAACCATGGATATATTCCATCTACATGTTCATCCATTATATCCGTTCCATTACTGATATTATGATTTCGGCAAGTCATCCATCTATATAAATAATGACAATACAATACAAACAATACAATCAAGACATCGCGGGGTTTATAAGGGGTAGATTGGTACGGAAGGTGTTAAAAGTGGCACTAGACTGTAACCATAATACACCTAAACTGAATTCAATTGCCGTTGTATCATGGCTGAACGGTTCCTTGTGCTCCGTATACCTTAGTCTCCAGAGTAGTGGGACTCCTCTCGTATACACTGGCATTCTTCTGTACTAAACTACAAACAACAGCGTTAACATTAAATACAACATTATAACAATATACTCTCTATTCTGTCTATTCCATTCTTGTCTATTTACAGGACTTACCGAGCGATTTGTTCGCTGACGACATTTTCTTTCTTTTTCTTTGGAATGTCGTAAGGTGATTCGGACTCACTGGAGATCGAGCCCACCAGCGAGGATTTGGACCAGCTAGCTTTCGACCCGGAGCTCTAGTTACTTGTACATTTCATTTCAGTATTTTCCATTTCTGTTATGCCGCTGTTTAGGCATTGCTTTTCATTCCATATATTTACTTTTCAGATGTATTGTAAAAAGAATGTTAATAAATAAAGTTGCTGTTCAATTATATCTATTGTCTTTGTCTCTTGTGTATTTTACTTATATTGCTTAGATACGCTTAGCGTGTTTACTTCTGAGTAAATACGTAGCGGCCTCGTCACGTCCTATGCCCGCATATCGGAAAGTGGGGCGCGACAAAAGTGGTTGAATTTTTAAAATTTTTTTTTGAAGTTTTTGAAATTGTTTGTTTGGTTTTTGAAAGAATACGGAATTTTGGGACTAAACTTTACATAAGCACAAGCACAATCACAACATGCATAAACAATACCTAGAGCTAGGGTCTTCAAAGTCCAACTAGACCGCTCCGTGACTTCTAAGCGACAAGTTGCAGGGTAACCCTAGAATCGCCACTTCACTGCCAATTGTGGCCAGGTAAGCACAAGTGAGGTAAGGAGGGTTCCCGCTCATAAATCACCGTGAGACGGGCCTTTTAAAATCACCTCCTCACTTTTCTAGCTTAGGCACCATAAACTCAAGTTTAGATAAACGACCGATTCCCCGCAACCTTCACTTGTCCTAAATGAGCGCGAAAAGTCCTTATAGGTTCGGTCTAGATATTTTTTTATTAACTTAAGGTAATGCGTATACTTTTTGTGATTTGTGGGGTCTTAGGAAGGGTGATAAAATCCCCACCCAATCTTAATTGGTGTTCAAGCCCCTTAATATCCGTATTATAATATGCAAAGCGGTAAACAAACAAAATCTAAAACAACAAAAAAATTTATTTGGCGGCGGTGCAATCTGTGCAAATAAATCTGTAGAAAATACAATTCAGTGAGTTCACAGAGGGGTTTTAGAGTAAAAAGAAGGGGTGGAAAAAAACTAAGGCTCAGAAGCCTCAATAGAATCGCGGAACCATCGCGAAATCCAAGCTTTGACCGCGGTTCCACGGTCAAAATGTAGACTTCGGGCTTCAACTTTGGTCCCTGCAATCCACTTGTTCTCAACTTCAAAATGAAATGCTCTGTTTCTTGATTTGATTACTGTACTTGCTCCAGATGGCCTGCACACTTGCACACAAAAAATATCAAAAAATAACAAAAAGGTTTTTTGTTATACACATACACACACACACACAAAAAGAATATTAAACCGAATAACAAGAAAGAAATACGTTACCGTCTCCCTGGCAACGGCGCCATTCTGGTATAAACAGGCCCAAAGTTCGAAACAAAATGGAGCCATGGAAAATTCCTAGCTCCAAGTCTTGACGGTTCATATACAACCTGAAGACAATCCCGGCATTTCTTCTCATTCCATCAGGATGCGGACACAACGTCGACAAAGACTCAAAGGTCAAATCAAAAGTGGAGTCACGGAAAAACCCTAGCTCCAAGTCTTGACGGTCCATACACAACCTAAAGACTACCCGACGTACCTTCTCATTCTGATAGGATGCAGACACAACGTCAACAAAAGGCCCAAGGGTCGAAACAAAACGGAGCCATGGCATATTCCTAGCTCCAAGTCTTGAAGGTTCACATACAACCTAAAGACTCCTCTGGCGTACCTTCTTATTTTATCAAGGTGCAGATGCGATGTCAACAAAGGCTCCAATGAGCCAAATCAAAAAGGAGTGACGGCAAAATCCTAGATCCAGCTCGACATTCTTCTCGTTACAGTAGACGCAATATCAACAAAGGCTCCAAATAGCCAAATCAAAAAGGAGTGACGGCAAAATCCCAGCTCCAGCTCGACATTCTTCTTGTTACAGCAGACACGATGTCAACAAAAGCTCCAAATAGCCAAATCAAGATGGAGCAACGGCAAACTCCTAGCTCTAAGTCTTGACAGTTCATATATAACCTAAAGACTACCTCGGCGTTCCCTCTCATTCTATCAGGGTGCAGACGCAATGTTGACAAAATCTCCAACGAGCCAAATCAAATTAGAGCAAAGGCATATTCCTAACTCCGGACATCAACTGCAATACATACAGCATAGAGGTCCTACAGATGTCTACCATACTTCAGCAAAGAAACGATATGGCATCATCAAACGAAAATGAAGCAATGGCAAATTCCTAGCTTTAGGGTATCGACGGCAACTTATATAAAGCCTAAAAGACTATCGGGGGTCATCCCACACCACCGCGGAGTGGTTATGACTCATCGGGGTTCCAAATTGAGCCTAACCTCAAATAAAAAGCGACATGGCAAATTCCTAACGCTTGTTCTTCTGGCGATCATATAGCCTAAGGAGATTACTTAAAAACATCTTGTCCGGCCCTCGAAGGGATCAGAGACATGACATTTGCGGGGCAACTCGAACAATGGCTTAAAGACCGCATATCGAGGAATACATCAGCCAACGCGACGATACCACGGACCAAAGCCCTAGTACCGCAAAACCTAACGGACCTCTGTCGTAAAGAACATGGGTTATCTATATATAATGTTAGGATAAGTTTGTCTGTAAACCCAAGGGAGGTAAACTAAACAAACTCCGAAATGAGTCCATAAACTAAACAAACTCCGAAATAAGTCCATAAACTAGAAACTCCGAAATGAGTGAATAAACTCCAAACTCCAAAATGAGTACATAAACTAGAAACTCCGAAATGAGTGAATAAACTCCAAACTCCAAAATGAGTACATAAACTAAAGACTCTGAAACGAGTGAATAAACTACGGACTCCGAAACGAGTGAATAAACTACGGACTCCGAAACGAGTAAGTTAACTAATTAGCGCCACATTAAGACATCAAAACACAGATAAGTGCATGCAAAAAAATGTATATTCTTATTCACGAATCAAAATGTTTAAGAGATACAATTAATACAAAAGGGGGAATACAATTACAATTGTTAAGTAAGCGGGGCTTTCAACAAATTGGCAACCCGCTCACGCACTCCCCGCAGCTCCTCCTCGCATGCTACTACTGCGGCCAACCCATCTTCAATTTGAGCCCGTTGTTGCAAGTATGATAAAAACTTCTCAGCGATTTCCTGCTTAGAAACTTCGCAATCTTGCATGCCCCGCTCGGCAAAGTCAAGTTTCCGCCTCAGCGCTAGCCCATCAGAAATATATTGTTGGAGCTTTTCGAAAATGACTTGCAGCTGAGCGGCATTCTCCTCGATCTGGGCGTGCAATTGGATAGATTCGCCAGAAGCCGTCTCATGCTCCTTTCACTTCAGGGTCAAGTTTTGTTCAAAATATTGAATGAAATCGGCACTTTGCTTGATCCACGCGACCCGCTGAGCCTTCAAGGTCAATACTTCAGGAACGAGACGCTTGAGCTCGATCTCATGTAGACAAGCTTCAATCCTCTTACAATAGTCGTCCCAAAAGCCGACGAAATCTTCGTTGTGGAAATTCACAAGCGTCTCCAGCATAGGGTTGACTTCATCAACATAATCCGCAGCAGAGGTGAGAGCCTCGGCATCAAGATCATCGATAAATTCGCATAACATCCGCCTGCTAGTTACAGAGCCCTTGGAAGATTGACGCTTAGCAAAAGGTCCCGTAGGCATGGGAATGCAAGACTCAAAAGGGACCGAAGCCTGAATAGTTGCTGCAAAACAGATCGCGCACGAATAAGGGTCAGATTTCAACTTGAAAGATAAAAAAGCTGATGGACGAGATCTACCGTACCAGCTGTTGAAAGTGGCATGATAGGGAGCATAGGAGGCTCGGCTATTCCTTCACTCCCTCCCTCGAGCCGTGGTACTGTGGCCAATATGAGGAAAGATTAGCAACATAATGAAAAGAAGAAACACCAAGCGAGGAGTATACTAACCAATGCCGGAAGGGGTAACGAATTCCGACTGGAAGGCAAAATGCGGGCTTAACATCTGGTGTAAGTGATCAAAGAGCACTCCTACAGGATTGCGACAATATATGGTTAATGCAGGAAAATGGTATCTATACTGAAGAAAAGAAATGATAAATCTTCACCTTCCAGAGTTCGGAGAGACGTAGAAGAAAGGGGTGGAACCGTGGCAGTCAGTGCAATGACAGGCTACAATTCTTCAGTCAATACAGCATTAGGGTCTACCGTGCCTATACTCAGAATAAAAGAGATATCGTTAAATGTCTAGTGGGATTAAAAACTCAAAGATAATAACTCAAGGAGTACCTGACAGAGCAGAAACTGAGACAGTGCCCGAAGCATCACCAGCAGTGATGGCTTCCTCGGTTTCCATTGGGAAAATGGATTCAGCACCTACACCTTCATCCCGTGACTCGATAAGGGCCATCGTAATGATTGCATCCCCCGTCGATATCAAGGATCCACAGGGAGAAGAAGCGACAGTCGGAGCGATCCCAGATTCGAGAGAAAGGTTGGTCACTTCAGGCTCTTTAGTCGCCGGCACTTCACTTGCCACGCCATCACCTAAATTTGGCCCTGTTAAGAAATGCGTGTGTTATGATGCAAAAAAAAGGCTGTTACTAAGAATCGTGCGTTGTTCTACCTTGAAGTAGTCGTTCAATATTTTCTCGGGCCGCATGCATAACCTGTCTATGGGTGTTCATAACATAATATTGCATTTTGTATTCCCCATTCTTATGCATTTAAGAATAAAAACAGGTGCTTTTGACCCATGTCTGCTACATGTTACAGGTTACAGGTTCTGGGAGCAAAAACAGTGAAAAACACAAAAGACGACACAAAAGAAGGATTTTTGACCAACAAATAGGAGGATCTTAGTCAAGCCTATAAGAAGAACAGTTCACCATCAACAAGGCAACGCAAGGTCCACAAATGCAAAGCGGACGGTTAAAAATCCATTGCAAAGTGTTCACTGAAGATCTGGAATCACTGTAGAAGCCCAAATGGAAAACTAACTGAAGAAGTGAAAAGCCCAGAAGAAGCTAAAGAAGCCCAGGAAAATTCATCAAATGATCTCACCATTGGGCCGCGGAACCGCGGCCCAAGCGCGCCAATGCCGCGGTTCCGCGGCCTTATAAAGCCCTCATTCAAATAAAATATTACCATAATGTTGAGTCGGCTATGGAAAGATTTCCTGGGGATATATTTATAAGTCTAGACATGCGGTTCAAGATGTAACCTAGGGTTTCCTATTCTCTATAAATAGGAACCCAAAACATTGTATTTTCTTTATGCCTCCTTTTAATGAAATAAAATTCAGAAATTCTTTTGGAGAGCATCGGTGTTTCCTTTCCATTCAGAAATTCAGATCTGACAACCCTGCATGGATGATTGGAGGGATGCATCTGTAAGTAGATTTAATTTCTCTCCCTAGTGTAGATTTCAATTCTTTGCTCTAGGTAGATTTAATTTCATGCCCTAGGAACTTGTTTAGGGTTTAGCTTTGGGGAAGGATTTTGAGAAATGAGATCTCTCATCCCTTTCTTACCCACCAAATATTTACAATAGGACTCCATGCATACGCGCACACACCGCGCCCTACGGCATCCTACCCCTCGAGGTAACGATGACACCGTAGTGTAAGCCCGGTTGCGCGCGTTTTCCATGGAGGTTAGGGTAAGGATCTCTAAAGGAAGGACAAGAACCTAGAGGAAGGAACACCTTCCCGAATGGATCTAATCCCCTTTATTGATAATTACCATAACTCCTCACAGATCTTCATTCGGGTATAGAAAGCGTTGAGATTTACTTGCATTTCCAAACCATCCCTAAACCTAACCCTAGCAAGAATAGATCTAGATAATTGCCCTAGGTTAATTAGATTTTTTAGATTTAATAATCAACCGAACACCCTTCGGAATTAACTCGTAAGAACGAATCGGAAATTCACAACATCCCTGTGGACCGACCCGTACTCACCGGCTAGTTTCATGCGACGCCGTTCTTGATTGCGGTTACTAGATAGTTTTTGAGATCAATCAAATGGCGTCGTTGCCGGGGATGGCGTAGAACTTTCCATTTCGCAATTTCGGGTTAATCATAAAATAAAAAATCATAAAAATCTGAAAAACCCCAAAAATTATAAAAATATATCAATTGTTATTTTTGGAAAGGGTACTGTGTTGTTTGAATCTTGCAGGATCTACACAAAGACGGATCTGGAAATTTCTAGAAGGCAAATCAGAAAAGGGTACATCAGAACAGAGGGAGAGTGCCTCAACAGAGCCGTACAATTTTTTTCACGACCCGATCCCGCAGAACAACCGCGGAACCGCGGCCTTGATGAGCTAAAAACCGCGGAACCGCGGCTATTTGGACTGTTCATCGCAAAATTTTTGACTGGTTTGCTTTCTAATCCTCCCCTCTGCAAATTCCCATATATCTTTTCTGGAAATTCCTGCAAGATTCCGTGCGCTTTAAAAATATATTCCTTTCCAAAATAAAAATCTTGTGCAGGATTTTTGGGCCCCGCTTGATATAAAATTGATTGCAAGTAATATTGTGCTGTTGCTTATCTTTTCTCTAAAATCTTTTTGCAACAAAATTTTCCTAATAAAGAGAAAAAATAAAAAAAGAGAATAAGGAAAATTTTATAGGAACTTGCAAAATTTTGGCCGCAAATAGATTCTTGCACCACCACAAACCTTTTTTCTTTTCACCCTTTCTTACAACATGGGTACCCCACATAATAAATCATTAGCCGAACTTTAGTATCCCAAACCTAATTTTGCGTCGTACGTTAATTTGTTCGGTCAATTTAAAGACGATTCCTCCATGCCTAAAAAATCTTTGAAAGATCAAATAGAGGCGTCTAGGAGAAATAATTTGACTTTTCAACCCACTTTGTGTCAACTAAGTCAACTTTCACCACCTACATATGTTGATACCACTTCTTCAAGTCCTTCTGTCACTCCTAGACCAATGTCCATTGCTGAGCATATTGCTAAATCTCGCAGTCGATCTTTCACCCCTCTCCACTCATTTAGTTTTAGGGATCCGCACGATTATTCACCTTGTTATCCATATGTTGACCCTACCCCTGTCCTACCACCCACTTCCTACCAGTCCAACCCGACCTTACCACCCTCACTAGACACTGTTTCCACACAGACATTAGGGAGTTTTGCATATCCACACGATTTTGAATCTTTTACCGAAACCCCCTCACCACCTAAGTCTAGTTTGGAAGAGTCGTTGGAAGCTTATATTGCTGCAAGAAATAAAATGACTAGGAATGTGGAAGCGTCCGTGGCCGCCCTTATGCAACCTAGTGAACCGGTAGCTACTTTCCCGCTAGCTCAAAATTTTTTAATGTATAAGGCGGCAGTTGGAAAGAGTGAGAATGAGAGAGGATTTTCAAATCAAACCTACCCATACCCAATTGAATCCAACAACTCCTGTTTTCCATCGATTGCCCTAAATAGTTCACCTGTTGAAAATAAAAATGAGTTGTGTGATTTTGTAGTGTTTGATTTGCCAAATTGTGAGGAACTCCTTTCGAGTGAAACCGCACCTAATCCTTTCGATCTTTATACCTCCCATCTAGAACCTAAATCGATAGATATCCATGCTTTTGATGAGGTGTCTAAAGAAATTGATTTTCACTTGATTGAGGATATAGACGCCGGAAATATTTCGGATGATGAACCTGTCGATTTAATTGAAATTTTATGTTCAAATTATCATCCTGAGTTATTAAATGTTTCTCCCGAATCTCATATACGTCTAGATTTTGATGATAATGGCATGGATGAGTTGAATTTTGAGGAAAATTATAAGGATAGTATTGAGGAGAGTATTGAGAATAATATTGAGTTTGAACTATTCTTGTTTGATGTGTCGGATTTTCCAATTCATCCTCCCGAGCCTTTAACTGTTATATCACCCTCCCTCCTTTCCATCATTCCGACCACGCAAAAGATCACGCTTGAAGACTGTGAGCTTGAAATTTTTTCCTTTGAATCTGACACAGTTCTCACAGCCGATAACATTTACGAGTGTTTCACTTTTTTGGACGATGTTGATGACTCACCGCCCGAGTTTGAGTCCTTTACATTTTCAGATGAGTTAGTTGAACCATCAGACTCGGTTGCTTACAGTCGTTTCGAACCATTGATGGAATCTTTCAAGTTCGAGACAGTTTACTACGGTGAGAATGATACTATCCCTAATTCACTCCCTTTCGTCTTTCCCCTTGTTCCGACCGAACAAATGACCGTTACGCTTTCATCTCCGATACCAAGTTCGGCGTACCCATGTTTTCTTGCGAATCTTGAGAGATTTGACCCCATCTCCCGACGGGTGGATAGGTTAGCGCAATCGCTTATAACACATCGGTCATCACATATTGCGCTAATTTATTCACTCGATTTACACCCTCAAGTTCGCGCGACCCTTCTTTCTCCTTTTCGCCCTTCTTCTCCCCCACCGAGACCATATTCTACCATTCTTCTTTTCACACGGTCTCGCGTGTTTCTCATTTTCTTGCACCAACTATACCATTACCACGATAAGATTTTTGAATGGTTGGTGCTAACTTTTGGCTTGTGTAAGGCCAAGCTTAAGTTTGGGGGGAAAGTTGTTGTATATATGTATATATATTTTTGTTTTCTTTTTCTATAAAAAAATATAAAAAATTTTCAAAACATTAAAAATATAAAAAAATATTTATAAATAAATAAACAGGGGAGTGCCGACATTTTGACCCTCTTGGTTTAGCATGACAGTGAGGACACTGTCAAGTTCAAGTTTGGGGATATGCTCGGTACGTCTTCTTCCTTCGCATTCATTTGTACATATTTTTGCATTTGCATACTTATTTGAAAAAACCATAAAAATTGAAAATTTTCAAAAATTATAAAAATTATTGTATTCAATTTTGGCCATATTTGATTTGAGTTTGACAGTTAGGTTAACTGGCTAGGAACAACTAGATCTTAGACTTAGTAAATTAAAAACCCTAAAAATAACCTTCCTTAAAGTTTAACGGTAGAAAGTATATGCCTTGTAGTTTATTTAGAAATAGGCAAATTTTGGGTTCACTTCTTGGGTTAAGTCAAAATGAGGGAAGAGTATTGATGTTCTTATTAGAGTATAAGTTTGAAAAATTGTTCCTAACTTAAGTCTAGATTCTGAAAATGTATACCCCACAATTTGCACAATCACGCACCTTGAAACTTGGAATAGTAGAAGAAACCTTGAAATGCTCTTGTCTAAAGTCCTTTGTACGGAAAAAAATACAAGTGTCAATAAAGAATAAAAAAAATGGACACTGGTTTTTTGTGATTACTTAAGGCTGCAAAAATAGAAAAAAATATTTAGCGAGGGTGCTTCATCACTTAGTGCCTTAGACCAACTGGTTTGGGAGTCACTGCTAAAGCCTTGGGCGTTGCAAAACTAGGAAGTGAGCTTTAAAGTGCTAGCGCATCTTGTAATCGGTTGTTGGTACCTCAAGAAGTATTAACGGTCGCATGAAGGATGTGTAAGCAAATTTCATTTAAAAAATTCACTAATTAATAAGTGCGTTGGACAATGGACGAGAGTACGATTGCTTGATTTGAATTTCCAAGTGTAGGGGTGATATTTACACACACGTGGGGATATGTGATTAGAGTTTAGATGAGAGAAAGGAATGAAGAATAAAACTTGTATCTTTAGTAAGGGTTGATAGAAATTCCTAAGTGGAGATGGAACCCTAAAAGGAAAACTTAAGAGATGCTGAAAGCTAAGTAAGTCTATAGAACATATATAATCTTAAGTTAAATGATGAGGAAGTGTGAAGAATGTGGGTGGATAATTTATGAGTCAACGATAATAGAATTCCCTGTTAGAAAACCTAAATGGAAAACAAAAGTCGAAAAAGCCAAATTGATAGGATTTTGTGGGTAGTATCCGCTGAAAACCCTCAGGAGACAACACTCCTCCTACTAGGGACACCTAGAGGTTTAACGGCTTGTTGCACGTGCTCAGTGCAATTGCGTTTCCCTGCGAAAGTGCGGCTAGGTTAGAGTTTTATCGAGAATAAATAATAAGTTTGCTCGAGGACGAGCAAAAGATAAGTTTGGGGGTATTTGTTCATAACATAATATTGCATTTTGTATTCCGCATTCTTATGCATTTAAGAATAAAAACAGATGCTTTTGACCCATGTCTGCTACATGTTACAGGTTACAGGTTCCGGAAGCAAAAACAGTGAAAAACACAAAAGACGACACAAAAGAAGGATTTTTGACCAACAAATAGAAGGATCTTAGTCAAGCCTAGAAGAAGAACAGTTCACCATCAACAAGGCAACACAAGGTCCACAAATGCAAAGCGGACGGTTAAAAATCCATTGCAAAGTGTTCACTGAAGATCTGGAATCACTGTAGAAGCCCATATGGAAAACTAACTGAAGAAGTGAAAAGCCCAGAAGAAGCTAAAGAAGCCCAGGAAAATTCATCAAATGATCTCACCATTGGGCCGCGGAACCGCGGCCCAAGCGCGCTAATGCTGCGGTTCCGCGGCCTTATAAAGCCCTCATTCAAATAAAATATTACCATAATGTTGAGTCGGCTATGGAAAGATTTCCTGGGGATATATTTGTAATTTTGGACATGCGGTTCAAGATGTAACCTAGGGTTTTCTATTCTCTATAAATAGGAACCCAAAACATTGTATTTTCTTTATGCCTCCTTTTAATGAAATAAAATTCAGAAATTCTTTTGGAGAGCATCGGTGTTTCCTTTCTATTCAGAAATTCAGATCTGACAACCCTGCTTGGATGATTGGAGGGATGCATCTGTAAGTAGATTTAATTTCTCGCCCTAGTGTAGATTTCAATTCTTTGCCCTAGGTAGATTTAATTTCATGCCCTAGGAACTTGTTTAGGGTTTAGCATTGGGGAAGGATTTTGAGAGATGAGATCTCTCATCCCTTTCTTACCCACCAAATATTTACAATAGGACTCCATGCATACGCGCGCACACCGCGCCCTACGGCATCCTACCCCTCGAGGTAACGATGACACCGTAGTGTAAAAGCCCGGTTGCGCGCGTTTTCCATGGAGGTTAGGGTAAGGATCTCTAAAGGAAGGACAAGAACCTAGAGGAAGGAACACCTTCCCGAATGGATCTAATCCCCTTTATTGATAATTACCATAACTCCTCACAGATTTTCATTCGGGTATAGAAAGCGTTGAGATTTACTTGCATTTCCAAACCATCTCTAAACCTAACCCTAGCAAGAATAGATCTAGATAATTGCCCTAGGTTAATTAGATTTTTTAGATTTAATAATCAACCGAACACCCTTCAGAATTAACTCGTAAGAACGAATCGGAAATTCACAACATCCCTGTGGACCGACCCGTACTCACCGGCTAGCTTCATGCGAAGCCGTTCTTGATTGCGGTTTAGAAATAGTTTTTGACATACGAATCAATGGGCAGTAGACAGGGCAGAAGGAACGTCCACCATAAGAATGCCAGTGGGTTAAGCATTACTCGAACCCGCACCCATAGCCAAGAGAGCTTGACGTTCCCTCGCAGTGTGCTTTCTACGCTTCCTCTCAGCCTGGGCTGTATGAGCCGATCGCCTCGAAACTTCTGATAAGGGGACATCATCGTCCAAATCGAGCTCGGCCTGCGGTTCTGCTGTGGCATCCATCATCGGCTGCTTCTGCAACACCTCCTGCGGTGGCCTTGGGAAGGCCTCAGCCGTAGCCGATGGCTCTGAAGGCTTTTCTACATCACCACCCAGGGTTGGCACTAAATTTTGAACAACCTGGGTTGTGGTGGTTCCTATAATAGGATAAAGAAAAGGATCAGATCATAAATAAAAAGAACTAAAAATATAAAGGTGTAGTGAAGCGAATCATACCAAGGCCCAAGAAGGCGTGGAGCCTCTCCTCCTCTTCAAACATCTTGATGGAAGTCGAGAGAGCCTCTTCAGCAGAAATACCTATTAAGGAAGAGAGGGTTAGTAAAGCATAATAAATTGAGAAAAAAGGAGGGGATATATACATGAGAGTATAAATGAAGTATACCGGACTCCACAATAGAGGCTAACGCCGCCTGTTCACGGGCCAGTCGTTTGGAAGCTTCAATGGCAGCCTGAAGATCGGTATCAGTCACAAGCGCATCGAACAGACCAACATTGGTGCCATACTCGTACAAGCCCTCGCTATAGGGGGTATGGGGCTCCTGTCTGAATATGACATTAAAAGAAAATAAGGATTTCTTTCTCTTCTGCGAGCTGGCACCAACACCCAATGATAAGAGTTTTACGGGTCTCTTCAGACGGTGAGTCCCAATCTCCGAACCAATGCCCGACTCTGGGGATGCTATAGCTATCGCAGTCGCAGGAACATCCGGTCGAAGCCTATCAGGAAAAGCTCGTGGGACTACAGCCGTAGCGATATCTCTTAAAGAAGGATGAACGATTGTCCGTCATTTCAGCAGGACCGCTGGATTACTAGTAGGAACAGCATCCTTATGGTCAAGTAGCAGCCACTTTTCCTCCCTAATGATAGCACCCGTTGCATGTTGGTACCAAGCAACGTAAGCATTCGATGCCCTTAGAGTATAACCCGGCTCACTGACAAGGAAGCGGGACCCCGTATTTAGACGCATGAAGTGATGCGTCGCGTTACGATCACCTTCCTCAGTAGTAACTAGGTCCACGATGAACGCCTCGAGAGAAACCCCTTAGTTGTAACCCAATCGCTGGGCAAAGCGGTGTAGGTTATATCTCATAAATAAAACCGAGGCGTTTTGTTTGAATACCAAGAAACATGGCCTAATAGAATATAGATGGACGATCCCATAAGCTTTCAACACAGAAACTCCATCCTTTAAAACATCGTGCAGCGGCTGGATCGCTGTTAAAGATTCTTTGCCGATGGTCGGGAATTTGTCAACGAAGGTCATGCTAGCCCCAACCATGCGCGGGCGAAGAAGCAGTTACCGAGCCTCCCGTTGTGTCGGGTCGGGTGAAGAAGTATCGACTAAGTGCATGACCTGAGGAAAATTGTATTCCTTATAAAATTTGGGTCGTTTATGCACCCCAAAGGCACCCAGTACATGCATCTCAATCCATGAGGTGAAGTAATGCAGTGGGAGATTGACGGGCTTCAGACCCGGCTGAGTAGTGTCAGCCGCTAGACTCAAGCCGTGGTATAAGTGAGCCAGACCTGCAACCCCAACGGCCAAGCGTGTCCCCATCACAATACAGTGAGCCGGATAAAAGACAGACGGCCTCATATAACGAGGATGCATCGGGAGTGCGAACCAGCTCAACCATAGGCTAATGAACCCCAGGAAGAATGTCTCCTCATCAATGTCAAGAGCAGCGACCTCTGTGAAGGAAACGATCGGAGTATCTGGAATAAACAACTGCTTTAAATCTGCTTCTACGGTCGGTAGTTTGTCCAAGCCAAATCCGAACAGATCACCAAGCTTGGCGAACTTGGCAGCTTACTTCGGCAAAGCCTCTAGACGAAGGAAGCGGGCGATGAAATCTGTAAAGCCAACTCCGTGCCCGCCCGACTCCAGGAATAAGCTCTCGTATATGTTCAACACCTTAATCAAGCTTGGAAACTTATGTTGAATGGCATTCTCTGGGGTAAGACCCATCACCACTGATTTGGTGGCAAAGATATACTCGTCACGGGGAAGTATCTCTTCATAATGTTCCTCTCTAACGGGTAATTCGGATATCTCCGCAAACTCCTCCAATGAGATTGAAACCTTCTGATCTGATAAGAGAAAGGTGTGGGTCGGGATGTTCCATTGTTCCAGGAAAGATTTGACCCACCACACATGAGGAGTATGATAGTGAAAAAGGGACGCATAGATCGCGCGATACAGCCCGGTCTTCAGTAACAGCAATTTCTTGGCCGACAGGATATATCGAGCCCACTGTAGATAGCCAGCCGAATGACAGGGATTCATTCCTATCATGTAAACCTGCCCCCAAGGACGTGACTCTCCTTAGCATATGCGTCGCCCTAAAATGTCCAAGGCCATCGACGGCTGCACTGGTATTGATACCATGGAGGGCTGAAGACGACCTTCTAAGGTCCAGTTGACCTCTTCTACTGTGTAAGTTACCGGCGGTGGATCGACATAATGGATCACTAAGATCGGTTCTGAAGGCGCTACGCAAGTAAAACTGCGCAGACCCTGGATAATTTGACTATACCATGACCTCCATAAATGAAGAGACTTTTGCTCTGGGTCATGGTCCCGAATAAGTGCGAAGACTTCCAGATCTGTAGGTACGTCGGCGAAAGCACTCTCCGGGTGAACGAAGGGAAAGGAGGAATCAAAAGCCATAGTACCTGCACACAAAAAAGGGAGGGGTTAATTATCGACACAATATTCTTTTACACTTAAAATAGTACTACGTCACAGTTCAAATAGAAAGGGACAAGGGGCCCCTACAAAATCAAGGTAACGCCCCATCAATGATGAGGCAGCCACTCATTGAAAGAATCCAAAAGGATTCTCATTTAATGAGAAAATATCATTGAACTCTGGAGTTAAACTCCCTCGAGAAATGTATTCTGCAAAAAGATTTCAAATCTGCAAGGGAAATAAGAAAGGGAATAAAATCCCCAAAAGAATTTCTTTAAAAGAAATTTTTCAGAGCCAAGCTCTGTAGAACAACGGGATAACATTCCAGAAATCCGCTCGAGAAATGGAATTAAATTCTAAATAACCTTCAAAAATCAAAGTTAATAATAGGGGAAAACCCTAAAAATCTTTAAGATCTATGGGCTACTCAAGTAAAAGTTTAGATCTCTTAGAAATCATTACAAAAGAAGAGCAAAACTCTGTTAATGGGTTAAAAACCCTAGAACATGAAGAGATTCCTTCAAAGGTTTCTTCAGGAGTTAAGACATGGTCGTGATTCTTACCAATTTTGACAGAGTTTTAACTCTGAAGGAGTTTCTTTGAACAGAGAGCTGAGCTCTGAAAAGAGAATTAAATTCTCAAGAAAAGAAGAAGACTAAAGAAGATGAACAACAGTCATCTCATGGGCCAAAGGCCCTACTTATAAACACAAAGAGACGGTTCAACTCCTCAGGAGATCGAACGGTGGAAAAGATACCACCGCAGTACTCATGTGCGAGCCACGTGAGTACAATGGTGGAGAGGCATTTGTTTCCCTAATAAAAGAGCAAAGCTCTATTCAAAATTAATGAGGCAACGCCTCACATGCCTTCCACAAGGGCGCCAGCGCCGATAGGATCAAATCCTATGGTGGCGCCTCATGTGCTCCTCAAGCGAGCGCCAGTGTGCAAAGCACAAAAGAATCTATTAAATTAAATAAGAGCTAAAACTCTCATATAGCGCCGCACATGCTCTTCACGGGGGGGGGGGGGGAGGGGAGGCAGTGTGCAAAGCACAGAACGCCCACCCTAAGGACCAAATTCTTAAGTGGCACCCATGTGAGGAACAAGTGAGCACCGGCGCCCAAGTAGAATTAAATTCTACTCTCTGTTAAACAGAACCGTTGGATCAAAGATCCAACGGAGATGATAAATCATCAAGATACAAAATTAAATTCTGTTGGGGAGAAAACATTCCCCAAATCTTTCTAAAATAAGAAAAATAGCTTCGGTTGGATCATAGAATAAAATTATATGCCCTCTGTAAAACAGAGAACCCTCGGATTGAAAATCCAATGGTGATTAAAAATCACCATTTCACAGAGTAAAACTCCGCATATGAAAAATATTTCCCCAATTTTGTTAAAAACAAGAAAATATGTTCTGTAAAAACAGAAACCCTTGGATCAAAGATCCAATGGTGGGTAAAATTCCCCAAATCAATTGGGATCTCTTAATAAGAGATTTCCTCAAAACTAATTAACAAATTTGCCTCCACTATATAAAAGACCGAAGACTTCAAGTTTGATAGAGAGGAACCCCCCCATAAGCTTCCAAAACAAAAACAGAAAACTTCAAAAAGGAACAGAGAATTAAATTCTTAAGGAAGAAGATCTCCCTCCTTAAAAATTCCAGGTAAACGAAAAAATATATAGAGATAAAAATATCTCATTTACATATCTAAAGGATTTAACCCTTCTCAAAGAACATAGTTGTTTCTCTGAATCTGAGATCTACAAGACAAGTCTCCCACAAGTTGAGAATTTAATTCTCATTAGGAGGAAATTGTTCTTGAGAATCAAAGATTCAGAAAAGAACTATGAATCGAATTCCTCAAAACAAAACATATAAGAGAAACCTAGTTCTCGTAAAAGAACTTGGTTCTTAAAAATGAAGCTTGATCTTAGATCTACGAAACAAAAATCTTATTGATCATTAATGGGCAAAAATGCTATCAGCACAGGAGCAAAACGCCCGCTTCCAAGCGCCGCACGTGTTCTTCACGTGGGCGCCACAGAAGAAAAGAGTGCTTAGCACTCACTGGGCAGCACCCAGCGTCGCACGTGTTTCTCATGTGGGCGGTACAGAAGAGAAGAGTGTTTAACACTCACTAGGTAGCGCCTAGCGCCCAGCATGCTCCCCACGTGTGCATCGCAAAAGAAAAAAAGAGTGCTTAGCACTCCACAAGCAGCCCAAAACGGCTGAGTGTTCAACACTCATTGGGCAGCGCCCAGTGCCTCACGCGCTCCCCACGTGGATGCCATAAAGAGTGCCTAGCACTCCATATAAAGACAAAAGGAGTAAAGTGTTCAACACTTATTAGGCAATCCCCATGACTAAAAGTTGCACATGATCATATGTCGGCGTCAGAATGCATATAAGTGCTCAGCGCCTTTTGCATACAAAAAGGGGACTGATTAAACAGAGCTCAAACTAGTGCTTAGCACTTTTTCAGAAAAGAGGGGAGACTAAGCAGACTAAAGCCCAAATTGGCTAAATTGCTAAAGTCTTGCAAATGAGTCCAAATGCTCTGTTGCTGGGTCTTAAATAAAGACAATCCTAAAATATTGTTAAGTGGATCTTAGTCTTAAATTGGACTAACGTATCCTTAACAAAAATTCTTAAGGCCATAATAACCCATTTTTCCCCCAAACACGGGATTTGGTTTAAGGGTACATCTCTCCACGCCTCTGATAAATGTCGTTGTAATTCTTCAACGTTTTTGGAGAGGTGGCGGGTCCCGACAACCAATAACTCCTTTCTTGTCCCAAATTGATATAAAACTTCATCAAGACTGGGAATGATACATCCCACGTTGATGCACTTCCAAATTGACGTGCACACCTCAAATCGGATCGCACCCCAAATTGGGTACATTCTATATCACCATTATCACTTCGTCACGTACCAAATACATGTGTGCGCAAGATGGATAAAGGACCGAGCAGTCCCTAAACTAATATTTGCCTCCAAAATGGCGATAATGGACCGAGATATCCCTAAACTAAAAACGGACCGAAATGTCCCTAAACTAATATTCGCCTCCAAAATGGCGATAACGGACCGAAATGTCCTTAAACTAATATCCGCCTCCAAAATGGTGATAACGGACCAAAGCGTCCTTAAACTAAAATAATAGAGCCCAAACACTCTTTTGTTGAATTCTAAATAAAATGATCCTGAAAACTCGTTAAGTGGATCTTAGTCTCAAATTGGACTAATGTATCCTTAACAAAAACAAATCGAGCCCCAAATGCTCACATACATTTAAGTCAGTCTTAATCTCAAAATAGATTAACGGTCCTTAAATAAAAACCCCAAATCTAAAATATACGGATTTGGACTAATCCACGCTCTACGAGCGACAACACAAATTAGTCTCCGTATACAATCCACAGGCAATCTAAACAAACAAAAACAAACACGACACGAAGTGAACTTCCGGAGCAGGAGAAAGTGGTTATCGCGATGCGGTAACGTAATTAACTGTAAGGGCTTACGCCTGCAGGGAAGAGCGTCCCCACAATTAAAAACCCCTCGCAAATGAGGGGGAATCTGATGAAGTCTGCTACAACGGTCGCGTCTGTCCAAATCTCCGATGTACGGTACCATAAATCAACATGGCATCTTCGAAGAGATGGACGGATAAATCCAAATAGCATCTGCCCCCAGGATTCAGGCCGAACGTCCCGACATCCCGGTTCGTCTTCCGACGGTGAACAGTCATGTCCTGCTTCTCAAAAGAGCGGTAACAGGCATGTGAAGAGACCCGCAACGTATTTATTTTGAGATGGTCATTTTCCATAATAAATACATTAAGCGTTTATAAGCAATATAAAAACATTCAAGAATTAGCAAGTGTGATTAAAATTCAACAACTTTATTTACACTCACTTCCATAAAGATTCAATTGATTTACAAGATGTTCGAAAACAAAAGTATAAATGCAAGAAGGCGCCTTAATAAGTGGCATACTGGAAATAAAATCTGAACTAAACTAGAAATTTGATTGTGCTATAATCTAATCAAACTCTTACTGACTCAGCTGGATCTCCTCGGTTTCTAAACTATCTGACGAACATTCCAAAGAAAACAAAGAGAAAGAATTGTCGTCAGCAAACTAGCGATCGGTAAATCCCCAAAAGAGTATAAATATAAAGTATGATAAAGGGAATGTCTGTAATTAAAACATGAATCTTAAAGAAAGATGGAGATGTAAGAGTATTAATTAGGTATGAGTATATTAAGGTATCTTAAGTAGGACAGGTATAAGAATCTGGTTATTCTATTCTAACGTGATTTTTTGTAGTTTGATAAAAAAAATGTATGCATGTATATGAGAGTGGTCCGTCATACCCCGCGGACTAAAGGTGCAAGAGAGTATATGGCTCTGTCAAACCCCACGGAACAATGGCAAAAGTATATTCAAGAGGTGTTTTTTAGTGGACTCTCGTGCCACGTCATATAATCCTTACCAACCTATCTCTTATCCCCGCGTATTTTAATGCATGAATTAAATTTATAAGTCTTGACTGAATCCATAAATATAAAGAGTACAAGTTCATGTTCAAGTTGTATACAAGTATTCATGTCAAGTTCAAATTCATGTCAAGTCATATTCATGGTTCAGATCAAGTCAAGCCAAGTGTTCATGACAAGTTCAAGTTCAAGGATTCATGTCAAGTTCAAGAATTCATGTTCTGGTTCAATTCACATTCGAGTTCAAGTCAAGTTCAGGTTTGTTCCCGCCCAAAAAGTGTGCACCCATACAAATGTGCACTTAGCAAAAATCATTGAGTGCCATGTGCATATGCAAAGCACGTGCGCATATGCTAAATCTTTAAAAATGCAAATATAGCATTTTCGCAAGTAGCAAAGTCCCATTTTCGAGACATGCGATGCATGCAACGCACGTGCGTATGTGCACCCTGACCATAGCTGGTCCCATTAAATAATAATAATAATAATAATAATAATAATAATAATAAATCAAATAAATTTAGGGATCAAAGATCCAACGGTGCGTATGCATCCTAAATCAATCCAATAGTGCACAAGCGCACCCCATGAAACAGACGTTTCTAACGAGAAATAAATCTTGTAAAAAAAGATTTAAATCTTTATTTAGCAGAAAAATCTTTTGATGGTTAAAATACCATAACAAATAGATTCATGGATCTTAATCCAACAGTGAGCATGTCACTTCTAATTGATAAGAATCAATTAAATCAATCTGATATCAGATTAAGATCAAAACAAATTCAACAAACCCTAATTTTTCCTTTCCGATAAATAGAAGGCTCGCTCACAGTAATCTAATACCGCACACCCCCCATAAGCTCAAGAAAAAAAGAGATCTCATCTTCTTTCTTAAACAAGGTAAAAAAAGAGAAGAAGAAGACTTCTCCCAGCTTAAAAAAAAAGTCATGGCTTCTATATAGAAATAATAAAGCTTTTACTTTACACAGAAGCATTTGCTTCTTTTAATGAATCCATCGATTCACCATGAAAAAGATCAAGAGATCTTAGGGTTGATCGCACTTTTTACAAAAGTTTCAACTTTTGTGAGAGATTAATCCTAAAGTTTAAGGAAAACCCCACATCAAAGATGCCTAGACATCATAAAAACTGAAGTTTTTGATTTTGGAAAAAGAAAAGAAGGAGAAAAAGAAAAGAAAAATCAAAGAACGAAAGCTATTGCTTCTTCTTGAAAGCATTTGCTTTCTGTTCAAGAAATGTGCACCCCAAAACCAAGTGCGCACTTGATAAAAAATATATTATTATACAGACTTGCACATCACGTGTGCGCACTTGATGAATACTGCCTATAAAGACGTGTGTCACGTGATATTCACATTAGCACAGATGATAAATGCTTCCCAATGAACGCATGTGCGTCACGTGACAAGCACGTGCGCCTAAGTCAAAGATGTTGACTTAGTTAGATGCGCAAATATATACGTGCGCACATAGAATTTTGACCTGACAACAAATGCACAACCACGTGATATGTACGTGCGTGCCATTTTCAAAAGAATAAAATATACATGTGCGTCCCACATATACTTACACACTTGGAACAATAAGTCATCCTACAGGTCAATTTTCTTCTGTTATTTCTTATATCGTCAAACCCCGAATAGCGCAAAAAGTCGTGTCGGAGAGTAGCCCAAAACACCCTGAGAAACTACTAGAGTACCTACCGGTAAATCTCACTTGTCTTGGCCAATGACTATGTGTAATGGCCTTCCGAACACAGCGCGATATCAACCCCCAATACCGGGAGAGACGAATCCTTTCTAACCGCCATTGCCTCTAGGTGCTTCAGGACTGCACGCAACTACTACCTGTTTGCTTGACTCCTTTGAGCCGTGATAGGGTAGTAATCAAAGAACAGTGGGAACACACTTGAGGCAAAATAACAGTGTTAAGTCGACGGACTAAGCTGTACTCATGTCACCTGGGAACTACTACATGACGATAGGTATAATACCCACCTGCAGTCCCCAACGAGTCATGTCCGGTGTACTCATAACCCAATAAGCACCTGTATACTATCTTCAGTATGACGTACTAATGGCTGTGGGGCAGACCATCTCCTCTGCTGGGATGAGAAGCGTATAAACTAGTCTACTCTGGAGTATCGATACCCCGTCTCGACAATCCAACGATTAAGGACCTGTATAAGGATGTGCTTATAGACTACCCAGCCCCCACTAGTGTGACTGCCATCACAACGCCGGTAGTCAAGCAAAGATCCTAAGGGCTCTACCAATATGTATAAGCGATATGCAAAAATACATGCACATGTTAAGATAGAAACAAACCAGGAAGCATACTACCATTTTGAGCAAGACTGTTACTATATCCGTGTATATCCCAAGCTTCCATTAAGTAATATATAAACCAGTATGATACAATAATGGCCTCTAGGGCATATATCACTAACAATCTCCCACATGCACTAAGGCCATATATTAGCGTATCGTAGACCTATGATCTCGAATAGCCTCTTGAACAGTGTCTGAGAGATGGCTTTTGTGAGTGGATCTGCAGTATTGTTCTCCATATCTACTCTCCTCACCTCGATCTCCCTGATCAGGTGGTACCGCCTCAAGATATGTCTAGATCTCTGATGGGACATGGGTTCCTTCCCTAAAGCTATAGTGCCGTTTGTTGTTAATACTAAAGTATTGGATCAACAATGGAAGGAAGCACCTGAAGTTCAGTTAAGAACTTCCTCATCCAGATTGCCTCTTTTGCGGCGTCTCATGTAGCGAAATACTCCGTTTCCATCGTCGAGTTAGCAACGGTGTCCTGCTTGAAGCTCTTCCAACAGACCGCCCCTCTATTGAGGGTAAAGACATAACCCGACATGGACTTGGAGTCATCCTTATCACTCTGAAAGCTGGAGTCAGCAAAAACCTCGATCTGGAGGTCTTTTCTTCCATACAATAAGAACATCTCCTTAGTCCTTCTCAGGTACATGAGAATGTTCATTACTGCTATCCAGTGCTTCTTCCCAGGGTTTGACTGATACCGGCTTACCATACTGAGTGTGTAAGAAATATCTGGTCTGGTACACAACATCGCATACATTATAGAGCCTACCGCAGAAAGCGTAGGATATAATTGACATGCAATCCTTTTTCAAATTAGTCTTGGGAGACATCTCTTTAGAGATGGTGATTCCGTGACAAGCCGGTAAACTACCGCGCTTAAAATCTTCCACACTAAATATTTTCAGTATGGTGTTGTTGTACCTTGACTGTGAAAATCTCACTATCCTCTTTGATCTATCACGATAGATCTGGATCCCCAGAATGTAGTTGGCATCATCCAGGTCTTTCATGGAGAACTTTTGTGACAAGAATCCTTTGACTGATTATAGTATAAGAATGTCATTTCTATTAAGAGAATATCATCCACATTCAAGACGAGAAATCCCCAAGTTCTCCTTACAATCTTATTATAGATGCATGGTTCATCCGGATTTTTGATAAAGTCGAATTCTTTGACCGTCTCATCAAAACAGATGTTCCAACTCTGCGATGCCTGATTTAGTCCAAAAATGGACTTAAGCATCTTGCACACTTTCCTGTCGCTCCCACTCTGATTGAAACCCTCTGGCTGATCCATATAGACGCACTCTTCCAAATATTCATTTAGAAAAAAACCGTATATACGACCATCTGCCAAAACCTACAATCATAGAAGGTAGCAATGGCAAGAAGTATCCGAATGGATTTGAGCATAGCCACTGGAGAAAAGGTTTCATCATAGTCCAAAACCAGGTCTTTGAAGAAAAAACCTTTTGCAATAAATCTAGCCTTACAGGCTTCTACCTGTCCATCTACACCAATCTTTTTTCTGAAGATCCATTTGCAGCCTACGAGTTTTACCCCTTCTGGAGCAATGTTCAAAGTGCATACTTTGTTGGTGTTAGATAGACTCCATTTCGGTCCGCAATGCATCCAGCCATTTTACTGAGTCATTTGCTCTAAATGGCTTGTTGGAAGCTAGTTGGTTCATCATATATAATGATGCAACCCTCTCTACTCCCATTTATGTGAAAACCGTAGTATCTCTCGGACGGATGAGACTGCCTACTAGTCCTACGGAGTGGCGCAGGGATGTCCGGTTCTTCTGAAACCTCTGGTTCTACCATGCTTTCAGTAATAGTTTGTGGTTCTAGAATTTCTTCCAGTTCTATTGCGCTCCCACTATCCTTTTTCCAAAAAATGATTTTCTAAAAGGTGGGCATGACGAGAAACAAAAAACCTTTTGTTCCTCTATGTAATAGAAAAGATACCCCCTGGAGTTCTCTGGGTATCCCACAAACTTACACAGTACTGAGCGTGCCTCGAACTTGTCTGTATGCTGCTTTTGCACAAAAGCTGGACATCCCTATATCTTCAGATACTGAAGATAGGGTTTCTTCCCACTCCACATCTGATATGGTGTGGTAGGCACAGTCTTGGTAGGAACATTTTTCAAAAGATATGCAGCTGATTCTAGTGCATAACCCCAGAAGGATCGCGGTAACTCGGCGTTACTCATCATGGAACGTACCATATCCAATAAGGTTCTGTTCCGCCTTTCCGATACACTGTTGTGTTGTGGTGTGTATG
The DNA here is from genome assembly GCA_030015575.1 of Agapanthus africanus. Classification (NCBI taxonomy): domain Eukaryota; kingdom Viridiplantae; phylum Streptophyta; class Magnoliopsida; order Asparagales; family Amaryllidaceae; genus Agapanthus; species Agapanthus africanus. Next base: position 158,532,018 of record JASDDO010000014.1, on the reverse strand, counting down.
GAGGAGTAAGCTGAAAGAGAATTTCATTCTCTTTTAAGTAATCCAAGAACTCGGCATATAAGTATTCACCACGTCGATCAGATCTCAGTGTCTTGATACTTATGCCTGTTTGTTTTTCCACTTCATTCTTATATTCTCGGAATTTCTCAAAAGGTCTCGGATTTATGTTTCAACAAGAAGACATGTCCATATCTAGAGAAATTATCCGTAAAAGTAATGAAATAGGAATAACCACTTCGTGCATTTGTAGACTATGGACCACACACGTTGCTGTGTATAAGTCCAAGGAGCTCGCTCGCTCTTACTCCGTGCCCAGTGAATGGAGTCTTTGTCATCTTTTCTATGATACAAGATTGACAAGTTGTATAAGACTGATATTAGAACGGATCCAAATATCCCTCTCTATATAACTTCGTCAGTTGTGTTTCATTGATGTGACCCAGTCTATAAGGCCCTAAGAAACCCATATTTAATTCTGAAGACTTTCTTTTAAGTGTGTTCTGGATGTTGAAAACCTGAGCTTGATGTAATACATATATACCATCCTCAAGTGTACCTGACCCAATCATACTCTGATTTAGGTAGATGTGGACCACATCGCTTACAAGCTAGACTAGGTACGCACAAACAGTTACGTAAAATCAATATCTGTCCACTTGTCAATCCTAGGTGATATTCCCCTACGGAAACAGCGTCCACGCTCATTCCGTTAGCAATTCTGAGAGTTATATCACCTGCCACGATAACTCCATGGATTCTCAAAGCCTGGAAAGAATTACAGACATGAGATCCTGATTCGGTATCTAATACCCAGGAAGTAGAGTTAATTGATAGACAGTTTTCAATCACAAACACACCCGAAGCCGAAGCCACAACATACTTCGGATCCTGGATTCTAACTTTCCAAGCCCTGCATTCCTTCTTCCAATGCCCTTTTTCCGTGACAATAGGAACAACCCTCCTTCCCTATTGTTAGCCCTACAACTTTTGCCCTGCCCTTTCCTTCTACCTTATTGACACCGCCTATCGGCTTTTTGGAGACCTTCTTCTTCCTATCCTTGGCTTTTTCCTTGGATCCAAAAGAGGAAGATTCCCTAATAAGCAGAGCGGGTGTCTCCTTGGTTTCCTTCAGGGTGCCCTCAACTGGAAGTACAACTTTCTTCCCATGGACGTAAGTAGAAGGTAGGGATTGTAGAATTAAGTCAGCATATGACTCGTTCTCCAACGTGGTTTCCAGGTCTGTGAGTTGTTTTAATACAGCTTATCATTATAGGGACGTGGTCCTCTACAGATGACCCGGCAGTCAATCTCGCTTGAAGCAATTCCTTCAAGATCTCATATCTTGCGATACGAGATTGATCTCCATATAAATCTTGTTATGGAGGAAGATGGAAATTAAGTCCATTCTTCTCATGCTGCCTCTGGCATACACTATCTACTGAGGCCAACACGAGACACTTGGCATTCGCACAGTCTTTTTCCTTTATTTTACTGATATCAACATCCGCGACGGTGGAAATTGGACCTGGGACGGCGGGGCAATAGTAGTAAGGAGGTGGTCCAGCTTTTCATAGGCAATGGACATCTGGACAAACTTTTGCCAATTAATATAGTTAGGTTTAGTCAATTAATTATCAAGCTGTAACCTAAGTCCGGTCACATGGTCGCTGCAATTAGGAGAGAGTGGAGAAACACTCATCATGATACTCTTGCAATTTTAGATTGGTTTTTAGTTTATCTAAACTGGATGACTCCCACTGTTTCTCGAATCTTTCCTCAAACCATAAAAGAAGAATTAGTCAGGATTAATCTCACCCTACAATACTTGCTAAACCTTTCAGCCAGGCTGGTGTTGATACTTCGGGGGAGGTTTTCCAACGCTTTCGCGAAGTTCCTTAATTACATAACCTCTTTTCCCTGGAGGCGTAGCCTCGCAAACACCGTCCTAAACACCAACTTGGTTTATAGCATTGATTGTGTTAGTGAAGAAATCTCCCGAGGAGTAGCGGATACTCACAGTAGGATCAGGATCCAAATATCAATGTATGATAATTCTGAAGGAATCCTACCAACATTATCACACTCCAAATGGTATGCAGCACTAGCAAGTTTTAGTTCTTTAGAAACTCCCGATGTGGATTTTTGCCCCATGCTCTTATGATCTTGACGAAGGCCAACAAATCATAAGTCATATGTCAAGTTTTACCCGTCATTGTCCAGGTTAATTTGAACCCACCCGGACTTACCCTTGACGAAGGCCAACAAAGTAGTACGACTGTCCCAAACCAACGCATCTATCTATGCTATTTATGAATATCCAGCAGCTACCAATCACTATGCCTTGGTGAAGGTCAACAAACATAGCTTGAATAATGCTAAATATTCATATGAAATGACGGAGAGCTATGGCTGGTTTTGTCGAAACCGTGAACATAATGAACTTGATTTAATTGAAGGAACCTGATAGCTTTTAAAAGGAGTGGTTTAAGCTCCGCATTTAAAAGTCTGCTGTTTTGAAAAAACCGAGTGGTTTTAAAATTTGTTCCAACGATTCAGCTTTGACTTTTTTGCTTTGCATTAATAATGCAGTCCCATAATTTACACCTGTCATTACAGAAAGAAATGAAAATATGACGTACGCTTATGCCATCCGCATTCGCCACTGGGCCCCGTCTAACACCGTTAGGTTATTTAACTAACGCCAGAGCGGGGACTGGACTAGCGCGGATGCAAAACATAAACAACGTCTACTATATACCATATATATAATAATCATTCATCTCACGCAATAATAGACATTCCATATCACAGATGAATATATTGGATATACTAGGAATACCGTGTTTCGTTTAAGCCTGTAACAAAAGCCGGATTCCGCCGTCGTGATGAATTGCCAAATCCCACCCCAGACCCCTACGGGTGCGACAAACCACCCGCCAAATTCCTAAAGTGAAGCAACCTCCCTCAGCAAAGTGAGTAGGCCACTCGCCATTTCAAAGAACCCGGTGGTTTGTGCACCCCACCTCGGGTCTATCCTAGGAGCAGAAAATAGTAAAAGAAATAATACAACGGTGGCTACAACCTCAACCCGGATGTGCCCCGCAAAAATAATATTATATAAAATTACAATTTACATCAAATGAAAGAAAAACAACTCACTTCTCACATTCCGGCTATTCATCATCGACGATCCAACAAAGTTCATATACACAAACCAACAGATATGTGCAATCTCAAACTAATCGACATATAGCAATTAGCTGAAGTTTAAAAACACATATAACAACACAGAAGATCCGGTTAGCCAAGAACATTTAGAATTTCGATCGAAATATATTTTCCGTGTCTACCCCAAGTGCAAACCAACACTCAGAAAACTATTGGATAGAAACCAATATTCCAGAAAACAATACACCCAATAAAAGAAATAACAGAAGAAAATTGACCTGAATCGGCCTCTACTCGGCCGTGGAACAGCGACAAATCGCACCGATTCGCCGCGGTCCGTGGTGGTCTTGGCGATCTAGAGGCTCATTTTTCTTGTTCTTTCTTAAAATACTCAGTAATTATTTTTAGTACATCTGAAATAATTTTTCTGGCACTTTTAAAAATCGACAAAAAGTTAGGGTATTGGTGTTTATTTTCCGGTTTTTTCGACGATCGAAATTCTAACACTCGCTAACAAGCTTGTAAAGGTTTAGTAGGCTCTGATACCACTGTAAGCCGATTTCGCACATCCCACGGGTCCGCAGGGAGGCAGAATATTTAAAAAATGAATTTTACAAAGATTGCAACACCCACTTGAACTCCAGGATTGTTGCTAAACCCTAACTAGCAAACATGCAAGAGGTTAACTACTCGGAAAGAAGTTTATACCTCATGAATTCATGTCCTTTGGGTCTTCTTGTCGCTGTCTTCCTCATCGTCATAGGCTCCAAGGATCGTTTGGATCGGGCCTCCTCGTCGGTCCTCTCAATATCAAAGACGATCCACTCGAGAGTCTGTAGATCGAGCCCCCATCTCAACTGAAGTAACTAGGGCACCTAGTTCGCTACACTAGATGTCATAGACGATGTAGAGAATATAGATGGAATGGTTTGTCTCTCATAGCTATAGAATTCTCAACTCATGAGACAAGAATGGCTTGAAGTAGAAGAAGAACTCATGAGGAAAAAGCTAGTGAAGAAATTTGCATAAGTAAGAGAATGAGCTCTCTTTCTCAAATCTGAACCATACCATTCTCTCACATGAATAATACATATTGGAAAATGAAATATGGTTCATAATCAACTTGGTGAGTCATGGGTGGAAAACCCTATAAGTGTCACCAAGAGCCATGCTCAAATTTATGCAAAATCCACCTCATTTCCTCCACTCGTAATGCAATAAACATTTAACCTAAAATGTTTAATACAAATTATGAGGTGTCTCTTCTAGAAGCATCTTTGAACAAATTTTAAAAATTCCCCTCATCCATATATATACCGGTATCCGTATTTCGAAAAATACGAATATAAATAAGACGAAAACTATCCATCAGTATAATACTAGGATCCGGCTTAAACCAAAGCCACTAGTATTATCTGTCCGAATCATTATCCGTGCACAAGTACACGTACGCGATCGAACCCTTTTGTAAAACCATATGACCTCTACATCTATTGCTCGATGCAGGAAAACCCTCTGTGTGGGACTCTAAAGACTCGACACTACGCTGGCAGTGGGTTTAACCACAGGCCGCAAGCGGTACTAGCTGCACGTAATGGCCACCAGGTATATGTCGATAAGAAGGCCGATAAGCAAACTCATCCGAACTCCTACTGAGCCTATTTGTGACAATCTCCATACAGTCTGGTCTGTTCGTCTAAGAATATTGCATATCGGGCCTAGGGGGCGGTAATCGTAACACCCTTAATAGCGCAATAAATCGAGTCGGAGAGTAACCAAAAACACCCTAAGAAACTACTGAAGTTCCTACCAGTAAATCTCACTTGCCTTGGTCAAGGACTTTATGTAATGGCCTTCCGAACACAGCGCGATATCAACCGCCAATACCGGGAGAGGCGAATCCTATCTAACCGCCACTTCCTCTAAGTACTTCGGGACTGCACCTAACTACTACCTGTTTGCACGACTCCTTTGAGCTATGGTAGGGCAGTAATCAAAGAACAATGAGAACACACTCGAGACGAAGTAGCAATGTCAAGTCGACGGAGTAAGCTGTACTCATGTCACCTAAGAACTGCTACCCGACGATAGGTATAATACCCACCTGCAGTCCCCAACGATTCTTGTCCAGTGTACTCATAACCTAATGAGCACATGCATACTATCTCCAGTACAACGTACTAATGACTGTGGAACAGACCATCTCCCCTGCTGGGATGTGAAGCGTATACACTAGTCTATTCTGGAGTATCGATGCCCCGTCTCGATAATCCAATGACTAAGGACCTGTATAAGGATGTGCTTATAGACTACCCAGCCCCTACTAGTGTGACTGTCATCACATCGCTGGTAGTCAAGCAAAGATCCTAAGGGCTCTATCAATATGTATAAGCGATATGCAAAAACGCATGCACATATTGAGGTAAAAATAAACCATGTAATATACTACCATTTTGAGCAAGACTGTTACTATATCCGTGTATATCCCAAGCTTCCATTAAGTAATATACAAACCAGTATGATACAATAATGGCCTCTAGGGCATATATCACTAACATATGGTTCGCAAGCGGCCACAGTTCTTTGCATCCCGGCCCCTCAAAATATGGCCGGGATTATCTTTGGGACCATGCCCCCATCTTTCACCTTTGGTGCCTCAACGCCAAAGGAAGAAGCTCTAAGAAAGTCGGTCTTCGATCGGCTAACCACCTCGGCGGGCCCCTCTGACAAGACTGCCAGCTCCAAAGTTTCAGTCTTTAACAGGCAGTAGGCCCCATGAAGAAGCCCACGATCCCTGAGAGGGTTGTCCCTAAGCAGGTGGCTATCCACGCTCCTGCTCCGCGTGAAACAAATAAGAATGCTTCACTCCTAAGACAGTTTGTCTTCAACAAACTGACCACCCCTTCTTCTGCTCAACTGAAAGCGTCGATCTTTTATAGGCTGACACTTGGTGAAATCCCCAAACAATGTAGGGGGCATGATGAGGAAACCTCTGATGTTAAGGAGGTTCCTGCACAAGACATGCTCGACGCCGCCATTGGCGACGAGTGAGATAAGCTGAGGATAGCTCTCCTTCTGTACTGGCTCAACCAGCTCATGTAATGGCTATTGATGCTGCTGTTCTAATCAGGAACATCTTCAAACCGCTTAGAAGGGTTCGCTGAAATTCGCCCATGGCTATACTGAAGAAATCGTCGCCTTCTGTAGAGGCACTAAATTAGCCAAAGTTGGGGCACTCCTACAAGCGGCTCTTTTCAAAAATTCACAGAGTCTGGAAGACAGTCAAAGAATCTGTCATCGATGAAAACTACTCCCGTCGGCCAAAAAAGCTCAAGGGTAGACAAGAAAACGATAATTTCTCTTCCATACAGCGGGGGACTTCTCAAAAGGCAGTTCCTGACATAACGGTTCCTTCTACTATGGCTTCCCACAAAAGAGCGAGGCCGGAAAGGTTCGAACGCCTGAGTCAAAACCCAAAGGCCAAAGTTCCAAGTGCCCCAAGCCTGAGGGCATAATGATTCACACAGTTTATATAGCTGGAGTAAAGAAGAAAGTTGCACATCTGTCAGTCACAGGCCGCATACTCGGTCGCTGACGAAAGCCCGGGAGCAACAAGAAAAGCTCCAGGATATGCTCACTAAGGTAGCAGTTCTCATCGGCTTTAAAGAAGGTCCGGACAAAGAACTAGAATTGCGCCAAGAGCAGGAGATCGACACTAAGCGGGTGCTCGAAAAGAATGATAAAGAGGCGGCAGTTCTCACCGAGTACGATGGACTTAAACCTAGTACCACAAACCTAACAGACCCCTGTCATAAAAAATGGGGGTTGTCAACATCTAACGTTAGGGCAAATTTGTCTGTAAACCTAAAGAAGGTAAACTAAAAATACTCCGAAATGAGTAGATAAACTAGAAATTCCGAAACGAGTAAATAAACTAGAGACTCCGAAATGAGTATATAAATTAGAGACTCCAAAACAAGTGAATAAACTAGTCCCATCCAGATCAAGACAATCAAGAAATAAAGGCACAATTATAAAATAAAATATCTTTTATTCACAAATTAAATGTTTAAAAGATACAGTCTATAAAAAGGGGGATACAACGACAACTGTTAAGAAGGTAGGGTTTCAGAAAAACAACGACCCGCTCATTTTCTTGTTGAAGCCCATTTTCACGCTCCGTTAGTATGGCCAGTAGCGTTTTGGTCTGAGCTTGTTGTTGCAGGCACGCATTAAGCTTCTCAGAAGGCTCCCATTTTGTAACCTCGTGGCTCCGCATTCCTTACTCTATAAATTCAAGGTCCCTCTTCAACTCCAGTCCTCTGAAAATACAGTGTTGAAGATTTTGAAAGATGACTTAGAGTCGCACAGCATTAGCATCTATCTGGGTTCATAATTGTCCTAACTCTCTCGAAGCCGCTTCATACGCCTCTTGCTCTCTGGTTAGCTTCTGCCCATAACGTTGAATAAAGGCGGCACACTCTTCGACTCGCGCACTCAATTGGGCCCTCGAAAATAAAGCCTCAGGCGAAAGACGCTGGCGCTAGATCTGATGGAGGCAAGCCTCAATTTGCTTGCAGTATTCAACCCAACTACGGACGGAATCTTCATTATAGAAAGTCATGAGAGTTGCCGGCATAGGCTTGACTTCATTCGCAAAGTCCCTTGTTCCCCTCCGAATGGCGGCGCGCAGGACTGCGATGTCTTGGCGCTGAGACTCGGGGCAGATGCTAATTGGTGCTATCCGTCCACCTCTCCGAAGATACCAAGTTGATTTATGGCACCATGTATCGAAGGTTTAGACGGATGCGTCCGATGTAGCAGACTTCGTCAGATTCCCCCTCGTTTGAGGGGTTTTTGATTGTGGGGACGCTCTTCCCTGCAGGCGCAAGCCCCTGCAGTTAATTACGCTACTGTATTGCGGTAACAACTTTCTCCTTCTCCAGATGGTCACTTCGTGTCGTGGGTGTTTGTTTTGTTTTTTGTTGCCCGTGGATTGTTTACGGAGACTGAGTTATGTCGTCGCCCGTAGGGCGTGGACTAGTCCAAATCCGTATTATCTTAGATTTGGGTTTGGGGGTTTGGTTTGAGGATACGTCAGCCATACTTGAGGCTAAGATCAACTCAAACGTTTGTTAAGGATACGTTAGTCTAATTTTGAGACTAAGATCAACTTAACGGGATCGTTTAGATCCGACAAAAGAGCAATTGGCTCTAATGTTCCAGTTTAGGGACCTAGTGGTCCATTAAATGTATGGCCGTCGGGACCCGTCACCTCTCTGACGACGTTGAAGGATTACAACGACGGATGTCAGAGGAGTTCAGGGATGTACCCTCGAGCCAGAGTTAATTGGGGGGATTTATAGTCCACTCTGTTTGAAGGTTTAAGGATACGTTAGCCATCTTTAAGGCTAAGATCAACTTAAACGGGACCGTTTAGATCCGACAAAAGAGCATGCGGGGCTCTATTATTCTAGTTTAAGGACATTGCGGTCCATGGGTAGTTTAAGGACATTGCGGTCCATGGGTAGTTTAAGGACATTGCGGTCCATGGGTTTAAGGACTCCATAGTCCGGTATGTGCTCTGGATGCTTCACACGGGTTCACTGCCGTGCTTGGCGAGGACCAGGCTCCGCTCTGGACGTTTTCCGCGGGGTCAAAGAGTGACGTTATCCGCATTCCACGTAACCAGGAATTTTGCACTAGATGCTTCACACGGGTTCACTGCCGTGCTCGGCGAGGACTAGGCTCCACTCTGGACGTTTTCCACGGGGTCAAAGAGTGACGTTATCCGCGTTTCACGTAACCAGGAATTTTGCACTAGATGCTTCACACGGGTTCACTGCCGTGCTCGGCGAGGACTAGGCTCCGCTCTGGACGTTTTCCACGGGGTCAAAGAGTGACGTTATCCGCGTTCCACGTAACCAGGAATTTTGCACTAGATGCTTCACACGGGTTCACTGCCGTGCTCGACGAGGACTAGGCTCCGCTCTGGACGTTTTCCACGGGGTCAAAGAGTGACGTTATCCGCGTTCCACGTAACCAGGAATTTTGTATTAGACACGGCTTTAAGGACCCCGCAGTCCATATCAATGTGTGGTCGTCGGGACCCGTCACCTCTTTGAAGACATTGAGGGATTACAATGCCAAATATCAAAGGAGTGAAGAGATGTACCCTAGAACCGGAGTGGATTGAATAGTCCTTGGCCCAATTTGGGATCAAGACCAATTAATTATGTTATGAGCCCATTAGCCCAGTTGATTACGAATTGAGGACTTATGGCCAGCTTGGGCTAAGTCCAATCAGGAGAGACTTTGGCTCTATCCCTTTAGCCAATTGGACCAATGTCTAGTGTTAAACACTAAAGAGCAATCAGTGTTGAACATTGGGAATGAGGTTGACAAGTTAGTGTTTAACACTAAAAGATAATTGGTGTTAAACACCAGCAGCAAGTCTTTCAAATTATCATAAACACTAAAACAGATCAGTGTTGAACACTGGCAATGGAGATCTCAGATTAGTGTTAAATACTAAGGTAGTCAGTGTTGAACACTGCGAATAAAGTTCTTTGATTAGTGTTGAACACTAGGGCCCAACAGTGTTTCAATACTGGATTCGAGAGTTCCAATTTAGTGTTGAACACTAAGGCAAGAGGGGTCACGTGGTAACACATGAGAGCGCCCTCCCTTCATTTATTCTGCTGAGATTATCGCATCACGTGCCCTCACGTGAAGGGCATTTAAATGCTTATATGTTAAAGCTTCTGCCGAGGGTCACGTGGGTCACGTGGGGTGCTGCCTCAAAGGGGCTTTCTGTAGATCTCTTGGGGGGGGTCATGTGGTGACACGTGACCCTGCCTCTATGTATGTTGTTTAGAGTATCTGTTAATCTTTTCCAGGAATTAAATTCCTCGTAGGGTTAAACCCTGACAGTAATTTCAGAGGAATTAAATTCCTACTTCCTTTTGAAGATTTATATTCTGGAATAGAGTTGAACTCTGAATTTTCTGTAGGAATTAAATTCCTCATATATGTGAAGAACTGAATAGGGTTAAACCCTAATAAAAGCTTTTAAGGAATTAAATTCCCACTCTCTGTTAAATTATGATCAAGGGAATTAAATCCCCGCTGTTCCAACAGAACTAGGTTCTTAATTAGGGTTAAACCCTGTTTCTTTTTGTTCTGAAGGAATTAAATTCCCATAACACAGGGTCAAGCCCTAGTTTTATTTTAAAGGAATTAAATTCCTATAGTTCTGTGAGAATTAAATTCTCGTGCTTTCGTTCCCTCTCCATGTTTTGGATCTGCATGGCAGGATCTCGACCCATTGAGAATTAAATTCTCAACTTCAAGGGGAGATGTGCACTTTGCAGATCCTCTATCAAAGAGAGAAGAAATATGTTCTTCCGTTTTATGTATCAGAGTTAAACTCTGTTGAGAATTAAATTCTCTTTTCTTTCAAGGAGCCTTCCCTTTCTTACCTAGGGTTTTCTTTTGCAGAAGATCCAAGTTCCTCGAAGTATCAAGGCTCTCTCTCCCTTTCTTCCTCTGCGTATATGTCTTCTTTTGTGTCTCTTGGCTCCTATTTATAGGAGAAGCAGCCGAATCAATTAGTTTTTGACGAATCTTCATTGAGAGGTTTGATTTGCGTCCATTATTCGTTTTTGACCTTTGGATTATTAGGTGAATTTTATTCACCATTGGATTTCAAATCCAGGGATTCTCTTTTGTTATTTCGGTTAGATTTAAAGGGGAAATCTTTCCAAACCTGAGATTTTCCCATAGATAAATGATATTCAATCATCTTTAAATCTTTAATTCGATTGGTTCCAGATAATCGCTTTCCTTTGGAAAGATTTGAATCTCCTTCAGAATTTAATTCTGTTAACAAAATAGGCTTTGAAAGCCGGTCACGTGTGACCACGTGACCCATGGTCACGTGTGGGCACGTGACCCCCTTGGAACGAGCCTTCCTCTATCTTTTTGCGCTCTGTCTTCTGGTTGCTGCTTAACCGTCACGTGCCACCACGTGACCCCTGGTCACGTGTGAGCACGTGACCCTTGTCTGGACTCTTTTTCTTGATTTAACTGGAGAACAATTCTGATGTTATGATCGTCACGTGCCAACACGTGACCCTGGTCACGTGGGAGCACGTGACCTCTTCTGAAGCTTTTTCCTTGATTTGATCAGGAAGCGTTGGGTCTTTGCTGCTGCTTTTAAATGTCACGTGCCGACACGTGACCCAGGTCACGTGGGAGCAGGTGACCCTTACTGAAGCCCCTCTCTTTGATGTAGTTGGGAAACTGAACTTGCTTTGCCGGTACTTTTGGGTGTCACGTGCCAACACGTGACTGCTGGTCACGTGTAAGCACGTGACCCTCTTCTGAAGCTTTTTCCATAAGCTTTCCTGATTTTAAATCAGGAAACAAATGCCCCCACAGCGTTGTTCTCACGTGTCAGCACGTGAGTGCAACGCTGTCACCTCTTGCGACCGTTGGATTCCTTTAGGGATCTGGGGAGATGAATCGTTTCCATCACATTCTATAAATACCCATGTCTCTTCAGAAGAGCCTTCACTTTGCTCATCTTCTTCCCTCGAGAGCTTTTTCCTTTGAGAATTTAATTCTCGTTTCCAGAGCTTAGTTCTCTGTCTCAGACATTTTCCAGAGTTTAACTCTGTTGAAGGATCCCTTTTCCTCAGGTAATAATGTTGAACGGCTGAAGCACCTTCGTTTTAAAAGAACTCTCTGGATTTTAAATCCACATTAAGGATTTCACAAAGAACCCATTTTTTTTCCAATTTCTTTAACCTCCATCAGTAGATCTCTTAGGGTCGGATGATCCTTGGGGAGATGATGATGGCAGTTCAATTCCATGGAATTTAATTCCATCCCAAAAATGTTTCTGGGAATTTAATTCCCTTTTCTTAATAAGGAATTTAATTCCAACGAAGAACTCAGTTTCTTCACACGGAGGCTTCTTGGGGTTTCCTCGTCGTTCTATGATTAGTGAAGAAGAAGAGGGTTTGTAATAAATTGTCCTGATTTTTATTTCAGGTATCATGGACGCTCATTTGTATAATCTCAACGAAATAATTTCCTACGGGAATATTCGTGCCCTGGGCCGTAGTCAGAATCAGGAGTTCACCAACGCTCAGTGTGCCGAGATTATGAGCCGCTTTGACGAGTACAACCATCGACTACTCCCTCGTCGCTTTTCTCTTCAGAGGCTCATCGTGCTGGCGATTTGGGAGGCGCTTCCTCTCTTCTGCGCCGGTGTGCCTCTCAGGGCATTGGACGTTGCCGAGGATAAGATACATTCAGTGTATCTGATGAGTCTGATCTCGAAGAGAAGGCGCGACAACCTCATTGATCTTTTGCACCAGGCGTTTCAGCAGTCGGCCATACTTGCCGCCTACCGGAGGGTTGAGGACATCCGCGAGGACCCCGACGCTTGCGATCGCGAGAGAAGACATACTCGGGCAGTTCAAAATGCTTGGAGGATCTTGGACAAGGTCAAGCTTGAGTTTCTCAATCCGTGCCCCGCGCCTGAGGTCTTGCCGTTGTAATCGTTTTATTTTCATTTTGTATGAACTCTTTTAAAGCATGAATGATAAACTTATCGTGTCCTTTTGCGTTTGCGTGCCCCCCTCCCTTTTTTTTGAATTTTGTCGTCCATTTTTTGTTGATGTGTGCAAGGCATTGTTTCATTTCTTAGTACGCACCGAGCATGGTGCTCACGTGCTCCGCACGTGAGGGGTCTTTTATGGGGCTATTCAATTTTCCATGCCATATTTCTGTGCATGGCATTGGATGCAGAGAAGGCGCCTTGGAAATCATTCCTTTTCCTGATTTCTAATGTCTTCCCTTATTTGGGCCTTGGAAGGGTTCCATCATGCAATTTTCTCTCGCGCGCAGCATTTAATGCTCCCCTTTATAGTCTTGAGGCCATAGCCTATTTTTTCCTCACAGAGAAATTCATTCCCATATTGACGTGACTTAATTTGAGGAGTATCTGAGTGCCATGGCCTGCAACCGTCCACACGCTCGTCGACAGCCATGGGAAGTGCCTATCGAGGAGATGATCCCCCGCTTTGCTGCTCGGTTAGTGGATCCACTTCTTACCGACGACGAATGCGACTCAGCAATGTACGAACTCTCGATTCGTAGGGGGTTCCCCCTCCCGATGGGTTCCCTTTCATTGAATGCGTTTGTGGACAATTTATCTTGATCTCCTCGCAGGGCAGCGATAGCTTAAGACTCAGGGTTAAGATCTGCTTCCTAAGACTTTTGCATTTTAAGAGCCACAAGGGTCTCATAAAGAGCTTTTCTCCCTACAGGTCGAGAGGATCCCATAGGTGTAAGTCCTTCTTAAGAATCGTGAAGGTTCTTAAGTGGGTTTTCCCTTGAAAGTCGTAAGGATCTCACAAGAGAGTTTTTCTTCCTCGCAGGTCGTGAGGACCTGCAAGTGTTGGATGTGGTCGCCCTTATCCGTGTTTCACGCGGTCAGGGGTCGCTCAAGGTATCGTAGTTTAAAGACATCACGGTAAAGGTTAAGGACCTCATAGTCCGTGGATTTAAGGACCCCACAATCCGATGTTAGTTTTAAGACATCACGGTCAAGGTTAAGGACCTCATAGTCCGTGGATTTAGGGACTCCACAGTCCGATGTTTGGTCGCAGGGACCCGTCACCTCTTTGAAGACGTTGAGGAATTACAACGCCGAGTATCAAAGGAGTGAAGAGATGTACCCTTTAACCAAGGGAGAATCCGTAGGGAATCAGGGTGGTTGATCGTTAGTTTTAAGACATTGCGGTCGAGGTTAAGGACGTCATAGTCCGTGGATTTTAAGGACTCCACAGTCCGGTATTTGCTCTGGATGCTTCACACGGGTTCACTGCCGTGCTTGGCGAGGACCAGGCTCCGCTCTGGAAGTTTTCTACGGGGTCAAAGAGTGACATTATCCGCGTTCCACGTGACCAGGAATTTTGCACTAGATGCTTCACACGGGTTCACTACCGTGCTCGGCGAGGACTAGGCTCCGCTCTGGATGCTTCACATGGGTTCACTGCCGTGCTCTGCGAGGACCAAGATCCGCTCTGGACGTTTTCCACGGGGTCAAAGAGTGACATTATCCGCGTTCCACGTAACCAGGAATTTTGCACTAGATGCTTCACACGGGTTCACTGCCGTGCTCGGCGAGGACTAGGCTCCGCTCTGGACGTTTTCCACGGGGTCAAAGAGTGACGTTATCCGCGTTCCACGTGACCAGGAATTTTGCACTAGATGCTTCACACGGGTTCACTGCCGTGCTCGGCGAGGACTAGGCTCCGCTCTGGACGTTTTCCACGGGGTCAAAGAGTGACATTATCCGCATTCCACGTGATCAGGAATTTTGCACTAGATGCTTCACACGAGTTCACTGCCGTGCTCGGCGAGGACTAGGCTCCGCTCTGGACGTTTTCCACGGGGTCAAAGAGTGACATTATCCGCATTCCACGTGACCAGGAATTTTGCACTAGATGCTTCACACGGGTTCACTGCCGTGCTTGGCGAGGACTAGGCTCCGCTCTGGACGTTTTCCACGGGGTCAAAGAGTGACATTATCCGCGTTCCACGTGACCAGGAATTTTGCACTAGATACTTCACACGGGTTCACTGCCGTGCTCGGCGAGGACTAGGCTCCGCTCTGGACGTTTTCCACGGGGTCAAAGAGTGACATTATCCGCGTTCCACGTGACCAGGAATTTTGCACTAGATGCTTCACACGGGTTCACTGCCGTGCTTGGCGAGGACTAGGCTCCGCTCTGGATGCTTCACACGGGTTCACTTCCGTGCTCTGCGAGGACCAGGATCCGCACTGGACGTTTTCCACGGGGTCAAAGAGTGACATTATCCGCGTTCCACGTAACCAGGAATTTTTCCGCTGTTCCGCTTAGCTTGAAGTTGTGTCCGTTGTTACGAGACGAGTGTTGGGATGATCTCTAGGTCACTTGTGGCTCGTCGAGATTTAGCTTCTTTCTTTGGTGAAACCTGGGGGAGGGAGGTATGTTCCCTTTTTGTTTATGCCATTGGATTGTATACAGGGTGTGATGGAACATCGCCTGTAAGGCATACATCTTCTTTTTATTTTATTTATTTTTCCGCGATGCTCTATCGTTTCAGCTTTTATATCGCGAAGGTCGCGATTGCCCCATCATTTCGGCTATTTTTCGCGGTGCCCAATCATTTCGGCTATTTTTTTATTATTTTCACTCGCTGTTTTTTATTGCGAGTTGCCCCATCATTTCGGCTATTTTTCATGCATACATTTTTACTTGCTGCTTTTTATTGCAAGTTGCCCCATCATTTCGGCTATTTCGTAGGCATGTGTGGTTTGCTAGCTTTTTCGCCGCAAGCTTGGATTTCAGACGCCGATTTCGGCATCAGCACCGCTGCAACTGGGATGCTGCCAGGAGCGAATCATCATTTGCCTCTGTCGATATTGAACAAAGGTGGCTTAGTAAACAGGGTTAAGGGTCCCGTCGACCAAGGCTTTTGACTTCATGAGCCGTAAGGGTCTCACAAAGGTATTTCTCCCTACAAGTCGTGAGGATCTTGCAGGTGTATTTTCTTATTAGGGATCGTGACGATTCCTAAGTGTATGTTCCTCTGTAAGTCGTAGGGATCCTACAAGAGGGTTTTCTCCTTATGGGTCGAGAGGACCTACAAGGGTTGCTCATCATATGGGCATATCCCTAGTCACGGGTGTGACTTTGCTGGGGAAATGTTTTTTTTTTTGCGCCCATGGATTGTATACAAGGGTCAGTATTGAGCCTCCTGTAGGGCAATATCGAAGGTTGTGGAGGATTTGCTTAAGAACAGGTTTAGGTTTCTGTAACTTAAGACTTTCAAATCTCATGAGCCGTGAGGGTCTCATAAGAGAATTCTCCTTACGAGTCGTGAGGATCCGTAAGTGTATTTTCTCCTTAGGAATCGTGAGGATCCCTAAGTGTGTTGCTCCTTTGTGAGTCGTAAGGATCTCACGCAGGTGGTTTCTCCTTACAAGGTCGAGAGGACCCTACAAGTGTCTTTTAACGAGGTTGCGCCCTTTCGGGTTTTCACAAACACTCGCCGGCAGCCCTGCTGTTTTTACTCACGGAGCCCTTTCGGGTTTTCATCCGTGCCCATTTTGCTTATGGACATACCGTTTTTTTATTCTTTTTCATATATTTTTTTTCTTTCTCTTTCCTTTTTTTATCTCGTCAGCCTAAAGATACTGCGGTAGTAGTTTTAGGGATGTTTCGGTCCGTCGTTAGTTTAAGGACATTTCGGTCCGTCGATAGTTTAAGGACGTTTCGGTCCGTCGTTAGTTTAAGGACGTTTCGGTCCATCGTTATGGGAAGGCCGACTGCTGCTTGTAAAGTCTGAGCCTAGGAAGATAGTGAGCGGACATAGTCGTCGTCATCTATCATTGACCCAGGCTGTGGCTTATTAAGCGTAGTATTTCTTTAAGAAGCGGGCGTTTATTGGCCTGAAAGGCCTTTCACCGTGCATGTCCATGAGTAGGTAGGCTCCACCCTGGTAGACCTTGTCTATGATGTACGGGCCTTCATAATTTGGCTCAAATTTTCCTCGCTTGGCACGATTGGGGATCATAGGTCTTTTGACCACTAGTACGAGTTCGCCTTGGCGGAACGTCCTCGGTCTGGTCAATCTTTCGTACGAGCGCGTCATCTTTGCTTTGTAGGCCTCTAGATGTTGTTGCGCTATGAGCCGGGTTTCGTCGAGGGCATCAAGCTCCTCAAGCCGAAGGTGAGCATTTTCTTCGTTCGTCAGCTCGTGGTGGACTGCTACTCGCAGAGAGGGCAACTCTATCTCGAGGGGGAGCACTGCTTCCGTCCCAAATACCAAAGCGTACAGCGTTGTATTCGTGGCCGTCTTGAATGTAGTTCGATAAGCCCAAAGGGCTTCTTGCAGCCTTTCGTGCCATTCTCTCTTATTCCTGGAAACGGTCTTTTTTATGATCTTCATCAAGGTCTTATTGAAGGCCTCGGCCAGATCGTTAGCTCGTAGATTGTAAACCGAAGAATATCTCCAGTCTATATTGTGCTGCTGTGCGAAGCGGCTAATCTTATGGCTTCGGTAGGCCGGCCCATTATCGGAGATAATCCGCCGTGGAGTTCCGAACCGATAGATGACGTGCGTCTTGAAGAAATGGAGGATATTCTCCGTCTTCACTTCCCTCAGTGGTACTGCTTCTGCCCATTTGGAGAAGTAATCAGTTGTCGCCAGGATAAAACGGTGTCCCCGGGATGATGCTGGCTCAATGGGGCCGACTATGTCAGTCCCCCACATTTCGAATGGCCAGCTAGCCACCGTTGGGTGCAGTGGATTCGGATGTTGGTGGATGAAGTCTCCATGAATCTGGCATGAGTGGCATTGCTTCGCATACTCGAGGCAGTCCTGGATCATCGTGGGCCAGTAGTAACCCATCCGTTTAATTTTTAACTTCATCTTTGGGCCTGCTTGGTGAGAACCGCAAAGTCCGTCATGAACTTCCTGAATGACTCTTTCTGCTTCGTCAGGTCCTAAGCATCTCAGCCATAGAGAATCAAACGATCTCTTGTATAGAATATCGTTGACGAAAGCGAAAGATAGAGCTCGTTTCATGAGCTGATGTCTTGAAGACGCTTCTTTGGGCATTCGGTGGGACTTAAAGTAGTCTATGAAGACTTCCCTCCAGTCTTCGGCCTTCTCATGGTCATTTATTTGTAGGGTCGTCTGCCCAGTCGCTCCCTTTTCTTCGCATGATTCCGGAGATATTTCTGCCGGGGCGAGCACTCGACGGCTTTGTACTACGATTCTGACATCATCGAGGTTCTCATCAGCTAGTTCTTTAGCAAGTTTAGCCAACGCGTCTGCTTTGCTATTTTCCGCGCGCGGTATATTCTCCAAAGTATAGGAGGGAATTTGGGTCAACAGTTGTTGCACCCTTTCGCCGTACTTCACCAACTCCGGCTTGCACGTTTGGTAGTCACCTTTTACTTGACTAACGACCAGTTGAGAATCCCCGTATATAAGGAGGTCTTCAATTTCCAGGTCGATGGCGATTTCGAGGCCTTCTATCAGAGCTTCGTATTCAGCTTCATTGTTTGTCCTCGGCTCTGTTAACGAGAAGGCGAAGCGCATTATCCCTCCTTGTGGGGTTGCAAAGACGAGGCCTCTCCCCGATTTGATCATTGGGATACCTTGTTTCTGTTTCTTTACAGAGGACGCTCCATCGAAATAGAGTTCCCATCGGGTGCTTCCGCCGCTAATCGAATCAAATGCATGCTCGTCCGGCAAATCACAGTTCAAAGGAGAATCGGCCGGTATCGGGTGCTCAGCGAGGAAGTCGGCAATGGCCTGGCCTTTCACTGCCTTAAGAGGTTGATATGTTATCGAGAACTCCATCAAGAGCAGGGCCCATTTAGCGAGTCGTCCTGTCAATTTGGCTTTTGACATCAAGTACTTAAGGGGATCTACTTTTGAAATGAGACGGACTTCATGCGCCAACGCATAGTGCCAGAGCTTTGTTATTGCGAAGATTAGCGCCAAGCAATGTTTTTCAATGGGAGAGTAGTTGCTTTCTGCCCCCAGTAGAACTCGACTTAAGTTGTAGAGTGCTCTCTCTTTCCCTTGATCGTTCTCTTGTGCCCATAACGCGCCCAAGGAACCTTCGAGGGCGGCCGTATAAAGAATGAGGGGTTTTCCTTTGACCGGCGCAGCCAACACCGGAGGGTTCTGCAGATACTGCTTGATCTCGTCTATTGCACCTTGGCATTTGTGATCCCAAACGAATGGAGTTCCCTTCTTCATCAGGTGGCTGTAAGGACGGCATTTGCCTGAAAGATTGGCGATAAATCGCCGGATGTATGCGAGCTTCCCTTGGAGAGACCGCAACTGCTTGAGGGTTCTTGGCGGAGGCATTCCCATGATCGCTTTAATCTTTGACGGATCTATTTCAATACCTCGGTGTCGAACGATGAATCCCAGAAATTTGCCCGAGGAGACTCCAAACGCGCATTTGAGGGGATTCATTTTCAAATTATATTGCCGAAGGCGTCGAAATACAGTCTCCAGATGCTCTAAATGATCTTCGTATGACATGCTCTTTACTACGAGGTCATCGATATAGCACTCGACGACGTCGTGTATGAGGTCATCAAAGATCTTTGTCATGGCCCTTTGATAGGTAGCGCCAGCGTTCTTTAGACCAAAGGGCATAACCCTGTAGCAGAATATACCCAAAGGGGTCCGGAAAGCGGTGTGCTTCTGGTCTTCGGGATGCATTTTTATCTGATTGTATCCTGATGAACCGTCCATAAAGGAGAAAACCTCGTGAGTGGACATGTTATCTATCATTAGCTCGGTTACTGGTACCGGGAAATCATCCTTTGGACAGGATTTATTGAGATCCCTAAAATCCACGCATATGCGTACCGTCCCGTTCTTCTTCATTACCGGGACGATATTGGCGATCCAGTCGGGATATTGGACTTCTTGGATAAATCCAGAATCGATCAGCTTCTTGACTTCGGCGTTAATGCTCATCTCAAGCTCGAGTCGCATCCTCCTTGGCGCCTGCTTGACTGGTTTGATATCTGGGGATATTGCTAATTTATGCACAGCAATCTCCGGATCTAATCCTGGCATCTCGGAGTAGTTCCACGCGAAGCAGTCTTTATGCCGTAGAAGCACGTTCTTTAACGTAGCCACCCTTTCTTCGGATAGCAGCTCGCTGACAAATGTCGGTCGCGGGTCGTCTGCCGATCCCAACTCAATCTCCTTGAGGTTATCTGCAGTAGTATGTATACCATCTTCCAGTTCTTTCGGAGCGGGCGGAAATTCTGAGATCACCTCATCATCGCTGTTCTCAAAGCACCGGGGAAGGTCATCTACGTTCTCAGGCTCTTCTTTTAATATCGTAATCGTATAACAAGTGAGAACTCGCTCCCCGGACTGAGGTGGACCCGGTTTTGCCCTTGCGGCCTTGGGTTCATGCTTTCGTGGCGGCGTTACCCTCCAGCCGTCGGATAAAGTGAATCTGCCCTGTTGGTACTGGTCCTCAACCCAGTTCTTGAAGGTGAAGCAGTCTTCGGTAGGATGTCCTATGGCTCGGTGATAAGAGCAATAGCTCAGATGAGGAGCCTTGTTAGCTTGCTCAGGATGTCTAGACTCTGGAAGCGCGATCATTTGATGTTTTATAGCGAGCTTGAGTAACTTCTCCATCTTGTCTCGGGGGAAGGAGTACGCTCGACTCATCTTCTTCATGAGGGACAAATCCGAGCCGTGCAACACCCGACCACGTAACCCTCTAATCCTGCGTCGTTGTTGTCGGCTCCTCTTTTCGCTTCTTGATTTATTTCCGTCTCTGCGTCGGGCCTTTCGTACAACGGATTGACGAGGATAAGCGTCTTTGTCTTTTGCAGCATGTTGAAATAGACGTTGCGTCCTGGCCTTCTCGTAGATGGCCATTTCGCGGTTGTGATCTTCCCGAGCTTTCTGACCCACTTTCCTGATAGGCTTGCCCATTCGTTCTTCAGACGACGGACTCGGCGCTTTAATCGCGGGGTCTAGTTTTGATGGGGGGTTGGCATCTCCTGACAGGGCGTCCTCCTTTTCATCAAAGGTATATATAGCGTAGCTGCTGTGAGCCCGTTCCCGTTTTCCGGCTCTTGCGTATCCAAGCCCGAGTGTTTCCATTTTTCCGTTGGGCAATTTGCGTT
Source organism: Agapanthus africanus (assembly GCA_030015575.1). NCBI lineage: Eukaryota > Viridiplantae > Streptophyta > Magnoliopsida > Asparagales > Amaryllidaceae > Agapanthus > Agapanthus africanus. Next base: position 158,511,100 of record JASDDO010000014.1, on the reverse strand, counting down.
GAGTCCCGGGGACATCCCAAATCCTGTTGTAGAACCGAGCCTGCCGAACAGTCTGTTTTAAGGGTACTCCTTGGCGCTTCAATAGCTTCTTTAATCCATTTGTATAGTATCTGGGCAGACGGATGGGTTGGAGCCTGTCAAGTGTAGCATCCGCGCCATGCCAGATCTCTTTCTCTATTTTCGACTCTGAGGATCGGTAGAATAGGATCACCTTCTCACTCCTTTGCCTGGGAGGGACGTAAAATGTTTGCAGGTCCTGCACATTGTGAGCTCGAAGCGCGTCGAGATCCTTGTAGTGTTCTTGCGGTACCATGGTGATTTGCAAACTATGGTCATCGCCAGGGGGTGCTTGTATTGACAGCCGATTGGAGAACACAGCATTAACTTCATCTTCTGAATCACTTCCGAAGACTAACGTGGGGGCGGGCGTCCCCAGGTTGTTGTGTTGAGATGGACCTGCATAAACCATCTCTTCTTCTTCTTCGGTATCGCTCCCGAAAACAGGGATGGTGGCGGCGGTTTTGCTCTCCGGATTGCGACACCTTTCTGTATCCTTGAAATCTGGCAAAAAGTACTTCGCATCTTCGTATTTGCGGACTTCGTTCACGGAAAATGGGTTTAACTCACCTGTTACGGTGTACTCGAAACCATCCTTAAAGTACTTCATACACTGATGTTGTGTAGAAGGGATGATGTTGTATTCGTGTAACCAAGGACGACCGAGCAAGGCGTTGTAGCAGGTCTTGGCGTCAATGACATGGAATTTGATGTCTGTGACAAGAAGTCCAAAGCGTAATGTTAGTATCACAGATCCGAGAGTCCGTGACGATTGTGAATCGAAACCGGAGATAGTAATTTTGTCACGAGCGTGGTGTTGCACACTCATGCAGATTTCCTTCAACACTCGAACATTAAGGAGGTTGACGGAGGATCCATTATCCACCAGGATCTTTCCTATCTTGATATCATGGCAGTATCCGGAGACATATAGGGGACGGTTGTGGTCGCACGTCCCGAGAAGGAGGTCTTCATCACCGAAAGTGATGTCGGCCGTATGCACTTCCTCCAGTTCATCCTTCATCTTTTCAGTGGCGAGGAAGGCTTGGAATTGCTCTGGTTCTTGTAACGCCTTAATTAGTGAGTCTCACGCTTCTTTTGATAATAGGAGGGCATCGAGAATGCTAAGCTGAGAAGGTAGCTTCCTTAGGTGCGCGAGGATGTTATAGTCCACCTTACCCTTCCTAGGAGGGTCTTTGGCAGCCAGCTCTCTCGTGACTTGGTCATCTAAAGTGATATCTTCAGTGACCTTTTCCTTTCCCTTATCCTTTCTACTTACGGGCCCGAGATTCTTTTCTGGGAGTGTGCGATTGCGCAGCTGAGTGTTCTCGCAGATCTCCGATTTCTCCTCTTTCCCTAAAACGGATTCTTTGAAGAGAGGGCCCAGAGCCATTTCTTCATCAGAGTCGCTCCCAAAGGTGAGAACTTGTGACCCTCTGGCGTTAACCATGTAACAGTTGCCGGTAGTTCTGTTGTGCTCATCGATAGTACTTCTTCGCTCCCGACGGCTCTTGCGTTTCATGCGCTTAACATGTTGCCGACGAGCAACATATCCTTGCCACCATATCTTAAAGGCGTCGCAGTCCTCCGTGGGGTGTGATATTTTCCGGTGATATGCGCAATAATCAGGGTGCCTCTCCACCCCATCGTGTGTGTTTCCTTCCGAGGGTGGTAGCTTCATCCCTATTGACATGGCTTTGGCAAACCTTTTTCTCGTCTTGAATATCTTCTTGTCTACTTCGGATGCCTTTCGCTCTGGCGGAGGTAGTTCAACTCTTCCGTTCAGTCGCCTGCATTTGGTTCCTTCTGACGCTGCCATCTCACGCTCATGATCCGCTTTACTTTTTAGACGAATCTCGTCTAGAAAAGCGTCGATCATTTCGTCTGTTGTCCATGCACGCTCTGGTATAGGCTCTGCCTCCAACTTCTTAGTGCCAGGAGTTTTCCCAGCATCGGTAAATGAGTGGGAGATTACGTTACAACTCGCCACATATCCTTCGGATTCATCCGACGAGCTCTCTCCATCATCTTCCTCTTGAAAGATGTGGTTGAGGAACTCTTGCAGTGTGACAGGAGTTCGCGCCTTTTGATTGTACTCTTCCAGTGCGTCGATTTGCTTCTGCAAGTTCGTGTGCTCGTTTCCAAGCTTCACGGACTTCTTGGATTTCTTCTTCTTTTTCTTCGAAGATTTTGACGATTGGGCGTGAGTATTTGGGCTCTTATCGCGAGTCTTTGTAGTTGGGCAAGGCTTCAACATTCCTTCGATAATTTGAGGTTCAAGAGGGTCCTTCCATTCGATCGCAGGGCACGCATGAAGGTCTCTCAGCATTCTTTTGGTTTTAGTTGATAGCACGACCTCCCATGGAGCTTCTTCAATAAAGGAGCAGGTTGCCCCCGGTGTATCTGCTTTCTTAGGAGTATGCGGTTGTGGTGGGTTCACCTTCCACTTTTCGGACCGTACAAACTTCCCCTGGAGGTATTGATCTTCAATCCATCCTTTGAAGACGAAGCAATCTTCAATCGGATGACTTACCGTTTGATGGTAAGGGCAATAGTTAGGGTTATTCACCTCGGTGGATTGCGGCGGTCGTCTTGGATTTGGTAGGTTTATAAGTCTGTTGCGTATTGCCAGCTCGAATAACCGTTTCGTCTTGTCTCGTGGGAACGAGTAGGGACGCTTCATCTTCTCATTATAATACCGGCGTCTTTCCTCCAGTTGATCTGCCGGTTTCGGGGCGTTAGGTTGCTGTTGGGCATTCACAACAAAGGTTGCCCTTCCTTTACCCTTGTCATTTCGAGGTTCCGATTTCGGGGGAGGTGGTCTATGACCCATCTGGTCCATCTGAGCCAACTTGTCGATTAAAGCCTGGAATGTGGTTGGCTTAAAGAACATCATAAACTGAGAGATAGTTGCGTGGGGGTCTAGGGTTCCCACGAACATGCCCACTGCGGGTGCCTCCTCAATGCGTTGTTCACATCTCGACCACAAGTTCCGCCAGCGTATAGCATACTGGACCCAGGTTTCTCCTGGTTTTACCCTGGCGTTAATCAGTGCAGTTATTGGAGTGCGTTCGCTGGCACTTGCGAATCGCTGAGTGAATAACAACTCTATTTCAGCGAACGTTTTGATAGAATCGTTCGGGAGTTCTGAATACCATTCGAACGCTGTTTCTGATAGGCTGCCCACGAACTGGCGGAGCAACAGTTTATCATCACCGCCGGTGTTACCGCAGAGGGCCCGGAACTGGGCGACATGCTGATGGGGGTTGCCGGTCCCCTTGTACACGTGGAATTTTGGTATCGTATAGCCTTGCGGGTATTCGATTTGGTCGTACCAGCTTGGATACGGCCGCCCCGTTTTCACGACTTGACCAGCTGCCTCAGTCGCGTGATGAACCCGGATTTGCTGGGCTATGTAGTCAACCAAGTCAGCCTTAGAGATTGCCTCCTCCTTGGCCGTTGAGAGGGCTGGTGGTGGATTTGACGTTTCTCCTCGGTCGTCTTCAAGAACGATTGGGGGATCCTCGGCGGGTAAGTCCTGCTGGATCATCATTCCTATCATATCTTGGAAGAGAAGGCCCATACGTTGTATGTTGGCCGCTTGTTCAGCAGCCTCTTTGTCCTTTTTCTCCAGTATCCGGCGAAGGAATTCAGCGTCGGTTTCTTCCTCCTGGCGCGCGTCTGAGGACGTTTCTGGGCTTTCTTTTGGTCCGGTAAGTGCGGCCATAGCATTCATCATTTCCTGAAGCTTTTGTTGCTGCTCCTGGGCTTTCGTCACAGATCGGGTTAGCGGTCGGTGGCCCGTAGAAGTGCGGCTTTCCTCTTTTCCAGAGGCCATGTAAACAGTGTGCACCACCATGCCCCCAGACTTAGGGTGTCTGGGTTCAGTGCTTTTAGTCGTCGTTGCATGCTGGGGGGTCTTCTCTGGCCTCCTCCTTTTATGAGCCATGGAGGTTGAGGGGGCCGTTGAGGTGGGCGTCCAGACAGCCTTTTGGGGTTTAGCCTGGTGACCAGCTTCCGGTTGGATTTTCAGCTTCTTGTGCTGGCGGGAGAAGTTTGGATCGATGATCGAGTCTCGGGCCTGCCGCCAAACCTTATAGATTTTGGAAGACAGCCGTTGAGGAGATCGGGGATGCTCTGGTTTTATTTCCACAACCTTTTTTAATGGGAGATGAGACCTCTTTAGCACTGCAGTAGGAGAATTCCTTCGCACCTTATTTAGCATTTCGAAGCTGTTCCCAGTTAGGACAGCAGCATTAACTTCTGCCATCGGGGCTGATGGAGTCAACCCGGAGGGGGAGTTGCCCCCAGCCTTCCTTATTCGGTGCCAATGGCGACGTCGAGCGTGTCGAGCGGACGGCGTAGGGTCAGCGGTAAGAATGGTTTCGTCTTGCCCCCTGTCTGGGTGGGGGGTCGCTGTTGGTATTAGCCTGTCAAAGACCGATGTCCTTTGGGCAGCAGGAGCGGGAGCTGAAGCCGTCAATCTTGTAAAGACCGACCTTTTGGCCGGAGAAGCTGCCTTGACGACTTCGGGGGCAGGAGCGGCCACCTTCTTAGAAGCAGCCTTCTCTGAGATTGTATGCCCCATGATGGGTTCGCAGGATTTCTGGCCCAGTCTAGAGAAGACCGAGGCGTTGACGTTGGGCGACTCGTTGAAAGGAGCCGCGGCAGGGGTAAGACGATCAAAGACCGACTTCTTGAGAGCTTCCGTTGTCAGCACTGGAGCGGTGAAGTTTGTCGGCGGGAGCATGGTCCCAAAGAACAATCCTGTGGTGGCGCGAGTGACCTGTTCCACGGGCATTGTGAATAGCGAAGCAGCTTGGGGTCCGTAGGCTATACCTCTTGGCGAGGCAGAGCGTTGGTTGCAATTGCAGTCTGAGCAGTTGGAGAATTTCGCAGAAGTAGAAGCCATCGATCCTTTGCTTTCTGCAATAAGCAAGACGCCAATTCTTAGTATCTTGAAAACCAAGGGCAACCAATAGCGAACCGCGATTGGTTCGCGAGTCACGACACACGAAGTGTGGAGTGGAAAGAGGAAAAGGTCCCACCGGGCGTGCCAGAATCTGTTCCCCTCCGAATGGCGGCGCTCAGGACTGCGATGTCTTGGCGCTGAGACTCGGGGCAGATGCTAATTGGTGCTATCCGTCCACCTCTCCGAAGATGCCAAGTTGATTTATGGCACCATGTATCGAAGGTTTAGACGGATGCGTCCGATGTAGCAGACTTCGTCAGATTCCCCCTCGTTTGAGGGGTTTTTGATTGTGGGGACGCTCTTCCCTGCAGGCGCAAGCCCCTGCAGTTAATTACGCTACCGCATTGCGGTAACAACTTTCTCCTTCTCCAGATGGTCACTTCGTGTCGTGGGTGTTTGTTTTGTTTTTTGTTGCCCGTGGATTGTTTACGGAGACTGAGTTATGTCGTCGCCCGTAGGGCGTGGACTAGTCCAAATCCGTATTATCTTAGATTTGGGTTTGGGGGTTTGGTTTGAGGATACGTCAGCCATACTTGAGGCTAAGATCAACTCAAACGTTTGTTAAGGATACGTTAATCTAATTTTGAGACTAAGATCAACTTAACGGGATCGTTTAGATCCGACAAAAGAGCAATTGGCTCTAATGTTCCAGTTTAGGGACCTAGTGGTCCATTAAATGTATGGCCGTCGGGACCCGTCACCTCTCTGACGACGTTGAAGGATTACAACGACGGATGTCAGAGGAGTTCAGGGATGTACCCTCGAGCCAGAGTTAATTGGGGGGATTTATAGTCCACTCTGTTTGAAGGTTTAAGGATACGTTAGCCATCTTTAAGGCTAAGATCAACTTAAACGGGACCGTTTAGATCCGACAAAAGAGCATGCGGGGCTCTATTATTCTAGTTTAAGGACATTGCGGTCCATGGGTAGTTTAAGGACATTGCGGTCCATGGGTAGTTTAAGGACATTGCGCATGGGTTTAAGGACTCCATAGTCCGGTATGTGCTCTGGATGCTTCACACGGGTTCACTGCCGTGCTTGGCGAGGACCAGGCTCCGCTCTGGACGTTTTCCGCGGGGTCAAAGAGTGACGTTATCCGCATTCCACGTAACTAGGAATTTTACACTAGATGCTTCACACGGGTTCACTGCCTTGCTCGGCGAGGACTAGGCTCCGCTCTGGACGTTTTCCACGGGGTCAAAGAGTGACGTTATCCGCGTTCCACGTAACCAGGAATTTTGCATTAGACACGGGTTTAAGGACCCCGCAGTCCATATCAATGTGTGGTCGTCGGGACCCGTCACCTCTTTGAAGACATTGAGGGATTACAATGCCAAATATCAAAGGAGTGATGAGATGTACCCTAGAACCGGAGTGGATTGAATAGTCCTTGGCCCAATTTGGGATCAAGACCAATTAATTAAGTTATGAGCCCATTAACCCAGCTGATTACGAATTGAGGACTTATGGCCAGCTTGGGCTAAGTCCAATCAGGAGAGGCTTTGCCTCTATCCCTTTAGCCAATTGGACCAATGTCTAGTGTTAAACACTAAAGAGCAATCAGTGTTGAACATTGGGAATGAGGTTGACAAGTTAGTGTTTAACACTAAAAGATAATTGGTGTTAAACACCAGCAGCAAGTCTTTCAAATTATCATAAACACTAAAACAGATCAGTGTTGAACACTGGCAATGGAGATCTCAGATTAGTGTTAAATACTAAGGTAGTCAGTGTTGAACACTGCGAATAAAGTTCTTTGATTAGTGTTGAACAGTAGGGCCCAACAGTGTTTCAATACTGGATTCGAGAGTTCCAATTTAGTGTTGAACACTAAGGCAAGAGGGGTCACGTGGTAACACGTGAGAGCGCCCTCCCTTCATTTATTCTGCTGAGATTATCGCATCACGTGCCCTCACGTGAAGGGCATTTAAATGCTTATATGTTAAAGCTTCTGCCGAGGGTCACGTGGGTCACGTGGGGTGCTGCCTCAAAGGGGCCTTCTGTAGATCTCTTGGGGGGGGTCATGTGGTGACACGTGACCCTGCCTCTATATATGTTGTTTAGAGGATCTGTTAATATTTTCTAGGAATTAAATTCCTCGTAGGGTTAAACCCTGACAGTAATTTCAGAGGAATTAAATTCCTACTTCCTTTTGAAGATTTATATTCTGGAATAGAGTTGAACTCTGAATTTTCTGTAGGAATTAAATTCCTCATATATGTGAAGAACTGAATAGGGTTAAACCCTAATAAAAGCTTTTAAGGAATTAAATTCCCACTCTCTGTTAAATTATGATCAAGGGAATTAAATCCCCGCTGTTCCAACAGAACTAGGTTCTTAATTAGGGTTAAACCCTGTTTCTTTTTGTTCTGAAGGAATTAAATTCCCATAACACAGGGTCAAGCCCTAGTTTTATTTTAAAGGAATTAAATTCCTATAGTTCTGTGAGAATTAAATTCTCGTGCTTTCATTCCCTCTCCATGTTTTGGATCTGCATGGCAGGATCTCGACCCATTGAGAATTAAATTCTCAACTTCAAGGGGAGATGTGCACTTTGCAGATCCTCTATCAAAGAGAGAAGAAATATGTTCTTCCGTTTTATGTATCAGAGTTAAACTCTGTTGAGAATTAAATTCTCTTTTCTTTCAAGGAGCCTTCCCTTTCTTACCTAGGGTTTTCTTTTGCAGAAGATCCAAGTTCCTCGAAGTATCAAGGCTCTCTCTCCCTTTCTTCCCTCTGCGTATATGTCTTCTTTTGTGTCTCTTGGCTCCTATTTATAGGAGAAGCAGCCGAATCAATTAGTTTTTGACGAATCTTCATTGAGAGGTTTGATTTACGTCCATCATTCGTTTTTGACCTTTGGATTATTAGGTGAATTTTATTCACCATTGGATTTCAAATCCAGGGATTCTCTTTTGTTATTTCGGTTAGATTTAAAGGGGAAATCTTTCCAAACCTGAGATTTTCCCATAGATAAATGATATTCAATCATCTTTAAATCTTTAATTCGATTGGTTCCAGATAATCGCTTTCCTTTGGAATGATTTGAATCTCCTTCAGAATTTAATTCTGTTAACAAAATGGGCTTTGAAAGCCGGTCACGTGTGACCACGTGACCCATGGTCACGTGTGGGCACGTGACCCCCTTGGAACGAGCCTTCCTCTTTCTTTTTGCGCTCTGTCTTCTGGTTGCTGCTTAACCGTCACGTGCCACCACGTGACCCCTGGTCACGTGTGAGCACGTGACCCTTGTCTGGACTCTTTTTCTTGATTTAACTGGAGAACAATTCTGATGTTATGATCGTCACGTGCCAACACGTGACCCTGGTCACGTGGGAGCACGTGACCTCTTCTGAAGCTTTTTCCTTGATTTGATCAGGAAGCGTTGGGTCTTTGCTGCTGCTTTTAAATGTCACGTGCCGACACGTGACCCAGGTCACGTGGGAGCAGGTGACCCTTACTGAAGCCCCTCTCTTTGATGTAGTTGGGAAACTGAACTTGCTTTGCTGGTACTTTTGGGTGTCACGTGCCAACACGTGACTGCTGGTCACGTGTACGCACGTGTCCCTCTTCTGAAGCTTTTTCCATAAGCTTTCCTGATTTTAAATCAGGAAACATCCCTGGCAGAAATGAGGGCCTCAATATCAAGGTCTTCAATAAATTCGCTCAGCATGCCCCTGCTATTTTCCGCACCTCTAGAAGATTGACGTTTAGCACAGCGTCCTGCGGGCATGGCTATGCGAGATTCAGCGGGAATTGAGACCAGTGAAGCTGCCACAGATAAAAATGGGTTAGATCTCTATTTAAATAAAAATAAATGAATAAGATCTAACCTATCAATAGTTGGAAGCGGCAAATCCGGAAGTATAGAGGGCTCAGCCATTTCTTCGTCTTCTCTTTCGATCCGTAGGACTGTAGTTAATACAGGAAAATTCTTATTAAGAAAGGATTACATGTAGAAAGTTGAAATATGAAATGAGAAATATACTAACCAACGCCAGAAAAAGGGACAGGTCCCAATCGGAAGGCAAAGTGTGAGGTTAACGCTTGGTACAGATGGTCGAAACGCACTCTTGTAGGATTGCGACAGTATACGCCAAGCAATTAATATAACGAGTAATATCAATGCTGAAATGAAGAAATAAAAAAATCGAAGAAAAAAATTACCTTCCGTCGCTAAACCCGAAAAGAATTGGGGAAGTGTAAAAGAGATAGGTAGAGCGACAACGGTCATGGTGCCAGCTGACGAGGGTTCTTCAATCAGTAGATCACCAGGGATTTTCGTACCTATATCAGAAATAAAGAAAACATTAGCAAATATGTCTAGCAAAAATAAGAATTTGAAAGTAATAACACGTAAAGTACATGCGGATCCCATGAGAACCGGCGATGCAGGAGCCATAATTGTGTCCGGAGCATTGCTGGTCGCGACAGCTTCTTCGATTTCCGTCACCACAGAAGAGACGGAATCAAGATCTGCACCCTCATCTCCCGAATCGATAAGGGCTGTCGATATGCTAGCGTTACCGGCAGATACTAGAGATCCACCGGGAGAAGGAGGGACACTTGGAGCGATATTGATCTCGGGGGGTTGATCTTTCAACCCGGAATCTCCAAATGTCGCTGCAGCATTCGTTGCACCGTCAGCTAAAGTTGTCCATACTATATCAAGTGTCATCATAAAAAAATGAGAATGTTATAATTCAAATAAGTTTCTATGGGAAGAAACCTAGAAAATAAATAAATCCTACCAAGTTTTGTCGAGGTACCATGCGTTGTTTCCCCCTGAAGCAAACGCTGTGCTCTTCACGAGCTACACGTGTAATCAGCCTGTAAGCGGTTGACAAGGCAAAGGGGATATCCTCCATGGGAACATTAGGGGTTCGTGTTTCGCTCGAACCTACACCTGTTGTTCTCCTCCGAACACAGAGACGCGACCGCGTAGGTCCGTCTTGCTTGAATTTGGGGGCAGATGCTAATTGGTGCTATCCGTCCACCTCTCCGAAGATGCCAAGTTGATTTATGATACCATGTATCGAAGGTTTAAACGGATGCGGCTGATATAGCAGACTTCGTCAAATTCCCCCTCGTTGAGGGGTTTTTGATTATGGGGACGCACTTCCCTGCAGGCGCAAGCCCATGCAGTTAATTACGCTACCGCATCGCGGTAACCGGTTTCTCCTTCTCCAGATGGTCACTTCGTGTCGTGTGTGTTTGTTTTTTGTTTTTGGTTTCCCATGGATTTTATACGGAGACTAATCTATGTTGTCGCCCGTAGGGCGTAGATTAGTCCAAATCCGTATTTTCTTAGATTTTGTTTTGGGTTGGGTTTAAGGATCGTTGATCTTATTTGAGACTAAGATCAACTTAAACGTTTGATAAGGATACGTTAGCCTAATTTTAGACTAAGATCTACTTAACAGGATCATTTAGATCCAACAAAAGAGCATTTGGAATCTATTGTTTTAGTTTAGGGACATTGCGGTCGATTACCAGTTTAAGGACATGGTGGTCCATCGTAAAGGATATCATAGTCTATGGGTTTAAGGACCCCACAGTCCGAGATTAAGGACATCATAGTCCATGGGTTTAAGGACCCCACAGTCTACGGAATGTCTGGTTGTCGGGACCCGTCACCTCTCTGAAGACGTTGAAGGATTACAACGACAAATATCAGAGGAGTGAAGAGATGTACCCTTGAACCAATATTAGTTGGGAGATCTGTAGTCCAATTGGGATTAAGATCTGAGATTTATGAGCATATGGGCTCAATTAATCTAAATGAGGGGTTTATGGCCAACTTAGGCTCGGCCCACTCAGTTAAAATGTTAAACATTTGACAATGCTGAGCATTGATTTGAGTTCTGACAATGTTTTTGTTTTTTACTGAATGCTGAGCATTCATCATAACTCTGGGCTTTATTTATAGAACAATTTATGTTCTTTTTAGCGCACACGTGAGAAGCACGTGGCGCGCTTGGCGCTTTGCGCCAGTCAATGAGCGCAAAGCGCTATCTGTTAAGTGGCGCACACGTGAGGAGCACGTGGTGCGCTTGGCGCTGAGCGCCAGTCCATGAGCGTAAAGCGCTATCTGTTAAGTGTCGTACATGTGAGGAACACATGGTGTGCTTGGCGCTGAGCGCCAGTCCAAGAGCGCAAAGCGCTATTTGATCAATTTTATGATCTGAGAAAATAAATTCTCGCTTATAAGAGACTTTATCTCAAGATTCTAAGAACAAAGTTCTTATTTTTATAGGAGATATTTCAATCTCTTATTTTGGTGAAAGGCTTTGCCTTTATGGATCTGTGATCCTAAGAGAATTGAATTATTCTCCCCCTTCTTTTTATAATGAGATGTTCATGATCTCTTTGTATGAAAGACCTTGGTCTTATAGATATATGATCTGTGAGAAGAATTATGTTTTTCTTCTTATTTTATGATGAGATCCTTTAATCTCTGTTGTGAAAGACCTTGGTCTTTTAGATCAATGATCTGTGAGAAAGAAGTGAATTCTTCTTTTTATATGAGACGATTTCGTCTTTTTGTCTATTTTTATCTTAAAGAAAATCTTCTTTTTCTCCCAAGAGCTTGGCACTTCTTCTCTGAGATTTCTCAAAGTTTGTGGGGGAGTTCCTCTCTATGTTTCTGTCTCTTTGAGACTTGAAGTCTTGGGGCCTTTATATAGGGCGAGCCGATTTGTTCAATCGGTTAAGAAGATCTTTTCTCCAATTGATTTGGGGATTTCCCTATCGTTGGATCTTTGAACCAAGCGATTCTGATTTACAGAAGGCAATCTTCTTGTTTTTAACAAGATGGGGAAATCTTTCCATACAGAATTTATTTTGTATTTTGGTGATTTTTAATCACCTTTCGATCATTGATCCAACGGTGCTCTGATTTACAGAGCACAATCTTCTTATTTGGAAAGATTTTGAGGAATCTTTCCTTAACAGAATTTTATTCTAGTTAATTGATGATCTATCATCTTTATCAGATCTTTGATCTAACGGTGGGGAGCTTTTAGTTCCAGCGCTAGCGCACCCGTGCTTTGCACGTGGTGCGCTGCTTAGAGTGCAGCGCACTTAGCGCTAGCGCACACGTGCTTTGCACGTGGTGCGTTGCTTAGGGCACATCGTACTTGGCGCTGCTATTAAGCGTTGCTTCATTTTAAAATTTGAATTTTGAACTTGGGAGAAACAAATGCCCCCCACCATTGCGCTTACATGGCCCACACGTGAGTGCAGCGGTAGTAGTATCTCGGCCTTTGAATTAACTCAGAAGTTGAAATGGCTCTCAGCGCCTATAAATAGGACTTTTGGCCCTTGAGATGATTTCTGTTCATCTTCCTTCTTTCTGAGAATTTTTATTCTCCTTCAGAGCATAACTCTTCATTTTATGAACCTTTAAGAGTCAAAACTCTGCCAAATTTTTGGTAAGATTTGAACTTTATCAATAGAGTTTTGCTCTTCCTCAGATCATAAATCTCAAAATATTTTTAAGGTTTTACCCATTAACAGAGCTTTGCTCTTCATAGATCTTAGATTTGAAAAAATGTTATTAGGGTTTTACCCATTAACAGAGCTTTGCTCTTCATAGATCTTAGATCTAAAGAAAACCTTTTTAGGGTTTCTTAACCCATAAACAGAGCTTTGCTTTCTTGAATAATGGAGATTTGTTAATCTCTTATGAAGAACCTTTAAGAGTTTGTTCATGGATCTTGAAGATCATGGAATTTTAATTCATTACAAACTTTACTTTAAGTTTTCTGATGGGTTATTCCATTATTTTTACAGAGCAAGGCTCTTAGAGTTCTCGGGGAATTTTCTATTCACCTCATAATTAATTTTGACAGGTGTCATTCCTGTCTGCAGAGTATTGCTCTCGAGGAGTTTAACTCCTAGACTCGAGGAGCCTCTCATTAAATGAGAATCTTTCCTTAGGATTTTTTTTATTTACACAAATTTAAATTTGTTAGGTGTCATAACCAGAACTTGTTTTCTCGATGGGGATATCAAGAGTCGTTTAAATCCTTGTGTCTGTTTTTAATAAGGATTCTCTTAATCAGTCTGTCCATTAATTCCTGCTGATTTTCATTTTTAGACGTTATGGACGCTCATATGTATGATCTCGACGAAATTATTTCTTACGGAGATATTCGCGCAATCGGCCGTTCTCAAAACCAGGAATTCACAAACGCCCAGTGTGCTGAAATTATGGGTCGCTTTGATGTATACAATGGTCGACTGCTTCCTCGTCGTTCCTCTCTCTTGAAGCTTATTGTGAGAGCGATCTGGGGAGGACTTCCTCTATTCTATGCCGGCATGCCGCTTAAGTCATTGGACGACGCCGAAGATAAGGTGCACTCGGTGTATCTGATGGGCTTAATTTCAAAGAAAATGTGAGACAACCTGGTTGATATCCTGCATCAAGCTTTTCAGCAGGCAGCGATACTCACTGCCTATCGAAGGGTGGAGGACATCAGTAGGGATCCTGACACTTGTGATCATGAAAGGATGCACACGAAGATGGTCCGAGAGGCCCGAAAATTTTTGGATGGCCTCACTTTTGAATTTCTCAATCCATGTCCTGGATTTGATGTTTTGCTTTTGTAAACATTTTAATGGCGTTTTTGTTTACTATTTTCATCAATGTAGGAATTTTCTGAAATATGAATAGCAAGCTTTTCCATTTCCATGTGTTTATTTTATGCATTAAACCTTTTCGCACATGCACGAATGGATACACTTTGAACGCTTAACTGAATGCGAATAAGATATTCTCCTTACTGTCGCTTTCTTCTCTTTTCTTTGTTGCCGGCATGTTACCTTAGCAAGCGTAGCCTGTAGATGATAGAGAACATTTCATCTTGAACTCTTTGCGGGGTAACGATGGCTTAGGAAACAAGTTCAGGTCTGCTTGCCTAAGACTTTTCAACTTTATGAGCCGTGAGGGTCTCATAAAGACTTTTCTCCCTACGAGTCGAGAGGATCTTGTAGGTGTAATTTCTCCTTAGGAATCGTGAGGATTCCTAAGTGTGTTTTCTCCTGAGAGTCGTAAGGATCTCACAAGAGAATATTCCCGCCTACCAGTCGAGAGAACTCGTAAGTGGTTGTTTCCCTCTTCATCGATGTTTGATTTCGGAGAGTGTGACCCGTGAATAGTATTCAAGAGTCCATCTTGGACCGACTTGCAGGGCCCCAGTGCTTAGGAAACAGGTTTTTTAATCCCCATTGCCTAAGGCTTTGCCTTACGAGTCAAGACGAATCGAGAAGTTCTCGCAAGGATGTCCTAACGTCACAGTTAACCTTTGCTCTGTACGACAGAAGTACGTTAGGGTCTGTGGTACTAGGGTTTTTGTGTGTCGTACCGTCGCGTCGGCTGATGTATTCCTCGATAGGCAATGTTGCTGTTCGAGTAGCCTCGCAACTGTCGTGTCTCTGATCCCTTCGGAGGCTGGACAAGACGTCTTCAAGCAATCTTCCTAGGCGATTTGACCGTCGGAAGAGCAAACGTTAGAAATTTTGCCATGCTGCTTTTTACTTGAGGTTAGGCTCAGTTTGGGGAGCCCCGATGAGTCATAACCACTCCGTGCTGGTGTGGGATGATCTCCAATAGTCTTTCAGGTTTTATATGAGATGCCATCAAGACCCTGAAGCTAGGAATATTGCCTTTGCTTCGTTTGCTGGCATCGCGTCTGCTGTATCGAGACGAATGTCACGGTGGTGACCACTCCGCGCTGGTGTGGGATGATCTCCGATAGTCTTTCAGGTTTTATATGAGTTGTCGTCAAGACCTTGAAGCTAGGAATATTGCCTTTGCTTCATTTGCTGGCATCGCGTCTGTTGTATCGAGACGAATGTCACGGTGGTGACTACTCCGCGCTGGTGTGGGATGATCTCTGATAGTCTTTCAGGTTTTATATAAGTTGCCGTCAAGACCTTGAAGCTAGGAATATTGCCTTTGCTTCATTTGCCGGTATTGCGTCTGCTGTATCGAGATGAAGGTCACGGTTGTCTCTAGGTTGTTGATGAACCATCGAGGCTTGGAAGTAGGGACTTTGCTATGGCTCCGTTGTTGGTGTTGCGTCTGCATCTTCTTGGAGGAAGAACGCTGTGGTGACATCGCGTCTGCTGTATCGAGACGAACGTCGAGATAGTCTCTAGGTTGTTGGTGAACCGTCGGGACCTGGAACTAGGGCCTTTGTCGTGGCTCCGTTGTTGGTGTCGCGTCTGGATCCTGCTGGGGAAAGAACGCTGTGGTGACATCGCGTCTACTGTATCGAGACGAACGTCGAGGTGGTTCCTAGGTTGCCTGTGAACCGTTAGGACCTTGAACTAGGGACTTTGTCATGGCTCCGTTGTTTTAACCTTGGGGTCAGTTGTTGACGTTGTATCTGCATCCTGCTGGGGTTGAGAAGAAACGCCGCTGTTGACACTGCGCCTACTGTAATGAGACGAATGTCGAGGTGGTCTCTAGGTTATCTACGAACCGTCGAGATTTGGAACTAGGGATTTTGACGTGGCTCCGCTTTGCAGACGTTGCGTCTACTGTAACGAGACGGATGCCGAGATGATCTCTAGGTTGTCTGTGAACTGTCGAGACCTGGCTCTTTCTCTGATGGATCCTGGTAGGATGATATGATCCCCTCTTTGTTTCTGCCCCTGGATTATATATAGGGATCGATGTGATCTCATCTGTAGGGCAAAAATTTTATTTCATATGTATTTTTTTGTTTTCTTTCCGCGATGCTCTATCATTTCAGCTTTTATATCGCGAAAGTCGCAATTGCCCAATCATTTCGGCTATTTTTCTCGGTGCCCAATCATTTCGGCTATTTGTTTTATTTACTCGCTGCTTTTTATTGCGAGTTACCCAACCATTTTGGCTATTTCATATGCATATATTTTACGTGCTGATTTTGTTGCAAGTTGCCCCATCATTTCGGCTATTTCATATGCATTTGTGGCTCGCTGACTTTTCGCCGCGAGTTTGGGATTTGATACCGATTTAGGCATCAACATCGCTACAACTGGGATATTTCCAGGAGAGAATCATCATTTGCCTCTGTCGATGTCGAACAAAGGTGGCTTAGTAAACAGGGTTAGGATCCTGTCGACTAAGGCCTTTAATTTCATGAGCCGTAAGGGTCTCATGAAGGTATTTCTCCCTATGAGTCATGAGGATCTCGTAGGTGCGTTTTCTCCTTTGGGATCGTGAGGATTCCTAAGTGTATGTCTCTTATAAGTCATAAGGATCTTACAAGAGTGTTTTCTCCTTATAAGTCGAGAGGACTTACAAGTGTCTTTTGCCATATGAGCATATCCCCAGTCTCTGGTAGGACTTTATTAGGGAAATGTTTATTCACGCCCGTGGATTGTATACAAGGGTCGATATCGAGACGCTTGTAGGGCAAAATCAGGGTGTATGACTGCTTAAGAACAGGTTCAGATCCCTGTAGCTTAAGGCATTTGAATCTTATGAGCCGTGAGGGTCTCATAAGAGGGTTCTCCTTACGAGTCGTGAGGATCTCGCAAGTGTAATTTCTCCTTAGGAATCGTGGGGATTCCTAAGTGTGTTTCTCCTTTGTGAGTCGTAAGGATCTCACGCAGGTGGTTTCTCCTTACAGGGTCGAGAGGACCTTGCAAGTGTCTTTTAACGAGATTGCGCCCTTTCGGGTTTTCACAAAACTCGCCGGTAGTCCTGCTGTTTTTACTCACGGAGCCTTTTCGGGTTTTCATCCGTGCCCGTTTCGCTTATAGACGTACCGTTTTTTTTGCTTCCTTGGGATGCTGCGGTCTGTAGTAGTTTATAGACGTCTCGGTCAACAGCCAGTTTTAGGACATAGTGGTCCATCATTAGTTTAAGGACGTTTCTGTCCATTGTTAGTTTTAGGACATTTCGGTCCATCGTTGCTGTATTTGAGGCGAATTTCTAGTTTACGGACTTTTCGGTCCATGGGGCTTTCTCTATGAATGAGCACTATGGCCCCGGCATGTCCATCTTTTTCGGATCATGTGGTTGTGGCGGGTTCATCTTCTAGTTTTCAGACAGCGCGAATTTGCCCAGTTGGTATTGGTCCTCAACCCAGCTTTTGAAGACGAAGCAATTTTCGATTGGATGGCTTACTGCTTAGTGGTAAGGGCAATAATTAGGATTGTTGACATCACCTGGCTGCAACGGACATTTTGGATCCGGTAGATTGATGAGTCTGTTGCGCACTGCCAGCTCGATCAGTCTCCTCGTTTTATCCCAGGGAAACAAGTAAGGACGTCCCGGTCTCTCCTCGAGGGATGGGCGTGGACGCACGTTGTTTTAGCGAACAACTGGTTTTAAGTTGCTCGGCTGTTGTTGAGTATTGGCGACGAAGGTTGCTTTCCCTTTCCCTTTTTCATTTCGAGATTCCAGCTTAGAAGGAGATGGTCTATGACCCATCTGATCCATTTGGGCTAGCTTGTCAATCAAGGCCTGGAAAGGAGCTGGCTTGAAGAACATCATGAATTGGGAAATGGTTTCCTGAGGGTCGAGAGTACCCACGAACATGCTTACCGCAGGAGCCTCTTCGATGCGCTGTTCGCACTTCGACCATAGATTCCGCCACCGTATTGCGTACTGGACCCAAGTTTCTCCTGGCTTCACCCTGGCATTGATCAGTGCCGTGATTGGGGTACGTTCACTAGCGCACGCAAAACGTTGGGTGAATAGCAGCTCCATCTCTGCAAATGTCTTGATAGAGTCATTCGAGAGTTCTGAATACCACTCGAATGTCGTCTCTGACAAGCTGCCGACAAACTGGCGGAGCAGTAGTTTATTATCACCTCCAGTGTTGCCGCAGAGAGTCCTAAATTGGGCAACGTGCTGGTGTGGATTTCCCATCCCCTTATATACGTGGAATTTGGGGATTGTGTATCTTGGCGGGTACTTTATTTGGTCGTACCAACCCGGATAGGGTCGTCCAGTCTTAACAATCTGGCCGGCCGCTTCGCTCGCGTGATGAGCTCGTATCTGCTGAGCGATGTAATCATCCAGGGCAGCTTTAGAGATGGTCTCCTCCTTGGCTGCTGACAGAGCTAGCAGAGGATTTGATGTCTCTCCTCTATCATATTCAATTATTACTGGAGGGTCTTCGGCTGGAGGGTCCGGCTGGATCATCATGCCCACCATATCTTGGAATAGAAGAGCCATTTGTTTTATATTGGCCTCTTGTTCTACGGCCTCTTTGTCCTTCTTCTCAAGCATTCTCTGAAGAAATTCAGCATCAGTTTCCTGCTCACGGCGCTGCTCCGAAGATGTCTCCGGGCTTGCTTTCGGTCCCATAAGTGCGGCCATAGCTGTTAGCATTTCTTGGAGCTTTCGTTGTTGTTGCTCCTGAGCCTTAGTCACTGATCGCGTAAGCGGTCGATGACCTATGGAGATACGGCTATCCTCTTTTCCGGATTCCATATAGATGGTGTGCACCATCATGCCCCCAGACTTAAGGCATTTAGATTCAGTGTTCTTGCGATTTGTCGCAGACACCGGGATTTTCTCCAGCTTTCTCCTCTTGTGAGCGGTCGAAGTTGAGGGGGACATTGCAGTGGGCACCCAAGTAGCTGTCTCCTTCTGTGGCTTGACAGGATGTTCGTCTCCTCGCTGAACTTTCACCTTTTCCTGTCGGCGGGGGTAATTGATTGAACATTTGATTGAAAGAATTAAAGTTAACCGCAATCAAGACGGTGTCGCTATGCAGCTAGCCGGTTGAGCACGGGTCGATCCACAGGGAGATGGTTGTATTTCCGTTCTTGTCTTAGACGAGTCAATAAAGAATGAGTATATGTTTGTTCAATTCTAACCTATGTGTATTATTTGCAAGTATAAAGTTGTTAAGAAGAAGATACGAGATTGTAAGCTAAAGAAATCCGTACTCAAAACTTTTGAGCCGAGTCTTGACCAATTGAAGCTAAGGCAATCGGCAACAACGTGGATTAGGGGATTTAAGCGCGGTATTCATGGAATACGGCTTATTTACCCCTGTCCTTCCGTTCTTGTCTCTTGCTTTCGCCTCCGGCCAAACCGAACGCAACCGGTCGCGGTTAGGAATCACCGTTACCTTGTTAGGGTAGGGTGCCTAACGGAGCGCTTGCGTATGGTTTAGACGGAGTTCAATGGAAAATAACGGGAAAAGGAAATGAGAAAGAAGATATTAACTTACAATACCGTATTTCATCTTAACAACAATAATTACAACCATTCACAAAATGAACAAAAGAGAGCAACAAAAAAGAACAAAGAAAAGAAAAGATTACAAGTAATTAAGTGCATGAATTAAATTGCAAGAAAGTAAAGCAAGATAATAATAAGCAATTAATAAAAAGTGATAAAAAGAACAAGAAACTAGAACTCAAGACAAGCATGGGATCAATAGCCAACCCTTAAACTTGCAAGCTCAATCAAGAGGTTGCAAGATCAAGAGAAGGGTAGAGAACGCATGTGAAATGAAGCGCTAATTCCTTAAGAAAAATACGACCTTTGAGATCAATAACTAACCCTTAACCATTCAAGCTCAATGAAGAGGTTGAATGATCAAGAGAAAGCAAGAATCTCAAGGGAAAGTTAAACAAAAGAGAATGATACAAAAGCCCTCATCTTCATTGATCTTCCACTCAAAAAGCTCTCACTACAATCTTCATGGAGACAAGATGAAGAAGAAGAAGAAAAAGACTAAATCCTAAAAAAGAAGAACAAAGAATGAACATGAAATTGGACCCTTGGCTTAGCTCAGGTCTGGAGTATTTATAGGCAGGGAAATGAAAAGCTAGGGCAAGAATCTGTACCAAGATGCAATTACCAAACTACCCAGAAAAATCGACAGGGAGAGGGGCCCACTTGGCCGCGGTTCCGCGGCCTAAGCATGCTTAGGCCGCGGTTCCGCGGCCATATAGGGGGTTTAGGCCATCATTTTCTGTCGTGTTCCCTGGTTCCCTTTTTCCTAGTGTTTGCCAACATTACACTGCACAAAATCTTCCAGAATATCTTCAGATTCTTAGTCCAAGATTGCATTATCTTTTTCACTTTTGACTTCTATCTCCCTCGAGCTCCGTGCTTTTATTGATTCTTGTGCAGCCCCTCTCGTGCTCTGTGTTTGTCCTAGACACGAATGACCATTGTCATATGGCCTGTCTTTGGAACTGGTACTCGGCACTGGACGGATATGGATGACCGGAACCCGGCTTTTATCTGCTGTGACAGATGTTCTGTATTTTGACGTAACTGTGGAGATTTTGTCTTGATTTGCAATATTTGGACTGGAAACCTGTATTCTGTAAATATGTAACAAACAAGGATTAAAAGCACCTACCTATAAACACACGAGCATAAGAATGGGCGGTATAAAATGCAGTATTCTGGTATGAACAAATACCCCCAAACTTAACTTTTGCTCGTTCCGAGCAAAACCAATTATTCACAAAAATAAAATCCTAACCGCACTTTTCGCAGGGAACGCGATTGCACTGAGCGCGTGCAACAAGCCGTTAAACCTCTAGGTGTCCCTAGTAGGAGGAGTGTTGTCTCCTGAGGGTTTTCAGCGGATACTACCCATAAAATCCCGTCAAGCTAGTGTCATAAGTTAACATTGATTCTACTCCTACAGTTTAGTATCTACGTTAGAAACTCTATCATCCTAAGTTAGAAATATTCAACCCTTATTTTTCACACCTCCTATCTATTTAACCTTAGGTCTTATACGTTCCAAAAAAGTTTAGAAAGATGTTGGTTCTCCTGAGTTTTCCTTCTAAAGTGCGGCCTCAAATCAGGGATTTTTATCAACTTTACAGAAAACACAAGTCTTATTCTTTATTTCTATCTTTTGTCCAAACATCGATCGTATACCCCTATGTGTGTGTATATTTGCACCCCTACACTCAAGAATTCAATTCAAGCTATAATACCCTTGCCCTAATACCTAATACTACTTCTTTTCATTAAGGATGGACGGATTTGCTCACACACCTTTCATGCGACTATTAATGTTTCTTGAGGCACTAACGGCCGATTACTAAATGTGTGAACATTAAAGCGTAAATAGCAGTTTCCAGGTCTTGACTTTATTCTATTTTTTTTCTTTTTCTTTTTCTTTTTTCTTTTTTCTTTTTTCAAGACCGGATATATTTTTCAATATGCTCTTTTGGTGTTTAGCTTTAAATACCATTTTTTCTTTCATACTAGGCTTTCAGGCAAGAGTATTTCTAGGTATCCTCTACTATCCCAAGTTTCAAGGTACGTGTAGGTGCAGTTGTAGGGTATATACTTTCTAAATTTGAACTCAAGAAAAGAAACTATTTTTCAGACTTATCCTCCAGTAAAGCATCAATACTTTCCCTTCATCTTGACTTAACTAAAGAACTGAACTCAAGATTACTTATTCCTAAAAAAAACTGTAAGGACGTATACTTACCAAAGTTAGACAGAATGAGGGTTATTTTTAGGGTTTTTAATTCCTAAGCCTAGGAGTTAGTTATTTCTATCATATCGACTAAACTTTCAGAATAAAGATCTAAGTTACCCTATTAGCTAACTTGACGACAAAGTTTTTATATTTTTTGGAAAATTTTCGATTTTTGTGGGTTTTTAATAAGGTATGCAAATGCAAAATATACAAATGAATGCGAAGGAAGAAAGCTTACCGAGCACACCCCCAAACTTAAACTTGACAGTGCCCTCACTGTCAGGCTATACCAAGAGGGTCAAAATTGTCGGTACTCCCTAGAAACAAATTATATACAAAACAAAAAGGAAAACAAAAATATATACAAAAAAAGAAGAGTCCCCCCCAAACTTAAGTAAAACAGTGTTTCCACTGTTAAGCGTTGAAATTCAGGGTTAGGGGGGAAAGAGAACAGTATCAAACTATACAAGGCCTTACACAGGACAAAAGTGAGTACCAACCATTCAAAGATTTTATCGCTATAAAGCAGTGGCTGGTGAAAGAAGGCGTAGAGAAAAGAAATGGAGAATACGCGAGACCATATGCGGAGAGAAGCGGGATATGGTCTCGGTATATGAGAGGAAGAAGAATGGCGGAAGGGAAAAAGAAGTGGAATACGAACTTGAGGGTGCAAATGGAGTAAATAGATTAGCACAATTTGGGATGACCGATGTGTGAAAAGCGATTGTGCTAATATATTTATCCGTCGAGAAATGGGGTCAAATCCCTCAAGATTCGTGAGAAACCATGGGTACGCCGAACTTGGTAAACCAGACATACGAAATGAAAGTGAGACGGTTTCTTGCATGGTCGGAACGATGGAAAGGGTGGGGGGAAGTGATTGAGGAAGGTTATCGGTTAAAGGTTCAGGAGGGTGTACACAGTCAGTGGAAGGGATAGGATGAATTGGAAAATCCGACTCATCAATTAAAACTGTTTCATCCTCAGTACTATCCTCAATATTCTCCTCAAAATTTATCTCATCCATGCAATTTTCAACAAAATCAAGACGCATATGGGGTTCGGGAAAAACATTTAATGACTCGGGATGATGATTTGAAGAGACAAACTCAGCCAAAGCTACGGGTTCATCATCCGAAATATTCCCGGCGTCAATATCCTTAATCAAGTGAAAATCAAAATTCTCTGACACCTCAACAAAAGCATAGATATCAATTGATTCAGGTTCTAAAGTGGAGGTGTAGAGGTTAAAAGGATTGGGTGTGGTTTCACTTGGCAAGGTCCCTTCACAATCTGGCAAATCAAACACTACAAAGTCGCATGACTCATTAAACATTCTATCTTCAATAGATAATTCATTTGGGACACTTGATAGACTTTCAACACAGGAGTTGTGGGATTCAAGTTGAAACGGGTAGGTTTGATTTGGAAGGGTATACAGCTCACTCTCTCTACTCAAATTCACAGCCTGTCCTACCGCCTCATCATACATTGGAAAATTTGGAGCTAGCTGGAAACTAGCTATCGGGTCAGTAGGTTGTATGAGAGCGGCCATGGACGCATTCAAATCCATCATCTGTTGGCTTGACGCTACCCTAAAGTCTTCCAACGACTGTTCTAGACTAGACATTGGTTGTGAAGGGGTTTCAGGAAAAGATTCAAAGTTGTTTGGATACTGAAAACTCCGAAATGGCGGTTCTGATGCAATGTCTAGGGAAGGTGCGAAAGTAGGGTAGGATTGGTAGGAATTGAATGGCTGGACAGGAGCAGGATCAACATTTGGATAAGAATGTGAATGGAATTGTTGATCCCAAGAATTTGAAGTGGTGAAAGGAGTGAAAGATCAGCTACGGGATTGTTCAATACGTTCAGCAAGAGACATAGGTCTTGTGGCTACAACTGGACTTTCAAAAGGGGTATCAACGCAAGAAGGGGTGAATGTTTGAAATGGTTGATATGAAGTGGATTGCGGGGTCCAGTTGTTCGTCCTAGACGCGTCTATCCGATCTTTCAAAGAAATTTTGGGCAGGAGGGGTCGTTCGAAGTTCGGCCAAAACAAGAACCGTAAGAAGTAATTTCTGGTTGTGGGTACCAAAGTTCGGCAAGAGTTTTGCGAGGTGGAGTACCCATGATATGAAAAGAGAAAGAAAGAAAGGCAGAGAATAGGTGGGGAAAAAGAATGTGATATTTTTTTATTTTTATATTTTTTATTTTTTTTTAGTTTAAATATTAACAGAAGAATGAAATATACACACAAAAAGAATATTGACAAAAACAATCACGACACAAAAATACCACACACCTAATCGTTCTAGGGTTCACCTAGGTCAACTAGACCTACTCCAGAACTTGATTGTCGAAGTAAAACTATGTCGAGAAACGGGCTCAAGATACACTGATCACGAGGCCAGGTAAGTGCAGAGATAAGGGGAGGTTTTCCAACGCTTTCGCGAAGTTCCTTAATTAAATAACCCTTTCTCTTTTGGCGGTTTCGCCGTTAACACTTTCCTAGACACCCCGTAAACAATGTACCGTTAAGCGAGGTTCTAAACACAGTCAACTTCTCCTAGTGAGCGCGAAGTCCTTAAGGCTTAAAGTCTAATTTCTTTTAAATTTTGTGCGGGTAAACGTTATGCTCAAGTTCGTGATTTGTGGGCCACGGAAAAGGTGATGAAATCCTTTACCGTATATTGTGGGGTTCGCTTGCCCTTAAGTCCGTATTAATGTATGCAATGCGCAATTCAATAAAAATTATATAAAGAATCAAAAAATCGTTTTTTAGTTTAAGCGCGGCACTGCAACAAATACGGGTTAGTCAATTTTTTGCGTTTGTTAGCGAACTTGCAAAGAATCCTGCAAAGAATAGTATATTGGACGCGTCGGATTTGAGAAGAAGGTGTTAGTAAAGTACGTACCGTTTAGTTTTTGGGTTAGGAAACCCCCGTTGAATCAAATCCGGTAAGCTTGAAAAGTTCGCTTGCGCGGGTCAAACTACCCGGATCTTTGGCACTGTACTTTGCAATCACCTTAGCCTTGAATGTACACTTTGCTCCCCACAATCGCAGTTTGCAAATCTGCAAAAATCTGCACTCTTGCCCACAAAAATGATCAAAAAAAAAACAAAAAGAATTTTTTTTTATTTTTTATAAATATATACAAAAAGAATATTAACCCGAATAACAAGAAAGAAAATACGCTACCGTTTCCCCGGCAACGGCGCCATTTGATTGAACATTTGATTGAAAGAATTAAAGTTAACCGCAATCAAGACGGTGTCGCTATGCAGCTAGCCGGTTGAGCACGGGTCGATCCATAGGGAGATGGTTGTATTTCCGTTCTTGTCTTAGACGAGTCAATAAAGAATGAGTATATTTTTGTTCGATTCTAACCTATGTGTATTATTTGCAAGTATAAAGTTGTTAAGAAGAAGATACGAGATTGTAAGCTAAAGAAATCCGTACTCAAAACCTTTGAGCCGAGTCTTGACCAATTGAAGCTAAGGCAATCGGCAACAACGTGGATTAGGGGATTTAAGCGCGGTATTCGTGGAATACGGCTTATTTACCCTTGTCCTTCCGTTCTTGTCTCTTGCTTTCGCCTCCGGCCAAACCGAACGCAACCGGTCGCGGTTAGGAATCACCGTTACCTTGTTAGGGTAGGGTGCCTAACGGAGCGCTTGCGTATGGTTTGGGCGGAGTTCAATGGAAAATAACGGGAAAAGAAAATGAGAAAGAAGATATTAACTTACAATACCGTATTTCATCTTAACAACAATAATTACAACCATTCACAAAATGAACAAAAGAGAGCAAAAGAAAAGAACAAAGAAAAGAAAAGATTACAAGTAATTAAGTGCATGAATTAAATTGCAAGAAAGTAAAGCAAGATAATAATAAGCAATTAATAAAAAGCGATAAAAAGAACAAGAAACTAGAACTCAAGACAAGCATGGGATCAATAGCCAACCCTTAAACTTGCAAGCTCAATCAAGAGGTTGCAAGATCAAGAGAAAGGTAGAGAACGCATGTGAAATGAAGCGCTAATTCCATAAGAAAAATACGACCTTTGAGATCAATAACTAACCCTTAACCATTCAAGCTCAATGAAGAGGTTGAATGATCAAGAGAAAGCAAGAATCTCAAGGGAAAGTTAAACAAAAGAGAATGATACAAAAGCCATCATCTTCATTGATCTTCCACTCAAAAAGCTCTCACTACAATCTTCATGGAGACAAGATGAAGAAGAAGAAGAAAAAGACTAAATCCTAAAAAAGAAGAACAAAGAATGAACATGAAATTGGACCCTTGGCTTAGCTCAGGTCTGGAGTATTTATAGGCAGGGAAATGAAAAGCTAGGGCAAGAATCTGTACCAAGATGCAATTACCAAAATACCCAGAAAAATTGATAGGGAGAGGGGCCCACTTGGCCGCGGTTCCGCGGCCTAAGCATGCTTAGGCCGCGGTTCCGCGGCCATATAGGGGGTTTAGGCCATCATTTTCTGTCGTGTTCCCTGGTTCCCTTTTTCCTAGTGTTTGCCAACATTACACTGCACAAAATCTTCCAGAATATCTTCAGATTCTTAGTCCAAGATTGCATTATCTTTTTCACTTTTGACTTCTATCTCCCTCGAGCTCCGTGCTTTTATTGATTCTTGTGCAGCCCCTCTCGTGCTCTGTGCTTGTCCTAGACACGAATGACCATTGTCATATGGCTTGTCTTTGGAACTGGTACTCGGCACTGGACGGATATGGATGACCGGAACCCGGCTTTTATTTGCTGTGACAGATGTTCTGTATTTTGACGTAACTGTGGAGATTTTGTCTTGATTTGCAATATTTGGACTGGAAACCTGTATTCTGTAAATATGTAACAAACACGGATTAAAAGCACCTACCTATAAACACACGAGCATAAGAATGGGCGGTATAAAATGCAGTATTCTGGTATGAACAGTAATCTTGATCAATCACCGAGTCTTGGACTTGACGCCAGACTTTGTAAATTTTAGAGGACAGCCGTTGAGGGGGCTGCTCCAGCATCGCCTTTGTGGCATTCTCCATAGGTGGAGGAGACCTTTTCAGCACAGCAGTCGGAGAGTTCTTGCGGACTCTCCTGAGTGGTTCAAAACTGTTCCCAGTTGGAACAGCAGCATCAACTTCCACCGTTGGAACTGGCGGAGTTAGTCCAGAAGGAGAGCTGCCCCCAGCCTTCCTTACTCGGCGCCAGTGGCCACGTCGAACATGTCGTGCGGCCGGGATCACCTTCGCTGTTGGATGAGCTTCTTCATGCCCCCTGCTTTGATGAGGGGCCTTTGTCGTCGTTAGCCTGTCAAAGACCGATGCTCGTTGAGAGGGGATGGCTAATCTTGAAAAGGCCGATTTTCATGCAGGGGAAACGGCCTTGGTTACTTCACCCAGAGTGGGAGCTGAAACGGCCAGTCTTGTGAAAACCGACCCCTTAGCAGGAGAAGCCTCCTTGGGGACTTCAAGAGTAGGAATGGCTATCCGCTTCGGGATAATGGCTTCTGGTATTGCGGGCTTCTTCACGGGCCCGTTGGAGCTTTGGCCCAGTCTATTGAAAACCGAGGCACTGGATTTGGGCGACCCGTTGAGAGGGGCCGCAATAGTTGCAAGCCGATCAAAGACCGACTTCTTCTGAGCTTCTAGCAATGGTACAGGGGCATTGAAGCTCATCGGTGGGAGCGTGGTCCCGAAGAATATCCTAGTGGTGGCTTAAGTCACCTGGTCCACCGGCATTGTAAAAACGGAGGCCGCCTGAGGCCTGTAGGTTACTCCTCCAGATGAGGCGGAACTGGAGTTGCAGCTGGAGCAGTTAGAGGCCATTGATGTTCTCTTTTCTGCACGAGGGCAAAAACAAATCTTAGTACCTCGAACCCAAGGGCAACCATATCAAACCGCGATTCGTTCGCGAACACGACACATGAAGTATGGAGTGGAAAGAGGAAAAGGTCCTACCGGGCATGCCAGAATCTGTTCTCCTCCGAACACAGAGACGCGACCGCGTAGGTCCGTGTTGCCTGAATTTGGGGGAAGATGCTAATTGGTGCTATCCGTCCACCTCTCCGAAGATGCCAAGTTGATTTATGACACCATGTATCGAAGGTTTAAACAGATGCGGCCAATGTAGCAGACTTCGTCAGATTCCGCCTCGTTAAGGGGTTTTTGATTATGGGGATGCTCTTTCCTGCAGGCGCAAGCCCCTGTAGTTAATTACGCTACCGCATCGCGGTAACCACTTTCTCCTTCTCCAGATGGTCACTTCGTGTCGTGTGTGTTCGTTTTGTTTTTAGTTGCCCGTGGATTGTATACGGAGACTAATTTATGTTGTCCCCCGTAGGCGTGGATTAGTCCAAATCCGTATTTTCTTAGATTTGGTTTTGGGTTAGGTTTAAGGGTCGTTGATCTTATTTGAGACTAAGATCAACTTAAATGTTTTTTAAGGATACGTTAGCCTAATTTTAGACTAAGATCTACTTAACAGGATCATTTAGATCCAACAAAAGAGCATTTGAACTCTATTGTTTTAGTTTAGGGACATTGCAGTCGATTACCAGTTTAAGGACATGGTGGTCCATCGTTAAGGACGTCATAGTCCATGGGTTTAAGGACCCCACAGTCCGAGGTTAAGGACATCATAGTCCATGGGTTTAAGGATCCCGCTGTCAATGGAATGTCTGGTTGTCGGGACCCGTCACCTCTCTGAAGACGTTGAAGGATTACAACGACAAATATCAGAGGAGTGAAGAGATGTACCCTTGAACCAATATTAGTTGGGAGATCTGTAGTCCAATTGGGATTAAGATCTGAGATTTATGAGCATATGGGCTCAATTAATCTGAATGAGGGGTTTATGGCCAACTTGGCCTCTGCCCACTCAGTTAAAATGTTAAACATTTGACAATACTGAGCATTGATTTTAGTTCTGATAATGTTTTTGTCTTTTACTGAATGCTGAGCATTCATCATAGCTTTGGGCTTTATTTATAGAACAATTTATGTTCTTTTTAGCGCACACGTGAGAAGCACGTGGCGCGCTTGGCGCTTTGCGCCAATCAATGAGCGCAAAGCGCTATCTGTTAAGTGGCGCACACATGAGGAGCACGTGGTGCGCTTGGCGCTGAGCGCCAGTCCATGAGCGCAAAGCGCTATCTGTTAAGTGGCGCACACGTGAGGAACACATGGTGCGCTTGGCGCTGAGCGCCAGTCCAAGAGCGCAAAGCGCTAGTTTATCAACACAAAGCGCTATTTGATCAGCTTTATGATCTGAGAAAATAAATTCTCACTTATAAGAGACTTTGTCTCAAGATTCTAAGAACAAAGTTCTTATTTTTATAGGAGATATTTCAATCTCTTATTTTGGTGAAAGGCTTTGCCTTATGGATCTGTGATCCTAAGAGAATTGAATTATTCTCCCCCCTTCTTTTTATAATGAGATGTTCATGATCTTTTTGTATAAAAGACCTTAGTCTTATAGATCTATGATCTATGAGAAGAATTATGTTCTTCTTCTTATTTTATGATGAGATCCTTTAATCTCTGTTGTGAAAGACCTTGGTCTTATAGATCTATGATCTATGAGAAAGAAGTGAATTCTTCTTTTTATATGAGACGATTTCGTCTTTCTGTCTATTTTTCCCTTAAAGAAAATCTTCTTTTTCTACCGAGAGCTTGACTCTTCTTTTCTGAGATTTCTCAAAGTTTGTGGGGGGGGGGTTCCTCTCTATATTTCTGTCTCTCTGAGACTTGAAGTTTTGGGGCCTTTATATAGGGCGAGCTGAATTGTTCAATCGGTTAAGGAGATCTTTTCTCCAATTGATTTGGGGATTTCCCTATCGTTGGATCTTTGATCCAAGGGCTTCTGATTTACAAAAGGCAATCTTCTTGTTTTTAACAAAATGGGGAAATCTTTTCATACAGAATTTATTCTGTATTTTGGTGATTTTTAATCACCTTTGGATTATTGATCCAACGGTGCTCTTATTTACAGAGCACAATCTTCTTGTTTGGAAATATTTTGAGGAATCTTTCCTTAACAGAATTTTATTCTAGTTAATTGATGATTTATCATCTTTATTAGATCTTTGATCTAACGGTGGGGAGCTTTTAGTTCCAGCGCTAGCGCACCCGTGTTTTGCACGTAGTGCGCTGTTTAGAGTGTAACGCACTTAGCGCTAGCGTACATGTGCTTTGTACGTGGTGCGCTGCTTAAGTGCAGCGCTCTTAGCGCTAGCGCACAGGTGCTTTGCACGTGATGCGCTGCTTAGAGTGCAACTCACTTGGCGCTAGCGCACACGTGCTTTGCACGTGGTGCGCTGCTTAGGGCGCAGCGTACTTGGCGCCGCTATGAAGCGTGGCTTCATTTTAAAATTTGAATTTTGAACAGCGCTTTGCACTGATTAGGGGAAACACCTGTGGCCAAGCTAGCCTGACGCTCCCTTGCTACATGCTTCCGGCGCTTCTCCTCGGCTTTAGCCATATGGAGAGATCTTTACAGGACAACTGATAGGGGAAGAGCCTCATCTGAATCGGATTCAGCCTCAGGATCTGCTACGGCATCCGTCATCAGCTGCTTTAATGATGCTTCCTGTAGTGGCGCAGAGGAGGCCTGAGCACTAGTTGGCATCTCTAAAGATTCTACTGGGGTTGTCGAGTGAAGAATATCTTCTATGTTAACACCCAAAGATGGCGTCCCGCTTGAAGTAACACTAGTTACAAAAGTTCCTATAATAAAATAAAAGGAAAGGAGTCAAGGTATGGCCAAATGAATTAAATGTTCTAAAGCGCGTAAAATAAATCATACCAAGACACATGGAAGCATGCCTCTTCAGAGGAAATGCCTATTGGGAAAATAAAATGTTAAATAAGAACATAATATCATTTTATTCTAAGATATGTAAAGAGTGTAAATGAGATGTACCGGACGCAGCAAGAGCAGCAAGCGCTACTTGCTCATGGGCTAATCGTTCAGAAGTCTCAAGAGCGGCTTGGAGACCAATCTCTGCGTTCTCATCGGTAGAAACTTCAAAAAGATTGTCGTTTGTAACAACTCTGAAATCTTTGTACAGAAAATATTCCTGTTAATACATGTTTCCTGATTTAAAATCAGGAAAGCTTCTGGGAAAAGCTTCAGAAGAGGGTCACGTGCTTACACGTAACTAGCGGTCACGTGTTGGCACGTGACACCTAAAAACATCGTCAAGGCAAGTTCAGTTTCCTGACTACGTTGAAGAAAAGGGGGCTTCAGAAAGAGTCACGTGCTCCCACGTGACATTTAAATGCAAGCGTCAAAAGGCAAACCGGTTCCCTGATCAAGTCAAGGAAAAGGGTTCAGAAGAGGTCACGTGCTCCCACGTGACCAGGGTCACGTGTTGCCACGTGACGTTCAAGACAGCAGACTCGTTCTTCAGTTGAACCAAGGAAAGAGAGAGTTCAAACAAGGGTCACGTGCTCACACGTGACCAGGGGTCACGTGGCAGCACGTGACGTTTAAGCAGCAATAAGAAGACGGAGCGCAAAAGAAAGGAAAATGCTCATTCCAAAGGGGGTCACGTGCCCACACGTGACCATGAGTCACGTGGTCACACGTGACCGGCTTTCAAAGCCCATTTTGTCAAACAGAGTTAAATTCTGAAGGAGAATCAAATCTTTCCAAAGGAAAGCGGCTATCTGGAAACGATCGAATTAAAGATTCAGAGGTGATGAAATATCATCTATCTATGGGAAAATCTCGGGTTTGGAAAGATTTCCCCTTTAAATCTAACCGAAACAACAAAGGAAAAACCCCTGGATTTGAAATCCAATGGTGAATAAAATTCACCCAACAATCTAAAGGTCCAAAATGAATGATGGATGCAAATCAAATCTTTCACGAAGATTCGTCAAAAACTAATTGACTCGGCTGCTTCTTCTATAAATAGGAGCCAAGAGATACAAAAAAGGAGAGATATATATATACAGAGACAGGGAGAGAAAAAGAAAAAGAAGAGAGCTTCGATACTTGGAGAAACTTGGATCTTCTGCAAAAACCCTAGGTAAGAAAGGGAAAAGCTCCTTGAAAGAAAAAGAGAATTTAATTCTCAACAGAGTTTAACTCTGATAATGTAAAAACCGAAGAACATATTTCTTCTCTCTTTGATAGAGGATCTGCAAAGTGCACATCTCCCCTTAAGGTTGAGAATTTAATTCTCAATGGGTTGAGATCCTGCCATGCAGATCCAAAACATAGAGAAGGAATGCAAGCACGAGAATTTAATTCTCACAGAACTATAGGAATTTAATTCCTTTAAAATAAAATTAGGGCTTGCCCCTGTATCATGGGAATTTAATTCCTTCAGAACAAAAGAAACAGGGTTTAACCCTAATTAAGAACTTAGTTCTGTCGAAACAACGGGAATTTAATTCCCTTAATCATCATTTAACAGGGAATGGGAATTCAATTCCTTAAAAGCTTTTATTAGGGTTTAACCCTATTCAGTTCTTCACATATACGAGGAATTTAATTCCTACGGAAGATTTAGAGTTCAACTCTATTCAGAATATAAACCTTCAAAAGGAAGTAGGAATTTAATTCCTCTGAAATTTACAGCTCGAGGAATTTAATTCCTGAAAAAAGATTAACAAAGCCTCTAAACAAAATACATAGAGGCAGGGTCACGTGTCATCACGTGACCCCCCAAGAGATCTACAGAAAGTCCCTTTGAGGCAGCACCCCACGTGATCCACGTGACCCTTGGCAGAAGCTCTAATACATAGGCATTTGAATGCCCATCACGTGATGGCACGTGATGCTCTGAAAGACGCGATAATCTCAGCAGAATAAATGAAGGGAGGGCGCTCTCACGTGCTGCCACGTGACCCCTCTTGACTTAGTGTTTAACACTAAATTAAAACTCTCGAACCCAGTGTTAAAACACTGTTGGGCCTTAGTGTTCAACACTAATTAAAAAGCTTTATCTGCAGTGTTCAACACTGATCTGTTTTAGTGTTTAACACTAATTTGAAAAGCCTTGTTGCTGGTGTTTAACACCAATTATCTCTTAGTGTTAAACACTAACTTGTCAACCTCATTCCCAGCGTTCAACACTGATTGCTCTGTAGTGTTTAACACTAGGCTTTGGCCCAATTGACTAAATGGATGGAGGCAAAGCCTCTCCTGATTGGACTTAGCCCAAGATGGCCATAAGTCCTCAATTTGTGATTAACTGGGCCAATGGACTCATAACATAATTAATTCGTCTTGATCCCAAATTGGGCCAAGGACTATTTAATCCACTCCGGTTCTAGGGTACATCTCTTCACTCCTTTGATACTTGGCATTGTAATCCCTCAATGTCTTCAAAGAGGTGACGGGTCCCGACGACCACACATTGATACGGACTGCGGGGTCCTTAAACCCGTGTTTAATGCAAAATTCCTGGTTACGTGGAACGCGGATAATGTCACTCTTTGACCCCGTGGGAAACGTCCAGAGCGGAGCCTGGTCCTCGCAGAGCACGGCAGCGAACCCGTGTGAAGCATCCAGAGCACATAATGGACTGTGGGGTCCTTAAACCCATGGACTACGACGTCCTTAACCTTGACCGAGATGTCTTAAAACTAACAACGGACTGTGGGGTCCTTAAACCCATGGACTACGACGTCCTTAACCTTGACCGAGATGTCTTAAAACTAACAGTGGACCGCAATGTCCTTAAACTACCCATGGACCGCAATGTCCTTAAACTAGAACAATAGAGCCCCGCATGCTCTTTTGTCGGATCTAAACGGTCCCGTTTAAGTTGATCTTAGCCTCAAAGATGGCTAACGTATCCTTAAGCCTTTAAACAGAGTGGACTATAAATCCCCCCAATTAACTCTGGCTCAAGGGTACATCTCTGAACTCCTCTGACATCCGTCGTTGTAATTCTTCAACGTCGTCAGAGAGGTGACGGGTCCTGATGGCCATACATACGTTGGACCTCTAGGTCCCTAAACTGGAACAATGGAGTCCAAACACTCCTTTATCGGATCCAAGCGATCCCGTTAAGTTGATCTTAGTCACAAAGTTAGACTAACGTATCCTTAACAAACGTTTGAGTCGATCTTAGCCTCAAGTATGGCTGACGTATCCTCAAACCAAACCCCCAAACCCAAATCTAAGATAATACGGATTTGGACTAGTCCACGCCCTACGGGCGACGACATAACTCAGTCTCCGTAAACAATCCACGGGCAACAAAACACAAAACAAACACCCACGACACGAAGTGACCAGCTGGAGAAGGAGAAAGTTGTTACCGCAATGCGGTAGCGTAATTAACTGCAGGGGCTTGCGCCTGCAGGGAAGAGCGTCCCCACAATCAAAAAAAACCCCTCAAGCGAGGGGGAATCTGACGAAGTCTGCTACATCGGACGCATCCGTTTAAACCTTCGATACATGGTGCCATAAATCAACTTGGCATCTTCAGAGAGGTGAACGGATAGCACCAATTAGCATCTGCCCCGAATCTCAGTGCCAAGACACCGCAGTCTTGTGCGCCGCCATTCGGAGGGGAACAGATTCTGGCACGCCCGGTAGGACCTTTTTCTCTTTCCACTCCACACTTCGTGTGTCGTGACTCGCGAACCAATCGCGGTTCGCCAATGGTTGCCCTTGGGTTTCAAGATACTAAGAATTGGCGTCTTGCTTATTGCAGAAAGCAAAGGATCGATGGCTTCTACTTCCATGAAATTCTCCAACTGCTCAGACTGCAATTGCAACCAACGCTCTGCCTCGCCAGGAGGTATAGCCTACGGACCCCAAGCTGCTTCGCTATTCACAATGCCCGTGGAACAGGTCACTCGCGCCACCACAGGATTGTTCTTTTGGACCATGCTCCCGCCGACAAACTTCACCGCGCCAGTACTGACAACGGAAGCTCTTAAGAAGTCGGTCTTTGATCTTCTTACCCCTGTCGCGGCTCCTCTCAACGAGTCGCCCAACGTCAACGCCTCGGTCTTCTCTAGATTGGGCCAGAAATCCTGCAAACCCATCATGGGGCCTACAATCTCAGAGAAGGCTGCTTCTAAGAAAGTGGCTGCTCCTGCTCCCGAAATCGTCAAGGCGGCTTCTCCGGCCAAAAGGTCGGTCTTTACAAGATTGACGGCTCCCGCTCCCGCTCCTGCTGCCCAAAGGACGTCGGTCTTTGACAGGCTAATACCAACTGCGACCCCCTACCCAGACAGGGGGCAAGACGGAACCATTCTTACCGCTGACCCTACACCGTCCGCTCGACACGCTCGACGTCGCCATTGGCGCCGAGTAAGGAAGGCTGGGGGCAACACCCCTTCCGGGTTGACTCCATCGGCCCCGGTGGCAGAGGTTAATGCTGCTGTTCCAACTGGGAACAGCTTTGAAATGCTAAATAAGGTGCGAAGGAATTCTCCTACGGCAGTGCTGAAGAGGTCTCCTCCCTCATTAAAAAAGGTTGTCGAAATAAAACCCGAACAACCCCGATCTCCTCAACGGCTGTCTTCCAAAATCTATAAGGTTTGGCGGCAGGCACGGGACTCGATCATCGATCCAAACTTCTCCCGCCAACACAAGAAGCTGAAAATCCAACCGGAAGCTGGTCACCAGGCTAAACCCCAAAAGGCTGTCTGGACGCCCACCTCAACGGCCCCCTCAACCTCCATGGCTTATAAAAGGAGGAGGCCAGAGAAAACCCCACAGCATGCAACGACGGCTAAAAGCACTGAGCCCAGACGCCCTAAGTCTGGGGGCATGGTGGTGCACACTGTTTACATGGCCTCTGGAAAAGAGGAAAGCCGCACTTCTACGGGCCACCGACCGCTAACCCGATCTGTGACGAAGGCTCAAGAGCAGCAACAAAAGCTTCAAGAAATGATGAATGCTATGGCCGCGCTCACCGGGCCAAAAGTAAACCCAGAAACGTCCTCAGACGCACGCCGGGAGGAAGAAACCGATGCTGAATTCCTTCGCCGGACACTGGAGAAAAGGGACAAAGAGGCTGCTGAACAAGCGGCCAACATACAACGGATGGGCCTTCTCTTCCAAGATATGATAGGAATGATGATCCAGCAGGACTTACCCGCCGAGGATCCCCCAATCGTTCTTGAAGACGACCGAGGAGAAACGTCAAATCCACCACCAGCCCTCTCAACGGCCAAGGAGGAGGCAATCTCTAAGGCTGACTTGGCTGACTACATAGCCCAGCAAATCCGGGTTCATCACGCGACTGAGGCAGCTGGTCAAGTCGTGAAAACGGGGCGGCCGTATCCGAGCTGGTATGACCAAATCAAATACCCGCAAGGCTATACGATACCAAAATTCCACATGTATAAGGGGACCGGCAATCCTCATCAGCATGTCGCCCAGTTCCGGGCCCTCTGCGGTAACACCGGCGGTGATGATAAACTGTTGCTCCGCCAGTTCGTGGGCAGCTTATCAGAAACTGCGTTCGAATGGTATTCGGAACTCCCGAACGATTCTATCAAAACGTTCGCTGAAATGGAGCTGTTGTTCACTCAGCGATTCGCAAGTGCCAGCGAACGCACTCCAATAACTGCACTGATTAACGCCAGGGTAAAACCGGGCGAAACCTGGGTC
Source organism: Agapanthus africanus (assembly GCA_030015575.1). Taxonomy (NCBI): domain Eukaryota; kingdom Viridiplantae; phylum Streptophyta; class Magnoliopsida; order Asparagales; family Amaryllidaceae; genus Agapanthus; species Agapanthus africanus. Next base: position 158,475,040 of record JASDDO010000014.1, on the reverse strand, counting down.
CAGTACGCTATACGCTGGCGGAACTTGTGGTCGAGATGTGAGCAACGCATTGAGGAAGCACCTGCGGTGGGCATGTTCGTGGGAACTCTAGACCCTCACGCAACTATCTCCCAGTTTATGATGTTCTTTAAGCCAACCACATTCCAGGCTTTAATCGACAAGTTGGCTCAGATGGACCAGATGGGTCATAGACCGCCTCCCCCGAAGTCGGAACCTCGGAATGACAAGGGTAAAGGGAGGGCAACCTTTGTTGCGAATGCCCAGCAGCAACCTAACGCCCCGAAACCGGCAGATCAACTCGAGGAAAGGCGTCGGTATTATAATGAGAAGATGAAGCGTCCCTACTCGTTCCCACGGGACAAGACGAAACGGCTATTCGAGCTGGCAATACGCAACAGACTTATAAACCTGCCAAATCCAAGGCGACCGCCGCAACCCACCGAAGTGAATAACCCTAACTATTGCCCTTACCATCAAACGGTAGGCCATCCGATCGAAGATTGCTTCGTCTTCAAAGGATGGATTGAAGACCAGTACCTCCAGGGGAAGTTTGTACTGTCCGAAAAGTGGAAGGTGAACCCACCACAGCCACATGCTCCCAGGAAAGCGGATACACCGGGGGCAACATGTTCTTTTATTGAAGAAGCTCCATGGGAGGTCGTGCTATCAACTAAAACCAAAAGAATGCTGAGAGACCTTCATGCGTGCCCTGCGATCGAATGGAAGGACCCTCTTGAACCTCAAATTATCAAAGGAATATTGAAGCCCCGCCCAATTACGGAGATTCGCGATAAGGGCCCAAATACTCACGCCCAACCGTCAAAATCTTCGAGGAAAAAGAAGAAGAAATCCAAGAGGCCCGTGAAGCTTGAAAACGAACACACGAACTTGCAGAAGCAAATCGACGCGTTGGAAGAATACAATCAGAAGGCGCGAACTCCTGTCACACTCCAAGAGTTCCTCAACCACATCTTTCAAGAGGAAGATGATGGAGAGAGCTCGTCGGATGAATCCGAAGGATATGTGGCGAGTTGTAACGTAATCTCCCACTCGTTTACCGATGATGGGAAAACTCCTGGCATTGAAAAGCTGGAGACAGAGCCTGTACCAGAGCGTGCATGGCCAACAGATGAAATGATCGACGCTTTTCTAGACGAGATTCGTCTAAAATGTAAAGCGGACCAGGAGCGTGAAATGGCCACATCTGAAGGAGCCAAATGCGGGCAGCTGAATGAAAGAGTTGAACTACCAGAGCGAAAGGCATCCGAAGTAAACAGGAAGATATTCAAGACGAGAAAAAGGTTTGCCAAAGCCATGTCACTGGGGATGAAGCTACCGCCCTCGGAAGGAAACACACACGATGGGGTGGAGAGGCACCCTGATTATTGCGCATATCACCGGAAAATCTCACACCCCACGGAGGAGTGCGACGCCTTTAAGATATGGTGGCAAGGATATGTCGCTCGTCGGCAACATGTTAAGCGCATGAAACGCAAGATCCGTCGGGAGCGAAGAAGTACTGTCGATGGGCACAACAGAACGACTGGCAACTGTTACATGGTTAACGCCAGGGGGTCACAAGTTCTCACCTTTGGGAGCGACTCTGATGAAGAAATCGCTTTGGGCCCTCTCTTTAAAGAATCCGTTTTGGGGAAAGAGGAGGAATCGGAGGCCTGCGAGAACATTCAGCTGCGCAATCGCACACTCCCAGAGAAGAATCTCGGGCCCAGGAATAGAAAGGATTAGGGAAAAGAAAAGGTCGCTGAAGATATCACTTTAGATGACCAAGTCATGAGAGAGCTGGCTGCCAAAGACCCTCCTAGGAAGAGTAAAGTGGACTATAACATCCTCGCGCACCTAAGGAAGCTACCTTCTCAGCTTAGCATTCTCGATGCCCTCCTATTATCAAAAGAAGCGCGAGACTCACTGATTAAGGCGTTACAAGAACCTGAGCAATTCCAAGCCTTCCTCGCCACTGAAAAGATGAAGGATGAACTGGAGGAAGTGCATACAGCCGACATCACTTTCGGTGATGAAGACCTCCTTCTCGGGACATGCGACCATAACCGTCCCCTATATGTCTCCGGATACTGCCATGATATCAAGATAGGCAAGATCTTGGTGGATAATGGATCCTCCGTCAACCTCCTTAATGTTCGGGTGTTGAAGGAAATCTGCATGAGCGTGCAACACCTCGCTCGTGACAAAATCACTATCTCCGGTTTCGATTCACAATCATCACGGACTCTCAGATCTGTGATATTAACATTACGCTTTGGACTTCTTGTCACAGACATCAAATTCCATGTCATTGACGCCAAGACCTGCTACAACGCCTTACTCGGCCGTCCTTGGCTACACGAGTACAATATCATCCCTTCTACACAACATCAGTGTATGAAGTACTTTAAGGATGGTTTCGAGTATACCGTAACAGGTGAGTTAAACCCATTTTCCGTGAACGAAGTCCGCAAATACGAAGATGCGAAGTACTTTTTGCCAGATTTCGAGGATACAGAAAGGTGTCGCAATCCGGAGAACAAAGCCGCCGCCACCATCCCCGTTTTTGGAAGCGACACCGAAGAAGAGGAAGAGATAGTTTATGCAGGGCCATCTCAACGCAACAACCCGGGGACGCCCGCCCCCGTGTTGGTCTTCGGAAGTGATTCAGAAGATGAAGTTAATGCTGTGTTCTCCAATCGGCTGTCAATACAAGCACCCCCTGGCGATGACCATAGTTTGCAAATCACCATGGTACCGCGAGAACACTACAAGGATCTCGACACGCTTCAGGATCACAATGTGCAGGACCTGCAAACATTCTACGTCCCTCCCAGGCGAAGGGGTGAGAAGGTGATCCTATTCTACCGATCCTCAGAGTCGAAAATAGAGAAAGAGATCTGGCATGGCGCGGATGCTACACTTGACAGGCTCCAACCCATCCGTCTGCCCAGATACTATACAAATGGATTAAAGAAGCTATTGAAGCGCCAAGGAGTACCCTTAGAACAAACCGTTCGGCAGGCACGGTTCTACAACAGGATTTGGGATGTCCCCGGGACTCAACGCAAATTGCCTAACGGGAAGATGGAAACACTCGGGCTTGGATACGCAAGAGCCGGAAAACGGGAACGGGCTCACAATAGCTACGCTATATATACCTTTGATGAAGAGGAGGACGCCCTGTCAGGAGATGCCAACCACCCATCAAAACTAGACCCCGCAATTAAAGCGCCGAGTCCGTCGTTTGAAGAACGAGTGGCAAGCCTATCAGGAAAATGGGTCAGGAAGCTCGGGAAGACCACAACCGCGAAATGGCCATCTACGAGAAGGCCAGGACGCAACGTCTATCTCAACGTGCTGCAAAAGACAAAGACGCTTATCCTCGTCAATCCGTTGTACGAAAGGCCCGACGCAGAGACGGAAATAAATCAAGAAGCGGCTCGGGTTTGTCCCTCATGAAGAAGATGAGTCGAGCGTACTCCTTCCCCCGAGACAAAACGGGGAGGTTACTTAACCTCGCCATAAAACATCAAATGATCACGCTTCCAGAGTCTAGACATCCTGAGCAAGCTAGCAAGGCTTCTCATCCGAGTTATTGCTCTTATCACCGAGCCATAGGACATCCTACCGAAGACTGCTTCACCTTCAAGAACTGGGTCGAGGACCAGTACCGACGGGGCAGATTCGCTTTATCCGACGGCTGGAATGTGACGCACCGCAAAAGCATGAGCCCAAGGCCGCAAGAGCAAAACCGGGTCCACTTCAGTCCAGGGAGCGGGTTCGCACTTGTTATACGATTACGATATTAGGAGAAGAGCCCGAGAACGTAGATGACCTTTACCGGTGCTTTGAGAACAGCGATGATGAGGTGATCTCGGAATTTCCGCCCGCTCCGAAAGAACTGGAAGATGGTATACATACTACTGCAGATAACCTCAAGAAGATTGAGTTGGGATCGGCAGACGACCCGCGACCGACATTTGTCAGCGAGCTGTTATCCGAAGAGAGGGTGGCGGCGTTAAAGAACGTGCTTCTACGGCATAAAGACTGCTTCGCGTGGAACTACTCCAAGATGCCAGGATTGGATCCGGAGATTGCCGTGCATAGATTAGCAATATCCCCAGATATCAAGCCAGTCAAGAAGGCGCCAAGGAGGATGCGACTCGAGCTTGAAATGAGCATCAACGCCGAAGTCAAGAAGTTGATCGATTCTGGATTTATCCAAGAAGTCCAATACCCCGACTGGATCGCCAATATCGTCCCGGTAATGAAGAAGAATGGGACGGTACGCATATGCGTGAATTTCAGGGATCTCAATAAAGCCTGTCCAAAGGACGATTTCCCGGTGCCGGTAACCGAGCTAATGATAGATAACACGTCCACTCACGAGGTTTTCTCCTTTATGGATGGTTCGTCAGGATACAATCAGATAAAAATGCATCCCGAAGACCAGAAGCACACCGCTTTCCGGACCCCTTTGGGTATATTTTGCTACAGGGTTATGCCCTTTGGTCTTAAGAACGCTGGCGCTACCTATCAAAGGGCCATGACAAAGATCTTTGATGACCTCATACACGACGTCGTCGAGTGCTATATCGACGACCTCGTAGTAAAGAGCATGTCATACGAAGATCATTTAAAGCATCTGGAGACTGTATTTCGACGCCTTCGGCAATATAATTTGAAAATGAATCCCCTCAAATGCGCGTTTGGAGTCTCCTCGGGCAAATTTCTGGGATTCATCGTTCGACACCGAGGTATTGAAATAGATCCGTCAAAGATTAAGGCGATCATGGAAATGCCTCCGCCGAGAACCCTCAAACAGTTGCGGTCTCTCCAAGGGAAGCTCGCATACATCCGGCGGTTTATCGCCAATCTTTCAGGCAAATGCCGTCCTTACAGCCACCTGATGAAGAAGGGAACTCCATTCGTTTGGGATCACAAATGCCAAGGTGCACTAGATGAGATCAAGCAGTACCTACAGAACCTTCCGGTGTTGGCCGCGCCGGTCAAGGGAAAACCCCTCATTCTTTATACGACCGCCCTCGAAGGTTCCTTGGGAGCACTATGGGCACAAGAGAACGATCAGGGGAAACAAAGAGCACTTTACTACTTAAGTCGGGTGCTGCTGGGGGCAGAAAGCAACTATTCCCCCATTGAAAAGCACTGCCTGGCGTTGGTCTTCGCAATAACAAAGCTTAGACATTACGCATTAGCACATGAAGTCCGTCTTATTTCGAAGGTGGACCCTCTCAAATATCTGATGTCGAAAGCCATATTGACGGGACGACTCGCTAAGTGGGCCCTGCTCTTGATGGAGTTCTCGATAACATATCAACCTCTCAAGGCAGTGAAAGGCCAGGCCATTGCCGACTTCCTCGCCGAGCACCCGATACCGGCCGATTCTCCTCTGAACTGTGATTCGCCGGACGAGCATGCATTTGATGCGATTAGCGGCGGAAGCGCCCGATGGGAACTCTATTTCGATGGAGCATCCTCCATAAAGAAACAGAAACAAGGTGTCCCAATGATCAAATCAGGGATAGGCCTCATCTTTGCAACTCCACAAGGAGGGATAATGCGCTTCGCCTTCTCCTTAACAGAACCGAGGACAAACAATGAAGCCGAATGCGAAGCTCTGATAGCAGGCCTCGAGATCGCCATCGACATGGGAATTGAAGACCTCCTCATATACGAGGATTCTCAGCTGGTAGTTAGTCAAGTAAATGGTGACTACCAAACGTGCAAGCCGGAGTTGGTGAAGTACGGCGAAAGGGTGCAACAACTATTGACACAAATTCCCTCCTATACTTTGGAGAACATACCGCGCGCGGAAAACAGCAAAGCAGACGCGTTGGCTAAACTTGCTAAAGAACTGGCTGACGAGAACCTCGATGACGTCAGAATCGTGGTACAAAGCCGTCGAGTGCTCGCCCCGGCGGAAATACCTCCGGAATTATATAAGGAGAAGGGAGCGACTGAGCAGACGACCCTACAAATAAAAGACCATGAGAAGGCCGAAGACTGGAGGGAGGTCTTCATAGACTACTTTAAGTCCCACCGAATGCCCAAAGAGGCGTCCTCAAGACATCAGCTCATGAAACGAGCTCTATCTTTCGCTTTCGTTAACGATATTCTATACAAGAGATCGTTTGATTCTCTATGGCTGAGATGCTTAGGACCTGACGAAGCAGAAAGAGTCATTCAGGAAGTTCATGATGGACTTTGCGGTTCTCACCAAGCAGGCCCAAAGATGAAGTTAAAAATTAAACGGATGGGTTACTACTGGCCCAAGATGATCCAGGACTGCCTCGAGTATGCGAAGCAATGCCACTCATGCCAGATTCATGGAGACTTCATCCACCAACATCCGAACCCACTGCACCCGACGCTGGCTAGTTGGCCATTCGAAATGTGGGGGACTGACATAGTCGGCCCCATTAAGCCAGCATCATCCCGGGGACACCGTTTTATTCTGGCGACAACTGATTACTTCTCCAAATGGGCAGAAGCAGTACCATTGAGGGAAGTGAAGACGGAGAATGTCCTCCATTTCTTCAAGACGCACGTCATCTATCGGTTCGGAACTCCACGGCGGATTATCTCCGATAACGGGCCGGCCTACCGAAGCCATAAGATTAGCCGCTTCGCACAGCAGCACAATATAGACTGGAGATATTCTTCGGTTTACAATCCACGAGCTAACGGTCTGGCCGAGGCCTTCAATAAGACCTTGACGAAGATCATAAAAAAGACCGTTTCCAGGAATAAGAGAGACTGGCACGAAAGGCTGCAAGAAGCCCTTTGGGCTTATCGAACTACATTCAAGACGGCCACGAACACAATGCCGTACGCGTTGGTATTTGGGACGGAGGCAGTGCTCCCCCTCGAGATAGAGTTACCCTCTCTACGAGTAGCAGTCCACCACGAGCTGACGAACGAAGAAAATGCTCACCTTCGGCTTGAGGAGCTTGATGTTCTCGACGAAACCCGGCTCATAGCGCAACAACATCTAGAGGCCTACAAAGCAAAGATGACGCGCTCATACGAAAGATTGACCAGGCCGAGGACATTCCGCCAAGGCGAACTTGTACTAGTGGTCAAAAGGCCTATGATCCCCAATCGTGCCAAGCGAGGAAAATTTGAGCCAAACTACGAAGGCCCGTACGTCATAGACAAGGTCTACCAGGGTGGAGCCTACCTACTCATGGACATGCACGGTGAAAGGCCTTTCAGGCCAATAAACGGCCGCTTCTTAAAGAAATACTACGCTTGATAAGCCACAGCCTGGGTCAATGATAGATGACGACGACTATGTCCGCTCGCTATCTTCCTAGGCTCAGACTTTACAAGCAGCAGCCGGCCTTCCCATAGCGACGGACCGAAACGTCCTTAAACTAACGACGGACCGAAACGTCCTTAAACTAACGACGGACCGAAACGTCCTTAAACTAACAACGGACCGAAACGTCCCTAAAACTACTACCGCAGCATCTTTAGGCTGACGAGATAAAAAAAGAGGAGAAAAAAAAATAAAATAAAATAAAATAAAAAAAAGAAGAAAAAAAGTGAAAAAGAATAAAAAAAAACGGTATGTCCATAAGCAAAGTGGGCACGGATGAAAACCCGAAAGGGCTCCGTGAGTAAAAACAGCAGGGCTACCGGCGAGTGTTTGTGAAAACCTGAAAGGGCGCAACCTCGTTAAAAGACACTTACAGGGTCCTCTCGACCTTGTAAGGAGAAACCACCCGCGTGAGATCCTTACGACTCACAAGGGAGCAATACACTTAGGGATCCTCACGATTCCTAAGGAGAAATTACACTTGCGAGATCCTCACGACTCGTAAGGAGAACTCTCTTATGAGACCCTCACGGCTCATAAGATTTGAAAGTCTTAAGTTACAGAGACCTGAACCTGTTCTTAAGCAACCCCCACAACCTTTTGGCCCTACAAACGGCTCATAATGACCCTTGTATACAATCCACGGGCACGAATAAATATTTCCCTAACAAAGTCCCATCCGTGACTAGGGATATGCTTGTACAGCAAACAACACTTGTAAGTCCTCTCAACTTATAAGGAGAAAACCCTTTTGTAAGATCCTTACGACTTACAGGGGAACATACACTTAGGAATCCTCACGATTTCTAAGGAGAAAACACACCTACGAGATCCTCACGACTTGTAGGGAGAAATACCTTTGTGAGACCCTTACGGCTCACGAAGTCAAAAGCCTTAGTCGACGGGACCCTAACCCTGTTCGCTAAGCCACCTTTGTTCGACATCGACAGAGGCAAATGATGATTCGCTCCTGGCAATATCCCAGTTGTAGCGATGCTGATGCCTAAATCGGTATCAAATTCCAAGTCCTTTCATGGCAGATGATGATTCGCTCCTGGCAATATTCCAGTTGTAGCGATGCTGATGCTGAGATTGGCATCAGATTCCAAGTTCCACACTCGCGATAAAAAAAACAGCGAGCCATACGTGCATACGAAATAGCCGAAATGATGGGGCAACTTGCAATAAAAATCAGCAAGTAAAAAAAATGTATGCATGAAAAATAGCCGAAATGATTGGGCAACTCGCAATAAAAAGCAGCGAGTAAAAATAAAATAAATAGCCGAAATGATTGGGCACCGCGAAAAATAGCCGAAATGATTGGGCAATCGCGATTTTCGCGATATAAAAAGCTGAAATGATAGAGCATCGCGGAAAGAATAAAAAAAATGATGAAAGAATAAAACTTTTTGCCCTACAGGTGATGCTATATCAATCCCTGTATACAATCCAGGGGCGCAAACAAAGAAGGAGTCGCACTCCTCCTCCCCAGGTTTCATTAGAAGAAGGAGCCGAATCTCGACGGGCCACAAATAACCTAGTGATCATCCCAACACTCGTCTCGTAACAACGGACACAACTTCAAGCTAAGCGGAACAGCGGCAACTCCCAGTTCTATGGCTCGGTGGTATGCATATCGCCAACAGTCAAACCTTCACCCCGTGAAATGCGGATATATGCAGCAAAATTCCTGGTTACGTGGAACGCGGATAATGTCACTCTTTGACCCCGTGGAAAACGTCCAGAGCGGATCCTGGTCCTCGCAGAGCATGGAAGTGAACCCATGCGAAGCATCCAGAGCGGAGCCTAGTCCTCGCCTAACGCGGCAGTGAACCCGTGTGAAGCATCTAGTGCAAAATTCCTGGTCACGTGGAACGCGGATAATGTCACTCTTTGACCCCGTGGAAAACGTCCAGAGCGGATCCTGGTCCTCGCAGAGCTTGCAGTGAACCCGTGCGAAGCATCCAGAGCGGAGCCTAGTCCTCGCCTAACGCGGCAGTGAACCCGTGTGAAGCATCTAGTGCAAAATTCCTGGTCACGTGGAACGCGGATAATGTCACTCTTTGACCCCGTGGAAAACGTCCAGAGCGGATCCTGGTCCTCGCAGAGCATGGCAGTGAACCCATGCGAAGCATCCAGAGCGGAGCCTAGTCCGCGCTTAACGCGGCAGTGAACCCGTGTGAAGCATCTAGTGCAAAATTCCTGGTTACGTGGAATATGGATAATGTCACTCTTTGACCCCGTGGAAAACGTCCAGAGCGGATCCTGGTCCTCGCAGAGCATGGCAGTGAACCCGTGCAAAGCATCCAGAGCGGAGCCTAGTCCTCGCCTAACGCGGCAGTGAACCCGTGTGAAGCATCTAGTGCAAAATTCCTGGTCACGTGGAACGCGGATAATGTCACTCTTTGACCCCGTGAAAAACGTCCAGAGCGGAGCCTAGTCCTCGCCGAGCACGGCAGTGAACCCGTGTGAAGCATCTAGTGCAAAATTCCTGATTACGTGGAACGCGGATAATGTCACTCTTTGACCCCGTGAAAAACGTCCAGAGCGGAGCCTGGTCCTCGCCAAGCACGGCAGTGAACCCGTGTGAAGCATCCTGAGCAAATAACGGACTGTGGAGTCCTTAAAATCCACGGACTATGACGTCCTTAACCTCGACCGTGATGTCTTAAAACTAACGATCAACCACCCCGATTCCCTACGGATTCTGCCTTGGTCTAAGGGTACATCTCTTCACTCCTTTGATGCCCGGCGTTGTAATTCCTCAACGTCTTCAAAGAGGTGACGGGTACCTGCAACCAAACACCGGACTGTGGAGTCCCTAAATCCACGGACTATGAGGTCCTTAACCTTGACCGTGATGTCTTAAAACTAACAGCGGACTGTGGAGTCCCTAAATCCACGGACTATGAGGTCCTTAACCTTGACCGTGATATCTTTAAACTACGATACCTGGAGAAACCCCTGACTCCGTAAAACACGGACAAGGGTGATCACATCCGACACTTGCAGGCCTTCACGACCTGTAAGGAAGAAAAACTCTCTTGCGAGATCCTTACGACTCTCAAGGGAAGACCCGCTTAAGGATCCTCACGATCTTTAAGAAGAACTTACACCTATGGGATCCTCTCGACCTGTAGGGAGAAAAACTCTTTATAAGACCCTCGTGGCTCGTGAAATGCAAAAGCCTTAGGAAGCAGATCTTAACCCTGAGTCCTGAGCCATTGCTGTCCTGCAAGGAAATCAAGATAGAATATCCGCAGAATACATTCAATGAAAAGGAGACACATCATTGAGAAGAAAAATGTATCTTTTATTCATAAACCAAAATGGGTGCAAAGTACAATTCATGAAAGAAACAAAAAGAAAATACTCTCATCCATGAGTATGTACAAAAAGGAAGAAAAAGATACAAATGTTTCAAGCCGGCGGGCGATTCAGCAGCTTGGTCAGCTCATCCTGCTTTTGCTGGACCACGGCTTCATGACGCAAGATCTCCAAACGACGAGCCTCCGCCTGAGCTTGTTGGGACTGATATGAAGCAAGCCGGGCTTCAAGCTCTTTCTCAATGGCCTTATGTGTTGGAGATAGTGCCCTCAGAGTCAATTATTGGATCACAGGCACGTGATTGCAATGATTGAGGGAGGACCTATCCCGGTAGAACAGTCTTACTCGAGATGATAGTATGCTATCTGGTTTACCTTTATCATCGTGTACTGCTTCAGGTGACCTTACATGTCACTATTACACGTTGATAGAGCCCATAGGATTCTTGCTTGACGGCCAGCAGTATGAGGGCGATCATATAAGTGAGAGCTGGAGTCTATAAGCACATCCTTAAAAGGTCCCTAGTCGTGGGAGTTTCGAGACAGGGCATCGATACTCCAGAGTAGACTAGTGTATACAGTCGAGACCCCGACGAGGGGCAGTGGCCGGTCTCACAGGCCACTGGTGTCAGTTGGATCACCTAAGATGTATACAGGTGCTCATTGGGTTATGAGTACACCGGACAGGACTCGCCGGGAACCTGCTAGTTGGGATTATACCAGACGTCAGATAGCAGTTCCCAGGTGATATGTGTACAGGTTAGTTCATCGACCTGAGATCGTCATTTGTCTCGTGTGAGTTCCCACTGTGCTTTGATTACTACCCGACCACGGCTCAAAGGAGTCGTGCAAACAGGTTTTAGTTGGGTACAGTCCCGAGCCACATGGAGGCAGTGAGCGGATCTGCAGGGGTTCGTCTCTCCCGGTATAGGGGGTGAGGTCGCGCTGTGTCTAGGAGAGCCATTACGCAAAGCCCTCGGCCGAGGCAGGAGATTTACTGGTAGGTATTCCAGTAGTATCTCAGGGCGTTCTGGGCTACACTCCGACACGACTTGTACCGCCTTTGGGGGTCTGACTTTTACCAACCCCCTAGGCCCGACATGCGATCCTCATAGACGAACGGACCGGACTGTACGGATATTGTCACTGACAGGCTCAGTAGGGTGTCAGGATGAGTTCGCTCATCGACGTCCCTTTTGGTCAATAGCTGGTGGCCCGTTACGTATTGGCTTATACCTCTGACGTGCTAGTGGTTAAATCCACAGCCATTGTATTGACGAGTCTTTAGAGTCCACCACACTTTCAGTTACTCAGCTTTCGGGCGAAACGCTGTAGAGGCCGTATGGAGATATGGCAGGGTCCGATCAGATACGTGCGGTATTGCACGGATCAGGATCGGACGGTTTGTACTAGTGGCCGTATGGTTATATGGCAGGGTTCGATCCGATACGTGCGGTATTGCACGGATTAGGATCGAACGGATATTACTAGCCGGCTTTGGTTTAAGCCGGTCCTAGTTTAGTACAGTGTAGATTTTGTCTCATTGCATTTGTATCCGGTCGGAATACAGATGCGGGTGTGTATGCACAGTATTGGGGTTTTCCTGTAATTTATTACGGGACCAGTTTTCTGGAGTTGCCAGTTTGCATTCCGTTCCGGCCGTTTTTCCTTTGTTCTTTCCCGGCCGGACTTTTCCGATGGAGGGGGTTATTTGCAATTGTGCAAATAACTTTTGGGGAGGGGGTTTCTTGCAAATGCTTTGATTATGATAGCATCATTTCTTTTTGCACCATAACTTGCATTTATTGTGATAAGAGTGGGTATGGGTTTGATGTATGTTTGTAATGATTATGCTTTATGATGTGGTCACCATTCTCTTCATCCTACACTCACCTTCCTTCATGATTTATGCTTTTCCCTCCACCATTTCAAGATGAGAAGGGCCGGCCACAATTTTGAAAGAGGAGAAAAATAATGAGAGAGTTTCATTTGGTGTGGGAAAAATTAATCATTCATATCATTTTCCATTGCCACAAAAATCCCCAAGTTCATATCATCTTGATTCCTCCATCAAGGCAACATAACCCCAAAGAGACTAAGCACTACACATTCTACAGCAAATCTTGGGCACGTCGACTTGCCAGCTTCATGCCCGAGTTGCCTCGGTATTGAGGTAGGAGCCCGTAAAAGATGCAGACGATGTGGTGCCCTTCCGGCAAGGACGTGACGACCGGAGGATCCGCGGGAGATCGGGACGACGATGAAAAGACCGGAGGACTCGGATCACTCGGTACATCTCTCACCCCATCTCTAGTTAGCTAGTATAGGTTAATGGTTTCGATCCGGGTATATTGTCCGCGGTAGCGCCAGTTTAAAAGATAAGAAAATTTTGATTCCGCATTTTGGCCTCGGATAGACGGCCGGGGCGCTGCCGTGGCGCAACATAGTATCAGAGCCACGCCATTAACCTTGTCTAGCTTGTTCTAATGTGTTTTACATTTCCGATCGACCGAAACTCCAAAACTTGCATTTTTGTTCACATCAGTTTCTGTCGATTTTTTCCGGGCTCGAAATTTTTTTCAGGTGATTGCAGAATGATGTACAGAGAATCCCAAGATCACTGCAGAAATTTGGAAGCTTGATCGCTCCGTACGACCGCGGAACCGCGGCCATTACCACTCTGGAGGCCGCGGATCCGCGGCCTGAATGAGGGATCATGTGATTATTTTTTTGCAGTGGGCTTGTGGGCTAAAAATAGGGGTTTTGGAATATTAAAATTGGGCCCAGATTTTCTGTGAGTGCTACAGTATCTCTTGGGGGCCCACTTGTTAATTTTTGATCGATTGGATATTTTAAACACATTATTTCACAGTATTTACATTATATCTGCGACCGTGAATCTCACTCGATCGGTAAATCCGGTCTAACTGCTATAGCCCGGTTAGACGGATTTGCGAACGCGATTTTCACGTTGATGTTCTATGTTTTTGCTGTGTTGTTGCGGATCGGTCGTGGGGGATAGCCTGGATGCAATGTTAGTACAGTTTTGTTTTATATGTACATTTGATATTGCGGGGCGAGCGTCCGACATGTGGACTGCCGTCACTGCCTGTTTGTATTATTCTTTTGGGGCACGACCTGGTTGCGGTCGATGTACCCGGTGTATGTATATTTTACTTTCTGTACTAGGGTTACCCCGCGGTGGGGTGCACGGATAGCCGGGTTCTGGAGGGCAAAAAGCCCGCATCTCATGGCATTGGGACGGAGGGGGCTTCACTCCAGGATTGGCGGGCTATTCGCCGCACTCGTAGGGGGTACAGGTTGACCCAGGAGGGGTGCCCGAGTTACCGGATTCCGTGAAGTGCTGGGTGGTCCATTCACGTTGCTGAAGGGGGCTGCCTCGCTTCAGGTTTTGGTGGGTGACTTGCCGCGCCCGTAGGGGTCTAGGTTTTCATTGCACAGGCTATCCACACGACCAGGGGAACGTCGGGTTTCTGCAGCGGCTCTGTGAAACCCGGGGCTTCCAGATATCTGTATTGTTCTGTGATGCTGTACATTTCTGTGATGTTGCATTCTATTCACGCCTTGAGCGAAATACTATATATTGGTATATATATTAGTAGATGTTGTATATGTTTTTCATCCGCGCTAGTCCAGTCCCCGCTCTGCCGTTAGTTAGCTAACCTAACGGGTGATGACGGGACCCAGTGGCGAATGCGGATGGCATATACGTACGTCAGTATATTTTCGTTCTTTGTGGTGTGATCAATTGATGGGACTGCGTTGATTCGGATCAATGCAAGATAAACAAACCTATTCTGATGTTGTTGGAACACTTTTCAAAAGGCTGTTATTGCAAGGACGTTCACTTTTGTTTTGCATCGTGGTATTCATTTGGAATATCCTGCTCCTCAGTCGACGAGGCAAGGGCCGAGATCCCTTCACCGGGAGTGACCCCTTGGACAGAAGTTTGCGTCAGGGCATTAACTTCACTATAGCCGATTACTTTTGCTTTGCATCGTGGTATTCAGTTGGAATATCCTGCACCTCATTCTACGGGGAAAGAGCCGAGATCCCTTCACCGGGAGTGACCTCTTTAGCAACGGTTTTCGTCACTATATTTTTATAAAAAGGCTATGCAGTTCCTTCAACGATATCAAGTTCATTACGTCAAAGGTTTTTCGCCAAAAACCATTCGTAGCCCTCCGTCATTTCTTATGGGTATTATTTAGTATTCGTGCTGCGTTTGTTGACTCCGTCAAGGCGTAGTGTACGGTAGCTAAGTGGTGCTTGTTTGTTGCATAAATGGGATTGATTAGGACAGTCGTGCGGCCTTGTTGACTCCGTCAAGGGCACGTACGGGTGGGTTTAATGCAATCCAGATAATGACGGGTTGAACTTGACTAGGACTCTTTGATTTGTTGACTCCGTCAAGGTCACTTGAGTCCTAGGGGTAAAAACATCACATCGGGAGTTTCAAAAGAACTGAAACTTTCCAGGCATGCGCATACCTTCTGGAGTGTGGTGACTTGAGTGGATTCCGTCAAGTTATCATGCGATGATAGTTGGATCCCGATTCCCACTGATGAGTTGGTTTACTCCTCGGCTGATCCCGACTAATTCTTCTTTCAGGTTTGGAGGAGAATTTGAGGTACAGTGGGAGGTTTCCTGATTAGATAAAGTGATAACCATTCTGATCTAGGTTAGAGTGCACGCTGAGTGTTTCTTTTCTCTCTCTTTGGCAGCGACCATTGACCCGACCCTGGACTATGACTCAGTGACCAAGTTGACCGAACCTTCTTAACACAGGCTTTTGGATTGTCAGAGTTGCAAACCTCATTGCCACTCCTACTTTTACCCTTTTCTCCAGGACACCCCGTATTACCACGAACGTCCACTTCCATTGGACAAAACCATCGTATGGTTATATACGAACTCGAAGGACTTCGAGGATGGTTTCTGGTTCTGGAGAAAACGAATAGGATTATTCAGTTATCTTTTCTTTTCACCTTCTCTCATTGTGAGTACTCCTTGGTTTAGGAGATAGTACACCTATTATGCAAATTGGATAGTCTTCTTCCAAACCTTAGGCTGGTGCCGAACGGTGGGGAATGAAGAAAACCAATTAGCATAACGATGGTGTGCAGAAGGTATTAAGTTAAGACAAAGAAAGGGATTAGTAAGAGGGCAAAATAAAATGCGACTGATATTCACGACCAAACCAAGTATTTCTTCGCCAATCCTAAATCACCTTTGTATTTCTCCAGGACACTCCGTATCACTACGAAGATCCACAGTTTATTGGATACTCCATCGTATGGTTATATACGAACTCGAAAGGAACTTGTTCCAGTTCGAGGATGGATTCTGGTCCAGGAGAAATAGGAATAAGGTTTATTCGGTTGTCTTTTGTCTTCACCTTCTCTCGCATTGCGAGTGCTCCTAGGGTTAGGACAGTACACCCATTATGCTTATTGGATAGTCTTCTTCCAAACCATAGGCTGGTGCCGAACGGTAGGGAAGGAAGAAAACCAATTGGCCTAAAGGGGTGTGCAGAAGGTAATGACTAAAGACATATAAAGGGATTTGGAGAGGTGGCAAAGAATTATACGGTTATAGTTGTGAATCTGAATAATGGTAGAGGCATTACTATGAATACCAGGATACCCCATCGAAACATTTCAATGTTTCAGTTCAACTGTGTACTGTTAAAAGAAAACTGATTTCCCGATTGGACACTTGCTCCAGGGTATGTATTTACCAGGTTTGATTCTCACATCTGTATGGTTTTACAGATGATGAGTGGGAGTAAGTTATTGGGAACAGGGTAGTCATCCTCATTATATCGGGATTCGTTGTAATCGGTGATATTTGAGGAGATCACCTGGGCTGTTTGCCGGTCGGCAAATATATGGTTTTGAATATCCGCTGTTGTGCACCAATTTCAAATTGATATATATGTACGTCTATTTTCATAGAGTGAGATATACCTTTTGACATTATGTCGATGACATTTACCTATATCAGTGGATGGTTAGGTAAGGAGCATTAAACAACGGTGTAATTCTTCTTAACCATAAGTACAGTTTTCAACCTACGACACACAGTGAAAGAGTTAGACTCGGCGGACTTATACAGAGTATTGTATGTTGTCCAGTGTCCATTAGGACAGAGGGGTTGGTCCTCATACTATATTCTGTTTACTTTTAACTTCTCTAGTTCTTAGACATGTGTTTCGTAGAAACACAGGGTCTGAGTTTTGAGGAGTTATTGGTATAAGAATAGAGTAGAGAACCAGGTATTGCAAGTATCGAAGATATAGATGCTTGTGTATGGTATTCAGTTGATAGTAATGAGAACTTGCTTCTCTTTCAGGTTACTCATAATTGGAAGCATTCCTAAGTTGAGTAACGCTGATCGGCCTCCTTCCATTTAGTTGACATGCACTGGAGACAGCTGCATGATTTGAATCTGGTTCAATTAAATCAGTGCCTCTGGTTCTATATTGGATATAGTAAAGTTCATATCTTAACATTGTTAAGGTACGGGGAGTTGTCCGGCTCATGCTTAAAACCAGACACTGGACAAATCAAGGCACGTTTCTGTAATGGCTGTTTGTGGGTTGACCCAGGCTATGACGAGGGTTGACTTTCTACCATCTGGAAGATCAATAGTAATATTGTTCTTGACTCGCCACAGTTTTAATAAAAATGGATTTTTCAAAAACAGTAGTGGGAGTATGGTAGAACTGGAAGTGATTCCAGAACCGCGAACGATTACTGAAGATTTGATAAGGAACCTAAAGATTCAATCTGATTTGACATTCCATTGGCCACTCCGCAGATAAGGTGGGTAACTTCAGGCACCCGAGAGGTACTCCGGTAGCCTCAAGGACGGTGACAGGGAAGTTCTTGTTTACCCACACTTACCATTGCTGTTGTTCCAGACTGTGAGACCCGGCAGGAGGATGAGTATAGCGTCGTTCTAAACTAGCTTTAGAAGTGTACGTCTATATGACTCTGCCAGAGGGTTGTCATAGTCAGTGGGAGCAGCGGAAGCACTGGTGGACAGGTGGCTTATGTCTATTTATAGACTAAAGCAGACACAGCGGAGATAGATCATCTATTTCTGATGTGACAGTCATAGGTTTGACTTCATCAGAATAGGGGATGGATCTGTTGAGAAGGTAGTAGGGTGTGATGTCATGGTATTTGGATGACATACACAGAGTAGGAAGTGATATTCCTATACTACGATCGGTTATACTTTGGTTGTCACGCAGTGGTTTCTCCACACAGGACTTGGATACTATATCAGACATACTGGTTACTAGATCTATGGTTTTAGATCTAGATTTGGGTGGTTTCCCAATCAGGGTACTTTGACAGCATTCTAAGAGTATTTAGAATGGACGAATCCTGGCATGGTAGTGTACCTGCAGGTAATGGAGTCACCCTCTCTAAAGGTGTCTTATAGACTAAAGTAGAGAGGGATGTGCATGATTGGCAGATCACTTGCTTAGGCAATTGAGTCAATCATGAGATGTCAAGTACCACACCAGATGTTGTTCTTGCACTAGATGCAATAAGTTGATATTGATCCAATCCTGGAGGAACAGTCGGAAGCAGTTTTAGAACATAAGTGAATGTTCTAGGGATATGATAACGGCTGCCTCCTTTAGGAGACGGTTATCACTCCAGGCTTCCAAGGTGACATGGACGACAAGGAGGTTGTCAGAGTTATAGTTCTCCCTCTGACGAGGGGCAGTATTTTGGACAGGTGGTCCAAGGCAATACTGAGGGAGGCATGGCGCAGGATACTGATTAAGTTCAGTTGATGATACAGTCTAAGAAGTTTGGATTTGGAGTTCATTTATGAGCTAGGTCCCATCAGATATCCAGACATACTCTAACACATGTATTGCTCATTTCGGGAGATGGCTTTCTCTGCGAACTTGAGATATAGAGAGACATAGAAAGAAACATCACAGCGGATCCACTCACTGAGGCTATTCCTCGAACGCAATAGTTTCGCAAACGAGCTTTGTGAGACTGACTAGTAGAGGAGTTGGGTGTTCGGTATCACACGGGCTGTGAGTATGCGGCATCGCAATAATTAGCCTTGAGTGCAAGTGGGAGATTGTTGGAGATAGTGCCCTCAGAGTCAATTATTGGATCACAGGCACGTGATTGCAATGATTGAGGGAGGACCTATCCCGGTAGAACAGTCTTACTCGAGATGATAGTATGCTATCTGGTTTACCTTTATCATCGTGTACTGCTTCAGGTGACCTTACATGTCACTATTACACGTTGATAGAGCCCATAGGATTCTTGCTTGACGGCCAGCAGTATGAGGGCGATCATATAAGTGAGAGCTGGAGTCTATAAGCACATCCTTAAAAGGTCCCTAGTCATGGGAGTTTCGAGACAGGGCATCGATACTCCAGAGTAGACTAGTGTATACAGTCGAGACCCCGACGAGGGGCGGTGGCCGGTCTCACAGGCCACTGGTGTCAGTTGGATCACCTAAGATGTATACAGGTGCTCATTGGGTTATGAGTACACCGGACAGGACTCGCCGGGAACCTGCTAGTTGGGATTATACCAGACGTCAGATAGCAGTTCCCAGGTGATATGTGTACAGGTTAGTTCATCGACTTGAGATCGTCATTTGTCTTGTGTGAGTTCCCGCTGTGCTTTGATTACTACCCGACCACGGCTCAAAGGAGTCGTGCAAACAGGTTTTAGTTGGGTACAGTCCCGAGCCACATGGAGGCAGTGAGCAGATCTGCAGGGGTTCGTCTCTCCCGGTATTGGGGGTGAGGTCGCGCTGTGTCTAGGAGAGCCATTACGCAAAGCCCTCGGCCGAGGCAGGAGATTTACTGGTAGGTATTCCAGTAGTATCTCAGGGCGTTCTGGGCTACACTCCGACACGACTTGTACCGCCTTTGGGGGTCTGACTTTTACCAACTCCCTAGGCCCGACATGCGATCCTCATAGACGAACGGACCGGACTGTACGGATATTGTCACTGACAGGCTCAGTAGGGTGTCAGGATGAGTTCGCTCATCGACGTCCCTTTTGGTCAATAGCTGGTGGCCCGTTACGTATTGGCTTATACCTCTGACGTGCTAGTGGTTAAATCCACAGCTATTGTATTGACGAGTCTTTAGAGTCCACCACACTTTCAGTTACTCAGCTTTCGGGCGAAACGCTGTAGAGGCCGTATGGAGATATGGCAGGGTCCGATCAGATACGTGCGGTATTGCACGGATCAGGATCGGACGGTTTGTACTAGTGGCCGTATGGTTATATGGCAGGGTTCAATCCGATACGTGCGGTATTGCACGGATTATGATCGAACGGATATTACTAGCCGGCTTTGGTTTAAGCCGGTCCTAGTTTAGTACAGTGTAGATTTTGTCTCATTGCATTTGTATCCGGTCGGAATACAGATGCGGGTGTGTATGCACAGTATTGGGGTTTTCCTGTAATTTATTACGGGACCAGTTTTCTGGAGTTGCCAGTTTTCATTCCGTTCCGGCCGGTTTTCCTTTGTTCTTTCCCGGCCGGACTTTTCCGATGGAGGGGGTTATTTGCAATTGTGCAAATAACTTTTGGGGAGGGGGTTTCTTGCAAATGCTTTGATTATGATAGCATCATTTCTTTTTGCACCATAACTTGCATTTATTGTGATAAGAGTGGGTATGGGTTTGATGTATGTTTGTAATGATTATGCTTTATGATGTGGTCACCATTCTCTTCATCCTACACTCACCTCCCTTCATGATTTATGCTTTTCCCTCCACCATTTCAAGATGAGAAGGGCCGGCCACAATTTTGAAAGAGGAGAAAAATAATGAGAGAGTTTCATTTGGTGTGGGAAAAATTAATCATTCATATCATTTTCCATTGCCATAAAAATCCCCAAGTTCATATCATCTTGATTCCTCCATCAAGGCAACATAACCCCAAAGAGACTAAGCACTACACATTCTACAGCAAATCTTGGGCACGTCGACTTGCCAGCTTCGTGCCCGAGTTGCCTCGGTATTGAGGTGGGAGCCCGTAAAAGATGCAGACAATGTGGTGCCCTTCCGGCAAGGACGTGACGACCGGAGGATCCGCCGGAGATCGGGACGACGACGAGAAGACCGGAGGACTCGGATCACTCGGTACATCTCTCACCCCATCTCTAGTTAGCTAGTATAGGTTAATGGTTTCGATCCGGGTATATTGTCCGCGGTAGCGCCAGTTTAAAAGATAAGAAAATTTTGATTCCGCATTTTGGCCTCGGATAGACGGCCGGGGCGCTGTCGTGGCGCAACATTATGAGCCTCGACCCTCTCACGAGTGAACGTGGCAGCCTTATCGAGAGCCACAACCTTATGTTCGCTACATATCGCTCTATCAGGCCATGTAAGCTCGCTTTCGTAACCACAGCCTTGGAAACAAGACATTGACAAGACCATATGAATGGGCTTCCAGTCGACGGGAATAGTCGATCTAAAACGCGCTCACATCGCCTGATGTGAAAGGCAACAAGAAAGGTTTCCGACATATTTCATATGAGTATTCAAAAAGGGAATAATAATAATAATAGCATTTGCAATCGCATGAACGTTCATAATACCCAAAAAGGTCTGATGCGCAGGAAAGTGATGGTAGCATCTGCAATTAAAGAAAGTTCTCATGAGAAGAATACAAAGTTTATTTATGCAAGCGGAAACATACATACTAGCACCAAGCCTACATGGAATCTCGGCATAAAGCGTAAAAAAGGAGGGACTAATTTAAAAAAAAAGTTCTACGCTAATGGAAAAGGTCACCAAACATGGGATCAACGGCACAAGGGTTAATGAAACAGAGGACAAAATTCTCCATCTCTCTCTCTGCTTTCTCCAGCACGTCAAAGCGATGGTTCTCACGAGGAGTCGCTCCCCACCGATTGGCGCCGTGTTCGTCCGCGAAAGCAGACATAATAGCTCGCCGGGCCTTGATCTGGCTCAGCAGATAAATTGAGCAATCCTTCAAAGCCTGAGTAATCAGGCACGCTTCATGAAAACCCTCGAGCTTTTCTTCTGCCGCGTCGAGCATCGCCAGGGTCATCTCCGCCGGATGAGGAGGGATGTCGGCAAGCACGGCCTTGAGAATCATCCGGAGCCAGAGAGAACCCATCGGGAGGGGGGACCCCCTACGGATCGAGAGTTCATGCATGGCTGAGTCGCATTCGTTGTCGGTAAGGAGGGGATCCACCAACCGAGCAGCAAAGCGGGGGACCATTTCCTCAATAGGAACTTCCCATGGCTGTCGACGAGCATGAGGGCGATTGCAGGCCATGGCGCTCGTTTGTTTCTCAAGACAAGTTACTCCAAGATAAAAAAATAATAATAATATAAATCTCTTTGTGAGAGGAAAAGGGAAGCTATAGCCTCATATATAAGGAAATGCATTAAGTGCTGTGCGCGGAAAATCTTGCATGGTGAAGCTATTTCCAAGACCCAAAAAAGGAAAGGCATCGAAAATCAAGGAGATGGGACTATTTCCAAGGCCCTTTCTTCTGCGTCTAATATTGTGCACTGAAAATAGGGCATGGGAAGATTTTGTGAACAGCCACATCAAGGGACCCCACGTGCAGACTACGTGAGGCCTAAACCTGATGTACACCAAAAAAAAATGGAGTAGCACCCTGCATATTGAAAGCACCAACAACAACAATAGCAAAATGATAAAATCCCAGAGAAAAGCATGCAAACATACAAAGACATAATAGAACTTGTCACTCATACTACAAGAGGTTCATACAAATATAGAGGACACATTTACAATGGTAAAACTTCAGATGCGGGACATGGGTTGAGAAACTCAAAATTAACTTTATTCAAAATCTTCCAAGCATTTCGAACCTCCCGAGTATGCTTCCTCTCGCGATCACAAGCATCGGGGTCCTCATGAATGTCTTCCACCCTCCGATAGGCGGCAAGTATGGCCGACTGCTGGAACATCTGATGCAGGAGATCAATGAGATTATCCCGCCTTCTCTTTGAGATCAAGTACATCAGATACACCGAGTGTACTTTATCCTCGGCGGCGTCCAATGCCCCAAGCGGCACACCAGCACAGAATAGAGGGAGAGCCTCCCTGATTGCCAGCACGATCAGCCTCAGAAGAGAAGAGCGACGGGGGAGTAGCCGATGGTTGTACTCATCAAAGCGGCTCATAATCTCGGCACATTGAGCATCGGTGAACTCCTGATTCTGACTGCGGCCCAGTGCACGAATATTCCCATAGGAAATGATCTCGTCAAGATCATACAGATGGGCATCCATGATATCTGAAATAAAGGTCGTGAGATTCATTACAAAACCCCCATGGCATTAATTGCAGAAGAACAACCTCGGGCCAAGAGACCCCAGGAAGCCTCTGTGTGAAGAAATCGAGTTCTTCGTTGGAATTAAATTCCTTATTGAGAAAAGGGAATTAAATTCCCAGAAACATGTTTTTGATGGAATTAAATTCCATGGAGTTGAGACGCCATCATCATCTCCCCAAGGATCATCTAAACCCTAAAAGATCTACAGTTTGAAGATTAAGCAGTTTCATGTTCTTATGGAAAAATATGAAGAGAAAAGGGTAAAGAACCCTTGTTTTGGATTTAAAATCCAGAGAAATGTGAAGGTCCATCGTTGTCCAAGAACATTACCTGAGGAAAAAGGATTCCTTTCGAACAGAGTTAAACTCTGAAGATTGTTTCAAGACAGAGAACTAAGCTCTGAAAGCGAGAATTAAATTCTCAAAGAAGAAGTTCTCAGAAGAAGAAGATGAACAAAGTGAAGGCTCCTATGAAGAGACAGAGGTATTTATAGAAGACAATGAAAACGTTTCGTCTCCCCAGATCCCTAGAGGAATCCAACGGTCACAAGAGGTGACAGCGTTGCACTCACGTGCAGACACGTGAGAACAACGCTGTGGGGGCATTTGTTTCCTGATTTAAAATCAGGAAAGCTTCTGGGATAAGCTTCAGAAGAGGGTCACGTGCTTACACGTGACTAGCGGTCACGTGTTGGCACGTGACACCTAAAAACATCGTCAAGGCAAGTTCAGTTTCCTGACTACGTTGAAGAAAAGGGGGCTTCAGAAAGAGTCACGTGCTCCCACGTGACCCGGGTCACGTGGCGACACGTGACATTTAAATGCAAGCGTCAAAAGGCAAACCGGTTCCCTGATCAAGTCAAGGAAAAGGGTTCAGAAGAGGTCACGTGCTCCCACGTGACCAGGGTCACGTGTTGCCACGTGACGTTCAAGATAGCAGACTCGTTCTCCAGTTGAACCAAGGAAAGAGAGAGTTCAAACAAGGGTCACGTGCTCACACGTGACCAGGGGTCACGTGGCAGCACGTGACGTTTAAGCAGCAATAAGAAGACGGAGCGCAAAAGAAAGGAAAAGGCTCATTCCAAAGGGGGTCACGTGCCCACACGTGACCATGAGTCACGTGGTCACACGTGACCGGCTTTCAAAGCCCATTTTGTCAAACAGAGTTAAATTCTGAAGGAGAATCAAATCTTTCCAAAGGAAAGCGGCTATCTGGAAACGATTGAATTAAAGATTCAGAGGTGATGAAATATCATCTATCTATGGGAAAATCTCGGGTTTGGAAAGATTTCCCCTTTAAATCTAACCGAAACAACAAAGGAAAAACCCCTGGATTTGAAATCCAATGGTGAATAAAATTCACCCAACAATCTAAAGGTCCAAAATGAAAGATGGATGCAAATCAAATCTTTCACGAAGATTCGTCAAAAACTAATTGACTCGGCTGCTTCTCCTATAAATAGGAGCCAAGAGATACAAAAAAGGAGATATATATATATACAGAGACAGGGAGAGAAAAAGAAAAAGAAGAGAGCTTCGATACTTGGAGAAACTTGGATCTTCTGCAAAAACCCTAGGTAAGAAAGGGAAAAGCTCCTTGAAAGAAAAAGAGAATTTAATTCTCAACAGAGTTTAACTTTGATAATGTAAAAACAGAAGAACATATTTCTTCTCTCTTTGATAGAGGATCTGCAAAGTGCACATCTCCCCTTAAGGTTGAGAATTTAATTATCAATGGGTTGAGATCCTGCCATGCAGATCCAAAACATAGAGAAGGAATGCAAGCACGAGATTTTAATTCTCACAGAACTATAGGAATTTAATTCCTTTAAAATAAAATTAGGGCTTGCCCCTGTATCATGGGAATTTAATTCCTTCAGAACAAAAGAAATAGGGTTTAACCCTAATTAAGAACTTAGTTCTGTCGAAACAACGGGAATTTAATTCCCTTAATCATCATTTAACAGGGAATGGGAATTCAATTCCTTAAAAGCTTTTATTAGGGTTTAACCCTATTCAGTTCTTCACATATACGAGGAATTTAATTCCTACGGAAGATTTAGAGTTCAACTCTATTCAGAATATAAACCTTCAAAAGGAAGTAGGAATTTAATTCCTCTGAAATTTACAGCTCGCGGAATTTAATTCCTGAAAAAAGATTAACAAAGCCTCTAAACAAAATACATAGAGGCAGGGTCACGTGTCATCACGTGACCCCCCAAGAGATCTACAGAAAGTCCCTTTGAGGCAGCACCCCACGTGATCCACGTGACCCTTGGCAGAAGCTCTAATACATAGGCATTTGAATGCCCATCACGTGATGGCACGTGATGCTCTGAAAGACGCGATAATCTCAGCAGAATAAATGAAGGGAGGGCGCTCTCACGTGCTGCCACGTGACCCCTCTTGCCTTAGTGTTTAACACTAAATTAAAACTCTCGAACCCAGTGTTAAAACACTGTTGGGCCTTAGTGTTCAACACTAATTAAAAAGCTTTATCTGCAGTGTTCAACACTGATCTGTTTTAGTGTTTAACACTAATTTGAAAAGCCTTGTTGCTGGTGTTTAACACCAATTATCTCTTAGTGTTAAACACTAACTTGTCAACCTCATTCCCAGCGTTCAACACTGATTGCTCTGTAGTGTTTAACACTAGGCTTTGGCCCAATTGACTAAATGGATGGAGGCAAAGCCTCTCCTGATTGGACTTAGCCCAAGATGGCCATAAGTCCTCAATTTGTGATTAACTGGGCCAATGGACTCATAACATAATTAATTCGTCTTGATCCCAAATTGGGCCAAGGACTATTTAATCCACTCCGGTTCTAGGGTACATCTCTTCACTCCTTTGATACTTGGCATTGTAATCCCTCAATGTCTTCAAAGAGGTGACGGGTCCCGACGACCATACATTGATACGGACTGCGGGGTCCTTAAACCCGTGTTTAATGCAAAATTCCTGGTTACGTGGAACGCGGATAATGTCACTCTTTGACCCCGTGGGAAACGTCCAGAGCGGAGCCTGGTCCTCGCAGAGCACGGCAGCGAACCCGTGTGAAGCATCCAGAGCACATAATGGACTGTGGGGTCCTTAAACCCATGGACTACGACGTCCTTAACCTTGACCGAGATGTCTTAAAACTAACAACGGACTGTGGGGTCCTTAAACCCATGGACTACGACGTCCTTAACCTTGACCGAGATGTCTTAAAACTAACAGTGGACCGCAATGTCCTTAAACTACCCATGGACCGCAATGTCCTTAAACTAGAACAATAGAGCCCTGCATGCTCTTTTGTCGGATCTAAACGGTCCCGTTTAAGTTGATCTTAGCCTCAAAGATGGCTAACGTATCCTTAAGCCTTCAAACAGAGTGGACTATAAATCCCCCCAATTAACTCTGGCTCAAGGGTATATCTCTGAACTCCTCTGACATCCGTCGTTGTAATTCTTCAACGTCGTCAGAGAGGTGACGGGTCCTGACGGCCATACATACGTTGGACCTCTAGGTCCCTAAACTGGAACAATGGAGTCCAAACACTCCTTTATCGGATCCAAGCGATCCCGTTAAGTTGATCTTAGTCACAAAGTTAGACTAACGTATCCTTAACAAACGTTTGAGTTGATCTTAGCCTCAAGTATGGCTGACGTATCCTCAAACCAAACCCCCAAATCCAAATCTAAGATAATACGGATTTGGACTAGTCCACGCCCTACGGGCGACGACATAACTCAGTCTCCGTAAACAATCCACGGGCAACAAAACACAAAAAAAAACACCCACGACACGAAGTGACCAGCTGGAGAAGGAGAAAGTTGTTACCGCAATGCGGTAGCGTAATTAACTACAGGGGCTTGCGCCTGCAGGGAAGAGCGTCCCCACAATAAAAAAAAACCCCTCAAGCGAGGGGGAATCTGACGAAGTCTGCTACATCGGACGCATCCGTTTAAACCTTCGATACATGGTGCCATAAATCAACTTGGCATCTTCGGAGAGGTGAACGGATAGCACCAATTAGCATCTGCCCCGAATCTCAGTGCCAAGACACCGCAGTCTTGTGCGCCGCCATTCGGAGGGGAACAATACAGAAAAGAGTATTACAGCCTGAGCTTGAGTTATAAGTCACTTTTGTTAAATAAAAGCAAGAAGAAACTTGTAGCTCACTGGTAAAGCCTCTACACTACTGTGACGTAGCATGTGTGTTCGATTCCTATCAAACACAATTTTTTCTAAATTTTTCTTTTAACTTTTTAGAATCCCAAAAGATTACACATGCAATACATGGGGAAATGAAAAGTTCAGAAAAATCAAATATGTGGAAAATGGTATAAATACAGGATTTATCAGATGGCATGAATCTCGAGACCAGATCTTAAGAATCGACCAACGGAAATGAGCATGGGCCCGGTGGGGATGGTCATATCAAGGCCAAATTGATCCTTGCATTGCACACACGTCTCTTCAACTCCCCTCAACTCTTCTGCACTGTTTGATTTCCCTGCAGTCAAACAGAGACCCTTCAATTCACCAATTAACATCATTTTAATACTTTTTAATCCATATTTTTAATTCTCAAACCCTAATTCTCTACTATAAATACCACCCCATGCCCTAGCCCTTCACCATTTTGAAAATTCTAGCAAAAACTCTCTCAAAAGTTCCTAAGTGCAAGTGGAGTAAAATGGTGTTAGCGAGCAAGTTTCTTCCGTCGAAGATCGAAACCGATTCTGGAGCTTCCGTACATCACGAAGCCTCCTTCCTCTTCCTTAACCTTTTCTTAAGTTCTTCAAACCTTAAGTCCCTCCCAAACTCTCTTTCACTTTCTTAAAATTCAACTTTAAAACTTATATCGATAAGTTGAGTTATTACCGATATTCTTTTTCTGAATCCTAGAAACTCCTTCTCCTTTATACTTTGATCAACCTAATTTTCTCACAATACTTGCAACCTTAAATACTAATGTTTAGAATCAAGTTTAATCTAGAATCTCATGTGAAATATCCATAATTAAACTTTTTCATTAAAATATCTCGAACTTTAATACAACTCTTTTCGTTTTCAATAAAACTATACCTTTAAGAAAATTTTCACGGGGTAACGACCTACCCCACACGTACACTTTTGTTTCATAGTACGATACCTATTTGTATGTATTTTTGTTTCGTATAATACTCTTTACAGTAAAATATCACATACTTTAAAACCGGATTTCTTTTAAAGCGGTATTTCATATTCCTTTGCAATTATGCATTTACAACCCTCGTTATGGGACCCGCTAATGGATGGTGTGGATTATCATACATCTTGTGGATAGTAGAACGAGATGCAGCACTACTCACGGAGTATTCAATCTCGAAAGGATATACATACGGTTTTTAAGAAAAACGAATTTTCTAAAATAAATCTAAATTTTAAAAAAAATTTAAATTATATAAAATTAAAAATCCATATTCTCATTATATTATGAAACTATATGTTTATAAAAATGAAAGATTAAAAAATATCAATAAAATACCATCAAGTTACTAAAAAGACTAGTTTTCAATAAAATACCATAAACTTTCAAAACCTAGGTATTCATCATTAAAATATCTCAATACTTAAAACACATGCTCATGAAAACCCTAAGTAATATAAAAAAAAACCTCAAGATTTTACTTTTAAATATATTAAAATATTTTCATAAAACCCCCTCGAGATATATAGAACACTATTTTAAGGACTTTAGTAAATATAGGTTTAAGCGGGATCAATTCTCTTGAGCCCCAGAAAGCCGGAGAAAGTGAGTGCTTGCCTATTCAGATTAGAAAACTTAATAGGAGTTATCAATGGCAATTGCATTGGAAAGAAACACAAATCCTACGTCCATGTGCAGCAACTGCCGATAATTCCCGAACCTAAGAATTCAAGAGATAAATCAGTACAAGTGTCTGACTCAGTCTAAGTCCAATCTCAAATCTGAATCCAAACCCAAACACAAATACTTGATCATGAACATGAATACTTGAATTCAAACATGTATAGTTGACTTGACTTGACCGAACCATGGTTATAACTTGATTTGAACTTGACATGTTTACTTGAATACATGATTACATCGTGAACATGAATACTTGAACATTTTGTATCCATGGTTTCGGTAAGACTTGTAAACATAATTTATACAATACATTATGTGGGGATAAAGGGGTAGATCGGTACGGAACGTATATCGTGGCACGAGAGGTCACTTAAAAGACACCTACATGAATTCTCGTGCCGTTATCCCATGGGTTATGACGGGGCCTTGTACTACATGTTACCATAGTCCACGAGATAAGATGGACTCCTCTCGTATACATGAATACCTTTCTTACCAAACTACAAACAACCACATTATAATAACTATCATATACCAGTAAGCAGTCATATACTTTACCTGTTCATTTCTCTTTATATACTATCTTCTCTTTCTTCTTTTGGGACTTACCGAGCGTTAGTTTGCTGACGACATTCCTTTCTATTTCTTTTTTTGGAATGTTCGTCAAGAGGACCGGATTCTGAGGAGATAGAGCCGAGCCAGGAGGACTTGAACCAGCTTACCGCTCATCCTGACTACTAGTTCTTCTGCACTTATTTTCTGTATGCCATTGTTTAGGCATTTGCTTTATATCATTGTATCTTTTATTTCAAACAGTTGTATGTAAAATTGAATATAAATAAAGTTGTTGTTTATTTTATTACTCTTGTCATTCTTGTTCATTTCTATATATTGCTTAATTATGCTTAACGTATTTATTTCATAGTAAATACGTTGCGGCCTGCCGCGTTTCTGTTTCCGTCTACTGGGAAGCGGGACGTGACAGGTTTTGTTGACCGCCCATGCAGGTCAGTTCTGCATGAAGTCTTAAGCAATATATCACAAGAATTACAAGAATCAACAACTATACATTCCTTACATTTCTAATTTCTTGAATCTATCCTAACCATTTCTTTTTCTATCAAGATAATGGATTCACCCAACAACACCAGCACGAATATCAACGGCAATACCCCACCGTCTACTCTACCACCACCATCTACCGTTGCAGCTCCTATCAATGAGCAAACGATACTGCTTGAGGCTATCAAGAGCCTATTGGAGGGTCAGCAGCAGCAGATTGCTATTCTCATGCACCGCCCCGAAGCCGAGGTACCCAGAGTCAAGCAATTCTGGGCACTACATCCAAAACACTTCACTGGAAAGGAGAAGCCACTTGTGGAAGAAGAATGGGCTCAATCAATCGAAGATGATCTGGCAGCAGCTCAAGTACAAGATATTGCCTGGGTTAGAATTGCTAAGTTGCAACTGACAGACAATGTAAGAGTCTGGTGGAAGGCTGAGGAAAGCCGTTTCACCCAACCCATAAAGGGGAAGACGTTTCGCGATCTGTTCGATGCAAAGTTCTTCCCTGAGACTGTCCGTTTCGAGATGGAGCAACGGTTCATCCACTTTCAATAAGCTTCTATGTGGGTAAAATCAGTGGATGAATATGATGCCGAATTCATCATGCTCAGCAAGTAAAGAATTCGTATCAAATACTGTTCCGTTAAAACACATCTGTATCCTGACATCAACATCTTATCAGGTTCACGGCACATTTTGTAACGACCCCAATATTAATATACCTCCGTATTTTCTTTCTTTAATAAAATATTGTATTTATTTATTCTTAGTATTTTCTGTATATTTTGTTTTTTATAAATATATTATTTTATTCTTTCGTCTATTTTTTCCCAAACACATTTCTTTAAAACTAAATTTTAACCTTTTTTCATATTAAACATAAGACCTAACACAGCCCATAACTCAAATCCAATTTCATTTCCATTTTCTTTAATAAAACTATGAGTCCAAAAGCTCACTTTTTTTTAAGCAACATCATATATTTAATTCTTATTAAATATATTTATGAACAACCTTGTAGCACATTGTTTAAGTCTTTGCATTGTTATTTCATAGATCACATGTTCAAATCCCTATTCTTGCAATTATTTTTTTTATCAATTTTTTATGCTTCTCATAACTTACAATTGAGACCTTTCATTTCCAAAATGAATAATGGCCTTTCATTTCTCTTTTAATTCCCATGTTGAATGCATATATTATTATGCATAATTCACCATTACACCATCTTTATTTATCCTCCTCACATTTTTCTATCTCTCACTTCTCTCTCTTCACCTAGAATTCGAGAAGAAGAACACAAAGAAGTTTTCAATAAAATCTCATTAGTAACGCGAGATTATCGATGGATAGACAAGCCCGGTGACAATACCGGCTTGTGTATGTAAGTCCCTTCTCTCCCCCTCCCTCCATCTCATTATTCTTCTCTTTTCATATCGCGTGAACCCGTTTTTTTTCATATCGTAATTCTTAAGAGAAAATAAACATAAACATATACATGTATATAGGTCTAGATACATATGGTTATATATGGTTTAATAATACCTTATTGCTTCTTGTTCAAATTAAAGTGTTTTCAATTCTTTGCTCATGATTATAAATGTTTAATATGAATTGTGAAAACATAGATTTCATGCCACAATATATCTACGGTATCTCATGGAACCGGTTTGGTTATTAAAAGAAAAGATGAAGCTTGCATAAAAATACTAGTTAATTTTTTTGCCGATTTTAGTATACATATCAATACCTTTACCTTTAAAAATAATTTTTAGAAATTAATTTTTACTTCTGGAAATTTCATGAAATTTACATATGATAGAATATATTATTTTGTACATGCTGTAAAAATTTTAGATCGATCTGCATAACAGTTTAAAAATTACATCATTTTTATTCATTGTTCGTAAAACAGAAAACTGCAGCTATCGGTCAATTTCTTAGACACATAATTTGGTCTACCGATATCCAAATTGAGCAAACTAAAGTGTTTTGGATATCTATATCGAATGATATAGATTTTCTTACTTTTAAGTTTTTACTGAAAACCTACGTAAAATATACAAAACTGAGTTACAATATTAAGTGATGAATCTGGACAGAATCTGTCCTGATTGGCACACTGTTTTTAAATTGGACATAACTCGAACACCCGATATCCGTTCGTAACAAAATTTAGATGTGTAAATGCACAATTGATAGAATAATAATTTTCTGTATACTATATTACTTAGAAATTCATGAAACAATCCAATATAGTTTTTGCAATGCAATATATAGTTGTTATCCAGAAGTCTGAATTTCTGTCTTGAATGTTGTTATTAAAATGATCATATGTAGAGCTTCAAAAATCCAAATTGCGCAAATCTTTGTGTTTTGGATAACTACATCTAAATACCTACAATTTATAATAATTTTTGTAACCTGAAATCCGATAGAAATTAACTCAAACTGCGTTTTAAAAATATGTGACGGTGCCAAATAGAATCTGATTTGTTTTGCGCGACGATACGAAAACAGATATACCTCCCAAACCGGTGGTCGTATTTAGGTGAAACTGGAAATCACGCATGAAAAACAATTAGATCCATATTTCTGTTTATATTCAGCATTCGTTCAACTTGATTAATTAGTCGTACATAATATTTCTTTACAGCATTGTTTATGGCAGTTACTCGAATAATGCACTTGCCTCATTTCATGCTATTCGAACATATATACCGTGTTTTCCTTGATCTCTTAATTATTGTATGTACATGAATACATAATTAGATATTATATGTTTGACATAAAGCTATTGTATACTTGACTCGACATGAATACGTAATGACTTGATATGAACATGACATGAATACATGAACCATTGACTTGAATACTTGAACTCGACTCGATACTTGAATTGCACTCTCTTATGTATTCATGGATTTGGGCAAGACTTGTAGCTTTAATCACAGACTAATATGCATGGGGAGTTGGGGTAGTTTGAGTATGAATCCAAAGGAATCTCATGAGTCACATTAATAGAAATCATGTTGCTATGGAATCGGGCTGAAACGGTACAAATCATGTTGCTGTGGTACTGGGCTGAAATGGTACAAATCATGTTGCTGTGGTACCGGGATGAAACGGTACAAATCACGAATTCAAGAATGAGGGCCCGTGTTTCCAAGCCCCTAGATGATAGCATGTTGGATTTGGAATACTTCAATAACAATTGAAGTCCCGCTATTTTGGGCCCGTGATTCCTTACCCCTAAACGATAGCCTTAGATTCGAGAATACTCTTGAGATTGGTTGACATTCACACATGAACTCACATTAGTTATTTTTACCCTTTTAGAGTCCTTTAAGGACACTTACATTCACTTCATGTTCACTATACCTATACTCCATGGCCATATTATACTTGTTTGCCATACTGATATAGTTGACATACACATTACCATGCATGCTACCATACTTGTTTATATGTTCATGATTTATATTCATGCTATACTTATTTACTATGCTCAAGTTATATTGACATGCTTACATAGTTGTCATTAATATCACCATGTTATACTTGTTCATTGATTGGTTCTGGATTTTATGTGTATGTAGTTAACCGCAATCAATAACGGTGTCGTATGTAACTAGACCGAGATGAGTACGGGTCGTCCTCTGGGAAACTTCGAATATTTTATTCTTACTTTAGGCGTGTTGAGAAAGAAAGGAGGAAGGATAAAGAATTGTTATAGATTCTAGATCTATGTTAAACACGGATGCAAAATATAGATTTAGATTAATTATGGATGTAAGTTTAGTATAAAAGGAGGCTTGTAGGGTTCGTTAGGATTTAGTAGTTATGCATGATTAATTAAAAATTACTCTTTTTATCTTTTAATAGATTTAAAACTAGGACGACAGAGATGCAGATTAGGGTTTCTGGAGGGAAAAGGGTTCCCACTCTTAACCCCTATCTCGACATGGAACTCCGTTCATATCTAGCCTTTACCAAAACAATCATTAATCTAATCTCTAATCGCGGTCGAGACTAACAATAAATTGGTAGCGCGCCCGATTAGAATGTTAATGATTCTTTTGATAGAGTTTATAAAATTTATAGGACGTAAAAAGAGTTTAAGGATTTTCATCATCCATTAATCCTACTCTAATCCCATGAACCCTATCAAGCGGAGAATTACTCGCGCATGATTGGAGAAGAAGAGATGGAGAGGGAAATCATAATGAAACTACAAGAAATAGAATAAGAAAAAAACTACCTTTATTAATCAACAAAATTCATTTACACTTTATTCCCTTAGAAAATGATTACAAATGCTAGTTTGCTTCTCGATCTCTTCTAAGGAGGTAGACGAACAGTTGATGATCAGCCTGGATACGTGAGCCGTCTTGGACTTCGTGATCTCTTCAGCTTGATGATTTTTCCAAGAGGCTTTCGGCCCTTATTTATAGTCCCAAAGCCAGAACCCTAGCTTCTTAATTTGAAAACCAGAGGTTATGATCCTAACAAAGAAATCTCAACTTCCCAATCTTCTAAACCGCGGCGGATCCGCGGCCAATAGGTGGGTTTGACCGCGGATCCGCGGCCTTATGGTGGGATCATTTGATTTTGTCTTCTAGGATTTCATCTTCATGACACGTGGCGATTTTTGGAATCTCTGGAAACTGAAAATCTTTTCCTCGTTACTGCCAGATTTGATTTCTTATTTTTCTTTCTTAATTAGGCAGGTTTGCACTAACAACTTTGATTCCCTTGATTTTAGCCCTGAAAATTCTGCACAACAACTTAACAAATAATATTAGTAGAGTTTGTTTTATTGAGTTATTAATTTCACCATTAAGATTTGGTCAATGGTATTTATGCTTATATTTTCCTACCAAATATTAATTATAATATATAAACACATGAAAATAATATTTTTACAGATAAATCCTCTTATGTATCATATATTATAATAAACACCTTTTCTAATATAGAAATAGTAGGAAAAATGTTATATTAAATGTGCAGTTTTATCAACTGAACAAATACCCCCAAACTTATTTTTGATCGTTCTGAGCAAACTAGTTTATTTAAGAGAAGGAGAAAAAGGAAAGGAGAAAGCTAAGCACACTTTCGTAGGCAATACGATTGCACTAAGCACGTGCAACAAGCCGTTTAACCTCTAGGTGTCCCTAGTAGGAGGAGTGTTGTCTCCTGAGGGTTTTCAGCGGATTACACCCACAAAATCCTATAATAAAAGAGAGATGGTGAAATTTACATATAAAGATAAGAACTATAAAAGAAAGACTTTGAAATTTAAAGTTTCCTACTATACTAGCTTTTCAGTTGCTATGAGCCCTATCTTAATAGTCATGAAAAGATGTTAGAAATCACATCATCTCTCAATAAAACTTTGTCTTTATTTTTCATTCCAACCTTTCATCCAAACATCGATCATATACCCCTACGTGTGTGTATAGAACATCCCTACACCCGTAGAATTCAATTCAAGCTATCATACTCTTGTCCATCTACCTTAGTACTTTTTAATTTGATGAATATTTGGATGGATTTGCTCGCACATTTTTCATGCGACCGTTAATACTTCTTGGGGTACTAACCGACCGATTACTCATGTGCTTGCTGATTAGGTGTATTAGTATTTTGCTCGTCTTGCACCAGCTTAGCAGTGACTCCCAAACCAGTTGGTCTAAGGCACTCAGTGATGAGGCACCCTTGCTATATTTTTTTATTGCTGCCTTGGTGATAACAAAACCAGTGTTCATTTTTCTCCACCATTTTATCTTTTATTCATTTATAATTTCCTTCATACTTTGGCTTTTAGACAAGAGCATTTCAAGGTATCCTCTACTATCCCGAGTTTCAAGACGTTTGTAAGTGGGTATAGTAGGGTATCAACAATCAAATATTCGGCTTCCAGAATAGAAACTATTTTTCAGACTTATTTTTATCCTCAGATTAGTGACTTCTTTCATCTTACTAATCCTTGGGACAACAGCTCATAACTACTTATTACTAGTTCGTTTAAGAAAACTTCTAATTTTCTTGGTTTTCTTAAACTATTCCTATCTTTCATATATAATTTTTCACTTTCTACTCTTTTATTATCAAAAAAATTTTGTGCTTATATATAGTATAATGCAAAGTATCGCGTAAATAAGCACAAAGCTCCCCCAAACCTGTTTACAGCAGTGCCCTCACTGATGTCATCCGTTAAGCTCAAAAACCTGTAGACTTGGGAGGAAAAAGGGGACAGGAAATAATGAAAGTGAAATCCTCCCCCAAACTTATTTTTGGCTCACAATCTTATAAAAAAATTCTTTCAAGAGCCAAAATATTCCCCCCCCAAAAAAAACTTAAGGAAAATCTTATTAAGCATTTAAAATTATTGGAGGGGTTAAAATTATTGGACAAAGTAAAGCCTTGCAAAGACCAAAAGTCAACACCAACCATTCAAAAAATTTATCGATGAAGCACCAAGGTTGGTGGAAGAACATTTCACCTATTGATATGAAGAAGTGGGGAGGAGATAAGAGGTGCAATGGAAAAGGTTTACATCTCGGTTTGTAGAGACGAAACAATGATGATGGATTACTCGCATTTTTGTTATCGATAAAAAGAAGTGGTGATTTCAACTTCTTTGTGTCGAGGTTGATTCATCACACCACCCGTATTTTCTAAGAATGCGAGTTCGTCAGCGGAAATTTCTTCAAAACTTTCATCGATATGCCGAATAATAATCTCATCGGAAAGAACGGGATGATACTCGGACTCCATAAAAGGTTCACATTTAGCGCTAGATGTTGACCCGGACAACAACGTAATAGCGGAGTCGGGATCAGTATCATGAAGCTCTTCAATTTTGCTGTTGTCGGAATTTATTGTTTCGACAGAACACATATGAGCATAGGGTTCGAAAGGTTCACTTCCCAACTTGTAAATGTTAAGCTCAATTGACACCTTCCCGAAGGATAGGTTCATGGAGCCGTTACGGCAATTGATTACAGCGTTGGAAGTCGCAAGAAAATGTCGACCTAAAATCACCGGAATTTGGTTTCGTGGGTTCGCTACAGGTTGTGTATCAGTAACGATAAAGTCCACAAGAAATATAAATTCCCCGACTTTGATTAACACATTCTCTAGCTCACCCCTAGGTTGGGTGATAGATCGATAAGCCATCTGAAGAGTGCAATGCGCAGGTTTTAACTCTCCGATCCCTAATTTCTTATAAACAGAATACGAAAGTAAGTTAACACTAGCACCTAAATCGAGTAGAGCATGATTGATATTTTTACCCCCAATAGAAATAGAAATTGTTGGACTTCCGGGGTCCTTTCGTTTTTTGGGTAGTTGTTGTGTAAAAGCAGTGCTCACATTACTCGCAAGGAAAACTTTTTTAGGTACTTGAACTTTTCTCTTCCTAGTGCACAAGTCCTTTAGGATTTTCACATAAGACGGAACTTGTTGAATAGCATCTAGGAGAGGAATGTTTATATTAACTTGCTTAAAAATTTCCACAATCTTCTCCATTTGTGGACTTGGTCTGTTGCCCCTTAACCTATTTGGATAAGGTGTTGTATCAATAAGGGTTGGATCCAACATTGGAGAGGATTGTGGGGATGGAGTGGATCCCAGAATTGGAGTGGGGATCGTTTTAGATAGATTTGTGGAAGTGGGCTGAGGGTTCGAGCCTTGTGGAAAACAGAGAATTGGCTCGGAAGAAGGTGGGAGATTAGACGAATTAGGGAAAGAAGAAGAAGCTGGGGTATCATTGGTATCACTAACATCATCAAATTGCTCACCCACTCGGTTATTCAGCACTTTTCCGATCTCAACGTAGTAACAACATTCACATTATGATTTTGTGAGTGGCCAGGATTCGGTAGGGGTTGAGATAGGAGTTTCCTTTTCTCTCTCACACTCATTGCGGCGTTCAATTGTGCAATTTGGTTTTCTATTGATTTAATACTCTCACCGTGGGAGGCGGAGTCTTTCTTTATGGTATCAATAGAAGACTTCATATCAGCCGACATTTGAATGGAATGTTTCATAAACAAATCCAAAGTTTGTGCGAGTGAAGAGTTATCACTACCAGCCAATTGCGGTACAGAAGTGTTGGCCGGATTTTGAAAATTTTGTGACTGAAAGGGGTGCTGACTTTGTGGTTGTGGTTGCTGTGGAGGAGGTCTTTGATAATTGCTTTAGAACCGGTTTTGATTTTGGGGTTGGTTTTGGTTCCAAGCAAAATTAGGATGATTCCTCCATCCTTGATTGTGCGTGGAAGAATAAGGATCGTTTCTAGGTCGCTGCTGAAAAGCAGCATTAGTTTGCTCGTGACCTTGAAATGATGCATTCATAGGACCTTCTTCCGTCAAGTGTGAAGGATCTGAACAGCAACCACACACGGTTTTTGGAAGCGTAACCTGGTTTAGGGAGGCTAATGAAAATTTGTTCTCAATAGCATCTAGTTTCTTCTGCATCGCTGCCATTTCGGCTTTTATTAGGATGGAAATATCGAGCTGATGAATACCTCCCCTAGATGAATGTGGTCTTACGCTTTCCACTGCAAAGTGTTTTCAGTGAGATCTTCCAGATATTTCCAAGCTTCGCCATCGTCTTTGGATATGAAATTGCATTGACACATTGTTTCAAGTATCTGCTTTGTCGCTGAATTAATGCCCTCATATATTATTCGGCACAAATCCCATCTTTGTATTCCATGATAAGGACATTGGACAAGCAGATCCTTGAAACGTTCAAAGCACTTCCAAAATGGTTCATTGGGAAGCTGGGTGAACTGGTTGATCTCGCTCCTAATATGGGCGGTCTTATGATTTTGGTAAAACTTCTTATGAAATGCAATTACGAATTCATCCCAATTAGTGATAAAGTGTGCGACAGTATTATAAAGCCATTTTTCTGCCAAGTCGCACAGAGTGAATGGGAGAAGACGCAAGCGCATAGCATCCACAGTCAGTTGTGAAGTACCCATAATTGCGCATACGTTTTTGAATTTAATGATGAAAACGTACGCGTCTTCAGATTCAAGCGCGTGAAATTTGGGCAACAGATTGATGTAGTGGAGTTTAATTTCAAAATTATCCCCGTTAGCTGGTGGAATAGATAGACAAGTGGGAAGTGGACCACGGATAGGATAGCATCTCTCTTGGAGAGAAATGCGCGGTGGATTCTGCGCACCTACGGGCGGTGGCAGCGTGGTGTTATAATCTGATGGAGTACCGTCCATCTCGGTTGATGTGGTGTGTGGTGGGGGAAAAGAATATGAAGAAGCACCGACTTCGGAGTCGATAGCAGGAACGCCGACAAGACGGGCACTAGAATCCCGTGTCCATCCAAGCATGCACTAAGCGGGTTTAGCGCAAGTGGCAGCGTGTGTGTGATTTAAAATTGGTCTGTTTTGAAAAGTGTGTTGGACTTAGACAAATCACACAAAAATGCACAAACAACCCTAGAACTAAGGTTACCTAGGTCAAGTCTCTAGACCGCTCCTAGACTTCCAAAGGACAAGCCACAGGATCAATCCTCTACCGCCTCTTTACTACTTTTGTGGTCAGGTAAGTGCCAGGTAAGTGGGAGGTATCCACTACGTAAGTAGTGGGCCTAATTAAGTAACCACTTGCCTTAAACACACTTGCCTAGACACCACAAAAGTAATGCGGATAAGCGATAGATTACCCACGACCTTCTTCTGTCCTTATTGAGCGCAACAGTCCTTAGAGTCTTGTCTAGATATTTTTTAAATTAATATAGGGTTGATGCAGATGCTCGGTTTGTGATTTGTGGGGCTTAGGAAGGGTGATGAAATCCCCACCTAATCTGGATTTGGTCTTTGCCCCTTAAAGTCCGTATTAAAATATGCAAAACAAACCAATCACAAAACTTTGCAAAAAGATTTTTGAGCGGCGATATTTTGCAAAGAATCCTGCAAAAAAGATATTTTATTAGATTTTAGAGGAGAGAGAAAGATATAGAAAAAATACTAGAGAAGTTTGCAACCCTAAATCCCCAATAACCCACGGTTCCGCCGCCAATAGGCTCTTTGTGCCGCGGTTCCACCGCCGACAAGGAAGATCTGATGAAGATTTTTGCTCTATGGCCTCCTTTGCTCCTCTGGATCTTGATAAATGTCTCTGAATCTCTGTTTCCTCAAATCTGTGACTCCAGATTCCCTCGCAAAATTCACACAATAATCGTTAAATATACAATTTGCAGTTTTGTTTATTTTTATGATATAGATCGAATAAGAATTCAACACAAATAGTAAGAAAAAAATATTACGCACTATCCCGGCAACGGCGCCATTTGATTGGTTCTGGATTTTATGTGTATGTAGTTAACCGCAATCAATAACGGTGTCGCATGTAGCTAGACCGAGATAAGTACGGGTCGTCCTCTGGGAAACGTTGAATATTTTATTCTTACTTTAGGCGTGTTGAGAAAGAAATGAGGAAGGATAAAGAATTGTTGTAGGTTCTAGATCTATGTTAAACACGGATGCAAAATATAGATCTAGAATAATTATGGATGTAAGTTTAGTATAAAAGGGGGCTTGTAGGGTTCGTTAGGATTTAGTAGTTATGGATGATTAATTAAATATTACTCTTTTTATCTTTTAATGGATTTAAAACTAGGACGACGAAGATGCATGCAGATTAGGGTTTCTGGAGGGAAAAGGGTTCCCACTCTTAACCCCTATCTCGACATGGAACCCCGTTCATATCTAGCCTTTACCAAAACAATCATTAATCTAATCTCTAATCGCGGTCGAGACTAACGATAAATTGGTAGCGCGCCCGATTAGAATGTTAATGATTCTTTTGATAGAGTTTATAAACTTTATAGGACGTAATAAGTGTTTAAGGATCTTCATCATCCATTAATCCTACTCTAATCCCATGAACCCTATCAAGCGGAGAATTACTCGCGCGTGATGGGAGAAGAAGAGATGGAGAAGGAAATCATAATGAAACTACAAGAAATAGAATAAGAAAAAGAACTACCTTTATTAATCAACAAAAGTCATTTACACTTTATTCCCTTAGAAAATGATTACAAATGCTAGTTTGCTTCTCGATCTCTTCTAAGGAGGTAGACGAACAGTTGATGATCAGCCTGGATGCGTGAGCCGTCTTGGACTTCATGATCTCTTCAGCTTGATGATTTTTCCAAGAGGCTCTCGGCCCTTATTTATAGTCCCAGAGCCAGAACCCTAGCTTCATAATTTGGAAACCAGAGGTTACGATCCTAACAAAGAAATCTCAACTTCCCAATCTTCTAAACTGCGGCGGATCCGCGGCCAATAGGTGGGTTTGGCCGCGGATCCGCGGCTTTATGGTGCGATCATTTGATTTTGTCTTCTGGGATTTCATCTTCATGACACGTGGCGATTTTTGGAATCTCTGGAAACTGAAAATCTTTTCCTCGTTACTGCCAGACTTGATTTCTTAGTTTGCTTTCTTAATTAGGCAGGTTTGCACTAACAACTTTGATTCCCTTGATTTTAGCCCTGAAAATTCTGCACAACAACTCAACAAATAATATTAATAGAGTTTGTTTTATTGAGTTATTAATTTCACCATTAATATTTGGTCAATGGTATTTATGCTTACATTTTCCTACCAAATGTTAATTATAATATATAAACACATGAAAATAGTATTTTTACAGATAAACCCTCATATGTATCATATATTATAATAAACACTTTTTCTAATATAGAAATAGTAGGAAAAATGTTATATTAAATATGCAGTTTTATCAACTGAACATTCATGTTTTATTTCCATTCATACTATATCACATGTCATCTTGTATATTCATTTATATAGTTTCACATCCTACCTTTTTTGGGGACTTACCGAGCGCAAGTTCGCTGACGGGCATTCCACTCATTTCTTTATTTCCTTGAAATGTTCATCAGATGATCTAAAGATTGAAGAGATCGAGCTGAGTCAGGAGAATTACTTTCAGCTTGCGGAGAAGACCGACTACTAATTCATTCTTTTCAGTTTTTACTTCCAGTATGCCACTTGTTTAGGCACTTCCTTTTATGTATCTTTGTTTTCAGACATCATGATTCAGTTTGAAACTTGTGAAAATTGGGAATGTAAATATGTAAAGTTGGATTTTAATTATCATGTCTTTTCTTGTTATTTTATATTGCTTATATACACTTAGCGTATTTGTTTTGAGAAATGATCTTCTCGGAATAAATATGTTGCGGGCTTATCACGTGCCGTTGCCGCTCTTTTGGGAAGCGGGGCGTGACACATTTGATCCCGACTGATGAGATTCGGGCTAGACGATTTCAACAGAGCTTAGACCCAGAGATTCAGGCGGCATTAGCCACAGGCGATTACCCAACTCATGAACTCGCCCTGAAGGCGGCTCGCCGGTATGAAGCTGTAGTGAAGAAGAAGGGTAAGCCCTAAACAGCTGGAATCAAACGCCCTACCACACAGATGACAGGAGGAGTCTCTTCTAGGCCGACCTTTGCACCTAGGATACTGGGAGGATCATTTAACCGGTCCAGTGCAGATTTCTGTTTCTACTGCAAGAGAACTGGACACGTGGCGAAGGATTGCAGGCGTGCAAATAGCCTATGTTTGGTTTGTGGCGCATCCACTCACGCCATAGGAGTATGTCCATACCGTTTCAACACAGCTCCAGCACCCAGACCCGCAATCACAGCCCCGCAGCGGCCATCCATTCAAGCTCCTGCACCCAGCCTAGTTCTCCCTGCTCCAGCTCAACATGGACCTCCTGCACCACCTCAACTTCAATTCCATCAGGCACAGAGAAACATGCCTCAAGGGCAGAGAAACGTGGCCCAAGGACAGAGGAATGTGCCTCTAGCAAGGAGGAATGTACTACGACGTCAGGCTTTTACAATGGTCGAGGAGGCTGAAGCCACAGGACAAGTCATCACTGGTAACTCCTCATCCTTTCAATTTTTCAATCCTTGTGTATCACCATATTTTTTCTATATCTAAACCCAAACTCACACAACTTAGATACTATACTAGTAGCCATCCTTCCTGCACTCGCACTTTTCGACAATGGAGCATCACACTACTTCATATCCCAACGATTCATGAGAACACATGCGATTCCAGTGAAGCCACTCATTTCAAGCTGGAATGTCAGTTCCGGGAATGGAGTTCTGAAAGCAACTATGGGGTTTTATCAGTGTCCAGTTGTAGTTTGCGGACGAGAATTCTAAGTGAATTTCAAAGTACTGGACATCCCAATTTTCGATGTTGTGTTGGGAATGGATTGACTGGGAGTATTTTATGCTACTATTGACTGCCTTCAAACGAGAGTATTATTTG
Source organism: Agapanthus africanus (assembly GCA_030015575.1). Lineage (NCBI taxonomy): Eukaryota > Viridiplantae > Streptophyta > Magnoliopsida > Asparagales > Amaryllidaceae > Agapanthus > Agapanthus africanus. The sequence goes on along the minus strand of JASDDO010000014.1, from coordinate 158,431,711 downwards.
AGATACCAGATCACTCAGTCTTCTATTTCAAAAGTGGAGATAGAACTTTGGAGTCAGAAAGATACCATTCTAAACCGAAGAATGCAGAAGTGTTCTCTCTACCGGCAGAAGAAAAAAGCCCGAAGTAGTTCAAGAGTTCTAGGATGTGTTCCTTGAAGACATATCAGGTTTGCCTCCCGATCGAGCTCTTGAATTTAGTATTGATTTACAACCTGGTGTGCAACCTGTAATCAAAGCTCCATACCGGTTAAGTCTAGAAGGATTGAAAGAGATCCGCATTCAGTTGGACGAACTATTGAAGAAAGGTTGGATCCGACCAGGTACTTCAAGTTGGGGATCTTTGGTATTACTCGTGAAGAAGAAAGAAGGTTCATATAAGATGTGTGTGGATTATCGAGCTCTGAACGAAGTGACGATTAAGAACAAGTATCCACTACCACGCATCGATGATCTTTTTGATAAGTTAAGTGGGTCTTGTGTATTTTCGAAGCTAGATCTTCATTCGGATTACCATCAGGTAAAGGTCAAAGAGTCCGACATTCCAAAGACGGTGTTTAGGACTCGATATGGTCATTATGAATATCTCATAATACCATTTGGAGTGACCAATGCACCTGCCATCTTCATGAACCTGATGAACCAAGTTTTCCGAGAGTACTCAGATAGGTTCGTTATCATCTTTATCGACGACATCCTGGTGTATTCAAAGAATCGAAAAGAATACACCGATCACTTACGGATTGTCCTGAACACATTGCGACAATATCAGCTCTATGCCAAGTACAGCAAGTATGAAATTTAGCAAGATCAAGTCGGATTTCTCGGACATATCGTTTCAGGCAAAGAAATCTCAATAGATCCTGCTAAGGTGTCAGCTGTCAGCGAATGGCCGACACCAAAGACGGTGAAAGATATACGAAGTTTCTTAGGATTAGCATGTGTTCATTCCAGAATATTGCATTTACTACCGTCCATTCTTCTGCTCGTTTGTTTATAGGCAGGTGCTTTTAATCCGTGTTTGCTACATATTTACAGGTTACAGGTTTCTAGTCCAAATTAACGCAAATCATACAAAATCTCCACAATTACGCCAAAATCCAGAACATCTGCCACAAACAGATAAAAGCCGGGTTCCGGTCATCCGCATCCGTCCAGTGCCGCTCACCAGTTCAAGAGACAAGACGAAAAACAGTGGTCATTCGTGTCTTAGTCAAGCACAGGGCACGAAAGGGGCAGCACAAGATTCAATGGGTGTGTGGAGCTCAAGGGAGATAAAAGTCAAATGAATTAAAAGTGAAGCCATTTTGGACTGTTGAAAATCTAAAAATATTTTTGGAACCATTTTGCAAATTGGTACCTGTAAAACAGAAGAACAATGCAATATGAGAGAGCCCCAGAAAAATGAGACATCAAACCCTCTAAACGGCCGCGGAACCGCGGCCAATATGGCGTTCACGGCGGTTCCGCGGCCGAGTCAACTCAGTGCCAGATCGTACTTTGGGGGTAGTTTTGTAATTGTGTATGGGCTCAGAATTTGGCCTTAGGGTTTCAACTCTCTGCCTATAAATAGCCCAGTTTTGATCCAAGTAAAAGATGCTTCTTCTTTATTAGATTTTAGTGTAGATTAGTTTGTATTTCTTCTTCTTTTTCATCTATTCTCCATAAAAGTGTAGTGAGAGCTCTTGAGTGGAAAATCAATGAAGATGAAGGTTTTTATTTAACTTGTATCTTTATTTTCTTGTCTTGTAATTTTAATTCTTAATGTAATTTTATTTATTGTTGTTAAGTAGTTATTGTTATTTCTTGTTGTCTTTTTTTTTCTTCTTATCCGTATTTTCTCAAGCCATGATACTCTATGGAGTATCTTGCTTAGGTGAGGGCCCAAGTAGTTGGCCTGCCACCATTCGTAAAAACGTATTTTCCTTTTTTTTCTTTTCTTCCTTCTTGTTTTGTTTTATTTTCATTTAAATGTGTGAATAATTTCCACACTTGTTAGGGGCAAAGGAAGGTTAGTATGAGGGACGGAAAAATACCATGTGTTTCTCTTCGCCAAACATCCTAAAACGAATCTAAACCAAACAAACACAACCCCCTCACTTAGGCGCGCTATACGTGACATATAGCCGCGACCTAAATCGAGAAGTCCTTTGGACGCACTACAACGTGGCATGTAGTTGTGACTTAATTGGATACATGGTTGTGGATGTTTGGCCTAGGGTTGGAAATAAGCGCACGTAGCGGAAGGACAAGGGGCATTAGGAATGGATTTAGCGTTGAAAAGTTTGCTTAAACTCGCAAATCTCATTCCTATGTCTTCCTAATCCCCGCTACTTTCTATTATCCCAACATCATTTTAAGAATGGCAAAAGAAAAGCACAAGGCTAATCCTAACTCTATTAACCAACTTTAACCCTAAGAAGCTTACTTGAACATAAATACGAACACTTATGATAGAATTGAACATAACACATATATATTCTTGATTGACTCGTCTAAAACATGAACGGACATACTACCATCTCCCTGCGGATCGACCCGTGCTCAACTGGCTAGCTGCAAAGCGACACCGTCTTGATTGCGGTAAGTAGAATAAATAGAACAAGCGGAACGCGAGTTTCCGCTTCAATTAGTAGGATACTATCGACGATTCATTGAAGGCTTTTCAAAGATTTCAGTACCCCTGACAAAGCTCACACGTAAAGATAAAGCATTCGTGTGATCAAAAGCATGTGAAAAAGCTTTTGTAGAACTCAAGTCAAGATTAACCTCTGCTCCTATTCTTATTATATCGGATCAATCTAGAGGATTCGTTGTGTATTGTGATGCGTCCGGTAAAGGATTAGGATGTGTTCTACACCAGCATGGAAAAGTTGTGGCTTTTGCATCAAGACAACTGAAGGTTCATGAGTGCAACTATCCAACACACGATCTGGAATTGCCAACCGTCATCTTTGCACTTAAGATTTAGCGCTGCTATCTTTTGGGTGAACGAGTGGATATATACACTGACCACTAGAGTCTGAAGTATTTATTTACTCAGAAGGAACTAAACATGCGGCAAAGAAGATGGCTAAAAATCATGGCGGACTTCGATATCAACCTACAGTATCATCCTGGGAAGGTGAACGTAGTTCCTGATGCACTTAGTCGCCATCCATTAGCAATGAACCTCACCGCTCAGAGGAAGCTACAGCAAGAATTGCACGGATTGGCGATCAAAGTAGTTGTGCCAGGTAACGCTTCGTATTTGATGAACTTACAAGTCCAATCCACTCTTGTCTATCAGATCAATGCAACTCAAGCAAATGATGCCAAGGTACAAAAGATCCGAGAATAAGTAGAAAGTGGACTTCGAACTGACTTCATCATCTACGAAGATGGATCCTTGCGTTATGGAAGTTGATTATGTGTGCCAATCGTCCCAGTTCGAGAAGAGTTGATGAAAGAAGCTCACAGCTCTCCTTATTCTGTACACCCCGATGGTATGCAGATGTACAAGAATCGACGGTAACACTATTGGTGGCATGGAATGAAGCGCGAAATAGCTAGAAGCGTAGCCAAGTGTTTAGTGTGTCAGCAAGTGAAGGCTGAATATACAGAACTACTGGTCTACTTCAGCCATTACCAATCTCAGAATGGAAATGGCAGTACATTACCATGGACTTCGTGACTGCTCTTCCTCGCAGTACGAAGGGTAACAACTGTTAGTTATGTGTATGCCATAGAGGCCATTATTATACATATGATGTATATTATAGAGGATGCTTGGACATATATAGAGAGGACTTTCTTTCTCGACATGATAGTATGCTATCTGGTTGCTCGTTGCCTTAACATGTAGACTTGTATTGTGATACTGCCTTGCTCTCACATGTTGATAAAGCACTTAGGATGTGTACTTAACTACCAGGACTATGATAGAGATCATACTAGTGGGGCCAGGGTAGTCCACAAGTACATCCTTTAATTGTTCCAAATCGAGGGTGTATCGAGACAGGACATCGATATTCTAGAGTAGACTAGCGTATACGCTTCTTGACCCATATGGTGGGCGATAGATGATCCCACATCTATTGGTGTTTGACATCAAAGATGGTATACGGGTGCTCAGGGGAGACTGGGTACACTGAACGGACTCGCCGAGAACTCCTAGATGGTATTATATCTATCGTCAGATAGCAGTTTTCTGGTGACACTGGTACAGGTTAATCTGTAGACCCGAGATCGTCATAGAGTCTTGTATGATTCCTATTGTGCTTTAATTTCCACCTTACCACGTGCTCCCCTCCGAAAGACGCGGCGGAGACGCGATGTACGTCTTGCCTGAAATTCGGGGCAGATACTAATTGTTGCTATCCGTCCACCTCTCCGAAGATGCCAAGTTGATTTATGGCACCATATATCGAAGGTTTAAACGGATGCGGCCGATGTAGCAGACATCGTCAGATTCCCCCTCGTCTGAGGGGTTTTTGATTGTGGGGACGCTCTTCCCTGCAGGCGCAAGCCCCTGCAGTTAATTACGCTACCGCATCGCGATAACAACTTTCTCCTTCTCCAGATGGTCACTTCGTGTCGTGGGAGTTTGTTTTGTTTGTGGTTGTCCGTGGATTGTATACGGAGACTAAGTTATGTCGTCGCCCGTAGGGCGTGGACTAGTCCAAATCCATATCTTTTTTAGATTTGGGTTTGGGGGTTGGGTTTAAGGATACGTTAGCCTCATTTGAGACTAAGATCAACTTAAACGTTTATTAAGGATACATTAGTCTAAATTTAGACTAAGATCAACTTAACGGGACCATTTAGATCAAACAAAAGAGTAATTTGGGCTCTATTGTTTGGTTTAGTGACATTGCGGTCGATTGTTAGTTTAAGGACATTACGGTCCATTGTTAGTTTATGGACATCTCGGTCCATTGTTAGTTTTAAGACTTCGCGGTCGAGGTTAAGGACATCATAGTCCATGGATTTAAGGACTCCACGGTCCGATATTAGTTTTAAGACATCACAGTCGAGGTTAAGGACATCAAAGTCCGTGGATTTAAGGACTCCACAGTCCAATATTAGTTTTAAGACATCACGGTCGAAGTTAAGGACATCATAGTCCGTAGATTTAGGGACTTCACAGTCCGATATTAGTTTTAAGACATCACGGTCGAGGTTAAGGACATCATAGTCCGTGGATTTAAGGACTCCACAGTCCGATATTAGTTTTAAGATATCACGGTCGAGGTTAAGGACATCATAGTCCGTGGATTTAGGGACTTCACAGTTCGATATTAGTTTTAAGACATCACGGTCGAGGTTAAGGACATCATAGTCCATGGATTTAGGGACTTCACAGTCCGATATTAGTTTTGAGACATCACGGTCGAGGTTAAGGACATCATAGTCCATGAGTTTAAGGACCCCACAGTCCGTAGTAATGTGTGGTTGTCGGGACCCGTCACCTCTCTGACGACGTTGAAGGATTACAACGACAGATATCAGAGGAGTAAAGAGATGTACCCTCGAACCGGATGTAAATTGATTGGAAGAGCAGATGGGCTCAGTTAAATTTAAGTTGAGAACTTATGGCCAGAATTGGGTTAAGTCCAGTTAAAAAAATGTTTAACATTTTATTTTTGTTCTGGCCATTAGGCCTTTATTTGGGCTCTGCCCTTTTAATAATGCTAAGCATTGGGCTGTGACACATTTTTTTGTCTTATATTGAATGCATAGCATTCATCAGAACAAAGTATGTTCTGACAGCGCGCCACATGGCGCACCAGGCGCTTTGCGCCAATTAAAGAGCGCATTGTGCTTCTGTCAGGTAGCGCACACGAAGATGACACGTGTCGCGTTTAGCGCTAAGCGCTAGTTTGTTAGCGCATTGCGCTTTTAATTTATGAGCGCGCTGCGCTAGTTTATGGGTGCGCCAGTGAGTGACACGTGGCGCGTTTGGCGCTGAGCGCCAACCCAAGAGCGCAATGCGCTGTTTTCAGGAGCGCAAAACGCAGGTCATGTCTATGGTTGACACGTGGCATGTTTTAGCGCTGAGCGCCGGTCCAAGGAGCGCAAGGGCGCGGTTCATGAGTTCAAGGCATTGTCTAATAGCGCAAAGCGCATTTTGATCAATTTTAAGATCAAAGAACAAATTTATGTTCTTCAAAGGAGGCTTTGCCTCAAGATCCATGAACAAAAGTTCTTGTTTTTATAAAGGCTCTGCCTTTATAGATCAAAGATCTGTCAATGAAGTAAAGTACTTTTTTTGTTTATTATTTTTTTATGATTAGATTTTTTGATCTTTTCTTTTTAATCAAAGACCTTGGTCTTTTTATAGATCTAAGATCTTTTTAGAAGATGTTTCTTCTTTTTATGAGATGTTTCATCTCTGTTGTTCAAGAATTAATTCTTTACCTGGAAGAAATGATCTTCTTTTGTTAAAGGCTTGCCTTTCTTTTTCTTTGAGTTTTCTCAAAGTTTGCAGAGGTTTTTTTTTTTAAGACTTGAAGTCTTAAGGCCTTTATATAGGGCCAATTAATTTGTTAAATCAGTTTAAGAGATCTTTCTCTGATTGATTTGGGAATATTTCCCACCGTTGGATTTTTGATCCTAGGGTTTCTGCTTTGCAGAAGATAATCTTCTTGTTTTAACAAGATTGGAAAGATCTTTCCATACAGAATTTATTCTGTCTTTTGGTAATTTTTATTTACCATTGGATGATTGATCCAACGGTGCTCTGATTTACAGAGCACAACCTTGTTATTTGGAAAGATTTTGAGGAATTTTTCCTTAACAGAATTTAGTTTCTGATTAATTAATGATTTACCATTATTATTAGATCTTTTGATCTAACGGTTGGGAATTTTATAATTCCAGTGCTGGCGCACCTTGCGCTAGCGCACATACGTTCGACACGTGGCGCGCAGCGCAGAGTGCAGCGCAACTGCGCTAGCGCGCCCATGTTTGACATGTGGCACGCAACGCAGAGCGCAGTGCAACTGTGCTCGCGCGACCGTGTTGACACGTGGCACGCAGCGCACTAGCGCGCCCGTGTTGACACGTGGCACGCAGCGCAAAGCGCAGCGCAGCTGTGCTAGCGCGCCCGTGTTTGACACGTAGCACGCAGCGCAGAGTGCAGCGTAGTTGTGTTACACGTGGCATGCAGCGCAGAGCGCAGTGCAACTGTGCTAGCACGCCCATGTTGACACGTGGCGCTCAGCGCGCAGCGCACGGGATCTGAAGCATTGCTTCAATTTTAAATTTTGAATTTTAAAAAGAGCTTTGCTTTGATTGGGTGCGCTGCCTAGGGCGCAGCGCTCCTGGCGCTGGCATGTCTGCTTTTGACACGTGACGCGCAGCGTGCAGCGCACGGGATCTGAAGCGTTGCTTCAATTTTAAATTTTGAAATTCAAAACAGAGGTTTGCTCTGATTGGGGGAAACAAATGCCCCCCACCGTTGCGCTCACGTGGCGCACACGTGAGTGCAGCGGTGGAAACATCTGAGCCCTTGGATCAACTCCGGAGTTGAAGAGGCGGTCCAGTGCCTATAAATAGGACCTTTGGTCCTCAGATGATTATCATCTTCTTCTTAAGAATTTTTACTCAGAGCCTTTCTCTTCTTGTTCAAGAACTTTTAAGAGTTAAAACTCTACCAAACTTAGGTAAAATTAAATTAATTTTAATAAATTAGGGTTTTTACCCATTCGCAGAGCCTTGCTCTTCATAGATCTTTGATCTAAAGAAAACCCATTTAGGGTTTCATTAACAGAGCCTTGCTCTCATGAATCTATAGATCTAAAGAGATCTCTCTTGGGGTTTCTTAGCCCATGAATCAGAGCTCTGCTCTTTTGATAATATGTAGATCTTTTGATCTTTTGATAAAGAACTCTTAAGAGTTTTTTCATGAATCTTGAAGATCCCAGAATTTTCAATTCTTAAGAATTAATTTTAATTAATCTTTGATAGATTTTCCATTATCATTACAGAGCCAAGCTCTTTAAGGAATTTTATTCTCTCGTGCCCAGAGTTTGACAAGTATTGCTTTGTTACAGAGCCTTGCTCTTAAAGGGAGATTTTCTCCTCTTCCCGAGAGATTTCTCATTCAATGAGAATATTCCTTGAGTATTTCCTCATTAATTGACAGTCTCATCCAATGATGAGGCTGTCTTATTAATTGATGCATTGTCATCTGGATTTTGTGGGTCCCCCTTTGGTCCCCTTTCCACTGCATTGCAGTGTGGCACAAATTTCAAAGTGCCGAGTGTTGGGATTTTAAAATTAAATTATAACACTGATAATTGAATTCCGTTCTTTCTCGCAGGCGACATGTCTTCCGATCTCTCTTTCCCGTTTTTCCGTTCAGATGGGGGATTCCCTGAGGCACCTTTGGACCGGGAGGTTCTCGCACTTATCAGAAACTATGACCCGGAACACAAAAACCTTCACTTATGGCGTAGGTGGTATGACCAGATCATCAAAGGTCGTCAAAGCTTCTCCTGTGTGATGCCGTCAGAGCCGATCTCGTCGATTTCATATGCAGATGCACCCCCGGTGAACTATGCCGTGGAGGTTGTCAATTGGACTTTGGAGGGTCTTTGATTGAAACGATTTCCGGATGTGTAGTTAGAAAATTGTAAAGAAATCACAACCAAAAATTATTTGACCGCAATCAATAACGGTGTCGAATGTAGCGCGTTAGTAAGTGCGGATCGTCCACAGGGAAAGTGTAATCGTTCGTGTTTCGATTTAGATGAGTTGAAACTTAAAAAAAAAAAAAAGAAAACAAACAATTCATGATTTGTAAATTGAAGTTCAAGAATTAGGAAAATCTAGTCTAAATCAAGAAACGATAAAATCAAGAATTGAGAATTTGTGATGATTTCCAAACCAACAATCAAGATTCGAAGTGTGGCTCGTAGGAGTAGATCGGATCTATAGATGTGATGAGATCTAATGATTTCATATTCTTATCCCTTAACGAATTGATACTAGATCGATGACGATTTATCGAGGTTAAGGATCTTGCGAAGAAGCTAGGGTTTCTTCATCTTATCCGTTGTTCTTTCGATGAATCTCATTCAAAAACTAGCTTCAAGTTAATCAAATGATCGATCGTTGATCCCTAGTTTCGAGCGAACACAATCAAGAAAGTATCGTTTCGAAACTAGGTCATCGATCATTCGATTCACAAGAATTTACAAACGTTATAGGATTTAAGAATTGTAAAAGAATCTAAATCATCATCATTCTATCGATCGTCTCGACTCCTTTACGAGCGGAGTTTTACTCAAACATTATCACAAAGAACATATTCAAGAATCTAGATTGAATCATAATGCTCGAATTCAAAAGATAAGCAAGATAAAAGAATTGTCACCTTTATTATTCAACAATTAGTTACAACTCTCAAGAACTACAAGAGGAAGGAACTTTGATCGTCGAATCTAGCGTCGCATCGTCTCCGTTAGTCGCGGATCGACTTGGATCACTTGCTCGGATGAAGATCGGCTTCGCTCCAAAAGGATCTAGGCTTCTTGCTTTGATTGAACTCGGAATTTTTGATCTTGGAATGGAATTGGAATTAGGGTTAGGGTTTACAAGTTGTGTCACTCAACTTGTAGGTGGAAGATGAAGAGAGGAGAAGAAGAAGAACCACTAACTAATGATTTATGAACAACTAATGAACAACCATTAACCTTAGATCTAAGCTCTCTTTTATAGACCATCCAAAACCCTAGATCTAGGATTCAAAATTTGAATTTCCCTCCAAAAGTTTGTTATAGGGAGAGGCTTCTAGAAGTAGTTATTTGGAGGGAGCTTCTAGAACTAGGTTGTTAGTTGGCTTGCTTTGGAAGCTTGGAGGTTAATTAGCTTAATCAAGATTAGCTTGATTTAATGATCCTTGCTGATCTGGAAGAAGATTCAAGAGTCATCTGGAATTTGACATGTCTTGATGAGGTGCTGGAACTGAGATAGGAATACTGCAGCAGAAATGGAGTGCTGACGTCATTATTCCACCGCGGATCCGCGGCACGTGCCTGCTTATGCCGCGGATCCGCGGTCACGTGAGGGAGGCACTGTGCCAAATTCCTTATGGTGCTTTGGGCTGACTATGGGGTATTTATCTGATATGTCGAATTGTGTAATTCCCTCTGTATTAATACCAGATCAAGCATCTTAGACTTGGCGTAATCTTGATCAGCACTTTGACAATCTTGGCTTTTCTTCTGGAATTTCCTGCACAGACTTCGAAACAAGTGTTGCTCTACACAAGAATGATGCAATACCATGATAAACAGTCAATTTCCCTAAAAATGCCGGTTTTAGAGTATAACACATGTAATCTGGTATTTTATGGGTGTTTTGCTAATATGTGCTAATATGCAAACCGAACACCTCTAGATGAATGCAAAAGCTAGGGAAATTGACGTATTAAAAATGCATTATTTTCGACTGATCAAATTCCCTCAAACTTATTTTCGGTCGTCTCGAGCAAATTGTTTTATTAAAAGAGAAGGAGAAAATAAAGAAAAAGAAAAACTATCTAGCACACTTTCGTAGGCAACACGATTGCACTGAGCACGTGCAACAAGCCTTTAAATCTCTAGGTGTCCCTAGTAGGAGGAGTGTTGTCTCCTGAGGGTTTTCAGCGGATTGCATCCACAAAATCCAATAATAAAAGGAAGATCGTGAATATTACATTTAAAGAAAAGAATTGTAAAAGAAAAGCCTTGAAAATTAGGGTTTCCAACTAAGCTAGCTTTTCGGTTGTCATGAGCCCTATCTTAATAGTCATGAAAAGATATCAGAAATCACGTCCTCCCTCAATAAAACATCGTCTTATTCTTCATTCCTATCTTTCTTCCAAATATCGATCATATAACCCTACGTGTGTGTAAAAGACATCCCTACACTCGGAAAATTCAATTCAAGCTATCATACTCTTGTCCATCCACCTCAGTACTTTTTAATTAATGAATATTTAGATGAATTTGCTCACACACTTTCATGCGACCGTTAATACTTCTTGAGGTACTAACCGACCGATTACTCATGTGCTTGCTTATTTGGTGTTTTTCTTCGTCTTGCACCACCTAAGGCTTAGTAGTGACTCCCAGACCAGTTGGCCTTAGGGCACTAGGTGAAGAGGCACCCTCGCTATATTTTTTTATTACTGCCTTGGCGATAACAAAACCAGTGTCCATTTTTTTTCACCATTTTATATTTTATTCATTTTTTTTATTTCCTTCATACATCGGCTTTTAGACAAGAGCATTTCAAGGTATCCTCTACTATCCCGAGTTTCAAGACGTGTGTAAGTGCGAATAGCAGGGTATCAACGTTCAAAATGTTTGGCTTCTAGAATAGGAACTATTTTTCAGACTTATTTTTATTCTCAGATTAGTGACTTCTTTCATCTTACTAACCCTTGGGACAACGGCTCATAACTACTTATTACTAGTTCGTTTAAGAAAACTTCTAATTTTCTTGGTTTTCTTAAATTTTTCCAATCTTTTGGATGTAATTTTTCACTAGCTAATCTTTTATTATTTTATTTATGTACAAAATATTTTTATTTTTTTGAAAAATTTTAAATTTTTAAAGGTTTTTTTTATAAATGTTTTGTGCTTATGCAAAGTATGATGCAAATGATGCGAAAATAAGCACAAACCTCCTCCAAACTTGTTTTCAACAGTGTCCTCACTGTTGCCATCTGCTAAATCTCAAAAAATCTGTAAGCTTGGGAGGAAATTTATTAACAGGGGCAAAATATTTAAGTGAAGATCCTTCCCCAAACTTATTTTTGGCTCAAAATTTTGTAAAAATTTTCTTTTCAAGAGCCCGATTATACCCCCCCCAAACTTAAGTTAAACAATGTTAAGCTTTGAAAATCACATGAGGGGGTCAAAAATCAGTGGTCGATGCCAAGCTTTGCAAAGACCGAAAGTTAACACCAACCATTCAAAAATTTTATCAATGCAGTGCTCTGGTTGGTGGAAGAAGAAGTGGGGAAAGGGTAAGTGATGGAATAGAATGTGTGTGCATCTCATTTTGGAGAGACGATGCAGTGAATGTGATGGATTGCTCGCATTCTTTTTACAGTTCAGAAGAAGGGGTGGAGGTTCAATTTCATTGATTGGGACATTATTCATCTCAACACCCGTGTCATTTAAAAATGCGAGTTCATCAGCGAAGATTTCCTCAAAATTTCCATCTATACCCCGATGAATAATGTCATCACAAAGCGCGGGGTGATCTTCAGACTCTAAAAGTAGTTCATAATCAGTATTAGTTGTTGACCCGGACAACTCAGTGGAAGAGTCCATATGTGTATGATACATAGTTGGGTTAAACAACAACATATGAAAAGAGTCTAGATCGGTATCAGGAGGATCATCAAATTCGCTACTGTCGACATCCATTAAGTCAACAGAACAGACCTGAGCAGTAGGTTCGGAGGGTACACTTCCCAACTTGTAAATGTTCAGCTCTATTGACCTATTCCCGAAAGATAGGGTCATAGAACCATTACGACAGTTGATGATAGCGTTGGAAGTGGCCAAAAAGGGGCAACCTAAAATCACCGGAATTTGATTTCGGGGGTTCGCTACAGGCTGTGTATCAAGTACAATAAAATCCACAGGGAATACGAATTCCCCGATTTTTATTAACACATCCTCCAGTTCACCCCGAGGTTTGGTGATTGATCGGTCAGCCATTTGGAGAGTTATGCTCGAGGGCTTTAACACTCCGATACCTAGTTGCTCGTAAACCGAATATGGAAGCAAGTTAACACTAGCGCCAAGGTCTAGTAGAGCACGGTTGATGTGTTTTTCCCCAATAGAAATAGAAATAGTAGGACAGCCAGGGTCTTTACGTTTCCTCGGTACTTGTTGGGGGAAAGCCGTGTCTACAGTCTTTTCCATGAATATCTTCTTGGGCACTTGAGTCTTCCTCTTCCTAGTGCACAAGTTCTTAAGAGTTTTCGTATAGGACGGAACTTGTTGGATGACATCTAGGAGAGGGATGTTGATGTTAACTTGCTTAAACATGTCCATAATCTTCTCCATATGTGGACTCGATTTGTTAGCCTTTAACCGATTAGGATAAGGTGCTTTAGCAATAAACGTTGGGTCCATCATAGAAGAAGGAAGTGTGTGTGGACCCGATCCCAGAATAGAAGTGGGGATCGTCCATGGAGAACTAGAAGAAATGGGCTGAGGTGGCGAGCCTTGTGGGAAACGAAGAATAGGCTCGCAAGAAGGTGGTGGGGTAGAAGAACTGGGGTCAGAAGTAAAAGTAGAAGTGGAAGGAAATGTCTCAGCCGGGGTGTTATTGATTGATTTATCAGTGTCATCAATCTCTTCCCCAACGTGATTGTCAAGCACTCTTCCAGATCTCAACGTGATTGCATTCACATGATGTGAATAGCCGGGATTGGGTAAAGGTTGAGCTGGAAGTTTCCCTTTCTCTCTTGCACTCATTTCGGCTTTTAGTTGTGCGATTTGTTCTTCCATCGATTTTATAGTCTCGCTTTGGGACGCAGAGTTTTTCTCAATTTTATCGACAGAAGACTTCATTTCAGCCGAAACTTGCATGATATTTGTTAAGACCAAATTCATGTATTGTGCAAATGAAGAGGATTCATCAGTCCCGATCAACTGCAAAGGATTAGACGGTGCAGGTGTGTTGACCGGATTTTGGAAGTTTTGTGCTTGGAAGGGGTGCTGACTCAATTGTGGTTGCTGTTGTGGTGGAGGGACCCTTTGGAAATTGTGTTGGTTTGGAACCGTATTTTGATTTTGGGATTGGTTCCAAGCAAAATTAGGGTGATTCCTCCAACCCTGATTATATGTGGAAAAAATGGGTCGTTTCTAGGTTTTTGTTGGTAAGTAGAATTGATATGCTCATGACCTTGAAACGGAGAATTTATTGGACATTCTTCCGTCAAATGAGAAGGATCAGAACAGCAGCCACATACAGTTTTGGAGAGTGACATTTGATTTAGGGCGGCTAAAAATTTGTTTTCCATAGTCTCGAGTTTCTTTTGCATAGGTGAAATGTCAGCTCTACCTCCTATGGAAACATCCGATTGGTTATTGCCAGCCCTAGACGATTGACTCACACCCTCCCACTGTAAAGATTTTTCAGCGAAATCTTCTAGAAATTTCCAGGCTTCCCCATCATCTTTGGTCATGAAGTTGCCTTGACACATGGATTCAAGGGTCTGTCTTGTGTTAGGATTAATGCCCTCATATATGATTCTGCACAGATCCCATCTACGGATTCCGTGATGATGACATTGAACCAAAAGATCCTTGAAGCGTTCAAGACATTTTGAAAATAGTTCATTTGGAAGCTGGCTGAATTGATTTATTTCGCTACGGACTCGAGCTGTCTTATGATGTGGGTAGAATTTCTTAAGGAATGCTTTGACGAATTCTCCCCAGTTTGAGATGGAATGTGCGGTAGTGTTGTACAGCCACTTCTCGGCTATATCGCACAAGGTAAATGGGAGAAGACGAAGACGCGTAGCATCCACAGAAAGTTGTGAGGTACCCATCATTGCGCATACATTTTTAAATTTTGTAATAAAGGCATATGCGTCTTCAGACTCGAGACCGTGATATTTTGGTAGAAGGTTGATGTATTGGGGTTTAATTTCAAAATTTTCCCCGTTGGCTGGTGGAATGGAAAGACAGGTCGACAGAGAACTTCGTGTTGGATAGCACCTCTCTTGGATAGAGATGCGGGGTGGATTATGCGCACCAACGGACAGCGGCAGAGTAGTGGTAAAGAAGTTCGATGGAGACGGATCCATCGATGTGGGTGTAGTGGTGGGTAAAGGAAAGGTAAATGTAGAAATACCGACTTTTGGGTCGATCGAGGGGACGCGGACTAAACGGGCACTAGAATCCTGTGTCCAGCCTATCTTGCACTAAAAAGGGTTAGTACAGGTGGCAGCCTGACTTATAAATAGGGAAAACAATGAATGCGGTGTTTATTTTGAAAATATACGGATTTTTGAAAAAAATGATGCGATCACAACAAATGCAACAAGCAAAACCCTAATTCTAGTGGTCGCCTAGGTCAAAACTCTAGACCGCTCCTAACTGCCAAAAGACAAGTCGCAGGATAAATCCTCCACTGCCTCTTTGTCTCCCCTGTGGCCAGGTAAGTGCCAGGTAAGTGGGAAGGTACTCCACTACGTAAGTAGTGGGCCTAATTAATAACCACTAGCCTTAGACACACTTGCCTTAGACACCACAAAAGAAACGCGGATAAGCAATGAATTACCCACGGCCTTCTCTTGTCCTAAGTGAGCGCGATGGTCCTTAGAGTCATCTCTAGATCTTTTTTAGTTAATGAGGGTAAATGCGGATGCAAGTTTGTGATTTTTGGGGCTTAGGAAGGGTAATGAACTCCCCACCTAATCAGGATTTGGCCGTGCCCCTTAATTCCGTATTATTATGCAAACAACCAAGAAATCAAAAACACGCACAATTTTTATTACTTTTGCGGCGCTGCGATTTCTTTGCAAAGAAACCTGCAGCAAATTGTTAATTGGAGCAGATGAGGGAGAAGATAAGAAAGCAGAGGAGTCACCTGAGAATTTTTGTACTGTAGCGCCGCGGTTTAGCCGCAATAAGCGCCTAATGCCGCGGATCCGTCGCAGGTTTGAAAGATCCCTGCACCAAAATTTTACAGTGTGCCTCTTTTCACCTTCTAAGCTCTCTGGAATTTGCAGAAATTTTTTTCCACAGCTCCACAAGTTCCAGATTTCCTCGCAACAAATCACAACAACACGTTTAGTGTTTGCGCGAATTTTGATCTCAAAAAATATAGATGGAATAAACTTTTCAACTCAAATTTCAAAATAACGAACAATTAGCGCACTATCCCCGGAACCGGCGCCATTTGATTGATACGATTTCCAGATGTGTATTTGGAAAATTGTAAAGAAATCACAACCAAAAATTATTTGACCGCAATCAATAACGGTGTCGAATGTAGCGCGTTAGTAAGTGCGGATCGTCCACAGGGAAAGTGTAATCGTTCATGTTTAAATTTAGATGAGTTGAAACTTTAAAAAAAAGAAAGCAAACAATTCATGATTTGTAAATTGAAGTTCAAGAATTAGGAAAATCTAGTCTAAATTAAGAAACGATAAAAACAAGAATTGAGAATTTGTGATGATTTCCAAACCAACAATCAAGATTCGAAGTGTGGCTCGTAGGAGTAGATCGGATCTATAGATGTGATGAGATCTAATGATTTCATATTCTTATCCATTAACGAATTGATACTAGATCGATGACGATTTATCGAGGTTAAGGATCTTGCAAAGAAGCTAGGGTTTCCTCATCTTATCCTTTGTCCTTTCGATGAATCTCATTCAAAAACTAGCTTCAAATTAATCAAATGATCGATCGTTGATCCCTAGTTTCGAGCGAACATAATCAAGAAAGCATCGTCTCGAAACTAGGTCATCGATCATTCGATTCACAAGAATTTACAAACGTTATAGGATTTAAGAATTGTAAAAGAATTTAAATCATCATCATTCTATCGATCGTCTCGACTCCTTTACGAGCGGAGTTTTACTCAAACATTATCACAAAGAACATATTCAAGAATCTAGATTGAATCATAATGCTCGAATTCAAAAGATAAGCAAGATAAAAGAATTGTCACCTTTATTATTCAACAATTAGTTACAACTCTCAAGAACTACAAGAGGAAGGAACTTTGATCATCGAATCTAGCGTCGCATCGTCTCCGTGAGTCGCGGATCGGCTTGGATCACTTGCTCGGATGAAGATCAGCTTCGCTCCAAAAGGATCTAGGCTTCTTGCTTTGATTAAACTCGGAATTCTTGATCTTGGAATGGAATTGGAATTAGGGTTAGGGTTTACAAGTTGTGTCACTCAACTTGTAGGTGGAAGATGAAGAGAGGAGAAGAAGAAGAACCACTAACTAATGATTTATGAACAACTAATGAACAACCTTTAACCTTAGATCTAAGCTCTCTTTTATAAACCATCCAAAACCCTTGATCTAGGATTCAAAATTTGAATTTCCCTCCAAAAGTTTGTTATAGGGAGAGGCTTCTAGAAGTAGTTAGTTGGAGGGAGCTTCTAGAACTAGGTTGTTAGTTGGCTTGCTTTGGAAGCTTAGAGGTTAATTAGCTTAATCAAGATTAGCTTGATTTAATGATCCTTGCTGATCTGGCAGAAGATTCAAGAGTCATCTGGAATTTGACATGTCTTGATGAGGTGCTGGAACTGAGATAGGAATACTGCAGCAGAAATGGAGTGCTGACGTCATTATTCCACCGCGGATCCGCGGCACGTGCCCGCTTATGCCGCGGATCCGCGGTCACGTGAGGGAGGCACTATGCCAAATTCCTTATGGTGCTTTGGGCTGACTTTGGGGTATTTATCTGATATGTCGAATTGTGTAATTCCCTCTGTATTAATACCAGATCAACCATCTTAGACTTGGCGTAATCTTGATCAGCACTTTAACAATCTTGGCCTTTCTTCTGGAATTTCCTGCACAGACTTCGAAACAAGTGTTGCGCTATACAAGAATGATGCAATGCCATGATAAACAGTCAATTTCCCTAAAAATGCCGGTTTTAGAGTATAACACATGTAATCTGGTATTTTAGGGGTGTTTTGCTAATATGTGCTAATATGCAAACCGAACACCTCTAGATGAATGCAAAAGCTAGGGAAATTGACGTGTTAAAAATACATTATTTTCGACCGATCAGTCTTCTTCAACGTTCGATTGCCGCCATACCTATGCAGCTACCGGCGGCTTTTGATACTTTAGGACGGCGCATATGCCAGGGCGAGTCGCGTCCTTGGGGACAACCCTACAACATCGGGTTGACCCCCCGACATTCGGCCGGGTATTTGCAGTGGGCCAGGTACATTTTGTCAGCGAAGAAGGCGCACTTACTGAAGATCGGTCTATACCCTGCGGTTTATGCCTCGTTGTTCCAATATTCTGCTCCTCTGACATGGTGGATTAAGGCGTTATTGGAGCAGTGGAACATCCCAACCCACACCTTTCTTCTACTGGACAAGGAAGTCTCCATCTCCTTAGAAGAATTCGCTGAGATTTCCGGTTTGCCGGTCAGAGGGGAACACTACGAGGAGCTGCTTTCTCCGGACGAATATGTTTTCGCCACCAAGCCAGTGGTGATGGGCCTAGCACCGGAGATCGCCATCCAGCACCAGTTTCCTAGTCTGATAAAGGTGCTGAATATGTACGAGAGTCTTTTCTTGGAGTCCGGAGGTGGGGGGGGTCAGTTTTGCAGACTTCATTGCCCGGTTTCTTCGACCGGAGATTCTATCGCAACGGGGCGAAAAATTTGCCAAGCTCGACGATCCCTTTGGCTTTGGCTTGGACCGTCGACCGGTATTGGAAGATGATCAGAAAGGCTTTTATCTCCCCGATGCCGCGATCATCCCTCTATCAGAAATCGCCGCTCCGGGCATCAACGAGGAGACTTTCTTCCTCAGGTTTCTGGGGCTGTGGTTGTGCTGGTTCGTGCTCTCCATGCACCCTCGCTAAATGAGGCCGTCCATCTTCTACCCAGCACATCGAATGGTGGCTGGCATACAAGTGGCCATCGGGGTCGCCGGGCTGGCCCACCTGTACCATGGTCTTAGCATGGCGGCGGATACAACTGAACCGGGGGTGCAAGCTGCCAACTTCCCGATGCACTACTTTACTTCATGGATGGAAATGCACGTGCTCGGGGTGTTTGGTATTCATAAAAGACCCTCGTTTTTCGAGAAGTGCAAATTTCCCAGAATTATGCGGCTGGTTGACGCTTCCATCGTGAATCCGTCTCAGCAGGAGGCTAGGGGATTGCTTCTTCGTCCGCGCACGGTCGGAGCCAGTATGTCTTTTACGGACAAAGTCCTGACGATTGGCCAGGAAACTTCCAAGACGGTGCTGACACTGCGCGGCACCTTTAAGGACGGGGCCTCCGTGTTGAAAGCCCGGGAGATTTTACACCTATACTCCATTAGGCCGAGCTTTCTCGTATTCAGGCAAAATGATGTGGCGCTTTTCATGAGATACAACCCCCATCATTTTGCCCAGCAGCTAAGTTATAACCAGAGGGTCCCACTGGAGGCGTTTTTGGAAGAACCTGCTGCCACCAGAGAGGGAATACGGGGTGTGCTGCATCACTTTATGCGCTTGAATACGGGCTCCCTCTTCTTCATTAGCGAGCCAAGTTGCATCCCGAGGGCCCTTAACGTATACGGGGCCTGGTATCAGCACGCGATGGGTGCTGTCATCAGGGAAGAGAGGCGGTTGCTGCTCGATCGTAAGAGTGCACCCCTTGCCAGCGATCGCAACGTCCCTTTAAGGCGACGGATTGCCGTGCCCCCTCCACTAAGATAGGCTGTTGCAGTTGAGCTTCCACATGTGCTAAGCCCCGCACGTGGATTGCCCCGTGATCCTGTGGACGTGCCATCGGTGCCCCATGCTCCCGTGGAGAAGGTAACCGTAGCTTCACCCGAATCTGGCGTGGGCTCGGATATCGGAACTCGCCGTCCCAAAGTGCCTACGAAACGCAAGCCGGTGCTGGCTGCGACCGGAGCTCGCTCACAGAAGAAGAAAAAGAAGTCGCTCTTCTCTGTCGATGTCGTATTCAGTCAGGAGCTTCATGCTCCTTATAGTGAGGGCTTGAGCGAGTATGGGACAAATGAGGGCTTATTCATGCCGCCAGATGATACTGATCTGGCGGCTGCCATTGCAGCTTCCAAGCGATTGGCAAGACGCGAAGAGGGGTTGGCTAAACTCGCGCAATCAGGTAATCATTAGTTGTATTTTTTTTCCATTACATCATACTTCTATCATTGTTTTTTTTACTAACGTTTTTCCTTCTTTTTAATAGGCATTTCTACCGAAAAAGCTATCGCTGCTTCTCTCAAGACTTTTGAGGAAGAGGAACGACTTCGAGCATCCTTAGGCCTTGGTATATTTCGGTTCACCATGTTTCTGCTCCCGTTTCTTATGAGTAATCTGACCCTTTCTTTGTCTTATCGCAGGGACCACAATGCCTATCTCGCAAGCAGATGCGGAAATTCTCCCTGGGCCAGCTACCGAAGCCCCGGCCTCTTCGGCACTGCCGTGAGAGGCCTTACTTAAAAAACCAATGACGGAAGCCTTGACGGCTCCAGAGGTAACCCTGAATGCGGACGACGACGTCCTGTTGAAGGAGGCTTCTAAAAGGTCTGTTTTGACGGCTCAGGAAGAAAGGAAGCACCTGAGGCACGCAGCAAGAGAGCGTAGTGCTACTTTAGCTGCGGGAGCAGGTTCGAGCGCCGTTACCCCTACTGCTACTCCTTCGGAGGAGTTTCCGGTTGCCTTGTCTACTGCTCACAGACGGGCGGCACGTGCGGCTCGGGAAGAGAACGGTAAATCAACTCTAGGTAATGTGCCTTGAGACTCCCTTGTCAAAGTTTTAAACTATCAGTTCTCATATATCTTATCTTTGCAGGGTCGAGTCTTCCCGAAGAAGTGGCGGCGACCGCTGAGCCTGAGAGAGCGGTGGAGGAGGTAGCTGTTATTTCCGAATCCGGGGCGGTGGCAGGCGATGTGGTCGCAATTGCCGGGCTCGAGGTAGTGGCCGACGAGACGGCTACCACAGCCGAGCCTGAAGCAGCGGTGGATGAGACGGCTGCAATTACTGAGCCTGAGGTGGTGTTGAGCGAAACGGGTGCAATTGCTGGGTCCGATGTGGTCACTCTTTCTCAAGAGTCGGGCACCGCTCCGATCGTCACTCTTCCTGCCTACGGTTCCTTATCATCTCCTGGCATCGCAAGCGTGACGACGGCTCTCATGGAGTTAGGGGACGAAGCGATGGGAGGTGAAGCCACCCCAATAGAGGAGGGAAACGCCGTTGTTGAATCAAGCGACGCCCTCGTCACGGCTCCGGCTGGCGACTCTTCACGTAGATTTTAGGTTACCGCCCTTCTTTTGATTCTGAAATCTTTCCTAACAAGGTTTATCTTGTTTCTAATGCAGGTGCGTCTAGTGCTGAAGTCGAGCTACTCAAGACAACGCCGTCAGTTACCGCCCTGACGGTGACCACCTCTCTACCCTCTCTCGTACCGTCGCAGATGCTGGAAGGTATAGATTTGTGACCCTTTAGTCTTATCTCTCGGCTGTGTAATTCATGTACTAACGTTGTGTCATCGTGTTTTTGCAGGAGTCCTTTTTGACCACCTGTACCAGGTGCTGCATCCTCACTTCTCCTTCCCGTCAGAGATTGCTTCATCCAGTGGCGCTGGTGAATACAGCTTTCAATTAATGCTCTTTCTTTTACCGATAATGAAATTATTTCTGATTCTTCTTTGCTTTGATTGCAGTGCTACAGATTGAAGGAGGAGATAAGAGATCAGTTGCGCCACCGGTCCTCCCGCCTTTGTCACCTGCTGCAACTGGTATAGTAAATTCCGTTGTTAGTGAATCTCTTATATTTCTTGATCCGTCATCTGATTGTGATTTGTTTTGTAGCGGTCGCTTCGACTCCGGACTCTTTCGAATCTCTCATTATGATACCGGCAGGCCCCTTCTCCAAACGTCCATCCTCAAAGGGTGCTGTGACGAGTCTGCTCATGTTGAGCGAATACTTCTAGGAGCTTGACGCGGAAGCTCCTACATCTGCCGTAAATTTCGCTGCCGAGGACAATCCGATGCTGGCGACGCTTGTAAATTTCCATAATGAAGGCGTCGTCGAGTCTTGGGTTAGTCACTGCAGGAAGATCGAGGCATGTCTGCATCAGCTTGAACTTATGCGTCTTGCCCCTGAGACTCAGGCTTTGAACTCCCAGCGGGCCGCATGGGTCGAGCAGAGTGCGTCCTTCCTTCTCCATTTCGAACAAGAAGCGACCTTGAGGCGGAAGGAATGCGAGGAGGCTTCCGCTGAGTTTGTCCAGTTGCGTGCCCAGGTCGAAGCGAACGTCACACAACTGAGAGCTGTCTTTGACACCTTGCAGCAATGTATCTCAGACGGGCTTGTATTGAGACGGAAGCTCGACTCTATCAAGCGGGTTACGCAGAGTCGCGAAGCTGTCCAACGGGAAATTGATGAGAAGATTTTATCATGCTTGCAGCAAAGGACTCAAATCGAAGTGGAGCTAGCCGCGGCGGCTGATCATGAGAAGGCACTGAAAGAAGTGCGAAAGCAGCTTACGGACCTGTTGAAAACGGTTCCTTCTCAGTAGTTGCCTTTGTATCAATTATACACTTGTAATCTTTGACTAATATGTATCCATTCTTTATTCTTTTATATGATTTGCCTTGTATTTAATTGAATTCATGAATAAAGATGCACATTTCTGTTATACTGTTGCTTTCTTCTCCTTGCTGTGTTGTTGCTGTGTGATTTTAGCAAGTGCGGTCTGTGGATAGTATATAGCTGTCAATCTTGTGCTCTTTGTGAGATGGTGATGGCTTAGAAAACAAGGTTAGGATCTGTCACCTAAGACTTTTCAATTTTATGAGCCGTGAGGGTCTCGTAAAGAATTTTCTCCCTACCGGTCGAGAGGATCCTATAGGTGTAATTTCTCCTTAAGAATCGTGAGGATTCCTAAGTATGTTTTCTCTTGAAAGTCGTAAGGATCTCACAAGAGAATTTACTCCCTTACGAGTCGTGAGGACCCGCAAGTGATGGATGAAGTTGTCCTTATCCGCATTTCATGGAGTCGGGGGTTGCTCTGGATGTTTTCTGGGATACCGTAGTTTAAAGACATCGCGGTCGAGGTTAAGGACATCATAGTCCGTGGATTTAAGGACTCCATGTTTCCCCCAATCAGAGCAAAACTCTGTTCAAATTCCAAGACGGGAAATGAAGCAACGCTTCTGTTTCCCCCAATCAGAGCAAAGCTCTGTTTTAAAAATTCAAATAATAATAAAGAAAGCAACGCTTCAGATAACTTGCGCCCTACGCTGCGCGACACGTGTCAGCGCAATTGCGCTGCGCGACACGTGTCAAGCGCAGGTGCACTTGCGCCAACTGTGCCAGCAATAAAACTTAAATAATAAATTATTTAATTAATCAGAATTAAAATTCTGGAAAGATCTTTCCAATCTTGTTAAAAACAAGAAGATTACCTTCTGTAAGACGGAGGCCCTAGGATCAAAGATCCAACGGTGGGGAAATATCCCCAGATCAATCAGAGAAAGATCTCTGTAACTAACCTAACAAACTAATCGGCCCTATATAAAGGCCCCTAGACTCCAAGTCCGAGATATACAGAGCTCCTCTAAAAATTTTGAGAAGAACTCAAAGAGAAAAAAGGTAAACCTTTGAAAAAAAAGAATAATTTCTTCTAAAAAGATCAAAGATCTAAGAATAAGATCAAGATCTTCAATAAAAAGAAAAAGATCAAAGAAAATATCCAATCACAAAAGATAAGAGAAGTAGTTTACTTCATCTTTAGATCTTTTGATCTATATAAAGGCACAGCCTTTTGATGAACCATTGGTTCTTGAAAACTTGAGATAGAACCTCTTTGAAACAAGAAAAAAAACTTGTTTCTTTGATCTAAATTGGATCAAGATGCGCTCTGCGCTATTGTACAGTGTCTTGCACTCTTGATTTACGCTGTTGCACTCCTTGGATTGGCATACTGCACCAGAGCGCGCCACGTGTCAGCAGCGCACTGCGCTAACAGACTTGCGCTCACCAGAGCGTGACACGTGTCACCTCCACATGCGTTGGCGCCTTGCGCTCCTCAATTGGCGCAAAGCGCCTGACAGGCCACGTGGCGCAGTGTCAGACCATTAAATGCTGCGCATTATTAAAAAAGGCAGAGCCCAATTAAAAGGCCTAACAGACTAATCTAAATGATGTGCATTTAATTAAAGAGCCCAATACTATGCATTAATAAAAGGGCTGAGCCCCAAATAAAGGCTCAAACAGCCATAACAACAAAATGTTCAACTCATATCAACCGAGCCCATATGCTCACAAACCTTCAAAAAGACTTTAGTCCCAAACTGGACTATTGATCTCCCAACCAACTTTGGTTGAAGGGTACATCTCTGAACTCCTCTGATATCTGTCGTTGTAATCCTTCAACGTCGTCAGAGAGGTGACGGGTCCCGACGGCCATACATTCAATGGACCATCATGTCCCTAAACTGGCAATGGACCACCATGTCCTTAAACTGGTAATGGACCACTATGTCCCTAAACTAGAATAATAGAGCCCCCAAATGCTCTTTTGTCGGATCTAAACGATCCCGTTAAGCTGATCTTAGTCTCAAATTAGACTAACGTATCCTTAACAAACGTTTAAGTTGATCTTAGTCTCAAATAAGGCTAACGTATCCTTAAACCAAAACCCCAAACCCAAATCTAAGAAAATACGGATTTGGACTAATCCACGTCCTACGTGCGACAACATAAATTAGTCTCCGCATACAATCCACGGGCAACCACAAACAAAACAAACACCCACGATACGAAGTAACCAGCCGGAGAAGGAGAAAGTTGTTACCGCGATGCGGTAGCGTAATTAACTGCAGGGGCTTGCGCCTGCAGGGAAGAGCGTCCCCATAATCAAAAAACCCCTCGAACGAGGGGGAATCTGACGAAGTCTGCTACATCGGCTGCATCCGTTTAAACCTTCGATACACGGTGCCATAAATCAACTTGGCATCTTCGGAGAGGTAGACGGATAAAACCAAATAGCATCTGCCCCGAATCTCAGGCAAGACGTCTCTGTCGCGCCGTCATTCGGAGGGGAACAGATTCTGGCACGCCCGGTGGGACCTTTTCCTCTTTCCACTCCACACTTTGTGTGTCGTGTTCGCGAACAAATCGCGGTTTGCCATGGTTGCCTGTGGATTCGAGGTACTTAGATTTGGTGTCTTGCTCCGTGCAGAAAACAGAAGATCAATGGCTTCAAACTGCACTACCTGCAACTGCCACTCTCACTCCGTCCTTGCTGGAGGAGTGACTTACGGGCCCCAAGCGGCCTCCCTTTTCAAAATGCCAGTGTATCAGGTAACACAAGCCACCACTGGACTATTCTTCGGGAGCATGCTCCCGCCGATGAGCTTCAATGCCCCAATGACGTCGCAAGAAGCTCCAAAGAAGTCGATCTTTTATCGGCTTACAACTACTGCGGCCCCTCTCAAAGGGTCGTCCAACTCCACTGCCTCGGTTTTTAACAGACTAGACCAGAGCTCCAACGGGCCCATGAGGAAGCCTGCAATACCAGAAGGCGTTATCCCGAAGCGGATAGCCATCCCTGCTCCCGTTCCAGGCAAAATCACCAAGGTTGCTTCCTCTACTCGGAAGTCTGCTTTTGATAGGTTGGTCGTCCTCACTCAACGGACGTCGGTCTTTAAAAGGCTGATACCAGCAAATTCTGACCAACACAGGGGGCATGAGGAGGTCACCCCTACGGCTAAACCAACTCTAATCGCGCGACATGCTCGCCGTCGTCACTGGAGCCGGGTAAGGAAAACTGGGGCAGCTCTCCCTCTGGATTTACTCCACCAGCTCCAACGGTGGGGATCGATGCTGCTGTTCCGACCGGTAATAGCTTTGAACCGCTAAGAAAGGTGCGCAGAAACTCTCCTACTTCTGTGCTGAAAAGATCTCCTCAACCGGTGGAGACCGTTACAGAAATAAAGCCGGAGTAGCCCCCTCAGCGGCTGTCCTTTAAAATTTACAAAGTCTGGTGACAGGTCCAGGAGTCGGTGATTGATCAAGATTACTCCCGCCGACAGAAAAAGATGAAGATTCGGCAGGAGAAGGACTACTCTGTCAAGCCAGAAAAAGCAACAGCTGGCTGGGTGCCTACTGCAACGGCTCCCTCAACGTCAATCACTCAAAAGAAAAGGAGGCCGCAAAAAGCCCCTGTGAACAAGGCGAACCGTAAAAGCGCTGAGCACAAATGCCCCAAGTCTGGGGGCATAGTGGTGCATCCTGTTTATATGGCATCCGGGAAAGAGGATAGCCGCGCTTCGATGGGTCACCGACTGCTCACCCGATCCGTGACAAAAGCTCAGGAGCAGCAATAGAAGCTTCAGGAAATGTTGACGCAAATGGCCGCACTTACCGGGCCAAAAGAAATCCCGGAGGCATCATCAGAGCAGCGTCACGAACAAGAAACCGATGCTGACTTCTTACGCAGAGTCCTCGAAAAGAAGGACAAAGAAGCCGCAGAGCAAGCGGCTAATATAAAACAAATGGCGCTCCTCTTCCAAGATATGGTAGGGATGACGTTACAGCCGGACCGTCCAGCTGAAGACCCTCCGATCATTATTGAAGACGGCAGAGAGGAGACGTCGAATCCTCCTCCGGCTTTTTCAGCAGCCAAAGAGGAAACTATTTCCAAGGCCGCCCTGGATGACTATATTACTCAGCAAATACGAGTTCACCAGGCGAATGAAGCGGCTGGGCAAATTGTTAGAACCGGACGACCCTATCCGGGCTGGTATGACCAAATCAGTTACCCGCTGGGATATACGATCCCTAAATTCCATGTGTACAAGGGGACAGGGAATCCACATTAGCATGTCGCTCAATTCAGAGCCCTATGCGGCAACACTGGAGGCGACGACAAACTGTTGCTTCACCAATTCGTCGGCAGCTTAGCAGAAACGGCCTTTGAATGGTATTCGGAGCTACCTAACGACTCTGTCAAAACATTTGCGGAGATGGAGATATTGTTTACACAAAGATTTGCAAGTGCCAGCGAGCGCACCCCAATAACAGCACTGATTAATGCCAGAGTGAAGGCAGACGAGACGTGGGTCCAATACGCAACACGGTGGCGAAACTTATGGTCGAAGTGCGAACAACGCATCGAAGAAGCACCTGCGGTAGGCATGTTCGTGGGCACTCTTGATCCGCAAGCGACCATCTCGCAATTCATGATGTTCTTCAAGCCAACTACTTTCCAGGCCTTGATCGACAAACTGGCCCAAATGGACCAGATGGGTCACAGACCGTCTCCTCCAAAGACAGACCCTCGAAATGAGAAAGGAGAAGGGAAAACGATCGTCGTCGCCAATACTCAACAACAGCCGAGCAACTCAAAGTCGGTTGTTCGCCAAAACAACGTGCATCCACGCCCATCCCTCGAGGAGAGACTGGGACGTCCTTACTCGTTTCCTCATAATAAAACAAAGAGACTGTTCGAGCTGGCAGTGCGCAACAGACTCATCAATCTGCCGAGTCCAAAACGTCCGTTGCAGCCAGGCGATGTCAACGATCTTAATTACTGCCCTTACCACCAAGCGGCAAGCCATCCAATCGAAGATTGCTTCGTCTTCAAAGGCTGGATTGAGGACCAATACCAACAAGGCAAGTTCACATTATCCGAAAACTGGAAAGTGAACCCGCCACAACTTCATGCTCCTAAGAAGACAAACACACCGAGGGCGTCGTGCTCTTTTGTTGAAGAAGTCCCATGGGAGGTGGCCCTTTCGACTAAAACTAAAAGAATGCTAAAGGGTCTCTAAACAGACCCGGCAATCAGGTGGAAAAATCCACTAAAACCCCAGATCATCGAAGGGATGCTAAAGCCGTGCCCAACTCCAAAGATCGGTGGTGATGGCCCAAGCACTCATACCCAGCCGTCAAAATCTTCAAAGAAGAAGAAGAAGAGATCCAAAAAGCCCGTGAAGCCTGGCAACAAGCGCACTGACTTACAGAAACAGATTGACGCGCTGAAGGAGTGTAACCAGAAGGCGCAGACTCCGATCACGCTCCAAGAATTCCTTGGCCATGTCCTTGAAGACGGAGATGATGGAGAAGAATCGTCGGACGAATCTGAGGATTATGTAGCAAGTTGCCATGTGATCTCTCACTCGTCGATAGACAGAGAAGAAACTCCTGACGCAGGGAAACCGGGGGCAAATCCGGAGCCTGAACTTCTAGAACCATCAGACGAAATAATTGATGCATTCCTAAATGAGGCCCGTCAGAAAAGCATAGCCAATCGAGAGCGTGAACTGGCTATATTCGAAAAAGCCAAACGCCGACGACTGGAGGAAAAGGTCGAGACACCCCAACTGGAGCAAAGCATCCCTATCGCCAGCAAAAGCAAGTTTAAAGTAAGGAAACGATTTGCTAGGGCCCTGGCAATAGGAATGAAGCTGCCCTCTTTCAAAGGAAATTCCCCTGGCAATATACATCTTGATGAAGCGGTTATACATCCTAACTTCTGTTTATACCATCAGAGGATTGCATACCCTACCGAGGAGTGCATAGCCTTTAAAAACTGGTGGCAGGGATATGTTGCCCATTGACAACACGTTCAACGAGTGAAGCGCAAGGCTCATCGGGAACAGAAAAGCACGACAGATGAGCGCAAAAGAGCCGTCGACAACTGTCACTTAGTCGACACTAAGGGATCGCAAGTTATCACCTTTGGAAGTGACTCTGACGAAGAAGTCGCCCTCAACCCTCTCTTCAAGGAATCCACCACCGGCATAGAACATGCGAAGATTTGCGGCAAAATCTAGCTGCGTAATCGTGCGTTGACTTATGACCGAAACGTCGTTAAACTACTACCAACCCGCGGCATCCCCAGGCTGACGTGGTAAAAAAAACGGTATGTCCATAAGCAAAATGGGCACGGATGAAAACCCGAAAGGGCTCCATGAGTAAAAACAGCAGGGCTACCGGCGAGTGTTTGTGAAAACCTGAAAGGGCGCAACCTCGTTAGAAAAAAAAAGACGGTATGTCCAAAAACAAAATGAGCACGGATGAAAACCCGAAAGGGCTCCGTGAGTAAAAACAGCAGGGTTACCGGCGAGTGTTTGTGAAAACCCGAAAGGGCGTAACCTCGTTAAAGGACACTTACAGGGTCCTCTCGACCTTGTAAGGAGAAACCACCCGCGTGAGATCCTTACGACTCACAAGGGAACAATACACTTAGGGATCCTCACGATTCCTAAGGAGAAATTACACTTGCGGGATCCTCACGACTCGTAAGGAGAACCCTCTTATGGGACCCTCACGGCTCATAAGATTTGAAAGTCTTAAGTTACAGAGACCTGAACCTGTTCTTAAGAAACCCCCACAACCTTCGATATTGCCCTACAAGCGGTTCAATGCTGACCCTTGTATACAATCCACGGGCGCGAATAAACATTTCCCTAACCAAGTCCCATCCGTGACTGGAGATATGTTCGCACGGTGAACAACCCTTGTAAGTCCTCTTGACTTATAAGGAGAAAACTCTTTTGTAAGATCCTTGCGACTTACAGAGGAATATACACTTAGGAATTCTCACGATTCCTAAGGAGAAAACACACCTACGAGATCCTCACGACTCGCAGGGAGAAATACCTTTATGAGACCCTTACGGCTCATAAAGTCAAAAGCCTTAGTCGACAGGATCCTAACCCTGTTTGCTAAGCCACCTTTGTTCGACATCGACAGAGGCAAATGATGATTCACTCCTGGCAATATCCCAGTTGTAGTGATGCTGATGCCTAAATCGGTATCAAATTCCAAGTCCTTTCATGGCAAATGATGATTCGCTCCTGGCAATATTCCAGTCGTAGCGATGCTGATGCTAAGATTGGCATCAGATTCCAAGTTCCACACTCGCGATAAAAAATCAGCTAGCCAAAAATGCATATGAAATAGCCGAAATGATGGGGCAACTTGCAACGAAATCAGCAAGTAAAAATGTATGCATACAAAAACAGCCAAAATGATTGGGCAACTCGCAATAAAAAGCAGCGAGTAAAATAAAAAAAAACAGCCGAAATGATTGGGCAACTCGCAATAAAAAGCAGCGAGTAAAAAGAAAAATAGCTGAAATGATTGGGCACCACGAAAAATAGCCGAAATGATTGGGCAATCGCAATCTTCGCGATATAAAAAGCTGAAATGATAGAGCATCGCGGAAAGAATAAAAAAATGATGAAAGAAAGTAAAACTTTTTGCCCTACAGGTGAGATCATATCCATCCCTGTATACAATCCAGGGGCACAAACAAAGAGGGAACCATACCTTCCCAACAGGCTCCACCAGAAAGCGAAGCCAAATCTCGACGGTTAATAGACAACCTAGAGACAACCTCGATATTTATCGCAATATTGCAGACACAATGTCAACAAACGAAGCAAAGGAAGATCCCTAGCTTCAGGGTCTCGACGTTGATATCGAAAACTTAAAGATCACCAACGGTGTTCCTCCGCAGTCCAGCAGGATGCAGACGCAACGCCAACAAAAGACCTCACGGTCAAAACAAGGCGGAGCGACGGCAAAATCACAGCTTCACCTCAGCATTCGTCTCGTTACAGCAAACGAGATGTCAACGACGGCGTTCCTCCGCAGTCCAGCAGGATGCAGATACGACGTCAACAAAAGACCTCACGGTCGAAACAAGGCGGAGCGACGGCAAAACCCCAGCTTCGCCTCAGCATTCATCTCGTTACAGCAGACGCAATGTCAACAACGGCGTTCCTTCGCAGTCCAGCAGGATACGGATACAACGCCAACAAAAGACCTCACGGTCGAAACAAAGCGAAGCGACGGCAAAATCCCAGCTTCACCTCAACATTCGTCTCAATACAGCAGACGAGATGTCAACAACGGCGTTCCTCCGCAGTCCGGCAGGATACGGATACAATGCCGACAAAAGACCTCATGGTCGAAACGAAACGGAGCCATGGCATAGTCCCTAGTTCCAAATCTTAACGGCTATACCTACAGCCTAAGAATCAGCAACGGCGTTCCTTCGCAGTCCAGCAGGATGTGGATGCAACGTCAATAAAAGACCTCATGGTCGAAACAAAACGAAGCGACGGCAAAATCCCAGCTTCGCCTCAGCATTCGTCTCGTTACAGCAGACGCAATGTCAACAACGGCGTTCTTTCGCAGTCCAGCAGGATGTAGATACAACGCCAACAAAAGACCTTACGGTCGAAATAAAGCGAAGCGACGGCAAAATCCCAGCTTCACCTCAACATTCGTCTCGATACAGCAGACGCAATGTCAACAACGGCGTTCCTTCGCAGTCCAACAGGATATAGATACAACGCCAACAAAAGACCTCAACGTCGAAACAAAACGAAGCGACGGCAAAATCCTAGCTTCACCTCAACATTCGTCTTGATACAGCAGACGAGATGTCAGCAACGGCGTTCCTTCACAGTCCAGCAGGATACGGATACAACGCCGACAAAAGATCTCACGGCCGAAACAAAGCAGAGTGACGTCCAGCAGGATGCAGATACAATGAAACAATGCGGAGTGATGGCAAAATCCCAACTCCACCTCAGCATTCGTCTTGTTACAGCAGACGCAATGTCAACAACAACGTTCCTTCGCAGTCCAGCAGGATGTAGATGCAACGTCAACAAAAGACCCCATGGTCAGTAAAGCAGAGTGACGCCAAAATCCCAGCTCTACCTCAGCATTCGTCTCGTTACAGCAGACGCGATATCAACAACAGTGTCCTTCCTCCAACAGGATTCGGACATGACAAAACAAACGAAGCGAAGGCCAAATTCCTAGCTTCAGGGGATTGACGGCGACTCATATAAAACCTGAAAGACTATCGGAGATCATCTCACACCAACATGAAGTGATCACCATCTCAACGTTCGTCTCGACACAACAGACAAAATGTCACTACAGCATCCTTTCTCCAACAGCATTCGGACACACCAAAGCAAACGAAGCGAAGGCCAAATTCCTAGCTTCAAGGGTCTTGACGGTAACTCATATAAAACCGGAAAGACCATCGGAGATCATCTCACACCAGCATAGAGTGATCACTACCTCTACATTCGTCTCGATACAGCAGACGAGATGTCACCACAGCGTTCTTCCTCTAGCAGGGTTCAGACGCGACAACAACAACGGAGCCACGGCAAAATCCCTAGTTCCAAACCTCGACGGTTCACCAACAACCTAGAGACAACCATGAAATTCGTCTCGATACAGCAAACGCAATGCCAGCAAACGAAGCGAAGGCCAAATTCCTAGCTTCAGGGTCTTGACGGTGACTCATATAAAACCTGAAAGACCATCGGAGATCGTCTCACACCAGCATAGAGTGATCACCACCTCAGCATTCGTCTCGATACAGTAGACGCAATGTCAACAACGGCATTCCTACGCAAAGTCCACCGGGATGCAGATGCAACGTCAACGAAAGACCTCATGGTCAAAACAAAGGGAATGTTTCCTGATTTAAAATCAAGAAAGCTTATGGAAAAAGCTTTAGAAGAGGGTCACGTGCTTACACGTGACCAGCAGTCACGTGTTGGCACGTGACACCCAAAAGTACCGGCAAAGCAAGTTCAGTTTCCCAACTACATCAAAGAGAGGGGCTTCAGTAAGGGTCACCTGCTCCCACGTGAGCTGGGTCACATGTCGGCACGTGACATTTAAAAGCAGCAGCAAAGACCCAACGCTTCCTGATCAAATCAAGGAAAAAGCTTCAGAAGAGGTCACGTGCTCCCACGTTACCAGGGTCACGTGTTGGCACGTGACGATCATAACATCAGAATTGTTCTCCAGTTAAATCAAGAAAAAGAGTCCAGACAAGGGTCACATGCTCACACGTGACCAGGGGTCACGTGGTGGCACGTGACGGTTAAGCAGCAACCAGAAGACAGAGCGCAAAAAGAAAGAGGAAGGCTCGTTCCAAGGGGATCACGTGCCCACACGTGACCATGGGTCACGTGGTCACACGTGACCGGCTTTCAAAGCCTATTTTGTTAACAGAATTAAATTCTGAAGGAGATTCAAATCTTTCCAAAGGAAAGCGACTATCTGGAAACAATTAAATTAAAGGTTCAGAGGTGATTAAATATCACCTATTTATGGGAAAATCTCGAGTTGGGAAAGATTTCCCCTTTAAATCTAACCGAAATAACAAAGGGGAATCCCGGGACTTGAAATCCAATGGTGAATAAAATTCACCCAATAATCCAAAGGTAAAAAACGAATGATGGATGCAAATCAAATCTCTCAATGAAGATTCGTCAAAAACTAATTGATTCGGCTGCTTCTCCTATAAATAGGAGCCAAGAGACACATAAAGAGAGATATACGCAGAGGGAAGAAAGGGAGAGAGAGCCTTGATACTTCGAGGAACTTGGATCTTCTGCAAAAGAAAACCCTAGGTAAGAAAGGGAAGGCTCCTTGAAAGAAAAGAGAATTTAATTCTCAACAGAGTTTAACTCTGATATATAAAACAGAAGAACATATTTCTTCTCTCTTTGATAGAGGATCTGCAAAGTGCACATCTCCCCTTGAAGTTGAGAATTTAATTCTCAATGGGTCGAGATCCTGCCATGCAGATCCAAAACATAGAGAGGGAATGGAAGCACGAGAATTTAATTCTCACAGAACTATATAAATTTAATTCCTTTAAAATAAAACTAGGGCTTGACCCTGTGTTATGGGAATTTAATTCCTTCAGAACAAAAAGAAACAGGGTTTAACCCTAATTAAGAACCTAGTTCTGTTGGAACAGCGGGGATTTAATTCCCTTGATCATAATTTAACAGAGAGTGGGAATTTAATTCCTTAAAAGCTTTTATTAGGGTTTAACCCTATTCAGTTCTTCACATATATGAGGAATTTAATTCCTACAGAAAATTCAGAGTTCAACTCTATTCCAGAATATAAATCTTCAAAAGGAAGTAGGAATTTAATTCCTCTGAAATTACTGTCAGGGTTTAACCCTACGAGGAGTTTAATTCCTGGAAAAGATTAACAGGTCCTCTAAACAACATACATAGAGGCGGGGTCACGTGTCACCACGTGACCCCTCTCAAAAGATCTACAGAAAGCCCCTTTGAAGCAGTGCCCCACGTGACCCACGTGACCCTAGGCAGAAGCTTTAACGTATAAGCATTTGAATGCCCGTCACGTGATGGCACGTGATGCTCTAAAAGATGCAATAGTCTCAGAAGAACAAATGAAGGTAGGGCGCTCTCACGTGTCGCCACGTGACCCCTCTTGCCTTAGTGTTCAACACTAAATTGGAACTCTCGAATCCAGTATTGAAACATTGTTGGGCCTTAGTGTTTAACACTAATCAAAGAGCTTTATTCGCAGTGTTCAACACTGATTACCTTAGTATTTAACACTAATCTGAGATCTCCATTGCCAGTGTTCAACACTGATCTGTTTTAGTGTTTAACACTAATTTGAAAAGCCCTGTTGCTGGTGTTTAACACCAATTATCTTTTAGTGTCAAACACTAACTTGTCAGCCTCATTCTCAGTGTTCGACACTGGTTGGTCTTTAGTGTTTAACACTAGACATTGGTCCAATTGGCTAAATGGATAGAGGCAAAGCCTCTCCTGATTGGACTTAGCCCAAGTTGGCCATAAGTCCTCAATTCATAATCAACTGGGCTAATGGGCTCATAACATAATTAATTGGTCTTGATCCCAAATTGGGCCAAGGACTATTCAATCCACTCCGGTTCTAGGGTACATCTCTTCACTCCTTTGATATTTGGCATTGTAATCCCTCAATGTCTTCAAAGAGGTGACGGGTCCCGACGACCACACATTGATATGGACTGTGGGGTCCTTAAACCCGTGTCTAATGCAAAATTCCTGGTTACGTGGAACGCGGATAACGTCACTCTTTGACCCCGTGGAAAACGTCCAGAGCGGAGCCTAGTCCTCGCCGAGCACGGCAGTGAACCCGTGTGAAGCATCTAGTGCAAAATTCCTGGTTACGTGGAATGCGGATAACGTCACTCTTTGACCCCGCGGAAAACGTCCAGAGCGGAGCCTGGTCCTCGCCAAGCACGGCAGTGAACCCGT
Organism: Agapanthus africanus; assembly: GCA_030015575.1. Lineage (NCBI taxonomy): Eukaryota > Viridiplantae > Streptophyta > Magnoliopsida > Asparagales > Amaryllidaceae > Agapanthus > Agapanthus africanus. The sequence continues at coordinate 158,396,911 of JASDDO010000014.1, read as the reverse complement.
GTGAAGCATCCAGAGCACATACCGGACTATGGAGTCCTTAAACCCATGGACCGCAATGTCCTTAAACTACCCATGGACCGCAATGTCCTTAAACTACCCATGGACCGCAATGTCCTTAAACTAGAATAATAGAGCCCTACATGCTCTTTTGTTGGATCTAAACGGTCCCGTTTAAGTTGATCTTAGCCTTAAAGATGGCTAACGTATCCTTAAACCTTCAAACAGAGTGGACTATAAATCCCCCCAATTAACTTTGGCTCGAGGGTACACCCCTGAACTCCTCTGACATCCGTCATTGTAATCCTTCAACGTCGTCAGAGAGGTGACGGGTCCCGACGGCCATACTTTTAATGGACCACTAGGTCCCTAAACTGGAACATTAGAGCCAATTGCTCTTTTGTCGGATCTAAACGATCCCGTTAAGCTGATCTTAGTCTCAAAATTAGACTAACGTATCCTTAACAAACGTTTGAGTTGATCTTAGCCTCAAGTATGGCTGACGCATCCTCAAACCAAACCCCCAAACCCAAATCTAAGATAATACGGATTTGGACTAGTCCACGCCCTACGGGCGACGACATAACTCAGTCTCCGTAAACAATCCACGGGCAACAAAAAACAAAACAAACACCCACGACACGAAGTGACCATCTGGAGAAGGAGAAAGTTGTTACCGCAATGCGGTAGCGTAATTAACTGCAGGGGCTTGCGCCTGCAGGGAAGAGCGTCCCCACAATCAAAAACCCCTCAAACGAGGGGGAATCTGACGAAGTCTGCTACATCGGACGCATCCGTCTAAACCTTCGATACATGGTGCCATAAATCAACTTGGCATCTTCGGAGAGGTGGACGGATAGCACCAATTAGCATCTGCCCCGAGTCTCAGCGCCAGGACATCGCAGTCCTGCGCGCCGCCATTCGGAGGGGAACAGATTCTGGCACGCCCGGTGGGACCTTTTCCTCTTTCCACTCCACACTTCGTGTGTCGTGACTCGCGAACCAATCGCGGTTCGCTATTGGTTGCCCTTGGGTTTCAAGATACTAAGAGTTGGCATCTCGCTTATTGCAGAAAGCAAAGGATCGATGGCTTCTACTTCCGTGAAATTCTCCAACTGCTCAGACTGCAATTGCAACCAACGCTCTGCCTCGCCAGGAGGTATAGCCTACGGACCCCAAGCTGCTTCGCTATTCACAATGCCCGTGGAACAGGTCACTCGCGCCACCATAGGATTGTTCTTTGGGACCATGCTCCCGCCGACAAGCTTCACCGCTCCAATGCTGACAACAGAAGCTCTCAAGAAGTCGGTCTTTGATCGTCTTACCCCTGCCGCGGCTCCTCTCAACGAGTCGCCCAACGTCAACGCCTCGGTCTTCTCTAGATTGGGCCAGAAATCTTGCAAACCCATCATGGGGCCTACAATCTCAGAGAAGGCTACTTCTAAGAAGGTGGCCGCTCCTGCCCCCGAAGTCGTCAAGGCAGCTTCTCCGGCCAAAAGGTCGGTCTTTACAAGATTGACGGCTTCAGCTCCCGCTCCTGCTGCCCAAAGGACATCGGTCTTTGACAGGCTAATACCAACAGCGACCCCCCACCCAGACAGGGGGCAAGACGAAACCATTCTTACCGCTGACCCTACGCCGTCCGCTCGACACGCTCGACGTCGCCATTGGCGCCGAATAAGGAAGGCTGGGGGCAACTCCCCCTCCGGGTTGACTCCATCAGCCCCGATGGCAGAAGTTAATGCTGCTGTCCTAACTGGGAACAGCTTCGAAATGCTAAATAAGGTGCGAAGGAATTCTCCTACTGCAGTGCTAAAGAGGTCTCCTCCCCCATTAAAAAAGGTTGTAGAAATAAAACCAGAGCAGCCCCGATCTCCTCAACGGCTGTCTTCCAAAATCTATAAGGTTTGGCGGCAGGCCCGAGACTCGATCATCGATCCAAACTTCTCCCGCCAGCAAAAGAAGCTGAAAATCCAACCGGAAGCTGGTCACCAGGCTAAACCCCAAAAGGCTGTCTGGACGCCCACCTCAACGACCCCCTCAACCTGTTGGAGATAGTGCCCTCAGAGTCAATTATTAGGTCACAGGTACGTGATTGTAATGATTGAGGGAGGACCTATCCCGGTAGGACAGTCTTACTCGAGATGATAGTATGCTATCTGGTTTACCTTTATCATCGTGTACTGTTTTAGGTGACCTGACACGTTGCTATTACACGTTGATAGAGCCCCTAGGATTCTTGCTTGACCACCAGCAGTATGAGGGCGATCATATAAGTGGGAGCTGGGGGTCTATAAGCTTATCCTTAAAAGGTCCCTAGTCGTGGGAGTTTCGAGACTGGGCATCGATACTCCATTAGTAGACTAGTGTATACAGTCGAGACCCCGACGAGGGGCGGTGGCCGGTCTCACAAGCCACTGGTGTCAGTTGGATCACCTAAGATGTATACAGGTGCTCATTGGGTTATGAGTACACCGGACAGGACTCGCCGGGAACATGCTAGTTGGTCATATACCAGACGTCAGATGGCAGTTCCCTGGTGACATGTGTGCAGGTTAGTTCATCGACCTGGGGATCGTCATTTGTCTCGTGTGAGTTCCCACTGTACTTTGATTACTACCCTACCACGGCTCAAAGGAGTCGTGCAAACAGGTTTTAGTTGGGTACAGTCCCGAGCCACATGGAGGCAGTGAGCGTATCTTCAGGGGTTCGTCTCTCCCGGTATTGGGGGTGAGGTCGTGCTGTGTCTAGGAGAGCCATTACACAAAGTCCTTGGCCAAGGCAAGGAGATTTACTGGTAGGTATTCCAGTAGTATCTCAGGGTGTTCTGGGCTACACTCCGACACGACTTGTACCGCTTTTGGGGGTCTGACTTTTACCAACCCCCTAGGCCCGCCATGCGATACTCATAGACGAACGGACCGGACTGCACGGATATTGTCACTGACAGGCTCAGTTGGGTGTCGGGGTGAGCTTCCTCATCGACGTCCTTTTTGGTCAATAGCTGGTGGCCCGTCACGTATTGGCTAATACCTCTGACGTGCTAGTGGTTAAATCCACAGCCATAGTATTGACGAGTCTTTAGAGTCCACCACACTTTCAGTTACTCAGCTTTCGGGCGAAACGCTGTAGAGGCCGTATGGAGATATGGCAGGGTCCGATCAGATACGTGCGGTATTGCACGGATCAGGATCGGACGGTTTGTACTAGTAGCCGTATAGGTATATGGCAGGGTTCGATCAGATACGTGCGGTATTGCACGGATCAGGATCGAACGGATATTACTAGCCGGCTTTGGTTTAAGCCGGTCCTAGTTTAGTACAGTGTAGATTTTGTCTCATTGCATTTGTATCCGGACGGAATACAGATGCGGGTGTGTATGCACAGTATTGGGGTTTTCCTGTAATTTATTACGGGACCAGTTTTCTGGAGTTGCCAGTTTGCATTCCGTTCCGGCCGGTTTTCCTTTGTTCTTTCCCGGCCGGACTTTTCCGATGGAGGGGGTTACTTGCAATTGTGCAAATAACATTTGTGGAGGGGGTTTCTTGTAAATGTTTGATTATGATAGCTATCATTTTCTTTTCAACCATGCTTTTGCTTTATGAGATTTGATTGTGATAAAGTGAGGGTATGGGTTTAATAGTGAAAGGCATGGTTGTATGTTTCTTTGTCCCTTGATGTGGTCACCTCTTCTCATCTCCTACACTCACCTCCCTTATTGCTTCATATTCTTTCCTCCTCCATTTTCTAAGTTCATAAGTTTTTTCATGGTTGAGTGAGAAGAAGAAAAGAGAAGGAGAGAGCTTCATCCTTGAGAGTGTTTTTCATTCTTGATCTCTTTTCATGCCAAGAAAAATGAAAGCACCATTTTTCATACCTTCATTCCTCCATCTTCAAAAGGCAACCAAAACCCCAATGAGACATAAACCCTACACATCCTACAGCAAGCCTTGGGCATGTCGAGTTGCCGGCTTCATGCGCGAGTTGCCTCGGTATAGAGGCGGGAGCCCGTAAAAGTACCCGGCTTCGTGGTGCCCTTTCCGACGAGGAGGAGACGGACGGAGATCCCGCGAGGAGATCGGAGTGGAGATGAAGACCGGAGGACTTGGATCGTCGGTATACATCTCTTCCCTTTCTTATTGTAGCGTAGACTTGTTAATGGTTACGATCCGGAGTTTAGTGCGCGGTGGTGCCGGTTTGCAAAGTCCGCAAAAATTTAAGTTTATCACCGTTTCCGCATTCCGGCGTCGGATTGACGGCCGGGGCGCCGCCGTGCACTTACAGTGGTATCAGAGCCTCGCCATTAACTTAGTCTAGCTTTGTAATGTGTTTGCATTTCCGATCGATCAAAAAGTTCCAAAACTGCATTTTAGTTCGCATCAGTTTCTGTTGAAAATTTTTGGTCTCGAAAAATTTTTCAGGTTATAAAATATTGATGTACTAGAAAATCTAAGAGTTCTGTAAAAATTTGAGGAAGTAACTCCAAAGTTGGAGCGCGGAACCGCCGCGAAAAGCCCATTTGTGCGGCCCTTCCGCCGCGCACTATTCACATCACTTCACCAATTTTTTACAGAGGCCTTCTGGGCTTAAAATATGGGTTTTGGAATATTAAAGTTGGGCCAATTGTTTCTGTGAGTGCTACAGTTTTCTTTGGGGCCCACTTGTTAATTGTTTGATCAATCGGAAATTTTTTAAACATATTTTTCACAGTATTTACATTATATCTGCGACCGTGAATGTCACTCGATCGGTAAATCCGGTCTAACTGCTATAGCCCGGTTAGACGGATTTGCGAACATGATTTTCACGTTGATGTTCTATGTATTTGCTGTGATGTTACGGATCGGTCGTGGGGGATAGCCTGGATGCAATGCTAGTACTGTGCTGTTGTATTATGTACATTTGATATTGCGGGGCGAGCGTCCGACATGTGGACTGCAGTCACTGCCTGTTTGTATTATTCTTTTGGGGCACGACCTGGTTGCGGTCGATGTACCCGTTGTATGTATATTTTACTTTCTGTACTAGGATTGCCCCGCGGTGGGATGCACGGATAGCCGGGTTCTAGAAGACAACAAGCCCGCATCTCATGGCATTGGGACGGAGGGGGCTTCACTCCAGGATTGGCTGGCTATCCGCCGCACTCGTAGGGGGTACAGGTTGACCCAGGAGGGGTGCCCAAGTTACCGGATTCCGTGAAGTGCTGGGTGGTCCATTCACGGTGCTGAAGGGGGCTGCCTCGCTTCAGGTTTTGGCGGGTGACTTGCCGCGCCCGTAGGGGTCTAGGATTCTCATTGCACAGGCTATCCACACGACCAGGGGAACGTCGGGTTTTCAGCGGCTCTGTGAAACCCGGGGATCCCAGATATCTGTATTGTTTCTGTGATGCTGTTCATTCTCTGTGATGTTGCATTTTATTCACGCCTTGAGCGAAATACTATATATTGGTATATATATTAGTAGATGTTGTATATGTTTTTCATCCGCGCTAGTCCAGTCCCCGCTCTGCCGTTAGTTAGCTAACCTAACGGGTGATGACGGGACCCAGTGGCGAATGCGGATGGCATATACGTACGTCAGTATATTTTCGTTCTTTGTGGTGTGATCAATTGATGGGACTGCGTTGATTCGGATCAATGCAAGTTAAAAACAAACCTAATCTGATGTTGTTGGAACACTTTTCAAAAAGCTGTTATTGCAAGGACGTTTACATTTGTTTTGCATCGTGGTATTCATTAGAATATCCTGCTCCTCAGTCGACGAGGCAAGGGCCGAGATCCCTTCACCGGGAGTGACCCCTTGGACAGAAGTTTGCGTCAGGGCATTAACTTCACTATAGCCGATTACTTTTGCTTTGCACCGTGGTATTCAGTTGGAATATCCTGCACCCCATTCTACGGGGAAAGAGCCGAGATCCCTTCACCGGGAGTGACCTCTTTAGCAAAGGTTTTCGTCACTATATTTTCTAAAAAGCTATCCGTTCCTTCAACGATATCAAGTTCTTTACGTTAAAGGTTTTCGCCAGAAACCATTCGTAGCCCTCCGTCGTTTCATATGGGTGGTCAATAGTATTCAAGCTGTGTATGTTGGCCAAAGTCAAGGCACAGTGATTGGTAGCTATTGGGGTATTCATATGCAGCATAGATAGATGCGTTGGTTTGGGACAGTCGTGCTGCCATTTTGGCCAAAGTCAAGGGTATGTACGGGTGGATTCAAATTAACCTGGAGAATGACGGGTAGAACTTGACATGTGACTTATGATATGTTGGCCAAAGTCAAGGTCATAAGAGCATGGGGCAGAAATTACATCGGGAGTTTCAAAAGAACTGAAACTTGCCAGATATGCGCATACCTTCTGGAGTGTGATACCGTGAGCGGATTCCGTCACGTTATCATGTGATGAGAGTTGGATCCCGATTCCCACTGATGAGTTGGTTTACTCCTCGGGTGACCCCGACTAATTCTTCTTTCAGGTTTGGAGGAGAATTTGAGGTACAGTGGGAGGTTTCCAGATTAGATAAATTGGTAACCATTCTGATCTAGGTTAGAGTGCACGCTGAGTGTTTCTTTTCTCTCTCTCTTTGGCAGCGACCATTGACCCGACCCTAAGACTTTGACTCAGTGACCAAGTTGACCGAAGCTTCTTAACACAGGCTTTTGGATTGTCAGAATTGCAGACCTCATTGCCACTCCTACTTTTACCCTTTTCTCCAGGACACCCCGTATTACTGCGAACGTCCACTTCCATTGGACAAAACCATCGTATGGTTAGATACGAACTCGAAGGAATTCGAGGATGGTTTCTGGTTCTGGAGAAAACGGATAGGATTATTCAGTTGTCTTTTCCTTTTACCCTCTCTCAGGTTACGAGTACTCCTTGGTTTAGGAGTAGTACACCTATTACGCAAATTGGATAGTCTTCTTCCAAACCATAGGCTGGTGCCGACCGGTAGGGAATGAAGAAAACCAGTTAGCCTAAACGGTGTACAGAAGGTATTAAGTTCAGACAAAACAAGGGATTAGTAAGAGGGCAAAGTAAATTGCGACTGCTATTCACGACCGAACCAAGTATTTCTTCGCCAATCCTAAATCACCTTTGTATTTCTCCAGGACACTCCGTATCACTACGAAGATCCCATTTTATTGGATAATCCATCGTATGGTTATATACGAACTCGAAAGGAACTTGTTCCAGTTCGGGGATGGATCCTGGTTCAGGAGAAATAGGAATAAAGTACATTCAGGTGTCTTTTATCTTCACCTTCTCTCGCATTGCGAGTGCTCCTAGGACTAGGACAGTACACCCATTATGCTTATTGGATAGTCTTCTTCCAAACCATAGGCTGGTGCCGAACGGTAGGGAAGGAAGAAAACCATTTGGCCCAAAGGGGTGTACAGAAGGTAATGACTAAAGACATATGAAGGGATTTGGAGAGGTGGCAAAGAACTATACGGTTACAGTCGTGAATCTGGAAGAGGCATTACTAGGAATACCAGAATACCCCATCGGAACATTTCAATGTTTCAGTTCAACTGTGTAATGTTAAAGGAAAACTGATTTCCCGATTAGATACTTACTCCAGGGTATGTATTTACCAGGTATGATTCTCACATCTGTATGGTTTTACAGATGATGAGTGGGAGTAGGTTATTGGGAATTGGGTGATCATCCTCATTATATCGGGATTCGTTGTAATCGGTGATATTTGAGGAAATCACCTGGGCTGTTTGCCGGTCGGCAAATATTTGGTTTTGAATATCCGCTGTTATGCACCAATTTCAAATTGATATATCTGTACGTCTATTTTTATAGAGTGAGATATACCTTTCTGAAATTATGTCTACGACATTTACCTATATCAGTGGATGGTTAGGTAAGGAGCATTAAACAGCGGTGTAACTCTTCTTAACCATAAGTACAGTTTTCAACCTACGGCACACAGTGAATGAGTTATCAGACTCAAGGGACTTTTACAGAGTATTGTATGTTGTCCAGGGTCCATCAGGACAGAGGGGATGGTCCTCGTACTATATTCGGTTTACTTATGACTCCTCTAATTTTTAGACAGGTGTTTCGTGGAAACACAGGGTCCGAATTTGGAGAAGTTATATGTATTTGAATAGAGTAGAGAACCAGGTATAGCAAGTATCGGGATTCTTCAAAGAGATTGAAGATGTAGATACTTGTGTATGGTATTCAGTTGATAGTAATGATTAAGAGATCTTGCTTCTCCTTCAGGTTACTCATAATTGGAAGCATTCCTAAGTTAAGTAACGCTGATCGGCCTTTTTCCATTTAGTTGACATGCACTGGAGACAGCTGCATGATTTGAATCTGGTTCAATTAAATCAGTGCCTCTGTTTCTATATTGGATATAGAACAGTTCATATCTTAACGATGTTAAGGTACGGGGAGTTGTCCGGTTTATGATTAAAACCAGACACTGGACAACTCAAGGCACGTTTCTGTAATGGCTGTTTGTGGGTTGACCCAGGCTATGACGCGGGTTGATTTTCTACCATCTGGATGAACAATAGCGATATTGTTCTAGACTCGCCACAGTTTTATTAAAAATGGATTTTTTCAGAAAACAGTAGTGGGAGTATGGTAGAACTGGAAGTGATTCCAGAACCACAAACGATTACTGAAGATTTGATAAGGAACCTAAAGATTCAATCTGGATTGACATTCCATTGGCCACTCCGCAGATAAGGTGGGTAACTTCAGGCACCCGAGAGGCACTACGGTGGCCTCAAGGACGGTGACAGGGAAGTTCTTGTTTACCCACAATTGCCATTGCTGTTGTTCCAGGTTACGAGACCCGACGGGAGGATGAGTATAGCGTCGTTCTAAAACTAGTTTTAGAAGTGTACGTGTATATGACTCTGCCAGAGGGTTGTCGTAGTCAGTGGGAGCAGCGGAAGCATTGGTGGACAAGTAGCTTATGCCTATTTATAGACTAAAGCATATGTAGCGGAGATAGATCATCTATTTCTGACGTGACAGTCATAGGTTTGACTTCATCAGAATAGGAGATGGATCTGTTGAGAAGGTAGTAGGATGTGATGTCATGGTATTTGGATGACATACACAAAGTAGGAAAAGAAACTCCTACACTACGATCGGTTATACTTTGGTCGTCACACAGTTGTTTCTCCACAAAGGAAATATCAGACATACTGGTTACTAGATCTATGGTTTTAGATCTAGATTTGGGTAGTCTCCCAATCTGGGTACTTAGACAGCATTCTAAGGGTATTTAGAATGGACGACTCCTAGCACGGTAGTGTACCTGCAGGTAATGGAGTCACCCTCTCCAAAGGTGTCTTACAGACTAAAGGGGAGAGGGACGGGCATGATTGGCAGATCATTTGCTCAGGCAATTGAGTCAATCGTGAGATGTCAAGTACCACACCAGATGTTGTTCTTGCACTAGATGCAATAAGTTGACATTAATCCAATCCTGGAGAAACAGTCGGAAGTAGTTTTAGAACATAAGTGGATGTTCTAGGGAGATGATAACGACAGCCTCATTCAGGAGACAGTTATCATTCCAGGCTTCCAAGGTGACCCGGACGACAAGGAGGTTGTCAGAGTTATAGTTTTTCCTTCTGACGAGGGGCAGTATTTTGGACAGGTGATCCAAGGCAATACTGAGGGAGGCATGGCGCAGGACACTGATTAAGTTCAGTTGTCAATACGGTCTAAGAAGTTTGGATTTGGAGTTCATTTATGAGCTAGGTCCCATCAGACATCCAGACATATTCTGAGACTGGTATTACTCTTTTCGGGAGATGGCTTTCTCCGCGAACTTGAGATATAGAGAGACATAGAAAGAAACAACTAAGCGGATCCACTCACTGAGGCTATTCCTCGAACGCAATAGTTTCGCAAACGAGCTTTGTGAGACTGACTAGTAGAGGAGTTGGATGTTCGGTATCACACGGGCTGTGAGTATGCGACATCGCAATAATTAGCCTTGAGTGCAAGTGGGAGATTGTTGGAGATAGTGCCCTCAGAGTCAATTATTAGGTCACAGGTACGTGATTGTAATGATTGAGGGAGGACCTATCCCGGTAGGACAGTCTTACTCGAGATGATAGTATGCTATCTGGTTTACCTTTATCATCGTGTACTGTTTTAGGTGACCTGACACGTTGCTATTACACGTTGATAGAGCCCCTAGGATTCTTGCTTGACCACCAGCAGTATGAGGGCGATCATATAAGTGGGAGCTGGGGGTCTATAAGCTTATCCTTAAAAGGTCCCTAGTCGTGGGAGTTTCGAGACTGGGCATCGATACTCCATTAGTAGACTAGTGTATACAGTCGAGACCCCGACGAGGGGCGGTGGCCGGTCTCACAAGCCACTGGTGTCAGTTGGATCACCTAAGATGTATACAGGTGCTCATTGGGTTATGAGTACACCGGACAGGACTCGCCGGGAACATGCTAGTTGGTCATATACCAGACGTCAGATGGCAGTTCCCTGGTGACATGTGTGCAGGTTAGTTCATCGACCTGGGGATCGTCATTTGTCTCGTGTGAGTTCCCACTGTACTTTGATTACTACCCTACCACGGCTCAAAGGAGTCGTGCAAACAGGTTTTAGTTGGGTACAGTCCCGAGCCACATGGAGGCAGTGAGCGTATCTTCAGGGGTTCGTCTCTCCCGGTATTGGGGGTGAGGTCGTGCTGTGTCTAGGAGAGCCATTACACAAAGTCCTTGGCCAAGGCAAGGAGATTTACTGGTAGGTATTCCAGTAGTATCTCAGGGTGTTCTGGGCTACACTCCGACACGACTTGTACCGCTTTTGGGGGTCTGACTTTTACCAACCCCCTAGGCCCGCCATGCGATACTCATAGACGAACGGACCGGACTGCACGGATATTGTCACTGACAGGCTCAGTTGGATGTCGGGGTGAGCTTCCTCATCGACGTCCTTTTTGGTCAATAGCTGGTGGCCCGTCACGTATTGGCTAATACCTCTGACGTGCTAGTGGTTAAATCCACAGCCATAGTATTGACGAGTCTTTAGAGTCCACCACACTTTCAGTTACTCAGCTTTCGGGCGAAACGCTGTAGAGGCCGTATGGAGATATGGCAGGGTCCGATCAGATACGTGCGGTATTGCACGGATCAGGATCGGACGGTTTGTACTAGTAGCCGTATAGGTATATGGCAGGGTTCGATCAGATACGTGCGGTATTGCACGGATCAGGATCGAACGGATATTACTAGCCGGCTTTGGTTTAAGCCGGTCCTAGTTTAGTACAGTGTAGATTTTGTCTCATTGCATTTGTATCCGGACGGAATACAGATGCGGGTGTGTATGCACAGTATTGGGGTTTTCCTGTAATTTATTACGGGACCAGTTTTCTGGAGTTGCCAGTTTGCATTCCGTTCCGGCCGGTTTTCCTTTGTTCTTTCCCGGCCGGACTTTTCCGATGGAGGGGGTTATTTGCAATTGTGCAAATAACATTTGTGGAGGGGGTTTCTTGTAAATGTTTGATTATGATAGCTATCATTTTCTTTTCAACCATGCTTTTGCTTTATGAGATTTGATTGTGATAAAGTGAGGGTATGGGTTTAATAGTGAAAGGCATGGTTGTATGTTTCTTTGTCCCTTGATGTGGTCACCTCTTCTCATCTCCTACACTCACCTCCCTTATTGCTTCATATTCTTTCCTCCTCCATTTTCTAAGTTCATAAGTTTTTTCATGGTTGAGTGAGAAGAAGAAAAGAGAAGGAGAGAGCTTCATCCTTGAGAGTGTTTTTCATTCTTGATCTCTTTTCATGCCAAGAAAAATGAAAGCACCATTTTTCATACCTTCATTCCTCCATCTTCAAAAGGCAACCAAAACCCCAATAAGACATAAACCCTACACATCCTACAGCAAGCCTTGGGCATGTCGAGTTGCCGGCTTCATGCGCGAGTTGCCTCGGTATAGAGGCGGGAGCCCGTAAAAGTACCCGGCTTCGTGGTGCCCTTTCCGACGAGGAGGAGACGGACGGAGATCCCGCGAGGAGATCGGAGTGGAGATGAAGACCGGAGGACTTGGATCGTCGGTATACATCTCTTCCCTTTCTTATTGTAGCGTAGACTTGTTAATGGTTACGATCCGGAGTTTAGTGCGCGGTGGTGCCGGTTTGCAAAGTCCGCAAAAATTTAAGTTTATCACCGTTTCCGCATTCCGGCGTCGGATTGACGGCCGGGGCGCCGCCGTGCACTTACACAACCTCCATGGCTCATAAAAGGAGGAGGCCAGAGAAGACCCCCCAGCATGCAACGACGACTAAAAGCACTGAGTCCAGACGCCCTAAGTCTGGGGGCATGGTGGTGCACACTGTTTACATGGCCTCTGGAAAAGAGGAAAGCCGCACTTCTACGGGCCACCGACCGCTAACCCGATCCGTGACGAAAGCCCAGGAGCAGCAACAAAAGCTTCAGGAAATGATGAATGCTATGGCCGCACTTACCGGGCCAAAAGAAAGCCCAGAAACGTCCTCAGACGCGCACCAGGAGGAAGAAACCGACGCTGAATTCCTTCGCCGGATACTGGAGAAAAAGGACAAAGAGGCTGCTGAACAAGCGGCCAACATACAACGTATGGGCCTTCTCTTCCAAGATATGATAGGAATGATGATCCAGCAGGACTTACCCGCCGAGGATCCCCCAATCGTTCTTGAAGACGACCGAGGAGAAACGTCAAATCCACCACCAGCCCTCTCAACGGCCAAGGAGGAGGCAATCTCTAAGGCTGACTTGGTTGACTACATAGCCCAGCAAATCCGGGTTCATCACGCGACTGAGGCAGCTGGTCAAGTCGTGAAAACGGGGCGGCCGTATCCAAGCTGGTACGACCAAATCAAATACCCGCAAGGCTATACGATACCAAAATTCCACGTGTACAAAGGGACCGGCAACCCCCATCAGCATGTCGCCCAGTTCCGGGCCCTCTGCGGTAACACCGGCGGTGATGATAAACTGTTGCTCCGCCAGTTCGTGGGCAGCCTATCAGAAACAGCGTTCGAATGGTATTCGGAACTCCCGAACGATTCTATCAAAACGTTCGCTGAAATGGAGTTGTTATTCACTCAGCGATTCGCAAGTGCCAGCGAACGCACTCCAATAACTGCACTGATTAACGCCAGGGTAAAACCAGGAGAAACCTGGGTCCAGTATGCTATACGCTGGCGGAACTTGTGGTCGAGATGTGAACAACGCATTGAGGAGGCACCCGCAGTGGGCATGTTCGTGGGAACCCTAGACCCCCACGCAACTATCTCCCAGTTTATGATGTTCTTTAAGCCAACCACATTCCAGGCTTTAATCAACAAGTTGGCTCAGATGGACCAGATGGGTCATAGACCACCTCCCCCGAAGTCGGAACCTCGGAATGACAAGGGTAAAGGAAGGGCAACCTTTGTTGCGAATGCCCAACAGCAACCTAACGCCCCGAAACCGGCAGATCAACTGGAGGAAAGACGCCGGTATTATAATGAGAAGATGAAGCGTCCCTACTCGTTCCCATGAGACAAGACGAAACGGTTATTCGAGCTGGCAATACGCAACAGACTTATAAACCTACCAAATCCAAGGCGACCGCCGCAACCCACCGAGGTGAATAACCCTAACTATTGCCCTTACCATCAAACGGTAAGTCATCCGATTGAAGATTGCTTCGTCTTCAAAGGATGGATTGAAGATCAATACCTCCAGGGGAAGTTTGTACTGTCCGAAAAGTGGAAGGTGAACCCACCACAACCGCATACTCCTAAGAAAGCAGATACACCGGGGGCAACCTGCTCCTTTATTGAAGAAGCTCCATGGGAGGTCGTGCTATCAACTAAAACCAAAAGAATGCTGAGAGACCTTCATGCGTGCCCTGCGATCGAATGGAAGGACCCTCTTGAACCTCAAATTATCGAAGGAATGTTGAAGCCTTGCCCAACTACAAAGACTCGCGATAAGAGCCCAAATACTCACGCCCAATCGTCAAAATCTTCGAAGAAAAAGAAGAAGAAATCCAAGAAGTCCGTGAAGCTTGGAAACGAGCACACGAACTTGCAGAAGCAAATCGACGCACTGGAAGAGTACAATCAAAAGGCGCGAACTCCTGTCACACTGCAAGAGTTCCTCAACCACATCTTTCAAGAGGAAGATGATGGAGAGAGCTCGTCGGATGAATCCGAAGGATATGTGGCGAGTTGTAACGTAATCTCCCACTCGTTTACCGATGCTGGGAAAACTCCTGGCACTAAGAAGCTGGAGGCAGAGCCTATACCAGAGCGTGCATGGCCAACAGACGAAATGATCGACGCTTTTCTAGACGAGATTCGTCTAAAAAGTAAAGCGGATCAGGAGCGTGAGATGGCAGCGTCAGAAGGAACCAAATGCAGGCGACTGAACGGAAGAGTTGAACTACCTCCGCCAGAGCGAAAGGCATCCGAAGTAGACAAGAAGATATTCAAGACGAGAAAAAGGTTTGCCAAAGCCATGTCAATAGGGATGAAGCTACCACCCTCGGAAGGAAACACACACGATGGGGTGGAGAGGCACCCTGATTATTGCGCATATCACCGGAAAATATCACACCCCACGGAGGACTGCGACGCCTTTAAGATATGGTGGCAAGGATATGTTGCTCGTCGGCAACATGTTAAGCGCATGAAACGCAAGAGCCGTCGGGAGCGAAGAAGTACTATCGATGAGCACAACAGAACTACCGGCAACTGTTACATGGTTAACGCCAGGGGGTCACAAGTTCTCACCTTTGGGAGCGAGTCTGATGAAGAAATGGCTCTGGGCCCTCTCTTCAAAGAATCCGTTTTAGGGAAAGAGGAGAAATCGGAGATCTGCGAGAACACTCAGCTGCGCAATCGCACACTCCCAGAAAAGAATCTCGGGCCCGTAAGTAGAAAGGATAAGGGAAAGGAAAAGGTCACTGAAGATATCACTTTAGATGACCAAGTCACGAGAGAGCTGGCTGCCAAAGACCCTCCTAGGAAAGGTAAGGTGGACTATAACATCCTCGCGCACCTAAGGAAGCTACCTTCTCAGCTTAGCATTCTCGATGCCCTCCTATTATCAAAAGAAGCGCGAGACTCACTAATTAAGGCGTTACAAGAACCTGAGCAATTCCAAGCCTTCCTCGCCACTGAAAAGATGAAGGATGAACTGGAGGAAGTGCATACGGCCGACATCACTTTCGGTGATGAAGACCTCCTTCTCGGGACGTGCGACCACAACCGTCCCCTATATGTCTCCGGATACTGCCATGATATCAAGATAGGCAAGATCCTGGTGGATAATGGATCCTCCGTCAACCTCCTTAATGTTCGGGTGTTGAAGGAAATCTGCATGAGTGTGCAACACCTCGCTCGTGACAAAATTACTATCTCCGGTTTCGATTCACAATCGTCACGGACTCTCGGATCTGTGATACTAACATTACGCTTTGGACTTCTTGTCACAGACATCAAATTCTATGTCATTGACGCCAAGACCTGCTACAACGCCTTGCTCGGTCGTCCTTGGTTACACGAATACAACATCATCCCTTCTACACAACATCAGTGTATGAAGTACTTTAAGGATGGTTTCGAGTACACCGTAACAGGTGAGTTAAACCCATTTTCCGTGAACGAAGTCCGCAAATACGAAGATGCGAAGTACTTTTTGCCAGATTTCGAGGATACGGAAAGGTGTCGCAATCCGGAGAGCAAAACCGCCGCCACCATCCCTGTTTTCGGGAGCGATACCGAAGAAGAAGAAGAGATGGTTTATGCAGGGCCATCTCAACACAACAACCTGGGGACGCCCGCCCCCACGTTAGTCTTCGGAAGTGATTCAGAAGATGAAGTTAATGCTGTGTTCTCCAATCGGCTGTCAATACAAGCACCCCCTGGCGATGACCATAGTTTGCAAATCACCATGGTACCGCGAGAACACTACAAGGATCTCGACGCGCTTCGAGCTCACAATGTGCAGGACCTGCAAACATTTTACGTCCCTCCCAGGCAAAGGGGTGAGAAGGTGATCCTATTCTACCGATCCTCAGAGTCGAAAATAGCGAAAGAGATCTGGCATGGCGCGGATGCTACACTTGACAGGCTCCAACCCATCCGTCTGCCCAGATACTATACAAATGGATTAAAGAAGCTATTGAAGCGCCAAGGAGTACCCTTAAAACAGACTGTTCGGCAGGCTCGGTTCTACAACAGGATTTGGGATGTCCCCGGGACTCAACGCAAATTGCCCAACGGAAAAATGGAAACACTCGGGCTTGGATACGCAAGAGCCGGAAAACGGGAACGGGCTCACAGCAGCTACGCTATATATACCTTTGATGAAAAGGAGGACGCCCTGTCAGGAGATGCCAACCCCCCATCAAAACTAGACCCCGCGATTAAAGCGCCGAGTCCGTCGTCTGAAGAACGAATGGGCAAGCCTATCAGGAAAGTGGGTCAGAAAGCTCGGGAAGATCACAACCGCGAAATGGCCATCTACGAGAAGGCCAGGACGCAACGTCTATTTCAACATGCTGCAAAAGACAAAGACGCTTATCCTCGTCAATCCGTTGTACGAAAGGCCCGACGCAGAGACGGAAATAAATCAAGAAGCGGAAAGAGGAGCCGACAACAACGACGCAGGATTAGAGGGTTACGTGGTCGGGTGTTGCACGGCTCGGATTTGTCCCTCATGAAGAAGATGAGTCGAGCGTACTCCTTCCCCCGAGACAAGACGGAGAAGTTACTCAAGCTCGCTATAAAACATCAAATGATCGCGCTTCCAGAGTCTAGACATCCTGAGCAAGCTAACAAGGCTCCTCATCTGAGCTATTGCTCTTATCACCGAGCCATAGGACATCCTACCGAAGACTGCTTCACCTTCAAGAACTGGGTCGAGGACCAGTACCAACAGGGCAGATTCGCTTTATCCGACGGCTGGAGGGTAACGCCGCCACGAAAGCATGAACCCAAGGCCGCAAGGGCAAAACCGGGTCCACCTCAGTCCGGGGAGCGGGTTCTCACTTGTTATACGATTACGATATTAAAAGAAGAGCCTGAGAACGTAGATGACCTTCCCCGGTGCTTTGAGAACAGCGATGATGAGGTGATCTCAGAATTTCCGCCCGCTCCGAAAGAACTGGAAGATGGTATACATACTACTGCAGATAACCTCAAGGAGATTGAGTTGGGATCGGCAGACGACCCGCGACCGACATTTGTCAGCGAGCTGCTATCCGAAGAAAAGGTGGCTGCGTTAAAGAACGTGCTTCTACGGCATAAAGACTGCTTCGCGTGGAACTACTCCGAGATGCCAGGATTAGATCCGGAGATTGCTGTGCATAAATTAGCAATATCCCCAGATATCAAGCCAGTCAAGCAGGCGCCAAGGAGGATGCGACTCGAGCTTGAGATGAGCATCAACGCCGAAGTCAAGAAGCTGATCGATTCTGGATTTATCCAAGAAGTCCAATATCCCGACTGGATCGCCAATATCGTCCCGGTAATGAAGAAGAACGGGACGGTACGCATATGCGTGGATTTCAGGGATCTCAATAAAGCCTGTCCAAAGGATGATTTCCCGGTACCAGTAACCGAGCTAATGATAGATAACACGTCCACTCACGAGGTTTTCTCCTTTATGGACGGTTCATCAGGATACAATCAGATAAAAATGCATCCCGAAGACCAGAAGCACACCGCTTTCCGGACCCCTTTGGGTATATTCTGCTACAGGGTTATGCCCTTTGGTCTAAAGAACGCTGGCGCTACCTATCAAAGGGCCATGACAAAGATCTTTGATGACCTCATACACGACGTCGTCGAGTGCTATATCGATGACCTCGTAGTAAAGAGCATGTCATACGAAGATCATTTAAAGCATCTGGAGACTGTATTTCGACGCCTTCGGCAATATAATTTGAAAATGAATCCCCTCAAATGCGCGTTTGGAGTCTCCTCGGGCAAATTTCTGGGATTCATCGTTCGACACCGAGGTATTGAAATAGATCCGTCAAAGATTAAAGCGATCATAGGAATGCCTCCGCCAAGAACCCTCAAGCAGTTGCGGTCTCTCCAAGGGAAGCTCGCATACATCCGGCGATTTATCGCCAATCTTTCAGGCAAATGCCGTCCTTACAGCCACCTGATGAAGAAGGGAACTCCATTCGTTTGGGATCACAAATGCCAAGGTGCACTAGACGAGATCAAGCAGTATCTGCAGAACCCTCCGGTGTTGGCTGCGCCGGTCAAAGGAAAACCCCTCATTCTTTATACGGCCGCCCTCGAAGGTTCCTTGGGCGCGTTATGGGCATAAGAGAACGATCAAGGGAAAGAGAGAGCACTCTACTACTTAAGTCGAGTTCTACTGGGGGCAGAAAGCAACTACTCTCCCATTGAAAAACATTGATTGGCGCTAATCTTCACAATAACAAAGCTCAGGCACTATGCGTTGGCGCATGAAGTCCGTCTCATTTCAAAAGTAGATCCCCTTAAGTACTTGATGTCAAAAGCCATATTGACAGGACGACTCGCTAAATGGGCCCTGCTCTTGATGGAGTTCTCGATAACATATCAACCTCTTAAGGCAGTGAAAGGCCAGGCCATTGCCGATTTCCTCGCTGAGCACCCGATACCGGCCGATTCTCCTCTGAACTGTGATTTGCCGGACGAGCATGCATTTGATGCGATTAGCGGCGGAAGCACCCGATGGGAACTCTATTTCGATGGAGCGTCCTCCGTAAAGAAACAGAAACAAGGTATCCCAATGATCAAATCGGGGATAGGCCTCGTCTTTGCAACCCCACAAGGAGGGATAATGCGCTTCGCCTTCTCGTTAACAGAGCCGAGGACAAACAATGAAGCTGAATACGAAGCTCTGATAGCAGGCCTCGAAATCGCCATCGACCTGGAAATTGAAGACCTCCTTATATACGGGGATTCTCAACTGGTCGTTAGTCAAGTAAAAGGTGACTACCAAACGTGCAAGCCGGAGTTGGTGAAGTACGGCGAAAGGGTGCAACAACTGTTGACCCAAATTCCCTCCTATACTTTGGAGAATATACCGCGCGCGGAAAACAGCAAAGCAGACGCGTTGGCTAAACTTGCTAAAGAACTGGCTGACGAGAACCTCGATGATGTCAGAATCGTAGTACAAAGCCGTCGAGTGCTCGCCCCGGCAGAAATATCTCCGGAATCATGCGAAGAAAAGGGAGCGACTGGGCAGACGACCCTACAAATAAAAGACCATGAGAAGGCCGAAGACTGGAGGGAAGTCTTCATAGACTACTTTAAGTCCCACCAAATGCCCAAAGAAGCGTCCTCAAGACATCAGCTCATGAAACGAGCTCTATCTTTCGCTTTCGTCAACGATATTCTATACAAGAGATCGTTTGATTCTCTATGGCTGAGATGCTTAGGACCTGACGAAGCAGAAAGAGTCATTTAGGAAGTTCATGACGGACTTTGCGGTTCTCACCAAGCAGGCCCAAAGATGAAGTTAAAAATTAAACGGATGGGTTACTACCGGCCCACGATGATCCAGGACTGCCTCGAGTATGCGAAGCAATGCCACTCATGCCAGATTCATGGAGACTTCAACCAACAACATCCGAATCCACTGCACCCAACGGTGGCTAGCTGGCTATTCGAAATGTGGGGGACTGACATAGTCGGCCCCATTGAGCCAGCATCATCCCGGGGACACCGTTTTATCCTGGCGACAACTGATTACTTCTCCAAATGGGCAGAAGCAGTACCACTGAGGGAAGTGAAGACGGAGAATATCCTCCATTTCTTCAAGACGCACGTCATCTATCGGTTCGGAACTCCACGGCGGATTATCTCCGATAATGGGCCGGCCTACCGAAGCCATAAGATTAGCCGCTTCGCACAGCAGCACAATATAGACTGGAGATATTCTTCGGTTTACAATCCACGAGCTAACGGTCTGGCCGAGGCCTTCAATAAGACCTTGACGAAGATCATAAAAAAGACCGTTTCCAGGAATAAGAGAGACTGGCACGAAAGGCTGCAAGAAACCCTTTGGGCTTATCGAACTACATTCAAGACGGCCACGAATACAACGCCGTACGCTTTGGTATTTGGGACGGAAGCAGTGCTCCCCCTCGAGATAGAGTTGCCCTCTCTGCGAGTAGCAGTCCACCACGAGCTGACGAACGAAGAAAATGCTCACCTTCGGCTTGAGGAGCTTGATGCCCTCGACGAAACCCGGCTCATAGCGCAACAACATCTAGAGGCCTACAAAGCAAAGATGACGCGCTCGTACGAAAGATTGACCAGACCGAGGACGTTCCGCCAAGGCGAACTCGTACTAGTGGTCAAAAGACCTATGATCCCCAGTCGTGCCAAGCGAGGAAAATTTGAGCCAAATTATGAAGGCACGTACATCATAGACAAGGTCTACCAGGGTGGAGCCTACCTACCCATGGACATGCACGGTGAAAGGCCTTTCAGGCCAATAAACGCCCGCTTCTTAAAGAAATACTACGCTTAATAAGCCACAGCCTGGGTCAATGATAGATGACGACGACTATGTCCGCTCACTATCTTCCTAGGCTCAGACTTTACAAGCAGCAGTCGGCCTTCCCATAGCGATGGACCGAAACGTCCTTAAACTAACGACGGACCGAAATGTCCTTAAACTAACGACGGACCGAAACGTCCTTAAACTATCGACGGACCGAAATGTCCTTAAACTAACGACGGACCGAAACATCCCTAAAACTACTACCGCGGTATCTTTAGGCTGACGAGATAAAAAAAAGGAAAGAGAAAGAAAAAAAAATAAAAAAAATATATATGAAAAAGAATGAAAAAAACGGTATGTCCATAAGCAAAATGGGCACGGATGAAAACCCGAAAGGGCTCCGTGAGTAAAAACAGCAGGGCTGCCGGCGAGTGTTTGTGAAAATCCGAAAGGGCGCAACCTCGTTAAAAGACACTTGTAGGGTCCTCTCGACCTTGTAAGGAGAAACCACCTGCGTGAGATCCTTACGACTCACAAAGGAGCAACACACTTAGGGATCCTCACGATTCCTAAGGAGAAAATACACTTACGAGATCTTCACGACTCGTAAGGAGAATTCTCTTATGGGACCCTCACGGCTCATGAGATTTGAAAGTCTTAAGTTACAGAAACCTAAACCTGTTCTTAAGCAAATCCTCCACAACCTTCGATATTGCCCTACAGGAGGCTCAATACTGACCCTTGTATACAATCCATGGGCGCAAAAAAAAAAAACATTTCCCCAGCAAAGTCACACCCGTGACTAGGGATATGCCCATATGATGAGCAACCCTTGTAGGTCTTCTCGACCCATAAGGAGAAAACCCTCTTGTAGGATCCCTACGACTTACAGAGGAACATACACTTAGGAATCCTCACGATCCCTAAGGAGAAATACACCTGCAAGATCCTCACGACTTGTAGGGAGAAATACCTTTGTGAGACCCTTACGGCTCATGAAGTCAAAAACCTTGGTCGACGGGACCCTTAACCCTGTTTAGTAAGCCACCTTTGTTCAATATCGACAGAGGCAAATGATGATTCGCTCCTGGCAGCATCCCAGTTGCAGCGGTGCTGATGCCGAAATCGGCGTCTGAAATCCAAGCTTGCGGCGAAAAAGCTAGCAAGCCACACATGCCTACGAAATAGCCGAAATGATGGGGCAACTTGCAATAAAAAGCAGCAAGTAAAAATGTATGCATGAAAAATAGCCGAAATGATGGGGCAACTCGCAATAAAAAACAGCGAGTGAAAATAAAAAAAATAGCCGAAATGATTGGGCACCGCGAAAAATAGCCGAAATGATGGGGCAATCGCGACCTTCGCGATATAAAAGCTGAAACGATAGAGCATCGCGGAAAAAGAAATAAAATAAAAAGAAGATGTATGCCTTACAGGCGATGTTCCATCACACCCTGTATACAATCCAATGGCATAAACAAAAAGGGAACATACCTCCCTCCCCCAGGTTTCACCAAAGAAAGAAGCTAAATCTCGACGGGCCACAAGTGACCTAGAGATCATCCCAACACTCGTCTCATAACAACGGACACAACTTCAAGCTAAGCGGAACAGCGGCAACGCCCAGTTCCATGGCTCGGTGGTATACATATCGCCAGCAGTCAAACCTCCATCCCGTGAAATGCGGATACAATCAGCAAAATTCCTGGTTACGTGGAACGCGGATAATGTCACTCTTTGACCCCGTGGAAAACGTCCAGTGCGGATCCTGGTCCTCGCAGAGCACGGAAGTGAACCCGTGTGAAGCATCCAGAGCGGAGCCTAGTCCTCGCCAAGCACGGCAGTGAACCCGTGTGAAGCATCTAGTGCAAAATTCCTGGTCACGTGGAACGCGGATAATGTCACTCTTTGACCCCGTGGAAAACGTCCAGAGCGGAGCCTAGTCCTCGCCGAGCACGGCAGTGAACCCGTGTGAAGCATCTAGTGCAAAATTCCTGGTCACGTGGAACGCGGATAATGTCACTCTTTGACCCCGTGGAAAACGTCCAGAGCGGAGCCTAGTCCTCGCCAAGCACGGCAGTGAACCCGTGTGAAGCATCTAGTGCAAAATTCCTGGTCATGTGGAACGCGGATAACGTCACTCTTTGACCCCGTAGAAAACGTCCAGAGCGGAGCCTAGTCCTCGCCGAGCACGGCAGTGAACCCGTGTGAAGCATCTAGTGCAAAATTCCTGGTTACGTGGAACGCGGATAATGTCACTCTTTGACCCCGTGGAAAACGTCCAGAGCGGATCCTGGTCCTCGCAGAGCACGGCAGTGAACCCGTGTGAAGCATCCAGAGCGGAGCCTAGTCCTCGCCGAGCGCGGCAGTGAACCCGTGTGAAGCATCTAGTACAAAATTCCTGGTTACGTGGAACGCGGATAATGTCACTCTTTGACCCCGTGGAAAACGTCCAGAGCGGATCCTGGTCCTCGCAGAGCACGGCAGTGAACCCATGTGAAGCATCCAGAGCGGAGCCTAGTCCTCGCCGAGCGCGGCAGTGAACCCGTGTGAAGCATCTAGTGCAAAATTCCTGGTCACGTGGAACGCGGATAATGTCACTCTTTGACCCCGTGGAAAACGTCCAGAGCGGAGCCTGGTCCTCGCCAAGCACGGCAGTGAACCCGTGTGAAGCATCCAGAGCAAATACCGGACTGTGGAGTCCTTAAAATCCACGGACTATGACGTCCTTAACCTCGACCGCAATGTCTTAAAACTAACGATCAACCACCCCGATTCCCTACGGATTCTCCCTTGGTTAAAGGGTACATCTCTTCACTCCTTTGATACTCGGCGTTGTAATTCCTCAACGTCTTCAAAGAGGTGACGGGTCCCTGCGACCAAACATCAAACTGTGGAGTCCCTAAATCTACGGACTATGAGGTCCTTAACCTTGACCGTGATGTCTTAAAACTAACATCGGATTGTGGGGTCCTTAAATCCACGGACTATGAGGTCCTTAACCTTGACCGTGATGTCTTTAAACTACGATACCTTGAGCGACCCCTGACCGCGTGAAACACGGATAAGGGCGACCACATCCAACACTTGCAGGTCCTCACGACCTGCGAGGAAGAAAAACTCTCTTGTGAGATCCTTACGACTTTCAAGGGAAAACCCACTTAAGAACCTTCACGATTCTTAAGAAGGACTTACACCTATGGGATCCTCTCGACCTGTAGGGAGAAAAGCTCTTTATGAGACCCTTGTGGCTCTTAAAATGCAAAAGTCTTAGGAAGCAGATCTTAACCCTGAGTCTTAAGCTATCGCTGCCCTGCGAGGAGATCAAGATAAATTGTCCACAAACGCATTCAATGAAAGGGAACCCATCGGGAGGGGGAACCCCCTACGAATCGAGAGTTCGTACATTGCTGAGTCGCATTCGTCGTCGGTAAGAAGTGGATCCACTAACCGAGCAGCAAAGCGGGGGATCATCTCCTCGATAGGCACTTCCCATGGCTATCGACGAGCGTGTGGACGGTTGCAGGCCATGGCACTCAGATACTCCTCAAATTAAGTCACGTCAATATGGGAATGAATTTCTCTGTGAGGAAAAAATAGGCTATGGCCTCAAGACTATAAAGGGGAGCATTAAATGCTGCGCGCGAGAGAAAATTGCATGATGGAACCCTTCCAAGGCCCAAATAAGGGAAGACATTGGAAATCAGGAAAAGGAATGATTTCCAAGGCGCCTTCTCTGCATCCAATGCCATGCACAGAAATATGGCATGGAAAATTGAATAGCCCCATAAAAGACCCCTCACGTGCGGAGCACGTGAGCACCATGCTCGGTGCGTACTAAGAAATGAAACAATGCCTTGCACACATCAACAAAAAATGGACGACAAAATTCAAAAAAAAGGGAGGGGGGCACGCAAACGCAAAAGGACACGATAAGTTTATCATTCATGCTTTAAAAGAGTTCATACAAAATGAAAATAAAACGATTACAACGGCAAGACCTCAGGCGCGGGGCACGGATTGAGAGACTCAAGCTTGACCTTGTCCAAGATCCTCCAAGCATTTCGAACTGCCCGAGTATGTCTTCTCTCGCGATCACAAGCGTCGGGGTCCTCGCGGATGTCCTCAACCCTCCGGTAGGCGGCAAGTATGGCCGACTGCTGAAACGCCTGGTGCAAAAGATCAATGAGGTTGTCGCGCCTTCTCTTCGAGATCAGACTCATCAGATACACTGAATGTATCTTATCCTCGGCAACGTCCAATGCCCTGAGTGGCACACCAGCGCAGAAGAGAGGAAGCGCCTCCCAAATCGCCAGCACGATGAGCCTCAGAAGAGAAAAGCGACGAGGGAGTAGTCGATGGTTGTACTCGTCAAAGCGGCTCATAATCTCGGCACACTGAGCGTTGGTGAACTCCTGATTTTGACTACGGCCCAGGGCACGAATATTCCCGTAGGAAATGATTTCGTTGAGATTATACAAATGAGCGTCCATGATACCTGAAATAAAAATCAGGACAATTTATTACAAACCCTCTTCTTCTTCACTAATCATAGAACGACGAGGAAACCCCAAGAAGCCTCCGTGTGAAGAAACTGAGTTCTTCGTTGGAATTAAATTCCTTATTAAGAAAAGGGAATTAAATTCCCAGAAACGTTTTTGGGATGGAATTAAATTCCATGGAATTGAACTGCCATCATCATCTCCCCAAGGATCATCCGACCCTAAGAGATCTACTGATGGAGGTTAAAGAAATTGGAAAAAAAATGGGTTCTTTGTGAAATCCTTAATGTGGATTTAAAATCCAGAGAGTTCTTTTAAAACGAAGGTGCTTCAGCCGTTCAACATTATTACCTGAGGAAAAGGGATCCTTCAACAGAGTTAAACTCTGGAAAATGTCTGAGACAGAGAACTAAGCTCTGGAAACGAGAATTAAATTCTCAAAGGAAAAAGCTCTCGAGGGAAGAAGATGAGCAAAGTGAAGGCTCTTCTGAAGAGACATGGGTATTTATAGAATGTGATGGAAACGATTCATCTCCCCAGATCCCTAAAGGAATCCAACGGTCGCAAGAGGTGACAGCGTTGCACTCACGTGCTGACACGTGAGAACAACGCTGTGGGGGCATTTGTTTCCTGATTTAAAATCAGGAAAGCTTATGGAAAAAGCTTCAGAACAGGGTCACGTGCTTACACGTGACCAGCAGTCACGTGTTGGCACGTGACACCCAAAAGTACCGGCAAAGCAAGTTCAGTTTCCCAACTACATCAAAGAGAGGGGCTTCAGTAAGGGTCACCTGCTCCCACGTGACCTGGGTCACGTGTCGGCACGTGACATTTAAAAGCAGCAGCAAAGACCCAACGCTTCCTGATCAAATCAAGGAAAAAGCTTCAGAAGAGGTCACGTGCTCCCACGTGACCAGGGTCACGTGTTGGCACGTGAGGATCATAACATCAGAATTGTTCTCCAGTTAAATCAAGAAAAAGAGTCCAGACAAGGGTCACGTGCTCACACGTGACCAGGGGTCACGTGGTGGCACGTGACGGTTAAGCAGCAACCAGAAGACAGAGCGCAAAAAGAAAGAGGAAGGCTCGTTCCAAGGGGGTCACGTGCCCACACGTGACCATGGGTCACGTGGTCACACGTGACCGGCTTTCAAAGCCCATTTTGTTAACAGAATTAAATTCTGAAGGAGATTCAAATCTTTCCAAAGGAAAGCGACTATCTGGAAACAATTAAATTAAAGGTTCAGAGGTGATTAAATATCACCTATTTATGGGAAAATCTCGAGTTGGGAAAGATTTCCCCTTTAAATCTAACCGAAATAACAAAGGGGAATCCCGGGACTTGAAATCCAATGGTGAATAAAATTCACCCAATAATCCAAAGGTAAAAAACGAATGATGGATGCAAATCAAATCTCTCAATGAAGATTCGTCAAAAACTAATTGATTCGGCTGCTTCTCCTATAAATAGGAGCCAAGGGACACATAAAGAGAGATATACGCATAGGGAAGAAAGGGAGAGAGAGCCTTGATACTTCGAGGAACTTGGATCTTCTGCAAAAGAAAACCCTAGGTAAGAAAGGGAAGGCTCCTTGAAAGAAAAGAGAATTTAATTCTCAACAGAGTTTAACTCTGATATATAAAACAGAAGAACATATTTCTTCTCTCTTTGATAGAGGATCTGCAAAGTGCACATCTCCCCTTGAAGTTGAGAATTTAATTCTCAATGGGTCGAGATCCTGCCATGCAGATCCAAAACATAGAGAGGGAATGGAAGCACGAGAATTTAATTCTCACAGAACTATAGGAATTTAATTCCTTTAAAATAAAACTAGGGCTTGACCCTGTGTTATGGGAATTTAATTCCTTCAGAACAAAAAGAAACAGGGTTTAACCCTAATTAAGAACCTAGTTCTGTTGGAACAGCGGGGATTTAATTCCCTTGATCATAATTTAACAGAGAGTGGGAATTTAATTCCTTAAAAGCTTTTATTAGGGTTTAACCCTATTTAGTTCTTCACATATATGAGGAATTTAATTCCTACAGAAAATTCAGAGTTCAACTCTATTCCAGAATATAAATCTTCAAAAGGAAGTAGGAATTTAATTCCTATGAAATTACTGTCAGGGTTTAACCCTACGAGGAGTTTAATTCCTGGAAAAGATTAACAGATCCTCTAAACAACATACATAGAGGCGGGGTCACGTGTCACCACGTGACCCTTCTCAAAAGATCTACAGAAAGCCCCTTTGAAGCAGTGCCCCACGTGACCCACGTGACCCTAGGCAGAAGCTTTAACGTATAAGCATTTGAATGCCCGTCACGTGATGGCACGTGATGCTCTAAAAGATGCAATAGTCTCAGAAGAACAAATGAAGGGAGGGCGCTCTCACGTGTCGCCACGTGACCCCTCTTGCCTTAGTGTTCAACACTAAATTGGAACTCTCGAATCCAGTATTGAAACATTGTTGGGCCTTAGTGTTTAACACTAATCAAAGAGCTTTATTCGCAGTGTTCAACACTGATTACCTTAGTATTTAACACTAATCTGAGATCTCCATTGCCAGTGTTCAACACTGATCTGTTTTAGTGTTTAACACTAATTTGAAAAGCCCTGTTGCTGGTGTTTAACACCAATTATCTTTTAGTGTCAAACACTAACTTGTCAGCCTCATTCTCAGTGTTCGACACTGGTTGGTCTTTAGTGTTTAACACTAGACATTGGTCCAATTGGCTAAATGGATAGAGGCAAAGCCTCTCCTGATTGGACTTAGCCCAAGCTGGCCATAAGTCCTCAATTCATAATCAACTGGGCTAATGGGCTCATAACATAATTAATTGGTCTTGATCCCAAATTGGGCCAAGGACTATTCAATCCACTCCGGTTCTAGGGTACATCTCTTCACTCCTTTGATATTTGGCATTGTAATCCCTCAATGTCTTCAAAGAGGTGACGGGTCCCGACGACCACACATTGATATGGACTGTGGGGTCCTTAAACCCGTGTCTAATGCAAAATTCCTGGTTACGTGGAACGCGGATAACGTCACTCTTTGACCCCGTGGAAAACGTCCAGAGCGGAGCCTAGTCCTCGCCGAGCACGGCAGTGAACCCGTGTGAAGCATCTAGTGCAAAATTCCTGGTTACGTGGAATGCGGATAACGTCACTCTTTGACCCCGCGGAAAACGTCCAGAGCGGAGCCTGGTCCTCGCCAAACATGGCAGTGAACCCGTGTGAAGCATCCAGAGCACATACCGGACTATGGAGTCCTTAAACCCATGGACCGCAATGTCCTTAAACTACCCATGGACCGCAATGTCCTTAAACTACCCATGGACCGCAATGTCCTTAAACTAGAATAATAGAGCCCCACATGCTCTTTTGTCGGATCTAAACGGTCCCGTTTAAGTTGATCTTAGCCTTAAAGATGGCTAACGTATCCTTAAACCTTCAAACAGAGTGGACTATAAATCCCCCCAATTAACTTTGGCTCGAGGGTACACCCCTGAACTCCTCTGACATCCGTCGTTGTAATCCTTCAACGTCGTCAGAGAGGTGACGGGTCCCGACGGCCATACATTTAATGGACCACTAGGTCCCTAAACTGGAACATTAGAGCCAATTGCTCTTTTGTCGGATCTAAACGATCCCGTTAAGCTGATCTTAGTCTCAAAATTAGACTAACGTATCCTTAACAAACGTTTGAGTTGATCTTAGCCTCAAGTATGGCTGACGTATCCTCAAACCAAACCCCCAAACCCAAATCTAAGATAATACGAATTTGGACTAGTCCACGCCCTACGGGCGACGACATAACTCAGTCTCCGTAAACAATCCACGGGCAACAAAAAACAAAACAAACACCCACGACACGAAGTGACCATCTGGAGAAGGAGAAAGTTGCTACCGCAATGCGGTAGCGTAATTAACTGCAGGGGCTTGCGCCTGCAGGGAAGAGCGTCCCCACAATCAAAAACCCCTCAAACGAGGGGGAATCTGACGAAGTCTGCTACATCGGACGCATCCGTCTAAACCTTCGATACATGGTGCCATAAATCAACTTGGCATCTTCGGAGAGGTGGACGGATAGCACCAATTAGCATCTGTCCCGAGTCTCAGTGCCAGGACATCGCAGTCCTGCGCGCCGCCATTCGGAGGGGAACAGGGAGTGATGGCAAAATCCCAGCTCCACCGCGACATTCGTCTTGATACAGCAGACGCAGTACCAGCAAATGAAGCAAAGGCCAAATTCCTAGCTTCAGGGTCTTGACGGTAACTCATATAAAACCTGAAAGACAATCGGAGATCATCTCGCACCAGCGCGGAGTGGTCACCACCTCGACGTTCGTCTCAATACAGCAGACGAGATGTCACGACAGCGTTCTTCCTCCAATAGGATTCGGACGTGATAAAGCAAACGAAGTGAAGGCCAAATTCATAGCTTCAGGGTCTTGAAGGCAACTCATATAAGACCTGAAAGACAATCGGAGATCATCTCGCACCAGCGCGGAGTGGTCACCACCTCGATGTTCGTCTCAATACAGCAGACGAGATGTCACGACAGCGTTCATCCTCCAACAGGATTCGGACATGACAAAGCAAGCGAAGCGAAGGCCAAATTCCTAGCTTCAGGGTCTTGACGGTAACTCATATAAAACCTGAAAGACCATCGAAGATCATCCCACATCGAGCGCGGAATGGTTACCATCTCGATGTTCGTCTCGATACAGCAGACGAGATGTCACCACAGCGTTCTTTCTCCAGCAGGATTCAGACGCGACAATCAAACAACGGAGCCACGGCAAAATCCCAGCTCCACCGCGACATTCGTCTCGATACAGCAGACTCAATACCAACAAACGAAGCAAAGGCCAAATTCCTAGCTTCAGGGTCTTGACGGCAACTCATATAAAACCTGAAAGACTATCGGAGATCATCCCACACCAGCGCGAAGTGGTTATGACTCATCGGGGCTCTCCAAAATGAGCCTAACCTTAAGTAAAAAGCGGCATGGCAAAATTCCTAACACTTGCTCTTCCGACGGTCAAACTGCCTAGGAGGATTGCTTGAAGACGTCTTGTCTAGCCCCCGAAGGGATCAGAGACACGATAGTCGCAAGGCTACTCGAACAGCAAGATTGCCTATCGAGGAATATATCAGCCAATGCGACGGTACAACGGACAAAATCCTAGTACCACAGACCCTAACGGACCTCTGTCGTAAAGAGCAGAGGTTAACTGTGACGTTAGGATATTCTTGCGGGAATTGCTCGATTTGTCTCGACTCGTGAGGAAATTAGTGTCTTTGCGAGAACTTCTCGATTCGTCTCGATTTGTGAGATAAAACCTTAGGCAACGGGGATTAAAAAAAACCTGTTTCCTAAGCACTGGGACCCTGCAAGTCGGTCCAAAATGGACTCTTGCATACTATTCATGGGTCACACTCTCCAAAGTCGAATCTCGACAAGGAGGGAAACAACGCTTCAGATTACTTGCGCTCTTGCATACTATTCATGGGTCCTCTCGACTCGTAAGAGGGAAAATTCTCTTGTGAGATTCTTACGACTCTTAAGAGAAAACACACTTATGAGTCCTCACGACCCCTAAGGAGAAAATATACCTACAAGATCCTCTCGACTCGTAGGGAGAAAAGTCTTTATGAGACCCTCACGGCTCATAAAGTTGAAAAGTCTTAGGTAACAGATCCTAACCCTGTTTTCTAAGACATCGCCACTCTACAAAAAGCATAAGATTGGCAGTTATATACTATCTACGGATCGCACCTGCTAAAATCGCATGGCAAACAACACAGCAAAGAGAAGAAAGCGACAAAAAGGACATCTGATTTGCATTTGATTAACCATTCAGAGCGCACCCATTTATGCATGAGCAAAAAGGTTTAATGCATAAGATAGACACATGGAAACGGAAAAAGCTTGCCATTGATACTCCAGAAAATTCTTACATTGATAAAAGCGATAAAAAAACAGCATTATTGAAATGTTTACAATGGCAAAACCTCAGATTCAGGGCATGGATTAAGGAATTCGAAAGTAAGGCCATCTAGAGCCTTTCTGGCCTTTCTGATCATTCTCGTGTGCATCGTCTCGCGCTCACGCATGTCAAGATCTTCGGTAAGGCCCCCCATCCTTTGATAAGCAGCAATTATCGTCGTCTGTTGAAAAATTTGATGCAGAATGTCAATGAGGCTATCTCGTCGTTTCTTCGAGATCAGCCCCGACAGGTACACTGAATGCACCTTGTCTTCGGCATCATCCAGCGCATTAAGCGGCATGGCCTCGTGAAACCCCGGAAGTGCTCTCCAAATTGCTCCCAGCACGACTTTCAAGAGAGCAGAATGGCGAGGAAGCAACCAACCAACGCGTGCATGCAAACGACCCATAATCTCCGCACACTGGGCATCTGTAAACTCTTGGTTTTGGTGACGGCCCTGTACGCGGATATCCTCATAAGTAATGAACTCGTGCAGACTGTATAAGTGAACAGCCATAGTGCCTGAAAGAGACATCATTGGATGATTAGCAATGAGAAAAAAAGACACAGGGAGTTAAACTCCTCGAGAGCAATGCTCTACAGACAGGAGTGACACCCGTCAATATCAGTTATGAAAGGAGTTTAAAGAAATCCCCCGAGAACATTGAGAGCTTTGCTCTGAAAAGATGATATAATTCACCAAAAATAAAATAAAATCCCGTTTTTAATCTTCAAAGATCCATGAAAAATTCTTAAGAGCTCTGCTATATGATTTAAAAGGAGGAAAGCTCCAATAATGAATCAAGAAATTATAAATAAAATCCTTTTAGAGAGTAAAGGCTCTATTATTGGAACCCTAAAATGGTTCTCTTTAGATCAAAGATCTATAAAGAGCAAAGCTCTGTTAACGGGTAAAACCCTGGTTTCTTAAAAGTTTTAAACTATACCTAAGTTTTAACAGAGTCTTACTCTTGAAAAGTCCTTAAAGCCTAAGAGCAATGCTCTGAATAAGAGATAATTCTCAAAGGGGTGATGAAAATCATCTAAGGGACCAAAGGTCCTATTTATAGGCATTAAGAGCCGTTTCAACTTCCAAAGATGGCGCAATGGTTGGAATTCTACCACTGCTGCGCTCACGTCTGGGGCCACATAAGCGCAACGGTGGGGGGCGTTTGTTTCCCCCAATCGGAGCAAAGCTCTGTTCAAATTCCAAGGCGGGAAATGAAGCAACGCTTCTATTTCCCCAATCAGAACAAAGCTCTGTTTTAAAAATTCAAATAATAATAAAGGAAGCAACGCTTCAGATAATTTGCGCTCTACACTGCGCGACAAGTGTCAGCGCAGTTGCGCTGCGCTCTGCGCTGCGCGACACGTGTCAGCGCAGGTGCGCTAGCGCAGTTGCGCTGCGCTCTGCGCTGCGCGACACGTGTCAATCGCAGGTGCACTTGCGCCAACTGTGCCAGCACTAAAACTTAAATAATAAATTATTTAATTAATCAGAATTAAAATTCTGGAAAGATCTTTCCAATCTTGTTAAAAACAAGAAGATTACCTTCTGTAAGAAAGAGGCCCTAGGATCAAAGATCCAACGGTGGAGAAATATCCCCAGATCAATCAGAGAAAGATCTCTGTAACTAACCTAACAAACTAATTGGCCCTATATAAAGGCCCCTAGACTCCAAGTCTGAGATATACAGAGCTCCTCTAAAAATTTTGAGAAGAACTCAAAGAGAAAAAAGGTAAACCTTTGAAAAAAAGAAGAATTTCTTCTAAAAAGATCAAAGATCTAAGAACAAGATCGAGATCTTCAATAAAAAGAAAAAGATCAAAGAAAAGATCCAATCACAAAAGATAAGAGAAGTAGTTTACTTCACCTTTAGATCTTTTGATCTATATAAAGGCACAGCCTTTTGATGAACCATTGGTTCTTGAAAACTTGAGGTAGAACCTCTTTGGAACAAGAAAAAAAACTTGTTTCTTTGATCTAAATTGGATCAAGATGCGTCCTGCGCTATTGTACAGTGCCTTGCACTCTTGATTTGCGTTGTTGTGCTCCTTGGATTGGCGCACTGCATCAGAGCGCGCCACGTGTCAGCAGCGCACTGCGCTAACAGACTTGCGCTCACCAGAGCGTGACACATGTCACCTCCACATGCGTTGGCGCCTTGCGCTCCTCAATTGGCGCAAAGCGCCTGACAGGCCACGTGGCGCAGTGTCAGACCATTAAATGCTGTGCATTATTAAAAAAGGACAGAGCCCAATTAAAAATCCTAACAGGCTAATCTAAATGCTGTGCATTTAATTAAAGAGCCCAATGCTATGCATTAATAAAAGGGCTGAGCCCCAAATAAAGGCTCAAACAGCCAGAACAACAAAATGTTCAACTCATATCAACCGAGCACATATGCTCACAAACCTTCAAACAGACTTTAGTCCCAAACGGGACTATAGATCTCCCAACCAACTTTGATTCAAGGGTACATCTCTGAACTCCTCTGATATCTATCGTTGTAATCCTTCAACGTCGTCAGAGAGGTGACGGGTCCCGACGGCCATACATTCAATGGACCACCATGTCCCTAAACTGGCAATGGACCACCATGTCTTTAAACTGGCAATGGACTACTATGTCCCTAAACTAGAACAATAGAGCCTCCAAATACTCTTTTGTCGGATCTAAACGATCCCGTTAAGCTGATCTTAGTCTCAAATTAGACTAACGTATCCTTAACAAACGTTTAAGTTGATCTTAGTCTCAAATAAGGCTAACATATCCTTAAACTAAAACCCCAAACCCAAATCTAAGAAAATACGGATTTGGACTAATTCACGTCCTACGGGCGACAACATAAATTAGTCTCCGTATACAATCCACGGGCAACCACAAACAAAACAAACACCCACGACACGAAGTGACCAGCTGGAGAAGGGGAAAGTTGTTACCGCGATGCGGTAGCGTAATTAACTGCAGGGGCTTGCGCCTGCAGGGAAGAGCGTCCCCACAATCAAAAAACCCCTCGAACGAGGGGGAATCTGACGAAGTCTGCTACATCGGCTGCATCCGTTTAAACCTTCGATACACGGTGCCATAAATCAACTTGGCATCTTCGGAGAGGTAGACGGATAAAACCAAAAAGCATCTGCCCCGAATCTCAGGCAAGACGACTCTTTCTCGCCGTCATTCGGAGGGGAACACTCCACAGTCCGCTGTTAGTTTTAAGACATCACGGTCGAGGTTAAGAACATCATAGTCCATGAGTTTAAGGACCTCACAGTCTAATATTAGTTTTAGGACATCACGGTCGAGGTTAAGGACATCATAGTCTATTGGTTTAAGGACCCCACAGTCCGGTATTAGTTTTAAGACATCACGGTCGAGGTTAAGGACATCATAGTCCATGAGTTTCAGGACCTCACAGTCCGGTATTAGTTTTAAGACATCACGGTCGAGGTTAAGGACATCATAGTCCATGAGTTTAAGGACCTCATGTTCCCCTCCGAAAGACGCGCAAGACGGACGTCTTGCCTGAAATTCGGGGCAGATGCTATTTGGAGCTATCCGTCCACCTCTCCGAATATGCCAAGTTGATTTATGGCACCATGTATCGAAGGTTTAGACGGATGCGGCCGATGTAGCAGATTTCGTCAGATTCCCCCTCGTTTGAGGGGTTTTTGATTGTGGGGACACTCTTCCCTGCAGGCGCAAGCCCCTGCAGTTAATTACGCTACCGCATCACGGTAACAACTTTCTCCTTCTCCAGATGGTCACTTCGTGTCATGGGTATTTGTTTTGTTTTTGGTTGCCCGTGGATTGTATACGGAGACTAATTTATGTCATCGCCCGTAGGACGTGAATTAGTCCAAATCCGTATTTTCTTAGATTTGGGTTTGGGGGTTTGGGTTTAAGGATACATTAGCCTCATTTGAGACTAAGATCAACTTAAACGTTTGTTAAGGATACGTTAGTCTCATTTCAGACTAAGATCAACTTAACCATTTGTTAAGGATACGTTAGTCTCATTTCAGACTAAGATCAACTTAACGGGATCGTTTAGATCCGACAAAAGAGCATTTGGGGGCTCTATTGTTCCAGTTTAGGGACATAGTGGTCCATTGCATGTATGACCGTCGGGACCAATCACCTCTCTGACGACGTTGAAGGATTTCAACGACAGATGTCATAGGAGTTCAGAGATGTACCCTTGAACCAAAGTTGATTAGGGGATCTATAGTCCAATTTGGGACTAAAGTCTGTTTGAAGGTTTAAGAATACGTTAGCCATATTTGAGGCTAAGATCAACTTAAACGGGATCGTTTAGATCCGACAAAAGAGCATTTGGGGGCTCTATTGTTCCAGTTTAGGGACGTAGTGGTCCATCGCCAGTTTAGGGACATGGTGGTCCATCGTTCCCGTTTTGGGGATGAATGTTGGTTTAAGGACGCATAAGTCCATGAGTTTAAGGGCCCCACAGTCCGTATTGATGTGTGGTTGTCGGGACCCGTCACCTCTTTGAAGACGTTGAGGAATTACAACGACAAGTATCAAAGGAGTGAAGAGATGTACCCTTGAACCAAAGTAGATTAAGGGATCTGTAGTCCAATTTGGAACCAAGACCAATTCATTAGATTATTAGCACATTGGCTCAGTTGAGTCTGGATTGAGGACTTATGGCCTTCTTGGGCTAAGTCCAATCATGTTTGGAATATTGGCCCTCTGTTGGTCCATTGAAGGAGAGGCTTTGCCTCTGAAAAATCAGCCACCTTGGCTAAGAGTAGTGTTAAACACTGAAGATCAAAAGTGTTAAACACTAAAGATAGAATTCTTAAACTAGTGTTAAACACTAAGAGTACAATCAGTGTTAAACACTGGAAATATAGTTCTTGATGTAGTGTCAAACATCAGAAAGTAACAGTGTTAAACACTGCAAACAAAGATCTCAAATTAGTGTTAAACACTAAGGAAAGAGGGGTCACGTGTGGACACGTGAGAGCGCCCTGATTCCCCTTATTTTGTTCTGCCAAAAGTACTGAATACTTTCTATACTTGATTTTGGAGCATCACGTGCTGTCACGTGATGGGGATTTGGGTATTTGACTGTTAAAGCTCTTGCCAAGGGGTCACGTGGTAGCACGTGAGAGCGCCCATAGCTTCTGTTTCTTTTGCTTTTTCTTTGTGTGCTTCAAGGGTCACGTGGAGCACGTGAGGCGTTGCCTCAAAGTTCTTTTTCTGTGGATCTTTATAGGGGTCACATGGTAGCACGTGACCCTAGTTCTTTGTTTAAAGATCTGTTCATCTTTTAAGAATTAAATTCTCTATAGGTTTAAACCCTGATCATGATTTTGGAGGAATTAAATTCCTATGTATGTCAAAAAAACAGCCCGGAAGATACTGGTTCGCATTTTCCTTAAGCGTATCGCTGCCATTTGATACCTTGGACTCTTTTGTGCAGAAATTTTTTGCGGGAACAAATGCCCCCCACTACTTTGCCCACGTAAGTATGTACGTGGGTGAAGTAGTGCAGAATTATGCATAGCGTATGACCAGTTTCGGGTTGGTATATAACTTCCAGAATCTTGATCTGAGAAGATAACGAGCGGACACAAGCGTCGTCATTTATCATTGACTCATATCTCGACTCTTAAGTGATATAGTTCCAAACTCTCAACTCCATGAGCCGCACCCTTCTATTTCTTTATGTCTTACTCTGGTGTGAAGTAGTTTATACGCTCATGAGTAAGTTCTCCATTTCAGTGGCATGTAGCTTTGGCAAGTGTGGCTCATAAATGGTCCATCTTGACCTCTTTGCAGGGCTGTGATGGCTTAGGAGACAGGGGTAGGATCTGCCACCTAAGACTTTTCAACTTTACGAGCCGTGAGGGTCTCATAAAGACTTTTCTCCCTACGAGTCGTGAGGATCTCGTAGGTGTCTTTTCTCTTTAGGAGTCGTGAGGATTCCTAAGTGTGTTTTCTTTTGAGAGTCGTAAGAATCTCACAAGAGAATTTTCCGCTTATAGGTCGAGAGGACTCGTAAGTGGTTGTTTCCCTCCTTGTCGAGATTCGACTTCGAAGAGTGTGGCCTGCAGATAGTCTATCTTGACCTCCTTGTAGGGCACCGATGGCTTAGGAAACAGGGTTAGGATCTGCCACCTAAGACTTTTCAAATTTATGAGCCGTGAGGGTCTCATAAAGACTTTTCTCCCTATGAGTCGAGAGGATCTCGTAGGTGTATTTTCTCCTTAGGGTTCGTGAGGACTCCTTAGTGCGTTTTCTCTTGAGAGTCATAAGGATCTTATAAGAGAATTTTCCCTCTTACAAGTCGAGAGGACCTATAAGCGGTTGTTTCCCTGCTTGTTGAGATTCGACTTTAGAGAGTGTGGCCTGTGGATAGTATGCAAAAGTTCATTTTGGACCGACTTGCAGGGCCCCAGTGCTTAGGAAACAGGTTTTTTAATCCCCGCTGCCTAAGGCTTTTCCTCACGAGTCGAGACGAATCGAGCATTTCTCGCAAGAATATCCTAACGTCACAGTTAACCTCTGCTCTTTACGACAGAGGTCCGTTAGGGTCTGTGGTACTTAGGGTTTTGGCCGTCGTACCATCGCGTTGGCTGATGTATTCCTCGATAGGCAATCTTGCTGTTCGAGTATCCTTGCGACTGTCGTGTCTCTGATCGCTTCGGGGGCTGGACAAGACGTCTTCAAGCAATCCTCCTAGGCAGTTTGACCGTCGGAAGAGCAAGCGTTAGGAATTTTGCCATGCCGCTTTTTACTTGAGATTAGGCTCATTTTAGAGAGCCCCGATGAGTCATAACCACTCCGCGCTGGTGTGGGATAATCTCCGATAGTCCTTTAGGCTTTATATGACTTGCCGTTAAGACCCTGAAGCTAGGAATTTGGCCTTTCCTTTGTTTACTTTGGCGTGTCCGGATCCTGTTGGAGGAAGGACGCTGTGGTGACATATCGTCTGCTGTATCGAGATGAACGTCGAGGTGGTGACCACTCCGCGCTAGTGTGGGATGATCTCCAATTGTCTTTCAGGTTTTATATGAGTTACCGTCAAGACCCTGATGCTAGGAATTTAGCATTTGCTTCGTTTATTTTGGCGTGTCCGGATCCTGTTGGAGGAAGGACGCTGTGGTGACATATCGTCTGCTGTATCGAGACGAACGTCGAGGTGATGACCACTCCGCACTGGTGCGAGATGATCTCCGATTGTCTTTCAGGCTTTATATGACTTGCCGTTAAGACCCTGAAGCTAGGAATTTGTCCTTCGCTTCATTTGCTGGCATTGCGTCTGCTGTGTCGAGACGAACGTCGAGGTGGTGACCACTCCGCACTGGTGCGAGATGATCTCCGATTGTCTTTCAGGCTTTATATGACTTGCCGTTAAGACCCTGAAGCTAGGAATTTGGCCTTCGCTTCGTTTGCTTTGGCGTGTCCGGATCCTGTTGGAGGAAGGACGCTGTGGTGACATCTCGTCTGCTGTATCAAGACGAACGTCGAGGTGGTGACCACTCCATGCTGGTGTGGGATGATCTCCGATTGTCTTTCAGGTTTTATATGAGTTACCGTCAAGACCCTGAAGCTAGGAATTTGGCCTTTGCTTCGTTTACTTTGGCATGTCCGGATCCTATTGGAAGAAGTACGCTGTGGTGACATATCGTCTGCTGTATCGAGACGAACGTAGAGGTGGTGACCACTCCGGGCTGGTGTGGGATGATCTCCGATTGTCTTTCAGGTTTTATATGAGTTACCATCAAGACCCTGAAGCTAGGAGTTTGGCCTTTGCTTCGTTTACTTTGGCGTGTCCGGATCCTGTTGGAGGAAGGACGCTGTGGTGACATATCGTATGCTGTATCGAGACGAATGTCGAGGTGGTCTCTAGGTTGTCTGGGAACCACCGAGATTTGGAGTAGGGGCTTTGCTGTAGCTCCATTTGTTTTGACCGTGAGGTCTTTTGTTGACGTTGTACCTGCATCATGCTAGACTGCGAAGGAATGCCGTTGTTGACATTTTGTCTGCTGTAGCGAGACGAATGCTGAAATGGAGTTGAGATTTTGCCGTCACTCCGCTTTGTTTTGACCGTGAGGTCTTTTGTTGACGTTGCATCTGCATCCTGCTGGACTGAGAAGGAACGTCATTGTTGACATTGCGTCTGCTGTATCAAGACGAATGTTGAGGTGGAGCTAGGATTTTGTCATCACTCCGCTTTGTTTCGACCGTGAGGTCTTTTGTTGACGTTGCATCTGCATCCTGCTGGATTGCAAGAAACGCCGTCGTTGACATCTTGTCGCTGTATCGAGACGAATGCTGAGGTGGAGCTGGGATTTTGCCGTCACTCCGCTTTGTTTCAACCATGGGGTCTTTCGTTGACGTTACATCTGCATCCTGCTGGACTGCGGAGGAAAGCCGTCGTTGACGTCTCGTCTGCTGTAACGAGACGAATGCTGAGATGGTCTCTAGGTTGTCTGTGAACCATCGAGATTTGGAACTAAGTACTATGCCGTGGCTCCGTTTTGATGGTGTAACATCTATGTCCTGCTGGAATAAGGAGGCACACCGTTGTTGGTCTCCAGGCTATAGATGTGGCCATTGAGATTTGGAACCAGGGACTTTGCCATGGCTCCGTTTCATTGCGACTCTGAGATCGGTTGTTGACATCATGTCTGCATCTGGTTGGAGTGAGGAGAAACGCCGTTGGTGATCTCTAAGTTGTCGATATTGACGTCGAGGCCCTGAAGCTAGGGATCTTCCTTCACTTTGTTTGTTGACACTGTGACTGCATTATTGCGACGAATGTCGAGATTGTCTCTAGGTTGTCTATGAACCATCGAGATTTGGCTTCGCTTCCTGATGGAGCCTGGTGGGAAGGTATGGTTCCCTCTTTGTTTGTGCCCCTGGATTGTATACAGGGATTGATGTGAATCGCCTGTAGGGCAAAAAGTTTCATTCTTTCATCATTTTTTTATTCTTTCTGCGATGCTCTATCATTTCAGCTTTTATATAGCGAAGGTCGCGATTGCCCCATCATTTCGGCTATTTTTCGCGGTGCCCAATCATTTCGACTATTTTGCATGCATACATTTTTACTTGCTGATTTTGTTGCAAGTTGCCCCATCATTTCGGCTATTTCGTATGCATGTGTGGCTTGCTTTTTTTTTTATCGTGAGTGTGGAACTTGGAATCTGGTGCCTATCTCAGGATCAGCATCGCTACGGCTGGAATATTGCCAGGAGTGAATCATCATTTGCCATCAAAGGACTTGGAATTTGATACCGGTTTAGGCATCAGCATCGCTACAACTGGGATATTGCCAGGAGCGAATCATCATTTGCCTCTGTCGATGTTGAACAAAGGTGGCTTAGTAAACAGGGTTAGGATCCTGTCGACTAAGGCTTTTGACTTCATGAGCCGTAAGGGTCTCACAAAGGTATTTCTCCCTACAAGTCGTGAGGATCTCGTAGGTGTGTTTTCTCCTTAGGGATCGTGAGGATTCCTAAGTGTATGTTCCCCTGTAAGTCGTAAGGATCTTACAAAAGGGT
This sequence comes from Agapanthus africanus, assembly GCA_030015575.1. Taxonomy (NCBI): domain Eukaryota; kingdom Viridiplantae; phylum Streptophyta; class Magnoliopsida; order Asparagales; family Amaryllidaceae; genus Agapanthus; species Agapanthus africanus. The sequence goes on along the minus strand of JASDDO010000014.1, from coordinate 158,356,377 downwards.
TTTCTCTTTATAAGTCGAGAGGACTTATAAGGATTGTTCATCATATGGACATATCTCTAGCCACGGGTGGGACTTGGTTAGGGAAATGTTTATTCGCGTCCGTGGATTGTATACAAGGGTCGGTATTGAGCCGCTTGTAGGGTTCTATCGAAGGTTGTGTGGGTTGCTTAAGAACAGGTTCAGGTGTCTGTAACTTAAGACTTTCAAATCTTATGAGCCGTGAGGGTCCCATAAGAGAGTTCTCCTTACGAGTCATGAGGATCTCGCAAGTGTAATTTCTCCTTAGGAATCGTGAGGATCCCTAAGTGTGTTGCTTCCCTGTGAGTCGTAAGGATCTCACGCAGGTGGTTTCTCCTTACAAGGTCGAGAGGACCCTATAAGTCTCTTTTAACGAGGTTGCGTCCTTTCGGGTTTTCACAAGACTCGCCGGTAGCCCTGCTGTTTTTACTCACGGAGCCCTTTCGGGTTTTCATCCGTGCCCATTTTGCTTATGGACATACCGTTTTCTTTTTTTTTATTCTTTTTTTTTCTAACGAGGTTGCGCCCTTTCAGGTTTTCACAAACACTCGCCGGTAGTCCTGCTGTTTTTACTCACAGAGCCCTTTCAGGTATTCATCCGTACCCATTTTGCTTATGGACATACCGTTTATTTATTTTTTTTCTTAAACACCACGTCAGCCTGGGGATGTCGCGGGTTGGTAGTAGTTTAACGACATTTCGGTCATTTGCAAGTTTTAGGACATTGCGGTCCAATGCCAGTTTTAGGACATAGCGGTCCACCGTCGCCGTATTTGAGGCGAATCTCTAGTTTATTGACTTTTCGGTCTATGGGGCTTTCCCTATGAATGAGCATGATGCCCCCGGAATGTCCATCTTTTTCGGAGCATGTGGCTGTGGCGGGCTCACCTTCCAGTTTTCGAACAGCGCGAACTTTCCCTGTTGGTATTGGTCTTCAACCCAGTTTTTGAAGACGTAGCAGTTTTCGATCGGATGGCCCAATACTTGGTGGTAAGGGCAGTAATTAGGATTGTTGACACCATTCAGTTGTAGCTGGTGTTTCAGCTCTGATAGAATGATAAGCCTGTTGCGCACTGCTAGTTTGAACAGCCTCCTTGTCTCATCCCGGGGAAATGAGTAAGGACGTTTTAACTTTTCATAGAGGGGTTGCCGCTTGTTGGTTTGGCGAACAACCGGTCTAGGGTCACTCGATTGTTGTTGAGCGTTGGCGACGAAGCCCGTTTTTTCCTTCCTTTTATCCTTTTTGTTCGATCCTTTGTTTGCGGGTCCGAGATTCTTTCCGGGTAGCGCGCGATTGCACGGCTGAATGTTCTCGCAACTCCTCAATTCTTTCGTTTCAGAGATGGATTCCTTGAAGAGAGGACGGTGGGCTACTTTTTCGTCGGAGTCGCTCCCGAAGGCGAGAACTCGCGATCCCCCGGGATCAACCCTATGACAATTGCCGGCAATTCTTTTACGCTCATCTGTCACATTTCTCCGCTGTCTACGAGCTTCACGCTTTGTCCTGTTGAAGTGTTGCCTGTGAGCGACATACCCTTGCCACCAACACTTAAAGGAGTTGCAGTCTTCAGTAGGATGTGCGATCTTCTGATGATATAAGCAGAAGTTAGGATGCACGTCCGCTTCATCAAGATGTATACCGCCAGGAGAATTTTCTCTGAAAGAGGGCAGCTTCATCCCCATCGATATGGCTTTGGCAAATCGTTTCCTTGTCTTAATCCTGCTTTCATTTGTGTCGGATGTACTTTGATCCGGAAGGAGTGTTTCGACCCTTTCATCTAGTCGTCGGTGTTTGGCTTTCTCGAATATGGCCATCTCGCGCTCTCGGTCAGCTTTGCTTTTAAGACGGGCTTCGTTCAGGAATGCATCAATCATTTCGTCTGATGGCCCTAGAAGTTCTGGCTCAGGATCTGCCCCCAGCTTCTCTGTGTAAGGAGCTTCCTCGCTGTCTATCGACGAGTGAGAGATCATATGGCAGCTTGCCACATAATCCTCAGGTTCATCCGACGAGTCTTTGTCATCCTCTCCGTCCTCAAGGACGTGGCTGAGAAATTCTTGAAGTGTGACTGGGGTCCGTACTTTCTGATTATGTTCTTCCAATGTGTCAATCTGTTTCTGCAGGTCCGTGCGCTTGTCACCAGGCTTCACGGGCTTTTTGGTCTTCTTTTTCTTCTTTGAAGACATTGACGGCTGGGTGCGAGCGCTTTGACCATCATCACCGGATTTTGTACTTGGGCGCGGTTTCAGCATTCCCTCCACGACCTCGAGTTCCAGTGAATTTTTCCACCTGATTGCCGGGCACGTTTGGAGATCCTTCAGCATTCTTTTCGTCTTGGCTGAAAGAGCGACCTCCCATGGAGCTTTTTCTATAAAAGAGCACGATGCCCCCGGCATGTCCACTTTTTTAGGGGCATGAGATTGTGGCGAGCTCACCTTCCAGTTTTCGGATAATGCGAACTTGCCTTGTTGGTATTGGTCCTCAATCCAGCCTTTGAAAATGAAGCAATCTTCGATTGGATGGCTTACTGCTTGATGGTAAGGGCAGTAATTAGGATCGTTGACGTCGTTGGGCTACAACGGACATTTTGGATCCGGCAGATTGATGAGTTTGTTGCGCACTGCCAGCTCGAAAAGTTTTTCTCGTTTTATCCTGAGAAAACGAGTAAGGACGTCCTAGTCTTTCCTTAAGGGATGGGCGTGGACGCACGTTGTTTTGACGAACAACTGGCTTCAAATTGCTCGTCCGTTGTTGAGTATTAGTGACGAAAGTTGCTTTTCCTTTACCCTTTTCATTCCGAGGATCTGTCTTTGAAGGAGATGGTCTGTGACCCATCTGATCCATTTGGGCCAGCTTGTCGATTAAAGCTTGGAACGTGGTCGGTTTGAAGAACATCATGAACTGTGAAATAGTTGCATGAGGGTCTAGGGTGCCCACGAACATGCCCACTGCAGGAGCTTCTTCGATGCGTTGTTTACATTTCGACCATAAGTTCCGCCACCGGATTGCATATTGAACCCAGGTTTCGCCCGGCTTTACTCTTGCATTAATCAAAGCTGTTATTAGAGTGCGCTCGCTGGCGCTTGCGAAACGCTGGGTAAACAACAACTCCATTTCAGCGAAAGTTTTAACAGAGTCATTCGGGAGCTCGGAGTACCATTCAAACGCGGTCTCCGATAAGCTGCCGACGAATTGGCGAAGAATGAGCTTATCATCGCTGCCGGTGTTGCCACAAAGAGCCCTGAACTGGGCAACATGTTGATGGGGATTGCCTGTCCCCCTGTAGACATGAAATTTTGGGATCGTGTAGCCCGGCGGGTACTTGATCTGATCATACCAGCTCGGATATGGTCGTCCCATTTTAACAATTTGCCCAGCCGCTTCATTCGCCTGATTAGCTCGTATTTGCTGAGCTATATGGTCGTCCAGTGCGGCCTTGGAAATTGCCTCCTCCTTAGCTGCTGAAAGAGCTGGCAGAGGATTAGATGTCTCCTCTTTATCGTATTCAATAATGATCGGAGGTTCTTCAGTTGGAGGGTCCGGCTGTAACATCATCCCTACCATATCTTGGAAGAGGAGTGCCATTTGTTTTATGTTAGCCGCTTGCTCTGCGGCTTCTTTGTCCTTCTTTCCGAGGACTCTGCGTAAGAAGTCAGCATCGGTTTCTTGTTCGTGACGCTGCTCTGATGATGCCTTCGGGCTTTCTTTTGGTCCGGTGAGTGCGGCCATTGTAGTCAGCATCTCTTGAAGCTTCTGTTGTTGCTCCTGGGCTTTGGTCACGGATCGAGTGAGCGGTCGGTGACCCGTCGAAGCACGGCTTTCCTCCTTTCCGGAAGCCATATAAACGGTGTGCACCGCCATGCCCCCAGACTTAAGGCGTTTAGGCTTACTGTCTTTGACATTAGCTGTAGGCGTGGGGACCTTCTCCAGCCTTTCTCTCTTTTGAGTAGTCGACGTGGAGGGAGCCGTTGGTTGTCGTCCTTTGTGATTTGACAGGACGGTTCTTTTCTTCCTGAACTTTCACCTTCTTCTGCCGATGAGAGTGATCTTGAATGATTACCGAGTCCTGAACCCATTGCCAGACCTTGTAAATTTTGGAGGACAGCCGTTGAGGGGGCCGCTCCGGCTTCGCATCTGTAATACTCTCCGCAGGTGGAGGAGATCTTTTTAGCGTGGCAGTCGGAGAGTTCTTGCGTACCCTCCTTAGCGGTTCAAAGCTGTTCCTACTTGGAACAGCAGCATCAACTTCCACCATCGGAGCCGGTGGAGTTAGCCCTGAGGAGGAGTTGCCCCCGGCCTTCCTTACTCGGCGCCAGTGGCGACGTCGAGCGTGTCGAGCTGTTGGGATTGGCTCGGCGATAGGGATAGTCTCGTCTTGCCCCTATCTGGATGAGGCGCCGCTGGTGCCAGCCTCTTGAAGGCTGATGTCTTTTGAGTGGCGATGTTCAATCTGTCAAAAACAGACCCTCGAGCAGGAGCAGGAGCCAGAATAGTCAGCCTTGAAAAGACCGACTCTTTAGCAGGAGAAGCCGTCTTGACGACTTCAGGAACGGAGATGACTGTCTTCTTTGCGATGGCCACGTCAGGAGTCATGGGCTTTTTGGCAGGCCCATTAGAGTTCAGGTTCAGCCTGGTAAAGACCGAGGCTGCCGGCTTGGCTTTGGACGACCCGTTGAGAGGGGTGTGGTAGTAGTAAGCCGATCGAAGACCGACTTCTTTTGCGCTTCCGGTGCGGGCGCCGGAATGGTGAAGCTTGCAGGCGGGAGCATGGTACCGAAGAACAGACCGGTGGTGGCCTGAGTCACTTGTTCTACCGGCATGGTAAGGATGGAAGCCGCTTGAGGCCCATAGGCTACACCTCCAGGTGAGGCGGAGCGTCGGTTGCACTTGCATTTCGAGCAGTTCGAGCAGTTGGATGCCATTGATGCTTGATTTCTGCGCCAGGAAAAATTCCAAATCTTAGTAACTTGAAACCCAAAGGCAACCATTAACAAACCGCGATTCATTCGCGAAGACGACACACGAAGTGTGGAGAGGAAAGAGGAAAAGGTCTCACCGGACGTGCCAGAATCTGTTCCCCTCCGAAAGACGCGCAAGACGGACGTCTTGCCTGAAATTTGGGGCAGATGCTATTTGGAGCTATCCTTCCACCTCTCCGAAGATACCAAGTTTATTTATGGCACCATATATCGAAGGTTTAGACGGATGCGGCCGATGTAGCAGACTTCGTCAGATTCCCCCTCATTTGAGGGATTTTTGATTGTGGGGACACTCTTCCCTGCAGGCGCAAGCCCTTACAGTTAATTACGCTATCGCATCGCGTTAACAACTTTCACCTTCTCCAGATGGTCGCTTCGTGTCGTGGGTGTTTGTATTGTTTTTGGTTGCCCGTGGATTGTATACGGAGACTAATTTATGTCGTCGCCCGTAGGACGTGGATTAGTCCAAATCCGTATTTTCTTAGATTTGGGTTTGGGGGTTTGGGTTTAAGGATACATTAGCCTCATTTGAGACTAAGATCAACTTAAACGTTTGTTAAGAATACGTTAGTCTCATTTCAGACTAAGATCAACTTAACCGTTTGTTAAGGATACGTTAGTCTCATTTCAGACTAAGATCAACTTAACGGGATCGTTTAGATCCGACAAAAGTGCATTTGGGGGCTCTATTGTTCCAGTTTAGGGACATAGTGGTCCATTGCATGTATGGCCGTCGGGACCCATCACCTCTCTGACGACGTTGAAGGATTACAACGACAGATGTCAGAGGAGTTCAGAGATGTACCCTTGAACCAAAGTTGATTGGGGGATCTATAGTCCAATTTGGGACTAAAGTCTGTTTGGAGGTTTAAGGATACGTTAGCCATATTTGAGGCTAAGATTAACTTAAACGGGATCGTTTAGATCCGACAAAAGAGCATTTGGGGGCTCTATTGTTCCAGTTTAGGGACGTAGTGGGCCATCGCCAGTTTAGGGACATGGTGGTCCATCGTTCCCGTTTTGGGGATGAATGTTGGTTTAAGGACGCATAAGTCCATGAGTTTAAGGACCCCACAGTCCGTATTGATGTGTGGTTGTCGGGACCCGTCACCTCTTTGAAGACGTTGAGGAATTACAACGACAAGTATCAAAGGAGTGAAGAGATGTACCCTTGAACCAAAGTAGATTAAGGGATCTATAGTCCAATTTAGAACCAAGACCAATTCATTAGATTATGAGCACATTGGCTCAGTTGAGTCTGGATTGAGGACTTATGGCCTTCTTGGGCTAAGTCCAATCATGTTTGGAATATTGGCCCTCTGTTGGTCCATTGAAGGAGAGGCTTTGCCTCTGAAAAATCAGCCAACTTGGCTAAGAGTAGTGTTAAACACTGAAGATCAAAAGTGTTAAACACTAAAGATAGAATTCTTAAACTAGTGTTAAACACTAAGAGTACAATCAGTGTTAAACACTGGAAATATAGTTCTTGATGTAGTGTCAAACATCAGAAAGTAACAGTGTTAAACACTGCAAATAGGGTTTTCAAATTAGTGTTAAACACTAAGAAAATCAGTGTTAAACACTGCAAATAGGGTTTTCGAATTAGTGTTAAACACTAAGAAAATCAGTGTTAAACACTGCAAACAAAGATCTCAAATTAGTGTTAAACACTAAGGAAAGAGGGGTCACGTGTGGACACGTGAGAGCGCCCTGATTCCCCTTATTTTGTTCTGCCAAAAGTACTGAATACTTTCTATACTTGATTTTGGAGCATCACGTGCTGTCACGTGATGGGGATTTTGGTATTTGACTGTTAAAGCTCTTGCCAAGGGGTCACGTGGTAGCACATGAGAGCGCCCATAGCTTCTATTTCTTTTGCTTTTTCTTTGTGTGCTTCAGGGGTCACGTGGAGCACGTGAGACGTTGCCTCAAAGTTCTTTTTCTATGGATCTTTATAGGGGTCACGTGGTAGCACGTGACCCTGGTTCTTTTTTTAAAGATCTGTTCATCTTTCAAGAATTAAATTCTCTGTAGGGCTAAACCCTGATCATGATTTTGGAGGAATTAAATTCCTATGTATGTGGAAGAATTAAATTCTTATGTAGGGTTAAACCCTAATTTTCTTTTAGAGAAATTAAATTCCCATATATGTAAAAGAATTAAATTCTTATGTAGGGTTAAACCCTAATTTTTGTCCATCTTGAAGGAATTAAATTCCTGTAGTTTTAAGAGAATTAAATTCTCAGATAGGGGTTAAACCCTAGTTTTGTTTTGAGAGAATTAAATTCTCTAAACTCAATTCCTCCTCTATGTTTTAGATCTGCATGGCAGGATCTCAACCCAATGAGAATTAAATTCTCATCCTATAGGGAGATGTGCTCTGTACAGATCTTCAACCAGAAAAAGAACTAAGTTCTTTATTTGCAGAAGAGTTAAACTCTTAGATTTTGAGAATTAAATTCTCTTTTTGAAGTTGATCTTTTTCCCTTTTCTCACCTAGGGTTTTCTTTGTTGAGAATTGAATTCTCCTTTTCTCTCTCTGCAATTTCAAGATCCCAAAATTCTATCCCTTTCTTCTATTCTTGGTTCCTATTTATAGGAGAAAGAGAAGAATCAATTTGTTTAGCAAATCTTTCATTGAAAGATTTTTGTTGTTTTCATAATAAATATGATCCTTTAGGTCACACAGTGAATTTTATTCACCGTTGGATTTTAAATCCAAAGATATTTTGTTTGTTATTTCCGGTGAGATTTAGGGGAAATCTTTCCTTGTATCAAATCTTTCCATAAATTGGTGATTTTTAATCACCCTTGGATCTTTAATCCAACGGTCCCCATAATCCTTTTCCATTTGGAAAGATTTAGAAAGATTTAGAGAAATTTAGAATTTTAATTCTATTTGGAAAGATTTAGAGAAATTTAGAATTTTAATTCTATTAAACTGTAAGGCTTTTAAAGCCTGTCACGTGCTGGCACGTGACCCTTGGTCACGTGTGAACACGTGACCCCCAATTGGTTCTTTTCTCAGCGTTTATTTATGCTTCAGTTTTAATCATCACGTGTCAACACGTGACCATTGGTCACGTGTGAGCACATGATACCTCATTGAGGTATTTCTTTCAGCCATTTGTTTTTTTATTTCTATTTTAACTATCACGTGTCAACACGTGACCATTGGTCACGTGTGAGCACGTGACCCCCAATTGGGTCCTTCTTCAGACGTTTGTTTTTATTTCTGTTTTAACTATCACGTGTCAACACATGACCATTGATCACGTGCAAGCACGTGCTTCCTCATTGAGGTAATTCCTGATTTTTAATCAAGGAACAGTGCATAGCATATTTGCTTATAACTTTTGATCCCGGATGAATTATGAGGCCCACAATATATCAAATCGAAGGGATTTTCGAGATGCTTCCAATATCATCAGAATTTAGCTATTTCTCATTCAGGAGTTTATCAAAAAAATAGCCCGGAAGATACTGGTTCGCATTTTCCTTAAGCGTATCGCTGCCATTTGATACCTTGGACTCTTTTGCGCAGAAATTTTTTGCGGGAACACCTCACAGTCTGGTATTTGGTCTGGATGCTTTCCATGGGTTCACTGCCGTATTTGGCGAGGACCAGGCTCCGCTCTGGATGCTTTACATGGGTTCACTGCCGTGCTCTGCGAGGACCAGGATCTGCTCTGGACGTTTTCCACGGGGTCAGAAATAACATAAGCCGCGTTCCACGTAGCCAGGGATTTTGCTTTGGATGCTTTCCACGGGTTCACTGCCGTGTTCGGCGAGGACCAGACTCCGCTCTGGATGCTTCATACGGGTTCACTACCATGCTCTGCAAGGACCAGGATCCGCTCTGGATATTTTCCACGGGGTCAGAAGTGACATAATCCGCGTTCCACGTAGCCAGGAATTTTGCTCTAGATGCTTCCCACGGGTTCACTGCCGTGTTCGGCGAGGACTAGGCTCCGCTCTGGATACTTCACACGGGTTCACTGCCGTGCTCTGCGAGGACCAGGATCCGCTCTGGATGTTTTCCACAGGGTCAGAAGTGACATAATCCGCGTTCCACGTAGCCAGGAATTTTGCTCTGGATGCTTCCCACGGGTTCACTGCCGTGTTCGGCGAGGACCAGGCTCCGCTTTGGATGCTTCACACGGGTTCACTGCCGTGCTCTGCGATGACGAGGATCCGCTCTGAACGTTTTCCACGGGGTCAGAAGTGACATAATCCGCGTTCCACGTAGCCAGTGATTTTGCTCTAGATGCTTCCCACGGGTTCACTGCCGTGTTTGGCGAGGACTAGGCTCCGCTCTGGATGCTTCACACGGGTTCACTGCCGTGCTCTGCGAGGACCAGGATCCGCTCTGGACGTTTTCCACGGGGTCAGAAGTGACATGATCCGCGTTCCACGTAGCCAGGAATTTTTAATTATATCCATATTTCATGGAGTTGGGGTTTGACTTTCGGTCGTTTGTGCACTGCCGAGTCATGGAACTGGGAGTTGCCGCTGTTCCACTTTGCTTGATGTTGTGCTTGTCGTAATGAAACGGATGTTGAGATGATCTCCAGGCCATCTGTGAACCGTTGAGATTTGGCTTCTTCTTATGATGAAACCTGGGGAGGAAAGGCATGATTCCTTCTTTATTTGCGCCCCTGGATTGTATACAGGGATTGCTGTGATATCACCTGTAGGGCATAAATTTCATTTTTTTTTCTTTCTTTCCGCGATGCTCTATCATTTCAGCTTTTATATCGCGAAGGTCGCGATTGCCCAACCTTTTCGACTATTTTTCGCGGTGCCTAATTATTTCGGCTATTTATTTTATTTTTACTCGCTGCTTTTTATTGCGAGCTGCCCAATCATTTTGGCTATTTTGTATGCATACACTTTTACTTGCTGATTTTGTTCGCATGTTACCCCATCATTTCGGCTATTTCGTATGCATGTGTGGCTTGCTGGCTTTTCGCTGCAAGTTTGGGATTACCGATTTCGGCATCAGCACCGCTACAACTGAGATATTGCCAGGAGCGAATCATCATTTACCTTAGTCGATGTCGAACGAAGGTGGCTTAGTAGACAGGGTTAGGATTCTGTCGACTAAGGCTTTGACTTCATGAGCCATAAGGGTCTCATAAAGGTATTTCTCTCTGCGAATCGTGAGGATCTCGTAGGTGTGTTTTCTCCTTAAGAGTCATGATGATTCCTAAGTGTATGATCTCTTATAAGTCGTAAGGATCTTACAAGAGTGTTTTCTCCTTATAAATCGAGAGGGCTTACAAGGGCAGTTCGCTGTGCAGACATATCCCTAGCCATGGGTGGGACCTTGTTAGGGAAATGTTTATTCACGCCCGTGGATTGTATACAAGGGTCAATATTGAGCCACTTGTAGGGCAGTATCGGAGGTTGTAGGGCTGCTTAAGAATAGGTTCAGATCTCTGTTGCTTAAGACTTTTGAATCTTATGAGCCATGGGGGTCCCATAAGAGGGTTCTCCTTACGAGTCGTGATGATCTCGCAAGTGTGTTTCTCCTTAGGAATCGTGAGGATCCCTAAGTGTGTTGCTCCCTTGTGAGTCGTAAGGATCTCACGCAGGTGGTTTCTCCTTACAAAGTCGAGAGGACTTTGCAAGTGTCTTTTAACGAGATTGCGCCCTTTTGGGTTTTCACAAAGCTCGCCGGTAGCCCTGCTGTTTTTACTCACGGAGCCCTTTTGGGTTTTCATCCGTGTCCATTTTGCTTATGGACATACCGTTTTTCTTTTTCTTTTTTTTTAACGAGGTTGCGCCCTTTCGAGTTTTCACAAAACTCGCCGGTAGCCCTGCTGTTTTTACTCACGGAGCCCTTTCGGCTTTTCATCCGTGCCCATTTTGCTCATGGACATACCGGTTTTTCTTTTTTTCTCTTTTTTTTATTCTTTTTTTTTGTATCAGCTTTGGGACGCTGCAATCCGCCGTAGTTTATCGACATCTCGGTCAACGGCTAGTTTTAAGACATAGTGGTCCGTTGCTAGTTTAAGGGCGTTTCGGTCCGTCGTTAGTTTAAGGACGTTTCGGTCCATTGTTGGTTTAAGAATGTTTCGGTCCGCTGTTAGTTTAAGGACGTTTCGGTCCATCGTTAGTTTAAGGACGTTTCGGTCCGTTGTTAGTTTAAGGACATTTCGGTCCTATAAGCCGGCTACTACTTATAGAGTTTGGGCTTAGGAAGATAGTGAGCGGACATAGTCGTCGTCATCTATCATTGACCTAGGCCGTGACTTGTCAGGCGTAGTACTTCTTCAGGAAGCGACCATTTATTGGCCTGAAAGGTCTTTCACCATGCATGTCCATGAGTAGATAGGCTCCACCCTGGTAAACTTTGTCTATGATATACGGGCCTTCATAGTTTGGCTCGAATTTCCCCCGCTTGGCACGATTAGGGATCATAGGTCTTTTAACCACTAGCACGAGTTCGCCTTGGCGGAATGTTCTCAGCCTAGTCAATCTCTAGTATGAGCGCGTCATCTTTGCTTTATAAGCTTCAAGATTTTATTACGCTATGAGCCGGGTTTCATCAAGGGTATCGAGCTCCTCAAGCTGAAGGTGAGCATTCTCTTCATCCGTTAGCTCGTAATGAACTGCCACTTGTAGAGAGAGTAGCTCTATCTCGAGGGAAAGTACTGCTTCTGTACCGAACACCAATGCGTACGGCGTTGTGTTCGTGGCCGTTTTGAACGTAGTCCGGTACGCCCAGAGAGCTTCATGCAGTCTTTCATGCCAGTCCTTCTTATTCCGGGACACCGCCTTTTTAACGATCTTCATCAAGGTCTTGTTGAAAGCCTCAGCTAGACCGTTAGCTCGGGGATTATAAACTGAAGAGTATCTCCAGTCTATGTTGTATTGTTGAGCGAAGCGGCTGATCTTATAGCTTCGGTAGGCTGGCCCATTATCGGAGATGATCCGTCTCGGAGTTCCAAACCGATAAATGACGTGTGTCTTGAAGAAATGGAGGATGTTCTCGGTCTTCACTTCCCTCAGCGGTACTGCTTTTGCCCATTTGGAGAAGTAATCAGTTGTCGCCAAGATGAACCGATGTCCTCTGGACGATGCTGGCTCAATAGGGCCAATTATGTCAGTCCCCCACATTTCAAACGGCCAGCTAGCCACCGTTGGATATAGTGGATTTGGGTGCTGATGGATGAAGTCCCCGTGAATCTGGCACGAGTGGCATTGCTTTGCATACTCAAGGCAGTCCTGGATCATCGTGGACCAATAATAACCCATCCGTTTGACCTTCAGCTTCATCTTCGGCCCGGCTTGGTGAGAACCGCAGAGTCCATCGTGAGTCTCTTGGACGACTCTTTTTGCCTCTTCGGGTCCCAGGCATCTTAACCATAGAGAATCGAATGACCTCTTGTATAGAGTATCATTGACGAAAGCAAAAGACAGAGCTCGTTTTGTGAGCTGATGTTTTGAGGACGCATCTTCAGGCGTTCGACGGGATTTGAAGTAGTCTATAAAGATTTCCCTCCAATCTTCAGCCTTTTCTTGGTCTTTTACTTGTAAAGTCATTCACTCGGTCGCTCCCTTTCTTTCGGACGATTCCGAAGATATTTCTGTCGGTGAAAGAACTCGACGGCTTTGTACCACGATTCTTACATCATCGAGGTTCTCATCAGCCAATTCTTTAGCAAGCTTGGCTAATGCATCCGCTTTGCTATTTTCCGCACGCGGTATGCTTTCTAGGGTGTAGGAAGTTATTTGGGTCAGCAGTTGCTGTACCCTCTTGCCGTACTTTACCAGCTCTGGTTTGCACGTTTGGTAGTCACCATTTACTTGACTAACGACTAGTTGGGAGTTTCCGTATATGAGGAGGTTTCCAATACCCATGTCGATGGCGATCTCGAGGCCTGCTATCAAAGCTTCATAATTGGCTTCATTGTTTGTCCTCGGCTCTGTTAAGGAGAAGGCAAAGCGCATTATCCCTCCTTGTGGAGTTACAAAAATGAGGCCTACCCCTGATTTGATTATGGGGGTGCTTTGCTTGCGCTTCTTCATGGAAGACGCTCCATCGAAGTAAAGTTCCCATTGTGTATCACTTCCGTCGATCGTGTCAAACGCATGTCCGTCTGGGAATTCGCGGTTCAAGGGTGAATCGGCAGGTATCGGATGCTCAGCGAGAAAGTCGGCAATGGCCCCTCCCTTCACTGCCTTAAGAGGCTGATACGTTATTGAGAATTCCATCAAGAGAAAGGCCCATTTAGCGAGCCGCCCCGTCAATATGGCCTTTGACATCAAATATTTGAGGGGATCCACCTTCGATATGAGACGGACTTCATGCGCCAACGCATAGTGCCTGAGCTTCGTTATCGCGAAGATCAATGCCAGGCAGTATTTTTCGATGGGAGAATAATTGCTTTCTGCCCCCAGTAGAACTCGACTCAAATAGTAGAGGGCTCTCTCTTTCCTTTGATCGTTCTCTTGTGCCCATAATGCGCCTAAGGAACCTTCAAGGGCGGTTGTATACAGAATGAGAGGCTTTCCCTTGACAGGAGCGGCTAACACCGGTGGATTCCGCAGGTATTGCTTGATTTCTTCCAGTGCGTCTTGGCATTTGCGATCCCAGACGAAAGGGGTTCCCTTCTTCATCAGGTGGCTGTAAGGACGACACTTGCCCGAAAGATTGGCTATAAATCGCCGGATATATGCGAGCTTCCCTTGGAGAGACCGCAATTGCTTGAGAGTCCTTGGCGGGGGCATTTCCATAATCGCCTTGATCTTCGACGGATCTATCTCGATGCCTCGATGTCGGATGATGAATCCTAGGAATTTGCCCGAGAAAACACCGAACGCGCGTTTGAGAGGGTTCATCTTCAAGCTGTATTGCCGGAGGCATTGAAACACGATCTTCAGATGCTCTAAATGTTTCTCGTATGATTTGCTTTTCACCACAAGGTCGTCGATATATCATTCGACGATTTCATGTATGAGGTCATCGAAGATCTTCGTCATGGCCCTCTGATAGGTGGCACCAGCGTTCTTTAGACCGAAAGGCATCACCTTGTAGCAAAATATGCCCAAAGGGGTCCGGAAAGCGGTATGCTTCTGGTCCTCGGGATGCATCTTTATCTGATTGTATCCCAACGAGCCATCCATGAAGGAGAAAACTTCATGAGTGGACGTATTGTTTATCATTAGCTCAGTGACCGGTATCGGGAAGTCGTCTTTCGGGCAGGCTTTATTGAGATCCCGAAGTTCCACACATATGCGCACTGTCTCATTTTTCTTCATCACCGGGACGATGTTGGCGATCCAGTCAGGATACTGAACTTCTTAGATGAAGCCAGAGTCGATCAGCTTCTTGACTTCAGCGTTGATACTCATCTCAAGCTCGAGCCGCATTCTCCTCGGTGCTTGTTTGATTGGCTTGACGTCTGGAGATATCACCAATTTGTGTACAGCAATCTCGGGATCTAGTCCTGGCATCTCGAAATAATTCCATGCGAAGCAATCTTTATGCTGCATAAGCACTTCTTTTAGTATAGCCACCCTTTTTTCAGACAGCAATTCGCTGACGAACGTCGTCCGCAGGTCACTTGCCATCCCCAAATCAATTTTCTTAAGATCATCTGCAGTGGTATGTATTCCATCTTCCAGCTCTTTTGGTGCCGGTGGAAACTCTGAGATCATCTCGTCATAGTTGTTTTCGAAGCACCAGGGAAGGTCATCCATATTCTCGGGCATTCCTTCTTTGGATGATATTATCATGTAACAAGTACGGGCTCGCTTCCAAGACCGATGTGGATCTGGTTCCACTCTCATGGATTTGGGTTCATGCTTTTGTGGCGGGGTTACCCTCCAACTGCTGGATAGAGCAAACTTGCCGAGCTGATATTAGTCTTCAACCCAGTTCTTGAAAGTGAAGCAGTTTTCGAGAGGATGTCCTATTGCCCTATGATAGGAGCAATAGTCCGGATGAGAGACTTCCCCAACTTGCTCGGGGTGCTTGGACTCCGGGAGTGTAATCAGTTGATGTTTTATGGCGAGATCGAGTATCTTCCGTGTTTTGTTCTGAGGAAAAGAGTATGCTCGACTCATCTTCTTCATAAGAGACGAATCCTGGCCGCTCGATTCCGGATCGCGTGGCTTCTTGGCCCCGCTTTGTCGCCGTCGAACGCCTTTCCCGTTCTTTGGTTTGTTTCTGCCTCTGCGCCGGGCCTGTTGTATGACGGACTGGCGACGAAGGGCATCGTCACTTTCTGCAGCCTGTTGAAGAAGGCGCTGCGTCCTGGCTTTCTCGTAGATGGTCATTTCGCGATTATGGTCGTCTCGAACCTTTTGACTCGCTTCTCTTATAAGCTTGTCCATTTGTTCTTCGAACGACGGACTGGGCATTTTCACGTCGGGGGCACTTTTTGGTTCAGGGTTAGCATCTTCCCAAAAAGCATCTCCCTCTTCATCAAAGTCATGTATGACGTAGCAGTCGCGGAGTAGGTCCCGTTTCTTGGATTGAACATACCCAAGCCCGGTCGTTTCTATTTTCCCGTTGGGCAATTTCCGCTGAGTTCCAGGGACGTTCCAGATCCTGTTATAGAACCGTGCTTGTCGAGCAGTTTGTTTAAGGGGTACACCTTGGTGTCTCAAGAGTCTCCTTAGTCCGTCTGTGTAATATCTGGGCAAACGGATGGGTACACCTTGGTGTCTCAAGAGTCTCCTTAGTCCGTCTGTGTAATATCTGGGCAAACGGATGGGCTGGAGCCTGTCGAGTGTGGAATCCGCGCCGTGCCAGATTTCTTTCTCCACTTTAGTTTCCCCGGATCGGTAGAATAGGATCTCCTTTTCACCTTCTCGCCTAGTAGGGACATAGAATGTCTGCAGCTCTTCCACATTGTAGGTATCAAGCGCGTCTAGTTCTTTACGATGTTTGGGCGGAACCATGGGAACTTGCAAGTTTTGCTCTTCGTCAGCGAAGGTTTGTATTGAAGGCCGAGTGGAGAATACGGCGTGGACCTCATCTTCCGAGCCACTGCCGAAGATCAACATAGGAGCGGACGGTCCCGGCTTGTTGTACTGGGGCGGACCTGAGTAAACTATCTCTTCTTCCTCCTCGATATCGCTCCCGAAGACCGGAATGGTGGTGATAGCTTTGTTCTCCGATTTATGACATCTCTCTGTGTCTTCAAAGTCTGGCAAGAAGTATTTTGCATCTTCGTACTTGCGGACTTCGTTCACGGAGAATGTGTTTAGCTCTCCTATCACAGTATATTCGAGACCATCCTTAAAATACTTCATATACTGGTGTTGTGTAGAAGGGATGATGTTGTACTCATGTAACCAGGATCGGCCGAGCAAAGCATTGTAGCATGTCTTGGCATCAATGACGTGAAATTTAATATCCATGACAAGTAGTCCAAAGCGTAACGTCAGTATCACAGACCCGAGAGTCCGTGATGACTGGGAGTCGAAGCCAGAGATGGTGATTTTATCACGAGCGAGGTGTTGGACGCTCATGCAGATTTCCTTCAACACTCGCACGTTGAGGAGATTGACGGAGGACCCATTGTCGACCAGGATCTTGCCTATCTTGACATCATGACAGTATCCGGAGACATAAAGGGGACAATTGTGCCCGCACGTCCCAAGGAGGAGATCTTCATCGCCGAAGGTGATATCGGCTGTGTGTACTTCTTCAAACTCGTCTTTCATCCTTTTTTCGGCGAGGAAAGCTTGGAATTGCTCTGGCTCTTGTAGTGCCTTGATCAATGAGTCTCTCGCTTTTTTAGATAGTAAAAGGGTGTCGAGAATGCTGAGCTGCGAAGGTAACTTCCTCAAGTGCGCCAGAACATTATAGTCCACCTTATTTTTCTTTGGCGGATCCTTGGCGGTCAATTCTTTCATGACTTGGTCGACTAGGGCGATATCTTCAGAGACCTTTTCTTTTCCCTTATCTTTTCTATTTATGGGTCCGAGGTTCTTTTCTGGAAGTGTACAATTGCGGAACTGGATATTTTCGCAAGCCTTCGGTTCTTCCTCTTTTCCCAAAGTGGACTCTTTAAAGAGAAGGCCAAGAGCCATTTCCTCGTCAGAGTCACTCCCGAATGTGAGAACTTGTGATCCCCCAGCGTTGACCATGCGACAATTGCTGGTAGTTCTTTTATGCTCCTCGGTTGTATTTCTTTACCCCCAACGAGTTTTGCGTTTCATCCGCTTGAAATGCTGCCGATGAGCAACATATCCCTGCCACCATCTTGTAAAAGCGTTGCACTCTTCGGTGGGGTGCAAAATCTTTCGATGATATAGACAGTAGCTAGGATGTGTTTCTGCTTCACCAGGGATGTTTCCTTCGGAGGATGGCAGCTTCATCCCCATTGATATAGGTTTAGCAAACCTTTTCTTCGTCTTGGACTTGTTTTTGTTTGCGACGGATGTCCCTTGATTCGGCGGAAGTGTCTCAATCCTTTCGTCCAGTCGCCGGCGTTTGGCTTTTTCAAATATAGCCATCTCACGCTCCCGATCAGCTTTACTTTTCAGGAGAGCTTCGTTTAGTAATGCGTCAATCATTTCGTCTGATGGCCCTGGAAGTTCCGGTTCAAGCCCTGCCCCCAGTTTCTCTGTGTGAGGAGCTTCTTCATCGTTCATCGATGAGTGAAAGACCACATGGCAACTGTTTTCAACCGATTGGATACTGCTTCTCAAAGGACATCAGTATTCAACAGGCTGACACCAGCAGCGACCCCCCACCTACACAGGGGGCAAGACGAGGCTGTCGCCCTCACCGAACCGATTCCATCAGCACGACACGCTCGACGTCGCTACTGGCGCCGAGTGAGGAAGGCCAGAGGCAACTCCCCTTCTGGGCTAACTCCTCCAGCCCCGACGACAGAAGTTAATGCTGCTGTTCCAACTAAGAACAGCTTTGAGATGCTGAATAAGGTGCGTAGGAATTCTCCTATCGCGGCGCTAAAGAGGTCTTCCCCTCCGCTAAAAAAGGCCGCGAAAATAAAGCCAGAACAGCCCCGATCTCCTCAACGGCTGTCTTCCAAAATCTATAAAGCCTGGCGGCAGACCCAAGACTCGGTGATCGATCCAAATTTCTCCCGCCAGCACAAGAAGCTGAAAATTCAATAGGAAGTCAGTCATCACGTTAAGCCACGAAAAGCTGTCTGGATGCCCACCTCAACGGTCCCCTCAACTTCCACTGCTCACAAAAAGAGGAGGCCAGAGAAGATCCTGTAGGGTTCCTAGGCACACTCAAGAGGTTCCACAATGCATCAGCCATGCCAAATTCAAAAAATTAGGTGCCGAGAAACCCTAATGCTAGATCGTTAACTAGAGGTAAAGGCGAAAACAAATGCAAGTAAACAACTTTACTCTAAAGTGAATGGAAATACAACCTTTGTAGATCCGGTCCTCCACTTCTTTAGCTCCGAGATGACATCCCTCCGCTGCGATCATAGGGATCCTGGACTCTAGCGTCGGTTTCATCGGAGAAATGGGCGGGCTAGATCGTTGACTTCAATGCCGAAGATGATCTACGTCGAAGCGACTCAAACTCAAGCTCCAACTTCACTAGGTCATAAAACTTGTGAAGATAACACACTATACTACATGGCAAGTGGTAGAGGATGAAAAAATAGGAAGTGGGTTCACTTTGGATTTGGATTTCTCACTTGGAATCATCACTTAGAATTTTCTAGCTAGGGTTTTCTTTCTTCATGAAGAAGAAGAAGAAGAAAGAAAATGAAAATGAATTAATCAAATAGAAAATCAAGTGATGCCTTATCATAATGCAACTATGGGTGAGGCTAACACATGTAGAGAATAAACTAGGGTTTAGGTTTAATGGTTAGGTTAAGGCAAAAGACAAAATGGCTAGACTTATGAAAGCTTCATGAAGCTTCAAGAGAAAAACAAAGAAAGCTACTATATTTGTTTTGCCAAAATGAATAAATAAATAAATAAATAAAAACCCTAACCATTTACCTAAACATGGTCTAAAGCAAACATACACCCAAGTTTGCATGTATCATCAAACATGATACAATCAAGTGCACAAAAATATATCACATATACTACTTGTGCACATCAAGTGAGAAAATCAATCTTAAGTGAACAAATACTAGTTAATGTAAAGTAATATATCAAATATATAATTATACATCAAATCATTAAATCAACACTTGATTTAATGATCCGGTCATATCGCATATAACCGACTAATATCAAGTGTATCAATGTATCGAATCAACACTTGATCCGGTAACCCGGCTATATCATATATAACCGTCCAATGATACAAATCGCGAGAATAGAATACAGTATCACATACTGGTATTATTCTCGGTCCCGCACATATCTCATATGCGCTCCTATTTCGTTTCGCTTGAGCCAGGAAACCTCTGTGTAGGACTCTAAAGACTCGTCAATACGCCGGCAGCAGGTGATGATCATATCAAACACCCACAATCCGCAAGCGGTCTGCCAAACGTAACGGCCACCTGGGTATTGAGCGATCAGAAGATCAATGAGCAAGCCCGCTCACACTCCTGTGAATCCAACCAGTAACACTTACCGTACAGTTCGGTCTGTTCGTCTGATATGTGGCATATCTTGCCTAGGGGTGGTAAACGTCAGACCCCAATAGCTCGATAAGTCGTGTCGATATGAGGTCTATAACAGTTCGAGAAACTAATGGTAACACTTACCAGTAAATCTCAGCAATCCTGGCCAGGGATTTTCGGTTATAGCCAATCGAACACAGCGCAACATCAACTCTCTATACCGGGAGAGACGAATCCCCTCCTATCGCTCATTGCCTCCATGTGATTCGGGACTGTACCCAAAAACCACCGTTTTGCACGCCCTCTTGGACGTGGTAAGGTGGAAATCAAAGCACAGTGGGAATCACATAAGACTCTATGACGATCTCGGGTCAACAGACTAACCTGTACCAGTGTCACCAGAGAACTGCCATCTGACGTAAGGTATAATACCATCTGGGAGTTCTCGGCGAGTCCGTCCAGTGTACCCAGTCTCCACTGAGCACCCGTATATCATCTCTGATGTTAAACACCAATGGATATGGGATCATCCATCGCCCATCTGTATGGGTCGAGAAGGTATACGCTAGTCTACTCTGGTATATCGATGCCCCGTCTCGATACACCCACGACTAGGGACCTTGAAGGATGTACTTATAGACTACCATGTCCCCACTAGTATGATCCGCATCACAGTCCAGGTAGTCAAGTACACATCCTAAGGGCTTTACCAACATGTAATAGAGAGACAATCAGTGTACACGTTAAGGTAAAGAGCAACCAGATAGCATACTATCATGTCGAGCAAGAAAGTCCTCCCTATATATGTCCAAGCATTCACTACAATATACATCCTATGTATAGTAATGGCCTCTAGGGCATACATATAACTAACAATCTCCCACTTGCACTAAGGCCATCTGATAGCAGTGGTTGTAGTATCTCATACTCAACCATCCCATAAAAGTCTCTCTCTGGGAAAAGGCCTTTGTGAGTGGATCCGCCGTGTTTTCCTCTGAGTCTACTCTCCTTACCTCGATCACCCTGGAGATCAACCATCTCCATGATCAGGTGACACAGCCTTAGAATATGTCTGGATCACTGATGGGACGGACATTCCTTGGCATAAGCCACAACTCCATTGTCACACAATGGGAAGAACTAAGTTCATCTCATGAACTAATATACACCCAGACAGCCTCTTGTGTAGCATCTTAAGTAGCGATGTATCCAGCCTTTATCGTCTAGTTAGCCATGGTATCTAGCTTGGAACTCTTCCAACATACCATCCCTTTTCTAAGGGTAAAGACAATGCCTGTGACTGACATTCAGTCGTCCTTATCACCCTGGAACACTTCCAGGGATTCTCCCCAGGATCGATTGATACCTTCTCACTACATCTAGTGAGAATCCTAACATCCATTTAGATCTATCTCATAGATCCAAAACCCAGGATTTAGTAGGTATTACTTTGATTCTATGCGGAGAATCATTGTGATAAGCGGAGATTGATCGAGCGTAGCATAGGAAATTCCTTCCCTATCAAGAGTATGTCATCCACGTACTCTACGAGGATCGTCACCATACTCCCTACTACCTTTTTGTTTATACAAGGTTCATCTACCATTTTGATGATGTCAAACTCTTTGACTACTGCATCAAAACAGACGTTCCAACTCCACGATGCCTGCTTTATCCTATAAAGCATCTTGTACACGTTTCCGCTGCTCCCACTGTCTACGAGGCCCTCTGGCTGTGTACTTACAGACGCTCTCTTCTAAAACATCATTTTAGAAAAGCAGTCATGACACCCAACCGCCAGATATCATAGTCATGGTATGTAGCCGTGGCAAGTAGGATCTGGATGGACTTAAGCATAGCCACTGAAAAAGGTTTCATCATTATCCATGCCAGGTCGATGATGAAAACCTTTAACATGTCTAGCTTTGAAAGTCTCAACTTTTCCATGTACACCAAGTAATCTTCTCAAGATATACTTGCTCCTGATGGGGATTTAACCCTTCAGATAAAACAACCAAAGTCCATACTTTGTTGGTGTATAAGGATTCCATCTCAGATCACTAAGCATCCAGCCATTCTTACAGAGTCCCTACTCTCGATGGCCTGCTCGAAACTAGTTGGGTCATCATCTCATGATGCAATCCTCACTCCCACTGTCATAGAGAAACCAAAGTATCTCTCAGGTAGGTAAGGAACCCTATTAGATCGGCGGAGAGGCTGAGCTTCGTTGGTTGCTATTGAATCCTTTGGTTCTACCAAATTATCAGCTGCAGTTTGCATAGCTGGAACCCTTCCAGTTCAACATAACAGATCTTGCTTCGAGCTTGTCCGGATTTAGCTTTTAGACATAGACCGGACAACCCCAAATCTTAACCAACTTAAGATATGGGCTCTTCCCTTATCATATCAAATATGAAGTGGTAGGCAACTGATTTGATTTGAACCCTATTCAATAGGTATGCAGCTTCTCAAGTGCATAACCCCTAAAAGGAAACAGGTAACTCAGTAGTACTCATCATAGAGTACACCATATCACATAGGGTGCTATTGCTCCGCCCCGATATACCATCGTGCTATGGTGTATACGGAGGAGTAATACTGAGAGAGAATCTCATTCTCCTTTAGAATAGTCCAGGATTTCCGTGCTCAAGTATTCTCCTCCCTGATCTTATCATAGGACATAATACTTATACCCGGTTTTTGGTTCTCTACTTCTAACTTATATTCTGTGAATATCTCAAAAGCTTCGGACTTGTGTTTCAACAGGAACATATGTCTGAA
Organism: Agapanthus africanus; assembly: GCA_030015575.1. NCBI lineage: Eukaryota > Viridiplantae > Streptophyta > Magnoliopsida > Asparagales > Amaryllidaceae > Agapanthus > Agapanthus africanus. Next base: position 158,334,061 of record JASDDO010000014.1, on the reverse strand, counting down.
TCTTGAGAGATCATCAGAGAATGTAATGAAGTACAAAGAACCGGTCCTGGCATATGTAGACAGGGGACCTTACATACATCATCATGTATCAGTCCCAAGAGTTTACTAACTCTTTCTCTCTTTCCAGTAAACGGAGCTATGGTCATCTTATCTTTGTGACATGACTGGTAAGTTTCACGAGATGTAAATTCAAACTGATTTAAATATGCATCTAAATGTAACTTCAGCCAGTCGGGTCGCATTGATATGACCTATTCTACAATACCTCAAGAAGGATCCGTTCATTTCTGAACTCTTCCTCTTGTGTGTGTTCCGTATACTAAGAACTGTAGTTTGATTTAGAACATCAATGCTTTTAGATAACGTGCCTGAACCGATCAACTTTTGATATAGGAAATGTTCAAAACATTATCCAACAATACAAAATTTTATCATTTCTTTACTGATAAAGAGAGTGATATGATTTTGTATATCAGGTTCGGTATCTAATAACATTCGTTCAGAATCAATGTATTTGGAAATACAGGGTGACAGTGACCAACAGACTTGGCTGCAACACTTGCACCGTTTTCTGTCTCATGAAACTTATCACCCGTTCTCAGTTCTCTACCTATCTGTAGCCCATGTAACAGATTACATTTCTGGGATCCTGATCCGGTATCAAATACCCAGGACGCAGAGGATAGAAAAACAGTTCTTTGTAATGAACACACCCGAAGGAGATGCATCATATGCACTTTCTTCGTTTGGGCGGCAGGGGAATCCTGGTATTCCCCAATTTCCTGCTCTGTCTTATAACAATTATAAGTTGGAGCGGGACCAACGTTCCCCAGCTCTGTATAACAAGCGGGTTCGGTCAATACATCCGTATTATTATCTTGATTAAGGCGTGATATGGTCGCTACCTGGAGAGAGAGAGAAGAAAACACTCTGTGTGCGCTCTTGCAAGAATAGATTGGTTATTAATTTATCTAATCAGGATGGCTCCCACTGTTTTTATCAAATCTTCCTTCAAACCCCAAAAGGAAAGACTAGCCGGGATTAATTACACGCTACAAGTTCGCCAATCTTTCAGCCAGGCCAGTGTCGGTACTTTGAGGGAGGTCCCCCGTGCTTTCGCACGAACCTAATTAATGTAAACCTCGTTTTCCTAGAGGCGTAACCTCGTTAACACCTTTCTAGACACCTACTCGATCGGCTAATTGTAATGTGTAAAATTCTCCCAGGAGTAACTCTTACTCGCAGTGGGTATCGGGATCCAACTATCTCATAGAAGGTATGCAATCTCATTGCAAATTTCAACACTTGAAATTCCCGATAATATTTTGCCCCAAACGATCTATGACCTTGACAAGATCAACAAACCATAGACCGTAAGTCAAGTTCAACCCGTCATTTCTTGATTGAATCAAACCCACCCGCACGACCCTTGACAAGGTCAACAAGGCCGTACGACTACCCTAACCCAATCTGCATCATATGCATAAGCAGATAAATACTGGTTAGCTACCGCACACTGCGCCTTGACAAGGTCAACAAACGCAGCAGGAATACTAAGCAGGACTTATCTGAAATGACGGAGGGCTACGACAAGTTTTTCTGAAAACCTATTGCGTAATGAACTTGATATCGTTGTTGGATCGAATGAATTTTGAAATGGAGTGTTTTTGAGGCTTTTCTAGTTTTGCTAAAGGGGTCACTCCCGGTGAAGGGATCGTCGGCCCTTTCCTCGTCGAATGAGGTGCGGGATATATCATATATATCACTGTGCAAAGCATAAACTATAGAAGCAATCAAAAGAAAAACCGAGTGTGTAGCATCTGCCAGTTATTGCTAAAGGGGTCACTCCCGGTGAAGGGATCTCGGCCCTTTCCTCATCGAATAAGGTGCAGGATGTTCTGCAAGGAACACCGCGATGCAAAGCAAGAACTGTAGCTACCTGTTTTTGAAAACTCGATTCCACAACATCTTTAGGTTTCTTTTTCTTTCATTAATCATATTAATGAAGTCCCATCATTTAAGTACTTAAACATCACAGATAAATACGACGTACACTTATGCCATCCGCATTCGCCTCGATGTCCCCTCATGCACCGTTAGGTTAGGTAACTAACGGCAGAGCGGGGCAGGGCTAGCGCGGGTGTAAAACATAAGTAACGTCTATATAATATAGCATATATACTATATATAGTATCTATCACAGAACATATCACATGATCACATCACAGATAACGCAGCAGAAAAAATATCATATGAAATCTTGGATATACTAGGACGTCCGTATTTTCAATACGAGCCAGTATAAAACACGGATTTCACGGTCGTGATGAATAGCCAAACCCACACCCCTAGACCCCTACGAGAGCGGCAAGCAACCCTACCAATTCTAGAGTTAGGAGACCCGGACTCGACTCCTCGAGATGGTCTCCCACTGGACTCCAGAACCCGGTTACTTGTGCCCTCCTCCTTGGGTCTATCCTAGTGCGGAAAAGTAAATAATATACAAATGGTGACATCTTCCGCAACCTGGAAGTGCCCCAATAAAAGAATATTACATACAAGTTTTTACATGAAAGAAAAAGAAAAACACTCATCTCACATAAAAAAAAACCCGGCTATTCAAACACGACGATCCAATATAACATATCCAGCAACACATAACATCACATGTCATCAACGTAAGTAAATATGCGCATCCCAATTGTCGTTGACATATAGCAACGAAACCGGCGAAATCGCATATTACACTTACGGTCGCAGAAAAGAAAGTGTAAAACTACAACAGTTGGAATCCGCAACCTCCTTAGACATCGCATGCCTAATCAAATGAATTACTTAGACATCGCATGCCTAACAATTATAAACCCCGCATTTTAGTCTCATTATCGAAAACTCTTTTCAATACCAAGTCGGGCAATTCAAAAAGATTCCCGACATCCTGATCGAATGTTCGTCGTAAACTTCAGTAGACGGCCGCACCCCCGATACCGTCGACGAAGTGCACCAAGGCGGAACACCACAGTCGCGAGCACCCGAACGAATGCTTTCGACGACGGGGTTCTCCTACAGTCACTTGGTCGGGGCTATGGGGTGTAGCTGTCTATTAAGTTTACCCGGCGAGTATCCGCGTACGCTACGTGATTGCGACGGACTTTTGATCGCATCAAAATTCCGTGGCAACCGATCAAGTGAGACTAAACTGCTATGTTTATAACATTCATACAGTTATCTCATAACTATTTGTGGATTCCAAATATTGTATCACATTCCAGATAAATAGAAAATGTTAAACTTTTCGATCGAACAATCAAACACCCAAGGTTTCCCGAAACAGCTCAACACATGAAATAGGTTTAAGAACATTCACTTCATGCCACAGTAGCAACGGTCTAGCCATAGAAGGGTCAAGCCAACGCCTCACATGTGGCACGCCGTACTGCCCCAAACCCTAAGGTTCAAAGGGCAGTTCAAGACGGTCACATAATCGAGTTAAGCTTTGTTGTCTTCTAGAGGGTCCATCGCGTTACTTGCACTACTTAGAACGTTCTTAAACCACGGAAAAATCCAACACTTGGAAATTTCCCGGCAGGGGAAAAATCGGGTATTCATATCCGGTCGAACTTTTTAACATATTCTAAAATTATCCGAAAAACACATAGACGGAGTTAAACTTTCCGATCGAAACACCGAGTCCCCAATACAACCCAGAAAACTCAACTCTTGAGCAAACTTTAAAAATACCCAGAAAACATAAGAAACTCTAAAGAACATTACTGTGCAAAATCAATAACTAATGCGACTGTATGGCCGCGGAACCGCCGCACGAGCCATGCTCGTGCCGCGCTTCCGCGGCGCTTTAGTGGACTCAGGAGTTCGTTTTGCACAGTAACCCTTAGAAAACCCTGCTGATTTTTCTGCATATTTTTAATTTGGAAAAATCCACAGTTTTGAAAAATGTACAGAGAAGGGTTAAATCTAGGGTTTCGGGGTTCGATCGGATTTCTAACTTCGTCTACACATCGCCTAAAACTCTAGCTAGGCTCTGATACCACTGTAGGGTTTCTAGGCACACTCAAGAGGTTCCACAAGGTATCAACCATGCCAAATTCAAAAAATTAGGTGCCGAGAAACCCTAATACTAGATCCTTAACTAGAGGTAAAGGCGAAAACAAATGCAAGTAAACAACTTTACTCTAAAGTGAATGGAAATACAACCTTTGTAGATCCGGTCCTCCACTTCTTTAGCTCCGAGATGACGTCCCTCCGCTGCGATCATCGGGATCCTGGACTCTAGCGTCGGTTTCATCGGAGAAATGGGCGGGCTAGATCGTTGACTTCGATGCCGAAGATGATCTACGTCGAGGCGACTCAAACTCAAGCTCCACCTTCACTAGGTCATAAAACTTGTGAAGATAACACACTCTACTACATGGCAAGTGGTAGAGGATGAAGAAATAGGAAGTGGGTTCACTTTGGATTTGGATTTCTCACTTGGAATCATCACTTAGAATTTTCTAGCTAGGGTTTTCTTTCTTCATGAAGAAGAAGAAGAAGAAAGAAAATGAAAATGAATTAATCAAATAGAAAATCAAGTGATGCCTTATCATAATGCAACCATGGGTGAGGCTAACACATGTAGAGAATAAACTAGGGTTTAGGTTTAATGGTTAGGTTAAGGCAAAAGACAAAATGGCTAGACTTATGAAAGCTTCATGAAGCTTCAAGAGAAAAACAAAGAAAGCTACCATATTTGTTTTGCCAAAATGAATAAATGAATAAATAAATAAAAACCCTAACCATTTACCTAAACATGGTCTAAAGCAAACATACACCCAAGTTTGCATGTATCATCAAACATGATACAATCAAGTGCACAAAAATATATCACATATACTACTTGTGCACATCAAATGAGAAAATCAATCTTAAGTGAACAAATACTAGTTAATGTAAAGTAATATATCAAATATATAATTATACATCAAATCATTAAATCAACACTTGATTTAATGATCCGGTCATATCGCATATAACCGACTAATATCAAGTGTATCAATGTATCGAATCAACACTTGATCCGGTAACCCGGCTATATCATATATAACCGTCCAATGATACAAATCGCGAGAATAGAATACAGTATCACATACTGGTATTATTCTCGGTCCCACACATATCTCATATGCGCTCCTATTTCGTTTCGCTTGAGCCAGGAAACCTCTTTGTAGGACTCTAAAGACTCGTCAATACGCCGGCAGCAGGTGATGATCATATCAAACACCCACAATCCGCGAGCGGTCTGCCAAACGTAACGGCCACCCGGGTATTGAGCGATCAGAAGATCAACGAGCAAGCCCGCTCACACTCCTGTGAATCCAACCAGTAACACTTACCGTACAGTCCGGTCTGTTCGTCTGATATGTCACATATCTTGCCTAGGGGTGGTAAACGTCAGACCCCAATAGCTCGATAAGTCGTGTCGATATGAGGTCTATAACAGTTCGAGAAACTACTGGTAACACTTACCAGTAAATCTCAGCAACCCTGGCCAGGGATTTCCGGTTATAGCCAATCGAACACAGCGCAACATCAACTCCCTATACTGGGAGAGACGAATCCCCTCCTATCGCTCATTGCCTCCATGTGATTCGGGACTGTACCCAAAAACCACCGTTTTGCACGCCCTCTTGGATGTGGTAAGGTGGAAATCAAAGCACAGTGGGAATCACACAAGACTCTATGACGATCTCAGGTCAACAGACTAACCTGTACCAGTATCACCAGAGAACTGCCATCTGACGTAAGGTATAATACCATCTGGGAGTTCTCGGCGAGTCCGTCCGGTGTACCCAGTCTCCACTGAGCACCCGTATATCATCTCTGATGTCAAACACCAATGGATATGGGATCATCCATCGCCCATCTGTATGGGTCGAGAAGGTATACGCTAGTCTACTCTGGTATATCGATGCCCCGTCTCGATACACCCACGACTAGGGACCTTGAAGGATGTACTTATGGACTATCATGTCCCCATTAGTATGATCCGCATCATAGTCCTGGTAGTCAAGTACACATCCTAAGGGCTTTACCAACATGTAATAGAGAGACAATCAGTGTACACGTTAAGGTAAAGAGCAACCAGATAGCATACTATCATGTCGAGCAAGAAAGTCCTCCCTATATATGTCCAAGCATCCACTACAATATACATCCTATGTATAGTAATGGCTTCTAGGGCATACATATAACTAACAGATCCCCGGGCCAGCGACGAGAGCTAAAGGCGCTGAGCCCAGACACCCTAAGTCTGGGGGCATGATAGTCCATAATGTATACATGGCGTCGGGGAAGGAAGATAGCCGTGCGTCTACAGGGCATAGACCGCTCACACGGTCGGTGACCAAAGCTCAGGAGCAACAGCAGAAGCTCCAAGAAATGATGACCGCGATGGCCGCACTTACTGGGCCGAAAGAAAGCCCCGAAGCGCCATCCGATCAACGCCAGGAGGAAGAAACTGACGCTGAGTTCCTTCGTAGGATACTGGAGAAGAGGATAAAGAGGCTGCTGAACAAGCAGCCAATATACAATGAATGGCCCTTCTGTTTCAGGACATGGTGGGTATGATGATCCAACAAGAACCCTCTACTGAAGATCCTCCAATCATTCTTGAAGACGACAGGGGAGAAACGTCAAATCCCCCACACGCTCTGTTAACGGCTAAGGAGGAGACAATCTCTAAGACTGACCTAGACGAATACATAGCCCAACAGATACGCGTTCACCAGGCGGCTGAGGCAGCTAGTCAAGTTGTCAGGACAGGAAGACCATATCCGAGCTGGTATGACCAGATCAAATACCCGCCGGGCTACACAATACCAAAATTCCATGTCTATAAGGGGACAGGAAATCCCCATCAGCATGTGGCCCAGTTCAGGGCGCTTTGTGGCAACACTGGTGGCGACGATAAACTGTTGCTTCGCCAGTTCGTGGGCAGCTTATCAGAAACGGTGTTCGAATGGTATTCAGAACTCCCGAACGATTCCATCAAGACATTCGCTGAAATGGAATTGCTATTCACTCGGCGATTCGCAAGCGCCAGCGAACGCACTCCGATAACAGCATTAATTAATGCCAGGGTGAAACCAGGCGAAACGTGGGTTCAGTACGCTATACGCTGGCGAAATTTGTGGTCGAAATGCGAACAACGCATTGAGGAAGCGCCCGCGGTGGGCATGTTCGTGGGTACACTAGATCCTCATGCAACCATCTCACAGTTCATGATGTTCTTTAAACCAACCACGTTCCAGGCTCTGATCGACAAGTTGGCCCAGATGGACCAGATGGGTCACAGACCGCCTCCCCCGAAGCCAGAACCTCGGAATGACAAGGGTAAAGGGAAGGCAACCTTCGTTGCGAACGCACAGCAGCAACCCAGTGCCCCAAAGCTGGCGGATCAGCTGGAAGAAAGACGGCGGTATTACAACGAGAAAATGAAGCGCCCCTACTCATTCCCACGGAATAAGACAAAGAGGCTATTTGAGCTGGCAATACGCAACAAGCTTATCAACTTGCCAAACCCGAGGCGGCCGCCGCAAGCCACTGAGGTGAATAACCCCAATTATTGCCCGTACCATCAAACGGTAAGCCATCCGATTGTGGATTGCTTCATCTTCAAAGGATGGATTGATGATCAATACCTCCAGGGAAAGTTTGCGCTGTCCGAAAAGTGGAAGGTGAACCCGCCACAGCCGCATACTCCCAAGAAAGCAGATACACCGGGGGCAACTTGTTCCTTTATTGAAGAAGCTCCATGGGAGGTCGTGCTATCAGCTAAAACCAAAAGGATGCTGAGTGATCTTCATGCGTGCCCGGCGGTCGAATGGAAGAACCCGCTTGAACCTCAAATTATCGGAGGGATGCTGAAGCTGCGTCCAACTACAAAGAGCGGTGGTGATGGCCCAAGTACTCACGCCCAACCGTCAAAATCTTCGAAGAAAAAGAAGAAGAAATCCAAAAAACCCGTGAAGCCTGGAGACAAACGCACGGATTTGCAGAAACAGATTGACGCGTTGGAGGAGTACAATCAAAAGGCGCGAACTCCCATCACACTGCAAGAGTTCCTCGACCACGTCTTTCAAGAGGAAGATGATGGAGAAAGCTCGTCGGATGAGTCCGAGGGATATGTAGCGAGTTGTCATGTGATTTCCCACCCGCCTACGGACGATGAGAAAATTCCTGGCACTGAGAAACTGGGGGCACAGCCTGAGCCAGGACTTGTATGGCCAACAGATGAAATGATCGACGCCTTTCTAGACGAGATTCGTTTGAAAAGTAAAGCCGATCAGGAGCGTAAGATGGCTGCATCGGAAGGAGCGAAACGCAAACGGCTAAACGAAAGAGTCAAAGCACTCCCGCCAGATCAAAAGACACCCGATGTGGATAAAAATATATTCAAGACGAGGAAAAGGTTTGCCAAAGCCATGTCGATGGGAATGAAGCTGCCACCCTCGGAAGAAAACATGTTCGATGGAGCGGAGAGGCGCCCTAATTATTGCGCATATCATCGGAAGATTTTGCACCCCACTGAAGAGTGCGGTGCTTTTAAGATGTGGTGGCAGGGATATGTTGCTCACCGACAATATTTTAAGCGCATGAAACGCAAAACTCGCCGAGAACAAAGAAGTACTACCGACAGGCACAAAAGAACTACCGGCAACTGTTACATGGTCGACGCCGGAGGATCGCAAGTTCTCACATTTGGGAGCGACTCTGATGAAGAAATGGCTCTGGGCCCTCTCTTTAAAGAATCCTTTTTAGGGAAAGAGGAAGAACCGGAGGCCTGCGAGAACATTCAGCTGCGCGATCGCACGCTCCCGGAAAAGAATCTCGAGCCCGCGAATAGAAAAGATAAGGGTAAGGAAAAGGTCACTGAGGATATCGCCTTAGATGACCAAGTCATGAAAGAGTTGACTGCCAAGGACCCTCCCAGGAAGGGTAAGGTGGACTACAACATCCTAGCGCACCTAAGGAAGCTACCTTCTCAGTTCAGCATTCTCGATGCCCTCCTATTATCAAAAGAAGCGTGAGATTCATTAATCAAGGCGTTACAAGAACCCGAGCAGTTCCAAGCTTCCTGGCTAAAGAAAAGATGAAGGATGAATTGGAGGAAGTGCACACGGCCGATGTCACTTTCGGTGACGAAGACCTTCTCCTCGGGACGTGCGACCACAACCGTCCCCTATACGTCTCCGGATATTGTCACGATATCAAGATAGGCAAGATCCTCGTGGATAATGGATCCTCCGTCAATCTCCTTAATGTTCGGGTGTTGAAGGAAATCTACATGAGCGTGCAGCACTTCGCTCGTGACAAAATTACCATCTCCGGTTTCGACTCCCAGTCATCACGGACTCTCGGATCTGTGATATTAACACTACGCTTCGGGCTGCTTGTCACGGACATCAAGTTTCAGGTCATTAACGACAAGACCTGCTACAACGCCTTGCTCGGTCGCCCTTGGTTACACGAGTACAACATCATCCCTTCTACACAGCATCAGTGTATGAAGTACTTTAAGGATGGTTTCGAGTATACCGTAACAGGTGAGCTGAACCCATTTTCCGTGAACGAAGTCCGCAAGTACGAAGATACAAGGTACATTTTGCCAGATTTCGAGGATACAGAAAGGTGTCGCAAGCCGGAGGACAAAGCCGCCGCCACCATCCCTGTTTTCGGGAGCGATACCGAAGAAGAAGAAGAGATAGTTTATGCTGGTCCGTCCTGACGCAACAACCCGGGACCGTCCGCCTCTATGTTGATCTTCGGAAGTGACTCGGAAGATGAGGATAATGCCGTGTTCTCCAGTCGGCCGTCAATACAAGCATCCCCTGGCGATGATCAGAGTGTGCAAATCACCATGGTGCCGCGGGAACACTACAAGGATCTCGACACACTTCAAGCTTACAATGTGCAGGACCTGCAGACGCTTTACGTCCCTCCTAGGCGAAAGGGTGAGAAGGTGATCCTATTCTATCGATCCTCGGAAACGAGAGTAGAGAAAGAGATCTGGCATGGCGCGGATTCTACACTCGATAGGCTCCAACCCATCCATTTGCCCAGATATTACACAAACAGACTAAAGAGGCTATTGAAGCGCCAAGGGGTACCCTTAAAACAGACTGTTCGACAAGCTCGATTCTACAACAGGATTTGGAACGTCCCTGGAACTCAGCGCAAATTGCCCAACGGGAGAATGGAAACGCTCGGGCTTGGATATGCGAGATCCGGGGAACGGGGACGAGTCCACAGTAGCTACGTCATATATAACTTCGATGAGGAAGAGGACGCCCTGTCGAGAGATGCTAAGCCCTCATCAAAACTGGATCCCGCGAGCGAAGTGCCGAGTCCGTCGTTTGAAGAACGAATGGACAAGCTTATCAGGAAAGCGGGTCAGAAAGCTCGGGAAGACCATAATCGCGAGATGGCCATCTACGAGAGGGCCAGGATGCAACGTCTGTTTCAACAGACTGCAAAAGACGAAGATGCTCCTCCCTGTCAACCCGTTGTGCAAAAGGCCCGACGCAGAGGTAGAAGTAAGTCAAGAAACGGAAAAAGGAGTCGACAACAACGACGCAGGATTAGAGAGTCATGTGATCGGGCATTGCGCGGTCCGGATTTGTCCCTCATGAAGAAGATGAGTCGAGCGTATTCCTTCCCTCGAGACAAGACGAAGAAGTTGTTAGTTATATGTATGCCCTAGAGGTCATTACTATACATAGGATGCATATTGTAGTGGATGCTTGGACATATATAGGGAGGACTTTCTTGCTCGACATGATAGTACGCTCTCTGGTTGCTCTTTACCTTAACGTGTACACTGATTGTCTCTCTGTTACATGTTGGTAAAGCCCTTAGGATGTGTACTTGACTACCTGGACTGTGATGTGGATCATACTAGTGGGGACATGATAGTCCATAAGTACATCCTTCAAGGTCCCTAGTCGTGGGTGTATCGAGACGGGGCATTGATATACCAGAGTAGACTAGCGTATACCTTCTCGACCCATACAGATGGGCGATGGATGATCCCATATCCATTGGTGTTTGACATCAGAGATGATATATGGGTGCTCAGTGGAGATTGGGTACACTGGACGGACTCGCCGAGAACTCCCAGATGGTATTATACCTTACGTCAGATGGCAGTTCTCTGGTGACACTGGTACAGGTTAGTCTGTTGACCCGAGATCGTCATAGAGTCTTATGTGATTCTCACTATGCTTTGATTTCTACCTTACCACGTCCAAGAGGGCGTGCAAAACGGTGGTTTTTGGGTACAGTCCCAAATCACATGGAGGCAATGAGCGATAGGAGGGGATTCGTCTCTCCCGGTATAGGGAGTTGATGTTGCGCTGTGTTCGATTGGCTATAACCGGAAATCCCTGGCCAGGGTTGCTGAGATTTACTGGTAAGTGTTACCAGTAGTTTCTCGAACTGTTATAGACCTCATATCGACACGACTTATCGAGCTATTGGGGTCTGACGTTTACCACCCCTAGGCAAGATATGCGACATATCAGACGACGAGACCGGACTGTACGGTAAGTGTTACTGGTTAGATTCACAGGAGTGTGAGCGGGCTTGCTCATTGATCTTCTGATCGCTCAATACCCGGGTGGCCGTTACGTTTAGCAGACCGCTTGCGGCTTGTGGGTGTTTGATATGATCATCACCTGCTGCCGGCGTATTGACGAGTCTTTAGAGTCCTACACAGAGGTTTCCTGGCTCAAGCGAAACGAAATAGGAGCGCATATAAGATATGTGCGGGACCGAGAATAATGCATGTATATGATACCGTATTCTATTCTCGCGATGAATGTATCGATTGGTTGTATGCGATATAACCTAGTTATCGAATCGAGGATTGATTCGATAAGTCGATACATTGGATATTAGTCGGTCATATGCGATATGACCGGATCGTTAAATCAAGTGTTGGTTTAATGATTTAATGTATAATTATATATTTGATATATTACTTTGCATTAACTAGTATTGGTTCACTTAAGATGGTTTTTCTCACTTGATTGTGCATATTGTATATGTGATATATTTTTTGTGTACAAGATTGTATCATGTTTGATGATACATGCAAACTTGGGTGTGTATGATTAAACCATGATTAAGTTAATGGTTAGGGTTTGATTTACTTATTTATTTATTTCTTTTCATATATTTTTGGGCAAGAAATGAAATGGTTGCTTCTTTTGTTTTTTGTTGAACCTTCATGAAGCTTTGAAAGCTTGACCATTTTGTTTCTTTCCTTAACCCTAACCATTTACTTAACCCTAGTTTATTCTCTACACTTGTTAACTCACCCATGGTTGCTAAATGATAGATATCACTTCATTTTCTTTTAGAAAAATTAATTATCATTCTTTTTCTTCTTCATCATCATCTTCTTCAAGTGAAGAAAAGAAAAGCTTTCTAGAAAATTGTCAAGTGATGAAATCAAGTGAGAAATCCAAATCCAAAGTGAACCCACTTCCTATTTCTTCATCCTCTACCACTTGCCATGTTGTATAGGGTGTTTTCTTCACAAGTTTCATGACTTAGTGAAGGTGGAGCTTGAGTTTGAGTCGCCTCGACGTAGATCATCTTCGGCATCGAAGTCGACGACCTAGCCCGATCATTTCTTCAACGAAACCATCGCTAGAGTCCGGGATCCGATGATCGCTGTGGAGGGACGTCATCACAGAGCTAAGGAAGTGGAGGACCGGATCTACAAAGGTTGTAGCCCCTTTCTCTTTCTAGTAAAGTTGTTTACTTGTATAGTTTTCGCCTAATCTCTAGTTAACGATCGCATTAGGGTTTCTCGGCACATAGAAAAATTTGATTTTGGCATGGTTGATGCCTTGTGAGACCTCTTGAGCGTGCCTAGGAACCCTACAAAAGTTACTCGAGCTCGATATAAAACATCAAATGATCGCACTTCCGGAGTCTAAGCACCCTGAGCAAGCTAACTAAGTTTCTCATCCGGGCTATTGCTCTTATCACCGAGCCATAGGACACCCCCTCGAAGACTGTTTTACCTTCAAGAACTGGGTCGAAGACCAGTACCAGCGGGGCAGATTTGCTTTATCCAGCAGCTGGAAGGTAACGCCGCCACAAAAGCACGAACCCAAAGCCCCAAGAGCAGAACCAGATCCACATCGGTCTTGGAAGCGGATTCGCACTTGTCACATGATAACAATATTAAAAGAAGAGCCCGAGAACATGGATGACCTTCCCTGGTGCTTTGAGAACAGAAATGATGAGGTGATCTCAGAATTTCCACCAGCTCCGAAAGAACTAAAAGATGGCATACATACTACTGCAGATAACCTCAAGAAGATTGAGTTAGGGTCGGCAGATGATCCGCGACCGACATTCGTCAGCGAGCTGCTGTCTGAAGAAAGGGTGGCTGCGTTAAAGGACGTGCTTCTACAGCACAGAAACTGCTTCGCATGGAACTATTCCGAAATGCCGGGATTAGATCCAGAGATTGCTGTGCATAAATTAGCAATATCCCCGGATATCAAGCCGGTCAAACATGCGCCAAGAAGGATGCGGCTCGAGCTTGAGATGAGCATTAACGCCGAAGTCAAGAAGCTGATCGATTCTGGGTTTATCCAGGAAGTACAGTATCCTGACTGGGTCGCCAACATCGTCCCGGTGATGAAGAAAAATGGGACAGTACGTATATGTGTGGACTTCCGAGATCTCAATAAAGCCAGCCCGAAAGACGATTTCCCGGTGCCGGTCACCGAACTGATGATAGACAATACGTCCACTCATGAGATTTTCTCCTTTATGGACGGTTCATCAGGGTACAATCAGATAAAGATGCATCCCGAAGATCAGAAGCACACCACTTTCCGGACTCCTTTGGGTATATTCTGCTACAAAGTTATGCCCTTCGGTTTAAAGAACGCCGGTGCTACCTATCAAAAGGCCATGACAAAAATCTTCGATGATCTCATACATGAAATCGTCGAGTGCTATATCGACGACCTCGTAGTAAAGAGCATGTCATATGAAGAGCATTTAGAGCATCGGAGGACTGTATTTCTGTAGGGTTCCTAGGCACGCTAATGAAGTCTCACAAGGCATCAACCATGCCAATTTCAAATTTTATGGGTGCCGAGAAACCCTAATACGGATCGTCAACTAGAATTTTAGGCGAAACAAGAAGCTAGTTAACAACTTAACTAAAAGTGAGAAGCTACAACCGTTGTAGATCCGGTTCTCCACTTCCTTAGCTCCACGTAGACTTCCTCCCGCTGTCCAAGTCGGATCTCGGACCCTAGCATCGGCTTCATCGGAGAAATGAGCGGAATAGTCGTCGGCTACGATGCCGAAGATGATCTACGTCGAGGCTTCACAAGATCAAGCTCCGACTTCACCAAGTTGTGAAACTTGTGAAGAAAACACCCTATACTACTTGGCAAGAGGTAGAGGGTGAAGAAATAGGAGGTGGGTTCACTTTAGAATTGGATTTCTCACACTTTTGCTCAACATGCCATTAATGGTGGTAAGCTTTTTCTTGAACTCAAGAAGAAGAAGAAGATGAAGATGATTATCATTATGATTAAAATGCAAAAGAAATGAATACTTATCATAATATGAACCATGGTTAGGTGTAGAGAATTGACTAAGGTTAGATGAATGGTTAGGGTTAAGCATGAAGACAAAATGGTCACTTTAGTCAAAGCTTCATGAAGCTTCAAAAAGCTTCAAGAATAAAAGCAACCATTTTGTTTTCTTTTGCAATTTCTTTTTAATCCAAATTAAAAAGATAAATGAATGATTAAATAAAAACCCTAACCATTTACTTAACCAAGGTTTAATTCTTTACACTTAACCAAAAGAGCAAGTATCATCAAACATGATACAAACATGTGCACAAAAGTATATCACATATACAACTTGCACATCAAGTGAGAAAATCCATTTAAAGTGAACCAATACTAGTTAATGCAAAGTAATATATCAAATATATAATTATACATTAAATCATTAAATCAACACTTGATTTAACGATCCGGTCATATCGCATATAACCGACTAGTATCCTATGTATCGGCTTATCGAATCAATCCTTGATTCGATATCTAGGTTATATCGCATATAACCAATCGATACATTCATCGCGAGAATGGAATACGGTATCACATACACGCATTATTCTCGGTCCTGCACATATCTCATATGCGCTCCTATTTCGTTTCGCTTGAGCCAGGAAACCTCTGTGTAGGACTCTAAAGACTCGTCAATACGCCGGCAGCAGATGATGATCATATCAAGCACCCACAAGCCGCAAGCGGTCTGCTAAACGTAATGGCCATCCGGGTATTGAGCGATCAGAAGATCGACAAGCTAGCCCACTCACACTCCTGTGAATCCAACCAGTAACACTTACCGTACAGTCCGGTCTGTTCGTCTGATATGTCGCATATCGAGTCTAGGGGTGGTAAACGTCAGACCCCAATAACCGATAAGTCGTGCCGATGTGAGGCTCATAACGGGTCGAGAAACTACTGGTAACACTTACCAGCAGATCTCTGATCAGCCCTGGCCAGGGACTTCCCTGTTACAGCCAATCGAGCACAGCGCAACATCAACCCCCAATACCGGGAGAGACGAAACCCCTCCTATCACTCATTG
This sequence comes from Agapanthus africanus, assembly GCA_030015575.1. NCBI lineage: Eukaryota > Viridiplantae > Streptophyta > Magnoliopsida > Asparagales > Amaryllidaceae > Agapanthus > Agapanthus africanus. Next base: position 158,318,353 of record JASDDO010000014.1, on the reverse strand, counting down.
CCTCCATGTGACTCGGGACTGTACCCAAAGACCACCGTTTTGCACGCCCTCATAGACATGGTAAGGTGGAGATCAAAGCACAGTGGGAATCACACAAGACTCTATGACGATCTCGGGTCTACAGACTAACCTGTACAAGTGTCACCTGAGAACTGCCATCTGACGTAAGGTATAATACCATCTGGGAGTTCTCGGCGAGGTTGTCCAGTGTACCCAGTCTCCACTGAGCACCCGTATACCATCTCTGATGTCAAACACCAATGGATATGGGATCATCCATCGCCCATCTCATGGGTCGAGAGGCGTATACGCTAGTCTACACTGGTATATCGATGCCCCGTCTCGATACACCCACGACTAGGGACCTTGAAGGATGTACTTATGGACTACCATGTCCCCACTAGTATGATCTGCATCATAGTCCAGGTAGTCAAGTACACATCCAAAGGGCTTTATCAACATGTAACTATAAAACAGTTTAAAGAGACTAGTGTACATGTTAGGATAAAGAGCAACCAGATAGCATACTATCATATCGAGCAAGAAAGTCATCTCTATATATGTCCAAGCATCCAATATAATATACATCATCTGTACAATACTGGCCTCTAGGGCATACATACAACTAACAATCTCCCACTTGCACTAGGGCCAGCTGCTGTAGTATCGCATACCGAGCATCCCGAAGAGTCTCTCAAACTGTATCTGGGGAATGGCCTTCGTGAGTAGATCCGCCGTGTTGTTCTTCGTGTCAACCCTCCTGACCTCGATCTCCCGGCAATCAACTATCTCCCGGATCAGGTGATACCGCCTCAGAATATGCCTGGATCGCTGATGGGACCTGGGTTCCTTGGCCAAAGCCACCGCTCCATTATTATCGCAATACAAAGGTATTGGATGCTCAATGGATGGAACCACTCCAAGTTCAGTAATGAACTTCTTGATCCAGACAGCCTCTTTGGCAGCATCGTTGGCAGCGATGTATTCAGCCTCTATCGTCGAGTCTGCCACGGTTTCCTGCTTGGAACTCTTCCAGCTAACCGCCCCTCCGTAAAGGGTAAAGACAAATCCCGACTGCGACTTAGAGTCGTCCTTATCACTCTGGAAGCTCGAATCGGTAAAGGACTCCACTTGGAGTTCTCCGTTTCCATACACCAAGAGCATTTCTTTAGTCCTTCGCAAGTACTTGAGAATGCTCTTCACAGCTGTCCAGTGACTCTCTCCAGGATCAGCTTGATACCTGCTCACTACACTTAGTGAGTATGCAACATCGGGTCTGGTACATAGCATCGCGTACATGATAGAGCCTACAGCCGAAGCATAGGGTATCCCTTGCATGCGAGCTCTCTCCAAATCAGTCTTGGGAGACATCTCTTTGGAGAGAGTGACTCCAGAAATCGTGGGCAAGTTCCCACGCTTGGATTCTTCCATACTAAACCTCTTTAGTATGGTGTCAATGTACCTGAATTGGGATAATCCTAAAATCCGTTTGGATCTATCTCTATAGATCCTAATTCCCAATATGCAGGAGGCATCACCAAGATCTTTCATTGAGAATCTTTGTGATAAGAAGAGCTTGACCGATTGCAGCATAGGAATATCATTTCCTATCAAGAGTATGTCATCCACGTACAATACGAGGAAGACAACCTTACTCTCTGCCACCTTCTTGTAGATACAAGGTTCATCTGGGTTTTTGACGAAATCAAACTCTTTGATAACGACGTCAAAGCAGATGTTCCAACTCCGCGATGCTTGCTTTAATCCATAAATGGATTTAAGCAGCTTGCACACCTTCCCGCTGCTCCCACTGTCTACGAAGCCCTCTGGCTGAGTCATGTACACGCACTCTTCTAAATCACCATTTAGAAAGGCTGTCTTAACATCCATTTGCCAGATTTCGTAATCATGATATGCAGCGACGGCAAGCATGATCCGGATGGATTTAAGCATAGCCACTGGAGAAAAGGTTTCGTCATAGTCCACACCTGGTCTTTGACGAAAACCTTTTGCAACAAGTCTAGCTTTGCAAGTCTCCACTTTCCCATCTACACCAAGTTTCTTCTTGAAGATCCACTTGCTCCCAATGGGTTTTACCCCTTCAGGAGCAACTTCCAAAGTCCATACTTTGTTGGTGTACATGGATTCCATCTCGGACCGCATAGCATCCAGCCATTTCACTGAGTCCCTACTCGTGATGGCCTGCTCGAAGCTAGTTGGATCATCATCCTCCATGATGCAATCCTCGCTCCCACCATCCATGAGAAAACCGTAGTATCTCTCAGGTTGGCGAGGAACCCTACTAGATCGGCGGAGAGGCTGAGGTTCATTGGGAGCTACTGAATCTTCTGGTTCCACTAAATCTTCAGTTACGGTTTGTGTATCTGGAATCTCTTCCAGCTCTACCACTTTGCCACTAATTTCTTTTTCAAGGAATTCCTTTTCTAAAAAGGTGGCATGTTGAGCAACAAACACTTTTTGTTCCTCACTGTGGTAGAAAAAATACCCATATGAATTCTTAGGATATCCCACAAACTTGCAAAGAACTGACCGTGCCTCGAGTTTGTCTGGATTTTGCCTTTTGACATAGGCCGGACAACCCCATATCATAACTCGTTTAAAATATGGTCTCTTCCCACTCCATATCTCATATGGTGTGGTAGGTACAGATTTAGATGGAACTTGATTCAATAGGTATGTTGCTGTTTCCAGCGCATATCCCTAGAAGGAAATAGGTAACTCAGCTGTGCTCATCATAGAGCGCACCATATCTAATAGGGTGCGGTTCCTCCGTTCTGATACACCGTTGTGCTGTGGTGTATATGGAGGAGTCAGCTGAGAGAGAATCCCATTCTCTTTTAGGAAGTCCAGGAATTCATTGCTCAAGTATTCACCTCCTCGATCAGATCGAAGGATTTTAATACTTTTTCCGGTTTGGTTCTCGACTTTTTGTTTATATTCTCTAAATTTCTCAAAAGCTTCTGATTTGTGTTTCATCAGGAACACATATCCGAATCTGGAGAGATCGTCAGTGAATGTAATGAAGTACGAAGAACCATCCCTGGCATGTGTAGACATGGGACCGCATACATCACTATGTATAAGTCCCAAGAGTTCGGTAACTCTTTCTCCGTGTCCCGTAAACGTAGTTTTGGTCATCTTGCCTTTGAGACATGAATGGCAAGTGTCATAAGATGAAAATTCGAACGGATTCAAATATCCATCCTTATGCAACTTAGCCAGTCGTGTCGCATTGATGTGACCCAGTCTACAATGCCACAAGAAGGATTTGTTCATTTCTGAACTCTTCCTCTTGTGTGTGTTAGTTATGCTCAAAACTGTTGATTGATTTAGAACATAAATGCCATTGCACAACGTGCCTGATCCAACCAACTTTTGGTTACGGAAAATGTTCATAACATTATCCTGTAATACAAAATTATATCCCTCTTTACTCAACAAAGAAACCGATATAATGTTGCATATCAGGTTCGGCATGTAATAGCATTCGTTCAGAACCAATGTATTACCAGTTGGTAATACAAGGTGATATTCCCCGACAGTCTTAGCTGCAACAATTGCACCATTTTCAACTCTAATGTCTTTATCACCTTCTCCAAGCTCTCTACCTTTCCTGAGCCCATGTAACTGATTACATATATGGGATCCTGATCCGGTATCTAATACCCAGGACGTAGAGCAAATGGAGAAACAGTTCTCTGTAACGAACACACCCGAAGAAAATGCATCAACATGTACTTTCTTCATTCGGGTGGCATGGGAATCCTGGTATTCCCCTATATCCTGTTCATTCCTATAACTCTTATAAGAAAGAACGGAACCAACGTTCCCCAGCACAGTATAACATGCGGGTTCGGTCAATACATCCATATTATTATCTTGATTAGTGCATGACATGGTCGCTACCTGGAGAGAGGGAGAAGAAAACACTTTAGCGTATGCTCTTGCAAGATTAGATTGGTTATTATCTTATCTAATCAGGATGGCTCCCACTGGTTTTTATCAAATCTTCCTTCAAACCCTAAAAGGAAAGACTAGCCGGGATTAATTACACACTACAAGTTCGCCAATCTTTCAGCCAGGCCAGTGTCGGTACTTTGAGGGAGGTCCCCCGTGCTTTTGCACGAACCTAATTAATGTAAACCTCGTTTTCCCATAGGCGTAACCCCGTTGACACCTTTCTAGACACCTACTTGATCGGCTAATTGTAATGTGTAAAACTCTCCCAGGAGTAACTCTTACTCGCAGTGGGTATCGGGATCCAACTATCTCATAGAAGGTATGCAATCTCATTGCAAATTTCAACACTTGAAATTCCCGATAATGCTTTTGCCCCAAACGATCTATGACCTTGACAAGGTCAACAAACCATAGACCGTAAGTCAAGTTCAACCCGTCATTTCTTGACTGAATTAAACCCACCCGCACGACCCTTGATAAGGTCAACAAGGCCGTACGACTACCCTAACTCAATCTGCATCATATGCATAAGCAGATAAATACTGGTTAGCTACCGCACACTGCGCCTTGACAAGGTCAACAAACGCAGCACGAATACTAAACAGGACTTATCTGAAATGACGGAGGGCTACGATAGGTTTTTCTGAAAACCTATTGCGTAATGAACTTGATATCGTTGTAGAATCAAGTGAAGTTTTGAAATGGAGTGATTTTGAGGCTTTTCTAGTTTTGCTAAAGGGGTCACTCCCGGTGAAGGGATCGTCGGTCCTTTCCTCGTCGAATGAGGTGCGGGATATATCACATATATCACTGTGCAAAGAAGAAACTATAGAAGCAATCAAAAGTCAAACCGAATGTGTAGCATCTGCCAGTTATTGCTAAAGGAGTCACTCCCGGTGAAGGGATCTCGGTCCTTTCCTCATCGAATAAGGTGCAGGGTATATCATATATACCGCTATGCAAAGCAAAACTGTAGCTACCCTTTTTTATTTAAAATTTGATTCTACAACATCTTAGGTTTCTTTTTATTCATTAATCACATTAATGAAGTCCCATCATTTAAGTCACCTAAACATCACAGATAAATACGACGTACACTTATGCCATCCGCATTCGCCTCGATGTCCCCTCGTGCACCGTTAGGTTAGGTAACTAACGACAGAACAGGGCAGGGCTAGTGCGGGTGCAAAACATAAGTAACGTCTATATAATATATCATATATACTATATACTGTATCTATCACAGAACATCATATGATCACATCACAGATATCGCAGCAGAAGAAACATATGAAACACTGGATATCTCTACACCTAATCATGGTTCATATTATGATAAGTATTCATTTCTTTTGCATTTTAATCATAATGATAATCATCTTCATCTTCTTCTTCTTCTTGAGTTCAAGAAAAAGCTTGCCACCATTAATGGCATGTTGAGCAAAAGTGTGAGAAATCCAATTCTAAAGTGAACCCACCTCCTATTTCTTCACCCTCTACCTCTTGCCAAGTAGTATAGGGTGTTTTCTTCACAAGTTTCTCAACTTGGTGAAGTCGGAGCTTGATCTTGTGAAGCCTCGACGTAGATCATCTTCGGCATCGTAGCCGACGACTATTCCGCTCATTTCTCCGATGAAGCCGATGCTAGGGTCCGAGATCCGACTTGGACAGCGGGAGGAAGTCTACGTGGAGCTAAGGAAGTGGAGAACCGGATCTACAAAGGTTGTAGCTTCTCACTTTTAGTTAAATTGTTAACTAGCTTCTTGTTTCGCCTAAAATTCTAGTTGACGATCCGTATTAGGGTTTCTCGGCACCCATAAAATTTGAAATTGGCATGGTTGATGCCTTGTGAGACTTCATTAGCGTGCCTAGGAACCCTACAGTGGTATCAGAGCTTCATGAAGCTTCAACAAGCTTCAAGAATAAAAGCAACCATTTTGTTTTCTTTTGCAATTTCTTTTTAATCCAAATTAAAAAGATAAATGAATGATTAAATAAAAACCCTAACCATTTACTTAACCAAGGTTTAATTCTTTACACTTAACCAAAAGAGCAAGTATCATCAAACATGATACAAACATGTGCACAAAAGTATATCACATATACAACTTGCACATCAAGTGAGAAAATCCATTTAAAGTGAACCAATACTAGTTAATGCAAAGTAATATATCAAATATATAATTATACATTAAATCATTAAATCAACACTTGATTTAACGATCCGGTCATATCGCATATAACCGACTAGTATCCTATGTATCGGCTTATCGAATCAATCCTTGATTCGATATCTAGGTTATATCGCATATAACCAATCGATACATTCATCGCGAGAATGGAATACGGTATCACATACACGCATTATTCTCGGTCCTGCACATATCTCATATGCGCTCCTATTTCGTTTCGCTTGAGCCAGGAAACCTCTGTGTAGGACTCTAAAGACTCGTCAATACGCCGGCAGCAGATGATGATCATATCAAGCACCCACAAGCCGCAAGCGGTCTGCTAAACGTAACGGCCATCCGAGTATTGAGCGATCAGAAGATCGACGAGCTAGCCCGCTCACACTCCTGTGAATCCAACCAGTAACACTTACCGTACAGTCCGGTCTGTTCGTCTGATATGTCGCATATCGAGTCTAGGGGTGGTAAACGTCAGACCCCAATAACCGATAAGTCGTGCCGATGTGAGGCTCATAACGGGTCGAGAAACTACTGGTAACACTTACCATCAGATCTCTGATCAGCCCTGGCCAGGGACTTCCATGTTATGGCCAATCGAGCACAGCGCAACATCAACCCCCAATACCGGGAGAGACAAAACCCCTCCTATCGCTCATTGCCTCCATGTGACTCGGGACTGTACCCAAAGACCACCGTTTTGCACGCCCTCATGGACGTGGTAAGGTGGAGATCAAAGCACAGTGGGAATCACACAAGACTCTATGACGATCTCGGGTCTACAGACTAACCTGTACAAGTGTCACCTGAGAACTGCCATCTGACGTGAGGTATAATACCATCTGGGAGTTCTCGGCGAGTCCGTCCAGTGTACCCAGTCTCCACTGAGCATCCGTATACCATCTCTGATGTCAAACACCAATGGATATGGGGTCATCCATCGCCCATCTCATGGGTCGAGAGGCGTATACGCTAGTCTACACTGGTATATCGATGCCCCGTCTCGATACACCCACGACTAGGGACCTTGAAGGATGTACTTATGGACTACCATGTCCCCACTAGTATGATCTGCATCATAGTCCAGGTAGTCAAGTACACATCCAAAGGGCTTTATCAACATGTAACTATAAAACAGTTTAAAGAGACTAGTGTACATGTTAAGATAAAGAGCAACCAGATAGCATACTATCATATCGAGCAAGAAAGTCATCTCTATATATGTCCAAGCATCCAATATAATATACATCATCTGTACAATACTGGCCTCTAGGGCATACATACAACTAACAACTTCAACGCCTTCGGCAATATAATTTGAAGATGAATCCTCTCAAATGCGCATTCGGAGTCTCCTCGGGTAAATTCCTGGGATTCATCATCCGACACCGAGGTATTGAAATAGATCCATCTAAGATCAAGGCGATCATGGAAATGCCACCGCCGAGAACTCTCAAACAATTGCGGTCTCTCCAAGGGAAGCTCGCGTACGTCCGGCGGTTTATCGCCAACCTGTCAGGCAAGTGCTATCCTTACAGCCACCTGATGAAGAAGGGAACCTCGTTCGTCTGGGACCAAAAATGCCAGAGCGCGCTAGATGAGATCAAGCAGTACCTGCAGAACCCGCCGGTGTTAGCTGCTCCAGTCAAGGGAAAGCCCCTTATTCTTTATACAACAGCCCTTGAGAATTCCTTAGACGCATTATGGGCACAAGAAAACGACCAAGGGGAGGAGAGAGCGCTCTACTATTTAAGCCGAGTTCTTCTGGGGGCAGAAAGCAATTACTCCCCTATCGAAAAACATTGCCTGGCGTTAATCTTTGCGATAACAAAACTCCGGCACTATGCATTGGCACATGAAGTCCGTCTTATATCAAAGGTGGACCCTCTAAAATATCTAATGTCAAAAGCCATATTGACAGGGAGACTCGCTAAATGGGCCCTGCTCTTGATGGAGTTTTCAATAACCTATCAGCCTCTTAAGGCAGTGAAAGGCCAAGCCATCGCCGACTTCCTTGCTGAGCATCCAGTACCTACCGGTTCTCCTCTAAATTGCAATTTGCCGGACGAACATGCGTTTGACGCGATCGACGGTGGTGATACCCGATGGGAACTTTATTTCGATGGAGCGTCCTCCGTAAAGAAGCGCAAACAAAGTACCCCAATGATCAAATCGGGGGTAGGCCTCATCTTCGTAACTCCACAGGGAGGGATAATGCGCTTCGCTTTCTCCTTAACGGAGCCGAGGACGAATAACGAAGCTGAATACGAAGCTTTGATAGCAGGCCTCGAGATCGCCATTGACATGGGAATTGAAAACCTCCTTATATACGGGGATTCTCAACTAGTCGTTAGTCAAGTAAACGGCAACTACCAAACGTGCAAACCGGAGTTGGTGAAGTACGGTGAAAAAGTGCAACAACTGTTGACCCAAATTCCCTCCTAAACTTTGGAAAGCATACCACGCGCGGAAAATAGCAAGCGGACGCGTTAGCTAATCTCGCTAAAGAACTAGCTGACGAGAACCTCGATGACGTCAGAATCGTGGTACAAAGCCGTCGAGTGCTCGCCCCAGCAGAACTATCTCCGGAATCATCCGAAGAAAAGGGGGCGACTGAGTAGACGACCCTACAAATAAAAGACCGTAAAAAGGCCGAGGACTGGAGGGAAGTCTTCATAGACTACTTTAAGTCCCACCGAATGCCCGAAGAAGCGTCCTCAAGACATCAGCTCATGAAACGAGCTCAATCTTTCGCTTTCGTCAACGATACTCTATACAAGAGATCGTTTGATTCTCTATGGCTGAGATGCTTAGGACCTGATGAAGCAGAAAGAGTCGTTCAGGAAGTTCATGACGGAATCTGTGGTTCTCATCAAGCAGGCTCGAAGATGAAGTTAAAAATTAAACGGATGGGTTACTACTGGCCCACGACGATCCAGGACTGCCTCGAATATGCGAAGCAATGCCATTCATGCCAAATCCATGGGGATTTCATCCACCAGCATCCGAATCCACTACATCCAACGGTGGCTAGCTGGCCATTCGAAATGTGGGGAATTGACATAGTCGGCCCCATCGAACCGGCATCGTCCAGGGGACATCGTTTCATCTTGGCGACGACTGATTACTTCTCTAAATGGGCAGAAACAGTACCGTTGAGGGAAGTGAAGACAGAGAATATCCTCCACTTTTTCAAGACGCACGTCATTTATCGGTTTGGAACGCCAAGACGGATCATCTCTGATAACGGGCCAGCCTACAGAAGCCACAAGATCAGCCGCTTCGCGCAACAACACAATATAGACTGGAGATATTCCTCAGTTTATAATCCCCGGGCTAACGGTCTAGATGAGGCCTTCAACAAGACCTTGACAAAGATCATGAAGAAGACGGTGTCCCGAAATAAGAAAGACTGGCATGAGAGACTGCAAGAAGCTCTTTGGGCGTATCGAACTACGTTCAAGACGGCCACGAGCGCGACGCCATACGCATTGGTATTCGGTACGGAAGCAGTACTCGCCCTCGAGATAGAGCTACCTTCTCTACGAATGGCAGTCCAACACGAGTTAATAAACGAAGAAAATGCTCACCTTCGGCTTGAGGAGCTTGACGCCCTTGATGAAACCCGGCTCATAGCGCAACAAAATCTGGAGGCTTACAAAGCAAAAATGACGCGCTCGTATGAAATATCGACCAGGCCGAGGACATACCGCCAAGGCGAACTCGTGTTAGTGGTCAAAAGGCCTATGATCCCCAATCGCGCCAAGCGGGGAAAGTTCGAGCCGAACAATGAAGGCCCGTACATCATAGACAAGGTTTACCAGGGTGGAGCCTATCTACTCATGGAAATGCATGGTGAAAGGCCTTTCAGGCCAATAAAAGGCCGCTTCCTAAAGAAATACTACGCTTAATGAGCCACAGCCTAGGTCAATGATAGATGACGACGACTATGTCCGCTCGCTATCTTCCTAAGCTCAAGCTCTATAAGTAGTAGCCGGCCCTCTCCATGACGGACCGAAACGTCCTTAAACTAATGACGAACCGAAACGTCCTTAAACTAACGACGGACCGAAACGTCCTTAAACTAACATCGGACCGAGACGTCCTTAAACTAACGTCGGACCGGAACGTCCTTAAACTAACGACGGACCGAAACGTCCTTAAAACTACTACCGCAGCATCCTTAGGCTGATAAGATGAATAAAAAAAATTTATAAAAAATAAATAAATAAAATAAATAAAAATAAAAAAACGGTATGTCCATAAGCAAAATGGGCACGGATGAAAACCCGAAAGGGCTCCGTGAGTAAAAACAGCAAGACTACCGGCGAGTGTTCGTGAAAACCCGAAAGGGCGCGATCTCGTAAAAAAAATTTAAAAAAATAAATAATAAAGGTATGTCCATAAGAAAAATGGGCACGGATGAAAACCCGAAAGGGCTCCGTGAGTAAAAACAGCAGGACTACCGACGAGTGTTTGTGAAAACCCGAAAGGGCGCAACCTCGTTAAAGGACACTTGCAGGGTCCTCACGACCTTGTAAGGAGAAACCACCCGCGTGAGATCCTTACGACTCACAAGGGAGAAACACACTTAGGGATCCTCACGACTCCTAAGGAGAAAATACACTCGCGAGATCCTCACGACTCGCAAGGAGAACTCTCTTATGGGACCCTCACGGCTCATAAGACTTGAAAGTCTTAAGTTACAGAGACCTAAACCTGTGCTTAAGCAAAATCCCCCATAACCTTTGACAATGCCCTACAAGCAGCTCATACTGACCCTTGTATACAATCCACGGGCGCGAATAAACATTTCCCCAGCAAAGTCCCACCCGTGACTAGGGGTATGTCCATATGGTGAACAACCCTTATAAGTCCTCTCGACTTATAAGGAGAAAGCCCTCTTGTAAGATCCTTACGAATTACAGAGGAACATATACTTAGGAATCCTCACGATTCCTAGGGAGAAAATACACCTACGAGATCCTCACGACTTGTAGGGAGAAATACCTTCGTGAGACTCTTACGGCTCATGAAGTCAAAAGCCTTAGTCGACAGGACCCTAACCCTGTTTGCTAAGCCACCTTTGTTCAACATCGACAGAGGCAGATGATGATTCGCTCCTGGCCATATCCCAGTTGTAGCGGTGCTGATGCCGAAATCGGTGTCTAATTTCAGGTTTATGGCGAAAAGCCAGTAGGCCGCACGTGCATACGAGATAGCCGAAATGATGGGGCAACTTGCAATAAAAAGCAGCAGGTAAAAATGTATGCACGCAAAATAGCCGAAATGATGGGGCAACTCGCAATAAAAAGCAGCGAGTAAAAATGAAATAAATAGCCGAAATGATTGGGCACCGCGAAAAATAGACGAAATGATAGGACAATCGCGACCTCCGCGATATAAAAGCTGAAATGATAGAGCATCGCGGAAAAAGAAATAAAAAAAAAAGTTTTAATTTATGCCCTACAGGTGATGTTACATCACACCCTGTATACAATCCAAGGGCGTAAACAAAGAAGTGACCATACTCCTCCCTCAGGTCTCATCATAAGAAGAAGCCAAAATCTCGACGGGCCGCGAATGACTTAGAGATCATCTCAGCACTCGTCTCGTAACAACGAACACGACTTCAAGCGAAACGGAATAGCGGCAACTCCCAGTTCCATGGCTCGGCGATATCCTGATCACCGAAAAGTCAAATCCTAATTCCGTGAAATGCAAATACAATCAACAAAATTCCTGGTTACGTGGAACGCGGATAACGTCACTCTTTGACCCCGTGGAAAACGTCCAGAGCGGATCCTGGTCCTCGCAGAGCACGGCAGTGAACCCGTGTGAAGTATCCAAAGCGGAGCCTAGTCCTCGCCGAACACGGCAGTGAACCCGTGTGAAGCATCTAGTGCAAAATTCCTGGTTACGTGGAACGCGGATAACGTCACTCTTTGACCTTATGGAAAACGTCCAGAGCGGATCCTGGTCCTCGCAGAGCAAGGCAGTGAACCCGTGTGAAGCATCCAGAGCGGAGCCTAGTCCTCGCCGAACACGGCAGTGAACCCGTGTGAAGCATCTAGTGCAAAATTCCTGGTTATATGGAACGCGAATAACGTCACTCTTTGACCCCGTGAAAAACATCCAGAGCGGATCCTGGTCCTCGCAGAGCACGGCAGTGAACCCATGTGAAGCATCCAGAGCAGAGCCTAGTTCTCGCCGAACACGGCAGTGAACCCGTGTGAAGCATCTAGTGCAAAATTCCTGGTTACGTGGAACGCGGATAACGTCACTTTTTGACCCCGTGGAAAACGTCCAGAGCGGATCCTGGTCCTCGCAGAGCACGGCAGTGAACCCGTGTGAAGCATCCAGAGCAGAGCCTAGTCCTCGCCGAACACGGCAGTGAACCCGTGTGAAGCATCTAGTGCAAAATTCCTGGTTACGTGGAACGCGGATAACGTCACTCTTTGACCCCGTGGAAAACGTCCAGAGCGGATCCTGGTCCTCGCAGAGCATGGCAGTGAACCCGTGTAAAGCATCCAGAGCGGAGCCTAGTCCTCGCCGAACACGGCAGTGAACCCGTGTGAAGCATCTAGTGCAAAATTCCTGGTCACGTGGAACGCGGATATTGTCACTCTTTGACCCCGCGGAAAACGCCCAGAGTGGAGCCTGGTCCTCGCCAAGCACGGCAGTGAACCCGTGTGAAGCATCCAGAGCAAACACCGGACTGTGGAGTCCTTAAAATCCACGGACTATGATGTCCTTAACCTCGACCGTAATGTCTTAAAACTAACAATCAACCACCTTGATTCTGTATTGATTCCACTTTGGTTTAGGGGTACATCTCTTCACTCCTTTGATACCTGGCGTTGTAATTCCTCAACGTCTTCGAAGAGGTAACGGGTCCCCGCAACCACACATCGGACTGTGGAGTCCTTAAATCCACGGACTATGACGTCCTTAACCTTGATCGTGATGTCTTAAAACTAACATCGGACTATGGGGTCCTTAAATCCACGGACTATGACATCCTTAACCTTGACCGTGATGTCTTAAAACTAATATCGGACTGTGGAGTCCTTAAATCCACGGACTATGACGTCCTTAACCTTGACCGTGATGTCTTAAAACTAACATCGGACTGTGGGGTCCTTAAATCCACGGACTATGACGTCCTTAACCTTGACCGTGATGTGTTAAAACTAACATCGGACTATGGGGTCCTTAAACCCACGGACTATGACGTCCTTAACCTTGACCGTGATGTCTTAAAACTAACATCGGACTGTGGAGTCCTTAAATCCATGGACTATGACGTCCTTAACCTTGACCGCAACGTCTTTAAACTACGATACTTTGAGCAACCCCTGACCCCGTGAAACACGGATAAGGGCGACCACATCCAGTACTTACAGGTCCTCACGACCTGTAAGGAAGAAAACTCTCTTGTGAGATCCTTACGACTCTCAAGGGAAAACCCGCTTAAGAATCCTCACGATTCTTAAGAAGAACTTACACCTATGGGATCCTCTCGACCTGTAGGGAGAAAAACTCTTTATGAGACCCTCGTGGCTCATAAAGCGCAAAATTCTTAGGAAGCAGACCTTAACCCTGAATCCAAAGCCATCGCTGCCCTGCAAGGAGATCAAGATAAATTGTCCGCAAAACACATTCAATGAAAAAAGACACACCATTGAGAAGAAAAATGTATCTTTTATTCATAAACCAAAATGGATACAAAGTACAATTCATGAAAGAACAAAAAGAAGATACTCTCATTCATGAGTATGTACAAAAATAGAAAAGAAAGGAAAAGATACAAGTCTTCAAGCCGGCGGGCGATGTAGCAATTTTACCAGCTCATCTTTCTGTTGCTGAGTCACGGCTTCATGATTCAAGATCTCCAGAAGACGAGCCTCCGCCTGAACCTGCTGGGCCTGATACGAAGCAAGCCGGCCTTCAAGCTCTTTCTCGGTGGCCTTATGGGCTTCGACCCTTTCGCGAGTGAACGTGGCAGCTTTATCAAGAGCCACCACCTCTTTGACGGACTCCTGAAGCACCCGCCAGAGTTCATATGCTTTGTTGGCCTTGGCGGTAAGATTAGCGTGAAACTCGCTCAGCGTCTTGGAAGCTAGCCCCCTCTCCGAGAATTTGCGGCCAAACCTCTTCTCGCATGACGTCATATTTGTCGCGCACCGTGCTATCAGACCCCGCAACTCCGCTTTTGCAGCCACGGCTTCCGAGGAAAGGCGAGAACATTCAAGGGCGTGCAAGCGAGCCTCCACCTGCCGACAGAACTCCACCCAGACTCGCACCACCTCTTCGCTATGGTAGGTGGCAAGAAAAGGAAGAGAACCGTTAACTTCGGCGGCAAACGCTTCAGCTGTGGTCGCGCTGCCAGCACGGAGCTCCTCAATCAAAGATGATAAGGAGACAAGGCTTAATTGGGCCAAGCGTTCTGAAGCCCGCAAAGCATAAGGGCCGGGCGGCATCACGATGCGCGATTCCAACGCCGTGGAGACTGGCAGGGCTGTTCAAATTTGAAAGATGTCAGTAAAATTCTTAAGCAAAGAACGAATGAGAGTATGATGAAATGTCGCTTACCGACAGTCATGCAAGTAGGAGCTGAAGGTTCCCCTGGCCCTTCAACGACCTCGACCTCGTCGTCAGCTTTCAAAACTATAAGATACATCAACGTCATTTCGCAAAAAAAATGGCGACAATGCTATAATAAAAAAATGGCGAATGACGCTAACCCTGCCCAGAAGAAAGGACAATGCACTGAGGGGAGATCGCCTGCGGAACTTCCATCTCCAATAAACGCTGAAATGATTGTCGAGGCGACAAATCAGCGATAGAATCCGCCAAACCGCGCAATTCTGGGAAAGACAAAAGAGTTCAGACCATGGAAGGGTTGCTAATTTAAAATGCAGAGGGTTACTTTCAACACTCCTCCCGTTCTGAGCCGGGGGAATAGCGGCTTCGACAGCCTCTGCCGGAACCGCAGGCTCTAACAAAGGGAGGGTAGTCCCGACTACCTCCATCTCAGCCTCTGGGCCACCTTCGGGAAGAGCCGTTAGAACGGTAACCTCCAAAGGAGCCTCCCCCAAAGGGGCAAGCACTCCCCGATCAAGAACCGCCACTGGAGGCTCTACCATAAGAGGAGCAGCCTCATCAGCCCCCTCCACATCGAGCAATGCTTCATCGGGAATTTCGAAAGGCTTTAGCTTCAATGAGCCCGTAAGGAGCTCCCCCAGCGTCGAAGATTCTGCACAATTCAAATAAGAATAAGGATACACATATACAGGCATAAATAATCTGAAAAGCTACAAAAAAAGAACAACAACGTACCGATGCGCAAAGAAGCCTTCAATATGGCTTCTTCAACCGCTGCTCCTTCTCAAGGAGGCGTGCTCGCCGGGGCTCAAGGGTAGACTCATGGCCGCCGGTCCACAAAGAAAGTGCGTCCGCTGCGTCTTCTGAAGCGGCCTGCTTCAGGGCCCTTTCCCCCCATTCCTCCAAAGGACCGATAAACCGCCGTCGAATCCACGAAGGGTCTTCGTAAAAGATTACAGCGGGATAGGGCTTCTTCGGAACCCTGGCATTATGAGACGCGTCTTTGGAACGCCGTATGGCCTCGGCCAACTGTGCGGCTTCCTCATCGGCCAAACTCGGGAAAAGAAGTCCAGCGTCTGACTCTTGCAAGGCCAATGGTTCGTCTTCAAGAATAGGCTCAGACTCCGCCAAAGAATCGAGCAAATTGGTGGCCACTTTCCTCCGCCGCTTGGATCCAGAGCCGGTCGCCGAGGATGACCGCTTCCTCCCCCGTGGAGCCTTAGGGCGGCGCCAACCCACATCGCCCTCGACACCCTCATCCCTATTACTCTCGCTCGGTGCCACAACCGAGGATGACACCGCCATTGTCGATGCCACGGGGGGCGGTGCTGCCGCAGGCGGTGATGTTACTACTGGGGCCCGTCTACCCCGTGATCGGGAACCCAGAGGCATACCAGCTGTTGGAGTAAGGTCTACCCTCGATTCCCCTGGGATGAGCGTAATGCCGGTATCCCTTAGAGGGAAGCGGACCGGAGCCCTCGGTCGCAGCTTAGCTCCCGGAACCTGACGAGGGGCGTCGTGACCAAGAAGCACCCTCCTTTCCTCAAGATAATTGGGTTGATCCGATGGAGATACCAACCCGTAAACGAGCCCACGCACCGGGGCATGTACTCAGCTTCAGGGACCATGAAGTGGGAGCCGGTGTTTAGCCTCACGAAATGATGAGCGGCATCACGAACGGCATCGAGCGAAGGGATCGGTGCGACTATGAAAGCCTCGAAAGGAACACCCTGGTCGTATCCAAACTGTCGGGCGAATCGATGCGGGTTGTACCGCATGAAAAGAGCTGCACTGTCCTGGCGAAACACCAAGTAGCCCGGTCTAATTGTATACAAGTGCGCGGCCTTCCGGGGCTTCAAAGAAGGTACGTTGTCTTTTGACCGGTCCCAGAGTTGTTGAACTGGACCTGAGGGAGTAGACAAGACCCGATCATTAAAAACCATCCCTCCAATGGCAGCGTAAGGAGAAATCAGCACCCGAATAGCCCCAAATTGGGTCGGGTCGGCCGCAGAAGCATCCACTAATCGCATAAGTCACGGGAAGGGGTAGGCATCGTAAAATGTGGGCCGCTGATGCATAGCGAAAGCCCCCAACACATGCATCTCGATCCAAGATGTGAAGTAATGAAGCGAAAAATTCACCACGTCTACGCCAGGGCTGGAAATGTTAGCTGCAGCGCCCAACACGTGGTAAAGATGCACCAGCACCGGGATGCCGATAGCCAACCGCGTCCCCTCGGCGATACAATGAGCCGGGTAGATAACCGAAGCTCTCATGAAGCGGCGATGCATGGGAATAACAAACCAACTGAGCCAGACACTGACAAACCCCATGAAGAACGTTTCCTCATCCATACCGGGTGCTGCAATGGATTCAAAAGACATCGGCGACATGATGGGGATATAGTATTGTGGTAGATCTGATTCAGTGGTCGGCAGCTTCTTCGGACCAAACCCAAAGGGGTCTTTGATGTTGGCAAACTTCGGAGCTGTCTTCGATACGACGTACTCGCGAAGGAAGCAGGCAATGAAGCTCTTAAAAGTAACGCCCTGTTCCTCAGATTCGGTGAACAATCGGTCGAAGATACCTAGCGCCTTGATCAAGCTGGGACGCTTGTGGCGAACGGCGTTCTCAGCAGATAAGCCGTCAACTGGTGCAGGCTCGGGCTCAAAGACGTACTCGTCAGGAGGCAACAACTCCTCATACAGTGTACCCCTAATTGGCAATCCCGAGATTTCATAAAATTCTGCCAGAGAAATCGAAACCTCGCGATCTCCTAAAATAAAAGTGTTCATGGGAAGATTCCATTGATTCAAGAACGCCCTAACCCACCAAACATGAGGGGACTGATAATGGAAGAGTGATGCGTATATTTCCTGGTAAAGCCCGACCTTCTGCAGCCGCGCACGATGGGTGGAAAGGATATAGCGAGCCCAGAAAAGATAGCCCGTGGGGTGTCGAGGAGTGAGCCCTATCTTATAAATCTGTCCCCATGGGTGGGCCTCATCCTGACAAATGCAACGTCCCAGGATATCTATAGCGGGGACCGGATGGTTCGGGATACCTGTTGTTGAAGGCTCAAGTCGTCCCGTTGGAGTCCAGTTGGGCATCTCCACAGCAAAAACCGTCCTCGGAGGGTCCATCGGCAAGAACGGGAAAGTAGGCTCTGTCAGTACTGCGCAGAGGAAACTCCGGCGACCCCGGATGATATGACTGTACCAAGATCCCCATAGAAGTAGCCTGGTACCGTTCGGGTCCTGAGCCCGGATCATCGCCATCGCTTCCTCGTCAGATGGTGATTGAGGAAAAGCGGCCTCCGAACGAGTAAAGGGAAAACACGAAACAGAAGCCATCGCACCTGAAATCGAATAAAAGAAGACTGTCAAAAGCAAAGCCAGCAATATATATACATGCATGAACATGAAGACAAGTTGAAGAAAGCAACAGCAGACTTTTTTTATGGGACCATTGGCTACAAAACACATGAGCCCAACAGAATCAGGATGACGGCTCATTAATAATGAGACTAAGCAGTTGTAATAAGACAAAGGGGATATCCTCATTAAATAGGAAGTGGGTTTCAAGTGGCTCTGCACATCCCCTAGAAGACAAATCTACCTTGGACTCTACAACAAATCAAACGGGATCAAGGGAATTAAATTCCCACAGAAGACATCATTGCAAGCTTCTTCTTCATTGATTGATTACAGAAGGACAACCTAGGGCAAGGAGACCCTGAGAAGCCTCCATGGTAAGAACTCAGTTCTTCATAGGAATTAAATTCCTCATTAAGAAAAGGGAATTAAATTCCCAGAAACGTTTTTTCTGTGAACAGAGTTAAACTCCATGGATCATCATCTAAACCCTAAGAGATCTATTGTTGAAGGTTAAATGGTTTCATACTTTGGTTGAAAAACTTGAAGAAAAAATGGGTTCATATTCAAAAAGGGTAAAAACCCTTGTGTTAGATTTAAAATCCAGGGGAATGTGAGAGTTCATCGTTCATCCAAGACCATTACCTGAAGCAAAAGGGGTCTTTTGAACAGAGTTGAACTCTAAAAAGGGTTTCAAGGCAGAGAACTAAGCTTTGGAAGAAGAGAATTAAATTCTCAGAAAAAGTTCTCAAAGGAAGAAGATGAGCAAAGTGGAGGCTCTTCTGAAGGGACATGGGCATTTATAGGATGTGATGGAGACGCTTCATCTCCCCAAATTCATAGAGGAATCCAACGGTCACAAAAAGTGACAGTGTTGCACTCACGTGCAGACATGTGAGAACAACGTTGTGGGGGCATTTGTTTCCTGATTTAAAATCAGGAAAGCTTACGAAGAAGGCATCACGTGCTAGCACGTGACCAGCAGTCACGTGTTGGCACGTGACATTTAAAAGCAGCAGCAAAGGCAGATTCAGCTCCTTGATTAAATCAAAGAAAAGGCTCCAGAAAGGGTCACGTGCTCACATGTGACCAGGGGTCACGTATTGGCACGTGACGGTTGAACAGCGGCTAGAAAATAGAGCGCAGAAAGGAGAAGAAAGCTCATTCCAGGGGGTCACGTGCCTACACGTGACCAAGGGTCACGTGCCTACACGTGACCAAGGGTCACGTGGTCACACGTGACTGGCTTGCAAAGCCTCTCTATTTAACAGAATTAAATTCTGAAAGGCATTCAAATCTTTCCAAATGAGAATGATTATTTGGAACCGATTAGATTAAAGATTTAAAGGTGATTAAATATCACCTATTTATGGAAAAATCTTGAACTTGGAAAGATTTCCCCTTAAAATCTAACCGAAATAACAAAGGAATATCTTTGGATTTAAAATCCAATGGTGAATAAAATTCACCTAATAATCCAAAGGTCCAAATGAATGATGAATGCAAATCAAATCTCTAATGAATACAAATCAAATCTCTCAATGAAAGATTCACTAAAACTAATTGATTCTGCTCCTTCTCCTATAAATAGGAGCCAAGAGATATACAGAGACACAGGGACAGAGAGAGAGACATAGAGAGAGAGAGAAATATAGAGCCTCGAGACTTTGGAAGAATTTGATCTTCTGCAGAAGAAAACCTTAGGTAAGAAAAAAGAGAATTTAATTCTCAAAAGAGTTTAACTCTTATATTAAAAAGAAGAACTTAGTTCTCTCTTTAGTAGAGGATCTGCAAAGTGGACATCTCCCCATGAATTGAGAATTTAATTCTCATTGGGTTAAGATCCTGCCATGCAGATCCAAAGCATAGAGGGGGAATGGAAGTTTGAGAATTTAATTCTCATAGAATTATAGGAATTTAATTCCTTTGAAATAAAATTAGGGTTTAACCCTATGTTGTACGAATTTAATTCCTTTAAAATGAACAGAACCAGGGTTTAACCCTAGTTAAGAACTTAATTCTGTCAAAATAACAGGAATTTAATTCCCTTAACAAATAAGAAATTAGGGTTTCACCCTATGACAGAACCTAATTCCTCACATATATGGGAATTCAATTCCTACAGAAAAGAAACCGGGGTTTAACTCCATCTAAGAATTCCTCTAAAGTCAATTATTAGGGTTTAACCCTATGAAGAATTTAATTCTTAAACAAACGTGCAAAGAGGCAGGGTCACGTGCTACCATGTGACCCCTGAAAAGCTCCAAAAGGGAGGGCGCCCTCACATGCTACCACGTGACCCCTCTTGCCTTAGTGTTTAACACTAAATTGGAACCTCTGAATCCAGTGTTTAACACTGATTTGCCTTAGTGTTCAACACTAATTGAAGAACTTTATTTGCAGTGTTTAACACTGAATTTCTTAGTGTTTAACACTAAATTAAATCTCTGTTAAACAGAGTTTAACATTAAATTTCTTAGTGTTCAACAATAAATTAAAATCTCTTTCACCAGTGTTTAACACTGATTATCTTAGTGTTTAAACACCAATTTAAAATCTCTGTCACCAGTGTTTAACACTGATTATCTTAGTGTTTAACACCAATTTGAGATCTCTGTTGCCAGTGTTTAACACTGATTTGTTTTAGTGTTTAACACTAATTTGAAAGCCTATGTTGCTGGTGTTTAACACCAACTATCTTTTAGTGTTAAACACTAACTTGTCAATCTCATTCCCAGTGTTCAACACTGGTTGGTCTTTAGTGTTTAACACTAGCTTCAGCCCAATTGGCTAAGTTCTAGAGGCAAAGCCTCTCCTTCAATGGACTAACAGAAAGCTAATATTCCAAACATGATTGGACTTAGCCCAAGATGGCCATAAGTCCTCAATCCAAACTTAACTGGGCCAATGGGCTCATAACATAATTAATTGGTCTCGGTCCCAAACTGGGTCAAAGACTGTTTAATCTACCTTAGTTCAAGGGTACATCTCTTCATTCCTTTGAAACTTGGCGTTGTAATTTCTCAACGTCTTCAAAGAGGTGACGGGTCCCGATAACCACACATTGACACGGACTGTGGGGTCCTTAAACTCATGGACTATGACGTCCTTAATCTTGACCGTGATATCTTAAAACTAATATCGGACTGTGGGGTCCTTAAACCCATGGACTATGACGTCCTTAACCTTGACCGTGATGTCTTAAAACTAACATCGGACGGTGGGGTCCTTAAACCCATGGACTATGATATCCTTAACCTTGACCGCAACGTCTTAAAACTAACATTGGACCACAATGTCCGTAAACTACCTATTGACCGCAACGTCACTAAACTAAACAACAGGGCTCCCTTAATTGCTCTATTGTTGGATTTAAACGATCCCGTTAAATTGATCTTAGTCTAAAAACCAGGCTAACGTATCCTTAACAAACGTTTAAGTTGATCTTAGTCTCAAAACAAGGCTAATGCATCCTTAAACCCAAAACCCCCAAACCCAAATCTAAGATAATACGGATTTGGACTAGTCCACGCCCTACAGGCGACGACATAACTCAGTCTCCTATACAATCCACGGGCAACTAAACACAAAATAAACACACACGACACAAAGTGACCATCTGGAGAAGGAGAAACTGGTTACGGCGATGTGGTAGCGTAATTAACTGCAGGGGCTTGCGCCTGCAGGGAAGAGCGTCCCCACAATCAAAAACCCCTCAAGCGAGAGGGAATCTGACGAAATCTGCTACATCGGACGTATCCGTTTAAACCTTCGATATACGGTACCATAAATCAACTTGGCATCTTCGGAGAGGTAGACGGATAGCACCAATTAGCATCTGCCCCGAATCTCAGGCAAGACGTCCCTGTCGCGCCATCATTCAGAGGGGAACAAGGGCGCTTCATTTTCTCATTATAATAGCGCCGTGTCTCTTCCAATTGATCCGTTAATCTTGGGGCACTGGGCTGCTGTTGGGTGTTCGCAACGAAGATCGCCTTCTCTTTACCCTTTTTGTTCCGCGGCTCCGGCTTCGGGGGAGACGGTCTGTGACCCATTTGATCCATCTGGGTTAGTTTGTCGATTAAAGCCTGGAATGTGGTCGGTTTGAAGAACATCATGAACTGTGAAATAGTTGCATGAGGGTCTAGGGTGCCCACGAACATGCCCACCGCTGATGCTTCTTCGATGCGCTGTTCGCACTTCGACCACAGGTTCCGCCATCGGATTGCATATTGAACCCACGTCTCGCCCGGCTTCACCCTGGCATTGATCAATACTGTTATTGGGGTGCGTTCGCTAGTACTTGCGAATCGCTGGGTGAACAACAACTCCATTTCCGTGAAAGTTTTGACGGAGTCGTTTGGAAGTTCGGAGTACCACTCAAACGCCGTCTCCGATAAGCTGCCGATGAATTGGCGGAGCAAGAGCTTATCATCGCCACCAATATTGCCATAGAGGGCCCTGAACTGAGCAACATGTTGACGGGGATTGCCCGTCCCCTTGTACACAAGGAATTTCGGGATCGTGTAGCCTGGCGGGTACTTTATCTGATCATACCAGCCTGGATACGGTCGCCCAGTTCTAATAATCTGCCCAGCCATTTCATTTGCCTGGTGAACTCTTATCTGCTGAGCGATATAGTCATCCAGGGCGGACTTGGAAATTGTTTCCTCCTTGGCTGCTGAAAGAGCCGGCAGAGCGTTTGATGTTTCTCCTCTATCATCTTTGATTATTACTGAAGGATGTTCGGCTGGGGGATCCGGTTGGATCATCATGCCCACCATATCTTGGAATAGAAGGGCCATTTGCTTTATATTGGCCGCTTGCTCCGCGGCCTCTTTGTCCTTCTTTTCAAGCATTCTCCGAAGGAACTCAGCATCAGTTTCCTGCTCGTGGCGTTGTTCTGAGGATGCCTCTGGTCTTGCTTTCGGTCCTGTGAGCGCAGCCATAGCAGTCATCATCTCCTAAAGTTTCTGCGGCTGCTCTTGGGCTTTTGTCACGGATCGCGTAAGCAGTCGATGACCTGAGGAGATATGGCTATCCTCTTTTCCGGATGCCATATAGACGGTATGCACCACCATTCCCCCAGACTTAGGGCATTTGGGCTCAGTGCCTTTGACATTTGTCGCAGGCATGGGGATTTTCTCCAGCCTTCTCCTCTTATGGGCGGTCGAAGTTGAGGGGGCCGTTGCAGTGGGCACCCAGGTAGCCGCCGTCTTTTGTGGCTTAGCAGGACAGTTTTCTTCCTGTCGGACCTTCAGCTTCTTCTGCTGGCGGGAGAAATTTGGATCAATCACCGAGTCTTAGACTTGACGTCAGACCTTGTAGATTTTAGAGGATAGCCATTGAGGGGGCTGTTCCAGCTTTACTTCTGTGACAGTCTCCACTGGCGGCGGAGACCTTTTCAGCACGACGATAGGAGAATTCCTGAGCACCTTATTCAGCAATTCAAAGCTGTTCCCGGTTGGAACAGCAGAATTAATTTCCACCGTTGGAGCCGGTAGAGTTAGCCCATAAGGGGAGTTGCCCCCAGCCTTTCTTACTCGGCGCCAGTGGCGACGTCGAGCATGTCGAGCCATTGGTGTTGGTTCGGTAATGGCTTTGTCTTGCCCCCCATTTAGGTGAGGGGTTGTTGCTGGCGTCAGCCTCTTGAAGACTGATGTCCATTGAGAAGCCGTGTCCAACCGGTCAAAAACAGACTTCTAAGCGGGAGTGCGAATGAGAGCAGTCAGTCTTGTAAAGATTGACCCCTTGAGAGGAGAAGCCGCCTTAACGACTTCAGGAGCAGGTATGGCTATCTTCTTTGGGATGGCCACTTCGGGTATCATGGGCTTCTTGGCGGGCCCATCGGAGTTCAAGCTCAACCTGGTGAAGACCGAGGAGTTGGAGTTGGACGACCAGTTGAGAGGGGCCGTGGTAGTAGCAAGCCGATCGAAGACCGACTTCTTGGGAGCTTCCGGTGCGGGCATAGGAACGATGAAGCTCGTTGGCTGGAGCATGGTCCCGAAAAACAATCCTGTGGTGGCTTGGGTGACCTGTTCCACCGGCATCGTGAACAGGGAAGCCGCCTGGGGCCCGTAAGCTATGCCCCCAGCTGAGGCAGAACGTGGGTTGCAGTTGCATGTGGAACACTTCGAGCAGGTGAACGCCATTGATCTTTGCTTTCTGCACCAAGCAAAATGCCAAATCTTAGTACCTCGAAACCCAAGGGCAACCATTGGCAAACCGCAATTCGTTCGCGAACACGACACACGAAGTGTGGAGTGGAAAGAGGAAAAGGTCCTACCGGGCGTGCCAGAATCTGTTCCCCTCCGAAAGACGCGGCGGAGACACGATGTACGTCTTGCCTAAAATTTGGGGCAGATGCTAATTGGTGCTATCCGTCCACCTCTCCGAAAATGCCAAGTTGATTTATGGCACCATATATTGAAGGTTTAAACGGATGCGGCCGATATAGCAGACTTCGTCAGATTCCCCCTCGTTTGAGGGGTTTTTGATTGTGGGGACGCTCTTCCCTGCAGGCGCAAGCCCCTGCAGTTAATTACGCTACCACATCACGGTAACAACTTTCTCCTTCTCCAGATGGTCACTTCATGTCGTGGGTGTTTGTTTTGTTTGTGGTTGCCCGTGGATTGTATACGGAGACTAAGTTATGCCGTCGCCCGTAAGGCGTGGACTAGTCCAAATCCGTATCTTTCTTAGATTTGGGTTTAGGGGTTGGGTTTAAGGATACGTTAGCCTCATTTGAGACTAAGATCAACTTAAACGTTTGTTAAGGATACGTTAGTCTAAATTTAGACTAAGATCAACTTAACGGGACCATTTAGATCCAACAAAAGAGTAATTTGGGCTCTATTGTTTAGTTTAGTGACATTGCGGTCGATTGTTAGTTTAAGGACATTACGGTCCATTGTTAGTTTAGGGGCATCTCGGTCCATTGTTAGTTTTAAGACATCGCGGTCGAGGTTAAGGACATCATAGTCCATGGATTTAAGGACTCCACGGTCCGATATTAGTTTTAAGACATCACGGTCGAGATTAAGGACATCATAGTCCGTGGATTTAAGAACTCCACAGTCCGATATTAGTTTTAAGACATCACGGTCGAAGTTAAGGACATCATAGTCCGTGGATTTAGGGACTTCACAGTCCGATATTAGTTTTAAGACATCACGGTCGAGGTTAAGGACATCATAGTCCGTGGATTTAAGGACTCCACGGTCCGATATTAGTTTTAAGACATCACGGTCGAGATTAAGGACATCATAGTCCGTGGATTTAGGGACTTCACAGTCCGATATTAGTTTTAAGACATCACGGTCGAGATTAAGGACATCATAGTCCGTGGATTTAGGGACTTCACAGTCCGATATTAGTTTTAAGATATCACGGTCGAGGTTAAGGACATCATAGTCCATGTGTTTAAGGACCCCACAGTCCGTAGTAATGTGTGGTTGTCGGGTCCCGTCACCTTTCTGACAACGTTGAAGGATTACAACGACAGATATCAGAGGAGTAAAGAGATGTACCCTCGAACCGTATATAAATTGATTGGAAGAGCAGATGGGCTCAGTTCAATTTAAGTTGCGACTTATGGCCAGAATTTGGCTAAGTCCAGTTAAAAAAATGTTTAACATTTTATTTTTGTTCTGGCAATTAGGCCTTTATTTGGGCTCTGCCCTTTTAATAATGCTAAGCATTGGGCTGTGACACATCTTTTTGTCTTATATTGAATGCATAGCATTCATCAGAACAAAATATGTTCTGACAGCACGCCACGTGGCACACCAGGCGCTTTACGCCAATTAAAGAGCGCATTGCACTTCTGTCAGGTAGCGCACACGAAGATGACATGTGTCGCGTTTAGCGCTAAGCGCTAGTTTGTTAGCGCATTGCGCTTTTAATTTATGAGCGCACTGCGCTAGTTTATGGGTGCGCCAGTGAGTAACACGTGGCGCGCTTGGCGCTGAGCGCCAACCCAAGAGCGCAATGTGCTGTTTTCAGGAGCGCAAAGCACAGGTCATGTCTATGGTTGACACGTGGCATGTTTTGGCGCTGAGCGTCGGTCAAAGGAGCGCAAGGGCGTAGTTCATGAGTGCAAGGTATTGTCTAATAGCACAAAGCGCATTTTGATCAATTTTAAGATCAAAGAACAAATTTATGTTCTTCAAATGAGGCTTTGCCTCAAGATCCAAGAACAAAAGTTCTTGTTTTCATAAAGGCTCTGCCTTTATAGATCAAAGATCTGTCAACGAAGTAAAGTACTTCTTTTGTTTATTATTTTTTTATGATTAGATCTTTTGATCTTTTCTTTTTAATCAAAGACCTTGGTCTTTTTATAGATCTAAGATCTTTTTAGAAGATATTTCTTCTTTTTATGAGATGTTTCATCTCTGTTGTTCAAGAATTAATTCTTTACCTGGAAGAAATGATCTTCTTTTGCTAAAGGCTTGCCTTTCTTTTACTTTGAGTTTTCTCAAAGTTTGCAGAGGGTTTTTTTTTAAGACTTGAAGTCTTGGGGCCTTTATATAGGGCCAATTGATTTGTTAAATCAGTTTAAAAGATCTTTCTCTGATTGATTTGGGAATATTTCCCACCGTTGGATCTTTGATCCTAGGGCTTCTGCTTTGCAGAAGATAATTTTCTTGTTTTAACAAGATTGGAAAGATCTTTCCATACAGAATTTATTCTGTCTTTTGGTAATTTTTATTTACTATTGGATCATTGATCCAACGGTGCTCTGATTTACAGAGCACAACCTTGTTATTTGGAAAGATTTTGAGGAATCTTTCCTTAACAGGATTTAGTTTCTGATTAATTAATGATTTATCATTATTATTAGATATTTTGATCTAACGATGGGAAATTTTATAATTCCAGCGCTGGCGCACCTTGCGCTAGCGCACCTACGTTCGACACGTGGTGATTAGTCGAAAATATTGCATCTTTTAACAAGCAATTTCCCTATCATTTGCATTCATATAGAAGTGTTCGGCATTCATATTTCACATATTAGCAAATCTGTCACAAAATATCAGATTACATGTGTTAGACCTTAAAACCGGCATTTCTAGGGAAATTGACTGCATGGCATCATTCCTATATATCGCAACTTGTGTTTCGAAGTCTGTGCAGGAAAATCAGAAGCTTGCTCAAATCTACACCGCTAAAAGATACGCCAACACAATGATTTCAGTTCTGGTATCAATCCAAAGGGCAAAATACAAATCAACATATCAGATAAAGCCCCAAATGTTAGCCCAAGACCACACCAGAAGAACCAAGACATGAAGCCAACACATGGCCGCGTAACCGAGGCCGGAGCCGGCTTAAGCCGCGGTTCCGCGGCGGATCTGCCACGTCAGCACCTAAGCTTTGCATCAAAATTCTTCATTCAGGGCCCACATTCATCTCATATACTTCAAGTTCCAGAAAACTCCAGAGATTTCTGCCAGATCAGCAAACTAGGGTTTCTAATGCTTAATTAATCCTAGCTTAAAGCCTAAGCTAGCTCCTAACAAACTATCTTCTAGAAGCCTCAACAAACTTTTGGAGGGAATTGTAATTTCAAACCTAGACCTAGGGTTTGGGAGATCTATAAATAAGACCTTAGGCTCACTTGTAAAAGAGGATCCCTCCATTAGTTCATTTTAGTAGCCAATCTAGATCCATTCACTCTCTTTCTTCATCTTCTTCCACAAGTCTAGTGAGAAGGCTTGTGTGAAACCCTAACCCTAATTCCAATCAAAAGCCAAGATCCCGAGTACCAAATTGAGCAAGAAGCCTTTCAACCTTTTATGAGCGGAGCCGATCTTCAACAGAGCAAGTGGTCCAAGCCGATCCACGACTCACGGAGAAAAGCGATGCCAGATCGACAATTTAGTTCTTCCTCTTGTAGTTCTTGAGCGACTGTAATCAAATTGTTGATATAAATAAAAGGTGATATTCTTTTATCTTGTTTTCTTTAAATTCTTGCATCATGATATCTTTTCAATTCTTGAATGCTTTCTGTGTGATGATGTGTGAATAAACTCCGCTCGTCGAGGAGTGGAGACGATCAATAGAATGATGATGTAATATATCTGAAAACGATTTTTGATTCCTACGAGTTTTGTAAACCCTAGCAAGTTCAAGAATCGACGACCCAATTTTGTTGCGATGCTTTCTTGATTGATATCGCTCGAAATTGGGGAGTTACGATCGTTTCTTGAAATTGCTAGAGGCTAGAATGTGAATGATATCGACGAAAGAACAAGGGTTAAAAGATGAAACCCTAGTTTCACGAGAAAGCCCTAACTCTCGTCGATCATCATCGATCTAGTATCAATTCTTCGAAGGACAAGAACACGATATCTTGAGATTTTATCACATCTATAGATCCGATCGATTCCTACGAGCCTCATTTAGATTCTTGACATTTGGTTGGA
Source organism: Agapanthus africanus (assembly GCA_030015575.1). Lineage (NCBI taxonomy): Eukaryota > Viridiplantae > Streptophyta > Magnoliopsida > Asparagales > Amaryllidaceae > Agapanthus > Agapanthus africanus. The sequence continues at coordinate 158,289,778 of JASDDO010000014.1, read as the reverse complement.
AATATCATCGAAACCTGATTCTTGATTGTTTATCATTTTCTTGATTCTTGAATAGAATAGAGACACTTGAAACAATTGATAAATCTTGAATCATGCTTTCTTTTCTTTTCAATTAACTTTTCAATTCAAACAAATCAAATATTGAAACGAATCGCACAATCCCTGTGGACGATCCGCACTCGCTTACGATCTACAACTGACACCGTAATTGATTGCGGTCAAATATAATTCTTTGGTTGTGATTTCTTTATACAATTTTCTAAATACCGATACAAGATACTGTTATTGATCAAATGAAACCATTATCGGGAAACAATTGATTCGATACTTACTTTTACTACACAACGAGAAATATTCTTTACAATCAAATGGCGCCGTTGCCGGGGATCATTTGATTTACACACACAATCCGAAATCGTATTCAATCAAATGGCGCCGCTGCCGGGGATCGCGCGCTAATTCGTTTTATATTAAAGTTTGAATTGAAAGATTTATTCCATTGTGATTTTTGAGATCAAAATTCGTGCAAACCCTAAACGATTTGTTATGGTTCATTGCAAGGAGATCTGGAGATTGCTGGAAATTCGAAAAAAAAATTGGAATATACCAGAGAGCAGAGGGAGTCTACAGAAGCTCCCTGGTGAATTTTGGTTCAGTGATCGCATCATCCAACCGCGGAACCGCGGTCTTAGTACCCATATGCGGCGGAACCGCGGCATTCTTGGGGCTTCTCTGTAAAAATTTTGCTTCAGGTGATTTCTTGCCTTCTCCTCTCTCCTCTTTTTAGCTCCAACTAATCATTTTTTGCAGGTTTCTTTGCAAATAATCGCATCTCGCAAATTGCAAAAGTAAATTTGTGCGTGATTTTGTTTCTTGGTTGTTTGCATTCTAAATACGGATATTAAGGGGCACGGCCAAATCCAAATTAGGTGGGGATTTCATTATCCTTCCTAGGCCCCAAAAATCGCAAAACTTGCATCCGCATTGACCCACATTAACTAAAAAATATCTAGAGATGACTCTAAGGACCGTCGCGCTCACTTAGGACAGAAGAAGGCCGTGGGTAATTCATTGCTTATCCGCGTTTTCTTGTGGTGCCTAGGCAAGTGTGTCGAAGGCTAGTGGTTATTAATTAGGCCCACTACTTACGTAGTGGAGTACCTTCCCACTTACCTGGCACTTACCTGGCCACAGGGGGACAAGGAGGCAGTGGAGGATTCTATCCTGCGACTTGTCTTTTGGCAGTTAGGAGCGGTCTAGAGCCGAACCTAGGTGACCACTAGATTCTAGGGTTTTGTGTGTTGCATTTGTTGTGTCGCATCATTTTTTTCAAAAATCCGTCCCTTTTTCAAAGCAAACACCGCATTCATTCCCTAATTATAAGTCAACGCTGCCACTTGTACTAACCCTTTTTAGTGCAAGATAGGCTGGACACGGGATTCTAGTGCCCGTTTAGTCCGCGTACCCTTTATCGACTCCGAAGTCGATATTTCTCCATTTACCTTTTCTTTACCCACTTCCACACCCACTCCGATGGATCTGAATCCATCAAACTTCTTTAACCCTAATCTGCCGCCGTCCGTTGGTACGCAGAATCCACCCCGCATCTCTCTCCAGGAGAGGTGCTACCCTATTCGAGGTCCTCTTTCGACCTGCTTATCCACACCACCAGCCAATGGGGATAACTTTGAGATTAAACCCCAGTATATCAATCTTTTACCCAAATTCCACGGACTCGAGACTGAGGACGCTTACGTTTTCATTACCAAATTTGAAAATGTATGCGCAATGATGGGTACGTCACAACTTTCAGTGGATGCTATGCGTCTACGACTTCTTCCATTTAATTTGTGCGATATAGCCGAGAAGTGGCTATATAACACTATCGCACACTCTATTACGAATTGGGAAGAATTCGTAGCGGCATTCCTTAAGAAATTTTACCCAATACAAAAGACAGCTCGAATCCGTAGCGAACTGAATCAATTTGCCCAGCTCCCTACTGAACCATTTTCAAAATGCATTGAACGTTTCAAGGATCTATTGGTTCAGTGTCCTCATCACGGCATCCCGAGATGGGAGCTTTGCCGAATCATTTATGAGGGCATTAACCCAAACACTAAACAGAGCCTTGAAAACATGTGTCAAGGTACTTTTATGACTAAGGATGATGGGGAAGCTTGGAAGTATTTAGAAGAGTTCGCTGAAAAATCACTACAGTGGGAGAGTGGAACCCAACCATTGAATAAGGGTGGCGTACACCAAATAGATGTGTCTATAGGTGTTCGAGCTGAAATGGCAGCAATGCAAAAGAAGCTCGACGCTATGGAACACAAATTTGCAGCAGCCTCCCTAAACCCAATGTCGCTCCCCAAAACTGTTTGTGGGTGCTGTTCTGATCCGTCTCATTTAACGGAAGAATGTCCATTAAACTCTGCGTTTCAAGGTCACGAGCATTCTAATGCCGCATTTCAAAGACCTAGAAACGATCCATATTCTTCCACGTACAATCAGGGTTGGAGGAATCACCCGAATTTTGCTTGGAACCAACAACAATCTCAAAACACGGTTCCAAACACGAATCAATTTCAAAGGGCTCTTCCTCCACCACAGCAACCCCTTCAACTCACTCAGCACCCCTACCAGTCACAAAACTTCCAAAATCAGGTCAACACTCCTGCACAGTCTAATCCTATGACCTGTTCTGACGAGTTCTCTCAATTCACTCAAACCATGAAATCACTTTTGTCAAATTTCATAGAGGTTTCGGCTGATGTTAGATCTTCCGTCGATGAGATAAAGAAAAACTCAGCGTCCCAAGCTGAGAGTATCAGAACGATGGAAGCTGAAATCGCACGACTTAAAGCCGAAATGAGTGCGAGAGAAAAAGGGAAACTTCCCTCTCAACCCCTACAGAATCCTGGGCATTACAATGTAAATGCCGTCACAACGTTGAGATCGGGAAGAGTGCTGAACAATCATGTCGGGGAAGGAATTGATGATATTGGAAATCAAATCAACACCCCGGCTGAGACCTTTCCACACACACACACTTCTCCTTCTGATCCTTGTTCTTCTACCCCACCATCTTCTCGCGAGCCTATTCTCCATTTCCCACTAGGCTTAACACCTCAGTATAGCCCTTCTAGTTCTCCACAGATGGTCCCCACACCTCTTTTGGGATCTCGTCTACCCCCTCTTCCTTCTCCTATAATGGACCCGGCACTTATTGCGAAAGCTCCTTACCCGAATCGGTTAAGGGGTAATAGAACGGGTCCACATATGGAGAAAATAATAGAAATGTTCAAACAGGTTAACATCAACATCCCTCTCCTAGATGCAATTCAACAAGTCCCCGCTTACGCGAAAATTCTTAAGGACTTGTGCACTAGGAAGAGGAAGACTCAAGTGCCGAAGAAGGTCTTTATGTCTAATAATATTAGCACTGCTTTTATTCCCCAGCTACCAAAGAAACGTAAGGACCCAGGATGTCCTACGATATCGATTTCTATTGGGGGTAAAAACATAAATCGTGCTCTTTTAGACCTTGGCGCAAGTGTTAACCTACTTCCATATTCTGTATATGAGCAATTAGGGATTGGAGAGTTGAAACCTGCTCACTGCACTCTCCAAATGGCAGACCGTTCAATCACCAAACCAAGGGGTGAACTAGAGGATGTGTTGATAAAGGTCGGGGAATTTGTTTTCCCTGTAGAGTTCATTGTACTCGATACACAGCCTGTAGCAAACCCCCGGGGCCAAATTCCGGTGATTCTGGGTCGTCCTTTCCTTGCCACTTCCAATGCTGTTATAAACTGTAGAAATGGTTCAATGAACTTATCATTTGGAAATATGACCATTGAACTAAACATCTACAAAGTTGGAAGTCAACCATCAGAACCCTCTGCTCATATTCTAGATGTGTGCTCTGTCCACGAGATCGCTCCCGATAGTTGTGGAGCTGAGGATCTTTGCTTTCTAGATCTCGACGACATTACCACATCTCTGCTTGATCTTACACATGATCTTAGTGAGGACACTTTTCCTACACTTGAGTCCTGCACTCCTGACTTTTCTCCACCCGAGTCTGTATCTTTCACAGGCTCTGAGTTTCTTTGTAACTCCAAAAATCACTCGATGATCCCACCTTCTATTATTTCTCCGCCCACATTAGATCTCAAAATTTTACCTTCTCACCTTAAATATGCATATCTTGGTGAGAATGAGTCTTTACCGGTTATCATTTCCGCTTCTCTTGCATCAGAGCAAGAGAATACACTTTTATCGGTATTGAGATCTAACAAAGAGGCGTTTGGTTGGACCATGGCGGACATCAAAGGGATTAGTCCCTTGATAGTTGAACATCATATACATGTGATGGATGATGCCAGACCAACCCGAGAACCACAGAGACGGTTAAATCCCGTCATGAAGGAAGCGGTGATGAAAGAGATCGTCAAATGCCTAGATAATGGTATTATATACCCCATCTCCGATAGCCAATGGGTGAGTCCTATACATGTCGTCCCTAAGAAATCCGGCATCACTGTTATAACCAATGAGGCAAATAAGTTGATTCAGACACGCGCCCAAACTGGGTGGCATGTATGTATTGATTATAGAAAACTCAATGCTGCCACGAGAAAAGACCACTTTCCTCTACCATTCATTGATCAGATGCTAGAATGCTTAGCCGGACGTGAGTATTATTGTTTTATGGACGGATACTCAGGCTATAATCAGGTCCCCATCGCCAAAAAGGATCAAGATAAAACCACTTTTACTTGTCCTTTTGGTACCTTTGCTTACAGTCGCATGCCCTTTGGGCTATGCAATGCTCCCGCTACCTTTCAGCGGTGTATGATGGGGATATTCTCTGATATGGTAGAAAATTTTCTGGAGATCTTTATGGAAGATTTCTCGATTTTTGGAGACTCTTTTTCTGATTGCCTATCGAATCTTGACGCAGTTCTTACTCGTTGCAAAGAGAAGAACTTAACCTTGAACTGGGAAAAATGCCATTTCATGGTCCAAGAAGGAATTGTACTTGGACATGTTATTTCACAGAAAGGCATTGAGGTTGACAGAGCTAAGATAGATGTCATTCAAAACCTCCCTCATCCCAAAAGCGTCAAAGATATTCGATCTTTCCTTGGCCATGCGGGCTTTTATAGGAGATTCATTAAGGACTTTAGCAAAATTGCTAGACCTTTAACTCTTCTCCTGGCCAAGGATACGACCTTCCACTTTGACTCGGACTGTGAGACAGCTTTCGACTCACTTAAACACTCACTCACTTCAGCCCCCGTTCTATCGTCTCCAAATTGGGACTACCCCTTTGAGCTAATGTGTGACGCATCCAACTTTGCAGTAGGTGCAGTCTTAGGACAGCACATTGAAAAGATGCCACACGTGATATACTATGCAAGTAAGACCCTGAATGATGCTCAAATCAATTATACAACCACCGAGAAAGAGCTTTTAGCGGTTGTATTTGCATTAGAAAAATTCAGGCCTTACTTAATTGGCTCACCTATAGTTGTGTATACTGACCATTCCGCCTTAAAACATCTTCTGGCGAAGAAAGATGCAAAAGGTCGACTAATACGTTGGATCCTTCTGTTACAAGAATTTGATCTTGTTATCAAAGATAAGAAAGGATGTGAAAACGTAGTAGCCGACCATCTTTCACGCATCTCTTCTTCCTCTGTAACCCTGCCAATCAATGACTCATTCCCTGATGAACAACTCTTGAACGTATCCAATGAACCATGGTTCAGGGATATTGTGAACTATCTTGTCACGGGACTTATACCCAGCGTTTGGTCAAAACAGGACAAATACCATTTTCTATCCCAAGTAAAACACTTTTACTGGGATGATCCCTATCTGTTTAAATATTGTCCTGATCAGATCATTCACCGGTGTGTCCCGAAAGAAGAGTTCAAGAGTGTTCTTTTTTTTTGTCATGATCAGGCCTGTGGGGGTCACTTCGGTCCTAAAAAGACGGCGGAGAAGGTTTTGCAATGTGGTTTTTATTGGCCGACATTATTCAAGGACGCATTTGAGCATTGCAAAACCTGTACACAGTGTCAATACATGGGTAGAATATCCCGGAGAAATGAAATGCCTCAGCAACCCATTCTGGTTGTTGAAATATTCGATGTTTGGGGCATTGATTTTATGGGTCCTTTTCCCAACTCCTTTGGGAATTTGTACATACTGCTGGCGGTTGATTACGTCTCAAAGTGGGTTGAAGCCATTCCATGTCGTACTAATGACAGGAAAGTTGTCATTAAGTTCTTGAAAGAGAATATCTTTTCGCTATTTGGACACCCACGCGCTATTATTAGCGATAATGGGACACATTTCTGCAACAGGTCCTTCGAGACTCTGATGCGGAAATACGCAATCAACCACCGACTTTCTACACCCTATCATCCCCAAACGAGCGGGCAGGCTGAAATCTCAAACAGACAGATCAAACTTATCCGGGAGAAGACTGTTGCTAAGAATAGAAAAGACTGGTCGACCAAATTGACGGATGCTCTTTGGGCATTCAGGACTGCATATAAAACCGACCTAGGGATGTCTCCATATAGGATAGTGTTTGGGAAGGCATGTCACTTACCCGTCGAGATAGAGCATAAAGCATTGTGGGCTATTAAGGAAATAAACTTTGATCTAAAAGAAGCCTGCAACTTTCGGTAGCTGCAACTTAATGAGCTAAGCGAACTCCGCGATGAAGCTTATGATAACACTATAATTGTAAAAAATAGGACTAAGGTTTTTCACGATAAAAACATTTTGAGGAAAATATTTTCACCTGGTCAACAAGTCCTTCTTTACAATTCACGATTACACCTTCACGCGGGTAAACTTCGATCTCGGTGGAAGGGACCTTTTGTTGTGCGGTCTGTATACCCGCTCGGGGCAGTAGAAGTAGAAAATGTTAAAAACGGCACATTTTTCAAAGTAAATGGACATAGACTAAAGCCGTATTTTTCCACTGACCCCACGGAGGAGCTCTTGTTCTTACAAGAGCCAGTTTATTTGGATTAAAATTCCTCCGTCTTACCTTCATATCCTGTATATCACTGCATCATGTTTTGAATGAAGGTGAGTGAAAAGAATAAGTTTGGGGGAAGTTCTTCACTTATATATTTTGCCCCCACTAATAATTCCCCCCAGGCTTACAGTTTTTGTAGGTATAGCGATTGGTAACAGTGAGGACACTGTTGAAAACAAGTTTGGGGGAGGTTTGTGCTTATTTTTGCATCATTTGCATATCATCTGCATAAGCACAAAACATTTCTTTTAAAAATCTATAAAAAAATTTAAAAAAATTCAAAACCCATAAAAATTTAAAAAATTTCAAATATAAAAATATTTTAATATTTAAACTTTTTTTGTACATAAATAAGATAATAAAAGATTAGATAGTGAAAAATTGCATCCATGAGATTAGAAAAATTTAAGAAAACTAAGAAAATTAGAAGTTTTCTTATACGAACTAGTAATAAGTAGTTATGAGCCGTTGTCCCAAGGGTTAGTAGGATGAAGGACGTCACTAATCTGAGGATAAAACTAAGTCTGAAAAATAGTTTCTATTCTGGAAACCAAACATTTTGAACGTTGCTACCCTGCTATTCGCACTTACACACGTCTTGAAGCCTGGGATAGTAGAGGATACCTTGAAATGTTCTTGTCTTAAAGCCGATGTATGAAGGAAATAAAAAGAAAAAGTGAATAAAAAATATATATAAAGTGGTGAGAAAAATGGACACTGGTTTTGTTATCACCGAGGGCATTAAAATGTATAGCGAGGGTGCTTCTTCACCTAGTGCCCTAAGGCCAACTGGTCTGGGAGTCACTGCTATGCCTGAGGTGGTGCAAGACGAGGAAAATACACCAAGTAAGCAAGCACAGGAGTAATCGGTCAGTTAGTACCTCAAGAAGTATTAACGGTCGCATGAAAGTGTGTGAGCAATCTCATCTAAATATTCATTAATTAAAAAGTACTGAGGCTGATGGGCAAGAGTATGATAACTTGAATTGAATTCTCCGGGTGTAGGGATGTCCTTTACACACACGCAGGGTTATATGATCGATGTTTGGAAGAAAGATAGGAATGAAAAATAAGACGATGTTTTATTGAGGGAGGACGTGATTTCTGACATCTTTTCATGACCATTAAGATAGGGCTCATAATAACCGAAAAGCTAGCTTAGTTGGAAACCCTAATTTTCAAGGATTTTCTTCTACGATTCTTTTCTTTAAATGTAATATTCATGATCTTTCTTTTATTATTGGATTTTGTGGGTGCAATCCGCTGAAAACCCTCAGGAGACAACACTCCTCCTACTAGGGACACCTAGAGGTTTAAAGGCTTATTGCACGTGCTCAGTGCAATCGTGTTGCCTACGAAAGTGTGCTAGTTAGTTTTTCTCTTTCTTTATTTTCTCCTTCTCTTTTTAATAAAACAGTTCGCTCGAGACGATCGAAATTAAGTTTGGGGGAATTTGATTAGTCGAAAATATTGCATCTTTTAACAGGCAATTTCCCTATCATTTGCATTCATATAAAAGTGTTCGGCATTCATATTTCACATATTAGCAAATCTGTCACAAAATATCAGATTACATGTGTTAGACCTTAAAACCGGCATTTCTAGGGAAATTGACTGCATTTCATAGCATGGCATCATTCCTATATATCGCAACTTGTGTTTCGAAGTCTGTGCAGGAAAATCAGAAGCTTGCTCAAATCTACACCACTAAAAGATACGCCAACACAATGATTTCAGTTCTGGTATCAATCCAAAGGGCAAAATACAAATCAACACATCAGATAAAGCCCCAAATGTTAGCCCAAGACCACACCAGAAGAACCAAGACATGAAGCCAACACATGGCCGCGTAACCGCGGCCGGAGCCGGCTTAAGCCGCGGTTCCGCGGCGGATCTGCCACGTCAGCACCTAAGCTTTGCATCAAAATTCTTCATTCAGGGCCCACATTCATCTCATATACTTCAAGTTCCAGAAAACTCCAGAGACTTCTGCCAGATCGGCAAACTAGGGTTTCTAATGCTTAATTAATCCTAGCTTAAAGCTTAAGCTAGCTCCTAACAAACTATCTTCTAGAAGCCTCAACAAACTTTTGGAGGAAATTGTAATTTCAAACCTAGACCTAGGGTTTGGGAGATCTATAAATAAGACCTTAGGCTCACTTGTAAAAGAGGATCCCTCCATTAGTTCATTTTAGTAGCCAATCTAGATCCATTCACTCTCTTTCTTCATCTTCTTCCACAAGTCTAGTGAGAAGGCTTGTGTGAAACCCTAACCCTAATTCCAATCAAAAGCCAAGATCCCGAGTACCAAATCGAGCAAGAAGCCTTTCAACCTTTTATGAGCGGAGCCGATCTTCAACAGAGCAAGTGGTCCAAGCCGATCCACGACTCACGGAGAAAAGCGACGCCAGATCGACAATTTAGTTCTTCCTCTTGTAGTTCTTGAGCGACTGTAATCAAATTGTTGATATAAATAAAAGGTGATATTCTTTTATCTTGTTTTCTTTAAATTCTTGCATCATGATATCTTTTCAATTCTTGAATGCTTTCTGTGTGATGATGTGTGAATAAACTCCGCTCGTCGAGGAGTGGAGACGATCAATAGAATGATGATGTAATATATCTGAAAACGATTCTTGATTCCTACGAGTTTTGTAAACCCTAGCAAGTTCAAGAATCAACGACCCAATTTTGTTGCGATGCTTTCTTGATTGATATCGCTCGAAATTGGGGAGTTACGATCGTTTCTTGAAATTGCTAGAGGCTAGAATGTGAATGATATCGACGAAAGAACAAGGGTTAAAAGATGAAACCCTAGTTTCACGAGAAAGCCCTAACTCTCGTCGATCATCATCGATCTAGTATCAATTCTTCGAAGGACAAGAACACGATATCTTGAGATTATATCACATCTATAGATCCGATCGATTCCTACGAGCCTCATTTAGATTCTTGACATTTGGTTGGAAATATCATCGAAACCTGATTCTTGATTGTTTATCATTTTCTTGATTTTTTGAATAGAATAGTGACACTTGAAACAATTGATAAATCTTGAATCATGCTTTCTTTTCTTTTCGATTAACTTTTCAATTCAAACAAATCAAACATTGAAACGAATCGCACAATCCCTGTGGACGATCCGCACTCGCTTACAATCTACAACTGACACCGTAATTAATTGCGGTCAAATATAATTCTTTGGTTGTGATTCCTTTATACAATTTTCTAAATACCGATATAAGATAATGTTATTGATCAAATGAAACCATTATCGGGAAACAATTGATTCGATACTTACTTTTACTACACAACGAGAAATATTCTTTACAATCAAATGGCGCCGTTGCCGGGGATCATTTGATTTACACACACAATCGGAAAATATCATCAATCACGTGGCGCGCAGCGCAGAGCGCAGCGCAGCTGCGCTAGCGCGCCCGTGTTTGACACGTAGCACGCAGCGCAGAGCGCAGCACAGCTGTGCTAGCACGGCCGTGTTTGACACGTGGCGCGCAGCGCACGGGATCTGAAGCGTTGCTTCAATTTTAAATTTTGAATTTTAAAACAGAGCTTTGCTCTGATTGGGTGCGCTGCCTAGGGCGCAGCGCTCCTGGCGCTGGCATATCTGCTTTTGACACGTGGCGCACAGCGCACGGGATCTGAAGCGTTGCTTCAATTTTAAATTTTGAAATTCAAAACAGAGCTTTGCTCTGATTGGGGGAAACACCACATTCAAGAGAACGTGCAAAACGGTGGATTTTGGGTACAGTCCCGAATCACATGGAGGCAATGAGCGATAGGAGGGGATTCGTCTCTCCCGATATTGAGGGTTGATATTGCGCTGTGCTCGATTGGCTATAACAGGAAGCCCCTTGCCAGGGCTGATACGAAGATTTACTGGTAAGTGTTATCAGTAGTTTCTCGGCCCGTTATAAGCCTCATATCGGCACGACTTATCGATTACTGGGGTCTGACGTTTACCACCCCTAAACTAGATATGCGACATATTATACGAAGAGACAGGACTGTACGGTAGTGTTACTGACAGGCTTTACAGGAGTATGAACAGGCTTGCTTGTTGATTTTCTGATCGCTCAATACCCGGATAGCCGTTACGTCGAGCTAGTATCGCTGACGGGTTGTGGGTGCCTGATATGATCATCACCTACTGCCGGCGTATTGACGAGTCTTTAGAGTCCTACACAGAGGTTTACTGGCTCAGACAAAACGAAGTAGGAGTACATATGTGATATGTGCGGGACCGAGATTAATACGAGTATGTGATACCGTATTCTATTCTCGCGATTAATGATATCGGTCGGTTATATGAGATATAGTCGGGTTATCGAATCAGGTGTTGATTCGATAAAATGATACAAATAATATTACTCGGTCATATGAGATATAGCCGGATTATTAAATCAAGTGTTGATTTAATAATTTAATGTATAATTATATATTTGATATATTAATTTACATTAACTAATATTAGCTCACTTAAGCATTTCTTTTCTCACTTATGCATTTAATATATATGTGATATATATTAATTGTATTTCTTTGTGTATCATGCTTGATGATACATGCTACATGGGTGTATGAGACTCACACCATGCTCATGATAATGTAAGGTTTATTTATTTAAAGTAAATCCAAATTAGTTGGAAATTAGTCACATGGGTGGAAGCTTGTGGACCCATTGACTTAGTCCACTAGTTTTATCTTACCTTAGATATTTATTAACCTAACCATTATCTAAAACCATGGTAAAGTCTCTACATGAGTTAAATGAGATATTTCTCACCCATGGTTGCCATAACATTATTGGCTTCATCTTCTTCATCAACAAGAGAGAGCTCTCTAGGTTTTGGAGAAGTGAGGAAAAATAGTGAGAAAATTAATTCTAAAGTGAGCAAAAATCCCACTTCATCATCTTCTACTAGATTATCCATTTAATTTAGGGTGTTAGCTTCACTAATCCCTAATTAGTGAAAAGGTAGCTTGGGTTAGTGTCTCCTCGACGTAGATCATTTTCGGCCTCGAAGACTTTGTGCAAGCTTGTTCCTTTCATCTTGTGGAGCCATTCTAGAGTCCGGAAGATCACTACTTTGAGCGAAAGGACTGCTACAAGGAGCTATTGAAGTGAAGGACCGGTCTACAAAGGTTGTATTCCATATTCACTTAGATGTAAATTAGTTTACATGTTGTTTCGTCTAAATCTCTAGTTAAGATTCTAAGGTTAGGATTGTTTAGCATGGCAAATTTTTGAAAATGGCATGGACGATTCCTCCTGAAACCTTGCTGTCGTGCTAGACATTCCTACAACAACGCAATATAGGTTATTATGGATCGACTCACCAAGTCGACTCACTTTATTCCATTCAGAGTTGGCCAGTCAACCGAGACGTTAGCAAAGAAGTACATGGAGGTAAGCATAAATCTAAAGTAAGATTTAAACTTTCAAGATGTACCATATTTGATACCCATGAACTCATGCAGGAGATCATGAGATTACATGGAGTACCTGTTTGCATCGTCTCCAATCGTGATACATGATTCCGATCACAATTTTGGTATAGTCTGCAAGCTAGTCTGAGAATGAGTCTGAATTTCCGCACGGCTTATCATTCACAAACGGACGGACAATCCGAGCGAACAATTCAGATTCTGGAAGACATACTAAGAGCTTGTATGCTAGACTTCGGGGGTTCGTAGGAAGATCACCTACACCTTATGGAGTTTTCATACAACAACAGCTATCAGGCAAGTATTGGAATGGCATCATTTGCAGCACTCTACGGACGGAAGTGGTGTTCACCGCTAAGTTAGGAAGACGTTGGAGATCGTGAACTCCTTGGACCAGAGATGATCGTGGCAACTGTGGACGTAGTTCGCACGATCAGGGAAAGAATGCGCATAGCACAAGACCGACAGAAGCATTGGGCAGATGCAAAGCGACGACATCTGGAGTTCCAACCTGGAGAACATGTATTCCTGAAGATATCTCCAAACAGAGGAGTGATCCGCTTTAGCAAGAGGGGTAAGCTAAGTCCAAGATATATAGGACCATTCGACATACTCGAATGAGTTGCAGAAGTGGCATGTCGTTTAGCACTATCACCCTCATTGGAAGGTGTGCACAACGTGTTCCATATATCCCATCTATGATGATATATGAGCAACCCCGGCCACATACTCGATCACTTAGAGCTCACAGTACAGACTGATCTAATTTACGAGCAACAACCAGTTGAGATTTTGGACCGAAAGATGAAGACATTACGGAATAAGGAAGTAAATTTAGTCCGAGTAATGTGGAGAAAGGATTCGCCAGGAGAATCAACATGGGAACGAGAAGAAGATATGCGTGCAAGATACCCAAATTAGTCTCTATGTAATTGTAAATTTCGAGGACGAAATTTTATAAGGAGGGTAGAATGTAATGACTCTAAAATCTTTGTACAGAAAATTTTCCGGTTAATACAAAAAAGAGTATTAAAGCCTAAGCTTGAGTTATAAGTCACTTTTGTTAAATAAAAATAAAACTTGTTGCTCACTGGTAAAGCCTCTACACTGCTGTGACGTAGCATGTGTGTTCGATTCCCATCAGACACAATTTTTTCTGAATTTTTCTTTTTAACTTTTTGGAAGTCCAAAAGATTACACGTGCAATACACGGGGAAATGAAAAGTTCAGAAAAATCAAGCATATGGAAAATGGCGTAAATACAGGATTTATCAGATGGCACGAATCTCGAGGCCAGATCTCAAGAATCAACCGGCGGAAATGAGCATAGGGCCGGCGGGGACGATCAGATCAAGGCCAAATTGATCCATGTTTTGCACACACGTCTCTTCAACTCCCCTCAACTCCTCTGCACAATTTGATTTCCCTGCAATCAAAAAGAGATCCTTCATTTCACCAATTAATATCATTTTAATACTTTTTAATCCACATTTTTAATTGTCAAATCCTAATTCTCTACTATAAATACAACCCCATGCCCTATCCCTTCACCATTCTGAAAATTCTAACAAAAACTCTTTCAAAAGTTCCTAAAATAGAGTTAGCGAGTAAGCTTCTTCCGTCGAAAATCGAAGCCGATTCCGAAGCCCCCGCGACATCACGAAGCCTCCCTCCTCTTCCTTAACCATTTCCTAAGTTCTTCAAACCGTAAGTCCCTCCCAAACTCTCTTTCTCTTCCTTGAATTTCAACTTTAAAACTTTATTGGTAAGTGGAGTTATTACCGATATTCTTTTTCTAAACCATAGAAACTCCTTCTCTTTTATATTTTGATCAACCTAATTTTTTCACAATACTTATAATCTTAAATACCAATATTTAGAATCAAGTTTAACCTAGAATCTCATGTGAAATATCCGTAATTAAACTTTTTCATTAAAATATCTCGAATTTTAATATCACTCTTTTCGTTTTCAATAAGACTGTACCTTTAGGAAAAACTTCATGAGGTAACGACCTATCCTACACGTACACTTTTATTTCATAGCACAATGCCTATTTGTATGTATTTTTGTTTCGTATAATATTCTTTATAATAAAATACCACATACTTTAAAACCGGGTTTCTTTTAAAGCGGTATTTCATATTCCTTTACAATTATGCATCTACAACCCTCGTTAGGGGACCCGCTAATGGATGGTGCAGATTATCGCACATCTTGAGGATAGTAGAACGAAATGCAGCACTCCTCACAGAATATTCGATCTCGAAAGGATATAAATACGTTTTTTTTTAAAAACGAATTTTCTAAAATAAATCTAAATTTTTAAAAAAATTTAAATTATATAAAATTAAAAATCCATATTTTCATTATATTATGAAACTATATGTTTATAAAAATCAAAGATTAAAAAAATATCAATAAAATACCATCAAGTTACTAAAAAGACTAGTTATCAGTAAAATACCATAAACTTTCCAAAGCTAGATATTCATCATTAAAATACCTCAATACTTAAAACACATGCTCATAAAAACCCTAAGTAATATAAAACCCTCTCGAGGTTTTACTTTTAACTATATTAAAATATTTTCATAAAACCCCCTCGAGATATATAAAACACTATTTTAAGGACTTTAGTAAATATAGATTTAAGCGGGATCAATTCTCTTAAGCCCAGGGAGCTGGAGAAAGTGAGTACTTGCCTATTCAGGTTAGAAAACTTAATAGGAATTATCAATGACAATTGTCTTGGAAAAAAACACAAATCCTGTCGTTCATGTGCATAGTTACCGATAATTCCCGAACCTAAAAATTTAAGAGTTAAACCAGTCTGAGTCCAACCTCAAACCCGAATCCAAACTCAAACACGAATACTTGATCATGAACATGAATACTTGAATTCAAACATGTATACTTAACTTGACTTAACCGAACCATGGTTATAACTTGACTTGAACTTGACATGTCTACTTGAATACATGATTATATCCTGAACATAAATACTTGAACATTTTGTATTCATGGTTTCGGCAAGACTTGTAAACATAATCTATACAATATATTACGTGGGGATAAAGGGGTAGATTGGTACGAAACGTATATCGTAGCACGAGAGGTCACTTAAAAGACACCTACATGAATTCTCGTACCGTTATCCCGTGGGTTATGACGGGACCTTATACTACATGTTACCATAGTCCACGGGGTAAGATGGACTCCTCTCGTATACATGAATACCTTCCTTACCAAACTACAAACAACCACGTTATAATAATTATCATATACCGGTAACCAGACATATATTTTACCTGTTCATTTCTCTTTATATATTATCTTCTCTTTCTTCTTTTGGGACTTACTGAGTGTTAGTTCGCTGACGACATTTCTTTCTGTTTCTTTCTTTGGAATGTTCGTCAGGAGGACCGAATTCTGAGGAGATAGAGCCGAACCAGGAGGACTTGGACTAGCTTACCGCTCAGCCTGGCTACTAGTTCCTCTACACTTATTTTCTGTATGCCATTGTTTAGGCATTTGCTTTATATCATTATATTTTTTTATTTCAAACAGTTGTATGTAAAATTGAATGTAAATAAAGTTGTTGTTTATTTTATTACTCTTGCTATTCTTATTCATTTCTATAAATTGCTTAATTACGCTTAACGTATTTATTTCATAGTAAATATGTCGCGGCCTGCCACATCACCGTTTCCGTCTACTGGAAAGCGGGACGTGACATCGTCGGTGCCATATTCGAACAAGCCTTCGCTATAGGGAGCATGAGGTTCTTGACCAAATACAACGTCAGCTAAAAATATGGATTTCTTCTTCTTCTGAAAGCCGAGAGCAGCACCTGACGATAGAAGCTTTCACTTTACATGTATCTTAGGACAGCCTGTCCCGATTTCTGAGCCAATATCCGACTCAGGAGACGCTGCAGCCGTCACGGCGCCACGGGTGCTCACATCGGGTCCTAGTCTAGCCGTTGACATCGTTGGAAAAGCACGTGGGACTACCACCGCACCGCCCTTTCTTAAGAAAGGGCGGACCACTGCGCGTAGTCTCAATGGGACCGCGGGATTGATGGCCGGAATGGAATCCTTATGGTCAAGGAGTATTCGCCTCTGTTCTTAGATTTTGAATCCAACAGCTATCAAAGAAAATCTTTCTAGTATTAGAAAAATTAAGGGGAAATATTTCCCAAATAGACTTTAGTTCTAAATATAATTTTATTCTATATGAAGCTAATACTTCAAACTGATGCGCTCATGTTTTTTTCTCGTGAGCGCTCATGTATTTAACACGTGAGCCCTATATGGGTTTTAGTTTGTCTGGATTCAGCGTTTTGCATGTGAGCGCTCACGTATTCAACACGTGAAAGCCCGTATGGGGCTTCTATCACAGGATTTAATCTTTACTGAAGCCGGAGGTCACATATTTTGCATGTGAGCGCTCACGTGTTCAACACGTGGAAGCCAAATCATAAAATTTAATCCTCCTTAAAGCCAGCGTTCACATGCTTTGCATATGAACGCTTACGTATTCAACACGTGGAACCCAAATCATAAGATTTAATCCTCCTTGAAACCGGCGGTCACATATTTTGCATGCGAGCGATCACGTGTTCAACAAGTGGGAGGGTTTCGTTCATCTTCTCGTAATTTTCTGACTCATCCTTTTCTTTTCCAACACTTTCTATTGGTCTGAGCTTGGGAATAGTTCCAACTAACACCATGCGCAACATATTTGTGTCGAGACTTGAATGATCCTCTTTATAATTTGAAGAAGTGTTCATCTTTTCCTTCACTTTTACAGAGAAAGAACCATTTTCGTAGAGAAAAAATCATGGTTTGTAACCGCGTGCATACTCCTCGACAACCATAAGAGGTGCCTATCGGGGAGATTATTCCTCGTTTCGACGCACGTCTAACGAATCCCACTTTTACGAATGCTCGGCATGACACGATGATGCACGAGCTCATGATTCATAGAGGATCTCCTCTTCCTGCCGGCTCTTTCTGGCTTCGCACGATTTTTCTCGTCGTTCTCACCGATGTTCTTCCTCATCCGGCGGAGATGATTTTGGCGACGCTCAACGCAGCAGAGAACAAAATTGACTGCTTTCAGGAGGTCGGTCTGATCACTAAACCTTTAAAGGACCGCTCCATCCACTTGATGAGGCAAATACGGGCTCGATGGGCTGTCATGTTTGTTTTTGCCGACGAGTACGACGCTGATCAGAGAGGAGGAACTTTTCGCGAAAATCGTCGTTTCGATACGGTAGAGAAGGCCGGGAGAGAGTTAGAGAACTTTGTATACTGTTTTGTTAACCCATATAGTCCCGATCTCATGTTTGGTGATATTTTTCCTATAGATTGAAATAAATATTTAAATGTGTGTTTACTATTTGAAGAATTTCCCACGTTAAACAATTTCCTCTATCAAACCCACATACCTCCATCTATATAAGCCAAATAAGGAAACTTTCCTGCTCGTGATCCCTCAAATGGAAGCAATATATGACTAAAGCTAGCTCCTTTTTTTACTGTTGAAGTTACCGCTTCAGCGAGGGGAAAATATCTGATTAAATGCTTGTATCAAATTAGGACCTAGGATTCAAAAGACAAAAAAAATCATATGCAAGAGCGCGAGTAAATTTCTCTTGATGATGGTCTATTTGTTTGCAAAATAATAAAAAGAAAATTTTCAAATAAAATAGGTTTCTTATAGAGCTTTTGTAATTCAATGAATTACAATTCTAATTCTTTTATAAGCAACAATGTTGCAATTATGTTAAGACAAAAGACAGGTTATATTTTGCCAAAGAGAAAAATTAACTCAAAGGTATATTCTCTGATCTTAGAAGATGATGTCGCTATAATCATTTTGGTAACCAAGAAATTGTTCCGTATTTAGAATGCATTGTATTTCGATGAAAGAGAAAATAATTAAATTAACTATATATCTTAGAAGCTATATTTCTTATCTCACCAATATATATAGAGTCAGGATGCCACAATGACATATCAAATTAATGAGATGGGCATCCACCATACCAATATCCAAAAGCCAAAATATCAAGTGGGAATGCTAATTAATTAAGGATAGCTCATTTTGAACTAGCCTAATACATAATTTCATC
Organism: Agapanthus africanus; assembly: GCA_030015575.1. Lineage (NCBI taxonomy): Eukaryota > Viridiplantae > Streptophyta > Magnoliopsida > Asparagales > Amaryllidaceae > Agapanthus > Agapanthus africanus. The sequence continues at coordinate 158,271,098 of JASDDO010000014.1, read as the reverse complement.
ACCTTGATCTCCTTAGCGGGTTTGATCGACACAAAATAATCCCATTTTGATGATGTTCGGATTTATTTTGTATGATTATGATCTTGGTTACGTATATAGTTTGTGAATCACAGAGATACAGTTGAGAGAGAGAGGGTTACGTACATAGTTTGTGAATCGCAAGATACAGTTGAGAGAGAGAGAGGGTTGCGTACATAGTTTGTGAATCGCAAGATACGGTTGAGAGAGAGAGAGGGTTGCGTACATAGTTTGTGAATCGCAAGATACAGTTGAGAGAGAGAGAGAGAGAGAGAGAGAGAGAGGTCCATTTAGCATGGAGAGGACAGTGTCCTTCAGCTCCAAGCCATGTTCTATCGATTTGGGTATATCTTTGTGAAAGCAGCCCTAGATTGGACATACCCTGTGATTGGCCCTACACCTTTGCAAATGTTGTGACAATGAGTGTTTATGTATCATGATCTTTTTTTGAGAACTAATCAATTTTTCTCTGGTTTATTAATCTTAGACATGCTAGCCATATGGAGGCTAGAGAATGTTGGTTTAGGGAACGTTTGGTTGCAAGATTTGAGTTGGCTTTAGGAGATTTGAAGTCCAAATTCACTAGGAATAGCTAGTTTGTTGTTTCGTTTGCAAGGCAGAAAATGGATTAGGTTTGTGCCACGATAGATTTTTCGTCTTTTTAAAATCCAAAACAAAGCTGAGATCTGCAAATAATCCATGTCCACGTAGAACCAAATAATGTTTAAAAAAGAAGAGAGAGTTTAGAGTTATCCCTGCTTAATTTAATAATGAAATCCATTTTGTTTTATCTAGCCAGAGGTCAAAAAAGTACACTCACCTCCTTATACTTACCTCCAATTCCTTGTTTTGAAATCAATGTAACAATTTAGTACAAACCAATAAGAGGATGGAAAATTTGCAAATCTTTACAAACTATTCGGTATAAACAAACAAAAAAATCCTAAATACATAGATTTACACTTTTAAGGATTTGTGAAACCATATTTTGTAGTCAAACAACCAAACAGCCGCCATTTACATAGCATGCATGAAATCATAGGCCCATATTGATCAAATGTGTTTCATCATTATTTCTTCTTATTATTATTACTAATCTTCTGCAAAGCAGAATTTGAATTCAAGCCCATTGCACGAGTGTTTCTAATACAAAATACCTGTATGTATGTATGTATATATATATATGTTTGTAACTTTAAATCATGAGGAAACAGGATAATAGCCAGCAATAACTTGCATATAATAAACTATACGGTTCTACATGTTAAAAGTTCTCTGTAAAAATTCCGGACGAATTGGAGCTTTCAGATAATGGATCAAATGTTCACAAAACGAATGGGTTTTACAAGCCGCTAAAAATTTATTGCATCAAAAGCACTTGATCCATTTCAAACCACTTGCTTATTTATATAGAGAGAGAGAATAATGGAGAAAAGATGCCATAGGAGATAATTTCCTTCTATGGCGTCGAAAAAGTACGCCCTCCGTCGTGTTTTCCGACAATCAGAACCCATCATGTTCATCGTTATCATCTAAGATGTGGGTACACCAAATTTCATGTGATTCTACAACTTTTTCACCGTTGAATTAGTGGGTTCAAAATTAACGGTTTACCGACAATAGAACTTTTTACATTGCTAAATCAACGGTGAAAAAGTTGTAGAATCACATGAAATTTGGCGTACCCACATCTCAGACGATAACGATGAAGATGATAGATTCCGATCGTCAGAAAACACGATGTGGTACGTATTTTTTCGACTCCATAAAAGAAAATTCCCTCCTATGGTATCTTTCCTCCATTATATATATATAAATATTATTGCATCAAAAGCACTTATCCATTTCAAACCTCTCTCTCTCTCTCTCTATATATATATATATATAATGAGAGAGAGATAGAACCATCAGATCCTACCGGGCGGCCGACTTTACGTTTTTTAAAAGCACGAACCTGAATGAGGACCGTTGGATCTTATGTTCTTAATCAACGGTTAAAATTAATTCAGTTTAATAAATCGTTAATAAATAGAAGTTAAATATTCTACTTCTTGATTTTAGAAAAAATCAAAAGAAATATCAAATCCTTTAGTATTACCGGCACAATATTTGGAAGTAGAATATTCACTTTCCATTTATCAATGATTTATTAAGCTGAATTAATTTTAACCGTTGATTAAAAATACAAGATCCAACGGCTCTCATTCATATTCGCGTTTTTAAAAACGTGAACCCGCCCTATAGGATCTGTACTATATAATACGGATCCGTTAAGACGGGTTCTCGTTTTTTACTTCACAGATCTGAATAACAGCTTTTGAATCTATCCTTTGCTTTGAACGGATTGGATTAAAACAAATTAATAAATCCATTAAATAACAAAGTAAATATTTTCTTACCTAATTTTTGGGATCCGTGTGTATCTCTGTTCATTTATTTTGGATAATATGGATTATGAAATATTTTGGGTAATATTGTTGTAGAATCATGAGGAATGAATTTGTTGGATATTTTGATATTTTATCTTTGGGTTCATTAAAAATATTTTTAAAAAAAAAGGGAATTCCTAATCTACGGCGTATTTTAACTATCTGATCCGTTCAAGTTGATCACCATACCCTCAAATGTATATGTATGAAAAATTAAAGAATTTGAAGACCTCTGGCCTATGCATCGGATGACGTTTATGTTGCATTATCGAAAGACGTTCATTTTCGCACCGAGCGATGCATAGGCTGGAGATCTTCAAATCCTTTGATTTTAATGCACATACATTTAAAGGTGGGGAGTTCAACTTGAACGGATCGGATCGTTAAAATATGTCATAAATCGAGAGTTCCCGTTTTATAAAAACACGGACCGATTTGTAATTCACTCCTCTCTTTCTTTATATATATATATTTGCTTTAATCGTATAGGAGCCTAGAAGGAGATTAGCTTGAGCCGGTGCCGCCCATCATTACAAATGGCTAATATAATGGTAAACGGATGCCAAGTTTGGCAACACATTTTTCAATAATATACTAAATCCTAATTTCAATTTAACTTCATTAATATGACACGATGATTTCGAAATAGCCTGTTGGCAAATAGGCCTTAGTATATCTTGGATCTGTTTCCTTCAAGCATGGCCACACAAGAAAATTTGAACACGCCCAAATAATGAATTTGAATGTTTTTATTTGCAGCAAATGTTGCATATACATACCATTGAATTTGTTGCATGCAAAAACATGTTATGCAATTTTATCTTGTTGCAAACCCAACACCTCCTTAGTCTCACATGCGCATCTTAGAATTCATGAGTGTTTTAAATCCAAATCGATGTTCAAGGAAACCACCTTCTTAATTTGCCTTTTTTGCCTTAATTTGTGTCGGGAACTCATGTGATCGATGCTTCTCTTATATATCTTTTGTGTCACATGGAAAGTTGAGATTCTTGTCCTTGTGTATATATTAGAACTCACTTCTTAATTTGTACGAGCAAGCATGTGACTAGAAAAGGAGATGGGTTCATGCATGTGTCCAGAGCTCGCCATCTTCATTTCGAGCTAAACCCAGCTCTCCTAGTCGAGCTCTCCATTCTGCGCGCATGTTTGAAACGGTCACCCTTTTTTAGCCATTGTAATCGTGATTATTGATTCATTAAGTCGCCATTATCCCATATTTTATTGTTGTGGCTATTTCTTGGGTAACTTGTCAAAAAATCCCCCGGCTCTCTCAGGAGTTGTCTACAAACCCCCTAGTGTTCTCAAAATTGTTGGGAAGAGCCTACTGCAAAAAATCTTTATGGAAAAAACCTCTAAGCTGTATTTCATTTAGGCCTTTTGTCGGGAAAGAAGTATATTTGACGGGAAATTAGATATTTTTGTGGGGAAAAAGTATATTTCAAGTGGAAAATGAAAACAAAATAGATATTACAGACAAGTCTCCAGATATTACATGCAACTCCTCTGTAATACCCGGTTCTTTTATATACACCTATATCCGTATATCTCTTTAACATATAAAATTTATTTATAATTATTTATTTGTTTTCAAAATCCCATTAAACCCGGACCTTAAATTTCATTTCCTCCAGCCTATGCCGTTTTCCATTTTGCTAAACCCAAAACAAACCTTGTGTATATTTTCGTCTAAAGACAGCCCCTGAACCCAAACCCTAATTCCAAATATTTATCCTAAACCAAAATCACGAGCCCATTCCTTTTAATAACTCAATTTCTTTTATTAACACCAAACCCAAATCCCTCCTTTTTATCTTTTCCATTATTTCCTCAACCCACGAAAAACTTTTAAAGGAATTTGAATTGAAAAGCCCGGCCCTTTAAATTCCCTCAATTCTAATAAAATCCCTCAGCCCAAATCCTCGGCCCCATTCTTTTCCCTCATCTATTATTTGATTTTCCTCTAAATCCCCTTTTCTCTTTAAACCCAGCCCAAGCCCGCTTCCCCTCACCCGCGCTCATTCCTTTATTTTTTAAACTAAATCTCTTTTTTTTATTCTCTGGCCCGGCCCAACTCCCTCAGCCCGCGCCTCCAACCCGACCCGGCCCGCTCTTCACCTCCTTCCCTCCAACGGCTACTTCCCAAAATCCCCGCCCACTGTTCCTCGACCCGCCTCCTCCGCTCACGTCTGCGCCCACGACGCGCACGTTTCCCTGCGACCCGCTCCCTCAACGTTCACCCCTCCTTACTCCCATCACTTTCCCTCATCCCTCACTCAACCCATCACGAAACCCACTGCACATCCATCCCCTACCACCGAGCCTCACCCGCTTCCCTCGCCGACGGCGACGACCCCACCACCTCGTACAACCCTCATGACCCCCGTCTCCCGCACTTCTCCCTCCTCTTCACCACCCTCCTCGCCTCGAGCCCCTCATTCCCGTTCTCCCTCTCTCGAACCCACAGCCAAGCTCAAACTCCCTGCGCCCATCACTGGCCACACTGCGCCCTCTCGCAGGCGATCGCCTCATCATCGTCGCCATCATCTCTGCTCTCTCCCTCTCGCTGTTGTTTCCCTCTCTCAATCTTTCTATCCCCCTCTACACCCTCTCTTCCTCTACTCTCTCTCTCTCTCTCCCTAACTCTCTCTCTCTAAATCCCTCTCTCTTCCTCTACCTCTCCCTCTCAAACCCTAGACGGCGAATTCATCTCCCCGCTACACCACTGCCCTCCATATCGACTACCAACAGCACGAGCCCCAACATTCACGAGCCTCGGCCGCATCCTACCCGACCCAAGCTCATTCCGAGGCGCTGTCGTCGCCGTTCGTCGCGCGTTCGTGACGTTACCGTCACCGTACATCCCCGAGACATGTCCAGGTAAGTTCTCTACTTGCTACATGCTAGTTTATGATAATTACAAATTACAATCGTGTATATCTCATGTTTTACTTTTCTGTTAAATATTACGTCGCAACTGTTCGATGCATGTTCTCAATGGAAATCGTCATTTAATTTGGCGGAACTCTATAGTATAGTCTGACCCGTATGGATGTGAATCTAGTGTGTGAATTTCATTGGATAATATGACCGTTAATGACTAAAACGACTACCCCTAAGTTTACCAGTAAAACGGGAAATTTCTTGTATCTGAAAACCATTAAAATCACCATAAATTATATACACACTGGAATGATGCGTTCGAGGGCTTAATCGAAGCCGACTTGACGAACTATAACCCTATGCAAGTTTCTAATTGTTTCTGTACTTTAACTGTGACAATATTTGGATCGGAGTGCGACTCTGGACTGCAGTCCAGAGTGACTCTGTTTGCTGTGTGCTGTCTCGTAATGGGTACCACACTGCTTCCTTAACTCGTAGGTTGCGGAACTCCGCTGTTTATGAGAGGTGAATCCATTAGCTAGATAACACAAGTGGTTTCACCCTGTTTCGTCATCATTTGCTATTTAATCTGCAATTTAATAGATGAGGACGTATAACAGTCCCAACAGAATCAGAATTGACATACTAGTATTAAACAGTGCATATCTCCTGACGGACAGACGCGATTGAGAATCCGTCTGTTGCGTTGAAAACCTTACTGAAAACCCTAGACTTCATTCAACTGTAGCGTCGCTAAAATCTGATCCCAACTGGGATTAAAATGCGTTGCGAAACGGACTTCCGATTCTGAAACCGGATTTCCAGCCGTGAACGCTTAAAATGAAATGGCTATAATTAATGATCCTGGAACCCGATTGGCATGAAACTAAATTCGCTGGATAGATAACTGAACATAATATTTATTTCCCGTTCATCATTTCACTAAATTGTAACCGTATGATTTATGATAAATTATGTAAGTGGTAGATTATTGATTCATGACAACCTGATCATGCTTTACATACTGTTTACGCATCATATCATACACATGTCACTGTATTGATAACCTAGTGATAACGTGCATTACCCAGTGTTAGGTATTAGTGATGATTGTGGCAAGTACGTTGGTGTTCGTTTATCAGTGAATAAGTGAAAGTGATACGTACTTATACACAATCAGTGAACCTTATTATTCTATTGCATTGTCGACGTCTGTGAGACGCGTGTACGTGTAACTATAAGTGGTATGGGACACTTATGGAAGCTCTTGCATGGGTGTCATAGATAAGACACCAGGCACTGCCATTTACCTTAGGTATTAGTCGGGACGTGCTTGATGGAGGTCCTGCCTCCAGTTCTCGCTCAGACTTGTCACGGACCAATTGGTATTTGAGGTTATGGTTAGCATTTGATATAGACCACGGGGTGTGGGGTAGTTCGAGTGTGAATTCAACAGAATCTCGGGAGTCCCTTGCCGGCTTATATATATATGGAGATATATGGAGATTTACAGTGTATATGATTATTACAGTGAGTTACATATTGGGCCCGTGGTCCCTTGCCCTTGGGTTCTACCCTTGGGTGGAGGACACTTGCGAGTGGTTGACTCTCACACTTGGACTGACGATAGGTTTAGTGACCTGTACAGTGAGATTTAGAGACTGATAGGGATGATAGCATCGATATACATACTTACTGTGTTGACATACGTGGCATATCATTCTACTGCTTTTACTGTTCCGCTGCATTGATTACTGCATGTTCATACCTATACCGTCATTGATTTACTGTTATATATATATCTATTATCACTGTTAGAATTATCACATGAATATATATTTTATATTGCTATTATGTCTCTCTGACGACCTGAGTATGCATGCTCAGTGTGAGGAGAAGATTTAGCCTGGATCAGGACCAGACGTACATCACGGGCTTCTTGATTAGCTATCCAGGGTTATATATTTTGTTTCCCATCAGGTCAGTTCTTTATACTGTTTTGTTCCAGTTACTGCATTTCTCATTACCTGCGCATTATTTACTGATTACCATGTAAAGCTAGAAGCCGAAGTGTGACTACGGCAGGATGTTTCCTTGACCGTAGGAGCATGGCTGGCTTTGTCAACCCCTCGTATTCCGTATTTTGGGAAGCGGGGCGTGACATCCTCTGTATTATAACTGCCTTAAATCCAGCTGCAAACGACTGTCGGCCCACATGAGCAAGGGGCATTTTGGGGTTATACGAAAATACAGTTGGAATTGTATGCCAGGTTCTTTTTTATTTGACCCCGGGTTTTTTTAACAAGGCAAAAAAAGCCCAGGGGTTTTTACACAAGTTCTGAATGGGCCGGAGGCTTTTTGACAATTTACCCTTATTTCTTCAATTCCCTGAAAATTCATCTCGAAACTGACTCTCGAAACATTAAAACTTAAGAACTATCAAAAACTCCTTTGTACTTCTCCCTGCTCTATCTTCACCATTGCGAAAATACCATATCTCGCTCGTATCCTTTCAGAAATATTTATAGACTGTAACAGTTGAATACACCACTATTCATGACCGTCCGTTGAATATTAAGGAATAGGGCGTTAGGGATAGAGCTCAGCTCTTCTAGGCCTTCTTCCAATTGAAAAGTTTGATAAGCATTATTCTGACTATTTGATTATCTAGTGTAATTAGCAGCATCCTTGATTATTTGATTAACATGAAAAATGTTGGTTTCATATAACACATTATTTAGGGGCATCCTGACTTTCATTTTCCAGCATAATATGATATCCATGAGAGAGAAGGATAATGGAGAAGGTGGACAAAGATACATTAGAGGTTGCGCTTGGTAATATTTCACCTTTTTCTTCCAATGTGCAGTAAAGATGACGGTTTTATTTTGACTGTACACTCTAACTAGACAAAAAAAAAAGTACATATCAAGTATAGGCCAATACGAATCATGAATGGATCGATTAGAAAGTCTAACATGATTAACAAAAAGGTTGGAGTAGCATCAAGAAGCTTGACACGACTAACCGAATTTGACTTAATAAAAAGAACTCCAACTATATATAAGTGATTTTAGCTCCTATTAGAAATTAGAAAATCACATGTATAATCTCATATTAAAAGTTAACGTAGCAACCCAGCTTAACTAGCAGTCAAATTTGTCAAATTTACTTTATTTATTTATTTTGTAAGCTGTTTACTTTATGCTTTTATATATGTATCTTTCAAAATAGACCATCCACCGATATATATACAAAACAAAAAGAATTAATGATTGGCCTGATCATCACAAAAGATTATCCATTTAATAATTTGATCCGGTGCGAGCCATATACAACCGGATCAAACCAAACCTGATCGCAATCCATTTAATAATTAGATCCGGTACGAGCCATATATAACCGGATCAAACCAAACCCGATGGACACCATAGAGGGGTTGTGGGGGCTTCAACAACAAATGATGGCCTCACATTTCATAAGGCAATCAATGTCCATTAGCTGGTGGCGCAACCCTGATTAGGGATGCTGCATTTTTAGGCTGAATTTAAAGAAGGTTGAAGAAAACAAACACCGATTCCTTATAAAGACAATACACATCTCCTAAGTTGTCTACAAAAACTGCTTGGGCACTTGAATATTCCATTACAAGAAACACGCAGAAATCTCAATATACCCAACCCATTGGCCTTCAGTTAGAACTGCTTGAGAACTACATAATTTTATATAGCTTATAGCCTTATATATTTACTAGAGCATATATTCACAGTTACGACCATACTACATGGAAATTGTGCACTTTTTATGCAATGAAAAACTCTAATAATTTCTTTGGAAAACACGGTTTTTTGAGGAATTTTTTGAAAACTCATCATAAAAATACCTTCTCATCGGTACCATAGCCAATCCAATGGATTATCATCCGCGGGAACCGATCCGGCTGCAATAGTTCTTTTAGATAGTAATGATAACCATAAATCTTGAAGGTATGAATATTATGCAAAAATTGATTATCGCTTTAAATCGACACCTAAATTTTTTTCTTTTACTTGTAGTCAATTCTTTTGCACTTAGATATAAGGTAAGGGGCTTTTGCTGTTCCATTAAATATTCCAATGAGAAAAACCGAATACTTGTGGCTCATATTTCCTTAAAGAGGGTAAAATAGAGTGATGAAATTTTCTGTCATTTTTATTGGTGTATTGTTCAACATTGTTTCTTGAAGACCATGTAACACCCCCTACTTGGTTTTTCCTAATATTTAAGATGAAAAAGAAAAAGAAAAAGAAAAGAAAAGTAGAGCAATAATTGAAAAACTTAAAAAAACATGAAAGCATCATAATATTTGTTGGCAAAAACAAATGAAATCTAAAAATGGACTAAATCAAAATCATTTTGCAAGTGATTTGAGTTGGCACCTATAGAAGTAAGAAGGAGGTGAAGAAATTTTCTAATTTTTTTCCGACTTCGGCAAACACCCCCTTGTTTTCTAGAAATCATTGACGATATTTTTGAAGTGGAAAATGAGGATAGGTTACTATAGTTATTAAGTGGCAAAGAAAAAGGGTGCAAGAATAGAAATAAATTGTAATATCTGGAAAAATACTTAAAAATTCAGAATATATAATAGTCAATAGTTGAAATTTTTTTAATTCAGACTTGGTATAATTTCAGTGGTCCAACATTTCAATCATTGGGGCTCATGCATGCAATATATATAGGTTTAAGCTCCATTATTTGATATAAGGGGGTCACTGGAGAATGAGAAGAAAGGAAAGAAAAAGAGAAAAGAACTAAAGCCTTGATGGTCCTTTCATGATTATGGGTATCAATGTCTTCTAACAATAAAAATTAGACAGACCACATGGTGTTTTGTCTATTTTAGTGATCACTGAAGACGCAAACAAACTTTGCTCAGGATTCTTAATTATAGATAGAAAATAAGAATCAAATAATCTGAAACAAACCTCTATGACTCCTTAAAGGTCATCATGCTTTGTTCCCCTCATTTGGGGTTGGCATTGTTAAAAAAAACATCCTATGAACTGAAATTCAATTCTAAATTCAATCCGATCCAAAAGCTTAAACAGTTGAATAAATTTCTTCAAATATTTGTAATCTCTCTGTGTGTTAGGATAACACGAATTGTGTAGACCTAAAGAGGACGGAATCATAAATTTGTATCCCATATCATGACGTAAGCAGTTCTAAACTGTAATATCGAAAAGTCGACAGGTGAAAATATCACTCTAGATTAGATATGATCTTAACTCAAAAGCTCAACTTTAGGTATTTGTGTAGTTACATTTATACCTTTCCTTTTTCATTCAAATTTTACATACAAGACTACCTTAATCACATAAATACTTTGCGGCGTGGATTTTTCACAATCAATTGTTCTCATAATATGATGTACAAATAACAAGTAGAGCAGAACCTGATATTACTGGAGACGAATTTTCTGAAGTGTTTATCATTTAGAAGTAGTTTGATGGACACCACTACACCAAGAGATCAAGATTCTCTACTCAGCTTCCAAAAGAGCCAGTTCAATACGAACGATTTGATTCTGGCTGAAGCAAAAGGAAAAGAACATTCTACCAGCTTTCGCTATAACTTGTTACCGAATCACAGTTCGCAAAGACAACAAATTCCAGGAAATTAAAATTATGTATGCAGAAGTGATGACAATGTCACAGTACCGTTAAGAGATATTGACGGTACTCATTAGATCATATGCCCAAACAAAGGGTTTTTTTTAGTGAATTTAGACCCAATCAGAACTCCAAAACCAAGAATTGAATGTACATAAATTTAATTAGATTCGGTTCTGTAGCAGTTTTACCAGCAACTGTAGCTTATTTGCTGGCAACAGGAACAGAAGATGTCTCGGACAACTCTTTATTTGAAGTTGTCCGAAGTACATAAGCTGCAAAAATAAACCAATAGTCAACAAGAATGATCATAATTCTTTCTGGTGAAAGCCGTATTTATCTTATGTAGTTTATTCAGAGCACAAAACTCATTTTAGTGGATCAAGTAAAGATATGTGCGCATCATACTTCAGTAAATACATGGATCGGTAGCTTATATTAATGACGATCGGTATAGGTAAAACTAGAGAATAAAAGTGCCAAATCCTGAACAAATTAAAATTATCACTGTGCACATGCTCCAAAGTGTAGACATCTTGGCTATATAGCAAAATGGTCCCAAAGATCGATTAAGATGTTAGTGAACAGTCTCATGTGAAAAGTTTATTTCTAACAGGAAGATAAAAAAAATTCTCAATCATGTATATGTATATCAGAGGACTTGAATGATGATCCAACATGGAGAAAAGGTCTAAACAACAGTTGTGTGAAGGTGATAGAACAGCTTTATAAATAAAAGCATCGCAATCTTCCACCTTAACAAAGAACAACATAACAAACTCCCATAATTTACAAGTGAAGCACATCAAAGGATAGAAATAGGGTCAAGGGAAGGCAAAATAAAGTATTACACATACATCTAAAATTATTACAATAGTAGACCCAAGGAAGTAATGGAAATTAGTAATCAAATTACCTATTCCAAGTGACTTTGCTTAAAAGTCATGCAACATACAATACAACCACAGCATAAAGGTCTCTCAAAAATATTTTGGTGTCAGCTCAATGATGCCATTTTCTACTAGTTAAAGGATCAAGTTGATCCAAAGTGGTGTTCATTTGAGGGTAACAAATATTTTGTTGCTTGTACCATATGTTTGACTTAAGCAAGATGTAGTGTCATATGTTCTTTTAATTCGTCTGCTTGAAGAAATATTAGCCAGCTCAAATTGGTCCCATTCACCGCGCAAGCTCATATGCTGCTCTTAGGAAGCCACAAAGTCACTTTCCAGAAATAAAAAAATTGCATAGGATCACAAAGATAAGGTTAGAACTCCTTTTCCTTCAGTATGTAAACCGTTTCTTAAAAAAATTGTACCATTAAAACTTTTAAACTGCATAACATACAATATTTTGCAATTACACCACAGGCCATCATAATTCTTAATCGTTATTATTTGTCCATTTATGACCCTAATTATTATGGAAAAATATATCATTCTTAGAAGATTATCATAAAGTTTATTAATATCATGATGGTTCATTGATGAGTAAGAGATTTGAAGTAATGTTTTCCATTTGCAATTCAACAATGGGGTGCAAGATTTACTCAAGAAAAACAATGGAGTGCTAAAAATTCATAAGAATTGATTGAAAAACTAAGCTTATGAAATTGTTCCCATAGATAACTGATGTCAGCTTGATCTATCCCACACCCACACACCTTAAGCTGTTGGATTATGTGGTTCTTGGCACGGTGACAATAAACTTTGTTCTTTTTTTTTCTTTTTCTTTTTCTTTTTTTTTTTGTGGGGGGGGGGGGGGATGTTGGTGGTTGGGGGGTTGTGCATATACCCCTTACAATCCCGAGTATTTATATATTCCCCTTGCCTATGTAGCATAAGTTCGGATACGAATACATGACACAATGCAAGTTGGATTCACGGATTTGCAATATTCCAAAAATTAAGGATACGATTCGTTAGGATATGCTAGGTTTTGTTGTGTTATCTTTATAATTATACAAAACTAGGCAAACTAGGGAATATTCGGTCTCAAAAGGCATATCCGTGCTAATTGAACAAATTTTGTCCGTTTTCCTATTAGATACCCATCACGGGAGGCTTCTAAGACAGTGGGCCCCAGAACATGTTATCACTAGACTTTATTATTTCTTAAAAAGAAATCCAAATCTTCATAATTTTAGACACCACATTCTTAAAACGAGACCATTATAGTCTCATTAGTTAACTTACATCCATACCCAGAATATCTTCGTAAAAATAATTGTTTTGAAGATTAAAAATTCATTAATGTCCTCAATGGTTGAATTAAAAGGAAGCTCATGACTCTGATCATGTAGATTTTCCCCGTCAAAAATGAACATTACAACCAAGCTTAGCAGAGTTTAGCATAAGAAAACCTTCTTATTTTTCTTCATGGTAATTCTTCAACCACCCTCCACAATTTCATCTCCGTCTATAATAAATTCATATTTAGCATCTTCTTTATCTCGGTTTCTCAACACCAAAGAGCTCCACAACACCCACCAATGACTTCAATACACCTTCTAAAACCATCAGCCGCTTCCATCTTCTAGAGCCGAGATCGATCCCAATCCAATCTCAATCTTCCTTAAAACTCATGAGATATTTACAGCAAAATTCAACTTCATTCAAAACCATAATATGTTTCTGTGAACATCAAATAATATCCATATAAATTATCAACATAACCTCACCAAAATAAACATCGAAACTACCCACTTGATCTGCTCATTAACTATAGCCTCATACCCATCGACTAACATTTTCCTAGCAATGGACACATCACGAACAACAGAAACAGGTCCAATTCTCTATTCGACTCCTCGAACTCTCCAACAAAACCGAATCAAAGGCTTACTATTAGCCGCCATTTTCACAACACACCCACCATATTTCCCATTTCTCTCCGCGTCAAGCTTGCAATATGTTCCATGCGGGTGATGGAAGAGAGAGAATGACAAAAGGATAGGGTTACCACACTCGATGAATTAAGGGTTTACGGATTTGAATGAAAAAAAGAGAGGGAGAAGACAGTAAGGTATTTAATATATTGGATATATCCATCCTTAAACTAACAAACCCTCTTAACTGGCAGAAACCAAGTAAATAGGGTTTTAGTAGTGGAGAAGAATTTGGTGTCTTGTTTTAGAAATATAAAGATTTTGGTGTTTTTTTTTTTTGAAAATACCAAAGATTTAGTAGTCCAAAAAAAACAACTCATATTTGTTCATTCGATAGATAATTTCCCTTGAGAAAATGAATAGTATCTATAAAAAAAACTACAAAAATATATGATGGCAACTCAAACCGTAACAAATTGTACTATCTTTACTAAGCTTTCCTTCCTTGCTTTGCCTATATTATGTGATGTGGCAACAGATGCAATTTCTAGTGTTTTTAAAGTGTGACACCTTCATTAGTCTTTAAATTCTTGATCCCTCTAGATATTGCTATTATAACCCTAGATCTCATTGTTGAAGCTATTCAATATATTTGACGGCCCTCATGCGTCAACATTATTTTCCTTTCCCAAATATCGTAACTCAACTTTTCCAGAGAACTTGTAAGGACAATCCTTTCCAACGCTAAAATCCTACCAAACCCCTAACACAACATCATTTTTTACTCAATCATCAAGTCAACTCCGAAACCCATTTTTTAGAATGCTAAATTATAACTAAAACCCTAGAAACTTTTTTTTACCCAAAAACAAGATCTCAACATTCCGGTGTAGGCTAAACAATTCAACTCTTATAACAATCTCCATTTTGTTTGGTTACATCGCTTATCAGGTCTTAGATTCATTATATTAAAAATTGGTTATATCGGCCAATATACATTTATCGGCCGATCGCCAATAAATTTCATATGATATATGCATTTATCATTTTAACTTAAAATCGCCCGATATTTTTAGATAGTGGTATGTTTTTTATATACAGAAATATCATCTCGGGCTCAATTAAGGGTGAGCACGGTTCGGTTTGGTTTTTGATAAAAAAATTCGAATCGAAACCGAGCCGAAACTTTCGGTTCGGTTTATTCGACGGTTCGGTTTGGTTTCGGTTTAATCTCGGATTTTTCAATTGATATAAAAACTTATAAATTATTTCCCTAAAATTCAAATAAAAACTCTTAATCAAAACTAACATAGAAATAAACAATTATTGCTAAAATTTAAGACAATAATTCTACAAATTAATTGATTAATAGTAAAAATATTTCTTTATAATATGGTATCTGATAAAATAAGTAACAAGATATAATATAATATGGTATTAAATATGTATTAGGTATGTTTGACATTGTTTATATATACTATTGTTACATAATTAATTACACGTATGATAAAAATTATTGTGCACCCATATTATTTTCATCCAATATTCATTCTTCGGTTCTGTTTAAACCAACTCCGAAATTACCGAACTGAAACCGAACCGAAATCTTTTGGTTCGGTTATTTTTTATCGGTTTTCGGTCCGAATCGGTTCTTGCTCACTCCTAGGCTCAATATCAACGATATGTGACTTTTCTGATAATTGAACACCATTATAGGTACATTTAACATGCATTTCTCTATTTCATTCTTTCAAATCCAAAAGTATTTTGATTCAATCTAACAAGTATCTTGTGTCAGGATTAAAGAATTTACGAAAGCTAATCCACCAAGGTTAGAGTTGTCCATCTCGAGTAATGGCTTCTATCTATGGCTATCTGCTACACCTCCTCATCGACCTGATTCGCTCCAGACCCGAATACAAACGAACGAGGCATAGCACTAGAAAGACGTTTCAAATACCACACATGAGTTACTAGACACACTTTATCGGCTCAAATTGGGTTGGATTTATTTTTTAATTTCAAACTCATAAACCAGGGAATCAAAGGGCATAAAATAAATCCAATACATGCTTCATGTTCTCTTTCCTCTTTTCTCTTCTCGTGTTCCCAACTTCCTCAATTTGACAAATCCCAAACCATAGCCAAAGGTAATCGATTGCAAGCACTGCCTCCTTTGTCGTTACCGCTCTCACATCCTCTCTCCTCTTTCTTATCCTTCTTTCTCCATCAAAATCGATCCTGATCCCTCACCCTAACTGACCCGAGTCGTCTCCCTATCTCAAACACAAACTAAACTTGAAATCTCTCTCCTCTCTTCTCCAATAGTAGCAATGTTGATGACGACACCAATAGCTCAAGTTGGATAATCGCCTTACTTCAACGATCAATTCTTCATATATCTCATTTCTCAAGGTGCAGATACCAATTAATAAGTTCAAAATCATCTTATATAAGTTAGATTATTTTTCTATTTAAATTCTTTTTTATCACAATTTACTCTATTGCGCTTCATTGCATGTATATTAAAATATACGTCTATGATGGATGATTTTTTAAGATTTATCATGATTTTTATTTTTATAAATTATATAAAATTAATCATGTATAATGTTCATGGTAGGTCGATATGCTAGATACATATGTAGAAATTCTCGATAGGGACAGGTGATATGAACACCCGATCTTTGCTCATACCATTGATTTATCACCTAATATCCGCTATCCAATATTGAAAATACTCATTTGATACGATTTCGGTATCTAATATTTGATACACTACTTAGATTTTAATCGACTAGTATTGTTTACATCATTATAAGTTTGGGGATGAGAGTTTAATGAAAGATTAATTTTCCAAGTATATATTTTCTGTAATCTGACTCAACCTGACCTCAGCTAGGCCCAGCCAAAGCAAATCAAACACAATTCCAACCCAACCCATAGACTGTGAAACTATTCCAACCCAACAGGGGCGACCTCAGAGTTAAGCATACATTTGCTCGAATTAGGCTTGGGTTAGCCCTCAACCCAATCTAATCCACCCCATTTTCTACCTTATGAGGGGTAAAAATGAAATGTTAAGAATAGAAGGAGAGATCCTAAACTTAGAGCTTTTGGAAAAAAAGAAAAGTTACACCAAAAATTTCCACCACCCGAATTTGGCTGAGTTTTCAGAGCGTGGCATCTCATCATCAACCTAAGCACGATAGATGATTCAAAACATATGCTTTGAGTCAGTCAGTGTTGTGAAATGGTCCTTAGCAGGCTGTGTCACAAAACTTGTCTTCCATTGTACCCCCTTAAGGTTGAAACATGCTTACATGATGATCCAAATTTCATTCGGATGTCCCTACTAAGAATCAAGAGATGAAGAAGAGTAAAAAAAATCTTAAATCCCTAAGTAACCTGCTCTATCGTGTAACACATAATTAAATCACTAAATTCCCCAAATTGAGGATTTAATTCAAATCCACTAAAAATCCAAGCTTCACAAAGTAAAATAGGCAGATCAAGATTGCTCCTCACCTCCGGTGCCGGCGACGAAAAGAAGCCGGAACAATCGGTGGAGGAAGGGCTTCTTGGGCATGGATGGAGGTGGGAGAGGAGTCGAAGAAGCCGAAGAGTAGCGCGGGAAACCATCAAGAGGGATCGGAGGCGGCTCTAGGGCTGGCGATTGAGCCCCATTCACCTTCTTCTGCTTCGATTTCGCTGCTGCTGCACCCAATACAAAAAATAGTAAAAAACATTCCTTAGAAGGGAAAAAAATCATCTTTTTAATGAAAATTTGGAGATTATTACCTCTGTTGCGAGCTTTGGTAGAGAAGAACTTGGGGTTTTGGCTTTGGTTTTGTGGGGGAACAAACATCTTTTATGGCATCTGATGAAAGAGAAAGGGGAGAAGGTGCCCATAACGAAAAATGTTAAATGGGTTGGGTAAATTACACTAAGATTCCGTCGATCGCCTTGTTTTTTCACTGGAATATCTTAAAATCACTTTTGTTACCGTTTGCTGTCATAACTCAAGGTCTGTGGATGTTGCCATTAATCAACACAAATAAAAAAGAAAAAGAAAAATTCAGTAGCCAAAGTTGAAAAATGAAAATATAGGCTTCACCCATCACTAAAAACAAAATTTTGAAAATGAAGAGTCAAGCACTCTCTCTCTCTCTCATCTCGCTCATTCATTACATATTTTCTCTCGTACTTAAAAGCCGAAAATAAAAATATATCTAACAAATTTATATATAAGCCCTTATCTCTTTGTTATTTTGTAAAACTCATAAATTTCTCAGTTCTAATATTACCATTGACCGCATTCATTTAATTTAAATTTAGAAAACTATAGTTAATTTTAGAAATTTTCATGTAATGTCCACGATAAAACATTTTAGGTTTTTTTTTTATTTTGGACCCCTCAAACTTTGATATTTTCAAAAAAGACACTCCAAACCCAGTGTTTTCAAAAAGGACAACTCAAACCTTTTAAGTTAACTAACTAAACCCTCCCGTTTACTTTTATCCAAACTTCGTTAAGTATAACAGTTTTTGAGGGTCTAAAAGACCGAAATACCCCTGCAGGGTTTAAAAGAAGAAGAAGATAGATAGTTTCGTCTTTATACTTATGATTTAACCGTTGAATTTAACGGAAAGTGTTTTTTAGTTAAAGATTAGGTTTGGGTGTACTTTTTGAAAATACTAAGTTTATATGGAGGGTGGGGGTCCAAAATTATATTAAAAAAACAATATTTTAATATTATTCAAAACACAAACATGTATCGCAGTGCAAAATACTAGTATACTGCAGCACAGTTTCTTTTAAGCGAATTTTGGTGAGAAATTCCATTAAGAACCGTAGTTTAAGAACGATAGAGATGAAGTGCCTCAATGACTCGCTATCCAGCAGGGAAAAGCTACTCTTTCCAAACCGAGCCAAATCGGCATTGGCGAAAAACCGTGATGGTTGAGGGTATTTTAGTGTAATTTATCCAAATGGGTTTTTTTTAATTTTATTTCGAAAACTGTTGTTACTAAGAAATCAATACGGGTATTTTTTAAACGATCGGCAATGTTAATTACGATCTTCATTGCATAAGACAGAAGTAACATGGAAGTGATAGTTAAGGCCTGTTTATTTGCTTGGAATGATACCCACATCCCCCTTTTAACCTTTTGTCACTTCGGGTCCTGTGCCACCATTACCTTTCATCATAGGTAGATCTGCATGCATGATCATTGATCAAACACAGGTTGATTGCTAAACAATGCCGCAATATTTCTTCTACTTTGCATTTATACAGCCTATTGATTTTTTCCCTGTATTTATATATCCTTAAAGTACAAACCGTTAATAATTTGCTCTCTTCAGTTAACCATCAAATCCATCACTAATTTAAAAAAAAGTCCATCACTAATTTTAAAAAAGAGAGAAAATGGCTGCGACTCGCGATGCTCAAAAGGAAACATATTTAAATCTATGCAAGTAAAAACCTTTGTAGAAAACTCTCTATCAAAAAAATCAAGAAGTTTAAGTTTAAGCTCATCATGTGCTTATATTTTCCTATACTGTACTGCTCTTCTAAACTATTATATTTGGAGAAATGGAAGTTACTGCATGTACTCGATAAATACTATATATACCCGTAAGTTGCTACATATAGCTAAACAAGTGCTGGATTTTAGAATACCTGGGATTTACATAATTAATTTGAGAAAAAACCAACACCCCAAGATGCCTATAGAGAAAAATTATTATAATACTGAAAATATTTTAGAGTGTTGGTATTTTTCCAAAATTAATCATATAACTTGTAAGTATTTTAAATGAGCGATTGTGCAATTATATGCGGCACTTATTCAAATATATGTTGTGCTTATAAGATATATGTGGTGCTTATTTGAATATATGTAGCATTTTCAGGATATGTAGTACTTATTCAGATATATGCAGTATTTATATGATGTATGTAGTATCTTTTTAACCGGGGATAGTATAAGGATGTTACAAAATATAAAGTGGTTGAAGTACATGTAAGGACTTAAACATGTTTTTTAAGATAGGGAGTTTTCCATAAGAAATTTTTTGGCTAGGGACCCAAACATATTGTTTTTTGAGTCTAGAGAGTTGGATCCATTTTTCCTATAAAAAAATCCATACGGCCTGTACTTCAGGGTATTTAGGTGCAGCAAAAAAATCAATAAGGCATATAAACGCAAGGTAGGTAAAATACCGGACATCATTTAGCAATTAATCCATCAAACATCTCTACTCTAACGATGATGCAACCTCCATACTGTCTTATCAAAAGTTTGATACGACAGCGGATTTGGGTGACAGCCACTTCGAACCCGCACTGTTTACATCCTGCCACGGCAGTAAAAGGGACTGCTCCCACTCTTCACAGCACCGTACTCACTCCCTCAAAAACAAAATGGAGAAAAATCCCCGCATCAACGGACAAAATTCGGGAATTGTCAAGTTTTTAGAGCTGATTAGGGATTTAGCTGGATTTGAAAATTATTTAGGGATTTAGCAATTTTGGGTCACATCAAGACCATCTAGACGCCACGTAGGCAAGCGGCTGGAAAACTGAACGGGTTTGAATCCACACTCTGTAAGTGCGGATTCACTTAAGGGTGATAGAGTTGAATCCATACTTGCAAAATGCGGATTCAACTCTCTCTATGCCACGCTCCTCTGTGCGTCAGAGATCCCCTAAATTCCCAATCGTTGTTATCATCGTCATCACCATCAAAATGTTGATGATTGGATCGCTAGAATCGACAAGAATAATGATGATGATTGGATCGAATCCTTCTTTTAGGTCTTCTCCAAAAATGGAGAGAGGGATCGTGCCCTTGGGCTTCTTCCATTTCTTGCTGCTGCTATTGCGGTTGAATCATGGTGGCGATTGGCTCGAATGGGTTTGTGGAGATTGAACGAAATCGAGTGGAGAGAGAGAGGATTGAATCCCAACCAGTTTTCCAATCGTTCGCCTACGTAGCCTCTGAATGGACTTAACGTGGCCCAAATTGCAAAATCCGTTGTCAAACCCAGCTTGACCCCGGTTAGTTCTAAAACCTCGACGACTCCCAAATTTTGTCTCCGCATCAACCAGCTCCATTTTCTCCCAAACAAGAAAAGAGCTCCTCGTTCACTTTGAAACCCTGACCCTAACCCTAGCTCCTCGATTCATCGATCTCTCACCACAAGCAAGCAGGAGATTCATCGATCTCTGTCGTTATCTCGCAATGTAAGCCGTTTTGATCTCTGTTTGTAATATAATCTCATGCATCTTTTTAGCTTGAATCGATATCTTGAAAGGTGTTTATTTGTTCAGAAATTTGTGCTCGGGGATGCGTTGTTGATTCGGTGATGTTTGATTACGAACACAAATGTAGAGTTATGTTTTTATGAGATCTGAACAATGAACATTTTAGATAGCGCTTTAGGAGGGAAAGAAAAGAAAAAGGGGGAAATGTTTCCACCGCTCGAACTCAGGGCAACGATTACTTTGGATAG
Organism: Agapanthus africanus; assembly: GCA_030015575.1. Classification (NCBI taxonomy): domain Eukaryota; kingdom Viridiplantae; phylum Streptophyta; class Magnoliopsida; order Asparagales; family Amaryllidaceae; genus Agapanthus; species Agapanthus africanus. Next base: position 158,249,747 of record JASDDO010000014.1, on the reverse strand, counting down.
AAATTTATCCCATTTTTACAATCTTGCCTATTGCTTCCCTGCATGTATACAACGTATTTGATAAATCGGGGACGGAGTCACATTTATTTAATTGTAATAGTGTACAGGACAGAATAATCCATGTATTGTACTCTTTGGAATTGATTACGCGACTCGAAAAAAAAATCTTCTTTTTGTGTGCTGATATTTTTTCTATGCAACTTCACAACGCATAGTGGTATTTCGAGACTCATGGATCATGGAGCTGTCTTTTGCATATATATAGAATGTATTATGCTCTCTGGCATTCATCCTTTTTGGTCGAGCGTTTGGATTCACTGTTAAAATTTACAGTCATGCTTGAAACATATTGATGGAGCTTCGGATCTCCTTCAGATGCGTTGTCTTCCGTCAATCCTGCGATGGCTGTCTTGGACGGCTGAGATTTGGTTTTGGAGTTGTCGAGTATGGATCTCAATGGGTTGGTGTTGGACGCCAAGCTACCTGCAAAGAAGTCCCGGAGTGGATGACCACCGTAGGACCCTCCGACGATCAAGTTAGAGCCGATGAATATGAGCAGAGTACCGGCATATTGAGATAATTTGAGTTAGCTAAGTCGTCTGAGAGAGGGGTTTATATAGGGGTCGCGTGGAGTGAGCAGGTGCGAGATCACCACCGTCCGTTATGTCCCAGCGTTATCCTCGTCTTGAATGGCGGGATGCGCTTATTAATAGGGGATACACTTATTAATGGGGGATGCGCTAGCGTGGGACGCGGATCGTAGGGAGGTGGACATCTCGCCCTGGCGATATACGCGGAGCCATTGCGGGCCCATGAGATCCACGCTCTTGGTTTGATCGCGGGAGGCCGAGGAGGCTCGGCACATCAGGAGCTCGGAGACGAGCCGGGAGGCTGAGGAAGCTCGGCACGTCAGAAGGCTCGAAGACAAGCCGGGATGCCGAGGGAGCTCGGCACGTCAGGAGCTCGGAGACGAGCAGCGAGGCCGAGGAAGCTCGGCACGTCAGATGGCTCGGAGACGAACAAGGAGACTGAGAAAGCTCGGAGACGAGCTGCTGGTAGTTTCCTAGGTGAAGGTGGAATGTATTCAGGGAGTCTCCCGAAAGGTCAGATACGTTCCCGGAGAAGGGGATCCGAGGAATGTCCCCGATGCAACTCATTTATTCCACTCTCGTAGCCTTCGGGACACGTCATCTGCCACGTGTCGTAATCTGAGAAGACACCACTTGTGAGCATCATAATTAGCCCCCACTCTCGTTCCGACCTATCTAAAGGTCAGGTCGAGAGTGGTCCGTTTGGTCATTCTTCTGCTCAATTGGGTGCTAAGGAATCGTAATGCGGATCGCCCGAGAATGGCATGGTGTTTGGTGGTTACGTCGTTTCGATCTTTAGGCCCACGTGTCGCCTCGTCGTTCGCCTGAATCTTCGCGTGTATTCTTATGGCGTCAGCGGATCAATGAAATGATCGCGCTTTAAAGAGGGGGCGCCGTTCCAGTCGGTCGCCAGTTGGGATACGGGCCACATGTCGGACGTCGGCTGGCGGGCGCGACAGGCTGTCGCTGTCGCCTGCAACCGAAGGGACGTCTCGAATGGCCGATCGCCATGTGGAGTTCTGACGGCTGGCAAGCGCGGCGCTTTGTTTTGGCGGGAATCGATCTGGGAAGTTGGGTGGTCTTTTTGGAGTGTATAAATAAGAGGGGATCCCCCTTGGGCCAACACTTCCACCATAATTTACTTTCGTTATCAAAGATTGCTCGGCGCTCCATTTTAGATTAGATCACCCGCTTATCTTCCTCGGCGAGCCCATTCCCTTAAACCAGGTTAGATGTCTTCATCTGAGGAGTCTGTAGAGATAGTTAGGGTTGAGTCGGACGATGAGTCTCCGGTTGTTGGAGCCGAGTCCAGCGGGCCTTCCTCCTCCTCGGCTTCAGATAGCCGAGAGGGTTTTTCTGCCGCGTCGTCTGTGTCGGGCCCGCCCCTAGAGCCAGGGCTGCCCGTGGCGTTCGTCGTCGGGTGGCGACAAGGGCCCCTAAGGCGCACATCGGGAACACCCGCGATGCGCCTTCTGTTTTGAGAAATGTGGACGAGCTTACTGAGATTCAGGCTCGATTCTATATTCCCTCCAACTATTCGCATCGCTAAGCTAGAGAGGGTGAGCGGACGGACCAAGTGTAGGGCAAGGAGATTGCCCTGTATTTGGAAGCATTCCGGACAGGAATGTGTCTGTCCTTCTCAGCCGAGGTATGTAGGGTGCTTCGCTGCTTCCATCTTGCCCCGGGCCAGCTCGCGCCGAACTCGTGGAGAATCCTTCTCGGGTTTCTGATCCGGTTGACACTTGAAAATAGCCCCTTCAGTTTAACCCTCCTTGTTTCCTTCCTCTGGAATAAAAATCACCCTGGCACTTGCAAGGATGAGCCGGGCTGGGTGTTTTTTCCTTCAAAAAACGTAAGGGCGGGGTGGCCGGGTCAGGTGTGGTAGCCATCCCCTCTTCCATCCATGAATAGAAGGAGAAGTTTATTTTCGTCGGGCCACCCGAGGGCGAATTTGCTCGTGTCTACACAGTGGCACATGGCCGACTGCCCGAGAGCAAAACAGTAATTTTCACTCGAGGCAAGAGTCGTGTCTTTATAGGAGCCGATCCAGTGGGCCGACGTCCTGCTTTCTGAGCAGACTCTGAGCTGGGCTGAGCTCAGCCCCGCGTGCTTTCTAGATAAGTTAGGACAGTAGACGGTCCATTTAGACTTTGATGAATTTTCTTTGCCCTTTCCAGCGTCACCAACTCTCTTTGTGTATTCCCCCTTTTTGCAGAGCAAATGGATCGATCCAAGTTCTTAGCTGCCATGGTCGCGAAGGCCCAAAAGAAGACCGGAGGCGGAAGCTCGTCCCGACCGAGTCCGAGCTCGGCCCCGAGGCGTGCCCAGCTGAGCAAGCTTTCAGCTGCGTCACCCAGAGTCCCCGAAGAGCGCCGCGTGGAGGGAGCAGAAGCATGCGCGGGATCCGGCGTCCCGGGCGAGGGAGGAGGAGGCCGAGCCTACCGACGCCTCCCTAAAAAGGCATAAAAGGACGGTTTCTCGGACGCCTTCTACCGGGATCCCCATGCAGGAGGGGGGCTTCTGCTTCGAGGTGCTATCGGGGCTCTCCGTCGTTGATAGCTTGCTCTTCGACATGGAGCAAGTAACTGGAGGCAAGATTCCCCGGGGACCCTAAAAGCCCTGGTGGCCGCCATCGCTCAGGAGGCAGTTCAGATCGGTATCCGTTTTCTTTTAAGAATCTTAAGCATATTTTTTTCAGTTTGAACGTTTCTAACTCTTTTTGCTGCTTTCCTCAGGTCCTCCACCACCGCGCCTTCATTGTAAATATGGAATCCGAGAAGATAGCCCCGACCATGAAGAAGACGGGCGAATCGTCCTCACGGGAGGAGGATTTGTGCCTCCGGCTGCAACAAGCGGAGGAGAAATAGCCGCCCTCGAAACCCGGGTGGTCGCCGAGGAGCTGACGAACTCCAAGTATAAGGAATCTCACCGACTTCTGAGTGAATCCAACCGGGCTATCCAGACCAAGTTGGAGGGGTAACCTCTATAACACAATGAAGAAGTCGAGAGACGTCAGCAGGAAGTACGCCCGGGTGGCGCTCGAGGCCGTGAAACTTGCCGAGGTCCGAGCAATGAAATCCGTGGAGAGGTATAAAGCGTCAGACCAGTTCTACGCCGACCTCGCTGAAGCCTCGGCTATCGTTTGGCACCAGGTTCTTGACGCCGTCAAGGCGTTGATGCCGGAGTTCGTTGACAGCGAGCTCCGGGTTCAGTACCCTCTCTCCGAGGATGCGCCGCAGGTGGAAGTTGCCGGGGCGGCCATCGGGGGTGAGGCTGTCGGGGAGGTCGCCGTGGGTGAGGTTGTCGGTGGAAGCGCCGACCCAGAGGTCGCCGTTTTGGTCCCCGACGCTGGCGTTGAGCAGGGTGAGATCCTCCCTGAGCCTACGACCTGAGCTTTCCTGTCTAGGGGATTTTTTTTCTTTTCTTTTTTTCCTTCAAAGTTTTGTAAGTCTCCGAGCGTTTTTGTAAGGCCGAGGAGCCTAGAACACCTTGTATTTATTTTCGGATCATAAATAAAGTGCACCTTCTTCATTATCCAAATCTTTAGCACGTATACTTTTGTTTGTATCTTCATTCTGCAAGTATGTTTAGCTCGTCAATAGTCTCATCCCGTGAGTGTTAGGTCGTGGGTTGGTGTTCGGCCTTTTTATGTGACGATCGAGTGTCGAGTGTAGGTCGAGTAACAGCCAAGTGTAGGAAGGTCGGTACCCTCCCATCGAGGTGGCGACCGTTCATTTAGCATGAATCGAAAAATAGCTAAGTTAGAATAGGTCGGTGTTGACTGATTCTTCTTTGACGAGGGCGTTGGATCCATCTTTTCTTAAGGCAGGAACCTACCCCACACGGACGAGTTGAACAGGAGTATGTTCGGTGGCCTCTGGCTGAGGGCTTTATCTTCTTAGCGTTGATGGGTAGGAAGCTATCCGCTAGGGATGGACCGGCCAGGAAGCTGCTCGGTGGTCTCGCGATGAGGGCTTTAGATCCTTAGCGTTGTCGGGTAGGAAGCTACCCGCTAGGGATGGACCAGGCAGGAAGCTGCTCGGTAGCCTCGCGATGAGGGCTTTAGATCCTTAACGTTGTCGGGTAGGAAGCTACCGCTAGGAATGGATCGGGCAGGAAGCTGCTCGGTGGCCTCGCGATGAGGGCTTTAGATCCTTAGCATCGTCGGGTAGGAAGCTATCCGCCAGGGATGGACCGGGCAGGAAGCTGTTTGGTGGCCTCATGATGAGGGCTTTAGATCCTTAGCGTCATCGGGTAGGAAGCTACCCTCTAGAGATGGACCGAGCAGGTAGCTGCTCAGTGGCCTCACGACGAGGGAATTAATCGCCGCCTGTGGGTTAAAGTAGCCGGAGTCGGCCCGCCGGCGCTCAGTGATGCCGTGATGAGGGTGAGGTAGATCGAGAGCTTGAGTATGCCCGTCCGTTCTTCGGCGGACGTCGTTATCCCGGGGAGGGGGAGCCGCGCTCTGGTGGGTAGGGCCCGCTGCTTGAACGCGGATGAGTGCATCTACCAGCGTCGTAAGCCGGTCTATCCGGACGGACAAGACGTGGATGGCATTAGGAGGGGGAAGCGAGCCGCTCCCGCCTCCATTGTGGTGGCTGGTATTTGGATCGTTGCGGTCGTCGCTCGCCATTGGATCGAGGGCGGAAGATCAACTTTATTTATGGAACAAAATAAGTCTTTTGTTCCCACAGACAGCGCCAACTAATGGAGCTTCGGGTCTTCTTCAGATGCTGTCCTCCGTCGATTCTGCAATGGCTGTTTTGGACGGCTGAGATTTGGTTTTGTAGTTGTTGAGTGTGGATCTCAATGGGTTGGTGTTGGACGTCGAGCTACCTACAAAGAAGCCCCGGGGTGGGTGACCACCGTAGGACCCTTCGACGATCAAGTTAGAGCCGAGGAATAGAAGCAGAGTAGCGGCGTATTGAGATAATTTGAGTTACCTGAGTCGTCTGAGAGAGGGGTTTATATAGGGGTCGTGTGGAGCGAGCAGGTACGAGATCACCGCCGTCTGTTACGCCCCAGTGTTATCCTCGTCTTGAATGACGGGATGCGCTCATTAATGGGGGATACACTCATTAATGGGGGGATGCGCTAGCGTGGGACGCGAATCGTAGGGAGGCGGATATCTCGTCCTGACGATATACGCGGATCCGTTGCGGGGCGCATGAGATCCACGCTCTTGGTTGATCGCGGGAGGCCGAGGAAAGCTCGGCACATCAGGAGCTCGGAGACGAGCCGGGAGGCCGAGGAAGCTCGGCACGTCAGAAGGCCCGGAGACGAGCCGGGATGCCGAGGGAGCTCGGCACGTCAGGAGCTCGGAGACGAGCAGGGAGGCCGAGGGAGCTCGGCACGTCAGGAGCTCGGAGACGAGCAGGGAGGCCGAGAAGGGGATCTGAGGAATACCCCCGATGCAACTCATTTATTCCACCCCGTAGCCTTCGGGACACGTCATCTGCCACGTGTCGTAATCGGAGGAGACACCACTTGTGAGCATCATCACATATTGTTATATTCTGGTGATGGTGCAAGATTACGATATATTCTGTATATTCCTGCCCTTTTGGTTGGTTATATGAGTTGGTAATATCAGCTCCTTGCAGAGTTATGTTTATATGAGATTCGAATAATAAACATTTTAGAGTGCTTTAAGTTTTGTAAAAAAGAGGGGGTGGGGGTGGAAATGTTTCCATCGCACAATCTCTCTGGGCAATGATTACACAAATCACCATCTTGCTTATCGCTTCCCTACATATATACACATATTTGATGAATCAGAGACGGATTCGCACTTATTCAATTGTAATAGTGGACAGAACAGCATAATGCATGTATTGTATATTTGTTCATTGGAATTGATTACGCGATTAAAAAAATCTTCTTTTTGTATGCTGATATTTTTACCATGCAAGTTCACAACGCATGGTGGTGTTACGTAAGTTCCATATGATATTTCTAGGCGCATGGACCATGGAATTATGCATATGTATAGAATGTTTTATGCTTTCTGGCATTCATCCTTTTTTGTCATGATTTTGTTCTAACATATTGTTAGACCATTTGGATTCACTTTGATTAAACTGCATGAAACATGTTGTTATACCCTGAATGGTGCAAGGTCATGGCATAATAATCCAGATATCACCGTCCTTTTGGTTGGTTATATGAGTTCGTAACATCGACTCCTTTTAGGTATGTTTCTATGGACGGGGAGGAGATGAACAAGTTTGACGGGCACGAGTCTGCATTAGCGGGTGCAATATTCATGTCTAGTCGTGCAACAACAAAGGAGTGTATCAAAAGAAAACTTTTTGGACTTCCCTCATCGATGAGTCATTTTATAAAGCAAATTAAAGTTGGGACGTTGTTATTTCTTTTTGAGCATGAGGAGAGGAAACTATATGGCGTCTTTGAAGCGACATGTAATGGTGCAATGAATATTATGCCTGATGCCTATCTTGCATCAGGGAAGCCCTTCCCTGCTCAGGTATAGGCTTGCAATTATCTCATGGTGTGGGTGTGTGTGTGTGTGTGTGTGAGAGAGAGAGAGAGAGAGAGAGATGCATCTATTCTTACAATTAAACGCAGTTCATTTATCTAATTGATATAAAATACTAGTAGTTATCTCGCCATCTTTAAATAATGTTGTTATTTCTTGTATTGTCGTGTGATGGTTTGCACATAGGTTCGTGTCAAGAGACTCTGGATAAGCAAGCCATTATCTGAAGATGAGTTTTCTGGTGCTATCAAAAATAATTACTATGCTCCCTACAAGTTTAGTTATGGTTTGTCATGTGACCAGGTCTACTCATCTCCTACCAGCAAAAAATTTCACAATACTTGCATGTGCTTGGTTTAGTAATATTTTTTAATGCAACTGAATTCTGCATTGCTTTCTCTCTCTTTTTTGGATATAGGTTTTCAAGCTTCTACAATTGTTCTCCTTAAAGAGGATAAACGTAGACCAACATCAGCTACCGGATATAACTAATGAAATCTTTAAAGGGTTTGAAAAACATGGCTGGAATTCGAATAAGGTAAGTGTATCTAAACGAGGTGGGCCTACAGAGATTTTCTCGGATAATGGTGGAGATCCTCAAAGGCACATTGGCTTTTCCGAATCAAATGTAAATGGCTCAATGTACTCTAAGAAACTTACTAGGAAACAACGCTCCTTTGTTAGCACTGGATTATATCAAACGGCTCTGCGCGCTATTGAAGCACAGGTACCCTGTTCTGTGCGTGCAAATTCCTCTACATCAGGCAAAGCTTGCTCTCCCTTGACTCATGAGCATGCTACTCATATAGGATCTTCTTTTGACATAAATCCTTGGCCATTCAGAAGTCAAGTGCATACATCACATTCAGATCCTAGTCCCAAACATCTTTCTTCCCCAAATTCAACTAGATCATCTTCTCCATTTTGCAATGCACTCAATGTGAATGGGCAAAGAATAGAATTTAAACGATATGATCCTTCCAACCCTAGAATTTCGATCTCGCCTGAAATATTTGAGGCAAAACCCACAAACTCGTTTCCATCATTTCACCCAAGCAATTCTCATGGTGATCCTGAAGCATCCAGACATGAATCTGACTCTAGAAGAAAATCTATTGATACGATTGCGTCTGATAGTTATTCTTCAGAATTTATCGAAGATGTTGACTCACAACGGGTAAGACCTAATCTGCAAATGCATTCTGAGGTACACCCAACAATTGTAGAGTCCAAGCACCATTCAGATACTAAACAAAGTAGAACCAGTGTTTTTTCTCGGTTAACCAAGTCATCAGAACACCGTCAATTGCTCAAGACTCCAAAAGAGTCCAAGCGCCATTCAGATACCAAGCAAAATAGAACCAGTGTTTTTTCTCGGTTGACTAAGCCTTCAGAACTGCATCACATGTCCAAGACTCTAAAAGATTGCCGGTCGTCCAAGAGTCAGAAAGCCTTTCAAGATAACGAAGCTAAACAAGTTCGACATGCAAGAGTTTCGTTCCAAAGGAGAGAGCAATTGATGAAGATTACAGTTGATCGAGATATCAAAAATTTCGATAGCGCAGGTGAGGTTGTAGCAAACAAGGTCACTTCACCTGGGGAGTTAGTATCAAGCAATGATATGATCGAGGAAGGTGAAATTAGGATTGATGAGGAAGATAACAATAAACATTTGCTTTTGAATTTTAATTCTGATAGTAATTCACATTGCAATACTGTCAATTTGAATGGGCAAAGCGCACAAACTGAACTTTATGACACTTCCAGCCCTATGATTTTGATCTCGCCAGAAATGCATAAGGCAAAGCACACTAAATCTTTTCCATCAGTGCACCCAATCACTACTCATGGTGATTCTGAAGCACCTAGGCATGAATCTGACTCTAGAGAAAAATCTATTGATAAGAATACATCAGATGATTACAGTTTAGAGTCTACTGAAGATGATGACTCCAAAGGGATAAAACCTAATCTGAAAACACATTTCGAAGTGTGCCCAACAACTGTAGAGTCCTGGCTCAGTTCAGACTCTGAGCAGAGTAGACCAAGTGTTTTTTCTCGGTTGACTAAGCCATCGGAAACCTGTCAGTTGTCCAATAGTCAGAAAGCTGTTCAAAAGAATGAAGCTGGCAAGCGAATATTGAGTTTCTCTCAAGTTGAACACACAAGAAAGTTGTTTCAAAGAAGAGAGCAATTGATCAAGATGGTGATAGTAGCCGAGACTGAACCAAACAAGTTAGCTTCTCCTGGGGAGTTGGAATCAAGCAATGATGAGATTGAGGAGGGCCGGCTTGATGAGGAAGAGAAAAGTGATCACTTGTCTTTGAATCTTAAACGCAAAAGGGAAATACTGAGGTCGTCAGTTGAAAATGTAATAGATGTGGAAACTCTGAAGCAACATGAGAGAAGGAAACTCTTAAAACCCTTCTATAGTGGAGAAGAGTACCGTAGCGTGCAACCCTTAGCCCAAGAGTTTGATGGAGTTGAGCCTGTAGGTGAAAATTCTGAGGACAACATCGAAAATGGTGAAATATCTCATCTGCTCCGCGTTGATACTGATAACAAAAACATTTCAGCTTCTGAAGTTAGTCTGTGTGATATTATGTTTGATGAGTCTGATAAAAAACCTGAAGCTACTGTTTGTGATGTTGCATCTGATAAATCAGATAAAAATTCTGAAAGCTTAATGAACAGCGAGGTAGATGCAGAAAACAAAAATTGGTTCGCTTCTGAAGCTAGTGCGAGTGATCTTGCTTCTGATGAAACAGAAAAAAGTGCTGAAAGCTTGAGTGGACGCAGAAAAGAAATTTCTACTAAAAACTTACTGTGGTTTATGCAAAAGTCGGTTAATGTCGGTGCTTAGATCTAATGGAAGTTGTAGTTTTTGTAGCGGACATGGAGATGAAGTAACTACTGGCTTCGGCTCTCGCTGCCCAGCAATGTTAGTAAGACGAAACTAATGTTTCTTTTTCCCTCTTTTTTCTCTTTTCTTGTGGCCGTTTGATTTTAGTAAGCAGGTTTCAAATGTTGCTTTCTCTTGGTGTTGTGGCTAATCAATCGATATATGGTGTACAGTTCTTTCCTGCTTTTGCAACGACTTATCTCAAGTCTTCTAGTGTAAGACACTCGAATTTCAGGTAATGGGAAAATGTTTGTGCTTGGTTCATTTGCATTTTCCATTGGATTTTCGTTTGACTCTATTTTTGTGAGATGTAATTGGTTTCGCGCTGATGGCATAGCTACAGAATTATGATTTGCTGGTAATGTTGGAAATGAGATTTAAAAGAAATTTGGGAATCATTTGTTTGTGTTATCTTACTTCTCCCCGAAACTATTTACATGTACTAATCTCCCTGTATTTAGATAACTTTTTTATATTCATTAACTCCATTGTCAAGAGTTAATCACTCTGCACCTGCAAATCTTTATCATATGATGTGTTTTGCGTAGCAGTGCCTCAGGCCCTCAAGCTTTGCATATCCTATCAAAATTTGATTAAAAATTGGTTGCTGCTTCTGTTATATATTGTTTATTTTTCTGGAGATCTGTTTATGCTTTTCTCCCAGAAAAATCTCAATGTATGTGTTAATTAGAAATAGGGAAAATTGTTTCCAGACCCAGTATGTAGAGATGACTTATGTTTAAACCCATGAAGTTCCAAAATTATGAGAAAAACCCAATACTTATAAAATACGGATATTTTAAACCCAAAATAAAAATAAATTATATGTATTCTACTTATGTTATTTATGCAAAAATTCTAAATTTACCTTCATTCCTTTAATAAAATATACATATGATTATTCTCTAAAAGAACGGTTTGATTTCCTCTAGCGACCACTATTGTTCGAATCTTCTGCCTTGATGCTCTTCTCCCAATTCCTCCATTTCCTGTTATCAATCTTCTCTCTGCATCTGTGTTTCCAAATTCCAGATTCCTAATATCCAATCCAATCCTCTTGATTCTTCCATTCTTGATTCTAATTTCTTCATCTCCGTTTTCAAATCCTTAATTTTTGATTCAATTCTCTCAATTCCCCCATCTCCGCTGCCCTCCCCTCCCCAAAAGATCTCGATTCCCCATCTCTCCCCCGATTTTCCCATCTTCGCTTTTATTACGAGTAAAACTGGAGTGAGCGATAATAAAGAGAAAAAAGAAACCACGGAAAACTAGGGTAAGCAATAATATCCGTATTTTCACACTGTGCTAAATCGAGAGCAAATGAGCATACATTTCAAAATCTTGTCTGCCAATTAGAAATTTGAGGTTAAGTGCCATAGGAGAGAATTTCCTCTTATGGCGTCGGAAAAATGCATCCTCCATGATTTTTTTCGACGATCGGCATACATCACCTCCTTCTTTATCATCTAAGATGTGGTTACACCAAATTTCACGTGATTATACCATTTTTTCACCGTTGATTTAGTTGGTTTACCGACAATAGAACTTTTTACATGAAAAAGTAGTGGAATTACATGAAATTTGGTGTATGCACATCTTAGATGAAAATGATGATGTTGATGGATGCCGATCGTCGGAAAAAATGGTGGAGGTTGTATCTTTTCGACGCCATAAGAGAGAATCTCCTCCATCTTTCCTCCATTATTCTCTAGAAATTTATACAATATTGCAACCCACAAAAAAAATTGCTTCTTAGATGGGGAGTACGAATTTGACTACTGAAATTATCTGCTAACAGACAACATATTATCATAAGTAGCAAATTTAACATGAGAGAAATTAATTAACCCAACAAAATTAAGGAAACAACAGAAAAGATGCCTAGAATAAGATATACAGTGTCCCTCACATGTGTGTGGTGGTCAAGAGAGAGAAACAAATAGTGTTTTTGGGACCCGCAGTGCTATCCAGCACAGCTAAATAGAAATAATTTTCTTTTTAGATCTGCGTGATTGCGCCAAGAATAATGAATAAGTTCTCCACAGGCTAGGATCTTTCTTAAACTAAAGGGCTAAATGGGATGATGGGTAAACTAATGTATCATATGGCCATGCCGCAAGAAACAAATGAAGAATCGATTTTGGGGGGGGGGGGGGGGGGGGCATGGAGCAAACTTGAAAACCTGGGTGGCACCTCAATGAAAAGAACATGAGATTTTGGATATTGAACTGAGTGTTCTCGTCTAAAACTGTCTCAAAGCACACAAAAATGGCTTACATATGAAGAAATTAAATGAGGCATTATACATGTAAAGAACATTGAATCTCAGCATGGAGCTAGTAAAGCTAAGCTAGCTTGTTTGACCAAGATGTCATAAACCAGAAATTTCAATCCCGGACCATGTTCCGCAGATTGGTGTTAAACGTCCAAGGCTATCCAAATAACAGTGCGAACGAGATCGATCTTTGCGTCAGCTCATACCATTTTCATCAGTTAGAATTCAACTGATACTTCTTATCGGCAACTGCCCTGCAATCAGCAGATTGTATCAACATAACAACATATATTAATTTGAAGTTCACCTCCAAAGAATAAGAGTTGGATAGATTTACCTGCAATAGCATGTATGAAGATTCAAAAGTCGTACTTTGTCCTCCCACTCTTTAATATAAGGCACAACATATCTGGTATGTTCAATGTCGAATTGAAATAATTCCAAGATTCCAGCATTAGCCGTTTTCTCGACCCCTTGAAATGAACAACCTGAATAGATCCGAATACATTGTGACAGTTTACAAATCAATGACATGAAGATTCATTTTTTTTTAAAAAAAAGAATGAAGCGTAAGCATCTTGTTTCCTCACTCCCAAGAAAAGGTATTATTCTTTACACATTTCAGCCAACAAAAAGCGCGACAACATCAATCCTTTATCCCAAAGGTTTGGGGTCGGCAACTGGGAACTTTTTCCTTCCATTTACTCTATTAAAGGCCTTGTCTCATCGTTTCATGTGACTACAAATCTGTCACTCAACCTAGCAGGGGAAGGTATCAATCTGTCTTACATGCCTGACCATCTCTCTAAGTTCATTATATTTACTAAAGAGCTAATTTACTTTGCTCAACCATGGGCAATTGATTAAGCACATATATTCATCAGATCGCCGGGTTCTTAGTCCCGGCTGTTTTTTTTCTTTTTGTTTGGGGTGGGGGGTCCAGATTTGCTTTCTGGATGCTCGTGATTACCTTGGGACTACCAAAGCAAAGAGTGTCCAACCACTACTACTCTATTGGTAAAACTACCGGTTCACAACCGAGGTTACCCATGTAAATGCTTTAATTTGATGCCATCATAGGAGTCTCTGTTGACATTGAACATACTATAATCAGACGCTCATGGTGTGCGGGGTTGCCCCCACCTGCAAAGGGCTTGAGCCCTCTGCATGGTGTCATATTCTTTTTATTCTACATTTCATTTTCACTAAGTTTATTATTATTTATTAGATGCATTGCTTAACTCACTAGCATGTAGTTAAACAAACTAAAACAAAATTAAAAAATATGTTTCTTATATACCACCCCCAAAACTTGTATATTTCACACCTCGTCCCAACCCCTCCTCCCCCCCCTCCTCACCAAAATAAAACCCTCCTCCCCCCACCCCCCTCACCAAAATAAAATTCATAATTCAAATTTTCACCGAGAAATGCTTCTCCTACAGGGCTTTTTCTACCCACTTTCATACCAGCTGACTTGGCATCCACATGGCATCATAGCTAGCGATTTTTAATCTCATGTGACTTTCTTTTCTCTTCCTTGATTTTCTCACCCACTCTCTTCTCTTTCTCTCCTCCCTGCAAGTTCTTTTTCTCTTTCCTCAATTCTCTCCCGCTTCATCTCCAACACAATTACCCAATAAAAAAAATTGATCAAACAATAAGAAAAAAACTCTCAAAGATTGTAAATGAAAATGATTCAACAAAATATCAAATGGGTTTATGTTCATTATAATTTTTTTTCTTCATTCAGCAAAATTAAAATGTTATGTTTTTCTTCATTTTGTGTTTTTTTTAATTCAAGAAAACATTACATGAGTTTACTCATTTTTTGTTTGTTGATTTGGTGAAGTCACAAGAATACATTTTTTGTTTGTTGATTTGGTGAAGTCTGTAACAAGGACATGCATAGGTTCTCATTGACATGCACATCTATAATCTTGATCAAAGTTCACAAAGAATCCTTGTACATCAACTTTGGAGGGTTTTCTTGATTTTTTCCCTTTTGAGCTCACGTTGTGAAGAGGATACCCAAATCTTGAGACCTGAGATTTATAACTATATGAGAACTTATATGATAACCATAATGTATTCTTGTGTTACCTTTTTTCTCTTTATAATAAAAAAAAGAAGGTTCACACTGATCCAACTGCAGTGTGTTTACCCTCTTTAGAACCTTTAACGAGTGAACGTTTAAAATATGTAGAGTTTAAACAAAAAAAGTTATTTGGGGATTTAAAGGTTTCACTAAGAGGTCCTGGGGTTCGAGACTTCCGATAAACGCAAACACTCGTCGTTAATTATACCATATTATCTCAGGAAATACCTAGACGAGATACCGTATTAGATTGCTTTAAATAATATAATTTAGAAAGAGATTGCATTCACTGATATCAAATACTTGCAGGCAAAGGACAATAAGAAGAAATAGAGAAATTTCATTGTGTTTCATTTATATTTGTGTACAATTTGAATGTAAATTACATCAATATTGCAAAAAATATAAAATTATGAGACAACTAATTTAAGAGTTTAATTCCATGTTTGGAGTTGTTTAATGTCAAGTTTTGACATGTATAGATAGGCACTATCCAATGTAGGGGGTCACATCTTTCCAAAGCGGAGTCACTCGGCCCACACTTCTGTGAAGAAACTACGTTTCCACTTGTGGGAAGCCTATTTTGAGGCTTCCTTACTGTCGGGAGAAGGGGTCCCGACAGGAGGCCTCATTTTGGGGCCTCCCGAAAACACTTTGGGAAGTTCATTTTAGAGCTTCCCGCCATCGGGAGGTGCATCTTCAGGGTTTCATGCTTTAATAAAAGCATTGGTTTTATGTACTTTTTTGTGTGTGTGGTCACTAATGGATACTTGTTTTTCAAGTATCATCATTAATCTTGTCATTATTCATGTTTGTATGAATAATGGAGAAAGCTTATTCGATTGAGCTTTCAGCACAAAAATGAAAATGATGGGTGGCATCATCTTCAATAATCACATGGGTTGTGTTCACAAAGAGAACATGGTTCTTAGGCCATGTTTTATAGAGAGAATGTCGTGTTTTATCACCTCATTTCGTTGTAAAAATATGATTTTCATATCTCAAGCAGGAATATGACTTTTTAATTCAAATATTTCATCAGAGAACATGGGGATTTTGATCCATGTTCCCGTTATATTTTTGTTTAGAGAAATAGGGTATCATCCTATTTTCAGGTTATATGAAACAAATAGGAAAGCCTATTTCATTGTCATGTAGAACATGGATAACCTATGTTCTATATTCAGTCTAATTTGGTGAACACATGGATTTGTGTCCTAAGAAGTGTGGAGATGTGAATAACATGTTCTGGATTTGCACTTCGCAGAATATGGAATTTTCATACTCCGTTGTCTTCATCTTGTTGAGAGAGAGAAGACCATGGTCATAACTATTAAGCTTCTCCATTAGAGATGAAAACTTCTACGTAGAAATTTTCATAAGTGTTCTCTCTTCTTTGATCAGATAGGAGTAGAAAAGAGAGAGAGGCAGAAAAATGAATGGGTATTCCATTCCTGTATATCTCTCACCTTCTTCCTCCTCCTTAAAGACAGAAAACACTTGCAAGTTCTCTCGATAATTTTCTTCCTGTGTATATATTTCTTTGTTGAAAGAGGGGTAAATATATACCTCTGGATGGGAGTAGTTATGAAACTACTCCCATCCAAGATCTCAGGGTGAATGGGGGATTCGAATCCCCCACTTCCCTTAAAAATAGACCAAACACTTTATTTTACAGGGTTCCGACATCGTTTCTTTATGCGGGTCGGGACACTCCCTATAAGGACCTCCTGACAGGGGAAGGGCATCCCGACAGCGGGTTACCCTCTAAACAATTCATTTTGAATTGCGAAATTGAAGACTGTATAAATATTAAGGTCCCGCTTGTGATAAACAAATTTTAAACTTGTTCATTATGTGCTATGCACTATTTTAATGCTCGATATGATCATATTTTTGATCATTTGATCTTCTTTGACTAAATAAATATATCAGTATTCAGTTTTCTTTGGGAGTTGATTTTTCAACTCCAATACAGTGCCCAAGTAAAAACATGAGAAGTATAAAGCTAAACAAGAGGAGAAATATGATAATTTAAGTTTTATATATTTACTTGTTAATTCGTATCTAAAACGTTTAATCTTTGATTTGTTTAATTACGCGGTGGAAGATGAAAAGAAGAAAATTAAAGAAAATATTGGGCGTGAAGATGATCTTGAAGATATAGAACATGAGTACTGAAATTAGTGCATTTCGTTACTGTTTTGGGATCATTGGGGAATTTGTTCGGTCTTAGATGTCTATGTAAATTTTGATGGATTTAGATTATGGCATGATTAAAAATTTTGAAAGCGATATTTAAACTCCTCTCCTGTTTTAGGAATCAATGAAGTGAGGAAAGAATTAAAGAGGCGAGAGAAAAAGAAAGAGAAAGTTGCATGAGCTTAAAATTGCCACTGGCTAGAAGGGAGAGAAAGTGAGAAAATCAAGAAAGAGAGAAATGGGAATCGGATGAGAGATTAAAAGTTGCACGTATGATGCCACGTGGATATGAAAATGGGTAGGAAAAATATCTTCCCGTAATTTAAGAGAACCCATATTATCTCAATTCTATTTTAGAGTCAGATTATCTAACCTAGGACTACAATGAGACTCATAAATCCGTCTTCTCTCCCATTCTCATCTTTTTAACACCTTTCTCTCAACTTGTTCATGTTCTCGTATTCTCTCTATTACTCTATAAAGATAATTGACACTTTAAATTATTTGGCAAACCCATGGTTAAGCAAACCTCACAAAACATTTTTTAAGGCCAGAGACAACATGCACCATTTCCATTTTTGTTGATCAAGATAGATTTATGATGTCTCATGTTACATAATCAAGCCATCAAAAGTTTAATGTTCTAATCAATTCATTTATTGTTCATAAGAAATCTCTAATTTTGAATAAAGTCCTAATTTGAACAAAAATGTCCAGTTGATGAGATCAACATGCAGAATTAAAATTTAAACTAAGCCTGCATCATCTTTACTGAAGAGCTTCATCAAGCAATCAACAACACCAAAATTTTGATGTAGGTGTGAGATCTTAGAAGCCCTGGCCCATGGAAATTGAAGGCGGACGATGGCTACTAAAGATAAATTGTCTTTTTATTAGGCCCCAAACGGTGTCTAAACACCCATTTAACAAGTGTTAGAGAATATTCTCTTTAGATGCTATCAAAAGGAACAAAAGGTACTTGTTTCGTTAACTTAAATGAATTAGGGGTGAAATATATAGATATGAAGTTTTAGAGGTGCACTAGAAATATAAAAGTTTCGACAGATATAAAACAAAATCCAAAATGGAACAATAAACAAAACTGTAGCTTCATGTTGGATATAATTTTTGACAATTCCAAAGTCTGTGTCTCATCCCAAATAACGCTACTCGTAAAGACCGGGTTGGATAACGAGTGTTAAGCAAGCAAAAGAGGGTCAACATGTCGATCGTGATCCATTCTAAAAGGACATTAATGACCATGTTAGTTATTAGGTTTTTGTTAACTATAAATATACACCCGACTACTTTCTATATATAAATAACGATGGAGCGAGAAATTGTTCTTTTCTCTTCTCCATTTCCCTAAATCTTTCTTTCTTCTCTCACTCAAAACCCTAGATTTCAAGTACCATTCAAATCACCTCCATTGACATTTGACTTGTTTAATATATTGGTTTTGCAGTGTAGACTAATGTATTAACTATTGGATATTGGGATCGTATATGTAAAGTATTATCAATATTGAACATCGGATTGTGGATATCGGACGATAACGGCGATACAAGTTAATATTGGACGTTCCTATTAAATGTCCATATCAAGAATATCTACATGCATATTAAAAAAAGAATATCTACATACACATCGCGCATAATCTTACAAGACTATGTTGTTCGGATATCCTTAATCAATAGCAAGAGTCAATGCGAGGAAGCGTAATAATGTTTGAGGCTAATTTACCCTTAGGTGAAACTAGGTTACATCTTATGTTAGACAACCCAATAAACGAACTTGATCTTCATCATCTAAAGCATGGATACACCAAGTTTCATGTGATTTGAAAACTTTTTGTCCATCTATCGGGTGGCTACAAAAGGAATGGTTTTTCGACAATAGAACATTTTATAACCCAATATCGATTTAAAAATGGTACCCAAAGCACATGAAATTTGGTGTATACATATTATAGATGATTGAGATCATGACGGACAGAGTTGATCGAAGAAAAAGGTCGTGTATTGGGTTATTTAACATAAGGTGTAACTTAGTTACACCTAAGAAGTAAAATAGCCTTACAAACACACTACGTTTATAAATGAATTCATCCATGCTTTTTCTATTATCCTCCGCTATCTTAACTCCTCTCTCGTTATTTATTAAAAGTCGCAGCCCGATGAAGGAAGAAGTTCCAGTGGCCTTCGTTTCTCTATTAGAGTTCCACCCTCCTCGGCGCTCTCAGAGAATCATCAAGATGAGATCTTTGATCTGATCCCTATGCATTTTACCCCTTTTTTGAAGAATGAGTTCCAAATTCTAGGGTTTTGATCTTTGATTCGTCGATTCTTTTTTGTTGAACAGGAATTGGATTGGGATTTGAATGCTAAAGGTTTGATCTTTATACTGCAAATTATTTGTTGTAATTGTATTGGATTTTAATAATTGAAGCCTTGACTAACAAGCGTATAGCATACCTTTTCTACCTTTATATTATATTTTCTCCCTCTTTTATTTCAACATGCTCTTTTAGCTAAATGTTAAAAGAGTAGTAGTTTTTATTCCTCCCTCAGAGCAGGATGCATACGTCTACAAGTAAAGCTTCCATGCTAACTTTTGAAGTTTGTTAAAGGTGTTATATCTTTGAAGTTACATTTGGTATCTATTGCGTAAATATTCATATGAAAATTTGAAGTTTCAGTTTATAGCGATTTGTTGTTGACAGAATTCTTTATTCTTACAAGCTTGGTGATTCTCTAAGCTGGCTTTTCAGGTCTTTAATAATTGGTTTTACCCTCTATATCTCTCCTTCCTAAAATCTTCCTTTAATATCAATTTTTTTAAATTTCTGTTAAATCTTTAAATTGTCCAAACTCCTCACTGTAGTTATTTTTAAAGATAAAGCTAAATTGAAGAGCAATGTGAAAATAACCCTTAATAATTTCAAGGTTATGATAAGATGGTTCTATGATTTTAAATCCAATATTTCTTGTAAAAATTATGTGTAATGAATTTCTTTCTATGTTTGTGGTGCAAAGCATGTTCGAGAGTTTCCATTGATAGTTTCAATGGAAAGACCCCTACATCTAATTCACGCATTCAATAATAAATGTTTATTAAATTGATAGTTGACATCCTCAATTGTCTATGGAGGTACTTTTTTTGCCTTTTACTCTCTAAATTTCTGATCTTTAGGTTGTCGAATTTAATTTTTAAGGGTGAAAATAAGTCAGCCATATACAGAAACATCAGCGTCGTATAGATGATGTTTTAAACTTTTTCAGTTCACAATTAATCAAAGTTTCATCTTAAATGTAAACAAACCTTGATTAATTGTGAATTGGAAAAGTTTAAAACACCATCTATACGACGCTGATGTTTCTGTATACAACGTTGATTTTTCTGTATACGGCCTGGTTTATTTTCATGCTTAAAAATTAAAATTCGAGAACCTAAAGATCAGAAATTTAGAGAGCAAAGGGCAAAAAAAAATATCTCAGGAGACAACTGAGGATATGAATTATCAATTTAATAAACATTTATTATTAAATGCGTGAATTAGATGTAAGGATCTCCACTGAAATTATCAATGGAAACTCCCGAACTCGCTCTGCACCACAAACATAGAAAGAAATTCGTTACACAATTTTTACAAGAAATATTTAGCTGCTTTTCAAACTTGGATTTGAAATCATAGAACAATCTTATCACAACCTTGAAATCATTAATGGTTATTTTCACATTGCTCTTCAATTCAACTTTATTTTTTGAACAAAAAAACTATAGTGAATAGTTTGGATAACTAGAAGATTTATGGAAGAAATTTAAAAACATTGAAATTAAAAGAAGATTTTAGAAAAGAGAGATATAGAGAGAAAAACAATTATTAAAGACAGACGTATGCTTCAAGCTTTGAGGGAGGTATAAAAATTACTATTTTTATAATATTAAGCAAAAAGAACATGTTGAAATAAAAGAAAGAGGGAGGGAGAAATTATAATAGAAAGAGGGAAAAAGTATTTTATAGGCTTGTTATAGTCAAGGCTTCAATTATTAAAATCTAATACAATTATAGGATAATTTGCAATATAAACATCAAACCTTTAGCATTCAAATCCCAATCCAATGTCTGCTCAACAAAAAAAGAATCGACGAATCAAAGATCAAAATCCTAGAACTTGGAACTCAATCTTCATAAAAAGGGGGAAAAGCATATGGATCAGATCAAAGATCTCACCTTGATGATTCTCTGAGAGCGCCGAGAAGGCTGGAGCTCCAATAGAGAAACGGGGCTACTGGAGCTTCTTCCTTCGCTGCGTCTTTGACTTTTAATAAATAGTGAGAGAGAAGTTGAGATAGGTTGAGATAGCGGAGGATAACAGAAAAAGCAGTGACGAAACTTTTTATGAATTTGTTTATGAGAGAGAGAGAGAGTGTGTGTACCATACACAACCAACGGACATGTATGGAAACGCCAAAGGAGAAAGCTTTAGAGACAAAAAAAAGACATCATGAAAATATGAGTCTAGAAAATGCGCTCATTTAGAAACTTTGAGACATTATATCAAATAGAAGAGTGACTAGTATTTCCATTTAGACATGCACTTGTTTAGTAACTTGCGATTATGAGGTAATAAATCAAACAAGAGGTGCGCTATGAAAACAATTGCAAATTTTTTTACATTTTAACCATGACTTGCTTAGTTGCTTAAACTACAAAGATTGACATGTAATTATAGCATTCTGATCATCTCCTTTATTTCATAAGCAAAGAACTTAAGGTCGGTGATGTTGTTGCTGTTGGAGAGAGGAAATGAGAGAGAATGAGAGAGCGGCGGAAGGAGAGGCGGCGGCAGCGGCAATCGATTAGCTAAGGGTTAGAGTACGCAATTTGCTGAATTGGGAATGCGAGAAGACAAAAGGATGAGAGAGAAAATGAAGTAAATTTGCATATGATGGATTTGTATAATGGGTTTTGGCTAATGGATCTGGACTCTAAGAAAATTAACCACCCAATATCAGCCTATAAATTCCACATCGCCAATATCGAAGCCCAATATAACATTCCCAATATATACCAACATTTGAGATATCGACCGATATTATGATAAAACGATAATGCCTTTATCAATATGAAATTTATCAACAACCATATCGGGTATATCGACCGATGTACTGATACAACCGATATTGTTTCGCTGGTGTAGACAAGTTTGCTTATAATCTTAAACCCTTTAATGACTCCAATATAGCAAAAGTGAGAATCAAATGCAACTTTCTCTTCCTCATAGATCTTCTACAAATAATTTAAGAAAAGATAAAGCTTCATAATCTCTAGCACGCAAACAAATTGAATATAAACTTTAGCTCCCGCACTCTTGCCGCTATTTTCCATACTTTCGGCAGTTATTATAATTTGTTTACTTAATAACTCAAAGAAAGGTTTAAGTTGCCTCTCATTCTTGTTGACATGAATCTTCAAAGTGGAACAGGAAATGAAGATGGTAATTTCCCTTTTCCCATGAGCATATTGCACTATACAGTCGAACATAATTTCTATAGGAAAGTAAATAATATTCCCTTCTGGACTCTTTCTCGGTCTAGAAGAATTTGGAGGCCATCTCCTCATTTGGGATTATGACAATCCACTCTCTAGTCGTACAGTTTCATTGTCCAGGTTTTTTGTACTGATTAAGAGAAAGTTGATGTCTGATTTGCTATCGTTGTAAACTTCGACAAATTTTATGGAGCCTAGCCACATAGGTTATCCCTAATTTGATAGGAAAAGGCTATATATGAAGATGAAGATTATTGACGTAACACTGCCTGTCAAGTTAAAAAAGAAACAACGAAAAAACAAAGAAGCCAATGATGTAGAATAGCATATTGAAAAAATACAAATTACTCTATAAACGGTGTATTGTAAGAATAGTAAGAAATTAAGCTCTTAGTAACGACATGAAATTGTACTCTTACCTGTACATCCAAAGGCATTCCATGAAATTGCCCGGCACCCTCAGGTGGGGTCCAGTTAAAAACAGCACACGGCAAAAAAAGTACCGATACACCATTGATTTCACCTGAGAAGGCTTCTGGCCGGCCAAATCTTTTAGAAGCAAATGGAAGATGAGACTTCACAACCGATGCAAGGGCTAACTGATCTCCGAGCATGCGGGAATTCTTCATGTATTTTGACACGTATACATCCAGAACTTCTTGAAGAAAGACCTTTGCCCTGCAGCCAAAGTTACAAATAATACTCTAAAAGACTAAAACCCAACCAAATCCCAAAAACAAGTTAATTAATTAATTAAAAACACAACGAACAAAAACATGGCAAACTAACTTGAGAATTCCGTCTGGAGTGCCTCTAACGGCAATAAATCCTGAATTCAAAGGTTGTTCTTTATTATTCCGGAAAGTGAGGGCCAAGTGAAACTGTGGATATTTTTGGAATATATGACCAACATCATCTACTACTGCCACATCAGAGTCAGTGAATATGTAATGGTTAATATACTTCAATGTCTCAAACTGATCAAGCCTTGTCTGCAAAAATGCCTGCACACATCAGAAAGTCAATGAAAATATAATCGCAAAATTGACCGCCTTCATGTATGCACTATGCACACAGCACTATTGAAACTACAGAATAACTTGTAAAGATCATTTTAAAAACAGAACAATGCCTCTCCGTGGCATTAAAAATGAGTATGTCTACATACATTGAAAAAGACTTCTAGCTTATGTGGAGATATATTCAGAACATTGAACTGCACGACTCTCTAACAGTTGGCAGTTTGTCCTAAGGTAAATCAGAAGAATAAATGAATGGTGTTGCCTTATCAGGAATCAGGATCAACCTATCTTCTGATCACAAATTTATTCATAAATCAGAATGCATAAGTATATGCAGACGGAAAGCATTAAACATAACAAGCACTACTTCAATGTATGTTGCTCCCAACAAATATGCCAAACAATATTTTTCTTAATTTGCTAAAGATGACTGGAAATGATGTAAGAATGTTCCCAAGAAGAAATATAATGGTGATTGCTGCAATTAACTGTTTGGAAGCAATGAATGGAGAAAAAAATTAAAACTCTCAAACACAGTACGGAAGATCAAAGCACTTTAATGAACCAAATGATGGGCAACCATAGAAAATTGTGAAGTGACAATAAAAGAAGATTACCCTTAAGTCGTAAATCACAATCATTAATCATGATGGAGTTAGTTGAGGATCTCATTACCTGAGAATCATAAGAATATGTGGCCTTAAAATACATACAAGAGCTACATTATTAGCATACTGATCATGCATACTAGTCTGCACACAATTGAGGCAGATTGAGGAACAAGTGCATGCAACTACCAATTTAGAGCAGGCAAAACAACAGGACAATAATTAAAAAGGATCACCCATGTTTATGTCAATGTGGACTTACAATGTAAGATTTGATTCTCTGAAGCATCAGCTGTTCCCGAGAATAGTCTCCTTCAATGGGTAATACAGTTGCAATATTTCTGCTCACAGAAAAATCAGAAGCAGGATCAGTCAATATGATCACACTGCTTCTTGGCATCGAAACCTGCAACATTCTAGATATAAGAAAATGAAGTTAAACAAGCAGCTAAATCAAAATAGTAGATACATCCAATGCGTCAGATGTTCAGAAACAGCTCAATATATCAAAAAAGTCATGAAAGTAATGGTAATACATCCAGAATGTAATTCAATAAGACAAGCACTTTGCGGAAATGAAACAGAGTACAGCTTAAAGCAAAGGATCATTTTCATCATCTGAAGATTCTCCGATTAAAAGGGGTGGCCATGAGAATAGCTCTCTAATGAGAAGGCTGTACGAAAATTTCGACAAGTTTACAACTGGCTGCAACCAGATGCCAACCACGTGACTGGTTGCCAAAATTTCTTAGATAAGAATACCAGCGACAAATGAGAAACAGATTATCATTGGACTCCTACCATATTGATCATAAAAATTTAAGCTCATGCTACCCAAGGAGCAGACCACTAAGGGGCGGCAATCTTGAGCCACTGACCCAATTTCGCCCTATCATAAACATCTAACTGATTAAGTTGCTTAGCTGCATTTGAGGAAAGCAGCATTTCAACCCATGTTCTCATACGAAAAGTCACTTGGTTGTTTTCAACATTGCCCAGTCTTCAATTTTTATAGTGCTACATAGAAAGTTGCTTATATATACGACTAGTTTCAACACCCTAAGTCTTCTCCTGTCAGCGGGTCACCTGATTGATAGCGGGATGGATTAACTTAACCAGATTAAAATTCAAGTTTAGTTCTCGGATCTGACATAGGCAGGCAGGCCAAAGCTGACCAGATTCAATCCAATTGTCAACCCTACTTCATAATTATATTAAACTAGGAAATAGAGTGCAGAAGAGAGGGTGGATGATAACTTCTGCAGTAGGGATCGTAATATTTTATAATAACTTAAACATTTAATTTAAAACTAATTTATCTTATAAACGAGGTAAAATATCTAAACAAGGGGTGAGGGTTTATCTTGTCTAACAAGACTTAACAATATCTATGTAAGTATGTGAGTTGGATTAATAGAATCCTCGATTCTTAAATAGGACTCAAATATTCCAATTCCCTTCTTATTTTGAGAACCTTAAAAAAATGTTTATAGTTTATACAATTAATTAGTTTGAAATGAAAACTAATAGAACTTAAAGGAGAACAGAAAAGGTCCCTGTTGCGTGGGTGGTAAGCACGAGTAGCGTACAAAATTGTGTATATACCAGTCCAGTCAATGCACACGGTTCAAAGGGAGGTACACAGGGTGTAAAACGTCCAAGGTGCAAAGCGTGAGCCTATGTGTGAGGCATATGAGTTTTATTACAATGTTTAAAATATAATTCACACACATTTTACACAACTATAATATAGCATGTGTAATTTCTATGATTTGCCACAGTGCAAAATAAAGAGCAAAGAAGAAGAATTGGAGACGAATCCTTATCTAAAGTTGTACAAGTGTTCCTCAAGAATTAGCCAACATAATACAATTGGAACTTTCCATATTAAAATATTAGGTAGTGTTATTCAACCAAAAACATCAATAGCGTAAAACCTTTATTTTTATATTCAGAAAGATGTACGCATCACCCGGAACTCGGCACTTTTTTGTCATTTTCTGGGGAAAATTAGATCCAGCTCCCGAGCTTTCAAGTAAATTCGCAAAAGGCCCTTCCAAGCTTAACCAAGCCGGACTAAGATTTGTGTGACATGGAAACTTAGACTCAGCCCCTTAATTCCATAGAAAATTTACTATCTGCCCTTTCTATGTTTAACTCTTGCTTCTTTTTTGGAAAATTTCATACGGACCCTTCATGGTAGATCTTCTGACCTTTTTAAGTTTATATGTTCGTACAGAGCTAAAACTGAATGTTTCATTTTATTTTATCGTATTTTTTCTCTCCGCTTGAAATTGATGAAGTTTACAGACATTTTTAAAACAGATGTATATTTAGGAATTATATGAAGTTGCGGTAAACAATAATAAATTCGCTGTAGTCCGCCAAATTTCAACAAAAGGCACTTTAAGAATATGCTTTTATAGCTTATTAGGGTGGTACCTACCGTTAGAGATAGATTATGCAACTTTTTTGGTATTTAAGAGGCGCCTAAAGGCAATCGTAAAGCTATAGTCAATCTCAAAACTATTTTTATTATATTTTGTGGCTTTCAAACTAAAACAAATGTTACAGAATCGGCTTACTATACAATTTAGTTTCACTAAAAGTAAACTCTCTAGCAAATAACAGCCGATCAAAATATGTCTTACTTATACATTAGATTCATTTTCATGTCAATTATCTTTATTCGTGCAAATATCAATATAAATTGTAGCATAATATCTATCCTTAACTGTCATAGAATATACCATATTTAATTGACACATTTTTAAAATCATGTGACATTCTTTGCTATCGCTAATTTACATTCATCGTGAACGGTGAATCATGCATATACCAAGAAAGTAAGCTTCCAGCATTTTTTCCGGACCCGTGCATTTGCACGGAGGCCTTGCTAGTATCTAGAAAGGAGGAGGAGGCATAGAAGAACTGGAAGGTTACGAAGAGGTAGGGGAAATTAAGAAATCGAGGAACTCTCCTTGAATTGGATTTTTGCGTCTCAATGGAAAACCCTAGGCTCTTCTATTTCTCGAATCGATCCCTCGTTGAATAGAATATTTGCAACTCTCCGGTTACTAATTCACTAAATGATATTAGATCCGGGAATGGGTCCTATTATATTGATATAACCAAAAATCAAGCCCATATGACAGATTGAAAATATCTTTAAGGTGAGACATGTCTAGACGTACAATTAAGCAACCCAGCTCGTCAAGTTGGACGATTAACAGACTCAACCCATCTAGATGGGTGTCTGCACTGTGCAACCAACTTAACTATTTAATATTATAAAGCACCTAGATCGGGTTTAAAGTAGAGATATGTTTTTTCGTTATGGATATTGTGTTTGTGGTTCTAGTTTGTAACAGTATCTTAGTTATATTTGTTTGCCGATACTTAATCCCTAATACCTTTTTATATTTATTAGCTTGTTAGTGGTTACTTACTATTTGTTATAAACCGTTGTTAAACTCTCTCCACCCTTCTTCTAATACCAGGTAAGTAATTTAAAATGTACCATTAAATTCCATCGAAGGTCATTAATCTTGCTTAGTTCATAAATATCATATATTATGCACTCCGTTAATAATGTTATATAAATTCATTACATTCTTAATAACATTTTTATCTCAGTTTGAATTTTTTTTAAATTTTATTGGAATTTTTTGCAAGTTTATCAATACATAAAAATCGGCGTTTAAGAAGCGAAAACCATCGCCAAGGCCCCGAAGCCCACTAAAAGGAAAGTGCATGAGCAAAGTTAGACGACAAGAATTTAAAAATAATATAAATAATTTATTTATGATATGTAACCTAACAATAATATTTGTATACGGCATGTTATCAATAAATGAAACCTAGATTATATGGGGGGAAATTAGGTGTGAATATAGCATTCAATCACAATTTAGTATTAATAAGTCATGGTCATAGCAGGTAATCAAACCCTTAAGCCATGTTATTATTAAAATATACTAGTTATATAATTCTACCAATTTTCTACTTATTTTGTGTAGGTGATGATGACAAAGAAGAGGGACTCGAGATTTGAAAAGAGTAAAAAGAAAGAAGGAATTTAAAACCTTGGGATTGATCTTTAGGAAGAGGAAAGTAGCGAGGAGGCATCGGGCAGTGGCTGGAGGAGGCCTCGTCAGGAATGCTGGCGACTAAAAGAGGCGGCGGCGGCTGTGCGAAGAGAGAGAGAGAGAGAGTGACGGAGGCTAGGTGCGGAGGCTCGCCGTGGTGGTTGGGGCGTTTTGCCTCGTTAAAGTCATTGTCTAAGGAAGTGGAGGTTAAAATCACCACCCCTAGGTGCCTGAGGCGCAACGCTTTTGAATCGCTGATAAAAATATTTCTAAAATAAACATATTCTTAACCAGCTTAGGTCCTAAACAGTATCCTAGCTGTCCAACACCGCATAACTATTTAAAAACTTGATTCATGTCTTGCCCAATCCTCCCCCACCTCTTTTCTTACCAGTGTTTATTTCTAACTCTTTCAGTATAAAAAATAAATTCCAACAATACATCCATAAGGCAAGGGATAAAAGAAAGAAAACGGGGGCATACGTTCAATTTCAGAGCTTATAGTAAAATTTTCATATAATGAATTACTTTAATAAGGTATGGTGTTTCAGAAAAATCATATATCGATTAAACTCTTGCTATATATCCAAATTGAAATATCCCTCTTCCAATGCATATTGCAAGAGCAATTAAAAAGTTACTGAAATCACAAGTTCTCTAGAAGAAATAAAAGTATTGCTTTGATTAAGAATATTATTCATAATTCGATGTTTGTTGCTATTCTCCTCAAGTTTCAAAAATGTAAGAACTTCCTCGCTTTGTTCATTCTTAATCAAACAGATAGTGGGCTGGCTTACACTTCAGCAGCTATTCCTCCAACTCTTACTCCCCTCTCTTCTTCCCAGTTTCTCTTGATTCAAGTAGTTTGGCATAGAATAGGGGAAGTAGGAAGAGGATCATAACATAAGCTCAGAAGGAGCTACGAATGACAGTTTTACTTGTAAAATGGATGTACCTTCATTAGCAAGTACTAGAAACTATCAGTTATCTACATATCGATGTTGCATAGCGTGTGGAGAGCAAGAAAATATTATAACAAAGTTCATCTTTCAGCATTAAATGTTATAGCAGCTATCTTGATTAATTGAGTATTATAGCAAGTCCCATGTCTTTCGTTCATCATATTAGATCATTTATGAACATATTATCTTATGGATCAAGCTCCTATTTTATTCTTGCTACAAGAATATCCATCCTCAAACCTCTTTCACAGAGATAAATACATGTGTATCGGTATAAACCACGTCCAATTGTTTGTCCCCTTGATTAATCTACTCTGGTCCTGACAGTGAAGAGTTTTTCCAATTCTCTCTAACAAATCAAGGCATGTGTGTTTTCATGAGTACGGATTGGCAACATAATGCACATATGACATGCTTCTTTTTCAAAACGTAGAATCCGAGCTTAGAAACCCAATTTCATAAAATATACCAGCAATTTACAAAATAATAGTGTTCATTCCAATCCAAGTACCTGGATGAAATCAACGAAGGTATTAAGTATGGCCATAGATTTCTCTTCTTTGCTATACGAAACGTTCCCAACAGTCACCAAATTACTTGATTCTGTTCTTGGCGACATCTTAAAAATAGTGAAAACAGTGACAAAAGAGACGATCTGGCTAACACTGAGCTCTTGGCGCGATCTAGACCCGCCATCTTTACTATTGATAGCTTTAATGCCTGATATAAAGAACAACCACCACAATGTAAATGTAAATCTAAGCCCTAGATACAACACCAAAATTGACAGCTTTCAATCGAATTACCTCGGCATTGGAGGCGATTGGGCAAGCCCTGGCCCGCGGTGGGGCCGAGCACGAGATGATCTGATTTCTTCGAGGGTTTAGGCTTCGGTTCTTCTGAGATCTGATCGCGATGCAAGCTGAACACTGCAAAAGATGAACGAGATGAGATTTTTGAGGGATAATTTGAGGCTGACGATAGTGATGTTGTTACCTGAGATTAGAAGAGGGATTATGAGAATGAGAGAGAAGTAGAAGAGGTAACGAGTTCGCCATCCTCTGAAGACAGCCATGGAGGTTAGGCTTTTTCAAGGGAGAAAATTTTGAAGGAATCGGCGATGGAAGAGGGCTAGACGAGGGAGAGAGGGGGTTGGATCTTAGATGAACATAAATTGAGGGAACTCGATGCGATCTGTGGCCGCTGCAACTTCGAGCTCAACCTGGGTACGATCGGACTTGGGGACTCTGTTATTATTATTCACACCTATTTTGGTGCATCATAGGTAGTAGGCGTGCATAACGGATCAAAAAACACCAGTCTTGTGAGCGTTCCTCCCTATTTTACCCATATATATCTACTGTTGGATTTAAGAGCAGCAATGAGAGAGGGGCTAATAATACCATGACCCCAAATCCGGTCTAATCAGATGATTGTATATATTGATGTCACTGATGTGATGATCTTATTGTTTAAGGGCACATTAATACCCAGATAAATAGACGTCAGTACCAAAGTTTTTCTCCGTGGTCGCTATGCTGCCCACCGAATTTTCGGTTACAATGATTCCTATGTTCCTTTCATGTTAAATGTTTTCGACCAGCCTTCTTCATCCTAGTGTTTTAAGCATTTTATATATTCATGACATTGAAAATTCTATAAATTCCCTAAAAAAAAAAACAACAGCCAGGAGCTTGAATCCATCGCAGAAAATGAATCACGATTTCGATAAATGTCGAATTTACCGCAAAAGAGCAAATTTTAGAACATCAGTTTTTCCAAATTTTACTATATATTTAGGGATTTGGTGTTTGGAGGAAAAGGCTTAAATGGAATGAGAGATAAGATGTTAATCTTTGGTAATGGAATTTATTTAATTCGTTGGTTAAAGTAGGCCAATGGTTTACTGTTGACCCTTTGCTCGAGTTTATCCAGCTTCACCGTCAAGATTCGAGGGAGATTTGAGGGAGGGGAGGGGGGGATTTGTGCAAAAAAACATTTTTTTTGGGGTTTCTTATCAAGGACTACCGCTTAAAAAGTCCAAAATCAAACATGTGTTATGCATGTAGGAATCTTTTCAGGAACATACTGACAGCTAGTTAAAAAGGAAGCAAAAAATTCAGTGGCGATATAGGAATTTTGGTTGGAGGAGCACCTAAAAATTTCTTAATCAATTAAATTAATGGTCCGACCAAATAAGAACCATCACATAATTTAAAATAAACAATGCAATTATCAACTGGTTAATCAATAATCATACATGATAATACTATTGTTAACAATAGCAATTTGCTATAATTTATATCTTAAAAACACTGCATGATTGCTTTATTATCGATGGTCTCAAATATATATGTCACCAAACATTATTCGATTAATTATCTTTGATTTGGTTCTGATTTATGAACTTTTGAGGATGAAAAGAACCGAAAGCTTCAATCAATAAAGGCACAGAGGCAAGCGAGGACAACGATGGCGAGGTCAAGGGGGCTCGTCGTTTGGATTCTCCTAGCAGATAAAAGAAAACGAATATGAAAAAAGAGAAGAAGGTGGAGTAGGATAAGGAACTAAGTTAATGATATAGGAAGTTTTATATTTTGTTTTATTAGGGATTGGATCAAGAGCAGTGAAGAATTAGGGAGCAGTGGAGGTGTTTTTTTTTGACAAATCCAGTGGGGGTCACGTGACCTCTGGTTTATACATGGGTCAACATTAAGGGCTTGTATTTCAAGGTATATAAATGCACTAAAAAAGATGCATCGTACAAAGCAGATGGAAGGGTTTTATTCCGCAGTTCACCCAAAACCTCTTCCTCTTGCTCTCTCTTTGTGTAATGGCTTCTTCTCTCTCTCTCCCAAAATCCTCAGACACCCCCCAATCGCTCCGCAGGAATCGGATTCTCTCCAGCAAGCTCTACTTCGATGTCCCTCTCTCAAAGGTACGACAGCGCTCTCCCAATTCAAAAAAAGCTTCATCTTTCTAAATTTCGTAAGCTTTCTTGAAATCACACCAAAACCTTAACGAATCTCAGGTCCCCATGATTTACTCGCACTCTTACGACATCGCGTTCCTTGGAATCGAGAATTTGTAAGCGATTCCTCTTTGGAATTCCTTCAATTTTTAGAATTAAAGTTAGGGTTAGGGTTAGGGTTTCCATCTTGAAAGCCGGACTTGCTGTTGATTTAGGCACCCTTCTGATTCGTCGAATTGGGGTCGGATATGCCAATTTTTGATTAAAGAGGGCGTTTTGGATAAGGGTCGAGTGGTGGAGCCATTAGAAGCCTCACGAGACGATTTGCTAGCGGTAGGGGATGTGTTTGACATGCACTATTGCTTTTTCTTTTTCTTTATCTTGCTGGTCTTTGGATTGATTTAGTGGAATTTTGTTTTTTGAGCAGGTGCACACCGAGGCGTACTTGAACAGTCTTAAGAGCAGTTTGAAGGTTTCCATGATTGTTGAGGTAATGAATTTAGTTGTTTAATTCCATAGATGACATAGATTGCAAAAGTTTCATCAGATTGCTAAAACAGTATAATATTTTAGGGGTAAAAATGGTAGGTAAGTAAGAACCATGTGAACAAAGTAGTAGCTTAAACGGGAATCATGATGGATGAGCTATGACATGAGGACCGAACTATGAGATGGTGCAGTTCATGGAATTTGAACTATTACCAAAACACATTTATAGATGCGTTTATTTCCCTGAAAATATGTAAAGATCGAGAGATCATACTATAGGGGATGTGTGTGTGTGTGTGTGTGTGTGTGTGATGAAGATGATCGGTTAGCATGACCATAAAGTATGCTTGACCTGACATAGATAACATGAGAACTTTATGGCCCCGTTCACTAATCGATTGCGGTGAAACAGTTCGTCAAAACTGATATTTGTCTCTGTATTTGGATATCATATAGTAATTACTCACTATTATGAATTCTTCAAGTACTTTGTAAGCAAAATAGTAGCGAGACTTAAATCTTGTTTTGGTTCATTCTAACACTGTTTTTTATAACCATGCATTTGGCTTATCAAATTTATTAAGAATGTGGTATGGCACATTCTCTCCAATTTTTAAGTACTGTGATGTATATTCATATATATGTGTCCCCTCCTCTTGGCACGCAGGTTCTAATTTTGACGTTTTAATTTACCTGGACTCTTCTCAAGCCCATTTAAGTTGTTTATAGTTCATGAGCTACATTTACTAATTTAGTTCAGTTCTTCCGTCTTCCTATTTGGCTGAATTATCTCATTCATTCTTTTCTAGGTACCCCCTGTTGCATTCCTTCCTAACTGTCTTATACAGAAAAAACTGCTTTACCCATTTCGCAAGCAGGTTAGAGTGTTTGTGCTTTCCAGCATGGTTTTCTCTGCATTGTAAAACAAGGTTTTAATGATTGGCAATTAGATGTTTTCGGTTACCAATTGCATCATATAATATTAAAAGGCACTGACCGCATAAATGTGAAAAACAGAGTGAATAGTCATTAAATATGACATGTATAACCCACGGCATTCCTAAACAAGATGCAAAAACTCAATATTCATTTTATAAATGCCCATTTCCCCCCCATCCCCCATCGACATATTTTCTTCAATCTTTTCGTGTGTGTGTGTGTGTGTTCTCTTAATGTGTAGTACCGTATAATTTATGCAACGTAATTTGTTCATAGCTAGCCAAGCAATTAGGGAATGAGTACGGAGTATGTGTTTTACATTACTGTTATCTCCCATGAGGCTTTGTCGCCAATAATGTTGACTTATGCAGGTTGGTGGTTCCATCTTGGCAGCAAAGCTGGCAAAAGAGCGGGGATGGGCCATTAATGTCGGCGGTGGTTTCCACCATTGTTCAGCAGAGCAAGGCGGTGGATTCTGCGTATATGCTGATATTTCTCTCTGCATTCAGTATGCCTTTGTTCGCTTGAACATCTCAAGGTAAGTGTACATTTTGTGCTGTATTTTAGGTTTCTGCAATCGCAACAAATACTCTCCCTTTTGAACTCTTTACATCTCTTATTCTTCTTTTTCCTGCACACATATCAGGGTTATGATTATTGATTTGGATGCTCATCAAGGGAATGGCCATGAAACTGATTTCTCTAATGACAGTATGTCTTTCCACTCAATTCATGCTGGTGTCTCTACATTAATTCTGATGTTCCACTGACGTTATATTTACTTGCAGGCAGAGTTTACATTCTGGATATGTACTACTCTCAAATATATCCTTTTGTAAGATTTATTTTAGAACCTCATTAACAGAAGTTTGATACAACCATGGCCTTTTTCCTTTTGTTACTTGGACTGCATTTTTAAATGGTTACCTCGCAGTAAATTGGACAGGTTAGATCTAGGTTTATCATTGTTTCAAATGTATGTACTAGAATTCTTGGTTCAAGTCTCCTTAAATTCATCTCAGCTTTGTGAAGTTGCCTGTAGCGAGCCCACTTTTCTGAATGAGGTGGCATTTAGATAAAGGTCCAAATCAGTTTGGAATTACTTTTTTCTTTTCACATAGGCCACAAGTTTATCCTAATGTCGAGACAGATGACACAAATACTCTAAGAGATAGGATAAAAGTTATGGGCCTTTGTAAGAAGCTAGAGGTACCTCACATATATGATGAATTGAGGGAGCATCAATTGAGATAGATTGGTCACATGCAATTGAGGGTGATAAATCTTCCAGT
Source organism: Agapanthus africanus (assembly GCA_030015575.1). Classification (NCBI taxonomy): domain Eukaryota; kingdom Viridiplantae; phylum Streptophyta; class Magnoliopsida; order Asparagales; family Amaryllidaceae; genus Agapanthus; species Agapanthus africanus. Next base: position 158,215,256 of record JASDDO010000014.1, on the reverse strand, counting down.
TAAGAAGTGACAATATTTTGCTAAATGGAGGAACGGGGTCAAGAGGTAGGCCGAATCAAACATGGATGGACGCATATAAAAGATATCTCTATGATTAATTTAATCCAGGAGATGCCCTTAACAAAGCTAAATGGAATAAAATGATTCATTTACCCAGCCTCAGCTTTGGGATAAAGGCTTTTTTGGTTTAGTTTCTGCAACGATATTCCATACTGCTTTTTCAATTGTGAAGCAGGCTCATCTCTTAAAGAAATTTTATATTTCTATTCCTTTTGCTCTCTCTTCGAAGAGCGATCCCAAATTCCATGCTTTATTGCTTAATTTACAGCTATAGTCACTTTTTTTTCTCCCTAAATCAGTTAAAATAGAAATGTCTTTAAGCTTTGCTTGGAATTAAATATTTTCTTAGACAAAAAACTTATAAATGCGGGTTTCTAGTCAAGATCAAACTACTGCTTCCATCAAGGAAGCAATCATTTGAGATGCATTCTATTTATAGTTTACTTCATGTGGACACCTGAGAACAAGGAGTAGAATTTGCTTGAAACGGAAATTTGCAAATAGTTTGCCAGTTACGACTTTTGACTTACAAACCATGTAGCTCAAATCATTCCAAGTGTATTTAATGTATGGGAACTATGCTTTATCAACTACTACAGATTTCAAGTCCTTACTCACCAATTCCACTTACAGGCTGTTGGCATTAAGGAGTTGATTGGAATTCAGTGGAATTTTGGCAGGGAGACAAGAATTTTGGTTTAGCTTTATTCCATAAGGAAGCACATTTTCTTTTTGAGAAAAGAAAAAAGAAAAAGGAAAAAGAAAATGCACTTTCCTATAAAATTACATCTAAACCAAGTTCTTGTCCCTTGACCAAAATTCCACTGAATTGGCGTTGGTTGTTTCAAAGGGTTTTTTCTTTCTTTATGGGTGAGGGGACAATAATTGGTGCAAAACATCATTCGGCATCAGCTGTTTTGACCCAAAATGACCTGGGTGGAATTTGGTCAAAAACATTATATTGGTACAAATCAACGTTGATCAAGTGTCTCATTCCATACCAATTTTCCCAACTCCAATTTGTTTTAAAGAAACAAACGAGTTGCAAACTAAAAATGAAGAATCATTTCAAGTCCATGCAAACAAACGATGGAATTGGAGTTCCAAGGGGATATCAAAAAAGGAAATATGACATTTGGCTTATTTCTATGAATTCACTCTTTGCAACCAAACAGCAAGGCAAAGCCCGACTTCATGAAAGCCAATTTCCCCACCTCCTGAATTACTAGTCAAATTGACCTTTTAAACGCCCTCATGGTCCTCAATGCATTTACTCCACATTTACAAACATATGCTTATAAGTTTACCCTTCGATGAACAACATTAAGTAACCCTGCCACTTAATGTCTATTTATTTGTAGGATTATGAAGCAAAGAGATACATCGATCAAAAAATAGAGTTAGTGGTAAGCATATTCTTTCTATATTTTCTCTGGTTTAAGATAGTATGTTGATGCCATACCATTTGTTTTTTAATACAATATGTCCTAAGATATTCTCTCTTTTATGTATGCAAATATAAAGAGTGGGACCAAAACAAAGGAGTATCTAGAGCAATTAGATAAAGCACTTGAGGTATGAATTTGCTGCCATTTATTTTACATGTATTCATCTCCCCCCACCCCACCCCACCCCGCGCGCGTGTCATGTAGCTCTGCTTTAAGCCTCATGAATGGACATAGAATGACTATACATAAATACAAAAAGGCTTAATTCCAAAAAACTACCAAATATTTTGGCCTAATTATGAGAAACTTCCAAATTCTTGTTAAATACACAAAAACACTACCAGAAAAATTTCAAAAACTACATGAAACTACCCCAAAACTTTCAAAAATATGAAAAACTACCATAAATAAAGTGTCACGTCAACAAGAAACCACCAAAAACTTTCAAAGCATGGTGGTTTCTTATAATTTTGAGAAAATTAGGTTGTTTCTTATAAACGAGGTAAAGAATTTGGTAGTTTTTTGGAATTAGGCCGTACAAAAAACATAATATATTTAAGTGGGGAATAGCTGTATCCTATTAATGTGATAAAATTTTCATAAACTAAAAATCATTTGAAATATAAGGGGTACACACCTTTATCTTGTAAATGTGCCATTTTATCCCTAATGCCAACAAATAGGTGAAGTAGATCACCGTGTATTTTTTGAACTGGCCCGTAAGCCTAACCCATGCACACAACATACACAACACACGTACCCATGTGGCCCACGAATTTGCCCCGAAAGCGTTATATTGTGGCCACTTCCCCTCCTAAGGATCGAACCCTGCACTCTCCCCAAGAGGGGAAGTGCCATACCAACTGAGCTATTCCTCATTGGTAGTAGATCACTGTATAAGATTGGAAAAAATTATTCCATCCTATTCTCAAGGAACCCACCTTTTTGGATGATGAATGTTCCTCCTCTTTTGCTTGGTTAGGATGCTACTTGGATTAAGGAAAGCGGTTATATTCAAAGACATCTAGTGATGGTAGTGGTTGATGCGATTCGGAGGAGAATCTAGCCATGGATAGATGAAGAGACTTATAGCTTCTAGAGTAAGGCCTACGAAACAAAAATGTCAAATCGTGATATGTATCGTATAGCGTTTTCCTTGTGTATCATATCGTATATCGTATCGTATCGCATATTGTAAAAATATGGCGTTCGCTTGTGCAATAGCTAGGCAATTAAGTATATAACTATATATTTCATTAATGTATCCTTAAATTAGTAATATTGAACAATACGTTATAAAGGAAATAATTAGGGCTCAAATTGACAAAGAAGAGGCAGCTGACAGATCTCGTGGTGAAGAAGTTCGTGACGAGAGAGGAGGCGAAGGAGTTTTCGATGAGGGCAACGAGGTGAAGGAAGATTGGGGCTTCGAAAGATTTGGTGCTTGTGATGACGTGAGCTTGTGAAGTTCCACACGCGAGGCGAGATCATGGAGATTGAGACTTCCATTTGGGGCTTTGAATCATTAGAGCATTGAAAATTTATGATGAGATTGGGGCTGAGGCGTTTTATTATTATTTTAGCTTTAAACCCGACCCAATAACACTTTGGGGCTCAATTATAGTATCATTCATATCGTATATCTTGTCGTACGATATGTATCCAATATCATACGATTGATAATCCTTTCTTATACAAGTATACAACTCTCTAATATGTATCAAATCACTCGTTATCACATGATATGTATCCTATATCGTACGCTAATATTCTATGAAACATCTGCATCCCCATGAGTGTTGTTTCTTTTCCCACTTCCTATTGCTGACATGACATTGCTCAGAATTCATTGTCCTACCATCTTTTGCTATAAGGTGTGCGAGCTTTTAGAGGTGCATAATTGTATTAGTGGGTTGGCCCCACTTCCTGAGAGCATATTATTTAGTCTTTTGAAGCATGAATGATGCCACCACTGCTATAGGATTGCATATGGGCCATTGCGTTTATAGGTTACCAATGTCTTTCTTAGTTGATTGGGTTTACTTCCCTTGTAGGTTTCTATATGTGCAACCCCAAAACCAATAGGGTTATAGGTGCCAATCTGTATATCTCTTAAGGGAAGATGCGGGCTTACAAGTTCCGATTCAGAATCATATTGAACACACATGTAAGGATAAAGGAGGGAATGCAGCTTCAGTGTTTGTTCCTTGTTTGTTTTGTTTGATAATTATGTGCAACTTGTAGATTTATATTTCCTTCGCAGCAAAAGCACTGGATGGGCTTAAAATACTGGCTTAAGGCAGTCCTTGATGAGCCTTATGATTTGTGGCTTTGATCTCTGATTCAGCTATTCGGGTTGACTTGTATATAGGGTTGCATTCAGATTTGGATATCCGGATATTTATCCGGATCCGGATATTTTCAGATACAGATATGAAATTTTGGATCCGTTCGGACACGGATATATATTTTCGGATTTAGTCGGATACGGATACAGATCTTTTAAAAAAATTCGGATACGGATTTGGATATCCGAATATCTGAATTCGGATACGGATATCTGCATACACATTAAATTAAATATAACATTTTAAATTAAATTAATAATGTTTTTATGATTAGTTAATTAATACTTTTATAGTAAAATTAAAGTTAATTATTACATTAGTTTGTTTATTTTATATGCATTATAAATTATGGATTAACAATATTATTTAACATATTACTTTATTATTTTTATTTTAAAATGTACATAATAGAATAATAGATATGTATAATTATTTGTTAATATATTCTGTTACGTGCATATTTATTTGTATCAAATATTTTAAGCGCTCATATTTAATTTGTACTCATTTTTTATAGTAAGTATCGGTTACATGCATATTTTCATTTCACATTCACTTGTTTTATATTTTAAATATTTGTTTATCAATATCCGATTCGTATCTGTATCCGTTTATCTCATATCCGATCCGTATCCGTATTCGTATCCGATTTTGTCAAATATGGATATGAATATTTTTTACCGAACTATATCCGTATTCGTATCTGTATCCGAAACCGAAAAGTGAATATAGATATGATAATGCTCATATCCGATCCGTATCCGCACCGAATGCAACCCTACTCGTATATCTTTTAGGACATCTAGGAAATTGATTTCTTGGTTAGCTTTGAGATTAATACTTCCCATGAGGAGTTTATTAATAATTTAATTAATCATGATGGGTGCTAATTTCTCATTTAGACCCTTAAGACTTTTAGACGGCTAAACTATGGAACCTTCTATTCTGGCTAAACTATGGAACCTTCTATTCTGCTGTGGCCTTTTGTTTTGAGGGAGAAATTGTCCCAGTTGTATATGGCTAAGTTAGTATAACCAGATATTGTCCTATGCAAACTTTATATTGATGGTCCATTCTAGTTTAGGAACTATCCCCTTTCTATGGCTACTTATTTGGATGTCACTAGACCTTTGAGAATTATTATAAGCATGTCTCAGGTCCATTTCCAAGTATACACTGTAATTGGGTATAACTGGTGACAATAAGGACTGGAACAAAATTACTAATTGTGTTTGTACTGTAGTACTATTTAAGTTTTTTTTATCAAGGAGGAATGTTCGTTCCTTCTTGTCTGAGAGGATGATCCTATTCGGTGACATTGGAAAGGTCCATCATTTCTAAGTATGCATTTTTGCAGTACGGTGATGTTTTCGTTCATCGGACCATTGGTAGGCTCTCGTTACGAGGTGGCTATTATTAAGGGGTAATTGCATATATCACCCCACTTGTATACCTCGTATATCATTTCAACCCTCAACTAGTTTATTAGCATATAATAACCCAAGGATTTGTCTCAATAAGACTCAGAAGAGGAACTTTGATCTAATCATTGCCTAACTTGGGGGTTTTATGCACTAATAAACCAATTGAGGGATAATAAAGTGGTCTCAATTACTTAAGAGACGAAAATCTGTGTGATCATTGGCTATCCTTAGGGGTGTTAAGCGTTAATAAACTAGTTTAGGGGTAATTTTTTTTTATCTTTAGTTATTTAGTTATTAGATTTTTCATTTTGATGAACCTCATTTTGATAAATTCATGGAATAATGAATTAAGGAAGAAAAGATATGACAGTTCTAAGTGCTAGATAAGGTATACGTGAGGGGTATTATATATTATTTTTAGCGACCAGGGATATACTGTTAAGATATTTTTTATTTGTATCTCAGGTTGCAAGAAATAAATTTGATCCTGAGCTGGTGATATATAATGCTGGCACTGATATTCTAGATGGAGATGCCTTAGGCAGATTGAAGGTCTAATATTCTTCTTGTTAATTTGTACTACATTGTTTATCACGACTTAATAATGTGCTTTATTCTTGCATTTATTCATGGCATGGAGCTCTTTGAAATGCTTTTAATTTTATATCCTATCCACTAAATATTTTGATGCATAATTAATTACATGAATGCATTATTATTTGTTGTGCCACATCATATATGAAGGCAGGATTGTATTGTAAATTATTATGAGTATATCATCTTTGAAAGACCATATCAAATTTCTTTATCAATCTTTAATATCTTATTATTATATTCCTCCATCCCCCAACGAAAAAAACACGCGCACACACGCTCCACTTATATCGGAGAGGGGGATCCACCTTTTATCCCATTTGAAATCAAGATGCTATATGTGTTGTGCTGTTAGATTTCTGATTGATGTCAAAATTGATGGTGTCATAGAGTTTTATATTATTATTTTTTTGAGACAAAGGATGGGGTCAATAGAACCCTAGCTAAATAAAACATTTCATTAAAAATATGAAATGAGGAAGGCTACAAAAACAAGTAAACAAGAAAAAAAAACAAATTCGAGAAAACCACCTCTATACGGACAACAAAAAATTAACTAAAAAGCGATTTAAACAATTTCTCCACAAAGTTTTTCAAAAAAATCGGTAGATTATGTAGATGTAGACATCCTCCTCTTCAAAGCGTTCATCCAAAAGTCTAGCAGAATATTAACTTTATGAAGTACAACTAAAAAAGAGCACTTTTGATCATGGAAGATCCTGGAATTTCTTTCGGCTCAAATACACCAGCAAAATGCCATGACAAACATATCCCAAGCGTTCCTAATTTTCTTTTTGACCCTTTTGATTCTTCACTTCGTCCACAATGAGAACATTGATGCTGGATTTCCTTTAATCTTATATAAATTTCTTTTATTATTCCATATCGATTTTACAAAAGAATATCTTAAGAAAATTTGTTCAATTGTTTCAAATTCTTTATTGTACAAGACACAAAGTCTATTTGTCAACTCCTTTTTCTTCATGACATCAAAAGCGAGAATTTTTCCTTTAACTATAAGCCATATATGGATTTTAAATTTTGATGAAACATTGCACCTCCATAAAACTCTAAGGACACTTGCAACTACCAAATGTTATAAATCTGTATAAGGATTTAACAGAAAATTGGCCATCAACACTCCATCTCCAATTCCTAATATCCTTATACTCGATAAATTAGCTGAACCGAGTAATTTTTGAGATAAATAGGTGGATAATTAGCCACCCAAGAAACATTAAAGAGAACTTAATGAGTACATCAAACCTAAAGAAAGCCAATACAACGGCACATCGTAAGTCTTCTACAAGAGCAGTTAAAGTTTTACATACCAACCAAAATACATACTCTATAATACATAAGCCCATCAAGGTTCAAGCACACGAAGGTGCTAACAAACATCAAAAATATTGCAGCCCCATCCGTCTGCCTGGTCATCCCCATTCTCCTCGTCGTGCTCATCATCATGCTCATCCTCTGGCTGCTAGTTGTCACTTCTTGGCATCAATTTTCGCATCTTTGCACAGGCAGCAACTGTAAGAAGGCACGTCCAATTATGCAATATAGAGGTAATGGCAAGAACAATGCCATTTAAATTTTTAGCATCCCCTAAAAATGTGTTCATTTCTCTCTAACCACAACCCCACAAAATGGCCAAGGCCATGCTATCCCAGATACTTTTAATATTACTTCTAACTACCCGTGACCATCCATCCCAAAGATCATCTATCGAAGTCGGCAGTACAAAAAAATTGCTCATGGCACAGAAACGTCCCCAAACGTCTTTGGCAACCGAGCACTTAAAGAATAAATGGTCCGCACTTTCGTTGGCACAATTACACGTAACACACTCTAAAGGTCCTTGCCAATTTTCTTTGCCAGATTGTCTCTAGTGAGAGTCGTATTCTTTTTAGCTAACTAGCTAAAGATCTTGACTTTGTGCGGCGCCCTTGCCTTCCACAGGTGACTATCTCGTCCCCTTACCTTTCCTCCCCCATTGATTATTTTATATAACGATCTCATGGTGAACTTCCCTTCCGCGTCCCACTTCCATTTAATCCCATCTCTTCTTGAGCTATCCGGCCTTCACACATAAAGAAAATCAAGTAGGTCCTCTAGTTTTGTTTTCTCTGAAACGCTCAAAGTACGGTTGAAATATATTCTCCAAGTACGCCCACTCCAACATTCAGAAACCACTTATTTCTGTCTTTAATGATACCATATAACCCGGGGTATTTGAAATGTAAAGTCAAATCTCCGCACCACTTGTCTTTCCAAAAGCAAATTCGATGACCATTACCAATCGAAAAGGTTGTTCTTGCAAAGAAAACTCCTTTAACCTTCGACATTCCTTCCTAAAAGCCCGATCTCGTCGCGATATTTTTTTGCTTCCCATGACCTCCTGGCTGCTTGAGGCAAGTCTCTTGAATGAAGTCTTTCCATGTATTGTTCTTATTGCCATGCAGATTCCACCACCATTTCGCAAGCAGTGCCTTGTTCATATCTCGCAAGTTTAATACTCCAAGACCTCCCAAATCTTTGGAAGTACATATAGTTTTCCATTTAACCAAAGGGTATCCTTTTTGACTACTAAAGCCACCTTTCCACAGGAAATTATGCCAAATTCTATCTATCCTCTTTTCGACCCATACTGGTATTTCAAAAAAAAAAAAACTCTTATATGGGCACCGCCGACAACACCCTATTCAACGGAGTTACTCTTCCTCCCCAAGAAAGCAGCTTCCCTTTCCAATCTTTCAATCTCTTCCTAATCCTTTCGATTATTAGAAACCAATCCGTTTTAGCAAGCTTCCATGCCCTCAGCGGCAACCTAAGATACTTGATCGGTTTCTCAAGTTTACGTCCAAAAATACTTTTCAACTCTTCAGAATCATCATCCCTTCCTAGGAGAGTAATCGTACTTCCGTGATAATTAATTTTCACTCCAGACCAAGCCTTGAACATATATAAAAGCCATTTCAATGCCATCGCTTGGCATCTATTCCTTAACCCAAAAAGCAAAATATCGTCGGCATACTGCAGGTTGACCACCGCCAAATTCCTCATTCCCAACCCTTTGAGGATACCTCCATCCATCTCGTAATCATCTTATTAAGTCCTTCAGCGACCAATGTGAAGATGAGAGGAGAGAGCGGGTCCCCTTGCCTCATGCCTCTTTTGCATTTAAAATGAGTAGTTTGATCCTCATTTACCAACACTGCCAACTTTGCCATGGAAAGCCATTCTTTGATCCATAAAGTCCATTTTCCTCCAAATCCTCTTTCCGTAATAACCTCCAATATATACCTCCAGTCTACCGTATCATACGTCTTTTGAAAGTCGAGTTTAAGCATGTATCCCTTCTTAGCTCTACGTTTAATGTATTCGATTATTTCTTGAGCCATCGCAATTCAATCAAATATCGATCTCCCCGGGATAAAACCAGACCGACATTCTCTTACAATAATCGATAGGATTTCGCCTACTCTAGTAGCCATAAGCTTACTGATGATTTTGAGTATTCCGTTCAGCAAGCTAATCGGACTATAATCCTCAACTTTGATAGCTTCGTTTTTTTGGGTATCAACACTACATGACCATAGTTAAACCTATATAGCTCCTCCTTACCGTCATACCAGTTTGTCACCAAACTTATGACATTCTCCCCTACCACATCCCAGAATTCTTGATAGAATAACATCGGGAAACCATCCAGTCCAGCCGCCTTGTCCGCTCCCAAATTAAACACCACTTTCTTAATCTTCTCATTCGAAGAGGGCGCTTCCAGCGCATTACGTTGGTCCAGAGTGATCCGGTCCTCCTGTGCCCACATGTTGTTGCTTCCTCTCAAACGCAAACCTGCCGAATCTCTAAAAAAGGTCGCATAGGTATCTCTAACATGATGTTTAATCCTTTCTTCATCTTCAACCTCCTCTCCATCCACCTCCAACTTTCTAATATGATTCTTTCTATTCCTACCATTTGTGATCTTATGAAAGAAAACAGTGTTTAGGTCCCTTCCTTTAACCATTGCACTCGTGATCTTTGTCTCCACATGATCTTTTTATAAATCCCTAGTACCTGCAAGCGCAATTCTCCTAATCTTCGCCACTCGTCTGGAGCGAGATCATGTGTCTCTTCCCTCTTCTCCAACTCCCCTATTTCAGATATCAAATGCTCCTTCTGTAACTTAATTCTCCCAAACTTCTCTTTCGCCCGTCTGGTAACGCACTTTCTCATGTTTGCTAACTTAGCAATCAGTCTAGCGGTAGATGAGCCGCCACTTAGAGGTACGAATGCCCGCCAACCGTCCCTAATGATATCCTTACAAGCAGGGTCCTACAACCACATCTTCTCAAACTTAAAAAGCCTTTTACTCCATTTCACCTCGTCTCCCGTGCAAAGGTTTAGTGGTACATGGTCCGAAGTAGGTTTCTTAAGGGATAAGGAGAAGGTCAGAGGGAATTTAGATTCCCAATTAACCGATACAAAAATACCATCCAGTCTGGCCAATTTAGGCATGAGTTGATGATTAGACCACGTGAATTTTCTGGCCGTATTTCTAACGTCAATTAAACCCAGGTTGGCAATCATAGAATTGAACCTAGCCCTATCCCTTTCATCCCCACACCCACCGCTCCGGTCATCAGCAAATCTAGTGACATTGAAATCCCCACCACTACCCCATGGATTACTCCACCTATCTGCCACAAAGTCAAGTTCATCAAAAAACCTATAATGATTCTCGCTGCGATTAGGGCCATAACCAGTCGTTATCGTCTCACACTCCCTACTTATAGCTCTCTCAAGAACAACAGACACGGTGAATTCTCCTATCCACTCGTCCACAATAGCAAAGGCATGTTTGTTAGCTCCCACCAGAATCCTACCCGAGGCCCAACAGGGTTTTTTGACTTCCAAATAAACGCTCTTGGTTCGCCAACGCCATCTAATATCCCATTGGTCGGATCCGAAAGCTTCGATTCCGACAGACAGGCAATGTCCGTTCTATTATTCACTAGCACCTCCCTAATCATTCTCCTCTTTCGGGTAACCCTATACGCCTAACATCCCAAAAAGTGTACTGCATTAAAAACCTTAAGTTAGCGTCCCTTATGTCCGAGCATGACCCCCGTTAACGAAAGGGTTAGACTCACCTCCATCTTTTTCCAACGTCGTAAGATAATTTAAAACTGATCTTATCTTCTGATTTGTGACCCAGCTGAAGGGAGTAATTGAAACAAGAGCATTAATTCACCCTGATGTTCTTTAGTAAGATGAAATCTAAATTTAGGACATCAAAACCATTTTTCATTTCTAAACTCTCTCATAGAAGATACCTGATACTTCTTGATTCCAAGCCAAATTGAATAATTGAGGGCATAAAGTACCAAGAGAAAAAAGTCTTCTAACCATAAATCTTTCCAAAATCTATCCGTATCTCCCTTGTTGCATTCCACCTTAAGACTTTTGGAGAATGGCAAAACTGCTCTTGCAACACCTCTCCAGAAAGAGGAGGAAACAACAGAAGAATGCAATAAATCATAATCCCAAAAAGATCTTCTTTCATAACATGAGCTCAACACTAATTCACATAGTTATATATTGCATGCTTCATATAAATTATCTGTTTGAAGAGACTAAGTTTTGAAATAAATATTATGCTCATACGAGTATTTTCCTTCTCCATGCATCTGTTTGTATACTATATTGACGACTCTGCTGCTTGCGACTGCTAGCAGGTCTTTTATGTTTTAACCAGGATGCTAAATGTTTCTTCAAACCCTGCAGATGTGATCAAGGTTGTATCCTGTAGAATGGTGGAATATCTTGTTTCGGATCAATAAAATCTTTTTAATGAATTTTTTTATTTATTTATTTTATTATTGTTTTTGTGTGTGTGTGTGTGTGGTTTTTTTTTTGGGGGTGGTGGTGGTGGCGGGGGGGGGGGGGGGGGGGGCATTTAACCCAAAAAGCTAAGTGGGTTTCATTGTTTCAACAATGTTTCTTTGTCCATTTTCTTATTTGTGGCTTCCATTCTTACAGGTAAGCCCCGAGGGAGTGGCCATGAGGGATGAAAAAGTGTTCAGATTTGCTAGAGAAAAAGATGTGCCTCTTCTAATGCTAACATCAGGTTAGTTTATTACGTCTGCTATCATAAGTAAACATTATCTACAGCAATATTTATCCTTAACCAATATGTTTCAGGAGGTTATATGAAGTCGGGTGCTCGAGTAATTGCAGATTCGATAATGAACCTGTCAAAGAAAAGCTTGATAAGTCTGAAGAGTCCCCAGAATCGAAAATGATGGTATTGTACATCTTTCATGACATGTACAGTGTATATTTAAAATCTGTTGATGGCCAAATGCATATGTTTGATATGGTTGTTAAACTTGACTTCTGAAGCTTCCAACCCAAGGAGTCGTAAATTTCTTGTTCATCAATGTAGTAACTGTATCAAAATCTTCAAATCCCTTGATCAGAGATTTTCATACTGTAGAAGTTTAATTATCGATACTGTGGTTGATTGACTGGATATGTTTCTGTCTCCATATGTATATGAATTGGGTGAGAATGGATTTTCCCCAATTTATACCATAAAGACGAATATACTTCACTTTTACTCCAAAACAAGTCTGCGATCTGCTCACAGATCTATTAAGATGATAAATTAGTAAAAATTTAAAGTAATAAAATAAATAAATATTTTTTGATTATAATTATTAAGAAAAAATTATTTTATATATCTTACTTTAATCACATGTGTTGCCCTTGCCATAAAGCGAGTTATTATTACTGGAACTCTCTAGTGGTTATATATATATCGGTTTTTTCTCCGCTATTATAAGTAGAACTTTAGGCGGTTTAGATGCCGCCCTCTCAATTTTCCCAACATAAAGGTTTAAAAAATTGACAAAATATCCCAAACATCAAGTCGTTCGCATCATCAAACTCTTTTCTTTCCTCACCTTAACCTTTTTTTTTCATCTCTCTCCTCTGCTCTATGTAAATTTGAGAAAAATATTTAGAAAATCCATAACTAAACTTTTCTGATCTTATAAAAAAAATTGATAAAACTCGTTAAAAATCTACAGTATTTTAATTTAAATATAAAGAAATTTCTTTCCAGAATTTTGCCTGATGCAAAGGCCTACTGAGAGCAGGAGACAGTTACCATACTTGGCATACACACTAGCATCTTGCACTTGCTATGCACGTTTTGTAGCGTTATTCTATTTAGAGTTCAAAAAAAAATTCTTGAGTCCATGTATAAATATAAAATGGGGAGATTTTGGTTTAAAATTATTTTGATTGTTAACGAGTGAATAAAATAGTTATTTTAGTAACTTGAATCAAGAGTATTCTAAAAGATATTATTATATGCATGTTATTTACCATATTTAAGTACAAAAATGTAGTTATAAGTAAACGAAAGTAGAATTTGAAAAATGATAAGATTAAAATAAATTCTAGAAAGTTTTTTTTTTATCTTAAGTTCAAGTAGAATCACTACTACAATAATGAGTTGCTCCTACGGATTTAGCCGTAGGGGCAAACCACTGCCCCTACGGATTAATCTGTAGGGCCATAAAATTCCCCTGTAGGGGCAAAGGCCGTAGGTGCAAGTCTTCGTCCTAAACATACCGCTACGGAGTAATAATTGACCATACGTCTTACTCCGCAGGGACAAAATATTTATTTAATTTATTGGTTTATAAAATAAAATACTTGCCCATATGGATTTATCCGTAGGTCCATATAAATGTCCATACAGATAAATTCATAGGGGCAAGTTTAACCTCTGTTACTGCGTCCATAGGGATAAAGTATCAGGTATCCTGATATTTTGTCCCTACGGATAACTGTGTAGGGGAAAATATTGCACCTACGGATTAATCCGTAGATGCAATGGATCGCCCGACAAAATATCAGTTTTTTTTAAAATGGGGGCTACTGTTTTTTCCCCGCCCTGTGCACAATAATATATACTTCATATAACCAAATACAGAAATATTCATAATCAACATCTCACGCGTAATATATAAAAGAAATAAACAAACAGAATACGATATCAATCTAAATCATCGTGAACAATCAAACAACCACCAAAATCGTCCAAAATATATACAATATGTATCAAGTACGTACATTCTCAAAAATATTTAAAAAGGCTATCCTACCTCGGTCCAGCTCCTCCACCTATCATAAACGCTGTAATCTGGCGCATCTGGTTCTCGGTGCAGCCCTAAGTCGTCAAAAACTCGACCAATGAAGCAGCGGACTGTGCGGGAGTCTGAGCGGGCTGTGGAGCTGCAGGAGTGGTCTGCGCAACTGCAGCTGAGATAGTGGCTTGCGGAGCCGCAGCCGAAGCAGCCTGTCGCATCTGTTAAATTTTGTGTGTAATAAACGAGTAAGAATATTTAGGGACTTAGGCCTCATTTGGGTATCTAGTTTGGAAAACCGTAGTTTCTTTTAATTAGATAGTTTTATGTAAGTATGATTAATCAAAGCTAAGTCTACAACCAAATAAGCTCTGGCTACTAATATTGCATATGTTACTATTTATAATGTGATATAATATTTTATTATAAAGTAGTATGCGTACCAAAATCTCCTTCAACTTCTCGACGGTGGTCTTCAAGGCGGTAACATCATGCTCTAGACGTCGCTCACGGAGGATAGGGGAAGTAACCGTCCAACCTCATATGGGCCTTGCTAGGACCCAGTCCCCGGTCTCTCTCCCAACCTCCGTGGTGCCCTCCGTGTGCGGCGTCTAGGACTAAGATTAGTTCCATCGGATCAATCTGTCCAGTAAAATCGATCCCCGATGCCTCCGCTTGTTCCACCACCCGCTTCTACACCCATATTAACCATTAAAATATAAGTATATCATTTAAATTTGAACTTTTCAAAACAAAAATTTCAAACATGTTAGAATAAATATTAACACTTACGCAGTACTCCTAGGTAGCGGTGTCGGGGAATCGAAGCTCGCCCATGGCGGGATCTGTCGAGGTGCCGTGGACGGCAAGATACGCGGTCAGCACGCTCGGTGTACCACCCTGCGCCAGAGTCTGAGCTCTCTGCAATTCGCCAAAAATTTACATATATTATAAAATAACTCTTAATATTACATTATATCAAAATAGATCTATTGTGATTTACCGATGCCTCCATGGCACGAGTAATGTTCCTCGAGCCTCCTGTATAAGTGGGCCGACCCCTCTTCGCCAACTTTTTATTCTTTTTATTTTGATCGGCCTGTTTCTGCACAACACATTCAGATTTAGTTTTCTAATTAAGCAACACAGAAAAATAAATTATATACTAAACAATGAATTAAATTTAAATTACAGACCTGTTTACGCTGAGAGTCGAAATATTGGCACAAGAGAGGCCATGTATCTACGTCGACTCTCGCAAAGGCCGAGTATGTAGGAGAGTCGCTCTCTCTGCCTTAGGGGTCGCCATCCACAGAGAATGGCAGTCGATTTTCAGCTCGTTCCTATTGTATCCGACCTTTGATTGCATGTTCTTCATTAGGCCCTGGTACAGAGCGTGAAGATCGAGCACTCTCTCTGGGTGATCAGTGTCGGGTATAGGCTGAAAGTCGTAATCCAACTACAAATATAAAAAAATAATGTATTTAAATTTCAAGTGTTAAATAATAATAAATATATTGGATAAGCCAAATGAAAATATATATTAATACCCGAGTCTGATCCCAGAAGAGGGCAAATGAGCGCCGGTACTGATCGCCCCACTCAACGTGAAGTGGATACTTCTTTAGGATGCGGCTCTCATCCCCCATATGTCGGCCGAACCTCTCGGCATAATCGCCGGTATAACGATAGTGTTGGATATATGTATGCCCTAGAGGCCATTATTTGATAGTGGATATATCGGTATGTGTGTGTGTGTGTATTCAGAGAACATTTTGCTCGACATGATAGTATGCTATCTGGTTGTTCTTTATCTTGATATGTTCACTTAATCATGCATATTACTCATTTGGTACATGTAGATAAAGCTCTTAGGATATTTGCTTGACTACATGGATTATGATGCAGATCATACTAGTGGGACATGTGTAGTTTATAAGCATATCCTTAAAATGTTCCTAGTCGTGGGCGTATCAAGACGGGGCATCGATATTCTAGAGTAGACTAGCGTATACGTTTCTTGACCCATATGATGGGCGATGAGTTATCCCATATCCATTGGTGTGGTGGCACCAAAGATTGTATACGGGTGCTCAGTGGAGACTGGGTACACTGAACGGACTCGCCGAGAACTCTTATGTGGTATTATATCTATCGTCGGATAGCAGTTCTCAGGTGACACTGGTACAGGTTAGTCTGTAGACCCAAGATCGTCATAGAGTCTTGTGTGTGCTCCCACTGTACTTTGATCTCCACCCTACCACGGCTCTACTGAGTCGTGCAAACAGGTGGATTTTGGGTACAGTCCCGAGGCACATGGAGGCAATGAGCGATAGGAGGGGTTTCGTCTCTCCCGGTATTGGGGGTTGATGTTGTGCTATGCTCGATTGGCTATAACAGGAAGTCCATGGCCAGGGCTGATGAGATTTACTGATAAGTGTTATCGGTAGTTTCTCGATCTGGTACAGGCCATATACTGGCATGACTTATTGAGTTATTGGGGTCGACGATACCATCTCTAGACTCGATATGCAGCATATCTGATAAAGAGACCGGACTGTACGGTAAGTGTTTCCAGTTGGCTCGACGGGAGTTTTGATAGATTTGCTTGTTTTTCTTCTGATCGCTCAATACTTGGGAGCCGTTACGTACAGCTAGTATCGCTGACGGTTTGTAGGTATGTGATATGATCACTGCCTACTGCTAGCGTATTGACGAGTCTTAGAGTCCTACAGAGGGGTTTCCTAGCTCAGGCGAAACGATGTGGGGTGCATATGGGGATATGCGCGGGTGCTTGATTAAATGCGAGTATATGATACTGCATTTTAATCTAGCGTTTACTATTGGTCGGGTCGTATGTGATATGACCGGATTATTAAATCAAGTGTTGATTTAATATTAATGACCATTAGCTCATTTATTAAAACCCTTTTCTTTATGATGTATGCATGAATGTATGTATGTATATATTGTTATTGATGCACACATGCATGCATGCATACATGTGTCATGGTTGATGATACATTGGAGATGACAATGCAAGACTCACATGGAGAAATATTTATATATTTTGATTATTGAGAAAAAGGAAAATGGGAATAAAATCATGGCTATGTTTCTACACTCTTCTTATGTTGACCTAAACCTAAACCATGGTTTCATTTTCCATTTGTTCTTCAGCTCAACATCAAAATATTTAGATATTTATTAACCATGGTTTTGGGTGAGTGTGACTCTCTCATTTTATATTTTCTACTCTCATTATTATTGTGTGATTATCAAAAAAGAGTTCAAGCTTAGCCATCTCCTTCTTCTTTCTCCTCCAAGCTCTCTACCTCTTTAAAAGGGAGTGAAGAAAAATAAAAGGAAAGGTTTTTAAGTAAGATCACAACCCACATCACCAATCTATGTTAGTCTAGCCCACTAGTGTAAATTGTTTGCTTCATTTCCATCTTGATCAAGTGAAGCTAAGAGCTTGAGCCAAGGGACTCCGGATGGATCGTCGTGGACTTCGAAGGTTTCAAGCGAACCCGTTCAAACACAAAGTTGATCTAAGGAGTCACAAAGAGGGAGGTCTACAAAGCTTGTAATTCTCCCCTCTTAGTGTTAGACACTTGCTAGTATATGAAACTTGCCTATGTTACCATAGATTTCTAGTTAGATTCATGGTTGGTTTTGCTTAGCACCCCTAAATTTTTTATTGTAGCATGTTTGATGCAAGACAAACCCTAGGCATGGTGCTAAACAAACCTTACAGATAGTCGGGGGTAAAGAAGATGGGGAATGGTGCCTCCCCCCTAACTCTGTCAGGCCTCAGCCTGTGGGACTGATTCGGCCCTCGAGTCCTCCTCTCGGGATGGGGCTGCCCCGCATCTACAAGAAATACCAAGACAAGGAATATTAAGATAAAGTGGTATTAAGAAATCAAGGATTAACGAAAATTGAAGTGCGATATATACCTCCGGCGACAGCAGCACGAGCCTGGGCCTGCGCAGTAGCACGAGCGGGACGATAGTTCTTTCGGTGAGGAATAGCCGATGACTCGGATGTGGACGTGTCCCCTCCAACTAGAAAATAAACATTGACGATAAAATTATATGGAGTTCATGTTTATTCTTAGAAGATATGTAAAATGAATAAATATTTTATATTTATTCAAACTAACCTGCAGACTAAGCGGAGGGTACGGAAGTGGCGGGAGTGGCCTCTGCGCCAGATGTGGACGCACCACCTATAATAAGACAATTAAAAATAGATTATATAAGTAATTGCAAAAAGAATGTGTAGATCAATAATATAACATTCTAAATCAATATGCATGCAATATAGGATATATAAACATACCCGCAGGTCCGGTGGTGGCCTCTGCCCGAGATGTGGAGGCACCACTTACAGCTAGACAATCAAAAAATGATTATCTAAGTAAAAGCAAAAATAAGGTGTGTATATTTATGATATAACATTCTAAATCAATATGCATGCACTATAGAATATATAAACATACCAATAGGTGCGGTGGTGGCCTCTGCCTTTGATATGGACGCACCACCAACAGCTAGACAATTAAACATCGACTGTATAAGTAATTTTGAAATAAATATGCGTGTATATCTATAATATTACATTCAAAATGAATATGCGTGCAATATACCTGGAGGTGTGGCAAAGTTCATACGGAAGGAGTCATCGGAAGGGGATACCGATCGGGATGCAAGACCGACCCTATGAAGCTCCCTACGCAGCTCTCTGGACGGCAGAACCACTCTGCTTCTGCCTCTGCCGCTGCCGCTGCCGCGGCTGGTGCTCCTGCCGCCCCTCGCTGCTTCGGTGGACGTCATCAAACCTATATAAGAGTACAATCATTACATATGCATGCAATATATGTATAGATCGTAGAAATATGAAGTAATAATATAATATTACTGATAACCTTTTTTGTTTCGTGGACGCATTAGACATATCTACTTGGATTTCATTATCGATATCATTTCTAATCCATATAACTTCACGATCAGCCGAAGACAACCCGTCTTTTGAAACAGACGGTCGGAACACTCTAAGTCTTCTCTCCTCTTCATCCTCATCGCTGTCCTCTATACGATCCTCGAATTCCGGGACATCGTGGATTTCCAATGGCATACGACACTCCATCCCGGATGCTTCAAGCACTGTGAATAGTATACTTGGAACGCTTGGTTCGGAAAGATAAATGGATCGTCCTGACTGTAAAATCGAAGTGTGTTCACATTAGTCAATCCATATTCATCTTTCCAAGTCCTGAGATTATTTCTCCATTTATCCGTATCGGTTCGTGTATCGTACCAAGCACACTGAAATATATAAAAAAGTTCTGATCGTCCGGGGTATTGGATGCCAAATATGCAATTTAAGTATCCATAATAAATCACACCATCTTATCCTACCGTCGCAATCCCACTATTCTGAGTGGTTCGAGATGTTTCTATGTCCTTAACTTCAAATTTGTATCCAAGAATACCGAATCCTTTATAATATGCAACCTCCATACTAGGAAACTGAGCTAAATATCTTGAATCTCTCTCTAATGACGCAAACAAGTTCGGATCGTGGATCCGACAAAACAAATTTTACGACAAATACATAACGATATAAGTTTAGATTAATACTGGTAGCAATAACATGTTATTCGAACAATTTACATAATCTGCAACTCAATCGCAAAAATTATCCTGATGATATTTTTCCAATCGTTCATCATTTCAATCAGAATGCTCCTCACGTGCCTCATTAATATGAATTCTGTTCTCAACAATAAATTATGATATTAATATTATATCATTTCATACACAAACAAACACAAATATAACAATTAATTCAAAAAAACTTACTCTCTAATTTCTACAAGACATACGCTATTGAGGAGGATAAACCGATATATTTTGTTGATAAACACAGTGTCTACTCTCTTATCGGACGCTTTACCATATGGCCTGTCCTGAATTCTCCTAGACCGGTTAAGTTTCGTCTCAATGTTCTCATCTAGATAGGGGAACAAAATGTGGTTAATTCATCTAGAAGATAACCTTGTATGATTGAACCCTCTGGTCGATTTCTATTGCGTATATACTTTTTTAGAGTGTAAAGGTACCTAAAGAAAAATATGTTAAATAAATAAGTACGGGCATATAAGAAAACAATAATTTTATAAATTGCGTGAAACGAAAAATTCCACGTACCTTTCGACGGGATACATCCATCGATATTGTACCGGTCCGGCTAATTTAGTCTCGGTTGCAAGATGAACCGTCTGGTGTATTATGATATCGAAGAATAACGGTAGGAAAATACGCTCAAGCTTGCAAAGTATCAATGCAATAGAATTTTCTAGATTCTCCAGCGTCACAACATTCAGGATTTTAGCGCACAATTATCTAAAAAAGCAACAAAAGTCATTGATTACTAGACCAACCGATTCGGGAAGAGAAGTCCTGAGGGCTAATGAGAGAAGGTGCTCCATAATAACATGGTGATCATAACTTTTCAGCCTATCGATCTTGCCTTTCATAATTTTTATTTTCTTGCTAAATGATCCTGAGAAACATGTGGGAACTTTCAAATCATGCAACACCTGCAGGAACCTTTTCTTCTCCGGTTGTGACATATGATACGTGGTATTCGGAAGTACAAAATTGCCTGGTTTACCCGCTATCGGTTTAGGATGCAATTCACTTCTAATTTTCCAGTCATGAAGATTTATCCTAGTACGGAGGTTGTCTTTCGATTTTCCGTCTTTACAAATAAGCAAGTTGAGTACGTGCTCGAATACTCCCTTTTCTATGTGCATGACGTCCAGACAATGACGCACTAAATTTGTTGACCAGTACGGAAGCTCATAGAAAATACTTAATTTGTTCCAGTATGGTGGTTTGACCTGTTTTGCCGGATCTATTCCGAAAGTCACATTATTGTAACCATCCCACTGAGCAGTCACGTTCTCTTCGGACAATGAGACTGGAGGCCCAAGAAGCTCCTGATGACCATTAAAGTGAGTAGCGTCTAACCTGTAGGGATGATCTAATGGCAGGAAACGCCGATGGCCGCAATAACAAACCTTCCTGCTAAAATTCAACCATTTCGATATTATATATTGATGACAATAAGGGCATGCTTTGTGACTATGTACGGACCAACTTGATAGCATTTCAAACGTAGGAAAGTTATTAATTGTCCACATTAAAGCCGCACGCAGTGTGAAGGTTGTATCCGTGTTTGCATCGTAAGTCTCTACACCATCAATGAATAAAGATTTTAACTCATCGATCAGAGGTCGGATATAGAAGTTGATATTGTTTCCCGGTGAGTTTGGTCCGTCAATAAGAAGAGGCATCATAAAGTAGGATTGATCCATAACCAACCAAGACGACAGATTATAAACCATCATTACAACGGGTCATGTGCTGTGGCTTCCAGCCATATAGTTGAATGGGCAGAAACCATCATTAGCGAGTCCGAGCCTGACATTGCGAGGATCACTACTGAATATTTCGTGCCTCTTATCAAAATCCTTCCATGCCGGTGAATCTCTTGGATGACTCATTTTTCCATCTTCACTTGGAGCAGCACGGTGATGTCAAATCATTGCCTTGGCTGTTTTCCTGCACCTGAATAGCCTCTGCAGCCTCTGTGTTATAGGAAAATATTATGTTATCTTGACAGGTATATCGGGCTTCTTGTCAGATTCTTTCGGCTTATATCTGGCATCTCCGCATGTTGAACACTGTTTCAAATCTGAATTCTTATTCCAGTACAACACGCAATTTTTAGGACATGCATGAATCTTCTCACACTTCAGACCCAAATCAGATATCATCTTCTGGGTTTTGTACCAGTTGTCGGGCATGTCATTTCCTGGGGGCATGGAATCTTTCAGGAACTTCAGAAGTATCGTGAATGAGTTGTTGCTCCATTCATTTAGGCACTTAATCTGGAAAAGTTGGACGAACCATGATAGGGTTGAATACTTTGCATTCTCATAAATTGGTCTTCTAGCATCATTCATGAAATTTTCATACTTATCCGCACGCGGTCCTTGGCCGGAAGGAATGTCATCTTCGGTAGGAATACTATCACCTAGGGCAACCTCTACCATATCATCCATTTCTTCTCCTGGAAATAAGTTATCGTGTTCTTCTTCTTCTGCCGCATTACCATCTTCTCTTTCTTCTTCTGCCGTATTACCATCTTCTTCTTGTCCTTCAACGTGATATATCCAAGTTTTATAAAGTCTAGTAAAACTATGTTTAACGATGTGAAGCTCTACGATTTCTACCTTCTGCCAGAACTTATTCCCACATCTATCGCACGGGCAGAGAATCTTCTCTAATACGATCTTATTATGTGAGCGTGCAAATTCAATGAAAGCAACTACTCCTGCGACAAACTTAGATTGCATGCGTTGTTGCCAATCCACTTACATCCAGCCCTTAATTCTGATGTACTCATGGGCCATGTTAGACTGTATAACATATAAATTGTAGGTTATGGTGATTATATTGAGAAATCTAAGAACGTGATGGTTACTGACAAAGAAGAAAGTCCGTAGCGGCAAGTTTGTTGTTGAAAAGAATAAATTATTGATAAACAAAATTAGATTTGAAGATACCTAAGTATGAGTTGTATTCTGTGTATGTGTGTTTCAATTTATAATTTCACTTAAGTATAGGGTTGTTAGTGTGTATGTGCTTTGTGTGTGAATTTGTTATGTATTCGTGTTGTATGCGTGTGTTTCGGTTGTCGGGGGTAAATCTTCTATCCCATTAAGAATATATAGAGCAGACACCCATTCGCTTGTGCTTTCATCCGTTTCAAGTAAATTTCGGCAGCACCTTCCCGCTATTCTCCAAGTTCACTGTAATAGAATAGATAACCATTTCAATGCTGCGAAACAACATTGAAATGAACATCTAATCCATCTTTGTACACAGAGAACCAGCGAAAAAGTACCGATGAAATAACTTGAAACGAATGAAAACACAAGTGAATGCAGGTGTTTGCTTTATACATTCCTAACTTGTCCACATTGGAAAATCTATCGGTTATCATACGATTGAATCTTCTCGTCATATAGACTACACGACGGTTGTTAGTACCGAACTACACTGTCCGATATTTTACAACCTTCGTGTAGTTCTATGTCACGACGAATATTGAATGTATGTTAAATGATAGACGGGGACTAAGCCGCGCTTTGATTTTCACATATGAGTATCGATGAGAATATGAAAGTTTCATATTATCATCGAGTATCATATATTGGTTTTAATTTGAACATTTAACTTGAATAGGTTTTACGTTTACGTTTCATTATTAAGGGTTCGAAGGTTTTTTGTTTAGGATAAATTTTTATTACGTTTACGGTAAAATTGTGCGTTTACGTTATCATCGAGTATCGTCGTGAAGGAACTCGTGCACCCTAAACCCTAACCTTAATTAACCCAAATTAACCTAATTAACCCAAATTAACACCCTAACTCAAATTATCCCTAATTAACCCAAATTAACCCTAATCAACACCCTAACACAAATTATCCCTAATTAACCCAATTAACCCTAATCAACACCCTAACACAAATACATTCTATTTTACCTAATTAACCTAAATTAACCTTAGCCCAAACCCTAATCATCACCCAAACCCCAACCCAAATTAACTCTAGTCCAAACCAAAATTAATCCTAATTAATCTAATTAACCCTATCCTTAACCCTAATCACCACCGACCCTATTTTACCTAATTAACCCAAACTAACCCTAACCCTAACCCTACCTAATTAACCCTAACCCTAACACTAACCCTAACCTTAAACCGAACCCTAACCCTAACCCTACCTAATTTACCCTAGCCCAAGCCCAAATCCTAGATGTAACAACCCTAATTTTTTCTATACAAATTTTTTTTTCAAAATCCATAGAGGGGTATTTTAACCTAAGCAGAATATATAAGTAATTATTTTATTTTTAATTAACTCCATTTTTAATGTACATAAAATTGTTTTAAATTTAAAGTATACTAGGGGTATTTAATGTTGCTGTTACCACTTTAAGTAATTATTTCACACAAATAATTATAAGAAGGAGCTTGTAGCTCATTGGTAATACCTTGCATTGCCGAACCAAGCCACCAGAGTTCAAATCCCCTGCCCCACATTATTTTTATATTGTTTTTGTTTTAAATCCTTTGGAAGCCTAACAGTCCAAACACCGTAACTTCCAAAACTTAAACTACACCTGAAAAGTTAAATATACCAGAGCCTTCATCTGAAAAACCCATGCCCCCGACCTCCTGACTCGGCTGGGATCGGCCGAGTCGGCCGGCGGACCGGCTGACTCGGTCCGGCGCCGCCGGCCGGACTCGGCCGGACGGCCGAGTCCCCAACATGAAAGTTGGGGCTCTTCACCTACCCCATCCCCTGTATACTCCAATTTAATGGATCGGTTCCCGAGAGTTTAATATACCCCATTTACTACATTTTTAATACATTTTCCTATTATTTTTACATTTTTTAAATTAAAAACCTTTCACCTACTCTATACTAGTCTACCCTATAAATACACCCCCTACTCTCTGCCCTCTCATCCCAAAACCCTAAGCTCACTCTCTCAAAATTTTCCAAGAGTTGTATACTTTGAAAACAAGTTCACGACGAAGCTCCGACGAAATTCCGGCGGAAATTCCGGCGACGTTTTTAGGAACAACCGGCGACGAAGCAATGCCTCGGCAACCCCTCCAGTCCCCCCTTCATTCTTTCGTTTAATCGAAACCCGTAAGTCCCATTCTATCCCCCTTTCTTATTCTCTAAAATACGAAACTACAAAACCCGACGGAATCGGAACAAATCCGATTTCCGATTCGGTTTTCTATAAAATTTAACTTCTCACCAATTCAATCATACTTAAATATCTTATTGTTGATTATTAAACACTTAACAAATAATTTGAACAAGTTTTCTCACATGAAATGACAGCCTTTCCAATTTATCGTATTTTTCACTTTAATACCACAATGTTCGATTTCACATTTAACCCCTTAAACTTTGCTATACATTTAAAGTAGAGCACGAGGTAATGACCTACCTCCACACACACGCAAATACAACCCCAAACGACATCATCAAAAACTTAGAATACGATAAAACAATACTTTCATTTAAATACCATATTCTTAATAAAATCATTTCTAAAAGTTTTAGCTTTGATACACTTTTAAATAAATATCTCTTATTAGGAAAACACGATAAGTTGTGAACATCGATCGTTTATCTAAACCTGACTTTGTGGTGTCTAGGCTAGGCAAGTGAGCAAAGATAACTTTAAAAGGCCCGTCTCATGATTCGTGAGCGGATCCCTCCTTTCCTCATTTGTATTTACCTGGCCACAATTGGCGGTGAAGAGGCGATTTGAGACTTCTAACGACTTGTCGTTTAGACCATTTAGAAATATGCTAGTTGGCTTAGGAAACCCTAGAATTTAAAATACGGAAAATTACACTTTGCAAATAAATACCTTTTACTTTATAAAAACTGTTTTCTAAAGGATTAATATTTTACAATATTTGCAAAGCGCCGCTACAACCCATCTTTGGGGAACCCGTTCGGGATTGTGCGGTTTATCGCGCACCCTCGGGCTAGTAGTGCAAGATTCAGACCTCCACAAGGAGCATTCGGTCTCGAAAGGTTTAAATACGATATCTTAAGAAAATGAGATTTTTTGGAATATAAAATATTTATTAAAACTATTTTGTGTAAATATATGTATATTTATCATTTAAATATCTATTTTATTATAATATAAATTTTCCACCTTTTTCTAAAAATCACAAGAATAAATTTTACATTAAAATACCATGAACTTCAAATAATCAATATTACAGATAAATACCCTTATTTATAAAACTAGAATATTTTCACTAGAAATATCACAACATAAAATCCACCCTCATTACAACCTTAAAGACGAACAATAAATACTTGAGGTGTATTTTAAAAAGTATATAAAAGTATTTTACATAAACCCCCTCAAGTTTTATAAATTAACCTAAGAACTCTAGCAATTATAAGACTTCGATTCACATTTCTGATTGTCTGATTCGGGTTTGAGTCTAATCAATCTGACTTGAATAATTCAAATCAATCTACAATCTACAATCTTCAATATGAATCCATGAATCCAGTTTTCAATCTATACAATTTGACTGAACCAAACCATGGATATACATTCCACATACATGGTTCTCCAGTTATTCCATTTACATGATTATGCAGTTACATCCGTTTACTGATATCATGGTTTTGGTCAGTCATCCAATTACACAATTTAATTTACATGACAATACAATGCAATACAGTACTAACAATAACATAACTACACGGGGTATTGGGGTAGTTCATTCGTGAATCCAATATAATCTCAAGAGTCCTCATAAATCATGAATCCATGTCTACTAACACAAGCAAGCAATCATGAGGGCCCGTGTTTCCATGCTTCTGGACTGTGGCCTGTTGAGTTTGGAATACTTCGACGACGGTCGATGTCCCGCTACCAACATTTGATTCGGGCCCGTGGTTCCCTACCCCTAGACCGTGGCCTGTTGGGTTTGAGAACACTCTTGAGATTAGTTGACATTCACCCTTGAACTTACGATAAGAATAGCTTAACGCTAAAACAATATAATACAACTATAAAAGCTACTCTCTCTCTCTTTATCTTACTCTCCGTCTATTCTCCTCTTATCTTTGGGACTTACCGAGCGACCCGTTCGCTGACGACATTCTATTTCTTTCTTCTTTGAATGTCGTCAGGTGATTCGGACCCGGCAGAGATCGAGCCATCTTAAGAAGACTTGGAGCAGTTTGCCGAAGACCCTGCACTTTAGTTTCATTGTACACTTTTCCTTTCTTTACTTTTCATTTCCTGTTATGCCACTATTTAGGCATCTTTTTATTTCAGTTGTATTTCCTTTCATGCATTGTACAAAGAATGCTAATAAATAAAAGTTGCTGTTCTTTTTATTTCTTGTCTCTTGTGTATTTATTTTATATTGCTTAGATACGCTCAGCGTATGTACTTTTGAGTATATACGTAGAGGGCCTCATCGCGTCCCCTTCGTCGTATACCAGGAAGCGGGGCGTGATAGGTTTTGTTGGCGGCCCATGCAGATCAGAGCTGTATGGAATCCTAAGCAATATAAAACACAAGAACCAGCAACTAAAACATTCTTTACAATTCATGTTCCTTAAATCTTACAATTTCATATTCCTTGAATTTTATCATTTCATGTACTTGAATCTGTCCTAACCCAAAATTCCCTCACCTCTTTTACAATCTTACCAAAACCTTCGCATTCTTTCATTCCTTCACACATTCTTCACATTTTTATAAACCCTTGCACCACCTTTTTATTTTTCACATACTGTCAGTACACCAGCACCAAACTTTTCTTGGATTTGTTACACCTTCCTTTTACAAATTTTAAGAACGAAATTTTTATAAGGAGGGTAGAATGTAACAACCCTAATTTTTTCTATACACTTTTCTATACAAATTTTTTTCAAAATCCATAAAGAGGTATTTTAACCTAAGCACAATATATAAGTAATTATTTTGTTTTTAATTAACTCCATTTTTAGTGTACATAAAATTGTTTTAAATTTAAAGTATACTAGAGGTATTTAATGTTGCTGTTACCATTTTAAGTAATTATTTCACACAAATAATTACAAGAAGGAGCTTGTAGCTCATTGGTAATTCCTTGCACTGTTGAACCAAGCCACCAGAGTTCAAATCCCCTGCCCCACATTATTTTTATATTGTTTTTGTTTTAAATCCTTTGGAAGCCCAACAGTCCAAACACCGTAACTTCCAAAACTTAAACTACACCTGAAAAGTTAAATATACCAGAGCCTTCACCTGAAAAACCCACGCCCCCGACCTCCTGACTCGGCCGGGATCGGCCGAGTCGGCCGGCGGATCGGCCGACTCGGTCCGGCGCCGCCGGCCGGACTCGGCCGGACGGCCGAGTCCCCAACATGAAAGTTGGGGCTCTCCACCTACCCTACCCCCCTGTATACTCCATCTTAATGGATCGGTTCCCGAGAGTTTAATATACCCCATTTACTACATTTTTAATACATTTTCCTATTATTTTTACATTTTTTTAATTAAAAACCTTTCACCTACCCTACCCTAGTCGACCCTATAAATACACCCCCTACCCTTTGTCCTCTCATCCCAAAACCCTAAGCTCACTCTCTCAAAATTTTCCAAGAGTTGTGTACTTTGAAAACAAGTTCACGGTGAAGCTCCGATGAAATTCCGGCGGAAATTCCGGCGACGTTTTTAGGAACAACCGGCGAC
Organism: Agapanthus africanus; assembly: GCA_030015575.1. Taxonomy (NCBI): domain Eukaryota; kingdom Viridiplantae; phylum Streptophyta; class Magnoliopsida; order Asparagales; family Amaryllidaceae; genus Agapanthus; species Agapanthus africanus. The sequence continues at coordinate 158,186,826 of JASDDO010000014.1, read as the reverse complement.
GAAGCAACGCCTCAGCAACCCCTCTAGTCCCCCCTTCACTCCTTCGCTTAATCGAAACCCGTAAGTTCCATTCTATCCCCCTTTCTTATTCTCTAAAATACGAAACTACAAAACCCGACGGAATCGGAACAAATCCGATTTCCGATTCGGTTTTCTATAAAATTTCACTTCTCACCAATTCAATCATGCTTAAACATTTTATTGTTGACTATTAAACACTTAACAAATAATTTGAACAAGTTTTCTCACATGAAATGATAGCCTTTCCAATTTATCGTATTTTTCACTTTAATACCACAATGTTAGATTTCACATTTAACCCCTTAAACTTTGCTATACATTTAAAGTAGGGCACGAGGTAATGACCTACCTCCACACACACGCAAATACAACCCTAAACGACATCATCAAAAACTTAGACTACGATAAAACAATACTTTCATTTAAATACCATATTCTTAATAAAATCATTTCTAAAAGTTTTAGCTTTGATACACTTTTAAATAAATATCTCTTATTAGGAAAACACGATAAGTTGTGGACATCGATCGTTTATCTAAATCTGACTTTGTGGTGTCTAGGTTAGGCAAGTGAGCAAAGGTAACTTTAAAACGCCCGTCTCACGATTCGTGAGCGGATCCCTCTTTTCCTCATTTGTACTTACCTGGCCACAATTGGCGGTGAAGAGGCGCTTTGAGCCTTCTAACGACTTATCGTTTAGACCATTTAGAAATAGGCTAGCTGGCTTATGAAACCCTAGAATTTAAAATACGGAAAATTACACTTTGCAAATAAATACCTTTTACTTTATAAAAACCGTTTTCTAAACGATTAGTATTTTACAATGTTTGCAAAGCGCCGCTACAACCCATCTTTGGGGAACCCGTTCAGGATTGTGCGGTTTATCGCGCATCCTCGGGCTAGTAGTGCGAGATTCAGACCTCCGCAAGGAGCATTCGGTCTCGAAAAGTTTAAAATATGATATCTTAAGAAAATGAGATTTTTTGGAATATAAAATATTTATTAAAACTATTTTGTGTAAATATATGTATATTTATCATTTAAATATCTATTTTATTATAATATAAAATTTTCAACTTTTTCTAAAAATCACAAGAATAAATTTTACATTAAAATACCATGAACTTCAAATAATCAATATTACAGATAAATATCCTTATTTATAAAACAAGAATATTTTCACTAGAAATATCACAACATAAAATCCACCCTCATTACAATTCTAAAGACGAACAATAAATATTTGAGGTGTATTTTGAAAAGTATATAAAAGTATTTTACATAAAACCCCCTCAAGTTTTATAAATTACCCTAAGAACCCTAGCAATTATAAGACTTCGATTCACATTCCTGATTGTCTGACTAGGGTTTGAGTCTAATCAATCTGACTTGAATATGATTCAAGTCAATCTACAATCTACAATTTTCAACATGAATCCATGAATCCAGTTTTCAATCTATACAATTTGACTGAACCAAACCATGGATATACATTCCACCTACATGGTTCTCCAGTTATTCCATTTACATGATTATACAGTTACACCCGTTTACTGATATCATGGTTTTGGTCAGTCATCCAATTACACAATTCAATTTACAAGACAATACAATGCAATACAGTACTAACAATAACATAACTACACGGGGTATTGGGGTAGTTCATTCGTGAATCCAACATAATCTCAAGAGTCCCCCTAGATCATGAATGCATGTCTACTAACACAAGAAAGCAATCATGAGGGCTCGTGTTTCCATGCTCCTGGACTGTGGCCTATTGAGTTTGGAATACTTCGACGACGGTCGAAGTCCCGCTACTAACATTTGATTCGGGCCCGTGGTTCCCTATCCCTGGACTGTGGCCTGTTGGGTTTGAGAACACTCTTGAGATTAGTTGACATTCACCTTTGAACTTACGATAACAATAGCTTAACACTAAAACAATATAATACAATTATAAAAGCTACTCTCTGTCTCTCTATCTTACTCTCCGTCTATTCTCCTCTTACCTTTGGGACTTACCGAGCGAGCTGTTCGCTGACGACATTCTATTTCTTTCTTCTTTGAATGTCGTCAGGTGATTCGGACCCGGCAGAGATCGAGCCATCTCAAGAAGACTTGGAGCAGTTTGCCGAAGACCCTGCACTTTAGTTTCATTGTACACTTTTCCTTTCTTTACTTTTCATTTCCTGTTATGCTACTGTTTAGGCATCTTTTTATTTCAGTTGTATTTCCTTTCATGCATTGTACAAAGAATGTTAATAAATAAAAGTTGCTGTTCTTTTTATTTCTTGTCTCTTGTGTATTTATTTTATATTGCTTAGATACGCTCAGCGTATGTACTTCTGAGTATATACGTAGCGGGCCTCGTCGCGTCCCCTTCGTCGTATACCGGGAAGCAGGGCGTGACACTAGACCTAACCCTACCCCTACCTAATTAACCCTAACCCTAACCCAAGTTAACCCGGCCGTATACTAGTAACCGTAACCCTAAAATCAACAATAACACAAAATTAAGCATAATTATAAGTTCAAAATTAAAATTAACTCGTCTCAGTAGTAGTTTTTCCGGCGGCAAATAGCTCGACGAGGTGCAGGAGGCCGGAGATTCTGCTGTCGACGAGACACAGTCGACGACGAGCTCACGGGTCTTTGTGGTGCGGCCAACGACGACGAGGAAGTCGACGATGGGTGTACCAGCGATAAGGAGGCGCGCGCGGGTGTGGTGGCGAGGAGGCGCGTGCGGGAGATCGATCGCGAATGAGTTTGGAAATTTTGGGAACGATGAGGAAATTTCTGGGCTTTATTTTTTTTATAAATAACCCTTCTTTGCCCCTTCGGATTAATCCGTAGGTCCTTCTTTTACGGCTCCGTAGGGGCAAATAAAAGATTACATTTTAATATTTTTTAATTAATCCGTAGGGTACCGTAGGGACAAATCGCTGGCCCTACGGATTAATCTGTAGGGGAAATAAAAGTTGCCTCTACAGATTCCTATATCCGTAGGGGCAACCCCTTATTGTAGTAGTGAATGTAAATTGAATTTGAAATTCAAACTAATTTCTACAAAGTTCTTTTTTGTGTCTCAAGTTCTATAAAGTTGCTTTTTTGTTTTTCAAAAACATGTAGAAGTCTAATTATTTTTGTCTTTTTCTTTGATGATGTGGAGACTTTAATATTTTTTTTAGCATAACATATAATTATTTTTGTCTCTTTGTATGATTACGTGAATGCCCTAAGAATGGATGATTTTCTCTTTTAAAAAAACGAGAGGGTGGCTTCTAACCAGGTCACTACTACAAATAGGGGTTGCCCCTACGGATTTATCCGTAGGAGCAAACCACTGCCCCTACGGATATATCCGTAGGGGCAATAAATTACCCTGTAGGTGCAACCGCCGTAGGTGCAAGTCTTAGTCTTGAATATACCCCTACGGTCAAAAACTTGCCCCTACGGCGTAATGTGTAGGTCCAGTTGTCCCTACGGATTAAGCTGTAGGGACAAAACATTTATTTAATTTATCGGTTTATAAAATAAATTAGGTGTCCCTACGGACGCATCCATAGGGCCAAATAGTTGCCCCTACGGATAAGTGCGTAGGTCTGGTTGTGTAGGGACAAAATATCAGGTATCCTGATGTTTTGTCCCTACGGATATATGTGCAGGGGCATTTGTTTGCCCCTATGGATATATCCGTAGGGACATGTATAACCCCTATTACTGAGATCATAGGGGCAAAATATCAGGTATCCTGATATTTTGCCCCTATAGATAAATCAGTAGGGGCAAAGAAGGTCCCTACGGATTAATCCGTAGGGGCAATGTTGGGTCCTATGGATTAATCCGTAGGTATATATTATCAGGTTTTTTTTATAAAAAAGGGCTGCCTATTTTTTTCTCGCCCTGTGCACAATAATATATACATCATATATAAAATTAATCAACACACAGAATATATATCGCAGTATTCATAATCACATCTCACGCATAATATACAAAAGAAATCAACAAGCAGAATATGATATCGATATAAACACGCAAACACCACCAATATCAATATCGTCCAAAATATAGTACAATATGTATCATATAAATAAATACATGTTTAAAATATAAGAATCAAAAAGCTACCCTAGCTCGGTCCAGCTCCACCTCTGATAAACACCATAATCTGGCGCGCCTGCTCCTCGGATATACCCTGAGTCAATAAATCATGCAATGCGGAGTGTGCGGGAGTCTGAGTGGGCTGTGGAGCTGTAGGAGCGGTCTGCGCAACCGCCGCCGAGGTAGTGGCTTGCGGAGCCGCAGCTGCGGGAGTCTGAGCGGGCAGTGGAGCAATAGGAGTTGTCTGCGGAACCGCAGCCGAGGTAGTGGCTTGCGGAGCCGTAGCCGAAGGAGATGCATGTGGAGGCTCGGCCGATATACCCTGTCGCGTCTGGACCTATGTGTGTAATAAACGAGTAAGAACTGTATATTAGTCGAATTCGTATCATTATCAAGTTATTGCAAAACCCCAATTTATGTATACTTAGGGACTTAGGCCTCGTTTGAATATCTAGTTTGGAAAACCGTAGTTTATTTTAATTAGATATGTATGTATGATTAATCAAAGTTAAGTCTACAACCAAATAAGCTCAGGCTACGTACTAATATTGGATATGTTGTTATCTATAATATGACATAATATTTTACTATTAAGTTGTCACGCCCCGCTTCCCAGAGTACGCTAAGATAGGCACGTGACATAGCCAACCATGCTACCTGTGGATAGGAAAAATCCCTCCACAGTCACATTACGGCTGTAGAGATATCAAGAACAGGAAAGTAAACTAAACTATCTAATACATGTCCATGAGCCAGAATAAATGAGTCAAGAAATAATATAATATGCGGAAGCAAAAGATCCAATAAATAAAACACCTCGAAGGTAAAACTGGATACCAACAGGATCCTCACCGCTCAGTCTAACAGCGGCAGTACTCCTGATCAGTCAGCAACAAAGGTAGAGAATCTGGGCCATGCAAAACCCAGACGTCAGTGCGTCATAACATCAAGCAATAATATATAAACAGGGGTAGCAAGACTTGCAGGTATGATCATAAATGGTAAACAGGTATAACAGTAATATAAGTGAGGATAGTGAAGGGTAGTGTGCAGTGAGTAATCTAAACTAGTCTACTGGGTTATCTACTCTCAAGTCTTTGAAATCAATTTGATGAATTATCGATGTAACTCAATAGTATCCCGTGCATGCCCGAGGTCACGGTGAAGATTCTCGGGCTGAAACCGAGACATGCCGTTAGGCACTAAAAGGAAAAGGGGTAACGATGAATGATGTCAACAGCATCATCCCAAGGCTGGCCTAGCCTCTAAAAGGTAGTGGGTAACGATGAATGATGTCAGCATCATCATCCCAAGACTGGCCTAGCCTCTAAAACTGATCAGTAAAGGTAGCGAACTGTCGAGTTATAAGTCAGATTTCATCATTGATTTCCCCATACCCCCAAGTTATATGTGTTCAAGTCAGGTATTAATAATCTGGAGTTAATGCCAACACAGGATCAGGCAGGTACATGTTTGTTTGGATCGACAACAGGAAATGTCCGTAGGGACAACATGTCAAGGTTGTTGGCATTAGTAACAAGATCAGGTAACAGGTCAAGCTATGGTATATCAGGTCAAGTCAGGTAGTGTACATATATCAAGTTATGTCAAGTAGTGGTGTATCAGGTATCAAGTCAAGCAGTGGTATATCAGGTCATAACAGGTAGTGCACATGTGTCAAGCGGATGCTCATATTAAAACTGTAGCAAGTACGGATGCACGGTAAAGCATGGATGCACAAATATTTATCAGGGATTACATCATGACTATGTAGGATGCACAATATCAAGTATGAGATACTAATGTAACAGTAAAATGAAATAATATGGTCTCGGCGTGCAACTAGATATGTAATAAACCGTACGGATACAGACGGATACTATAAAACTGTAAATCAGTAAAATTTGCTGAATATTAAAACATAAGCACTATTATTTATTAAATAGATATCGATATAATAATATTAACATGAATAACATATTCAAACCGATTAATAACTATAAAAGTGGTATTGATTAACCATGCACAAGAAAGTTCCGTTCAGAAATTCAGCGTCACCCTGATTTGTAAAATAGCTTAAAAATAACAAACGTTCTCCAAAAGGGACGTGTTTTTATACCAAAACAAAGATAATTCAATAAGGTTTTCATTTTTATAAGTATAAGCATCTCAGGTTGTCCCTACAAAAATCTATGAACATTCAAAATTGAAAGTTTGCTGCTGGAATTTCCCTGGACAGCAGTTTAGAGATATTTTCATTTGCATTTTACGTTATTTAAACAATTTATTTTGCAAGTAAATATTTCATAGAGTTATAGTATTCTGAGTTATCTTTGTAACGAACTAAAGAACGTATACTAATGATTTTTATATGATTTATAATGAATTTTATAAGGTAAGGTGTACAGTAAATTTCAGATTTGTCGTATCCGCTTTTCAACGACGTTTCATGTGTAAACTATAATATTTTCAAATGTATAACATTATAAAATGCAGATTATACACTAATTAAAGATAATAATAAGAAATATTACGACGATATATATTTTAAATGATATGAATGCAAACGGGTAGCACATAATCGTAAAATGATAAACTAACAAGTGCGGAACATATAACTAAGCAATATGAAATGTAACTATTCAATTTGATACAGTATATGATAGTATAGTATGTAACAAGATAAGTTTTCATGACCTAGATCTGAAATGATATGAGTGGATGCAAACGGAACATTGAAAAGTTATAAAACTAAACATGAGGCGCATGATTTTAAATACATGTATGATATTTATTTAAATAGATATATAATGAGTTATATAGCATGTAGCAAAATTAACTTGCCTAGACGGAACAAGAACGGATGTGTACGGAACGTCCTTCGTCGGCGAAATGTCGCGACGCGCGCACGGTACACGGAACGGTTCCAAACAACGCACGAGGGTGATCACGCAAGTCAGGTACGTTCACTGAATCACTCGGATCGTCAGCGATGAGCACGGCTCCGGCGGTGATCACCGGAATCAAGAAACAAGATCAAGAAAAAGAAAGAAGAAAGAAGAAGAAGAAGTAAGAAGAAGAGGTTGTGTATTAAATAAGGAAAGAAAAATAAAATAAATAAAATATATATAAATATATATATGCAGAGGAGAGAGAGAAAGGGGTTGTTAGTTTGTTAGGAAATTAGATTTAAAATTTTAAAAGATTTTTAGATTTAAAATTTTAGATAAGAGGTTTCAGTTTGTTAAAGAAATCGTATGAAAATATTTAAACTAAATTTTAAAATTAAATAAATTGAATTTTGGCGGGATACAAAAATATTTCAAAACGCGCCTGGGTCGGGTCTAAAAATTTAGATTTAAAATACGAAAAATATGTGCGACTTTCAAAATTCAAAATGAATGCTCAGATAACGAAAATGCATACCCCCAAGAACGGATGCACGTACGTGCGCGTAGCCATCCAAACACGTCCGTTTCACTGAACGGGACGAGAACAAGATGCGTGGATGCTATCACGGGGTTAGGGGTATCATACAGGCTATGAAATGTATTTTTAAAATATTTTACGTGACTTAAAATGTTATATGGTAAAAGATGCCATGCCAGATAAATGCCAGTATGAGATAAAGTTGAAAATGCACAAGTCTACATAACAAGTCAGGGTGATTCATAAATATGAATCAAACAGGTTCAAGCAAGCGGGTCGGGTCGAATGCAATGTAAAATGTAAAGTATCATTCGCACCACAACCCGATAAATCAAGAAAATGCCACAGATAAGTAAATGCGGAAACTGGAATTGGTATAGATGAACTAGGTTGTTACATTATACCCAACTACAAAAAGAATTTCGTCCTCGAAATTTCAAGAACAAGAAAGGATAAACAATCAAGAAACTACAAGAATAGATGTGGAAACTTCTGCCGGATCATCTTCTCGTTCCTAAGTTGATCCTCCATGCGAGCGATTTCCCCAAGAAACAAGTACAAAAGGGATAATCTTGTTCTTAAGAACCTTTTCTCTTCGATCCACAATCGACATCGGTCGCTCCCCAAAAGTTAAATCTTCTCGGACAGTTAGCTCCGAATGATTCCACACATGTGTTTCATCTCGAACATACTTACGGAGTTGAGATACGTGAAACACGTCATGAACATTCGCCAAGAATTGCGGTAAAACCAACGGCACACTACTTTTTCAACACGCTCCAAAATTTCAAAAGGTCCAACAAATCGAGAACTAAGCTTACCTCGACTTCCAAAACGAATCACCCCTTTTGTCGGTGATATCTTCAAGAATACCAAAACACCAACGGCGAACTCTAGAGGTCTTCTCGATGTATCTGCCCAACTCTTTTGTCGGTCTTGTGCTGCTTTCATATGATTCCGGATAGTATTAACCTTCTCAACTGTTTGCACGATCAAATCCGGTCCCAACAATCTTCGTTCTCCAATATCGTCCCAACAAACAGGTGAACGACACTTGCGACCATATAAAGCTTCGAATGGAGCCATCTGAATAGTCGTCTGGAAACTGTTATTGTATGAGAACTCCACCAAGTGTAGATGATCCTCCCACGAACCCTTGAAATCTAACATGCAAGCTCTCAACATGTCTTCAAGAGTTTGGATTGTTTTCTCTGACTGGCCATCTGTTTGAGGATGATAAGTCGTGCTAAATTTCAATCGAGTCCCCAAACTTTCCTGTAAGCTCCTCCAAGTGTGATAAGAAACGAGTGTCACGGTCGGACACTATGCTCACCGGTACTCCATGCAATCTTACAATCTCCTGCATGTACCGTTCTGCCAAAACTTCCGTTGATTGGTATGAAATGAGCTGCCTTGGTCAATCGATCAACAATCACCCAAACTGCATTGTTGCCTTTCGGACTCCGCGGTAAATCCGTCACGAAAACCATGGTTATATGTTCCCACTTCCACTGAGGAATCGGAAGTGGTTGCAATAAACCAGTAACCCTTTGATGTTCAGCCTTAACCTGCTGACACACCAAGCACTTTGCTACAAAGCGGGCAATCTCCCGTTTCATGCCTTCCCACCAGAAATGCTGCCGTATATCTCGGTACATCTTCGTACCTCCTGGATGAACGGAACATGCGGAACTGTGCGCCTCCTTCATAACTTCTTCATGAATATCTCCTTTTGGCACACACAAACGGCTACCATATCGCAACGAACCATCTTCATGAATTAACAAGTCTGTTCGAAGTCCAGCTTCAACCTGTTCTCGAAACCTTTGCAATCTTGGGTTTTTCAATTGTGCTGCTTTAATACTCTCGATCAATGACGACTGTACTTGCAGCGACATCAACTGTCCTGAAGAATGCGGTAGCACGATCTCCAACTCGAATCTCCGAAAGTCTTCAATAAGTTCCTTTTTGTGCAGTCAACATCCGAATTGCTGGTAACCGACTAAGCGCATCCGGCACAACATTAACTTCCCCGGATGGTACTTAAGATCAAGATCGTAGTCAGCCATCAGCTCCAACCATCTACGCTGCCTCATATTAAGCTCTTTCTATGTGAACACGTACTTTAGGCTTTTGTGATCGGTGAAAACTTCGCCCCTTTCGCCCAATAAGTAGTGTCTCGAAATCTTCAAAGCGAAAATCACCGCTGCTAGCTCCAAGTCATGAGTTGGGCAATTCTTCTCATGGGTCTTCAATTGTCTCGATGCGTAAGCTATAACCTTTCCGTGCTGCATCAAAACACATCCCAATCCTTTCTCAGATGCATCGCTGTGAATCACCAATCCTTCGGAACTGTCTGGCACGGTCAGAATAGGAGCGGTTATCAATCTCTGCTTCAACGCCTCAAAAGCTGACACACACTTCTCCGTCCACACAAAAAGTACTTCCTTGCGTGTAAGCTTGGTCAACGGCTCCGCCAGACAAGCGAAATTCTCCACGAACCTTCTGTAATACCCGGCAAGTCCAAGAAAGCTTCTGATCTCTGCAACGTTCTTCGGAATCGGGCAATCTTGAACTGCTGCAATCTTCCATGGATAAACGGCGATTCCATCTCCAGCTACGATATGCCCCAAAAACTTCACTTCTTCAAGCCAAAACTCGCACTTGCTCATCTTTACATACAATCTTTCTTGCCTCAATGTCTGCAGTGCGATCTTCAAGTGTTCTGCATGCTCTTCAATATTCTTTGAGTAAACCAGAATATCATCAATGAACACCACTATAAACTGGTCCAAGAATGGTGAACAGATTCGGTTCATCAAGTCCATGAATATCACCGGTGCATTCGTTACTCCGAAGGGCATCACTAAGTACTCGTAATGTCCATACCGAGTTCGGAATACCGTCTTGCAAATATCTTCTGTTTTAACCCGGACCTGATGATATCCGGATCGCAAATCCAGCTTCGAGAATACCCTCGCGCCACTAAGCTGCTCAAATAATTCGCCAATGCGAGGGATCATGTACTTGTTCTTAATAGTCACCCGGTTTAATTCTCGATAATCGATGCACATTCTCCTTGTGCCATCTTTCTTATTGACTAGAAGAACTGGAGCTCCCCAAGGCGAGTTACGTCTTCGAATCCAACCCTTCTCAAGTAATTCAGTAACCTGCTTCTTAACTTCTTCCAACTCCACTGGTGCCATTGGATAGTACTCTTTAGAAACTGGCGCTGCACCAGGAACAAGATCAATCGCGAACTCCACGTCTCGCTTTGACGGTAAACCTGATATGTCTTCGAACACATCCATGAAATCTTGAATTATCGCCGGCGCTTTATCTTTATTAACCTCCATCGACGAAAGAACACTATTCGTCGGCCTAGCCTTAAACTCGACTGGCCCGACAGAACTGCTAACTCCAAACAACCTCTGGATATCCGGGAATCTAGAAATTCGCTTTCTATTCTCTATAACCAATGTTAGCGTGGAAAGTGCCGAGAAAATCCATTCCCAAGACGACCTCATAACTGCCGGTATCGGTCACCAAGAAATCTGCAAAACATAAACTGGTAAGCAATGAAACGGAGAGGACCAAGGTAATAGAACGACCATGAAACAAGGAAATGAAATAAGACCAGGACTCCAAGTTACTTAAATAGAGTACCGCATTGTAACTATGCTGCAGTTCATAGTTACAATCACATAACTCCACTCAAGTCGCCCAAATCCTAGTATCAGAATCAAGAAACAGGGAGAAACAATAGAGAACCAAAAGGTTTCAAGTCGAGATGCAAAGTGGTTTGCATATCGTTAAGGCGAAGGATAAAAGAAAGATATGATTCAAGAATCATGATAGCAATGTGGCAGGACATGTTCCTAATCATGAGTATTCTGATTCGTGTATTGGGTCCAATACCCAACTACAAAAGAATCAAACTCGATTAACCTATATCCTATGTCTCTGATACCAAACAAACCATGTCACGCCCCGCTTCCCAGAGTATGCTAAGATAGGCATGTGACATAGCCAACCATGCTACATGTGGATAGGAAAAATCCCTCCACAGTCACATTACGGCTGTAGAGATATCAAGAACAGGAAAGTAAACTAAACTATCTAATACATGTCCATGAGCCAGAATAAATGAGTCAAGAAATAATATAATATGCGGAAGCAAAAGATCCAATAAATAAAACACCTGGAAGGTAAAACTGGATACCAACAGGATCCTCACCGCTCAGTTTAACAGCGGCAGTACTTTTGATCAGTCAACAACAAAGGTAGAGAATCTGGGCCATGCAAAACCCAGACGTCAGTGCGTTATAACATCAAGCAATAATATATAAACAGGGGTAGCAAGACATGCAAGTATGATCATAAATGGTAAACAGGTATAACAGTAATATAAGTAAGGATAGTGAAGGGTAGTGTGCAGTGAGTAATCTAAACTAGTCTACTGGGTTATCTACTCTCAAGTCTTTGAAATCAATTTGATGAATCATCGATGTAACTCAATAGTATCTCGTGCGTGCCCGGGATCACGGTGAAGATTCTCGGGCTGAAACCGAGACATGCCGCTAGGCACTAAAAGGAAAAGGGGTAACGATGAATGATGTCAACAGCATCATCCCAAGGCTGGCCTAGCCTCTAAAAGGTAGTGGGTAACGATGAATGATGTCAGCAGCATCATCCCAAGGCTGACCTAACCTCTAAAACTGATCAGTAAAGGTAGCGAACTGTCGAGTTACAAGTCAGGTTTCATCATTGATTTTCCCATACCCCCAAATTATATGTGTTCAAGTCAGGTATTAATAATCTGGAGCTAATGCCAACACAGGATTAGGCAGGTACATGTTTGTCTGGATCGACAACAGGAAATGTCCGTAGGGACAACATATCAAGATTGTTGGCATTAGTAACAAGATCAGGTAACAGGTCAAGCTATGGTACATCAGGTCAAGTCAGGTAGTGTACATATACCAAGTCATTTCAAGTAGTGGTGTATCAGGTATCAAGTCAAACAGTGGTATATCAGGTCATAACAGGTAGTGCACATGTGTTAAGCGGATGCTCATACTAAAACTGTAGCAAGTACGGATGCACGGTAAAGCATGGATGCACAAATATTTATCAGGGATTACATCATGACTATGTAGGATGCACAAGATCAAGTATGGAATACTAATGTAACAGTAAAATGAAATAATATGGTCTCGGCGTGTAACTAGATATGTAATAAACCGTACGGATACAGACGGATACTATAAAACTGTAAATCAGTAAAATTTGCTGAATATTAAAACACAAGCACTATTATTTATTAATTAGATATCGATATAATAATATTAATATGGATAATATATTCAAACCGATTAATAACTATAAAAGTGGTATTGATTAACCATGCACAAGAAAGTTCCGTTCAGAAATTCAGCGTCACCCTGATTTGTAAAATAGCTTAAAAATAACAAACGTTCTCCAAAAGGGACGTGTTTTATACCTAAACAAAGATAATTTAATAAGGTTTTCATTTTTATAAGTATAAGCATCTCAGGTTGTCCCTACAAAAATCTATGAACATTCAAAATTGAAAGTTTGCTGCTGGAATTTCCCTGGACAGCTGTTTAGAGATATTTTCATTTGCATTTTACGTTATTTAAACAATTTATTTTGCAAGTAAATATTTCATAGAGTTATAGTATTCTGAGTTATCTTTGTAACGAACTAAAGAACGTATACTAATGATTTTTATATGATTTATAATGAATTTTATAAGGTAAGGTGTACAGTAAATTTCAGATTTGTCGTATCCGCTTTTCAACGACGTTTCATGTGTAAACTATAATATTTTCAAATGTATAACATTATAAAATGTAGATTATATACTAATTAAAGATAATAATAAGAAATATTACGACGATATATATTTTAAATGATATGGATGCAAACGGGTATCACATAATCGTAAAATGATAAACTAACAAGTGCGGAACATATAACTAAGCAATATGAAATGTAACTATTCAATTTGATGCAGTATATGATAGTATAGTATGTAACAAGATAAGTTTTCATGACCTAGATCTGAAATGATATGAATGGATGCAAACGGAACATCGAAAAGTTATAAAACTAAACACGGGGGGCATGATTTTAAATACAGGTATGATATTTATTTAAATAGATATATAATGAGTTATATAGCATGTAGCAAAATTAACTTGCCTAGACGGAATAAAAACGGATGTGTACGGAACGTCCTTCGTCGGCGAAATGTCGCGACGCACGCACGGTACACGGAACGGTTCCAAACAACGCACGAGGGTGATCACGCAAGTCAGGTACGTTCACTTAATCACTCGGATCGTCAGCGACGAGCAGGGCTCTGGCGGTGATCACCGGAATCAAGAAACAAGATCAAAAAAAAGAAAGAAGAAAGAAGAAGAAGAAGTAAGAAGAAGAGGTTGTGTATTAAATAAGGAAAGAAAAATAAAATAAATAAAATATATATAAATATATATATGCAGAGGAGAGAGAGAAAGGGGTTGTTAGTTTGTTAGGAAATTAGATTTAAAATTTTAAAAGATTTTTAGATTTAAAATTTTAGATAAGAGGTTTCAGTTTGTTAAAGAAATCGTATGAAAATATTTAAACTAAATTTTAAAATTAAATAAATTGAATTTTGGCGGAATACAAAAATATTTCAAAACAGGCCCAGGTCGGGTCTAAAAATTCAGATTTAAAATACGAAAAATATGTGCGACTTTCAAAATTCAAAATGAATGCTCAGGTAACGAAAATGCATACCCCCAAGAACGGATGCACGTACGTGCGCGTAGCCATCCAAACACGTCCGTTTCACTGAACGGGATGAGAACAAGATGCGCGGATGCTATCATGGGGTTAGGGGTATCATGCAGGCTATGAAATATATTTTTAAAATATTTTACGTGACTTAAAATGTTATATGGTAAAAGATGCCATGCCAGATAAATGCCAATATGCGATAAAGTTGAAAATGCACAAGTCTACATAACAAGTCAGGGTGATTCAGAAATATGAATCAAACAGGTTCAAGCAAGCGGGTCGGGTCGAATGCAATGTAAAATGTAAAATATCATCCTCACCACAACCCGATAAATCATGAAAATACCACAGATAAGTAAATACGGAAACTGGAATTGGTATACATGAACTAGGTTGTTACATAAGTAGTATATATACCGACATCTCCTTCAACTCCTGAACGGTGGCCTTCAAGCTCTCCAGTTCTTGCTGGAAACGTCGTTCACTGGAGACGGAGGAAGTAACCGCCGGAGTGGAGTCCAACCTCATATGGGCCCTGCCAGGGCCTAGTCCCCGGCCTTTCTCCCAACCTCCGTGGGGCCCTCCGTGTGCGGCGTTCAGGACTGGGGTCAGCAGCATCAGATCGTTCTGTCCAGTAAAATCGATCCCCGATGTCTCGGCCTGCTCAACCACCCGCTCCTACACCTATATTAACCAGTAAAATATAAGTATATCATTTAAATTTGAACATTTCAAAACTAAAATTTCAAATAGGGGTTGAATAAATATTAACACTTACGCAATACTCCTGGGTAGCGGCGTCGGGGTATCGAAGCTCGCCCGTGGCGGGATCTGTCGAGGTGTCGTGGATGGCAAGATATGCGGACAGCACGCTCGGTGTACCACCCTGCGCCAGGATCTGAGCTATCTGCAATATTAGAAAATAACTCTTAATATTAGATATATTAGAAAATAACTCTTAATATTACTTTATATCACAAAGGCCGGTCTATTGTAATTTACCGATAACTCCATGGTACGAGTAATATTCCTCGAGCCACCGGTATAAGTGGGGCGACCCCTCTTCGCCGACTTCCTATTCTCTTTATTTTGATAGGCTTGTTTCTACACAACACATTCACATTTAGTTTTCTAATTAAGCAACACAAAAAAATAAATTATATACTAAACAATGAATTACATTTAAAATACATACCTGTTTGCGATGAGAGTCGAAATATTCGCACAATAGAGGCCATGTATCTACGTCGACTCTCGCAAAGGCCGGAGTAGATAGAAGGGCCGCTCTCTTTGCCTCGGGGGTCGCCATCCACAGGGAATAGCAGCCGGTCTTTAGCTCATTCCTGTTGTATCGGACCTTCGTTTACATGTTCTTCATTAGGCCATTGTACAGAGCGTGAAGATCGAGCACCCTCCCAGGATGATCAGGGTCGGGTACAAGATGAAAATCGTAATCCAACTAAAAATACAAAAAAAACATTGTTATTAGATTGCAAGTGTTAATAATAAATATATTTGATAAATCAAATGAAAATATATATTAATATCCGAGCCTGATCCCAGAAGAGGGTGAATGAGCGCCGGTGCTGGTCGCCCCACTCAACGTGAAGTGGATAGTTCTTCACGAGCCGGCTCTCATCCCCCATATATCGGCCGAACCTCTCGGCATGATCGCCGGTATAGCGATAATCAGGGGTAAAAAAGAGGGGGAATACTGCCTCCCCTAGCTCTGTCGGGCCTCAGCCTGTGGGACTGATTCGGGCCTCGAGTCCCCTTCTCGGGATGGGGAGGCCCTGCGTCTGCAAGAAATATCAAGACAATCAATATTAAGACAAAATTGTATTAAGAAATCAAGGTTTAACGAAAATTGAAGTGTGATATATACCTCCGGTGACTAAAGCACGAGCCTGGGCAGCAGCACGAGCAGGACGATAGTTCCTCCGGTGAGGAACAGCCGGTTACCCGGACGTGGACGCATCTCCAACTAGAGAATAAACATCGATAAAATTACATGGAGTTCATGTTTATTCTTAAAGGATATGTAAAATGAATAAATATTTTATATTTATTCATACAAACCTGCAGACTAAGCGGAGGGAATGGAAGTGACGGGAGTGGCCTCTGCACCAGACGAGGACGCACCATCTATAAATAGACAATCAAGTATCAGCTATATAAGTAATTGCAAAAAGAATGCGTATATCAATAATATAACATTCTAAATCAACATGTATACACTATAGGATATATAAACATACCCGCAGGTATATGATATATAAACATACCTGGAGGTGCGGGAGTGGCCTCTGACCCTGATGTAAGTACGTAAGAGCAAAAAGAATATATGTATATTTATGATATAGCATTATAAATCAATATACATGCACTATATGATATATAAACATACCTGGAGGTGCGAGAGTGGCCTCTGTCCCTGATGTGGACGCTTCACCAACAGCTAGACAATCAAACATTGACAATATAAGTAATTTTGACATGAACATGCATGTATATCTATAATATTACATTCAAAATGAATATGCGTGTAATATACCTGGAGGTGTGGAAAAGTCCACACAGAAGGAGGCATCCGAAGGGGTCTCCGATCGGGGTGCAAGACCGGCCCTCTGAAGCTCCCTACGCAGCTCTCCGGGCGGCAGAACCGCTCTGCCCTTGCCGATGCCGCGGCTGGAGCTCCTGCCGCCCCTCGCTGCTCCCGTCATCGTCATCAAATCTAGATAAACGGTTCATGGACGCATTAGACAATCATTACAAGTATTGACTATATATGTATAGATCGTAAAATGTGAAGTAATAATATAACATTACTGATAACCTTTTTCGTTTCGTGGGCGCATTAGACATATCTACTTGGATTTCATCATCGATATCATTTCTAACCCACGTAACTTCATGATCAGCCGAAGACAACCCGTCTTTCGACCGTTTCGAGTAAATTTCGGCATCACCTCCCCGCTATTCTCCGAGTACACTGTAATAGAATAGATAATCATTTTAAAGCTGTGAAACAACGTTGAAATGAACATATAATCTATCTTTGTACATGGAGAACCAGCGGAAAGGTACCGATGAAATATCTCGAAACGGATGAAAACACAAGTGAATGAAGGTGTTTGTTTTATACATTCCTAACTTGTCCACACGGGACAAATCTATCGGTTATCATACGATTGAATCTTTTCGTCACATAGACTACACGACGGTTATTAGTATCGAGCTATACCGTCCGATATTTAACAACTTTCATATAGTTCTATGTCACGACGAATATCGAACGTATGTTAACCGATAGACGGGGACTAAGTGGCGCTTTGAGTTTCATATATGAGTATCGATGAGAATATGAAAGTCTCATATTATCATCGAGTATCATATATTGGTTTTAACTTGAACATCTTGAATCACTCTCTAATGATGCGTTTGTTGTGTATTTTTGTTGTATGTGTGTGTTTCGGCTGTCGGGGGTAAGGCTTCTATCCCATTAAGAATGTATAGAGCGAACACCCATTCGCTTGTGCTTTCAACCGTTTCGAGTAAATTTTGGCAGCACCTCCCCGCTGTTCTCCGAGTATACTGTAATAGAATAGATAATCATTTCAAAGCTGTGAAACAACGTTGAAATGAACATCTAATCTATCTTTGTACACGGAGAACCAGCGGAAAGGTATAGACGAAATATCTCGAAACGGATGAAAACACAAGTGAATGAAGGTGTTTGCTTTATACATTCCTAACTTGTCCACACGGGACAAATCTATCGGTTATCATACGATTGAATCTTCTCGTCATATAGACTATACGACGGTTGTTAGTATCGAGCTATACCGTCCGATATTTAACAACGTTCGTATAGTTCTATGTCACGACGAACATCGAACGTATGTTAACCGATAGACGGGGACTAAGTGGCGCTTTGAGTTTCATATATGAGTATCGATGAGAATATGAAAGTTTCATATTATCATCGAATATCATATATTGGTTTTAACTTGAAAAACGTGCCGTTGAAATAAATTATCGTTCTCCATCTTGCACTCTCTTAACAATGGTACATGCATTAAACAACATGTAAGAGCTATCTATAACAACTCTAAACTTTCACCTGTTGCATGGGTTCAACAAAAAGGTTTTTGATATAACAAACACAACCTTCCTCAATTTTTTGGAGACATAAATCAAGGAAAAAATAGATTTCAGATGGTGATAAAAATACTAAATTCTTTCATTGTTGGGTTAATGTCAGAAGATGTCAAAACAGAATTACAAAGTTGCAAAATGTAGAAGGCATTTATTTTGAAGAGCATAAACAGATTGTTCATATGACAGCTTCTCATTTTGAAAAAGCTTTTACTTCACAAAATATAAATGCAGAATTTGATTGCAGACATATCATTTCTAATATGATTTCCGATATATGATCTGGATTGCAGACATATCATTTCTAATATGATTTCTGATATTTTGAAAAAGCTCTAGTTAGAGTTTTCCGATAGCATCTCGCTCCTCGCTCCATGGCCAATATTCCTGTCATACATCAATCCATGGCCCACGCCCACAAACAAAGTGGGGGCACAGAGAAATGATGCTCTATATAGACTTACAAAGGGATTGATATGTACAAGGCTAACATGTATTAAGCAAAGCTTTTTCCTAAAGTTGGGAAATATTTTTTCAAACATAAAGAGGTGTCCAAGGCTATTAATTCTGCTCTCGTTTGTCTTATTCCCAAAATGGCAAACTGTCGCTCCATCATCGATTATAGGCCTATAAACCTTTGTAATTTTCTATACAAAATTTTCATTATCCCCAACCCTAGCCCCAGCCGAACCCCAATCCCAACCCTAACCCTAACCCCAGCCCTAGCCCCAGCTGAACCGCAACCCCAGCCGCAACCCCAGCCGCAACCCAACCCCAACCGCAACCCCAGCCCCAACCCTAACCCTAATCTCAACCGATGCCTAACCCTAACCCTCATCGGCACCCAAACCCTGAACCCTAGCCCTAAAATCATTAAAATTATGTTTAATTGAAGATTTACTAACCTGTAGGCGGTGGAGGAGATGACGGAGACGCTCGATCGGTGGTCGACAACGCGCGCAATCGGCGACGAGGAAGAACGGGGGCGGTGGCGACGACGAAACGGAGGACGGTGACGACGACGAGAACGGCGACGAGGAGGGAACGAGAGATTTGGGGATTTTGGGAATTTTGCGAGTTAACGTGCTCGAGAGAGATGATCAGCGTAGGGCATTTCTGTGCCTTTTTAATTAAATTCCCATTTAGATGCCCCTACGGATTAATCCGTAGGTTATTGGTTTACGGCTCCGTAGGAGCAAACAACAAATTACGATTTAATATTTTTAAATTAAAACGCCGGGAACCGTAGGGACAACCGTCGGGCCCTACGGATTAGTCCGTAAGGACAAAATAAATCTGCCCCTAATCCGTAGGGGCAGCCCCCTATTGTAGTAGTGGGTACATTTGCATTATATAGTAGTATAAATATATATAGGAGACCGTTACCATACATACATACATACATATATATATATATATATATATATATATATATATAATCCTTCTCTTGTTCGGTTTCTTTCTTCTTTCTATAAATATATAAACACCCACGCATACAACCTCAAAGTCACAACACAAGAAAGTAGAAGATCCTTATACCAACAATGAAGCCATCAAAGAGATCCAAAGCAAGGCACAACACCAACCAAAATCTCCACCAATTCACAAAACAATCCAATGCTTGATCCCTTCTCCTACTCTCCTATGTAGTCCAAGTGCAGTATATATATCCCTCAAGCATCCTTTCTGCAGTCCGAAACTTCTAGAGGAGGCTCTGACGCACTCTTCGGCTTCCCAACATGTGTTGTATCAAAGGCTCGAGTTCTTCGGAGACGCCGCTCTCAACCTCGCTTTCACCAACTATCTGTACATCGCATACCCTGATCTTGTCCCTGGAGAGCTCGTCCCTCCGCGCTGTGAATATCTCGACGGAGAAGCTAGCGCGCACGGCCGTCATGCACGGGCTGTACCGTTTCGTTAGTCTGCAATGCTCAGCCGCTTGATGAGATGGTATGACTTATTTCTATATCTATGCATTAATTAATTTTGATGAGATGTTATGTGCTATATCTATATATATGATCACGATCAAGATCGAGCTTGATTAGATGCCATATATAGAAAGTGAATTTCTCTGGTGTGTAATGTCATCGGGGGCAAGAATCGACCACTTGTTTTGATGTTTTGATGACATGTATTATTCTTCCCCATCTCTATGGTTTACAATGTAGATACACAAAAAAAGTGACATTATATTAAAATACCCTTGACTATCTAGATCTATCAATAAACTACCTTATGCCTTTTCTATTGCAGTTAAATCCCTTAAACTATTAAGGGATTTCACTTTACACACTAAAACACCCTCAAAAGTTAACAAAACTTTATGTTAGGATGGTTAAAAAAAGGTGTCAGTTAAGGGTATTATCTTATATAGTGTAATTCAGTCAACAGAAAAGCATGTGTGTTCTGATAAGACGATCACGAACCAAGAACACAAACGATAGAGAAGTAATCAAAAAAGTATAAATTGAAAATATAGAGTACTAACCAAAACAATAGACGAAGATGAAACTTTATTAATAACCAAAAGTGGAGGAGTACAAATCGGTGGGCCAATACAAATCCCTCAAATAAATTCTAGTTCTCATAATCGCAAAAGGGTTCTCTCAATAACCATTACAAAAGGCATCTCAAAGGCTATCAAATCTACGGTTAATACATATTACCATATATAGCATACAAAAGATTTTACCCAAGTAACAAATTTCCTAACTAAACAAATATAACCGGCCCAAATACGGCAGACTTCTGCAGAAGGAATGCACAGACGTCTGCCTAAGCATCTTCGAATCCACAGAGTTTCACCAGACATCTGACATCTGAACAAGGATGTTCAGATTCTGGACTTGATACCTTCGAAAGAACAGAGTTTAGGCAGACGTCTGGAGCTATAACTCCAGACGTCTGTCACCTGTCTTGTGGATAAACTTGAATCTCGAACAGATTCGATGATAACGCCAGATCAACTTAGGAAATCAACAATGATAGAACGAGAGACATTCACAACAAATCTCCACCCTGCCTCGCATTCCCACAAACTTCTCCACAAAATTAATAATAGCTCCACCTTCATCACAAAACCCCTAAAGGGCTCAATGAGCGTATCACACTCCAATTAAGTTCAAGCAATACTCAAAATTAACAACCAAAAGAGACCTCGTCAACATATCGGCTGGATTATCCGTTGTGCCAACTTCTTCACAATAATCTCTTCTTTTTCAATGGCTTCCTGAACAAACCAGTGCTGTACATCAATGTGCTTCGTCCTATCATGATACATCTGATCCTTTGTCAAGTGAATAGCGCTTTGGTTATAGTAGACTATTATGGTATCTTTTTTAATACCAAGTTCCGAAAATAGTCCTTTCAACCAGATCGTTTCCTTAACGGCCCCAACAACGGCCATATACCACGCCCCCATCGCAGACAACGCTACTGTAGGCTATATAAGAAAGCACGCCAAATGATGACACATCCTCCCTGTTGGATATGTACGCCCTAGAGGCCATTATTGTATATGTATACATATGGATGATTGGACATATATATATGTACATGACAGTTTTACTCGATATGATAGTATGCTATTTGGTTTGACTTTATCTTAATATGTGTATGTTTTACTTGCTATTACATATCTTTTATACATATTGATAGAGCCCGTAGGATCAATGCCAGATTACCAGCGTTGTGATGGCGATCATACTTGTGGGAGCTGGGTAGTCGGTACGCACATCCTTAAATGGTCCATAGTCCTGGAAGTATCGAAACTGGGTATCGATATTCTAGAGTAGACTAGTGTAAACGTTTTTAGACTCCGACGAGGGGCGATAGTTTGGTCCCCTAACCATTGGTCTTTAGACCTAAGATCGTATATAGGTGCTCACTGGGGGTGAGTACACCGGACGGACTCGCCGAGAACTTCCAGATGGTACTATACCTATCGTTAGGTGGAAGTTCTCAGGTGACAGGAGTACAGGTTAGTCTTTAGACCTGAGATCGGCATTTGTCTCATATGGGTTCCCACTGTGCTCTGATCACTACCCTACCACGGCTCTACTGAGTCGTGCAAACAAGTTTTGGTTGGGTACAGTCCCGAGCCATATGGAGGCCATGAGCGATTGTCGGGGATTCGTCTCTCCTGGTATAGGGAGTCGATATCACACTGTGTTCGATTGGTCAGGACTATAAGACCTTAGCCAAGACGGTTAGGATTTACTGATAGGCTGATCAGTAGTTTCCCGGATTGGTCCTGAGCCACATCAGTGTGACTTATCGGGTTATTAGGGTCTAACGTTTACCACCCCCTAAACCCGGTATGCGATACTCTCAGACGAAGAGACCGGACTGTACGCAGATTGTCACAGATAGGCTCAGTAGAGATCCAGATGAGTTTGCTCGTCGGCCTTCCTTTTCGACAGGTACCTGGATAGCCGTTACGTACAGTTAGTGCCGCTGACATACTTGTGGTTATGGATTTATCCAGTAACTCACTGCCGGCGTACTGTCGAGTCTTTAGAGTCCTACATAGAGGGTTTTCCTGGTTCAGGTGAAATGATGTAGTAGCCGTATTGGATACGTGCAGGGTCTCGATCGATTGATGTACTTTATACTCGGACTTTCGATCGGACAGTTGATAATACTAGCCGGCTCGGGTTTGAGCCGAATTATTAAATCAGGTATTGATTTAATAGTTTACATATATGTATTTCGATATGTATATTCTAGTATTACGTTCTTCGTGTTATTTTATCCCTTCGTGTTTTTATCCCTTTGGGCATTCGTGTTTTTATCCGAATGCAGGTATGTATATACAACAGACTGTAATCTGTATTTATTACAGATTACCTTCTAGAAGGTGGCCACCTCATTATGCTTTTTCCATTTATTTGATAAATGTAAAATGAGGTGTAAAGTGTGAGGTATGGGAGGAATGGAGATAACCATGTGTCACGCCCCGCTTCCCAAAATACGGAATACGAGGGGTAGACAAGGCCAGCCATGCTCCCACGGTCAAGGAAAAGTCCTGCCGTAGTCACGCTTCGGCTTCTAGTTTTTCATGGTAAACAGTAAATGATGCGCAGGTAATGAGAAATACAGTAACTGAAAGAAACAATGTAAAAACTGACCTGAAGTGGAACAAATGAATATAGCTCGGAATGGTAAGTCAAGAAGTCTGCGTTGCACGTCTAGTTCTGGTCCAGGCTAAATCTTCTCCTCACACTGAGCATGCATACTCAGGTCGTCAGGGCGACACAATAGCAATATAATATGTATAAAATTAAGTTGCAGTTCTAACAGTGATAATAGATATGTGAAGCAGTAAATCAAAGACATCATGAATATGAAGGTGCAGTAATCAATGCAGCGGAACAGTAAAGCAGTATAACGATATGTCACGTATGCTAACACAGTAAATAAGGAATATAAATGCCAGTATCCCTATCAGTCTCTAAGTCTCACTGCACAGGTCACTAAGCCTATTGTCAGTCCAAGTGTGAGAGTCAACCACTCGCGAGTGTCCTCCACCCAAGGGTAGAACCCAAGGGCAAGGGACCACGGGCCCAACATGTATCATGTATATCACGGTGTATATCACATACCCTGTAAATCTCCATATATCTCCCTAAATATATAAGCCGGTATGGGACTTCCGAGATTCTGTTGAATTCACACTTAAACTACCCCACACCCCGTGGCCTATATCAAACGCTAACCATAACCCTAAATACTAATCGATCCGTGACAAGTCTGCGCGAGAACTGGAGACAGGACCTCCATCAAGCACGTCCCGACTAGTATCTAAGATAAATGGCAGTGTTGGATGCCTTATCTGTGACACCCGTGCATGTGCTTCCATAAGTGTCCCATACCACTTATAGTCACACGTACACGCATCCCACAAACGTCGACAATACAATAGAATAATAGGGTCACTGATTGTGTACAAGTACGTATCACTTTAACTTAATCACGGATACACGAACACTGACGTACTTGCCACAATCATCACTAAAATCTAATACTGGGTAAATGCACGATATCACTAGGTTATCACTGCAACGATATGAGTATGATATGATACGTAAACAGTATATGAAGCACGATCAAGATGTCATAAAAAAAGTATTCTATCACTTGTACGATTTATCATGAAACGTACGTATATAATTTAGCGAAACGATAAACAGGTAATAATTAGTATGTTCAGTTATCCATCCATAGAATTTTGTTTCAAGCCAATCGGGTTCCAGGATCATTAGTTATAACCATTTCATTTTAAGCGCTCACGTCTGGAAATCCGGTTTCAGAATCAGAAGTCCGTTTCGCAACGCATTTTGATCCCAGTTGGGATCGGATTTTAGCGACGCTACGGTTGGATAAATTCTAGGGTTTTCAGTAGGGTTTTCAACACAATAGACGGATCTTCAATCGCATCTCCACGTCGGAAGATATACAATGTTTAACACTAATATGTCGGTTCTGATTCTGTTGGGACTGTTATGCGTCCCGATCTTCTAAATTACAGATTAAATATCAAACGGTAACGAAATAGAATGAAACCAATCGTGTTGTCTAGATAACAGATTTACCTATAATAAACAGTGGAGTTCCGCAACCTACGAGCTAAGGAAATCCTGTGGTGCCCGTTACGGAACAGCAAGCAACAACTGGAGTCGCTCTGGACTGCAGTCCAGAGTCGCACTCCGATACGAATATCATCACAATTTAAGTACAGGAATGTCAGGAAACCAGTATAGGGTTAAAGTTCATCGAGTCGGCTTCGATTTGAGCCCTCGAACGCACCATTCTAGTGTGTATATGATTTATGGTGAATTTAACGGTTTTCAGGTACAATAAAATTCCAGTTTTACGGTTAAACTTGGGGGTAGTCATTTTGGTCATTAGCAGTCATATTATCAAACGAAATTTGCACAGGGTATCCATCACAGCAATGGCCAATACAATATATCCAGTTCCATCAAATTTGATAATGATTTTCTATGAGAAAAAGCATCGAACAGTTTTGTTGTAATTTTTAGCATAAGGCAAAACATGGAATATATATACGATTTTGATTTGTAAACTAATAATAAATAGCATGTAGCAAGTGGGGACTTGCCTGGAGACGTTGGGGCACACGGTAGCGACACGACACACGTGCGGCACGGCAGTGACACACGCGCGAGCGACAACGTCAAGATTTGGTCTCGGCTTGAACTGGTTGGCACGGGCTTGGTTTTGGCTTGGTCTAGGGCTCTTGTGAAGAGGAGTTGAGAGAGATGTTACAGCAAGGGAGAGATTTGAGACGTTGCCGAGGAAGAGAGGGAGAGAGGTTTAGAGAGAGAGAGACTTTGAGTTAGAGTGAGAGAGAGAAAGAGAGAACAGAGAGATTAAGAGAGCAGAGAGAGATAGAGTGAGAAAGAGAGAGTGGGGGAGTGATATAGTGAGAGAGAGAGGGAGAGAGATAACTGAGAGAGAGAGAGAGGAAACTAAGAGGGAGAGTTACAGAGAGAGAGAGAGAGAGAGAGAGAGAAGGTGGTGAGGAGACGAGGTTGGGCGAGGGGATTGAGCTCGGTGGGCTGTCGTCGTCGTCGTCGAGGAAAATGGGTGCAGGGACTCGACAGGGGGTGCTTGGGTCGGGAGTGTAGCGAGAAGGGGAGGAAAACGAGAACGAGGGAGGGAGCGAGCGAGGAAGAGGGAGTAGTGGGTATAGGAGAGAGGGTCGTGGGGGAAAACGCGCGCGTCGTGGGTAACGCTCGCGCGAGCGAGGGCGACGGCGGAGGGAGCGAATCGCGTGCGAAGGGGAGAGAGCCGTTAGAGGAAGATGATGGATTCGTGGGCCGGGCCGGGTCGGCAGAGGGGAGAGCAGGCCGCTAGGCCAGAAATAAAAGAATTAAAGAGTGGGCTGAGGAATAAGAATAATTAAAGGATTATTTAAAATGAGATGTGGGCTGAGGCTGCTGAGTCGGGCCAAGAAAATAAAAGGGTTAAAGGGAAAATAAGTAACGGGCCAGGCTAGTGTGGAAAGGCCGAGAAAACCAAAGGAAAATTTTTAAAGAAAGAAGAAAGAAAATAGCAGTGGGCTGGGGAGGAATAAAATAGGTTTAAGCTTTATGGAGAAAAAATGAATGGACTGGGGAAAATTAATGTTGGGCCGTAGGAATAAATTAGAGGGGAAAAATGGAATAAGGCCGAGAGATTTGGCTGCTGGGCTGAGGGAAATAATTTGGGATGATTAAGATTTAATAGGAGATGGGCCAGGAATTTTAAAGTTTTGGGTTAAATTTTGGAAGGGGAAATGGGTTTAAAAGAGAAAAATGAATTTAAATAAAGGAATGGGAATTGGGGTTCTGTTAAAAGAAAATGGTGTTGGTTAAGGGAATTTGTTGGAAAAATATAATAGGGTTTGGGTTTTGGGGTTTTGAAATAAATAAACTAATAAATAATTATAAGAAAATTTAAATAAATTTTATAAATGAAATGGAAATACAGCTATTAGTATAAAAAGGGTTGGGTGTTACACCATGTTTCAATATTTAACAAATGAATGTTTAATTCATTTGTAGTTACTATTGAAGTATGGTTGTTGATTGTTTATTCAAGAAATTTATGCACAAAACCTTTGTGTGGATTTTCTCTCTTATGGATGCTTCATTATTTCTTGAGCTCCCATTTCTCTTCATCTCCTCCCTCCTCTTGAGTTTCCTCCACCTTCATCATCTTCCTCTTCACTACCATTCTCATGAGTCGAGAAACAAGTGAAGAGGTAAGAAAGAGATAGCAGACACTTAGATCTTCATACTACATCCTAGACTATTTGGTTTAGTAACCCAAGTTCTTTAGTTTCTCCACTTGACATATTGTGAGGAGCTAGAGCCATGGATCATATCCCTCAGGTGGATCATCTACGACAAAGGAGGACCGGAGAGCAAGATTGATCGTGGAGAACCAAAGGAGCCAACAAAAAAGATCAAGCATGTTCAAGGTGGCCACTTGGAGCTAAATGTGAAGAAAGAAGACCGAAGAACTTGGTTCGTTTGGTGAGATTTCTTCATCATAGTAGTTAGGCCATCTTTTAGTTTTGCTAGTTAGGTTTATGGCAAGATCCGGATTAAAAGTTATTCTAGTGCCATGTTCTAATCGTTAAACAAAAAAAAATTTGTTCCGCATTTGGTCACGGTAGTTGGCCGGGACACTAGCGTAACCTTTCATTGTATCAGAGCCAGCCCATAAAACCTATTCCAGCTTGTTTTGACATGTTTAGAATATCGGCCGATCGAAATTTTCAAAACCGCAATTCCAATTTTGTAGTTTCTGTCGAATTTTTTAAGTGGTCGAAAATTCATTTTCTGTGTATCAAAAATTCGTGCAGGGTTTTCTAGAAACATAGAAGAAATTTGAGCACAAGATCTCTTAATTCAGCCGCGGAATGCTACCATTTGAGGCAGTTTCGCGGTGGTAATTGGGCCACTGTGCTAAAAAATTCTTCTGGGGTTCTATGTAATGGAAGTATGGTTTCTGGAATGTTTAGTTTTTGGGCCCAAATTTATTTGAGTACTGGATTAGAACTTGGGGCCCACATGGAAAAGTTTAGTCGATCGAAATTTTAAATACGTATTTTGTTATCAGTACTTAGATTAACATCTGCGACCGTGAATGTCATTTGATCGGTAAACCCATCTATCTTCTATATGTTCTTTTAGACGGGTTTGCGAACATGACATTCACGTTGATGTTCTGTGATTGTGCTGATATTGTGATTGGATTGTCATGATGGATAGCCGGTGGTGCAATGATTTAGTATAGTTTATATTCATTTGTATATTTGTTATTGCAGGACGAGCATCCGACATGTAGACTGCCGTCTTTGCCGTGTTGTATATTATTTGATTGGGGTACGACCGGGTTGAGGTCGATGTCACCATTTGTATATATTATTTTCATTTTCTGTACTAGGATTATCCCGCGGTGGAGTGCACGAATAGCCGAGTTCTAGAAGGCAACAAGCTCGCATCTCATGGCGTTGGGACGGAGGGGGCTTCATTCTAGAATTGGCGGGCTATTCGCCACACTCGTAGGGGGGGTATCAGATGACTCACGGAAGGGCGCCCAAGTTACCGAATTTCGTGAAGCGCGGGTGGTCTATTCACTTTGTTGAAGGGGGTTGCCTCACTTCTGATATTGGCGGGTAATTTGCTGCGCTCGTAGGGGTCCAGCTTTTCATTGCACAGGCTATCTACACGACCGGGAACGTTGAGTTTTATTTGCGGCTCAAATGAAACCCGGGGCTCTAAGATAATCCACTATTCTGTATTGTTGGCTGAGATTCTGTGATGTTGCTTATTATCATGCCTGGAACGAATGTTATATATGTTTATATATATACTAGTAGATGTTGTATATGTTTTACACCCGCGCTAGTCCAGCCCCCACTCTGTCGTTAGTTAAGTAACCTAACGGGTGATGATGGGGCCCGGTGATGAATGCAGATGACATATACGTACATTATATTTTCGTTCTTTTCTGGTGTGATAGGGTTAATTGATGGGACCGCATTAATTTTGATTAATGCAAGAAAATAAACCTAAAAGATATTGTTGGAACAAATTTCGAAAAACTACAGTTATATTCTTTCGCTTTGCATAGTGGTATTCAGTTGTGAATATCCAGCACCTTATTCCACGAGGCAAGAGCCGAGATCCCTTCGCGGGGAGTGACCTCTTGAGCAAAAGTCTATACTGTAGATTTTTCTTCAAAACCAGAAATTTTCAAAAAGGCGGAGCTTAAACCACTCCTTTTCAAAATTGCTCAGGTTCCTTCAACGATATCAAGTTCATTATGTTAACGGGTTTTTCGCCAAAAACCCAGCCGTAGCCCTCCGACATTTCAGATAAATAGCAATTAGTATTCGTGCTATGTACGTTGGTCTCTATCAAGGCATAGTGAACGGTGACTAAGTGTTACTTATCTGTTGCATTTTAGGATGTGATTGATTATGACAGTCGCATAGCCACTTTGGTCTCTATCAAGGGCTTATGCGGGTGGGTCTAAGTTAATCCAGCATAATGACGAGTTGAACTTGACTTGCGACTTATGGTACGTTGGTCTCTATCAAAACCATATGTCGTTAGGGTCAAAAACCACATCGGGAGTTTCAAACATACATGAAACTTGCACATTTAGCATACCTTCTGGAGTGTGGATTCCATCTAGTGCATCACACAATGATGGTTGGATCCCGATCCCACTGATGAGTAGGATTACTCTCGAGAGATTATCTCACTTAAACAATCAATGCTATAAACCAAGTAGGTGTCTAGAACGGTGTTAGCGGGGCTACGCCTCCAAGGGAAAAGAGATTATGTAATTAAGGAACTTCGCGAAAGTGTTGGAAAACCTCCCTTGAAGTACCGATACTAGCGTGGCTGAAAGGTTAAGCAAGTATTGTGATGTGCGATTAATCTTGACTAGTTCTTCTTTTAAGGTTTGAAGGAGAATTCGAGGAAACAGTGGGAGCCATCCCGATTAAATAAACTAATAACCAATCTAATCTTGCAAGAGCGCACGATGAGTGTTTCTTTTCTCTCTCTAGGTAGCAACCATTTCACGCCCTAATCAAGATAATAAAATGTATCGCTTGACCGATCCAAATTCTTATTCGGGGCTGGAGAACGTCGGTTCAGCTCTAACTTATGACAACAGTCATGAGTATGAGCAAGGGAAAGAGGGTTGTTTGAATTCCTTGATGACCCCATCGAAGAAGAAACATACTATTGTGTCTTCTTCAGGTGTTCTTGTTATTGAGAACTGTTTTTCGGTCAGTCCTACCTCCTGGGTACTTGATACCGGATCAGAATCTCTGTAATTTATTACGGAGAATGAGAAAAAGTAGGATGGTTGGACCTGATGATATGTCCCTCAGAGTAAGGAACGGAGCACAAGTTGATGCTTCTGCCGTCGGTGAATATCACCTAGTATTGCCAAATGGCAATACTATGATTTTGAACAACTGCTACTATGTACCTTCCATGGTTTGCAACATCATATCAGTTTCTTTACTTGATAAAGATGTATATAAGTTTGTTCTTGATAGAAATACCATGAACATTTACTTTAATCAGGTATTAGTTGTAAAAGGTACACTGTGTAATAGTATCTATGTTCTTAATCAAAACACAGTTCTCAGTATACAAAACACACGCAAGAGGAAGAGTTCAGAAATGAACGAATCCTACTTGTGGCATTGTAGACTTGGTCATATCGGAGAGAAAAGACTGAGTAAGTTACATAAAAATGGATATTTGAACACGTTCGAGTTTTCATCTTATGAAACTTGTCAGTCCCGTCTCAAAGGAAAGATGACCAAATTTCCGTTCACCGGACACGGAGAAAGAGCAGGAGAACTCTTGGGACTCATACACAGTGATGTATGTGATCCAATGTTTATACATGCATGGGGTGGGTTCTCGTACTTCATCACATTCACTGACGATCTCTCTAGATTCGGATATGTGTATCTGATAAAATACAAATCTGAAGCTTTTGAGAAATTCAAAGAATTTAGAAACGAAGTAGAGAACCAGACTGGCAAAAGTATTAAGATCCTCCGATCTGATAGAGGGGGGTTACTTAAGTACGGAATTCAAGGACTTTCTGAAAGAGAATGGTATTCTCTCTCAGCTTACTCTTCCGTATACACCACGACACAACAATGTATCGGAGCGGAGAAACCGTACCCTATTGGACATGGTTCGCTCCATGACGTGTAATGCAGAATTACCTCTTTCATTCTGGGGGCTTGCGCTTAAAACAGCAGCGTATCTATTGAATAAGGTTCCATCTAAATCTGTGCCTAAGACTCCATATGAAATATGGAGTAATAAAAGACTATATCTTAAACGGGTCAAGATATAAGGTTGTCTAGTGATTCGTCTCAAAAATATCTAGTAACCGCAATCAAGAACGACGTCGCTTGGTAGCTAGCCGGTGAGTACGGGTCGGTCCACAGGAATGTTGTGAATTTCCTAATCGCGCTAACGAGTTAATTCCGATGGGTGCCGGATTGATTATTAAATCTAAAAACTAAATCTATCTATACTAAGATTATCTAGATCTAAATCTTGCTAGGGTTAGGTTTAGGAATGGTTTGGAAATGTAAATAAATCTCTACGCTTTCTATACCCAAATTAAGATCTAAGAGGAGTTATGGTAATTATTAATAAAGGGGATTAGATCTATTCGGGAAGGTGTTCCTTCCTCTAGGTTCTTGTCCTTCCTTTATCAATCCTTACCCTAACCTCCATGGAAAACACGCGCAACTGGGCCTTTATACTACGGTATCACCGCTACCTCGAGGGATAGGGTGCCGTAGGGCGCGGTGTGTGCGTGTATGCATGGAGTCCTATTGATTATATGTGATGGGCAAGAAAGGGATGAGAGATCTCATCCCTCAAAAAGCTTTCCCCAAAGCTAACTCTAACAATTATCTAGGGCAAGAAATTAAATCTAAACTAGAGCAGAGAATGAAAAATTACCTACTTTATAGATGGCTCTCTCCAAACATCAACACGGGGTTGTCAGATCTGAATTCATGATATGAAAAGAGGCACCGATGCTCTCCAAATGAATTCTAAAATTTATTAATGAAGGGAGGCATAGTTAATACAATAATTTAGAGTTCCTATTTATAGAGGATAGGAACCCTAGGTTACAATTGACCCGCATGTCTACATTTACACAAATACCCCTAGGTAGACCCATTCAAAACTGCTTCAAATTTTGGTAAAAATTCCTTCAACCATGGGCTATAGTCGGCCGCGGATCCGCGGCCCCAGCAAGGGTTGGGCCGCGGTTCCGCGGCCCAATGAGGCAATCATGTTCTGGAATTTTGTGTTCTTCTTGTGGGCTTTCTGGGCTTCCTTCTTCTTTGGTTCTTTGATGAATTTAGCTTCTCTGTTTCTTCCATATCTCCAGTGAACAATTTCAGTGGACTTTTAACCGTTCACTTTGTAATCTTGGACCTTGTGTTGCCTTTGTACTTTGTAAACTGATCTTCATGTGGGCTTTATCATGATCCTTCTATTTGTTGGTTGTAGTTCCACTTTTGCATCGTCTTTTCTCTTTTTCACTGTTTTAGATCCAAGAACTTGTAACCTATAATATGTAGCAGACATGCGTCAAAAGCACCTGTTTATTTATAAAACGAATAAGAATGGGGAATATAATAATACAATATTATGGTGTGAAAAAATACCCCCAAACTTATATTTTGCTCGTCCTCGAACAAACTTATTTTATTCTCTACAGAAAACCTAACCGCACTTTTGCAGGGAAACGCGATTGCACGGAGCACGTGCAACAAGTCGTTAAACCTCTAGGTGTCCCTAGTAGGAGGAGTGTTGTCTCCTGAGGGTTTTCAGCGGATACTACCCACAAAATCCTATCAATTCGGCTATTCGACATTAATTCTCCAATTAGGTTTTCCAACAAGGAATTCTATTATCTTCGACTCATAGATCATCCACCCATATTCTTCACACTTTCTCATCATTTAACTTAAGATCATATATGTTCTGCAGACCTACTCAGCTTTCGGCATTTCTTAAGTTTTCCTTCTAGGGTTCCATCTCCACTTAGGAATTTTTATCAACTCTACTAAACATACAAGTTCTATTTTTCATTCCTTTCTCTCATCTAAACTCTAATCACATATCCCTACGTGTATGTATACATCACCCCTACACTTGGAAATTCAAATCAAGCAATCGTACTCTTGTCCGTTGTCCAAAGTACTTTTTAATTGGTGAATTTTTAATTGAATTTTGCTTACACATCCTTCATGCGACCGTTAATACTTCTTGAGGTACCAACGACCGGTTACAAAATGCGTTTGCACTTTAAAGCATAATTCCTAGTCTTGCAACACCCAAGGCTTTTTTAGCAGTGACTCCCAAACCAGTTGGTCTAAGGCACTAGGTGATGAAGCACCCTCGCTAAATATTTTTCTATTTTTTTCAGCCTTAAGTAATTGCAAAAACCAGTGTCCATTTTTTTCTTGATTCTTTATTCACACTTGCATTTTTTTATTTTCTTTTCTTCGTACTAAGGACTTTAGACAAGAGCATTTCAAGATCTCCTCTACTATTCCAATTTTTAAGGTGCGTGATTGTGCAAATTGTAGGGTATACGTTTTCAGAATCTAGACTTAAGCTAGGAATTATTTTTCAAACTTATACTCTAATAAAATATCAATACTTTTCCTTCGTTTCGACTTAGCCCAAGAAATGAACTCAAAATTTGCCTATTTCTAAATAAACTACAAAGACATATATTTTCTGCCGTTAAACTTTAAGGAAGGTTATTTTTAGGGTTTTTAATTTACTAAGTCTAAGATCTAGTTGTTCCTAGCTAGTTAACCTATCTGTCAAACTTAAGTCAAATACAGCCAAAATTGAATACATAAATTTTTATAATTTTTGAAAATTTTCAATTTTTATGGGTTTTAAAATAAGTATGCAAGTGCAAAAATATACACATGAATGTGAAGGAAGAAGACGTACCGAGCATACCCCCAAACTTAAACTTGACAGTGTCCTCACTGTCATGCTACACCAAGAGGGTCAAAATGTCAGCACTCCCCTGTTTATTTAGTTATAGATTTTTATTTTTTTAATTTTTTTTAATTTTTTTTATTATTAGAAAAGAAAACAAAAATATATATACATATAAACAATAAGGTCCTCCCCAAACTAAGCAAGGCCTTACATAAGCCAAAGATTAGCACCAACCATTCAAAAATTTTATCGTGGTAATGGTAGGGTTGGTGAAAGAATGGGGTGTAAAGGAAAAAAATGAGAAGCACACGAGACCGTGTGGGAAGAAAGATAGAATATGGTCTCGGTGGGGGAGAAGAATGGCAGAAAAGAGAAAGAAGTGTAGTACGAACTTGAGGGTGTAAATCGAGTGAATAAATTAGCACAATTTGTGATGACCGATGTGTTAAAAGTGATTGTGCTAATCTATCAACCCGTCGAGAAATGGGGTCAAATCCCTCAAGATTCGCAAGAAAACATGGGTACGTCGAACTTGGTATAGGAGATGAAAGCGTAACGGTCTCTTACACGATCGGAACGATAGGACGGACGAAAGGGAGTGAATTAGGGATAGTCTCATTCTCACCGTAGTAAACTGTCTCGAATTTGAAAGATTCCATCAATGGTTCGAAACGACTGTAAGCAACCGAGTCTGATGATTCAACTAACTCATCTGAAAATTCAAAGGACTCAAACTCGGGCGGTGAGACTTCAACATCGTCCGAAAAAGTGAAACACTCGTAGTCGCTATCGTCTGTGAGAACTGTGTCAGATTCAAAGAGAAATTTTTCAAGCTCACAGTCTTCAAGCGCGATCTTTTGCGTGGTCGGAACGATGGAAAGGAGAGAGGGTGATTTAGGAAGTATAACAGTTAAAGCTTCAGGAGGATGAATTAGAAAATCCGACACATCAAACAAAAATGGTTCATCCTCAATATTATCCTCAATACTCTCCTCATAATTCTCCTCAAAATTTAGCCTATCCATGCCATTATCATCAAAATCAAGACGCATATGAGGTTCGGGAGAAACATTTAATGACTCGGGATGATGAATTGGAGATAAAATTTCAGTCAAATTTACGGGTTCATCATCCAAAATATTCCCGGCGTCTATATCCTCAATCAAGTGAAAATCAATTTTTTCTGACACCTCATCAAAAGCATGGATATTTATCAGTTCAGGTTCTAGGGTGGAGGTGTAAAAATCGAAAGGATTAGGTGTGGTTTCACTCGAAAGGGGTTCCTCACAATCTGGCAAATCAAGCACTACAAAGTCACACAACTCGTTTTTATTTGTAACTGGTGAACTATTAGGGACAATCGATGGAAAACTGGAGTTGTGGGCTTCAATTGGGTATGGGTAGGTCTGATTTGGGAATGTGTAGAACTCACTCGCTCCTCTCAAATTCTCCCTCTGTCCAACCGCCTCCTCATACATTGAAAAATTTGAAACTAGTGGAAAACTAGCTACCGATTCACTAGGTTGTATAAGGGCGGCTACGGACGCATCCACATTCCTAATCATTTTGTTTGTTGCTAAGATATAAGCCTCCAACGACTCTTCCAAACTAAACTTGAGTGGTAAGGGGGTTTCGGTAAAAGATTCGAAATTGTTTGGATATGTGAAACTCCCAAAAGGCTGTGTAGAAACAGTGTCTAGTGACGGTGGAAAAGTCGGGTAGGACTGGTAGGAAGTGGATGGTTGGACAGGGGTAGGATCAACATGTGGATAAAAAGATGAATAGTCTTATGGATCCCTAGAACTAGATGAGTGGAGAGGGGTGAAAGATCGGCTACGAGATTGAGAAATATGCTCAGCAATGGACATCGGTTTAGGAGTTACAGCAGGACTTGAAAAATTGGTATCAACATATGATGGTGGTGAAGGTTGACATGGTTGACACAAAGTGGGTTGCAAAGTTGAACTGTTTCTCCTAGACGCTTCTATTTGATCTTTCAAAGAAATTTTAGGCATGGAGGGATTTTCCTTAAATTGACCGAAGCAATTGACGTACGAGGCAAAGTCAGGCTCGGGATACCAAAGTTCGGCAAGAGATTTATGATGTGGGGTACCCATGATAGAAGAAAGAGAAGAGAAAGAAGGTAGGTGGTGCAAGGATTTCTTAGCGGCAAACTTTGCAAGTTTTGTTAATTTTTTTTCCTTTTTCCCCTTTTTTTTTATTTGGAACTGTTTGCAAAATTTTTTTTTAATAAAGGGCTAAGACACACTTTCGATCAACAAAAAATGCACAATCAGGACTAGATCTAGGGTCACCTAGATCAGCCAGACAGCTCCTAACTGTTCCAAAGGGCTAGAGATAGGACCTCAAACCGCCTCTTCACCGCCAATTGCGGCCAGGTAAGTGCCAGGTAAGTGGGAAGGAACCACAGTAGTGGGCCTAATTAATAACCACTAGCCTTTGACACACTTTCCTAGACACCGCAAAGTCAGGTTAGGATAATCGGTCGATGCCTATAACTAGTCCTCTGTCCTATTGAGCTCGAAGTCCTTAGGGCTGAGTCTAATCTTTTTTAATTAATTGAAGGTCAATGCATATGCCTTATGTGATTTCTGGGGTCCTGGGAAGGGTGATGAAATCCCCACCCAATTTGGATTGGTCTCAAACTCCTTAAAGTCCAATTAAAGATATGCAAAACAGAAAAAAAATCACTTGCAATCAATTTTTATTTTAAGCGCGGCGCAAAGAATTCTGCACAAGATTTGTTATTTGGAAGGGAGAAGATTTTTAAGCGCAAAGAATCATGCAGGAGATTTTTCAGAGGAGATATCAGAGATTTGCAGAGGAGGAGATCAGAAGACTTACAGAGTTTTTTTTATGTGTCACCAGATCGCCGCGGTTCTTCTTGTTGACTCGGTCCTCCAAATTTCTTCTGTTGTCTGTTGTGATATTTCTTTGTTTGTTCGGATTTGATATTTGCTATTTTGATCTCTAGAGATTTCCAGATCCGAACTTGATTATAGATCCTGCAAAATTCAAACAAAGATACCCTTCACAGAATAACAAAATGATAAATTTTTATATTTTTTTGATCTTTCAGTTTTTTTTGATCTTTTTAATTTTAGATTAACCCGAAATTGCAAAAAGAAAATAACACGCCATCCCCGGCAACGGCGCCATTTGATTCGTATGTCAAAAATATCTAGTAACCGCAATCAAGAACGGCGTCGCTTGGTAGCTAACCGGTGAGTACGGGTCGGTCCACAGGGATGTTGTGAATTTCCTAATCGCGCTAACGAGTTAATTCCGATGGGTGCCGGATTGATTATTAAATCTAAAAACTAAATCTATCTATACTAAGATTATCTAGATCTAAATCTTGCTAGGGTTAGGTTTAGGAATGGTTTGGAAATGTAAATAAATCTCTATGCTTTCTATACCCAAATTAGAATCTAAGAGGAGTTATGGTAATTATTAATAAAGGGGATTAGATCCATTCGGGAAGGTGTTCCTTCCTCTAGGTTCTTGTCCTTCCTTTATCAATCCTTACCCTAACCTCCATAGAAAACACGCGCAACTGGGCCTTTATACTACGGTATCACCGCTACCTCGAGGGATAGGGTG
Organism: Agapanthus africanus; assembly: GCA_030015575.1. Lineage (NCBI taxonomy): Eukaryota > Viridiplantae > Streptophyta > Magnoliopsida > Asparagales > Amaryllidaceae > Agapanthus > Agapanthus africanus. The sequence goes on along the minus strand of JASDDO010000014.1, from coordinate 158,149,120 downwards.
CCGTAGGGCGCGGTGTGTGCGTGTATGCATGGAGTCCTATTGATTATATGTGATGGGCAAGAAAGGGATGAGAGATCTCATCTCTCAAAAATCCTTCCCCAAAGCTAACTCTAACAATTATCTAGGGTAAAGAATTAAATCTAAACTAGAGCAGAGAATGAAAAATTACCTACTTTATAGATGGCTCTCTCCAAACATCAACACAGGGTTGTCAGATCTGAATTCATGATATGAAAAGAGGCACCGATGCTCTCCAAAAGAATTCTAAAATTTATTAATGAAGGGAGGCATAGCTAATACAATGAAAAGAGTTCCTATTTATAGAGGATAGGAACCCTAGGTTACAATTGACCCGCATGTCTACATTTACACAAATACCCCTAGGTAGACCCATTCAAAGCCGCTTCAAATTTTGGTAAAAATTCCTTCAACCATGGGCTATAGCCGGCCGCGGATCCGCAGCTCCAGCAAGGGTTGGGCCGCGGTTCCGCGGCCCAATGAGGCAATCATGTTCTGGAATTTTGTGTTCTTCTTGTGGGCTTTCTGGGCTGCCTTCTTCTTTGGTTCTTTGATGCATTTGGCTTCTCTGTTTCTTCCAGATCTCCAGTGAACAATTTCAGTGGACTTTTAACCGTTCACTTTGTAATCTTGGACCTTGTGTTGCCTTTGTACTTTGTAAACTGATCTTCATGTGGGCTTTATCAAGATCCTTCTATTTGTTGGTTGTAGTTCCACTTTTGCATCGTCTTTTCTCTTTTTCACTATTTTAGATCTAAGAACCTGTAACCTATAATATATAGCAGACATGCGTCAAAAGCACCTGTTTATTTATAAAACGAATAAGAATGGGGAATATAATAATGCAATATTATGGTGTGAACATCTAGCCTATGTGAAAAACCAAAATCCGGACAAGCTTTAGGCACGGTCAGTTTTATGTAAGTTTGTAGGATATCCCATGCATTCGAATGGATATCTATTCTACAATGTCGATGAACAAAAGGTTTTTATTTCTCGACACGCCACCTTTCTTGAAAGGTTGTTTCTTGAAAAAGAAATAAGTGGGGGCATGGTAGAATTGGAAGAACATCCAGAAGGACAAACTATAACTGAAGATTTAGTAGAACCGCTAGATTCAATAGTCCCAGACGAACCTCAGCCACTCCGCAGATCTGGTAGGATTTCTCATCCACCCGAGAGATACTACGGTTTTCTCATAGACGGGGATCGAGAGGATTGCACCTTGGAAGATGATGATCCTACTAGCTTCAGGCAGGCCATTATCAGCAGGGACTCTGATAAGTGGCTGGATACTATGCAATCTGAAATGGAGTCCATGTATGCCAATAAAGTGTAGACCTTGGATATTACTCCACTTGGGTAAAACCCGTTGGATGCAAGTGGATCTACAAAGGGAAATTTGGTGTAGCTGGGCAGGTGGAAACCTATAAGGTTAGACTCGTTGCAAAAGGTTTTCGTCAAAGACCAGGTGTGGACTATGACGAAACCTTTTTTCCAGTGGCTATGCTCAAATCCATTCGGATCCTACTTTCCATTGCTGCCTTCCATGACCATGAGATCTGGCAGATGGACATAAAAACGGCTTTTCTAAACGGAAGTTTAGAAGAATGCGTTTATATGGATCAGCCGGAAGGTTTCATAGACAGTGGGAGCATCGGGAAGGTGTGCAAGTTGCTTAAATCCATTTATGGATTAAAGCAGGCGTCACGGAGCTGGAACATCTGTTTTGATGAAACGGTTAAGAATTTTGACTTCATCAAAAATGAGAATGAGTCTTGTATTTATAAGAAGATTATAGGACGAACTGTCGTGTTCCTAGTCTTGTACATGGACGACATTCTTTTGATAGGAAATGACATTCCTATGCTACAATTGGTCAAGCTATTCTTATCACAAAGGTTCTCCATGAAGGACCTGGGTGATGCTTCGTACATTCTGGGGATTAAGATCTAAAGAGATAGATCTAAGAGATTACTGGGACTTTCACAGTCTAGGTACATAGAGACCGTACTAAAGAGATTTAGTATGGAAGATTCCAAGCGCGGTAACATACCCGCATTGCACGGAATCACCCTCTCCAAGGAGATGTCTCCCAAGACTGACGAGGAGAGGGTTCGCATGAGCACTATACCCTACGTTTCGGCGGTAGGATCTATAATGTATGCGATACTATGTACAAGGCCAGATGTAGCTTATGCGCTAAGCGTGGTGAGCCGGTATCAGTCGAACCCAGGTGAGGACCACTAGACAGCAGAAAAGAACATTCTCAAATACTTGAGAAGGACAAAGGAGATGTTTTTGGTTTACGGTAATGGAGACCTAAAGGTCGAGTCCTTTACCAATTCAAGCTTCCAGAGTGACAAGGATGACAGCAAGTCTGTCTCGGGTTTTGTATTTACCCTCAACGGAGGGGCGGTGTATTGGAAGAGCTCCAAACAGGATACTGCTGCAGACTTGACGATGGAGGCTGAATACATTGCTGCAAGTGATGCCACAAAAGAGGCGGTCTGGATGAAGAAGTTCATTAATGAACTTCAGGTAGTTCCGTCCATTGTTGACCCAATACCTTTATATTGCGATAACAATGGGGCTATAGTTTTAGCAAAGGAACTACGGTCCCATCAGAAATCCAGGCACATCTTAAGACGGTATCACCTGATCAGGGAGATCGTAGATCGCCAGGAGATCGAGGTCCGGAGAGTGGATACAAAAGACAACATTGCGGATCCATTCACCAAGGCCCTTCCTTAAGCACAGTTCGAGAGAATTTTTGAGATGTTGGGTATACGGTACGCCAACAGCTGGACCTAGAGCAGACGTTGGATACTCGGCACGCCAATATATATGGCCTTAGTGTAAGTGGGAGATTGTTGGATATGTATGCCCTAGAGGCCATTATTGTATATATATACATATGGATGCTTGGACATATATATGTACAGGACAGTCTTGCTCGATATGATAGTATGCTATTTGGTTTGACTTTATCTTAACATGTGTATGTTTTACTTGCTATTACATATCTTTTATACATGTTGATAGAGCCCGTAGGATCAATGCTAGACTACCTGCGTTGTGATGGCGATCATACTTGTGGGAGCTGGGTAGTCGGTACGCATATCCTTAAATAGTCGCTAGTCGTAGGAGTATCGAGACTAGGCATCGATATTCCAGAGTAGACTAGTGTATACATTTCTAGACCCCGACGAGGGGCGATGGTTTGGTCCCATAACCATTGGTCTTTAGACCTAAGATCGTATACAGGTGCTCACTAGGGCTGAGTACTCGGGATGGACTCGCCGAGAACTTCCAGATGGTACTATACCTATCGTCAGGTGGAAATTCTCAGGTGACATGGGTACAGGTTAGTCTTTAGACCTGAAATCGGAAATTTCTCGTGTGGATTCCCACTGTGCTTTGATCACTACCCTACTACGGCTCTACTGAGTCGTGCAAACAGGTTTTGGTTGGGTACAGTCCCGAGCCACATGGAGGCAGTGAGCGATTGTCGGGGATTCGTCTCTCCCGGTATAGGGAGTCGATATCACACTGTGTTCGATTGGTCAGGACCATAAGACCTTAGCCAAGGTAGTTGGGATTTACTGATAGGCTGATCGGTAGTTTCCCAGATTGGTCCTGAGCCACATCGACGTGACTTATCGGGTTATTAGGGTCTAACATTTACCTCCCTCTAAACCCGGTATGCGATACTCTCAGACGAAGAGACCAGAATGTACGCAGATTGTCACAGATAGGCTCAGTAGGGATCCGGATGAGTTTGCTCGTCGGCTTTCCTTTTCGGCAGGTACCCGGATAGCCGTTACGTACAGCTAGTGCCGCTTACGTGCTTGTGGTTATGGATTTATCCAGTAACTCACCGTCGGTGTACTGCCGAGTCTTTAGAGTCCCACACAGAGGGTTTCCTTGGTTCAGGCGAAATGATGTAGTAGCCGTATTGGATACGTGTAGGGTCTCGATCGATTGATGTAATTTATATTCGGACTTTCGATCGGACAGTTGGTAATACTAGCCGGCTCGGGTTTGAGCCGGATTATTAAATCAGGTATTGATTTAATAGTTTACATATATGTATTTCGATATGTATATTCTAGTATTACGTTTTTCGTATTATTTTATCTCTTTGGGCATTCGTGTTTTTATCCGAATGCAGGTATGTATATACAGCAGACTGTAATCCGTATTTATTACAGATTACCTTCTAGAAGGTGGCCACCTCATTATGCTTTTTCCATTTATTTGATAAATGGAAAATGAGGTGTAAAGTGTGAGGTATGGGAGGAATGGAGATAACCATGCTTCAATATTTAACAAATGAATTTTTAATTCATTTGGAGTTACTATTGAAGTATGGTTGTTGATTGTTTATTCAAGAAATTCATACACAAAACCTTTGTGTGGATTTTCTCTCTCATAGATGGTTCATTATTTTCTTGAGCTCCCATTTCTCTTCATCTCCTCCCTCCTCTTGAGTTTCCTCCACCTTCATCATCTTCCTTTTTACTACCATTTTCATGAGTTGAGAAACAAGTGAAGAGGCAAGAAAGAAATAGCAAACACTTAGATCTTCACACTACATCCTAGACTACTTGGTTTAGCAACCCAAGTTCTCTAGTTGCTCCACTTGACATATTGTGAGGAGCTAGAGCCATGGATTATATCCCTCGAGTGGATCATCTACGACAAAGGAGGACCGGAGAGCAAGATCAATCGCGGAGAACCAAAGGAGCCAACAAAGAAGATTGAGCATGTTCAAGGTGTCCACTTGGAGCTAAAGGTGAAGAAAGAAGACCGAAGGACTTGGTTCGTTTAGTAGGATTTCTTCATCATAGTAGTTAGGTCATCTTTTAGTTTTACTAGTTAGGTTTATGGCAAGATCCGGGCTAAAAGTTATTCTAGTGCCATGTTCTAATCGTTAGAAAAAAATTTATTCCGCATTTGGTCACGGTAGTTGGCTGGGGCACTAGCGTAACCTTTCACTCCCAAGGAGAATACATAATTGGTGATCGACCTTCGTCTGTTGAGATCACCCACATAATCGGAATCACTGAATTCAACCAAACTATCGTTGTTCCTTCCAAACACCAGCCTCATGTCAGACGTACCTCGTAGGTATCGTAATATTCATTTCACTGCCTGCTAATGGTCTTTACCAGGAGAAACTATATAGTGACTAACAACATATGAAATGTCAGGTCGTGTACAATCCATGTCATATATAATGCTACTCATCGCATTTACATATAGAACATTTGACAAATACTTAATCTCATCCTTTGTTTGCAGTGATGAATGAGTTGAAAGTTTAAAATGAGTTGCAAAAGAATGCTTACAGATTTAGCGTCTGCCATGTCGAAACGCTCCAAAACCTTTTCAACGTATCGCTGTTGAGACAAGTAAAGTTTTCCTCCCTTGCGATCATGCCTAATTTCCATACCAAGTATTTTCTTGGCTGCTTCTAAATCCTTAGTCTCAAACTTGCCTTTCAATTGTTCTTTCAAATTCTAAATACCAATCATATACTTTGCTGCTGTCAACATATCATTAATATAAAGCAGCAAGTATATGAAAGAATCATCAACAAGCTTTTTCGAATATAAACAACCGTCGCCCATACTTTTCATGAACTCAATTTCTTTCATGAAGGAGTCAAACTTCTTATACCAACGTCTAGCTGACTGTTTCAAACCGCAGAGAGACTTCTCTAGTAAACAAATGTATTCTTCTTTGCCTTCAACTTCAAAACCCTCGGGCTGTTGCATGTAAATCTTCTCTACCAAGTCATCATGCAAGAATGTTGTCTTTATATCGAGCTGCTCAAGCTCCAAATCTTGTATAGCTACAAAACCGAGTAAGACACGTATAGAGGTGTGTTTAACAACCAGAAAAATACCTCATTGAAGTCAACTCTCCAAACTTGCAAATAGCGTTTAACTAACAACCGTGCCTTGTATCTTGTATCAACTGCCCCTTGGTCACCTTCTTTCTTCTTGAAAACCCACTTGCAGCCAACTACTTTCTTTCATCCTTCTGGCTTCACAAGCTTCTAAGTCTGGTTCTTGTGAAGAGACTCAATCTCTTCATTCATAGTGACTATCCAACGAGCTTACTCATCGGATAAGATAGCTTCTTGATAGCTCGTCAGTTCGCTACTATCAACTGTCTCTGCAACGGATAACGCATACGCCATTAGATCATCGTAGCCATATCTTTGTTGCAGTCTAATATCCCATCTTTGTTGGTCATGAGTGAGCAAATACTCCTCATCATGGGACTGCTCATCATGAGCTTCGACGATGGTGAAGGAGAGATCTTCTGTGAACCCGAGTTTTCACCGACCTCAATATCAACGCTCGGTCCATCCTTCTTCGAATCGTCTTTGTAAGGTGTTTTTCATCACCCCATTGAGATGAGAATGCGCGCGCTTCTCAGGCATGTATAGATTCCCCCTGCCTAGGGTATGCTGGGGTTTATTGATTATGGGGATCCGAATCTCCGGCAGCTGCAGACTAAGCTGTCGTTAATTACCGCTCACTTTTGGAGGTAGAGAATCTCTGATTGACGGGTAAAAATGGTCATGCGAACTCAATATGCAGTGTGTGTTGTGTTTTAAAGGGGGTCTTGGACGTATTGGGGGTCTCACAGAGTTTACGGGGGTCCCGCTACCCAGATAGCGGGGTGGGGGTCAAGGAGGTTAGCAGCCCCCTTGTAAAGTGCGGGACAGCGCCCAGTTAGAAATTTTTTTCTAACGGGAGACGTGTTTTGAGTGTGGAGCATAAGGGGAAAAGAGGGGTGAGAAGCGTCCTAAGGATGCGTGAGTGGTGCGTTGGCGCTGGGCGCCCGCGGGTCACGTGCCCTGCACGCGACCGCCGGGCGCTAGCGGGTCACGTTGCACGCGACCGCTGGAAGCCAGCGGATCACGCGCCCTGCACGTGACCGCTGAAAACACCAGCAGAGAAAGGGGTTTAGCCCCTGGGCTGGGAGTTGGTCTCCCAATGGGTTTTGGAGTTGAACTTCTAAACAGAAATTAGGTATAAATTTGGAGTTAAGCTCCCAAAATATTTGGATTTGGAGATAAACTCATATATAACAAATTGGATATGGATTTGGAGTTAAACTCCTAAAAAGCTTGGATTTGGAGTTAAACTCTTAAAAGGTCTGGATGTGGAGTTAAACTCTTTTAAGAATTTGAATCTTGGAGTTAAACTCCTCGAAGATCTTTGGAGATGATCAAAGGGGACTTATTTCTTCTCCCTGAAACCTCGGATCCTCCCGAAGTGCGATTTTTAGAGGTGGGTCTTCTTCCTCCTCCTCTCCTTTTGCTGGATCTTGGAGAAAAAGAGAGGTGGGATCAAAAATCTCCTTTTTAGGGATTTGATAGGAGATCTGAACTCCCTTTCGAGGGTTTTATGGTGAAAAACTATTTTTTTTTGGAAAAAGAAGAGTTAAACCCTTAATTTAATTGGAAAAGAAAAGGAAAGAAAGAACTTGAGAGAAAGGAGATGGAGGCACAAATCTTAGATTTTTTTGAGAGAATGAAAAGTTGTTGATTTTTTTCATCATGTTTGCCTTTATAGGCTACACACTTTACATATAGCCCCTTGAGCTTTGCCAAATGACACTTGTGTCACCCTATACCTTATGTGCTTATCTCTTTTTTGCACATAAGCCATGGGGTTTACAAAATTTGGCTTTTTGCCCATTTTACATACATTTATTTCTAAAAAAAGGAATTATATTAAACTAATTTATGGCTTCATTCTTTTTATCATGGGGCCGGTCCCTTCCATGCTCGGTCTTGACCTGGGCTTGGGTCCACTTGGCTTGGGGTTGACTTTGATTTTGACTTTGACTTGGTCAACCGGGATGCAATTTTTGACCCAACAAAGTGCCCCCATCAATAAATGCACACCAGGTGTTTGGGTTGTGTGCATGAAATTGATGGATCTTACTCTATATGGAGCTTGATTTCGTTGTGCTCTCTTTTGACGACGTGGAGGGTATACTGCAATTTTAGTGACGTGGACGGTCGATACTGCCATTTTAGTGACGTAGATGGTCGGTGCTGCCATTTTTGCGGCTTGGACGGTCGGTGCTCCGCTTTCTGCGGTGTTGGGATTTGATCTGACTTGCTTCGCTTTCTGCGGTGTCGGGATTTGATCTGACTTGCTCTGCTTTCTGCGGTGTCAGGATTTGATCTGACTTGCTCCGCTTTCTGCGGTGTCGGGATTGAAGTTGACTTACTTCGCTTCTTGCGGTGTCGGGGTTGATTTGTTTGATTTGATTTGTTTTGGAAATTCTCTATTCCCTCATAAAAAAAAGAAAGATGAGAGAAAGAAAAGGGGAAACTCCCTACTATTCAAGTCTCACGTGTTAACACATAAGCACCTATATGCAAAGCATATAGACGCCGCAATTAAGCTGAAAATAGGCTAAACATGTCTCACATGTTATACACGTGAGCGCCTATATGCAAGGTATATAGGCGCTGCAATTAAGCTACAAATAGGTTAAACAAGCCTCACGTGGTAACACGTGAGCGCCTATAAATAGGCGCTGCAATTAAACTGCAACTAGGCTAAACCAGCCTCATGTGCCAACACGTGAGCGCTTAAGCGCTGCAATTAAACCGTAAGCCTCACGTGTTAACACGTGAGGACACCTCCTTGCGTAGAATTAAATTCTACTTAATAGCTTAATAAACCGTTGGATCAAGGATCCAACGGTGATTAAACATAGAATTAAATTATATTGGAGAGAATATTTTCATAGAGTTAGTGGATCAAAGATCCAAAATATTTCCTATATCTTCGTAAATAGAGAAAGATTATACTCTGTTAAACTGAGCACCCTTGGATTAAAAATCCAATGGTGATTAAAATGTCACCGCTCGATAGAATTTTATTTTATATATGGGAGAATATTCCCAATCTTGTTAAAAACAAGAATAATATGTTCTATAAAAACAGAAGTTCTTGGATCAAAGATCCAACGGTGAGTAAAATTCCCCAAATCAATTTTGAAACCAATTAAATCAATTGGGATCTCTCAATGAGAGATTTTCTGAGAATTAAACAAACTTCTCTCCACTATATAAAGAGTTTGAGACTTCAAGTCTCAAAGGGGCGGAGAGACACACACACACAGAGCAGGCAGAAGTAGAGATAGAAAAAAGAGAATTTGATTCTTAGCGAAGATTTGTTTCGTCAGAACATACTAGGTAAAAATAAGAAAAAACACAGAGATTTTTCCATCGCTTCTTTGCCTCTCTAAGGGTTTAACCTTTCATACAAGAACTTAGTTCTTCCTCTGGTGGAGATCTACAGAAGCAGATCTCCCCACAAGTTGAGAATTTAATTCTCATCGGGAAAATTCTGTCATGAAGATTCAAAACCTAGGGGAAAGAACTGAGTCCAAAGAATTTAATTCTTACAAAAACATATGGGAATTTAATTCCTCTGAAAACTTGGGTTTAACCCTATATAAAGAATTTGATTCCTGCACAAACAAGAGGAGAACTTGATCCCTCAGACGATGATAATAATTTGAGATCTTCCAAACCTAAAGCCTAATGATTAGAAATGTCATTAATATGAGATCAAAATCTCCAAGAACATAGAAGAACAGCCTGGTGATTCGTTAGTGTTTAATACTATAACGAGACCTCACGTGTTTTCCACGTGAGTACTTCTAATGAATAAAAAGAAAAGGCCGAGACCGCCTTACATGTTTCCCACACGAGTGCTTAAAAGAAGAGCAAGGAGCACTTCCTAAGGCAGTCACGTGCTTTGCACGCGACCACCAATCAAGTGCCCAGCACTTCTGTATAACAGGGGAAATAAAAACCCAAAGAGCAGGGTCCGTATTTGGGGCGCCTCACGTGTTTCACACGTGAGCGCCACGAGAACCAAGTGCTTAGCACTTATATAAAAATGGGAAATAAAACCCAAAGAGCAGATCCTATATTTAGCGTGCCTCACGTGTTCACACGTGAGCGCCTCCAGAGTTCAGTGTTTAACACTGATTTAGCGTCTCACATGGGATATACGTGAGTGCTGCATATACCAGTGCTTAGCACTGTTGGGTAACTATGGAGACCCAGACCTAGCCCAAATTGGCTAAGTTTTCCCAAGGTCAAAACCTCTTCGATTTCCAATCAATTGAGCCCCCTATGCTCATGATTCCCCAAATTGATCTTAGTCCCAAACATGACTAATGATCTTTCATGATGATATCCAAAACGATATTCATCTCATGTCTCCTAAAGTAATCTTAGTCTCATATATGACTAATGATTCTTAGGTACAATAACCTCTTTTCCCTCAAATACGGGATTTGATTTTAAGGGTACATCTCTCCACACCTCTGATATATGTCGTTGTAATTCTTCAACGTCTTCAGCGAGATGGTGGGTCCCGACAACCAACAACTCTTTGGTACACTTCCGAATTGACGTGCACACCTCAAATCATACCGCACCTCAAATTGGGCACATTCCATATCTCCATTGTTTGCTTCGTCACGTAACAAATATACGTGCGAGCAAGATGAATGATGGACCGAAATGTCCCTAAACTAAAACTTCGCCTCAAACATGGCGATAATGGACCACGATGTCCTTAAACTAAATAATCGAGCCTAAATGCTTATATGTTTAAGTCGATCTTAATCTCAAACCAGATTAACGGTCCTTAAATCAACCCAAATCTAAAAATATACGGATTTGGACTAATCTACGCCCTCCGGGCGACGACATAAATTAGTCTCCGTATATAATCTATAGGCAACCCAAAATAAAACAAATACACATGACACGAAGTGAACTTCCGGAGCAAGAGAAAGCGGTTATCGCGATGCGATAACGTAATTAACTGCAGGGGCTTGCGCCTGCATGGAAGAGCGTCCCCACAATCAAAAACCCCTCGCAAACGAGGGGGGTCTGATAAAATCTGCTACAACAACCGCATCCGTCCAAACCTCTGATATATGGTGCCATAAATCAACTTGGTATCTTCGGAGAGGTGGACGGATAAAACCAAATAGTATCTGCCCCCAGAATTCAGGCAGGGCGATCCATCCCAGTTCGTATCCGTTTTCGGCGGTGAACAGATTCTGGCATGCCTGGTTGGACCTTTTCCGATTTCCACTCCACACTTCGTATGTCGTGTTTCGCGAACAAAATCGTGGTTTGCTATGGTTGCTCTTGGATTCGAAGTACTAAGATTTGGTGTCTTGCTCCTGTCTAGGAAAAAGGTCAATAGCTTCCAGCTGCACAAACTGCAACAGCAACTCCCGCTCCGCCCCAACTGGAGGAGTGACATTCAGGCCCAATGCGGCCTCCATCTTTTCAATGCCGGTGGGGCAGGTGACTCAAGCCACCACTGGATTGTTCTTCGGGACCATGCTCCCTCCAGCAAGCTTCAGCGCCCCAGTAACACCACAGGAAGCTCCCAAGAAGTCGGTCTTCGATCGACTTGCAACCACCGTGGCCCCTCTCCATGAGTCGTCCAAGTCTGCCAACTCAGTCTTCAACAGGCTGAGCCGAAGCTCAAATGGGCCCGCAAAGAGGCTCGTGATACCTGAAGGGGCTATCCCAAAATGGATAGTCCTCCCAACTCCTTCGGCAGGTGAAGTCATCAAAAGTGCTTCCCTTACCAGAAAGTCGGCCTTCGAAAGATTGGCCATTCCCTCTCAAAAGTCGTCAGTCTTCGACAGGCTGGCACCGACAGCAGCCCTTCACCAAAGCAGGGGGCACGATAGAGCTGCTTCAACTGAGGTGGTCCTGTTTGCAAGGCACGCTCGACGTCGCGACTGGCGCCGAGTGAGAAGAGCTGAGGGCAACTCCCCCTCTAGACTCACCCCACCAGTTCCAATGGTGGAATTGACGCTGCTGTTCCAACCGGGAACAACTTTGACCTGCTTAGGAAGCTGTGAAAGAACTATCCAACCGTGGTGCTGAGGAAATCTCCCCCGCCTGCTGAAAACATGATGCAAGCAAAGCCGGAGCAGCCCTCTCAGTGGTTGTCCTCCCAAATCCACAGGGTCTGGCGGAAAGTCTAAGATTCTGTGATCAACAAAGACTACTCTCGTTGACTGAAGAAAATGAAGGCTCGGCAAGAGGAGGACCATCCTTCCGTCATACAGAGAGGGACGTCTTCAACACGGTGCCTGTTACAATGGCTCCTTCAACTTCGACCTCCCACAAAAGGGTGAGGCTGGAGAATCTCCCACCGCCGGCGGCAAATTCCAATGGCGATGGACCCAAACGCCCCAAGTCTGGGGGCATGATCATACACACGGTTCACATGGCTTCCGGGAAAGAGGAAAGTCATGCTTCCGCAGGTCATCGGCCGCAAACTCGGTCGTTGACAAAAGCTCAGAAGCAACAACAAAAGCTCCAGGAAATGCTGATCAAAATGTCAGCACTTACCGGGCAGAAAGAAAACCCGGAATCGACATCTGAACAGCGCCAGGAGCAGGAGACCGATACAGAGTTCCTACGAAGGGTGCTAGAAAGAAAAGACAAGGAGGCCGCGGAACAAGCTGCTAATATAATACATATGGCTCTTTTGTTCCAAGACATGCTTGGAATGATGATCCAGCCAGAACCTCCAGCCGAAGATCCACCGATAATCGTCGAGGATGACAGAGAGGAAACATCAAACCCTCTTCCGGCTTTATCAACAGCTACGGAGGAAACAATCTCCAAGGATGTTCTGGATGAATATATAGCTCAAAAAATACGAGCTCATCAAGCAAATGAAGCGGCTGGCCAAACTGTCAAAACTGGGCGACCGTATCCAGGCTGGTATGACCAAATCAAGTACCCGCCGGGATATACGATCCCCAAGTTCCATGTGTACAAGGGGACAAGCAACCCACACCAACACGTCGCGCAGTTCAGAGCTTTGTGCGGCAACACTGGAGGCGACGACAAATTGTTATTTTGCCAGTTGGTTGGTAGCCTGTCAGAGACAGCCTTTGAATGGTACTCGGAGCTTCCAAATGACTCCGTAAAGACATTTACAGAGATGGAGTTGCTGTTCACACATCGGTTCACCAGCGTAAGCGAGCGCACCCCGATCACAGCATTAATCAATGCCAGGGTGAAGTCAGGAGAAACCTGGGTCCAATACGCGATCTGGTGGTGGAACCTATGGTCAAAATGCGAACGACGCATCGAAGAATCTCCTGCCGTGGGCATGTTCATTGGGACCCTCGATCTTCAAGCGACCGTGTCCCAGTTCATGACGTTCTTCAAGCCGACCACTTTTCAAGATTTGATAAAAAAGCTGGCCCATATGGACCAGATGGGCACGGGCCTTCCTCCTAAAAAATGGACCTTCGAAATACCATGGGTAAAGGGAAAGCAGCCTTCGTTGCCAACACTCAACAACATCCGAGTGACCCGAATCCAGTTACTCGCCAAAACAACATGCGTCTGTGTCTATCCCTGGAAGAAAGGCTAGGACGCGCCTACTTATTTCCCCGTGACAAGACGAGGAGACTGTTTGAGCTGGCAGTGCGCAACAAACTTATTACATTGCCGAACCCACGACGTCCACCGTAACCAGGCGATGTCAACAACCCCAACTACTGCTCTTATCATAGAATGGTGAGCCACCTAATTGAAGATTGCTACGTCTTCAAAATTTGGATCGAGGACCAGTATTAACGGGGGAAATTCGCGCTTTCTGAGAACTGAAGGGTGAACCTGCCGCAGAAGCACGCTCCTAAAAAGGTGGATAGGCCAGGGGTATCATGTTCGCTCGAGGAAGAAACTCCATGGGAAGTCGTTCTTTCAGTTAAAACCAAAAGAATGCTGAAGGATCTATAGGCATGTCCGGCAGTCAGGTGGAAAAGACCACTTGAACCTAAAATCATCGAAGGGATGCTAAAACTGCGTTCCGTACCGAAAATTGCTGACAAAGGCAAAATCCCCAAGTCAAGCCATCAAAGTCTTCAAAGAAAAAGAAGATGACCAAGAAGCCTGTGCAGCCTGCCGAGTATGACGACAAGCACACAGACCTGCAAAAGTACATCGACGTGCTGGAGGAGTACAACCAGAAGGCTCGGACCCCAGTCACTCTCGAAGAGTTCCTCAAGCATATTCTTGAGAACGAAGAGAGTGATAACGATGAGGAAAATAACTCATCAGAAACTGAAGATTATGTAGCAAGTTGCCACATGGTTTTCCATTCGTCGTTAAATGACAAAGAATCCCCCTCAGCGTCAGAAAACAAGTCGTTAAATGAAGAAGAAGTCCCTTCAGCGTCAGAAAACAATGTAGAGGAACTAGGGACAGGATCGGTGCCACAATCCCCAGGACTGTCAGAAGACCCAATCGACAGGCTGTTAAACGAAGCCTTTCGAAAGAGTAAAGCTGACCGATAACGTGAAACAACCATATACGAAAAGGCTAAGTATCGGCGTCAGGATGAAGAAGCTACGGCGAGGATGAGTCGTAAAGTACTCCAACCAAACCGAAGCATACCTGCGGCAAATAAAAGCAAGATCAAGACAGAGAAGCGGTTCGCCAAAGCGCTGTCAGTGGGAATGAAGCTGCCACCTCTCATGGAAAACACTCCTGGGGTCATGTGCCTTGACGGAGCGGATATATATCCAAACTACTGCATATACCATCGGAGGGTTACCCATCCCACCGAAGAATGCAGTGCCTTCAAGAAGCGGTGGCAAGGATACATTGTCCATCAACAACACTTGAAGAGGATGAAACGTGAAACTCGTCGACCGCAAAGAAGTTCGACAAGTGCGCGTGAGAAAACGACTGGCAACTATCATATGGTTGATACCAGTCGGAAAAGCGAAAAACTCCAAATTCTTACCTTCGAGAGTGATTCTGAGAAAGAAATGACCCTCGGCCCTCTCTTCAAGAACTCCACATCCGAAAAAAAAGAGGAGGAGAAGAACTGCGAGAACATTCAGCTGCGTAACTGCACGCTGCCTGAGAAGAACTTCGGACCTATAAATAAAGGTTTGAGTAAAACAGACAAGGGGAAAGAAAAAGTCCCTAGGGAAATCACCCTTGATGATGGAGTCGTTAAAAAGTCCGCAGCCAAGGACCTACCAAGGAAAATCAAGGTGGATTACAATGTCCTAGCATATTTGAGGAAAATGCCTTCACAACTATGCATACTGGATGCTCTCCTTCTGTCTAAAGAGGCATGAGATTCTCTGATCAAGGTATTGCAAGATCCTGATCAATTCCAAGCTTTCTTAGATAAAGAAAGGATGAAGGACGAACTGGCAGAGGCTCACACAGCTGACATCACATTCAGCGATGAGGATCCCCTCTTCGAAACATGCGAGCATAACCGTCCGTTATACGTCACTGGGTACTGCCACGATATCAAGATATGAAAAATCCTTTTCGACAATGGGTCTTCTGTCAACCTCCTCAATATGAAGGTGCTGAAGGAGATTTGCATGAACGTTCAACACCTAGTCCGAGATAAAATTACCATCTCCAGTTTTGATTCACAGTCATCATAGATGCTCGGGTCCGTAATACTGACATTACGCTTTAGGCTGCTCGTCACTGGCATCAAATTTCATGTCATTAACACCAAGACTTGCTACAGCGCTCTGCTCGGCAGGCCTTGGTTACATGAGTACAACGTCATCCCTTCTACACAACACCAGTATATGAAGTATTTCAAAGACGGCCTCGAGTACATCGTTACGGGGGAGCTAAATCCATTCTCCGTAAACGAAGTCCGAAAATATGAAGACGTAAAATACTTCCTACCAGACTTCAAAGATACGGAAAGATGTCATAAGTTTGAGGATAAACGGAAGTCCGTTGTCACCATCCCAATCTTTAGGAGTGACACCGAGGAAGATGAGGAAATAGTCTACTCAGGGCAACTCCAATGCAACCATCTACTCCTATTTTGGTCTTTGGCAGTGACTTTGAGGACAAGGCCAGCGCCGTGTTCTCCACTCGCCCGTCTGCACAAACCGTTATTGGAGCAAATCAAAGGTTACAGATCACTATGGTTCTGCCATGACATTACAAAGAACTTGATGCACCAAGAGCTGCAGACTTTCTACGTCCCTCCCAGACGAAGAGGTGAAAAGGCGATCCTCTTCTATAAATCTACGGAGACCAAAGTGGAGAAAGAAGTCTGGTATAGTGCCAAGCTTGCGCTTGACAGGCTTCAACCAATCTATCTGCCCAGATATTATGCAGAGGGATTGAAAAGGCTATTAAGATGCCAAGACGTATCCTTCAAACAAACCATTCGACAAGACCAGTTCTACAACAAGATCTGGGACGTTCCCAGGACTCAGCGAAAGATGCCCAACGGAAGGATGGAGACGATTGGGCTTGGATATGTTCGGTCAAATAAACGGGAGCAATTCCACAACTGCCGCGCTATAAATTACTCCGGTCGAGAAAGGAATGCTTTTCCAGATAGCTGTGACGTTGAAACGAAGCAAAATCTTGCTATAAGAATGTCAAGTCCGTCGTTCGAAGATCAAGTTGACAAGCTAACAAGAGAAGCCGGTCAAAAGGTTCAGTATGATCACAACCGCGAAATGGCTATTTACGAAAAGGTCAGGACGCAGTGTCTCAATCAGCAGTCTGCGAAAAGAGAAGATTATGATACCCTTCACCCTCAGCCCGCTGTACGTTCTCGCAACAAGAGAAAAGCCCGAAACAGGGGAAAAACAAAGTGAAGAACGAGAATGACGTTTGGAAACAGCGAAGCAGATCCAAGAAGCCACGCAATCAAGAAAAAGTCAGCTGGAATCCGTCTTTTATGAAGAAGATGGGACGGGAATACTCTTTCCCTCAAGACAAGACAAGGAAAATATTCAATCTTGTTATGAAGTATCAAATGATGACGCTCCCGGAGTCTCGGTACCCCCAAACAGATAAATGAGGTCCATCACCCGGATTATTGCTCCTATCATTGAGCAATAGGACATCCTTTTGAAGACTGCTTTGTTGGGGTCAAAATTTACACCCCAGTTGACCAAGTCAAAATCAAGATCAACCCTAAATAAGCGGGTCCAAGCCCAAGCAAGTGGGCCCATGCCCAAGTTGAGCCCCGCGGCCGGCCTCCCCCATGCCGAAATAAAAAAAATCATGTAATAAATAATTTTGATATAATTTTTTATGCATGAATGTAAGAAAATGGGCATGAAGCCAAATTTTTGTAAAGCCCATGGCTCATGTGCAAAAGAAATGAGCACATGAGACATGGGATGGGCAAAATGCCATATTGTAAAGCCCAAGGGGCTATGTGTAATTTTGTAAGCCTATAAAAGGCAACATGATAATAAAATAAAGAGCATAACTTTTTATTTCCCTAAAAAATTTAGGGTTTTTGTGCTTCCTTCTCCTTCCTCAAGGTTCTAAACCTTCTTCTTTTTTTTAAAATTAAATCAAGAGTTTCACTCATTCTTTTCTAAAAATAAATAGTTTTTCACCACAAAACCCATAAAAGGAAGCTTAGTTCTTCCATCCATTCTCCAAAAGGAGAGATTTTTAAATCTCACCCTCTTTTTCCCAAGAGCCAGCCAATAAAGAAGAGGAAAAATGAGACCCGCTTCTAAGAACCCCACTTTGGGGAAGATCTAGGGCTCAAGGGAGAAGCCCCTTTCATCAGCTCCAAAAATATCTTAGGAATTTAACTCCTCACACACACACACACACACACACACACACAAAATAATAAATTTTTCTTCTTGGGAGTACAACTCCCAGTGCAGGGGCTAAGCCCACTTGTCCTCTCTGTCAGGAGTTCAACTCCATAAGTTAAATCGGGAGCACAGCTCCCAGTATAGGGACCAAGTCCCTTTTCCTGTTGACATCATGCACGTGGGGCGCTGGCGCCTAGCGCCCAACGCGCCCACGTGGCAAGCACGTGAGGCGCCGGCGCCCAGCGCCCAGCGCCCAGCGCGCCTATATGCCAAGCACGTGGGGCAAGCACGCCCACGTGCCAAGCACGTGAGGCGCCGACGCCCAGTGCCCAGCGTGCCCACGTGCCAAGCACGTGAGGCGCCAGCGCCCACCGCCCGCGTGCTAGGCACGTGAGGCGCTGGCACTCACGTGTCCTTTGGACGCTATTCTTCTCTTTTTTTCATACACACACACACACTCCACAACACTGTCCCCGTTAGAAAAAATTTCTAACGGGGCGCTGCCCCGCACCCCCGTAAAAACTCTGCGAGGCCCCCGATATATCCAAAACCCCTTCAAAACACAACACTGCATATTGAGTTCGCATGACCTGTTTGACTCGTCAATCGGAGGTTCTCTCACTCCAAAGGCGAGAGGTAATTAACGGCAGCTTAGTCCGCAGCTGTCGGAGATTCGGATCCCCATAATCAATAAACCCCCGCCTACCCTAGGCAGGGGGAATCTGTAGCACACCTGACAAGCGCGCGCGTATTCCCATCTTAATGGGGTGATAAAAAACACCCCACATGCTTCACCTTTAAATACCGGGTCGAAGAATAATATCAAAAAGGCAGGTTCGCTTTATCCGACAGCTGGAGGGTGACCCCACTGCAAAAGCATGAGCCGAAGAGAACCTATATCGTGAAGGTAGGACCGGCTCAATACCAAGAATGGAAGCGAACACGTACTTGCCACATGATAACACTCTTAAAGGAGGGAGGGCACGAGAATATGGATGACTTCTTCAAGTGCTTCGTAAATGAGGACGAGAAGGAGGTGATCTCGGAGTTTCCACCAGCACCAAAAGAGCTGAAAGATGGGATACACACTACGGTGGACATCCTGAGAAAAATTGACTTGGGGATGGAAAACGAGCCGAGGCCCACGTTCATCAGTGAGCTGTTGTCTAAAAACAGATAGCCACACTAAAGGACGTGCTTATGCAATATAAAGACTGTTTCGCATGGAACTATTCCGAGATGCCGGGACTAGATCTAAAATAGCGGTGCATAAACTGGCTATATCGCCGGAAGTCAAGCCAGTCAAACAGACGCCAAGAAGAATGCGGCTCGAACTCGAGATGAGTATCAACGCCGAATTCAAGAAACTAATTGACTCCGACTTTATCTAAGAAGTTCAATATTTCGACTGGATCGCCAACATTGTTCCAGTAATGAAGAAAAATAGGATGGTGCGCATCTGCGTAGACTTTCGGGACCTCAACAAAGCTTGCCCAAAGGATGACTTCCCAGTACCAGTTACTGAGCTGATGATAGATAACACGTCTACCCATGATGACTTCTCCTTCATGGATGGATCTTCAGGGTACAATCAAATAAAAATGCATCCTGAAGACCAAAAGTATACCGCCTTCCGGACTCCGTTGGGCATATTCTACTACAAGGTAATGCCTTTCGGTCTGAAGAACGCTGGCGCTACCAACCAGAGGGTCATGACAAAAATCTTCGATGACCTCATTCATGAGGTTGTTGAATGCTACATTGACAACCTTGTGGTGAAGAGCAAATCTTATGAGGAGCATTGGGAGCATCTAGACATAGTGTTCCAACGTCTTCGAAAGTATAATTTGAAAATGAATCCTCTAAAATGCGCGTTTGCAGTCTTTTCGGGCAAATTCATAGGATTCATCATACAACACCGAGGCATCGAAATAGACCCATCGAAGATCAAGACGATTACGGAAATGCCCACTCCGAGAACTCTCAAACAACTGTACAAGGAAAGCTCGCGTATATCCGGCGGTTTATAACCAACCTCTCCGGAAAATGCTGTTCCTACAGTCATCTAATGAAGAAGGGGACCTCGTTCGTCTAGGATCATAAGTGACAAAATGCACTAGACGAAAGTAAGCAATACCTACAGAATCCACCGGTATTGACCGCTCCGGTTAAGGGAAAACCCATTATCCTCTATATAATGGCCCTTGAGGGTTCTCTAGATGCGATATGGGCAAAAGAGAACAATCAGGGAAAGGAAAGAGCTCTGTACTATTTGAGTCGAGTTCTCCTGGGGGCAGAAAACAACTACTCCCTCATTGAAAATCATTGTCTGGCGCGGATCTTCGCTATAACGAAGCTCAGACACTTCGCCTTGGCGCATGAGGTCCATCTTATATCAAAAGTGGATCCTCTCAAATATTTGATGTCAAGGATCATACTAACAGGAAGGCTTGCCAAATGGGCCCTCCTCCTAATGGAATTCTCGATAAAGTATCGACCTCTCAATGCAGTGAAGGGCCAGGCCATCACCGACTTTCTCGCTGAGCATCCGATACTCGCCACCTCCCCCTTAAATTGTGAGTTACCGGATGAACATGCGTTCGACACAAAGGAAGAAGAGAATGGTGCCCGATGGGAACTCTATTTCGATGGAGCATCTTCCATGAAAAAGCAGAAGCATAACACCCTCATAATCAAAGCTGGGGTAGGCCTTATCTTCGTGACCCCGTAAGGAGGGATATTGCGTTATGCTTTCTCCCTGACGGAGCCAAGAACTAACAACGAAGCTGAATATGAAGTTTTGATAACATGTCTCGAGATCGCTGTTAATATGGGAATCAAAGACCTCCTCATATATGGAGATTCCCAGCTCATTGTCAGCCAAGTAAATGGCGACTATCAGACATGCAAGCCAGAACTGATCAGGTATGGTGAAAGAGTGCAGCAACCGCTGACACAAATCCCCTCCTACATCTTGGAGAGTATACCGCGTGCGGAGAACAACAAAGCAGATGCATTGGCTAGATTGGCTAAAGAATTGGCCGACGAAGACCTCAATGACGTAAAGACCATCGTGCAAAGCCGTCGGGTTCTCGCGCCAGCAGGGATACCTTCGGAGGATTTAATAGTCATTCAAAGAAAAAGAAACGACCAAACAAGCAATCCTCCAAATAGAAGACGAAGAAAAGGTCAAGGATTGGAGGGAAGTCTTCATAGACTACTTCAAATCCCATCGGTCGCCCGAAAACGCGTCGTCAAGACATCAGCTCATGAAACGGGCTCTGTCTTTCGCTTTCGTCGATGATACTCTTTACAAGAGATCGCTTGATGGTTTGTGGCTAAGGTGCTTTGGTCCAGGAGAAGCAAGGAGAGCCGTTCAAGAAACTCATGATGAACTCTGCAGTTCTCATCAAGCCGGGCCAAAGATAAAGCTGAAGATCAAAAGGATGGTATATTATTGGCCCACAATGATTCAAGACTGCCTCAAATATGCGAAGCGGTGTCACTCATGCCAGATTCATGGGGATTTCATCCACCAACATTCAAATCCGCTACACCCAACCGTAGCTAGCTGATCGTTCAAAATATGGGGAACCGACATAATTGGCCCTATTGAACCAGCGTCATCCAAAGGACATCAGTTCATACTAGCAACGACCGATTACTTTTCTAAGTGGGCAGAAGCAGTACCGTTAAGGGAAGTGAAGATGGAGAATATCCTCCGTTTCTTCAGGGCATATGTCATCTACCGGTTCGGCACTCCGCGACGGATAATCTCGGATAATGGGCCAGCCTACAGAAGCCATTAAATCACCCGCTTCGCAGAACAACATAAAATAGATTGAAGATACTCTTCGGTCTACATTTCTCGTGCCAACGGTCTAGCTGAAACTTTCAACAAGACCCTGATGAAGATTATAAAGAAAACGGTGTCGAGAAACAAAAAAGACTGGCA
Source organism: Agapanthus africanus (assembly GCA_030015575.1). Taxonomy (NCBI): domain Eukaryota; kingdom Viridiplantae; phylum Streptophyta; class Magnoliopsida; order Asparagales; family Amaryllidaceae; genus Agapanthus; species Agapanthus africanus. Next base: position 158,127,453 of record JASDDO010000014.1, on the reverse strand, counting down.
CGAGAGACTGTACGAAGCTCTCTGGGCATACTGAACAACGTTCAAAACGGCTACGAATACAACACCATACGCGTTTGTATTCAGCACAGAAGCAGTCCTTCCTTTGGAAATAGAAATCCCTTCTCTACGGGTAGCAGTTCGATACGAGCTGACGGATAAAGAAAATGCCCATCTTCGGCAAGAGGAGCTCAACGCCCTCGATGAAACTCGCCTCATGGCGCAGCAAAACCTAGATGCTTATAAGGTAAGGATGACGCGCTCATACAAAAGACTGACTAGGCCGAGAACATTCCACCAAGACGAGCTCGTGCTAGTTGTCAAACGACCTATGATTCCCAATCGTGCAAAACGGGAGAAATTCGAGCCGAACTATGAGGGCCCGTACATCATAGACAAGGTCTATCAAGGTGGGGCCTACCTGCTCATAGATATGCATGGCGAAAGACCCTTCCGGCCAATAAATGGCCGATTCCTCAAAAGATACTACGCCTAACGGGTTACGATTCAGGTCAATGATAGATGACGACGCCCGTGTCCGCTGTAGGGTTGTATAGCACGACAACAAGGTGTAGCAAGGTATCACACATGCCATTTTATAAATTTTGGGGTGCTATGAAATCCTAACCAAGATCTTAACTAGAGGATTAGGGTAAACATTGAAAGTAAACAACTTTACTTCTAAGAGTTTGGGATTACAACCTTTGTAGTCTATTCCTTCGCTTCATAAGCTCCGTGTCGAGGTCCCTTCACTGTGATCATCAAGTATCCGGACTCTAGAGAGCCTCCATGAAGAGAAAGATGCAACCTTGCTTCCAATCTTTAAAAACTAAGATGATCTACCTTGAAGAAACACTAACCGAAGCTCTTGCTTCACTAATCAAGTATTAGTAAAGCAAACACCCTAATCTAAGTGGCTAGAATATATAAGGATGATGAAGTAGGAATTTTGGTCTCTTTTATTTTCAATTTCTCACTTTATTTCATCACAACACAAAAAGCTAGAAAGCTTTTTTCAAGGAGGAAGAAGAAGAAGAAAGCTTTTGTGATTATAATGAATTGTTGTTTTTGTTACAAAATACAACCATGGGTTAAGAATGAAGGAGTTAACCCTTGTAGAGAATAAACTAGAGGCTAAGGTTTGGGTTGGGTTAATAAATATCAACACAAAATATCAAAGAATAAAGTCAAAGTTAAAGCTTCATGAAGCTTCATGGAAGCTTCATTGAAGTTTAACCCTAATCCAAACCCTAACCATGTTTAAACTCCACAAAACATGTTGCATTTGTAACTCTAACTTGTTACAATATTATATATCACATATATAATATATTTTGCAACAAAAGAAAATAATACAATTAACATATATCGCATATATATCAATGTATTATCCCGTGAGAAAATGAATCAATAAAGCGAGCTTATATTAGTTAACGTAAAGTAATATATCACATATATAATTATACATTAAATTATCGAATCAACACTTGATCCGATAACCCGGCTATAATACATATAACCGACTAATATAACATGTTCCAATTCATCGAATCAACACTTGATCCGATGACCCGGCTATATCACATATACCCGGCCGATATCACATATCACGAGAATAGAATACGGTATCTCATATCGTATTATTCTCGGTCCCACACATATCACATATGTGCTCCTACTCCATTTTGCCGGAGCCAGGAAACCTCTGTGTAGGACTCTAAAGAATTGTCAATACGCCGGCAGTAGGTGATGATCATATCAAACACCCACAAGCTGCAAGCGGTCAGCTAAACGTAACAGCTACCCAGGTATTGAGCAATCAGAAGATCAACAAGCAAGCCTGTACATTCTCCTGCGAATCCAATCAGTAACACTCCCGTACAGTCCGGTCTCTTCGTCTGATATGTCGCATATCAGTTTAAGGGTGGTAAACGTCAGACCCCAGTAACCGATAAGTCATGTCAATAAGAGGTCCGTAACAGTTCGAGAAACTACTGACAACTCTTACCAGTAAATCTCAGCAACCCTGGCCAGGGATTTCCAGTTATAGCCAATCGAACACAGCGCAACATCAACTCCTAATACCGGGAGAGACGAAACCCCTCCTATCGCTCATTGCCTCCATATGATTCGGGACTGTACCCAAAAGCCACCGTTTTGCACATTCTCTTGAACGTGGTAAGGTGGAAATCAAAGCACAGTGGGAATCACACAAGACTCTATGACGATCTCGGGTCTACAGACTAACCTGTACCAGTGTCACCAGAGAACTGCCATCTGACGTGAGGTATAATACCATCTGCGAGTTCTCGGTGAGTCCGTCCAGTGTACCCAGTCTCTACTGAGCACCCGTATACTATCTCTGATGTCAAACACCAATGGATATGGGACCATTCATCGCCCATCTTCATGGGTCGAGAAGCATACGCTAGTGTACTCTGGTATATCGATGCCCTGTCTCGATACACCTACGATTAGGAACATTTGAAGGATGTACTTAGTGACTACACTGTCCCCACTAGTATGATCTGCATCATAGTCCTGGTAGTCAAGTACTCATCCTAAGGGCTTTATCAATATGTAACATAGAGACAATCAGAGTACATGTTAAGATAAAGTGCAACTAGATAGCATACTATCATGTTGAGCAAGAAAGTCCTCCATATATATGTCCAAGCATCCACTACAATATACATCGTATGTACAGTAATGGCCTCTAGGGCATACATATCACTAACAATCTCCTACTTGCACTAGCGTCATCTGTTGTAGTATCTCATACCCAACAATCAGCTGTGGTTGAAGTATCTCATACTCAACCATCCCATAAAAGTCTCTACTAGGAAATAGGCCTTTGTGAGTGGATCCACGCTGTTGTCCTCTGTATCTACTCTCCTATCCTCGATCTCCCTGGAGATCAACCATCTCCATGATCAGGTGATACTGCCTAAGAATATGTCTGGATCTCTGATGGGACGGGGGTTCCTAGGCGTAAGCCATAACTCCATTGTCACACAAGGGTAGGAACGAAGTTCATCTCATGAACTTATATATATCCTGATTGTCTCTTTGGTAGCATCCTTGGTAACGATGTATCTTGCCTTTAATCGTCTAGTTTGTCACGGTATCTAGCTTGGATCTCTTCCAACATATCGTCCCTCCACTGAGGGTAAAGATAATGCATGTGACTGACATTCAGTCAGCCTTATCACCCTGGAACCATTCCAGTGATTCTCCCTAGGATCGATTGATACCATCTCACTACACCTAGTGAGAATCCTAAAATCCTGTGATTTAGGAGGTATCTCCTTGATCCTATATGGAGAATCTATGTGATAAGAGGAGATTGACCGAGCGTAGCATAGGAAATTCCTTCCCTATCAAGAGTATGTCATCTACGTACTATACGAGGATCATCACCATACTCCCTACTACCTTTTTGTATATACTAGGTTCATCTACCATTTTGATGAAGTCAAACTCTTTGACTATCACATCAAAATAGACGTTCCTACTCCGCGATGCCTGATTTATCTCATAAAACAACTTGCACATGTTTCCGCTGCTCCCACTGTCTACGAAGCCCTCTGGCTGTGTACTTATAGACGCTCTCTTCTAAATCATTATTTAGAAAAGCAGTCCTTACACCCAACCGCCAGATATTGTAGTCATGTTATGTAGCATTTGCAAGTAGGATCTGGATGGACTTAAGCATAGCTTTGAAAGTCTCAACTTTTCCATGTACACCAAGTAATCTTCTCAAGATTTACTTGCTCCTGATGGGGATTTAACCCTTCAAATAAAGCAACCAAAGTCCATACTTTGTTGGTGTATATGGATTCCATCTCAGATCGCTAACTATCTAGCCATTCTTACAGAGTCCCTACTCTTGATGGCCTGCTCGAAACTAGTTGGGTCATCATCTTATGATGCAATCCTCACTTCCACTGTCATAGAGAAACCGAAGCATCTCTCAAGTGGATGAGGAACCCTACCAGATCGGCGGAGAGGCTGAGATTCGTTGGAAACTATTGAATACTTCGGTTCTACCAAATCATCAGCTGTAGTTTGTATAGCTGGAACTCCTTCCAGTTCTACCTCATGACCATTAATTTCTTCACAAGAAAATCCTTTTCTAAAAAATGTGGCATGCTGAGAAACAAAACACCTTTTGTTCCTCGGTGCGGTAGAAGATATTCTCTTGCGAATGCTTGGGATATCCAACAAACTTCCACAGAATTGACCTTGCCTCGAGCTTATCCGGATTATGCTTTTGACATACGTCGAACAACCCCAAATTTTAACATCCTTAAAAGATGGGCTCTTCCCATACCATATCACACATAGAGTGGTAGACACCTGATTTGATTAGAACCCTATTCAATAGATATGCAGCTTCACAAGTGCATAACCTCTAAAATGAAATAGGCAATTCAGTAGTATTCATCATAGAGCACACCATATCACATAGGGTGTGATAGCTTCGCCCCGATGCACCGACGTGCTGTGGTGTATACGGAGGAGTAATGCTGAGAGAGAATCTCATTCTCGTTTAGAATATTCCAGGAATTCCGTGCTCAAGTATTCTTCTCCCTGATCTCATTACAGGACATAATACTTATACCCGTTTTTGGTTCTCTACTTCTAACTTATATTCATTGAATTTCTTAAAAAGCTTCGGACTTGTGTTTCAACAGGAACATATGTCCGAATCTTGAGAGATAATCAATGAATGTAATGAAGTACAAAGAACCGGTCCTGGCATGTGTAGACAGGGGACCTTACATACATCATAATGTATCAATTCCAAGAGTTCGATAACTCTTTCTCTGTTTCCAATAAACAGGGCGGTGGTCATCTTATCTTTGTGACATGATTGGCAAGTCTCATAAGATGTAAATTCAAACAGATTTAAATATGCATCTCTATGTAATTTAGCTAGTCGGGTCGCATTGATATGACCTGGTCTACAATGCCTCAAGAAGAATTCGTTCATTTTTGAACTCTTCCTCTTGTGTGTGTTCTGTACATTTAGAACTGTAGTTTGATTTAGAATGTCAACTTTCGTTCAGAATCAATGTATTTGCTAATACAGGGTGATAACTGCCAACAGACTTGGCTGCAACACTTGCACCATTTTTAACTCTTAAAACTTATCACCCTTTCTCAGTTCTCTACCTATCTGTAGCCCATGTAACAGATTACATTTGCAGGATCCTGATCCGGTATCTCATACCCAGGACGTAAAGGATACTGAGAAACAGTTCTGTGTAATGAACACACCTGAAGATGATGTATCATCATACACTTTCTTCATTTAGGCGGCACGGGAATTATGGTAATCCCCTATTTCCTGCTCGGTCTTATAACAATTATAAGTTAGAGCGGGACCAACGTTCCCTAGCGCGGTATAACAAGCGGGTTCGGTCAATACATCCATATTATTATCTTGATTAAGGCGTGACATGGTCGCCACCTGGAAAGAGAGAGAAGAAAACACTTAGCGTATGCTCTTGCAATATTAGATTGGTTATTTAATATATCTAATCAGGATATCTCCCACTGTTTTAGTCAAATCTTCCATCAAACCCTAAAAGGTAAGACTAGTCGGGATTAATTACACCCTACAAATTCGCCAATCTTTTAGCCAGGCTAGTGTCGGTACTTTGAGGGAGGTTCTCCGTGCTTTCGCACGGACCTAATTAAAATAAACCTCGTTTTCCCAGGCGCATAACCCCGTTAACACCTTTCTAGACACCTACTTGATCAGCTAATTGTAATCTGTAAAAACTCTCCCAGGGGTAACTCTTACTCGCAGTGGGTATCGGGATCCAACTATCTCATAGAAAGTATGCAATCTCATTGCAAATTTCAACACTTGAAATTCCCGATAATATTTTTTACCCCTAACGTGCTATGACCTTGACGAATGCCAAACAACGCATAGTCCGCTAGTCAAGTTCAACCCGTACATTTCCTGATTGAATTAAACCCACCCGCACGACCCTTGACGAATGCCAAACAATGTCGTACGAATACCCTAATCCAATCGCATCGTATGCAACAGATAAGCACTAGTTAGCTACCGAACACTACGTCTTGACGAAAGCCAAACTACCGCAGCACGAATACTAAGCAGTACTTATCTGAAATGACGGAGGGATACGATAGGTTTTTAAGAAAACCCTTTGCATAATGAACTTGATATCGTTGTAGAATCAAATGATTTAAACGGAGTGTTTTTTAGGCCTTTGCTAGCCTTTGCTAGTTTTTGCTAAAGAGGTCACTCCCGGTGAAGGGATCTCGGCTCTTTCCTTATCGAATGAGGTGCATGATATTTCACAAATACCGCTGTGCAAAGTAAAAACTATAAAAACAATCAAAAGACAAAACCGATGGTTGTAGCATCTGCCAGTTATTGCTAAAGAGGTCACTCCCGGTAAAGGGATCTCGGCTCTTTCCTTATCGAATAAGGTGCTGGATGTTCTACAAGGAACACCGCTATGCAAAGCAATAACTAGAGCTACCTGGTTTTGAAAATTCAATTCCACAACATCTTTAGGTTTCTTTTATTTCATTAATCTCATTAATGAAGTCTCATTTTATTATGCTTCACAAGCATCACATTTGAAACGAAATCAACAATATATAATATATATCTCATATATATAATATAAACATTTATCTCAGACAGTAATATGATCTCATCACAGAACATTGCAGCAGAAGAACATATATGAATATTGGATATACTAGGATTTCCGTGTTTTATATCAAGCCAGTATAAAACACGGATTCCACGGTCGTGATGAATAGCCAAACCCACAACCCTAGACCCCTACGAGAGCGTCAAGTAACCCTGCCAGTCTTAGAGTTAAGAGATCCGGTCTCGTCTCCTCGAGATAGTCTCCCACTGGATCCTAGAACCCGGTTACTTGTGCTCCCCGCCTTGGGTCTATCCTAATGCGGAAAAGTAAATAATATACAACAATGGTGACATCATCCTCAACCCGGAAGTGCCCCAATAAAAGAATATTACATACAAATGAATTTTACATGAATGAAAAAGAAAACTCTTATCTCACATAAAACCCCCGGCTATTCAAAACGCGACGATCCAATATAATATATCATAGCAACACATAATATCACATATCATCAACGTAAGTAAATATGCGTATCCCAGTTGTCGTTGATGTATAGCAACGAAACCGGCGATACACCACATATTACACTTACGGTCGCAAAAAAGAAAGTGTAAAACTACAATATTTGGAATCCACAATCACTTTAGACATCTTAAATCCGAAATATCACATACTTCGCATTTCATGCCTAACTATATGAATTCCATATATTGTATCACATTCCAGATAAATAGACAATGTTAAATTTTCCGATCGAATAAACAAACACCCAAGATTTCCTAAATATCTCAACACTTGAGCGGAGTTCAAAAAGTCCCAGAACATGTCACAGCCGCTATGAACCAGCCGTAGAAAGGTCAAACCAACGCCTCACATGTGGCAACGCTAAACTACCACAAACCATATGGTTCAGTGGCGGTTTTGACGGTCACATAATCGAGTTAAGGTTACGTTCTTCTAGAGGGTCTACAAATTCGCTTGCATGATTTTCTGAAAGTCTTAAACTCAGGAAAAATCCAACACTTGAAAGTTTTCCGACAGGGAAAAAAGTGAGTTATTGATATCCGTTCGAACCTTTTAACACGTTCTAAATTACCCGGAAAATTTTAAACGAAATTAAACTCTCCGATCGAATCAACGAGTTCCTAATATTTCCCAGAAAGCTCAACACTTGAGTAGAATTAAAAATTCCCAGAAACATGAAAAAGTACCCAAGAATAAACCCCTGAAGTATTAGTCCTTAACTCCCAAAGTTGGCCGCGGAACCGCCGCCAAACACATGGTTTGGCCGCGGTTCCGCGGTCTCTTGAGTGAGTTATGGTTTCGTACTTCATAGTAATCCTTAGAATTCTCTTCATGACTTTTTGAATATTTTTAATATGAAAAATTTCAACTTTTGAAAATTTTTCCAAAAAGTGGGATTTTTCGGGGTTTCGGAGTTCGATCGGACTTCAAACTTCGCCTACACGACGCCTAATGCTCTAGCTTGGCTCTGATACCACCGTAGGGTTATATATCACGACAACAAGGTGTAGCAAGGCATCACACATGCCATTTTATAAATTTTAGGGTGCTATGAAACCTAACCAAGATCTTAACTAGAGAATTAGGGTAAATGTTGAAAGTAAACAACTTTACTTCTAAGAGTTTGGGATTACAACCTTTGTAGTCCGTTCCTTCGCTTCATAAGCTCTGTGTTGAGGTCCCTTCGCTGCGATCATCAAGTACCCGGACTCTAGAGAGGCTCCATGAAGAGAAAGATGCAACCTTACTTCCAATCTTCAAAAACTAAGATGATCTACCTTGAAGAAACACTAACCGAAGCTCTTGCTTCACTAATCAAGTATTAGTAAAGCAAACACCCTAATCTAAGTGGCTAGAATAGATGAGGATGATGAAGTAGGAATTTTGCTCTCTTTTATTTTCAATTTCTCACTTTATTTCATCACAACACAAAAAGCTTGAAAGCTTTTTTTAAGGAGGAAGAAAAAGAAGAAAGCTTTTGTGATTATAATGAATTGTTGTTTTTGTTACAAAATACAACCATGGGTTAAGAATGAAGGAGTTAACCCTTGTAGAGAATAAACTAGAGGCTAAGGTTTGGGTTGGGTTAATAAATATCAACACAAAATATCAAAGAATAAAGTCAAAGTCAAAGCTTCATGAAGCTTCATGGAAGCTTCATCTAAGCTTAACCCTAATCCAAACCCTAACAATGTTTAAACTCCACAAAACATGTTGCATTTGTAACCCTAACTTGTTACAATATTATATATCACATATATAATATATTTTGCAACAAAAGAAAATAATACAATTAACATATATCGCATATATATCAATGTATTATCCCGTGAGAAAATGAATCAATAAAGCGAGCTTATATTAGTTAACGTAAAGTAATATATCTCATATATAATTATACATTAAATTATCGAATCAACACTTGATCCGATAACCCGGCTATAATACATATAACCGACTAATATAACATGTTCCAATTCATCGAATCAACACTTGATCTGATGACCCGGCTATATCACATATACCCGGCCGATATCACATATCGCGAGAATAGAATACGGTATCTCATATCGTATTATTCTCGGTCCCACACATATCACATAGTGCTCCTACTCCGTTTTGCCAGTGCCAGGAAACCTCTGTGTATGACTCTAAAGAATCGTCAATACGCCGGCAGTAGGTGATGATCATATCAAACACCCACAAGCTTCAAGCGGTCAGCTAAACGTAACAGCTACCCAGGTATTGAGCAATCAGAAGATCAACAAGCAAGCCTGTACATTCTCCTGCGAATCTGATTAGTAACACTCCCGTACAGTCCGGTCTCTTCGTCTGATATGTCGCATATCTAGTCTAGGGGTGGTAAACGTCAGACCCCAGTAATCGATAAGTCGTGTCGATAAGAGGTCCATAGTTCGAGAAACTATTGATAACTCTTACCAGTAAATCTCAGCAATCCTGGCTAGGGATTTCCAGTTATAGCCAATCGAACACAGCGCAACATCAACTCCCAATACCGGGAGAGACGAAACCCCTCCTATTGCTCATTGCCTCCATATGATTCGGGACTGTACCCAAAAGCCACCGTTTTGCACGTTCTCTTGAACGTGGTAAGGTGGAAAACAAAGCATAGTGGGAATCATACAAGACTCTATGACGATCTCGGGTCTACAGACCAACCTATACCAGTGTCACCAGAGAACTGCCATCTGACGTGAGGTATAATATCATCTGGTAGTTCTCGGCGAGTCCGTCCAGTGTACCCAGTCTCCACTGAGCACCCGTATACTATCTCTGATGTCAAAAACCTATGGATATGGGATCATCCATTGCCCATCTTCATGGGTCGAGAAGCATACGCTAGTCTACTCTGGTATATCGATGCCCTGTCTCGATACACCTACGATTAGGAACATTTGAAGGATGTACTTAGCGACTATACTGTCCCCATTAGTATGATCTGCATCATAGTCCTGGTAGTCAAGTACTCATCCTAAGGGTTTTATCAACATGTAACATAGAGGCAATCAGAGTACATGTTAAGTTAAAGTGCAACCAGATAGCATACTACCATGTTGAGCAAGAAAGTCCTCCATATATATGTCTAAGCATCCACTACAATATACATCGTATGTACAGTAATGGCCTCTAGGGCATACATATCACTAACATCCGCTCACTATCTTTCTGAGTCAGAACCCTGAAAGTAGTATCCAGAAGATCCGTTGCCTCAAAAATGGTAACAATGGACCACCACGTCCTTAAACTGGCCATGGACCGAGATGTCCCTAAACTAATAATGGACCGAAATGTCCTTAAACTAGGGCGCCGCCTCAAACATGGTGCATCGCCCCAAATACGGCGATATCCTTTCTTGAGATCTATATTGCAATCAAAGCTCCAATGGCGAAGACTGCAACTCAAGTCCTATTGGTAAACCGATGATAAAAAAAGGTATGTCCACAAGTAAAATGGGCACGGATGAAAACCCGAAAGGACGCTGTGAGTAAAAACAGCAGGGCTACCGACGAGTTTGTGAAAACCCGGAAGGGCCAATCTCGTTAAAAAAACGGTATGTCCATAAGCAAAATGGGCATGGATGAAAACCTAAAAAGGCGCCGTGAGTAAAAACTGCAGAGCTACCGGCGAGTTTGTGAAAACTCGGAAGGGCGCAATCTCGTAAAATTTTCACTTACGAGATCCTCTCAACTCGCAAGGAGAACTCCCCCTATGAGACCTTCACGGCTTATAGGATTCAAAAGCCTTAAGCTATAGGCACTTAAACCTGTTCTTAAGCCATCATATCACCCAAGTTGCCCTACAGATGGTCTAATATTGGCCCTTGTATATAATCCACGGGCACAAATAAATATAACCCTCACCTAGTTCCCCCAATGGAGCGAAATGTCCTTATATGGTGAATGACACTTGCAAGTCCCCTCGACTTATAGGGAGAAAACACTCTTGTAAGATCCTTGCGACTTGCAAGGGAGAGCACGCACTTAGGAATCCCTACGATTCCTAAGGAGAAAATACACCTACGAGATCCTCACGACTCGTAGGAAGAAATAACTTTATGAGACTCTTACGGTTTATAAAGTTGAAAAGTCTTAGTTGACATGATCCTAACCCTGTTTACTAAACCATCTTTTTTCAAATCGACAAAGGCAAATGATGATTCGCTCCTGGCAATATTCCAGTCGCAGCAATGTTGATGCTTGAACAGGTGTCAAACTTCAAGTCCTTTCAAGGCAAATGATGATTCGCTCCTTGCAATATTCCAGTCGTAGCGATGCTGATGCCAAGATTGGTATCAGATCTTAAGTTCCATACTCGCAATAAAAAATCAGCGAGCAGAAAAAATGCATATAAAAATAGCCGAAATGTTGGGGCAACTCGCAATAAAAATCAACGAGCAAAAAATGTGCATATAAAAACAGCCGAAATGTTTGGGCAACTCGTAATAAAAAGCAGTGAGTAAAATTATAAAAATAGCCGAAATGATTGGGCAATCATAACTTTTATGATATAAAAAGCTGAAAAAATAGAGCATCGCGGAAATAAATAAAAAAAATAAAAAATAAAAAATTTCCTCTGCCATGCAGGTGAGTCTACACCGACCCCTGTATACAATCTATGGGCATAAATGAAAAAAAGGAACCATATTTTACCACCAGGCTCCATCAAAGGGAGCACAAATGAAGAAAGAGAACCATATTTTACCACCAGGCTCTGTCAAAGGGAGAGCCAGATCTCGACGGCAACATCCACAGTGTAGAGATCAGTTCGGCGTTCATTCTCATTCCAGCAGGATGCAGACGCAACAAAGGCTCCAAATAGCCGTAACAAAAAGGAGTGACGGCAAAATCCCAGCTCCAACCAAACATTCTTCTCGTTACAGCAGACGTAATGTTAACAAAGGCTTCAAATAACTGAAACAAAAAGGAGTGACGGCAAAATTCCAGCTCCAGCTTGACATTCTTCTCGTTACAGTAGAAGCAATGTCAATAAAGGCTCCAAATAGCCGAAGCAAAAAGGAGTGACGGCAAAATCCTAACTCCAGCTTGACATTCTTCTCGTTATAGCAGACGCAATGTCAACAGAGGCTCCAAATAGCCAAATCAAATCGAAGCAATGACATATTCCTAGCTTCAAGGTCTCGACGGCAAGTCATATAAAGCTCAAGAGACTATCGAAGATCATTCCACACCAGCGCGGAGTGGTTATGACTCATTGGGGCTCCAAACTGAGCCTAACCTTAAGTAAAAAGTGACATGGCAAATTCCTAACGCTTGCTCTTCCGACGGTCATATAGCTTGAGGAGATTACTTGAAGATGTCTTGTCCAGCCCCCGAAGGGATTAGAGACACGACAGTCGCGGGGTACTCGAACAACAGCTTAAAGACTGCATATCGAGGAATACATCAGCCAACGCGATAGTACTACGGACCAAAACCCTAGTACCACAAAACCTAACGGACCTCTGTCGCAAAGAGTAGGGGTTATCTAAATATAATGTTAGGATATGTTTTCCTGTAAACCCAAGGGAGGAAAACTAAACAAACTCTGAAATGAGTCCATAAACTAGAGACTCCGAAATGAGTGAATAAACTAAACAAACTCTGAAATGAGTCCATAAACTAGAAACTCCGAAATGAGTGAATAAACTACAAACTCTGCAATGAGTACATAAACTACTTTACGCCAAGTCAAGACATCGAATGAAAGAGAAGTTCTATTATGAAATGAAATACGTCTTTTATTCATGAATTTAGGTGAATACATTTATTCAGGGATCAAAATGAATACAAAAAGAAGAGAATATACAGCAACAAAAATTTCTAAGTCGGCGGATGGTTCAATAAGCCAGTAAGTTCGTCATTTTTCCACTGGACTTCTGTTTCGAGCTCTATCAGTGCCGCAAGACGAGTCCCTGCCTGTGTCTGTTGATTCTGGTATGAAGAAAACCGACTCTCAAGCTCCTTCTCGGCGACCTTGTGGGCTTCAACCATCTCACGTGTAAAAATAATGGCTTTGTCAAGAGGCACCACCTCTGTAATGGCTTCTTGAAGCACCCGCCAAATTTCGTATGCATGAGTGGTCTTGATAGTGAGTTGGGCTTGAAGCTCCCCTAAAGCCTTTGAAGCCAACTCCCTTGCCGAAAACTTTCGGTTGAGCCTTTTCTCGCACGACTGGAGATTGGCTGTACATCGTTCGATCCAGCCATGCAGGCTCCCCTTTACAAACAAGATGTCGGAAGGGAGGCGTATGCATTCAATCCCATGTAGACAGGCCTCTACTTTGCGGCAGTACTCAACCCAGGTACGCACCAATGCCTCGTCATGATAAGTGGCAGGAACAGATAAGAAAGTGTTGGCTTCAGCAGCGAATTCTTCGGCCATGACAAAAGTACCAGCGTGAAGGTCTTCAATGAGAGCCGCCAACGAATAAATGCCTGTTTTTCCATGCTCTGAGACACGCGTCGGGTATAAGGGCTCGGCGGCATGAAAATCCGGGACTCTAATGGAGTCAGGGCTGGCAAAGCTGTGAAGATATATGTGCAGTCAGTTGTATTTCCAAATATAGAGTAAACAAAACGATGCCAAGGATAAAGCGTCACTTACCCACAGTCATGCAAGGCGGGTTTGAGAGATCCTCAGGTCCATCAAGAATCTCGACTTCATCGTCGGTTTGCAGAACTGTGGTTTAAAATGAAGGGCATATCAGCATCATTATAAAAATATAAAACAAAAAGGGTAAAAGAATACCGACCTTGGCCAGAAGAAAGGACTATGCTTTGTGGAGTAATCGCTTGTGGGGCCGCCATGTCAAGCAAACGCTGGAAGGTTTTCCTCGGAGAAAGATCCACGATGGAAGCCACTAGCTCCCGCAATTCTGAGGGAAAGAAAGGTTCAGATAACGGAGGGGTCGTTAAACAAAATGTATATGTATATAAGATTATCTTCGATACTTCGCCCGTCCTGAACTGGAGGGATAGCAACTTCGGCAGCCTCCTCTACACTCTCAGGTGCATCACTGAGGATATTTGTGAAAGCTATATCCGGTGTGGCAGTCTCCAAAAGAGGGACAAAACTCGCCGCTGAAGGCCCCAAGGCGGGGATAACGGTTTCAGCATCTCTTTTACACCCTCCGGTGCATCACTAGAGATATCCATGGGATCTATAGCCGTCGAGACCACCTTTGCTGGAGGAGTAGACGCTGAAGGAACAGAAGCCACCACCGGGAGCTCCATAGCAGGGATACCAGCTTCAATAATCTTCTTTACACCCTCCGGTGCGTCACGAGAGATATTCGTAGAATCCACATCCATGGCGCAATCTGGGCTCGAAATTACTCCCGCTGCAGAAGGCCTTACAATTTTAATAATAATAATAATAATAATGCAACATGAAAGTAATAAAAATTATTTGCTGAAAAGGACAAGAAATATACATACCAATACCCCAAGGATCTTGAAGGATGTTTTGTTCGAGCCGCTGCGCTTTTCTGTTCAGATGCGCTCGTCGGGCTTCAATCGAAAATGGATCCCTACCCGCTTTCAAAGAAGCTTCATCCTCAGAGGCATCCTACACCAGATGTTTCAAAGCACGTTCCCCTTCTAACATCAAAGGAGTTATCGATAACATGGCTAGAGCCAGATCAACATCATGAAATACGACAGCGGGAAGTTTTCCTTTCCTGGACGGAACGTTTTCGCCTCATCTTGTGAGCGCTTTAAAGCCTCGGCCAACTGCGCGGCTTCCTCGGCAGATGAACCAGGAAAGAGAAGACCGTCGTTCATCTCCTGCGTAGATATTGGCTTATCCTGAATAAAGGGCTCGGATTCAACCAAAGTGTCGAGTAGGCCGGCGACCGATTTCTTTCTCCTTTTGGAGCCTGTGCTAACACTAGTAGAGGAGCGCTTCCTCCCCTTCGGCGCTTTTGCGCGGAGTTGCCCAATTTCACTTTCGGTATCACCCTTTGGCGACACCACCACTGGTGCTTTATCAGGAGCATCTACCTCGGCTCTAGTACGTACCGGCATACCAGCAGTATGGGATAAGCACTGGACCGCTGTCCCTCAAAGGAGGGCGAACAACCGACCGCGGCCGCAATGGAGCGCTGATAACTTGAGCTGGAGAAGGAGCTCTATACTCGAAAAGCACCCATCTCTCTTCTGCGATGATGGGACTGACCCGATGGCGATACCAACCCTTGAAGGGTCCCAGGGGCCTTGGAAGATAGTTGGGCTCCGGGATCATGAAAAGTGAGCCCGTATTCAACAGCATGAAGTGATGGATAATATCGCGGGCTACCTCCAGAGAGGGAGTAGGCTCAACTAGAAAGACTTCGAGGGGGACGCCCTGATTGTAGCCTAACTACTGGGCGAAGCGATGCGGATTATACCTCATAAAGAAGGTAGTATCATTCCGGCGGAATACCAGATACCCTGGCCCGATTGAGTATAAGTGCATGATCTCTTTGGCTTTAAAGCTGGAACCCCATTCTTTGATAAATCAAACAACTATTGAACCGGTCCCGTAGGAGCAGAAAGGACTCGATCACTAAAGACCATCCCGCCTTCGTTTGAATACAGATTAAGTAATACGTGCAAAGCCCCTAGCTAGGTCGTGTCAGGAGCGGAAGCATTAACCAGCCTCATAATCCGTGGGAATGTGTACAACTCATAGAAAGCAGGCCGCCGATGCACTGTAAATGCCCCTAACACGTGCATCTTGATCCACGACGTGAAGTAGTGGAGGGAGAAGTTCATGGTATCCGCACCTGGGTTCGAAGTATTGGTGGTAGTGCCTAACCCGTGATATAGATGCGACAATCCCGCAACACCAACAGCTAATCGTGCTCCTTCAGCTATGCGATGAGCAGGTTAGAAGACGGAGGCTCTCATGAAACGTCGATGCATCGGCATAGCGAACCAGCTAAGCCAGACACTTATAAAGCCGACAAAGAAAGTTTCTTCGTCCATGCCAGGGGCCGCGATCTCATCAAAAGCCACGACCGACGAGATTGGAATATAAAACTAAGGCATGTCTTCTTCTTTGGCCGGTAATTTCTTCAACCCGAATCCAAAAAATCTTCAATTTTCGCGAATTTTGGAGCCTTCTTGGATAAGACATCCTCGCGGAGAAAACAGGTAATGAAAGCGTCAAAAGTGACACCTTGTCTTTCCGATGTCACGAAAAGTTTTTCAAAAATACCCAGGGCTTTGATTAGACTCGGGTGCTTATGATGAACGGCGTTCTCAGTCGTCACTCCATAAAGCATAGCGGGAATCGTAGCAAAGACGTACCCATCAGGAGGCAGTAACTCTTCGTAATGCTCTCCCCTGATCGGCAACCCTGAAATTTCACGAAACTCCTCCAGTGAGATCGAGACTTCGCGATCCCCTAGCAAGAACGTGTTTGTGGGAAGATTCCATTGGTTCAAGAAAGTCTTGACCCACCAAACGTGAGGAGCGTGATAGTAGAATAATGACGCATATACTGCTTGGTACAACCTAGCCTTCTGCAGTTGTGCGCGTTGGGCGGAGAGAATGTATCGTGCCCAAGAAAGGTAGCCTACTGGATGGTGCGGGGTAACACCTACCTTATATACTTGCCCCCAGGGTCGAGCTTCACCCTGACATATCCGGCGTCCCAAGATATCAATGGCCATCATAGGTTGATTAGGTATCCCAGTCGTTGACGGCTCAAGCCGGCCTGTGGGGGTCCAATTAACCGCTTCCACCGCATAAACCGTACGCGGATGCTCTATCAATGACATCGAGCGGATAAGTTCTGTTGGCACTTCACAAGCAAAGCTACGGCGGCCCCTGATGATATGACCTTACTACACACCCCCACAAGAGAAGACTCGTATGGTTCTTGTCATGCGCCCTAATCATCGCCATAACTTCCTCGTCCGATGGCGATTGCGGAAAAGCGACTTCTGAGTGAGTGTAAGGAAAGTAAGAAAGTGAGGCCATCGTTCCTGAAATAAGAGAAAGGAAAACCCATTAAAAAAACATGATGTTTGTTTCGTGGGACCACGGCCTGCAAAACCAATAGACCCCACAAAATCAATATGGCGGCTCACCAATGATGAGGCAAGATAATCATTACGAGAATCAAAAAGGATTCTCATTAAATAGACACTGAAGTTTAAACAACTCTTAGCACCCTAAAAAAATGATGAAAATGATGAGTTCTGTTAAAATTCCCAACGAATTCAAATCTGTGAAAATGAGGTTAAAACCCTAAAAAGAAGATATGCTCAAGAACACCAGGGAATAAATTTTCCAAAAGGCTTCTGATACTTTCAGAGCTAACCTCTTTAATAAGGAATCAAAGTCCTTTAAACGATGAAATTAAATTCCAGAAACCCCCATGATGGGGAAACGAAGAAATGGAATTAAATTCCAAAGATCCTCAAAGATCAGAGAAGAAACGCCCGATCTTCGAAGACATCAGGGCTTACTACACAAAAATTATGTCTTTTTGGATCTCTAAGAGATCGGTTCCAGAAAAGAGCAAAGCTCTTGCGATGGATTTAAAATCCAGAGAAAATTAGAGAAAAGGGTTTCTTGTTCCTAAGAGACAAATGTCGTTCAAGATCTTTACCCAAAAGAGTTCTTTTTGACAGAGTTTAACTCTGAAATTTCAGCGGGCAGAGAACTAAGCTCTGAAAGGAGAATTAAATTCTCAAGAGAAAAACTAAGGAAGAAGACGAAGAAACAGTGACCATCTCAAGGGCCAAGCCCTCGCATTTATAAGATATGATGGGAGCGGTTCATCTCTCCGTTCCCCTAGGCAATCCAACGGCTGTAAAAGTGGACAGCGTTGCACTCACGTGCAACCCACGTGAGAGCAACGTTGTGGGGGCATTTGTTCCCTCATAAAAAAAAGAATGATGAAAGAAAGAAAGGGGGAAACTCCCCACTATTCAAGTCTCACGTGTTAACATGTGAGCGCCTATATGCAAAGCATATAGGCATTGTTGTTTACCGCCGAAAACAGAGACGAAACCGCGTAGGTCGTCTTACCTGAATTTGGGGACAGATGCTATTTGGGTTTATCCGTCCACCTCTCCGAAGATGCCAGGTTGATTTATGGCATCGTGTATCGGAGGTTTGGACGGATGCGGCCGTTATAGCAGACTTCGTCAGATTCCCCCTCGTTTGTGAGGGGTTTTTGATTGTGGGAACGCTCTTCCCTATAGACGCAAGCCCCTGCAGTTAATTATGTTACCGCATCGCGATAATCACTTTCTTCTGGTACAGAAGTTCACTTCGTGTCGTGTGTGTTTTTATTTGTTTAGGTTGCCCGTGGATTGTATACGGAGACTAATTTATGTTGTTGCTCGTAGGACGTGGATTAGTCTAAATCCGTATATATTAGATTTTAGTTTGGGTTGATTTAAGGATCGTTGATCTATTTTGAGATCAAGATCGACTTAAATGTTTGTGAGCAGTTGGGGCTCGATTGGTTTTTTGTTAAGGATATGGTCGAGTAGGTAAACCTCCTCAAGCTCTCGCGAAGGATTTGAAAGACCTTAAAGCAGTACTATTGACTTTGTGTTGTTAACTCCCTTCCCGTAAGAGTAGCACAAAAAGAGGGATTAGCATTATTGACCCCATGAGAAACCACTAACACCTTCCTCATTGGGGCTCCGCGCACTGGGAAAAGGCTTCTGCGTAAGTTCAGAAATAAAACCAGCATTCTTAAGACCAAAGGGTCGGGCGGAAAAAGTGCTTCGGGTACTACGGACCCTCTGCCATCCATTGCAGCAGAGCCGTTTCATGAGCGTTCAAGGGAGGAGTAGTGAATATTTACTCAAGTTAAGGCTAGAAGTGCTAATGTCGTCAGCTATATGATAAGTTAGTCCAATTTGAGACTAAGATCTATTTAGCATGGTGTTAGGATCATTTTTGTTTCAGATCCAACAAGAGAGCATTTGGGGCTCTGTTGTTTTAGTTTAAGGACGTTTCGGTCCCTTATCGCCGTTTTGGAGGCGAAGTTGTAGTTTGAGAATATTTCGGTCTGTAGATCACCATTTTGGAGGTGAGGCTTTAGTTTAAGGACGTTACGGTCCGTTGTTACCGTTTTGGAGGCAACGTTTAGTTTGAGGACGTTTTGGTCTGTAGATCACCATTTTTGAGGTGATGCTTTAGTTTAAGGACGTTACGATCTGTTGTCGCCATTTTGGAAGCAACGTTTAGTTTGAGTACGTTTCGGTCAGTAGATCACCATTTTTGAGGTGAGGTTTTAGTTTAAGGACGTTATGGTCGGTAGATCACCTTGCGCACATGTATTTGTTACGTATCGGGATGAGCAACGATGATATGGAACACATCCAGTTTGTGATGTGGTTTGATCTGGGATGTGCACGTCAGCTTGGGAAGTGCAACAAAAAGCAGTTGGCTGTCGGGACTCACCATCTCTCTGAAGACGTTGAGGAATTACAACGACATGTATCAGAGGTGTAGAGAGATGTACCCTTGAACCAATTCCCCTATTTGAGGAAAAAAAGAGTTGGTGGTCAACCCAGAAATCATTAGTCGTATTTTGAGACTAAGATTTGCTGGGGGAATGTGGGACGAATATCGTCTTGGGATATCATCAGTTGAAAGATCGATAGTCGTTTCTGGGACTAAAATCAATTTGGAAAGTAGTGAGCACATATGCTCGGTTGATCTGAATTAAGGACCAAGCCAACTTGGGCTTGGTCCACTCTGATTTCTTTTTATTTTGAAAAGGAGTGCTAAGCACTGGTTTGGGCTCAGTCCCCTTTTTTTGTGCAAAAAGGGCTGAGCGCTTATGTAAGTTCTGACGCTCATACTTTACTCTCTTTTTTGTCTCTATATGGAGTGTTGAGCACTATTTATGGCGCCCACGTGCAAAGCACGTGAGGCGCTAGGCGCTAGGCGCTGCCTGGGGAATGCCAAGCCCTTTTATATTCCGTGGCGCCAACGTAAGGGACACGTGAGGCGCCGGGCGCCGCACCACTGAGTGCTAAGCACTCCTTATTTTGTAGCGCCCACGTGAGGGGCACGTAAGGCGCCGGGCGCCGCACTACTGAGTGCTAAGCAGTCATTATTTTGTGGCGCCTACGTGAGGGGCACGTGAGGCGCTGGGCGGTGATTTTTCCTTGTATATTTTATTCTAAGGAGTTCAATTTCCTTGTTCTTTTCTGAATCTTTGATCTTCAAGAACAAGTTCGTCCCCGTGAGAATTAAATTCTCAACTTGTGGGAGACTTGTCTTATGGATCTTAGATCCAGAGAAAGAACTTTTTAAAAGGGTTAAACCCTTCAATAGGTAAACAAGATACTTTGATCTCTCTTCTTTTTTATTTACCTAGAGTTTTTTTTCTCTGAGAAGGGAAATCTTCTTCTTTTTTGAAGCTTACTGCTTTGTTTTTTCCGAAGCTTATGGGGGGTTCCTCTGTTATATTTAGAATGAGGGATCATTGGTCGTTGGAATCCACCATCTCTCCGGCGACGCTGAGATATTACAGCGCCATGTATCGAAGGTGTGGAGAGATGTACCCTTTGAACCATGTCCCACTCATTAGGGGGAAGAACAGGTTGGAGCTTAAACTCCTAACTGCTGAAAAAGGCTTCTTTGCGTTCGCCCACGTGCGTCGCACGTGTTGGGTGCATGTGCGGCGGATTTGGCGAGCGCACGTGCGTCGCACGTGTTGCACACTTGGCGGGCGCACGTGCGTCGCACGTGGCGCTTGTGCATATATGCATCATGGGGGCAGCTAAGGCCCTAGCTTGGAGAACTAAGCTCATATGGAGAACTAAGCTCCTTTGAGGATTGAATCATTGCATAGCGGGTGCATGTGTGTTGCACGTGGCGGGCGCACGTGCGAGCACGTGGCGGGCACATGTGCGTTGCACGTGGCACATATGACGCTTGCGCATATGCGCATTATGGGGACAGCTAAGGCCCTAACTTGGAGAGCTAAACTCATTTGAGAATTGAATCCTATTTTTTCTAAGAAGTATTCTCTCTTATTTATATGGGAGTGGTAGAGAAAGGATTTCTCTTTTTCCCGATGTGGGACTAAAAATGTATCCCCCATGTTGTAGAGCATTACTTAGATTACATGTGTATAGCATATTTGCTCATAAATTTTGATTCCGGATGAATTATGAGGCCCATAATATATCAAATCGAAGGATTTTTTGAGACGCTTTTGATACCATCAGAATTTAGCTGATTTTCATTTGAGAGTTTGTCAAAATACAGCCCGGAAAATACTGGTTTGCATTTTCTTAAGCGTATCGCTGTCATTTGATATCTTGGGCTCTTTTACGCAAAAAATTTTGGCAGGAACAGCTGCAATTAAGCTGCAAATAGGCTAAACAAGCCTCATGTGTTATACATGTGATCGCCAATATGCAAAGTATATAGGCGCTGCAATTAAGCTACAAATAAGCTAAACAAGCCTCACGTGCTAACACGTGAGCGCCTATAAATAGGCGCTGCAATTAAACCGCAACTAGGCAAAACCAGCCTCACGTGCCAACACGTGAGCACCTAAGCGCTGCAATTAAACTGCAAGCCTCACGTGTTAACACATGAGGAAACCTCCTTGCGTAGAATTAAATTCTACTTAATAAATTAATAAACCGTTGGATCAAGAATCCAACGGTGATTAAATATAGAATTAAATTCTATTGGAGAGAATATTTTCTGTTAAACAGAGTGTTAATGGATCAAATATCCAAAATATTTCCTATATCTTCCTAAACAGAAAAAGATTATACTCTGTTAAATTGAGCACCCTTGGATTAAAAATTCAATGGTGATTAAAATGTCACCGCTTGATAGAATTTTATTCTATATATGGGAGAATATCCCCAATCTTGTTAAAAACAAGAACAATATGTTCTATAAAAATAGAAGTCCTTGGTTCAAAGATCCAACGATGGATAAAATTCCCCAAATCAATTCTGAAACCAATTAAATCAATTGGGATCTCTCAATGAGAGATTTTCTGAGAATTAAACAAACTTCTTTCCACTATATAAAGAGCCTGAGACTTCAAGTCTCAAAGGGACGGAGAGACATGCACACATAGAGAGGAAACAGTAGTAGAGACAGAAAAAAGAGAATTTGATTCTCAGTGAAAATTTGTTTCGTCAGAACATACTAGGTAAAAAGAAGAAAAAACACAGAGATTGTTTCATCCCTTCTTTGCCTCTCTAAGGGTTTAACCCTTCATACAAGAACTTAGTTCTTCCTCTGGTGGAGATCTGCAAAAGCAGATCTCCCCACAAGTTAAGAATTTAATTCTCATCGGGGAGATTCTATCATAAAGATTTAAAGCCTAGGAGAAAGAACTGAGTCCAAAGAATTTAATTCTTACAAAAACATATGGGAATTTAATTCGTCTGAAAACTAGGGTTTAACCCTATATAAAGAATTTGATTCCTGCACAAACAAGAGGAGAACTTGATCTTTCAGACGATGATAATAATTTGAGACCTTCCAAACCCAAAGCCAAATGACTAGAAATGTCATTAATATGAGATCAAAATCTCCAAGAATACAGAAGAACAGCCTGGTGATTCGTTAGTGTTTAACACTATAATGAGACCTCACGTGTTTTCCATGTGGGTACTTCTAATGAATAAAAAGAAAAGGTTAAGACCGCCTCACGTGTTTTCCATGTAGGTACTTCTAATGAATAAAAAGAAAAAGTTAAGACCGCCTCACGTGTTTCCTACACGAGTGCTTAAAAGAAGAGCAAGGAGCACTTCCTAAGGCAGTCACGTGGTTTGCACGTAACCCCTAATCAAGTGCCTAGCACTTCTGTATAACAGGGGAAATAAAAACCCAAAGAGCAGGGCCCGTATTTGGGGCGCCTCACGTGTTTCACACGTGAGCGCCACGAGAACCAAGTGCTTAGCACTTATATAAAAAGGGAAAATAAAACCCAAAGAGCAGAGCCCGTATTTGGGGTGCCTCATGTATTCACATGTGAGCGCCTCTAGAGTTTAGTGTTTAACACTGATTCAGCGCCTCACGTGGGATACACGTGAGTGCTGCATATACCAGTGCTTAGCACTGTTGGGTAACTATGGAGACCCAGACCAAGCCCAAATTGGCTAAGTTTTACCCAAGGTCAAAACCTCTTCGATTTCCAATCAACCGAGCCCCCTGCGCTTATGATTCCCCAAATTGATCTTAGTCTCAAACATGACTAATGATCTCTCATGATGATATCTAAAACGAGATTCATCCCATGTCTTCTAAAGTAATCTTAGTCTCAAATATGACTAATGATTCTTAGGTACAATAACCCATTTTCCTTCAAATACGGGATTTGGTTTTAAGGGTACATCTCTCCACACCACCGATATATGTCGTTGTAATTCTTCAACGTCTTCAGCGAGATGGCGGGTCCCGACAACCAACAACTCTTTGGTACACTTCCAAATTGACGTGCACACCTCAAATCAGACTGCACCCCAAATTGGGCACATTCCATATCTTTATTATTCACTTCGTCACGTAACAAATACACGTGCACGCAAGATGAATGATGGACTGAAATATCCTTAAACTAAAACTTCGCCTCAAACATGGCCATAATGGACCGTAATATTCTTAAACTAAAATAATCGAGCCCTAATGCTCATATGTTTAAGTCGATCTTAATCTCAAACCAGATTAATGGTCCTTAAATCAACCCAAATATAATAATATATGGATTTAGATTAATCCACGCCCTACGGGCGACGACATAAATTAGTCTCCGTAAACAATCCACGGGCAACCCAAAATATAAAAAACACACACGACACGAAGTGAACTTCTGGAGCAGGAGAAAGTGGTTATCGCGATGCGGTAACGTAATTAACTGCAGGAGATTGCACCTGCAGGGAAGAACGTCCCCACAATCAAAAACCCCTCGCAAACGGGGGAATCTGATAAAGTCTGCTACAACGGTAGCATATGTCCAAACCTCCGATATATAGTGCCATAAACCAACTTGGTATCTTCGGAGAGGTGGACGGATAAAACCAAATAGCATCTGCCCCCAAATTCAGGAAAGACGATCCATCCCAGTTCGTCTCCGTTTTCGGCGGTAAACATTCTCTACCTGTCCAGCGGGACTTTCGAGTTTAGAAGTGCTGCCGGGTAGGACTTTGATTTGATCTGTTTGATTTCTGCTTTATTTTGCGGGATTTTGAATTTGAGAGGAATATGGAATTTGGATTTTGTCTTGCATCAGCATTGCTGCACTGGAATAATGCCAGGATTTACTCATCATTTTCCCTAGGAGGACTTAGGATTTGGTTTTTGGGTCGACATCAGCACCGCTAACACTGAAGTGTTGTGCCAGGAGCGACTTATCATTTGCTTTTGGGAAGACTTAGGATTTAGGTTTTGGGTCGGCATCAGCACCGCTAACACTGAAGCGTAGTGCCAGGAGCGACTCATCATTTGCCGTTGTCCGTTGGGAAGCGATGGCTCATTAGACAGATTAAATTCCTATCTCCTAAGACTTTTCAATTTTATGAGCCGTGAGAGTCTCATAAAAGCATTTTCTTCCTACGAGTCAAAAGGATCTCGCAGGTGTACTTTCTTCCTAGGAATCGTGCGGATTCCTAAGTGTGTTGCTCCTTTGTGAGTCGTAAGGATCTCACGCGGGGATTTTCTCCTCACAAAGTTGAGAGGATTTCGCGAGTGTATTTCATCTCTATTTCACGAGTTTGCACCCTTTGGGGTTTTCACGAACTCGCCGGCAGTCCTGCTTTTTTTTACTCAAGGAGCCCTTTCGGGTTTTCATCCGTGTCCGTTTTGCTTGTGAACATATTTTTTTTTAGCTTCATCGCCGGTGGGATTTTAAATGTAGTCTCGCCGGCAGGACTTGGGAGCGATAGGGGTCGTTTGTGCCAGTGGATTATATACAGTTTTACAGGATGCATGATCCAGACCGTAGGGCCGATGAGCTCAATTCGCCTGTGACTTGGAGCACTCATGCGTAGTATTTCTTGAGATACCGTCCAATGATGGGTGGCATGGGCCTTTCTCCCTCGGCATTTATCAGCTGGTAGGATCCTATATCAAACACTTTCTCGATGAAGTATGGTCCTTTCCAGTTTGGCTCGAATTTTCCCTTGGCATGTCGATTGGGGATGATCGGTCTTTTGAGGACCAATATTAATTTGCCTTTCTTAAATGCACGGAGACGAGTCATCTTATCATAGGCCCATGATATTTGGGTTCGGTACAGCTCCAGATTTTGCTGTACTGGGAGCCTCTTTTTCTCGAGCGTATCGAGCTCTTCGAGGCGAAGGAGGACATTTTCCTCCTCCGTCAAGCCATGCTGGACAGCCATTCTAAGGCTTAGAACTTTGACTTCGAGCGGGAGGATTGCTTCCACTCTGAAGAGTAGTGAGTATGGAGTGGAATGAGTTGGAGTACGATGCATGGTACGATATGCCCACAATGCCTCGTAGAGCTTGATATTCCAGTCTCTCTTACTGGCTGAAGTATTTTTCCTCAGGCGCTTGCATAGAGTCTTATTGAAGGTTTCGGCTAGCCCATTGGCTCTTGAATTATAGATGGAGCAATACCTCTAGTCTATCTTATGCTGAGTAGCGAACCTTGAGAGTTTGAAACTCTTGAAAGAAGGTCCGTCGTCAGAAATGATTTTTCTAGGTGTACCGAAGAGGTATATAATATTATGCCGGAAGAACGTCAGATATCTTCTGTCTTGACTTCTTTTAGAAGGACTCCTTCAGCCGATCTGGAAAAGTAGTTAGTTGCGGCCAATATGAACCAGTGGCTTTTAGATGATGGCGGATCAATTGGACCAACTATGTCGGTGCCCCAAACTTCCAAGGGCCATGACGCCACCATAGGATGCAGCGGATTGAGATACTTATGAATGAAGTCACCGTGAATTTGGCAGAGATGATACCTCTTCATATGCTCTTTGCAATCTGTTATTATGGTAGGTCAGTAATACCCAAGCCATTTAATTTGAAGCCGCATTTTGGGGCCAGATTGGTGAGCTTCGCGGACGCCCGAGTGAACTTCTTTCATGACCTTTTGGGTTTCGGCCGATGACAGACATCTGAGCCAGAGTTGGTCGTATGATCTACGGTATAACGTATTATTTACAAACACGTATCGGAGAGCTCTCTTCTTCAGCTGAATCCTCGCCGATTTTTCTTTGGGCAGCTTGTCGTATCGGAGGTACTCTATGAAGGGTTCTCTCCAATCAGGCTCGTCTTGAATGATCAGAACTCTTTCGGCAAAATTTCTCTTTTGTTATGCACTTTCCTCTTCTCGTAAAGAGACCGGGGGCAGAATTTTCCGGCTTTGACTATGATCAGAATTTCGTCTATGTCAGGATCAACCAGCTCTTTGTCTAGGCAAGCGAGTAAGTCGGCTTTTCCGTTCAATGCCCTAAGGACTCTCATTAGTTCGATGTGAGTGAACTATTTCATGAGTTTCACCATCCGGCTTCTGTATCGAGCTAACTCGAGCTTATATATCTTATAGTCACCGCTCACCTGGTTGACAATAAGCCAGGAGTCACCGTAAACCCGTAGCTGAAAGATTTCCATTTCTATGGCGAGCTCTAGACCAGCTATCAGAGCTTCATACTCAGTCTCGTTGTTTGTACAAGGCTCGGTAAGAGCAAAGGAACATCATAGGGTTCTCATCGATAGCGTGATGAACACCAATCCTATCCCTGCTTTTATCTGCGGGATGCTTGATTTGCTGGAGGTCTTTATTGATGAGGCCCCATCGAAGTAGAGCTCCTAACATAGCTCGTCATCCTCGAGGTACATCACTTGTTCATTGGGTAACTCACAATTGAGCGGTGACCCTTCTGGTATGGGATGAGCAGTAAGGAAGTCGGCTGGGGCTTGTCCTTTTACTGCTTTCTGAGAAGTATAGACTATGTCGAACTCTTGCAGTATGATAGTCCATCTTGCCATTCTGTCGGCTAAGCTTGCCTTGGTTATTAAGTGTTTAAGCGGGTCGACCTTGAAGATCAGCATAACCCGATGAGCGAGCAGATAGTGTCTCAGTTTCTTCACAGCGAATATCAGAGCCAGACATTGCTTTTCGATCGGGGAAAGTTGTGTTCCGCCCCAACTAAAGTTCAACTGAGGTAGTAGAGAGCATTTTCTTTTCCCTCCTCGTTGTTCTGGGCAAAGAGCGCACCGAGTGTCTTATCTAGCGTGGCAGTATAGAGAATCAACGGCTTATTTAGAATAGGAGCAGCAAGCACTGAAGAGTGCAACATGTACTGTTTGATACTTTAGAATGCTTCTTAACATTCGACATCCCAGACAAAGGAAGCTCCATTCTTCATGAATTTTGAGAAAGGTCGACATCTCCCCAATAGGTTCGAGATGAAACTTCGTATGTAAGCAAGTTTATTTTGAAAGGATCTTAGCTGCGTCAGATTCTTTAGAGGAGCCATCTCCATGATGGCCTTTATCTTTGATGGGTCAACTTCGATCCCCCGATGTCGGAGTATGAAGACCAAGAATTTTCCCGACGACACACCAAAAGCGCATTTCAGAGGATTCATCTTCAGATCATGTTCCCTCAGTCAGGTGAAAACAGTCCTGAGATCTCGGATGAGATCGGCTTGACAACCAAATCATCAACATAACATTCGACGGCTTTATGGATTAAGTCATCAAAGATTTTGGTCATTACCCTTTGATATGTGGCGCCCGCATTCCTCAGTCCGAACGGCATCACCTTGTAGCTGTATATTCCGATTGGAGTTCGAAATATTGTGTGTTTCTCATCCTCGGACGATATTTCGATCTGATTATATCTGGACGAGCCATCCATGAAGGTGAACGGCTTGTAATTTGAGGTGTCGTCGACTATCATTTCTATAACTGGTAGCGGTAAGTCGTATTTAGGGCATGCCTTGTTGAGGTCCCTGAAATCGACGCAGACTCGGATCTGCCCATTTTTCTTTTTCACTGGGACGATGCATGTGATCTAGTCAGCATATTTCTTTTCTCTGATGGAACCAGCATTGATGAGTTTCTTGGTTTCCTCGATGACCTTTTCTTCCAGCTCCCTTCTCATTCTTCGACGAGCTTGTTTGACTGGCTTGACATTAGGAGAACTAGCCAGCTTATACACGTCTACCTCAGGGGAGAGACCAAGCATTTTTTTGTACGTCCACGCGAAACAGTCAGCGAACTCATGCAGCAGGGCGACTATCTGCTCTTTCATTTCCTCTGACAAGAGTGAGCTAATGTAGGTCGGCCTTGGATTATCGGGCGTTCCCAAATCAACCTCGGTTAGCTTGTCGAAGGTTGCTTGTCCTCCATCTTCGAACTCTCAAGGAGCTTCTTTTAGCTCGGCTATCTCGTCGTCATCATTTGACCTTTAGATGGCTTCACCAACATGGATCATGTAGCATGCTTTGGAATCGGGTTGAATGAAACCTATGCCCCGTCTATCTGGAATTCGTCCATCGATGAGTGCTCGGACTTGAGGCGGATACCATAGCCCCTCATAAAACTTCGCTTCGGATTTCGTTTGATATAACCGGCATCTGCACTTTTTAAAATATTCCCGCATCTCGGCCGCATAATATCTGGGGTTGAGGACGGCTCTTATGCCTCTCTCATAGGGAAGGTACATGACAGACAAATCGTCTGGATGTATGACAGGATTTGACCCATAAAGCAGAATGCCCTTCTATCCACTTTTCTTCCGGGAACGTAGAAAATTTGCAGTTGGTTCACGGTGAAGACTGACAATGCATCAAGCTCTTTGCACATCTGCTCCGGCACCCTTGTGACGATTAGAGATCCTTCCGTAATTTTGAAGGTCTCTCTTAGCTTCGCTTTTTGCACGAGAGCCCGATTTGCACAGCCGTTGCAAGAAGGATTCTCTTCTTCTGATTCTTCTGTGTCGCTGCCTAAACGAGGGCGAATTTTGCTGCCGGATGAGCCTCCAATATCATACTCGTCCGTATCTGTAACACGCTAGTTCATTTATACCATGTTCTATATTGAGTATTTTCTGTATCTTGTGGCTATTTCTTGATTTATTGTTTATTTTTGGTATGGATAGTATATTTGGTGTCTGTCTTTGATATCTGACCCGACCCGCATGCTTGAAACCCGTCTTGGTTCTTGATTATGTCTTATCCTTGCTAGTACAGAGAATCTGTGTACACATATATGTTCTATATACATGTATCATACATCTGACATCTGCATATAGTTTAAATAATACAATTATAACTAAATAATATATTTTTAAGTACCTAGCATGGCCTGCATCATACCTCATATCCTATGGTAGCATCCGTACATCGTGTTCACGCCCCGTTTAGTGAAACAGACTCATTTGTAGCGCTCTACGTGCAATTACGTGTATCCGTTTTTGGGATATGCATTTCCTTTAACCGGACATCGCATTTTGGTTTTGGTTGATACGTATATTATCCGTATTTTCAAACTATATTTTTAGACACAACCCGGATATGTTTCGGAGTATTTTTGTATTATCTATAAAACTTAAATATATGTATTATAATATTCGTTATATATTTTAACTCTTAATATATATTTTAAATATATTTTATATCTAAATCCTAACTTATCCTACCCTCTCTCTGATTCTCTCCTCTCAATATATATATAATATATTAAATATTATTTTTTTACCTAATATTCTGAAACCCACAGCCAATTCTCTTCTTCCCTCGTCTTCCCGCTTCACAGAAACCCTAACCCACGCCCGGGCCTTACCCTCATCACCGACCCCTCGCCACCACCCTCGCCCTCATCCCAACCTCACCTTCATCGTCGCCGACAACCCAAACCCTCATCATCCTCTCTCTCTTTCCCCAAGCCCCTACAACTCCCCGTCGCAACCTTAGCACCCGCAGAAACCCAACTCCCCGACCTCGTCTCCGTCACCCTCACCTTCGCCGTCAACCTCGACCTTCTCACCCTCGTATTCGCAACCGCCACCTCCACTCTTCTTCTCCCTCCAAAACCCCGAGCAAATCCCCTGCACACCCGACCTCAACCCAAGAAAACCCACTGCGACCATCTCCTCCACCGCCGGCAACTCGACGCCGTCACCACCCCGTCGTCACCCCCGTCATCTCCACTTCCTCTTCTTCCCTCTTTTCCCGAGATCCTCACCACCCCGACAACTAACAACAGAAACCCTAGCACCGCAACCCACTACCCATCGCCGGCAACCCCATCACCGGAGACCCACGACTCGTCGACAGCACCCCCTCGCCTCCTCTTCTTTGACCCCAAAACCTAGAACACCAAACCCCATCCCCTTTTCTTTTTCTTCTTCTCTTTTCTTTTCTTGCTTTCTCAGTTTTTCCGGTGATCGCCGGAGTCGCGCACTTCGCCGACGATTCGAGCGATCCAGTCGTCGTCCTCATCCAGCGTGGTCACGTTCTTATGTAGTCTGGTTCAATTCTATACGTGCATGTGTGCATCGCGACGTTTACCCGACGTCGAGTGCGGCGTACGTATCCCATAGTGAGATCCGATCGGGTAAGTTTATCTTGCTACATACTATGTCTATATATTTATACCCATATGAATAAAAAATATTACATGTAGTTTAATTGTGCATCCGATATTACAATTTACTGTTTTTCGATATTCGTTTGTATCCGTAATGTTTATTGCATATCTAGTTGCATGCCGGAATCTTATTATTTCATGTTACTGCTATATTAATATACCATGCTTGCTAGTGTGCATCATACGTAATCATGGACTTATAAAATGTTATCACAGATAGATACTTGTGCATCCGTGCATTAACCATATTTCGATACTCGTTACAGTTTTACTTTGGGTATTCGTTTGATCCATATGCACTACATGACTTGCCCTGATACACTACTTGACGTATTACCTTGATCTTGTTACTAATGCCAACAATCCTGACCTGTTGTCCTGACGGACGTAATTTGTTGTCTACATAGACAAACCCGTACCTTCTTGATTCTGTGTTGGCATTAGTTCTATATTATCAATACCTGCCTTGAACACATAATCTTGGAGGTAAGGGGAAATCAATAATGAAACATGACTTATAACTCGACAGTTCGATACTTATACTGATCAGTTTTTACGGGCTAGGCCAGCCCCGGGATGATACTATTGACATCATTCATCTGTACATGTTACCTGTTTACTGCTTAGCGGCACGTCTCGGATTTCAGCCCGAGAATCTGGACCGTGGTCCCGGGCATACACGGGATACTGTTGAGTTATATCGACGATTCCATTAAATTGATTTCACAAACTTTAGAGTAGATAATCCAGTAGCACAGTTTGGATTACCCATCGCACTTCATATACACATACATACATCACTGTTATATTCATGTTATCGATTTATACTCATGCCTGCATATCTGGTTACATCCTGGTTATTACTATTGTTTGATATTATGACGCACTAACGTCTGGGTTTTGCATGGCCCAGTTCCTCTATCTCTATCGCAGGCCGACCAGGAGTATTTTAGCCGTCAAGCCGAGCAGTGCGTATCATGTTAGTGATATCTACTTTAGTTTCTTTCCGCAACTTTTATTTCTTGATGTGAGCCCATATTGGGACGTATTTCCAGATGTTATTGTTTATTGGATTTTATCGTTTCCACTTATATATTTCTTGACTCTTTTATTCTGGCAGATGGACATGTATTAGATAGATTTTATATTTTACTGTTCTTGATATCCTTTATACAGCCATAATGTGACTGTGGAGAGATATTTTCTAGCCATATGTAGCATGGTTGGCTCTGTCACGTGCCGTAGTTAGCGCACTCTGGAAAGCGGGGAATGACAGTATTGCTACCAAAATGAGGGCGGGTTTTACGGAAGGATGGACTTCCATCGTCGGACTCATCAGTGTCACTGCCGAAACACGGACACACATGGGTTTTTTTCTTTTGAAAGTGACAACCAGCTCAGATTTGCTTTTGAGTTTCGGGATCGCTCTGTCTTTGGTCAGCTATGGCTCAGCGCTTTGGAGGTTCACAAAGTACCGAGAATCTTCGTATCGGAGTTCATGCATACCGAACGGATGGATGTCCCCGTCAATGCATCTTTCTTCGCCATTTTTGGTATACTTCATACACTGATGGAGAGTTGACGGAACAATGCCATAATCTTGAGGCCACGGTCGTCCCAGGAGGATCTTATAGGACGCGTCGGCGTCGATCACGTATATCTTAGCTTCGGTTTGCAGGTCCCCAAACCTGATCAGCAAAGCTATGGATACCAGAACTTGTTGGCAATTTTGATTGAAGCCCTGGATGACAATCCTCTCTCTTGACAGGTGTTGGACGTCCATTGATAAACTCTTTAGAGTCTGCAAGTTCATGATGTTCACTGAGGACCCCGGATCAATCAATAAGCGATTAATCCGATCTCCGTCGTTGTACCTTGTCACGTAAAGCAGTTGATTGTGTTCAGCTGTTCCCAGTAACATGTCTTCATCCTTAAATGTGACTGTAACTGTATGCAGAGTGTACTGGGCTTCTTTCATATTAATTTCCGCAAAGCGGGCTTGGTACCGCTCGGGGTTTTGTAGAGCATGAATGAGAATATCTATGAGATCCTTAGACAAAACCAAAGCATCTATGATGCTTAAGAGAGACGGAAGCTTTCGGAGATGAGCCAAGATATTATAATCCACTGGGGAAGGACTCAAGTCTTCATGAGCAAGCTCTCTTCCATCTTCTTCATTAGAGACTTGTTTTCCTTCCTTTTTGGGGTGTCGCCTTGATTTGGCGGTAGAGCTTTGCCACTTCTGAGCTGGATTTGGTTGGCCTTCGTGGCGAGCTTCTCGTCCTCTTCAGGAAAACAAAGTTATTCCTTAGATTTTCTACCAAGGTGGACGACATAGTAGGTCACTATAGGGATCTCGTCATCAGAGTCTTCTTCTAGCTCCTCCAGAATCTCAGCCGCTTCTACGGGGAAGAACTCCTCTAATTGAATTAGAGTTCTTTCCTTTTGTTCATAGTCTTCAAAGAAATTGATATAATTTTGAATGGTCAATCTCACTGCAGACTCTTTCTCACGTCGCGCTGCCCTTTTCTTCTTCTTGAGCTTTTTAGATTTTGAGCCTGATTGAGCCGAAATGGTAGCAGGAATGGTGGGCTCCTTCTGCCCCTCCCATTCTATTCTGGGCTCTTTTGGAAGTAGATTTAGTATTTTCTTCGTCTTATTGGACATGTGCATGCTCCATGAAGGTTGTGGCGATTCGGATTCATTTCTCGGGGCAGCGGATTCAGCTGTCTGCTCCCAAAATGCTTCAATTTCTGTCTGTATAAAGTTGGTGGTTGCAACTTGGTTGTTCACCAGCACACTCTTGGATTGCTCGATCTCTCCGGTCTTGTATTGCTTTTTGACCCAGTATTTGAAAATGTAGTAATCCTTGATCGCATGGTTCATTACTCTGTGGTACGGGCAATACAGGGGATCGTCGGTCATTTTTGCTTCGTGAGGTCTTTTCGACTCCGGCAATTATAGACCGTTGTTTTCTCAATCAGAGTAAAGCTCTGTTCAAATTTTGAAATTTGAAATGAAGCAGCGCTTCATAGCAGCGCCAGCGCTAAGAGTCAAAGACTCTGATGCAGTGCTCACGTGCAAAGCACGAGAGCGCTCGCGCTAGCAGCGCCAGCACTGAGAGTCAAAGACTCTGAGACAACGCTCACGTGCAAAGCACGTGAGCGCTACGCTAAGAGCGCTGCACTCTAAGCAGCGCACCACGTGCAAAGCACGTGAGCGCTAGCGCTAAGAGCGCTGCACTCTAAGCAGCGCACCACGTGCAAAGCAAGTGAGCGCTAGCGATAGAACAAAATGTTCTCGGCCCTTGGATCAAAGATCCAACAGACATGATTAAAAATCATCAATTGACCAGAATAAAATTCTGTTATGGAAACATTCCTCAGAATCTTTCCAAACAGGAAAGATTATGCTTTGAAAATCATAGCACTGTTGGATCAATGATCCAATGGTGATTAAAAATCACCAAAATACAGAATAAATTCTGTATGGGAAAAATTTTCCAATCTTATTAAAAACAAGAAGATTGCCTTTTGTAAATCAGAAGCTCTTGGATCGAAGATCCAACGGGAGAAACATCCTAAAATCAATTAGAGAAAAGATCTCCTTAACTGATTCAACAAATCAGCCTACCCTATATAAAGGCCCCAAGACTTCAAGTCTGAGATAGAAGAAACTCCCCATAAGTTTCATAGAGAGAGGAACCCCCCCCACAAGTTTTGAGAAATTTCAAAGAAAAGAGCAAGCTCTGAGAAGAAGAACTTTTCTTCAAGGTAAAAGACAGAGAGATAGAAACATCTCATCAAGGAAGAAGAACCTAATTCTTCTTCAAGATCATAGATCTATAAGACAGATATCTTTCACAAAAAAAAGTTAATAGCATCTCATCATAAAAAGGGGGGTGTTCCCCTCCGAATGGCGGCGCAACGTAGACGTCTTGCCTGAGATTTGGGGCAGATGCTATTTGGTTTTATCCGTCCACCTCTCCGAAGATACCAAGTTGATTTATGACACCGTGTATCGGAGGTTTAGACGGACGCGGCCGATTTAGCAGACTTCGTCAGATTCCCCCTCGTTCGAGGGGTTTTTGATTGTGGGGACGCTCTTCCCTGCAGGCGCAAGCCCCTGCAGTTAATTACGCTACCGCATCGCGGTAACAACTTTCTCCTTCTTCAGATTTTCACTTCGTGTTGTGGGTGTTTGTTTTGTTTGTGGTTGCCCATGGATTGTATACGGAGACTAATTTATGTCGTCGCCCGCAGGACGTGGATTAGTCCAAATCCGTATTTTCTTAGATTTGGGTTTGGGGTTTTGATTTAAGAATACGTTAGTCATATTTGAGGCTAAGATCAACTTAAACTTTAGTTAATGACACGTTAGTCTAATTTGAGACTAAGATCAACTTAACGGGATCGTTTAGATCCGACAAGTGAGCATTTGGGGGCTCGATTTCCAGTTTAAGGACCTGGTGGTCCATTGAATGTATGGCCGTCGGGACCCATCACCTCTCTGACGACGTTGAAGGATTGCAACGACAGATATCAGAGGAGTTCAGAGATGTACCCTTGAACCAAAGTTGGTTGGGAGATCTATAATCCAATTTGGGACTAAAGTCTGTTTGAAGGTTTTGGTTTAAGGATACGTTAGCCATATTTGAGGCTAAGATCAACTTAAACGTTTGTTAAGGATACGTTAGTCTAATTTGAGACTAAGATTGACTTAACAGGATCATTTAGATCCGACAAAAGAGCATTTGGGCTCTATTGTTCTAGTTTAGGGACATAGTGGTCCATTGTTCCCATTTTGGGGACGAATATTGGTTTAAGGACGCATTAATCCATGAGTTTAAGGACCCCACAGTCCGTATTACCAGTTTAGGGACATGGTGGTCCAATGTTCCCATTTTAGGGACGAATATTGGTTTAAGGACGCATTAGTCCATGAGTTTAAGGACCCCACAGTCCGTATTACCAGTTTAGGGACATGGTGGTCCATCATTCCCATTTTGGGGACGAATATTGGTTTAAGGACGCATTAGTCCATGAGTTTAAGGACCTCACAGTCCGTATTACTAGTTTAGGGACATGGTGGTCCAATGTTCCCATTTTGGGGACGAATATTGGTTTAAGGACGCATTAGTCCATTAGTTTAAGGACCCCACAGTCCGTATTACCAGTTTAGGGACATGGTGGTCCAGCATTTCTATTTTGGGGATGAATATTGGTTTAAGGACGCATTAGTCCATGAGTTTAAGGACCCCACAGTCCGTAGCAATGTGTGGTTGTCGGGATCCGTCATCTCTCTGACGACGTTGAAGGATTACAACGACAAATATCAGAGGAGTTCAGAGATGTATCCTTGAACCGGATGTGAATTGATTTGGCAGAGCAGTTGTGCTCAATTCAATTTAATTTGAGGACTTATGGCCAGAATTGGGCTAACTCCTGTTGAGAATGTTTAACATTTTGTTCACGATTGGCCTGTTTAAGCCTTTGCTTGGGCTCTGCCCTTTTTAAAATAATGCACGGCATTCAGATTAGGCCTGTTAGGCCTTTTAATTGGGCTCTGTTCCTTTTTCTTTAATAATGCAGAGCATTCAATGGTCTGACAGCGCGCCACGTTGCCTGTCAGGCGCTTTGCGCCAATTGAGGAGCGCAAGGCGCAAACTGATGTGGAGGTGACACGTGTCACACTCTGGTGAGCGCAAGTCTGTTAGCGCAGTGCGCTGCGCCAGTGCGCTGCGCTAGTACGCTGCTGACACGTGGCGCACTCTCATGACTTGCGCCAATCCAAGAGCGCAATACTCATTTTTTAAAGCGCAAGGCGCAGATTATTCTGGGGTTGACACGTGGCGTGTTCTGATGACTTGCGCCAACCCAAGAGCGTAGAGGCTCATTTCAGAAGTGCAAGGCACTGTTCCATAGCGCAGAGCGCATCTTGATCAAATTTAGATAAAAAAAACAAGTTTTTCTTGTTCCAAAGATTTCAAGAACCAATGGTTCTGATTCTTATCAAAAGGCAATGCCTTTATATAGATCAAAAGATCTAATCAACAAGTAAATTACTTTTGTTCTATTATTTTTTTTATTCAAGATCTTGATCTTGTTCTTAGATCTTTGATCTTTTTAGAAGAACTTCTTCTTTGAACTTCTTCTTTTTTCCAAAGGTTTACCTTTTTCTCTTCGAGTTCTTCTCAAAATTTTTAGAGGAGTTCTGTATCTCTATCTCTGTATGCCTTTTAGACTTAGAGTCTAGGGGCCTTTATATAGTGCCAATTGATTTGTTAAATCAGTTAAAGAGATCTTTCTCTTATTGATTTAGGGGTGTTTCCCTACCGCTGGATCTTTGATCCTAGGGCTTCTGTTTTACAAAAGATAATTTTCTTGTTTTAACAAGATTAGAAAGATCTTTCCAAAATTTTATTGTTTAAATTTTGGCACAGTTGGCGCAAGCGCACCTGCGCTTGACACGTGTCGCGCAGCGCAGAGCGCAGCGCAACTGCGCTGACACGTGTCGCGCAGCGCAACTGCGCTGCCATGTGTCGCACAGTATAGAGCGCAAGTCATCTGAAGCGTTGCTTCCTTTATTTTTATTTTAAAACAGAGTTTTGTTCTGATTGGGGGAAACAGAAGCGTTGCTTCATTTCCCGCCTTGGAATTTGAACAGAGTCTTGCTCTGATTGGGGGAAACAAATGCTCCCCCACCGTTGCGCTTACGTGGCCCCAGACATGAGCGTAGCGGTGTCGGAATTCCAACCGTCGCGCCACCTTTTGGAAGTTGAAACGGCTCTCTATGCCTATAAATAGGACCCGTGGTCCTTTAGATGATTTTCATCTCTTCATAGGAATTTTTATTCAGAGCCTTGCTCTTTTGTTCAACACTTTTAAGAGTTAAAACTCTAGAAAAAATTTTAGGTAAAAATTAAATTAGATTAAATTAAATTAATTTTAAGAGCCTTACTCTCAATAGATCCCTGATCTAAAGAAAACCCATTTAGGGTTTCCCTAGCAGAGGTTTGCTCTATAGGTCTAAAGGGATCTAAAGGGGACTAAAGAGAACCCTATTAGGGTTCTATTAGTAGAGCTCTACTCTCTAAAGGATTTTTCTTGTGTTTTCTTAATTCATTAATGGAGCTTTGCTCCTTCCAAATCATATAGAAGAACTTTTAAGAGTTTTTCATGGATCTTGGAGGTTAAAGATCGCATTTTATTTTTTTATGGATTATATCATCTTACTTATTCAGCCTATCTGCTAATTTTGCTGATTTTCTCTTACAGGAGTAATGGACGCCCACATGTATGATCTCGATGAGATTATCTCTTACGGGGACATCCGCCGACTCGGCCGTTCTCAGAATCGAGAATTCACGAACGCCGAGTGTGCCGAAATCATGAGTCGCTTCGACGCATATAATGGTCAACTGCTTCCTCGACGCTCTCCTCTCCTGAAGCTTATTGTGGGAGCAATTTGGGAAGCACTTTCCCTATTCTTTACCGGCATGCCGCTCAGGGCGTTAGATGCCGCCGAGGATAAGGTGCACTCGGTGTACCTGATGAACCTAATCTCGAAGAGACGGCGGGACAATCTTGTCGATCTCTTGCACCAGGCCTTTCAACAGTCCGCCATTCTTGCTGCCTATCGGAGGGTGGAGGACATCAGTGGGGATCCCGACGCCCGTGCTCGCGAAAGGAAGCACACTAGGATGGTTCGCCAAGCTTGGAAAGTCTTGGACAAGGTCATTTTCGAGTTCCTCAATCCATGTCCTGGATCTGAGGTTCTGCCATTGTAAACATTTCAATAATGCTGCTTTTGTTTATTGTCTTCATTGATGTAAGAACTTTCTGAGTATGAATGACAAATCTTTTGCCTCTTTCCTTTTATTTTCTTCTTTTTTATTGGCATATTCCTCAAGTAAGCGTAGCCTGTAGGTGATATAGAACATTCTGTCTTGAATACTCTGGGGAGCAGTGATGGCTTAGGAAGCAGGTTCAGATCTGCTACCTAAGGCTTTTCAACTTTATGAGCCGTGAGGGTCTCATAAAGACTTTTCTCCCTACAAGTCGAGAGGATCCCGTAGGTGTATTTTCTCCTTAGGGGTCGTGAGGACTCCTAAGTGCATTTTCTCTTATAAGTCGTAAGGATCTTATAAGAGAATTTTCCCTCTTATGAGTCGAGATGACTCGTAAATGATTGATGAATTGACCTACTCTCGAGTTAAAGCACTGCCTCAACAGGGAGGTCGGGGGGTTGACTTTGGTTTTTCTATGCACCGCCGAGTCATGGAACTGGGAACTTTGCCGCAGCTCTGCATTGTTGACGTCGTATATTCCT
This sequence comes from Agapanthus africanus, assembly GCA_030015575.1. Classification (NCBI taxonomy): domain Eukaryota; kingdom Viridiplantae; phylum Streptophyta; class Magnoliopsida; order Asparagales; family Amaryllidaceae; genus Agapanthus; species Agapanthus africanus. The sequence continues at coordinate 158,088,370 of JASDDO010000014.1, read as the reverse complement.
GCAGAGAGACTGATTTCTCTGTGGGTCGAAACGAATCGAGATATTCCCGTCAAGGACGCTGATTTTCCTGAATCGAGGTTTTTGCCAATGACACTGATTTACCTGGAGTCGAAATGAATCGAGATATTCCTGCAAAGACACTGATTTTTCTACGGGCCGACGCGAATCGAGGTGCTCTCGTCAAGGACGCTGATTTCCCTGAATCGAGGTATTTGCCAAAGACACTGATTTCCTCGGAGTTGAAACGAATCGAGGTATTCCTGCAAAGACACTAATTTCTCTGCGGGTCGACGCGAATCAAGATACTCTCGTCAAGGACGCTGATTTCCCTGAATCGAGGTTTTTGCCAAGGACACTGATTTCCCTGTGGTTGAGACGAATCGAGGTATTCCTGCAAAGACACTGATTTCCCTGTGGGTCGACGCGAATCGAGATGCTCTCATCAAGGACGCTGATTTCCCTGAATGGAGGTTTTTACCAAGGACACTGATTCCCTGGGGTTGAGACGAATCGAGGTATTCCTGCAAAGACACTGATTTCCCTGCGGGTCGACGCGAATCGAGATGCTTTCGTCAAGGACGCTGATTTCCCTGAATGGAGGTTTTTGCCAAGGACATTGATTTCCCTGGGGTTGAAACGAATCGAGGTATTCCTGCAAAGACGCTGATTTTTTTGCGGGCCGACGCGAATCGAGATGCTCTCATCAAGGATGCCGATTTCCCTTAATCGAGGTATTTGCCAAGGACACTGATTTTCTCGGAGTTAAAACGAATCGAGCAGTTCTTGCAAGAATATCCTAACGTCACAGTTAACCTCTGCTCTTTACGACAGAGGTCCGTTAGGGTCTGTGGTACTAGGGTTTCATCCGTTGTACCGTCGCATTGGCTGATGTATTCCTCGATAGGCAGTCTTGCTGTTCGAGTAGCCTTGCGACTGTCGTGTCTCCGATCCCATCGGGGGCTGGACAAGACGTCTTCAAGCAATCCTCTTAGGCAGTTTGACCGTCGGAAGAGCAAGCGTTAGGAATTTTGCCATGCTGCTTTTTACTTGAGGTTAGGCTCATTTTAGAGAGCCCTGATGAGTCATAACCACTCAGCGCTGGTGTGGGATGATCTCCGATAGTCTTTCAGGTTTTATATGAGTTACCGTCAAGACCCTGAAGCTAGGAATTTGGCCTTTGCTTCGTTTTCTTTGTCACGTCCGAATCCTGCTGGAGGAAGAACGCTGGGGTGACATCTCGTCTGCTGTATTGAGACGATCGTCGAGGTGGTGACCACTCCGCGTTGGTGCGAGATGATCTCCGATTGTCTTTCAGGCTTTATATGAGTTGCCGTCAAGACCCTGAAGCTAAGAATTTGGCCTTTGCTTCATTTGCTTTGGTGCGTCCGAATCCTGCTGGGGGAAGAATGCTGTGGTGACATTTCGTCTGCTATATCGAGACGAATGCTGATGTGGTGTTGGGATTTTTCCATCACTCCGCTTTGTTTCGACCGTAAGGTCTTCTGTCAGCGTTGTATCCGTATCCTGCTGGACTGCGAAGGAACACCGTTGCTGATTCTTAGGCTGTAGATATTGCTGTTAAGATTTGGAACTAGGGACTATGTCGTGGCTCTGTTTCATTGCGACTTTGAGGTCGGTTGTTGACGTCATGTCTGCATCTGGTTGGAATGAGGAGAAACGCCGTTGGTGATCTTTAAGTTGTCGATATTGACGTCGAGACCCTGAAGCTAGAGATCTTCCTTTGCTTCGTTTGTTGACATTATGTCTGCAATATTGTGACAAATATCGCGGTTGTCTCTAGGTTGTCTATGAACCGTCGAGATTTGGCTTCGCTTTCTGGTGGAGCCTGTTGGGAAGGTATGGTTCTCTCTTTGTTTGTGCCCCTGGATTGTATACAGAGATCGATGTGATCTCACCTGTAGGGCATAAATTTCATTACATATATTTTTTTTATTTTATTCCTTTCCGCAATGCTCTATCATTTCAGCTTTTTATATCGCGAAAATCGCGATTGCCCAATCATTTCGGCTATTTTTCGCGGTGCCCAATCATTTCGTCTGTTTATTTTATTTTCACTCACTGCTTTTTATTGCGAGTAGCCCAATCATTTCGGCTATTTTTTTTATTTTCACTCGCTGCTTTTCATTGTGAGTTGCCCAATAATTTCGGCTATTTTGCATGCATACATTTTTACTTGCTGATTTTTTCGCAAGTTGCCTCATCATTTCGGCTATTTCGTATGCATGTGTAGCTTGCTTTCTTTTCGCCGCAAGCTTGGGATTAGACACCGATTTCAGCATCAGCACCGCTACAACTGGGATGTTGCCAGGAGCGAATCATCATTTGCCTCTATCGATGTTGAACAAAGGTGGCTTAGTAAACAGGGTTAGGATCCTGTCGACTAAGGCTTTCGACTTCATGAGCCGTAAAGGTCTCATAAAGGTATTTCTCCCTACAAGTCGTGAGGATCTCGTAGGTTTGTTTTCTCCTTAGGAATCATGGGGATTCCTAAGTGTATGTTCTCTTATAAGTCGTAAGGATCCTACAAGAGTGTTTTCTCCCTATAAGTCGAGAGGACTTACAAGGGTTGTTCACCATATGGACATATCCCTAGTCACGGGTGGGACTTTGCTGGGGAAATGTTTATTCGCGCTCGTGGATTGTATACAAGGGTCAGTATTGAGCCACTTGTAGGGCAATATCGAAGGTTGTGGGGGTTGCTTAAGAACAGGTTTAGGTCTCTGTAATTTAAGACTTTCAAATCTTATGAGCCGTGAGGGTCCCATAAGAGAGTTCTCCTTACGAGTCGTGAGGATCTCGCAAGTGTAATTTCTCCTTAGGAATCGTGAGGATCCCTAAGTGTGTTGCTCCCTTGTGAGTCGTAAGGATCTCACGCGGATAGTTTCTCCTTACAAGGTCGAGAGGACCCTGTAAGTGTCTTTTAACGAGGTTGCGCCTTTTCTGGTTTTCACAAACACTTGCCGGTAGCCCTGCTGTTTTTACTCATGGAGCCCTTTCGGGTTTTCATTCGTGCCCATTTTGCTTATGGACATACCGTCTTCTTTATTTTTATTATTTTTATTTTTTTCTAACGAGGTTGCGCCCTTTCGGGTTTTCACAAACACTCGCCGGTAGCCCTGCTGTTTTTACTCACGGAGCCCTTTCGGGTTTTCATCTGTGCCCATTTTGCTTATGGACATACCGTTTTTATTTTTATTTTTTTTTTTATTCTTCTTTTTTTTATCATGCCAGCCTGAGGATACTGCGGTAGTAGTTTAAAGACGTTTCGGTCATAGGTCAACGTATGATTACACAGCTAAATTTTGCCGCAAATCTTCACATGTTTTGCGCCGGAGGTAGATTCCTTGAAGAGAGGGCTGAGGGCGACTTCTTCGTCAGAGTCGCTTCCAAAGGTGATAACTTGCGATCCCTTGGTGTTGGCTATGTGACAGTTGCCAACAGCTCTTTCGTGCTCATCTGTCGTGCTTTTCCGTTCCCGACGAGCCTTGCGCTTCACTCGTTGAACGTGTCGTCGATGGGCAACATATCCCTGCCACCAGTTTTTAAAGGCTATGCATTCCTCGGTGGGGTGTGCAATCCTCTGATGGTATAGGCAGAAGTTAGGATGTATGTCTGCTTCATCAAGACGTATATTGCCAGGGGAATTTCCTTTGAGAGAGGGCAACTTCATTCCTATTGCCAGGGCCCTAGCGAATCGTTTCCTTACTTTAAGCTTGCTTTTGCTGGCGATAGGGACTCTTTGCTCCATTCGGGACGTCTCGACCTTTTCCTCCAATCGTTGGCGTTTGGCCTTTTCAAATATAGCCAGTTCACGCTCTCGATTGGCTTTACTTTTCTGACGGACCTCGTTTAGGAAAGCATCAATCATTTCGTCTGATGGTCCTAGAAGTTCTGATTCGAGACTTGCCCCCAGTTTCTCTTTGCAAGAAGCCTTTTCATCGTCTGTAAACGAGTGAGAGATCACATGACGACTTGCTACGTAACCCTCAGATTCATCCGACGAGCTTTCTCCATCATCTTCCTCCTGAAGAACGTGACTGAGGAACTCTTGGAGCGTGATGGGAGTCCGCGCTTTCTGGTTATACTCTTCCAGCGCGTTGATTTGTTTCTGCAGGTCCGTGCGCTTGTCGCCAGGCTTCACGGGCTTTTTGGATTTCTTCTTCTTATTCGAAGATTTCGACGGCTGGGTGTGCGAGCTTTGGCTATCACCACTGATCTTTGGAGTTGGGCGCGGCTTTAGCATCCCTTCTACGACCTCGGGTTCCAGTGGATTTTTCCACCCGATTGCCGGGCACGTTTGGAGATCATTCAGCATTCTTTTAGGTTTTGGCGGAAAGCATGACCTCCTATGGAGCTTCTTCAACAAAAGAACAAGTTGCCCCCGGCGTGTCCATCTTCTTTGGAGCATGCGGCCGTGGTGGGTTTATTTTCCACTTCTCGGACAACGCAAACTTACCTTGTAGGTAATGGTCCTCGATCTATCCCTTAAAAACAAAGCAATCCTCGATCGGGTGACTTACCGTTTGGTGGTAAGGGCAATAATTGGGATTATTCACCTCGCTGATTTGCGATGGTCTCCTTGGATTCGGGAGATAGATAAGCCTATTACGCATCTCCAGCTTGAACAGCCTCTTCGTTTTATCCCGCGGGAATGAGTAAGGGCGTTTCATTTTCTCATTATAATACCGCCGTCTCTCTTCCAGTTGATCCGCTAGCTTTGGGGCACTGGGATGCTGTTGGGTGTTCGCAACAAAGGTCGCCTTCCCTTTACCCTTGTCGTTTCGGGGTTCCAGCTTCGGAGGAGACGGTCTGTGACCCATTTGATCCATCTGGGCTAGCTTATCAATTAAAGCCTGGAACGTGGTCGGTTTGAAGAACATCATGAATTGCGAGATGGTCGCTTGCGGATCATGAGTGCCCATGAATATGCCCACCGTAGGTGCTTCTTCGATGCGTTGTTCGCACTTCGACCATAAGTTTCGCCACCGCGTTGCGTATTGAACCCACGTTTCGCCTGGCCATACCCTGGCATTAATCAGTGCTGTTATCGGGGTGCGTTCACTAGCACTCGCGAATCTTTGTGTAAACAGTAGCTCCATCTCCGCAAATGTTTTGACAGAGTCGTTAGGTAGCTCCGAATACCATTCAAATGCCGTCTCTGATAAGCTGCCGACGAATTGGCGAAGCAGCAGTTTATCGTCGCCTCCAGTGTTGCTGCATAAGGCCCTGAATTGAGCGATATGCTGATGTGGATTCCCTGTCCTTTTATATACGTGGAACTTAGGGATCGCATATCCCGGCAGGTAACTGATTTGGTCATACCAACCCGGGTAGGGTCGTCCGGTTCTAACGATTTACCCAGCTGTTTCATTCGGCTGATGAACTCGTATCTGCTGAGCTATATAGTCGTCTAGTGCAGCTTTGGAAATGGTTTCCTCCTTAGCCGCTGAAAGGGCCGGAGGAGGGTTAGATGTCTCTTCTTTATCGTCTTCTATAATGATTGGAGGGTCTTCAGCTGGAGAGTCCGGCTGTAACATCATCCCTACCATATCTTGGAAGAGGAGCGCCATTTGTTTTATGTTAGCCGCTTGCTCTGCGGCTTCTTTGTCCTTCTTTTCGAGGACTCTGCGTAAGAAGTCAGCATCGGTGTCTTGCTCGTGACGTTGTTCTGATGATGCCTCCGAGCTTTCTTTTGGCCCGGTAAGTGCAGTCATTGCAGTCATCATTTCCTGAAGCTTCTGTTGCTGCTCCTGGGCTTTTGTCACGGATTTGGTGAGCGGTCGGTGACCCATCGAAGCACGGCTTTCCTCCTTTCCGGAAGCCATATAAACAGTGTGCACCACCATGCCCCCAGACTTAGGGCGTTTGTGCTCAGCGCTTTTACGGTTCGCCATGTTCACAGGGGCTTTTTGCGGCCTCCTTTTCTTTTGAGTGATTGACGTTGAGGGAGCCGTTGCAGTGGGCACCCAGCCAGCTGTTGCTTTTTCTGGCTTGACAGAGTAGTCCTTCTCCTGCCGAACCTTCATCTATTTTTGTTGGCGGAGATAGTCTTGATCCATCACGGAATCTTGGACTTGACGCCAGACCTTGTAAATCTTATAGGACAGCCGCTGAGGGGGCTGCTCCAGCTTCACCTTTGGGGCATTATCCACAGGTGTAGGAGATCTTTTCAATACGCCAGTTGGCGATTTTTTGCGCACCCTTCTTAGCAGTTCAAAGCTATTCCCGGTCGAAACAGCAGCATTGATTTCCACCATCGGAGCTGGCGGAGTTATCCCAGAGGGGGAGTTGTCCCCAGCTTTCCTTACCCGGCGCCAGTGACGATGGTGAGCATGTCGCGCGATTGGAGTTGGTTTAGCCGTAGGGGTGACCTCCTCGTGCCCCCTGTGTTGGTCAAAATTTGCTGGCATTAGCCTTTTAAAGACCGACGTCCGTTGAATGGGGACGGCCAACCTATCAAAAGCAGACTTCCGAGTAGGGGAAGCAACCTTGGTGACTTCGCCTGGAACGGGAGCAGGGATGGCTATCCGCTTCGGGATAACGCCTTCTGGTATTTCAGGCTTCTTCATGGGCCCGTTGGAGCTCTGGCCTAGTCTGTTAAAAACTGAGGCAGTGGAGTTGGGCGACCCGTTGAGAGAGGCCGCGGTAGTTGTAAGCCGATCGAATACCGACTTCTTGGGAGCTTCTTGTGACGGTACAGGGGCGTTGAAGCTCATGGGTGGGAGTATGGTCCCGAAGAATAGTCCAGTTGTGACTTGAGTTACCTGCTCCACTGGCATCTTCAAAAGAGAGGCCGCTTGGGGCCCGTAAGTCACTCCTCCAGCAAGGACGGAGTGAGAGTTGCAGTTGCAAGTAGTGCAGTTTGAAGCCATTGATCTTCAGCAACAACAGCAAACCGCAATTCGTTCGCGAACACGATACACGAAGTGTGGAGTGGAAAGAGGAAGAGGTCCCACCGTGCATGCCAGAATCTGTTCCCCTCCGAATGGCGGCGCGACGTAGACGTCTTGCCTGAGATTCAGGGCAGATGCTATTTGGTTTTATCCGTCCATTTCTCCGAAGATGCCAAGTTGATATATGGCACCGTGTATCGGAGGTTTAGACGGATGCGGCCGATTTAGCAGACTTCGTCAGATTCCCCCTCGTTCGAGGGGTTTTTGATTATGGGGACGCTCTTCCCTGCAGGCGCAAGCCCCTGCAGTTAATTACGCTACCGCATCGCGGTAACAATTTTCTCCTTCTCCAGATTTTCACTTCGTGTCGTGGGTGTTTGTTTTGTTTGTGGTTGCCCGTGGATTGTATACGGAGACTAATTTATGTCGTCGCCTGTAGGACGTGGATTAGTCCAAATCCGTATTTTCTTAGATTTAGGTTTGAGGTTTTGGTTTAAGGATACGTTAGCCATATTTGAGGCTAAAATCAACTTAAACGTTAGTTAAGGACATGTTAGTCTAATTTGAGACTAAGATCAACTTAACGGGATCGTTTAGATCCGACAAGTGAGAATTTGGGGGCTCGATTTCCAGTTTAAGGACCTGGTGGTCCATTGAATGTATGGTCGTCGGGACCCGTAATTTCTCTGACGACGTTGAAGGATTACAACGACAGATATCAGAGGAGTTCAGAGATGTAACCTTGAACCAAAGTTGGTTGGGAGATCTATAGTCCAATTTGGGACTAAAGTCTGTTTGAAGGTTTTGGTTTAAGGATACGTTAGCCATATTTGAGGCTAAGATCAACTTAAACATTTGTTAAGGATACGTTAGTCTAATTTGAGACTAAGATCGACTTAACAGGATCATTTAGATCCGACAAAAGAGCATTTGGGCTCTATTGTTCTAGTTTAGGGACATAGTGGTCCATTGTTCCCATTTTGGGGACGAATATTGGTTTAAGGACGCATTAGTCCATGAGTTTAAGGACCCCACAGTCCGTATTACCAGTTTAGGGACATGGTGGTTCAATGTTCCCATTTTGGGGACGAATATTGGTTTAAGGACGCATTAGTCCATGAGTTTAAGGACGCCACAGTCCGTATTACCAGTTTAGGGACATGGTGGTCCATCATTCCCATTTTGGGGACGAATATTGGTTTAAGGACGCATTAGTCCATGAGTTTAAGGACCCCACAGTCCGTATTACCAGTTTAGGGACATGGTGGTCCAATATTCCCATTTTGGGGACGAATATTGGTTTAAGGACGTATTAGTCCATGAGTTTAAGGACCCCACAGTCCGTATTACCAGTTTAGGGACATGGTGGTCCAGCATTCCTATTTTGGGGACGAATATTGGTTTAAGGACGCATTAGTCCATGAGTTTAAGAACCCCACAGTCCGTAGCAATGTGTGGTTGTCGGGACCCGTCACCTCTCTGACGACGTTGAAGGATTACAACGACAAATATCAGAAGAGTTCAGAGATGTACCCTTGAACCGGATGTGAATTGATTTGGGAGAGCAGTTATGCTCAATTCAATTTAATTTGAGGACTTATGGCCAGAATTGGGCTAAGCCCAGTTGAGAATGTTTAACATTTTGTTCATGATTGGCCTGTTTAAGCCTTTACTTGGGCTCTGACCCTTTTAAAATAATGCACGGCATTCAGATTAGGCTTGTTAGGCCTTTTAATTGGGCTCTGTCCCTTTTCTTTAATAATGCAGAGCATTCAATGGTCTGACAGCGTGCCACGTGGCCTGTCAGGCGCTTTGCACCGATTGAGGAGGGCAAGGCGCAAACTGATGTGGAGGTGACACGTGTCACACTCCGGTGAGCGCAAGTCTGTTAGCGCAGTGCGCTGCGCTAGTACGCTGCTGACACGTGGCGCGCTCCGATGACTTGCGCCAATCCAAGAGCGCAATGCTCATTTTTTAAAGCGCAAGGCGCAGATTATTCTGGGGTTGACACGTAGCGTGTTCTGATGACTTGCGCCAACCCAAGAGCGCAGAGGCTCATTTCAGAAGTGCAAGGCACTGTTCCATAGCGCAGAGCGTATCTTGATCAAATTTAGATCAAAGAAAACAAGTTTTTCTTGTTCCAAAGATTTCAAGAACCAATGGTTCTGATTCTTATCAAAAGGCAATGCCTTTATATAGATCAAAAGATCTAATCAAGATGTAAATTACTTCTGTTCTATTACTTTTTTTTATTCAAGTTCTTGATCTTGTTCTTAGATCTTTGATCTTTTTAAAAGAACTTCTTCTTTTTCCAAAGGTTTACCTTTTTCTCTTCGAGTTCTTCACAAAGTTTTTAGAGGAGTTCTGTATCTCTATCTCTGTATGTCTTTTAGACTTGGAGTCTAGGGGCCTTTATATAGTGCCAATTGATTTGTTAAATCAGTTAAAGAGATCTTTCTCTGATTGATTTAGGGGTATTTCCCCACCGTTAGATCTTTGATCCTAGGGCTTCTGTTTTACAGAAGATAATTTTCTTATTTTAACAAGATTAGAAAGATCTTTCCAAAATTTTATTGTTTAAATTCTGGCACAGTTGGCGCAAGCGCACCTGCGCTGACACGTGTCGCGCAGCGCAGAGCGCAGCGCAACTGCGCTGACACGTGTCGCGCAGCGCAGAGCGCAAGTCATCTGAAGCGTTGCTTCCTTTATTTTTATTTTAAAACAGAGCCTTGCTCTGATTGGGGGAAACAGAAGCGTTGCTTCATTTCCCGCCTTGGAATTTGAACAGAGCTTTGCTCTAATTGGGGGAAACAGGGGGAGAAGAATTTCATTCTCTTCAGATCATAGATTTACAAAGACAAAGTCTTTCACAAAAGAAAATAGAAGAGATTGTAACATCTCCTATAAAAATAAGAATTTTGTTCTTAGAACCATGAGACAAAATCTCTTATAAGTGAGAACTTATTTCTCAGATCACGAAATTAACAGAAGCGCTCTGCACTCATTGACTGGTTACCAGCGCCAAGCGCACCACGTGCTCCTCACGTGTGCACTACTTAACAGAAGCGCTCTGCGCTCATTGACTGGCGCTCAGCGCCAAGCGCGCCACGTGCTCCTCACGTGTGCGCTACTTAACAGAAGTGCTCTGCGCTCATTGACTGGCGCTCAGCGCCAAGCGCGCTACGTGCTCCTCACGTGTGCGCTACTTAACAGCAGCGCTCTGCGCTCATTGACTGGCGCTCAGCGCCAAGCGCACCACGTGCTCCACATGTGTGCGCTGAGAGAACATAAATTGTTCTTTAAATAAAGCCCCAGAGCTATAATGAGTGCTCAACACTCAATAAAAGACAAAAACGGTTGTCAGAACCCAAACCAATGCTCAGCATTGTTAAATGAAAAAGGACTGAGCCTAATTAAATGTCCAACATTTTAACCGAATGGGCCGAGCCTAAGTTGGCCACAGATCCCTAATTCAGATTAATTGAGCCCATATGCCCATAAATCTTTGATCTTAGTCCCAAACTTGACTACAGATCTCCCAACCAATATTGGTTCAAGGGTACATCTCTTCACTCCTCTGATATGTGTCGTTGTAATCCTTCAACGTCTTCAGAGAGGTTACGGGTCCCGACAACCAGACATTCCACGGACTGTAGGGTCCTTAAACTCATGGACTATGATGTCCTTACACTTTACGGACTGTGGGGTCCTTAAACTCATGGACTATGATGTCCTTAAACTTTACAGACTATGATGTCTCTAAACTACCATGGACTGTGAGGTCCTTAAACTCAGAGACTATGACGTCTTTAAACTTTACAGACTATGACGTCTTTAAACTTTCACGGACTATGATGTCCTTAAACTTTTGGACCGCAATGTCCCTAAACTAAAACAATAGAATCCAAATGCTTTTTTGTTGGATCTAAATGATCCTGTTAAGTAGATCTTAGTCTAAAATTATACTAACGTATCCTTAACAAACGTTTAAGTTGATCTTAGTCTCAAATGAGATTAACGATCTTTAAACCGAACCTAAATCCAAATCTAAGAAAATATGGATTTGGACTAATCCAAGCCCTACGGGCGGCAACATAAGTTAGTCTCCGTATACAATCCACGGGCAACCAAAAATAAAACAAACATACACGACACAAAGTGGCCATTTGGAGAAGGAAAAAGTGGTTACCGCGATGCGGTAGTGTAATTAACTGCAGGGGCTTGCGCCTGCAGGGAAGAGCGTCCCCACAATCAAAAACCCCTCACAATGAGGGGGGAATCTGAGAAGTCTGCTACATCGGCCGCATCCGTCTAAACCTCCAATACATGGTGCCATAAATCACATTGGTATCTTCGGAGAGGTGGACGGATAAAACTAAATAGCATCTGCCCCCAAATTCAGGCTGGACGTCCCAACTTCCCGGTCGCATTCTTCGGCGGAGAACAGATTCTGGCATGCCCGGTGGGACCTTTTTCTCTTTCCACTCCACACTTTGTGTGTCGTGTTTCGCGAACGAATCGCGGTTTGCTATGGTTACCCCTGGATTCGAGGTACTAAGATTTGGTGTTTTGCTCCGTGCAGAAAACAGAAGATCAATGGCTTTCAACTTCACAAACTGCAACAACTGCAACAACTTCCACTCCGTCCTTGCTGGAGAAGTGACCTATGGGCCTCAAGCGGCCTCCCTCTTCACGATGCCCATGGAACAGGTGACGCAAGCCACCACTGAGCTGTTCTTTGGGATCATACTCCCACCCATGAGATTCAACGCCCCATTGCCGTTGCAAGAAGCTCCGAAGAAGTCGGTCTTTGATCGGCTTACGACTACCGCGGCCCCTCTCAACGGGTCGCCCAAATCCAACACCTCGGTCTGTAATAGACCAGGCCAAAGCTCCAATGGGCCTATGAAGATGCCTGCAATACCTGAAGGGGTTATACCGAAACGGATAGCCATCCCTACCCCTGAAGTCGTCAAAGCGGCTTCTCCTGCTAAGGGGTCGGTCTTTACAAGACTGGCCGTTTCAGCTCCCGCCCCAGGCGAAGTCATCAAAACTGCTCCCCCTGCGCGAAAGTCTGCCTTCGACAGGTTGGTTATCCCCTCTCAGCGGACGTCCGTTTTCAATAGGCTGGCGCCAATAACAGCCCTTGACCACAACAGGGGGCATGACGAAGTCACCCCCATAACTGAGAAGATACCATCTGCAAGACATGCTCGACGTCGCCACTGGCGCCGAGTGAGGAAGGCTGGGGGCAGCTCTCCCTCGGGACTGACTCCACCAGCTCCGATGATGGAAATTGATGCTGCTGTTCCAACTGGGAACAACTTTGAACCACTCAGGAGGGTCCGCAAGAACTCTCAGACGGCCGTGCTAAAAAGATCTCCTCTACCTCTGGAGAACGTCACGGAGGCGAAGCCAGAGCAGCCCCCTCAGTGGCTGTCCTCTAAAATTCATAAAGTCTGGCGACAGGTCTAAGACTCTGTGATCAATCAAGACTACTCCCGCCGACCGAAGAAGATGAAAGTTCAGCAAGAGAAGGACCACCCTGTCATACCACAGAAGGGGTCGTCTACTTGGGTGCCCGCTGCAACGGCCCCCTCAACTTCGACCACCCACAAAAGGAGAAGGCCGGAGAAAATTCCCGCGTCTGCGACGAATCTAAAGGGTGCTGAATCCAAACAACCCAAGTCCGGGGGCATGGTGGTGCACACTGTTTATATGGCTTCCGGAAAAGAGGAAAGACGTGCTTCTACGGGTCACCGACCGCTCACCCGATCCGTAACAAAGGCCCAGGAGCAACAACAGAAGCTTCAGGAAATGTTAACACAGATGGCAGCACTCACTGGGCCAAAAGAAAGCCCGGAGACATCGTTAGAGCAGCGTCATGAACAAGAAACCGATGCTGAGTTCCTCCGCAGGATCCCCGAGAAGAAGGACAAAGAGGCAGCGGAACAAGTGACCAACATAAAACGAATGGCGCTTTTATTCCAAGATATGGTCGGGATGATGATCCAGCCGGATCCTCCAGCTGAAGACCCTCTGATTATCCTTGAAGACGACAGAGGGGAGACATCGTACCCTCTTCCGGCTCTATCAACGGCCAAAGAGGAGACGATCTCCAAAGCCGCCCTGGATGACTATATAGCTCAACAGATACGAGCTCATCAGGCGAGCGAAGTGGCTAACCAAATCATTAAAACTGGACGACCCTATCCAGGTTGTTACGATCAAATAAAGTACCCGCCAGGATATACGATCCCTAAATTCCACGTATATAAGGGGATGGGAAATCCACACCAACGCGTGGCTCAATTCAAGACTCTGTGCGGCAACACCGGAGGTGACGATAAGCTACTGCTTCACCGGTTTGTTGGCAGCTTGTCGGAGACAGCGTTTGAATGGTACTCTGAGCTTCCGAATGACTCCGTTAAGACATTTGCAGAAATGGAATTACTGTTTACACAAAGGTTCGAAAACGCTAGCGAACGCACCCCGATCACCGCACTAATTAACTCCAGGGTGAAGCCGGGTGAAACATGGGTTCAGTACGCGATACGGTGGCGGAATCTATGGTCAAAGTGCGAACAACGCATAGAAGAGGCTCCTGCAGTAGGCATGTTCGTGGGTACCCTTGATCCGTAGGTGACCATATCCCAGTTCATGATGTTTTTTAAGCCGACTACCTTCAAGGCCTTGATTGACAAACTGGCCGAAATGGATCAGATGGGCCATAGACCGTCTTCCTCAAAAATGGAGCCTCGAAACGAGAAAGGGAAGAGGAAAGCGACCTTCATCGCCAATACTCAACAGCAGCCTAATGGTCCGAAACCAGTTGATCGCCAAAGTGATAGATAGTGACTCTTCAACGAGAGGCTAAAACGCCCTTATTCATTTCCTCGGGATAAGATGAGAAGACTGTTCGAGTTGGCGGTGCGCAACAGGCTCATCACTCTACCGGATCCGAAATGCCCGCTGCAGCCCTGTGACGTCAACAGTCCCAACTACTGCCCCTACCATCGAATAATGGGCCATCCAATCGAAGATTGCTTTATCTTCAAAAACTGGATTGAGGACCAGTACCAGCAAGGCAAATTTGCGTTGTCTGAAAACTGGAGGGTAAACCCGCCACAACCACACGTTCCAAAAAAGATGGACACACCAGGGGCATCATGCTCATTTATAGAAGAAGCTCTATGGGAGGTCGCTCTTTCAGCCAAAACGAAAAGAATGCTAAAAGATCTTCGAACATGCCCGGCGATTAGGTGGAAGAACCTTTTGGAACCCGAGATTATTGAGGGGATGCTGAAGTCGCGCCCAACGCTGAAAGTTGGTGATGGTGAACAAAACATTCAAGTCAAGCCTCCAAAGTCTTTAAAGAAAAAGAAGAAGGCTAAGAAGCTTGTCCAAATCGACGATAGCCGTACAGGTCTGCAGAAATACATCGATGCACTGGAAGAATATAACCAGAAGGCACGGACCCCAATCACGTTGGACGAATTCTTTAAGCTTGTTCTTGATAATTAAGACGATGACGCTGACGAAGGAGACGATTCTGCAGAAGGGCCTGAAGACTATGTGGTGAGATGCTACATGATCTCTCATCTGATAAATGGCAAAGAAGCTCCTGATGCAGAGAAACCGGGGACAGATCCCGAACCAGAACTCCTAGAACCGTCAGACGAGATGATTGACGTATTCCTGAATGAGGCGCTTCAGTAAAATAAAGCTGATCGAGAGCGTGAAATGGCCATATTTGAAAAAGCCAAACGCCGGCGGCTGGACAAAAGGGTTGAAATACCCCAACCGGATGGAAGCACTTCTGCCGCCAGCAAAAGCAGGTTTAAGACAAGGAAGCAATTCGCTAAAGCCCTTTCAATGGGAATGAAGTTGCCACCTTCTAAAGAAGACACTTCAGAAAATATGTTCCCCGACGGACTATATGCACATCCAAACTACTGCTTATACCATCGGAGGATCACACACCCTACCGAGGAATGCATGGCCTTCAAGAATTGGTGGCAGTTGCTCATCGGCAGCATTTAAAGCGAATGAAGCGCAAAATGCGTTGAGAGCAAAAGAGTACGACAGATGAGCGCAAAAGAACTGCCGGCAACTGTCACATAGTTGATATCAAGGGATCGCAAGTTCTCACCTTCGGGAGCGATTCTGATAAAGAAATAATCCTCGGCCCTCTCTTCAAGGAATCCATCTTTGAAACAGAAGAGACGAAGACCTGCGAGAACATTCAGCTACGTAATCTCATGTTACCCGAAAAGAATCTCGGACCCACAAATAAGGGGGTGAACAAAAAAGATAAGGGGAAAGAAAAGGTCCTTGAAGATATCGCCCTCAATGACCGAGTCGTCGAAGAGCTAGCAGCCAAGGACCCGTTAAAGAAAAACAAGGTGAATTACAACGTTCTGGCACACCTGAGAAAGATACCCTCGCAGCTAAGCATTCTCGATGCCCTTCTGCTATCTAAAGAGGCGAGAGATTCTTTGATCAAGGCACTAGCAGTTCCAAGCTTTTCTTTCCGAAGAAAAGATGAAGGACAAGCTGGAAGAAGTGTACACTGCTGACGTCACTTTCGGGGACGAAGATCTCCTTCTCGGAACATGAGAGAACAACCGTCCCTTGTACGTCACCGGATACTGCCATGACATCAAGATAGGGAAGATCCTAGTTGATAACGGGTCCTCTGTCAACCTCCTAAATGTGAGGGTGTTAAAAGAAATCTGCATGAGCGTTCAACACCTCGCTCGGGATAAAATCACCATCTCCGGTTTCAACTCCTAGTCATCACGAACACTCAGGTATGCGATACTGACATTACGCTTTGGGCTGTTCGTCACTGACATCAAGTTTCACGTCATTGACGCCAAGGACGACGCTCTTTGGTATTCAACTAGTTCGGACTTGAAATTCTCTACAAGCTTGCTACAACGCTTTGCTCGGTAGGCCTTGATTACACGAGTACAACATCATCCCTTCTACACGACATCAGTGTATGAAGTATTTCAAAGATGGTCTCGAGTATACCGTGACAAGGGAGCTGAACCCATTCTCCATGAATGAAGTCCGAAAGTACGAAGATGCAAAGTACTTCTTACCAGATTTCGAAGACACGGAAAGATGTCATAAGCCGGAGAATAAGCAAAAAGCTATCACCACTATTCCGGTATTTAGGAGCGATACCGAAGAGGAGGAAGAGATAGTCTATTCAGGACCGCCTCAATGCAACAAGCCTGGACCGTCTACCCTTATGTTGGTCTTCGGTAGCGACTCTGAAGATGAGTTCAATGCAGTATTTTCTGTTCGGCCATCAATACGAGCCTTCACTAGAGAAGATCAAAGCTTGCAAATCGTTATGGTTCCGCGGCAACACTACAAAGAGCTTGACGCACTTGGTACCTATGGTGTGCAAGAACTGCAGACGTTCTACATCCCTCCCAGACGGAAAGATGAAAAGGCGATCCTCTTTTATCGATCTGCGGAGAATAAAGTGGAGAAAGAAATATGGCATGGTGCCGATTCTACGCTTGACAAGCTCCAACCCATCCGTCTGCCCAAATACTACACAGAAGGATTAAAAAGGCTGTTGAGGCGCCAAGATGTACCCTTCAAACAGACTGCTCGACAAGCTCAGTTCTACAATAGGATCTGGAACGTCCCCAGAACTCAGCGAAAATTGCCCAATGGGAGAATGGAAACAATCGGGCTTGGATATGTTCAATCCAAGAAACGGGAGCGATTTCATGGCTGCTACGTTATATATGACTTTGATGAAGAAGGAGATACTCTGTTAGAAGACGCTAACCCTGAACCAAAATGAGGTCCTGCCATGAAAGTTCCAAGTCCGTCGTTCGAAAAACAGATGGACAAGCTAATAAGGGAAGCGGGTCAAAAGGTCCGGGATGACCATAGCCGCGAAATGGTCATTTACGAGAAAGCTAGGACGCAGCGCCTCCTTCAGTAGGCTGCGGAGAATGACGATGCTCGTCGTCGCCAGCCCGTTATACAAAAGACCCGACGCGGAGGCAAAAACAAACTAAAGAATGGAAAAAATGTCCGACAGCGGCAAAGCGGGTCCAAGAAGCCACGCGATCGAGAATTGAGCAGCCGGGATCCGTCTCTTATAAAGAAGATGGGTCGAGCATATTCTTTTCCCTAAGACAATACAAGGAAGATATTCGATCTTGTCATGAAACATCAAATGATTACGCTCACGGAGTCCAAACACCCCGAACAAGCAGACGAGGTCTCTCACCCGGATTATTGCTCCTATCACCGAGCAATAAGACATCCTCTCGAAGACTACTTCACCTTCAAAAACTGGGTCGAGGACCAGTATCAGCAAGGCAGGTTCGCTTTATCCAGCAGTTGGAGGGTAACCCCACCACAGAAGCATGAACTGAAAGCCACATATGCAGCGAGAGTAGAGCCGGATCAACATCGGTCTTGGAAGCGATCTCGTACCTGTTATGCGATAACGCTGTCAGGAGAAGGGGTACGTGAGGATATGGCTGACCTTCCCTGGTACTTCGAAAATGATGACGACGAGGTGATCTCAGAGTTTCCACTGGCGCCAAAAGAGCTGGAAGATGGGATACATACTACTGCAGATAACCTCAGAAAAATCGACTTCGGAACGGCAAACGACCGACGGCCGACGTTCGTCAGTGAACTGTTGTCTGAAGAAAAGGTAGCTATGCTCAAGGACGTGATCATGCAGTATAAAGATTGCTTCGCATGGAACTATTCCGAGATGCCGGGGCTAGATCCGGAAATAGCGGTGCATAAATTGGCGATATCTCCGGACGTCAAGCCAGTCAAGCAAGCATCAAGAAGAATGCGGCTCGAACTTGAAATGAGCATCAACGCCGAAGTCAAGAAGCTAATCGACTCTGGCTTTATCCAAGAAGTTCAGTATCCTGACTGGATCGCCAATATTGTCCCAGTGATGAAGAAAAATGGGACGGTGCGCATCTGCGTGGACTTTCGGGACCTCAACAAAGCTTGTCCGAAAAATGACTTTCCCGTACCGGTTACTGAGCTGATGATAAACAATACGTCCACTTACGAAGTTTTCTCATTCATAGACGGCTCATCGGGGTATAATCAAATAAAGATGCATCCCGAAGACTAGAAGCTTACCGCTTTTCGGACTCCTTTGGGCATATTCTGCTACAAAGTAATACCTTTCAGCCTGAAGAACGCCGACGCCACCTATCAAAGGGACATGACAAAGATCTTTGATGACCTTATACACGAGATTGTCGAATGTTATATCGACGACCTCGTGGTTAAAAGCAAATCGCACGAAGAATATTGGGAGCATATGAAGATAGTGTTCCAACGTCTTCGAAAATACAATCTGAAGATGAACCCTCTGAAATGTGCGTTCGGAGTTTCCTCGGGCAAATTCCTAGGATTCATCGTATGACACCGGGGCATCGAAATAGACCCGTCAAAGATCAAGGCGATTATGGAAATGCCTCTGCCAAGAACTTTTAAGCAACTGCGGTCCCTCCAAGGAAAGCTCGCATATATCCGGCGGTTCATAGCTAATCTCTCCGGCAAATGCCGCCCCTACAGTCATTTAATGAAGAAAGGGACCCCGTTTGTCTGGGATCGCAAATGCCAAAGCGCACCGGATGAAATCAAGCAATATCTGCAGAATCCGCCGGTGCTGACCGCTTCGGTCAAAGGAAAACCTCTCATCCTGTATACAACAGCCCTTGAAGGTTTTTTAGGCGCACTATGGGCATAGGAGAACGACCAAGGGAAAGAGAGGGCCTTCTATTATTTGAGTCGAGTTCTCCTGGGGGCAGAAAACAACTACTCCCCAATCGAAAAACACTGCCTGGCATTAATCTTCGCGATAACGAAGCTCAGACACTATGCGTTGGCGCATGAGGTCCACCTCATATCAAAAGTGGATCCTCTCAAATATTTGATGTCAAGAGCCATACTAACAGGACGGCTCTCTAAATGGGCCCTCCTCTTGATGGAGTTCTTGATAACATACCGACCTCTCAAGGCAGTGAAGGGCCAGGCCATTGCCGACTTCCTCGCTGAGCATCCGATACCTGCCGATTCACCCCTAAATTGCGAATTGCCAGACGAGCACGCGTTTTACACGATCAACGGGGGGAGCAAAGAGAATGATACCCGATGGGAACTCTATTTCAACGGAGCATCTTCCATGAAGAAGCGACAACACAACACCCCTATAATAAAATCTGGGGTAGGCCTTATCTTCGTGACTCCACAAGGAGTGATAATGCGCTTTGCCTTTTCCCTAACAGAGCCGAGGATAAACAATGAAGCCAAATATGAAGCTTTGATAACAGGTCTAGAGATCGCCGTCGACATGGGAATCGAAAACCTCCTCATATACGGAGACTCCCAGCTGGTTGTTAATCAAGTAAATAAAGACTATCAAACATGCAAACCAGAGTTGGTAAAGTACGGTGAGGGAGTGCAACAATTGCTGACTCAATCCTATGCCCTGGAAAGCATACCGCGAGCAGAAAATATCAAGGCGGATGCGTTAGCCAAACTCGCTAAAGAACTGGCTGACGAAAACCTCGATGACGTGAGGATCGTTGTGCAAAGCCGTCGGGTTCTTGCACCAGCGGAAATATCTCCGGAGTTGTCCGAAGAAAAGGGAGCGACCAAGCAAACGAACTTACAAATAAAAGACCAGGAAAAGGTTAAGGATTGGAGAAAAGTCTTTATAGACTACTTCAAATCCCGTCGGACACCTGAAGATGCATCCTCAAAGCATCAGCTCATGAAAAGAGTTCTGTCTTTCGCCTTCGTCAATGATACTCTATACAAGAGATCATTTGACTCTCTATGGCTAAGATGCCTGG
This sequence comes from Agapanthus africanus, assembly GCA_030015575.1. Classification (NCBI taxonomy): domain Eukaryota; kingdom Viridiplantae; phylum Streptophyta; class Magnoliopsida; order Asparagales; family Amaryllidaceae; genus Agapanthus; species Agapanthus africanus. The sequence continues at coordinate 158,068,578 of JASDDO010000014.1, read as the reverse complement.
GGCCGGAGGAAGCAAAGAGAGTCGTCCAAGAAACTCACGATGGAATCTGCGGTTCTCATCAAGCCAGACCAAAGATGAAGCTGAAAATCAAAAGGATGGGCTACTATTGGCCCACGATGATCCAAGACTGTCTCGAATATGCGAAGCAGTGCCACTCGTGCCAAATTCACGGAGACTTCATCCACCAGCACCCGAATCCTCTACACCTGACAGTGGCTAGTTGGCCATTTGAAATGTGGGGAACCGATATAATCGGGCCTATCGAACCAGCATTGTCCAGAGGACATCGGTTCATATTGGCGATAACTGATTTCTTCTCCAAATAGGTAGAAGCAGTACCGCTAAGAGAAGTGAAGACTGAGAATATTCTCCATTTCTTTAAGATACACGTCATCTATCGGTTCGGCACTCCGCGACGGATTATCTCCGATAACGGGCCGGCCTATAGAAGTCACAAAATCAGCCGCTTCGCACAACAGCATAATATAGACTGGAGATACTCTTTGGTCTATAATCCCCGAGCTAATGGTCTAGCTGAGGCTTTCAACAAGACCTTGAAGAAGATCATAAAGAAGACGGTGTCTCGAAATAAGAAGGACTGGCACGAGAGACTGCATGAAGCCCTCTAGGCATATCGGACCACGTTCAAAACGGCTACGAATACAACACCGTATGAATTGGTATTCGGCGCTGAAGAAGTACTTCCCTTGGAGATAGAGCTACCTTCTGTATAAGTGGCGGTCCATTACAAGATAACAGACGAAGAGAATACTCATCTTTGGTTGGAGGAGCTCGATGCCCTCGGTGAAACTCGTCTTATGGCGCAGCAAAACTTAGAGGCTTACAAAGAAAAGATGACGCGCTCATACGAGAGATTGACTAGGCCGAGAACATTCCGTCAAGGCGAACTCGTGCTAGTGGTCAAGAGACCTATGATTCCCAATCGTGCCAAACGAGGGAAATTCAAGCCGAATTATGAGGGCCCGTACATCATAGACAAGGTCTATCAAGGTGGGGCTTACTTGCTCATGAATATACATGGCGAAAGACCCTTCAGACCAATAAATGGCCGGTTCTTGAAAAAATACTACGCCTGATGAGTCACGGCCTAGGTCAACGATAGATGATGACGCCTATGTCCTCTAGCTATCTTCCCAAGCCTAAACTCTATGAGTAGTATCCGACGAAACCTCGCCTCGAAAACGTGCGATGGACCGAAACGTCCCTAAACTAGCAACGGACCGAAATGTCCTAAAACTAACTACTGACCGAAACGTCTTTAAACTACTGCAAACCTGTAGCATTCTTGGGCTGACGCGTTAAAAAAAAAGGGTACGTCCACAAGCAAAATGGGCACGGATGAAAACCCGAAAGGGCTCCATGAGTAAAAACAGCAAGGCTACCGACGTAAACGTTGCCCCAACAGAGTCCCACCACTGACGAGGGATATCTTCATATGGCGAACGACACTTGTAAGTCCTCTTGACTTATAAGGAGAAAGCACTCTTGTGAGATCCTTACACTTAAGAATCCTCACGATTTTTAAGGAGAAAACGCACATACGAGATCCCCACGACTCATAGGGAGTAACACCTTTATGAGACCCTTACGGCTCATGAAGTTAAAAGCCTTAGTCGACAGGATCCTAACCCTGATTGCTAAGCCACCTTTGTTAGAACTGACAAAGGCAAATGATGATTTGCTCCTGACAATATCTCAGTTGTAGCGATGTTGATGCCTAGATTGGTATCGGATCCCGAGTTCTATACTCGCGGCAAAAATTAGCGAGCCATAAATGCATATGAAATAGCCGAAATGATAGGGCAACTTGCAACAAAAACCAGCAAGTAAAATATATGCATACAAAATAGCCGAAATGATCGGGCAACTCGCAATAAAAAGCAGTGAGTAAACAGAAAAATAGCCGAAATGATTGGGCACCGCGAAAAATAGCCGAAATGATTGGGCAATCACGACTTTCGCGATACAAAAAGCTGAAATGATAAAGCATCGCGGAAAGAAAATAAAAATAAAATAAATAATACATATAACATGAAACTTCTACCCTGCAGGTAAGTCCATACTGACCCCTGTATACAATCCATGTGCATAAACGAAAGGGAACCACATGTCCGAACAAACTCTGTTAAAAGGAAGAGTTAAGTTTCAGCGGCAATATCTGCATCCCAGACAACCCGCAACGGCGTTCCTCCTCATGCCAGCAGGACACGGACGCGACACCACCAATCGGAGCCATGGCAAAGTCCCTAGTTCCAAGACTCCACGGTTCACAGACAACCTGAAGTCAGTCCCCGACACCGTAGAAAACGGAGAAAGTCGATCCCGACACCGTAGAAAACGGCGAAAGTCAACCCTGACACCGTAACGGCGAAAGTCAACCCCGACACCGAAACAGCGAAAGTCAACCCCGACACCGTAACGGCGAAAATCAACCCCGACACAACGGCGAAAGTCAGCCCTGGTACCGAAACGTCGAAAGTCAACCCTGACACCGTAACGCCGAAAGTCAACCCTGACACTGAAATGACGAAAGTGAACCCTGACACCGTAACGGCGAAAGTCAATCTTGACACCGAAACGGCGAAAGTCAACCCCGACACCGAAACGGCGAAAGTCAACCCCGACACCGTAACGGCGAAAGTCAACCATCGACCTCCCCATCGAAGCAACGCTTCGACTCGAGAACAAGTCAAGTCATCAACCACTTACAAGTCCTCTCGACTTGTAAGGAAGAAAATTCTCTTGTGAGATCCTTACGACTCTCAAGAGAAAATACACTTAAGAATACTCACGATTCTTAAGGAGAAAATACACCTACGAGATCCTCGCGACTCGTAGGGAGAAAAAATTCTTTATGAGACCCTCATGGCTCATAAAATTGAAAAGTCTTAGGCGGCAGATCTGAACCTTTTTCCTAAGCCATCACTACCCTATGAAGAGTTCAATATGAACTATTATCTATCATCTACAGGCCAAATTTTCTAAAATCACATGACAACAAAGCAAAGAAAAGAAGGCGATAACGCAAGATAGAAAAGAAATGTGTCCTTTATTCATAAATTCAATTGGGTACAAGATACATCATATGAAAGAATCAAAATGAATGAATACATGTTATTCGTCTATTACAAATGTACAATCGATGCAAAGGCAGCTACTGAGAAGGAGGCATTTTCAATAAATTAGCCAGTTGCTCGCGCACTCCTCTCAGCCCCTTTTCGCAATCAGCCACCGCGGCCAACTCCGCTTTGACTAGGGCCCGTTGCTGCAGACAGGATGAAAGTTTCTCATCAATTTCCTTCTGAACAGCCTCTTGACTCTGCGTGACCTGCTCAGTAAAGTCAAGCTTTTTCCTTAGCACCAGCCCGTCAGAAATGCATCGTTGAAGGTTTTCGAAGATGGAGTTCAGCTGCGCAGCATTCGCTTCGACCTGGGTACGCAGTTAAACAGATTCAGCGGAAGTTGCCTCACATTCCTTTCGCTTGAGGATCGCTTCTTGTTTGAAATGGAGAAAGAAAAAGGCACTTTGCTTAACCCATGCAGCCCGCTGGGAGTTCAAAGCCAGAACCTCGGGAGCAGGACGCCTGAGCTCAAGCTCATGTAGGCAGGCCTCAATCTTCCTGCAGTGATTAACCCAAGACTCGACACCTTCGTTATAGAAGTTCACAAGCGTCACCAGCATTGGATTAACCTCGGCAACAAAATCTGCAGCGAATGTAGGGGCTTCCGCGTCAAGTTCCTCGACGTATTCGCTCAATATACGTAGGATGGTCGCAGCGCCCTTAGAAGATGGACGTCTAGAAAAGGGTCCTGCTGGCATTAGTATGCAAGAATCGAAGGGAGCAGGAGTCAGTGCGATTGCTGAAAAAAATGAATTACGATTAAAAGCTAATTCGCGAAATGAAGAAGTCACATGAGCGATGAAGTCTACTATACCGGATGCGACAGGTGGCAAAGCCGGGAGTACCGGTGGCGTGACCATTCTCTCGTCCCCTCCTTCAATCTGTAGTACTGCAGTCAAGGAAAAGAAGAATTAGCAACGACTTGGTTGCCCGTAAAAGGGAAAAAGATATTGGCTAAAGACTATACTCACCGACGCCACCGGACGGAGCAATCTCCGACTGGAAGGAGAAATGTGGGTTCAGCACCTGATACAGATGGTCAAAAAGGACTCCTGCAAGGGTGTAACAATGCGATATCAGTACATAGAGTATATTACCCATAATGAAACCGATAAGTCGCAAACATATACCTTCCAGCATTTCAGAAGACATGGGAGAAGGAGCAATAGCCATCATTGCGGCGACCCGAGGCGCTTCAGAGGACACAGGAGAAGGCGAAGGGTCGGTGACAGTCAGAGCAGAAACTGGTGACGCTTCTTTGGGTGGCACGGCCTCAGTACTCACCACGTCTGCATTAAAAAAAATTCCATCAGAAGGGATTGAAAGGGATTACGAAATAGAAAGGAAAACAGTAACCCAAGATATACCTGATGGGTCGTCAATCGAAACCACAACAAGAGCATCACCAGGCACAGCGACTACTTCGCTTTCCTCTATTGGAATGGTTTCGCCGCCCATGGCTTCGTCCTCTGATTTGACGAAGGCCGTCATGATGCTCGCAATGCCAACCGACAGTCTGGAACTGCAAGGAGAAAGAGCAGCAATTGGGGCAGTCCCAGACTCCTGAGAAAGAGTAGCCGCTTCGAGCTCTATAGTTGCCGTCATCTCACCTGCTGCCTTGTCGCCAAGACTTAGCCCTGCAGGATATGATATATGAGAATTTGAAGATCAAATTCTAATAAAAAGACCCAGTATTATGTTACCTTAGGTCGGCTTTTCGATTGCCTCCCGAACCGCGCGCAGAACCTGTCTATGAATGGTAGACAGGGCAGCTGGAGTATCTTCGGAGGAAATAGTGACGGATGGAATAGCTCTTGAGCCTACACCCGCAGCCAAGCTGTCATCATGTTCCCTCGTTGCACGCTTTCTACGCTTCTTGTCAGCCTTGGCGGTAAGAAAAGTCCTCTTTAAGACCTCCGTCAAAGTGACGTCATCGTCTGAGCCAGGAGCTACCTCTGGAGCCGTTACGGCGCCCATCATCGGTTGCTTGAACGAGGCCTCTTTCGGCAATACTAGGAGAGCTGTGATTTCAACAGCTGGCCCTGGAAGCATCGCCACACCACCATGCGGGATCGGCACTGCACTCGGGATAACCTGAGTCGAGGTAGTCCCTGCAATAAGATGAAAAAGAAGGGTCAAACTACCCATGAAGAAAAAGGGAATGAAGGCACAATGAATCGAAATATACCGAGGCCCAAGGAAGCACGAAGCCTTTCCTCCTCTTCGAAAGTCATGAGGGAAGCTACAAGAGCTTCTTCGGCGGAGATACCTGTTGAAGAAGAAAGCGTTAGTCAAAGCATAGTAATTGAAATGACCACGGAAAGATAAGACTGAAGTATACCTGATTGAGCAATGGTGATCAGCGCCGCCTCATTACGAACCAATTGCTCTGAAACCGCGATAGCAGCCTCCAGATCGGTATCATCCGGCGCCATGAATAAACCTTCATTGGTCCCGTACTCACTCAAACCCTCGCTATAGGGAGCATGGGGCTCCTGGCCGAGTACGACGTCGAGAGTAAACATCGACTTCTTTTTCTTCTGTGAGCGAGTGCCGAGAGCCGATAACACAAGCTTGCGCTTGGCGGGCAATTTGGGGCGACGAGGCCCTATCTCCGCACCCACGCCGGACTCAGGAGATGCCACAGCTACCGCTTTTACAGGCGCGCGGGGTAGGGGCAGCTCAGGCATAACGCGTGGTACCACAGCCGCAATAGCTTCTCTTAAGGGAGGACGAACAATAGTCCGTTGCTTCAAAGGAATGGCTGGAATACCAGCGGGGGCGGTACCCTTGCGATCAAGCAACAACCGCTTTTCTTCCCTAATGACGGCACCCATTGAATGTTGATACCACACCACATATACGTTCAAGATTCGCGGAACGCAACTCAGCTCATTGATAAAGAATTTGGAGCCGGTGTTCAATCGCATAAAATGGTGCAATGCGTTGCGAATGCCTTCTTCTGTGGCAACTGGCTCATCTAGAAAGGCATCGAGCGGGACGTCTTGATTATAGCCTGATTGCTGGGCGAAACGGTGCGGGTTGTACCTCATCAACAACGCCGAATCATTCCGCCTAAACACGAGAAGACCCGGCCTGATGGAATATAGATGAAGAATCTCCCAAGCTTTCAAGGTAGAGGCTCCATCTTTAAAAGTATCACGCAGAGGCTGCAATGTTTTTGCGGATTCTTTGCCGACGATAAAAGCCTTATTGACAAAGGTCATGCCGCTCCCAACCGTACGCGGACGAAGGAGCAAACCCCTAGCCTCCCGCTGTGACGGATTTAAAACAGACACGTCAACTAGGCGCATAATCCGAGGGAAGTTGTAACTGTCGTAGAAACGAGGTCGTTTATAGGCACCAAAAGCGCCAGGAACATGCAGCTTGATCCATGACGTAAAATAATGCAGCGAGAAAGTGACGGGCTGTACCCCTGGCTGAGTGGTATCCGCCGCTAAGCTGAGACCATGGTACAGGTGTGCCAATCCAGCAATTCTGGTAGCCACATGCATTACCGCATCCATACGATGGGCTGGGTAAAATACTGATGGCCTCATATGGCGAGGGTGCATCGGAAGCATGAGCCAGTTTAGCCAAAAGCCGATGAACCCTAGCACGAACGTTTCTTCATCGATGTATGGAGCAGCAAGCTCCGCGAAGGGAACGACAGGAACAGCCGGACTAAAGAAACCTTTTAAATTTGCCTCCGTCGTCGGTTGGTTATCCGAACCAAAACCAAACGGATCGTCAAGCTTGGCGAACAACGCAGCTTGCTTCGATAAAGCTTCCGGACGAAGAAAGCGAGCGATGAAGTCTGCGTAGCTGACTCCATGCCCTCCGGACTCCAGAAATAGACTTTCATATATATTCAACACCTTGATCAAGCTCAGGAATTTGTGTTGGATGGCGTTCTCCGAGGTAAGGCCCATTACCACTGATTTGGTGGCAAAGATATATTCGTTCGGAGGAAGCAGCTCTTCGTAGTGTTCTCCCCTGACGGGTAAGCCAGAGATCTCTGCAAATTCCTCTAAAGATATTGAGACTTCTCGATCCGACAAAAGGAAGGTGTGGGACGGAATATTCCATTGCTCCAGGAAAGCCTTGATCCACCATGCAGAAGGTGCAGAATATTGAAAGAGAGACGCATAAACGGCGGGGTACAACCCAAGCTTCAGTAGCATCGATCTCTTGGCCGACAAAATATAGCGGGCCCATTGCAAATACCCAGCTGGATGACGAGGAGTTAAGCCTATCATGTACGACTGTCCCCAAGGACGCGACTCTCCCTGGCATATACGCCGCCCTAGAGTATCCAAAGCCGCCGGCGGCTGTACAGGTATCGCGGCCATAGAAGGTTGAAGGCAACCCTCTGAGGTCCAGTTGACCTTCTCCACGGCATAGTTCACTGGAGGTGCATCAGCATAAGGAATCGTCGAAATAGGCTCTGAAGGTGCCGCACAAGAAAATCTTCGCCGACCCTTGATGATCTGACTGTACCATGTTCCCCATAAATGAAGATTCTTTTACTCTGGGTCGTGATCTTTGATCGACGCGAAGACTTCCCTGTCCACAGGTGCTTCAGGGAATCCGCTTTCCGAACAGACGAACGGAAAGAAATGTCGAAAGACATAGTACCTGCGCGAAAAAGAACAAAAAAAATTATTAGCCGTCGATGCTACAATTTAAGTTCTGGCATTTCGTACTTTAAATTCGTATCGCACTGCAATGCAGTGGAAAGGGACCAAGGGGGACCCACATAATCTAGATAATGGCTCAACATTAATAAAACAGTCTCGATATTTGACGAGACAGTCATTAAATGAGGAAATTCTCAAAGGATTCTCATTTAATGAGCGCCCCTCTGGCCAATGAGTAAATCTTCTTTGAGAGCAGTGCTCTACAACAGAGTGACATCTGTCAACTCTGATGATGAAAGAAATAAAAACTCCTCAAGAAAAAATTCTGAAGAGCCATGCTCTGTAAAGATGATGGAATAACCCGTCAGAAAACTTAAAGTAAAGTTTTTAATGAATTAAAAAATTCCGAGATCTTCAAGATCTATGAACAAACTCTAAGAGTTATTCATAAAAGATTAACAAATCTACATGATTTGAAAGAGCAAAACTCTGTTAATAGGTTAAGAAACCCTAAGAAAGATCTCTTTAGATCTATGAAGAGCAAAGCTCTATTGAGAAACCCTAAAAATCTATATAATTTGAAAAGAGCAAAACTCTATTAATAGGTGAAACCCTAGATTATAAAATAATCTCTTCAAAAGATTTGATCTTTACCTAAAAATTTGACAGAGTTCTGTCTCTAGGAGAGTTCTTTAAACAGAGAGCTATGCTCTATAAGAGAATTAATTCTCAGAAAAACAAGAAAGGAGATGAACAGAGTTCATCTCAAGGGCCAAAGGCCCTATTTATAGGCACTGAAAGCCGTTTCAACTTCTGAGTTGATCCAATGGCAAAGATGCTGCCACCGCTGCACTCACGTGTAGGCCACGTGAGCGCAATGGTAGGGGGACATTTGTTTCCCCAATCAGAGCAAAACTCTATTCAAATTTTGAAATTTGAAATGAAGCAGCGCCAGCGCTGAGAGTCAAAGACTCTGATGCAGCGCTCACGTGCAAAGCACGAGAGCGCTAGTGTTGAGAGTCAAAGACTCTGAGGCAGCGATCACGTGCAAAGCACATGAGCGCTGCACTCTAAGCAGCGCACCACGTGCAAAGCACATGAGCGCTAGCGCTACGAGCGCTGCACTCTAAACAGCGCACCACGTGCAAAGAACATGAGCACTGGCGCTAAAAGCGCTGCACTCAAAGCAGCGCACCACGTGCAAAACATGTGAGCGCTAGCGACAGAACAAAATTTTCTAGGCCCTTGGATCAAAGATCCAACGAACATGATTAAAAATCATCAATTGACCAAAATAAAATTCTGTTAAGGAAACATCCCACAGAATCTTTCCAAACAGGAAAGATTATGCTTTGAAAATCAGAGCACCGTTGGATCAATGATCCAATGGTGATTAAAAATCACCAAAATACAGAATAAATTCTGTATGGGAAAAATTTCCCAATCTTGTTAAAAACAAGAAGACTGTCTTCTGTAAATCAGAAGCCCTTGGATCGAAGAGCCAACGGGGGAAACATCCCCAAATCAATTAGAGAAAAGATCTCCTTAACAGATTCAACAAATCAGCCTACCCTATATAAAGGCCCCAAGACTTCAAGTCTGAGATAGAAGAAACTCCCCATAAGTTTCATAGAGAGAGGAAACCCCCACAAGCTTTGAGAAATTTCAAAGAAAAGAGCAAGCTCTGCGAAGAACTTTTCTTCAAGGTAAAAGGCAGAGAGATAGAAACATCTCATCAAGGAAGAAGAACCTAATTCTTCTTCAAGATCATAGATATATAAGACAGATGTCTTTTACAAAAAAAAGAGATCATAACATCTCATCATAAAAAAGGGGGGAGATAAATTTCATTCTCTTCAGATCATAGATCTACAAAGAAAAAGTCTTTCACAAAAGAAAATAGAAGAGATTGTAATATCTCCTATAAAATAAGAACTTTGTTCTTAGAACTATGAGACAAAGTCTCTTGTAAGAGAGAACTTATTTCTTAGATCACGAAATTAATAGAAGCGCTCTGCGCTCATTGACTGGCGCCCAGCGCCAAGTGCGCCACGTGCTCCTCACGTGTGCGCTACTTAACAAAAGCGCTCTACGCTTATTGACTAGCGCTCAGCGCCAAGCGTGCCATGTGCTCTCCACGTATGTGCTACTTAACAGAAGCGCTCTACGCGTATTGACTGGCGCTCAGCACCAAGTGCGCCACATGCTCCTCACGTGTGCGCTACTTAACAGAAGCGCTTTGCGCTCATTGACTGGTGCTCAGCGCTAAGCGCACCACGTGCTCCTCATGTATGCGCTGAGGGAACATAAACGGTTCTTTAAATAAAGCCCAGAGCTATAATGAGTGCTCAGCACTCAATAAAAGACAAAAACGGTTGTCAGAACCCAAACCAATGCTCAGCATTATTAAATGAAAAAGGATTGAACCTAATTAAATGTCCAACATTTTAACCGAATAGGCCGAGCCCAAGTTGGCCACAGATCCCTAATTTAGATTAATTGAGCCCATATGCTCATAAATCTTTGATCTTAGTCCCAGACTTGACTACAGATCTCCCAACCAATATTAGTTCAAGGGTACATCTCTTCACTCCTCTGATATGTGTCGTTATAATCCTTCAACGTCTTCAGAGAGGTGACGGGTCCCGACAACTAGACATTCCACGGACTGTGGGGTCCTTAAACTCATGGACTATGATGTCCTTAAACTTTACGGACTGTGGGGTCCTTAAACTCATGGACTATGATGTTCTTAAACTTTACAGACTATGATGTCTCTAAACTACCATGGACTGTGAGGTCCTTAAACTCATAGACTATGATATCTTTAAATTTTACAGACTATGATGTCCTTAAACTGTCACGGACTATGATGTCCTTAGACTTTTGGACCGCAATGTCCCTAAACTAAAACAATAGAGTCCAAATGCTCTTTTGTTAGATCTAAATGATCCTGTTAAGTAGATCTTAGTCTAAAATTAGATTAACGTATCCTTCACAAACGTTTAAGTTGATCTTAGTCTCAAATGAGATTAACGATCCTTAAACCCAACCCAAATCCAAATCTAAGAAAATACGGATTTGGACTAATCCATGCCCTACGGGCGACAACATAAATTAGTCTCCGTATACAATCCACGGGCAACCAAAAATAAAACAAATATACATAACATGAAGTGACCATCTGGAGAAGGAGAAAGTGGTTACCGCGATGCGGTAGCGTAATTAACTGCAGGGGCTTGCGCCTGTAAGAAAGAGCGTCCCCACAATAAAAAAAACCCTCATAATGAGGGGGAATCTGACGAAGTCTGCTATATTGGCCGCATCTGTCTAAACCTCCGATGCATGGTGTCATAAATCAACTTGGCATCTTCAGAGAGGTGGACGGATAAAACCAAATAGCATCTGCCCCCAAATTCAGGTCGGATGTCCCAACGTCCCGGTTGCGTCCTTCGGCAGAGAACAACCGTTGTTCAGGGCATCCTTGAATATCTTGCGGACCTTTTCCCTCCTGAAAGAGTAGACTTTATTTTTTCTCCTCTAAGGAAGGCCCTTCTCCTCCTGGCACTGGCTTTCGGGCCCGGTTTGTTTTTTACCCGCCCGTCTTTCTCTTATCTTCACTGTTAGATGTATTGAAGGTGTTGGTCTTGTTGGAGCTCCCACTTTTACGATTGTCATCTTTTCTGCTCATCCAAGACTTGTCACCTTGAAAGTTCGGGGTAGACTCTTGTTTCGAGCGTTCCAACATTTGCATTCTCTTGGTCAGCTCTTGAAACGTTTTGAGGCCTGCTGTACATAAGAATGGGACCATCCAATTGTTGAGGTTCTCAATGAGAAGGCTAACTGACTAGCCAGTGGCGGTTTTCACTTGACCGTGAAATTACGCAATCGGGCGATAAAGTCTTTGTTGCTTTCGTTCTTCCCTGGCTTGGTCCTCACAAGGTCAGCAACGAAGATTTTATCGCTGGTACTCATGAACCTTTGCCGAAACAGAGACTCCATTTACGCAACAATAGTGACGGACCCGTCTGGTATGCTCGCATACCAGTCGAAAGTGACACCGGTCAGGCTGTTGACAAACTGACGAAAAAGGAGTGCATCATTACCCCCTGTATCTCCGTACGACACTTTAAAGTGGGCGACGTGCTGATTTGCGTTTCCCATCTCGTCAAATCTTCTGAACTTAGGAGTGACGTAGTCGCTGGGGAACTCGATCAAATCGTATTGTATGGGATATGGTTGTCCACTACTGCCAATTTCTTTCTGAGTTTCGGCTTCGGCCACCAATGTTTTAACTTTGTTGGTGATCAAATCCATTATCCGATCTTGTGTTAGCGGGATAGTGCTATCTGAGGCCAAGGCATCCCCGGAAGAGGAATGCGGCCGGCTGTCGTGCAGCTCACCCAATCTTAGACCCAAGGGGACAGGTGTCGGTTGATTCGGGTTGTCATCACCCGGCTCATGAGCAGAGACATGTGCTTGATTGGAAGGCACCCGAACAATTTAAGCCATGAGCTACATCATAACATTCGTCAGGTCATCAATTTTTTAGTAGAGCTTGGCCATCTCTTTATCTTTGCTCCTAAGCAGTTTTTGAAGCTCTTGAAGCAGCTCTTGTTCTGCGGTCCTGGGACGGAAAGTTGGCTCTTTCTCGCTGTCCGAGCTTGAATCCACATGGACTGAGGGGTCTTTCTTCCTATCGGCCTCATCGAGAGGATTTTCATCATCCAGCGGAGGCGGCTGATCTTGGGAAGCAGCAACCATATTCAAGTCAAATTGGGCTTAGGATGTGGTGGCCTCATCCTTGCTTTTGCTGCGTAAGTTGCCGCTGGGACGCGCGCCCGCCATATAAACCATATGGATAACATATCCATCCGTCTTTTCATTATTGGCAGCTGATTTCATGGATCGCTGTCGTGACCCTCCTGTTTTGGTAATGGAAAATCGACTAAAAGCGTTGGCCTGACCGGGTTCTTGAATGGTGTTGGCGCTTCCTTTTTGGTTTTGCCCCACTGTTTTCGCACTTCACAGAGCACCTGATAGACTTTTGAAGAGACAATGTCATGCTTTCTCAGTTGGGGCTGGGAAACATCTCTTTGTAGCATCGTTCGAACCACTGTCTTCTTAATTATGGCGGTCATGGCGTTTTTCTGAACCCACTTCAGGGGTTCAAAAGAGTTGTTGACTTTTACGGCCGACTCATCTGTCGATGCGGGGTAAACCTGCTCTTGGAACCTCATAAGGTTCAACTTGGCCGGAACCCAGGCCCTTTGGTTGGCCCTATATCTGAGCCGCTTTTGTCTCAACCTTTCTGTTATAAGCACTTGGCAGAAGCCGCTGTAGACCGGGCGATGGAGGGCTTTGGAGATACGCCTGATTGTGCACTTATTGGAGTTGTCGCCTGAGCTCATCCGCGACTTTTGATGATGTCCTTTGTACCGGCAGTCTTGCCCCCAGCTGGAGCACCAGAGAGTCGTTCGGACATCGTCTTAAGTTTGGGTTGTGGTGTCTTAGCGATCACAAGGTTCGGCCTCTTACCCCTTAAGACCGGCTTAGCCACCTGGTTTGTCAGGATTTCTGCCAGATGAGCGCTCCTGGCAGGGTAAATGATGACGGGGTAGTTCCTTCCATTGCCGACTGAGACTTGCAGGGAGAATCACGCGAGCATTGATCTTGACCACGTAAGGAATTTGAGTGGCGTCAGAAATGAAGCTCGTCTTGGGAGACATGATTGCTAAGTTTGAGATTATGACTGAAAGCTGTTAACCTATACACACAAGAAAAAAAAATGACTTCAGTACAAGCAATCGATATATATGTTGATTGAGTTTGCATGAACATTTAACCTGAAATATGGGAGGAGAGAAAAGGTCTCACCGGGCGTGCCAAAATCTGTAGGGTGTTTTTCGTCACCCCATTGAGATGGGAATGCGAGCGCTTCTCAGGCATGTACAGATTCCCTCTACCTAAGGTAGGCCGAAATTTATTGATTATGAGGATCCGAATCTCCGGCAGCTGTGGATTAAGCTGCCGTTAATTACCCCCTCACTTTTGGAGTGAGAGAACCTCCGATTGACGGGTAAAACTGGTCATACGAACTCAATATGCAATGTATGTTGTGTTTTGAAGGTGGTCTTGGACGTATAAGGGGCCTTGCAAAGTTTACGGGGGTCCCGCTGCCCTGATAGCAGGCTAGAGGTCAAGGGGGCTAGCGGCCCCCTTACGGGGTGTGGGGAAGCATCCCGGTTGAAATTTGTTTCTAACGGGGGACGTGTTTTGAGTGTGGAGCGTAAGGGAAAAAGAGGGGTGAGGAGCGTCCTAAGGATGCGTAAGTGGGGCGTGGACGTTGGGCGCTCGCGGGTCACATGCCAAGCGCGCCGGTGCTGGGCGCCTGCGGGTCACGTGCTTTGTGCATGGACGCTGGGCGCCAGTGGGTCGCGTGCCTTGCACACGACCGCTGGGCATCAGCGGGTCGCGTGCGCGGCACGCGACTGCTGGCGTCAGCGGGTCGCGTGCGCGGCATGCGACCGCGGGAAACACCAGCAAAAAAAGGGTTTTAGCCCCTGGGCTGGGAGTTGAACTCCTAAACAAAAATTATGTATAAATTTGGTGTTAAACTCCCAAAAGATTTAGATTTGGAGTTAAACTCCTATGTAATAAATTGGATGTGTATTTGGAGTTAAACTACTAAAAGGGTTGGATTTGGAGTTAAACTCCTAAAAAGTCTGGATGTGGAGTTAAACTCCTTTGAGAATTTGAATCTTAGAGTTGATGTAACAACCGAGTTCATTTATACCAATTCCGGTTTCCGTATTTATTTATCTGTGGTGTTTTATTGACTTATCATGTTTGGGTGCGAATGGTATTTTACATTTTACATTGCATTCGACCCGACCCGCTTGCTTGAACTTGTTGATTCATATTTATAGATTAAATTGACTTGTTGCATAGACACGTGCATCTCATGATTAATACATACTGGCATTTCATCTAGCATCGCATATTTTACCATATAACATTTTAGATCATGTAAAATAAATTAAAATTTCATTTCATAGCCTGCATGATACCCCTAACCCCGTGGTAGCGTCCGCGCATCTTGTTCTCGTCCCGTTCAGTGAAACGTACGTGTTTGGATGGCTACGCGCACGTACGTACGTTCGTTCTTGGGGGTATGTATTTTCATTAACTGAGCATTCATTTTGAAATTTGGAAGTCGCATATATTTTTCGTATTTTAAATCTAAATTTTTAGACCCGACCCGGGCGCATTTTTAAATATTTTCGTATCCCGCCAAAATTCAATTTATTTAAATTTTTAAAATTTAATTATAATATTTTAACAGCTCAGAATATTTTTCGATAACAATTAAAATCCTTTTTTTTAAATTTAAAATCTTTTTAAATTTTTCCAGGCTTTTTCCAGCCCCCTCTCTCTCAATTTCCTCTCTCTGTCGTGGCCCCCACTTCCCTCTCCCTTTCTTTCTCTTCCTCTTCCGCTGATCCCTTGGACCCCACTTTCTCTCTCTCTTTCTTTATTTCTTTCTTTCTCTCTCTCTCTATCTCTATCTCACCCGCTATCTCTTTATCTCTCTCCCACAAACAAACAAAATTCTCACTCCTTACTGTTCACTCCCCCCCTCTCTCATCTTGATCTCTCTCTACCTCTTTCTCTCTCCCTCTCTCTCTCTCATCTCAATCTCTCTCTATTTCTTTCTCTCTCTCTCTTACTATTTTATATATTAATTATATTTATTTTAAAACCCTTTCTCCTGCTTATGTCTCTTCTCTCCTCTCTCTCCCCTTCTTTATTTTCCTTCTCGCCGCCTCCTCTCGCGAACCCATCTCAAACCCTAACCCTAGCCTTCGCCCGCCGTCGCCGTCTCCACTACCCCGTCTCACCTTCGAAATCGTCTCCTCGTTCACCTCATCCCCACTCACTTCCTCTCCTTTCCCGAGCTTCCGAAACCCATCACCCGACCCTGCAACCCTTGCCGCCATCTTCCCCATCACCGCCGACGACCTCGTCGTCACCTCCACGTCTTCGCCACCACCTTCTCCTCTCTCTCCTCCTCGCCCTCATCCTCGAGCTCTCCCTTGCACGACCCAAACCAACCCCGCAGCCTCGCCTGCAACCCCATGCCTCACCCAACCTCTTCAACTGCACCTCGCCGGAGCTCCGACCACCCTCGTCACCGCCTTCATCTCCTCCTTCTCCTCTCTCCTACACCCCAGCAAGAATCCCACGCTAAACACCTTCTCCCCTCTCATTTTTCCTGCACACATCGACCCCGACTTCAACCCGCTGCCCTTGCCGTCGAACCCCATCGTCGACGTCGTCATCATCTCTGTTCTAGCCTCTGTCCCATAACCTTCGAACCAAATTCCAGAGCACCAGCCCCTTCTTCTTGCTCTTCTTCTTCTTTCTTATTCTTATTTTCATTTCTTTTCTTGATTCCATTCTTTTCCGGTCACCGCCGGAGCCGTGCCGCTGCCGACGATCCGAGCAACCCAGTGGACGTCCCCTACCTGCGTGGCCACATTCTTGGAGTGCCTGGTTCTGTTCTATACGTGTATGCGTGCATCAAGACTTGTACCGACTTCGGACGCTACGTTTACATCCGTCATAATATCCGTTCAGGCAAGTTAATCTGTTGTTTAAATCTGTTGTTTAAATTATTACATACTTATTTAAATACATATTAAACCTGTTGTTTAAATCTAGTGCCCCATATTTCATTTTAACATTTCGATGTTCCGTTTATATCATTTTAGATCTAGAACATGAAAACATATCTTGTTGCATATTAGATTACATTACACTGTACCCATATCCATATTTATATCACATAGTGCTTATTTGTACATCCCATAGTACCATTTTATAGTTTATAACTTTTCGGACACCCGTTTGCATCCATCTCGCCTAATATATATATAATGGCATCCATGAATCATTTTAATACATAATAATGTGATATTAACGTTCCAGGTTTAATAAAGTGTATCCTAATTAATATTGGAACTATAATCTTAACCCTAATCGATAATTGTGCATCCATGTGTTTGAATTTATACCTATTTGCATACCACATCACACTATTCCATTTTATTGTTACATTGGTACCCCATACTTATTTTTATGTACCCACGCTTATTATAGTTTGATTATGAGCACCCATGTGATACCTATGCATCCCTGACATGACTTGATACACTACTACTTGATACGACTTGATACCGTGCACTTCTTGACATGATTGGATTGATACACATTACCTGACTTGACCTGATATACTACAGCTTGACCTGTTACCTGATCTTGTTACTAATGCCAACAACCTTGACATGTTGTCCCTACGGACATTTCCTGTTGTCTATTCAGACAAACCTGTATCTGCTTGATCCTGTGTTGGCATGAGCTCCAGATTTATTAATACCTGACTTGAACACATAACTTGGGGGTATGGGGAAATCAATGATGAAACCTGATTTGTAACTCGACAGTTCGATACCTTTACTGATCAGTTTTACGGACTAGGTCAGCCCCGGGGTGATGCTGCTGTACTACCTTTTATTGCCTAGCGGCACGTCTCGGATTCAGCCCGAGAATCTTCACCGTGGTCCCGGGCACGCACGGGATACTATTGAGTTATATCGATGATTCATCAAATTGATTTCAAAGACTTAAGAGTAGTTAACCCAGTAGACCAGTTTAGATTACTCACTGCACATCACCTGTACCTTACCCTTCACTGTCACTTTTATATTACTATTATACCTGTTTTACCGTTCATACTCGTACCTGCATGCCTTGCTACCCCTTGATTATATTATTGCTTGATATTATGAAGCACTGACGTCTGGGTTTTGCATGGCCCAGATTCTCTACCTTTGTCGCAGGCTGATCAGGAGTACTTCCGCCGTTAGGCCGAGCAATGAGGATCCAGTTGATATCCAGTTTCCAGGTGTTTTGTTTATTGGATCTATTGCTTCCGCATATTATTTTATTCTTGATTCGTTTATTTTGGCCTATGGACATGTGTTAGATAGTTTATTATTGTTCTTGATATCTCTACAGCCGTAATGTGACTGTAGAGGGATATTTCCTATCCACAGGTAGCATGGTTGGCTCTGTCACGTGCCTATCTTAGCGCACTCTGGGAAGCGGGGCGTGACAATTGAACTCCTAGAAAATCTTCGGAGATGATCAAAGGGGACTCATTTCTTCTCCCTAAAGTCTCAGATCCTCCCGAAGTGGGATTTTTGGAGGTGGGTCTTCTTCCTCCTCCTCTCCCTTTGCTGGATCTTGGAGAAAAGGGGAGGTGAGATAAAAAAATCTCCCTTTTAGGGATTTGATGGGAGATCTGAACTCCCCTTCAAGGGTTTTATGGTGAAAAACTATTTCTTTTTGGAAAAAAAAAGAGAGTTAAACTCTTGATTTAATTGGAAAAGAAAAGGAAATGGAGAACTTGAGAGAAAGAAGATGGAGGCACAAACTGTAGAATTTTTTGAGAGAATGAAAAGTTGCTGATTTTTTTCATCATGTTTGCCTTTATAGGCTACACACTTTACATATAGTCTCTTGAGCTTTACCAAATGGCAGTTGTGCCACCCCATACCTTATGTGCTTATCTCTTTTTTGCACATAAGCCATGGAGTTTACAAAATTTTAGCTTTTTACCCATTTTACATACATTTATTTATAAAAAAGGAATTATATTAAACTAATTTATGGTTTCATTATTTTTTCATGGGGCCGGTCCCTTCCATGCTCGGTCTTGACCTGGGCTTGGGCCCACTTGGTTTGGGGTTGACTTTTATTTTGACTTGGTCAACCGGGATGTAATTTTTGACCCAACAGTCATTACTTGGAGATTCCACAATCTTCGCTTTCAACATAGCAGATTCATCAAAAGTCACATCTCTGCTGATCATAAATTTAGGCGACTTAGGATCCGAACACCACAACCTATAACTTTTAACGCCGGTAGCATAACCAAGAAATATGCATTTCTTCGCTCGAGAATCCAAATTGCCTTCACGGCAATGTGCTTATGCGGAACAACCAAACACTCGAAATGTAGAATAATCGGCGTGGTTCCCAGACCATACATGCTCCGGTGTTTTACTACTTATCGATATATGAGGTGACTGATTTATATTGAAGCATGTTGTGTTCACTGCTTCTGTCCAAAACTCCTTACCGAGCGTTGTATTAGACAACATGTACCGAGCTTTGTCCATAAGAGCACGATTCATACGCTCTGTGACCCCATTCTGACGTGTTGTGTAGACAATGGTATGATGCCGAACAATCCCTTCATTTTTGCAGAAATTATTGAAATCTCCACCGCAAAACTCTAACCCGTTGTTTTTCCCCACTCTCTTGATCTGCTTCCCTGTCTACTTCTCAAGCAACGTCTTCCATTACTTGAACGCAATAAACACATCACTTTTGTACTTCAAGAAATAGACCTAAACTTTTCTCGAAAAATTATCGATGAAAGTAAGCAGATATTTGGCACCGTTTCCTTTAGAAGCAACTGGAGAGGGTCCTCAAAAATCCAAATGGATATAATCAAGAGTATCTTTTGTGTTGTGCACCGCCAAACTGAAGCTAACACGTTTTTGCTTCCCAAAAACACAATGTTCACAAAACTTCAGCTTCATTGTACTCTTCCTACTAAGTAGTCCCTGTTTCGACAACTCGGCCATAGCTCTCTCACTCATATGCTCAAGCCTCATGTGCTATAATCTGGTAGCGTTCGAATCTGTCATATATTTGGATGATAAAATAGCCGTCGAACCGGAAGTCGTCGAACCCTGCAACGAATATAAAGAACCCTTCGCCGCAATTAGAGCACCTTCGGTTACTTTCAAAACTCCACTTTCAGTGGAAAACTTGTAACCCTTGTTGTTGAGTGCACCCAAAAAGATGAAATTCTTCTTTAAGTCAGGTACGTGTCTAACTTTCGCCAATATTCTCATAACACCGTCAAACATCTTGATTTGGATCGTTCCCTTGCCAATAGTTCGACATGAACTATTGTTGCCCATCAAAACCACTCCACTATCAACGAACTCATAGGCGGTGAACAAATCTCTACTGGGACACGTGTTGTAGGAACAACCCGAATGTATGATCCATTTGTCCTTAGATCGATATGTGTTGTGAAGAGCCACAAGAAGATCTCCTCCTCTTCCCGCTATACTAGCTTCGGCCGAAAACTCCTTTTTCGATTTGTCTTCCAACTTATACTTATTCTACAATTTAGAACAATTGACCTTAAAGTTCCCCGGCTTCTTACAATAGTTGTAGGTCAAGTTCTTTTTATTCTTGAACTTCGACCTTGACTTTTTCCTATTACCTTCCGAATCTCTCTTCTCCGCTTGCTCTCAAACAAATAAGCCGGAAGATGAACCATCAGTTTCGATAGAAGTCAACTCTTTGTTCATCAAATTCTCCTTGACATCCTTAATTGAGATCGTGTCTCGTCCATCAACCATGGTGTCACGAAAGTGCTTATATGTGGGTGGCAGGGAACACAACAATTGAAGAGGCTGATGTATATCATCAATTTTAATATCAATCTTATCCAGATCTGTAATGATTGAATTAAACTCACCAACGTGAGATTTGATTGGAGAGTTTTCTGACATGCGAAGTGTATAAAGACTCTGTTTGAACAGGATTCCATTCGTGAGAGATTTCTTTAAATATGACTCTTATAATTTTTGCCGCAAACTAGCCGCCGTCTTTTCTACCAAAACTTCCTGCAAAATTTCGTTTGTCAAACATAAATGGATAGCCGTGAGGGGCTTCTCATCTATCTCCTCCTAAGTTTGCTCTGTCATAGTGAAAGGCTTTGCATCCTTCCCAAGAATTGTCTTTCTCAAATTATTTTAAGTCAACACAGCAACCATACGAACTTGCCATAAACTGAAACTCATATTTCCATCAAACTTCTCGATATCGAATTTCATGATTTTTGGAGACATGATATGGGATCAATCTAAAACACCTTGAGTGCTAACGAATCCTAAAATTTCAAAATCACGATCTAAGAAAGTGGGAAAGAAAACACCAGTATCGTTACCCACTATTAACCAAGATCGCAACATTGAAGATGTAACGGTTCAACCAAAAGATCCTATAACAACCCTAAACTTTCTGTACAGAATTTTTTTCAAAAATACAGAAAGGAGCACCTAAGTCTGAACACAAGTTATAAATTTAAGTTACTTTTGAACAGCAAGAAATAGCTTGTAACTCATTGGTAAAGTCTTGCAGTGCTGTGATATAGCCACTGTGTTCAAATCCCCCCAGCCACATATTATTTTTATTGATTTTTCTGTTAAACTTTTAGAAGCTCAAAAGTTTGCACGTGCACTGCACGTAAAATAAAAAATCACATTAAAAACATGTGGAAAATGATATACAAACAGTCTAGGACACGTGGCATTCATCCAGATCCCAACCCATAACAATGGACCGGCGAGATTAGTAAAGGGGCCGGCGCCAGCGGTTGAATCCGAAGATAATGCAAATTTTTTTTAACTCTAGCACTCCTTGGACTCCCCCCACTAACCTAGTCTGTTTGTTTTCCCTGCAATTATCCAGAAAATTAAAAATCACCATTAAATCAAAATTTTAATGCATTTTTTAATTCTCAATTTATTACCCAAAATCCTAATTTCTCCTATAAATACAACCCTACACTTTGGCCCTCTTCATTCTGAAATCCATTGCCAAAACTCTCTAAAATTCCTAAGTTCAAAAGTTGTACAAGTGGACTTAGCCAAGATCAAAGTTCCGCCGACGTTTCGGGAAGAATCCGGCAACGACGCCACTCCACGGCACTTTTGAAATATTCCTCTACCTCCCCCCTTTATAATCAATCAGTAAGTCCCCTCTTCCCTCTCCTCTTTCTATTAAAAAGAATCCTATTTTCAAAACTCGTCGAAAGCGGAGTTAGTCCGACTTCCGATTCTCATTTCTTTAGAAAACTCAATTTTTATTAAACAACAAATTAACCATTTAATTATATATTGTTTAGTAACCATTAACAACAATTGGACAAAGTTTGCATGTTTACTTCTGAGTGCCGTGTTTACTTCTGAGTAAATACATAGGTCAATTCTGCATGAAGTCCTAAGCAATATAACACAAGAATCAAAACTAAAAATATTCTTTACATTTCATATTCCTTGAACCTTACAATTTCATATTCTTTGAATCTATTCTAACCCTATTTTTTCTTTTAAGGTTATGGATTCTCCAAACAATACCAGCACCAACTTCAACACACCACCACCTCTTCCACTTACACCTACCGTTGTAGCTCCGATCAATGAGCAAATGGTATTGCTTGAGGCAATCCGAAACCTCCTGGAAGGACAGCAGCAGCAGACTGCTATCTTATTGAACCGCTCAGAAGCGGAAGCACCCGGAGTGAAGCAATTCCGGATATTGCACCCGAAGCAATTTTCTGGGAAAGAGAGCCCTTTAGAAGCTGAAGAATGGGCTCAGAGTATTGAGGACGATCTGGCAGCAACACAAGTGCCAGACATCGATTTTGTACGGGTTGCAAAACTGCAACTCACCGACAACGCCCGAGTATGGTGGAAGGCACAAGAAAGCCGTTTTGCCCAGCCTATAGAATGGAAAACTTTTCGCGACATGTTCGACGCGAAATATTTCCCCGAGACTGCCCGATTTGACATGGAGCAGCAATTCATCCACTTGCAACAAGGTTCGATATGGACTAAATATGTGGATGAGTATGATGCTGATTTTACCATACTCAGTAGGTAAGATATGTCTCAATATTCGATTTTCAAATATCACATACTACACAGCTAACACAAGAGCGTAACAGGTCCGCAGCACACCTCATTCCAACTGCTGAGATCAGGTCCAGACGATTTCAGCAAGGGTTAGACCCGGAGATCCAAGTTGCCTTAGCTATAGGGGATTTCCCAACCCACGATCTAGCTCTGAAAGCTGCCCGTCGATATGAGGGTGTAGTGAAAAAGAAGGGCAGATCTCAATCTGTCGGTGTGAAATGTCATGCCACCCAGATGGCAGGAGGAGCCTCTTCAATACCAACTTTTGAACCTAGGAGACCGGAAGTAACAAATAACCGGCCAAATCCAGATTTTTGCTTCTACTGCAAGAGAGATGGACACCTGTGGAAGGACTGTAGGCGCGCAAAAGGCATGTGCTTAGTTTGTGGCGCATCTACTCATGGAATTGGAACATATCCTTATAGACGCAACTCAGTTCTAACTCACATCATTTATCCACAGCGGCCAGCTATCCAGGCTCCTGCACCTCGTCTTGCTCTCCCAGCTCCACCTCCACGTGGACCTCCTGCACAGCCTAATCGCCAATTCCATCAAGCATTGAGGAACATGCCTCGAGGGCAGGGAAACATGCCCCAAGGACGGAGGAATGTGCCTCCAACCAGGAAGAATGTACCCCGGCGTCAGGCATTCATATTAGTGGTCGTAGAAGCCGAGACTGTAGACCAAGGTAACCCTAGTAATTTTCTTACATCTTTTTCAATCTTTTTAAAACTTTGCATTCTTTCGTTCTTCCAAATATTTTTCATACACCATCAATAGTTCTATCACCAAACTTTTCTTGAATCTGTTACACTTTCCTTTTAAAAATTTCGAGAACGAAATTTTTATAAGGAGGGTAGAATGTAACAACCCTAAACTTTTTGTACATAATTTTTTTTCAAAAATACAGAAAGGAGCACCTAAGCCTGAGCACAAGTTATAAATTTAATTTACTTTTGAACAGTAAGAACTAGCTTGTAGCTCGTTGGTAAAGTCTTGTACTGCTGTGACATAACCCCTGTGTTCAAATCCCCCCAGCCACATAATATTTTTATTGATTTTTCTTTTAAACTTTTAGAAGCTCAAAAGTTTGAACGTGCACTGCACATAAAATGAAAAGTCATAATAAAAACAAACATGTGAAAAATGATATACAAACAGTCTAGGACACATGGCATTCATCCAGACCCCAACCCATAACAATGAACCGGCGAGATTAGTGAAGGGGCCGGCGCCGCCGGTTGAATCCGAAGGTAATGAAATTTTTTTTTAACCCTAGCATCCCTTGGACTCCCCCCACTAACCCTAGTCTATTTGTTTTCCCTGAAATTATCCAGAGAATTAAAAATCACCATTAAATCAAAATTTTAATGCATTTTTTGATTCTCAATTCTTTACCCAAAACCCTAATTTCTCTTATAAATACAACCCTACACTTTGGCCCTCCTCATTCTGAAATGTATTGCCAAAACTATCTAAAATTCTTAAGGTCAAAAGTTGTACAAGTGGAGTTAGCCAAGGTCAAAGTTCCGGCGACGTTTCGGAAAGAATCCGGCGACGACACGACTCCACGACACTTTCGAAATATTTCTCTACCCCGCCCTCTATAATCAATCAGTAAGTCCCCTCTTCCCTCTCCTCTCTCTATTAAAAAGAATCCTATTTTCAAAACTCGTCGGAAGCGGAGTTAATCCGACTTCCGATTCTCATTTCTTTAAAAAAACTCAATTTTTATTAAACAACAAATTAACCATTTAATTATATATTTTTTAGTAACCATTAAACAACAATTGGACAAAGTTTCAATTCAAAATATTATGTTAAATAAATTCTATTTTACTTTTACAGTAAAATACTCTTAAGTTTACATACGACATTACCTTATTTTCTTGCTCATATTACCTTTAGAAAACTCATGAGGTAATGACATATCTCATCATAACACTCATTCTTGACATAACACGATGTCTTTTGGAACTTGTGGGATAAAATGCGAAATTACAGTTAAATACCATAAACTTTCAAAGACCGTTTTCTTTAAAAGTGTATTATTTAATTCCTTACAAATGCACCTCTACAACCCATTTTGGGGAATCCGATCGGGATGGTGCGGGTTATCGCATATCCTCAGGCCTAGTAGAGCGAGATGCAGACCTCCTCATGAAGCATCCGATCTCGATAGAATTTTTAATGCAACTTTTAAGAAAAATGTGATTTCAATTTAATAAATAAGTTCTATATATATATATATATATTATCAAAATATCTACTTTAAATATACAATATATATATATATATATTCCATGTTTTCTAAATCAAAAAAATCGCAAATTTCATGAAACTACTAATACAAATCAATACAATTCCAATATTACACTATAATACAATATACTATTCAAAGTTAGATTTATATCCACTAGAATATTTCATTTTACAAAAAATTACAACTATGAAAACTCTAAAGACGATAAATAAATACTTGAGATGTATTTTGAAAATATATCAAAACTACTTTTCATAAAACCCCCTCAAGTTATATTAATTTACAATAAGGACTCTAGTAAATATAGGTTTAAACGGGACCAGTTCTTTTGAGCCTCAGAGAGCCGGAGAATATGGGTGTTTGCCTATCTAAGGTAGACAACCTAAAAACGGTGTTATCAATACGGTAATTGTCTTGGAAAAAGACACAAATCCTGCCGTCCATGTGCAGCAGTTACCGATAACATCAAAACTAATTCAGGACTTCAATTCTGTTTAAAATGTCTGACTCAGACAGAGTCTCAGTCTAATCTGAAATCAATCAATCAATCTATCCTTGAATATGATTCAAGTATAACTCCATTTCAACATGAATCCATTTATACCATAATTCAATCTATATCAACATGACTCGACTGAACCTGTCACGCCCCGCGTCCCAGAGTGCGCTAAGATCGGCACGTGACAGAGCCAACCATGCTAACTGTGGTTAGGAAACATCTCTCCACAGTCATATTACGGCTGTCTATAAGATATCAAAACAATAAAATAAAATAAACTATCTAGGACATGTCCATATACCAAAATAAACGAGTCAAGAAATATAAATGTGCGGAAGCAATAAATCCGATAAACAGTAACAGTCTGGAAAGTACGTCCCAAATACGGGCTCACATCAGGAAATGAAAATGCTGAAAGAAAACTAAACTAAACACTAACATGCCAAATTGCTCCTCACTATTCGGCCTGTCGACTGAAGTACTCCTGGTCGGCCTGCGAAAGAGATAAAGGATCTGGGCCATGTAAAACCCAGACGTCAGTGCGTCATAATATCAAATAATAGAATATAATCAGGAGGTAACAAAATATGCAGGCATGAATTATAAACAATAACATGAATGTAATAAGTAAACATGGATATAGAACAATGAAGTGTATCAGTGTATGTGACGTGCGGTGATCAATCTAAACTGTGCTACTAGGTTATCTATTCTAAAGTTTGTTTGAAATCAATTAGTGTACTCCTCCATGTAACTCAAAAGAATATGTCCCGTTATCCCCCGGGACCACGGATCAGGTAGTGGGAGTCACGAATGACTCTGTCCTGTTATCCCCCGGGACCACGGATCAAATAAGAATCACGAATGATTCTGTCCCGTTATCCCCCGGGACCACAGATCAAGTAATACCCTTTTAAGCTACACTTCAGTTACACTTTTGATTTCCCCATGCCCCCAAAGTTATGTGTTCAAGTCAAGTATTGATAAATCTGGAGCTAATGCCAACACGGGATCAAGCAGGTACAGGTTTGTCTATGTAGACAACATGATACGTCCGCCAGGACGACAAGTCAGGATTGTCATCATTAGTAACAAGATCAAGTATCAAATCAAGCAGTGGTGTATTAGGTCATGTCAGGTAGTGCACAGGTATCAAACGGATGCTCATAATAAAACTGTAGCAGGTACGGATGCACGATAAAAGTACGGATGCACGATAAAACACGGATGCACAAATAACTATCAGGGATTACATCTACAACTCCATGACTACGTAAGATGCACATTATCAAGCATGGGGTGTTAATACAATAGTAACATGAAATAATATGATTTGTAGATGCAACTATACATAAAATAAATGATACGGATGCACACGGGTATCCGAAAACAGTAAACATTAATATGGATGTACAATGCAATCAACATATGATATTTTTATTCATATGGATACAAAATATATAACATGGCATGTAGCAAGATAAACTTGCATGCGACTAGATATGTAAATAACGGTATGGATGCATACGGGTATCAAAAAACTGTAAAATTGTAGTATGGATGCACAATAAAATAAACATGTAATATTTTTTTATTCATATGGATGCAACATATGTATCATAGCATGTAGCAAGATAAACTTGCCTGAACGGATCTTACAACGGGGTGTATACGCCGCGTACGATGTCGGTAAATGTCGCTACGCACACGCGGGCATACAAAGCTGAACCAAGCAAATCAAGAAGGTGACCACGCTGGCTGGGGATGTCCACTGGGTCGCCTGGATCGTCAGCGACGAGCACAGCTCCGGCGACGAGCGAAATCAAGAATCCAAGAAGAAGAAAAGAGAAGAAAGAAGAAGAAGAAAGAAGGAGAAGGAGAAGAAGAAAGGCTGGTGCTCTGGGGTTGGCTCGAGGGTTCAGAGAAGGCGAGGAGGTGACGTCGACGATGGGCCGTCAACGGCGAGGATGCTAGCGGGGGTTTTCCGGCGAGGCAGTGGGGTTGCTGGTTCAAGGTTAAAGCTCGGGGATGCGTTGTTGCGGGGAGTGAGTTAGCTTCAGGGAGAAGGAGGATAGGGAGGCGGTGCAGGTGAAGAGGGGAAGCCGACGAGGATGGTCGGCGGTAAGGGTGACGGCTATAGCGGAGGTGCAGGCGAGGTGATGAGGTTGGGTTCGGCAGGGTTCGTCGTCAAGAAAGGAGAGGAGTCATGGGGAAAGAGGAAGGTTGAGGCGATGGAGTGGGGAAGGTCGAGGGTGAGACGAGGGCTGAGGAGGTCGGCGAAGGCGAGGCGAGATAAGGCGGAGATGGGTGCGTGGGGTTGCAGTGGGTTCGTGGTCGGGGAAAGAGGTGAGAGAGCTGAACATGGAGAGGAGGTCGTGGAGGTCGGGGAGATGGGATGCCGACGAGGGTGGAGGCGGCGTCGGCGAGCGAAGGCAGGGGGCGTGGGTTCGAGCGGCGGGAAAACGAGAAGACGTAGATGAGAGAGAGAAGAACGTAAGGTGGGTTTTTTTAGAATAGGGTTAAAATTTTTTAAAGAAATAATTATATAGTATAAAAGAGAGAGAGCTGTTAGGATTTGATTTTAAAAAATATATTTCGGTTATAATTTTTTTTAAATCGCGCGTGTGTGTGTGTGTAATAACAGTTAGAAATATATTAAAATATAATATTAGTTAATTTTGAGTTTTTGGTTAAATACAAAAATAGTCCAAAAGACGTCCGGATCGGGTCTAAAATTATGGTTTGAAATACGGTTAATATACGTGTCAACCAAAACTAAAATATAATATCCGGGTAACGAAAATGTATACCCCAAGAACGGATACATGCAGTGTGCACGTAGCCATCCAAATGAGTCTGTTTCACTGAACGGAACGAGAACAAGATACACGGATGCTACCACAGAGTAAGGGGTATGATGCAAGCCATACTAGATATTTTTAAAATATTTTATTTGACTTTATTTGTTATACTAAAAAAATGCAGATGCCAGATATAATGCCAGTATGCAGTATAAACATTATTAAAAGTGCACGGATTCTCGTAACTAACCGGGATAAATTATAAACAGGAATCAAGACGGGTTTCCAGCAAGCGGGTCGGGTTGAATGCAAAGACGGATACCAATACACTGTTCGCACCCAAAACACAATAAATCAAGAATAGCCACAAATAAAGAAATACTCAAAATAGAACTGGTATAAATGAACTAGGGTATTATATTACACCCAACTACAAAAAGACTTTCGTTCTCGAAATTCCCGGAATAAGAAAAACAAACAAACATGAAACTACGAGAAGAGGTGTGGAAACTTCTGTCGAATCTCGTCTTCTCGTTCCCAAGTCGATTCTCCATGCGAGCGATTTCCCCATGAAATAAGTACGAGAGGGATAACCTTGTTCTTGAGGACTTTTTCTCTTCGATCAACAATCGACATCGGACGTTCTTCATAGGTCAAATCCTCCCTTACAGTCAGTTCCGAATGATCTAGCACGTGTGTTTCATCTCGAACATATTTACGGAGTTGAGATACATAATACACGTTATGAACACTGGCCAAAGATGGTGGTAAATCCAATCGATAAGACACTTCTCTAACACGCTCAATAATCTCAGAAGGCCCCACGAATCGAGGACTAAGCTTGCCTCGACTCCCAAAACGAATCACTCCTCTAGTCGGTGATATCTTCAAGAATACAAGATCACCAACAGTGAACTCTAGAGGTCTTCTCGATATATCTGCCCAACTCTTCTGCCGATCCTGTGCTGCCTTCATGTGATTCCGGATAGTATTAACCTTCTCTACTGTTTGCACGATCAAATCCTATCCCAACAATCTTCGTTCTCGAATATCGTCCCAACAAACGGGTGAGCGACACTTGCGACCATACAATACTTCGAAAGGAGCCATCTGAATAGTCGCCTGAAAGCGGTTATTGTACGAAAACTGCACCCAGTGTAGATGATCCTTCCATGAACCCTTGAAGTCTAACATGCAAGCTCTCAACATGTCTTCAAGAGTTTGGATCGTTCTCTCCGACTGGCCATCTGTCTGAGGATGATAAGCGGTGCTAAATTTCAATCGCGTCCCCAAACTTTCCTGTAAACTCCTCCAGAAGTGTGATAAGAATCGGGTATCACGATAGGAAACGATGCTCACAGGTATTCCATGCAATCTCACAATCTCCTGCATGTACCGTTCTGCTAACGATTCCGTCGAATGACCAACTCGAAACGGTATGAAATGAGATGCCTTGGTCAATCGATCAACAATCACCCAAACTGCATTGTTGACCTTTGGACTCCGCGGTAAAGCTGTCACGAAATCCATGGTTATATGTTCCCACTTCCACTGAGGAATTGGATGTGGTTGCAATAAACCAGCTACTCTTTGATATTCAGCCTTAACTTGCTGACACACCAAGCACTTCGCTACAAGCGAGCAATCTCCCTTTTCATGCCTTCCCACCAGAAATGATGTCTTAGATCACGGTACATCTTCGTGCCTCCTGGATGTACAGAATATGTGGAACTGTGTGCCTCCTTCATAACTTCTTCGCGAATGTCTCCTTTCGGCACACACAAACGGCTGCCATAACGCAACGAATCATCTTCATGAATCAACAAGTCCGTTCGAAGTCCCGCTTCTACCTGTTCTCGAAAGTTCTGCAATCTTGGGTTCTGTGACTGCGCTGCTTTAATATTATCGATCAACGACGACTGTACTTGCAGCTGCATCAACTGTCCCGAAGAATGCGGTAGCACGATCTCCAAATCGAATCTCCGAAAATCTTCGATAAGCTCTCTCCGCGCAATCAACATCCGAATTGCTGGCAATCGACTAAGTGCATCCGGCACTACATTAACCTTCCCCGGATGGTACTTGAGATCAAGATCATAGTCAGCTATCAGCTCCAACCATCTACGCTGCCTCATGTTAAGCTCTTTCTACTTGAACACATACTTTAGGTTTTTGTGATCGGTGAATACTTCGATCCTTTCTCCCAGTAAGTAGTGTCTCCAAATCTTCAAAGCGAAAATAACTGTTGCAAGCTCCAAATCATGAGTTGTTGTTTGATATAGTGCTCTCTAAGTCAATTATTGGATCGCAGGTACGTGATTGCAATGATTGAGGGAGGACCTATACCGATAAAACAGTCTTACTCGAGATGATAGTATGCTATCTGGTTTGTCTTTATCATCATGATAGAGCCCATAGGATTTTTGCTTGACTGCCTGCAGTATGATGGCGATCATACATGTGGGAGCTGGGGTCTATAAGCACATCCTTAAAAGTGTCCCTAGTCGTGGGAGTTTCGAGACAGGGCATCGATACTCCAGAGTAGACTAGTGTATACAGTCGAGACCCCGACGAGGGGCGGTGGCCGGTCTCACAAGCCACTGGTGTCAGTTGGATCACCTAAGATGTATACAGGTGCTCATTGGGTTATGAGTACACCGGACAGGACTCGCCGGGAACATGCTAGTTGGTATTATACATATCGTCAGATAGCAGTTCCCTGGTGACATGTGTACAGGTTAGTTCATCGACCTGAGGTCGTCATTTGTCTCGTGTGAGTTCCCACTGTGCTTAGATTACTACCCTACCATGCTCAAAGGAGTTGTGCAAACAGGTTTTAGTTGGGTACAGTCCCGAGCCACATTGGAGGTAAGTGAGCGGATCTTCAGGGATTCGTCTCTCCCGGTATTGGGGGTGAGATCGCGCTGTGTTTAGGAGAGCCACTACACGAAATCCCTGGCCAGGGTAATCGAGATATACTGGTAGGCATACCAGTAGTATATCAGAGTGTTCTGGGCTGCTCTCTGACACGACTTATGCAGCTTTTGGGGGTCTGACGTTTACCGACCCCCTAGGCCTAATATGCGATACTCATAGACGAATGTTCCGGACTATACGGTTATTGTCACTGTCAGGCTCAGTAGGGTTTATAGATGAGTTCGCTCGTCAGCTTCCCTTCCAATCAATACATAGGCAAAACGTTACGTACAGCTTGTACCTCTGACGTGCTAGGGGTTATGCCCGGTGCCAGTGTACTGATGAGTCATTAGAGTCCCCCACAGACACTTTCCCAAGTTCGGGCGAAACGTTGTAGATGCCGTATGGTATTATGGCAAGGTTCGGAAAATGCACGTGCGTTTTCGCACGTGTCAGTTTTCGGGCAGATAATACTGGTAGGCTTTGGTTTAAGCCGGAACCCAGTATTATACTGTGTAGATATAATATCTTTGTCTCAGTTGCATTTGTATTCGGTCGTAATACAAATGCGGGTATGTTTATACCGATACGGGGTTATCCTGAAATTCGTTTCGGGATGATTTTTGGAAGTTGCCAGTTTCCAGTTTTCTATCAGCCGTATTTTGACATTCGGTTAAATACGGAATTATCATTTCTTCTTTGGGTGAGTCATTGTGTGTGGAAGCTTCATGGTTAGTGACTAGGTTAGTGACTCATTCTATTGCATTAATGAGTTGATGACAAGGCTTCATGATTCATGCTTTTACACTTAATGCATTTTGATGATTCATTCTTTCTTTAATGACATGATAAGGATGAAAGCTAATGGTCACCACTTGAAGCTCCTACACTCACCTCCCTCTTCTATTTATTGTGGCCGGCCCTCTTTGTGAGGCTATGGTTGTTCATTTGATTTCATTTGCAAAAGATTATGATAGTTTAGTGTATGGAAATTTCATATAGTTCAATTTCCATTCACCCGATTTCAAAAGGCAACTTCTTATAACCGTTCGTCCGTGACCTTGGACGTAACGAGACAAAGTGTTCTACTCATTCTCTACTTAATCTTGGTCGTCTCTTTTAGCAAACTTGACGATCGAGTTGCCTCGGTTCTGAGGCGGGAGCCCGTTTAAAGATCCGTCGACGTGGTGCCACCTGGACGACGAGACCGGAGATCAACCAAGTTCGGATCAGTTGCAACATAGCGTGGGATGATGGTTGAAGACCGAAGGACTCGGATCATTCGGTATAACAATTCTACCCTCTTTACAATTTGTTGGTTTAGCTTTAATGGACGATCCGGGATAAAGTACGCGATAGCGCCAGTCATAAAAGTTTTGTTCCGCATATCGGCGTCTGTTAGACGGCCGGGGCGCCGCCGCGGACTTACAGTGGTATCAGAGCCTCACCATTAAGCTATACTAACTTGTGCTAACGCGTTTAAAAGATCGATCGAACGGAATTTCCGAAATCACAATTTTCTGTACATGATGTTTCTGTCGATTTTTAAACTGTTCTAAAATTCATTTTGAGCATTTCAGAAAATCATGCAGGGTTTTTTAAGAATACTGGTGAAATTTGGGCACGTGATCCCACAAAACGACCGCGGATCCGCGGCCCAAACCATGGTTTGGCCGCTGATCCGCCGCGCTTTTGTGGGAACAGTGCACCAAATTTTTTCAGTGGGTTTCTCATGGGAAATGGTGGTTTTTGGTATATGTCTTTTGGGCCAAAATTTTGTTACTGTACACCAGATGTATGTGGGGCCCACTTCGGGAAATTTAGTCGATCGAAATTTTAAACTTGTTAGTTTTTAGTACTTTCATTATATCTCCGACCGGGAATGTCATTTGATCGGTAAACCGCGTCTGATTGCTATAGTTCTTTTAGACGGGTTTGCGAACGTGACATTCGCGTTGATGTTCTGTGTTGTGCTGTAATGTTGCGGATTTGTCGTGGTGGATAGCAGGGTGCAATGATAGTGTTGTTTAAATTTATTTGTACATTTGATTTTGCGGGACGAGCGTCCGACTTGTGGTCTGCCGTCACTGCCTGTTTGTATAATATTCTTTTGGGGCACGACCAGGTTGCGGTCGATGTACCTATTGTACTATTTTTATTTCTGTACTAGGTTTACCCCGCGGTGGGGTGCACGAATAGCCGGGTTCTGGAGGGCAACGGGTTCATATCTCATGGCATTGAGAGGCAAAGGGACCTCACTCTAGAATTGGCAGACTATTCGCCGCACTCGTAGGGGGTACAGGTTGACCCAAGGTGGGGTGCTCAATTTACCGGATTACGTGAAGTGCCGGGTGTTCCATTCACTATGTTGTGGGGACCACCTCGCTTCAGGTTTTGGCGGGTAACTTGCCGCACCCGTAGGGGTCTAGGTTTCATTGCACAGGCTATCCACACGACCAGGGGAACATCGGGTTTCAGTAGCGGCTCTGTGAAACCCGGGGATCCCAGTTTATCTGTATTGTTCTGTGATGCTTATTACTTTTCTGTAATGTTGCATATTATCACGCCTGGAGCGATTACTGTATATTAGTATATATACTATTAGATGTTGTATATGTTTTACACCCGCGCTAGTCCAGTCCCCGCTCTGTCGTTAGTTAAGTAACCTAACGGGTGATGACGGGACCCAGTGACGAATGCGGATGGCATATACGTACATTTTATTTTCGTTCTTTTCTGGTGTGATTGATTGATGGGACTGCGTTGATTCTTATTAATGCAAAGATAGAACAAACCTATATTTGATGTTGTTGGAACAAATTTTAAAAGGAAATTATTACAAAGACGTTTCCTTTTGTTTTGCATAGCGGTATTCAGTTGGAATATCCCGCACCTCATTCCACGAGGAAAGAGTCGAGATCCCTTCACCGGGAGTGACTTCTTTAGCAAAAGGTTTTCGCTACTATATATTTTTATAAAGCTATCAGGTTCCTTCAACGAGATCAAGTTCATTACGTTAAAGGTTTTTCGCCAAAAAAACCAGCCGTAATCCTCCGTCGTTTCTTATGGATGGTCAGTAGTATTCGAGCTATGTTTGTTGGCCTACGTCAAGACATAGTGTTTGGTAGCTGCTGGGTATTCATTTGTTGCATAGATAGATGCATTAGTTTAAGTCAGACGTACACCTTGTTGGCCTACGTCAAGGGCTTATACGATGACTTAAGTTGATCAGGACAACGACGGGTAGAACTTGACATGTTGTTTATGACTTGTTGGCCTACGTCAAGGTCATAAGAGCATGGGATAAAAATTACATCGGGAGTTTCAAACATACAAGAAACTTGCCAGACTTGCGCATACCTTCTGGAGTGTGTTAACTTGAGTGGCTTCCATCAAGTTATCATGCGATGATAGTTGGATCCTGATTCTCACTGATGAGTTGGTTTACTCTTCGGGTGACCCCGACTAATTCTTCTTTAAGGTTTGGAGGAGAATTTGAGAAAACAGTGGGAGGTTTCCTAATTAGATAAAATGATAACCATTCTGATTTAGGCTAGAGTGCACGCAGAGTGTTTCTTTTCTCTTTCTCTCTCTTATGGCAGCGACTTTTGACCGACCCTAGACTATAACTCAGTGACCAAAGTTGACCGAACCTTTTTAAACATACTGGCTTTTGGATTGTCTATAGTTGCATAAGTCATTACTGCTCTTTCTTTTACCCTTTGTATTTCTCAGAACACCCCGTATTACTACGGACATCCACTTCCATTGGATAGATCCATCGTATGGTTATATACGAACTCAAAGGGACATCTTTGAGGATGGATCCAGGTTCAGGAGAAATAGAACTGGTTTATTCAGTTGACTTTTATTATCACCTTCTCTCAGGTTGCGAGGGCTCCTTGGTTTAGGAGAGTACACCTATTATGCTTATTGGATAGTCTTCTTCCAAACCATAGGCTGGTGCCGAACGGTAGGGAATGAAGAAAACCAATTAGCCTAAGTAGGGTGTGCAAAAGGTAATATGTAAAGACAAGATAAAGGAATTAGAAAGAGGGCAAAGTGAGTTGCGACTATTTACATTCATGACCAAATCACGTATTTCATCGCCACTCCTACTTCACCTTTGATTTCTCCAGAACAACCCGTATCACTACGAACATCCAATTCCATTGGATAAATCCATCGTATGGTTATATACGAACTCGAAGGACATTTTTTCGAGGATAGATTCTGGTTCAGGAGAAATAAGAATATGGTATTATTCAGTTGTTTTTATCATCACCTTCTCTCAAGTTACGAGTACTCCTAGGATTAGGAGGGTACACCTATTATGCTTACTGGATAGTCTTCTTCCAAACCATAGGCTGGTGCCGAACGGTAGGGAAGGAAGAAAACCATTTAGCCTAATAATGGTGTACAGAAGGCAACGACTAAAGACAAATAAAGGGAATTGAAAAGGTGCCAGGGAAATATACGGTTAAAGTCATGATTTAGATTATGGAAGAGGCATTACTAAAGAATACCAGGAAACCCCTACAAAACATATTTATGTTTCATATTCACTGTGCATTGTTAATAGAAAACTGATTTCCCGATTGGATACTTACTCCAGGGTATGTATTTACCAGGAACGATTCTCACATCTGCATGGTTTTACAGATGTTGAGTGGGAGCGAGTTATTGGGAATTAGGTGATCATCCTCATTATATCGGAATTCGTTGTAATTGGTGATATTTGAGGAAATCGCCTGGGAACAGTTTTCAACCTACGACGTACAGGTTATGAGTTATTCAACTCAGTGGACTTATACAGAGTAATGTATGTTGTCCAGTGTCCGTCAGGACAAAAGGGGTTGGTCCTCGTACTATATTCTGTTTACTTGTAACTTCTCTAGTTTTTAGACAAGTGTTTCGTAGAAATACAATGTCTAAGTTTTGAGAAGTTATGGGTATAGAAATAAAGTAGAGAACCAAGTGTCACAAGTATCGGGATTCTTCAAAGAAATCGAAGATGTAGATTCTTGTGAATGGTATTCAGTTGATAGTAATGGTTTTTGAGAAACTTGTTTCTCTTTCAGGTTACTCATAATTGGATGGATTCCTAAGTTGAGTAATACTGATCAGCCTCTCTCTATTAAGTTATTATGCACTGGAGACAGCTGCATAATTTGAATCCGGTTCCAATTAAATAAGTACCAAAGTTTCTATATTGGATATAGAACGATTCATATCTTAACGATGTTAAGGTAAAGGGAGCTATCCAGCTTATGCTTAAAACCAGACACTGGATAACTCAAGGCACATTTCTGTAATGGCAGTTTGTGGGTTGACCCTAGCTTCGACGAGGGTTGATTTTCTACCATCTGGAAGATCAATAGTGATATTGTTCTTGACTCGCCACAGTTTTATTAAAATAGATTTTTTCAGAAAAACAGTAGTGGGAGCATGGTAGAACTGGAAGTGATTCCAGAACCGCAAACGATTACGGAAAGTTTTAATAGGACCTATATATTCAATCAGGTTTGATATTCCAATAGCCACTCCGCAGATATGGTGGGTAACCTCAGACACCCGAGAGGTACTCCGGTAGCCTCAAGGACGGTGACAGGGAGGTTCTTGCTTACCCAGACTTGACACTACTGCTGTTCCAGACTATGAGACCCGGCAGGAAGAAATGTATTAATCTGCCAGAGGGTTGTCGTAGTCAGTGGGAGCAGCGGAAGCATAGTGGGCAAGAAGCTAGTGTCTATTTATAGACTTGAGCAGATATAGCGGAAATAGATCATCTGATTTTTGATGTGACAGTCATGGGTTTGACTTCATCAGAATAGGGGATGGATCTGTTAAGAAGGTAGTAGGGTGTGATGTCCTGGTATTTGGATGACATACACAGAGTAGGAAGTAAAATTCTTATACTACGATCGGTTGTACTTTGGTCGTCACACAGTTGTTTGTCCACAAAGGATATGGATATAATATAAGACATTCTGGTAACTAGATCTAATAGTTTTAGATCTAGATTTGGGTAGTTTCCCAATATGGGTATTTTGACAGTATTCTAATAGTATTTTAGAATAAATGACTCCTGGCATGGTGGTGTACCTGCAGGTGATGGAGTCACCCTCTCTAAAGGTGTCTTACAGACTAAAGGGGAGAGGGATGTGCATGATTGGCAGATCACTTGCTTAGGCAATTGAGTCAATCATGAGATGTCAAGTACCACACCAGATGTTGTTATTGCACTAGATGCAATAAATTTATATTAATCCAATCCTGGAGAAACATTAGGAAGCAGCTTTAGAACATAAGTGAATGTTCTACGGGTTTGATAATGTCAGTCTCCTTCGGGAAACGGTTATCATCCCAGGTTTCAAAGATGACATAGATGACAGAATGATTGTCAAGGTTATAGTTTTTCCTCAGACGAGGGACAGTATTATGGACAGGCGGTCCAAGAGGATACTGTGGGAGGCATGGTGCTGGACACTGATTAGTTTCAGTGATCGATACAGTCTAAGAAGTTTGGATTTTGAGTTCATTTATGAACTAGGTCCCATCAGATATCCAGACATATTCTAAGACACGTATTACTCAATTCGGGAGATGGTTTTCTCCGCGAACTTGAGATTAAGAGAGACATAGAAAGAAACATCATGGCGGATCCACTCACTTAGGCTATTTCTCGAACACATTAGTTTCGCAAACAGACATTGTGAAACTGATTAGTAGAGGAGTGGATGCTCGGTATCACACGAGCTGTGAGTACTCGACATCGCAATAATTAGCCTTAAGTGCAAGTGGGAGATTGTTGGATATAGTGCTCTCTAAGTCAATTATTGGATAGCAGGTACGTGATTGCAATGATTGAGGGAGGACCTATACCGATAAAACAGTCTTACTCGAGATGATAGTATGCTATCTGGTTTGTCTTTATCATCATGATAGAGCCCATAGGATTTTTGCTTGACTGCCTGCAGTATGATGGCGATCATACATGTGGGAGCTGGGGTCTATAAGCACATCCTTAAAAGTGTCCCTAGTCGTGGGAGTTTCGAGACAGGGCATCGATACTCCAGAGTAGACTAGTGTATACAGTCGAGACCCCGACGAGGGGCGGTGGCCGGTCTCACAAGCCACTGGTGTCAGTTGGATCACCTAAGATGTATACAGGTGCTCATTGGGTTATGAGTACACCGGACAGGACTCGCCGGGAACATGCTAGTTGGTATTATACATATCGTCAGATAGCAGTTCCCTGGTGACATGTGTACAGGTTAGTTCATCGACCTGAGGTCGTCATTTGTCTCGTGTGAGTTCCCACTGTGCTTAGATTACTACCCTACCACGCTCAAAGGAGTTGTGCAAACAGGTTTTAGTTGGGTACAGTCCCGAGCCACATTGGAGGCAAGTGAGCGGATCTTCAGGGATTCGTCTCTCCCGGTATTGGGGGTGAGATCGCACTGTGTTTAGGAGAGCCACTACACGAAATCCCTGGCCAGGGTAATCGAGATATACTGGTAGGCATACCAGTAGTATATCAGAGTGTTCTGGGCTGCTCTCTGACACGACTTATGCAGCTATTGGGGGTCTGACGTTTACCGACCCCCTAGGCCTAATATGCGATACTCATAGACGAATGTTCCGGACTATACGGTTATTGTCACTGTCAGGCTCAGTAGGATTTATAGATGAGTTCGCTCGTCAGCTTCCCTTCCAATCAATACATAGGCAAAACGTTACGTACAGCTTGTACCTCTGACGTGCTAGGGGTTATGCCCAGTGCCAGTGTACTGATGAGTCATTAGAGTCCCCCACAGACACTTTCCCAAGTTCGGGCGAAACGTTGTAGATGCCGTATGGTATTATGGCAAGGTTCGGAAAATGCACGTGCGTTTTCGCACGTGTCAGTTTTCGGGCAGATAATACTGGTAGGCTTTGGTTTAAGCCGGAACCCAGTATTATACTGTGTAGATATAATATCTTTGTCTCAGTTGCATTTGTATTCGGTCGTAATACAAATGCGGGTATGTTTATACCGATACGGGGTTATCCTGAAATTCGTTTCGGGATGATTTTTGGAAGTTGCCAGTTTCCAGTTTTCTATCAGCCGTATTTTGACATTCGGTTAAATACGGAATTATCATTTCTTCTTTGGGTGAGTCATTGTGTGCGGAAGCTTCATGGTTAGTGACTAGGTTAGTGACTCATTCTATTGCATTAATGAGTTGATGACAAGGCTTCATGATTCATGCTTTTACACTTAATGCATTTTGATGATTCATTCTTTCTTTAATGACATGATAAGGATGAAAGCTAATGGTCACCACTTGAAGCTCCTACACTCACCTCCCTCTTCTATTTATTGTGGCCGGCCCTCTTTGTGAGGCTATGGTTGTTCATTTGATTTCATTTGCAAAAGATTATGATAGTTTAGTGTATGGAAATTTCATATAGTTCAATTTCCATTCATCCGATTTCAAAAGGCAACTTCTTATAACCGTTCGTCCGTGACCTTGGACGTAACGAGACAAAGTGTTCTACTCATTCTCTACTTCATCTTGGTCGTCTATTTTAGCAAACTTGACGATCGAGTTGCCTCGGTTCTGAGGCGGGAGCCCGTTTAAAGATCCGTCGACGTGGTGCCACCTGGACGACGAGACCGGAGATCGACAAAGTTCAGATCAGTTGCAACATAGCGTGGGATGATGGTTGAAGACCGAAGGACTCGGATCATTCGGTATAACAATTCTACCCTCTTTACAATTTGTTGGTTTAGCTTTAATGGACGATCCGGGATAAAGTACGCGATAGCGCCAGTCATAAAAGTTTTGTTCCGCATATCGGCGTCTGTTAGACGGCCGGGGCGCCGCCGCGGACTTACAGTTGTGTAATTCTTCTCATGGGTCTTCAACCGCCGCGATGCGTAAGCTATAACTTTCCCACGTTGCATCAAAACACATCCCAAACCTTTCCCAGATACGTCGCTGTGTATCACCAATCCTTCGGAACCGTCTGGTACGGTCAAAATAAGAGCGGTTATCAGCCTTTGCTTCAATGCCTCAAAAGCTGACACACATCTATCCGTCCATATGAACGGTATCTCCTTTCGCGTAAAGTTGGTCAAAGGCTCAGCTAAACGAGAAAAATTCTCCACGAAGCTTCTATAATATCCAGCAAGCCCAAGAAAACTTCTGATCTCCACAACGTTTTTCGGAATCGGCCAATCTTGAACTGCTGCAATCTTCTCAGGGTCAACGGCGATTCTATCTCTGGATACGACATGCCCTAAAAACTTCACTTCTTCAAGCCAAAACTCGCACTTGCTCATCTTTGAATACAATCTTTCATGCCTCAATATCTGCAGTGCGATCTTCAAGTGTTCTGCATACTCTTCTAGGCTCCTCGAATACACCAGAATATCATCAATAAAAACCACAATAAACTGGTCCAAAAACGGTGAAAAGATTCGGTTCATCAAGTCCATAAATATCGTCGGTGCATTCGTGACTCCGAATGGCATCACTAAATACTCGTAATGTCCATATCGAGTTCGGAATGCAGTCTTGCAAATATCCTCCGATTTAACTCGAACTTGATGATATCCGGATCGCAAATCCAGATTCGAGAATACCCTCGCACCACTGAGTTGCTCGAACAATTCGCCAATGCGAGGGATCGGGTACTTGTTCTTAATAGTCACCCGGTTTAACTCTCGATAATCGATGCACATTCTCCTTGTGCCATCTTTCTTCTTGACTAGAAGAACTGAAGCTCCCCAAGGTGAATTACTGCTGCGAATCCAACCCTTCTCTAGCAATTCAGTAACCTGCTTCTTTACTTTTTCCAGTTCCACTGGTGCCATCGGATAATACGCCTTTGAGATTGGCGCTGCACCAGGAACAAGATCGATCGTGAACTCCACATCTCGTTTTGGCGGTAAACCCGAGATGTCCTTGAACACATCCATAAACTCTCGAACTAAAGCCGGCGCTTCCTCCTTATCAACTTCCATTGACGAAAGAACACTGTTTCCCGGCCTAACCTTAAACTCGACTGGTCCGACAGAACTGCTGCCTCCAGCAAAAACAAACTCCGGATGTCCTGGAATCCGGAAAATCACTTTCTTTGCCCTACAATCAATGTGGGCATGGAAAGTGCCAAGAAAGTCCATTTCCAAGACGACATCATAACTACCAGTATCAATCACCAAGAAATCAGCAAATAACTCCCGTCCGCAGATAACAACCGAACAATCCTTGCACTCACTACTAGATATGATCTTCCTATTCCTAGTGTGTATGTCCCAACAATAAGACAGGGTCGTGCAAGCAATCAAGTATGCAGTAATAAACTTGGACGAAATAAAACAATGGGATGCACCAGAATCGAATAATGCTAATGCGGGAAAATCATGAACAAGTAGGATACCTGAAACAACTTCATCTGAAGCCTTGGCCTCTTCGGACGTCAGAGTAAAGGCTCGAGCTTGATTAGGTCCTTAAGTTATCTGCTTCTGCCCCTGAATCTGCCTCTGCGGTGGCTTCTGAGCATCTTCCTTCAAACGTAGCTTCGACGGGCAAACACTGACAGTATGATCAGCTGATCCGCAAACCAAACAAAGTCCAAGCTTCCTTCGACAATCCTTCTGCAGGTGTCCAGGTAGATGGAAAAATTCACAAAACATCCTTCCCTTCTGCTCGGGTACGACGGGCTTCTTCATAGGCACCACGCCACGTCGGTTTACCGGAATATCTCTGCGTATAGAAGCTCGGTTCGTCTTAAACGCCGGCTTCCATACTACTACTTCCTGCTGCTGTGCACTCCTTGTCCTCACTGATAAACTCTGCTACTCTCTAGCTGCTTTAAAAACTTGCGAGAAAGTGGTCAATCCCAGAGATATAATGTGCCTCTAGATTTCCACGTCCAAACTGCGCATGAACCTTCGTGCCCTATCAGCATCGTTGGCAACCAAAGGTCCAACAAATCGACTGAGCCGTGTCCACTCAGCCGCATGCGCATCCACGGATCCACCATTCTGCTTCAAACTGATAAACTTCTCTTCCATTTCTTCCCGTGCAGTCTGCGGAAAGAACTTCTCCAAGAAACTCTGCGAGAAAGTTGCCCAACTGATCGGCTTGGGCAAACGGGTCTCTTCCATGAGCCACCACTCACGGGCATAGTCCACCAATTGAATGCGTACAACATCCACTCTCTGGTCCTCTGGAATCTATGCTGCAACGAGCATATTCTCCATATCGACTAGCCACTGCTCCGCTGGCAACAGCTCCTCCAAACCAGTAAAAATGGACGGACCAAGTCTCGTGAAATCCTCCACGGTATCCACACGCTGTACTTGTTTGGCTGCAACAGTGTTTACGGACTGTTGGACGGTTCACAAACCTTCCTGAAAAGCTTCGGCTTGCCGCTTCTGGTTTTCCAACATCCCATGAATTACTCCATGCAATGCGGCGTCATCAACACGCCTCTGGTACGATCGTAGTTCTCTATCCGCCATGATCCTGAAACCAAGACACCGAAGATGATCAGTATTATAAACAAGATTCAAAACTTGCGATAAAACATAAACTGGTAAGCAATGAAACCGAGAGAAGCA
Source organism: Agapanthus africanus (assembly GCA_030015575.1). Lineage (NCBI taxonomy): Eukaryota > Viridiplantae > Streptophyta > Magnoliopsida > Asparagales > Amaryllidaceae > Agapanthus > Agapanthus africanus. Next base: position 158,025,850 of record JASDDO010000014.1, on the reverse strand, counting down.
AGGTAATATAATGACCATAAAACAAGGAAGTGAATCAAGACTAGGACTCCAAATTACTTAAATAGAGTACCGCATTGTAACCATGCTGCAGTTCATAGTTACAATCACATAACTCCGTTCAAGTCGCCCAAATCCTAGTATCAGAATAGAAAGAAACAATAGGGAACCAGAAGGTTTCAAGCCGAGATGCAAAGTTGTTTGCATATCGTCAAGACAGGGTCAAGAGAAAGATATGATTCAAGAATCACGATAACAATGCGGCAGGACATGTTCCTAATTACGGGTTTTCTGATTCGTGTATTGGGTCCAATACCCAACTACAAAAGAATCAAACCTGATTAAACTAAATCATATGGTTTTGATACCAAACAAACCCTGCCAAGCCCCGCGTCCCAGAGTGCGCCAAGATCGGCACGTGACAGAGCCAACCATACTACCTGTGGCTAGGAAACATCCCTCCACAGTCACATTACGGCTGTCTATAAGATATCAAGAACAATAAAATAAAATAAACTATCTAATACATGTCTATATGCCAAAATAAACGAGTCAAGAAATATAAATGTGCGGAAGCAATAAATCCGATAAACGGTAACAATCTGGAAAGTACGTTCCAAATACGGGCTCACATCAGGAAATGAAAATTCTGAAAGAAAACTAAACTAAACTAAACACTAACATGCCAAATTGCTCCTCATTGTTCGACCTGTCGACTGAAGCACTCCTGGTCGGCCTGCGAAAGAGATAAAGGATCTTGGTCATGCAAAACCCAGACGTCAGTGCGTCATAATATCAAATAATAGAATATAACCAGGAGGTAACAAGATATACAGGCATGAATTATAAACAATAACATGAATGTAATAAGTAAATACGGATATAGAACAGTGAAGTGTGTCAGTATTGTGACGTGCGCTGATCAATCTAAACTGTGCTACTGGGTTATCTATTCTAAAGTTTGTTTGAAATCAATTAGTGTACTCCTCCATATAACTCAAAAGAATATGTCCCGTTATCCCCCGAGACCACGGATCAAGTAGTGGGAGTCACGAATGATTCTGTCCCGTTATCCCCTGGGACCACGGATCAAGTAAGAATCACGAATGATTCTGTCCCATTATCCCCTGGGACCACGGATCAAGTAATACCCTTTTAAGCTACACTTCAGTTATACTTTTGATTTTCCCATGCCCCCAAGGTTATGCGTTCAAGTCAGGTATTGATAAATCTGGAGCTAATGCCAACACGGGATCAAGCAGGTACAGGTTTGTCTATGTAGACAACAGGATACGTCCGTCAGGACGACAAGTCAGGATTGTCGGCATTAGTAACAAGATCAGGTATCAAGTCAAGCAGTGGTGTATTAGGTCATGTCAGGTAGTGCATAGGTATCAAACGGATGCTCATAATAAAACTGTAGCAGGTACGGATGCACGATAAAAGTACGGATGCACAGTAAAACACGGATGCACAGATAACTATCAGGGATTACATCTACAACTCCATGACTACATAGGATGTACATTATCAAGCATGGGGTGTTAATACAACAGTAACATGAAATAATATGATCTGTAGATGCAACCATACATATAATAAATGATACGGATGCACACGGGTATCTGAAAAGAGTAAACATTAATATGGATGTACAATGTAATCAACATGTGATATTTTTATTCATATGGATGCAAAATATATAACATAGCATGTAGTAAGAAAACTTGCATGTGACTAGATATGTAAATAACGGTATGGATGCATACGAGTATCGAAAAACTGTAAAATTGTAGTATGGATGCACAATGAAATAAACATGTAATATTTTTTTATTCATATGGATGCAACATATGTATCATAGCATGTAGCAAGATAAACTTGCCTGAACGGATCTCACGACGGGGTGTATACACCGCGTACGATGTTGGTAAATGCCGCTACGCGCACGCGGGCTTACAAAGCTGAACCAAGCAAATCAAGAAGGTGACCACGCTGGCTGGGGATGTCCACTGGGTCGACTGGATCGTCAGCGACGAGCACGGCTCCGGCGGTAAGCGAAATCAAGAATCCAAGAAGAAGAAAAGAGAAGAAAGAAGAAGAAGAAGGAGAAGAAGAGAGGCTGGTGCTCTGGGGTTGGCTCGAAGGTTCAGAGAAGGCGAGAGGGTGACGTCGACGATGGGCCGTCGATGGCGAGGATACAGGCGGGGGTTTTCCGGCGAGGCAGTGGGGTTGCGGGTTCAAGTTTAAAGCTCGGGGATGGGTTGTTGCGAGGAGTGAGTTGGCTTCAGGGTGAAGGAGGATAGGGAGGCGGTGCAGGTGACGAGGGAAGGCCGACGAGGATGGTCGGCGGTGAGGGTGACGACGACAGCGGAGGTGCAGGCGAGGTGACGAGGTTGGGTTCGGCAGGGTTCGTCATCGGGAAAGGAGAGGAGTCGTGGGGAAAGAGGAAGGTTGAGGCGATGGAGTGGAGAAGGTCGAGGGTGAGACGAGGGCTGAGGAAGTCGGCGAAGGCGAGGTGAGGTAAAGCGGAGATGGGTGCGTGGGGTTGCAGTGGGTTCGTGGTCGGGGAAAAAGGAGAGAGAGTTAAACGTGGAGAGGAGGTCGAGAAGGTCGGGGAGATGGGATGCCGACGAGGGTGGAGGCGGCGTCGGCGAGCAAAGGCAGGGGGCGTGGGTTCGAGCGGCGGGAAAACGAGAAGACGTAGATGAGAGAGAGAGAGAAGAACGTGAGGTGGGTTTTTTTAGAATAGGGTTAAAAAATTTTAAAGAAATAATTATATAGTATAAAAGAGAGAGGGTTGTTAGCATTTGATTTAAAAAAATATATTTCAGGTATAGTTTAACTTTTTTTAAACGTGTATATATATATAATAACAGTTAGAAATATATTAAAATATAATATTAGTTAATTTTGAGTTTTTGGCTAAATACAGAAATAGTCCAAAAGACATCCGGGTCGGTTCTAAAATTATGGTTTGAAAATACGGTTAATATACGTGTCAACCAAAACTAAAATATGATATCCGGATAACGAAAATGTATACCCCCAAGAACGAATACTTGCAGTGTGCACGTAGCCATCCAAACGAGTCTGTTTCACTGAACAGAACGAAAACAAGATACACGGATGCTACCATAGGGTCAGGGGTATGATGCAGGCCATGCTAGATATTTTTAAAATATTTTATTTGACTTTATTTGTTATACTAAAAAATGCAGATACCAGATATAATGCCAGTATGCAGTATAAATAATATTAAAAGTGCACGGATCCTTGTAACTAGCCGGGATAAATCATAAACAGGAATCAAGAAGGGTTTCCAGTAAGCGGGTCAGATCGGATGCAAAGACGGATACCAATACACTATTCGCACCCAAAACACAATAAATCAAGAATAGCCACAAATAAAGAATTACTCAAAATAGAACTGATATAAATGAACTAGGGTGTTACAGAACCGAACCATGAATATACTCTGATTACATGACTATCCATTTATATCCATTCCGTTTACATGATATCATGGTTTCGGCAAATCGTACATCCATTAAACAAAATAATACAAATCAATACAAAATACATTATGGGGTTTTAAAGGGGTAGACTAGCACAGAATGTGTTAAAAGTGACACGAGATGGTCATTAAAAGACGTAACTATACATCCATTGTCGTTGTTCCGTGGTTTTTATCGACGGAGCCTTGTACTACGGGTTACCATTGTCTATGGTGTAAGTTGGACTCCTCTCGTATACACTGGCATATTCTGTATCAAGCTACAATCAACTGCGTTAATATAACAAACTCACAATACACCAATTATATTCTCATATTTGTCTATTCATCTGTCTATTCTATTCCTACTTTTCTTTAGGACTTACCGAGCGATTGTTCGCTGACGACATTCATATTTCTCTTCTTTCTTTACAATGTTGTCAGGAGGACCCGACTCCGAGGAGTTCAAGACCAGCCAGGAGCACTTGGAGCAGACCACTGAACAGCACGACCATTAGGCTTAACTTGTACTTACTTTACTTTCAGTACATGCCATTGTTTAGGCATTGATTTCCACTATTATATTTTACTTTTCAGTTGTATTGTAAAGATGTTTAATCAATAAAAGTTGCTGTTCAATTACATCTCTTGTCATTTTTCTTGTGTACTTTATTATATTGCTTAGTTTTACGCTTACCGTGTTTACTTCTGAGTAAATACGTAGCGGACCGTCGCGTCTCCTTACCCGTACACTGGGAAGCGGGGCGTGACAGATCCCCCAAAAAAAAAACGTGGTTCTAATACCAGTTTGTTGCGACAAGACGATCACGAAACAATAATATAAACGATAGAGAAGTAAGCAAATAAGCAAACCACGGGTAAATTGGAAATATAAAGTACTAAACAAAACAATAGGCGAAACCGAAACTTTATTAATAATCAAAAGTGGAGAAGTATAAATCGATGGAAGAATACAAATCGCTCAAATAAACCTTCGCTTTCACAATAATAAAAGGGTTCTCTCAATAGCTATTACAAAAGGCATCTCAAAGGATATCAAATCTAGGGTTAATACTACTATCATATATATAGCATACAAAAGATTTTACCAAATAACAAATTTCCTAATTAAACAAATATAATCGGCCCAAATACGGCAGACATCTGCAGAAAGAATGCACAGACGTCTGCCCAAGTATTTTCGAATCCACATAGTTTTACCAGGCATACAAGGATGTTCAGACGTCTGAATTTGAGACCTTCGAAAGAACAGAGTTTAGGCAAACGTCTGGAGCTAAAGCTGTGTACATTTGTCACATGTATTGTGGATAAACTTGAATCTCGAGCAGATTCGATGATAACGCTGAATCAACTTAGGAAATCAACAAGGGTAAAATAAGAGGCATTCACAACAATTCGGTTTGAATATATTTTACTTCGGGCATCAACCAGATATTTTCCACAATTAGATCAACATGCAAAGTATATATAATTCACACTAAATTTAGCATGTGTATAACTCATGATACTTAGTTCATGATAAACATCGTAGATCATCCAAAACAAATAGTGAAGAGTTGACTTCTGACGGCCATAGAAGAAAATTTTATCGTATATCGTAATTATTTACTCATTACTCCAATTTTTTTGTCTACCTAATTTTTATGGGAATATCATTAGGTGGAGGAGTTCACTTGTACTGTGATGAGAGAAGGAGGTGATGAAGTTGGTGGGTTGAGTTATGGTGGTAGCACCATCAAAGCCCCCAAAGTGTTGGTAGAAACTTGTCCTCAATTTTCATCTCATCTTCAAGTTCTTTTATCTTCATTTATTTCGTATTGTTTTTAATTTGTATGCAGACCTCCTAAACTCTTCTATAATTACATATTTCCTAATTATGAAGACCATATATAAGGCTAATTCATTACACCATATATTCTATATCTTACAGTTATCGTTCGATAAATATACAAGGGCTAATTGCAGAAACCACCCTTGTAGTTTGCCTTATGTGAAACTAACATCCCTCAAGCCATTTATTAGCACTAACTAACGCCTTCTCTATCCATCAACCAAACCTTAAAAATAGATGAAATTCTACTCAAAATAACATAAACAAGTTCTAAACTTAAATTAGACCACCATTTGAGCTATTTAGAAATGATTTTGTTAGGTTTAAGAGTCATAAATAATGATTATACAAGGGGTGCATTATGCTAATAAACTACTTGACTTCTTTTCTGCAATTAACCCAATATATAATTCAAATCCTAAGTTTCTTTTCACTCTTCGGTACAAACCACAATAAACTCTTTTCCAGCTTCATATCACATTTTCCTCATTGTCCATCACACTTCTAACTTTCTTTTGAATCATTTCACTCTTCGGTACAAACCACAACAGACACTTTTCCGACTTCCTGTCATGTTTTCCTCATTGTCTACCAAACTTCCTATTTTCTCTTCACGCAAACCAAATAAACTCTTTTCCTGCTTCGTGTCACATGTTCCTCAGTATCTTAAATAGCATTTTTAATTAGTATCTTCTCACATCAATCTGCAAACAATTTTATACTTTCTATGTAGTACTATTTGAAAAATTGAATATAATTATGTAATGCTATTTATAAATGCACATGCCTTTGTGATCAAGGAAGTCTATATATCTAATAACTTAATATAAAGTTTTGAAAAATATAATATAAGTTTCTATAGGTCATATTTAAATCTTGATGATTGTTAAGATCTCTAATGTGCCCCTGATTGTTTTTTTAAAAAAAAATTATACGTTTTCAGACGAATTTTGGCGCCAATCGTCACATCAGAGACATTAGACGAGCAACCTGTAAAAACTCTCCGTGAACTATGCCAAAGCCAAGGGGGAAATCAATTCAGTTCAAAAGTTCCAATAAAGGATGCAAAAGCAACATAAGGGTTTTCATCAATGGGAAGCTCATCGGCAAAGGCTCATCAGAGCAGAAGCACATTGCGAAGCTCAACACAGCACGTGATGCTCCACATAATCTTTCCGTGTCTGAGTCTGACATGGATACCGAGGAGGAAGAGCAGGAGAAGGAAGGAGCAAAGATAAGGCTAAACGAGTTGTGTGGCAAAAGCCGTTGGGGATATCCAGTGTACAGGTAATGGTCTTTTTTATTATTATAGAATTATACATTAGATTTATACAATTGATGCATATTGTAAATTCTACCTTTTTGTTTAATTACTGAATTAATGATTAATCTAATAAATTTTGCTAATTATCAATGAAAATTTAATTCCTTAACTAGAAAAATCGAAACTTATGTTAGGAAGAATTGTAATGCCGGTGAGTTAATTCAAGTTACCTTTGTTAACGTTGAGTCGAAAAAATTGGGGACATGTCTACTAGTGAATCCTTTTTTAATATAGGATTTATTTCAAGGACTTTCGTCTTTATTTAGTGGGATTACCTGCATTAGATGAAATAATATATTTCAGTAAATTGTTGGTTGCATATTCATTCATAGAGGCACGAGCAAAAAAGTTGAAACAATATTCATCCGTCGCTAGCTATTAATGTTTCATGATTGAAATGTGAATGATACAAAGATTTGAAGGCATTTTTGGGGACATATATTAAAATATTAATTAATAATGGTTTTTGAACTTGCAGGATTGTGAAAGAGCAAGGGCCTGCCCACAGCAAGAGGTTCACTTTCAGATGGAAAAGTTACTGCAGTTGGTAATGCCGATCAAGGATGCTGATGGAGGTCCTTTTTGGGTCTCCTTTAGATGTTGTCTTCCGTCGATCTTCCGGTGGATTCTGGAGGGGATCTCATGTTGCGTGTGGGTCTCAATGGGTTTAGAGGAGATTGGTAACTTGGGGAGTTTAGCGCCGAGTACCTGCAAAGAAGTCCCGGGGTGGTTTGGTACCACCGAGGACCCTCCAACGATCAAGTTAGTACTAGATCCGAACAGCGTAACAGCTAGGTGGAGTAAAAAATAGCTCACTTGACCCCTCTGTGATGGGGGTTTATATAGCGGTGGTAGCACGCAGCAGCAGGCGCGAGAATCTCGCCGGCAGTTACGCTCCCGACGTCACGCCCGCGCGAAGAGCGGATCGCCCATTAATGGGGATTGATGGCGTAGAACATGGGGATATTGCTGGCGGATAATCTACGCATGGCGGGATTTGCGGAGCGGCAGTTACGCTCGTGAGCAATGGAGTTGGTCGGAGGACCGAGGAAGACGTCCTCGGCTGGGGAGCTCGGGGCGAGCGAGAAGGCCAAGGAGTCTTGGACTTGTGGCAGCTCGGGGAGCGCTGAGGGGCCGAGGAGGCTTATTTGCAAGGGGGCCCGAAGAGGGCCAGCTCGCGCGTGTAGATCGGGTATTAGGGTGGCCTGGTCGGTCCCTGTGGGCTCTTTCTTCTGAGTTCTGAGACACGTAATCTGCCACGTGTCCTGCTCTTGGGGGTCGCCAATATTGAGCATCACCATTAGCCCCCCACTCTTGTCCCGACCAGCTAGTGGGTCGGGTCAGGAGTGGACTGCCGGACCACCCGGGGTGAGCTCCCTCCTAAGGTTTCGCCGGGACGCGTCCCCTGGCCGTGAGCTGTCTTTTCTGCCAGCGAATCAGGGCGAGATCTCTGCATTTAAGGAAGGTGCACTGGTTCGTGCATCTTGCCTTTGAAGCGACGGTCCACGTGTCAAGCGTCGGTTGGCTGACGCGACGTGTGCAGGCCTACGACGCATGAAAGGGTGCGGTCCAGTGTAGGAACGACAAGTGGAGCGACCGGAGCCGTTGGACTCGAGGAGGCGTTTAGGCGGGAGATGAAGGGTGCCGTTGGATGAGGTCGCTCACGGTAATAAATAGGGTGGGAACCGTTCCAGGGCCCCTACTCTTTCATATTTCCTTTCTTCTAAGCCTTGGCTGCTCGGCGCTTTTCTTTTTTGGGATACATGGTTCGTTCCCACTCTTCGGGTCGCTTGTTCTAGAGGGAAGCCAGCGACGCGGCCGTGCCCCTGGCTGGCTCATGTCCTGCGTCGAACGTTCTGCCGGCGATAGGGCCTCCGCTTCGTTGGCGGCTCCTGGTGATTGTTCCGGTGCCGGTCAGAGACGCCCACGGTCATCCGAGCCCCAGGCGGGAGACGGAGGGGAGGGCGAGGACGGGGTTCGCCTTAAGAGGAAAAGGACAATTTCTCGTGCGCCGCCATTGATGGTCCCTGAGGGAATCCCCGTACAGGAGGGTGATGCCGTTTTCATGGTTCCGTCGGGGCTTTCCGTCGCTGCCGGCCTGCTCGCCGGGATGGAAGAGTCGGCAAGAGGAAGACTTCCGTATATCACCCTGAGGGCCCAAATGGAGGCCATGGCCCAAGGGCGGTCCAGGTACGAACTCCTCCAAGCGTTTTTTTTTGTCTCTCTTTCTTTGGCCCGAGCGCCTCCCAGTTTCTCACCTGTTCATATCAGATTTTTGCATTTTCATACCGCCCAATTTTTATCACATTGCATATCGGTAGGTACTCTTGAGCCGTGTTTGCTAGTCAATTGCAGGATACAGGTTCTCGGCTCTAAACGGTGAAATTCATGGAAAAACACGACAAAATCCGGGTTCCTGCCAACCACAGATAAAACACGGGTCTCCGCTCTTTATCCGTCTGTTGCCACACACCAGTTTAAGAGACAAAATGGCAAATCATTGTCATTTTCATGCACAAGGCTCAATGGCAACACAAGATCCAAGAAATCTACACGGAGCTCGAGGAAATCATGACAAAAAGATCCACATCAAATCACCTTTTTCTCAACAGAAATTCTGGAAAAATCGTGAAGAAAAACTGAGAAAACACATATACCAGAATAAAGGACATAGAAAACCAGGGAAGCACAAGAAAACCTAGACCCCAACTCACCTATACGGCCGCGGAACCGCGGCCAATAGGGGGTCTAGGCCGCGGTTCCGCGGCCATACTGGCGCCTCATTTGATGGGATTTCAGGGGTTGTTTGGTCTTTTCATGTTGGTTCAGAATGTTGCCCTAGATTTCCATCTCCCTGCCTATAAATAGTCCAGAACCTTATGAAGCCAAGGGTGCTTAATCTTATATATTTTAGGATTTAGAATACTTGTTCTTCTTCCTCTTCTCATCTCTTCTCCATTGAAAAACTTGTAGTGAGCTTTTGTGAGTGAAGAATGATGAATAAAGAAGTTCATTTTGTTATTATACTTGTCTTGCTCTTTTTATGTTAATCGCTTGTAATCGTTAATTGATAAGTAGTTGTTGTTATTTATTGTTGTTTCTTTCTTTTCTCTTTTTCTTTATCCTTAAAACAACCATGATGCTTACGCTTGATCCTTACCAAGGTGAGGTCGCAAATAGCTAGTTGTTATCTTCTAATCTCTTTCTTTCTATCTTCCTCTTTTGTTTTATTTTCTTTTCATTATGATGTGTGAGTAGTTTCCATACTTGTTAGGGTAGGATAAGGGAAGTTTGAGAGAAGGAAATCTCTCTCACTCTTTCCTTGCCCAACATCTTAAATCGACTCCCGTTAATTGAACCACAATCCGCTCCCTACGGCACCCTATCCTACATGATAGCGGTGATTCCGTAGTGAGACCGGTTGTGGTTGAATTAACCGGAGGTTATGACTAAGAGCCAAGAAGGAACGGACAAGCACCAAAAGGAAGAACTTAAGCGTTGGAAAGCCTAGCTTATACTCGCAAGTTCCTTCCTAGTCGTGCTAATCCCCGTTGTTGCCGATTACCGTAACACCGATATTAAGAGTGGCAACGAAGGAAGTGAGCGACTCCTAACTCAAACTAACCTAATCCTAACCCTAACAAGCTCTCTTTACATATCATTTTAACACTTAGTTAATCACAAACAAATCTGGAAAATTGGACTTAACTCGTTAAAGCACATAGAAAAAGATTCTCATCTCCCTGCGGACGACCCGTACTCAACCGGCTAGCTACATGCGAAACCGTTTTGATTGCGGTAATTAACTAAACTTGAACACGCAGAATATCTAACAATCAAATGGCGCCGTTGCCGGGGAGACGGTAGTTTATTTCTTTATGTAATTTCGGGTTAACTTGTGAATATAAATATAACCAAAAAACAAAACAAAAAAATATATACTTTGTAAAGAAAAATCATCTTGTTATTTTTGATTAGTTTTTGTGCAAGTGTGCAGGATAATACGGAGTTCGAGTTCAGTGCCAAAGATGTGGGAAGATAGACCCACATTTCGCGGCTACACCGCGACGGATCAATACTAAGCAAACGGTCTACTGTAAAAATCTGGAGCAGATACAGTAAGCAAGTCAAAATTCAGCACACCCAGACAAGCAGAGGACACCCAACAGAGCACACCCAAAAATTTCAGAAGCCCAACTCCACCCTACTGCCGCGGAACCGCGGCATAAGCTGGCTTAGGCCGCGGATCCGCGGCCGTTTGGTGGCCTCAGGGTGCCAAAATCCCTGTAAGTGTTTCTCTCCTCTCTCCCACTCCTCTGGACTCCAATAAACTGTGTTTTCTGCAGCATTCTTTGCGCAAATTCTCTTCCCCCTTCCAATAAACTGTTCTTGTGCAGGATTCTTTGCGCCGCGCTAAAAATAAAAATTGTTTGCAGTTGATTTGTTACCGCTTTGCATTCATTAATACGGACTTAAGGGGCTTGAAACCAATTCAGATTGGGTGGGGATTTCATCACCCTTCCCAAGACCCCAGAAATCACAAAAAGCATATGCATTGACCATTGTTAAATTAAAAAAAAATACTAGACTCAGCCCTAAGGACTTCGCGCTCAATAGGACAGAGGACTAGTTACAGGCATCGGCCGTTTATCCTATCTGACTTTTGCGGTGTCTAGGCAAGTGTGTCGAAGGCAGGTGGTTATTTAATTAAGGAACTTCGCGAAAGCGTTGGACAACCTCCCACTTACCTGGCACTTACCTGGTCGCAATTGACGGAGAAGAGGCGGTTTGAGGTCCTATTTCTAGCCCTCTGGAACAGTTAGGAGCTGTCTAGCAGACCTAGGTGACCCTAGATCTAGGTGTGATTGTGCATATCTTGTTTGTGATTGCTTAAAGCCGTAAGTCCGTACATATTTCTGTAAAGCTCTTTCTAAAAATAAAATAAAAAAAAAGAAAAAAAAATCAAAAACTTTTATAAAAACTTGCCCTTTGTCGCCAGAATCCATTTTTCACCCACCACCCATCGTATTTCTCCATTGACGTTTTCTTACCCTCACCTTCTCCGCTTTGACTATACTAAACTCGTTTAGTGTATGTCCGCTTGGACTCGGGACACTAGCGCCCGCCTAGTCCGCGTTACGTTAGTCACTACCGACTACGCGATCGACTCAGACGTCGAAACTCCGTCCACTCCTCTTTCACCTTTACCTTTGCTGGCCAACTCCGACGTTGACCGGAATTCTGTTCATACATCTTCACCTTCACCATCACCAACCTCTTCTTCCGCGATGTCAGGATTTAATCCGAACATCTCTTTGACTACCCCTGGATTGGCTCCACCTCCTACGGAGACCAATAACCCACCACCACCGCCTATTGTAGCGCCGCAGCGAATCGCGCTCCAGGATCGTTTCTATCCAACCCGTTCTGCACTTCCCACCTGCCTTTCTCTTCCACCGGCCAATGGGGATAATTTTGAAATTAAGCCCCACTTTATCAACATGCTTCCACGATTTCATGGGCTTGAATCTGAAGATGCCTATATCTTCATCAATAAATTTCAAAACGTTTGTGCCATGATGAAAACTACCCAACTGTCGGACGATACTATACTTCTACGGGTCATTCCGTTCACCTTATGCGATCTTGCTGAAAAATGGCTGTATAGCACCGCTTCCCACTCCATAACCAGTTGGGATGAGTTTGTTAAAGCGTTTCTCAAAAAGTTCTATCCGAATCATAAAACCGCAAGGATTCGCAATGAAATCAACCAATTCTCTCAGCTTCCTTCTGAACCCTTCTGGAAGTACTTTGACCGGTACAAAGACCTTCTTGTTCAGTGTCCTCACCACGGAATAGAGAAATGGCAACTTTGCCAAACCTTATACGAGGGCCTGAACCCAGCAACGAAGCAGTTGTTGGAAACCATCTGTCAGGGCCACTTCCTATCAAAATCTGACGAGGAAGCGTGGCAATTCTTTGACGACCTTGCGGAGCAAACGCTACAATGGGAGAGCACCAGACCGACTTCTTCTTCTTCTACCTCCACTTCTACCGGTCAGTCTAGGGTAGGAATTCACCAACTTGATGTCTCTATTGCGATAAAAGCTGAAATGGCTGCAATAACGAGAAAGCTTGAAGCCATAGAGAGCAAATTTTCTTCTCCTGCTCCTGCCCCTGTTCTTCCCCTTCGTACCATCTGCGCTTGTTGTTCCGATCCTTCTCACTTAACCGAAGAGTGTCCTTACAATCCACCATCGTAAGGACAGGATCAGGTTAATGCTGCATTCCAGCAAAGACCGAGGAATGATCCATACTCTTCCACCTACAATCCCGGTTGGAGGAACCACCCCAATTTCGCCTGGAATCAGAATCATAATCAATTCCAAGGCAACAATTTCCAAAGGCCCCCTCCGCCGCAACAATAAGCGCAACAACAAACTCAACATCAATTTCAGCAGCCCTTCCAACCCCAACCTTTTCAAAATCAGACGAACAACTTTGCACCCAACAATTCTTTTCCACCAAACAACTTTGTTCCGTCAAACAACGATAAGGTTTCCTCGCTCGAACGAAGTCTGGAGGCGTTCGTTAAACAATCGACACAATCCACTGCCAACATCCAGTCTTCCATTCAGTCCTTAGTGCAACACACTGCCGCTCACGGGCAAAGCATCAAGACCATTGAGGCCCAGATTGCACAGCTGAATGCGGCCTTAAGCGAGCGAGAGAAGGGGAAGCTCCCGTCCCAGCCACTCCAAAATCCCGGTCACCCACATAATGTACATGTTTCTCTTGAACAACAGAATCATAATGTGAGTGCCGTGACCACATTGAGATCGGGAAGGATGCTGCAAAATAACATTGGCACACGGATCAACGATGACACCCCGGCCGCTTCTTCTTCTTCTTCTCCTGCTTCGTCGTCTTCTGAGCCTATTCTCCGCTCTTCAACAGGCTCTCCTTCCTCTTCTTCTGCTCTGAACGGACCCACTTCTCACTCCACGAAAACACATGTTCTGAGATCCGTTCCAACTCCACAATCTCCTCCTCCAGCATTGGACTCAACCAATTTTTAAAACGTTCCATTTCCAAACCGGTTGAAGTCCACCAAACAAAATCCACAAATGGAGAAGATTCTGGAGTTATTTAAGCAGGTTAACATTAACATTCCTCTTTTAGATGATGTCCAACAAGTCCCGTCCTACGCGAAAATCTTAAAGGACTTGTGTATGAAAAAGAGGAAGTCTCAGGTACCAAAGAAAGTTTTCTTGGCTAGTGCTGTGAGTGATGCTCTTACCCAATCTTTATCACAAAAACGGAAGGACCCTGGCTGTCCTACGATTTCTATTACCATTGGGGATAAGAACATCAACCGCGTACTATTAGATCTAGGTGCCAGTGTTAACCTGCTTCCGTACTCAGTATACGAGCAATTAGGCGTAGGAGAGCTGAAACCCACACACTGTACTCTCCAAATGGCCGACCGATCGATCACCCATCCTAGGGGTGAGCTAGAGGATGTGTTAATCAAAGTCGGGGACTTCATATTCCCCGTTGACTTCATTGTATTAGACACACAGCCTGTAGCTAATCCCCGAAATCAAATTCCGGTGATACTCGGTCGTCCATTCCTTGCAACCTCAAATGCTGTGATCAATTGTCGCAATGGTTCGATGAACCTCTCTTTTAGAAACATGACAATTGAACTCAACATTTTTAGGTTGGGGAATCAGCCCTCCGAACCTAATGCTCATATACTGGACATCTGCTCGATCCAGGAGATCACCCCTGAAGAGTGTGAATTCGAGGAGTTTTTGTGCGATCATGCTAACCTTAACGCCACTAGTGCGTTCCTCCTCAAACCTGCTGCTGTTTCTGCGTCCGACAACGACTACGAGTGTTTCACGTTCTTGAACGATCTTAGCCGCTCGCAACCCAAGTTTGAATCCTTCGAATTTCCAGATGAGTTACCTGAACCATCCGACTCGGTCGCTTACACTTGTTTTGAACCTTTGCTGGAGTCCTTTGAGTTCGAGACCTCTGCACCAATCTTGCCTTCAATCGTTTCACCTCCGACGCTCGAACTCAAGCCTTTGCTGTCTCACCTTAAGTACGCTTACTTAGGTGAGAACGAGACCCTCCTTGTCATCATCTCGGCTTCTCTAGCTCCAGAGCAAGAGAAAGCCCTTCTCGCGGTCTTGCACAGCAACAGGCAAGCTTTTGGCTGGTCCATAGCGGACATCAAGGGGATTAGTCCTCTGGTCGTTGAACATCACATTCATCTGATGGATGATGCCAAACCAGCCGGGGATCCACAAAGACGTCTCAATCCAGTCATGAAAGAGGCTGTGAAGAAGGAGATCGTAAAATGTCTGGATAGTGGTATCATTTACCCTATCTCTGATAGCCAGTGGGTTAGCCCCATTCACGTTGTCCCTAAGAAATCAGGTATAACGGTCATCACTAACGAGGCGAACGAGTTAATCCCTACTCGCATCCAAACTGGGTGGCGAGTATGCATCGATTACAGAAAACTCAACGCCGCAACGCGGAAGGACCACTTTCCGCTACCTTTCATCGACCAAATGCTTGAACGATTGGCCGGACACGAGTACTACTGCTTTCTTGATGGCTACTCCGGCTATAATCAGATTCCCATCGCCGAAAAAGACCAGGACAAGACCACATTCACTTGTCCTTTCGGCACGTTTGCATATCGTCGCATGCCCTTTGGGTTATGCAATGCGCCCGCTACCTTCCAGCGGTGTATGATGGGAATCTTCTCAGACATGGTGGAAAAATTTTTGGAGATCTTCATGGATGATTTCTCCATCTTCGGCGATTCCTTCAACGAGTGTTTGCTGCATCTTGACGCTGTCCTTACCCGATGTAAGGACAAGAATCTCACTTTGAATTGGGAGAAGTGCTATTTCATGGTGCGCGAAGGTATTGTCTTAGGACATATCATCTCGCAAAATGGCATAGAGGTTGACAAAGCGAAGATTGAGGTCATTTCCAATCTCCCTCCTCCCCGATGCGTCAGAGATATCCGAGCCTTTCTTGGCCATGCCGGTTTCTATAGACGGTTCATCAAGAACTTTAGCAAGATTGCTAGGCCCTTGACTCTTTTGCTAGCCAAGGATACGCCATTCGACTTCAACTCGAGCTGTGTGACTGCATTCGAGTCATTGAAAAGCTCACTCACTTCTGCTCCCGTTCTTTCTTCGCCTGACTGGACGCACCCATTTGAGATTATGTGCGATGCATCCGACTTTGCCATTGGTGCTGTCCTTGGACAACACATAAACAAGATGCCACACGTAATCTATTATGCGAGCCGAACCCTGAACGACGCCCAACTCAATTATACAACAACTGAGAAGGAATTCTTAGCTGTTGTATTTTCTTTAGAGAAGTTCAGGCCCTACCTCATCGGCTCTCCAGTCATTGTCTACACAGACCATTCTGCTCTGCGCCATCTTTTTGCGAAGAAAGATGCAAAATCTCGGTTAATACGTTGGATCCTCTTACTTCAAGAGTTTGACCTTGTCATTAAGGACAAACGAGGATGTGAAAACGTAGTTGCCGACCATCTCTCACGACTTCCTTCTTCGCCTTCGCTTCCAATTCCGATCAACGACGTTTTCCCGGATGAACAGCTCTTGACAGTATCTTGAGAACCCTGGTTCGCAGATATTGTGAACTATTTGGCCACGGGATTACTACCGACTGAATGGTCAAGTCAGGACAGACTTCGCTTCTTATCCCAAGTAAAACACTTTTACTGGGACGAACCCTATCTGTTCAAGTACTGTCCCGACCAGATTATTCGTCGGTGTGTCCCTGACGAGGAATTCAAGAGTGTGCTGTCATTTTGCCACGATCAAGCATGTGGCGGGCATTTTGGCCCCAGAAAGACAGCTGAGAAGATCTTGCAATGTGGTTTCTACTGGCCACAACTCTTCAAAGACGCTCATGACTATTGCAAGATTTGCTCCCGGTGCCAACATTTGGGCCGGATATCCCGGAGGAACGAGATGCCGCTCCAACCGATCTTGGTTGTGGAGATTTTCGATGTTTGTGGGATCGATTTCATGGGGCCGTTTCCCAGCTCTTTTGGGAACTTGTACATCCTTCTCGCTGTTGATTACGTCTCTAAGTGGGTCGAGGCTGTGCCCAGCCGGAGTTGTCGTTAGGTTTCTTAAAGAAAACATTTTCTCTCGTTTTGGGCACCCCCGAGCGATCATTAGCGACAATGGAAGTCATTTCTGCAACAAGACTTTCGAGGCCTTGATGTGAAAATATTCCATTAATCATAAGCTCTCTATGCCCTACCACCCCCAAACCTACGGGCAGGCCGAAGTTTCAAATCGGCAAATCAAGCAGATACTGGAGAAGACGGTTTCCAAAAACCGTAAGGATTGGTCGCTGAAACTCACTGATGCCCTTTGGGCCTTTCGAACCGCTTATAAGACCGATCTTGGCATGTCTCCCTATCGGCTTGTGTACGGAAAAGCTTGCCACCTACCAGTCGAAATAGAGCATCGCGCATTTTGGGCGATAAAGGAGCTGAATCTGTCTCTCGAAGATGCGGGCAGCCATCGGAAGCTGCAGTTGAACGAATTAAGCGAGCTTAGGGATGAGGCTTACGATAACGCGGTTGTCGTTAAGAACCGAACGAAGGTGTTTCACGATAAACAACTTTTGCGCAAAACTTTCGTACCTGGTCAACAGGTACTGCTTTACGACACCAGACTACACTTCCATCCAGGAAAGCTCAGATCTCGCTGGAAAGGGCCGTATTTTGTGCGGAATGTGTATCCGCATGGCGCTGTGGATTTGGAGAATCCAAAGGACGGTTCATTTTTCAAAGTGAACGGACACCGACTAAAACCGTACCTTAGCGCCGAACCAACGGAGGAGCTCCTGTTCTTACAGGAGCCGATTTACCCTGCATAATCTTCCTCTGCCTACCTCCAAACTTCGGTTATCCAGCCAAGAACAAGTGGACACTGTTCCAAATAAGTTTGGGGGTATGTATATACCATTTTGTACATTTTTGTGGATATTCTTTTTCTTTTTCTTTTTCTTAAAACCAAAAACACAAAAAAATAAAAATAAAAATTTTGTGTATATCTAACCGACAATTTTGACCCTTCAAATGATCTCTTCATGCAATGACAGTGAGGACACTGTCCAGTTTAAGTTTGGGGGTACGCTCGGTACGCATTTCTTACCTTCGCATTCATATGTATATTTTGCATCTGCATACTAAAATCCATAAAATCCTTAAAAATCAAAAAAAATTCTAAAAACATAAAAACTTTTTGTCAAGTTAGCTAGTGGGAGGACTCTGATTCAACATTTCGACGGTTTTGTTTGATTAAATAAGAATAACTAAATCTTATGTTTAGATTTTGAAAACCTGAAAGATAACTCTCCTTTGAAGTTAACTATAGCTGATATACGTCTTTACATCACACTACACGTGTCGTGAGCTTTTGGGAATTAGATGACAAGTCTTTTATGTCGAAAAACTTTTAAATGGATCAATGATTTTCTGAGGATCAAATAAGTTTGTTCTGAAATAAGTAATATCAAGAATAGTTTATGAAGTAAGTGAATATGAGGGAATGTTATTGATGCCTTAATTGGAACTAAGTCTGAAAAATAACCCATCTGAAACTTGATTGGAATGATTACACACCGAACCCACTAAACACGTCTTTTATCCAAAAAAAAAAAAATATATATATATATATATATATATATATAATTGAACTGTCGGTTATATCTCCGTTCGTATTAAATCATCATGATTTTCACGCCAAACTGTTTTTTGTTTTTGGACCTAGGTAACTTGAGTAATTAAGTCCGCTGGGGTGTTTCTACACCTAATGCCCTAAAACCAACTGGTTTGGGTGCATTGGCCCAAAGCTCGCTAAGAAGCCTAGAAAGTCCAGTTTAAAACAAAGTCAAGCAAGTGTTCTCTCCGAGTTAAAATTCCTAACGGTTCTTTGTGTGAGAATAATCTTGATAAAAGACAGGCTTTTATAAAAAAAAAATTTAACAGAGATATGAAGGTTTTATTCTATAATAAAGACTATTGCACGTTCACAGAGGTGTGTATGAAATGAAAACAAGAAAAAGGTGGAGTGAAAAATAAGACCTAGTTTCCTGTTAAGGAAGATAGAAATTCTAAAGTTGAAACTTTACTGGAAAACGAAACTTGAAAAATGCTTAACTCTTTATAAAACTTATGTGATCCTTTCAAAATTTTTATCTGGGCTTTATTGTGTGACATGATGACGTAAATCGATCCTTCTGGAAACTTAACGACCCTATTTGCACTGCACGTAAAGACATATAAAATCTGTAGTTAAATAAGAAGCGAGGTGTGAAAAATAAAGGTTCGATAGTCTAGACTTAGGATATTAGAATTGTTATTTTCTGAAACAAAACTTTAGGGTTTGAATCATAGTTATTTTGCAAAACTAGCTTGACTGGATTTTGTGGGTAGTATCCGCTGAAAACCCTCAGGAGACAACACTCCTCCTACTAGGGACACCTAGAGGTTTAACGGCTTGTTGCACATGCTCAGTGCAATCGCGTTCCCTGCGAAAGTGAGGTTAGGAAATTTTTTGTGAATAAATTGGCTTTGCTCGGGACGAGCAAATGATAAGTTTGGGGGTATTTGTTCATATCAGATTTTTGCATTTTCATACCGCCCAATTTTTATCACATTGCATATCGGTAGGTACTCTTGAGCCGTGTTTGCTAGTCAATTGCAGGATACAGGTTCTCGGCTCTAAACGGTGAAATTCATGGAAAAACACGATAAAATCCGGGTTCCTGCCAACCACAGATAAAACACGGGTCTCCGCTCTTTATCCGTCTGTTGCCACACACCAGTTTAAGAGACAAAATGGCAAATCATTGTCATTTTCATGCACAAGGCTCAATGGCAACACAAGATCCAAGAAATCTACACGGAGCTCGAGAAAATCATGACAAAAAGATCCACAACAAATCACCTTTTGCTCAACAGAAATTCTGGAAAAATCGTGAAGAAAAACTGAGAAAACACATATACCAGAATAAAGGACGTAGAAAACCAGGGAAGCACAAGAAAACCTAGACCCCAACTCACCTATACGGCCGCGGAACCGCAGCCAATAGGGGGTCTAGGCCGCGGTTCCGCGGCCATACTGGCGCCTCACTTGATGGGATTTCAGGGGTTGTTTGGTCTTTTCATGTTGGTTCAGAATGTTGCCCTAGATTTCCATCTCCCTGCCTATAAATAGTCCAGAACCTTGTGAAGCCAAGGGTGCTTAATCTTGTATTTTTTAGGGTTTAGAATACTTGTTCTTCTTCCTCTTCTCATCTCTTCTCCATTGAAAAACTTGTAGTGAGCTTTTGTGAGTGAAGAATGATGAATAAAGAAGTTCATTTTGTTATTATACTTGTCTTGCTCTTTTTATGTTAATCGCTTGTAATCGTTAATTGATAAGTAGTTGTTATTTATTGTTGTTTCTTTCTTTTCTCTTTTTCTTTATCCTTAAAACAACCATGATTCTTACGCTTGATCCTTGCCAAGGTGAGGTCGCAAATAGCTAGTTGTTATCTTCTAATCTCTTTCTTTCTATCTTCCTCTTTTGTTTTATTTTCTTTTCATTATGATGTGTGAGTAGTTTCCATACTTGTTAGGGTAGGATAAGGGAAGTTTGAGAGAAGGAAATCTCTCTCACTCTTTCCTTGCCCAACATCTTAAATCGACTCCCGTTAATTGAACCAAAATCCGCTCCCTACGGCACCCTATCCTACATGATAGCGGTGATTCCGTAGTGAGACCGGTTGTGGTTGAATTAACCGGAGGTTATGACTAAGAGCCAAGAACGGACGGACAAGCACCAAAAGGAAGAACTTAAGCGTTGGAAAGCCTAGCTTATACTCGCAAGTTCCTTCCTAGTCGTGCTAATCCCCGTTGTTGCCGATTACCGTAACACCGATATTAAAAGTGGCAACGAAGGAAGTGAGCGACTCCTAACTCAAACTAACCTAATCCTAACCCTAACAAGCTCTCTTTACATATCATTTAACACTTAGTTAATCACAAACAAATCTGGAAAATTGGACTTAACTCGTTAAAGCACATAGAAAAAGATTCCCATCTCCCTGCGGACGACCCGTACTCAACCGGCTAGCTACATGCGAAACCGTTTTGATTGCGGTAATTAACTAAACTTGAACACGCAGAATATCTAACAATCATCACCCGCTTCCTGTCAGGTCCTTCAACACTGCGCCATTGCTACTCGTATGGAGGCCGAGGGGGCGTTCCACGCACCGAGGCCGGTAGGGGCGTCTCCCTTGGAGGTCGAGGACCTGCGGCGTGACCTGCGTCTGGAGAGGGCTAGGGCCGATGTCCTGGCAACCCGTGCGGAGGCTGCAGAGCTCGCCAATTCAGCGAATCGGGGCGTCCATCGTCGCCTGAGTGCATCCCTCCGGGTTGCCGAGAGAAAGCTGGCAGACCTGGCCGATCGTTTCGCGGCCATGGAGAAGGAGAGAGATGCCAACAGGAGGGATGCCGAGGCGGTGCTTCTGGCGGCCCAGACTGCTGAGGTTCGGGCTAGGAAAGCCGTGGCCGATTACAAGGTGTCAGAGTAGTTTTACGCGGAACTTAGTGAGTACTCCGCCGTCGCGTGGAATAAGGCTCTGGATGCCGTGAAGGAGCAGCTTCCCGAGTTCGCCGATGGAGAGCTCCGTGCTCAGGTCCCACTCCTGGCGGCCAGGACTCCGGCTGACAACGATGAGGGAAGAGAGGCGTGCCCCTGGTGGCAAGACCTCCGGTGGTGAATCCCCCGGTGATGAGGGAAGCGAGGCGGAGGGAGTTTGCGACTTAGGATTTTTTTGATATTTCCTCGTCCCTCTTTTGTAAGCCTCCGGGCAGTTTGTAAGGCTGGGGAGCCCGAAATACCCTTTGTAAAGACTGTGCGCTTGATAATAAAACTTCTTCTTTGGTTTCATCGGTCCGCACTTTATCTCCTGTTTGTGAGGAATGCTTGTAAAATATCCCTGCTTGCGCTGTTGGGCTTTCATGTCAAGTCGGCCATCTGTCTGGCGATCGTTCGTCGAGTTGATTTCGATCACTTGCCAAGTGTGCCAAGCGCTGCTGAGAAGGAGGAGTCTCCATGGCCCCAAAGTCGAGGGGAGATCGCTCAAGACTTGGATAGACCTAATGCCCCTTGTTGGTGGCTCGGATCCTCTGCATGCGATGGGCAGAGGGCTGTCCGCCTTATTTGTGCCGAGGGTGGGTGGAAGCTGCTCCGTTGCCCTTTGGCGAGGGCTTCTGGTTTCTGGCGTCGTAGGCAGGCAACCACCAGCCTGGGATGACCGAGCGGGGTAGCCGCTCGGAGGCCTCATTCGAGGGCTTCGATCCCTGGCGTCATGGGTGGGGAGCTACCAGCCGGAGTTGACCGAACAGGGCAGCCGCTTGGTTGCCACTTGCGAGGGCTTCGATCCTTCAGGACGGGGACCGAGCAAGGTTACTGCCCGGTACCTCTTGGCGAGGGCTTTTGTCCCGAGGGATAGCCGAGTGAGGGATCCTTAAGCTCGACTGCCTCTGAGAGGGCTTTCTGATCCCAGGCGTTGCGGTAGGGAAGCTACCCGCCGGGGATAACTGAGCAGGGATGACCAGGCAGTGAAGCTGCGCGGTTGCCTCTTGGCGAGGGCTTTGATCTCTGGCGCCGTGGGTAGGAAACTACCAGCCTGGGATGACCGAGCGGGGTAGCCTCTCGGACGCCTCTTGCGAGGGCTTCGATCCCTGGCGTCATGGGTAGGGAGCTACCAGCCGAAGATGACCAAACAGGGTAGCTGCCCGGTTGCCTCTTGTGAGGGCTTTGATCCTTCAGGACGGGGACCGAGCAGGGTTACTGCCCAGTGCCTCTTGGCGAGGACTTTGATCCCTGTCGGTTATGGTAGGAAGCTACCAGCTGGGGATAGCCGAGCAAGGACTCGACTGCCTCTGGGATGACTTTGGTCCTTGGCGCGGGAGGGGCTGTAGAAGCCTACCAAGGACCCTTGGCCAGGCAGGGTTACTTCCCGGTGCCTCTTGGCGAGGGCTTTTGTCCTGAAGGATAGCCGAGCGAGGGATCCTCAGGCTCGACTGCTTCTGAGAGGGCTTTCTGATCCCTGGCGTTGCGGTAAGGAAGATACCCGCCAGGGATAGCCGAGCGACGGATGGTCTCGACTGCCTCTGGGAGGACTTTCCGATCCCTGGCGTTGCAGTAGAGAAGCTGCCCGCCAGGGATAACCGAGCAGGGTAGCTGCTGGGTTACCTCTTGGCGAGGGCTTTGATCTCTGGCGCCGTGGGTAGGCAACTACCAGCCTGGGATGCCCGAGCAGGGTAGCCGCTCGGATGCCTCTTGTGAGGGGTTCGATCCCTGGTGTCATGGGTAGGGAGCTACCAGCCAGAGATGATCGAGCAGTGCAGCCGCTCGGTTGCCTCTTGCGAGGGCTTTGATCCTTAGCGTTGGAGGGGCTGTAGGAATCCCACTAAGGATGGCCGGGCAGTGAAGCTGCGCGGTCGCCTCTTGGCGAAGGGTTTGGATTGTAAAGACGGAACTTTATTTGAGATGTTCCGACGTTTCTTTATTCGAAAGGACAGGATTTTTAGAGAACATTTACATCATCTTTGCGAAGAAAAAAGGAGGGAGTACACACTTGCTGGCCTCGACCTAATTGGTATAGCTTGAGCTTCTCGGCGTTATAAGGCCGCGGGAGCTTACGTCCATCCACGTCTTGTAGGCGATAGGCTCCGCCGGGGAGCGCTTCAGAGACGAGGAAGGGACCATCCCACTTCGGGGAGAACTTATGAAGCCTGCCTTGGTCAATGAATTCGTTTCGCCGTAGGACCAGATCTCCGGTCTTGAAGGAGCGGTGCTTGACCCGAGCGTTGTAGTATCGGGTCGTTTGTTATTGATAAGCGGCGGCTCTGATCTGAGCCTGGTCTCTTTTCTCCAACAGGATGCCCAGGTTGGTCCGTAGCGCCAAGGTGTTTGTATCATCATCGAAGTGCTCAACCCGGTGACTGGGTAGCCCGATCACTGCTGGGACCATTGCTTCGGTCCCGTAGCAGAGGCTGAAGGGGGTCTCCCCGGTGGGAGTCTTCTTTGACGTGCGCAGGGCCCATAAGACCCGGGGTAGTTCTTCGACCCAGCTGCCTTGTCGCCCTTCTAGACGGGTCCGGAGATCTCGGAGGACGTCTCGGTTAGCGACTTCAGCCTGCCCGTTGCATTGTGGATGCGCGACCGCGGCGAACTTCATGAGGATCTGGTATTCTTTGCAGAAATCCTTCACTTTCTCGTTCTCGAAGTTTGTCCCGTGGTCGGTGATGATACATCTCGGGATGCCGAACCGGAATATCAGATTGTATTGCAGGAACTTGATGGTTGTGGCGGCGTCCGGTTTCCTGATGGGGACGGCCTCGATCCACTTGGTGAAGTAGTCTACTGCGACGAGGACGTATTTGTGCCCGCCTGTACCGGTGGGGAACTGTCCGATCATATCCAATCCCCACTGGGTGAATGGCCATGGGGATGTTAGGGCAGTCAGCTCAGTAGCGGGGAGGCAAGGGATGTTGCCGTGGAGCTGGCAGCTCTTGCATCTCCTGACTAGCTTCTGGGCGTCCTCGTGAATAGTAGGCCAGTAGTACCCCTGGAGCAACGCCTTTTGGATCAAGGTTCGAGCCCCTTGATGCACACCGCCAACCCCTTCATGGATTTCCTAAAGGATGTAGTCGGCTTCGGGGGGTCGACGCACCGGAGCAGGGGCTGAGTAAAGGCCTTCTTGTAGAGGTTCCCATTGCTCCAGACGAAGTGGCGGGCCTTGGCCCGGAGATGGCGGGCGGCTTCTCGATCTTCTAGGAGCGTACCGTCCTTCAGGAATTCTACGGGGGGCTTCCTCCAATCTTGGTCGCCCTCCTGCACCGCATATACGTGGAGTGTTGTCGCTCCATCTTCTATGCTGGGATGAGGTAAGGTTTCGAAGAGGATAGACCGCTTATTGTTGGCCGAGTATGACGAAGCCAGCTTGCTCAGGACGTTGGCTTGGGCATTCAGCTTCCTGGGTATTTGTTCTACTTGGACTTCGTCAAAGTTCCTCCAGAGTTTCCTCACCTTGTCCAGGTACTTCATCATCAGAGGCTCCCGAGCTTCAAAGCGGCCGGTCACCTGACCGACAACAAAGGCCGAGTCGCTGCAGATTCGAATTATCTTCAGTCCCAGCCCGGCGGCCATACGCAGTCCGGCCAGGAGGGCCTCGTACTCTGCTGCGTTGTTTGAGGCCTTGAAACCGAGCTTCAAAGAGTACTCCATTTCTGCTTCGTTCCGGCCCCAAATAATGAGGCCGGCACCACAGCCTTCCTCAGTTGAAGACCCGTCGACGTAGATGACCCACTCAGGAACCGAACCAGGCCTTTCCGCGATGGGACACTGAGTTGCGAGGGCTGGCGTGGACTCCGGTTTCTTGCTAGGGATAGTGCATTCAACGATGAAATCGGCCAGGGCTTGCGCTTTGATGGCCTGCCTCGGACGATATTTTATATCAAACTGAGATAGTTCCCACCTCCACTTTTCTAAGCGGCCCGAGGATTCTTGTGATGCAAGGATAGCCACCAACGGGTGTGTAGGGTGTTTTTCGTCACCCCATTGAGATGGGAATACGCGTGCGTTTGTCAGGCGCATTAGAGATTCCCCTTGCCTAGGGTAGGCTGGGGTTTATTGATTGTGGGGATCCGAATCTCCGGCAGCCGCGGACTAAGCTGCCGTTAATTACCCCTCGCCTTTGGAGCGAGGGAACCTTCGATTAACGGGTTAAACTGGTCATGCGAACTCAATATGCAGTGTACGTGTATTTTGTTTTGGAGGGGGCTTGGGTATATCGGGAGACACGCAGAGTTTTTACGGGGGTCCCGCTACCCGGATAGCAAGCTGGGGGTCAAGGGGGCTAGCAGCCCCCTTGCAGGGTGCGGGGCAGTGCCCCGGCCCAAATTTTTTTAAGAGGGATAGTGTTGTAGAGTATGTGTGTGTGTGTGTGTGTGTGTGTGTATACATGTATATATAAAATAAAAAAAGGAAAGGGCATCCAAAGGATGCGTGAGAAAAGCGTCAGCGCTTTGGGTGCTAGCGCTTTGAGCGCAAGAACGCTAGCGCACCATGTGTCAGCACGTAGGCACTCGAGCGCTAGCGCTTTTGGGCGTTAGCGCATTGAGTGCTAGCGCCCCACGTGTCAGCACGTGGGCGCTCGGGCGCTAGTGCTTTGGGCGCTAGCGCTCTGAGCGCAAGAGCGCTAGCGCTTTGAGCACTAGCGCACCACGTGTCAGCACGTGGACGCTCGGGCGCTAGCGCTCTGAGCGCAAGAGCTCTAGCGCACCACGTGTCAGCATGTTGGCGCTCGGGCGCTAGCGCCTAACGTGTCAGCATGTGGGCGCTCGAGCGGCAAAAGGGATTTGGTCCCTGCAATGGGAGTTGTATTCCCAGAAAGGAGCACTTATTATTCTCTGTATTTATACACACACACACACACACACACACACACACACACACATATATGAGGAGTTAAACTCTTAGGATGTTTTGAAGCTGATGAAGGGCTTCTCCCCTTGAGCCCTAGTTCTTCCCCAAAGTGGGGTTTCTGGAGATGGGTCTCCTTCTTCTTCCTTTGTTGGCCGGATCTTGAAGATCAATAAGTATGAGATTTTAAAAATCTCTCCTTTCTGAGATCTGATGGCAGATCTGAGTTCCCCTTTATGGGTTTTGTGGTAAAAAACTATTTTGTTTTATAAAAGGAAGAGTAAAACTCTTAATTTAATTCAAAAGAAAAAAGAAGGTTTTAGAACCTTGAGGAAGAAGAAGATTACAGATCTGGATTTTTTTGAAGAGAGAAAAGTTGTTGGGATATTTTCATTATCCTTGTCTTTATAGGCTATACACTTTACATATAGCCGCTTGGGCTTTACAAAAATGGCATTTTGGCCATCCCATGGCTCATGTGCCATTTCTTTTTGCACATAAGATATGGGCTTTACAAAAAGTTGGCTTTATGCCCATTCATGCATAAAAAATTACATAAAAATTATTTATTACATGATCTATATTTTGGCATGGGAGAGGGCCGGCCGCTTCATGTTCGAACTCCACCTAGGCATGGGCTTGTTTGGCTTGGGGTTGACTTTGACTTTGACTTGGTCAACCGGGGTGCAATTTTCGACTTCAACAGGGTGCTCGGTGAGGACGATGATGGTGTGTGCTTGGAAGTAGTGCCGCGGCTTCCTTGAGGCCACCATGAGGGCTAAGACAATCTTCTCTATGGCAGGGTACCGCGTTTCTGTGTTCTTAAATACGTGGCTGACATAGTACACCGGCTTCTGCGCTCCATCGGCCTCCCGGACGAGCACCGAGCCTGCTGCTTGGTCGGATACCGCCAGGTACAGCGACAGCTCATCTCCTTCAACTGGTCGGGTGAGCAGTGGTGGCGTCGTGAGGTACTTCTTCAATTGGTCGAAGGCGGCTTGGCACTCCTCCGACCACTCGAACCTTGGGATCTTCCTCAGAGCCTTAAAGAACGGGAGGCATTTCTCCCCTGACCTGGACATGAAACGGCTCAGAGCGGCGACTCGTCCCATGAGCCGCATGATCTCGACGTTGGTCTTGGGCACGACCATGTTGAGGATAGCATCAATTTTCTCTGGGTTAGCTTCGATCCCACGGTGAGTGACCATGAACCCGAGGAACTTTCCCCCGGTGACTCCAAATGCGCACTTGGCAGGGCTTAGCTTCATCTTGAACTTGCGAAGCACTTCGAAGGCTTTGCCCAGATCCCTGGCATGGTCGGCCGAAGAGACAGATTTGACGAGCATGTCGTCAACGTAAACTTCTATATTCCTGCCGATCTGTGGCTTGAACATGCGATTGACCAACCGTTGGTACATAGCCCCGGCGTTCTTGAGGCCGAAGGGCATCACCCTATAGCAATATACCCCCTGGTCCGTTGTGAATGCGGTGAGATCTTCATCTTCTGGATTCATACGGATTTGGTTGTAGCCGAAGAAAGCATCCATGAAGCTCAACAGCTCATGGCCGGCCGAGCTGTCAACGAGCTGATCTATCCTAGGGAGTGGATATTTGTCTTTGGGGCAGGCCTTATTGAGGTCAGTGAAGTCGAAGCACATGCGCTACTTCCCGCTTAACTTCCTGACCAGAACTACGTTCGCCAGCCACTCCGAGTAGGGTACATTTCTGATGAAGTTGGCGGCGAGAAGCCGATCAACCTCCTCTTCGATAGCCTTCTGTTTGACCGGGGCGAAGCTCCTCTTCTTCTGTCTGACGGGTTGGGCCGCAGGATCAACCCTAAGCTTGTGGGAGATGATTTTGGGATCAATCCCAGGCATGTCAGCAGGTGCCCATGCAAAGACTCAGAGTTATTTCTGAGGAATCTGACCAGGTCATCTCGCTGAGTCTCCGTCAGGAATGATCCGACCTGGACGGTTTTTTCCTGGTCCCCTTCTGTCAAGGGCACCTCGGTCAGAGGTTCGACCGGCGTCCCCCGGACCTCCTTCCGCTCATCTCGGGTGTCCAGGGAACCCTCGATGTTGTTATTTACCTCAGCGTCGTCGGCCGGCCGCTCGGACGAAGACGCTTCGATAAGGCATATCTTCGCGACCTGCTGGTTCCCGTAGACCTGACCTATCCCGCCCTGATTGAGAGAGAACTTCATCGCCAGGTGGTAGGTCGATATCTGGGCCTGGAGGGAGTTCAGCGTCGGACGGCCGAGGAGGACGTTGTAGGCCGAGGGGACTTTTGCTACGATGAAGTCCACCGGTAACGTACGTGTGCGTCCGGGCTCCCCAATGCTGAACTGTAGGGTGACCACCCCTTGCGCCGGGATGGAGTGGTTGGTGAAGAAAGGACGTGAGAGGTTGGTTTCAAGTCTGTTGGGGTGAGCCTCATGCGTAGAAAGCAGTCGTGGAAGAGGATGTCTGCCGAGCTGCCTAAGTCGACAAGTAACCGGTGGACCTTGTACTGGTGGATTCGGGTCGTGATCACCAGTAGGTCGTTGTGGGGCACGAATATTCCATGGAGATCTCCGTCGCCAAAGGTGATGGGCTCGTGGCCTCTAGCCTTTTTGCTCGGGCGGCCGTTGGCGTCTGTTGCCGGCGTGGGGTGTCGAGCCTCTGGGAGCTCGACTAGCCCCCTGTCGTCATGACCATGGTTCTTGATGGGCCTTGGTTCCCTCCGGCGGTGTCCGCGGGGCGGTGGCCGGTGGAGGAGCCGATGACATACGGTTAAGGTTCGCCAGCGCCTCCGTTGAGGGGGAGGTGGCGGCTGGTACCTGGATTCTCAGGGCGATTATTTGCCATGTGGATGGAGATCGGAAGGCCAACTTTGTTTTTGTGGAGTTTGTGTTTTCCACAGACGGCGCCAACTGATGGAGGTCTTTTTTGGGTCTCCTTCAGATGTTGTCTTCCATCGATCTCCTGGTGGATTCTGGAGGTGATCTCCTGTTGCGTGTGGGTCTCAATGGGTTTGGAGGAGATTGGTGACTTGGGGAGTTTAGCGCCGAGTACCTGCAAAGAAGTCCCGGGTGGTTTGGTACCACCGAGGACCCTCCGACGATCAAGTTTGTACTAGATCCGAGCAGCGTAACGGCTAAGTGGAGTAAAAAATAGCTTACTTGACCCCTCTGTGATGGGGGTTTATATAGCGGTGGTAGCACGCAGCAGCATGCGCGAAAATCTCGCCGGCAACTATGCTCCCGACGTCACACCCGCACAGAGAGCTGATCGCCCATTAATGGGGATTGATGGCGTGGAACGTGGGGATATTGCTGGCGGAGAATCTACGCATGGCG
Source organism: Agapanthus africanus (assembly GCA_030015575.1). Taxonomy (NCBI): domain Eukaryota; kingdom Viridiplantae; phylum Streptophyta; class Magnoliopsida; order Asparagales; family Amaryllidaceae; genus Agapanthus; species Agapanthus africanus. Next base: position 157,996,270 of record JASDDO010000014.1, on the reverse strand, counting down.
GGATTTGTGGATCGGCAGTTACGCTCGTGAGCGGTGGAGTTGGTCGGAGGACCGAGGAAGACGTCCTCGGCTGGGGAGCTCGGGGACGAGCGAGAAGGCCGAGGAGTCTTGGTCTTGTGGCAGCTCGGGGAGAGCTGAGGGGCCGAAGAAGCCCATTTGCAGGGGGCCCCGAGGAGGGCCAGCTCGTGCGTGCAGGTCGGGTATTGGGATGGCCTGGTCAGTCCTTGTAGGCCCTTTCTTCTGAGTTCTGAGACACGTCATCTGTCACGTGTCCTGCTCTTGGGAGTCACCAATATTGAGCATCACCAGATGCAGAGAATGAAGCAGCTTTCAAGATGTTATCTAAAGTACGTGGTTAAATGTTGAGCTCATGACAAATATTTTGACCCTTTTAAGAGTTTGATTATGTAGATATTGAAAAAATTCAGTCATATGAATGTTTAAAGTAAGGTTTTTGTGGCCATTGCCTCACTAGAGAATTTACTATCTTGTAATAAGAGGTCGTAACATTATGCGAGCAAGGTAACACCAGACCTTTTGTTCAACCGCAAGAGGCTAATTTACCATAATTCATTAGGTTAGAGGACACTCTTGTTCATTGGCGACTTGATTTGGCTAGTATTATTTCTTGTTGCATATGATTGTTTCAACTTGACAATTAATAAAGCGAGGTTTACCTGGCTCTTGCTTGATTTCTTTATGTTGCAAGAGATTTTTCGTTTTCTAGTAACTTTATTATAATTGGTTTGAGCTCTAGATCTTTTGTTCAACTGCAAGAGACTTTAATACCACTATTCAGTAAGCTACGGGGAAGGGACGGCCATTTATTTTCGGCAAATGTTATTTCTTTTCTAGAAGACGCTTTTAAAGTTCTGGTGATATTATTTATTATTTTTTTGTTATTAGCATTTTTCATGATGTCTTTGCCAAGTGAACTAAAAAGTGAAAGTTTTTCCAATGTTTAATAGGCTTATAGAATCGACATATTTCTGTTTTACTCGGCCAGAACTCTTTCTCGGCTAGGCTTCGGCAAAATAACATAGCCAGAATAAAGGTTAATTCTTCAACTCCTCAACCTTCCAAGTTCGATCTAATCCCAAACAGAGTTAACTAATGATTGTATAACGAGACTAGTTTTTTACTATAAAATGTCATTAAGCAACCCTGTCTAATTTCTTACAAAAATCTTTGACTGAATACATTTTTAAACTTCTCTAAATTCTTGTTTATAATTATGTTTTGATTGTCAAATGACATGATGATGATGCTCAATATTAGCGATCTCCAAGATCAGGACACGTGGCAGATGATATGTTCCAGAACCCAGAAGAAAGCGCCCACAGGGGCCGACCAGGCCACCTCTGTACCCGACCTGCAAGCACAAGCTGGCTCTCCTCAGAGCCCCTACAAATTGGCCTCCTCGGCCTCTCAGCTCATCCCGAGCTGCTACAGGACCAAGATGCCTCGGCCCTCCCGCTCTCCCCTGCCGAGGCCATCTTCCTCGGTCCCTCCGACCGACCAACTCCACCACTCACAAGCGTAACTGACGCTCCGCCAATCTCGCCATGCGCAGATTCTGCGCCGGCAACATCCCACGTTCCACGCCATCACGATCCCCATTAATGGGCGATCCGCTCATTACGCAGGCGTGACGTCGAGAGCGTAACTGCCGGAGAGATTCTCGCGCCTGCTGCTGTGTGCTGCCGCCACTATATAAACCCCCACCATAGAGGGGTCAAGTAAGCTTTTTTCAACCTACTTAGCCGTTACTCTGCTCGGATCTTGTGCTAACTTGATCGTCGGAGGATCCTCGGTGGTACCAAACCATCCCGGGACTTTTTTACAGGTACTCGGCGTAGACTCCACAAAACCACCAATCTCCTCAAAACCTATTGAGACCCACACGCAATAGGAGATCACCTCCAAGATCCACCGGGAGATCGATGGAAGACAACATCTGACAGAGACCCGAAAAGGACTTCCATCAGTTGGCGTTGTCTGTGGGAAACTAAACTCCATAAAAAACAAAGTTGGCCTTCCGATCTCCATCCACATGACAATCGATCACCCTGAAGACCCAGGTACCAGCCGCCGCCTCCCCCTCACCGGAGGCGTGGATGAACCTCCTCCGGCGACCGTCATCAACGCCCTCACCAGCTGAATAGATCGGCTACAGTCCCTCGTGGAGGCGCTCGTCCGCGTCCAAACGGCCAGGCCAGGGCCCTAGATCGCCGCTCCTCCGCCTCCGGAAGGCTCTGCCCTCGTCGGCACGGCTGACCACCGGCAGGCTACGACCCTTGGCCACAGATCTCACGGGCCGATACTCCCCGAGGCCCGTTGGGCGCCCCACAGCTCCACACCAAGATCCGCTGTAAATTCCCAGTTCCGTAAATACAAAATTTCCCCTTAAATGTTTTCTGTTTTTTCTTTATATATATTTTGTGAACATTAGATGCACACACTTTTTATATTTTTAAATTTCCTTCCTTAAACTAAAAGCCCAATCCCATTCCCATGCATACCCGGCCCCGCCCAACCTCAAATCCCTTACCCATGCCTAACCCGGCCCCATGCTCGAACCCGACCCGCCTCCCTTTCTTCCCCACTCTCTTATATTTTTCCCGCTTCTTTTTCTACGCTCCCACGTTGTCGTCGCCCCACGCCACCACGCCTCGTCGCCCCACGTCCCCGCTCCTCGCCCACGATCTCATGCGCTCCCGCTCACTCCCTCGACCTCGTCTCTCTCTCTCCCTCTCATAACAAAACCGAGCTCGCCTCATCATCACTACCTTTTCCCCTGCACCCATGCCTCCTCCTCGACCCTTGCCTGCACATCGACCGCCTCTCCCCAACAGCCTCACCTCCTTCTCTTCCTCCTCCTCTCATCGCCACTCCTCACACACCCTTTACAACCCCAAGACACCTCAACCGACCACCTCCGATCACCGCGAGCTCCCCTCACCATTGCCGGCTCCACCACCTGCTTCACCGAAACCCATCTCCCTCATCTCTCCACCCAAGCTCCTGGTCGAGCTCCCTTCAGCCGTGGCTGAGCTCTCCATTTCTTTCGACGAACGTCTAAACCTCCTTCCCGAGCTCCGCCAACCGACCCCGGAGCTTCCCATCGCCTCCAACTCGAGCTCCTCCCTTGCCATCAACCTCCTCCGGCCACCGCAGCCTACATCACCGGCAGCCACCCTCTCCATAGCCGAGCCCCTCGCCTCCTCCTCAAACCCTCGACCACCTCAACACCGAGCATCAAGCGCCGACACCAACGACCACCACCCTAGCCGCGTGTGCGTCGCGATCGCGCCGTCACCGTTGCCGCTGCCGTACCATCGTCAACACGTTGTCAGGCAAGTGCACTACTTGCTTCATGCTAAATTGATCTATTACAATTCGAAATACTAATAAATTCCGTATATACAATTCTTGCAAATTGATATGATGAAAGTGTTTGATGCAAAACCCGAATGAAACCCCTCCATTAAATTGACGGAAACTGATCACATAGGATGGCCTGAGTAATAACGAACGCCGTGTCATGATTTGGCTGGAAAATACGATCTTTAATGATGTGATAGGCCTTTCCCATTTAGACCCGCAAAACTGAAATTTTCCCGTATCTGAATTTCGTAAAATTCACAGTTAATTGATTACAAATCGGAATGCTGTGTTCGAGGGCTCATATAGAATACGACTCGACGAACTAGAACCCCATAATAGTTTTAATTGGTTTCTATGCTAAAAAGATGACGGAAACTGGTTCGGAGTGCGGCTCTGGACTGCAGTCCAGAGCAGCACTGGCTGTTGATTCTCATTTTGTAATGCTTTCACTCTGCTGTATGAACATTTTATAATGCGTAACCCTATACCATAGCGAAGATAAAACTGTTAGATAACCAATGAAAGTGATTTCATTCATTTCTACTATTGTTTACTATTTAAACTGTATTTTAAATCAACAGAACATATAGCAGTCCCAAACAGGGACAGAACGTATACCCCTTGATTGTACAATCCATAACTTCCAGTACACCATGGATATTATCAATCTGTTTGGTGCGTTAGAAACCTAACTGATAAACCTAAATTTAGTTCAACTATAGAGTCACCTAATTTTGATCTCAAAAGGGTGAAAACTGTGTTACGAAATGGACAATCAGCTCAGGAACTGAATTCCCAGCAGCGAACACTTAAAATGAAACGACTGTAACTTGCAATCCCGAAACCCGATTGACTTGAAATTAATTTTGTTGAACTTCCGACTGAGTTTACTTATTACCGCTTTTGTATATTTTTGCTTAATTATGAATGCATGATTTAACACAAATTTTCTATGCTCATAAGATGTATAGCGACTTGTACTGCATATAAACTGTTTAGGGGCATGATTCATAGTTCTACTCGACAACAAGACTCTAGTGATAGTGGACATTCGTGTTAATTCTCCGTGTATATTGCATTGTCGAACGTGTGTAGTGTTAGTGTGGTTGTGTCAAGTACGTCAATGAATAGTGAGTGATTCGTAACAATGAACCATACAGTGAACAGTGAATGAAATCGTGTTATTGATGCGTACTTGTACACAACTAGCCTATACTCATGAATAATGAAACCTGGGTAAAAAGGGAGAAATCTAAGTGGAAAGGGAATTTTATTTAGCGAGGACGGTGATTTGAAGGATGATCATTCGAACAGCGACTCTTATATATATTAGGTTGGGCCTAGCGGTCCGGCTGACAGGGTTATATCCGGACGATAGTGGGCCGTAGTCTCGGGTATGTACGAGACCTTCGTTAAACATGATCCTCCTTTCCACGGCTCGATTTCAAAAGTGACTGAGAGACCGATGGGGACACAGATCATACATTGTATCAGTTAGTGACATATTGATTACCTGCATTTTCTCTTCACCGTTATTACTTTCATTTTCTTGTCTTTTGTTATTATTATAATATTGCTATTACGTCGCTCTGACGACCTGAGTATGCATGCTCATTGATAGAGGTGGATTTGCCTGACCTCGAGGAGACTGTGAAGATCCAGACTAGTGAACCGGTTAAATTTCTCCATTGATATTCCTGGTTAGTTGCCCTTTTGTTTACTTCCATTGAGCTCAGATTCTTTTATACCTGATAGTTTTAGTGACTGCATTCTCTTTATCCGTATTGCATTTTACTGATTACCATATAATACTAGAAGCCAAAATGTGACTACGACTGGATCTTTCCTTGATCGTAGGAGCATGGCTGGCCTTGTCACCTTTGTATTCCGTGTTTTGGGAAGCGGGGCGTGATATCCACCGCCCGAGCGCCTCGCCTCGAGCCTCCTCGCGACCCTTACCCCCCTGAGAAGATGTCGGTCACCTCGCCTGTCCCCAGGCATGATCGAAAGCCCCTCCCTCGACGGGGCCGCACAGAGGGGGCTCTCCATGACGGCTCGATGGCCACCTCGCCCGGAGATCTAAGGAACCTCATCGAGAGGAACCGAGGGCGCGCCCAGATGCAGATCTCCCACAGCAGAGGCCAGGGATCACAAGGCGCCGAATCCTCGGGGTACCACGGCCGACTCAACACCCTAGAAAAGAAGATCAAGGGCATGCGCCGGGAAGGTCACCTCTCATTCGACGGGGCTAAGTACGCCACCGACTTGCTGATCAAGCCGTTTACCGAGGGACTGCTTGCTGTCCACGTCTCTTCGCGCAACAAGCCCCCGAAGGTCTCTCTGTTCGACGGGAAAACCGACCCGAAAGACCATTTGGATGCTTTTACCGTGAGGATGAGTTTCCAGGACCATTCCGACGCCGCCCAGTGCAGGGCCTTCCCGGCCACCCTCATCCGCTCCGGTCGGGACTGTTCACCTCCGAAACACAGAGACGGAGCCACGGAGATTCTTCTTGCCTGAATTTGGGGGTAGATGCTAACTGGTGCTATCCGTTCACCTCTCCGAAGATGCCAGGTTGATTTATAACACCATGTATCGAAGGTTTAAACGGATGCGGCCGATATAGCAGACTTCGTCAAATTCCCCCTCACTCTAGGGGTTTTTGATTGTGGGGACACTCTTCCCTGCAGGCATAAGCCCCTACAGTTAATGTCACGCCCCGCTTCCCAGAGTACGCTAGATTGGGCATGTGACATAGCCAACCATGCTACCTGTGGGTAGGAAGTATCCATCCACAGTCACATTACGGCTGTAAAGATATCAAGAACAAGATAAAACTATCTAAAACATGTCCATAATCCAGAATAACAGGAGTCAATAATAAATAAATGCGGAAGCAAATGATCCAATACAAATAACTGAAAAGTGTGTCCCATAATGCAGGCTCACATCCGGAAATAAATGCAGGAAATAAAACTAACTACTACTGAACTCACAGCTCAGCCTGCTGGCTGAAATACTCCTGCTCGGACAGCGACAGTGGTAGAGAATCTGGGCCATGCAAAACCCAGACGTCAGCGCATCAAGTCAACAAGTAATATAATATGAACAGTGTAATAGGCAATGCAGAACTAAACATGAATAAAGCAATAATGTGAAACAAGCGGTGCAGGGTAATGTGCAGTGGGTAACTAAACTGTTCTATCGGGTTTCCTAGTCTAAAGTCTTTGAAATCAATTTGATGAATCGTCGATGTAACTCAATAGTATCCCGTACATACCTGGGATCACGGCCACAATATTCTCGGCTGCAGTCGAGACATGCCGCTAGGCACAAAACAGGAAAGTGTACACTCGATAGTATCTCGTACATACCCGGGATCACGGCCACAATATTCTCGGCCGAAACCGAGACATGCCGCTAGGCACAAAACAGGAATGTGTACACTCGAACAGGTAGTGAACTGTCAGGTTCACCTTTGATTTCCCCATACCCCCAAGTTATATGTGTCAGGTCAGGTATTCGGAAATCAAGAACTAATGCCAACACAGGATCAGGTAACAGCAGGTTTGTCTGGGTAGACAACAGGAATGGTCCATGAGTACTACATGTCAGGTTTATTGGCGTTAGGCACGAGATCAGGTAACAGGTCAGGTCATGGTACATCAGGTCAAGTCAATAGTAAACGGTACCATGTCAGATGTATCATATAAATACCATGTGTGACAATGTCAAACAAGATGTAACGATATCGTGGGTGTGCTCACAAACAGATATAAGCAGCATCATGTTCGAATCAACGCGTTAAACAATAATCGGATTTATTATCTAGCTGTACAATTTTTTTTTTTGTGTTAAATAGATAGTGTCAAAATCACGTGAATACAGGACGGTGAACGTAACTGCTGTAATCAGGTTAATAACGTATTGAGTGTTCCAAGAATGTCACGACAAGTATAATCTGTTTAAAGAATGAAATTGTAATTTAGCCGGTTATGCATATTTGATAAACTAAACTGGAAATAAAGCATCATAGCAGTGAATCAAATGCAATCTATTATGTACGGGTTTATCAGGAAATAATTTATTTGACATGAAGCAAGGTATGTAAGGTGATTTACTAAATAATATATCATTAAACCACACATGAATGTTAAGGCAAGTTATAAAGTAGCAATAGCATGTAGCAAGTATCGAATACTTGCCTCGACGAAACGACGAACACGAAAACAGAGGCGCGAACCCACGCGACACGATAACAGCAAAGGCTCGGGAGATCTGGACAGAGATGGATGCTCTCTCGGCAACCGGCAGCGAGGCGATCGGTGCCGACAAGATCACTGGCGGTTCAAGCCGCGACGGTGACGACAACGTGAAGGGTTTCGGTAGAGGTGATCGGGGAAGGTGCAGAATTGGTCGGTAGAGGTGGTGTTGGCGTTCAGGGGGTTTGCTGGGAGGCGAGGAGACGACGGGTGGTCAGGGGTGATGGGTTTTCCGGCGAGGGTGAGGTTGCAGGCGATGGGTGGTGGGTTGGCGTCGGGGAAGGTGCAGGGAGTGCCGGAAAGAAGAGAAGGAGGAGGTCTCGGGGTGAGGAGAACAGGCGAGGTGATGGTCGGCGGCGCAGGTGGTTGTCGGCGGCGACTTGACGACTGCAGGGAGATTCGCAGGTGGCCGCGGCTGCGCAAGGTGCTCGGGGGAGAGGAAACAGGGTCGGTTGAGGCGAGGAGGCGGAGGCGAGGGCGACGGTGGCGCTGGCACCGGCGTCAGGGCTGCGGCGGCGACGGTGAAGGCGGTTAGGGTTAGGGTTCGCGATGGGTTTCTCTCGTGGGGCTTGCTTTTCTCATTCTGGGAAAAATTATGAGGGGAAGAATGATATATAGGGAAGAGAGAGAGAGAGTTAGAGAAAGGTAGAGAGAGAGAGAGAGAGAGACGTTAGAGGAGGGGCCCACGGGGGTTAAGAACCCCGTGATTGGCTGAGAGGTTTTGAAAGAAATATTAAAGAGATTTAATAGATTTTTAAATCTCAAATTAACAGTAAGATTCAAGAATATAATATGGTTTCGAATATTTTATTAATTTGGGATTTTGGCACTAAATGAAACATTTCCAAATCGCGCCCGGGTTGGGTCCAAAAATTTGAAATTTAAATAATAGGATTTTAAGCGGGTTCCAAATTTTAAAATGAAATGTTTTATGATTAAAAAAGCATACCCGCAAGTCGGACACATGTACGCGCGCGTAGTCGTCCAAACTCGCCCGTTTCACCGAACGGGACGAGAACTCGATGCACGGACGCTACCACGCGGCTAGGGGTGTCGAGTAGGTCAAGATAGATATTTTTAATTTTATTTTAGGTGCTAAAATTTGTTATATACAGAAATGACCTTTCCAGATAAAATTTCACGGTAAGTGTCAAACAGGCAAGCTAAATGAAATGAGTAATATCTAATGCTCAACTGGTAACAGAAAAATAGTAGTATTGGGCTCGGGTGTTACATTATACCCAAGTACAAAAAGAATTTCGTCCTCGAAATTCCAAGGATACAAGATAGAAAACTACAGGAAAAGGTGAGGAAACTTCTGTCGGATCTCATCTTCTCGTTCCCAAGTGAACTCTCCATGCGATCGACTACCCCAAGAAACGAGCACAAGGGGGATAACCTTGTTCTTAAGGACCTTTTCCCTTCAATCCATGATTTCAACCGGTCGCTCCTCAAAAGTCAAGTCTTCTCGTACTGCTAACTCCGAATGATCCAAAACGTGTGTTTCCTCTCGAACATACCTTCGTAGTTGAGATACGTGAAACACATCGTGCACATTTGCCAAGGACTGCGGTAACGCCAAACGGTACGCTACCTCTCCAACACGCTCCAATATCTCAAAGGGTCCGACGAATCGAGGACTAAGCTTTCCTCGACTCCCAAAACGAATCACCCCTCTAGTCAGTGACATCTTCAAGAATACCAAATCACCCACGGCGAACTCTAGAGGTCTTCTTAACGTGTCAGCCCAACTCTTTTGTCTGTCTTGAGCTGCCTTCCTATGATTCCTGATAGGGTTAACCTTCTCAACTGTCTACACAACCAAATCTGGTCCCAATAATCTTCGTTCACCGACATCGTCCCAAAAAACAGGTGAACGGCATTTACGACCATACAAAGCTTCAAATGGAGCTATCTGAAAAGTTGCCTGAAAAACTGTTGTTGTAAGACAACTCCACCAAAAGTAGATGATCCTCCCAAGACCCCTTGAAGTCCAACATGCATGCTCTCAACATATCTTCAAGAGTTTGGATTGTTCTCTCCGACTGACCATCGGTTTGAGGATGATAAGCTGTGCTAAACTTCAATCGAGTCCCCAAACTTTCCTGTAAACTCCTCCAGAAGTGTGATAAGAACCGAGTGTCCCGATCGGACACGATGCTCACCGGTACCCATTCAATCTTACAATCTCCTGCATGTACCGCTCTGCCAAAGTCTCTGTTGATTGACCAACCCAGAAAGGAATAAAGTGAGCAGCCTTGGTCAACCGATCAACAATCATCCATACTGCACTGTTGCCCTTTGGATTCCGCGGTAAAGCCGTCACGAAATCCATGGTTATATGTTCCCACTTCCACTGAGGAATCGGAAGTGGTTGCAATAAACCAGCAACCCTTTGATGTTCAGCCTTAACTTGCTGACACACCAAGCACTTAGCCACAAAGCGAGCAATCTCCTGTTTCATGCCTTCCCACCAGAAATGCTGTCGAATATCTCGGTACATCTTTGTGCCTCCTGGATGTATAGAATAAGCTGAACTGTGTGCCTCCTTCATAAGCTCTTCACGAACATCCCCCTTTGGCACACACAAACGGCTACCATACCTCAACGAACCATCTTCGTGGACCAGTAAATCTGTTCGTAGTCCGGCTTCAACCTGCTCTCGAAACCTTTGCAGTCTAGGATCTTGCGATTGTGCTGCTCTAATTTTCTCAATTAAAGATGACTGTACTTGCAATTGCATCAACTTTCCTGTAGAACGCGGTAGCACAACTTCCAAGTCAAATCTTCGAAAATCTGCAATGATCTCCTTCTGCGTAGTTAACACCTGAATTGCTGGTAACCGACTAAGCGCTTCCGGCACAACATTGACCTTCCCCGGATGGTACTTAAGATCAAGATCGTAGTCAGCCATCAGCTCCAACCATCTACGCTGCCTCATGTTAAGATTCTTCTGTGTGAACACATACTTCAAGCTCTTATGATCTGTAAAAACTTCGTCTCTTTCGCCAAAAAGGTAGTGTCTCCAAATCTTCAAGGCGAAAATCACAGCCGCAAGCTCCAAGTCATGAGTTGGATAATTCTTCTCATGGGTCTTCAATTGTCTCGATGCGTATGCTACAACCTTCCCATGCTGCATCAAAACACATCCCAATCCTTTCCCAGATGCGTCGCTGTGAATCACCAATCCTCCGGAATTGTCTGGCACGGTCAGAATAGGGGCGGTTATCAACTTCTGCTTCAACGTCTCAAAAGCTAACGCACATTTATCCGTCCATACAAAAGGTACCTCCTTGCTCGTAAGCTTGGTCAACGACTCTGCCAGACGAGCAAAGTTCTCCACAAATCTCCTGTATTATCCGGCTAATCTAAGGAAACTTCTTATCCAGCAACATTCTTTGGAATAGGCCAATCTCGAACTGCTGCAATCTTTTCTGGATCGACGGCAATGCCATCGCCAGACACAACATGTCCCAAAAACTCCACTTCTTTCAACCAAAACTCGCACTTACTCCTCTTCGCGTACAATTTCTCCTGTCTCAACGTCTGCAGTGCGATCTTTAAATGCTCAGCATGTTCCTCAAAACTCTTCGAGTAAACCAGAATATCATCAATGAATACCACAATGAACTGATCCAAGAACGGTGAAAAGATTCGGTTCATCAAGTCCATGAATATTGCCGGCGCATTCGTTACTCCGAAGGGCATCACTAAGTACTCGTAATGTCCATACCGAGTTCGGAACGCCGTCTTGCAAATATCTTCTGTTTTCACTCGGACCTGATGATATCCGGATCGCAAATCCAGTTTCGAGAATACCCTCGCGCCACTAAGCTGCTCAAAAAGTTCTCCAATGCGAGGGATAGGGTACTTGTTCTTAATAGTCACCCGGTTTAATTCTCGATAGTCGATGCACATCCTTCTTGTGCCATCCTTCTTCTTTACTAGAAGAACTGGAGCTCCCTAAGGCGAGTTACTGCTTCGAATCCAACCATTTTCAAGCAATTCAGCAACCTGTTTCTTTACTTCTTCCAACTCTACTGGCGCCATTGGATAATATGCTTTAGATACTGGCACTGCACCAGGAATAAAATCAATTGCGAACTCTATGTCTCGCTTCGGTGGTAAACCCGATATATCTTCAAATACGTCCATAAAATCGCGAACAATAGCCGGCTCTTCACCTTCATCACTTCCATTGATGTAAGGATATTGTTTGTCGGCCTAGCCCTAAATTCGACTGGCCCGACAGAACTGCTTCCTTACCGCAACTGCTGTCTGCATCGTTGGCAGCTAAAGGTCCAGCGAATCTACTGAGTCTCGTCCATTCTGCTGCATGCACATCTACGGGTGCTCCATTCTGCTTTAGCCGAATAAACTTCTCTTCCACTTCCTCCCGTGCAGTCCGCGGGAAGAACTTCTCCAGGAAACTCTTAGAAAAAATCCGCCCACTTGATCGGCTTGGGCAAGCGGGTCTCCTCCACAAGCCACCATTCTCGAGCATAGTCCACTAGCTGAATGCGTACCACATCAACCCTTTTGTCATCTGGAATCTGTGCCGCAATCAACAAATTCTCCGTGTCAACTAGCCACTGCTCGGCTGGCAATGGCTCTTCCAAACCAGTAAATGTAGACGGACCCAAACGCCTGAAATCTGCCGCGGTCCCTACTCGGTCGACTGGTTTAGCTTCAACCCTGTCTACGGACTGCTGAACGGTCCTCAAACCTTCCTGGAATGAGTCTGCTTACTGCTGGATCAGCTCGGTCTGTTTCTTTTGATTCTCCAGCATTCCTCTTATCACTCCAAGCATGGCGACTTCGTCCACACGCCTCTGGTACGTCTTCAAATTCTTACCTGCCATAATCCTGAACTCAAAACACCCAACATTAGCATGATGATAGATTCTGAATATAGATCAAGGCTAGAACTCCAAGATACTTAAAGAGAGTACCGCATTGTAACTATGCCGCGGTATCATAGCCACAATTACTTAACTCCATCCAAGTCTCCTAAGTCCTAGAGATAACAAAGAATCAGGTTTTCGAATCAATATGCAAAGGAAGTTTGCACATCGTAAAAGATATAATCAGGAAGAATGTGATTCAAGAATGGTAAAACGATCAAGGTGGCAAGACATAATTCCTAAACACAGGTATTCTGATTCGTGTATTGGGTACAATACCCAACTATAAAAGAATCAACCCGACTATCCTATAGCTCTGATACCAAAAGAACCATGTCACGCCCCGCTTCCCAGAGTACGCTAGATTTGGCACGTGACATAGCCAACCATGCTACCTGTGGGTAGGAAGTATCCATCCACAGTCACATTACGGCTGTAAAGATATCAAGAACAAGATAAAACTATCTAAAACATGTCCATAATCCAGAATATCAGGAGTCAATAATAAATAAATGCGGAAGCAAATGATCCGATACAAATAACTGAAAAGTGTGTCCCATAATGCAGGCTCACATCCGGAAATAAATGCAGGAAATAAAACTAACTACTACTGAACTCACAGCTCAGCCTGCTGGCTGAAGTACTCCTGCTCGGACAGCGACAGTGGTAGAGAATCTGGGCCATGCAAAACCCAGACGTCAGCGCGTCAAGTCAACAAGTAATATAATATGAACAGTGTAATAGGCAATGCAGAACTAAACATGTATAAAGCAATAATGTGAAACAAGCGGTGCAGGTAATGTGCAGTGGGTAACTAAACTGTTCTATCGGGTTTCCTAGTCTAAAGTCTTTGAAATCAATTTGATGAATCGTCGATGTAACTCAATAGTATCCCGTACATACCCGGGATCACGGCCACAATATTCTCGGCTGCAGCCGAGACATGCCGCTAGGCACAAAACAGGAAAGTGTACACTCGATAGTATCCCGTACATACCCGGGATCACGGCCACAATATTCTCGGCCGAAACCGAGACATGCCGCTAGGCACAAAACAGGAATGTGTACACTCGAACAGGTAGTGAACTGTTGAATTACAAGTCAGGTTCACCTTTGATTTCCCCATACCCCCAAGTTATATGTGTCAGGTCAGGTATTCGGAAATCAAGAACTAATGCCAACACAGGATCAGGTAACAGCAGGTTTGTCTGGGTAGACAACAGGAATGGTCCATGAGTACTACATGTCAGGTTTGTTGGCATTAGGCACGAGATCAGGTAACAGGTCAGGTCATGGTACATCAGGTCAAGTCAATAGTAAACGGTACCATGTCAGATGTATCATATAAATACCATGTGTGATAATGTCAAACAAGATGTAACGATATCGTGGGTGTGCTCACAAACAGATATAAGCAGCATCATGTTCGAATCAACGCGTTAAACAATAATCGGATTTATTATCTAGCTGTACAATTTTTTTGTGTTAAATAGATAGTGTCAAAATCACGTGAATACAGGACGGTGAACGTAACTGCTGTAATCAGGTTAATAACGTATTGAGTGTTCCAAGAATGTCACGACAAGTATAATCTGTTTAAAGAATGAAATTGTAATTTAGCCGGTTATGCATATTTGATAAACTAAACTGGAAATAAAGCATCATAGCAGTGAATCAAATGCAATCTATTATGTACGGGTTTATCAGGAAATAATTTATTTGACATGAAGCAAGGTATGTAAGGTGATTTACTAAATAATATATCATTAAACCACACATGAATGTTAAGGCAAGTTATAAAGTAGCAATAGCATGTAGCAAGTATCGAATACTTGCCTCGACGAAACGACGAACACGAAAACGGAGGCGCGAACCCACGCGACACGATAACAGCAAGGGCTCGGGAGATCTGGACAGAGATGGATGCTCTCTCGGCAACCCGGCAGCGAGGCGATCGGTGCCGACAAGATCACCGGCGGTTTTAGCCGCGACGGTGACGACAACATGAAGGGTTTCGGTAGAGGTGATCGGGGAAGGTGCAGAATTGGTCGGTAGAGGTGGTGTTGGCGTTCAGGGGGTTTGCTGGGAGGCGAGGAGACGACGGGTGGTCGGGGGTGATTGGTTTTCCGGCGAGGGTGAGGTTGCAGGCGATGGGTGGTGGGTTGGCGTCGGGGAAAGTGCAGGGAGTGCCGGAAAGAAGAGAAGGAGGAGGTCTCGGGGTGAGGAGAACAGGCGAGGTGATGGTCGGCGGCGCAAGTGGTTGCCGGCGGCGACTTGACGACTGCAGGGAGATTCGCAGGTGGCCGCGGCTGCGCAAGGTGCTCGGGGGAGAAGAAACAGGGTCGGTTGAGGCGAGGAGGCGAGGCGAGGGCGACGGTGGCGCTGGCGCAGGCGTCGGGGCTGCGGCGGCGACGGTGAAGGCGGTTAGGGTTAGGGTTCGTGATGGGTTTCTCGCATGGGGCTTGCTTTTCTCGTTCTGGGAAAAATTATGAGGGGAAGAATGATATATAGGGAAGAGAGAGAGAGACGTTAGAGGAGGGGCCCACGGGGGTTAAGAACCCCGTGATTGGCTGAGAGGTTTTGAAAGAAATATTAAAGAGATTTAATAGATTTTTAAATCTCAAATTAACAGTAAGATTCAAGAATATAATATGGTTTCGAATATTTTATTAATTTGTGATTTTGGCGCTAAATGAAACATTTCCAAATCGCGCTCGGGTTGGGTCCAAAAATTTGAAATTTAAATAATAGGATTTTAAGCGGGTTCCAAATTTTAAAATGAAATGTTTTATGATTAAAAAAGCATACCCCCAAGTCGGACACCTGTACGCGCGCGTAGTCGTCCAAACTCGTCCGTTTCACCGAACGGGACGAGAACTCGATGCACGGACGCTACCACGCGGTTAGGGGTGTCGAGTAGGTCAAGATAGATATTTTTAATTTTATTTTAGATGCTAAAATTTGTTATATGCAGAAATGACCTTTCCAGATAAAATTTCACGGTAAGTGTCAAACAGGCAAGCTAAATGAAATGAGTAATATCTAATGCTCAACTGGTAACAGAAAAATAGTAGTATTGGGCTCGGGTGTTACAGTTAATTATGCTACCGCATCGCAGTAACCACTTTCTCCTTCTCCAGATGGTCACTTCGTATCGTGGGTGTTTATTTTGCTTTTTGGTTGCCCGTGGATTGTATACGGAGACTAATTTATGTTGTCGCCCGTAGGGCATGGATTAGTCCAAATCCGTATCTTCTTAAATTTGGGTTTAGGGTTGGGTTTAAGGATACGTTAGTCTCATTGGAGGCTAAGATCAACTTAAACGTATTTTAAGGATACGTTAGTCTAATTTCAGACTAAGATCAACTTAACGGGATCGTTTAGATCCAACAAAAGAGCATTTGGACTCTATTGTTTAGTTTAAGGATATTGCGGTCGATTACCAGTTTAAAGACATGGTGGTACAGTTTAAAGACGTCATAGTCTGTAAAGGTTAAGGACATCATAGTCCATGGGCTTAAGGACCCCACAGTCCGAGGTTAAGGACATTATAGTCCATGGGCTTAAGGACCCCACAGTCCGCAGTTTAAAGACGTAATAGTCTATAAAGTTTAAGGACATCATTGTCCATGAGTTTAAGGACCCCACAGTCCATGGAATGATTGGCTATCGGGACCCGTCACCTCTCTGAAGACGTTGAAAGATTACAACGACAAATATCAAAGGAGTGAAGAGATGCACCCTTGAACCAATGTTGATTGGGAAATTTGTAGTCCGTTTGGGACTAAGATCAATTAATTGGATTATGAGCACATGGGCTCAGTTAAATCTGAATTGGAGACTTATGGCCAACTTGGGCTAAGTCCAATTAGGTTTGAAATGTTGGAATTTTGTTTGGACTGTTGAACATTTGTCTGGGTTCAGCCTCCCATTATTTAGCAATGCTAAACAGGGGTTTGGGGCTCTGACAATATTTTGTCTTTTACTGGGCACTGACCATTCATCATGGCTATGGGGTTTTATTTTGAATGTCATATGAAATAATCAAGTTTGGAAGAATTTAGTTGGGGTTCAATCAAAGGGGAGATCTTATCTCTGGAAAACTTAGCTGATTTGTGCTAAGGCTAGTTTGAAAATAGTGTTAAACACTAAAGCATATTTGGCGATCACGTGTTCCCACGTGATGTACTTAAAACAATGTTAAACACTAGAGACAAAACGCTCAAAATAGTGTTAAACACTAAAAATGAGGTGGTCACGTGGGGTCACGTGAAGCTCCTGAGAATTGGGCCAAACCTCCTTTATTTTACTCTCAAAATCACCAAATAAGTGTTAAACACTTATTCTTTGTAATCATCACATGTGGACACGTGATAGTGCCCATGTATTGGGTATTAATTCCTCTGTTTTCCCTCATTTGCCCTTCTTTTAAAATGTGTTTGCCAGGGGTCACGTGAGGACGCGTGAGGCGCCATAAATTAGTACCGTCTTTGGATTTGTTCCCTTTGGTTTTGAGGGTCACGTGTGGGCACGTGAGGCATTGCCTCAAGTTTTTTCTTTCTCATCTTAAGGAGTCTATTTAAGGGTCACGTGGGGGCACGTGACCATGTCTCATTCTTTCTTTTTTACTCATTGAAGAGGAGGGTCACGTGTTACCACGTAACCAGATTGGGTTGATCTCCCTACTTGCATGGAGAGTTAAATCCCTTCTTTAAGAATTAAATTCTTATATAGGGTTAAACCCTAATTTTATTTAGAGGAATTAAATTCCTATGTATATAGAAGAATTAAATTCTTTAAACCCAACTCTCCCTCTAAGTTTTGGATCTGCATGACAGAATCTCCCTGATGAGAATTAAATTCTCAACTTATGAGGAGATCTGCTTCTGCAGATCTTTAACCATGAAGAAAAACTAAGTTCTCGTTTTAAGGGTTAAACCCTGTTTCGATTAGAAGAATTAAATTTCTAAGTATTTGGAGGAATTAAATTCCCTAAACTCAATTCTTCCTCTAAGTTTTGGATCTGCATGGCAGAATCTCCCCGATGAGAATTAAATTCTCAACTTATGGGGAGATCTGCTTCTGCAGATATTCAACCAAAAGAAGAACTAAGTTCTTATTCAGAAGAGTTAGACTCTTAATTTGAGAATTAAATTCTTTTTTTTGTTTTATGAAGCTTAGATTCCTTTCCCTTTCTCACCTAGGGTTTCTTTCTCTTCTGAGGAAATCTTCTTTTCTTTCTGGAGAATTAAATTCTTTTTTTTTTGTTGTATCTCTCCTTAAAAAAAACATATCCCTTCTCTTCTCTTCTTAGCTCCTATTTATAGGAGAAAGAAAAGAATCGGTTTGTTTAGTCAATCTTTTATTGAAAAACTTTGTTTGATTTTGTAACCAACATGATCTTTTAGATCACTCAGTGAATTTTATTCGCCCTTGGATTTTTAATCCAAAAGATATTTTGTCTGTTATTCCTGGAAAATTTCAGGGAAATCTTTCCTTGTATAGAATCTTTCTATAAATTGGCGCCATTGGATTTTTAATCCAACGGTGCTCCACTTTACAGAGCACAATCTTTTTGTTCAGAAAGATCTAAGGAAATATTAAGGTTTTTGATTTCCTTTAATTTAGAATTCAATTCCATTAGTTCATAAGGTTTAAATGCCTATCACGTGTGGGCACGTGACCCCACTGTTTAAGCTTTTAACCAGAATTTAATTCTGTTGTTTTAAAGAACTCAGAAATCATCACGTGTCAGCACGTGACCCTTGGTCATGTGTGGGCACGTGATGCCCCATTGGGGTTTTTCCTTGCTGTTTTATTATACTTTTAATCCTTTTCAGGGGGTTTAAAGGCCCATCACGTGTAGACACGTGACTCCACTGATTGCTTGTTTGATTAAAATTTAATTCTATTAATTAAAGAGTTTAGGAACCCATCACGTGTCTGCACGTGACCTCTGGTCACGTGTGGACAGGTGATGCCCCATTGGGGTATTCCTGATATTTTATGAGGGAACAAATGCCCCCACAGCGTTGTTCTCACGTGTTTGCACGTGAGTGCAACGCTGTCACCTTTTGTGGCCGTTGGATCTGCCTAGGTAGATGAACTGTTTCCCATCACATCCTATAAATGCAGGGGTCTCTTCAGAAGCGCCTTCACTTTTTTCATCTTATTCCTTGCTCGTTTTCCTCTGAGAATTTAATTCTATTTCTTAGAGCTCAGTTCTCTGTTTCAAAAATTTTCAGAGTTTAATTCTGTCAACAAAAGATTTCCTTTTTCAGGTAAGGATCTTAAACGGCCGAAGAACTTCTTGTAGAAATTTTCTTTGGATTTTAAATCCACACCATGGGTTTTTCCCTTTAACAAGAACCCATCTTTCCAAGTTCTTAAAAAAAATGTTCAATCTTTAAATAATAAACTCCTTTTGTTAGGGCTTCTCTGTTCTCAGGGATCGATGGTGATACTTGTCTTCTTTTTGGAATTTAATTCCATTTCCAAAAAGCTTTAGCTCTGAAAATGTTTTCTGGGAATTTTATTCCTCTATTCAGAAGAAATTTAATTCCTCTAAAGAACTTAGTCCTTCACAGAGAACTTCTTGGGATTTTCTTACCCTGAGTTGTTCTTTGCAAAAACGTTTCCAGAGAGATCCTTCATGATTTGCATAGAGTTCTGCAGCGGGTTTTCTCCTTAGGTAATGTGTAGAGTTGTTTGAAATCCACTGTTCATTTATTGAGAATCTTTCTTTTGTTCTCATAATGATTACCCTGCCTCATCATTAGTGAGCCGCCATCTTGATTTTGTGGGGCCCCTGTGTTTTGTAACCAAAGGTCCCATAAAATAAGTTTTTTGTCGCTTTCTTCCACTGTCTTTTTACATATATGTATTCATAAATATATATACACGTGTGGGCTTCATTAACAGTTTCCTTTCCTTTGTTTCAGGAACAATGGCTTCTCTTCCATACTTTCCTTTCACCCGCTCGAAAGCTGCCTTTCCTCAGTCACCATCTGATGAAGAGGTGATGGTGATGATTAGAGCTCACGGCCCTAATTGCACCAACTTGCTTTTATGGGGGACCTGGTATGGGCATATCATTCGGGACCGCTGCAGCTTCCTTTGCGAGATACCAACAGAGCCTACCTACCCATTTTTGCCGATGGAGCGTCCACAGACCGCCTTTGCTGTGGAGATGTTGAATTGGACCCCTATGGGACGGCTTGAGCCGTCGACAACTGGGATTCCAAACCACCCTGTGCCAGCTATAGACATCTTAGGGCGTCGTATATACCAAGGTGAAGCCCAGCCCTGGGGACAGGTTTACAAAATATGGCTTACTCCTCGACATCCCACGGGCTACCTTCTCTGGGCTCGTTATATCCTGTCTGCCCATCGTGCGTGACTGCAGAGGGTCGGGCTCTATCAGGCGGTGTACGCGTCTCTCTTCCACTATCAGTCCCCCTATGTCTGGTGGGTTAAGGCTTTCCTAAATCAATGGAATCTTCCCACCAACACCTTCTTACTAGGGGACCGCGAAGTTTCAATTTCTCTGGAAGAGTTTCGCGAGATCTCGGGGTTGCCGATCAGGGGGACGCTCTATGAAGAACTGTTGCCTCCTGATGAGTATGTTTTCGAAGCTGAGCCTACTATGTTTGATGGCTTGTCTACTGAAAATGCCATCCGCCACAAGCACCCAAGTCTAATCAAGGCTCTGGGCATTTTGGAGAAGCTGTTCACAAACTCAGAGGAACATGGCGTTACTTTCAAAAGCTTTATCGCCTGCTTCTTTCGCGGAGACGTTCTATCAAAGACGGCTCCAAAGTTTGTGAATATCAACGACCCCTTCGGGTTCGGTTTAAATAAGCTACCGGCTAGAGAAGAGGATTTGCCGCAGTTCTACATTCCAATCCTGTCGGCCGTACCTTTTGAGTCGATCGCAGCTCCTGGCATAGATGAAGAGACTTTCTTCGTGGGTTTTATCAGCGTCTGGCTCAGTTGGTTCGTCATCCCAACGCACCGTCGATTCATGAGAGCTTCGGTCATTTACCCCGCTCATCGCATCGCCGGAGGGACACGACTAGCCGTGGGCATTGCGGGGCTAGCGCATCTGTATCATGGGCTAAGCGCTGCAGCCAATACTTCAACCCCAGGCGTGAACGTAATGAGTTTCTCTCTTCATTACTTTACATCATGGATTTATATGCACGTACTAGGGGAATTTGCCGCGCATCAGAGACCCAGCTTTTATGATGCCCACACTTTTCCGCGGCTCATGAGGTTGGTGGACGCTTTTGCTCCTGATCCGACTCAGTCCAGAGCTATTCGTGTGTTGCTTAATCCCTATGCCAATGCGGGCGGGATGGTATTTAACGATCGAGTCCTCTCTGCTCCTTCAGGACCGATTCAACAGCTTTTCAACTCGTCGAAAGAGGGAGCACCCTCCCTGAATCACAAGGAAGCCATGCACTTATATTCGATCAGACCGGGTTATCTGGTGTTTCGTCAAAACGGTGCGGCCCTTTTTATGCGGTACAACCCACACCGCTTTGCTCGGCAACTGGGATATGACCAGGGTGTCCCCTTTAAGGCATTTACAGTGGAGCCCAGCCCGTCGTCGGAAGTTGTTCGTGACGCCGCTCATCACTTCATGCGGCTGAACACCGGCTCTCGCTTCGTGATTCCAGAGGCTGACTACATTCCTCGATGTGTGGGGGCTTTCACGGGCTGGTACCTCCACCGAGTCAGTCCTATTATTGTTGAGGAGAGGAGGATGCTCCTTGGATATAGGGTTCCCACTCCGATCCAGGCTACGGGAGTCCCGCCATGACCGCGGGTAGTGGTTTGCCCTTCCCTGAAAGATACGGGTATTGTGCTTATTCCTGAGACGGCGGAAGTGGATCTAACTCCCATAGCTGGTATGACGCTACGCACTAGAGCTCAAGTAAGGGCCAATAAGGCGCCAGTAGCAGTATCATCAGCTGCGGCGTTAGCAATGGCGGTGTCGTCATCGGTGGCACCGCCGAGTGAGGATATTGAAGGCGAAGTGGGTCAACGTCGCACCAAAGCACCAAGGGGAAAGAAGCGATCGTCTTCTGGTGTTAGTTCTAGGTCCAACAGGCGAAGGAAGACGGTCACCAATCTGCTCGACTTTTTAGTGGAATCCAATCTTATTCTTCATGACGAGCCAATAGCCACGCAAGAGCCGGATGGTTGTCTTCTTTTTCCCGGTTCATCTTCCGAGGAAGCCGCGCAATTAGATGGGGCTATAAGACGCTCCCAGGATGAAGCTGAGAATGTAAAGGTCCCAAAGAGGCCTTATCCTGCTGTCATCTTTTACGAAGATCCTCCATCGATAAGGCGGATATTTATAGGTCCTCTGGAAGAGGGAGGCGAGATAGGCCTTAAGCAGCCTATCTCGGCCGACACCGAAGACGTTCTGTCGTTGTGGACTGGTGGCCATGAGTCTATCCTCGCACCCCGGCGAGCACGAATTCTTGAGAAGGAACGCTAGCTTAAAAAGGCCATACTAGACGCTCCTTTGCGCATTGGTATACTCATATATCTTTTTGTAATATTTTGCACTGCCTATATATATATATATATATATATATATATATATATATATATATATATATATATATATATATATCCTTATCTTCGTGAAAACTTTGCAGGGACTTCGGCAATGGCAGAGGATCTGAGTTCGAGTCGCGCCTTGACTATGGATTCTGCAAATATCCCTGATGAGACACTAGTAAGTGTGGAGGGGGTCGATACAACTGTTGTTCCTGCTACGGAGCTCCCCTCGGTGACTCCCGTTCCCCCGGCGCTTGCTCCCCCGGAAGAGGCATCTTCATTAGCCGCAGATTCAATGTATCTTTCTGGGGACGGCCCGGAGACTAGGGGATAGGTAGTCGAGGCTACCGTCCTTTCATTGGAGCCTGCAGTAGTGGCTACTGCTCCTCAATTAGAAGTTGTTGTACCGGCCCATGTCCCCGATGATGTGCCTGGAGGAATGGAGGAGGCCGCCGAAGCTGCTATCCCTCCAGTCCAGAGTGGGAGGAGTATCGAAGGTATTCTTCTATCTTTTGTTTTAATGAACTCTTCATTATCTGAACCTTCCTGTCTTTTCAGAGCTACGAGGATTGGCGGCGTCCATCGTGGACTTATCCCCCAGGAAGTCTTTTCAACGTCTGCTTGAGATGGCCGCTACGCAGGCAACATCCCCTCAACACATCGTCCTCTCTTCCGGGCAAGGTTAGCGTTATTTGCCTTCTCTTCATGGCATTATTATTATTTCATATAACGATACTGATGTCTTTTGCAGTTCTGGAAGCCGATGACGAAGTTGAGATTCTTGACGGGCCTGGGGATCCTTCAGACCCTTCTTGCATGACCGTGGGTAAGTAAAGTTTCAATGTTGTCTCACCCGCTCTTTACTTGCGAGTCTCGCAGATTGTTTTCTATGAATCTTAACAGCTTTTCCAGTTCTTACCACACTAGAATTTCGCATCGTGATGCCGCCCGGCCCCTATGCTCTACGTGCCTCGGAACGGATGGCAAAGCTAAACCTTCACTTTTTGTCAGCTCTGATCGAAGACCTCCGTGCTGGTAGTTTGATCACAGCCGAAGAATTTACCACCGAAGCCAACAGTTCTCTCCCCTTTCTTGCTGCTTACCATAGCGAAACATTGGTGCAAGTCTGGGTTGAGTTTTGTCGTCGGGTGGAGGCTTGCTTGCATATTCTTGAATGTATGTGTCTTCCTTCAGAGGTTGTGGCTGCAAAGGCGAGCTTGCGGGGGCTGATCGAACGGTGCGCCGCAAATATGCTGTCATGCAAGAAGAGGTAGCCAAAAATTTTCATAGAGGAAGCTGGCTTCAACTGCGCTGGGGGAACTTCAAGCTAATCTTACGGCCAAGACCACTCGAGCGTATGAACTTTGGCGGGTGCTTCAAGAAGCTATCAGGGAGGTGGTGGCTATTGATAAAGCCGTCATTTTCACTCGCGAAATGGTCGAAGCTCATAAGATTACCGAAAAGGAACTTGAAAGTCGTCTTGTCTCATACCAGGCCCAACATGCTCAAGCGGAGGCCTGTCTCTTAGCGATAATGAATCATGAAGCCGAGGCCCAGCGGAAAAAGGATGAACTGGCAAACCTATTAAATCGTCCGCCGGCTTGAAGAATGTATATATTTTTTTGTTCTTCTATTCTTCTTTTGTACATACTCCTGAATAAGTGTATTTTTTTATTCTGATTCTTTCATAAATTGTACTTTGTATTCATTTTGATTCATGAATAAAAGACATATTTTGCTTCATGGTGGTGTGTCCCTTTTTAGTAAATGTATTTTGTGGATAATATATTTTGATCTCCTTATAGGACAGCGATAGCTTAGGAGTCAGGTTCAGATCTGCCTCCTAAGGCTTTCCAACTTTATGAGTCGTGAGGGTCCCATAAAGGCATTTCTCCTTACGAGTCGTGAGGATCTCGTAAGTATAATTTCTCCTTAAGAATCGTGAGGATTCCAAAGTGTATTTTCTCTTGAGAGTTGTAAGAATCTCACAAGAGAGTTTTTCTTGCTTACGGGTCGAGAGGACTCGTAAGTGATTGTTTCCTTTCTTGTCGGAGAGTGTGGCCCGTAGAAAATCTACCTTAACCTCTCTGCGAGGCAACGATGGCTTGGGAGACAAGGTTAGGATCTGCCACCTAAAAATTTTCAACTTTAAGAGCCGTGAGGGTCTCATAAAGAATTTTCTCCCTACAGGTCGAGAGGATCCCGTAAGTGTAATTTCTCCTTAAGAATCGTGAGGATTCCTAAGTGCGTTTTCTCTTGAGAGTCGTAAGAATCTCACAAAAGAGTTTTCTCCCTTACGAGTCGAAAGGACCCATAAGTGATGGATGAAGTTGACATTATCCGCATTTCATGGGGTCAAGGGTTGATTATCCACATTTCACGGAGTCAGGAGTTGCTCTGGCCATTTCCCACGGGGTCAAGATTGACTTTAGCCGTGTTCTATGGGACCAGGATTCGCTCTGGACGCTTCCCACAGGGTCAGGATTAACATCAGCCGTATTCTACGAGACCAGGATTTGCTCTGGGCGCTTCCCAAAGGGTCAGGATTGACATTAGCCGTGTTCCACAGGACCAAGATCCGCTCTGGATGCTTCTCACGGGATCAGGATTGACATTAGCCGTGTTCCACAGGAGCAGGATTTGCTCTGGACACTTCCCACGGGGTCAAGATTGACATTAGCCGTGTTCCACAGGACCAGGATCCGCTCTGGACGCTTCCCATGGGGTCAGGATTGACATTAGCCGTGTTCCACGAGACCAGGATTTGCTCTGGGCGCTTCCCACGGGGTCAGGATTGACATAAGCCGTGTTCCACGAGACCAGGATTTGCTCTGGACGCTTCCCACGGGGTCAGGATTGACATCAGCCGTGTTCTACAAGACCAGGATTTGCTCTGGACTCTTCCCACAGGGTCAGGATTGACATTAGCCATGTTCTACAGGACCAGGATGTGCTCTGGATGCTTCCTACAGGGTCAGGATTGACATTAGTCGTGTTCCACAGGAGCAGGATTTGCTCTGGACGCTTCCCACGGGGTCAGGATTGACATTAGCCGTGTTTTACAGGACCAGGATCCGCTCTGGACGCTTCCCACGGGGTCAGGATTGACATTAGCCGTGTTCCACGAGACCAAGATTTGCTCTGGACGCTTCCCACGGGGTCAGGATTGACATCAGCCGTGTTCTACGAGACCAGGATTTGCTCTGGACGCTTCCCACGGGGTCAGGATTGACATTAGCCGTGTTCCACAGGACCAAGATTTGCTCTGGACGCTTCCCACGGGGTCAGGATTGACATTAGCCGTATTCCACAGGACCAGGATCCGCTCTGGACGCTTCCCACGGGGTCAGGATTGACATTAGCCGTGTTCCACGAGACCAAGATTTGCTCTAGACGCTTCCCACGGGGTCAGGATTGACATAAGCCGTGTTCCACAGGACCAGGATGTGCTCTGGACGCTTCCCACGGGTCAGGATTGACATTAGCCATGTTCCACAGGACCAGGATTTGCTCTGGACGCTTCCCACGGGGTCAGGATTGACATTAGCCGTGTTCCACGAGACCAGGATTTGCTCTGGACGCTTCCCACGGGGTCAGAATTGACATATCCACGAGACCAGGATTTGTTGACTTTATCCGCATTTCACGAAGTCAGGAGTTGACTTTATCCGCATTTCACGTAGTAGGGGGTTGACTCTCAGTTGTCTGTGCACCGCCGAGTCATGGAACTGGGAACTTTGTCGCGGTTCCGATTTGCTGATGTTGCGTCTGTTGTAATGAGACGAATGTTGAGATGATCTCCAGGCTGTTTATGAACCATCGATACTTGGCTCTCTTTCGGATGGAGCCTGGGGGGTAAGGTATGGTTCTCTCTTTGTTTGTGCCCCTGGATTGTATACAAGGATCGATGTGATCTCACCTGTAGGGACAAAAGTTTCTTTTTATATATTTTTCTTTCCGCGATACTCTATCATTTCAGCTTTTATATCACGAAAGTCGCGATTGCCCAATCATTTCGGCTATTTTTCGCGGTGCCCAATCATTTCGGCTATTTGTTTTATTTACTCGTTGCTTTTTATTGCGAGTTGTCTAATCATTTCGGCTATTTCGTACAAATACATTTTTACTTGCTGATTTTGTTGCAAGTTACCCCATCATTTTAGCTATTTCATATGCATTTGTGGCTCGCTGAATTTTTGTTGCGAGTTTGGAATTTGATAACGATTTAGGCATTAGCATCGCTACAACTGGGATATTGCCAGGAGCGAATCATCATTTGCCTTTGTCGATGTTGAACAAAGGTAGCTTAGTAAACAGGGTTAGGATCCTGTTGACTAAGGCTTTTAACTTTACGAGCCGTAAGGGTCTCATAAAGGTATTTCTCCCTATGAGTCGTGAGGATCTCTAAGGTGCATTTTCTCTTTAAGAATCGTGAGGAGTCTTAAGTGTATGGTCTCTTATAAGTCGTAAGGATCTTATAAGAGTGCTTTCTCCTTATAAGTCGAGAGGACTTACAAGTGTCTTTTGCTATATGAGTATATCCCCAATCTCTGGTGGGACTCTTGTTAGGGAAATGTTTATTCGCACCCGTGGATTGTATACAAGGGTCAATACTGAACCACTTGTAGGGCAACACTGGAAGTTATGATGGCTTAAGAACAGGTTCAGATCTCTATAGCTTAAGGCTTTTGAATCTTATGAGCCGTGAGGGTCTCAAAGGGGAATTCTCCTAACGAGTCGTGAGGATCTCGTAAGTGTAATTTCTCCTTAGGCATCGTGGGGATCCCTAAATGTGTTGCTCCTTTGTGAGTCGTTAGGATCTCACGCAAGTGGTTTCTCCTCACAAGGTCGAGAGGGCCTTGCAAGTGTCTTTTAACAAGATTGTGCCCTTTCGGGTTTTCACAAAACTCGCCGGTAGCCCTACTGTTTTTACTCACGGAGCCCTTTCGGGTTTTCATCCATGCCCATTTTGCTTATGGACATACCATTTTTTGTGTCAGCCTTGGATGCTGCGGTCCGTAGTAGTTTATCGATATCTCAGTCAACAGCCAGTTTTAAGACATAGTGGTCCATCGTTAGTTTAAGGACGTTTCGGTCCGAAAGCCGGCTACTACTTATAGAGTTTGGGATTAGGAAGATAGCGAGCGGACATAGGCGTCGTCACCTATCGTTGACCTAGACCGTGACCCGTTAGGCGTAGTATTTTCTCAGAAAGCGACCGTTTATTGGCCTGAAAGATCTTTCACCATGCATGTCCATGAGTAGATAGGCTCCACCCTGGTAAACTTTGTCTATGATATACGGGCCTTCATAGTTCGGCTTGAATTTCCCCCGTTTGGCACGATTGGGGATCATAGGTCTTTTGACCACTAGCATGAGTTCGCCTTGGCGGAATATTCTCGGCCTAATCAATCTTTCATATGAGCGCGTCATCTTCGCTTTATAAGCCTCCAAGTTTTGCTGTGCCATGAGCCGAGTTTCGTCGAGGGCATCAAGCTCCTCAAGCCGAAGGTGAGCATTTTCTTCGTCTGTTAGCTCCTAGTGAACTGCCACTCGTAGAGAGGGTAATTCTATCTCGAGGGGAAGTACCGCTTCTATGCTGAATACCAATACATACGGCATTGTGTTTGTGGCCGTTTTGAACGTGGTTCGATACACCCAGAGAGCTTCGTGCAGTCTCTCGTGCCAGTCCTTCTTATTTCGAGACACCGTCTTTTTCACGATCTTCGTCAAGGTCTTGTTGAAAACCTCAGCTAGACCGTTAGCTCGGGGATTATAGACCGAAGAGTATCTCCAGTCTATATTATGCTGTTGTGCGAAGCGGCTGATCTTGTGGTT
Source organism: Agapanthus africanus (assembly GCA_030015575.1). Classification (NCBI taxonomy): domain Eukaryota; kingdom Viridiplantae; phylum Streptophyta; class Magnoliopsida; order Asparagales; family Amaryllidaceae; genus Agapanthus; species Agapanthus africanus. The sequence goes on along the minus strand of JASDDO010000014.1, from coordinate 157,968,306 downwards.
TCTATAGGCTGGCCCGTTATCGGAGATAATCCGTCGTGGAGTACCGAACCGATAAATGACCTGTGTTTTAAAGAAATAGAGGATATTCTCCGTCTTCACTTCTCTTAGTGGTACTGTTTTTGCCCACTTAGAGAAGTAATCGGTTGTTGCCAGAATGAACCGATGTCCTCTGGACGATACTGGTTCGATGGGGCCGATTATGTCAGTTCCCCACATTTCGAATGGCCAGCTAGCCACTGTTGGATGTAATGGATTTGGATGCTGGTGAATAAAATCCCCGTGAATTTGGCACGGGTGGCACTGCTTCGCGTATTCAAGGCAGTCTTGGATCATTGTGGGCCAGTAGCCCATCCTTTTGATCTTCAGTTTTATCTTCGGCCCGGCTTGGTGAGAACCGTAGAGTCCGTCGTGAGTCTCTTGGACGACCCTCCTTACCTCTTCAGGTCCCAGGCATCTTAGCCACAGCGAATCAAATGATCTCTTATATATAGTATCATTGACGAAAGCGAAAGACAGAGCTCGTTTCATGAGTTGATGTCTTGAGGACGCATCTTCAGGTGTTCGACGGGATTCGAAGTAGTCTATAAAGACTTCTCTCCAATCCATAGCCTTTTCCTGGTCTTTTATTTGTAGGGTCGTTTGCTCGGTCGCTCATTTTCCTTCGGATGACTTTGGAGGTATTTCTGCCGGTGCAACAACCTGACGGCTTTGCACAATGATCCTTACGTCATTGAGGTTCTCGTCGGCCAGTTCTTTAGCGAGCTTGGCTAATGCATCCGCTTTGCTGTTTTCCGCACGCGGTATACTTTCCAGCATGTAGGAGGGAATTTGAGTCAGTAATTGCTGCACTCTCTCGCCGTACTTTACCAGTTCTGGCTTGCACGTTTGATAGTCGCTGTTTACTTGACTAACGATCAGCTGGGAGTCTCCGTATATAAGAAGGTCCTCGATTCCCATATCGACAGCGATCTCAAGACCTGCTATCAAAGCTTCGTATTCGGCTTCGTTGTTTGTCCTCGGCTCTGTCAAGGAGAAAGCAAAGCGCATTATCCCTCCTTGTGGAGTCACGAAAATGAGACCTACCCCTGATCTGATTATGGGGGTGCTTTTCTTTCGCTTCTTCATGGAAGATGCTCCGTCGAAGTAGAGTTCCCACTGAGTATTAATCTCTCTTCTCTCCCTGTCGATCGTGTCAAACGCGTGTTCGTCTGGCAATTCGCAGTTCAAGGGAGAGTCGGCAGGTATCGGATGCTCAGCGAGGAAGTCGGGGATGGCCTAGCCTTTCACTGCCTTGAGGGGACGATAAGTTATCAAGAACTCCATCAAGATCAGGGCCCATTTAGCGAGCCGTCCCGTTAATATAGCCTTTGACATTAAATATTTGAGAGGATCCACCTTTGATATGAGATGGACCTCATGTGCCAACGCATAGTGTCTAAGCTTCGTTATCGCGAAGATTAACGCCAGGCAATGTTTTTCAATGGGAGAGTAATTATTTTCTGCTCCCAGGAGAACTCGACTCAAATAGTAGAGTGCTCTCTCCTTCCCTTGGTCGTTCTCTTGTGCCCACAGTGCACCTAAGGAACCTTCGAGGGCTGTTGTATACAGGACGAGAGGTTTTCCTCTAACGAGAGCGGCCAACACTGGCGGATTCTGCAGGTATTGCTTGATTTCGTCCAGTGCACTTTGGCATTTGCGATCCCAGACGAACGGGGTTCCCTTCTTCAATAGGTGACTGTAAGGACGGCACTTACCGGAGAGATTGTCTATAAATCGCCGGATATACGCGAGCTTTTCTTGGAGAGACCGCAATTGCTTGAGAGTCCTTGGCGGAGGCATTTCCATGATCATCTTGATCTTCGACGGGTCTATCTCGATGCCTCGGTGTCGGACGACGAAATCTAGGAACTTGCCCAAGGAAACTCTGAATGCGCATTTGAGAGGGTTCATCTTCAAGTTGTATTTCTGAAGGCGCTGAAACACGATCTTCAGATGCTCTGAATGTTCCTCGTATGATTTGCTTTTAACTACGAGGTCGTCAATATAGCATTCGACGACTTCATGTATGAGGTCATCGAAAATCTTCATCATGGCAATCTGATAGGTGGCACCGGCGTTCTTTAGACCGAAAGGCATCACCTTGTAGCAGAATATGCCCAAAGGGGTCCGGAAAGCGGTATGCTTCTGGTCCTCGGGATGCATCTTTATCTGATTGTATCCTGATGAGCCGTCCATAAAGGAGAAAACTTCGTGAATGGACGTATTATCTATCATTAGCTCAGTGACCGGTACTGGAAAGTCGTCCTTTGGGCAAGCTTTGTTGAGATCCCGAAAGTCCACACATATGCGCACCGTCCTATTTTTTTTCATTACCGGGACAATGTTAGCCATCCAATCAGGGTACTGAACCTCTTGGATAAAGCCGGAGTCGATTAGCTTCTTGACCTCGGCGTTGATGCTCATCTCAAGCTCGAGCCGCATCCTTCTCGGTGCTTGTTTGATCGGCTTGACGTCTGGAGAAATCACCAATCTGTGTACGGCAATCTCTGGATCTAGTCTTGGCATCTCGGAATAGTTCCATGCGAAGCAATCTTTATACTGCATGAGCACGTCTTTAAGCGTAGCCTCCTTTTCTTCATACAACAGTTCACTGACGAACGTCGGCCGTGGGTCATTTGCCGTTCCCAAGTTGATTTTTCTGAGGTCATCTGCAGTAGTATGTATCCCATCTTCCAGCTCTTTTGGCGCCGGTGGAAATTCTGAGATCAACTCATCTTCATTGTTTTCGAAGCACCAAGAAAGGTCATCCATATTCTCAGGTTCTTCTTCTGACAGCGTTATCACGTGACAGGTACGAGATCGCTTCCAAGACCGATATTGGTCTGGTTCTACTCTCATCGCATAAGTGGCTTTTGATTCATGTTTCCGTGGCGGAAATACCCTCCAATTGCTGGATAGAGCGAACTTGCCTTGTTGATATTGGTCTTCGACCCAGTTCTTGAAGGTGAAGCAGTTTTCGAGAGGATGTCCTATTGCTCGGTTATAGGAGCAATAATCTGGGTGAGAGACCTCGTCTGCTTGCTCGGGGTGCTTGGACTCCGGGAGTGTCATCATCTGATATTTTATGACAAGATTGAATATCTTCTTTGTCTTGTCTTAGAGAAAAGAATATGCTCGACCCATCTTCTTTATAAGAGACGGATCCCGGCTGCTCAATTCTCGATCGCGTGGCTTCTTAGACCCGCTACGCTGTTGTCGAACATTTTTCCTGTTCTTTGGTTTATTTTTGCCTCTGCACTGGGTCTTTTGTATGACAGGTTGGCGATGAAGAGCATTGTCATTCTCCGCGGCCTGCTGAAGGAGGCGCTGCGTCCTGACTTTTTCATAAATAGCCATTTCGTGGCTATGGTCATCCCGTACCTTTTGACCCACTTCCCTTATTAGTTTGTCCATCTTTTCTTCAAACAACGGACTCGGCATTTTCATGGCGGGACCTCGTTTTGGTTCAGGGTTGGCGTCTTCTAACAGAGCATTTCCTTCTTCATCGAAGTCATGTACAACGTGGCAGTCATGGAATCGTTCCCGTCTCTTGGATTGAACATATCCAAGCCCGATCATTTTCATTCTCCCGTTGGGTAATTTTCGCTGAGTTCCGGGAACGTCCCAGATCCTGTTGTAGAACTGAGCTTGTCGAGCAGTCTGTTTGAAGGGTACGCCTTAGCGCCTCAACAGCCTTTTTAATCCTTCTGTATAGTATCTGGGCAGACGGATGGGCTGAAGCCTGTCAAGTGTCGAATCGGCACCATGCCAAACTTCTTTATCCACTGTGGTTTCCACTGATTGATAAAAGAAGATCGCATTTTCATCTCTTCGTCTAGGAGGGACGTAGAATATCTACAGTTCTTGCACACTATAGGTACCAAGCGTGTCGAGCTCTTTGTAATACACTTGCGGAACCATGGCAATTTGCAAACTCCGATCATCGTTAGCGAAGGCTTGTATTGATTGCCGAACAGAAAATATGGCATTGACCTCATCTTCCGAGTCACTGTCGAAGACCAGAATAGGGGTGGACGGTCCCGGCTTGTTGCATTGGGATGGCCCTGAATAAACTATTTCGTCTTCCTCCTCGGTATCACTCCCGAACACCGGAATAGTGGTGATAGCTTTGTTCTTCGGTTTGTGACATCTTTCCGTGTCCTCGAAATCTGGTAAGAAGTATTTTGCATCTTCATACTTTCGGACTTCATTCACGGAGAATGGGTTCAATTCCCCTATCACAGTATACTCGAGACTATCCTTGAAATACTTCATATACTGATATTGTGTAGAAGGGATAATGTTGTACTCGTGTAACCAAGGCCGGCCGAGTAAAGCGTTATAGCAGGTCTTAGCGTCAATGACATGAAACTTGATGTCAGTGACTAGCAGCCCAAAGTGCAGCGTCAGTATTACAGACCCGAGCGTCCGTGATGACTGGAAGTCAAACCCGGAGATAGTGATCTTATCCCGAACGAGGTGTTGAACGCTCATGCAGATTTCCTTCAACACTCATACATTGAAGAAATTGACGGAGGACCCATTGTCAACCAAGATTTTGCCTATCTTGATATCATGACAGTATCCAGAGACATAAAGGGGACGGTTATGCTTGCACGTCCCGAGGAGGAGATCTTCGTCGCTGAAGGTGATATCGGCCGTGTGTACTTCTTCCAACTCGTCGTTCATCTTTTCTTCAGCGAGAAAAGTTTGGAATTGTTCGGGCTCTTGTAACGCCCTGATCAGAGATTCTCTCGCTTCTTTTGATAACAAGAGTGCATCGAGAATGCTTAGCTGTAAAGGTAGCTTCCTCAAATGTGCCAAAACATTGTAGTCCACTTTACTTTTCTTTGGCGGGTCCTTGGCTGTCAGCTCTTCGACGGCTTGGTCATCGAGGGTGATATCCTCATGGACCTTTTCTTTTCCCTTATCCTTTTTGTTTGACCCCTTGTTTACGGGTCCGAGATTCTTTTCAGGTAGTGTGCGATTGCGCAACTGAATGTTCTCGCAGCTCTTCGGTTCTTCCTCTTTTCCTGAGGTGGATTCTTTGAAGAGGGGGTCAAGAGCCATTTCTTCTTCAGAGTCACTCCCGAAGGTGAGAACTTGCGATCCCTTGCTATCAACCATGTAACAATTGCCGGCAGCTTTTCCACGTTCGTCTGTCGCATTTTTCCGCTGTCGACGAGCTTCACGCTTCATCCTCTTGAAATGTTGCCTGTGAGCGACGTACCCTTGCCACCAATTTTTAAAGGCGTTGCATTCCTCAGTAGGGTATACGATCTTCTGATGATATAAGCAGAAGCTAGGATGTACGTCCACTTCATCAAGATGTATACCGCCAGGAGAATTTCTTTTGAACGAGGGCAGTTTCATTCCCATCGATATGGCTTTGGCGAACCTTTTTCTTGTCTTGAACCTGCTTTTATTTGCGGCGGATGTACTTTGATCTGGTGGGAGTGTTTCAACCCTTTCGTCCAGTCGCTGGCGTCTGGCCTTTTCAAATATGACCATCCCGCGCTCTCGATCAGCTTTGCTTTTCAGAAGAGCTTCATCCAGGAATGCATCAATCATTTCGTCTGATGGTCCTAGAAGTTCCGGCCTAGGATCTACTCCTGGTTTCTCTGCGTCAGGAGCTTCTTCACCGTCTATCAACGAGTGAGAGATCACATGGCAGCTTGCCACATAATCCTCAGGTTCATCCGACGAGTCTTCTCCATTGTCATCATCTCCGTCCTCAAGGACGTGGTTGAGAAACTCTTGGAGTGTGACTGGAGTCCGCGCTTTCTGATTATATTCTTCCAATGCGTCGATATGTTTTTGCAAGTCCGTGTGCTTGTCATAAGGCTTCACGGGCTTCTTGGTCTTTTTCTTCTTCTTCGAAGACTTTGACGGCTGGGTGTAATCGCTTTGACTATCACCACCAATTTTTGGAGTTGGGCGCGGCTTCAGCATTCCCTTGATAACTTCGGGTTCCAACGGACTTTTCCATTTGATCGCCGGGCATATTTGGAGATCCTTCAGTATTCTTTTGGTTTTGGCTGAAAGAGCGACCTCCCATGGAGCTTCTTCGACAAAAGAGCACGATGCTCCCGGTGTGTCCCCCCTTTTAAGAGCGTGCGGTTGAGGCGGGCTCACTTTCCAATTCTCGGACAGGGCGAATTTGCCCTGTTGGTATTGATCTTCAATCCAGCCTTTAAAGACGAAGCAATCTTCAATTGGATGGCCTATCACTTGGTGATAGGGGCAATAATTAGGATTATTAGCCTCACCGGGTTGCAATGGGCGTTTCGGATTCGGTAGATTGATGAGCATGTTGCGTACCGATAGTTCAAACAGTCTCCTCGTTTTGTCCCGGGGAAATGAATAAGGACGCTTTACTTTCTCATTAAAGAATCGTCGTCTCTCGTCTAGGCGATCAGTTAGTTTCGGGCCACTGGGCTGCTGTTGAGCATTGGCGACGAAGGTCGCTTTCCCTTTCCCTTTTTCATTCCGTGGCTCCGGCTTCGAAGAGTAAGGCCTGTGGCCCATCTGGTCCATTTGGGCCCGCTTGTCAATCAAGGCCTGGAAGGTGGTCGGCTTGAAAAACATCATAAATTGTGAAATGGTCGCCTGAGGATCAAGAGTGCCTACGAACATGCCCACCGTAGGCGCTTCTTCGATGCGCTGCTCGCACTTCAACCATAAATTCCACCACCGTATCGCGTACTGGACCCAAGTTTCTCCAGGCTTCATCCTGGCATTGATCAATGCCGTGATTGGGGTGCGTTCACTAGCACTCGCGAAACGTTGGGTGAATAGCAGCTTTATCTCTGCAAATGTCTTGATAGAGTCATTCGGGAGTTCCGAATACCACTCGAACGCCGTCTCTGACAAGATGCCAACAAACTGGCGGAGCAGAAGTTTATCGTCACCTCTAGTGTTGCCACATAGATTCCTGAACTGGGCGACATGCTGGTAGGAATTGCCCGTCACTTTATATACATGGAATTTAGGGATCGTATATCCCCCGGATAGGGTCGTCCAGTCTTAACGACCTGCCCGGCCGTTTCGCTCGCATGATGAGCTCGTATTTGCTGAGCGATGTAATTATCCAGAGCGGCATTAGAAATGGTCTCCTCCTTGGGTGCTGAAAGAGCCGGAGGAGAGTTCGATGTCTCCCTTCTGTCGTCTTCAATGATAATCGGGGGGTCTTCAGCTGGAGGTTTTGGCTGTAACATCATCCCGGCCATGTCTTGGAACAAAAGAGCCATTCGTTTTATGTTGGCGCTCCTGTTCTGCGGCCTCATTTACTTTCCTCTCTAGCATTCTTCGGAGGAATTCAGTATCAGTTTCTTGTTCCTGACGCTGCTCTGAGGTCTCTGTATTTTCTTTCGGCCTAGTGAGTGCGGCCATTACAGTCAGCATCTCCTGAAGTTTTTGCTGCTATTGCTCCTGAGCCTTTGTTATCGATCGAGTAAGCGGTCGATGACCCATAGAAGCAAGGCTTTCCTCTTTTCCGGATGCCATGTAGACGGTATGCACCACCATGCCCCCAAACTTAGGGCGTTTAGGTTCAGTGGTCTTGCAATTCGTCGCAAACTCAGGGATTTTCTCCGGCCTTCTCCTCTTGTGAGCGGTCGAAGTTGAGGGAGCTGTTGCAGTGGGCACCCAAGTAGCTGTCGCCTTTTGTGGCTTGACAGGATGGTCCTTTTCTCGTTGAACTTTCACCTTTTTCTGCCGGTGAGAGTAATCTTGATCAATCACCGATTCCTGAACTTGTCGCCAAACTTTGTAAATTTTAGAGGACAACCGCTGAGGGGGCTGCTCTAGCTTCGCCTTTGAGGCATTCTCCACGGGTGGAGGAGATCTCTTCAGCACGGCAGTCGGAGAGTTTTTGCGCACCCTTCTTAGCGGTTTAAAGCTGTTCCCAGTTGGAACAGCAGCATCGACCTCTACCGTTGGAGCCGGCGGAGTCAGTCCAGAAGGAGAGTTGCCCCCAGCCTTCCTTACTCGGGGCCAGTGGAGACGTCGAGCGTGTCGAGCCGTTGGGATTATCTCAGCTGTAGGAGTGACTTCCTCATGCCCCCTGTATTGGTCAGAAGTTGTCGTTGTCAGTCTATTGAAGACTGATGTCCGCTAAGTGGGGATAACCAACCTATCGAAGGCAGACTTTCGAGCAGGTGAAGCAGCTTTGACGATCTCGCCTGCAACGGGAGCTGGAAAAGTCAGTCTTGTGAAGACTGACCCTTTGGCGGGAGAAGCCGCTTTGACGATTTCGAGAGCAGGAATGGCTATCCGCTTAGGGATAACCCTTTCTGGTATTGCGGGCTTCTTCATGGGCCCAAATGAGTTTTGGCCCAGTCTGTGAAAGACTGAGGCGTTGGAGCTGGACGACCCATCGAGAGGGGCCGCAGTAGCTGTGAGCCGATTAAAGAACGAGCTCTTCGGAGCTTCTTGCAATGGTACAGGGGCGTTGAAGTTTATCGGTCGGAGCATGGTCCCGAAGAATAGCCCAGTGGTAGCTTGATTTACCTGCTCCACAGGAATTATGAACAGGGAGGCCGCTTGGGGCCCGTAGATTACACCTCCAGATGAAGCGGAACAGGAGTGGCAGTTGCAGTTGGAGCAGTTAGAGGCCATTGATGTTCTTTTTTCTGCACGAGAGCAAAACCAAATCTTAGTACCTCAAACCCAAGGGCAACCATATTAAACCGCGATTCGTTCGCGAACACGACACACGAAGTGTAGAGTGGAAAGAGGAAGAGGTCCCACCGGGCGTGCCAGAATCTGTTCTCCTCCGAAACACAGAGACGGAGCCGCGGAGGTTCGTCTTGCCTGAATTTGGGGGCAGATGCTAACTGGTGCTATCTATCCACCTCTCCGAAGATGCCAAGTTGATTTATGACACCATGTATCGAAGATTTAAATGGATGCGGCCGATGTAGCAGACTTTGTCAGATTCCCCCTCACTTGAGAGGGTTTTTATTGTGGGGATGCTCTTCCCTGCAGGCGCAAGCCCTTGCAGTTAATTATGCTACCGCATCGCGGTAACCACTTTCTCTTTCTCCAGATGGTCACTTCGTATCGTGGGTGTTTATTTTTCTTTTTGGTTGCCCGTGGATTGTATACGGAGACTAATTTATATTGTCGCCTGTTCCCCTCCGAATCACGCAGACGCGATAAATGTCTTGCCTGAAATTCGGGGCAGATGCTAATTGGTGCGATCCGTCTACCTCTCCGAAGATGCCAAGTTGATTTATGGCACCATGTATCGAAGGTTCAAATGGATGCGGCCGATGTAGCAGACTTCGTCAGATTCCCCCTCGTCTAAGGGGTTTTTGATTGTGGGGACGCTCTTCCCTGCAGGCGCAAGCCCCTGCAATTAATTACGCTACCACATCGCGGTAACAACTTTCTCCTTCTCCATATGGTCACTTTGTGTCGTGGGAGTTTGTTTTGTTTGTGGTTGCCCGTGGATTGTATACGGAGACAAATTTATGTTGTCGCCCGTAAGGCGTGGATTAGTTCAAATCCGTATCTTCTTAGATTTGGGTTTGGGGGTTTGGTTTAAGAATACGTTAGCCTCATTTGAGACTAAGATCAACTTAAACTCTTGTTAAGGATACGTTAGTCTAATTTCTAGACTAAGATCAACTTAACAGGATCGTTTAGATCCAACAAAAGAGCATTTAGACTCTATTATTTAGTTTACGGACATTTCGGTCGATTACCAGTTTAAGGACATGGTGGTCCAATATTAGTTTAAGGACATCCCGGTCAAGGTTAAGGACATCATAGTCCGTGGAATGTATGGTTGTCGAGACCCGTCACCTCTCTGAAGACGTTGAAGGATTACAACGACAAATATCGGAGGAGTTCAGAGATATACCCTTGAACCAATGTTGGTTGGAAGATCTATAGTCCAATTTAGGACTAAAGTCTGTTTGCAGGTTTATGAGCATATGGGCTCAGTTGATATGAGTTGAACATTTTATTGTTCTGGCTATTGAGCTTCATCTGGGCTCGGCCCTTTTAATAATGCATAGCATTTATCAGAACAAAGTATGTTCTGACAGTGCGCCACGTGGCGCGTCAGGCGCTTTGCACCAAGGAAAGAGCGCATTGCGCTTCTGTTGGATAGCACACACGAGGAGGACACGTGTCGCGCTTAGCGTTGAGCACTAGTTTATTGGCGCATTGCGCTCTTAATTTATGAACGCGCTGCGCTAGTTTGTTGGCGCACCAGTGAGTGACACGTGGCGCGCTTGGCGCTGAGCGCCGGCTCATGAGCGCAGTGCTCTTTTTTAGAAGCGCAAAGCGCAAATTGTGTCTCTGGTTGACACGTGGCAGGTTTTGGCGCTGAGCGCCGGTCCAAGGAGTGCAAGGGCGCAGTTCAAGAGTGCAAAGCACTGTCCAATAGCGCAGAGCGCGGTTTGATCAATTTAAGATCAAAGATTCAAGAACCAAGGTTCTTATTCTCATCAAAAGGCTATACCTTTATAGATCAAAAGATCTGTGAATGAAGTAAATTACTTCTTTTAATCTTTTATAATTAGAATTTTTTGATTTTTTTCTTTTTATTGAAGATCTTGATCTTGTTCTTAGATCTTTGATCTTTTTAGAAGATGGCGCTTCTTTTTTAATGAGATGATTTCATCTCTGTTCTTCCAAAAATTTAATTCTTTACCTTTAAAGATGAAGAAAATGATCTTCTTTTTTCAAAGGCTTGCCTTTCTTTCTCTTTGAGTTTTTTCTCAAAGTTTGCAGAGGGTTCTCTCTATGTGAGACTTGAAGTCTTGGGGCCTTTATATAGGGCCAATTGATTTGTTAAGTTAGTTGAAGAGATCTTTCTCTGATTGATTTGGGGATTGGCGCTAGCGTGCCTGTGTCTGACACGTGGTGCGCAGCGCAGAGCACAGCGCAACTGCGCTAGCGCGTCTGTGTCTGACACGTGGCGCGCAGCGCAGAGCGCAGCGCAACAACGCTAAGCGCAGGGCGTAAGGGATCTGAAGCGTTGCTTCAATTTTTGAATTTGAATTTTGAAACAGAGCTTTGCTCTGATTGGGGATGCGCTGCCTAGGGCGCAGCGCTCCTAGCACTGGCGTGTCTGCTCTTGACACGTGGCGCGCAGCGCAGGGGATCTGAAGCGTTGCTTTAATTTTTTAATTTTGAAATTCAAAACAGAGCTTTGCTCTGATTGGGGGAAACAAATGCCCTCCCCCCCACCGTTGTGCTCACGTGGCGTACACGTGAGTGCAGCGGTGGCAACATCTGAGCCCATGGATCAACTCAGAAGTTGAAGAGACGTCTTAACGCCAATAAATAGGACCTTTGGTCCTCTAGATGATTATCATCCTCTTTGAGAATTTTGTTCAGAGCACAGCTCTTCTGTTTGAGAATATCTCTAAAGTAGAAAAGAGACTCTTTCCAAACATAGGTAAAATTTTAATAAATCTTAATGAGTTAGGGTTTTACCTATTAACAGAGCCTTGCTCTTAATAGATCTTTGATCTTCAGAAAACCCACTTAGGGTTTCACTAGCAGAACTTTGCTCCATAGGTCAAAAGAGATCTAAAGAGAACCCTATTAGGGTTCCATTAATAGAGCTCTGCTCTCTAAAAGGATTTTACTTATGATTTCTTAATTTATTAATGGAGCTTTGCTCCTTTCAAATCATATAGCAGAACTCTTAAGAGTTTTTCATGGATCTTTGAAGATTTAAAAAAATGGAATTTTATTTTTTGATGAATTATATCATCTTTTCAGAGCAAAGCTCTCAATGTTCTCGGGGGATTTCTTTAAATTCTTTTCATAACTGATTTTGACAGGTGTCACTCCTGTTTGTAGAGCATTGCTCTCGAGGAGTTTAATTTCCTGTGCATGTTTTGAATCAGAAATTGCTTAATCAGTCTGTCTGCTAATTTTGTTGATTTTCTTTTACAGGAGTAATGGACGCTCACATGTACGACCTCGATGAGATTATCTCTTACGGAGACATCCGCCGACTCGGCCGTTCTCAGAATCGAGAATTCACAAACGCCGAGTGTGCCGAAATCATGGGTCGCTTCAACGCATACAATAGTCGACTGCTTCCTCGACGTTCCTCTCTCCTGAAGCTTATCGTGGGAGCCATCTGGCAAGCGCTTCCCTTATTCTGTGCTGGTGTGCCACTTAGGGTATTGGATGCCGCCGAGGATAAGGTGCACTCGGTGTATTTGATGAGCCTAATCTCAAAGAGAAGGCGAGATAACCTTATTGATCTTCTACATCAAGCTTTTCAACAGTCTGCAATACTTGCTGCCTATCGGAGGGAGGAGGACATCCGTGAGGACCCCGACGCTTGTGATCGCGAAAGAAAGCATACCAGGATGGTTCGAAAGGCCTGAAAAATTCTGGACAAAGTCACTTTTGAGTTCCTCAATCCATGCCCTGGATCTGAGGTTTTGCCATTGTAATTATTTTGATAATGTTTTCATTTATTGCTTTCATAATTGTAAGAGACCCCCTTTTTTTTTGAAGTATGAATGGCAAATTTCTCATTTCAGCGTGTCTTATTTTGTGTACTGAAGCTTTTGCACATGCATGAATGGGTATGCCTCGAACGCTTAATTAAATGCAAATCAGATGTTCTTTCTGTCGCTTCCTTCTCCTTGCTGTGTTGTTGCCATGTGATTTTAGCAAGTGTGGTTTGTAGATAGCGTATAGCTGTCAGTCTTAGGCTCTTTGTAGAATGGCGATGGCTTAGAAAACAGGGTTAGGATCTGCCACCTAAGACTTTTCAACTTTATAAGCCGTGAGGGTCTCATAAAGAATTTTCTCCCTACGGGTCGAGAGGATCCCGTAGGTGTAATTTCTCCTTAAGAATCGTGAGGATTCCTAAGTGTGTTTTCTCTTGAGAGTCGTAAGGATCTCATAAGAGAATTTTCCCTCCTACAAGTCGAGAGGACTCGTAAGTGGTTGTTTCCCTCCTTGTCGAGATTCGAATTTGGAGAGTGTGGTCCGTGAATAGTATGCAAGAGTCCGTTTTGGACCGACTTGCAGGGCCCCAGTGCTTAGGAAACAGGTTTTTTAATCCCCGCTGCCTAAGGCTTTTCCTTATGAGCAGAGACGAATCGAGCATTTCTCGCAAGAATATCCTAACGTCACAGTTAACCTCTGCTCTTTACGACAGAGGTCCGTTAGGGTCTGTGGTACTAGAGTTTTGTTCGTCGTACCGTCGCATTGGCTGATGTATCCCTCGATAAGCAACCTTACTGTTCGAGTAGCCTTGCGACTGTCATGTCTCTGATCCCTTCGGGGGCTGGACAACACTTCTTCAAGCAATCCTCCTAGGTAGTTTGACCGTCGGAAGAGGAAGCGTTAGGAATTTTGCCATGCCGCTTTTTACTTGAGGTTAGGCTCATTTTGAGAGCCCCGATGAGTCATAACCACTCCGCGCTGGTGTGGAATGATCTCCGATAGTCTTTCAGGTTTTATATGAGTTGCCGTCAAGACCCTGAAGCTAGGAATTTAGCCTTTGCTTCGCTTTGCTGGCATTGCGTCTGCTGTATCGAGACGAATGTCGCGGTGGTCTCTAGGTTGCTGGTGAACCGCCAAGGTTTGGAACTAGGGATTTTGTCGTGGCTCCGTTGTTTGATTGTCGCGTTTGAATCCTGCTGGAGGAAGAACACTGTAGTGACATCTCGTCTGCTGTGTCGAGACGAACGTCGAGGTGGTGATCATTCCACGCTGGTGTGAGATAATCTCCGATGGTCTTTCGGGTTTTATATAAGTTGCCGTCAAGACCGTGAAGCTAGGAATTTGGCATTCGCTTCGTTTGCTTTGGCATGTCTGAATCCTGTGGGAGGAAGGACGTTGTAGTGACATATCGTCTGCTGTTTCGAGACGAATGTCGCAGTTGTCTCTAGGTTGCTGGTGAACCGTCGAAGTTTGGAACTAGGGATTTTGCCGTGGCTCCTTTTGGTGATGTTGCGTCTGCTGTATCGAGACGAATGCTGAGGTGGAGTTGGGATTTTGCTATCACTTCGCTTTGTTTTGACGTTGCGTCTGCATCCTGCTGGATTGCGAAGGAACGCCGTTGTTGACATTGCATCTGTTGTAACGAGACGAATGCTGAGGTGGAGTTGGGATTTTGCCATCACTCCATTTTGTTTTGACGTTGCGTCTGCATCCTGCTGGATTGCGAAGGAATGCCGTTGTTGACATTGCGTCTGTTGTAACGAGGCGAGTGTCGAGATAGTGACCACTCCATGCTGGTGTGGGATGATCTCCGATGGTCTTTCAGGTTTTATATGAGTTGCCGTCAGGACCTTGAAGCTAGGAATTTGGCCTTTGCTTTGATTGCTTTGTCGCGTCTGAATCCGGTTGGAGGAAGGACGCTATAGTGACATCTCGTCTACTGTATCGAGACGAACTTCGAGGTGGTCTCTAGGTTGTTTTTGAACCGTCGAGACTTAGAACTGGGAATTTTCCCGTGGCTCCGATTTGTTTTGACCCTGGGGTCGCTTGTCGACGTCGCATCTGCATTCCATTGTAGTGAGAAGAAACGCTGTTGTTGGTCTCCAGGCTGTAAATGTAGCCGTCGAGACTTGGAACTAGGGACTCTACCATGGCTCCGTTGTTTTGACCCTGGGGTCGTTTGTCGACGTCGCATCTGCATCCTGTTGGAGCAAGGAGAAACGCCGTTGGTGATCTCTAGGCCGTCTGTGAACCGTCGAGATTTGGAACTAGGGGGCTTTGCCATGACTCCGTTTCGCTGTGTCGCTTCCGTGCCTTGTTGGTATAAGGAGGAGCGCTGTTGATGATCTCTAGGCTATCCATGAACCGTCGAGATTTGGCTTCATTTTCTAATGAAGCCTGGGGAGAGAAGGTGTGATTCCTTCTTTGTTTACGCTCCTGGATTGTATACAGGGATTGATGTGATATCACCTGTAGGGCATAAATTTCATTTTTCTTTATTTCTTTCCGCGATGCTCTATTATTTCAGCTTTTACATCACGAATGTCGCGATTGCCCAATCATTTCGGCTATTTTTCGCGGTGCGCAATCATTTCGGCTATTTATTTCATTTTTACTCGTTGCTTTTTATTGCGAGTTGCCCAATCATTTCGGCTATTTATTTCATTTTTACTCGCTGCTTTTTATTGCGAGTTGCCCAATCATTTCGGCTATTTATTTCATTTTTACTCGCTGTTTTTATTGCAAGTTGCCTAATCATTTCGGCTATTTTGCATGCATACATTTTTACTTGCTGATTTTGTTGCAAGTTGCCCCATCATTTCGGCTATTTTGCATGCATACATTTTTACTTGTTGATTTCGTTGCAAGTTTCCCCATCATTTCGGCTATTTCGTATGCATGTGTGGCTCACTAGCTTCTTACTGCAAGCTTGGGATTAGACACTGATTTCGGCATCAGCACCGTTACAACTGGGATATTCCAGGAACGAATCATCATTTGCCTCTGTCGATATTGAACAAAGGTGGCTTAGCGAACAGGGTTAGGATCCTGTCGACTAAGGCTTTTGACTTCATGAGCCGTAAGGGTCTCATGAAGGTATTTCTCCCTAGGAGTCGTGAGGATCACGTAGGTGCGTTTTCTCCTTAGGAATCGTGAGGATTCCTGAGTGTATGTTCTCTTATAAGTCGTAAGGATCTTACAGGAGTGTTTTCTCCTTACAAGTCGAGAGGACTTATAAGGGCAGTTCACCGTGCAGACATATCCCTAGTCGCTGGTAGGACTTTGTTAGGGAAATGTTTATTCGCGCCCGTGGATTGTATACGAGGGTCAACACTGAACCGCTTGTAGGACGGTGTCAGAGGTTGTGGGGGCTGCTTAACAACAGGTTCAGATCCCTGTAGCTTAAGACTTCCAAATCTTATGAGCCGTGAGGGTCCCATCAGAGGATTCTCCTTACGAGTCGTGAGGATCTCGCAAATGTAATTTCTCCCTATAGATCATGGGGATCCCTAAGTGTGTTGCTCCCTTGTGAGTCGTAAGGATCTCACGCAGGTGGTTTCTCCTTATAAATTTGAGAGGACCTTGCAAGTGTTTTTTAACGAGATTACGCCCTTTCGGGTTTTCACAAAACTCACCGGTAGCCCTGCTGTTTTTACTCACGGAGTCCTTTCGGGTTTTCAACCATGCCCATTTCGCTTATGGACATACCGTTTTTTTTAACGAGGTTGCGCCCTTTCGGGTTTTCACAAAACTCGCCGGTAGCCCTGCTGTTTTTACTCATGAAGCCCTTTCGGGTTTTCATCCGTGCCCATTTCGCTTATGGACATACCTTTTTTTTAACGAAGTTACACCCTTTCGGGTTTTCACAAAACTCGCCGGTAACCCAACTGTTTTTACTCACGGAGCCCTTTCGGGTTTTCATCCGTGCCCATTTCGCTTATGGACATACTTTTTTTTTACCACGGCAGCCTTAGGATGCTGCAGTCCGTAATAGTTTATAGACATCTCGGTCAGTTGCAAGTTTTAGGACATTGTGGTCCATTGTTAGTTTAGGGACATTTCGGTCCGCAGCCAGTTTTAGGACATAGTGGTCCATTGTTGCCGTATTTGAGGCAAATTTCTAGTTTACGGACTTTTCGGTCCATGGAGCTTTCCCTATGAATGAGCATGATGCCCCGGGCATATCCATCTTTCTCGGAGCATGTGGTTATGGCGGGCTCACCTTCCAGTTTTCGGACAGCGCGAACTTGCCCAGTTGATATTGGTCTTCAACCCAGTTTTTGAAGACGTAACAGTTTTCGATCGGATGGCCCAATACTTGGTGGTAAGGGCAGTAATTAGGATTGTTGACATCATTCAGTTGTAACTGGTGTTTCGGTTCCGGTAGAGTGATAAGGCTGTTGCGCACTGCTAGTTCGAACAGCCTCCTTGTTTCATCCCGGGAAAATGAGTAAGGACGTTTTAACTTCTCACAGAGGGGTTGCCGCTTGTTACTTTGGCAAACAACCGGTCTAGGGCCACTCAATTGTTGTTGAGCGTTGGCGACGAAGGCCGTTTTTCCCTTCCCTTTATCCTTTTTGTTCAATCTCTTGTTTGCGGGTCCGAGATTCTTTCCGGGTAGCGTGCGATTGCACAGCTGAATGTTCTCTCAACTCCTCAATTCTTTCGTTTCAGAGATGGATTCCTTGAAGAGAGGACCGAGGGCTACTTTCTCGTCGGAGTCGCTCCCGAAGGTGAGCACTCGCGATCCCCCGGGATCAACCATATGACAATTGCCGGCAATTCTTTTACGCTCATCTGTCGCATTTTTCCGTTGTCTACAAGCTTCACGCTTTGTTCTGTTGAAGTGTTGCCTGTGAGCGACATACCCTTGCCACCAACACTTAAAGGAGTTGCAGTCTTCAGTAGGATGTGCGATCTTCTGATGATATAAGCAGAAGTTAGGATGTATGTCCGCTTCATCAAGATGTATACCGCCAGGAGAATTTTCTCTGAAAGAGGGCAGCTTCATCCCCATCGATATGGCTTTGGCGAATTGTTTCCTTGTCTTAACCCTGCTTTCATTTGTGGCGGATGTACTTTGATCTGGTGGGAGTGTTTCGACCCTTTTGTCCAGTCGCCGGCGTTTGGCCTTTTCAAATATGGCCATATCGCGCTCCCGATCAGCTTTGCTTTTCAGATGAATTTCACTCAGGAAGATGTCGATCATTTCATCTGACGGCCATAGAAGTTCCGGTTCAGGACCTGCCCCCGGATTCTCTGCGTCAGGAGCTTCTTCACTGTCTATTGACGAGTGAGAGATCATATGGCAGCTTGCCACATAATTCTCAGGTTCATCCGACGAGTCTTTGGCATCATCTCCGTCCTCAAGGACGTGGCTGAGGAATTCTCGGAGTGTGACTGGGGTCCGCGCCTTCTGATTATATTCTTCCAGTGCGTCAATATGTTTTTGCAGATCCGTGCACTTTTCATCAAACTGCGCGGGCTTTTTGGTCTTCTTCTTTTTCTTTGAAGACTTTGACAGCTGTGCCTGGGTGTTTTGCCCACTGCTATCAATTCTCAGTGTTGGGTGTGGTTTCAGCATCCCATCAATGACCTTGGGCTCTGGCGGACTTTCCCACCTGACAGCTAGGCATGTGTAAAGATCCTTCAGCATTCTTTTAGTTTGGGCTAAAAGGGCGACCTCCCACGGAGTTTCTTCTATAAAAGAGCACGATGCCCCCGGCATGTCCACTTTTTTAGGGGCATGAGGTTGTGGCGGGTTCACCTTCCAGTTTTCGGATAATGCGGACTTGCCTTGTTGGTAGTGGTCCTCAATCCAGCCTTTGAAAATGAAACAATCTTCGATTGGATGGCTTACTGCTTGATGGTAAGGGCAGTAATTAGGATTGTTGAGATCGCCTGGCTGCAACGGACGTTTTGGACTTGGCAGATTGATGAGTCTGTTGCGCACTGCCAGCTCGAACAGTCTTCTCGTTTTATCCTGAGGAAACGAGTAAGGACGTCCTAGTCTTTCCTCAAGGGATGGGCGTGGATGCATATTGTTTTGACGAACAACCGGCTTTAAGTTGCTCGGTTGTTGAGTATTAGCAACAAAAGTTGCTTTTCCTTTCCCCTTTTTCATTCTGAGGATCCGTCATTGAAGGAGATGGTCTATGACCCATCTGATCCATTTGGGTCAACTTGTCAATCAAGGCCTGTAAAGTAGTTGGCTTGAAGAACATCATGAATTGCGAGATGGTCGCTTGCGGATCAAGAGTGCCCACGAACATGCCTACCGCAGGTGCTTCTTCGATGCGTTGTTCGCACTTCGACCATAAGTTTCGCCACCGTATTGCGTATTGAACCCACGTTTCGCCTGGCCTTACCCTGGCATTAATCAATGCGGTGATCGGGGTGCGCTCGCTGGCGCTTGCAAATCTTTGTGTAAACAGCAGCTCCATCTCCGCAAATGTTTTGACAGAGTCGTTAGGCAGCTCCGAATACCATTCGAAGGCCGTTTCCGCTAAGCTGCCGACGAATTGGCGAAGCAACAGTTTGTCGTCACCTCCAGTGTTGCCGCATAGAGCCCAGAATTGAGCGACATGCTGATGTGGATTCTCCGTCCCTTTGTACACATGGAACTTAGGGATCGTATATCCCGGCGGGTAACTTATTTGGTCATACCAGCCCGGATAGGGTCGTCCGGTCTTGACAACTTGGACAGCCATTTCGTTCGCTCGGTGAGCTCGTATTTGCTAAGCTATATAATCATCGAGTGCGACCTTGGAGATGGTTTCCTCCTTGGCTGCTGAAAGAGCCGGAGGAGTGTTTGATGTCTCCCCTATGTCGTCATCAATGATAATCGGGGGGTCTTCAACTGGAGGTTCCGGCTGTAACATCATCCCTGCCATGTCTTGGAACAAAAGAGCCATTCGTTTTATGTTGGCGGCCTGTTCCGCGGCCTCTTTTTCTTTCCTCTCGAGCATTCTTCGGAGGAATTCAACATCAGTTTCTTGTTCCTGACGATGCTCTGAGGTCTCTGAATTTTCTTTCGGCCCAGTGAGTGCGGCCATTGCAGTCAGCATCTCCTGAAGTTTTTGCTGCTGTTGCTCCTGAGCCTTTGTTATCGATCGGGTAAGTGGTCGGTGACCCGTAGAAGCACGGCTTTCCTCTTTTCCGGATGCTATATAAATGGTATGCACCACCATGCCCCCAGACTTAGGGCATTTGGGTTCAGTGGTCTTGCGATTCGTCGCAGACTCAGGGATTTTTTTCGGCCTTCTCCTCTTGTGAGCGGTCGAAGTTGAGGGGGTCGTTGCAGTGGGAACCCAAATAGCCGTCGCCTACTGTGGCTTGACAGGGCGATTCTCTTCCTACTGAACCTTCAACTTCTTTTGTCGGCGAGGATAATCTTGATCGACCACCGACTCTTGGACTTGCCGCCAGATTTTGTAAACTTTGGAAGACAGCCGTTGAGGGGACTGCTTTGGCTTCATTTCTGTGACCGTCTCCACCGGTGGAGGAGACCTCTTCAGCATGGCGGTAGGAGAGTTCCTGTCCACCTTATTTAGCAGCTCAAAACTGTTCCCGGTTGGAACAGCAGTATCGATCTCTACCGTTGGAGCTGGTGGAGTAAATCCAGACGGAGAGTTGCCCCCAGCCTTCCGTACTCGGCGCCAGTGACGACGGCGAGCATGTCGCGCAGATGGTGTTGGTTCAGCTATGGGGATGGCTTTGTCATGCCCCCTGCTCTGGTCAGGCGCTGTTGGTACCAGCCTCTTGAAGACTGACGTTCGTTGAGAAGTAATGTCCAGTCTATCGAATACAGACCTCTGGGCAGAGGTGACTTTGCCTGGAGCGGGAGCCGGAGTGGCCAGCCTTGTGAAAACTGACTTCTTGGCAGGAGAAACCTTTCCGATGATTTCGTCTGCTTGAGCCGGGATGGCTATCCACTTTGGGATGGCTGCTTCAGGTATTGTGGGCTTGTTCATGGGCCCGTTGGAGGTTTGGCCCAGTCTATTGAAAACTGAGGCATTCGATTTGGACGACCCGTTGAGAAGGGTTGTAGTATTGGTGAGTCGATCAAAGACCGACTTCTTCGGGGCTTCTTGCAATGGTAGTAGGGCGTTGAAGCTCATTGGTGGGAGCATAGTCCCGAAGAATAGCCCAGTGGTGGCCTGAGTCACTTGTTCCACCGGCATAGCGAAGATGGAGGCCGCTTGAGGCCCGTAAGTCACTCCTCCGGATGGGACGGAGCAATTGCAGTTGCAGTTAGTGCAGTTTGAAACCATTGATCTTCGGTTTTCTGCACGGAAAAAGACGCCAAATCTAAGTACCTCGAACCCACAGGCAACCATAGCAAACCGCGATTCGTTCGCGAACACGACACACGAAGTGTGGAGTGGAAAGAGGAAGAGATCCCACCGGGCGTGCCAGAATCTGTTCCCCTCCGAATCACGCAGACGCGATAAACGTCTTGCCTGAAATTCGGGGCAGATGCTAATTGGTGTTATCCGTCCACCTCTCCGAAGATACCAAGTTGATTTATGGCACCTGTATCGAAGGTTCAAACGGATACGGCCGATATAGCAGACTTCGTCAGATTCCCTCTCGTCTGAGGGGTTTTTGATTGTGGGGACGCTCTTCCCTGCAGGCGCAAGCCCCTGCAGTTAATTACGCTACCGCATTGTGGTAACAACTTTCTCCTTCTCCATATGGTCACTTCGTGTCGTGGGAGTTTGTTTTGTTTGTGGTTGCCCGTGGATTGTATATGGAGACTAATTTATGTTGTCGTCCGTAGGGAGTGGATTAGTACAAATCTGTATCTTCTTAGATTTGGGTTTGGGGGTTTGGTTTAAGGATACGTTAGCCTCATTTGAGACTAAGATCAACTTAAACGCTTGTTAAGGATACGTTAGTCTAATTTCTAGACTAAGATCAACTTAACAGGATCATTTAGATCCAACAAAAGAGCATTTAGACTCTATTGTCTAGTTTACGGACATTTCGGTCGATTACCAGTTTAAGGACATCGTGGTCCAATATTAGTTTAAGGACATCCCGGTCAAGGTTAAGGACATCATAATCCGTGGAATGTATGGCTATCGGGACCCATCACCTCTCTGAAGACGTTGAAGGATTACAACAACAAATATCAGAGGAGTTCAGAGATGTACCCTTGAACCAATGTTTTGTTGGGAGATCTATAGCCCAATTTGGGACTAAAGTCTGTTTGCAGGTTTATGAGCATATGGGCTCAGTTGATATGAGTTGAACATTTTATTGTTTTGGCTATTGAGCCTTCATCTGGGCTCGGCCCTTTTAATAATGCATAGCATTTATCAGAACAAAGTATGTTCTGACAGTGCGCCACGTGGCGCGTCAGGCGCTTTGCGCCAAGGAAAGAGCGCATTGCGCTTCTGTTGGATAGCGCACACGAGGAGGACACGTGTCGCGCTTAGCGCTAGTTTATTGGCGCATTGCGCTCTTAATTTATGAGCACGCTGTGCTAGTTTGTTGGCGCACCAGTGAGTGACACGTGGCGCGCTTGGCGCTGAGCGCCAGCTCATGAGCACAGTGCTCTTTTTTAGAAGCGCAAAGCGCAGATTGTGTCTCTGGTTGACACGTGGCAGGTTTTGGCGCTGAGTGCCGGTCCAAGGAGCGCAAGGGCGCAGTTCAAGAGTGCAAAGCACTGTCCAATAGCGCAGAGCGCGGTTTGATCAATTTAAGATCAAAGATTCAAGAACCAAGATTCTTATTCTCATCAAAAGGCTATGCCTTTATACATCAAAAGATCAGTGAATGAAGTAAATTACTTCATTTAATCTTTTATAATTAGATCTTTTTGATCTTTTTCTTTTTATTGAAGATCTTGATCTTGTTCTTAGATCTTTGATCTTCTTAGAAGATGGCTCTTCTTTTTTAATGAGATGATTTCATCTCTGTTCTTCCAAGAATTTAATTCTTTACCTTTAAAGATGAAAAAAATGATCTTCTTTCTTCAAAGGCTTGCCTTTCTTTCTCTTTGAGTTTTTTCTCAAAGTTTGCAGAGGGTTCTCTCTATGTAAGACTTGAAGTCTTGGGGCCTTTATATAGGGCCAATTGATTTGTTAAGTTAGTTGAAGAGATTTTTCTCCGATTGATTTGGGGATATTTCTCCACCGTTGGATCTTTGATCCTAAGGCTTCTATTTTGCAGAAGATAATCTTCTTATTTTAATAAGGTTGGAAAGATCTTTCCAGAACAGAATTTTAATTCTGGTTATTTAATAATTTATTAGATCTTTTGATCTAATGGTGGGGAATTCTTTAAATTCCAGCGCTGGCGCAATTGGCGCTAGTGCACTTGCGTTTGACACGTGGCGCACAGCGCAGAGCGAAGCGCAACTGCGCTAGTGCGCCTGTGTCTGACACGTGGCACGCAGCGCAACTTCGCTAGCGCGCCTGTGTCTGACACGTGGCGCGCAGCACAGAGCGCAGCGCAACTGCGCTAGCGCGCCTGTGTCTGACACGTGGCGCGCAGCGCAGAGCGCAGAGCACAGCGCAGAGCGCAGCGCAACTGCGCTAGCGCACCTGCATTCGACATGTGGCGCGCAGCGCAGGGCGCAAGGGATCTAAAGCATTGCTTCAATTTTTGAATTTGAATTTTGAAACAGAGCTTTGCTCTGATTGGAGGTGCGCTGCCTAGGGCGCAGCGCTCCTGGCGCTGGCAAGTCTGCTCTTGACACGTGGCGCGCAGCGCGCATCGCAGGGGATCTGAAGCGTTGCTTCAATTTTTGAATTTTGAAATTCAAAACAGAGCTTTGCTCTGATTGGGGGAAACATCGCCCGTAGGGCGTGGATTAGTCCAAATGCGTATCTTCTTAGATTTGGGTTTGAGGTTGGATTTAAGGATACGTTATTCTCATTGGAGACTAAGATCAACTTAAACGTATGTTAAGGATACGTTAGTCTAATTTCAGACTAAGATCAACTTAACGGGATCGTTTGGATCCAACAAAGGAGCATTTGGACTCTATTGTTTAGTTTAGGGACATTGCGGTCGATTACCAGTTTAAGGACATGGTGGTTCAGTTTAAAGACGTCATAGTCTGTAAAGGTTAAGGACATCATAGTCCATGGGCTTAAGGACCCCACAGTCCGAGATTAAGGACATCATAGTCCATGGGCTTAAGGACCCCACAGTCCGAGATTAAGGACATCATAGTCTATGGGCTTAAGGACCCCACAGTCCGTAGTTCAAAGACATCATAGTCTATAAAGTTTAAGGACATCATAGTCCATAAGTTTAAGGACCCCACAGTCCATAGAATGATTGGCTATCGGGACCCGTCACCTCTCTGAAGACGTTGAAGGATTACAACGACAAATATCAAAGGAGTGAAGAGATGTACCCTTGAACCAATGTTGATTGGGAAATCTGTAGTCTATTTGGGACTAAGATCAATTAATTGGATTATGAGCACATGGGCTCAGTTAAATCTGAATTGAGGACTTATGGCCAACTTGGGCTAAGTCCAATTAGGTTTGAAATGTTGGACTTTTGTTTGGACTGTTGAACATTTGTCTGGGTTCAGCCTCCCATTATTTAGCAATGCTTAACAGGGGTTTGGAGCTCTGACAATATTTTGTTTTTTACTGGGCACTGACCATTCATCATGGCTCTGAGGTTTTATTTTGAATGTCATATAAAATGATCAAGTTTAGGAGAATGTAGTTGGGGTTCAATCAAAGAGGAGATCTTGTCTCAGGAAAACTTAGCTGATTTGTGCTAAGGCTGGTTTGAAAATAGTGTTAAACACTAAAGCATATTTGGCGATCACGTGTTCCCACGTGATGTACTTAAAACAGTGTTAAACACTAGAGACAAAACGCTCAAAATAGTGTTAAACACTAAAAATGAGGTGGTCGCGTGGGGTCGCGTGAGGCTCCTGAGAATTGGGCCAAACCTCCTTTATTTTACTCTCAAATTCACCAAATAAGTGTTAAACACTTAATCTTTGTAATCATCACATGTGGACACGTGATAGTGCCCATGTATTGGGTATTAATTCCTCTGTTTTCCCTCATTTGCCCTTCTTTTAAAATGTGTTTGCCAAGGGTCACGTGAGGACGCGTGAGGCGCCATAAATTAGTACTGCCTTTGGATTTGTTCCCTTTGGTTTTGAGGGTCACGTGTGGGCACGTGAGGCATTGCCTCAAGTTTTTTCTTTCTCATCTTAAGGAGTCTATTTAAGGGTCACGTGGGGGCACGTGACCATGTCTCATTCTTTCTTTTTTACTAATTGAGGAGGAGGGTCACGTGTTACCACGTGACCAAGTTGGGTACTAATCTCCCAACGTACATGGAGAGTTAAATCCTTTCTTTAAGAATTAAATTCTTATATAGGGTTAAACCCTAATTTTATTTAGAGGAATTAAATTCTTATGTATATGAAAGAATTAAATTCTTTAAACCCAACTCTCCCTCTAAGTTATGGATCTGCATGACAGAATCTCCCCGATGAGAATTAAATTCTCAACTTATTGGGAGATCTGTTTCTGCAGATCTTCAACCAAAGGAAGAACTAAGTTCTTATTCATAAGAGTTAAACTCTTAATTTGAGAATTAAATTCTCTTTTTTGTTTTATGGAGCTTAGATCTTTTAACCTTTCTCACCTAGGGTTTCTTTCTCTTCTGAGAAAATCTTCTTTTCTCTCTGGAGAATTAAATTCTCTTTTTGTTGTTGTTGTATCTCTCCTTAAAAAAAACAGATCCCTTCTCTTCTCTTCTTGGCTCTTATTTATAGGAGAAAGAAAAGAATCAGTTTATTTAGTAAATCTTTTATTGAAAGATTTTGTTTGATTTTGTAACCAACATGATCTTTTAGATCACTCGGTGAATTTTATTCACCCTTGGATTTTTAATCTAAAAGATATTTTGTCTGTTATTCCTGGCAAATTTAAGGGAAATCTTTCCTTGTATAGAATCTTTCTATAAATTGGTGATTTTTAATCACCATTGGATTTTTAATCCAACGGTGCTCCACTTTACAGAGCACAATCTTTTTGTTCGGAAAGATCTAAGGAAATATTAGGGTTTTTTATTTCCTATAATTTAGAATTTAATTCTATTAGTTCAGAAGGTTTAAATGCCTATCACGTGTGGGCACGTGACCCCACTGTTTAAGTTTTTAACCAGAATTTAATTCTGTTGTTTTAAAGAACTCAGGAATCATCACGTGTCAACACGTGACCCTTGGTCACGTGTGGGCACGTGATGCCCCGTTGGGGTTTTTCCTTTCTGTTTTATTATACTTTTAATCCTTTTCAGGGGGTTTAAAGGCCCATCACGTATGGACATGTGACTCCACTGATTGCTTGTTTGATTAAAATTTAATTCTATTAATTAAAGAGTTTAGGAACCCATCACGTGTCTGCATGTGACCTCTGGTCACGTGTGGACATGTGATGCCCTATTGGGGTATTCCTGATATTTTATGAGGGAACAGGGACTGGTTCCGAGGACTCGAGCCTTGCTCAATCTCAACATTCGACGAGCTGGCCACTCAGTTCCTCGGCCACTTCGTCGGGAACCGTCGGCAAAAGCATACGGTCGACTACCTCTTCACAATTAAGAGCGGGGACAAGGAGACGTTTAAAACTTACGTCACCCGCTTCTATAACGCTTTCCTCGAGGTCCCCGAGCACCGGGACAAGACCGTCATCACGGCTCTTAGATCTGGTCTTAGGCACAAGGAGTGGTTGCGCTCCTTTGCGTTTACGCAGCCTAAGACCATGGCCGAAGTCAAGGCATGGACCGAGTGCGAAATCGAGCTCGAGTCCGAGGTGAACGCGAACCTCCCTCGAGCTGAACGGTCCGACCAGAAGAAGAGGGCTCGGGAAGAGAAGCCAGAGCGTCAGCAGCCCTGCCACCAGAAGTTCCAGGAGTACACCCCCCTCAACCTCTCCCTCACAGTGTTACTAGAGGAGGCCCAGGGCGAGGGGTTCTTCAAGTTCCCTCCAATCCGGCGTCAGGCCTCGAAGCGAACCCGGGGCCCCTACCGCGCCTTCCACCGGACGCTGGTGTTCCCCTCCGAATGACGGCGCGACACCGCGTCTTGCCTGAGATTCGGGGCAGATGCTAATTGGTGCTATCCGTCCACCTCTTCGAAGATGCCACGTTGATTTATGGCACCACGTATCGAAGGTTTAGACGGATGCGTCCGATGTAGCAGACTTCGTCAGATTCCCCCTCGTTTGAGGGGTTTTTGATTGTGGGGACGCTCTTCCCTGCAGGCGCAAGCCCCTGCAGTTAATTACGCTACCGCATTGCGGTAACAACTTTCTCCTTCTCCAGATGGTCACTTCGTGTCGTGGGTGTCTGTTTTGTATTTTGTTGCCCGTGGATTGTTTACGGAGACTGAGTTATGTCGTCGCCCGTAGGGCGTGGACTAGTCCAAATCCGTATTATCTTAGATTTGGGTTTGGGGGGGGTTTGGTTTGAGGATACGTCAGCCATACTTGAGGCTAAGATCAACTCAAACATTTGTTAAGGATACGTTAGTCTAACTTTGTGACTAAGATCAACTTAACGGGATCGTTTAGATCCGACAGAAGAGCGTTTGGATTCTAATGTTCCAGTTTAGGGACATAGTGGTCCATGAATGTATGGCCGTCGGGACCCATCACCTCTCTGACGACGTTGAAGGATTACAACGACGGATGTCAGAGGAGTTCAGAGATGTACCCTCGAGCCGGGGTTAATTGGGGGGATTTATAGTCCACTCTGTTTGAAGGTTTAAGGATACGTTAGCCATCTTCGAGGCTAAGATCAACTTAAACGGGACCGTTTAGATCCGACAAAAGAGCATGCGGGGCTCTATTGTTCTAGTTTAAGGACGTTACGGTCCATGGGTAGTTTAAGGACATTGCGGTCCATCGTTAGTTTTAAGACATCTCGGTCAAGGTTAAGGACGTCGTAGTCCATGGGTTTGAGGACCCCACAGTCCATTGTTAGTTTTAAGACATCTCGGTCAAGGTTAAGGACGTCGTAGTCCATGGGTTTAAGGACTCCACAGTCCGGTATGTGCTCTTGATGCTTCACACGGGTTCACTGCCGTGCTTGGCGAGGACCAGGCTCCGCTCTGGACGTTTTCCACGGGGTCAAAGAGTGACATTATCCGCGTTCCACGTAACCAGGAATTTGCATTAGACATGAGTTTAAGGACCCCACAGTCCATATCAATGTGTGGTCGTCGGGACCCGTTACCTCTTTGAAGACATTGAGGGATTACAATGCCAAGTATCAAAGGAGTGACGAGATGTACCCTAGAACCGGAGTGGATTAAATAGTCCTTGGCCCAATTTGGGGTCAAGACGAATTAATTATGTTATGAGTCCATTGGACCAGTTAATCACCAATTGAGGACTTATGGCCATCTTGGGCTAAGTCCAATCAGGAGAGGCTTTGCCTCTATCCGTTTAGGCCAATTGGGCCAAAGCATAGTGTTAAACACTACAGAGCAGTCAGTGTTGAACACTGGGAATGGGGTTGACAAGTTAGTGTTTAACACTAAGAGATAATTGGTGTTAAACACCAGCAACAAGGCTTTTCAAATTAGTGTTAAACACTAAAACAGATCAGTGTTGAACACTGCAGATGAAGATCTCAGGTTAATGTTTAAACACTAAGGTAATCAGTGTTGAACACTGCAGATAAAGCTTTTTATTTAGTGTTGAACGCTAAGGCCCAACAGTGTTTTAACACTGGGTTCGAGAGTTTTAATTTAGTGTTAAACACTAAGGCAAGAGGGGTCACGTGGCAGCACGTGAGAGCGCCCTCCCTTCATTTATTCTGAGATTATCGTGTCTTTCAGAGCATCACGTGCCATCACGTGATGGGCCTTCAAATGCCTATGTATTAGAGCTTCTGCCGAGGGTCACGTGGGTCACGTGGGGTGCTGCCTCAAAGGGGCTTTCTGTAGATCTCTTGGGGGGTCACGTGATGACACGTGACCCTGCCTCCATGTATTTTGTTTAGAGGCTTTGTTAATCTTCTTTCAGGAATTAAATTCCTCGAACTGTAAATTTCAGAGGAATTAAATTCCTACTTCCTTTCGAAGACTTTGTTTTCTGGAATAGAGTTTAACTCTGAATTTTCTGTAGGAATTAAATTCCTCATACACGTGAAGGGCTGAATAGGGTTAAACCCTAATAAAAGTTTTTAAGGAGTTTAAACTTCCATCCTTTGTTAAATTATGATTAAGGGAATTAAATTCCCGCTGTTTCAACAGAACTAGGTTCTTAATTAGGGTTAAACCCTGTTTCTTTTTTGTTCTGAAGGAATTAAATTCCCATGATATAGGGTCAAGCCCTTACTTTTATTTTAAAGGAATTAAATTCCTATAGTTCTGTGAGAATTAAATTCTCGTGCTTGTATTCCTTCTCCATGTTTTGGATCTGCATGGAAGGATCTCAACCCATTGAGAATTAAATTCTCAACCTTAAGGGGAGATGTGCACTTTGCAGGTCCTCCATCAAAGAGAGAAGAAATATGTTCTTCTGTTTTTATATTATCAGAGTTAAACTCTGTTGAGAATTAAATTCTCTTTCTTTCAAAAGGCCTTCCCTTTCTTACCTAGGGTTTTTTGCAGAAGATCCGAGTCTTTTCAAAGTATCAAAGCTCTCCTCCTTTTCTTTTTCTTTTCTGCGTATGTATATCTTTCTCTGTGTCTCTTGGCTCCTATTTATAGGAGAAGCAGCCGAATCAATCAGTTTTTGACGAATCTTCATTGAGATTTGATTTGCATTCATCATTCATTTTGGGCCGTTGGATTATTAGGTGAATTTTATTCACCATTGGATTTTAAATCCAGAGATTCTCCTTTGTTATTTTGGTTAGATTTAAAGGGGAAATCTTTCCAAACCCGAGATTTTCCCATAGATAGATGATATTTCATCACCTCTGAATCTTTAATTTGATTGGTTCCAGATAGTTGCTTTCTTTTGGAAAGATTTGAATTTCCTTCAGAATTTAATTCTGTTACCACAATGGGCTTTGAAAGCCGGTCACGTGTGACCACGTGACCCATGGTCACGTGTGGGCACGTGACCCCCTTTGGAATGAGCCTTTTCCTTTCTTTTGCGCTCTGTCTTCTGATCGTTGCTTAAGCGTCACGTGCCACCACGTGACTCCTGGTCACGTGTGAGCACGTGACCCTTGTTTGAACTCTCTTTCCTTGGTTCGTCTGGAGAACGAGTCTGCTGTCTTGAACGTCACGTGCCAACACGTGACCCTGGTCACGTGGGAACACGTGACCTCTTCTGAAGCCTTTTCTTGACTTGATCAGAGAACTTGTGTGCCTTTGACGCTTGCATTTAAATGTCACGTGTCGCCACGTGACCCTGGTCACGTGGGAGCACGTGACTCTTTCTGAAGCCCATTTTCTTCAGCGTAGTCAGGAAACTAAACTTGACTTGATGATGCCTTTTAGGTGTCACGTGCCAACACGTGACCCCCTTTTTGAAGCTTTTCCCAGAAGCTTTCCTGATTTTAAATCAGGAAACAAATGCCCCCACAGCGTTGTTCTCACGTGTCTGCACGTGAGTGCAACGCTGTCACCTCTTGTGACCGTTGGATTCCTCTAGGGATCTGGGGAGACGAAGCGTTTTCATTGTCTTCTATAAATACCTCTGTCTCTTCATAAGAGCCTTCACTTTGTTCATCTTCTTCTTCTGAGAATTTAATTCTCTTCTTCCAGAGCTTAGTTCTCTGTTTTAAAATATTTTCAGAGTTTAACTCTGCTCTAAAGGGATTCTTTTTCTTCAGGTAATGGTAATCGAAGCACCTTCGTTTTGACAAAACTCTCTGGATTTTAAATCCAGATCAAGGGTTTCACAAAGAACCCATTTTTCTTCAAGTAATTTAACCAAAATATGAGACCACTTGACTTCCCGCAGTAGATCACTTAGGGTTCAGATGATCCCTTAGGGAGATGATGATGGCGGTTCAAACCCATGGAATTTAATTCCATCCAAAAATGTTTCTGGGAATTTAATTCCCTTTTCTTAATAAGGAATTTAATTCCAACGAAGAACTCGATTTCTTCACACAGAGGCTTCCTGGGGTCTCTTGGCCCGAGGTTGTTCTTCCTGCAATTAATGCAATGGGGGCTTTGTAATGAATCTCATGACTTTTATTTTAGGTACCATGGATGCCCATCTGTACCGTCTTGACGAGATCATTTCCTATGGGAATATTCGTGCGCTGGGCCGCAGTCAGAACCAGGAGTTCACTGATGCTCAGTGTGTCGAGATCATGAGCCGCTTCGACGAGTACAACCATAGGCTACTCCCCCGTCGCTCTTCTCTTCTGAGGCTGATCGTGTTTGCGATCAGGGAGGCTCTCCCTCTCTTTTGCTCCGGCATACCGCTCGGGGCCTTGGACACTGCCGAGGATAAGGTGCATTCGGTGTACCTTATGGGCTTGATCTCAAAGAGAAGGCGGGATAATCTTATTGATCTCCTTCATCAGATTTTTCAGCAATCAGCCATACTGGGCGCCTACCGGAGGGTAGAGGACATCCGCGGGGACCCCGATGCTTGTGACCGTGAGAGAAAGCATACTCGGGAGGTTCGAAATGCTTGGAAGATCTTGAATAAAGTTAATTTCGAGTTTCTCAACCCATGCCCCGCGTCTGAAGCCTTACCATTGTAAAAGTTTTTCTTTTTATTTTGTATCGCCTTCTTGGAGTCTGGATGATAAGTTTTGTTGTGTCCTTGTATGTTTGCGCGCTTTTTTTTTTGAGATTTTATTATTTTGCTACTATTGTTGTTTGTGCTTTTTAACATGCAAGGTGCCACTCCATATTTTCCTTTTAAATGCACGTCAGGTTTAGGCCTCACGTGTCCTACACGTGGGATCCTTTGATGTGGCTGTTCACAAGATTTTCCTCATGCCATATTTTCAGTGCACAATGTTAGGAGCCGAAAAAAAGGGCCTTGGAAATAGTTCCATCTCCTTGATTTTCGGTGCCTTTTCTTTTTTAGGCCTTGGGAATAATTTCACCATGCAAGATTTTCCGCGCACAGCACTTAATGCACTTCATTATATATGAGGCTATAGCCTTCTTTTCCTTTCACAGAGAGATTCATATCATATATATATATATATATATATATATATATATATATATATATATATTTCTTGAGGGAGAAACGAGTGCCATGGCTTGTAATCGCCCTCATGCTCGTCGACAGCCGTGGGAAGTTCCTCTTGAAGAGATGATCCCCCGCTTTGCTGCTCTGTTGGTGGACCCCCTCCTTTCTGACAACGAATGTGACTCGGCCATGCACGAGCTCTCGATCCGTAGAGGGTCTCCCCTCCCGATGGGTTCCCTCTGGCTCCGGATGATCCTCATGGCCGTGCTTGCCGACATTCCTCCTCACCCGACAGAGATGACCCTGGCGATACTTGATGCGGCGGAAGAAAAGCTCGAGGGCTTTCATGAAGCCTGCCTGATTACTCAGGCTCTAAGGGACTGCTCAATTCATCTGCTGAGCGAGATAAAGGCCCGGCGAGCTGTTATGTTTGCGTTCGCGGACGAACATGGCACCAACCGATGGGGAGCGACTTCTCGCGAGAATCGTCGCTTCGATGTGCTGGAGAAAGCGGAGAGAGAGATGGAGAATTTTGTCCTTTGCTTCATCAACCCCTGTGCCGTTGATCCTGTGTTTGGTGACCTTTTCCGTTAGTGTAGAACCTTTTTAAATTAGTCCCTCCTTTTTGTATGCTTTATGTTGAACTTCCATGTAGGCTTGGTACTCGTATGTATGTTTCCGCTTGCATGAATAAATTTTGTGTTCCTTTTATGAAAATTTTCTTCAATTATCAATACTGTTGTCATGTCGCGTGCACATTAAAGCTGCGAATTTTATTTCTTTTTTGGACGTTCATATGATTGCGAGCACATGCTTGATAGGATAATCATCGGAAAGTTTTTCGTTGCTCTTCGTACCGGGTTGTGTGAGCGCGTTCTGGATCGATTATTGCTATCGATCGGAAGCCCATTTATATGGTCTCGAGCGTGTATGTCCTATTTCTAAGGTTGTGGTCGCAAAGTGAGCTTTCATGGTCTGATAGGGCGACACGTAGCGAACATAAGGTTGTGGCTCTCGATAAAGTTGCCATGTTCACTCGTGAGAGGGTTGAGGCTCATAAGGCCACTGAGAAAGGGCTTGAAGCCCGGCCTGCTTCATATCAGGCCCAGCAAGCTCAAGCGGAGGCTCGTCTTTTGGAGATCTTGCGTCATGAAGCCGTGGCTCAGCAAAAGCAGGATGAGCTGACCAAGCTGCTGAATCGCCCGCCGGCTTGAGACATTTGTATCTTTTCCTTCCTTTTTGTACATACTCATGGATGAGAGTATTTTCTTTTTGTTTCTTCCATAAATTGTACTTTGTACCCGTTTTGGTTTATGAATAAAAGATACATTTTTTTTCTAAATGGTGTGTCCCCTTTTCATTGAATGTATTCTGTGGATATTCTATCTTGATCTCCTTGCAGGACAGCAGTGGCTCGGGACTCAGGGTTAAGATCCGCTCCCTAAGACTTTTGCTTTTTACGAGCCACGAGGGTCTCATAAAGAGTTTTTCTCCCTACAGGTCGAGAGGATCCCATAGGTGCGAGTTCTTCTTAAAGATCGTGAGGATCCTTAAGCGGGTTTTCCCTTGAGAGTCGTAAAGATCTCACAAGAGAGTTTTTCTTCCTTACAGGTCGTGAGGGCCTGCAAGTGCCGGATGTGATCACCCTTATCCGTGTTTCACGGAGTCAGGGATATCTCAAGGTATCGTAGTTTAAAGACGTCACGGTCAAGGTTAAGGACCTCATAGTCCGTGGATTTAAGGACTCCACAGTCCGCTGTTAGTTTTAAGACATCACGGTCAAGGTTAAGGACCTCATAGTCCGTGGATTTAAGGACTCCACAGTCCGGTGTTTGGTTGCAGGGACCCGTCACCTCTTTGAAGACGTTGAGGAATTACAACGCCGGGCATCAAAGGAGTGAAGAGATGTGCCCTTAAACCGAGGCAAAGTCTGTAGGGAATCGGGGTGGTTGATCGTTAGTTTTAAGACATCACGGTCAAGGTTAAGGACGTCATAGTCCGTGGATTTTAAGGACTCCACAGTCCGGTATTTGCTCTGGATGCTTCACACGGGTTCACTGCCGTGCTTGGCGAGGACCAGGCTCCGCTCTGGACATTTTCCATGGGGTCAAAGAGTGACATTATCCGCGTTCCACGTAACCAGGAATTTTGCACTAGATGCTTCACACGGGTTCACTGCCGCGTTAGGCGAGGACTAGGCTCCGCTCTGGATGCTTCGCACGGGTTTACTGCCATGCTCTGCGAGGACCAGGATCCGCTCTGGACGTTTTCCACGGGGTCAAAGAGTGACATTATCCGCGTTCCACGTGACCAGGAATTTTGCACTAGATGCTTCACATGGGTTCACTGCCGCGTTAGGCGAGGACTAGGCTCCGCTCTGGATGCTTCGCATGGGTTCACTGCCATGCTCTGCGAGGACCAGGATCCGCTCTGGATGTTTTCCACAGGGTCAAAGAGTGACATTATCCGCGTTCCACGTAACCAGGAATTTTGCACTAGATGCTTCACATGGGTTCACTGCCGCGTTAGGCGAGGATTAGGCTCCGCTCTGGACGTTTTCCACGGGGTCAAAAAGTGACATTATCCGCGTTCCACGTAACCAGGAATTTTGCACTAGATGCTTCACACGGGTTCACTGCCGCGTTAGGCGAGGACTAGGCTCCGCTCTGGATGCTTCGCACGGGTTCACTGCCATGCTCTGCGAGGACCAGGATCCGCTCTGGACGTTTTCCACGGGGTCAAAAAGTGACATTATCCGCGTTCCACGTAACCAGGAATTTTGCACTAGATGCTTCACACGGGTTCACTGCCGCGTTAGGCGAGGACTAGGCTCCGCTCTGGATGCTTCGCACGGGTTCACTGCCATGCTCTGCGAGGACCAGGATCCGCTCTGGACGTTTTCCACGGGGTCAAAAAGTGACATTATCCGCGTTCCACGTAACCAGGAATTTTGCACTAGATGCTTCACACGGGTTCACTGCCGCGTTAGGCGAGGACTAGGCTCCGCTCTGGATGCTTTGCACGGGTTCACTGCCATGCTCTGCGAGGACCAGGATCCGCTCTGGACGTTTTCCACGGGGTCAAAAAGTGACATTATCCGCGTTCCACGTAACCAGGAATTTTGCACTAGATGCTTCACACGGGTTCACTGCCGCGTTAGGCGAGGACTAGGCTCCGCTCTGGATGCTTCGCACGGGTTCACTGCCATGCTCTGCGAGGACCAGGATCCGCTCTGGACATTTTCCACGGGGTCAAAGAGTGACATTATCCGCATTCCACGTGACCAGGAATTTTGCTGATTGTATCCGTATTTCACGGGATGAAGGTTTGACTGTTGGCGATATGTATACCACCGAGCCATGGAACTGGGAGTTGCCGCTATTCCGCTTAGCTTGAAGTTGTGCCCGTTATTACGAGACGAGTATTGGGATGATCTTTAGGCTATCTGTGAACCGTCGAGATTTGGCTTCTTATTATGATGAAACCTGGGGGAGGAGTACGACTCCTTCTTTGTTTGCGCCCCTGGATTGTATACAGGGATTGTTGTAGTATCACCTGTAGGGCATGCATTTTATTTTTATTTTATTTCTTTTTCCGTGATGCTCTATCGTTTCAGCTTTTATATCGCGAAGGTCGCGATTGCCCAATCATTTCGGCTATTTTTCGCGGTGCCCAATCATTTCGGCTATTTATTTTATTTTTACTCGCTGTTTTTTATTGCGAGTTGCCCAATCATTTCGGCTATTTTTCATGCATATATTTTTACTTGCTGCTTTTTATTGCAAGTTGCCCCATCATTTCGGCTATTTTGTAGGCATGTGTGGCCTACTAGCTTTTTTGCCGCAAGCTCGGATTTTGGACACCGATTTCGGCATCAGCATCGCTGCAACTGGGATGTTGCCAGGAGCGAATCATCATTTTCCATGAAAGAACTTGGGATTTGATACCGGTTTAGGCATCAGCATCGCTGCAACTGGAATATTGCCAGGAGCGAATCATCATTTGCCTCTGTCGATGTTGAACAAAGGTGGCTTAGCAAACAGGGTTAAGGTCCTGTCGACTAAGGCTTTTGACTTCATGAGCCGTAAGGGTCTCACAAAGGTATTTCTCCCTACAAGTCGTGAGGATCTTGCAGGTGTATTTTCTCCTTAGGGATCGTGAGGATTCCTAAGTGTATGTTCCTCTGTAAGTCGTAAGGATCCTACAAGAGGGTTTTCTCCTTATGGGTCGAGAGGACCTACAAGGGTTGGACTTTGCTGGGGAAATGTTTATTCGCGCCCGTGGATTGTATACAAGGGTCAGTATTGAGCCTCTTGTAGGGCAATATCGGAGGTTGTGGAGGATTTGCTTAAGAACAGGTTCAGGCTTTAGTAACTTAAGACTTTCAAATCTCATGAGCCGTGAGGGTCCCATAAGAGAATTCTCCTTACGAGTCGTGAGGATCTCGTAAGTGTATTTTCTCCTTAGGAATCGTGAGGATCCCTAAGTGTGTTTCTCCTTTG
The DNA here is from genome assembly GCA_030015575.1 of Agapanthus africanus. Classification (NCBI taxonomy): domain Eukaryota; kingdom Viridiplantae; phylum Streptophyta; class Magnoliopsida; order Asparagales; family Amaryllidaceae; genus Agapanthus; species Agapanthus africanus. The sequence continues at coordinate 157,932,206 of JASDDO010000014.1, read as the reverse complement.
TGAGTCGTAAGGATCTCACGCAGGTGGTTTCTCCTTACAAGGTCGAGAGGACCCTACAAGTGTCTTTTAACGAGGTTGCGCCCTTTCGGGTTTTCACAAACACTCGCCGGTAGTCCTGCTGTTTTTACTCACGGAGCCCTTTCGGGTTTTCATCCGTGCCCATTTTGCTTATGGACATACCGTTTTTTTTTATTCTTTTTCACTTTTTTTTCTCTCCTCTTTTTTTTTTATCTCGTCAGCCTAAAGATGCTGCGGTAGTAGTTTTAGGGACATTTCGGTCCGTTGTTAGTTTAAGGACGTTTCGGTCCGCCGTTAGTTTAAGGACGTTTCGGTCCGTCGTTAGTTTAAGGACGTTTCGGTCCGTCGATATGGGAAGGCCGGCTGCTGCTTGTAAAGTCTGAGCCTAGGAAGATAGTGAGCGGACATAGTCGTCGTCATCTATCATTGACCCCGGCTGCGGCTTATTAAGCGTAGTATTTCTTCAAGAAGCGGCCGTTTATTGGCCTGAAAGGCCTTTCACCGTGCATGTCCATGAGTAGGTAGGCTCCACCCTGGTAGACCTTGTCTATGACGTATGGGCCTTCGTAGTTTGGCTCAAATTTTCCTCGCTTGGCACGATTGGGGATCATAGGTCTTTTGACCACTAGTACAAGTTCGCCTTGGCGGAATGTCCTCGGCCTGGTCAATTTTTTGTACGAGCGCGTCATCTTTGCTTTGTAGGCTTCTAGATGTTGTTGCGCTATGAGCCGGGTTTCATCGAGGGCATCAAGCTCCTCAAGCCGAAGGTGAGCATTTTCTTCGTTCGTCAGCTCGTGGTGGACTGCTACTCGTAGGGAGGGTAACTCTATCTCGAGGGGGAGCACTGCTTCTGTCCCAAATACCAACGCGTACGGCGTTGTGTTTGTGGCCGTCTTAAATGTAGTTCGATAAGCCCAAAGGGCTTCTTGTAGCCTTTCGTGCCAGTCTCTCTTATTCCTGGAGACGGTCTTTTTTATGATCTTCGTCAAGGTCTTATTGAAAGCCTCGGCCAGACCGTTAGCTCGTGGATTGTAAACTGAAGAATATCTCCAGTCTATATTGTGCTGCTGTGCGAAGCGGCTAATCTTATGGCTTCGGTAGGCCGGCCCGTTATCGGAGATAATCCGCCGTGGAGTTCCGAACCGATAGATGACGTGCGTCTTGAAGAAATGGAGGATATTCTCCGTCTTCACTTCCCTCAGTGGTACTGCTTCTGCCCATTTGGAGAAGTAATCAGTTGTCGCCAGAATAAAACGGTGTCCCCGGGATGATGCTGGCTCAATGGGGCCGACTATGTCAGTCCCCCACATTTCGAATGGCCAACTAGCCAGCGTCGGGTGCAGTGGATTCGGATGTTGGTGGATGAAGTCTCCATGGATCTGGCATGAGTGGCATTGCCTTGCATACTCGAGGCAGTCCTGGATCATCGTGGGCCAGTAATAACCCATCCGTTTAATTTTTAACTTCATCTTTGGGCCTGCTTGGTGAGAACCGCAAAGTCCGTCATGGACTTCCTGAATGACTCTTTCTGCTTCGTCAGGTCCCAAGCATCTCAGCCATAGAGAATCAAACGATCTCTTGTACAGGGTATCGTTGACGAAAGCGAAAGATAAAGCTCGTTTCATGAGCTGATGTCTTGAGGACGCTTCTTCGGGCATTCGGTGGGATTTGAAGTAGTCTATGAAGACTTCCCTCCAGTCTTCGGCCTTCTCATGGTCTTTTATTTGTAGGGTCGTCTGCTCAGTCGTTCCCTTTTCTTCGCATGATTCCGGAGATATTTCTGCCGGGGCGAGCACTCGGCGGCTTTGTACCACGATTCTGACGTCGTCGAGGTTCTCGTCAGCCAGTTCTTTAGCAAGTTTAGCCAACGCGTCTGCTTTGCTGTTTTCCGCGCGCGGTATGTTCTCCAAAGTATAGGAGGGAATTTGGGTCAATAGTCGTTGCACCCTTTCGCCGTACTTCACCAACTCCGGCTTGCACGTTTGGTAGTCACCATTTACTTGACTGACGACCAGCTGAGAATCCCCGTATATGAGGAGGTCTTCAATTCCCATGTCGATGGCGATCTCGAGGCCTGCTATCAGGGCTTCGTATTCGGCTTCATTGTTTGTCCTCGGCTCTGTTAAGGAGAAGGCGAAGCGCATTATCCCTCCTTGTGGAGTTGCAAAGATGAGGCCTATCCCTGATTTGATCATTGGGATACCTTGCTTTTGTTTCTTTATAGAGGACGCTCCATCGAAATAGAGTTCCCATCGGGTGCTTCCGCTGTTAATCGCATCAAATGCATGCTCGTCCGGCAAATCACAGTTCAGAGGAGAATCGGCCGGTATCGGGTGCTCGGCGAGGAAGTCGGCAATGGCCTGGCCTTTCATTGCCTTGAGAGGTTGATACGTTATCGAGAACTCCATCAAGAGCAGGGCCCACTTAGCGAGTCGTCCCGTCAATATGGCTTTCGACATCAAATATTTGAGAGGGTCCACCTTCGAAATAAGACGGACTTCATGTGCTAATGCGTAATGTCTAAGCTTTGTTATTGCGAAGATCAATGCCAAGCAGTGCTTTTCAATGGGGGAATAGTTGCTTTCTGCCCCCAGTAGAACTCGACTTAGGTAGTAGAGTGCTCTCTCTTTCCCCTGATCGTTCTCTTGTGCCCATAATGCGCCCAAGGAACCTTCGAGGGCGGTCGTATAAAGAATGAGGGGTTTTCCCTTGACCGGCGCTGCCAACACCGGAGGGTTCTGCAGGTACTGTTTGATCTCGTCTAGTGCACCTTGACATTTGTGATCCCAAACGAATGGAGTTCCCTTTTTCATCAGGTGGCCGTAAGGACGGCATTTGCCCGAAAGATTAGAGATAAACCGCCGGATGTATGCGAGCTTCCCTTGGAGAGACCGCAGCTGCTTGAGCGTTCTTGGCGGAGGCATTTCCATGATCGCTTTAATCTTTGACGGATCTATTTCAATACCTCGGTGTCGAATGATGAATCCCAGGAATTTGCCCGAGGAGACTCCAAACGCGCATTTGAGGGGATTCATTTTCAAATTATACTGCCGAAGGCGTTGAAATACAGTCTCCAGATGCTTTAAATGATCTTCGTATAATGTGCTCTTTACTACGAGGTCATCGATATAGCACTCGACGATGTCATGTATGAGATCGTCGAAGATCTTTGTCATGGCCCTTTGATAGGTAGCGCCAGCGTTCTTTAGGCCAAAGGGCATAACCCTGTAGCAAAATATACCCAAAGGGGTGCGGAAAGCGGTATGCTTCTGGTCTTCGGGATGCATCTTTATCTGATTGTATCCTGATGAACCGTCCATAAAGGAGAAAACCTCGTGAGTGGACGTGTTATCTATCATTAGCTCGGTTACCGGCACCGGGAAATCATCCTTTGGACAGGCTTTATTGAGATCCCTGAAATCCACGCATATGCGTACCGTCCCATTCTTCTTCATTACCAGGACGATATTGGCAATCCAGTCGGGATATTGGACTTCTTGGATAAATCCTGAATCGATCAACTTCTTGACTTCGGCGTTGATGCTCATCTCAAGCTCGAGTCGCATCCTCCTTGGCGCCTGCTTGACTGGCTTGATATCTGGGGATATTGCTAATCTATGCACGGCAATCTCCGGATCCAATCCTGGCATCTCGGAGTAGTTCCATGCGAAGCAATCTTTATGCCGTAGAAGCACGTTCTTTAACGCAGCCACCTTTTCTTCGGATAACAGCTCGCTGACAAATGTCGGTCGCGGGTCGTCTGCCGATCTCAACTCAATCTCCTTGAGGTTATCTGCAGTAGTATGTATACCATCTTCCAGTTCTTTAGGAGCGGGCGGAAATTCTGAGATCACCTCATCATTGCTGTTCTCAAAGCACCGGGGAAGGTCATCTACGTTCTCGGGCTCTTTTTCTAATATCGTAATCGTATAACAAGTGTGAACCCGCTCCCTGGACTGAGGTGGACCCGGTTCTGCTCTTGCGGCCTTGGGCTCATGCTTTCGCGGCGGCGTTACCTTCCAGCCGTCGGATAAAGCGAATCTACCCCGTCGGTACTGGTCCTCGACCCAGTTCTTGAAGGTGAAGCAGTCTTCGGTAGGATGTCCTATGGTTCGGTGATAAGAGCAATAACTCGGATGAGAGACCTTGCTAGCTTGCTCAGGATGTCTAGACTCTGGAAGCGTGATCATTTGATGTTTTATAGCGAGGTTGAGTAATCTCTCCGTCTTGTCTCGGGGGAAGGAATACGCTCGACTCATCTTCTTCACGAGGGACAAACCCGAGCCGCTTTTTGATTTATTTTCGTCTCTGCGTCGGGCCTTTCGTATAACGGATTGACGAGGATAAGCGTCTTTGTATTTTCCAATACGTTGAGATAGACGTTGCGTCCTGGCCTTCTTGTAGATGGCCATCTCGCGGTTGTGGCCTTCCTGAGCTCTCCGACCCATTTTCCTGATAGGCTTGTTCGTTCGTTCTTCAAACGACGGACTCGGTGCTTCAATCGCGGGGTCTAGTTTTAATGAAGGGTTGGCATCTCCTGACAGGGCGTCCTCCTCTTCATCAAAGGTATATATAGCGTAGCTGCTGTGAGCCCGTTCCCGTTTTCCGGCTCTTGCGTATCCAAGCCCGAGTGTTTCCATCTTCCCGTTGGGCAATTTGCGTTGAGTCCCGGGGACATCCCAAATCTTGTTGTAGAACCGCGCCTGCCGAACGGTCTGTTCTAAAGATACTCCTTGGCGCTTCAATAGCTTCTTTAATCCATTTGTATAGTATCTGGGCAGACGGATGGGTTGGAGCCTGTCAAGTGTAGCATCCGCGCCATGCCAGATCTCTTTCTCTATTTTCGACTCTGAGGATCGGTAGAATAGGATCACCTTCTCACCCTTTCGCCTGGGAGGGACGTAGAATGTTTGCGGGTCCTGTACATTGTGAGCCTGAAGCGCGTCGAGATCCTTGTAGTGTTCTCGCGGTACCATGGTGATTTGCAAACTATGGTCATCGCCAAGGGGTGCTTGTGTCGGCAGCCGATTGGAGAACACAGCATTAACTTCATCTTCTGAATCACTTCCGAAGACTAATACGGGGGCGGGTGTCCCCAGGTTGTTGCGTTGAGATGGCCCTGCATAAATTATCTCTTCCTCTTCTTCGGTATCGCTCCCGAAAATAGGGATGGTGGCGGCGGTTTTGTTTTCCGGATTGCGATACCTTTCTGTATCCTCGAAATCTGGCAAAAAGTACTTCGCATCTTCGTATTTGCGGACTTCGTTCACGGAAAACAGGTTTAACTCACCTGTTACGGTATACTCGAAACCATCCTTGAAGTACTTCATACACTGATGTTGTGTAGAAGGGATGATATTGTACTCGTGTAGCCAAGGACGGCCGAGCAAGGCGTTGTAGCAGGTCTTGGCGTCGATGACATGGAATTTGATGTCTGTGACGAGAAGTCCAAAGCGTAATGTTAGTATCACAGATCCGAGAGTCTGTGACGATTGTGAATCGAAACCGGAAATAGTAATCTTGTCACGAGCGAGGTGTTGCACGCTCATGCAGATTTCCTTCAACACCCGAACATTAAGGAGATTGACGGAGGATCCATTATCCACCAGGATCTTGCCTATCTTGATATCATGGCAGTATCCGGAGACATATAGGGGACGGTTGTGGTCGCACGTCCCGAGAAGGAGATCTTCATCACCGAAAGTGACGTCGGCCGTATGCACTTCCTCCAGTTCACCCTTCATCTTTTCAGTGGCGAGGAAGGCTTGGAATTGCTCGGGTTCTTGTAACGCCTTAATTAGTGAGTCTCGCGCTTCTTTCGATAATAGGAGGGCATCGAGAATGCTAAGCTGAGAAGGTAGCTTCCTCAGGTGCGCGAGGATGTTATAGTCCACTTTACTCTTCCTAGGAGGGTCTTTGGCAGCCAGCTCTCTCATGACTTGGTCATCTAAAGTGATATCTTCAGTGACCTTTTCCTTTCCCTTATCCTTTCTATTCCTGGGCCCGAGATTCTTTTCTGGGAGTGTGCGATTGCGCAGCTGAATGTTCTCGCAGATCTCCGGTTCCTCCTCTTTCCCCAAAACAGATTCTTTAAAGAGAGGGCCCAGAGCCATTTCTTCATCAGAGTCGCTCCCAAAGGTGAGAACTTGTGACCCCCTGGCGTTAACCATGCAACAGTTGCCAGTCGTTCTGTTGTGCCCATCGACAGTACTTCTTCGCTCCCGACGGATTTTGCGTTTCATGCGCTTAACATGTTGCCGACGAGCAACATATCCTTGCCACCATATCTTAAAGGCGTCACACTCCTCCGTGGGGTGTGAGACTTTCCGGTGATATGCGCAATAGTCAGGGTGCCTCTCCACCCCATCGTGTGTGTTTCCTTCCGAGGGCGGTAGCTTCATCCCCATTGACATGGCTTTGGCAAACCTTTTTCTCGTCTTGAATATCTTCTTGTCTACTTCGGATACCTCTCGCTCTGGCGGAGGTAGTTCAACTCTTCCGTTCGGTCGCCCGCATTTGGCTCTTTCCGACGTGGTCATTTCACGCTCCTGGTCTGCTTTACATTTTAGACGAATCTCGTCTAGAAAAGTGTCGATCATTTCGTCTGTTGGCCATGCACGCTCTGGTACAGGCTCTGCCTCCAGCTTCTTAGTGCCGGGAGTTTTCCCATCATCGGTAAACGAGTGGGAGATTACGTTACAACTCGCCACATATCCTTCGGATTCATTCGACGAGCTCTCTCCATCATCTTCCTCTTGAAAGATGTGGTTGAGGAACTCTTGCAGTGTGACAGGAGTTCGCGCCTTTTGATTGTATTCTTCCAGCGCGTCGATTTGCTTCTGCAAGTTCGTGTGCTCTTTTCCAGGCTTCACGGACTTCTTGGATTTATTCTTCTTTTTCTTCGAAGATTTTGACGGCTGGGCGTGAGTATTTGGGCCATTATCGCGAGTCTTCGTAGTTGGGCGGGGCTTCAACATCCTTTTGATAATTTGAGGTTCAAGAGGGTCCTTCCATTCGATCGCAGGGCACGCATGAAGGTCTCTCAGCATTCTTTTGGTTTTAGTTGATAGCACGACCTCCCATGGAGCTTCTTCAATAAAAGAACATGTTGCCCCCGGTGTATCCGCTTTCCTCGGAGCATGCGGCTGTGGTGGGTTCACCTTCCACTTTTCGGACAGTACAAACTTCCCCTGGAGGTACTGGTCTTCAATCCATCCTTTGAAGACGAAGCAATCTTCAATCGGATGGCCTACCGTCTGATGGTACGGGCAATAGTTAGGGTTATTCACCTCGGTGGGTTGCGGCGGTCGCCTTGGATTTGGCAGGTTTATAAGTCTGTTGCGTATTGCCAGCTCGAATAGCCGTTTCGTCTTGTCCCGTGGGAACGAGTAGGGACGCTTCATCTTCTCATTATAATACCGACGCCTTTCCTCCAGTTGATCTGACGGTTTCGGGGCGTTAGGTTGCTGTTGGGCATTCGCAACAAAGGTTGCCCTCCCTTTACCCTTGTCATTCCGAGGTTCCGACTTCGGTGTAGGTGGTCTATGACCCATCTGGTCCATCTGAGCCAACTTGTCGATCAGAGCCTGGAATGTGGTTGGCTTAAAGAACATCATAAACTGGGAGATAGTTGCGTGAGGGTCTAGAGTTCCCACGAACATGCCCACCGCAGGTGCTTCCTCAATGCGTTGCTCACATCTCGACCACAAGTTCCGCCAGCGTATAGCGTACTGGACCCAGGTTTCGCCCGGTTTTACCCTGGCGTTAATAAGTGCAGTTATTGGAATGCGTTCGCTGGCACTTGCAAATCGCTGAGTGAACAACAGCTCCATTTCAGCGAACGTTTTGATAGAATCGTTCGGGAGTTCCGAATACCATTCGAACGCTGTTTCTGATAAGCTGCCCACGAACTGGCGGAGCAACAATTTATCATCACCGCCGGTGTTACCGCAGAGGGCCCGAAACTGGGCGACATGTTGATGAGGATTGCCGGTCCCCTTATACACGTGGAATTTTGGTATCGTATAGCCTTGCGGGTATTTGATTTGGTCGTACCAGCTCGGATACGGCCGCCCCGTTTTCACGACTTGACCAGCTGCCTCAGTCGCGTGGTGAACCCGGATTTGCTGGGCTATGTAGTCAGCCAAGTCAGCCTTAGAGATTGCCTCCTCCTTGGCCGTTGAGAGGGCTGGTGGTAGATTTGACGTTTCTCCTCGGTCGTCTTCAAGAACGATCGGGGGATCCTCGGCGGGTAAGTCCTGCTGGATCATCATTCCTATCACATCTTGGAAGAGAAGGCCCATCCGTTGTATGTTGGCCGCTTGTTCAGCAGCCTCTTTGTCCCTTTTCTCCAGTGTCCGGCGAAGGAATTCAGCATCGGTTTCTTCCTCCCGGCGTGCGTCTGAGGACGTTTCTGGGTTTTCTTTTGGCCCGGTGAGCGCGGCCATAGCATTCATCATTTCTTGCAGCTTTTGTTGCTGTTCCTGGGCTTTCGTCACGGATCGGGTTAGCGGTCGGTGGCCCGTAGAAGTGCGGCTTTCCTCTTTTCCAGAGGTCATGTAAACAGTGTGCACCACCATGCCCCCAGACTTAGGGCGTCTGGGCTCAGTGCTTTTAGCCGTCGCTGCATGCTGTGGGGTCTTCTCCGGCCTCCTTCTTTTATGAGTCAGTTGATCAACAGCCTTTTGGGGTTTGGCCTGGTGACCAGCTTCCGGTTGGATTTTCAGCTTCTTGTGTTGGCGGGAGAAGTTCGGATCGATGATCGAGTCCCGTGCCTGCCGCCAAACCTTATAGATTTTGGAAGACAGCCGTTGAGGAGATTGGGGCCGTTCTGATTCCATTTCCACAACCTTTTTTAACGGTGGAGGAGACCTCTTCAGTACTGCAGTAGGAGAATTTTTTCGCACTTTATTTAGCATTTCGAAGCTGTTCCCAGTTGGAACAGCAGCATTAACTTCTGCCACCGGGGCCGATGGAGTCAACCCGGAGGGGGAGTTGCCCCCAGCCTTCCTTACTCGGCGCCAATGGCGACGTCGAGCGTGTCGAGCGGACGGTGTAGGGTCAGCGGTAAGAATGGTTTCGTCTTGCCCCCTGTCTGGGTGGGGGGTCGCAGTTGGTATTAGCCTGTCAAAGACCGATGTCCTTTGGGCAGTAGGAGCGGGAGCTGAAGCCGTTAATCTTGTAAAAACCGACCTTTTGGCCGGAGAAGCTGCCTTGACGACTTCGGGGGCAGGAGCGGGCACCTTCTTAGAAGCAGCCTTCTCTGAGATTGTAGGTCCCATGATGGGTTCGAAGGATTTCTGGCCCAATCTAGAGAAGACCGAGGCGTTGACGTTGGGCGACTCGTTGAGAGGAGCCGCGGCAGGAGTAAGACGATCAAAGACCGACTTCTTGAGAGCTTCCGTTGTCAACACTGGAGCGGTGAAGTTTGTCGGCGGGAGCATGGTCCCAAAGAACAATCCTGTGGTGGCGCGAGTGACCTGTTCCACGGGCATTGTGAATAGCGAAGCAGCTTGGGGTCCGTAGGCTATACCTCCTGACGAGGCAGAGCGTTGGTTGCAATTGCAGTCTGAGCAGTTGGAGAATTTCACGTAAGTAGAAGCCATCAATCCTTTGCTTTCTGCAATAAGCGAGACGCCAATTCTTAGTATCTTGAAACCCAAGGGCAACCATTAGCGAACCGCGATTGGTTCGCGAGTCACGACACACGAAGTGTGGAGTGGAAAGAGGAAAAGGTCCCACCGGGCGTGCCAGAATCTGTTCCCCTCCGAATGACGGCGCGACACCGCGTCTTGCCTGAGATTCGGGGCAGATGCTAATTGGTGCTATCCGTCCACCTCTTCGAAGATGCCAAGTTGATTTATGGCACCACGTATCGAAGGTTTAGACGGATGCGTCCGATGTAGCAGACTTCGTCAGATTCCCCCTCGTTTGAGGGGTTTTTGATTGTGGGGACGCTCTTCCCTGCAGGCGCAAGCCCCTGCAGTTAATTACGCTACCGCATTGCGGTAACAACTTTCTCCTTCTCCAGATGGTCACTTCGTGTCGTGGGTGTCTGTTTTGTATTTTGTTGCCCGTGGATTGTTTACGGAGACTGAGTTATGTCGTCGCCCGTAGGGCGTGGACTAGTCCAAATCCGTATTATCTTAGATTTGGGTTTGGGGGGGTTTGGTTTGAGGATACGTCAGCCATACTTGAGGCTAAGATCAACTCAAACGTTTGTTAAGGATACGTTAGTCTAACTTTGTGACTAAGATCAACTTAACGGGATCGTTTAGATCCGACAGAAGAGCGTTTGGATTCTAATGTTCCAGTTTAGGGACATAGTGGTCCATGAATGTATGGCCGTCGGGACCCATCACCTCTCTGACGACGTTGAAGGATTACAACGACGGATGTCAGAGGAGTTCAGAGATGTACCCTCGAGCCGGGGTTAATTGGGGGGATTTATAGTCCACTCTGTTTGAAGGTTTAAGGATACGTTAGCCATCTTCGAGGCTAAGATCAACTTAAACGGGACCGTTTAGATCCGACAAAAGAGCATGCGGGGCTCTATTGTTCTAGTTTAAGGACGTTACGGTCCATGGGTAGTTTAAGGACATTGCGGTCCATCGTTAGTTTTAAGACATCTCGGTCAAGGTTAAGGACGTCGTAGTCCATGGGTTTGAGGACCCCACAGTCCATTGTTAGTTTTAAGACATCTCGGTCAAGGTTAAGGACGTCGTAGTCCATGGGTTTAAGGACTCCACAGTCCGGTATGTGCTCTGGATGCTTCACACGGGTTCACTGCCGTGCTTGGCGAGGACCAGGCTCCGCTCTGGACGTTTTCCACGGGGTCAAAGAGTGACATTATCCGCGTTCCACGTAACCAGGAATTTGCATTAGACATGAGTTTAAGGACCCCACAGTCTATATCAATGTGTGGTCGTCGGGACCCGTTACCTCTTTGAAGACATTGAGGGATTACAATGCCAAGTATCAAAGGAGTGACGAGATGTACCCTAGAACCGGAGTGGATTAAATAGTCCTTGGCCCAATTTGGGGTCAAGACGAATTAATTATGTTATGAGTCCATTGGACCAGTTAATCACCAATTGAGGACTTATGGCCATCTTGGGCTAAGTCCAATCAGGAGAGGCTTTGCCTCTATCCGTTTAGGCCAATTGGGCCAAAGCATAGTGTTAAACACTACAGAGCAGTCAGTGTTGAACACTGGGAATGGGGTTGACAAGTTAGTGTTTAACACTAAGAGATAATTGGTGTTAAACACCAGCAACAAGGCTTTTCAAATTAGTGTTAAACACTAAAACAGATCAGTGTTGAACACTGCAGATGAAGATCTCAGGTTAATGTTTAAACACTAAGGTAATCAGTGTTGAACACTGCAGATAAAGCTTTTTATTTAGTGTTGAACACTAAGGCCCAACAGTGTTTTAACACTGGGTTCGAGAGTTTTAATTTAGTGTTAAACACTAAGGCAAGAGGGGTCACGTGGCAGCACGTGAGAGCGCCCTCCCTTCATTTATTCTGAGATTATCGTGTCTTTCAGAGCATCACGTGCCATCACGTGATGGGCCTTCAAATGCCTATGTATTAGAGCTTCTGCCGAGGGTCACGTGGGTCACGTGGGGTGCTGCCTCAAAGGGGCTTTCTGTAGATCTCTTGGGGGGTCACGTGATGACACGTGACCCTGCCTCCATGTATTTTGTTTAGAGGCTTTGTTAATCTTCTTTCAGGAATTAAATTCCTCGAACTGTAAATTTCAGAGGAATTAAATTCCTACTTCCTTTCGAAGACTTTGTTTTCTGGAATAGAGTTTAACTCTGAATTTTCTGTAGGAATTAAATTCCTCATACACGTGAAGGGCTGAATAGGGTTAAACCCTAATAAAAGTTTTTAAGGAGTTTAAACTTCCATCCTTTGTTAAATTATGATTAAGGGAATTAAATTCCCGCTGTTTCAACAGAACTAGGTTCTTAATTAGGGTTAAACCCTGTTTCTTTTTTGTTCTGAAGGAATTAAATTCCCATGATATAGGGTCAAGCCCTTACTTTTATTTTAAAGGAATTAAATTCCTATAGTTCTGTGAGAATTAAATTCTCGTGCCTGTATTCCTTCTCCATGTTTTGGATCTGCATGGCAGGATCTCAACCCATTGAGAATTAAATTCTCAACCTTAAGGGGAGATGTGCACTTTGCAGGTCCTCCATCAAAGAGAGAAGAAATATGTTCTTCTGTTTTTACATTATCAGAGTTAAACTCTGTTGAGAATTAAATTCTCTTTCTTTCAAAAGGCCTTCCCTTTCTTACCTAGGGTTTTTTGCAGAAGATCCGAGTCTTTTCAAAGTATCAAAGCTCTCCTCCTTTTCTTTTTCTTTTCTGCGTATGTATATCTTTCTCTGTGTCTCTTGGCTCCTATTTATAGGAGAAGCAGCCGAATCAATCAGTTTTTGACGAATCTTCATTGAGATTTGATTTGCATTCATCATTCATTTTGGGCCGTTGGATTATTAGGTGAATTTTATTCACCATTGGATTTTAAATCCAGAGATTCTCCTTTGTTATTTTGGTTAGATTTAAAGGGGAAATCTTTCCAAACCCGAGATTTTCCCATAGATAGATGATATTTCATCACCTCTGAATCTTTAATTTGATTGGTTCCAGATAGTTGCTTTCTTTTGGAAAGATTTGAATTTCCTTCAGAATTTAATTCTGTTACCACAATGGGCTTTGAAAGCCGGTCACGTGTGACCACGTGACCCATGGTCACGTGTGGGCACGTGACCCCCTTTGGAATGAGCCTTTTCCTTTCTTTTGCGCTCTGTCTTCTGATCGTTGCTTAAGCGTCACGTGCCACCACGTGACTCCTGGTCACGTGTGAGCACGTGACCCTTGTTTGAACTCTCTTTCCTTGGTTCGTCTGGAGAACGAGTCTGCTGTCTTGAACGTCACGTGCCAACACGTGACCCTGGTCACGTGGGAACACGTGACCTCTTCTGAAGCCTTTTCTTGACTTGATCAGAGAACTTGTGTGCCTTTGACGCTTGCATTTAAATGTCACGTGTCGCCACGTGACCCTGGTCACGTGGGAGCACGTGACTCTTTCTGAAGCCCATTTTCTTCAGCGTAGTCAGGAAACTGAACTTGACTTGATGATGCCTTTTAGGTGTCACGTGCCAACACGTGACCCCCTTTTTGAAGCTTTTCCAAGAAGCTTTCCTGATTTTAAATCAGGAAACAGCTGGGCCACGCCACGGAGGATTGTAAGCAACTCCGGGACTACATCGAGGAGCTCATCCGATCGGGGCACCTCGCCGCCTACTTGAGGGATAAGCGGCAGGGCGACCGTGATCAGAAGCAGCGTACCCCTCCTGCCGAGCTGACCATTGGCCAGATCATACTCGTTTTGGCAGATGACCAGTCCGGATCCTAAGGAGCCCCATACCTGGTGCCGAGCGCGGAGACCGACAAGCCTCCAGGAAGCTCGGGCCACGCTAATAAGGTCATCTATTAGCATGTACTTTTTTAGGGCAATGTAAACTCTTCCTAGGGTCTATTGTAAATTTAATAAAGATTAATGGAACATTGCGAAAAAGAAGGAAATGTCTCATTTATTCAAAAAAGGTGTTATGGGCTCCTCAGCCATACATACAAAAAGAAAAAAAGAAAATTACAGCAGCGGGGGAAGGGGTGCAGATGGCACTACTCATGGTACTCAGTAAAGATCTCCACCAGCCGAGGCCTCGCGAGATCCAACTTCAGCCCTCGATTCCCCCCGCGTGCGTTGACCTCGAGCCTCAGTTCGTAGCACTCACGGACGAGTGCCTCCGAGCGAGCCAGCCTACTCATGGAGATCAGGCCGAAGCGCCTCAGAGACCGCAGCTTTCCCACGGCCTCGTCGTAGAGCTGCTCGGACAAGAGGTTGTAAAGCCCCGGCGACGCCCTCCAGATGGAGTACATCAGCAGCTGCAGCAGAGGGGAGCGTCGGGGGAGCAGCCGGCCGAAATGGTCTTCGATGTTCCCATAGATCAACTGCACCGTGTCCTCGGTGCAGTTCTGGTCATAGAGGTATGCGTCTTCGAAGTGGATGATATCGGGGATGGTAAAGGGGAAGTCTTCCATTCTCGATGATCTGTTTACGAAGAAAAGAAGGACCAGCGCTCCCTCAGCTTTATATAGCCCACTACGCCCAACAGGACTCAACAGTCGCTCGTTTTCGCCCAAAAAGTCGCTACCACGTGGCAATCATTGAGCCTTCTCTGGCGGAATCGAAACGACGCACCTCTGACGCTTCGCCTCCCCACACTTTCAATGCGCATGCTACGCGCACGTCGCCGCGACCGTCCCTGTTCCCCATACCTGCAACTGGATGGTCGGGCGAAACCTCATGAAGAATTGGCCAAGCATCTACCATGCTCGGCTACCCTTGGCAGGTAGCTTCCCTATACGCAACGCCGGGGATCAAAGCCCTCGTCAAGAGGCAACCGCGCTGCTTCACTGCCCGGTTATCCTTAGCAGGCCTCCTACGGCCTCTCCAACGCTAAGGGTCAAAGTCCTCCTTAGAGGTAGCCCAGCAGCTACCCTTCTCGGCTATCCCCGGCCAGTGGGTTCCCCATTCGCAACGCCAGGGATTGAAGCCCTCGCCAAGAGGCAACCGCGTAGCTTCACTGCCCAGTTATCCTTAGCAGGCCTCCTATGGCCTCTCCAATGCTAAGGATCAAAGTCCTCCTTAGAGGCAGCCAAGCAGCTACCCTGCTCGGCTATCCCTGGCCAGTAGCTTCCCCACTCGCAACGCCAGGGATTGAAGCCCTCGCCAAGAGGCAACCGCGCAGCTTCACTACCCAGTTATCCTTAGCAGGCCTCCTACAGCCTCTCCAACGCTAAGGATCAAAGTCCTCCTTAAAGGCAACCCAGCGGCCACCCTGCTCGGTTATCCCCCGCTGGGAGCTTTCTACCATGACCGACAGGGATCAAAATCCCTCGCTTGGCTATCCTTCAGGACAAAAGCCCTCGCCAAGAGGCACCGGGCAGTAACCCTGCTCGGCCAAGGGTCCTTGGTAGGCTTCTTACAGCCCCTCCCGCGCTAAGGACCAAAGTCCTCCTTTGAGGCGGTCGAGCCCGACCCTTGCTCGGCTATCCCTGACTGGTAGCTTCCTACCACAACCGACAGGGATCAAAGTCCTCGCCAAGAGGCACTGGGCAGTAACCCTGCTCAGTCCCCGTCCTGAAGGATCAAAAGCCCTTGCAAGAGGCAACCGAGCCCGACCATTGCTCGATCATTTCTTGCTGGTAGCTCCCTACCCATAATGCCAGTGATCAAAACCCTCGCAAGAGGCCTCCAGACGGCTAACCCGCTCGGTCATCCCAGGCTGGTAGTTGCCTACCCACGACGCCAGATATAAAGCCCTCGCCAAGAGGCAACCGCGTAGCTTCACTGCCCGGTCATCCTTAGTGGGCTTCTTACAGCCCCTCCAACGCTAAGGATCGAAGTCTTCCTTAGAGGCAGCCGAGTGGCTACCCTGCTCGGCTATCCTCGGCCGGTAGCTTCCCTACTTGCAACGCCAGGGATCGAAGCCCTCGCCAAGAGACAACCGCGCAGCTTCACTGCCCGGTTATCCTTAGCAGGTCTCCAACGGCCCCTCCAACGCTAAGGATAAAAGTCCTCCCAGAGGCAATCGAGCCCGACCCTCGCTCCGCCATCCCCAGCCGGTGGTTGCCTTCTCGCAACGCCAGAAATCAAAGCCCCCGCCAGGAGGCAACCGAGCAGCTTCCCTACTCGGTCATACCCAGCTGGCGTCCTCCTGCCCAACAGACATAGCAGGCATGTAGCCCTCGTAACGAGGCCTCTGAGCCCATTCATGCTCGGCACAACTACGGCGGACATCCCTCTGCCCATCACATGCAGTAGATCCAAGGCCCCAACAAGGGACATCAGGTCTACTCAAGTATGAGCGATCCCCCCTCGACTTCGGAGCCATGGAGATGCCTCCTTCTCAGCAGCACTTGGCACACTTGGCAAGTGATCGATCAACTCGACGAACGATCGCTAGACAGATAGCCGACCTGACATGGAAGCCCAACGGTGCAAGCAAAGATATTTCACAAGCATTCTTCACAAACAAAAGATAAAGTGCAAGCTGATGAAACAAAAGAGGTTTTACTACCAAAAAGCAAAGTCTTTACAAAGGGTATTTTGGGCTCCCCAGCCTTACAGACTGCCCGGAGGCTTACAAAAATTCGAGAAGCGGCAAAATAAAAGGAGGAGGAAGATGGGGGCTTTAGGCCTCGGGGCCAGGCACGACCTCGGGGTCCTCGATATCTACCACGAGTCGAGCAGGGTCCTCGGCCAACTCCTCGTCAGGAATCTCTTCCCCCTGCTCATCGGCGTCTGCGAGGGGGTATTCGGCCCGGAGCTCTTCATCGGCGAACTCCGGCATCCAGGCCTTAACGGCGTCGAGGGCCTCGTGCCAGATGCAGGTGGTGGCTATGGCTAAGTCATTATAGAAGTCCTTCGACTTCTTGTAGCCCTCCACCATCTTCGCCGCCGAGAGGTCAGCCTGCTCCGCCGCCTTGACCGCCGCCCCCAGCTCCTTCCGGAGGGTCCTTACCATCTTCTTCAGGTTGCCGGCGAGCGCCTGAGCGTCCTCAAGCTTGACCTCGGCGGCCACAGCGGCCTTGCGGTGCCGGGCAGCCTCTCGTTTCCCGGCCTCCACCTTGCCCTCTAGGGCGGCAACCCTCGCCATCGCCGCCTCCAGCTCTCGCTTGAAGCTCTCTTCCAGCGAGGCAAGCTGGCTCGCGGCCTCCATCGCCAGGGATATCACCTCGATCTCCATGCGTAAAGCAAGGGCAACGTGCTGGAGGACCTGAAAAAATAAGAAAGAGGTCAGGAAGACGAAGGAAGCACCAAATCTCACAAGCAACCGAGCATTTACCTGTCCTTACTCCTGGGCGATGGACGCCATCTGGGCCCTGAAGGTCCCCCCGGGGACCCTGCCCCCTACCGACCTCTCTATTTCGTGCAGCAGGCTATCCATGACAGATAGCCCCGAGGGAACCACAAACCTGAGGCCCCCCTCCTCCACCATGATCGGCGAGGACTGGCCCTGAGGAGGCCTCCGAGACCCCCTCTTGAGTGGCTCCGATGGAGAGCCGGGCTCCTCCTTCGAGGCCGGGTCCTCCAAAATTCGAGCCCGCTTTCGGCCCGGCACTCTGCTAGGCCCCGGGGCGGGATCCGCCCCCGAACGCTCAAGGGACGCGGCTACCGAAGGCGCTGGGATGGAAGCTGAAGGAGCCGGGGCAAGATTCGTACGGGAAGAGCTGGCGCCTCCAGCCTTCGTGACCTTCCTCGGCTGGCGCATGGAGGCTCGAAGCTCGTCCATATCTATGGGTCCTGCATAAAACCAAAGGCAAAGAAGTCAGCGACACATGCAATGTACAAGCCAAAAATCAAGCCTAACTTACCGACGAACCGACGGGACTGAGTCCGGCCCAACTCAGGACCCTTTCAGACAGCAACATGTCAAATTGGGGGACGGGCTCCCACGACGCCACTCTCACCGCGGTGGGGTCATTAGACTGGATCCCCGGCAAGCACTTTTCCCTCAACCACTTGGTGGGCACAGGCCAGTCCTCGCCCTCGGGCGGCGCGACGAAGAAAAACTTCTTCTTCCAGTCGTGAATGGAAGAAGGCAGGGCAACAACCCCTGTCCCGGCGGTACCCCCTGTCGCTTTCTAAAAGAGAGGTAGACCCACCTCGGGTTGCCTGCTCGGCCCCCAAGATGATTTTTGAAGACAAGGGAAGAATCAAGGATGGAGAGGCTGAAGGGAACCACCTGTAACTTCAGGCGGATCAGGAACCCGAGGAGAATCCTCCATGAGTTTAGCACTAACTGGCCAGGGGCTAGCCCAAAGAAGTTCAACGCTTCGACGACCTCGGGAGAGAAGGGCAAGCGCATTCCACCATAAAAAGCTTCCAAATACAGGGCGATCTCCCTACCCCGTACTTGGTCCGCCCTCTCTCCCTCCTTGGCTAGGCGAAGCGTATAAATTGAGGGGATGTGGTAGCGACCCCGAGCATTGGCAAGCTCGTCCTAATGCCTCACCCAACACGACGCGCCGGGGGTAGCGTCTGTCGCCTCCTCCCTGGAGGCAGCCCTCGCAGCACGATCCCAGGAAGAGGATCTGACCCTTGCTCCTGGGGAAGACTCAGGCTCAACTAGAAGGTCCCTAGAACCTACTCCTACGGCATCTATAGATTCTACGAAAGAAGATATCTAACCTGAAGAAGAGAGATCCTCGGGAAACAAAAGCAGAAGAAAGAAGACAAGCGCCGAGCAACCAGGACTTAGAGCGAGGAAATATGAAGGAGTAGGGGCCCTGGAGTGGGGCCCACCCCTATTTATCACTGCAATCGCCCTCATCCAACAGCACCCTTCATCTCCCGCCAAAATGCCTCCTCGCGCCCAACAGCCCCGATCGCTCCACTTATCATTCCCATACTGGGCCGCATCCCATCAGACGCCGCAGGTCTGCACACATCGCGTCGGCCAACCGACGCTTGACACGCAGACCGTCATTTCAGTGACAGGATGCACAACCGGCGCACCTTCCTTAAATGCAGAGATCTCGCCCTGATTCGCTGGCAGAAAAGACAGCTGACAGCCCGGGGACGCGTCCCGACGAAATCTTAAGAGGGAGCTCACCCCGGGCGGCCCGGCAGTCCACTCTTGATCCGACCCGCCAGCTGGTCAGGACAAGAGTGGGGGGATAATGATGATGCTCAATATTGGCGATCTCCAAGATCAGGACACGTGGCAGATGACGTGTCCCAGAACTCAGAAGAAAGGGCCCACAGGGGTCGACCAGGCCACCCCTGTACTCGACCTGCAAGCACAAGCTGGCTCTCCTCATAGCCCCCTACAAATTGGCCTCCTCGGCCTCTCAGCTCGCCCTGAGCTGCCACAGGACCAAGATGCCTCGGCTTTCCTGCTCATCCTCGAGCTCTCCACTGCCGAGGCCATCTTCCTCGGTCCCTCCGACCGACCAACTCCACCACTCACAAGCGTAACCGACGCTCCGCAAATCTCGCCAGGCACAGATTCTCCGCCGGCAACATCCCACGTTCCACGCCATCACGATCCCCATTAACGGGAGATCCGCTCATTACGCGGGCATGATGTCGGGAGCGTAACTACCGGCTTGATTCTCGTGCTTGCTGCTGCATGCTGCCGCCACTATATAAACCCCCATCACAGAAAGGTCAAGTAAGCTTTTTTCACCCCACTTAGCCGTTACTCTGCTCGAATCTTGTACTAACTTGATCGTCGGAGGGTCCTCAGTGGTACCAAACCACCCCGGGACTTCTTTGCAGGTACTCGGCGTAAACTCCACAAAACCACCAATCTCTTCAAAACCCATTGAGACCCACACGCAACAGGAGATCACCTCCAAGATCCACCGGGAGATCGACGGAAGACAACATCTGACGGAGACCTGAAAAGGACCTCCATCACATGCCAAAGAAAACTCTTTTCATAGAAAAATTTGGTTATGTAGACCTCCGGTTTCATGTGAAGTTTCCTTTCAATTTCTAACCCATATACTCAAACTGCCCTACTTTCTACAATTACATCTCCTATAGTTTAAATTTTTGGCAGAATAGAACACTATTTCACTATGACCAAAATGTACTTGTAGTCAACCACAACTACATTAGCTACAATAGGCCTGTAAAAAATGAGAGAATTAATAAGGACTGAGACCCACTATGCAGATAAGCATTGTTACTGATGATGCTCAAAAGTGGTATCTTCTCAGATTACGACACGTAGCAGATGACGCATCCCAAAGACAGCGGAGGTGGAATAAATGAGTTGCATTAGGGGGGATTCCTCGGGATCCTCTTCTTGAGGAACGTATCCGATCTTTCAGGAGACCTCCCTGAATACATTCCATCTTCATCTAGGAAACTACCAACAGCTCGTCTCCGAGCCTTCTCAGTCTCTTTGCTCGTCTTCGAGCCGTCTGACATGCCGAGCTTCCTCGGCCTCACGCTCGTCTCTGAGATCCTAACATGCCAAGCTTCCTCGGCCTTGCGCTCGTCCCTCAGCCTCCCGCTCGTCTCCGAGCTCCTGACACGCCGAGATTCCTTGGTTTCCCTAATTAATCAAGAGTGTAGATCCCTTGCAACCCACAACGGCTCCGTGTATATCGTCAGGGTGAGATATCCGCCTCCCACGATCCGCGTCCCACGCTTATGCATCCCCCCTTTAATGGACGCGTCTCACCATTTAAGGCGGTAACGCTGGGGCGTAACTAACGGCGATGATCTCGCGCCTGCTCATTTTACGCAACCCCAATATAAACCCCTCTCTCAGACGACTCAGGTAACGGGAACTGATTCCAGTACGCCGCTACTCTGCACTTATACCTCGGCACTAACTTGATCGTTGGAGGGTCCTACGGTGGTCACCCATCCCGGGACTTCTTTGTAGGTAACTCGGCGTCCAACACCAACCCATTGAGATCCACACTTAACAACTTCCAAAACAAATATCAGCCGTCAAAGACTGCCATCACAGGATCGACGGAGGACAACATCTGAAATAGATCCTAAGCTCCACCAGTTGGTGCCGTCTGTGGGAACGTTTCAGAAACTTCTCCACCCCTAAATTTGATCTTCCGCCCTCGACCCGATGGCGAGCGACAACCGTAACAGTCCGAATATGAGCCGCCACAACGGAGGCGGGAGCGGCTCGTCTCCCCCTCCCAACGCCATCAATGCCTTATCCGTCCAGATAGACAGGCTCACATCGCTGGTGGATGCCCTCGTTCGCGTTCAAGCGGCGGGCCCTACCCACCAAACCGTGACTTTTCCTACCCGGGATAACGACGTCCGTAGGAGGACAGATGGGCATGCTCAAGCCCTCGAGCTCACTCACCCTCATCTCAGCGCCGACGGGCCGACTCCAGACACCTTGACCCGCATGCGGTGATTGATTTCATAACCCGATGAGTGCCGGACAGCTTCACGCCACGATCCCAGGGAAGACTGGGTCGTCACTCCAATGCCCACCGCGCTCTCTTTCCCCCTGAAGAAGTGTCAGTCAGCTCGCCTGCTTCCAGACATGACCGACACCCCCACTCTCGTCGGGGTCGTGCAAACAACGAGCACAGGGACTACTTGAGAAGGGCATCGCCTGAGGATTTGAGACACTTGATAGAGTGAAATCGAAGCCGCACCATCGCACAGATCTGGAGCGAGGGTAGCCACCACTCCGACTGTGCAGAAATCCTCGAGCTACTACCACCGACTTGAAGCCCTCGAGAAGAAGATCGAAGGCATATGAAATGATGGCCACACGTCCAGCGAAGAGGTCAGGTACTCCACTGACTCACTGATGAAGCCCTTCACAGAAGAGCTGCTAGCCGAGCACGTCTCATCCAGGAACAAGCCGCTAAAAGTGGCTCTTTTCGATGGGAAATCCGACCCAAAGGACCACCTAGACGCATTTACAGCGGGCATAAGCTTCCATGATAACTCCGACATGGCTTAATGCTGAGCTTTTCCCACCACCCTCATCCAGGCTGGCCGAGACTGGTTCCGAGGACTTACTCCACACTCCATCTCGACCTTCGACGAGCTGGCCACCTAATTCCTCGGTCACTTCATCGGGAATCGATGACAAAAAAGGACGATCAGCTACATGTTCACCATCAAGAGTGGAGACAAAGAATCCTTCAAAGGATATGTCACCCGGTTCTACAACGCCCTCCTCGAGGTCCCCGAGCACCGCGATGAAACAGTCATCACCGCACTGAGGTCGGATCTTAGGCACAAAGAGTGGCTCCGCTCTTTTGAACTAGCGCAACCTAAGACCATGTCCGAAGTAAAAGCCTGGACCGAGCAAGAAATCCAACTCGAGTCCGAGGTAAAGTCAAACCTACCCCGAGCCGATCAGGCGGACGGAAAAAAGGACATGGAGGAGAAAAAGAAGGTCGATCGCCTGAAGCCTTACTCCCCGAGGTTTCAAGAGTACACTCCCCTGAACATCTCTCAGACCGAGCTGTTGGAGGAAGATAAGGGTGAGAGGTTCTTCAAGCTCCCACCAGTCACCCATAGAGCAGGCAAGCGACTCCACGGCCCATACTGGGCCTTCCATAGGTCGCAGGGTCACCCGACTAAGAACTGCAAACAACTCCGTAACTATATCGAGGAGTTTATCCACTCTGGCCACCTGGAAAAGTACCTGTGGGATAAGCGCTAGGCAGAGCGGGAGCAAAATGACCAAATCCCTCTCGGGAAATTGACGATCGGGCAAATCATGGTCGTTACCTCGGATCCAGCTACCACATGTTGATGAAGTTTGCCGCGGTTGCCCATCCTCAATGCAATGGGAAAGCCGAGGTAGCGAATCGAAGCGTCATCCGTTGTCTCCGAGCCTATCTGGAAGGAAGGCAAGACGGCTGGGTTGAGAAACTGCCGCAGATGTTGTGGGCATTACGAACATCAAAGAAGACACCCACGGAAGAAACCCCATTCAGCCTCTACTACGATACCGAGGCAATGGTCCCTGCGGAGATCGGATTGCCCAGTTACAGGGTAGAACATTTTGACGATGAAGCCAACAGCTCTGAGTTTCGAAGCAATTTGGACATCTTATTAAAAAAGCGGGACTGAGCGCAAATTAGAGCGGCCGCCTACCAGCAGCAAACCGCTCGCTACTACAACGCCCGAGTTAAATATCGGGCTTTCAAGATGGGAGACATGGTCTTATGAAGAAATGAATTCGTGGACCAAGGAAGACTACATAAATTCTCTCCGAAGTGGGACAGACTGTTTCTCGTTACAGAGGTTTTGCCCGATGGAGCATACCGCATGCAAGATGCCGGGGGGTGTAATTTTCCTCGACCTTATAACGCAGAAAAGCTCAAATTGTATAAGTAAATATGTATCCTCTTTTTGAAATAATGTAATTCCTTTTTGCATTTAACTAAGTCTTCCCCCCTAGGTCCACCATAGGACTCCAGCCCTTTGTCTCTTTTCTCGGTTCTAAGACTTCAAGATTCGTTTTAAGAAAAAATATAAAATGTACTGAAGAGATAAAATAAGGCAACACACTTCGGTGAAAGATAACTTTATTTGTTAAGAGGTATTGTAGGCTCCCCAGCCTTACAACCATTACAACAAAGGGGGGCAGGGGTTAAGGAAACACTGTCAGCGGTACACCGAGGAAAGCTCCTCCAGCCGATCCTGAGCAGCTTCGACCCGCTCCCTCAGACGGTACTCGCGGACCCTAAAATTCACGGACTCCCCGGGATCCTCTTCCACCGAGCATGAAGCGATGACCAACCTTTGTTGAAAACTCTCAAGAAGTAGGTCCACTGAGCGATCCCGCCTACTCTTTGAGATCAGACCGAGACCGTGGACCGTGTGCATTTTTTCAAACGCCTCTTCCATCAACCACAGGGATAGTGTATTGTGCA
Source organism: Agapanthus africanus (assembly GCA_030015575.1). Taxonomy (NCBI): domain Eukaryota; kingdom Viridiplantae; phylum Streptophyta; class Magnoliopsida; order Asparagales; family Amaryllidaceae; genus Agapanthus; species Agapanthus africanus. Next base: position 157,908,704 of record JASDDO010000014.1, on the reverse strand, counting down.
GACCCGGTGAAGTCCTCCATATCGCATAAATCAACACCTGAAGAAAAGGAGATCTCCTGGGGAGTAAGCGGCCACAGTGGCCCTCCAAGCGGTTTATCACCACCTCGTACGTTTCCTCGAAACGATCAAGGTTGTAAAAGTATATGTCATCACGGGAAACGATCTTCCTGATGGTATACACGCGGCCGACCATCTTCAGAGAATGCGAGAATAGAAAGAAATCAACATGCCTTCGCTATTTATAGCCTCAACAAAAAATCTTCCAACGGCCGAGATTTACTCGCACAACGACGCAAATCACGAAATATCACACTTTCCCAATATGGCACTGCCACGTGTCACCCATGGCGGTCACTATTCCCGTCCTTTAGGGGTCAAGGAAGATTGAACGACGCCCTAAGGAGATACTAGGGAGATAATAAAGCCCTCTTCACGAGGCCACTGAGTAGCTTCCTGCTCGGTCCGTCCGCAGTGGGTAGTTTCCTGCCCAACAACGCTGTAGATCAAAAGCCCTTCTCGCGAGGCCACCGAGTAGCTTCTTGCTCGGTCCATCTACAGCGGGTAGCTTCCTGCCCAACAACACTGTGGATCAAAAGCCCTCCTCGCGAGGCCACAGAGTAGCTTCCTGCTTGGTCTATCCGTGGCGGGTAGCTTCCTACCCAATAACGTTGTGGATCAAAATCCCTTCTCGCCAGGCCACCGAGTAGCTTCCTGCTCGGTCCATCCGCAGTAGGTAGCTTCCAGCCCAACAACGTTGTGGATCAAAAGCCCTCCTCGTAAGGCCACCGAATAGTTTCCTGCTCGGTCCATCTGTAGCGGGTAGCTTCCTGCCCAACAACGCCGTGGATCAAAAGCCCTCCTCATGAGGCCACCGAGTAGTTTCCTGCTCGATCCATCCGCAGCTGGTAGCTTCCTGCCCAACAACGTTGTAGATCAAAAGCTCTCCCCACGAGGCCACCGAGTAGATTCCTGCTCGGTCCATCCACAGCGGGCAGCTTCCTGCCCAACAACGCTGTGGATCAAAAGCCTTCCTCGCGAGGCCACCGAGTAGCTTCCTGCTCGGTCCATCCATAGCGGGAAACTTCCTGCCCAACTACGTTGTGGATCAAAAACCCTCCTTGCAAGGCCACCGAGTAGCTTCCTGCTCGGTCCATCCGCAGCGAGCAGCTTCCTGCCCAATGACGTTGTGGATCAAAAGCCATCCTCGTGAGGCCACCGAGTAGCTTCCTACTCAGTCCATCCGCAGCGAGCAGCTTCCTGCCCAACGGCGTTGTGGATCAAAAGTCATCTTCGTGAGGCCACCGAGTAGCCTCATGCTCGGTCCATCCGCAGCGGACAGCTTCCTGCCCAACGACACTGTGGATTAAAAGCCCTCCTCGCGAGGCCACCGAGTAGCCTCCTGCTCGGTCCATCCGCAGTGGGCAACTTCCTGCCCAACGACACTGTGGATCAAAAGCCTTCCTCACGAGGCCACCGAGTAGCCTCCTACTCGGTCCATCAGCAGCGGGTAACTTCCAACCCATCAACGCTGTGGATCAAAAGATTTCCTCACGATACCATCGAGTAGTTTCCTGCTCGGTCCATCCGCAGCAGGTAGCTTTCTGCCCAACAACACTGTGGATCAAAGCCCTCACCACGAGGCAGCTGAGTAGAAAGGAAGATACCGACCTTTCTACACTTAACCATCAATCGACTCATATTCGATGCGCGATCGCTACCTCAACTCAGAGGAAAAAAGAGGGCACCGACCTTCCTACACTTGGCTACCATTCGGCTCGACGCGCAATCACCACCTCGACCCCAGGGCTGAAGAAGACACCGACCTTCCTATACTTGGCTATCGTCTGTCGCTACTCAATAAACGATCAGCAAGTACGGGAGGAGTGGACACTGGCCTAACACTTGCAAGATGAAAAGGCTCGCGAGCTGAAAGTACTTGCAAGATGAAAAGACCTACGAGCTAAAAATACTTGCAGAATGAAAATCCGAACAAAAGTATACGAGCTAAAGGTACTTGCACAACGAGCAGAGATTTGGGCAAAGAAAATATGTGCTTTATTTATAATCAAAAATAAATACAAGGTATTCTAGGCTCCTCAGCCTTACAAAAATACCTAGAGGCTTACAAAATTGTGGAAAAGGAAAAATGCCCGGAGGCTTACAAAAATTTTGAAAAAGAAAAAAATCCCCAAGGAAGGAAAGCTCAGTCCGTCCGCTCGGGGAGGATCTTGCCATGCTCAATACAAACCTCGGGGACCAAAACTGTGACCTCGAGGTCGACGCTTCCTCCCAGTAAGCTTTCTACCTTCGCATTCATATGTATATTTTGCATTTGCATACTTATTTAAAAACCCATAAAAATCGAAAAATTTTACAAAAATATAAAAACTTTGTCATCAAAATAGCTAATAGGGTAACTAAGATTTTTATTCCGAGGGTTTAGTTAATACGTTAGAAATAACTAAATCCTAGGCTTAGAAATTGAAAACCCTAAAAATAACCCTCATTTTGTTTAAACCTTGGTAATTATACGTCCTTACAATTTTTTTTAGAAGCAGGTAATCTTGAGTTCAGTTTTTGAGTTAAGTCGAGATGAAGGGAAAGTATTGAAACTTTACTCAAAGATAAGTCTGAAAAATAATTTCTAGTTTTTAGTCCAAATTTAGAAAGTATTACCCTACAAACTGCACATACACGCACCTTGAAACTTGGGATAGTGGAGGGTACCTAGAAATACTCTTGCCTGAAAACCTAGTATGAAAGAAAAAATGGTATTTAAAGCTAAACACCAAAATAGCATCATTGAAAAATATATCCGGTCTTGAAAAAGAAAAATAAAGAAAAGAAAAATAAATAAATAAAGTCAAGACCTAGAAACTGCTATTTACGTTTTAAGTTCACACTTTCAGTAATCGGTTGTTAGTGTCTCAAGAAGCATTAATAGTCGCATGAAAGGTGTGTGAGCAACACCGTCAATCATTAACGAAAAGAAGTGGTATTAGGTATTAGGGCAAGGGTACTATATCTTGAATTGAATTCTTGAGTGTAGGGGTGAAAATTTACATACACGTAGAGTTATACAATCGATTATAGGTATCCATGACAAAATACTAGAAATACACTTAAAATAACGGATATATCATTTGTGAGCCGACACTGTAACCGGAACCGGAAACCGACCGATATCCAAAGAGATTTTGCAAATAAAATGTGTGCACAATATTTTGGTTCAACACAATGCAAGTGCTGTAAGTCTACGGTAGCGCCCCGGACGTCTACAGACGCCAAATGCGGAACAAAAACTTTTTAACGGGCGCTATCGTATACTTTAACCCGAATCTGCCATTATTGCTAAACTAACAAACTGTAAAGAGAGTAGAAAGGTTATACCGAACGATCCGAGTCCTTCATTCTTTAACCATCATCCCACGCTCCGTTGCGGCTGCTCCGATCTCGTCGATCTCCGATCTGCTCGTCCAGGTGGCACCACGTCAACGATTCTTTAAACGGGCTCCCGCCTGTGACTCGAGTCAACTCGGTCGTCAAGTTTGCTAAAAGAGACGACCAAGATTGATGTAGAGAATGAGTAGAAGACTTTGTCTCGTTCTGTCCAAAGCTATGAACGAACGGTTAATGAACTTGCCACTCGAATCGGGTGATGGAATGAAATGAGCTGTGAAATTCCATACACCCCAAAATCTATCATAATCTTTTTACCAGATGAAAACTCAAGTCAGAGAGAGAGAGAGAGGAGGGGGCCGGCCATATATAGGGAGGTGGGGGGTGAGTGTAGGAGGAGGGAGGTGACCACAAGAAAATATCATGTGTGAACACAAACAAATATCTCTAGTGTGAACACAAACAAATATCTCAAGTGTGAACACAAAGTGTGAACACACCAAAAGCAACCAATGAAAATACAACACCATTTAACCTAGTCACCTCATCTAGATGCTTCTAGAAACTTCCACACTCATCTCAAGAAAAGATAAATCCGACTTTAACCGAATGTTAAAAGACGGCTGATAGAAAACTGGAAACTGGCAACTTCCAAAAGTGATCTGAAACGACTTTCAGGATAACCCCGTAACTGTATAAATATATCCGCATTTGTATTACGACCGAATACAAATGCAACTGAGACAAAGATATTATATCTACTCAATACAATACTTGGATCAGGCTTAAACCAAAGCCGACCAGTATCATCTGTCCGAAAACCGACACGTGCGTAAACGCACGTGCATTTTCCGAACCCTGCCATAAAACCATACGGCCTCTACAACGTTTCGCCCGAACTTTGGAAACTGTCTGTGGGGGACTCTAATGACTCGTCAGTACCCTGGCAGTGGGTTTAACCACAAACCGTCAGCGGCACTAGCAATGCGTAACGGCTGCCCATGGACTGACCTCAAGGGAGGCCGATGAGCGAACTCATCCGGAAACCCTACTGAGCCTAACAGTGACAATGTATATACAGTCCGGTCCGTTCGTCAATGAGTATCGCATATCTGCCTAGGGGCTAGTAACGTCAGACCCCCAATAGCAGTATAAGTCGTGTCGGAGTGTAGCCCAATAACACCCTGAGATACTACTGGAGTACCTACCAGTAAATCTCTTGCCACGGCCGTGGGCTTTGTGTAATGGCTCTCCTAGACACAGCACGATCTCGCCCCCAATACCGGGAGAGACGAATCCCCTGCCGATCCGCTCACGTGCCTCCATATGGCTCGGGACTGTACCCAAAAGCTACCTGTTTGCACGACTCCTTTGAGCCGTGGTAGGGTAGAAATCAAAGCACAGTGGGAACTCACACGAGACAAATGACGACCTCAGGTCGATGAACTAACCTGTACACATGTCACCAGGGAACTGCTATCTGACGATATGTATAATACCAACTAGCAGATTCCCGGCGAGTCCTGTCCGGTGTACTCATAACCCAATGAGCACCTGTATACATCTTAGGTGATCCAACTGACACTAATGGCTTGTGAGACCGGCCACCGCCCCTCGTCGGGGTCTCAACTGTATACACTAGTCTACTCCGGAGTATCGATGCCCTGTCTCGAAACTCCCACGACTAGGGACCGCAATTAAGGATATGCATATAAACTACCCAACTCTCACGTATATGATCGCCATCATACTGTTGGTAGTAAAGCAAGATCCTAAGGGCTCTATCAAAGTGTAACATGTAATCATTCACCTGAACATGTACACGACTGATAAAGGCAAACCAGATAGCATACTATCATCTCGAGTAAGACTGTCCTACCGGTATAGGTCCTCCGCAATCATTGCAATCGCGTACCTGCGATACAATAATTAACTATGAGGGCACTATCTCCAACAATCTCCCACTTGCACTCAAGGCTAATTATTGCGATGTCGACTACTCACAGCCCGTGTGAAACCGAACATCCAACTCATCTACTAATCAGTTTCATAAAATCCGTTTGTAAAACTTTTGTGTTCGAGAAATAGCCTCAGTGAGTGGATCCGCCTAGATGTTTCTTTCTATTTCTCTCTTAATCTCAAGTTCGCGGAGAAAGCCATCTCCCGAATTGAGTAATACCTGTCTTAGAATATGTCTGGATATCTGATGGGACCTAGTTCATAAATGAACTCTAAATCCAAACTTCTTAGACTGTATCGATCACTGAACCTAATCAGTATCCGGCACCATGCCACCCACAGTATCCTCTTGGACCACCTGTCCATAATACTGTCCCTCGTTAGATGGAAAACTATAACTCTGACAATCACTCTGTCATCCATGTCACCTTTGAAGCCAGGAATGATAACCGTCTCCCGAAGGAGGCTGCCATCATCAAATCCGTAGAACATGTACTTATGTTCTAAAACTGCTTCCTTATGTTTCTCCAGGATTGGATTAATACAAACTTATTGCATTTAGTGCAAAAACAACATTTGGTGTGGTACTTGACATCTCATGATTGACTCAATTGCCTAAGCAAATGATCTGCCAATCATGCACATCCCTCCCCCTTCAGTCTGTAAGACACCTTTAGAGAGGGTGACTCCATTACCTGCAGGTACACCACCATGCCAGGAGTCATCTATTCTAAAAACCATTAGAATACTGTCAAAGTACCCACATTGGGAAACTACCCAAATCCAGATCTAAAACCATAGATCTAGAAACCAGAATGTCAAATATTATATCCATATCCTGTCTGGAGAAACAACTGTGTGACGACCAAAATACAACCGATCATAGTGTAGGAATTTTACTTCCTACTCTGTGTATGTCATCCAGATACCATGACATCACACCCTACTACCTTCTTAACAGATCCATCCCCTATTCTGATGAAGTCAAACCTATGACTGTCACATCAAAATTAGATGATCTATCTCCGCTATAACTGCTCAAGTCTATAAATAGACATAAGCTACTTGCCCACTATGCTTCCGCTGCTCCCACTGACCACAACAACCCTCCTACCGGGTCTTATAGCCTGGAACAACAGTAGTGTCAAGTCTGGGTAGATAAGAACCTCCATGTCACCGTCCTTGAGGCTACCGAAGTACCTCTCGGGTGTCTGAGGTTACCCACCATATCTGCGGAGTGGCTAATAGAATGTCAAACCTGATTGAATATATAGGTCCTATTAAATTTTCCGTAATCGTTCGCGGTTCTGGAATCACTTCCAGTTCTACCATACTCCCACTACTGTTTTCTGAAAAAAAAATCCATTTTACTAAAACTGTGGCGAGTCAAGAACAATATCACTATTGATCTTCCAAATGGTAGAAATCAACTCTCGTCATAGCCAGGGTCAACCCACAAACAGCCATTACAGAAACGTGCCCTGAGTTATCCAGTGTCTGGTTTTAAGCATAAGCTGGACAACTCCCCGTACCTTAACATCTTTTAAGGTACGAACTATTCTATATCCAATATAGAAAATTTGGCACTTATTTAATTGGAACCATATTCAATCATGCAGCTGTCTCCAGTGCATATCATCTTAATGGAAAGAGGTTAATCAGCATTACTCAACTTAGGAATCCTTCCAATTATGAGTAACCTGAAAGAGAAACAAGTTTCTCAAAATCATTACTATCATCTGAATACCAATCACAAGAATCTACATCCTCGATCTTTTTGAAGAATCCCGATACTTGTGATACCTGGTTCTCTACTTTATTCTTATACCCACAACTTCTCAAAACTTAGACCTTGTATTTCGACGAAACACCTGTCTAGAAACTAGAGAAGTTATAAGTAAACAGAACATAGTACGAGGACCTACCCCTTTGTCCTGATGGATACTGGACAACATACAATACTCTGTATAAGTCCGCTGAGTTGAATAACTCAAAACCTGTGCGTCGTAGGTGGAAAACTGTACCCTGGTGATTTCCTCAAATATCACCAATTACAACGAATTCCGATATAATGAGGATAATTACCTAATTCCCAATAACTTACTCCCACTCATTATCTGTAAAACCATACAGATATGAGAATGAAACCTAGCAAATACATACCCTTGGAGTAAGTATCTAATCAGGAAAACAGTTTTCCTTTAACAATGCACTGAAACATGAAAATGTTTCGTAGGGGTATCCTGGTATTCCTAGTAATGCCTCTTCCATAATCCAATTCATGACTTTAACCATATATTTTATTGCCATCTCTCCAAATCCTTTTATTTGTCTTTAGTCGTTACCTTCTGTACACCTTCGTTAGGCTAAATGGTTTTCTTCCTTCCCTACCGTTCGGCACCAGCCTATGGTTTGGAAGAAGACTATCCAGTAAGCATAATAGGTGTACCCTCCTAAACCAAGGAGTACTCGCATCCTGAGAGAAGGTGATGATAAAAGACAACTGAATAATACCTTATTCCTATAAAGGTGAAATAGGAGTGGCGATGAAGTACACGGTTTGGTCGTGAATGATAACAGTCGCAATTTACTTTGCCCTCTTTCTAATCCTTTTATTTTGTCTTTACATATTACCTTCTGCACACCCTACTTAGGCTAATTGGTTTTCTTCATTCCCTACCTTTCGGCACCTGCCTATGGTTTCGAATAAGACTATCCAATAAGCGTAATAGGTGTACTCTCCTAAACCAAGGAGCCCTCGCAACCTGAGAGAAGGTGATAATAAAAGACAACTGAATAAACCAATTCTATTTCTCCTGAACCTGGATCCATCCTCGAAGAAATCCCTTCGAGTTCGTATATAACCATACGATGGATCTATCCAATGGAAGTGGATGTCCGTAGTAATACGGGGTGTTCTGAGAAATACAAAAGGTAAAAGAAGGAGTGTCAATGACTTATGTAACTCGGACAATCCAAAGGCCAGTATTTTAAGAAGGTTCGGTCAACATGGTCACTAAGTCATAGTCTAGGGTCGGTCAAAGGTCGCTGCCAAAGAGAGAGAGAAAAGAAACACTCTGCGTGCACTCTAACCTAGATCAGAATGGTTATCACTTTATCTAATCCGGAAACCTCCCACTGTCCTGTCAAATTCTCCTCCAAACCTGCAAGAAGAATCAATCGGGATCACCCGAAGAGTAAACCAACTCATCAGTGGGAATCGGGATCCAACTCTCATCGCATGAAACGTGATGGAATACATTCACGTTACTCATACTCCAGAAGGTATGCGCATACTTGGCAAGTTTCAGTTTCTTTAGAAACTCCCGATATGATTTTTGCCCCATGCTCTTATAACCTTGGCGTTAGGTCAAAATGTCATAAGTCACATGCCAAGTTCTACCCGTCACTATCTTGTTAATTTGAACCCACCCGCACATGCCCTTGGCGTTAGGTCAAAATGGCAGAACGGCTGTCCCAAACCAACTCATCTATCTATGCAACAATTGAATACCCAGCAGCTACCAAACAATATGCCTTGGCATTAGGTCAAAATACATAGCTTGAATACTACTGAATACCCAAAAGAAGTGACGGAGGGCTACGGCTGGTTTTTGGCGAAAAACCTTTAACGTAGTGAACTTGATATCGCTGAAGGAACCTGATATCTTTTTAAAATATAGTGGCGAAAACCTTTTGCTAAAGAGGTCACTCCCGGTGAAGGGATCTCGGCTCTTTCCTCGTGGAATGAGGTGCAGGATATTCCACTGAATACCGCGGTGCAAAGCAACATGTAATCGACTATAGTGAAGTTATTACCCTGACGCAAACTTCTGCCCAAGGGGTCAGTCCCGGTGAAGGGATATCGGCCCTTGCCCCGTCGAATGAGGTGCAGGATATTCCACTGAATACCGCTATGCATAACAAAAGGAAACGTCTTTGCAATAACACTTTTTAATCTGTTCCAACAACTGCCAAATAGGTTTGCTTTCCTTTGCATTGATCAGAATCAACGCAGTCACATCAATCAATCACACCAGAAAAGAACGAAAATAAAATGTACGTATATGCCATCTGCATTCGTCACTGGGTCCCATCATCACCCGTTAGGTTACTTAACTAACGACAGAGCGGGGACTGGACTAGCGCGGGTGAAAAACATATACAACATCTAATAGTATATAAACCAATATACAAAAATCGCTTCAGGCGTGATAATATGCAACATTACAGAAAAGTAATAAGCATCACAGAACAATACAGATAATCTGGGATCCCCGGGTTTCACAGAGCCGCTGCTGAAACCCGACGTTCCCCTGTCGTGTGGATAGCCTGTGCAATGAAACCTAGATCCCTTACGGGTGCGGCAAGTTACCCGCCAAAACCTGAAGCGAGGCAGCCCCCTACAGCAAAGTGAATGGACCACCCTGCACTTCACGGAATCCGGTAATCTTGGGCACCCCTCCTTGGGTCAACCTGTACCCCCTATGAGTACGGTGAATAGTCTGCCAATTCTAGAGTGAGGCCCCTCTGCCTCTCAAAGCCATGAGATGCGGACCCGTTGCCCTCCAGAACCCGGCTATCCGTGCACTCCGTCGCGGGGCAAAACCTAGTACAGAAATGGAGAAATAGTACAACAGGTACATCGACCGCAACCTGGTCGTGCCCCAAAAGAATATTATACAACAGGCAGTGACGGCAGTCCACAAGTTGGATGCTCGCCCTGCAATATCAAATGTACAAATAAACTCAAACTGCACTACCATTGCACACTGCTATCCACCACGACAAATCCGCAACATCACAGCACAACACAGAACATCAACGCGAATGTCACGTTCGCAAACCCGTCTAAAAGAACTATAGCAATCAGACGCGGTTTACCGATCAAATGACATTCCCGGTCGGAGATATAATGTAAGCACTGTAAACAAACATGTTTAAATATCGATCGACTAAATATCACAAAGTGGGCCCCACGAACATCTGTTGAACAGTAACAAAATCTGGGCCCAAAAGATATGTACCAAAAACCCCAATTTCCAGACAAGAATACACTGTGCAAGTTTGGGGGCATGATCAGTCAGAACGGCCGCGGATACGCGGCCAAACCATGGGTTTGGCCGCGATTCCGCGGCAGTCTTGTCGATTCATGAGCCCAAATTTGTACGGTGTTCTTATAAAACCCTGCACAGTATTCTGAGATATGTAGAATAATTTTAGGACATCATTTAAAATCAACAGAAACTGTGAAGCTTGAAAATTGTGTTTTTCGATATCCGGTTCGATCGATATTTTAAACGCGTTAGCACAAGTTAGTGTAGCAAAATGGTTAGGCTCTGATACCACTGTAAGTCTACGGTAGCGCCCCGGCCGTCTACAGACGCCAAATGCGGAACAAAAACTTTTTAACGGGCGCTATCGTATACTTTAACCCGGATCTACCATTATTGCTAAACTAACAAACTGTAAAGAGAGTAGAAAGGTTATACCGAACGATCCGAGTCCTTCATTCTTTAACCATCATCCCACGCTCCGTTGCGGCTGCTCTGATCTCGTCGATCTCCGATCTGCTCGTCCAGGTGGCACCACGTCAACGATTCTTTAAACGGGCTCCCGCCTCTGACTCGAGGCAACTCGGTCGTCAAGTTTGCTAAAAGAGACGACCAAGATTGATGTAGAGAATGAGTAGAAGACTTTGTCTCGTTCCGTTCAAAGCTATGGACGAACGGTTAATGAAGTTGCCACTCGAATCGGGTGATGGAATGAAATGAGCTGTGAACTTCCATACACCCCAAAATCTATCATAATCTTTTTACCAGATGAAAACTCAAGTCAGAGAGAGAGAGAGGAGGGGGCCGGCCATATATAGGGAAGTGGGGGGTGAGTGTAGGAGGAGGGAGGTGACCACAAGAAAATATCATGTGTGAACACAAACAAATATCTCTAGTGTGAACACAAACAAATATCTCAAGTGTGAACACAAAGTGTGAACACACCAAAAGCAACCAATGAAAATACAACACCATTTAACCTAGTCACCTCATCTAGATGCTTCTAGAAACTTCCACACTCATCTCAAGAAAAGATAAATCCGTCTTTAACCGAATGTTAAAAGACGGCTGATAGAAAACTGGAAACTGGAAACTTCCAAAAGTGATCCTGAAACGACTTTCAGGATAACCCCATAACTGTATAAATATACCCGCATTTGTATTACGACCAAATACAAATGCAACTGAGACAAAGATATTATATCTACTCAATACAATACTCGGATCAGGCTTAAACCAAAGCCGACCAGTATCATCTGTCCGAAAACCGACACGTGCGTAAACGCACGTGCATTTTCCGAACCCTGCCATAAAACCATACGGCCTCTACAACGTTTCGCCCGAACTTTGGAAACTGTCTGTGGGGGACTCTAATGACTCGTCAGTACCCTGGCAGTGGGTTTAACCACAAACCGTCAGCGGCACTAGCAATACGTAACGGCTGCCCATGGACTGACCTCAAGGGAGGCCGATGAGCGAACTCATCCGGAAACCCTACTGAGCCTAACAGTGACAATGTATATACAGTCCGGTCCGTTCGTCAATGAGTATCGCATATCTACCTAGGGGCTAGTAACGTCAGACCCCCAATAGCAGTATAAGTCGTGTCGGAGTGTAGCCCAATAACACCCTGAGATACTACTGGAGTACCTACCAGTAAATCTCTTGCCACGGCCGTGGGCTTTGTGTAATGGCTCTCCTAGACACAGCACGATCTCGCCCCCAATACCGGGAGAGACGAATCCCCTGCCGATCCGCTCACGTGCCTCCATATGGCTCGGGACTGTACCCAAAAGCTACCTGTTTGCACGACTCCTTTGAGCCGTGGTAGGGTAGAAATCAAAGCACAGTGGGAACTCACACGAGACAAATGACGACCTCAGGTCGATGGACTAACCTGTACACATGTCACCAGGGAACTGCTATCTGACGATATGTATAATACCAACTAGCAGATTCCCGGCGAGTCCTGTCCGGTGTACTCATAACCCAATGAGCACCTGTATACATCTTAGGTGATCCAACTGACACCAGTGGCTTGTGAGACCGGCCACCGCCCCTCGTCGGGGTCTCAACTGTATACACTAGTCTACTCTAGAGTATCGATGCCCTGTCTCGAAACTCCCATGACTAGGGACCGCAATTAAGGATATGCATATAAACTACCCAACTCTCATGTATATGATCGCCATCATACTGTTGGTAGTAAAGCAAGATCCTAAGGGCTCTATCAAAGTGTAACATGTAATCATTCACCTGAACATGTACACGACTGATAAAGGCAAACCAGATAGCATACTATCATCTCGAGTAAGACTGTCCTACCGGTATAGGTCCTCCGCAATCATTGCAATCACGTACCTACGATACAATAATTGACTATGAGGGCACTATCTCCAACAAGTGCACACATGCTCTTTAGCACATGGACCATGATGGGGCTGCCATGAATCATGGCACAAGTGAGCATGAGAAGTGATGGGTAGTTAATGCATAAAGATATGATGTGATGTGCTGCATCAAGTTTCCCTCCAAATCCAAGAGAGCAGACCATGTTAAGTTAGAGAAATCTAGCAGCACCAATATGATATATGGGAGCACACAAGACAACACTTCCAATACGAGACAGTTCCCTCCAAACTTGGACAGCCACATCCCCTATTTGGCTGAGCCGGCCGGCCTAATCTTCTCTAAAATGCCCCAGTCTTCTGTGGACCCTCCCTTGCTACCACCTCATCATATTTTTATTGCTAGTTTTCTTTTCTTTTAAGCCTATAAAAGCAGAACCAGTGAGCAAGGAGAGAGGGTCTTGGATTGTGATTCTTTGTCCAACCTTTTGTTTCTCTTTTGTTCTTTCTCTTGTACATAGCTTGGTCCCCTTGAGCTCCTTGCTTTCTCTTGATCTTGCAACCTCTTCATTGAGCTTGCAAGTTTAAGAGTTGATTATTGATCTCAAGGGTTGTATCGTTACTTAAAGATGAATAAACCTTTCTTTTTTGCCTTCATTTCCCTTGGGTTCTTTGTCTTCAGTTGATCTTGCAATCTCTTCATTGAGCTTGCAAGTTTAAGTTTAGGCTATTGAATCCATAGCTTGTATTGTGTTCTATGGTTCCTAGTATTTTTCTTACTTGCTTTACTTTCTTGCACTTTTCTTTCCATGCTTTCCTTACTTGCACTTTAATTACATGCTCTTTATTTACTTGCAAATTTATTATCATGTCATTTACTTACTTGTAATGCTCTTTTCTTTTCTTTGTTTATCTTTTCTTTTGCTCTGTTTTTGTTGTTTTGATGTTTGTGAATATGTGTTGTTAGGAAAAGAATACGATATTGTAAGTTAGGGTTTTCATTTCCCATTTCCTTTTCTTGATCATTTCCATTAAACTCCGTCCGAACCTTACGCAAGCGCTCCGTTAGGCACCCTACCCTACCAAGATATCGGTGATCCCTAACCGCGACCGGTTGCGTTCGGATTGGCCGGAGGCGAAAGCAAGCGACAAGAACGGATGGACAAGGGTCAATAAGCCGGATTTCATAAATACCGTGCTTAAGCACCCTAATCCACGTTGTTGCCAATTGCACTAGTTTTAATGGTCGAGTCGGCTTAAAGGATTGAGTAAGGATTTCCTTAACTTACACTATTCTATCTAATCCTAACAAATCTATACTTGAATATAAATACATAGGTTAGATACGAACAAATTCCGTCCCGCGTATTAACTCGTGAAAACAAGAATTTGAAATGCTCCGTCTCCCTACGGACGACCCGTACTCATCGCGGCTAGCTGCAAAGCGACAACGTCCTGATTGCGGTTAACTTTATAACTTCAAATACACGACACGCCAAAATCGTGCCAATCAAATGGCGTCGTTGTCGGGGAGACGGTAACGTTTTTATTCTTGTTATTTTAGGTTAATCTTGTTAATATCCATCTAACACTTTTCTAAAAAAAACAACTAAAAATTTCAAAAATTTCAAAACCAAAACAAAAACTAACTTTACTAACACTTTTTGTTCTCTGGATTTTGACCTGCTAGCACTCTGAATCTCAAATAAAAAAATAAAGAATACCAGTTAGACATTAGAAGAACAGTGAGAACACAGAGAAGTTTGGAGCCCAAACTCCTAAGTTGAACCGGCGACATTCCCTGTTTGGCCGAGCTCGCCGGCCCCCTTGCCTCCAATTTCTTCTCTGTGCTCCAGTGTTCTGTTTTTGTCCCATTTTTATTGTTTGTTTTTTTATAACTTTTAGTGTGCAGGTATTTGGGCATTCATATCGCTTTTCCGCACTTAAATCCGTTTTTCCGACATTTCAGATTTTTGTGGATTTACGAACTGCGATCGTGGGGAGCAAAGTGTACATTCAAGGTTAAGGTGATTACGAGATGCAGTGCCAAAGATCCGGGTAGTTTGACCCGCGCAAGCGAACTTTCCAAGCAATTCGGATTCAATTCAACTAGGGTTTCTTAACCCGAAAATCTTTAGGTACGTACGTTACTAACACCTTCTTCTCAAATCCGACGCATCCACTATAATATCTTTGCATGATTCTTTGCAAGTTCGCTAGCAAACGCTAAAATTGACTAACCCGTATTTATTGCAGTGCCGAGCTTAAACTAAAAAAACGATTGTTTGATTCTTTGAATATTTTTTTTATTGAATTGCGCATTACATACATTAATACGGACTTAAGAGCAAGCGAACCCCACAACATACGGTAAAGGATTTCATCCCCTTTTCCGTGGCCCACAAATTACAAATTGAGCATAACGTTTACCCATACAAAGTTTAAAAGAAACTAGACTTTAAGCTTTAAGGACTTCGTGCTCACTAGGAGAAGTTAACTGTGTTTAGAACACCGCTTAACGATATATCGTTCACGGGGTGTCTAGGAAAGTGTTTACGGCAAAACCGCCAAAAAAGAAAGGGTTATCTAATTAAGAACCTTCGCGAAAGCGTCGGAAAACCTCCCCTTATCTCTGCACTTACCTGGCCTCGTGATCAGTATATCTTGAGCCCATTTCTCGACACAGTTTTACTTCAACAATCAAGTTCTTGAGCAGATCTAGTTGACCTAGGTAAACCCTAAACCGATTAGGTGCGTGGTATTTTTGTGTCATGATTATTTTTTGTCTAGATTCTTTTTATGTGTATATTTCATTCTTTTGTTGATAACTCACTTTAAAAAAATCACATTCTTTCCTCTCCTTCTCTTCTTCTTCTCTTCATACCATGGGTACCCCATCTTGAAAAACTCTTGCCGAGGTTTGGTACTCATAACCAAACATTACTTCTTACGGTTCTTGCTTTGGTCGAATTTCGAACGATCCATCCATGGCAAAAATTTCTTTGAAAGATCGGCTAGACGCGTCTAAGAAAAACAATTGAACTCCGTAATACACTTTGTATCAACCATTTCAACCTACCCCTCCTTCTTACGTTGATACCCCTTTTGAGAGTCCTGTTGTAACTCCGAAACCCATGTCTATTGCTGAACGTATTGAACAATCTCGTAGCCGATCTTTCACTCCTTTCACCACTGCAACTTCTTTTGATCAACAATTCCATTCACCTTCTTATACGAATGTTGATCCTACCCCTGTCCAACCATTCAATTCCTATCAATCATACCCGACTTTTACACATTCCCTAGACATTGCTTCTGAACCGCCATTTGAGAGTTTTCAGTATCCAAACAACTTTGAATCTTTTACTGAAATCCCTTCACAACCCATGTCTAGTCTGGAACAGTCGTTATAAGACTTTTGGGTAGCGTCGTACCAACATATGATGGATTTGAATGCGTCCATGGCCGCCCTCATATAACCTAGTGACCCGGTAGCTAGTTTCCAACTAGCTCCAAATTTTCCAATGTATGATGAGGAGGTAGGACAGGTTGAGAATTTGAGTGGTGAGAGTGAGCAGTACACCCTTCCAAATCAAACCTACCCGTTGCAAATTGAATCCCACAACTCCAGTTTTGAAAGTCTATCAAGTGTCCCAAATGATTTACCAATTAAAGATAGAATGTTTAATGAGTTGTGCGACTTTGTATTTGATTTACCAGATTGTGAAGGGTCCCTTTCGAGTGAAACCAATCCCAAACCTTTTGACCTCAATGCCTCCATCTTAAAACCTGAATTGATTGAAATCCATACTTTTGATGAGCTGTCTGAGAAATATGATTTTCACTTGATTGAGGATATTGACGCTGGGAATATTTTGGATGATGAACCCGCAATTTTGGATGAGTTTTTCTCTCTAATTCATCATCCCGAGTCATTAACTGTTTTTCCCGAACTTCATATGCATCTTGATATTGATGATAAATGCATGGATGACATAATTTTTTAGGAGAATTTTGAGGATAGTATTGAGAATGAACCAGTTTTACTTGATGAGTCGGATTTTCCAATTCATCTTGTCCCTTTCATTAACTGTGTACACCCTCCTGAACCTTTAACTGATACCCTTCCTCGATCACTCCTCTCCATTCTTTCTATCTTTTCGACCTTGCAAGAAACCGTATCACCTTCATTTCTTATGTCTGGTTTACCAAGTTCGGCCTATTCATGTTTCTTACGAATCTTGAGATATTTAACCACATTTCTCAGTGGGTTGATAGATTAGCACAATCGCTTTTTACACATCGGTCATTACAAATTGTGCTAATTTATTCACTCCATTTCCATCCTCAAGTTCGTACTCCACTTCTTTCTCCCTTCTACCATTCTTCTCCTCCACCGAGACCGTATCCTGCTTCTATCCGCATACGGTCTCGCGTATTCTCCATTTCTTACCTCTCCGCATTCTGCACACTATCGCGATAGATTTTTTGAATGGTTGGTGCTCACTTTTGGCCTGTGTAAGGCCTTGTATAGCTTGATGCTATTCTTTCCCCCCTGACTTTAAACTTCAACTTTTAAACAGTGGAAACACTGTTTCACTTAAGTTTGGGGGGTGTATATATATTTTTGGTTTGCTTTGTATATATTTCTTTTGGGAGCGCCGACAATTTTAACCCTTTTGGTATAGCCTAACAGTGAGGGCACTGTCAAGTTTAAGTTTGGGGGTGTGCTCGGTAAGCTTTCTAGCTTCACATTCATATGTATATTTTGCATTTGCATACTTATTTAAAAACCCATAAAAATCAAATTTTTTTACAAAAATATAAAAACTTTATCGTCAATATAGCTAACAGGGTAATTGAGATTTTTATTGCGAAGGTTTAGTTGATACGTTAGAAATAACTAAATCCTAGGCTTAGAAATTGAAAACCCTAAAAATAACCCTCATTTTGTTTAAACCTTGGTAATTATACGTCCTTGTAATTTTTTTTAGAAGTAGGTAATCTTGAGTTCAGTTCTTGAGTTAAGTCGAGATGAAGGGAAAGTATTAAAGCTTTACTCAAAGATAAGTCTGAAAAATAGTTTCTATTTTTTAGTCCAAATTTAGAAAGTATTACCCTACAAACTGCATATACACGCACCTTGAAACTTGAGATAGTAGAGGATACCTAGAAATACTCTTGCCTGAAAACTTAGAATGAAAAAAAATGATATTTAAAGCTGTCACACCCCGCTTCCCAGTATACGGGCAGAGGACGCAACGAGGCCGTTACGTATTTACTGTGAAATAAATATGCTATGCGTATCTAAGCAATATAAAAGTAAATGCACAAGAGACAATAAAACAGCAACTTTATTTATTCACATTCTTTCTGTACAATACATGGAAAGTAAATACAACTGAAATAAAGCAATGCCTAAACAATGGCAGAAATGAAAAGTACTGAAATGGAAAGTGTACAATGAACTAGAGCTCGGGGTCTTCACTGCATTGATCCAAGTCTTCACTCATGGGCTCGATCTATGACGTATCCAGATGACCTGACGACATTCAAACAAGAAAGAAAGAGAATGTCGTCAGCGAACAGATCGCTCGATAAGTCCCAAAGATAAGGGAGAAGTAGAATAGACAGAATAAGAAGTTAGCTTTTAAAGCTATAGTATATTGTTATAATGTTGTGTTAACGCTGTTGTTTGTAGCTTGGTACAGAAGGATACCAGTGTATACGAGAGGGGTCTCTATATGCTAGAGACCAGGGCAAAAGGAATATAGAGTACAAGGCTCCGTTAGAAATCCCGGAACAACGGCAATTGGATATGGTTAGGTGTCTTAAATCTTGCAGTCTCGTGCCACTTTTAACACCTTCCATACCAGTCTATCCCTTAAACCCCGCGATGTCTTGGTTGTATTATTTGTATTGTAAATTGTATTGCAACTTGTATTGTCGAGTGTAACTTTTAAAGCTGTATTATATTGTATTAGAGTTAACGCTGTTGTTTGTAGCTTAGTACAGAAGGATGCCAGTGTATATGAGAGGGGTCTCTATATGCTAGAGACCAGGGAAAACAGAATATAGAGTACAAGGCTCCGTCGATAATACCACGGAACAACGGGATGGCTGTAATTACGTCTTAAATCTTGCAGTCTCGTGCCACTTTTAATACCTTCCGTACCAGTCTACCCCTTAAAGCCCGTGTTATCTTGATTGTATTGTAATTGTATTGTAAATTGAATTGTATTGTAATGTAGATTGTATAATTGGATGACTTATCGAAACCATGATATTAGTAAACGGATGTAACTGTAGAATCAGGTAAATGGATGTAACTGGAGAATCATATAAATGGAATGTATATCCATGGTTCGGTTCAGTCAAATAGTATAGATTGATAGATTGAATATATGGAATAATGGATTCTTAGATTCATGTTGAATTGTAATATTGTAGATTATAAATTATAAATTGTACTTGAATCATATTCAAGTCAGATTATTAAAGAGACTCATCTGAGTCAGACAATTAGAAAAGTAAATTGAAGTCCTGATTGTTTTGATATTATCGGTAACCGCTGCACATGGGCGGCAGGATTTGTGTCTTTTTCAAAGACGATTACCGTGTTGATAACACCGTTTGTTAATTGTCTACCTTAGATAGGCAAGCACCCACTTCTCCGGCTCCCTGAGGCTCAAGAGATTGGTCCCGCTTAAACCTATGTTTACTAAGGTCCTTAGGGTAATTTACAGAACTTGAGGGGGGTTTTATGTAAAAAATACTTTTGTATAGTTTTCAAAATACACCCCAAGTATTTATTAATCGTCTTTAGAGTTGTAATGAATGTAGAGTTTATGTTGTGATATTTCTAATGAAAATATCCTAATTCCATAATAAAGGGTATTTATTTGTAATATTGACTTGTATGGATTTCATGGTATTTTAATGTAAACCGATTCTTGTGATTTTTTAAAAGAGTTGTAATATTTATATTCTTATAAAATAGATCTTTTAATGTTACATATATATATATATATATATATATCTCATTTTCTTAAGATTTTCGTATTTTAAATCTTTCGAGACCATATGCTCCTTGTGGAGGTCTGCATCTCGCACTACTAAGCCCAGGGATGTGCGATAATCCGCACCATCCCAGTCGGGTTCCCCAAATTGGGTTGTAGCGGCACTTTGCAAAGATTTGTTTAAATACTAAATCGTTTAGAAAATGGTTTTATTAGTAATGGTATTTATTTGAAAAGGTGTTGTTTTCCCGTATTCTATGTTCCCGAGGGTATTGTGATATATTGCATATGAGTGTTGTGAGGAGGTAGGTCATTACCTCGTGATCTACTTAAAGGTATAATAAGTTTGTGATGTTCAAATGTCGAAAAATGAAACTATATGGTATTTTAATGAAAAAGTATGGTAAAATGGAAATAGCAATTTCTTTTGATATGTAACTTATTCAATATGATTAGTTAGTATTTAATAGTCAACATGAATTGGTTTTAGTATAATTGTATTAAAGAAAAGTGAGGTTTTAGGAAGAAACCGAATCGGAAATCGGATTTGTTCCGATTCCATCGGATTTTGTAATTCCGTATTTTTAGAAAAAAGAATAGAGAAGAGGGATGGGGACTTATGGGTTAACAAGAAAGAGGGAGGATAGAGGTAGAGAGGAGAATTGCCGGTGCGTCGTTTCGTCGCCGGAAACTCCTCGTATCACCGTCGGAAGTTCGCCGAAATTTCGCCTCTTTGCTCACTTCAAATGCACACTAGGGTTTCTAGAAATTTCTTGAGAGTTTGGTCAGAATTTTGGGGTGAAGGGGTGGTGTTTAAGGGTTGTATTTATAGGGTTAGGCTAGGGTTAGGGTAGATGAAGAGTTAAAATGAAAAATGTAATAAAATGTATTAAAAATTTATTAAAAGTTGAGTAATTGTGGTTTTAAAAGTGCTCTGGAAATGTTCTGAGGAAATAAATTATACAGGTGTGTAGGGAATGTGAAAAGATATAATTTTCATGTTGGGGTCATCGCCGGAATCGGCCGACTCGGCCGGAGGCCTGAGTCGGCCGAGTCGAGGCCGAGTTGGCCGATTTCCGGCCGAGTGAGGGGGCCGGAATCCCCCCGACGGTTCATCTATCCTCTAGCAATATTACATTTTTGGGTGGAGTGGGGTTTTTGTGAGATATGCACGTATAAACCCTTGGTATTCTAAAGATTTAAAAAATCAATATTAAAAATAATGTGGGGTATGGGATTTGAACTCTGGTAGCTTAGTTCAGTAGTGTAAGGTCTTACCAATGAGCTACAAGATTGTCCATGCACATATTTAATTAGAATTAAATATATGTGGTTGCTTGAAAAGAAAGTGGGCTTTTTGGGCTTAAGAGATTGGGAATGAAAAGAATGGAATTGGGCTTAAAGAATAAGTTTGGGTAAAAGGAAATGAGTTTTAGAAAATATTTAGATGCGAAAAATAGATGAAGGGATTAAATATAACTAATAATATGGAAATAAAAATATACAAATACAGTATTTTATTAATACGAAGATATAGGAATTTTAGAGTCATTACAAAAGCTAAACACCAAAAGAGCAACATTGAAAAATATATCCGGTCTTGAAAAAGAAAAAGAAATAAATTAAGTCAAGACCTGGAAACTGCTATTTACGTTTTAAGCTCACACATTCAGTAATCGGCTGTTAGTGCCTCAAGAAGCATTAATAGTCGCATGAAAGGTGTGTGAGAAATATCGTCCATCATTAACGAAAAGAAGTAGTATTAGGTATTAGGGCAAGGGTACTATAACTAGAATTGAATTCTTGAGTGTAGGGGTGAAAATTTACACACACGTAGGGGTATACAATCGATATTTGGAGGAAAGATAGAAAGGAAGAATAAAACTTATGTTTTCCGTAAAGATGATAAAAATTCCTGATTGGAGACCGCACTTTAGAAGGAAAACTCAGGAGATACCGAGATCTTTCTAAACTGTAAAACGTATAGTATCTGGGGTTGAATAAATATGAGGCGTCAAACATAAGGGTTGAATATTTCTAATTTAGAATGATAGAATTTCTAACTTAGATGCTAAACTGTAGGAGTAAAATCAACGTTAACTTGTGAAACTAGCTTGACGGGATTTTGTGGGTGTAATCCGCTGAAAACCCTCACGAGACAACACTCCTCCTACTAGGGACACCTAGAGATTTAACGGCTTGTTGCACGTACTCAGTACAATCGTGTTCCCTGTGAAAGTGAGGCTAGGATTTTGTTTTGCTTGGAACGAGCAAAAGATAAGTTTGGGGGTATTTGATCATCTCTCAAAACTGCATTTTAATACCGCTCATTCATTATCTATTTTGTTATATATCGATACTATTTAACCAGTGTCTGCTCAGTAATACAGATTATAGGTATCCGTGACAAAATACTGGAAATACACTTAAAATCACGGATATGTCATTTGTGAGCCGACACTGCAACCGGAACCGAAAATTGACCGATATCCAAAGAGATTTTGCAAATAAAATGTGTGCACAATATTTTGGTCCAACACAATGCAAGTGCACACATGCTCTTTGGCACATGGACCATGATGGGGCTGCCATGAATCATGGCACAAGTGGGCATGAGAAGTGATGGGTAGTTAATGCATAAAAATATGATGTGATGTGTTGCATCAAGTTTCCCTCCAAATCCAAGAATGCGGACCAGGTTAAATTAGAGAAATCTAGCAGCACCAATGTGATATATGGGAGTACACAAGACCACACTTCCAATACGAGACAGTTCCCTCCAAACTTGGCCGGCCACATCCCTATTTGGCCGAGCTGGCTAGCGCAATCTTCTCTAAAATGCCCCAGTCTTCTGTGGACCCTCCCTTGCTGCCACCTCATCATATTTTTATTTCTAGTTTTCTTTTCTTTTGAGCCTATAAAAGCAGAACCAGTGAGCAAGGAGAGGGGGTCTTGGATTGTCTTGGATTATGATTCTTTGTCCAAACTTTTGTTTCTCTTTTATTCTTTCTCTTGAACATAGCGTAGTCCCCTTGAGCTCCTTACCTTCTTTTGATCTTGCAACCTCTTCATTGAGCTTATAAGTTTAAGAGTTGGTTATTGATCTCAAGGGTTGTATCATTACTTGAAGATGAATAAAGTTTTCTTTTTTGCCTTCATATCCCTTAGGTTCTTTGTCTTCATTTGATCTTGCAATCTCTTCATTGAGCTTGCAAGTTTAAGTTTAGGCTATTGAATCCATGGCCTGTATTATGTTCTATGGTTCCTAATATTTTTCTTACTTGCTTTACTTTCTTGCACTTTTCTTTCCATACTTTCCTTACTTGCACTTTAATTACATGCTCTTTATTTACTTGCAAATTTATTATCATGTCATTTATTTACTTATAATGCTCTTTTCTTTTCTTTGTTTATCTTTTCTTTTGCTCTTTTTTTGTTGTTTTGTTGTTTGTGAATATGTGTTGTTAGGAAAAGAATACGATATTGTAAGTTAGGGTTTTCATTTCCCATTTCCTTTTCCCGATCTTTTCCATTAAACTCCGCCCAAACCTTATGCAAGCGCTCCGTTAGGCACCCTATTGTAGGGTGTTTTTCGTCCCCCTATTGAGATGGGAATACGCGTACGCTGGTCAGGCGTACTACAGATTCCCCCTGCCCAGGGTAGGCCGGGGTTTAATGATTGTGGGGATCCGAATCTCCGGCAGCCGCGGACTAAGCTGCCGTTAATTACCCCTCGCCTTTGGGGCGAGGGAACCTCCGATTAATGGGTTAAACTGGTCATGCGAACTCAATGTGCGGTGTGCGTGTGTTTTGTTTTGAAAGGGGGGTTTTGGATATATCGGGAGCCACGCAGAGTTTTTACGGGGGTCCCGCTACCCGGATAGCGGGCTGGGGGTCAAGGGGGCTAGCAGCCCCCTTGCGGGGTTCGGGGCAGCGCCCCGGCCCGAAAATTTTTTTGAGGGGGAGAATGTTGCGGAGTATGTGTATGTGCACATTTGTATACATATGTATATATATACATGTATATATAAATAAAGGGGAAAATGGCATCCAAAGGATGCGTGGGGCAGCACCTTGGGCGCTGTGCGCTTAGGTGCTATGCGCTCAGGCGCAAGCGCGCCACGTGTCGGCACGCGGGCGCTTTGCGTATGAGCGCTACGCGCAGGTGCGCAAGCGCGCCACGTGTCGGCACGCGGGCGCTTTGCGCACTTGCGCAGGCGCCGCAGGCGCGCAAGCGCGCGCGCCACGTGTCGGCACGAGGGCGCTTTGCGCACTTGCGCAGGCGCGCAGGCGCGCAGGCGCGCAGGCGCGCAAGCGCGCGCGCCACGTGTCGGCACGCGGGCGCTTTGCGCACTTGCGCAAGCGCACAGGTGCGCAAGCGCGCGCGCGCCACGTGTCGGCACGCAGGCGCTTTGCACACTTGCGCTGCGCGCTGCTAAAACAAATTTCTCAGAAGAGAAATCAGAGAGGAGTTGGACTCCTGAGTGTGTGGTTTTTTTTTTGGGTTTAGTGAACGATGTTCTTCTTCCTCCTGTTGCTTGCTGGATCTTGAAGATCAAGAGATATGAAATCTCAAAATCTCTACTTTTTCAGATCTAATGATAGATCCAAGTTCCCCTTTGTGGGTTTTGTGGTGAAAAACTAATTTGTTTTGAAAAAGGAAGAGTAAAACTCTTGATTTAATTCAAGAGAAAGAAGAAGGTTTTGGAACCTTGAAGATGGAAGAAAGAGCTCAGCTCTGAGACTTTTTTGTTTGGAGAGAGAGAAAATTATGAGATATTTTCATTATCTTTGCCTTTATAGGCCATACACTTTACAAATAGCCCCTTGGGCTTCACAAAATGGCATTTTGCCTATTTCATGGCTCATGTGCCATTTCTTTTTGCACATAAGACATGGGCTTTACAAAAATTTGGCTTTATGCCTATTTTTCTTACATTTATCCATAAATAAAATAAAAGAAATGCAACAAAATTATTTATTACAAAATTTTTATCTAGGCATGGAGGAGGTCGGCCGCTTCATGTTCGGGCTCGACCCGGGCATGGGCCCACTGGGTCGGGGCCTGGGCCCACTTGGCTTGGGGTTGACTTGGATTTTGACTTGGTCAACCGGGGTGTAAATTTTTACCCCAACAAATTGCCCCCTATCAATACATGCACACCACATGTGTGGGTCGTGTGCATGAAATTGATGGATCTTCTTTTACTTGGAGGCGACTTGATTTGGTTCCCGCTTTTTGGGAAGCCGGCGCTGCCCTTTTTATGACATGGACGGTCATTGCTTGACATGTCTCCGAGACGGAATGTCCGTGATAGACGTTTCCCTGGCCCGGAGCGATTTGATTCCCGCTTTGTACAAATCCCGCGCTGCCCTTTTTTGCGACTTGGACGGTCGATACTGCCCTTTTAGCGACGTGGACGGTCGATGCTGCCCTTTTTGCGACTTGGACGGTCGGTGCTGCCATTTTAGCGACGTGGACGGTCGATGCTGCCATTTTAGCGACGTGGACGGTCGATGCTGCCCTTTTTGCGACTTGGACGGTCGATGCTGCCCTTTTAGCGACTTGGACGGTCGGTGATGCCCTTTTAGCGACTTGGACGGTCGATACTGCCCTTTTTGCGACTTGGACGGGCGATGCTGCCCTTTTAGCGACTTGGACGGTCGGTGCTGCCATTTTAGCGACGTGGACGGTCGGTGCTGCCATTTTAGCGATGTGGACGGTCGATGCTGCCCTTTTTGCGACTTGGACGGTCGATGCTGCCCTTTTAGCGACTTGGACGGTCGGTGATGCCCTTTTAGCGACTTGGACAGTCGGTGCTGCCCTTTTAGCAACTTGGACGGTCGGTGATGCCCTTTTTGCGACGTGGACGGTCGGTGATGCCCTTTTAGCGACTTGGACGGTCGGTGCTGCCCTTTTAGCGACTTGGACGGTCGGTGATGCCCTTTTTGCGACGTGGACGGTCGATGCTGCCCTTTTAGCGACTTGGACGGTCGGTGATGCCCTTTTTGCGACGTGGACGGTCGATGCTACCCTTTTTGCGACTTGGACGGTCGATGCTGCCCTTTTAGCGACTTGGACGGTCGGTGCTTGATTTGACTTGCTCTGCTTCTTGCAGTGTCAGGGGTAGACTTGACTTGCCCCGCCTCTTGCGGTGTCGAGATTGGATTCTGACTTGCTCCGCTTTCTGCGGTGTCGGAGTGGAAGTTGACTTGTTGATTTCGATTTGGGTTGACGTCAGTATCGCTACGCCGGAACATGGTACCAGGAGCGAATCATCATTTGTCATGACAGGGTTTGGGAATTGGTTTTTGTTTGGCATCTGCATTGCTGCACTGGAATAATGCCAGGAGCAACTCATCATTTGCCCCGAGAGGATTTGGGAATTGATGGCTTAGGAGGCAGGTTTAAATCCCTATCACCTAAGACTTTTCAATTTTATGGGCCGTGAGGGTCCTATTGAAGCATTTTCTCCATACGAGTCGAAAGGATCCCGCAGGTGTATTTTCTCCTTAGGAATCGTGAGGATTCTTAAGTGTGTGCCTCCTTTGCGAGTCGTAAGGCTCTCACGCGGGAATTTTCTCCTCTCAAAGTCGAGAGGACTTTGAGAATGCATTTCATCTCCTTTTCACGAGTTTGCGCCCTTTCAGGTTTTCACAAACTCGCCGGCAGTCCTGCTGTTTTTACTCACGGAGCCCTTTCGGGTTTTCATCCATGCCCGTTTTGCTTGTGAACATACCTTTTTTTTTTTTTGGACTTTGAATGTGGTCTCACCGGTTAGGACTTAGGAGATATTCGGATTGTTTTACGCCCGTGGATTGTATACGGTTTTGCAGGATGTATGATCCAGACCGTAGGGCCAGAAAAATTTCAGGGCTTTGTTGGCGTCTGCATCGCTGCACTGGAATGTGGTACTAGGAGCGACTCATCATTCGCCGTTGGGGTATGGGATTTGGAATTTGGTTGGCGTCTGCATCGCTACACTGGAATATGATACCAGGAGCGACTCATCATTCGCCACTTTGGGGTTGGGGACCTGGAATTTGGATCTTGTTTAGCATCAGCATTGCTGCACTGGAATAATACCAGGAGCAACTCATCATTTGCCTTGGGAGGACTTGGGATTTGGGTTTTTGGTCGGCATCAGCACCGCTAACACTGAAGCGAAATGCCAGGAGCGACTCATCATTTGCCGTTGCCCGTTGGGGAACGATGGCTTAGGAGACAGGTTTGGGTCCCTATCACCTAAGGCTTTTCAATTTTATGGGCCGTGAGGGTCCCATAAAGCATTTTCTCCCTACGAGTCGTAAGGATCCCGCAGGTGTATTTTCTCCTTAGGAATCGTGAGGATTCCTAAGTGTGTTGCTCCATTGTGAGTCGTAAGGATCTCACGCAGGTGTTTTCTCCTCACAAGGTCGAGAGGACTTTGCGAGTGTTTTTCATCTCTTTTCACGAGTTTGCGCCCTTTCGGGTTTTCACAGACTCGCCGGTAGTCCTGCTGTTTTTACTCACAGAGCCCTTTCGGGTTTTCATCCGTGCCCGTTTTGCTTGTGGACATACCGTTTATTTCTTCTTCTTTTTTTTCTTTTTCTTTCCTTTTCTTTTTTTTTGCCGCTGGTGGGACTTTAAAAGTAGTCTCACCGGCAGGATTTGGGAGAAATAGGGGTTATTTACGCCCGTGGATTGTATACGGTTTTGCAGGATGTCTGATCCAGACCGTAGGGCTGGTGTGCTCAATTCGCCTGCGACTTGGAGCATTCATGTGTAGTATTTCTTGAGATATCGGCCATTAATGGGCGGCATGGGCCTTTCTCCCTCTGCACTTATTAGTTGGTAGGATCCTCCGTCGAACACTTTCTCAATGACGTATGGTCCTTCCCAGTTTGGCTCGAATTTTCCCTTGGCATGTCGATTGAGGATGATCGGTCTTTTGAGGACCAACACCAATTCACCTTTCTTGAAAGCACGGAGACGAGTTATCTTGTCATAGGCCCGTGACATTTGGGCTCGGTATAGCTCCAGATTTTGCTGCACCGCGAGCCTCTTTTCTTCGAGGGCATCGAGTTCTTCAAGTCGAAGGAGCACGTTTTCCTCTTCTGTCAACTCATGCTGAACGGCCATTCTTAAGCTTGGAACTTCGACTTCGAGGGGGAGGACCGCCTCCACTCCGAAGAGCAATGAGTATGGAGTGGACTGTGTTGGAGTACGGTGCGTGGTACGATATGCCCACAATGCCTCGTGAAGTTTGAGATTCCAGTCTCTCTTGTTGGCTGAAGCATTTTTCCTCAGGAGCTTACATAGAGTCTTATTGAAGGCTTCGGCTAGCCCATTGGCTCTTGGATTGTAGATGGAGGAATATCTCCAGTCTATCTTGTGCTGAGTAGCGAACCTTGAGACATTGAAGCTCTTGAAAGAAGGCCCGTTGTCAGAAATGATTCTTCTTGGTGTACCAAAGCGGTATAAAATATTGTGTTGGAAGAATGTCAGAATATCTTTTGTCTTGACTTCTTTTAGCGGGACAGCTTCAGCCCATCTGGAGAAGTAGTCTGTGGCGGCCAGTATAAACCGATGGCCTTTGGATGACGGAGAATCAATTGGGCCAACAATGTCGGTGCCCCAGACTTCGAAGGGCCACGACGCCACCGTAGGATGCAATGGATTGGGATGCTTGTGAATAAAATCACCGTGAATTTGGCAGATATAACATTTCTTTGCATGCTCTCCGCAGTCCCGTATCATGGTGGGCCAATAATACCCAAGCCGTTTAATTTGCAGTCGCATCCTGGGGCCAGATTGGTGAGCACCGCAAACGCCCAAGTAAACATCTTTCATGACCTTTTGGGCTTCGGCCAATGACAGACACCTAGCCAGAGTTGGTCATATGACCTGCGGTATAACGTGTCATTTACAAACACGTATCGGAGAGCTCTTTTCTTCAGCTGAATCCTCGCAGATTTTTCTTCGGGAAGCTTGTCATATCGGAGGTACTCTATGAAGGGTTCTCTCCAATCGGGCTCGTCTTGAACGATCGAAGCTTCTTCGGCGGGATTGCTCTTCTGTTCCGCGCTTTCCTCTTCTCGTAGAAAGACAGGGGGTAGGATTTGCCGGCTCCTAACTGTGATCAGAATTTCATCCATGTCAGGATCAGCCAGCTCCTTGGCCAAGCGAGCAAGTACATCAGCCTTTCCGTTCAACGCTCTAGGGACTCTCGTTAGTTCAATATGAGTGAACCGTTTCATGAGTTCCACCACTCGACCTCTGTACCGAGCTAACTCGGGTTTGTATATCTTATAGTCGCCGCTTACTTGGTTGACGACAAGCTGGGAGTCACCGTAGACTCGTAGCCGACGGATTTCCATTTCTACGGCGAGCTCCAAACCAGCTATCAGAGCTTCATACTCAGCTTCGTTATTTGTGCGAGGCTCGGTGAGAGCAAAAGAGCGCCGTAGGGTTCCCATTGATGGCGTGATGAACACCAATCCTATCCCTGCCTTTATCTCCGGGACACTTGATTTACTGGAGGTCCTTATTGATGAGGCTCCATCGAAGTAGAGCTCCCAACTTGGCCCATCTTCCTCGAGGTGCAGAACTTGTTCATCGGGTAGCTCACAATTTAGCGGCGACCCTTCTGGTATGGGATGAGCAGCGAGAAAGTCTGCAAGAGCTTGCCCTTTTACTGCTTTCTGAGGAGTATAAACTATGTCAAACTCAAGTAGCATGACAGCCCATCTTGCCATTCTGCCGGCTAGGCTTGCTTTGGTCATTAAGTGTTTGAGCGGGTCGACCTTGGAGATCAGCATAACCCGATGAGCCAGCAGATAGTGCCTCAGCTTCTTCACAGCAAATATCAGAGCCAGGCATTGCTTTTCGATTGGGGAATAGTTGTGTTCCGCCCCGACTAGAGTTCGACTAAGGTAGTAGAGGGCATTTTCCTTTCCCTCCTCGTTATTCTGGGCAAGGAGCGCACCGAGTGACTCATCTAGCGCGGCAGTGTAGAGAATCAGCGGTTTATTTGGAATAGGAGCGGCCAGCACTGGAGGGTGCAACAAGTATTGTTTGATGCTTTCGAACGCTGCTTGACATTCGGCATCCCAGATAAAAGGAGCTCCTTTCTTCATGAGCTTTGAGAAGGGCCCACATCTCCCCGATAAATTTGAGATAAACCTTCGTATATAAGCAAGCTTGCCTTGAAAAGATCTTAGCTGCGTCAGACTCTTCGGAGGGGGCATCTCCATGATGGCCTTTATCTTCGACGGGTCAACTTCGATCCCTCGATGTCGGACTATGAAGCCCAGGAATTTTCCCGATGACACGCCAAAAGCGCACTTCAGAGGATTCATCTTCAGATCGTATTCCCTCAGTCTGGTGAGAACGGTCCTAAGATCTTGGATATGATCGGCCCTGGTTTTAGTCTTGACGACCAGATCATCGACATAACATTCGACGACTTTATGGATCAGGTCATCAAAGATATTGGTCATTGCCCTTTGATATGTAGCACCTGCGTTCTTCAGTCCGAATGGCATTACCTTGTAGCAATATATTCCAATCGGGGTTCGAAATGCTGTGTGCTTCTCATCCTCAGGCGACATCTTGATCTGATTATATCCAGACGAGCCGTCCATAAAGGTGAACAGTTCGTAATTTGAGGTGTCATCGACCATCATTTCCATGACCGGTAGCGGGAAGTCATCTTTAGGACATGCCTTATTGAGGTCCCTGAAATCGACACAGACTCGGATCTGCCCATTTTTCTTCTTCACTGGGACTATGCATGCGATCCAGTCTGCATATTTCTCTTCCCTGATGAAGCCGGCATCGATGAGCTTCTTAGTTTCCTCGATGACCTTTTCTTCTAGTTCCCTTCTCATTCTTCGAGGAGCTTGTTTGACTGGCTTAGCATCAGGAGATATAGCCAACTTATGTACGGCCACTTCAGGGGAAAGGCCAGGCATTTCTTTGTATGTCCACGCGAAGCAGTCGACGAACTCATGCAGCAGGGCAATTATCTGCGCTTTCATTTCCTCTGACAAGAGCGAGCTGATGTAGGTCGGCCTTGGATTATCGGGCGTTCCTAAGTCAATCTCGGTTAGCTCGTCAAAGGTTGCTTGTCCGCCATCTTCGAGCTCTTGAGGAGCTTCTTCTGGCTCGGCTATCTCGTCGTCATCATTTGATCTTTCGCTGGCCTCACCAACATGGATCATGTAGCACACTTTGGAATCAGGTTGAATGTAGCCTATGCCCCGTCTATCTGGAATTCGTCCATCGATGAGTGCTCGGACCTGGGGCGGATGCCATAGCCCTTCGTAAAACTTTGCTTCGGACTCCGTTTGATATAACCGGCATCCGCACTTCTTAAAGTATTCCCGCATCTCGGGCGCATAGTATCTGGGATTGAGGACGGCTCTTATGCCTCTCTCATAGGGAAGGCACGCGATAGAAAGATCGTCCGGGTGCACAACGGGGTTTGACCCATAAAACAGGATGCCCTTCTGTCCACTTTTCCTCCCGGGAACGTAGAAAGTTTTCAGCTGGTCCACGGTGGAGATTGATAATGCATCGAGCTCTTTGCACATTTGCTCTGGTACCTTTGTAACGGCTAGGGACCCTTCTGCAACTTCAAAGGTCTCTCGTAGTTTCGCTTGTTGCGTGGGGGTCCAATCTGCACCGCTGTTGCACGACAGGTCCTCCTCCTCTGACTCTTCAGTGTCGCTGCCAAGACGAGGGCGGACTTTACTGCTAGATGGGCTTTCAGTAACAGATTCGTCCGTATCGCTGCCGAAATGAGGGCGAGTTTTGCGGAAGGACGGGCTTCCAGCGTCGGACTCATCAGTGTCGCTGCCGAAATGCGGGCGCACTTGGGCATTTTTGCTTTTGAAAGTGACAGCCGGCGCAGATTTGCTTTTGAGCCTTGGGGCTGGTCTATCCTCAGTCAGTTGTGGCTTAGCATTTTGGTGGTTCATAAAGTACCGGGAATCTTCATATCGGACTTCATGCACACCGAATGGTTGGATGTCCCCGTCAATGCGTCTTTCTTCGCCATTTTTAGTATACTTCATGCATTGATGGAGAGTTGACGGAATGATGCCGTAATCGTGGAGCCACGGCCGCCCCAAGAGAATCTTATAAGACGTGTCAGCGTCGATCACGTATATCTTAGCTTCAGTTTGCAGATCCCCGAACTTGATTGGCAGAGCTATGGACCCCAGAACTTGCTGGCAATTTTGGTTGAAGCCTTGAATGACAATCCTTTCTCTTGACAGATGTCGGACGTCCATTGATAAACTCTTCAGAGTTCGCAAGTTCATGATGTTCACTGAGGACCCCGGATCAATCAATATGCGATTAATTCGATCTACGTCGCTGTACCCGGTCACGTAAAGCGGCCGATTATGCTCAGCCGTTCCCAGTAGCAAGTCTTCATCCTTAAATGTGACTGCGGCGGCATGCAAAGCGTGCTGGGCTTCTTTCATATTAATTTCCGCAAAGTGGGCCTGATACCGCTCGGGGTTTTGTAGAGCGTGGATGAGAACATCTCTAAGCTCCTTAGATAGGACCAAGGCGTCGTAGATGCTCAGGAGAGACGGAAGCTTCCGGAGATGCGCCAAGACATTATAGTCCACCGAGGAAGGACTTATGTTTTCATCAGCCGGTTCTCTGCCATCTTCTTCATTAGCGAATTGTTTTTCCTTCCCTTTTGGGGCGTTGCCCTGATTCGGCAGTAGAGCCCTGCCGCTTCTGAGCTGGATTTGATTGGTCGTTGTGGCGAGCTCCTCATCCTCTTCGGGAAAACAAAGATCATCCTCGGAGTCGCTGCCAAGATGGATGGCGTAGCAGGTCACTACTGGGATCTCTTTATTGGAGTCTTCTTCTAACTCCTCCAGAATTTCAGCCACTTGTACAGGGAAGAACTCCTTCAATTGAATCAATGTTCTTTCCTTTTGTTCATATTCTTCGAGAGAATCGATATATTTTTGAATGGTCGATCTCCCTGCAGACTCTTTTTCGCGCCGAGCTGCACTTTTCTTCTTCTTCAGCTTCTTGGATTTTGAGCCTGATGGAGCCGCATTGGCAGCTGGACTGGTAGGCTTCTTCTGCCCTTCCCATTCCGTCCTGGGTTCTTTCTGAAGTAGCTTTATCATCTTCTTCGTCTTATTAGATATGTGCGTACTCCACGGAGGCCGCGATGAGTCAGTTTCATCTCTCAGGGCAGCGGGTTCGGCTGTCTTCTCCCAGAAGGCTTCAACTTCTGTCTGTATAAAGTTGGTGGTTGCAACTTGATTGTTCACCAACACACTTTTGGACAGCTCGATCTCTCCAGCCTTGTACTGCTTCTCGACCCAATCTTTGAAGATATAGCAATCCTCGATCGCATGGCTCACTACTCGGTGGTACGGGCAATACAAAGGATTGTCGGTCATTTTTGCTTCCTGGGGTCTTTTCGACTCCGGCAATTGTAGGCCGTTGTTCAAGGAATCTTTAAATATCTTGCGGACCTTGTCCCTTCTGAAAGAGTAAACCTTGTTCTTTTTCTCCTCTAAAGAAGGCCCATCTCCTCCCAGCAATGGCTTTCGAGACCGGTTAGTTTTGGATTCGGCCGCCCTTCGCTTTTCTTCATTATCGGAGGCATTGAAGACATTGGTACTGCTGGAACTCCCGCTTCTACGGTTGTCGTCCCGCTTGCTTTTCCAAGTTTTGTCTCTCTGAGAGTCTGGCGGGGACTCTTGCTTCGAGCGTTCCAGCATTTGGACTTTCTTGGTTAGCTCCTGGAATGTTTTGAGGCCTGCTGTACACAAGAATGGGACCATCCAATTGCTGAGGTTCCCAATGAGAAGGCTAACGGACTGGTCCTGCTCCAGCGGCGGTTCGCACTTGACCGTGAGATTACGCCATCGGGCGATAAAGTCAGTGTTACTTTCATTCTTCCCCGGCTTGGTCCTCACAAGGTCGGCAATGGAGATTTTATCATTGACGCTCATGAACCTTTGCCGGAACAGAGACTCCATTTGGGCAAAGGTAATGACGGACCCATCTGGTATGCTCGCGTACCAGTCGAAAGCAACACCGATCAGGCTGTTAACAAACTGACGAAGAAGGAGCGCGTCATTGCCCCCTGTATTTCCGCACGATGCTTTGAAGTGGGCGACGTGCTGATTTGCATTCCCCGTTCCATCAAATCTTCCGAACTTAGGAATGACGTAGCCGCTTGGGAACTCAATCAGATCGTACTGCGCGGGATATGGCTGCCCACTACTGCCGATTTCTTTTTGAGCTTCGGCTTCGGCCACCAATGTTTTAACCTTGCTGGTGACCAAATCCATTATCCGATCCTGTGTTAGCGGGATAGTGCTATCTGGGGCCAAGACATCCCCAGAAGCGGAGTGTGGCCGGCTTTCATGCGGCTCGACCAGTCTTGGACCCAAAGGAACAGGCATTGGCTGCCTCAGATTGTCATCACCCGGCTGATTAGTAGCGGCTTGTGCTTGATTGGGAGGCGCTCGAGCAATTTGAGCCGTAAGCTGCATCACCACGTTCGTTAAGTCGTCTATCTTCGAATAGAGCTTGGCCATCTCTTTATCTTTGCTCCTGAGCTGTTTTCGAAGCTCTTGAAGCAGCTCTTGCTCCGCAGTCCTGGGGCGGAAAGTCGGCTCCTCCTCGCTGTCCGAGCTTGACTCTGCATGGATCGAGGGGTCTTTCTGCCTATCATCCTCATCGAGAGGGTTTTCTTCATCCAGCGGGGGCGGCTGTTCTTGGGCAGCGGCAACCACATTCGGGCTAGATTGAGCTTGGGATGTGGTGACCCCATCCTTACTTTTGCTGCGAAGGTTGTCGCTGGGGCGTCCTCCCGCCATATAGACCGTATGGATGATGTATCCAGCCGTCTTTCTATCATTGGAAGCTGATTTCACGGATTGCTGTCTTGACCCCCTTACTTCGGTAGCTGGTAATCGATTGAAGGCGGCTGGCCTAACCAGGTTCTTAAATGGTGCCGGCGCTTCTTTTCTGGATTTGCCCCGCTGCTTTCGTGCGGCACAGAGCGCCTGATAGACTCTTGAAGAGACAGTGTCATACTTTTTATGTTGGGGCTGGGACACCTCTTTTTGTAGCACTGTTCGGACCGCTGTCTTCTTGATTCTGGCGGTCATGGCATTTTTCTGAACCCACTTCAGAGGCTCGAAGGAATTGCTGATTCTTACGTCCGACTTAGCCATCGTCGCGGGGCAATCCTGCACTTGGAACTTCACATGATTCCATTTGGCTGAAGCCTTGGCCCTCTTGTTGGCTCGATACCTGAGCCGCTTCTGCCTTAACTTTTCTGTTCTAAGCACCTGGCAGACTTCAGCTTTTTGGGAAGACACCGCGGACTGGGCGATGGAGGGCTTTGGAGATACGCTCGATTGTGCGTTTGTTGGAGTTATCGCTTGAGCTCGTCCGCGACATTTGTTGTTGCCCTTCGCACCGGAAGTCTTGCCCCCAGCTAGAGCGTCAGGGAATCGTTCAGACACCATCTTAAGTTTCGGTTGTGGTGCCTTAGCAATCACAACATTCGGCCTCTTGCCCCTTGGGACCGGCTTGACCACCTGTTCCGCCGGGATTTCCGCCAGATGAGCGCTTCCAGCAGGGTAGATGATGACGGAGCCAAACTGGCGGGGTGGTTCCTCCCACTGTCGACTGAGGCTTGCAGGGAGAACCACCCGAGCGTTGATCTTGACCACGTATGGAATCGGGGTCACGTTGGAAGCTGAATTCGTCTGGAGAGACATTGTCGTCGAAGGTTGATTGCTGCATAGAAAAGAAAATATCACTTCAGTATAGACAATAGATATGTATATTAATTGAGTTCGCATGAACATTTAACCCGAAATATGGGAGGAGAGAAAGGTCCCACCGGGCGTGCCAAAATCTGTAGGGTGTTTTTCGTCCCCCCATTGAGATGGGAATACGCGCACGCTGGTCAGGCGTACTACAGATTCCCCCTGCCCAGGGTAGGCCGGGGTTTAATGATTGTGGGGATCCGAATCTCCGGCAGCCGCGGACTAAGCTGCCGTTAATTACCCCTCGCCTTTGGGGCGAGGGAACCTCCGATTAATGGGTTAAACTGGTCATGCGAACTCAATGTGCGGTGTGCGTGTGTTTTGTTTTGAAAGGGGGGTTTTGGATATATCGGGAGCCACGCAGAGTTTTTACGGGGGTCTCGCTACCCAGATAGCGGGCTGGGGGTCAAGGGGGCTAGCAGCCCCCTTGCGGGGTTCGGGGCAGCGACCCGGCCCGAAAATTTTTTTGAGGGGGAGAATGTTGCGGAGTATGTGTATGTGCACATTTGTATACATATGTATATATATACATGTATATATAAATAAAGGGGAAAATGGCATCCAAAGGATGCGTGGGGCAGCACCTTGGGCGCTGTGCGCTTAGGTGCTGTGCGCTCAGGCGCAAGCGCGCCACGTGTCGGCACGCGGGCGCTTTGCGTATGAGCGCTACGCGCAGGTGCGCAAGCGCGCCACGTGTCGGCACGCGGGCGCTTTGCGCACTTGCGCAGGCGCCGCAGGCGCGCAAGCGCGCGCGCCACGTGTCGGCACGCGGGCGCTTTGCGCACTTGCGCAGGCGCGCAGGCGCGCGCGCCACGTGTCGGCACGAGGGCGCTTTGCGCACTTGCGCAGGCGCGCAGGTGCGCACACGCGCGCGCCACGTGTCGGCACGCGGGCGCTTTGCGCACTTGCGCTGCGCGCTGCTAAAACAAATTTCTCAGAAGAGAAATCAGAGAGGAGTTGGACTCCTGAGTGTGTTTTTTTTTTTTGGGTTTAGTGAACGATGTTCTTCTTCCTCCTGTTGCTTGCTGGATCTTGAAGATCAAGAGATATGAAATCTCAAAATCTCTACTTTTTCAGATCTAATGATAGATCCAAGTTCCCCTTTGTGGGTTTTGTGGTGAAAAACTAATTTGTTTTGAAAAAGGAAGAGTAAAACTCTTGATTTAATTCAAGAGAAAGAAGAAGGTTTTGGAACCTTGAAGATGGAAGAAAGAGCTCAGCTCTGAGACTTTTTTGTTTGGAGAGAGAGAAAATTATGAGATATTTTCATTATCTTTGCCTTTATAGGCCATACACTTTACAAATAGCCCCTTGGGCTTCACAAAATGGCATTTTGCCTATTTCATAGCTCATGTGCCATTTCTTTTTGCACATAAGACATGGGCTTTACAAAAATTTGGCTTTATGCCTATTTTTCTTACATTTATCCATAAATAAAATAAAAGAAATGCAACAAAATTATTTATTACAAAATTTTTATCTAGGCATGGGGGAGGTCGGCCGCTTCATGTTCGGGCTCGACCCGGGCATGGGCCCACTGGGTCGGGGCCTGGGCCCACTTGGCTTGGGGTTGACTTGGATTTTGACTTGGTCAACCGGGGTGTAAATTTTTACCCCAACACCTATCCTACCAAGATATCGGTGATCCCTAACCGTGACCGGTTGCGTTCGGATTGGCCGGAGGTGAAAGCAAGCGGCAAGAACGGACGGACAAGGGTCAATAAGCCGGATTTCATAAATACCGTGCTTAAGCACCCTAATCCACGTTGTTGCCGATTGCTCTATCTTTAGTGGTCGAGCTCGGCTCAAAGGATTGAGTAAGGATTTTCTTAATTTACACTATCCTATCTGATCCTAACAAATTTATATTTGCATGTAAATACATAGGTTAGATATGAACAAATTCCGCCCCGCGCATTAACTCATGAAAAAAAGAACCTGAAACGCTCCGTCTCCCTGTAGACGACCCGCAATCAGGACGGTGTCGCTTTCCAGCTATCCGCGATGAGTACGAGTCGTCCGCAGGGAGACGGAGCGTTTCAAGTTCTTGTTTTCATGAGTTAATGCGCAGGGCGGAATTTGTTCCTATCTAACATATGTCTTTATATGCAAGTATAAATTTGTTAAGATTGGATAGGATAGTGTAAGTTAAGGAAATTCTTACTCAATCCTTTGAGCCGAGCTCAACCACTAAAGCTAGAGCAATCGGCAACAACGTAGATTAGGGTGCTTAAGTATGGTATTTATGAAATTTGGCTTATTGACCCTTGTCCGTCCGTTCTTGTTGCTTGCTTTCACCTTTAGACAATTCGAACGCAACCGGTCGCGGTTAGGGATCACCGATACCTTGGTAAGGTAAGATGCCTAACGGAGCGCTTGCGTAAGGTTATGACGGAGTTTAATGGAAAAGATCGGGAAAAGGAAATGGGAAATGAAAACCCTAACTTACAATATCGTATTCTTTTCCTAACAACACATATTCACAAACATCAAAACAACAAAAACAGAGCAAAAGAAAAGATAAACAAAGAAAAGAAAAGAGCATTACAAGTAAGTAAATGACATGATAATAAATTTGCAAGTAAATAAAGAGCATGTAATTAAAGTGCAAGTAAGGAAAGCATGGAAAGAAAAGTGCAAGAAAGTAAAGCAAGTAAGAAAAATACTAGGAACCATAGAACACAATACAAGCTATGGATTCAATAGCCTAAACTTAAACTTGCAAGCTCAATGAAGAGATTGCAAGATCAACTGAAGACAAAGAACCCAAGGGAAATGAAGGCAAAAAAGAAAGGTTTATTCATCTTTAAGTAACGATACAACCCTTGAGATCAATAATCAACTCTTAAACTTGCAAGCTCATTGAAGAGGTTGCAAGATCAAGAGAAAGCAAGGAGCTCAAGGGGACCAAGCTATGTACAAGAGAAAGAACAAAAGAGAAACAAAAGGTTGGACAAAGAATCACAATCCAAGACCCTCTCTCCTTGCTCACTGGTTCTGCTTTTATAGGCTTAAAAGAAAAGAAAACTAGCAATAAAAATATGATGAGGTGGTAGCAAGGGAGGGTCCACAGAAGACTGGGGCATTTTAGAGAAGATTAGGCCGGCCGGCTCAGCCAAATAGGGGATGTGGCTGTCCAAGTTTGGAGGGAACTGTCTCGTATTGGAAGTGTTGTCTTGTGTGCTCCCATATATCATATTGGTGCTGCTAGATTTCTCTAACTTAACATGGTCTGCTCTCTTGGATTTGGAGGGAAACTTGATGCAGCACATCACATCATATCTTTATGCATTAACTACCCATCACTTCTCATGCTCACTTGTGCCATGATTCATGGCAGCCCCATCATGGTCCATGTGCTAAAGAGCATGTGTGCACTTGCATTGTGTTGAACCAAAATATTGTGCACACATTTTATTTGCAAAATCTCTTTGGATATCGGTCGGTTTCCGGTTCCAGTTACAGTGTCGGCTCACAAATGATATATCCGTGATTTTAAGTGTATTTCTAGTATTTTGTCATGGATACCTATAATCTGTATTACTGAGCAAACACTGGTTAATAGCATCAATATATAACAAAATAGATAATGAATGAGCGGTATTAAAATGCAGTTTTCTAAGATGATCACTTCCACCGGTAGCCTCGCCCCCAACGGCCGCCTCGGCGACTTCCCCGTGTGGCACCTCCTTGGCCAGGGGATACTTAGCGCGAAGCTCGTTGATATCGAACCCTGGCGTAGACTCCTTGACGATGTCGAAGGCGCTGTGCCATACGACGGCCGCGGATTCGGCGAGATCGGGGTAGAATTGATCTGATGCCTTATACGCCTCCACGACCTTCGCCGCCCGGCACTCGACAAGCTTCACCGCGTCCAAAGCCACCCGGACATCCCTTTTGAGGGCGTCCCTCGACTTCTTCATCGCATGGTTGAAACCGTTCACCTCCTCCAACTTGGCCTGAATAGCCCGGTTGGACTCGTCCAGAAGCCGATGAGACTCCTTCAGCTTGGAGTTCGTCTGCCCCTCGGTGACCAGACGAGTGTCAAGGAGAGCCGCCTTCTCCTCTGCTTACCGCGGTTGGAGGTAGAGCTCCTCCTCCAACTTGGAGGACTCACCCGCCTTTTTCATGGCTAGGGCCACCTCCTCGGATTCCATAGCGACGAGGAGTGCGCAGTGGTGGAGGACCTGTGGAAAGCAACAAACGAGTTAGAAAGCTCAAACCGAGGAAATAAGACTTGAAAAATCTTTTGAGAAAAGTCAGGAACCGACCTGAATCGCCTCTTATGCTATGGCGGCCACCTAGGCCTTCATGGTCCCCCGGGATATTTTAACCTCGGCCGCCTGCTCCATGTCAGAAAGTAGGTTGTCGGCGACGGAGAGCCCCGAGGGCACCTCAATACAGAAGTCGCCCTCCTACACTGGGGTCCCGGAAGAAGGTGGCCAGGAGACTGTCCGCTTCTGCCTTTTAAGGGGGCTTCGGCGAGCCCAGCCTCCTCCTCTCG
This sequence comes from Agapanthus africanus, assembly GCA_030015575.1. NCBI lineage: Eukaryota > Viridiplantae > Streptophyta > Magnoliopsida > Asparagales > Amaryllidaceae > Agapanthus > Agapanthus africanus. The sequence continues at coordinate 157,868,605 of JASDDO010000014.1, read as the reverse complement.
CACCCGGGGCACCGGGTCCTGTGAGTGCTTATGGCTCCCCCGCGACGTTCTTCTGGAACTCGGGGAGCTATGGAAGGCTTGGACGGTGGAGTTAGCCTCGGGGCCAAGCTCGGACCAGGTTGGGACAAGCTTGTACCCCCGGCATTCTTTCTTTGAGTCTTAGCGGCTAGGGTAGCTAGGATTTTTGCTCGGTCCATGGGCTCTGCAAAATAAGGGGACACACAAACAAAGGGGGGTTAGCGACACTAAAACATCAAAGGAAATTTGGTGAAGTCTAAACAAATCGTCGAAAGCCCTAACTTACCCAAGAAACGTGTAGGACTGAGCCCAGCCCAGCTCAGTGCCTGCTCAGATAGCAGGACATCCGCCCGTTGGATCGGCTCCTACTGGGACACCACCTTCGCTTTGGGGGAAGTCGACTGCTTTGCCCTCAGGCAGTCGGCCCTGTGCCACTGTATAGGCATAGGCCAATTCTCGCCCTCAGGCGGTCCGACGAATACAAACTTCTCCTTCGATTCGTGGATGGAAGAAGGGATGATTACTACCCCTAACCTGGCCACCCCATCCTTACGCTTCTTATACGAAAAATACACCCAGCTCGGCTCATCCTTACTGGTGCCGGAGTGATTCTTATAACAAAGGAAAGAGATAAGGAGAGTCAAACTGAGGGAATACTTTCAAGTTTTAACTGAACCAGAAACCCGAGGAGGATTCTCTACAAGTTCGGTGCTAGCTGGCCCGGGGCAAGGTGGAAACAACGAAGTACCCCACAAACCTCAGTGGGGAAGGGCAGATGCATTCCTGCCCGGAACGCTTCCAGATACAGGGCAATCTCCTTGCCCCGTACCTGATCCGCCCCCTCACCCTCTCTAGCTAAGTTAAGTGAATAGTTATAGGGGATGTGGAATCGAGCCCGATTTTCGGAAAGCTCGTCCAAACTCTTCAAAACGGATGGCGCATCGCGGGTGTTCCCGATACGCACCTTGGGGGCCCTTGTCGCCGCCTGACGGCGAGTGACAGGGGCAACCCTGACTCTAGGGGGCGAACTTGAAACAAAGAACGAAGAAGAAGAAGAAAAACCCTCTTGGCTATCTGAAGCCAAAGAGGAGGAAGACCCACTGAACTCGGCCCCAACAACGAGAGCCTCATCATTCGACTCTATCCTTACTACCTCTATGGACTCCTCGGATGAAGACATAAAACCTGATTCAAAGGAAAGGACTCACCGAGGAAAAATCAACAGAGCATCTGATCTAAATGAAGGAGCGCCGGGAAATGTTTAGTAATGAAAGATAATTTAAGCAAAGTGTCAGCCCTAGGATGGTCCCCTCCTATTTATACACCCCAAAAGAGAACATCATATGGCCCAGATTGATACCCGCCAAAATGAAACGTCGCGGCCGGCGGGGCTCTGCGTAGCGATCGGCCATTGGGGACGTCTCTTCGACTGCAGGAGTCAGAGACAGCCTATCGCCTCCGCCAACCAACGGCGAACACGTGACCCGTACCTCAACTGACGAATCGACTGAAACGGCGCCCCCTCTTTAAAGCGCGATCATTTCACTGATCCGCTGACGCCATCGGGGATATGCGCGAAAATTCAGGCGCACGACGAGACGACACGTGGGCCCAAAGATCAAAACGACGCAGCGACCAAACGCCATACCGTTGCCGGGCAATCCGCATTATGATTCTTGGCGCCAAACCGAGCAGAAGAAAAACCGAGCAGGCCACTCTCGACCCGACCCATGAATAGACAGGAACAAGAGTGGGGGCTAATGATGATGCTCACAAGTGGTATCTCCTCATATTACGACACGTGGCGGATGACGCGTCCCAAAAGCTACGGAGGTGGAATAAATGAATTGCATTAGGGGGGATTCCCCGGGATCCTCCTCTCAAGGAACGTATCCGACCTTTCAGGAGACCTCCCTGAATACATTCCATCTTCACCTAGGAAACTATCAGTAGCTCGTCTCCGAGCCTTCTCAGCCTCCTTGCTCGTCTCCGAGCCGTCTGACATGCCGAGCTTCCTCGGCCTCCCGCTCGTCTCCGAGCTCCTGATAGACCGAGCTTCCTCGGCCTTTCGCTCGTCTCCGAGCTTCTGACATGCCGAGCTTCCTCGGTTTCCACCGATCAATCAAGAGCGCAGATCCCTTACGCCCCGCAACGGCTCCGTGTATATCACCAGGGCGAGATATCCGCCTCCCACGATCCGCGTCCCACGCTAGCATATCCCCCTATTAATGGGCGCATCCCACCATTCAAGACGAGGATAACGCTGGGGCGTAACTGACGGCGATGATCTCATGCCTGCTCGCTCCATGCGACCCCTATATAAACCCCTCTCTCAGACGACTCAGGTAACGGGAACTAATTCCAATACGCCGCTACTCTGCACTTATACCTCGGCACTAACTTGATTGTCGGAGGGTCCTACGGTGGTCACCCACCCCGGGACTTCTTTTCAGATAGCTCGGCGTCCAACACCAACCCATTGAGATCCACACTTAACAACTTCCAAAACAAATCTCAGCCGTCAAAGACTGCCATCACAGGATCGACGGAGGACAACATCTGAAGGAGATCCTAAGCTCCATCAGTTACTCATCGGTTAAATAGCTGCGTAACAACCATAATCCTCTGCAATAAAACTTTTTAACTAACATAGGAGTGTCAAATTATTATTTTTTGAACATAAGAAATAAATAAATAAGAGTGTCATTGGTTTCAAACTTATAAAATGAGAATAAAAATTTGAAGTAGAGGGGTATGTATCTGCATATTTCCTACGTTTCAAATCCGTTACTATTGACGGCAACTCAATCTCTCAAATTATCGTTCTCATTCTCGATTATTATTATTTTTCTAGGTTTTTCTTTGGTGCTTTCTATCTTGCACTTTGTAAAGTGTGCCACAAGAGAGAGATAAAGAGAGAGAATGTAGAGAGCGAGAGAGAGAGAGAGGAGCTAGATAGAGAGACAAAAGAAAGAGATTGAGACCGTACGATGTATTTTTCTTGAGTATGAAGCACCAAAAAAAAAGCCCTATTTCTCTTGTAAAAATCGCCGGAACGATGCAACATAAAAATAAAAAACAAAAAGCAGCAGCAGCCCGTAACTTTGCCCTAATTTTGCTCCTCAAATCCCCAAAACCTTAACCCTAAATTTAATGGCCGATGTTCTTCATCGTCTCTACGTTAACATCGCTCCTCAATTTCTCCCATCTCTACTTCCAAGCTCTCGTCGGTTGATTGATCTCCGAGGAAACGCCAGTTCAGGTGCCGGCCTCGCTTATCGCTCTAAAGGTGCAACGCGTTTCAAGGTAGCCGCTTTCTTTTCTTCACGATTGGTAGGAATTGGGGAAAATCTTAAAGGTTAGATTTTTTGAAACTTTTCCTTGTAATTGTAACGATTTCAAGGAGAATATGGGGAAAATTTGATTGATTGAAGTTGGCAAGTAGCTGATTCTTCTGAATTGCAATGCAAGAACGACTTATCAAACGGCTTATATTAAAATGAAGTACTAAAATTATTATAATCTTATATTAAATTTGATCATGTCATTCTTTGTGAAAAAATGATATAGAATGATTAGGTTTGCCACAATGAAGCCTGAACTTGGGAAATTGAGTGGGAATAGTATTGAGCGAGACCTTAGATAATCTCCCTGAGTCCCATCCAGGCACCATCAAACCTTTTACCAGAGTAATTATTTTGGAATAGGCTGAATAGCAATTATTTATAGTTCGACTAAAATGTCAAATGTATTTCAGAACACTTACCCAGCTATCCAACTGGTAGTAAGGAATATAATGCCCATGCTGTTTACGAGTTCTACCCTTAGTAACCATACTCTAAAAGATTCATGCTCCAAATAATATCTTTTGGGTAAACTTCCCAACCGATCAACAACCCTTAAAAGAGTTAGATCTTTGCTGTTTCATTCTTGGTCTATTTATATTTGAGGCGCTTTAATGTTTGATTTGATAAACTCAGTGTTGTAGAGTGTAATTTTAGTGTAATCTCCATTTGCTATCGAAACTGGTTGTAGAAGTTTGATTTCTGCAGATAAGATCAATATACAGTGGAAATCCTAATTTAAGGTTCTGAGGATTGGATGTTCACTAGAAAAGTTTAAATGAGATTATGTGCTCCGCATCCTTGAATTTTTAAGCCCTCGCCCTGGTGAATTGATATTGATTGCACTCCACAGTCATCAACATATTTGGTTGCTGAGAATTGTGGAAACTCCTCTTTTTCATAGTTTTTTCGGCTAATTTTGATGTCAAGTGAATTTTCCGATCACAGAACTTCGTCAAGACATTCAGAGATCCTTGCTTCATAGCTACTTCATTTGGATGGGAAAATGCACAAGTGATTCAACAATAGGCTTTTATCCCAGACATCTGGATTATCCATTCTCATTCTTCAATTATTATTTTTCTTGTATGAATTGCATGGATGATGATGCAATACAAATACCAGTTCGTAGCCTTGCCTTAATTTACGACTCAAATCCCCAATCCCAAACACTAATTTTGATGACCGATGTTCTTTGTCTATACACTAGCGTTGCTCCTCTATTTCCTCTTCAATCTCTACTTTCAAGCTGTCCTAGTTTAGTCAATATCTGATGCAAGACTGGGTCAGGTGCTGAGCTGTCTTATTGTCCATATATCGCTACTCGTTTCAAGGCACTCTCTTTCTTTTTCTTTTTGATTTGGAAGAATTAGGAAAGTCTTAAAGGTAACAAATTGAAAATTCCCCTCGTAGTATAATTAATTTTGAAGAAGAATATGAGAAAACTTGATTGAAGTAGTTGAGGTTAGAATAGTTGGATGACTGTGGGTAATATAGGAAGGGTGTAATTTAGAGTATATTAGAGGTTTGGTGGTCGTTTTAACTTCCAATTGAAGGCAAGGTCAAAGAGAAATGGTCGAATGGTTAAAGGTCTAACGTTCAACTTAGCACTATTGTTTTTGAATTGGGTTATACTTCTAACCACAAGGTTATCATAGTGCATATTATATATGTGTCTCCGTCATTGTATACGCAGAAGGAAATTTTTTATTGAAATTTCTGAATTCTAGTGCATGAGCGGCATATTAAACAACTTGTATTCAAAGCAAATACTAAAATTTTGGCAAGATCATATATTAAGCTTGTCATGTCATTTTTTGTTGGATACTGTGTCACCGTAAGTCGCTAAACCATTAGCGATTTGCGATTTGGAATGATCTTTCTCAATCATGGAACACTATCGTATTGGATAGGAAGAACTATCGTTTTGGATAGGAAGAATCATCGTTCGGATCTACCCTATTAAGAACTTATTCGCTGGGCATATTGTCAGATTTGTGTTAAATTATACTAAAAATATTTAATTCTTTTTAAATACTTAAATAGATAGCAAAATAATTAAATTATATGTGTATATGATTCATAGATACATGCACACATGCACACACATACATACGATCCGAAAACACATGTTCTAGAGCTATATTTTTTGTTTTGTATAAGTGTATCAAAGAAGATCACCCTTATCGTACTATGTTCCATGACAAGTGGCGTAACATGTTCCATGACAAGTGGCCTCCAATTTAGTTCCACATAGATAATATTGGTTGAACATGATATAGTATGGTTAGGTTTTCTTCCACATCGAAGGAAGAACAAATTGGAACTGGGAATAGTATTGGGCAACAGTATAGCTAATTCCTCTGAATCCCCTCCGTTATGCCTCTTACTTTAGTAGAGTAAGTATTATGTATAGCAACAATTGCTACTTTGCTAGTTCAACAAAATATAAAACATGTTCTAGAACACTTTACCGACTATGGGATATTATCTCCTTGATTTTTACATGAAATATACCCTAAGGAAACCATATTGACTCCATAGGATTCATACAATATCCTTTGGGTAAATTTCTCAACCATCCAAACATCCCCTATAGGAGTGAGATGTTTGTTGTTTTATTCATGGTTTCCTTATATTTAATAATACCGAACTAAAGAAGTTTGATTTAATGATCTCATAGTGGTGCCCACTATAGAAATTGGTTGAAGAATTTTGATTTGTACTGATAGGATCAATATATAGTGGAGTCCTAACTTAAGGCTCTATGGACCTGATGGTCATCAGGCAAGTTTAAGCAGATAGTATGCTCCACATCCTTAACACCCTCCCCCCCCCCCCCAAATATCCTCTTTATTGAATTTATATTGGTAGCATGTCATGTGTCATGTACAGTCAACAAATATTTGGTCCTTGAGGACCATGAAAAGTCCCTCTATTGTCAGTAGTTTCTTCAGCTATGATTTTGATGTTAGATGGATAGCCGGTCGTATAGCTTTGTCAAGTCATTCATGGATTCTACCTTCATAGCTGATCCCATTTCGATGAGAACTGGCATAGACGATACAACAAGCCTTTACCCAAATTTTTAGAGTTGGCTAAATGAATCCTTTCTTCCACTTGTTATATATAATTCCAAGTTAGATATATAATTTGGTGGATGTTTCTACCTAAACCTTGTTTACCCCTATAGGGTTCTGTATTGAACTTACCAGCTCAAATAAAAGTCTTATGAATAGATGTGAGGAAGTTTGATGACACCGATGGTTCCTTGGTAAAAACAACCAACAAAGAAGCACTTAAATGACGATTATGAATAGCCGTCACAAGACTTTCTTTGTAATGATTATGAATGCTTTGTGAGCAGAAGTTTTTCCAGCACAATATTCAAGATGCCTAGATTAGTTGTATAAATTAAAAAAGTTGAGTACTTTACAGTGGGAATCTTTGATTGTAATAATTGTTACAAGGACAGAATGACCCCTTGACATATTTGGTAGCGATTCAGCTAAGGACCAATAAGAGTATTAGAAATCGGGTTTGTATATATTTGGAAACTAATTTGACTCAAAGGTTAGGTAAACCTATTGTGCAGTCTTGGGTAGCCATGACTTTTTATTTGTCTATCCATGTGGGACAAGCTCTGCACATTATATTCCTTTTTATCAAAATCCATGACACACAAAGTAACAAAGCGACACGAATTTTAAGTTTTAACTTCCTTTTGAGGAGTACTAAAACTTCAAATTTCGCATGCAGTAAGTTTTCATTTCCTATTTCTGATACTTCCTTATTGAAGTAAGGGTATAGTAAGGGTGCGCTTGGTAGGAGGTAATCTAGTTGGTAATCTTAGATTACCATGAAATATTATCATGCTTCTTTAAATGTAAAAGATATTCCCGAGAATATAAGATTACCATGGTAATTAAATGACCTCATTTCATGGTAATCTTATCCCAAAATATGTGTCTATCCTATATTACCACGAAATATCCCATCTAACATGAATGAGCCATGGCCATCCGCCGTCGGCCTCCCTCGCCACCCGCTAGCCAGCCGATCCTGCCACCTATCGTCGGTCGTCCGCCGGCCGTTTGCCTACAGCCCGCCACCGATCGGACATTGGTCTCAGACCGGCCCGGCCGGCCGCTCGCCTGCCCGCCGCCGATCGTTCGTCGCCCACCGGCCCGCCGCCGATCGTTCGTTCGTCGTCGGCCCCGCCAGCCGCACGCCGGTCCGCCGCCGATCGTTCGTCGCCGGCCTTGCCGTCATCCACCGGCTCTCCTCCGGCCTCGCCGTTGGTGGGTGTGTGTATATATATATATATATATATATATATATATATATATATATATATATATTAACGGGAATGATTAAAATATACCAAGCACATTAATGCAATATTCCTTGGAATTAGATACCCGGTCATCCCATTTCCAGAAATGCGAGGATTTCCGGTAATTTTCTATTTCTTGTACCAATCGCAATCTAAGTTCTTAGAATACCTTAATTGCGTTTTCTTATTTGACCAATACATTGTACAGTGCAAGAGCATGGCTGTCAATAGTGTCGTGCCGCCTCTGGTCCACACTATGCTGGTGCTGACATGCATAAATGATGCTTCGTTCCAGGCTTATTATTGTTAATTAGGCCTTTCAAAAGTCATAGATATCCAGGTCTTTTAGGTCCATCAAATCATTAGCTTTGATACCATTATTAAGAGATAGAGCTAAGCGCTCAATCAGGAAATCTTAAATATCATAATAATATTTCCAGAACCCAAAAGGGAAAATCATTGATTAGTCTTGTATTAAAAATTATATAACTATCTATATTTTTATCTCCCTGCATGGTTGGGATTAACCCCGCACATTCTAAATTTACATTCCTTTTACCAATTACCAACCACTGTTTAAAATGGTCGATTCTCCCATTGAGCTCCTGGGTGCAAGGCCCATCCTCACAACATTAATTATATGGATCCTAAGTTCCTTTTGCACTATTCCCGCTAGTATCTAGGAAAAGAAAGGATGATTGTTCACTTTTTCCCTTTTTCCGTTTTTTTAACTTTAACTGATTAATAGAAAATGTATTTTAGTTTTAAACAGAAGTCATTTGTGTACTGTTCTAAGTTCTGGCATTGCTATAATAATGCTTTGCACTATGATTTAGGTGCATGCCGTTATTGCTAAGAATGATGGACCAAAGTGGTGGGAAAAGAACGCCGAGGAAAATATGATTGATGTTCACTCTACTCAAGAGTTTATAAATGCACTTAGTCAAGCAGGTGATAAGCTTGTTATTGTTGAATTTTATGGCACTTGGTGTGGCTCTTGCCGCGCCCTGTTTCCAAAGGTAGCTATTATCTTAATTTTTTTTGTCATTAGTGATTTCAACTTACAACCTTGTTTTACTTCATTATGTTGAAAATAAGTAGAACTACCTTTAAGCAAGTTGGCTAGGTTCATATTGGAGGTAATTTATGTAATACATTTTTTCCATAGATAATATTCTTTTGTCTAATTATTTAATGATTGATAACGATTTCTCATACTTTTAATTTTTAAATCTGGTGCTTCATTAAGGATAACATAAGTGAAAACCCATCAAGATGACACGCATTCCAGAGACTTGTGAGTTTTCCATTTAGAAAGACTTATGGGATTGTAGTTTACGGGGGTAACCAGAATTGGAGATAGACCGAAATGGACATAGATTTGGATAGTTAAGAAGGTTCTGGTTAAAAGGGATGTCGTTGTTGGTGTTGAATAGAGAATAGAAGATTCATATGGCTGCCCTCGAAGATTTTGCATAAAGGATTGTTGATGAAACACGGTGGTGATGTACTCGACATGTATGACTGATGGCTACGTAGCATCAACATAAATTATTAGCCTTGTGAAACACTACTCTTCCAATTCCATTTTGCAAGAGGATATATACCTTGTCTTAAATTAACTAACTGAAAATATTCTACATGTAGTTAAGTTAAGGTTTAAAATCTCGGGATTGGTATCTGGCAGTCATATTTCGGATCGGAATCGGCCATCTCGGCCATACTGTCCGTTTTGGATCGGAACTATATAAAATCATTTGACAATTTTTTAAATTGAGATTCTTTGAATATATAGTAAAAACAACTCAATTTGACAAATTATGTAGCAATTAATGATGTCTAAATGGTCGTTTCAACACTTGTTAAATAACTATAATGTTCCATATACATTGTAGTAATTAGTGATGTGACTGATGTCAAATAAATAGTAATCCAATAACATGTTACCAATTAATAAACTTAATACTGGAACTCTACTAATCAAATGGCAATATAACTCAATTTCGAACTTAAAAAGAATCAAGAAATATTGTTATTGGCATAATAATATGAGAGTTCCTACTACGTATATATAGTAGGTGTATTAGACCACCTCTCTCATTACAGGCAATGTGGGACTAAAAACTAAACCTAATTATATTCATAACACTCTCCCGTAAGCTGGAGTATAGATGTCAATCATGCCGAACTTGGATAGAAGACGTGTGAAAACCGGTCGAGGAAGCGGTTTTGTAAGGATATCTGCCAGTTGAACCGAAGGGGAAACATGTTGGAGTGCAACTACCTTGTCTGTTGCATTGCCACGAATGAAGTAGCAATCTTGATATACTTGGTCCTCTTATGAAAAATTGTATTCTCAACAATATGGATCGCGATCTTGTTATCACAGAAAAGCGTAGTCAGAAGAGAAGAGAGAACCCCAGATCTGTCAGGAGTGAGATAAGCCATACCAACTCAGCAACTGTATGCGCTGTAGATCTATACTCGGTCCCTGCAGAAGAACGAGCCACTATATTATGCTTCTTGCTCCTTCACGTGACTAAGTTTCTTTCCATGAAAGCACAATAGCCACTAGTAGAACGACGATCATCAATGGATCCCGCAAAGTCGGCATCTATAAAAGCCGTGAGCGACAACGTAGATGATGGTTTGTAGAGAAGACTCTGACCTTGAGAATCTTTGATATATCTGAGAATATGCTTAACTGCCTTGAGGTGGGAGGTCAAAGGACTCTTCATATATCGACTCACTCTGCTAACGGTAAAGACAATGTCAGAACGAGTAACAGTCAGGTAAATAAGTTTCCTAACAAGACGTCGATATCGTCCTGGGTCAGGCAGTGGAAGATCCGAGTGAGAGCTCAATCAAGATAGCTTGACTGTGGAATCCATAGGAGTGTCTGCTGGTCTACATTCCAGAAATCCTGTTTTAGATAGAAGATCGAGTGTATGCTTACTCTGAGAGAGCTGTAATCTACCAGAATTCCGCGACACTTCAATTCTAAGGAAGTATATAAGTGGCCCAAGGTCCTTGGTATGGAAGCGTGAAGACTTGTTCTTTCACTTTGGAGATACAACCAGAATCATTTTCAATAATGATAATATCAACATATACCAGCACAATCACCATACCCTGAGAACGACTGTGTAAAGAGTGATGCGTCGACGCGACTTCGTTTAAAGCTAATCTGTTGTAGGACCGTACTAAACTTTTCAAAACAGGCACGCGGTGACTGCTTCAATCCATATAAAGATTTATATAGGAGACAAACCATAGACTCCCTCGGTCGCTTAAAACTTGGAGGCTGCGCATGTAAATAGTCTCTGAAAGATGGCCATTAAGAAATACATTCTTTGCATCAAGCTGATGGAGTGACCATACCTTAGAAACAACCAAGGATACAAGAATATGAACCGGGGTCAATTTGGCAACTGGCGAAAAAGCCTCAACATAATCCAAACCATACTGCTGAGTAAAATCTTTGGCCACTAATCGAGCTTTGAGATGGTCAATCGTCTTATAAAAGACCTATCGACAGCCGACAACCTTCTTATCTGAATGCGGAGGTACCAATTTTCAAGTCTGATTAGAGCGCGGTGCGGTAAACTCTTTTAACATAGCTTCATGTCAACCTGGATGCCGAAAAGCTTCCTGAACAGAGGAAGGAAGAGTGATGGCAAACAAGAAAGAAAGAAACTGACGAGCAGATGGTATCGGTCTATAATAGAAAACAAAGTTAGAAATCGGATGTGTTGTAGTACATGAGCGTTTACTCTTGCGTAAGGCAATAGAGAGATCTTCTTCTGAAGGCAACGGTGGTGGAAAAGCATGATCAGTGGATTATATCAAAGTACCTGTAGAAGAATCGTTAGGAGTAGAAATGGTGGGAGAGGTGGAACTTTTTGGTCATGACAGTGATTCACCTATGGACAGGAGACATGCTTAAAACTACGGCGCATAGGTCGAACATACGAATCAAGTTCCGAGGAAGGTAGGTGAGGAACAAGGACAATAGAAGTGGGGTTCTTGACAGGTGGTGGAAAATATTCATGATCTTCTAAGGAGGTCATATCACATGAAATACAAACTTTAAAAGTGGCGGGGTCAAAAGCAAATATATCCTTTCTGGGATCATGAATAACCTACAAACACCATACGGATAGCCCCAGAATCAAGTTTGTCTACCTGAGGATTTAGAATATGATAATAGCATAGGCAACCAAACACCTTAGAAGAAATAGGAAAAGGCCTGCCATGTTGAAACAACAGAGAAAGGGGACTGGTTGCGTAGGATCGGAGAAAACACGCGATTGATATAAAAACAGACAGCTAAGACCGCAAAATTCCACAATCGTTTAGGGACATGCATATGCAAAAGAAGAGAACGAGCCACCTCAAGCAAATGTCGGTTCTTCCATTCAGTAATCCCATTTTCCTGAGGAGTATAATATGAAGTTTGATATAATATGCCATGTATCTGACAAAATGCAGTAAAGTCCGTGCTAATATACTTCTTAGTATTATCTGAACGAAGAACATTTATAGAAACACCAAATTGATTAGTAATCTCACTTACGAATATTTTAAAGGTAGACAAAAATTCAAACCTATTACGCAGAAAATACAACCAAATCATGCGTGAATAATTATCGATTAATGTTACAAAATATTTATAACCAAATACATTAGGGAATTTAAAAGGACCCCAAATATCGGAGTGACCTAAAGAAAAAGGTAAATCATGTCTTTTATTAACCGGAGAAAAAGAGGAGCGGTGGTGTTTAACAAGAATATAAGATTCACAACTGAATTCTGATAAATTAAGAGAAGGTAGTATAGTACATAAAGAAAAAAAAGGAGGGTGACCAAGTCTTCAATACTGCTGGATAGTACAAACAACTGCAGGCGTACTGGGAAGGTGATTAACGCAGTACAATCCATTCAATTCATGTCCCCACTAATCCGTTGCTTCGTCAGAAGGCCCTGTATCACAAAGTGGGATGGATAAAATATTACGGAGCAGTTAGAATCATTTGTAAGCTGACGAGTAGAAAGCAAGCTTTGTTTTAAAGACTACATAATCAAAGTATTTTCAGATGTAAAGATGAAGTGATAGAACAGCAGAGCCAGAAACATGTGATATTACCATCAATCGTGAAACTAACTTGTGAGAACTAGAAACAAGATCATACGGTCTATCACGAGACATGTGTTGTGAGGTGTCAGAATTAGCGACTCACGAGTTAGAATGAGAAAGGAACGACATACTTGATGGAGTAGAAACGTTGGTAAGAGTTACAGAAGAGATGAGACCACACAACTGGCTCCACTCAGCACCGGATAAAGGTAAATGACCGGCATAAGAGGAAGGTCGGTCAGTAGCAACTGGTATGAATATCTGGTGAGCTGTAGGTGTATCATCAGGGCAATCATGCTTCTCCCAATACCAGTCTTCATGATAATTGTGCCGCCGCAATAAGCACAATAAAAGCTGACACGACCACGTCCATGGGAGCCACGACCACGAGCAGTCATAGGGGGCGACCATGCGATGCCCCACGGCCACCAGAGACAATCAAAATCCATGATGAACGGTGCAGAAGTAAATCACGGGAGAGAGAATAAGGTTGTCTAACACCCAAGCGAGTACAAGAATAGCAAGACGATCTAATAGATCATTGTCAGTAGCCGAGAGAAGTGGAGACGAGTGAGGAAGTGGCGTGTGATGTTAGTGATGAAGAGCGGAGATGAGAGGGCTTCAATAGCATGAAGGAGGGAGCAGATCGCGGCCACAGATCTAGAACATGAGCGAAGACGAGAGGTGGCTGGTGGCAGGAAGCAAACGGTGGAGGTGTGGCATGGTTCGGAGCAGGGTGCGGCGTAGTGTGGAGCAATGTGTTGCATGGTGCAGGTGCAGAGCAGGGTGCGGGTGCAGGTGCAGGCGTGGTGCAAGGCGGGTGAGAGAGGAGGAAGCGAGGAGGCAGCTAGGGCAGATGAGGCGGCTAGGGTTAGGGTTTGGGAAAGAGGGTTTTGGTTTTGGGAAATTAGGGTTTCCTCTCAATTCTTTTTAAAACTCTGATACCATGAAAAGAATCAAGAAGAAATATTTTTATTGGTATAATAATATGAGAGTTCCTATTACATATATATGGGAGGTGTATTAGACCACCTCTCATGCTACATGCAATGTGGGACTAAAAACTAAAGCTAATTATATTCATAACATAACTATCATTATCGGTATCGAAAATCGTATGGTCATTTTTTGTATCAAGTTCGACCGTCATGCACCAGTCGAAATTTTAAACCCGGTTTAGATATGTCTTGTTTTTTTTCCCACATATGCGAATGACAAGGTTTAAAATCTTGATATTGGCGTCGCCGTATCAGTATCAGTTTGTCACTTTTATGATCTGAATTGGCCATCTCGGCTATACTGGCCGCCGCGGATAAGAAAATATCGAATTTTATTGTGTTTGGCAATAAAGTAAATAACTATAAAACTCTTGAAATAAATAGTAAAAGCAAACTATAAACAATTTGGCACATTCTTTAGCTATTAATGATGTCTGCAATGCTTTTTTTTGGTAAAAATAATTATAATTTTATAATATAATGAATGATGTCAACTAAACTGTAACCCATTAATAAACCCCTCAACCATTAATAGACTTAAGGGTGATTGTGCAAAACACCGCTATAGTTTACCCCGTGTGGCTCTTATACCCCTCAAGTAATTTATTCGCACAAGCATCCACTCTACTCATCGATCAAAATCATAAAAAAATGCTCGAATTCGACTCTAAACTACAAAAACAAACTCTAAATCAAAATTAGACAATCATTTGATTTATTTAGAATTGAATGTGAGCATTTTTAGGATACCGATTGATGATTATAAGGGGTGTATTTGCTAGTAAATTACTTGAGGGGGTGGGTATACGTGCTACATTGGGTAAACTACAGGGGTGTTCTGTCATGTTAACCCTAAACTTAATACTTGAACTTAACCGAATGGTGGATCCAATATAACTTGGTATCAGAACTCGGATGGTCATTTTTTGTATTGGAATCAGCTATCTTGGATTAGGATTGGCCGAGATTTCAAACCATGGTGAAAGGGCCTACCAGTATGCTTTCCAACATTTGATGTACCATGCATATTACTTACAATGTTAGGAAAACTAATAAGCGATGGAAGTTGAATTCAGTATGGTGCCTTATTTCAGTAGTCTCAGGCTTTCCGCATCTACGGTATCTGTGTGAAGTACACCGGCCTTAAAAAGTACAATAACTGCCTTAAATGCAACTATCTAGTTTTTGACTTCAGTATGGTGAATTCAGTATGGTGAATTCAGTATTAGTTGAATTCAGTATGGTGAATTCAGTATGCTAGCTGCTGTACTCCATGGTAAAACAACTATCTAGTTTTCAAGCATTAGTTACTTATTATGTTCGATTTCTCATTCATTACCCTTCAAGAGTAACATTTAATGTATTTAGGCTAATTTCACTAGATTATACTTTAACTCTTAGAATTTTTCAAATAACTGCCTTAAATGCAAGCTCCCTTAAAGTGCTACAATCAAGGATTTCTATTGAAAAAAATCCTTTAAAACAAAGGCTAAGAGAGTTTACTGTAATAAATAACTTTAAAGCAGTTTAGTGAGAAGCAACAATAAATAAGGGCGGTTTAGTGATACTTGGTCTATATTATAACATTTTAAAATGCCATACTTTTAAATCTCATGCCTCAACGATCATTTCCAAACCTCAAGACGAAGTCCATTTATTTATCGATATCTAAACTGTTGTAACTTCACAAAGGGGTTAGCGCTTAGCTTAATAGATAAACATTTGTTTTCCGAATCCAAAGATTTGGGATAAAGGGTTTCTGGTATTAAAACTATTCTGATCTTTGGTATTGGTAAGGTAATGGGAATTTGACACCCTTCTTTCTCATATTAAGGGTATGTTGAAAGCTTGTGTTGATGTAGAAGTTTTTCACAAGTTGGCATGTATAGGAAGTAGGAACTTTCTATGCCATATAAGGGTTATATCAGATTTGTGGCTGTTTGTGCTTTTTGTTCAGCAAGTTTTCCCCAGTTCCTTTTTTTTCTATTGTTGTAGTTTTTGTTGATGTTATAGGAGGTGCTGGGTGAGTTGGTTGATAATGAGCATGCAGATGTTGCGAGGATCATTATATTGTTGCATTTCATCACCACCTGGCAAGAAATTAGTGTCAAAATAAGGAAGAAATTACAAAACATTTTTGGCCTTCTTACCAATTGATTCAAGTTTTTGATACGTGTTGTAAACTTATGATCCATTATATCCCCCAACGCGCAAATTTCCCTCTATTTGTTTACCTACGAGCTTATTTAAAATGCTAGCCAGGGACCTCAGCAGGAAGTTCAAGCCAAAAAAGAAAGAGGTTATTTAGAATGCTATATATTGTTTTACTTGGACATAGTATCCAAATTCAAGTTCTTAGCAGCAGTTTACTTAGGAAAAAGCTTTCTATCTATAATGCTATAACTGGACATTGAGTATGTCTACATTTTCATATTTATCTGTTTATTAACTTCTTATCATTCACCAAATTTCATGTGTGTGTGTGCGCGCGCGAGAGAGAGAGAGAGAGAGAGAGAGAGAGGTCAACCATACTAATCTGTAGATCCTGTCTGTAAAATGATAGTCCTATATCGGTTATGATCTTGACTTGCCATCGTTTACATAAACCGCCTACATCTTAAGTGTCATCAAAAGTCTTTAATTGTATTCTCCAGATATTAACTCTCTCATTTATGTCTTATATATCTGTTCAGAAGGTATTGCACTTCACACAAAAAGATTACCGTGTACACTGTGATTCTTAATATGGCCAAATGCAAATGCATAGGTGTACTACACATAATTTCTATTGTTGTCGTTTCGCAGTGTCTCAATCTAAAAGTTCAGTCATTAAACACTTTATTTACCTTCCAGCTCAATGGCTCGGTGTCTAGATGTATATCTTTGCCATATTTATATTTTTTTTTCAACCTTTTTTTTTGTCGGCAACATTCCATATTTCCATTGTAATTATATAACCTGGAAGTCACACATGATATTTTTTTTTCGGAATATTTTTCAGCTTTGTAAAACAGCTCAAGAGAACCCTGATATTATATTCTTAAAAGTTAATTTTGATGAAAACAAGCCAATGTGCAAAAGATTGAATGTGCGGGTGCTTCCCTTTTTTCATTTCTACCGTGGTGCTGATGGGCGGTTGGATGCTTTTTCATGTTCCTTAGCTAAGGTAAGCAAATTTCCTATTTGCTTCTTAAACGTTGATTGTTATAGTTTAAATATATAATCACAACTTAGCAGGCAAATTATATTGTTTATAGCTAAAACTAAATGTCAATTTCTTCTAATCATGGTTCGGATTTCGGATTCTAGGAATTAATATGGGTTTTGGTCTCTTTTCTGGTGACAGCATTGGGAATTTCTGTTGTTTCAACTTGTTTTATTTCTGAAACATCGGAGTAGAGTATTGATATCCACGAATTAGAAAGTTAAAGTTAATTGTAAGTGGGGAAGTTTATTGAAGAGAAAGTTATATTTTGTCAGTGTGTTAGAATTGTGCATGGAATAATTACAGTCCTTGGCATATGAGGTTATTTTGTGTTTAAGAGGGTTTTCAATTTCGGCTTTTTTATATAAAAAATGAGAAATTGCATCCAAAGGCTTTCCCTTTAAGGATTTGAACCCTGGATGTCATCCTTTGCTTTAACCCCACAGAAAACTCCTGCTTATAACGATATTTTATTTTAGTGGGATGTGGACTTAATATGGAGCAAAAAGTAAAAGTAGCACGTTGGATGAATCTGGGAGCGTGTACTTTGATGACTGAGGACTTAATTTAGAAATGTAAAGTTAAATGTTTTACCTTGGAAAGATCTGAGAGTTGTAAAAGAAAAAAAGGATAACTCTATGAATAATGAATTAGGTTATTTGAGACATTTTTGTTCTTTTGTTGGTGAACTAAAAGTTTGCATTATGCCTAAACTAAGGTGAATGAAAATTATGAAATATGAACTGACAATCAATACTACAAAGATCAGGAGTAGCTAGGCAAGACCTATAAAACATTGAAGACAGTTGACTGAGAAGATATCATGAAATCACATGCCTGGATGATACATGAGTATTAAGATTTAACAGTTTTGAATATTTATAAAGTAGGTCTATGCAAATACATGATGGTGATAACGACATAATGTTAATGACCACTGTATATGGTGACATACAATTTAAATTATATACCCTTTCCTCAACAATTATGCTTTATCATGATTGGAAGTCGAGCCTTTCTGTTTTAAAATGTTATTTGTTTCCTTTCATACAGTTGAACACAAATGGAGAAATCGAACTAGGATTTTAGTCTAATGTTGCTGCTTGTCTAATGTGGTTGAGAACTAAAACATTGATCGGTTGTTGGTGGATGAAATAATCAAATGTTCTCCTTGAACTTCTGTGTAAACTGGTCAGCTACAAATTTTCAGAGCTGTAGGTGTAAATATAAACACGTTAATTAATTGAAATTTTAATTTTCTGGATTCAAATCTCACCATGAACTCTAAATAAACAAAGTGCAAAGCAACATGTATTGTTGTATTATTGGACGATAATTTGGAAGCACGGACACTTCTATTTGTTCGCCGTGTCCGTGTCCGACACGTATTGAACACTTGGACACTCGAACACTCTGTTGGATGCCGTGTCCACCTAAATTATACATGTCCGACATTTCTATATAGTGTAAGGAGTTGAAAAATAAGAACGTGTATGTGCATGGACTACTTTGATATCTTGAATACAAGATTATAAAAAATTTCAATATCTTTCATGTTGGACTAGATCTAGGAGTAAAAATTCAAATTGATGCAAATGATGTTGGGTCTATGAAAGTCGGTTCCAATTAAAAAGAGTTAATATTTTGTTTGTTTTTACTATAGTAATTTTATTCCTGTGTGTTTTATCTCTGTTTTTATATATGTATTTGTTTGTGCTTAAGAACACCTATAAATATAGTCTTGAATTATTTTTCTTGTGTTTCTTTTCATAGTTTATTTATATTTTGTTATATATATACATATATAAAAATATATAAAATAATATAGTCGTGTCCTCGTATCCTCTTTTTTACAAATTTACCGTGTCCTGTATCCATGTCAGTGTCGGCACCCTATTCATGTCCGTGTCGGTGCTTCATAGGATGATACAAAACAATTCTTGGTCCACAATTCACTAGATTAAGAGTCTTGATAAATTGGTATCAATGACTGTATTGTCTTGTTTCAAAAAAAAAAAGAAGACTGTATTGTCAAGCACAATTTTTCAGATAAGTTCATGGCTAATCATACAAAAAATAAATCCATTTGTACAGACAATGCAAGTAATGAGCCGTCAAATGCTTCTAGTTTTTGTTTCTTCATTAATAAAATAAAAGGTATTTCAGCGACAAAAGATTTATTATATTTTTACCTTAATTGTTTTTACACGATTTTCTTTAATAATCTCGTTAATTTACTATTCACGAGCTATTCACATTTGTCATATGAACTCTTGCATCAGTAAGGAACACATGCGCATGGACTTGCCGCATAAGTTGGATCAGTTGCCCATAATTTTAGCCTCGTTTCCTCCACCTGTGAGTCAATAGTGATTCTTAATTAATAAAGTATAAATACATGTATGAGTCAATAACCTCGTTTCCTTCCTTTAGTAACATTAAAACAAGTTCAAGCATAAATAAGTATAACTAACAACAATGCCTCATATTGTCAGGCTGATGATTTCTTTGGTGTAAATACGTGCAGTTTCAGAAGATAAAGGAAGCTATATCGACGCATAACACTGCCAGATGTAGCATTGGGCCCCCTGTAGGTGTGGGCGATCTCGATCTTCTTGATTCCTTGACCTCGCAGGAAAAGCCTGCAGAAGCGAGTCCTCGATGATGGTCTCTCAACTTCATTATTTGGATTTTTAATCCTACTCTTCATTTGTATCATGTAGCCATTCTTACATCACAAATCATATTTGTACCATATGCAATTTGATACAATTGTATTTTACTTTTGTATGAAGCCAGCAACTTGTCTATATTGAATTCTGTTGCTTTGCTTGATCTGACCTTGAATGAACTTAATGAATTTTTTTTTAATCTCTAATTTTTCATGCTGGACTCTTGCCAATTACATTTGCTCTAATTGATATAAGATTATTTTTGTATCACTCTTGTAAATTTGTTAGATTGATTTCAATGGCGATTTTGCTTGCGTCTAATTAATTGTGCAAAACTTCCTTGTAGTTTGCCCCAGTGGCATTTATACCCCTTTAAAGTGATTTAGAAGTTTGCCCCATGGCATTTATACCCCTTTTAAGCATAGTCACCTAATTCGTGATTATTCGCTGAATTTACAAATAATTTACGAATTTTTGATCAGCCGAATTAATAGTCGGGCCGAATAATTCCTGAATTATTCGTGAATTATTCCCGAATTATGTGAAAAACAGCAAATAATTCAAAAAACAGCAAATAATTACCGAATCTTTTCCGAATACTTGCCGATTTTTTCCGAATAATTTTCCGAACCCGAATTTTCGATCTCGCCGAATTATACCCGAACGACGAATTTATGACTATGCTTTTTAGTAATTTAGTTGCACAAACTAGAGATTTAAAGGGATATAGATAATTCGAATGGAATTTGTATTCGTATCCTATTTTTATCAAGTACAAATATGGATTTTTATCTCCGATCACTATCCGTATCCGTATTTGTATCCGTCCCGATAATTAGATACAAATATGGTAACATATATATTTCTTCCGTATCCGTATTCGATTTAATATCCGATTTTTTAATACTATGTATGAATATAATTTTTATGATATTTGTTTTATATCTGTATCCATATCCGTATTTGTATCCGTCAATGACTGCCGGATAGAGATATGCTCATACCTATAACCAATCCGTTCATATCTCTAGCACAAACACCTTCTCAGCTTATCGATCGAAACCTGAAACTTCTTGAATGCGACTCCAAATAACAAAAACAGGTTCTAAATCAAATATTAGATAATAATTTGACTTGTTTAAAACTCAATTGCGCATTTCTTTCAAGGTTTTGATTGGTGAACAACATTACGAAAACAAAAAAAAACTAAATATAACCGAACAGCCAAAGCCATCAGTGAGTTGAAAGGCTCAAAGTCCTACAACTTAGGAACATAGAAAACCCTTTTTAGCCATCAAATTAATTTGAAACAATATATTCCAAAGAGTTGTAGAATTTCATGTGTGCCCAGGAGGTGCGTTTGTGATTTGTGCATGGATGCATTGTGTGTTGTACGCATATATAAAGGGTTTCCGACAGTGCAAACCAAAAAAACAAACTTATTATCTATAATTAAATTTATTCATTTGTAGCCTTTTCTTGTCCGAGTCAAAAGAAAAAAAACGTTTTCAATTTACTTGGACTTCAGTTCATTCTTTCCAATTTGACAAGCTGCTGGAAAACTAATTAATTGGACAAGGAATACTTGATTGATTTTTGTATCCTGATGTTTGAACAATTTTATCCAACCGGACATGTTTATCCATGGTAAATTGCAAAAATGTGTTCAACTTCCATATTTTTTGCTATTGATATCATAAACTTTTACAATTAGCGATTGACACCATAAACTTTTTTTGCAGTTCATTTTTTTGCGATTGATACAATGAAATCACATGGTAGTAATTTGCAACCCGAACCCGAGGTGGTAGTTCATGATAGCAATCTGCTATAAAATTAGCTCATGGTATCAATCGCAAAAAACGTGAAAGTTCATGGATGCATTTTTGCAATTTAACCTGTGTACCCCATTGGTTTGGCTTAAAGAAATAAATAAATAAACATAGAAAATTAAAAAATAATTATGGCCAGTCAAAACTATTATCCCATTGATATATCCATTACTATCCAAAATTTATTAAATGCATGGTTTGTATCTCCACTATTCGGAAAAATGGAAGGTTCGAACGGTCTACATATATTGATGACTTCAATATTTTTCTCTTTTATCATAATAAAAAAAGAAAGAAAATGAAATATTTCATGTCAACAATAATTACTTGTTTTCCTCTCTATATTTGTTTCTCTCTGTTCAACTAATCGGTCCTTTTTTAGTGTGCATGCCATGTGCTAAAAATCTAATCATCTTCACTATTCTAAGCAAAAGGGGCTGAGGCACTCTCACATCATTCAAATAAAGTTAGAAAAAATCTTAATTCTAAGACGGTCGGTTGTTGACTGTTTTGATAAGAAACTTCTGTAGAATCAACAAATGTAAAAATCTCAAAATAGCTATTAAGATTATTACGATTCACATAATCTTCAACAAGTTAATGAATTTGAAATGAATGTCGACTCAATTTAATGTTATAAAGCATTGTTGTATTTGATTTACAAAATTAATAAAAAAAAATTGTTGACATTTCAGTAATATAATCACATGTATCGCACGTGTCAAAACACTATTTATATGTGGAATTGAAGAACGAAGCTAGTACGAAAAATTAGGCTTGATTTCAAATAAGAAAGAGGGAGCTCTTGTCATTTTCTCGATAAATACCATGTATCTTATACTTTAAGAAAATGAAACAAAATTCTCCGCATTCATACAGTATAAGCCAAAGAAAAACGAAAAACAAAAGCTGGTCAAAACTGACGTGCAATTAATTTGCCAAAATAGATGCTCAACTGTTTGATTGTGGGCCAGGGAGGACTGCTCTGGTGACGGCCTCTTTCAACGACTGCTCGTCCCAATCACTTTCCTGTCAACATCAAACATTAATTTAATCCAGCCACTATTATATAGTTAGCTACTTTATTAATTAATTAATTAGATAGACACCTCAGCTTCAGCCATGGTCCATTTCTTAATCTATATATAAAAGATTACTAATTAAAAGGAAACTTCTCAAGACTTTCTTAAATTATAAGCATAAAAGTTATAACCATATTACATATGCAAACATAATTATATTTTTTGGTGGTCTTGGCAGGTCATAACTCAATCTTTACTCTTGAATTGGTGATCTTGTCAACATAAAATGTATGAATTAGTTAATTAATTAATTAAGCACATGGTGATTGAGTAATTTGAGTTTAAGAAGTGGGAAGTTTGTGTTAACCCTTACCAGGAACTGTATGAATTACTTTAAAACAAAGGCTAAACAAGAACCCCCTCAGTTTTGATGGGCTTAAGTTGGAAAAGGAAAAGAGAAAAATAGGAAAAGAAAGAAAGAAAAAGTTGCACATTGCCCACTATTCCAAGTACATTTAGCTTTTATGAATATTTCATTTTAAAAGTACCCCTAGAAAAAGATGTTATATACTTACAATCATTTAATGAAATAATTTATGTCAGCAAAATGATTGAAGTTAATTTAGAGAGATTTTAAAAATAGTACCCCTAGTTAACGAAAATAACAACGATTGTTAGGACCAAAGGGGTAAAGTGAATTAAGCTTTTAAAAATTAAGGGCAATTTACCGCTAGTGGGGCAAAAGTGAAGGATGTTTCTTGCTATCTAGAAGAAGAAAGTAAAGATGCATTAAATTTTTTATTAACCGTCTTATGAATCTAAAGTAGAACTGGGTTGTGTCACCCTAATTGGCTAACTATAAGTTATAATATAATTCTATAGTGATAGTGTGACAGATATATAACTGGTTTTACTTATATTATATTGATAGGTTTAAGCGTGAACACATATACCATGCATGCCTTTATAGAGGTATATATCTTTCTGATCTTATTAGAAATTACGAAAGGATGATTTACATATCTCTTGCTTAATATATAGTACACGAAAAAATTCTAAAGAATACTAAAATATCATGATAAAATTAAAATAATATATGTTAGCATTTTTAATATATGATTATATCTATGTGGTAGATGGTATTATTTTTATGAATATACATGGTCTTTCAAGAAAAAGGTTGCTAATATGCATGTTAAATAATTTTAAGTGGATAGGAAAAGCATATACGTACATGTCATAGATAAGCTACTCATGCATATATATATATATACACACACACACACATACAATTTCAAGGACATAGAAAAAGGTTTCTAATATATATATATATATATATATATATATATATATATGCATTTTAAATAATTTTTATGGATATGGAAAAAGCAGAAGTTAATTGGTGGACTATTCAAATTAATACCCAAGCAGTCAACTTTGGCATTCTTGTTTAGTGTGTGTGTGTGTGTATTGACCTAATCCATTCTTCATTACGTACTTTTTGTCTTTTTGTAGTATCTGTGAAACTTCATATCTATGTCATAGATAAGCTAGCTAATCATGCATGTTATTCTAAATCCTAAGGGGCTGTTTGGTTGCAGGATTATGGAATTTGGATTACAAAAATAGTACGGTTGAAATTTCTGGATTTGGTAATTTGTTGTTTGGTTGGTTTTGGATTCCTAGTATTGGATTTGTAGATCCTTGTAATCTTTGTTTGGTTGGTGGAAAAAAATAGGATTTGGATTTGAGGATTTTAGAGAGAGATAGAGAGAGAGAGGATTGTTAAATAAATAAAGTGCATGGGTCCCATCTAAAAGTACAATGAATAGTGCCAAATCCTTGAGAATCCTTGAAAATTTTAAGGATTCATGAATCCTTCTTTTGTGGTGGGCCCCCATAAAAAACAAAGGAATCCTAGAAATCCTAATCTTGCAACCAAACACAAAATTGTGGAATTCTAGGATTCCACAATCCAAAATCCAAATCCAAACCCATAATCCTGCAACCAAACAGGCCCTAAAGTACACCAAATGCTTAATTAATAGATATAAGCTCATGTAAATTAAGTTGGAACAAATTAAGGCTTACATATTAATATTGTCTTTTTTTAGTAAAAAATAGAGCAAAGAGAGTTCTCATTAGTGTGTAGAAGTTAATGGTTATAGCTAGCGAGAGAAATAAAGTGAAATGGTTAATATGACATAGAATTTTCGCCTTTTTTTAGTTGTAAAATGGAAATGAAAAGGAGAGAGTAGCTTGTAGTAAAGTATTTTTCCATTTTGGTTTTTAAGGTGTTCCCATTGTGACAATAGAGATATAATTCTATCTTGAAAGAGCAATATATAAGATCAAATTAACTTCAACAAAATGTTCATACATACCTGAATTTGTAGGCCAAGGCTTAATCTTGCATGTTGCGGAAAAAATGTATCGGCGTTCACCGAAACCAAGCTAACAAATCCCATCTCTTTCAAGCATTCAAGAACACGAAGAAGCAACTCGTTCATCTCAAACTCGACCCTAACCGTTATTCTAAGCGTTATGTTTTGCGTTTGAGACGTTGATTCAGGTGCGCTTATAATCTCAACTTCTACACTTTCATTGGAATCACCAACTTCTGTTTCATCAGGTGGAAGGAGTTGCAATTCAAGCCTTTGATTCCTCTCCTCTAGCTCGGAAATTTGCGCTTTCAGATTTTCCACATAGGCTTTTGTGTTGTAAAGAATCGATGCCTTGTCTTTCTGTGGGACATTAATATGGTATCACAGCTATATATCAAGTTTATATCCAAAATCGTGTGTTTCTAAAAAGAAATTAAAAGCTCTTGGACTACATATTACTGCTCATAACAACTGATCAATAACCACCACTTCATCAAAATTATATCTATCAGAATAATTTTAGCTACTAATTAACTTTCCTTCATCTAGGTGAAAAGACAATATTGTTTTTTTCCATGAAATTATGACTAACTTGTAAAGGTAAAGACAATATTTTTTTTTTCTTTTTAAACTAGTGAAACAAAATCCAAAATAAACTAGTGCATATAATATTTCTGTTAAAATAGGGTGTTGAGAATAGTCGCACGTTGAGAAAATCATGAGTTTCATATGAGTATAAAATATAAATGGAGACACACAAATTGGTTTAAGCTTTTTGCACTACTACAATATCCACTTGCCTTTTCGTAGGGACATAAAATAGCTCCGTAGGCCCAACATATCTATCGAAACCTGATTGGATAAAAACCTAGATATGTTGAAAGCCCATGCGTGCTCGTGTGTGGGCCCAACATCCTAAACTTTTAACACGGTAGCATAGTTATACTAGTTGAAAGATGCAATAGCGAGCGACAAATTTTGTACACCACCAAACGAATTTTCCCTCTTGCTATAATATTCAATCGGGAATAATCCATTTCTAAGGGTGAAAGAATACACTATTGGCAATAGTCGCATTAGCAACAAAGGCATAGACGGATCCACAAGGGCCCCAGGTTCAATTGACCCTACTGAAATTCGGTGCCATGGATGCTGATGAGGGGTTCCAGCCTTGAGTAAGGCTTTTTAGCATAGAAGAATAAGATTTTTCAGCTTTAAATAAAAAAATTTAACCCCACTGAACCATGCCCAATATAACCCAATGTATTTTTTACCCCACTGAACCATAATCCTGCCTCCGCCACTGAACAAAAGCAATAGCGAGGAAACATTGCAAAGAGACACTACGGGCAATAATCGCATTAGCAACAAAAGCAATAGCGAGAAAACATTGCAAAGAGATGTTCACCCATAGAAATGGTTTATTGCCCAAAGAATATTAGCAAGAGCCAAAATTCGTTTATTGCCGAAAGGATATTAGCAAAAGGAAAAATTCATTTGATAGCGTACACATTGCCGAGGAAAATTAGTCCCTCGCAAATGTTGCCCCTCGCTGTTGCATCTCTTTCTGCTAGTGCTAGCGGATTTGAGTGCTTAATAGCGTCTTTGAGAAATTGAAAATGGGAGAATTCGCCAATTAGTTTAAGATTTTTGGATTTGAGTACTTAATAGCATCTCTGAGAGATTGAAAATATAGACCCCACCAATTGGTAGCCTTTTGGGGTCGGTTATATATTTATATATATGAGGCACACACGGGCTTTCAACATAAATTGGTTCCATCCATACACGAACAAGAGGCGCACACATTCTTTCAACATAAACGTGTCTATCCATACACGAACGATGGGGGTCGGTTATATATTTATTTACATGAGGCGCACACAGGCTTTCAACAAAAAATGGGTTTCATCAGGATAGACTTAAACATGCTTGATGGGAGGCCCATATATCTTATACCCATGTATCTAAACACTCCCTTTCACGTGGAATGTGCATCACATGTAGATGCTAATCTATAACGACCACATCATTTTTAAATAAATAAAATTTTGCTCGATTTTATATATTTTTCCTTTTTTTTTATAAATATCTAAGGGAAATTTTGTTTTGAAAGGGGAATTTATTTAAAAGATTTTTTTATGAAGAAAATAACATTTTGTGGAATTATAAAATATTTTTAGTATTTTTCAAAGAAGAGGGAAAACTATTTTTAGAAAAAGGATTATGTTTTTTAAAGAAGAATACTATTTTAGAAAAGAGAATATATTAAAATATTTTATTTGTGGGAGAAAATAATTTATTAAAATTTTACTTGATTTATTACAATTTATTTGAATTTTCAAAACCTATTTTTATTTAAAAACAATTTTAAACAAACAAAACCCAAACCCTTGGCCTAGAGGAACCCAAGCCCAAGCCCACATGCCCGAGTCCAAGACCGAGCAGCCCTCATTGATGCCAGCGAAGGCATCATCGGCCTACAGACCTGTTGCGGGCGAGCGATGCGCAGGGCCCACGCGCTGGTGCTGGCATGCTCGCGAAGCGCCACGTAGCGCACACGTGGCGACAAGGCGGGGGGGCAGGGGCGACGAAACAGGTTAAGTTTGGTCGGTTTTTGGTCAAATTCGACCCGTTAGCTTCTCCTGTGTGTGTGTTAAGGTTTTTAACTTCGAAAAAGATACCCAAAAATTACCAAAAATCCCAGATCCTCTGTTTTACTTTGTGTTCAACTTTTAAGATGTTTGGAGTTACGGTTTTGGAGTTCTAGCCTTGGCAAGTTTATGGTTGTTATCCCGACTTGCGGTTCAGTAATTCTACCTCCCGCTTGGTTGTTATCGGCAATTTTCTTACACAACCAAGTGTTCGTTTCATCATAGAGATGTCATGCTTGTTGTTATCATTAGTTAGAACTTAAAATCCATCATTTAAATGTATTAGAAGTCGGTTTCATGCTAAATCGGGAACGTGTGAAATATTGCAACTAACTCATTTTTAGACCACTTGATAATAATATCCATCACGATATTATCACTTCAAATACTTGTTACCATACATAATACCGTGCTATACACACATTAACAAGTTTTAGAAGCGCTCTGTTTGCATGCTAAATGGTTAATATTAGCTCTAAATACGGAATACGCAACTTGAAACTCGATTTGTATCCATGATCTATTTTGTACACCAAGTTGATTCATGCTTATGGTATTTATGTTAATACTTATAATTATGCTTAGAATCATTGTATTGATATGTGTGGTTGCATGACTAGAGTCGTGAACATCGAGAAGGTGGAATACGCTATTGTATAGGTGGAACTAAGAGCCCGGGGAGAAAAGTACCACATCTTGAAGACGGGGGCCATCTCTTGAATCCATGTTGGTTATCTCTAGAATCTCCATATGATTTTCCGACATGACGATTGGAATATTCACGATATTACGTATTCTAATTCATAAAATTAGTATTGCATGACTGAAACCCTGATTGGAAGATAGTTGCAATCGTGTGCGGAGTAAAGTGTCATGCGGAGAAAAGTGGCACACAGAGGAAAGTGCGCGCTATGACGATGGTGGACACCTCTTGAATCTGTGGGGGTCATCTCTTGAATCCGTGGAGGTCATCTCTGAAATCCGTATACGTGTAGGGATTCATCGGGCACCGTCCGTTGATTTCACACAGCAACTCAACGTTACAAATAATGACATGATATGAGTTGATTGTTTGACCAGGATGACATGACTATTGATTTACACGGTTTTTTATCATAACATTCATGATTAACAACTTATTATTATCACTTGATCCACATGTCACATTATTTACTGTTACACCATTCAACACACTTGCTGCTTACTTTACTTTTCTCTTTTCATGCACTTTCATTACCTTATAATCGGGTATACCCCAGCCTAGCTCGTTGATGGATGTTTCTGTTTGATTGAAATGTCCGTCGAATTTTATACTTAGACAAGATCGAGATGACTCCCAGCGAACATGACGTATTGGCCGAGGGCCTTTTCCACTTTCAGCCTCCTTCAAAGTATTATTCTTTCCTTTTTGATAATTGATCGTTTTATGACATGTATCTCGGGTTTGCCCCGTGTTTTGAAGGCTCTTTTGTATTCACTTGAAACATGTTACTCTGATGTAAATCTTGATTACCTCGTTTAATAAATGTTGTTAGATTGGATTTTATATTTCTTGCAAATTACTGCTGTATGGCAGACGCTTAATGTGTCTATAATGGGAAGAAGTGCGTCTCAGTATAAATACGTCGCGGGTCTCGTCGCGTCCTCACAACCATATTATTTATTTTGGGAAGCGGGACGTAACATAATCTCTCAGAGGCATTTGACGGTTTTCATAAAGGTGCACGACACATGTAGATGCTAATCTCTCAAAGGCATGTAGACGTCTCTCTCTGAGAAGTGCTATATTCAAATCCATTGGTGTTTAACCTAGCTCTGATGCCATGTTAAATTTTAAATACAATGTGTCTCTATATATACCTAAACAAAAGAGAACCCTAATACGCGATACATATATAGCTCAACCTAGCTTTGATACCATGATAAAATAGGGTGTTGGGTCCATACACAAGCACACCTGGGCTTTCAACACTCTTATTTTAACATTTTTTACTTATTATAAGAAAGCGGATTAATTGAAATCAAATTTTTTTTGCAAACTTTATCTTGATATATAAGATATTGTCACCACTACAAATATGCCCAACAGTAATTGGGTATTAATAGCGGTTCCAACTGCTACCAATTACTCATAACGATTGTCATGGTATTGGTAGCGGTTTCAACCGCTACCAATACCAATATATGGCGGGCCCCACACCCTGTCGAGATAAAACACCAATTTTCCCCTAAAATCTGCCGAGCCCTCTTCTTTTTCTTTCTCCGAAAACTTGAGTCAAAATCTTCCGCATGCCTAGCCCTAGCTCGAGTCCCCTCCGCCTCTCCTCACCTTCATGGCCACCGCCTCTCATTGCCTCCGTGCCTTAGCTTGAGCACCTGCATACGCTTACGCGGCCGCCTCACCTCCATGCCTTAGCTCGGGCCCCTGTCTACGCCTAAGATTTGGTCTCGCCTGAAAATCTACCCTACCACCACCATTAGGTTTTAATAAGATCAAACATGCCAAATTCAAATTTTTATATGTGCTAAGCCAGACTAAACAAGATCTTTTACTAGATTATTAGGGTTTTAGTTTGATAACTTTATTAAACTATAAGAAGTGAAGATGGCTATACCCTCGTAGATCGAGTCCTTCACTTCACATGCTCCGTGTAGTAGTCCCGCGACTCCACTAGGCTCCACTTGAGAGTTTAGAAGAGCTTCCTCCGAAGACCTTCATGCCGAAGATGATCCACGCGAAATCTCTCCAACTCAAACTATCTCTATACTAAACTCTTTTAAGGAAACACGCTACACTTGATCGCTAGTCAAGTGTAGGATGATGAAGTAGGGAATTTGGTTTGCTCACTAGTTTGTTCAAAGTTTCATGGTTCACATCTCATGTGAAAGGTTGGAGCTTTGATGCATGTAGAGAAGGAAGAGGAAAAAGAAGAGGAGAGTGTGAGCTCAAGCCAAGAAAAAATGAGCAAAGACTTAGTAAAGAATGGCTTGACCCCTTCACTTATTGAAGTATCCATTTGTTTCAAATAAACAAATGGAACCATGCTTCAATAGCGAAGTGAGACCAATATAAAATAATATTAAGCCATGTCTCACCCATGCTCTTCATTTTCCACCTCTTATTTTCATTTTTCACAAAAATAAAAATCATGTCATGCTTCATAAAGTGTGTGTGTGTGTGTGTATTATGAAAAATAATCAGTGAGCTAATGATATTAGTTAATATATAATTATATCAAATATAATATATAGCACATTATTAAATCAACACTTGATTTAATAATCCGGTTATATCACATATGACCGACTAATATCATTTATCTGTGTATCACATTATCAAATCAACACTTGATTCGATAATCTGGTTATATCACATATAACCTAACTTGATAACAGATAACTGCCAGATTACAATACGGTACCATATACATGTATTTAATCAGGCCCACACACATATCACATATGTGTCCTACTTCGTTTCGCTTGAACCAGGGAATTTCTGTATGGAACTCTAAAGACCGCAGCACGAAGGGTAACGATGCGGTATGGGTTATTGTGGATCGACTCATAAAGTCGGCTCACTTTATTTCCTTTCGAGTTGGTCAATCTATCGAGACATTAGCAAAGAAGTACATGAAAGTAAGTATGAATCTAAGTAAAATTTAACTCTTCATTATGTACTATTTCTGATACCCATGAACTCATTCGGGAAATCTTGAGATTACATGGAATACCGGTTTGCATTGTCTCCGATCGTGACACTAGATTCCGATCGCGGTTTTGGCAAAGTCTGTAAGCTAGCTTGGGAACAAGTCTGAACTTCAGAACAGCTTACCATCCATAAACAGATGGACAGTCTGAGCGAACTATTTAGATACTTGAAGATATGCTAAGAGCGTGTATGCTAGAATTCGGAGGATCGTGGGAAGATCACCTACATATTGTGGAGTTTTCATACAACAACAGCTACCAAGCAAGTATAAGAAAGGCACCATTTGCAGTTTTATATGGAAGGAAGTGTTGATCGCCATTAAGGTGGGACGATATCGGAGATAAAGAACTCCTTGGACCTGAGATGATAGTAGCAACTGTCGATATAGTTCGCACTATCAGGGAAAGAATGCGCATAGCCCAAAATCGACAGAAGCACTGGGCTGATGCAAAGCGCCGTCACTTGGAGTTTCAACCGGGAGATCATGTATTTTTGAAGATATCTCTGAACGGTGGAGTGATTCATTTTGGAAGACGGGGTAAGCTTAGTCCGAGGTATATTGGACCGTTCGACATACCCGAACGAGTCGGAGAAGTGGCTTATCGCTTGGCACTTCCACCTTCATTGGAAGGAGTGCACAATGTATTCCACATATCCCAACTCAGAAATTATGTGAGTGGCCCCAGTCATATTCTTGATTACTCCGAGCTCACTGTACAGCCAGATTTATCCTATGAACAACAATCTGTTGAAATCCTGAATAGAAAGGTAAAGTCATTTCGGAACAAGGAAGTAAACTTGGTTCGAGTGATGTGGAGAAAAAATCCACCAGGAGAATCAACATGGGAACGTGAGGACGACATGCGTGCAAGATACCCTTATTTGTTTGTAAACTAGTCCTTAAAATAATTGTAAATTTCGAGGGCGTAATTTTTGTAAGGGGGGTAGAATGTAACATCTCTATTTTCAGTGTACAGAAATTTGTTTAAAAATTAATATACAAATGGAGTATTTGCAATCCTGTGTATGCTATAAGTATTTGAATTGCTTTTGAACAACAAGAAAACACTTGTAGCTCATCGGTAAAGCCTTGCATTGCTGTGACGTAACCTTTGTGATCGAATCCCTCCAGCCACATTATCTTTTTGTTGATTTTTTCTTTTAATCTTTTAGAAGCTCAAAAGCTTGCACGAGCACTACACGTAAAATGATAAGTCACAGATTAAACAAACATGTGCACTGAATTATACAAAGCGACATGAACACATGGTAGAGATCCAACCACCCCAACCTATGATTCTACCGGCAAGATCTTCATTGGTGACCGGCATCGCCGGGCCCCCTGTAGGGGATGGTCCCAAAACTTCAACCCCTGAACCTCTTGGCCTACCCCACTACCTCCATACTGTTTGATTTCTCTGCACATTTACAGAGAATTAAAGATGGGCATTAATCCACATTTTAATGCGCATTTTAATTCTATTCTTCATTACTCTAAACCCTAATTTTTCCCTATAAACACTACACCGCATTTCACATCCCCTCATTCAGAATTCCATTACAAAAACTCTATAAAATTTCTAAGTCCCAAGTTGTGCAAGTGGAGTTAGCAAGAGGCGAAGTTCCGGCGATATTCCAAGAAGAATCCGGCGACGAAATGACACCCCGACGGTTCCAAAATCTTTACATACCTCCCCTCTTTCTTTATAGCTTGTAAGTTCCATCTTTCCTCTTCTTTTGCTATTTTAAAATTTCTCCTTTTCAAAACTCGTCGGAAGCGGAGTTATTCCGGTTTTCGATTCCCTTTTCTTTAAAAGTCTAATTTTTCTTAACAACAAACCTACAAATTTTTAATAGATTATTTAGTAATCATTACCAAACATATTAAAATAAGTTTCATCTCAAAAGAATCTGTTATGCAATTTTTATCATATTTTTACGGTAAAATACCATATACTTTACTTTCGACACAATTCAACATATTTTCTTGTATTACCTTTAGATAACTCACGAGGTAATGACCTACCTCATCATAACACTCATCCTTGATATAGCACGATGGTTTGTAAAATATTCTTTTGGGACAAAATACGACATTACATTTAAATACCCTAAACTTACAAAATCGTTTTCTTTAAAAAGTGTATTAATTAAATTTCTTGCAATTGTGCCTCTACAACCCATTTTAGGGAACTCCGATCGGGATGATGCGGGTTATCACACGTTCTCTAGCCTTGTAGAGCGAGATGCGGACCTCCGTAAGGAGCATTCGATCTTGATAGAATTTTTGATGCGATTTTTAAGAAAATGAGATTTTTACAAAAATTAAATAAAATTTATTTTTATTAAATATATATATTTATAACTATTATCAAAATATCTATTTTAAAATATATTATAAATATTCCATGTTTTCTAAATCAAAGGAATCACAATTTCATGAAACTACCATTACAATTCAATACAAATTCCAGCATTTCATTAAAATACCATATACAATGAAAACTAGGTTCTACTCACTAGAAAATTTCGCTTTTATAAAATATACATCTATGAAAATCCTAAAGACGATAATTAAATACTTGAGGTGTATTTTGAAAATATATCAAAACTATTTTTACATAAAACCCACTGAAGTTATATTAAATTACAATAAGGACCCTAGTAAATATAGGTTTAAGCGGGACCGGTTCTCTTGAGCCTCGGAGAGTCGGAGAATATGGGTGCTTGCCTATCTAAGGTAAACAATCTAACAAACGGTGTTATCAACACGGTAATTGTCTTGGAAAAAGACACAGACCATATGCAGCAATTACCGATAATATCAAAACTAATTCGAGAGTTTAATTTCTTTTCAAAGTGTCTGACTCAAATAGAGTCTCAATCTAATTAATCTGACTTGAATATGATTCAAGTATAAACTGCAATACAACATGAATCCGTCTATACCAGACTTCAATCTATATTGACCGAACCGAACCATGGATATACTCTGTTTACATGACTATCCATTTATATCCATTCCGTTTACTGATATCATGGTTTTGGTTAGTCATCCATCTATATAACAAAACAATACAATCAATACAAAAGACATTACGGGGTTTTAAAGGGGTAGACTGGTACGGAATGTGTTAGTGTGACACATGACGGTCACTTTAATACACCTAACCTGAATATCTATTGCTGTTATACCGTGGCTGAACGGTTCCTTGTGCTCCATATACCTTAGTCTCTGAAATAGTGGGACTCCTCTCGTATGCACCGGTATATTCTGTACCAAGTTACAAACAACTGCGTTAACATTATAACCAAACACTACTAGTTATACTCTCTTTCTCTCTATTCTATTTCTATCTATCTTTGGGACTTACCGAGCGATTGTTCGTTGACGACATTCCTTTTTTCTTTCTTTAGAATGTTGTCAGGTGGATCGGACTCACTGGAGATCGAGCCCAGTACTGAGGACTTTGAGCGGTTTGCTATCGATCCAGAGCTGTAGGCAATTGTATATAATTTTCATTTCAGTTATGTCATTGTTTAGGCATTGCTTTCTATTCGTGTATTTATATTTTCAGTTGTACTTGTAAAGAATTGTTAAATAAATAAAAGTTGATGTTCATTTATATTTCTGTCTCGTATGTACATTTTTACTTTATATTGCTTAGATACGCTTAGCGTATTTACTTCTGAGTAAATACGTAGCGGATCTAGTCGTGCCTCTTTACCGTACACCGGGAAGCGGGGCGTGACAAAATATCTTCCCCTAATCTTTTTAAAACCAGAAAGATTTTCTCTGTTAAACAGAGAACTTTTGGATTTAAATTCAACGGTGATTACAATATCACCGATCAAATCAGAAGACTATTTGTTAGGAAAATATTTTCCTAATCAAATTAAAACCAACAGAGGATATTTTGTGTTAAACTGAAAGCTACTGGATCAAAGATCCAACGGCGAATAAAATTCCCCGAGTGATCTTTGAGATCAATTAAATCAATTCAGATCCCTCAATGAGAGATTTTCTCAAACTAATTAACAATTTTTCTTCACCTATATAAATGACCCAAGACTTCAAGTCTGATAGACAGAAAACTCTCTATAAACTTCTGCAAAAAAAAGTAATAGAAGTTATAACTGAGAATTTAATTCTCTTTTTGAAGAAATTATTCTTGCTCCTCTCAAACCCTAGGTAAAGAAAAAAGTAGAGATCAAAACATCTCCTTTGCCTATCATACATAGATACAGGGATTTAACCCTTTATAACGAACTTAGTTCTTTCTCTAGATCTGAAATCTGCAAAACAAATCTCCCATAAGTTGAGAATTTAATTCCCATCGGGAAGACCTTATTCTTTAGACTCAAGATCTAGGTAAAATCTAAACATGAGAAAAGAAACATGAAAGGAAGAAATGGAAGTTATATTTCAGGAATTTAATTCCTTTAAAAACAGGGTTTAACTTTTCAAAGAACTTAGCTCTCACAAAAAAGAGAGCAGAAGAACTTAGTTCTCAAAAAATTCGATCCCAGATCTTCAAAACAGTAATCATGGTGATCGTTAATGGCCAAAACACCATTAACAGAAGTTTAACTTTTCTCAAAAAATAAACAGGGATTTAATTTTTAAGAATACAGCGTCTCATATGATATCCACGTGAGTGCTTTAAAAATTCTATGAAGATAGTGTCTCACGTGATACTCACATGAGCGCACAGAAGGCCCATGAAGACAGCGCCTCATGTGCCACATACGTGAGCGTCCATAAATAAGTATTCATCGCCTCACGTAATATACACGTGAGCGTTTTAAGAAAAAGATGCCAAGATTAAGTGTCTCACGTGATATACACATGAGCGTTTAAAATATACTAAGATTAAGCGCCTTACGTAATATACACGTGAGCGCCGCGTAAAAAAGTGCTTAGCACTGATGGGGCAACGTCCAAGCTTGAGCGCCTCACGCGACACACATGTGAGCACCAGAGCAGAATTTGGATATTATCTCCATAGTCAAAAGACTAAGTGCTTAGCACTTCTGGATGATGAAAAAAGCCTAAAACTGAGCCCTAATATAAGTCGAGCCTTTGAAGCTTCATACTCCTTGAGCCCATATTGCCCGTCATAACCGTGCCCATATACTCACCTATGTTGATGGATCATAAAACGATTAATGATTCTTAACCACATTTCTTAGTTGATTTTAGTCTTATACAAGAATATTGTATCCTTGGTTAAAATAAATTGAGCCCATATACTCATATATTTATGTCGGTCTTAATCTAAAATCAGATTAATGGTCCTTAAATAAAATTAAATTTCCTCTGAACTGATAGAATATATGACCTAGGTTTAAATCTAAATAGAATATACGGATTTGGACTAATCCGTGCCCTACGGGCGACGACATAAACTAGTCTCCGTATATAATCCACGGACCACCATAATAAACAATATATATACAACACGACACGAAATAACCTACAGGAGCAAGTGAAAGTTGTTATCGCAACGCAATAATATAATCAACTGCAAGAGCTTGCGCCTGTAAGGAAAAGCGTCCCCACAATCAAAACTCCTCAAAAATGAGGGAAAATCTGATAAAATCACGCAATATCGATTGCTTCTGTCCAAACCTCCGATATGCGTTGCCATAAATCAACTTGGTATTTTCGGATAGGTAGACGAATATGTTCCAAATAGTATATGCCCACAAATTCAGGCAAGACGACCTATCTCGGTTCGTCTATGTTTTCGGCGGTAAACAGGGCAGGTATTATCATTATTGCTTTGAAGCTTTTAAATAAATATTGTAATTTAAATTTATCAAATGCTATATATAGTCTAAATATTATAATATTGTGTATGTGTTTCTTTTCGCATGCTCCTGCAATGATAGAGGAGGGGTCATTCTTAGTCCGCCAGCTCCAGGCGAGTTGAGGAAACTGAACCCTGAATACTGATGTTCAATGAGCGGGATGTGCCTGGTGGCGACAACGCCACCAAGTGGAGGGATTATATGGACCACGAGGTCCGGACATACTATCGGTACCCGCTCCATATTAGGTAGGAATAACACCAGACCGATGATGCCCGGGCCTTTTTTGAGTTAGACACGGTATCACATATCCTTTTAAATATTTAAATTTCAGTTATGATTATATATATATATATATATATATATATATATATAATTTTAGACCCGGCAAAATTTCAAGTTTAACGGCGTTCCCGGCGAGGATGGCATGCTTGTGCCGTTCGATGCACATCACGTCCTTGCCTGGGTAATAGATGAGATGTAAAATACCAAGAGAAGACGCCGATAGGAAGTAAAGAAGCTTTACTATCAGGCCTGGGTCGCGGCGACTAAAGAGCAGTGAGGGCAGATGATGGATCAGATAGCGGTGGATGTCCATAGAGATGATTGGCCGCAGCTGTTTGATTACTTTTCTTGCACCGATGTTCCGGTATAAATTTAATTTTCAAGATTATAACAATATAACATGAAATCATATTCTGAAATATAATATAATCTTTTTTATATTTGCAAGACGGGGTCAGTTCACATCACGCAGAACCGAAACAACGGTGTGAGATCTTGCGCTCTTCCGATCCAAGGGAAGCGCACGTAGGCTAGCGCATAACACCTCCTTGTGAGTACTCCGACACTTAAAAATATATGTTTTTTTGTGGCAAATTATTTATTAAAATAAGTCCTAATTTTATTGCAGAAATAGAAAGAACCTGCCAGATACAATCCTGGCGCTGGATAGGCCGCATTACATAAGGGCACAGGCGGGTACATGGTAAATTTCATATAATCAAGCCGATTCTGTATTTTATGTTAACACATAATTATATAAACTATTTGCAGAGCCAGTTCCAAGCGAAGACGGCCCTTTTAGGACTTAGCCCCAACGATCTGATTACCGCCATTGTCCATGTACTCGACGAGCTATTCGGCGGGCATTACGTTGGGTATGAGCGTGGGGTTGGTCTTGGGGTCCACCGACTCTTTGTCGGGCGTGAGACTGTCCACGAGTATGCCGTGATCCAGACACGAGCAGATACGGCAACAGCGTTGGCAGGGGAGATTCATTCGCTCCACGAGGAAAAGCATCCGACGCAACAGTAGCTATAGGCGCTAACGGAGCGGGTCGAGCATATGACGTGGCAGCAAGAGGAGGCCATACGGCCAGTCCTATTAGACGAGTTAGGTACTATGTTCAGGTCACGGGACAGCGATGGAGGTGCATCGTTCCAATGACTTTAAATCATGTACATTTATTTTGTATTACATTTTTTCGTATATTTTTTCAGATGTATATTATAGAGATTTGTGTATTATTATCTGTATTTTTTTTTTTGTTTTTCCGTGTTCTTTCATATTTTTTGTTGATCATTATTGCTTGCGATTTAGTAATATTATTATAATTGTGTGCGATTTCAAGTTTTAAAAAAAATATCTACATATTGGTAACGGATCCAACCGTTACCAATAGATAGCAGGTATCTAATATATTTCAGATATCATATCCTCTATACCTCTATGGTAACAGTTCTAACCGTTACCAATGGGTAGATATAAGTGATATTTGCTGTATAATGCAACTCATTAGTAACGATAACGGTTCACACCGTTACCATACTTCTGATGACGGGTTATAGGTAACGGTTGGAACCGTTACCTATAAAAGTTTAGATAATGGTTCTAACCGTTACCAATCATCCTCTAGAGCATGATGTTTTGCGTTTCTTTATGTTTTTGAGGGAAAATATTGTTTTGTTTGCTATAATAAACTTCTAAAACTTTATAGAATAACAAGAGATATACTTTTATATTCTAATAACATAGGAATCGAATAAAAAGCTTGCATGCATATACCTTGCACCCTGGAGCTAGAAGCATTCGAAGCACATGAAAGCTCTCATTAATCTTCTCCCTACGCTTGCGTTCCGATATCATATGCTGCAACTGATTACTTCTTGGAGTTCTAGACTCATTCAACCTCGTCGCTTCAGACCTCATCAAATTAATCCTTCTCAAAATCGAAATCCCCATCTTAATCATCTTATGCCCACCTAATCTCTGCGGCGACCTACCCTCAATCATATTCTGCCTCGACGAAAGCGTTGAGCTGTATGGCTTGAATGCTGTCAAGGGACGAACCGCATACGCAGGAGGAGGAGATGATGAGGCGGCTGAAGCAGGATTCGAAGATATTACCGTGAGCATCGCTCGTATTATTGCCGCATCATCGCTTGCAGGAGTCGGGAACTGGATGTTTTGATGAGTTGTTAGTTGAGTTGAAGGCAGAAGCGATGTATATTCAGGGCTGCCCACTGACAGAGATCTTAGCGAGGACGATGATGATGAAGGATGACTTCGATCTTCGTTGAACAGTTGATTAATCATTTGCATGTTGATCTGCGGCAAGAATGAGTGCCAGAATTGTTATAAATTACAAATACAGACACATTATGGATGAAACAATACTTGTTATTCCTGACAGATGAAATCAAATGAATTTTATGTGAATGTTTCGGTAAAACGAAAGTATAGGGCACGATATTAATTTATTCTTATATTGCATGCATTAAAAGATAATAAAAAAAATATGGACTTATTGATTGATTAGCATGCGGAATTTATTTATTTTTGAGGTTATAAGCATGCATGCGGAAATTAAGTTGATTACGTTACTCATATTCAACATCCCTAGCTCGATTTCTCCACTCTTGCATCCCAAAAACACAGCTTTCTGGTGTACAAAAAAATTACAACATCAAAGCATGCGAAATGAATAATTATAACAATTATAGTTTGTAAATTTCAGTAGAGCAAACCTTGATTCCAGCTTCCTGCATACATGAAAAAAGTTATAATCAAGAATAAGCATATAAGAATAATAGCTAGAAACCATTCAACAAAAAATTATGAGATCATAAAATATTATTGTAACCTGATAGAATTGTTTCTGAACTTGTGTAGAAGCCAAGTTCATTAGATTTGAATCCTCTAGCTCAATGTAAGGTATCCCTTCTTTGTAAGCCAAACCCGGCACACAACTTAAAAAA
The DNA here is from genome assembly GCA_030015575.1 of Agapanthus africanus. Classification (NCBI taxonomy): domain Eukaryota; kingdom Viridiplantae; phylum Streptophyta; class Magnoliopsida; order Asparagales; family Amaryllidaceae; genus Agapanthus; species Agapanthus africanus. The sequence continues at coordinate 157,828,217 of JASDDO010000014.1, read as the reverse complement.
AAAAATAGAAACAAAAAGCAACAAACAAATCCCCTCAATTTGTAATGTAAAAGAGAAAGAAATTAAAACTTAAAAGAAACATACCCACTCTCAACACCACAAAATGATGCACGATACAGATCAAAGAACCTGCTGGAGCCATTATCATGAGACCACGCGTCGATGCAAATCAAACAACTGCATGGGATCGAAAACATCTCAAAATTAAAACCTTCTTTTTGAAAAATGGAAAGAAAGAGAAGAAGGGTGATGATATATACTTAGATGGATATGGAATATACGACCATGCGCAAATGTAGGCGCAACCGAGCGCATCCCCCGAGCTCTGAAGAAAATATGAACGAGCTTCCGGGATTAGGAGAAAGATAGAGTCCATGAATAAGGAAGGCGAAGACCGATATCAAAGCTACAATATAATTTGAAAGGGTAGATTGCATTAATAATGTTCATTATTCTTTTTAATTTCATTTTTATATATAATATTGAGTGTGTGGTTGTTCATAATCTAAGACCAAGTTAAAAGCATACTATGAGAGAGAAAGAGAAAGAGGAGAGTGAGATGAAAGGATATTTGATCGTTGAAAAGTAGGGGAAATTTTGGAGGAAAAGTAGTCGTACGTTCAAAGTCTTTGCTAGCGAGGTGTTTTTAACGGGTCAAATTTTGGAGGCAGTTTCATATCATATGAGAGGTTGGTATGTTTCTCTTGTATACAAGCCAATGGGGTTCCACTTTAACCTCTGTCCTTAAAATATATATATTTGTTAATTTTACTGAGAAAAAGACGGAAGTAGCTTTTTTGGCAGTGGGCCGTGAGCTCTAGCCTATGCATACCAACACACACATCATACTCATCCACACATCACACACACATGCCTAGAGGTCCCATAAATTTGTCCCGAAAACGTTAATTTATGTCTGTTTCCCCTCCCGGGTTCTTAGGGTTCGAACTCCGCACTCTCCCCAAGATGGAAGTTATGGAAATTGATTTTGGACCCGATTGTATATGCACTTATAGATAGGATGTAAACGGATACAGATATAATCTGAGCTGACTTTATTACGTATCCGATTTTTATCAAGTACGGATGGTTATTTTCATTTCCGATGACTAGCCTATATTTGTATCCGCATCCGTCAATAGTCACCAGAAATAAATTTGGTAACAAAACATATTTATTGAATCCATTCCAAAAATAGTAATTTAATTCTTACTTTGTCATAGGCATGTATCCGTATCTGACTTTTACCAAATACTAATACCAATTTTCATTCACGATAACTATCATTATCCGTGTTTGAATCTATCTACGACTGTCAGATATGGATATGGTAACTGTTATATCCGATATGTATAAGATTCCTTTACATCCCTAATTTCAAAAGTGTTAAACCCAATATACAATGGAAAGTGCTCAGGCAATTGAGTCAATCATGAGATGTCAAGTACCACACCAGATGTTGTTCTTGCACTAGATACAATAAGTTGAAATTGATCCAATTCTAGAGAAACAGTCGGAAGCAGTTTTAGAACATAAGTGGATGTTCTAGGGATATGATAACGACAGCCTCATTCGGGAGACAGTTATCATTCCAGGCTTCCAAGGTGACCTGGACGACAAGGAGGTTGTCAGAGTTATAGTTTTCCCTCTGACGAGGGGCAGTATTTTAGACAGGTGGTCCAAGGCAATACTGAGGGAGGCATGGCGCAGGATACTGATTAAGTTCAGTTGACGATACAGTCTAAGAAGTTTGGATTTGGAGTTCATTTATGAGCTAGGTCTCATCAGACATCCAGACACATTCTAAGACAGGTATTGCTCATTTCGGGAGATGGCTTTCTCCGCGAACATGAGATATAGAGAGACATAGAAAGAAACATCAAAGCGGATCCACTCACTGAGGCTATTCCTCGAACGCAATAGTTTCGCAGACGGGCTTTGTGAGACTGACTCGTAGAGGAGTTAGGTGTTCGGTATCACACGGGCTGTGAGTATGCGACATCGCAATAATTAGCCTTGAGTGCAAGTGGGAGATTGTTGGAGATAGTGCCCTCAGAGTCAATTATTGGATCACAGGCACGTGATTGCAATGATTGAGGGAGGACCTATCCCGGTAGGACAGTCTTACTCAAGATGATAGTATGCTATCTGGTTTATCTTTATCATCGTGTACTGTTTTAGGTGACCTGACATGTCGCTATTACACGTTGATAGAGCCCCTAGGATTCTTGCTTGACCACCAGCAGTATGAGGGCGATCATATAAGTGGGAGCTGGGGTCTATAAGCACATTCTTAAAAGGTCCCTAGTCGTGGGAGTTTTGAGACAGGGCATCGATACTCCAGAGTAGACTAGTGTGTGCATTCGAGACCCCGACGAGGGGCGGTGGCCGGTCTCACAAGCCACTGGTGTCGGTTGGTTCACCTAAGATGTATACAGGTGCTCATTGGGTTATGAGTACACCGGACAGGACTCTCCCGGAACATGCTAGTTGGTTTTATACCTGACGTCAGATAGCAGTTCCCTGGTGACATGTGTACAGGTTAGTTCATCGACCTAGGGATCGTCATTTGTCTCGTGTGAGTTCCCACTGTACTTTGATTACCACCCTACCACGCTCAAAGGAGACGTGCAAACAGGTTTTAGTTGGGTACAGTCCCGAGCCACATGGAGGCAGTGAGCGGATCTTCAGGGGTTCGTCTCTCCCGGTATTGGGGGTGAGGTCACGCTGTGTCTAGGAGAGCCATTACACAAAGCCCTCGGCCGAGGCAGGAGATTTACTGGTAGGTATTCCAGTAGTAGCTCAGGGTGTTCTGGGCTACACTTCGACACGACTTGTACCGCTTTTGGGGGTCTGACTTTTACCAACCCCCTAGGCCCACCATGCGATGCTCATAGACGAACGGACCGGACTGTACGGATATTTTCACTGACAGGCTCAGTAGGGTGTCAGGATGAGTTCGCTCATCGACGTCCCTTTTGGTCAATAGCTGGTGGCCCATCACGTATGGCTAATACCTCTGACGTGCTAGTGGTTAAATCCACAGCCATAGTATTGACGAGTCTTTAGAGCCCCCCACATTCAGTTGCTCAAGTTTTCGGGCGAAATGCTGTAGAGGCCGTATGGAGATATGGCAAGGTCCGATCAGATACGTGCGGTATTGCACGGATCAGGATCGGACGGTTAGTACTAGAGGCCGTATGGATATATGGCAGGGTTCGATCAGATACGTGCGGTATTGCACGGATCAGGATCGAACGGATATTACTAGCCGACTTTGGTTTAAGCCGGATCCTAGTGTAGTACAGTGTAGATTTTGTCTCATTGCATTTGTATTTCGGTCGGAATACAAATGCGGGCGTGTATACACAGTATCGGGGTTTTCCTGTAATTTATTACGGGATCGGTTTTCTGGAGTTGCCAGTTTGCTTTCCGTTTCGGCCATTTTCATTTGTATCTTTCAATGGCCGAAGATTGGTGGAGGAGGGCTTATTTGCATTTGTGCAAATAAACAATTTGGAAGGGGGTCTTTGCATTTTGTTGCATCATGATGGGTGCACCATCCATTGACTTGATTTATCCATCATGGCTTGACTTTTGTTTGATCATGGTTAATGATGGTGGAGGGTTATGATAATGGAGTGAGGATTGGTTTTTGATGATCACACTTTCTATCTCCTTGTTGTATGATTGCTCCCCCCTTTTGTTTCCCTCTCTCATTCTCTCCATTCCATAGTGATGGCCGGCCACATTTGGAAGGGGGCTGCCCATTTTTCATGTGTGGGATTTTTAGTTTTTTGGCTTCACAAAAATCCCCACAAGTTCCATCTCCAAAAGTTTATATCATTCCTCCATCAAATGGCAACCTCCACAACCCCAAAATGAGACATGGTTCTACACTATATTCTACATCAAATCTTGGGCACGTCGACTCGCCAGCTTCGTGCCCGAGTTGCCTCGGTATAGAGGTGGGAGCCCGTAAAAGAAGTAGGCGACGTGGTGCCCTTCCGGCGAGGAGGTGGAGACCGGACATTCCTCGAAAGATCGGGACGACGACGAGAAGACCGGAGGACTCGGATCACTCAGTATATCTCTCTTCCCCATCTTGTAGTTAGCTAGGACTAGTTAATGGCACGATCCGGGTTTATAGTGCGCGGTGGTGCCGGTTTGAAAATTAAAGTTAACTATCGCTTCCGTATTTGGCCTCGGGATGGAGGCCGGGGCGCCGCCGTGCACTTACAGAGGTATCAGAGTCTCGCCATTAATATAGTCTAGTTTTGTCTAATGTGTTTTACATTTCCAATCGAACAATTTTCCAAAAACCGTATTTTTCTTCACATCAATTTCTGTCGAAATTTTTTGAAGTCGAAAATTTTTTCAGATTGTTTCAGAATGATGTGTAGGACATTCTAAGAGTTCTGTGAAAATTTGGGCTCGTGAACAGTCCAAACCACCGCGGAACCGCGGCCAAACCCATGCTTGGGCCGCGGTTCCGCCGCGACTTGAACTGTTCAGTCCCCCAAAATTTTACAGAATGCTCCTGAGTGGAAAATAAGTTTTCTGGAATGTTATTTTTTGGGCCCAGATTTCTTGATGTGCTACAGTAGTACATGGGGCCCACTTGGTAAAATTTGATCGATCGGATATTTTAAACACATTATTTCACAGTATTTATATTATATCTGCGACCGTGAATGTCACTTGATCGGTAAATCCTGTCTGACTGCTATAGCCCGGTTAGACGGATTTGCGAACGTGACCTTCACGTTGATGTTCTGTGTATTGCTGTGATATTGCGGATCGGTCGTGGGGGATAGCCTGAATGCAATGCTAGTACAGTTCTGTTGTATTATGTACATTTGATATTGCGGGACGAGCGTCCGACATGTGGACTGCCGTCACTGCCTGATTGTATTATTATTTTGGGGCACGGCCAGGTTGCGGTCGATGTACCCGTTGTATGTATATTTTACTTTCTGTACTAGGATTACCCCAAGGTGGGGTGCACGGATAGCCGGATTCTAGAAGGCAACAAGCCCGCATCTCATGGCATTGGGACGGAAGGGGCTTCACTCTAGAATTGGCGGGCTATTCGCCGCACTCGTAGGGGGTACAGGTTGACCCAGGAGGGGTGCCCAAGTTACCGGATTCCGTGAAGTGCTGGGTGGTCCATTCACGTTGCTGAAGGGGGCTGCCTCGCTTCAGATTTTGGCGGGTAACTTGCCGCGCCCGTAGGGGTCTAGGATTTCATTGCACAGGCTATCCACACGACCAGGGGAACGTCGGGTTTCAGTTGTGGCTCTGTGAAACCCGGGGATCCCAGATATCTGTATTGTTCTGTGATGCTGTACATTTCTGTGATGTTGCATTTTATCACGCCTTGAGCGAAATATTATATATTGGTATATATATTAGTAGATGTTGTATATGTTTTGCATCCGCGCTAGTCCAGTCCCCGCTCTGTCGTTAGTTAGCTAACCTAACGGGTAATGACGGGACCCAGTGGCGAATGCGGATGGCATATACGTACATCAGTATATTTTCGTTCTTTGTGGTGTGATCAATTGATGGGACTGCATTGATTCGGATCAATGCAAGTAAAACAAACCTATTCTGATGTTGTTGGAATACTTTTCAAAAAGCTGTTATTGCAAGGACGTTCACTTTTGTTTTGCACCGTGGTATTCAGTTGGAATATCCTGCTCCTCAGTCGACGAGGCAAGGGCCGAGATCCCTTCACCGGGAGTGACCCCTTGGACAAAAGTTTGCGTCAGGGCATTAACTTCACTATAGCCAATTACTTTTGCTTTGCACCGTGGTATTCAGTTGGAATATCCTGCACCTCATTCTACGGGGAAAGAGCCGAGATCCCTTCACCGGGAGTGACCTCTTTAGCAACGGTTTTCGTCACTATATTTTTAAAAGGCTATCCGTTCCTTCAACGATATCAAGTTCATTACGTTAAAGGTTTTCGCCAGAAACCATTCGTAACCCTCCGTCGTTTCATATGAATAGTCAATAGTATTCAAGCTGTGTTTGTTGGCCAAAGTCAAGGCACGGTGTTTGGTAGCTGTTGGGTATTCATATGCAGCATAGATAGATGCGTTGGTCTGGGGAAGTCGTATAGCCTTGTTGGCCAAAGTCAAGGGCTTGTGCGGGTGGGCTCAAATTAACCTGGAGAACGACGGGTAGAACTTGACATGTGACTTATGATTTGTTGGCCAAAGTCAAGGTCATAAGAGCATGGGGTAAAAATCACATCGGGAGTTTCAAAAGAACTGAAACTTGCCAGATATACGCATACCTTTTGGAGTGTGATGACGTGAGCGGATTCCGTCACGTTATAATGCGATGATAGTTGGATCCCGATTCCCGCTGATGAGTTGGTTTACTCCTCGGGTGATCCCGACTAATTCTTCTTTTGGGTTTGGAGAAGAATTTGACGGTACAGTGGGAGGTTTCCAGACTAGATAAATTGGTAACCATTCTGATCTAAGTTAGAGTGCACGCTGAGTGTTTCTTTTCTCTCTCTCTATGGCAGCGACCATTGACCCGACCCTAAGACTATGACTCAGTGACCAAATTGACCGAACCTTCTAAAACACTGGCTTTTGGATTGTCAGAGTTGCAAACCTCATTGCCACTTCTACTTTTACCCTTTTCTCCAGGACACCACGTATTACTACGAACATCCACTTCCATTGGACAAAACCATCGTATGGTTAGATACGAACTCGAAGGAATTTATTCAAGGATGGTTTCCGGTTCTGGAGAAAACGAATAGGACTATTAAGTTGTCTTTTCCTTTTACTTTCTCTCAGGTTGCGAGTGCTCCTTGGTTTAGGAGTAGTACACCTATTACGCAAATTGGATAGTCTTCTTCCAAACCTTAGGCTGGTGCCGAACGGTAGGGAATGAAGAAAACCAGTTAGCCTAAACGGTGTACAGAAGATATTGAGTTAAGACAAATAAAGGAATTAGTAAGAGGGCAAAGTAAATTGCAACTGATATTCACGACTAAACCAAGTATTTTTTCGCCAATCCTAAATTACCTTTGTATTTCTCCAGAACACTCCGTATCACTACGAAGATCCACAGTTTATTGGATACTCCATCGTATGGTTATATACGAACTCGAAAGGAACTTGTTCCAGTTCGGGGATGGATTCTGGTTCAGGAGAAATATGAATAAGGTTTATTCGGTTGTTTTTTATGTTCACCTTCTCTCGCATTGCGAGTGCTCCTAGGATTAGGACAGTACACCCATTATGCTTATTGGATAGTCTTCTTCCAAACCATAGGCTGGTGCCGAACGGTATGGAAGGAAGAAAACCACTTGGCCTAAAGGGATGTGCAGAAGGTAATGACTAAAGACATATAAAGGGATTTGGAGAGGTGGCAAAGAATTATACGGTTACAGTCGTGAATTTGGAAGAGGCATTACTAGGAATACCGGGATACCCCATCGAAACATCTCAATGTTTCAGTTTTACTGTGTACTGTTAAAGGAAAACTGATTTCCCAATTAGACACTTGCTGCAGGGTATGTATTTACCAGGTGTGATTCTCACATCTGTATGGTTTTACAGATGATGAGTGGGAGTAAGTTATTGGGAATTAGGTGATCGTCCTCATTATATCGGGATTCGTTGTAATCGGTGATATTTGAGGAAGTCACCTGGGTTGTTTGCCGGATGGCAAATATTTGGTTTTGAATATCCGCTGTTATGCACTAATTTCAAATTGATATATCTGTACGTCTATTTTTATAGAGTGAGATGTACCTTTTTGAAATTATGTCTGTGACATTTACCTATATCAGTGGATGGTTAGGTAAGGAGCATTAAACAGCGGTGTAATTCTTCATAACCAAAAGTACAGTTTTCAACCTACGACACACAGGGAATGAGTTATCAGACTCAAGGGACTTATACAGAGTATTGTATGTTGTCCAGGGTCCATCAGGACAGAGGAGTTGGTCCTCGTACTATATTCGGTTTACTTATGACTTCTCTAGTTTTTAGACAGGTGTTTCGTGGAAACACAGGGTCCGAATTTTGAGAAGTTATAGGTATATGGATAAAGTAGAGAACCAGTTGTTGCAAGTATCGGGATTCTTCAAGTTGTACGAAGATGTAGATACTTGAGTATGGTATTCAGTTGATAGTAGTGATTAAGAGAACTTGCTTCTCTTTCAGGTTACTCATAATTGGAAGCATTCCTAAGTTGAGTAACGCTGATCGGTCTCCTTCCATTTAGTTAACATGCACTGGAGATAGCTGCATGATTTGAATCTGGTTCAATTAAATCAGTGCCTCTAGTTCTATATTGGATATAGAACAGTTCATATCTTAACGATATTAAGGTACGGGGAGTTGTCCGGATTATGCTTAAAACCAGACTCTGGATAACTCAAGGCACGTTTCTGTAATGGCTGTTTGTGGGTTGACCCAGGCTATGACGAGGGTTGTCTTTCTACCATCTGGAAGATCAATAGCGATATTGTTCTAGACTCGCCACAGTTTTAATAAAAATGGATTTTTCAGAAAACAGTAGTGGGAGTATGGTAGAACTGGAAGTGATTCCAGAACCACAAACGATTACTGAAGATTTGATAGGAACCTAAAGATTCAATCTGGTTTGACATTCCATTGGCCACTCCGCAGATACGGTGGGTAATCTCAGGCACCCGAGAGGTACTCCGGTAGCCTCAAGGACGGTGACAGGGAAGTTCTTGTTTACCCAGACTTGCCATTGCTGTTGTTCCAGGCTACGAGACCCGGCAGGAGGATGAGTATAGCGTCGTTCTAAATTAGCTTTAGAAGTGTACGTCTATATGACTCTGCCAGAGGGTTGTCGTATTCAGTGGGAGTAGCGGAAGCATTGGTGGACAGGTAGCTTATGTCTATTTATAGACTAAAGCAGATGTAGCGGAGATAGATCATCAATTTCTGATGTGACAGTCATTGTTCCCCTCCGAAAGACGGCGCGACACCGCGTCTTGCCTGAGATTCGGGACAGATGCTAATTGGTGCTATCCGTCCACCTCTCCGAAGATGCCAAGTTGATTTATGGCACCGTGTATCGGAGGTTTAGACGGATGCATCCGATGTAGCAGACTTCGTCAGATTCCCCCTCGAATGAGGGGTTTTTGATTGTGGGGACGCTCTTCCCTGCAGGCGCAAGCCCCTGCAGTTAATTACGCTACCGCATTGCGGTAACAACTTTCTCCTTCTCCAGATGGTCACTTCGTGTCGTGGGTGTTTGCTTTGTATTTTGTTGCCCGTGGATTGTTTACGGAGACTGAGTTATGTCGTCGCCCGTAGGGCGTGGACTAGTACAAATCCGTATTATTTTAGATTTGGGTTTGGGAGGGGTTGGTTTGAGGATACGTCAGCCATACTTGAGGCTAAGATCAACTCAAACGTTTGTTAAGGATACGTTAGTCCAGTTTGAGACTAAGATCAACTTAACGAAATCGTTTAGATCCGACAAAGGAGCGTTTGGGCTCTATTGTTCCAGTTTGGGGACATAGTGGTCCATCGTATGTATGGCCGTCGGGACCCATCACCTCTCTGACGACGTTGAAGGATTACAACGACGGATGTCAGAGGAGTTCAGAGATGTACCTTCGAGCCAGAGTTAATTGGGGGATTCATAGTCCAGTCTGTTTGAAGGTTTAAGGATACGTTAGCCATCTTTGAGGCTAAGATCAACTTAAACGGGACCGTTTAGATCCGACAAAAGAGCATACGGGGCTCTATTGTTCTAGTTTAAGGACATTGCGGTCCATGGGTAGTTTAAGGACGTTGCGGTCCATTGTTAGTTTTAAGACATTTCGGTCAAGGTTAAGGACGTCGTAGTCCATGGGTTTAAGGACCCCACAGTCCAGTATGTGCTCTGGATGCTTCACATGGGTTCACTGCCGTGCTCTGCGAGGACCAGGCTCCGCTCTGGACGTTTTCCACGGGGTCAAAGAGTGACATTATCCGCGTTCCACGTAACCAGGAATTTGCATTAAACACGGGTTTAAGGACCCCGCAGTCCGTATCAATGTGTGGTCGTCGGGACCCGTCACCTCTTTGAAGGCATTGAGGGATTACAATGCCAAGTATCAAAGGAGTGAAGAGATGTACCCTAGAACCGAAGTGGATTAAATGGTCCTTGGCCCAATTTGGGGTCAAGATGAATTAATTATGTTATGAGTCCATTGGACCAGTTGATCACAAATTGATGACTTATGGCCATCTTGGGCTAAGTCCAAGCAGGAGAGGCTTTGCCTCCATCCATTTAGGCCAATTGGGCCAAAGCCTAGTGTTAAACACTTCAGAACAGTCAGTGTTGAACATTGGGAATGAGGTTGACAAGTTAGTGTTTAACACTAAGAGATAATTGGTGTTAAACACCAGCAACAAGGCTTTTCAAATTAGTGTTAAACACTAAAACAGATCAGTGTTGAACACTGCAAATGAAGATCTCAGATTAGTGTTTAAACACTAAGGTAATCAGTGTTGAACACTGCAAATAAAACTTTTTAATTAGTGTTGAACACTAAAGCCCAACAGTATTTTAACACTGGGTTTGAGAGTTTCAATTTAGTGTCAAACACTAAGACAAGAGGGGTCACGTGGCAGCACGTGAGAGCGCCCTCCCTTCATTTATTCTGCTGAGATTATCGCATCCTTCAGAGCATCACGTGCTATCACGTGATGGGCATTCAAATGCCTATGTATTAGAGCTTCTGCCAAGGGTCACGTGGATCACGTGGGGTGCTGCCTCAAAGGGGCTTTCTTGTAGATCTCTTGGGGGGTCACGTGATGACACGTGACCCTGCCTCTATGTATTTTGTTTAGAAGCTTTGTTAATCTTCTTTCAGGAATTAAATTCCTCGAGCTGTGAATTTCAGAGGAATTAAATTCCTACTTCCTGTCGAAGACTTTGTATTCTGGAATAGAGTTTAACTCTGAATTTTCTGTAGGAATTAAATTCCTCATATATGTGAAGGGCTGAATAGGGTTAAACCCTAATAAAAGTTTTTAAGGAGTTTAAACTTCCATCCTCTGTTAAATTATGATTAAGAGAATTAAATTCCCGATGTTTCAACAGAACTGGGTTTTTTAATTAGGGTTAAACCCTGTTTCTTTTTTTGTTCTGAAGGAATTAAATTCCCATGATATAGGGTCAAGCCCTACTTTTGTTTTAAAGGAATTAAATTCCTATAGTTATGTGAGAATTAAATTCTCGTGGTTACATTCCTTCTCTGTGTTTTTGGATCTGCATGGCAGGATCTCAACCCATTGAGAATTAAATTCTCAACCTTAAGGGGAGATGTGCACTTTGCAGATCCTCTATCAAAGAGAGAAGAAATATGTTCTTCTGTTTTTACATTATCAGAGTTAAACTCTGTTGAAAATTAAATTCTCTTTCTTTCAAAAGGCCTTCCCTTTTCTTACCTAGGGTTTTTTGCAGAAGATCCGAGTCTTTTCAAAGTATCAAAGCTCTCCTCCTTTTTTTCTTTTTTCTTCTCTACGCATGTATATGTATGTATGTCTCTTGGCCCCTATTTATAGGAGAAGCGGCCGAGCCAATTAGTTTTTGACGAATCTTCGTGAAAGATTTGATTTGCATCCATCATTCATTTTGGACCTTTGGATTATTAGGTGAATTTTATTCACCATTGGATTTCAAATCCAGGGGTTCCCCTTTATTATTTCGGTTAGATTTAAAGGGGAAATCTTTCCAAACCCGAGATTTTCCCATAGATAGATCACCTCTGAATCTTTAATTCGATTGGTTCCAGATAGTTGCTTTCCTTTGGAAAGATTCGAATTTCTCTCAGAATTTAATTCTGTTAACACAGTGGGCTTTGAAAGCCGGTCACGTGTGGCCACGTGACTCATGGTCACGTGTGGGCACGTGACCCCCTTTGGAATGAGCCTTTTCCTTTCTTTTGCGCTCTGTCTTCTTATTGCTGCTTAAACGTCACGTGCTGCCACGTGACCCCTGGTCACGTGTGAGCACGTGACCCTTGTTTGAACTCTCTCTTTCCTTGGTTCAACTGGAGAACGAGTCTGCTGTCTTGAACGTCACGTGGCAACACGTGACCCTGGTCACGTGGAAGCACGTGACCTCTTCTGAAGCCTTTTCCTTGACTTGATCAGGGAACTGGTGTGCCTTTTGACTCTTGCGTTTAAATGTCACGTGTCGCCACGTGACCCGGGTCACGTGGGAGCACGTGACTCTTTCTGAAGCCCCCTTTTCTTCAACGTAGTCAGTATACTGAACTTGCCTTGATGATGTTTTTAGGTGTCACGTGCCAACACGTGACCGCTAGTCACGTGTAAGCACGTGACCCTCTTCTGAAGCTTTTCCCAGAAGCTTTCCTGATTTTAAATCAGGAAACAAATGCCCCCACAGCGTTGTTCTCACGTGTCTGCACGTGAGTGCAACGCTGTCACCTCTTGTGACCGTTGGATTCCTCTAGGGATCTGGGAAGATGAAACGTTTCCATTGCCTTCTATAAATACCTCTGTCTCTTCATAGGAGCGTTCACTTTGCTCATCTTCTTCTTCTGAGAACTTTTTCCTTAAGAATTTAATTCTCGCTTTCAGAGCTTAGTTCTCTGTCTTGAAACCATCTTCAGAGTTTAACTCTGTTCGAAAAGAATCCTTTTTCTCAGGTAATGTTCTTGGACAACGATGGACCTTCATATTTCTCTGGATTTTAAATCCAAAACAAGGTTTTTTGCCCTTTTTCTTCATATTTTTCATAAGAACATGAAACTGTTTAATCTTTTAACTGTAGATCTCTTAGGGTTTAGATGATCTTTGGGGAGATGGCGTTTCAAATCCATGGAATTTAATTCCATCCAAAAATGTTTTTGGGAATTTAATTCCCTTTTCTTAATAAGGAATTTAATTCCAACGAAGAACTCGATTTCTTCACACGGAGGCTTCCTGGGGTCTCTTGGCCCGAGGTTGTTCTTCCTGCAATTAATACAATGGGGGCTTTGTAATGATGTCTCTTTGTGTGAATTTAATTCCTTTGATTTTATTGGATCCACTGTAGAGCCCGAGACAGATCCCGTTAGGGGAATGTGCATGGCCATCATTTTTTATTAAATGAGGATATTCCCTTTTGTTTTATTGTAACTGTTTGGCCTCATTATTAATGAGCCGTCATCCGGATTCTGTGGGGCCCATGTGTTTTGTAGCCAATGGTCCCAGGAGACTTTGCTGTTGCTTTCTCCCACTAGTCTTCATGTTCATGCATGAATATATATCGCTGACTTTCCTTTTAACGGTCTTCTTTTATTGGATTTCAGGTGCGATGGCTTCTGCTCCACGCTTTCCCTTTTCTCGCTCGGAGGCGGCTTTTCCTCAGTCACCGTATGATGAGGAAGCGATGGCGATGATTCGGGCCCATGACCCGAACTGCACCAACCTTCTTCAGTGGGGGACTTGGTATAGTTAGATTATTCAGGGTCGTCGGAGTTTTCTCTGCGCGGTGCCAACGGAGCCCACTTTCCTCTTTTTACCGATGGATCCTCCAAGGACAGCTTTTGCTGTGGAAATGCCCAACTGGACTCCAACGGGGAGGCTTGAGCCTTCGACGACCGGTATTCCGAACCATCCGATTCCGGCCATAGACATCTTGGGGCGGCGTATCTGCCAGGGTGAGGCCCACCCGTGGGGGAAAATTTATAAGATAGGGCTCACTCCCCGGCATCCTACGGGCTATCTTCTCTGGGCTCGCTACATCCTTTCTGCCCATCGTACGCGGTTGCAGAAAGTCGGGCTTTATCAGGCCATATACGCGTCGCTATTCCACTATAAGTCTCCGTATGCCTGGTGGGTTAAGGCGTTTTTGAACCAATGGAATCTTCCCACCAACACTTTCATTCTAGGAGATCGTGAGATCTCGATCTCTCTTGCAGATTTTTATGAAATCTCGGGATTGCCAATCAGGGGCACACTGTATGAGGAGTTATTGCCTCCTGACGAGTATGTCTTTGAGCCCGAGTCTGCACCGGTTGACGGCCTATCCGCTGAGAATGCTGTTCGCCATAAGCGCCCCAGTTTAATTAAGGCCCTAGGCATCTTCGATCGATTATTCACCGAGTCCGAGGAGCAGGGTGTCACTTTCAAGAGCTTCATTGCTTGTTTCCTTCGTAAGGACGCCTTATCGAAGACAGCCCCGAAGTTTGCCAACATTGGGGACCCCTTTGGGTTCGGACCGAAGAGGTTGCCGACCAACGAGTCAGATTTACCTCAATATTACATCCCCATTATATCGCCGATATCTTTTGAATCCATCGCTGTCCCGGGCATGGACGAGGAGACGTTCTTTGTGGGGTTTGTTAGCGTTTGGCTTAGTTGGTTCGTTATCCCCATGCATCGCCGCTTCATGAGAGCCTCGGTCATCTACCCGGCTCATCGTATCGCTGAGGGGATGCGGTTGGCCATCGGCATCCCAGCCTTGGCGCACCTCTATAATGGATTGGGCACCGCGGCTAATACCTCTACTCCTGGCGTGGATGTAGTGAACTTTTCGCTTCATTATTTCACGTCGTGGATCGAAATGCATGTGCTGGGGTCTTTTGCTATGCATCAGAGGCCCGCCTTTTACGACGCCTATCCCTTCCCGTGACTTATGCGGCTGGTGGGTGCTTCTGCTGCCGACCCGACTCAATTTGGGGCCATTCGGGTGCTGATTTCTCCTCATGCCACCGCTGGCGGGTTGGTTTTCAATGATCGGGTTTTGTCTACTCCTTCGGGTCCCGTTCAACAACTCTGGGACCAGTCGAAAGACAACGCGCCTTCTCTGAAGCCCCGGGAGGCCACGCATTTGTATGCAATCAGACCGGGCTACTTGGTGTTTCGCCAAGACAGTGCGGCTCTTTTTATGCGGTACAATCCGCATCGATTCGCCCGGCAGCTTGGGTATGACCAGGGTGTTCCTTTTGAGGCTTTTATAGTCGCCCCGATCCCTTCGCTTGATGCTGTTCATGATGCCGCTCATCATTTCATGAGGCTGAACACCGGCTCTTATTTCATGGTCCCTGAAGCTGAGTACATGCCCCGATGCGTGGGCGCGTTTACGGGTTGGTATCTTCATCGGGTCAGCCCAATCATTCTCGAGGAAAGGAGGGTGCTTCTTGGCCACGATGCCCCTCCTCTGGCTCCTGATGCTAAGCTACGGCCGAGGGCTCCGGTCCGCTTCCCTTTGAGGGAAATCGGCACCGCGCTCATCCCGGGGGAGTCAGGGGTAGACCTTACTCCAACGGCTGATATGCCCTTGGGTTCCCGATCACGGGGCAAACGGGCCCCAGTAGTAGCACCCCTACCGGTGGCGGCGCCGCCTCCTGTGGCGTCGACAATGGCGATGTCCTCCTCGGTTGTGGCACCGAGCGAGAGTAACAGGAGTGAGGGCGCCGAGGGCGATGTGGGCCAGCGCCGCCCTAAGGCTTCGCGAGGGAGGAAGCGGTCATCCTCAGCGACCGGCTCTGGGTCTAAACGGCGGAAGAAAGTGGCTACTGCCCCGCTTGATTCTATGGTGGAGTCTGAGCCTATCCTTGAAGACGAACCATTGGCCGTACCAGGGTCAGACGCCGGACTTCTCTTCCCGAGTTCAGTGGACGAGGAGGCCGCACAGTTGGCTGAGGCCATACGGCGTTCAAAAGACGCGTCTCATAACGCCAAGGTTCCGAAGAAGTCTTATCCTGCTGTGATTTTTTACGAAGACCCTTCGTGGATTCGGTGACGATTTATCGGTCCTCTGGAGGAATGGGGAGAAAGGGCTTTGAAGCAGGCTGCTTCAGAGGATGCAGCTGACGCACTTTCTTTGTGGACCGGCGGCCATGAGTCCACCCTCGAACCTCGGCGAGCCCACCTCCTTGAGAAGGACCAGCGGCTTGAAGAAGCCATATTGAGGGCTTCTTTGCGTATAGGTACGTTGTGCTTCCTTTGTAGTCTTTCCGATTGTTTATGCCTGTGCATCTGTATCATTATTCTTGTTTGAATCGTGTAGAATCTTCGACGCTGGGGGAGCTCCCTACGGGTCCATTAAAGCTAAAGCCCGCCGAAATTCTCAATGAAGCCCTGCTGGATGTGGAGGGGGCTGGCGAGGCTGCTCCTCTCATGGTGGAACTTCCAGCGGCGGTTCTTGACCAGGGAGTGCCTGCCCCTCTGGGGGAGGCTCCCTTGGAGGCCGCCGCTCCAATGACTCTTAATGAGAGCGGCCCCAAGGCTGGGAGCGAGGTAGTCGGGACTACTCTCCCTTTGTTGGAGTCTGAGGTTACGGCGGAAACCGTTGAAGCTGCTATCCCCCCGGCTCAGAATGGGAGGAGTGTTGAAGGTATCCCTCTGTGTTTTAATTTAGCAACCCCTTCATAGTCTGAACTCTTTTATCTTTCTCAGAATTGCGCGGTTTGGCGGCCACGATCGCGGATCTGTCGCCTCGACAGTCATTTCAGCGTTTATTGGAGATGGCAGCTCCGCAGGTGATCTCCCCTCAGCGCATTGTCCTTTCGTCTGGGCAAGGTTGGTGTCGTCCATTCCTTCTCATATCATCGTCGTTATTTTTGCGTACTGACATTGACGTTTTCTGCAGTTCTGGAAGCCGATGACGAGGTCGAGATTCTCGAAGGGCCAGGGGAGCCTTCAGCTCCTACTTGCACGACTGTCGGTGAGTGACATTTCATTGCACTCTCACTCGTTCTTTGCTTAAGAATTTTGTTGACGTCTTCTAAATTTGAACAGCTCTGCCAATCTCCACGGCGTTGGAGTCGCGCATCGTGATGCCACCCGGTCCTTATGCCTTGCGGGCTTCAGAATGCTTGGCCCAATTAAGCCTCGTCTCCTTGTCGTCTCTGATCGAAGAGCTTCGTGCTGGCAGCACGACCACGGCTGAAGCATTTGCTGCCGAGGCTAACGGTTCTCTTCCTTTTCTTGCCACCTACCACAGCGAAGAGGTAGTGCGAGTCTGGGTGGAGTTCTGCCGGCGAGTGGAGGCTTGCCTGCACACTCTCGAGTGTTCTCGCCTTTCCTCGGAAGCCGTGGCTGCAAAGGCGGAGTTACGAGGGCTGATAGCACGGTGCACGGCCAACATGACGTCATGTGAGAAGAGGCTCGGTCGCAAGTTCTCGGAAAGGGAGTTAGCCTCTAAGGCGCCGAGCGAGCTTCAAGCCAATCTCACAGCCAGGGCCAACAAATCGTATGAACTCTGGCGAGTGCTTCAGGAGTCCATCAAAGAGGTGGTGGCTCTCGACAAAGCTGTCACGTTCACTCGTGAGAGGATCGAGGCTCATAAAGCCACCGAGAAAGAGCTCGAAGCTCGGCTCGCTTCGTATCAGGCTCAGCAAGCTCAAGCGGAGGCTCGTCTTCTGGAGATCTTGCGTCATGAAGCCGTGGTTCAGCAACAGCAGGATGAGCTGACCAAGCTGCTGAATCGCCCGCCGGCCTAAAACGTTTGTATCTTTTTCTTCCCTTTTGTACATACTCATGGATGAGAGTATTTTCTTTTTGTTTCTTTCATAAATTGTACTTTGTACCCATTTTGGTTTATGAATAAAAGATACATTTTTCTTCTAAATGGTGTGTCTCCTTTTCATTGAATGTATTATGTGGATATTCTATCTTGATCTCCTTGCAGGACAGCAATGGCTTAGGATTCAAGGTCAAGATCTGCTTCCTAAGGCTCTTGCATTTTCCGAGCCGCGAGGGTCTCGTAAAGAGTTGTTCTCCCTATAGGTCGAGAGGATCCCATAGGTGTGAGTTCTTTTTAAGGATCGTGAGGGTCCTTAAGCGGGTTTTCCCTTGAGAGTCGTAAGGATCTCACAAGAGAGTTTTCCTTATTTACAGGTCGTGAGGGCCTGCAAGTGCCGGATGTGGTCATCCTTATCCGTGTTTCACGAAGTCAGGGATCTCTCAAGGTATCGTAGTTTAAAGACGTCACGGTCAAGGTTAACGACCTCATAGTCCGTGGATTTAAGGACTCCACAGTCCGCTGTTAGTTTTAAGACATCACGGTCAAGGTTAAGGACCTCATAGTCCGTGGATTTAGGGACTCCACAGTCCGGTGTTTAGTTGCAGGGACCCGTCACCTCTTTGAAGACGTTGAGGAATTACAACGCCGGGTATAAAAGGAGTGAAGAGATGTACCCTTAGACCAAGGCAAAATCCGTAGGGAATCGGGGTGGTTGATCGTTAGTTTTAAGACATCACGGTCAAGGTTAAGGACGTCATAGTCCGTGGATTTTAAGGACTCCACAGTCCGGTATTTGCTCTGGATGCTTCACACGGGTTTACTGCCGTGCTTGGCGAGGACCAGGCTCCGCTCTGGACGTTTTCCACAGGGTCAAAGAGTGACATTATCCGCGTTCCACGTGACCAGGAATTTTGCACTAGATGCTTCACACGGGTTCACTGCCGCGTTAGGCGAGGACTAGGCTCCGCTCTGGATGCTTTGCACGGGTTCACTACCATGCTCTGCGAGGACCAGGATCCGCTCTGGACGTTTTCCACGGGGTCAAAGAGTGACATTATCCGCGTTCCACGTGACCAGGAATTTTGCACTAGATGCTTCACACGGGTTCACTGCCGCGTTAGGCGAGAACTAGGCTCCGCTCTGGATGCTTTGCACGGGTTCATTACCATACTCTGCGAGGACCAGGATCCGCTCTGGACATTTTCCACGGGGTCAAAGAGTGACATTATCCGCTTTCCACGTAACCAGGAATTTTGCACTAGATGCTTCACACGGGTTCACTGCCGCGTTAGGCGAGGACTAGGCTCCGCTCTGGATGCTTCGCACGAGTTCACTGCCATGCTTTGCGAGGACCAGGATCCGCTCTGGACGTTTTCCACGGGGTCAAAGAGTGACATTATCCGTGTTCCACGTAACCAGGAATTTTGCACTAGATGCTTCACACGGGTTCACTGCCGCGTTAGGCGAGGACTAGGCTCCGCTCTGGATGCTTCGCACGGGTTCACTGCCATGCTCTGCGAGGACCAGGATCCGCTCTGGACGTTTTCTACGGGGTCAAAGAGTGACATTATCCGTGTTCCACGTGACCAGGAATTTTGCACTAGATGCTTCACACGGGTTCACTGCCGCGTTAGACGAGGACTAGGCTCCGCTCTGGATGCTTCGCACGGGTTCACTGCCATGCTCTGCGAGGACCAGGATCCGCTCTGGACGTTTTCCACGGGGTCAAAGAGTGACATTATCCGCGTTCCACGTGACCAGGAATTTTGCACTAGATATCCGCATTTCACGGGGTGAAGGTTTGACTGTTGGCGAGATGTACCCCACCGAGCCATGGAACTGGGAGTTGCCGCTGTTCCGCTTAGCTTGAAGTTGTGTCCGTTGTTACGAGACGAGTATTGGGATGATCTTTAGGTCGCTCGTGACCCGTCAAGGTTCGGCTTCTTCTTCTAATGAAACCTGGGGAGGAAGAGTGCGACTCCTTCTTTGTTTGCGCCCCTGGATTGTATACAGGGATTGGTGTAGCGTCACCTGTAGGGCAAAAAGTTTCATTCTTTCATTCATTTTTTTTTATTCTTTCCGCGATGCTTTATCATTTCAGCTTTTTATATCGCGAAAATCGCGATTGCCCAATCATTTCGGCTATGTTTTCGCGGTGCCCAATCATTTCGGCTATTTATTTCATTTTTACTCGCTGCTTTTTATTGCGAGTTGCCCAATCATTTCGGCTATTTTTTTATTTTTTATTTTTTATGCCTTCATTCTTACTTGCTGCTTTTTATTGCAAGTTGCCCCATCATTTCGGCTATTTTGTAGGCATGTGTGGCTCGCTAGCTTTTTCGCTGCAAGCTTGGATTTTAGACACCGATTTCGGCGTCAGCATCACTGCAACTGGTATGTTGCCAGGAGCGAATCATCATTTGCCTCTGTCGATGTTGAACAAAGGTGGCTTAGCAAACCGGGTTAGGATCCTGTCGGCTAAGGCTTTTGACTTCATGAGCCGTAAGGGTCTCACAAAGGGATTTCTCCCTACAAGTCGTGAGGATCTTGCAAGTGTATTTTCTCCTTAGGGATCGTGAGGATTCCTAAGTGTATGTTCCTCTGTAAGTCGTAAGGATCCTACAAGAGGGTTTTCTCCTTATAAGTCGAGAGGACCTACAAGGGTTGCTCATCATATGGACATATCCCCAGTCACGGGTGTGACTTTGCTGGGGAAATGTTTATTCGCGCCCGTGGATTGTATACAAGGGTCAGTATTGAGCCTCTTGTAGGGCATGTATTGGAGGTTGTGGAGGATTTGCTTAAGAACAGGTTCAGGTTTCTGTAACTTAAGACTTTCAAATCTCATGAGCCGTGAGGGTCCCATAAGAGAATTTTCCTTACAAGTCGTGAGGATCTCGTAAGTGTATTTTCTCCTTAGGAATCGTGAGGATCCCTAAGTGTGCTGCTCCTTTGTGAGTCGTAGGGATCTCACGCAGGTGGTTTCTCCTTACAAGGTCGAGAGGACCCTACAAGTGTCTTTTAACGAGGTTGCGCCCTTTCGGGTTTTCACAAACACTCGCCGGTAGTCCTGCTGTTTTTACTCACGGAGCCCTTTTCGGGTTTTCATCCGTGCCCATTTTGCTTATGGACATACCCCCTTTCTTTTTTCTTTTTCATTCATTTTTTTTTACAAGGTCGCGCCCTTTCGGGTTTTCACGAACACTTGCCGGCAGCCCTGCTGTTTTTACTCACGGAGCCCTTTCGGGTTTTCATCCGTGCCCACTTTGCTTATGGACATACCGTTTTTTTTTGTTTTTTTTTTTATCCATCTCGTCAACCTAAGGACGTTGCGGTAGTAGTTTAGGGACGTTTCGGTCCGTCGATAGTTTAAGGACGTTTCGGTCTGCTGTTAGTTTAAGGACGTTTCGGTCCGTCGATAGTTTAAGGACGTTTCGGTCCGCCGTTAGTTTAAGGACGTTTCGGTCCGCCGTTAGTTTAAGGACGTTTCGGTCCGTCGATATGGGAAGGCCGGCTGCTGCTTGTAAAGTCTGAGCCTAGGAAGACAGCGAGCGGACATAGTCGTCGTCATCTATCATTGACCCAGGCTGCGGCTTATTAAGCGTAGTATTTCTTTAAGAAGCGGCCGTTTATTGGCCTGAGAGGCCTTTCACCGTGCATGTCCATGAGTAGGTAGGCTCCACCATGGTAGACCTTGTCTATGATGTACGGGCCTTCATAGTTTGGCTCAAATTTTCCTCGCTTGGCACGATTGGGGATTATAGGTCTTTTGACCACTAGTACGAGTTCGCCTTGGCGGAATGTCCTCGGCCTGGTCAATCTTTCGTACGAGCGCGTCATCTTTGCTTTGTAGGCTTCTAGATGTTGTTGCGCTATGAGCCGTGTTTTATCGAGGGCATCAAGCTCCTCAAGCCGAAGGTGAGCATTTTCTTCGTTCGTCAGCTCGTGGTGGACTGTTATTCGTAGAGAGGGTAACTCTATCTCGAGGGGGAGCACTGCTTCTGTCCCAAATACCAACGCGTATGGCGTTGTGTTTGTGGCCGTCTTGAATGTAGTTCGATAAGCCCAAAGGGCTTCTTGCAGCTTTTCGTGCCAGTCTCTCTTATTCCTGGAAACGGTCTTTTTTATGATCTTCGTCAAGGTCTTATTGAAAGCCTCGGCCAGGCCGTTAGCTCGTGGATTGTAAACTGAAGAATATCTCCAGTCTATATTGTGCTGCTGTGCGAAGCGGCTAATCTTATGGCTTCGGTAGGCCGGCCCATTATCGGAGATAATCCGCCGTGGGGTCCCAAACCGATAGATGACGTGCGTCTTGAAGAAGTGGAGAATATTCTCCGTCTTCACTTCCTTCAGTGGTACTGCTTCTGCCCATTTGGAGAAGTAATCAGTTGTCGCCAGGATAAAGCGGTGTCCCCTGGATGATGCTGGCTCAATGGGGCCGACTATGTCAGTCCCCCATATTTCGAATGGCCAACTAGCCAGCGTCGGGTGCAGTGGGTTCGGATGTTGGTGGATGAAGTCTCCATGGATCTGGCATGAGTGGCATTGCTTCGCATATTCGAGGCAGTCCTGGATCATCGTGGGCCAGTAATAACCCATCCGTTTAATTTTTAACTTCATCTTTGGGCCTGCCTGGTGAGAACCGCAAAGTCCGTCATGAACTTCCTGAATGACTCTTTCTGCTTCGTCAGGTCCCAAGCATCTCAGCCATAGGGAATCAAACGATCTCTTGTATAGAATGTCGTTGACAAAAGCGAAAGATAAAGCTCGTTTCATGAGCTGATGTCTTGAGGACGCTTCTTCGGGCATTCGGTGGGATTTAAAGTAGTCTATGAAGACTTCCCTCCAGTCTTCGGCCTTCTCATGGTCTTTTGTTTGTAGGGTCATCTGCTCAGTCGTTCCCTTTTTTCCGCATGATTCCGGAGATATTTCAGCCGGGGCGAGCACTCGACGGCTTTGTACCACGATTCTGACGTCATCAAGGTTTTCGTCAGCCAGTTCTTTAGCAAGTTTAGCCAACGCGTCTGCTTTGCTGTTTTCTGCGCGGGGTATGTTCTCCAAAGTATAGGAGGGAATTTGGGTCAATAGTTGTTGCACCCTTTCGCCGTACTTTACCAACTCCGGCTTGCACGTTTGGTAGTCACCATTTACTTGACTAACGACCAGCTGAGAATCCCCGTATATAAGAAGGTCTTCAATTCCCATGTCGATGGCGATCTCGAGGCCTGCTATCAGAGCTTCGTATTCGGCTTCATTGTTCGTCCTCGGTTCTGTTAAGGAGAAGGCGAAGCGCATTATCCCTCCTTGTGGAGTTGCAAAGATGAGGCCTATCCCTGATTTGACCATTGGGACACCTTGTTTTTGTTTCTTTATGGAGGATGCCCCATCGAAATAGAGTTCCCATCGGGTGCTTCCGCCGCTAATCGCATCAAATGCATGCTCATCCGGCAAATCACAGCTCAGAGGAGAATTGGCCGGTATCGGGTGCTCGGCGAGGAAGTCGGCAATGGCCTGGCCTTTCACTGCCTTGAGAGGTTGATACGTTATCGAGAACTCCATCAAGAGCAGGGCCCACTTAGCAAGTCGTCCCGTCAGTATGGCTTTCGACATCAAATATTTGAGAGGGTCCACCTTTGAAATAAGACGGACTTCATGTGCTAATGCGTAATGTCTAAGCTTTGTTATTGCGAAGATCAACGCCAGGCAGTGCTTTTCAATGGGGGAATAATTGCTTTCTGCTCCCAGCAGCACTCGACTTAAGTAGTAAAGTGCTCTTTCTTTCCCCTGATCGTTCTCTTGTGCCCATAATGCGCCTAAAGAACCTTCAAGGGCGGTTGTATAAAGAATGAGGGGCTTTCCCCTCACTGGAGCAGTCAACACTGGAGGGTTTTGCAAGTACTGCTTGATTTCGTCTAGTACACCTTGACATTTGTGATCCCAAACGAATGGAGTTCCCTTTTTCATCAGGTGGCCGTAAGGACGGCATTTGCCCGAAAGATTAGCGATAAACCGCCGGATGTATGCGAGCTTCCCTTGGAGAGACCGCAACTGCTTGAGGGTTCTTGGCGGAGGCATTTCCATGATCGCCTTAATCTTTGACGGATCTATTTCAATACCTCGGTGTCGAACAATGAATCCTAGGAATTTGCCCGAGGAGACTCCAAACGCGCATTTGAGGGGATTCATTTTCAAATTATATTGCCAAAGGCGTTGAAATACAGTCTCCAGATGCTTTAAATGTTCTCCGTATGACATGCTCTTTACTACAAGGTCATCGATATAGCACTCGACGATGTCATGTATGAGGTCGTCGAAGATCTTTGTCATGGCCCTTTGATAGGTGGCGCCAGCGTTCTTTAGACCAAAGGGCATAACCTTGTAGCAAAATATACCCAAAGGGGTGCGGAAAGCGGTATGCTTCTGGTCTTCGGGATGCATCTTTATCTGATTGTATCCTGACGATCCATCCATGAAGGAGAAAACCTCGTGAGTTGACGTGTTATCTATCATTAGCTCGGTTACCGGTACTGGGAAATCATCCTTTGGACATGCTTTATTGAGATCCCTGAAATCCACGCATATGTGTACCGTCCCATTCTTCTTCATTACCGGGACGATATTGGCAATCCAGTCGGGATATTGGACTTCTTGGATAAATCCAGAATCAATCAACTTCTTGACTTCGGCGTTGATGCTCATTTCAAGCTCGAGTCGCATCCTCCTTGGTGCCTGCTTGACTGGCTTGATATCTGGGGATATTGCTAATCTATGCACAGCAATCTCCGGATCCAATCCTGGCATCTCGGAGTAGTTCCACGCGAAGCAATCTTTATGCCGTAGAAGCACGTTCTTTAACGCAGCCATCTTTTCTTCGGATAACAGCTCGCTGACAAACGTCGGTCGCGGGTCGTCTGCCGATCCCAACTCAATCTTCTTGAGGTTATCTGCAGTAGTATGTATACCATCTTCCAGTTCTTTCGGAGCGGGCGGAAATTCTGAGATCACCTCATCATCGCTGTTCTCAGAGCACCGGTAAAGGTCATCTACGTTCTCGGGCTCTTCTCCTAATATCGTAATCGTATAACAAGTGCGAACCCGCTCCCTGGACTGAGGTGGACCCGGTTCTGCTCTTGCGGCCTTGGGCTCATGCTTTCGCGGCGGCGTTACCTTCCAGCCGTCGGATAAAGCGAATCTACCCCGTCGGTACTGGTCCTCGACCCAGTTCTTGAAGGTGAAGCAGTCTTCGGCAGGATGTCCTATGGCTTGGTGATAAGAGCAATAACTCGGATGAGAGACCTTGCTAGCTTGCTCAGGATATCTAGACTCTGGAAGCGTGATCATTTGATGTTTTATAGCGAGGTTGAGTAACCTCTCCGTCTTGTCTCGGGGGAAGGAGTACGCTCGACTCATCTTCTTCATGAGGGACAAACCCGAGCCGCTTCTTGATCTATTTCCGTCTCTGCGTCGGGCCTTTCGTATAACGGATTGACGAGGATAAGCGTCTTTGTCTTTTGCAGCACGTTGAGATAGACGTTGCGTCCTGGCCTTCTCGTAGATGGCTATTTCGCGGTTGTGGTCTTCCCAAGCTTTCTGACCTACTTTCCTGACAGGCTTGCCCATTCGTTCCTCAAACGACGGACTCGGCGCTTCGATCGCGGGGTCTAGTTTTGGTGGGGGGTTGGCCTCTCCTGACAGGGCGTCCTCCTCTTCATCAAAGGTATATATAGTGTAGCTGCTGTGAGCCCGTTCCCGTTTTCCGGCTCTTGCGTATCCAAGCCCGAGTGTTTCTATTTTCCCGTTGGGCAATTTGCGTTGAGTCCCGGAGACATCCCAAATCTTGTTGTAGAACCGAGCTTGCCGAACAGCCTGCTTTAAGGGTACTCCTTGGCGCTTCAATAGCTTCTTTAATCCATTTGTATAGTATCTGGGCAGATGGATGGGTTGGAGCCTGTCAAGTGTAGCATCCGCGCCATGCCAGATCTCTTTCTCTATTTTCGACTCTGAGGATCGGTAGAATAGGATCACCTTCTCACCCCTTTGCCTGGGAGGGACGTAAAATGTTTGCAGGTCCTGCACATTATGAGCCTGAAGCGTGTCGAGATCCTTGTAGTGTTCTCGCGGTACCATGGTGATTTGCAAACTATGGTCATCGCCAGGGGATGCTTGTATTGACAGCCGATTGGAGAACACAGCATTAACTTCATCTTCTGAATCACTTCCGAAGACTAATATGGGGGCGGGCGTCCCCAGGTTGTTGCGTTGAGACGGCCCTGCATAAGCTATCTCTTCTTCTTCTTCGGTATCGCTCCCGAAAACAGGGATGGTGGCGGCGGCTTTGTTCTCCGGATTGCGACACCTTTCTGTATCCTCGAAATCTGGCAAAAAGTACTTCGCATCTTCGTATTTGCGGACTTCGTTCACGGAAAATGGGTTTAACTCACCTGTTACGGTGTACTCGAAACCATCCTTAAAGTACTTCATACACTGATGTTGTGTAGAAGGGATGATATTGTACTCGTGTAGCCAAGGACGGCCGAGTAAGGCGTTGTAGCAGGTCTTGGCGTCAATGACATGGAATTTGATGTCTGTGACGAGAAGTCCAAAGCGTAATGTTAATATCACAGATCCGAGAGTCCGTGACGATTGTGAATCGAAACCGGAGATAGTAATCTTGTCACGAGCGAGGTGTTGCACGCTCATGCAGATTTCCTTCAACACCCGAACATTAAGGAGATTGACGGAGGATCCATTGTCCACCAGGATCTTGCCTATCTTGATATCATGGCAGTATCCGGAGACATATAGGGGACGGTTGTGGTCGCACGTCCCGAGAAGGAGGTCTTCATCACCGAAAGTGACGTCGGCCGTATGCACTTCCTCCAGTTCATCCTTCATCTTTTCAGTGGCGAGGAAGGCTTGGAATTGCTCGGGTTCTTGTAACGCCTTAATTAGTGAGTCTCGCGCTTCTTTCGATAATAGGAGGGCATCGAGAATGCTAAGCTGAGAATGTAGCTTCCTTAGGTGCGCGAGGATGTTATAGTCCACTTTACTCTTCCTAGGAGGGTCTTTGGCAGCCAGCTCTCTCATGACTTGGTCATCTAAAGTGATATCTTCAGTGACCTTTTCCTTTCCCTTATCCTTTCTATTCCCGGGCCCGAGATTCTTTTCTGGGAGTGTGCGATTGCGCAGCTGAATGTTCTCGCAGGCCTCCGATTCCTCCTCTTTCCCTAAAATAGATTCTTTAAAGAGAGAACCCAGAGCCATTTCTTCATCAGAGTCTGTCACGACCCGCAGGGTACGGAACGTGACTGGCACTTAAGTTTACGAAACGTCTAAAGGCGTCCGTAAAATAAGTAAGCCAAAGCCCAGAAAACAAAACCAATTAAGCAAAAGAGTGAAGAAAACCCAAACATTTGAAAGCAAGCTTATCAAATAAGTCATATAAAACCCCTTTTAAAAACAATACTAATTTTTCCGAAAATTTCGGCAGAGTCTCCTTTGTAAATACTGGCCCCCAAAAATGGGTACAACAAAATATATACATGAATCCAACAAAATAGGGCATCCCCAAGCGGGAGCTAGCTCTTCGCCATACGGCGGTCACAAATCCCACGCAATGTAAATGACAACAAGCATAATAAAGCATAAGGAAGCATGAAAAGGTAGCATGTCGGCTCAAGTGAGCTCGACCCCAAATACAGTATAAAATCCACAAACCTCACAGTCTCATCTCTAGGTCAATATACAATAATCTGGTAGAAACAGTAGATGGAGTACACTAGATACAAGAATATACAAGGTGGTACAAAAAAAATAACATAACCCACCTATGAGCAAATCTCGAGCCCAAGCAAAGCAGGCAAAAGAACAAGTGCGCCCGCCGCTACTGAACTGACGGAGCGGACCTGCAAAAGACTGTGGCACAACGGGGGTGAGTTGCCAACTCGTGAGTAATAAATAACATCTGCAAAGGCTATCGTATGCATGCACACAAGCATCCTAGCATCTAAAATACAGGTATGACTGGATGCACTAGCAGGTGTGTATACCATATCAGTGTGCTAATATGTATGCAATATGAAAATCTGAGGTCTCAATAGGTATATATAAGAAATATTTTATCTCTTTTTGTTTTTGAAACTCTTTTAGAATGCCAGCATAATGTCAATGAATCGACGAAAATCGGTGTCCAGCAACGACACCCAAAAGCTGTCTCAAATCTCATAAATGTATCTCTGGCCTCAGCCGTCCGGCTGACCCATCTCAAATATCAATATCTCATCATCTAGCGGCCACGGTCGGTATCCTCTGGATATCCGCCGTCCTAAACAGTCACCGGTAGGTAATCCGTCCCCTGCCAGGCTCAACGTCATCACCACATTCCTCTTGCCCCGGGGTACCTTACCGGGCCCACCATGTACCCGTGCCGGTTCCTCCACTCCTCGACACGGATTTCCAAATCCACAGAAAACTCATGGTGGACGACACTTACATCACTAGAAAACCGCAATTTTTACATATTTTAAAATATAATAAGTTTAGAAATTTTGCGGTTTTCCCCCGAAATCCAGCAATATCATAAAATCTCAAGAAATCCTCATAAGTGCATATATCAATGATAATGAATGCGTATGATATCAATAAACAAGTTGCGATGTGTGATTAATGTATTAAGCATGAACAATTAATATGATGAAGTACATGCACATGAATAGCAATACTACGGTTTCATTTTTAAGGAATTAAAGGCAATAGTACCAGTTTAAGCATCAATTAGTAAAAGGTTTCAATTTAAAAGTTATCTAGTGTGGTGGCATGGCAATTACCAGGATGTGTGTGTAAACATGAATAGTGCTCGTGCTGCATATAAAGACCTGGTAATGGTGCATGTGTCCTACAATTGAGTTTGCGTATATGGGTATAACCTATTGATCTAATTGCAGCAATTATCATGCCGGTATTATTATTCTAATGTCACAAGTGATTATCCAATTTACTATTTTCCAGTTTACTAAATCTATCGGGCGACTTGCGCCATCCAAACGATCGTCCCCCGTAGATGTTAAATCTACTCACCGGGATCCCTGGCTAGCTGTGTCCAATCACCGCCTTTCCCTTTCGCGCCGCGTCTGACGTTTCCGCGACCGAACCTGGAATTTACATCATTACCAATTATAAGGTTACATATCAAGAACGACGCAAAACCCCAACGAAACTACTAAAGTTCGCTAGCTAGGTACAACGTGCACAAAGTGCGCGGAACACACGCGAAAATCGCAAAAACTGCCAAAAACGCCGATTTGGGTCACCCGGCAAAACTAAAACCCGACTACCCAAAAAAACCGCACTCACGCATCCTAAAAGTCGTAGGACAAGCCATAACAATCATCAAGATATCAAAAATAGTCCATCACATAATTTATATAAAAATCTAGTAAGCATATACATTCCAAAAATCGGTGCAAAAATCGCCGATTTGCGACAAAACGACTACAATAAAGCATACTCACCCAAGCACACTACAAGCAATCCACACCCACTAATTACAACACATTAACCATGCTCCAAAACCTATATTCCACAACCAAACCCTTTCTTGATTTTTATAAATAGCAATTGCAAATAAAATCCACACTTGAAAAACTTAATTTAACACTACAAAAGCCCACTTAAGGAAATTAATCTATTAGGTTAGGTTAGCAAAACACTAGATAAAAATTTAGGTTCAATTAACTAAATAATGCTTTCTAAAACTTAATCCACTCACTAATCAAGCTTCAAATATCATTTTCCATACATAACCCTCTCTTGAAAAACCTTAAAACAACAATTTACAACTAAAATCAACTTCTAAAATTACCTAAATTAGCATAATTAAAGACTACATAACAAGGTAACCATATAGATTAGTTCACTAACAACTAGATTAACTAATAAACAACTTAATTAATTATCATGGTTCAAAACCCTAGTTTAAACAAACTACTCATTTTAACTAGATTAGAAATAAGCTAACTTTTAACACTAACCATACAATTAAAGGAATTAGCAACAAAAGAAAGTAACTATGATGGAATTATACCTCTTGATCAATGGATCAAGCAAGAAGTTTGCTCCAAAGAATGGCTTCCTAGCTCCATGATTCAAGCAAGAATGGCTAAGGATAATGATAGCATAAGGATTTTGTTTGGATTTTTGGAATTAATTCATGGATTTTGATGTATTTTCTTGAAGGAAAATGAAGAAAAATGCAAAGAAAAGAGATGAGGAAGAGGGGTGCAGGTTTCGGCCAGGTAGGAGGTATGGGGGAGGGTGTGGGCAAGTGGGGAAAGTCATGGTCAAGTCCACAAAAGTCAATGTATCATACATTATCCATTTTAATTAAAATAATACCATAAACTATCAAATTAACTCAAGAAAGAAACCAAGAAGAGAGAGGCCAGAAATTTATGGTCTCACACAAGGTGGGGCTGTCCTAGGGCTGAGGAAAAAGAGAGAGGGGTTTTACAAAAGAAATTTTATGCAAAAAGGCCCCCTACAACTCAAAAATTGCAAGTTTTAGCCCAAATATTCAATAATTTCGTTTCAAATCATAAAAATTTGAAAAAAAATCAAAATAAATTACTAAAAATTCATGTTATCACTAGAATATAATTATCATAATTTTAGAGATTAAAATTATCCCGGAAAAATTGTATTTATCGCTTATTTAATGTATTTTCTTACCGGCTTAAAATAATATTAAAAAAATGAAAATAGGGAAAAAATTTTAAATGACCAAAATTTCATAAATAACTCATTAGCCACTAAAAACAAGCAATTACCTATCCATTTTAGGTATAATTAGCCCTAAACTGCAAAATATCGAGAAAGACGGTTTTCGGAAAAATACCGAATTTTCACCGAATTTCAATAAACACCAAAACGACTTTTCAAGACGCTACAGAGTCGCTTCCAAAGGTGAGAACTTGTGACCCCCTGGCGTTAACCATGCAACAGTTGCCAGTCGTTCTGTTGTGCCCATCGACAGTACTTCTTCGTTCCCGACGGATCTTGCGTTTCATGCGTTTAACATGTTGCCGACGAGCGACATATCCTTGCCACCATATCTTAAAGGCGTCGCACTCCTCCGTGGGGTGTGAGACTTTCCGGTGATATGCGCAATAGTCAGGGTGCCTCTCCACCCCATCGTGTGTGTTTCCTTCCGAGGGCGGTAGCTTCATCCCCATTGACATGGCTTTGGCAAACCTTTTTCTCGTCTTGAATATCTTCTTGTCTACTTCGGATATCTTTCGCTCTGGCGGAGGTAGTTCAACTCTTCCGTTCAGTCGCCCGTATTTGGCTCTTTCCGACGTGGTCATCTCACGCTCCTGGTCCGCTTTACATTTTAGACGGATCTCGTCTAGAAAAGCGTCGATCATTTCGTCCGTTGGCCATGCACGCTCTGGTACAGGCTCTGCCTCCAGCTTTTTAGTGCCAGGAGTTTTCCCCTCATCGGTAAACGAGTGGGAGATTACGTTACAACTCGCCACATATCCTTCGGATTCATCCGACGAGCTTTCTCCATCATCTTCCTCTTGAAAGATGTGGTTGAGGAACTCTTGCAATGTGACAGGAGTTCGCGCCTTTTGATTGTACTCTTCCAATGCGTCGATTTGCTTCTGCAAGTTCGTGTGCTCTTTTCCAGGCTTCACGGACTTCTTGGATCTCTTCTTCTTTTTCTTCAAAGATTTTGACGATTGGGCGTGAGTATCTGGGCTCTTACCGTGAGTCTTTGTAGTCGGGCGGCGCCTTAGCATCCCTTCGATAATTTGAGGTTCAAGAGGGTCCTTCCATTCGATCGCAGGGCACGCATAAAGGTCTCTCAGCATTCTTCTGGTTTTAGTTGATAGCACGACCTCCCATGGAGCTTCTTCAATAAAAGAACATGTTGCCCCTGGCATATCCGCTTTCCTAGGAGCATGCGGCTGTGGGGGGTTCACCTTCCACTTTTCAGACAGTACAAACTTCCCCTGGAGGTATTGGTCCTCAATCTATCCTTTGAAGACGAAGCAATCTTCAATCGGATGACCTACCGTTTGATGGTAAGGGCAATAGTTAGGGTTATTCACTTCGGTGGGTTGCGGCGGTCGCCTTGGATTTGGCAGGTTTATAAGTCTGTTGCGTACTGCCAGCTCGAATAGCCATTTCGTCTTGTCCCGTGGGAACGAGTAGGGACGCTTCATCTTCTCATTATAATACCGACGTCTTTTGATTGGTGTGAAAAATCGTGTTTTTAGTTTAACCGCAATCAATAACGGTGTCGCACGTAGCTAGACCGAGATGAGTACGGGTCGTCCTCTGGGAAACGTGGAACCTTTTAATTTTACTTTAGATGTGTTGAAAAGGAGAAAGAAATAAGAATGGTTGTAGGATGGTTTCTAGATCTACGTTTAATAAAAATGTAAATATAGATCTAGAATAGTTTAAAGATGTGATTAATTATAATAAGAAGGGCTTGTAGGGTTCGTTAGAATTTAGTAGTTATGAATGATTAATTAAAGTTACCATTTTTATCCATTAATAGATTTAGAACTAGAACGACGGTGATGCGTGTAGATTAGGGTTTCTGGAGGGAAAAGGAATCCCACTCTTAACCCTTATCTCGACACGGAACTCCGTTCATATCTAGCCTTTACCAAAACAATCATTAATCTAATCTCTAATCGCGGTCGGAACTAGCAAAGAATTGCTAGCGCGCCCGATTAGGATGTTAATGATTATTTTGATAAAGTTCCTAAACTTTATAGGACTTAAAAAGGGTTTAGATATTTTTCATCGTTCATTAGCCTACCCTAATCCTACGAACCCTAACAAGCGGAGAATTACTCGCGCATGTTGGGAGAAGAAGATGAAAAGAAAGAGATGGAAAACATAATGTAAAAGAAAACAATTAAATAAAAAAAACTACCTTTATTAATCAACTCCTTCAACTACACTTTTAATCCATAGAAAATGATTACAAAACTTGATTTGCTTCTCGATCTTTCCTAGGGAGGTAGTCGAACAGTCGATGATCAGCCTGGATGCGTGAGCGGCGGGAGCTTCGTGATCTCTTCGGCTTGATTTCTTTTCCAAGAGGCCCTCGGTGCTTTTTTATAGTGCGAAGCCAGAATCTTTTTGTTGAGAAGTTGGTAAAATTCATCAATAATTGATCTCCAAAAATATAGACTTCCAAATCCTCATAATTGCGGCGGTTCCGCGGCCCCAGGGTGGGTTTGGCCGCGGAACCGCGCTCGATGGTGGGGATCTCTTTGTCGTTTCTCTTGGGCTCTCTGATGGTGACATTTGGCATTCCTAAGAATCTTCAGAATCTGAAAATATTTTCTCGGCTGCCTCCAGACTTAGTCTCCAAGTTTGCTCTTTAATTTGGAAAGTATTCTTCAACAAATTAATTTGTTTGTTAAATCCTTCATAACAACTTGGAAATAATCTGCACAACAACTCAAATAAGATTTTAGTAGACTTTGTTCTACTAGGATTAGACCAATAATATTATTTGCATACATTTTCCTACCAAATGATAATTAAATATATTAACACATGGAAAATAATGTTTTTACACATAAACCCTCATATGTATAATATATTATAATAAAGTCCTTTTTTTAATATAAAAATGGTAGGAAAAATGTAATACAAATGTGCAGTTTTATCGACTGAACAAATACCCCCAAACTTATCTTTGATCGTCCCGAGCAAATTAGTTTATTTAAGAGGAGAAAAAGAAAGGAGAAAACTAGGCACACTTTCGTAGGCAGACACGATTGCACTGAGCATGTGCAACAAGCCGTTAAACCTCTAGGTGTCCCTAGTAGGAGGAGTGTTGTCTCTTGAGGGTTTTCAGCGGATTACACCCACAAAATCCAATAACAAAAGAAAGATGGTGAGATTTACATATAAAGATAAGAACCATAAA
Organism: Agapanthus africanus; assembly: GCA_030015575.1. Classification (NCBI taxonomy): domain Eukaryota; kingdom Viridiplantae; phylum Streptophyta; class Magnoliopsida; order Asparagales; family Amaryllidaceae; genus Agapanthus; species Agapanthus africanus. The sequence continues at coordinate 157,794,772 of JASDDO010000014.1, read as the reverse complement.
AGAAAGGCCTTGAAAAGAAGAGTTTCCAACTATACTAGCTTTTCAGTTGTCATGAGCCCTATCTTAATAGTCATGAAAAAATGTTAGAAATCACATCATCCCTCAATAAAACATCGTCTTTATTCTTCATTCCTACCTTTCATCCAAACATTGATCATATAACCCCACGTGTGTGTAAATAACATCCCTACACTCGGAGAATTCAATTCAAGCTATCATACTCTTGTCCATCTACCTTAGTACTTTTTAATTTGATGAGTATTTAGGGTTGCTCACACACTTTCATGCGACCGTTAATACTTCTTGAGGTACTAACCGACCGATTACTCATGTGCTTGCAGATTCGGTGATAGTATTTTCCTCGTCTTGCACCACCTAAGGCTTAGCAGTGACTCCCAGACCAGTTGGCCTTAGGACACTAGGTGAAGAGGCACCCTCGCTATATTTTTTTATTGCTGCCTTGGCGATACAAAACCAGTGTTCATTTTTTCTTTTCACCATTTTTATATTTTCTTCATTTTTTTATTTCCTTCATACTTTGGCTTTTAGACAAGAGCATTTCAAGGTATCCTCTACTATCCCGAGTTTCAAGACGTGTGTAGGTGCATATTGTAGGGTATCAACATTCAAATGTTTGGCTTCCAGAATAGAAACTATTTTTCAGACTTATTTTTATCCTCAGATTAGTGACTTCCTTCATCTTACTAACCCTTGGGACAACAGCTCATAACTACTTATTACTAGTTCGTATAAGAAAACTTCTAATTTTCTTGGTTTTCTTAAACTATTCCTATCTTTTGGATGTAATTTTTCACTTTCTATTCTTTTGTTATAATTTTTTTTTATTTATTTATTTATTTTTTATTTTAATGCCCGGTGTCAAAGATAATTCAGTGAATACAAACCTCCCCCCCAAACCTGTTTTCAGCAGTGTCCTCACTGATGCAGCCTTTTGAGAACATGGACCTGTATACTAAAGGAGAGATACAAGGGGTAAAATAATAGTTAAATGATAAATTCCCCCAAACTTATTCTTTGACACGCACAGATATTCAATCAAATCATTTTTTTACTCACCTCCATTTTTAAAATGAGAAAATGATATAAAAACATGGAGGTGAGGAGGAGGAAATTTTTAGTTTTGATAAAGCGGCTCCTGTAAAAACAGGAGCTCCTCCGCGGGGTCAGCAAAAAAATACAGTTTTAATTTATGCCCATTTACTTTAAAAATCGAACCGTTTTTCAAATTTTCGACTTCAACCGCCCCGTGCGGGTGTACATACCGCACCACAAAAGATCCTTTCCAACGAGATTTAAGCTTACCCGGATGAAGATGGAGACGGGAATCGTAAAGAAGGACTTGTTGCCCCGATGTGAAGGTTTTTCTAGAAAGATTTTTATCGTGGAACACTTTGGTCCTATTCTTTACTATCACCGCATTATAGTAAGCTTCATCGCGGAGTTCGCTTAGCTCATTCAATTGCAGCTTCCGATAGCTGCCTGCATGATCAAGATCAAAATTAAGCTCTTTAATAGCCCACATTGCCTTATGTTCAATCTCGACAGGGAGGTGACATGCCTTCCCAAACACAAGGCGGTATGGAGACATACCAAGATCGGTCTTATAAGCGGTGCGGAATGCCCAAAGAGCATCCGTCAATTTGGTTGACCAATCTTTACGGTTCTTAGAAACCGTCTTCTCCAAAATCTGTTTGATCTGCCTATTTGAGATCTCAGCCTGCCCGCTTGTTTGGGGATGATAGGGCGTAGAAAGTTTGTGAGTGATTGAATATTTCCGCATCAAGGCCTCGAAAGACCTATTGCAGAAATGTGTCCCGTTGTCGCTAATAATAGCGCGAGGGTGTCCGAATCGCGAGAAGATGTTTTCTTTAAGGAACTTAATGACAACTTTGTTGTCATTAGTGCGACACGGTATAGCTTCCACCCACTTCGAGACATAATCAACCGCTAACAATATATATAGATTCCCAAAGGAGTTGGGAAAAGGGCCCATAAAATCAATACCCCAAACATCAAATATTTCCACAACCAATATAGGTTGGAGCGGCATCTCGTTCCTTCGTGAAATCCGGCCCAAATGCTGACATCGCGGACAAGTTTTGCAATGTTCAAATGCATCTTTAAATAATGTTGGCCAATAAAAGCCACATTGCAAAACTTTCTCCGCCGTTTTTCGAGGTCCAAAGTGACCGCCGCATGCCTGATCATGACAAAATGATAACACGCTCTTGAATTCATCGTTAGGGACACACCTGCGAATGATTTGATCGGAACAATACTTGAATAGATATGGTTCATCCCAGTAAAAATATTTTACTTGGGATAAAAATCGAAGTTTGTCTTGTTTCGACCAATCGCTAGGTATAAGTCCCGTCGCAAGATAGTTCATGATATCCACGAACCAAGGTTCGTAGGATAATTTCAAGAGCTGTTCGTCGGGAAATGAGTCATTTATTGGCACGGTCACAGTTGGCGAAGAAGTGATGCGTGAAAGATGGTCGGCTACTACGTTTTCACATCCACTCTTGTCTTTGATAACAAGATCAAATTCTTGTAACAATAGGATCCAACGTATTAGCCTGGCCTTTGCATCCTTCTTCGTTAAAAGATGTCGGAGGGCGGAGTGATCTGTGTAAACCAAAATAGGCGAGCCAATCAAGTAGGGCCTGAATTTCTCTAATGCAAATACAACTGCCAAGAGTTCTTTCTCGGTAGTTGTGTAATTTATTTGTGCATCATTCAAGGTCCTACTTGCATAGTAAATTACATGTGGCATCTTATCAATATGCTGTCCCAAGACAGCACCAATAGCAAAATCTGATGCGTCACACATAAGCTCGAACGGGTGGTTCCAATCCGGAGATGATAGAACGGGGGCTGTAGTGAGTGATTCTTTAAGTGATTCAAAAGCAGCCTCACAATCCGAATCGAAGTGAAATGTAGTGTCCTTGGCCAATAGAAGGGTTAAGGGTCTAGCAATTTTGCTAAAGTCCTTAATAAATCTCCTATAAAATCCAGCATGACCAAGGAAGGATCGTATATCTTTGACGCAATTGGGACGAGGGAGGTTTTGAATGACATCTATTTTAGCTCTGTCGACCTCAATGCCTTTATGTGAAATTATATGTCTAAGTACAATACCTTCTTGGACCATAAAATGGCATTTTTCCCAATTCAAAGTCAAGTTCTTATCCCTACAGCGGGTAAGAACAGCGTCAAGATTACGAAGGCAGTCCTCAAAGGAGTCCCCAAAAATGGAGAAATCGTCCATAAAAATTTCTAGAAATTTTTCCACCATATCTGAAAATATCCCCATCATACATCGCTGAAATGTAGCGGGAGCGTTGCATAACCCAAAGGGCATGCGTCTATAAGCAAAAGTTCCGAAAGGACAAGTAAAAGTGGTTTTATCTTGATCCTTTTCGGCGATGGGGACCTGGTTGTAACCAGAGTATCCGTCCAAGAAACAGTAGTATTCGTGTCCCGCTAATCGTTCTAACATCTGGTCAATGAAAGGTAGAGGGAAGTGATCTTTCCTCGTCGCGGCATTGAGTTTCCTGTAATCGATACATACGCGCCACCCAGTTTGGGTGCGTGTTTGGATTAACTCATTAGCCTCGTTAGTGATGACCGTGATGCCAGACTTTTTAGGGACCACATGAATTGGACTTACCCATTGACTATCAGATATGGGGTAAATTATTCCACTATCAAGGCACTTGACGATTTCTTTCTTTACCGCCTCCTTCATAACGGGATTTAACCGTCTTTGTGGGTCTCGGGTTGGTGTGGCTTCATCCATCAGATGTATGTGATGTTCAACAATTAAGGGACTAATCCCTTTGATGTCGGCCATTGTACAACCAAATGCTTCCCGATTCGATCTCAACACCGCCAAAAGTGCATTCTCTTGCTCTAAGGCTAGAGAAGCGGAAATAATCACTGGCAAAGTCTCATTCTCTCCTAAATATGCATATTTAAGATGAGAAGGTAGTGGTTTGAGATCAAGAATTGGCGGAGAGACAATAGAAGGAGGGGTAACGGAATGATATTCGGACTCTTTAAGAGGTTCAAAACTTGCATAAGATATTGACTCGGAAAGTGCTGCTGACTTTTGCAACGAGTCAACGGGTTCAATCTCAAGGTCTGACTCATTGAACATATCCTCACTGTAAAGTGGTGCAAGATCAAACGATGTCTCATTAGTGTTGTCGAGAACATCAAAGCAAAGTTCCTCATCCATGCAGCTTTCGGGAGCTATCTCGTGGATGGAACAAACATCCAGCAAATGAGCAGAAGGTTCTGATGGCTGACTTCCTAGCTTGTAAATATTAAGCTCAATTGTCATTTTCCCGAAGGATAAGTTCATAGAACCGTTACGACAATTAATCACAGCGTTAGAAGTTGCTAGGAAGGGTCGACCAAGTATCACCGGGATTTGATTGCGTGGGTTTGCCACAGGTTGTGTATCTAAAACAATAAAGTCCACGGGAAATATGAATTCCCCGACTTTAATTAACACATCCTCTAGTTCGCCCCGAGGTTTGGTGATAGATCGATCAGCCATTTGGAGAGTACAATGGGCGGGTTTTAATTCTCCAATTCCTAACTGCTCGTATACTGAATAAGGAAGCAAGTTGACGCTAGCGCCTAGATCGAGTAAAGCACGATTTATATTTTTACCCCCAATAGAAATAGAGATTGTAGGACAGCCGGGGTCCTTACGTTTCTTTGGTATTTGTTGGGTAAAAGCTGTGCTAACATTACTCGTCATGAAAACCTTTTTAGGCACTTGGGTTTTTCTCTTCCTAGTGCACAAGTCTTTAAGGATTCTTGCATAAGATGGGACTTGTTGAATAGCATCTAGAAGAGGAATATTCACGCTAACTTGCTTAAACATTTCCACAATCTTCTCCATTTGCGGGTTAGGTCGGTTGGCCCTTAATCGGTTTGGAAATGGAGCTCGATCAATAAGTTTTGGGTCCAACGTTTGTGGAGAAGACTGTGGCGACGGATTCGATCCCAAAATTGGAGTGGGAATCGACTTAGATAGATTTGGTGAAATGTTTGAGCCTTGGGGAAAACGGAGAATAGGCTCGGATGAAGGTGGAAGACTAGACGAATTAGGGGAAGAAGAAGAAGAAGGGGCATCAAATGTGTCACTATCATCAACTTGCTCACCCACTTGGTTGTTCAGCACTCTCCCCGATCTCAACGTAGTGACGGCATTCACATTATGACTTTGTGAATGGCCAGGATTTGGTAGGGGTTGAGATGGGAGTTTCCCTTTCTCTCTCGCACTCATTGCGGCGTTTAACTGTGCGATTTGGTTTTCTATTGATTTAATACTCTCACCATGGGAGGAGGAGTTTTTCGTTAGGGCATCAATAGAAGACCTCATATCAGCCGAATTTTGCATGGATTGTTTCATGAACATATCCAAAGTTTGTGCAAGTGAGTTGTCAATACCGGCCACCTGTGGTGTAGAAATGTTGGCCGGATTTTGGAAATTTTGTGACTGAAAGGGGGGCTGATTCTGTGGTTGTGGTTGCTGTGGAGGAGGTCTTTGATAATTGCTTTGTTGGTTTTGATTCCAAGCAAAGTTAGGATGATTCCTCCATCCTTGATTGTACGTAGAAGGATAAGGGTCGTTTCTAGGTCGCTGCTGAAAAGCAGCATTAGCTTGAAACGATGCATTCATAGGACATTCTTCCGTTAAGTGTGAAGGATCCGAACAGCAACCACAGACAGTCTTGGGAAGCGTAACCTGATTTAGGGAGAATGATGAAAATTTGTTCTCCATAGCATCGAGTTTCTTCTGCATCGCTGCCATTTCGGCTTTTACTGCGATGGAAACATCGAGTTGGTGAATACCTCCCTTAGTTGAAGGTGGTCTTACGCTTTCCCACTGCAAAGTGCTTTCTGCGAGGTCTTCCAGATATTTCCAAGCTTCACCGTCATCTTTAGACATGAAATTGCATTGACACATTGTTTCAAGCATCTGCTTTGTCGCTGGATTAATGCCCTCATATATAATCCGACATAAATCCCATCTTTGTATCCCGTGATGGGGGCATTGGACAAGCAGATCTTTGAAACGTTCAAAGCACTTCCAAAATGGTTCATTGGGAAGCTGGGTGAACTGGTTAATCTCGCTCCTAACATGTGCAGTCTTATGATTTGGGTAAAACTTCTTAAGAAATGCTACGACGAATTCATCCTAATTAGCGATAGAGTGTGCGGCAGTATTATAAAGCCATTTTTCTGCCAAGTCGCACAGTGTGAATGGGAGAAGACGTAAGCGCATAGCATCTAAGGTCAATTGTGAAGTACCCATCATTGCGCATACGTTTTCGAATTTGGTGATGAAAACGTACGCGTCTTCCGACTCAAGCCCGTGAAATTTGGGCAGCAGATTGATGTAGTGGGGTTTAATTTCGAAATTATCCCCGTTAGGTGGTGGAAGAGATAGACAAGTAGGAAGGGGACCACGAATAGGATAGCATCTCTCTTGGAGAGAGATGCGCGGTGGATTCTGCGCACCTGCGGGTGGTGGCAGCATGGTGTTATACTCTGATGGAGTGCCGTCCATCTCGGTTGATGTGGTGTGTGGTGGGGGAAAAGAAGATGAAGAAATACCGACGTCGGCGTCGATAACAGGAACGCGGACAAGACGGGCACTAGGATCCCGTGTCCAGCCGAGCATGCACTAAGCGGGTTTAGTGCAAGTGGCAGCGTGTGTGTGATTTAAAATAGGCTTGTTTTGAAAAAGTGGGACTCAAGACAAATCTCCCTAAATGCACAAGCAACCCTAGAACTAAGGTTACCTAGGTCCAGTCTCTAGACCGCTCCTAGACTTCCAAAGGACAAGCCGCAGGATAAATCCTCTACCGCCTCCGTACTACCCTTGTAGCGAGGTAAGTGCCAGGTAAGTGGGAAGGAACCACCACTACAGTGGGCCTAATTAAAAACCACTAGCCTTTGTCACACTTGCCTAGGCACTTCAAAAGTAATGCGGATAAACGATAGATTACCCACGACCTTCCTCTGTCCTTATTGAGCGCGACAGTCCTTAGAGTCTGGTCTAGATATTTTTTTTAAATTAATGAAGGGTTGATCTATATGCTCGGTTTGTGATTTGTGGGGCTTAGGAAGGGTGATTAAATCCCCACCTAATCTTGATTTGGTCTTTGCCCCTTAAAATCCGTATTAAATATGCAAAACAAAACCAAACACAAAACTTTTTGCAAAAAGATTTTTGAGCGGCGCAATTTTGCAAAGAATCCTGCAGAAAATAGATTTTATTGGATTCGAGGAGAGAGAGAAGGAGTTGAGAATCTTACCAGAGAATTCCGTAGCCCTAATCCTTTCAAGCCGCCGCGTTTCCGCCGCAGAAAGCCCTTTCTGCCATGCTTCCGCCGCGAGGTGGTTGGATTGCTTGATGAAATTTTTTCTGTGTCCCTCTGTGCTCCTCTGGATCTCTAAAAATGTCTCTGTTTCCTGTTTCCCTTAATTCTGTGACTCCAGATCTCCTTGCAAAAATCCACGCACAAATCGTTAAATATGCAATTTGCAGTTTGTGTTAATAATGATATGACTCGTCTAAGAAATCAACACAAATAGTAAAAATAAAAAATTGCGCACGTATCCCCGGCAACGGTGCCATTTGATTGGTGTGAAAAATCGTGTTTTTAGTTTAACCGCAATCAATAACGGTGTCGCACGTAGCTAGACCGAGATGAGTACGGGGTCGTCCTCTGGGAAACGTGGAACCTTTTAATTTTACTTTAGATGTGTTGAAAAGGAGAAAGAAATAAGAATGGTTGTAGGATGGTTTCTAGATCTACGTTTAATAAGAATGTAAATATAGATCTAGAATAGTTTAAAGATGTGATTAATTATAATAAGAAGGGCTTGTAGGGTTCGTTAGGATTTAGTAGTTATGAATGATTAATTAAAGTTACCCTTTTTATCCATTAATAGATTTAGAACTAGAACGACGGTGATGCGTGTAGATTAGGGTTTCTGGAGGGAAAAGGAATCCCACTCTTAACCCTTATCTCGACACGGAACTCCGTTCATATCTAGCCTTTACCAAAACAATCATTAATCTAATCTCTAATCGCGGTCGGAACTAGCAAAGAATTGCTAGCGCGCCCGATTAGGATGTTAATGATTATTTTGATAAAGTTCCTAAACTTTATAGGACTTAAAAAGGGTTTAGATATTTTTCATCGTTCATTAGCCTACCCTAATCCTACGAACCCTAACAAGCGGAGAATTACTCGCGCATGTTGGGAGAAGAAGATGAAAAGAAAGAGATGGAAAACATAATGTAAAAGAAAACAATTAAATAAAAAAAACTACCTTTATTAATCAACTCCTTCAACTACACTTTTAATCCATAGAAAATGATTACAAAACTTGATTTGCTTCTCGATCTTTCCTAGGGAGGTAGTCGAACAGTCGATGATCAGCCTGGATGCGTGAGCGTCGGGAGCTTCGTGATCTCTTCGGCTTGATTTCCTTTCCAAGAGGCCCTCGGTGCTTTTTTATAGTGCGAAGCCAGAATCTTTTTGTTGAGAAGTTGGTAAAATTCATCAATAATTGATCTCCAAAAATATAGACTTCCAAATCCTCATAATTGCGGCGGTTCCGCGGCCCCAGGGTGGGTTTGGCCGCGGAACCGCGCTCGATGGTGGGGATCTCTTTGTCGTTTCTCTTGGGCTCTCTGATGGTGACATTTGGCATTCCTAAGAATCTTCAGAATCTGAAAATATTTTCTCGGCTGCCTCCAGACTTAGTCTCCAAGTTTGCTCTTTAATTTGGTAAGTATTCTTCAACAAATTGATTTGTTTGTTAAATCCTTCATAACAACTTGGAAATAATCTGCACAACAACTCAAATAAGATTTTAGTAGACTTTGTTCTACTAGGATTAGACCAATAATATTATTTGCATACATTTTCCTACCAAATGATAATTAAATATATTAACACATGGAAAATAATGTTTTTACACATAAACCCTCATATGTATAATATATTATAATAAAGTCCTTTTTTTTAATATAAAAATGGTAGGAAAAATGTAATACAAATGTGCAGTTTTATCGACTGAACATCTTTCCTCGAGTTGATCTGCCGGTTTCGGGGCGTTAGGTTGCTGCTGGGCATTCGCAACAAGGGTTGCCCTCCCTTTACCCTTGTCATTCCGAGGTTCCGACTTCGGTGTTGGTGGTCTATGACCCATCTGGTCCATCTGAGCCAACTTGTCGATCAGAGCCTGGAATGCGGTTGGCTTAAAGAACATCATAAACTGGGAAATAGTTGCGTGAGGGTCTAGAGTTCCCACGAACATGCCCACCGCAGGTGCTTCCTCAATGCGTTGCTCACATCTCGACCACAAGTTCCGCCAGCGTATAGCGTACTGGACCCAGGTTTCGCCCGATTTTACCCTGGCATTAATAAGTGCAGTTATTGGAGTGCGTTCGCTGGCACTTGCAAATCGCTGAGTGAACAACAACTCCATTTCAGCGAACGTTTTGATAGAATCGTTCGGGAGTTCCGAATACCATTCGAACGCTGTTTCTGATAAGCTGCCCACGAACTGGCGGAGCAACAATTTATCATCACCGCCGGTATTACCGCAGAGGGCCCGAAACTGGACGACATGTTGATGGGGATTGCCGGTCCCCTTATACACGTGGAATTTTGGTATCGTATAGCCTTGCGGGTATTTGATTTGGTCGTACCAGCTCGGATACGGCCGCCCCGTTTTCACGACTTGACCAGCTGCCTCAGTAGCGTGATGAGCCCGGATTTGCTGGGCTATGTAGTCAGCCAAGTCAGCCTTAGAGATTGCCTCCTCCTTGGCCGTTGAGAGAGCTGGTGGTGGATTTGACGTTTCTCCTCGGTCGTCTTCAAGAACGATTGGAGGATCCTCGGCGGGTAAGTCCTGCTGGATCATCATTCCTATCACATCTTGGAAGAGAAGGCCCATCCGTTGTATATTGGCCGCTTGTTCAGCAGCCTCTTTATCCCTTTTCTCCAGTGTCCGGCGAAGGAATTCAGCATCGGTTTCTTCCTCTCGACGTGCGTCTGAGGATGTTTCTGGGTTTTCTTTTGGCCCGGTGAGCGCGGCCATAGCATTCATAATTTCTTGAAGCTTTTGTTGCTGCTCTTGAGCCTTCGTCACGGATCGGGTTAGCGGTCGGTGGCCCGTAGACGTGCGGCTTTCCTCTTTTCCAGAGGCCATGTAAACAGTGTGCATCACCATGCCCCCAGGCTTAGGGCGTCTGGGCTCAGTGCTTTTAGCCGTCGCTGCATGCTGTGGGGTCCTCTCTGGCCTCCTCCTTTTATGAGCCATGGAGGTTGAGGGGGGCGTTGAGGTGGGCGTCCAGACAGTCTTTTGGGGTTTAGCCTGGTGACCAGCTTCCGGTTGGATTTTCAGCTTTTTGTGTTGGCGGGAGAAGTTCAGATCGATGATCGAGTCCCGTGCCTGCCGCCAAACCTTATAGATTTTGGAAGACAGCCGTTGAGGAGATCGGGGTTGTTCGGGTTTTATTTCGACAACCTTTTGTAATGAGGGAGGAGACCTCTTCAGCACTGCCGTAGGAGAATTCCTTCGCACCTTATTTAGCATTTCAAAGCTGTTCCCAGTTGGAACAGCAGCATTAACCTCTGCCATCGGGGCCGATGGAGTCAACCCGGAGAGGGAGTTGCCCCCAGCCTTCCTTACTCGGCGCCAATGGCGACGTCGAGCGTGTCGGGCGGACGGTGTACGTTTAGCGGTAAGAATGGTTTCGTCTTGCCCCCTGTCTGGGTGGGGAGGGTGCAGTTGGTATTAGCCTGTCAAAGACCGAGGTCCTTTGGGCAGCAGGAGCGGGAGCTGAAGCCGTCAATCTTGTAAAGACCGACCTTTTGGCCGGAGATGCTACCTTGACGACTTTGGGGGCAGGAGCGACCACCTTCTTAGAAGCAGCCTTCTCTGAGATTGTAGGTCCCATGATGGGTTCGAGGGATTTATGGCCCAATCTAGAGAAGACCGAGGTGTTGACGTTGGGCGACTCGTTGAAGGGAGCCGCGGCAGGGGTAAGACGATCAAAGACCGACTTCTTGAGAGCTTCCGTTGTCAGCACTGGAGCGGTGAAGTTTGTCGGCGGGACCATGGTCCCAAAGAACAATCCTGTGGTGGCGCGAGTGACCTGTTCCACGGGCATTGTGAATAGCGAAGCAGCTTGGGGTCCGTAGGATATACCTCCTGGCGAGGCAGAGCGTTGGTTGCAATTGCAGTCTGAGCAGTTGGAGAATTTCACGGGAGTAGAAGCCATCGATCCTTTGCCTTCTGCAATAAGCAAGATGCCAATTCTTAGTATCTTGAAACCCAAGGGCAACCATTAGCGAACCGCGATTGGTTCGTGAGTCACGACACACGAAGTGTTGAGTGGAAAGAGGAAAAGGTCCCACCGGGCGTGCCAGAATCTGTTCCCCTCCGAAAGACGGCGCGACACCGCGTCTTGCCTGAGATTCGGGGCAGATGCTAATTGGTGCTATCCGTCCACCTCTCCGAAGATGCCAAGTTGATTTATGGCACCGTGTATCGGAGGTTGAGACGGATGCGTCCGATGTAGCAGACTTCGTCAGATTCCCCCTCGAATGAGGGGTTTTTGATTGTGGGGACGCTCTTCCCTGCAGGCGCAAGCCCCTGCAGTTAATTACGCTACCGCATTGCGGTAACAACTTTCTCCTTCTCCAGATGGTCACTTCGTGTCGTGGGTGTTTGCTTTGTATTTTGTTGCCCGTGGATTGTTTACGGAGACTGAGTTATGTCGTCGCCCGTAGGGCGTGGACTAGTCCAAATCCGTATTATTTTAGATTTGGGTTTGGGGGGGGTTTGGTTTGAGGATACGTCAGCCATACTTGAGGCTAAGATCAACTCAAACGTTTGTTAAGGATACGTTAGTCCAGTTTGAGACTAAGATCAACTTAACGAAATCGTTTAGATCCGACAAAGGAGCGTTTGGGCTCTATTGTTCCAGTTTGGGGACATAGTGGTCCATCGTATGTATGGCCGTCGGGACCCATCACCTCTCTGACGACGTTGAAGGATTACAACGACGGATGTCAGAGGAGTTCAGAGATGTACCCTCGAGCCAGAGTTAATTGGGGGATTCATAGTCCAGTCTGTTTGAAGGTTTAAGGTCTTTGAGGCTAAGATCAACTTAAACGGGACCGTTTAGATCCGACAAAAGAGCATACGGGGCTCTATTGTTCTAGTTTAAGGACATTGCGGTCCATGGGTAGTTTAAGGACGTTGCGGTCCATTGTTAGTTTTAAGACATTTCGGTCAAGGTTAAGGACGTCGTAGTCCATGGGTTTAAGGACCCCACAGTCCAGTATGTGCTCTGGATGCTTCACACGGGTTCACTGCCGTGCTCTGCGAGGACCAGGCTCCGCTCTGGACGTTTTCCACGGGGTTAAAGAGTGACATTATCCGCGTTCCATGTAACCAGGAATTTGCATTAAACACGGGTTTAAGGACCCCGCAGTCCGTATCAATGTGTGGTCGTCGGGACCCGTCACCTCTTTGAAGGCATTGAGGGATTACAATGCCAAGTATCAAAGGAGTGAAGAGATGTACCCTAGAACCGGAGTGGATTAAATGGTCCTTGGCCCAATTTAGGGTCAAGATGAATTAATTATGTTATGAGTCCATTGGACCAGTTGATCACAAATTGAGGACTTATGGCCATCTTGGGCTAAGTCCAAGCAGGAGAGGCTTTGCCTCCATCCATTTAGGCCAATTGGGCCAAAGCCTAGTGTTAAACACTTCAGAACAGTCAGTGTTGAACATTGGGAATGAGGTTGACAAGTTAGTGTTTAACACTAAGAGATAATTGGTGTTAAACACCAGCAACAAGGCTTTTCAAATTAGTGTTAAACACTAAAACAGATCAGTGTTGAACACTGCAAATGAAGATCTCAGATTAGTGTTTAAACACTAAGGTAATCAGTGTTGAACACTGCAAATAAAGCTTTTTAATTAGTGTTGAACACTAAAGCCCAACAGTATTTTAACACTGGGTTTGAGAGTTTCAATTTAGTGTCAAACACTAAGACAAGAGGGGTCATGTGGCAGCACGTGAGAGCGCCCTCCCTTCATTTATTCTGCTGAGATTATCGCATCCTTCAGAGCATCACGTGCTATCACGTGATGGGCATTCAAATGCCTATGTATTAGAGCTTCTGCCAAGGGTCACGTGGATCACGTGGGGTGCTGCCTCAAAGGGGCTTTCTTGTAGATCTCTTGGGGGGTCACGTGATGACACGTGACCCTGCCTCTATGTATTTTGTTTAGAAGCTTTGTTAATCTTCTTTCAGGAATTAAATTCCTCGAGCTGTGAATTTCAGAGGAATTAAATTCCTACTTCCTTTCGAAGACTTTGTATTCTGGAATAGAGTTTAACTCTGAATTTTCTGTAGGAATTAAATTCCTCATATATGTGAAGGGCTGAATAGGGTTAAACCCTAATAAAAGTTTTTAAGGAGTTTAAACTTCCATCCTCTGTTAAATTATGATTAAGGGAATTAAATTCCCGATGTTTCAACAGAACTGGGTTTTTTAATTAGGGTTAAACCCTGTTTCTTTTTTTGTTCTGAAGGAATTAAATTCCCATGATATAGGGTCAAGCCCTACTTTTGTTTTAAAGGAATTAAATTCCTATAGTTCTGTGAGAATTAAATTCTCGTGGTTACATTCCTTCTCTGTGTTTTTGGATCTGCATGGCAGGATCTCAACCCATTGAGAATTAAATTCTCAACCTTAAGGGGAGATGTGCACTTTGCAGATCCTCTATCAAAGAGAGAAGAAATATATTCTTCTGTTTTTACATTATCAGAGTTAAACTCTGTTGAGAATTAAATTCTCTTTCTTTCAAAAGGCCTTCCCTTTTCTTACCTAGGGTTTTTTGCAGAAGATCCGAGTCTTTTCAAAGTATCAAAGCTCTCCTCCTTTTTTTCTTTTTTCTTCTCTACGCATGTATATGTATGTATGTCTCTTGGCCCCTATTTATAGGAGAAGCGGCCGAGCCAATTAGTTTTTGACGAATCTTCGTGAAAGATTTGATTTGCATCCATCATTCATTTTGGACCTTTGGATTATTAGGTGAATTTTATTCACCATTGGATTTCAAATCCAGGGGTTCCCCTTTATTATTTCGGTTAGATTTAAAGGGGAAATCTTTCCAAACCCGAGATTTTCCCATAGATAGATCACCTCTGAATCTTTAATTCGATTGGTTCCAGATAGTTGCTTTCCTTTGGAAAGATTCGAATTTCTCTCAGAATTTAATTCTGTTAACACAGTGGGCTTTGAAAGCCGGTCACGTGTGGCCACGTGACTCATGGTCACGTGTGGGCACGTGACCCCCTTTAGAATGAGCCTTTTCCTTTCTTTTGCGCTCTGTCTTCTTATTGCTGCTTAAACGTCACGTGCTGCCACGTGACCCCTGGTCACGTGTGAGCACGTGACCCTTGTTTGAACTCTCTCTTTCCTTGGTTCAACTGGAGAACGAGTCTGCTGTCTTGAACGTCACGTGGCAACACGTGACCCTGGTCACGTGGAAGCACGTGACCTCTTCTGAAGCCTTTTCCTTGACTTGATCAGGGAACTGGTGTGCCTTTTGACTCTTGCGTTTAAATGTCACGTGTCGCCACGTGACCCGGGTCACGTGGGAGCACGTGACTCTTTCTGAAGCCCCCTTTTCTTCAACGTAGTCAGTATACTGAACTTGCCTTGATGATGTTTTTAGGTGTCACGTGCCAACACGTGACCGCTAGTCACGTGTAAGCACGTGACCCTCTTCTGAAGCTTTTCCCAAAAGCTTTCCTGATTTTAAATCAGGAAACAGTCATAGGTTTGACTTCATCAGAATAGGGGATGGATCTGTTAAGAAGGTAGTAGTAGGGTGTGATGTCATGGTATTTGGATGACATACACAGAGTAGGAAGTGATATTCCTATACTACGATCGGTTATACTTTGGTCGTCACACAGTGGTTTCTCCACATCGGACTTGGACATTATATCAGACATACTGGTTACTAGATCTATGGTTTTAGATCTAGATTTGGATGGTTTCCCAATTAAGGGTACTTAGACAGCATTCTAAGAGCATTTAGAATGGACGACTCCTGGCACGGTAGTGTACCTGCAGGTGATGGAGTCACCCTCTCTAAAGGTGTCTTACAGACTAAAGGGGAGAGGGATGTGCATGATTGGCAGATCACTCGCTCAGGCAATTGAGTCAATCATGAGATGTCAAGTACCACACCAGATGTTGTTCTTGCACTAGATGCAATAAGTTGACATTGATCCAATTCTAGAGAAACAGTCGGAAGCAGTTTTAGAACATAAGTGGATGTTCTAGGGATATGATAACGACAGCCTCATTCGGGAGACAGTTATCATTCCAGGCTTCCAAGGTGACCTGGACGACAAGGAGGTTGTCAGAGTTATAGTTTTCCCTCTGACGAGGGGCAGTATTTTGGACAGGTGGTCCAAGGCAATACTGAGGGAGGTATGGCGCGGGATACTGATTAAGTTCAGTTGACGATACAGTCTAAGAAGTTTGGATTTGGAGTTCATTTATGAGCTAGGTCCCATCAGACATCCAGACACATTCTAAGACAGGTATTGCTCATTTCGGGAGATGGGTTTCTCCGCGAACATGAGATATAGAGAGACATAGAAAGAAACATCAAAGCGGATCCACTCACTGAGGCTATTTCTCGAACGCAATAGTTTCGCAGACGGGCTTTGTGAGACTGACTAGTAGAGGAGTTAGGTGTTCGGTATCACACGGGCTGTGAGTATGCGACATCGCAATAATTAGCCTTGAGTGCAAGTGTGAGATTGTTGGAGATAGTGCCCTCAGAGTCAATTATTAGATCACAGGTACGTGATTGCAATGATTGAGGGAGGACCTATCCCGGTAGGACAGTCTTACTCAAGATGATAGTATGCTATCTGGTTTATCTTTATCATCGTGTACTGCTTTAGGTGACCTGACATGTCGCTATTACACGTTGATAGAGCCCCTAGGATTCTTGCTTGACCACCAGCAGTATGAGGGCGATCATATAAGTGGGAGCTGGGGTCTATAAGCACATCCTTAAAAGGTCCCTATTCGTAGGAGTTTCGAGACAGGGCATCGATACTCCAGAGTAGACTAGTGTGTGCATTCGAGACCCCGACGAGGGGCGGTGGCCGGTCTCACAAGCCACTGGTGTCAGTTGGTTCACCTAAGATGTATACAGGTGCTCATTGGGTTATGAGTACACCGGACAGGACTCGTCCGGAACATGCTAGTTGGTCTTATACCTGACGTCAGATAGCAGTTCCCTGGTGACATGTGTACAGGTTAGTTCATCGACCTGGGGATCGTCATTTGTCTCGTGTGATTTCCCATTGTACTTTGATTACCACCCTACCACGCTCAAAGGAGACGTGCAAACAGGTTTTAGTTGGGTACAGTCCCGAGCCACATGGAGGCAGTGGGCGGATCTTCAGGGGTTCGTCTCTCCCGGTATTGGGGGTGAGGTCGCGCTGTGTCTAGGAGAGCCATTACACAAAGCCCTCGGCCGAGGCAGGAGATTTACTGGTAGGTATTCCAGTAGTATCTCAGGGTGTTCTGGGCTACACTTCGACATGACTTGTACCGCTTTTGGGGGTCTGACTTTTACCAACCCCCTAGGCTCGCCATGCGATGCTCATAGACAAACGGACTGGACTGTACGGATATTTTCACTGATAGGCTCAGTAGGGTGTCAGGATGAGTTTGCTCATCGACGTCCCTTTTGGTCAATAGCTGGTGGCCCATCACGTATGGCTAATACCTCTGACGTGCTAGTGGTTAAATCCACAGCCATAGTATTGACGAGTCTTTAGAGTCCCCCACATTCAGTTGCTCAAGTTTTCGGGCGAAATGCTGTAGAGGCCGTATGGAGATATGGCAGGGTCCGATCAGATACGTGCGGTATTACACGGATCAGGATCGGACGGTTAGTACTAGAGGCCGTATGGATATATGGCAGGGTTCGATCAGATACGTGCGGTATTGCACGGATCAGGATCGAACGGATATTACTAGCCGGCTTTGGTTTAAGCCGGATCCTAGTATAGTACAGTGTAGATTTTGTCTCATTGCATTTGTATTTCGGTCGGAATACAAATGCGGGTGTGTATACACAGTATCGGGGTTTTCCTGTAATTTATTACGGGACCAGTTTTCTGGAGTTGCCAGTTTGCTTTCCGTTTCGGCCATTTTCATTTGTATCTTTCAATGGCCGAAGATTGGTGGAGAATGGCTTATTTGCATTTGTGCAAATAAACAATTTGGAAGGGGATCTTTGCATTTTGTTGCATCATGATGGGTGCACCATCCATTGACTTGATTTATCCATCATGGCTTGACTTTTGTTTGATCATGGTTAATGATGGTGGAAGGTTATGATAATGGAGTGAGGATTGGTTTTTGATGATCACACTTTCTCTCTCCTTGTTGTATGATTGCTCCCCCCTTTTGTTTCCCTCTCTCATTCTCTCCATTCCATAGTGATGGCCGGCCACATTTGGAAGGGGCTGCCCATTTTTCATTTGTGGGGTTTTTAGTTTTTTGGCTTCACAAAAATCCCCACAAGTTCCATCTCCAAAAGTTTATATCATTCCTCCACCAAATGGCAACCTCCACAACCCCAAAATGAGATATGGTTCTACACTATATTCTACAGCAAATCTTGGGCACGTCGACTCGCCAGCTTCGTGCCTGAGTTGCCTCGGTATAGAGGTGGGAGCCCGTAAAAGAAGCCTGCGACGTGGTGCCCTTCCGGCAAGGAGGTGGAGACCGGACATTCCGCGGGAGATCGGGACGACGACGAGAAGACCGGAGGACTCGGATCACTTGGTATATCTCTCTTCCTCATCTTGTAGTTAGTTAGGACTAGTTAATGGCACGATCCGGGTTTATAGTGCGCGGTGGTGCCGGTTTGAAAATTAAAGTTAACCATCGCTTCCGCATTTGGCCTCGGGATGGAGGCCGGGGCGCCGCCGTGCACTTACAGGCACGACGCCCTCGATGCCATTAAGTCTCGGATGCCAGAGTTCGACGACTCGGATCTCCGGGCTGAGTTCCCCCTCGTGGGCGCCGACGAGCAAGGGAAAGAAGTCCTCGGCATGGAGATGGCAGAGGACCCAGCGCCCCAAGTGGTGGAAGTCGAGGACCTCAAGGTCGCGCCCGGCCCTGAGGTGTAGAGCCCCCGTTCTCCTATCTTCATTTTTCTTTCCTTTTCAATTTTGTAAGGCTGGGGAGCTAAAAAATACCCTTTGTAAAAAAAACTTTAGTCTTTGGCAGTAGTGATAAAGTTTTTCTTCAGCTCCATAGAATTGCGTTCTGCCATCTGTTTGTGAAGAATGCTCGTTTAGGATATTTTTACTTGTGCCGTTGTGTTTTCATGTCAGGTTGGCCTTCTGTCTAACGATCGTCCGTCGAGTTGACTGCAATCGCTTGCCGACGAGCGTCTCCGAGGAGGTATCTCCCTGGACCCCGGAGTCGAGGGGAGATCGTTTAGACTTGGACAGACTTGACATCCATTTCTGATTTAGAGTATTGGCCACCATCCGGGTGTGACCGGGCAGGGTAGCTGCCTCGTCACCTCCTACTAAGGTTTTATGCTTCTGTCGCAGCGGTAGGGGGTTACCCGCCAGGGATGGCCGAGCAGGGTAGCTGCTCGATTGCCTCTTGTGAGGGCTTGGTTCTTTAGCGTCGTGGGTAGGCAACTACCAGCCTGGGATGGACGAGCAGGGTAGCCGCTCCGATGCCTCTTGTGAGGGCTTTTGATCCCTGGCGTCGAGGGTAGGGGCCGGAGTTTGACCGAGCAGGGTAGCTGCTCGGGTGCCTCTTACGAGGGCTTTTGATCCTTCAGGACGGGGACCGAGCAGGGTTACTGCCCAGGGCCTCTTGGCGAGGACTTTGATCCCTGTTGGTTGTGGTAGGAAGCTACCAGCCGGGGATAGCCGGGCAAGGACCCGACTGCCTCTGGGAGGACTTTGGTGCTTGGCGCGAGAAAAGCTATAAGGCTGTAAGAAGCCTACCAAGGACCCTTGGCCGGGTAGGGTTACTGCCCGGTGCCTCTTGGCGAGGGCTTTTGTCCTGAAAGATAGCCGAGTGAGGGAACCTTGGGTCTCGACTGCCTCTGGGAGGGCTTTTTTGATCCCCGGCGTTGTGGCAGGGAAGCTGCCCGCAGGGGATAGCCGAGCGAGGGAACCTCGGGCTCGACTGCCTCTGAGAGGGCTTTTTGATCCCCGGCGTTGTGGCAGGGAAGCTGCCCGCTGGGGATAGCCGAGCGAGGGAACCTCGGGCTCGACTGCCTCTGAGAGGGCTTTTTGATCCCCGGCGTTGTGGCAGGGAAGCTGCCCGCTGGGACAGCCGAGCGAGGGAACCTCGGGCTCGGCTTCCTCTGAGAGGGCTTTTTGATCCCCGGCGTTGTGGCAGGGAAGCTGCCCGCTGGGGATAGCCGAGCGAGGGAACCTCAGGCTCGGCTGCCTCTGGGAGGGCTTTCTGATCCTTCAGGACGGGGACCGAGCAGGGTTACTGCCCAGTGCCTCTTGGCGAGAACTTTGATCCTTGTCGATTATGGTAGGAAGCTACCAGCCGAGGATAGCCGGGCAAGGACCCGACTGCCTCTGGGAGGACTTTGGTCCTTGGCGCGAGAAAAGCTATAAGGCTGTAGGAAGCCTACCAAGGACCCTTGGCCGGGTAGGGTTATTGCCCGGTGCCTCTTGGCGAGGACTTTTGTCCTGAAAGATAGCCGAGTGAGAGAACCTCGGGTCTCGACTGCCTCTGGGAGGGCTTTTTTGATCCCCGTCATTGTGGCAGGGAAGCTGCCCGTAGGGGATAGCCGAGCGAGGGAATCTCGGGCTCGACTGCCTCTGAGGGGGCTTTTTGATCCCCGGCGTTGTGGCAGGGAAGCTGCCCGCTGGGGATAGCCGAGCGAGGGAACCTCGGGCTCGACTGCCTCTGAGAGGGCTTTTTGATCCCCGGCATTGTGGCAGGGAAGCTGCCCGCTGGGACAGCCGAGCGAGGGAACCTCGGGCTCGGCTGCCACTGAGAGGGCTTTTTGATCCTCGGCGTTGTGGCAGGGAAGCTGCCCGCTGGGGATAGCCGAGCGAGGGAACCTCAGGCTCGGCTGCCTCTGGGAGGGCTTTCTCATCCTTCAGGACGGGGACCGAGCAGGGTTACTGCCCAGTGCCTCTTGGCGAGGACTTTGGTCCCTGTCGGTTGTGGTAGGAAGCTACCAGCCGGGGATAGCCGGGCAAGGACTCGACTGCCTTTGGGAGGCCTTTGGTCCTTAGCGCGAGAAAAGCTATAAGGCTGTAAGAAGCCTACCAAGCACCCTTGGCCGGGCAGGGTTACTGCTCGGTGCCTCTTGGCGAGGGCTTTTGTCCTGAAAGATAGCCGAGTGAGGGAACCTCGGGCCTCGACTGCCTCTGGGAGGGCTTTTTTGATCCCCGGTGTTGTGGCAGGGAAGCTGCCCACAGGGGATAGCCGAGCGAGGGAACCTCGGGCTCGACTGCCTTTGAGAGGGCTTTTTGATCCCCGGCGTTGTGGCGGGGAAGCTGCCCGCTGGGGATAGCCAAGCGAGGAACCTCGGGCTCGACTGCCTCTGGGAGGGCTTCTTGATCCCCGGCGCTGCGGCATGGAAGCTGCTCGCTGTGGGCGACCGAGCTGGGTAGCTGCTGGGTTGAACCTTGACGAGGTGTAGCCCGGCCGTTCAGCCGTAGGTGCGGGGGATGGGAACGGTCAGGGCAACGGCACGCGCAGCTAGTGCATTGAATGCAAGGGGAGGCGAAGCGACAGGGGCGTGTCGCTTCGTTCCCACCGGATAACGCTCGATGGACGCAGCGTGACGGTGACTCCCTAGGCAAAAGTAGGCAGCTGTTGGGCAGCATAGCGGGCTATATAAGGAGTACTGGTTCTTCCCCCCTTCGCAGACAGGCCATCGAGAATGGAGGATTTTCCGTTCACCATCTTCGACATCGTCAGCTTTGAAGATGTGTACCTTTACGACCCCTGTTGCATCGAAGACACGGTGCAGTTGGTTCACGAGCGCATTGAGGATCACTTTGGCTGGCTGCTCCCTAGACGCTCCTCCTTGCTGCAGCTACTGATGTACTCCATCTGGAAGGCATCGCCGGGGCTTTACAACCCCCTGTCGGAGCTGCTCTTCGATGAGGCCGTGGGCAAGCTGCGGTCTTTGAGGCGCTTCGGCTTAATCTCTGCGAACCGGCTGGCCCTCTCGGAGGCGCTCGTCTACGAATGCTACGAGCTGAGGGTCGGGGTTGATGCCCACGGGGGGAACCGAGGACAGCGGTTGGACCTTGTGCGGCTCTGGTTGGCGGAGATCTTCGCCGAGTACCACGAGCAGTGCTCACTGCACCCCGTTCCTCCACTATTGTAACTTTCCCCTTTTTTTTGCATGTATGGCTGAGGAGCCCATAATACCCTTTGAATAAACAAGGCTTTTTTTTCTCTTTTTCGCAATGCTCCATTGATCTTTATTAAATTAACAATAGATCCTAGGAAGAATTTACATTGCTTAAAAAAAAGGTACAGGCTAAAAGATGACTTTATTGGCTTGGGCCGAGCTCCCTGAAGGGTTGTCGGCCCCCGCGCTTGGCATAGGGCATGGGGCTCCCTGAACCCCGGGCTGGCCGTTCGCTGAAACAAGCTTGATCTGAACGATGGTTAGGTCGGTGGGAGGGCGATGCTGCTCCTGCTCGCAGTCGGTCTGTCGTTTGTCCCTTAGGTAGGCGGCGAGGTGCCCAGACCGGATGAGCTCTTCGATATAGTCCCTCGGTTGTTTGCAGTCCTCCGTGGCATGGCCCAGTACCCGGTGGAAAGCACAGTAGGGGCCCCAGCTTTTCTTAGCGGCCTGACGCGGGACCGGAGGGAACTTGAAGAACCCCTCGTTCTGGGCCTCCTCCAGCAACACCGCGAGGGAGACGTTGAGGGGGGTATACTCCTGGAACTTCGGGTGGTAGGGCTGCTGACGCTCCGGCCTCTCCTCCCGAGTCCTCTTCTTCTGGTCGGGCTGTTCTGCCCGGGGAAGGTTAGCATTCACCTCGGATTCCAGCTGGACCTCGCGCTTGGTCCACGCCTTGACTTTGGCCATGGTCTTCGGTTGAGCCAGCGCGAAGGAGCGCAACCATTTCTTGTGCCTCAGACCAGATCTGAGTGCCGTTATGACGGTTTCGTCTCGGTGCTCGAGCACTTCGAGAAGGGCGTTGTAGAAACGGGTAATGTAGGCCTTAAACATTTCCTTGTCCCCACTTTTAACCGTGAAGAGGTAGTCGACCGTGCACTTCTGATGACGGTTCCCCACGAAATGGCCGAGGAACTGAGTAGCCAGCTCGTCGAAGGTCGAAATCGAGCGGGGTTCGAGCCCCCGGAACCAGTCCCGACCTGCGCGGATGAGGGTGGCCGGGAATGCCCTGCACTGGGCAGCGGCGGAGTGATCCTGGAAGCTCATTCCTGTGGTGAAAGCGTCCAAGTGGTCCTTCGAGTCGGTTTTCCCGTCGAACAGAGAGACCTTCGGGGGCTTGTTACGCGAGGAGACGTGCATGGCGAGCAGTTCCTCGGTGAACGGCTTCGTGAGCGAGTCGGAGGCGTACTTAGCCCCGTCGCTCGAGAGGTGAGCTTCTCGGCGCATTCCCTCGATCTTCTTCTCGAGGGCGTCGAGCCGACCGTGGTATCTCGAGGAATCGGCGCCTCGGGATTCCTGGCCCCCGCTGCGGATGACCTGCATCTGGGAGCGGCCCCGGTTTCTCTCGATGAGGTGCCTCAGGTCCCGGGATGGGGTAGCTCTTGAGTTACCGGGGTGGACCCCTTCTATGCAGCCCCGCCGATCATGGTGGGGTCGGCCACGCCCGTGGACAGGCGAGGTGACTGACATTTCCTCAGGGGGATAAGGGGTACGAGGAGGCTCAAGACGAGGCGTCCTGGCGGCGGATCTCGACGTGGAGCCCTGGGGTGCCCAGCGGGCCTCAGGAAGCACCGGTTCGAGGGACCGGCGGCAGGGGATGCAGCCTGTTGGTGGTCGGCCATCCAGACAGGGACAGAGCCTTCTGGAGGCGGCGGAGCGGCGATCTGGGGCCCGAGCGCGGCCGTTTGGACGCGGACGAGGGCCTCCACGAGGGATTGCAGGCGATCTATCCGGTCTGCGAGGGCGTTGATGACGGTCATGGGAGGAGGTTCATCCCCGTCTTCGGTGAGTAGAAAGCGGTGGCTGGTACCGGGATCCTCAGGATGGTCGTCTGCCATGATAGTGGAGGTAGGAAGGCCAACTTTGTATTTTGTGGAGTTGTGTTCCCACAGACGGCGCCAACTGATGGAGCTCCTTTTCGGGCCTCCATCAGATGTTGTCTTCCGTTGATCTCGCGGTGAACTTAGCTGATTATCCTTCGTTGCGTGTGGGTCTCAATGGGTTTTTGGAGGAAGAGGTGAGGTGAGGGAGTTGTCGCCGATTACCTACAAAGAAGTTCCGGGATGGTTTGGTACCACCAAAGACCCTCCGACGCTCAAGTTAGTGATGAGATCCGAGCAGAGTAATGGTGTAAAAAGTGTAAAGAATTGTCTACCTGACCCCTCCGTGATAGGGGTTTATATAGCAGTGGTGGCATGTAGCAGCAGGTGCGAGGATCTCGCCGGCAGTCACGCCCCGACGTCACGCCCGTGTAGAAAGCGGATCACCCATTAATGGAGACTGATGGCGTGGAACGTGGGATGTTGCTGTCGTAGAATCTGCGCATGGCGAGATTCGCAGAGCGGCGGTTACACCTATAAGCGGTGACTTTGGTCGGAGGGCCGAGGAAGACGGCCTCGGCTTGGAGCCCGGGACGAGCGAGGAGGCCGAGGAGTCCAGGTCTTGCGGCAGCTCGGCGCGAGCTGCGGGGCCGAGGAAGCCAATTTGCAGGGGGGTCCCGAGGAGAGCCAGCTTGTGTTTGCAGGTCGGGTAGATGGTAGCCGGGTCGGCCCCTTGTGGGCCCTCTTCTGGGTTCTGGACACGTCACCTGCCACGTGTCCTGATCTTAGAGGTCGCCAATATTGAGCATTATCAAAAACATTTGAGGAAATTCCTCAAATTTATAAAATATTGACTAAGATTGAACACTTCTAATAAAAAGAAATTTTCTTATTTTTTATGTCAATTATCTTGATTGTTTTGGACGGTATCCTATAGTTTTCTAGTTATAGTAGCTGAGATATGTGTATTTCTTCTAGAAATCTTAAATTTTCTTACAAACACATTTTTGTTGATGTCGTTCAAAACTTATGGTTTCCATTTGCAATGATAAATGTTTCTTTTACTATTTAATACAAAGAAAAGTGGTTTTTTCCAATTTGTTGAAACTTTTTAATATTTTTTATTTAATAGTATATAATGTATATATTTCTTCCATCTTTCACTAAAATTTCTTATTTTATATAGTCGATCGTCAAATTTCTCAAATTCATATATGCTAACTATATCTCTACACTTTAGGAGTCTGATATATATTGAAGGTTAAAGAAGTAAATTTGAAAATTAAGGGTGCACATAAGTAATAATTTTAAATTATAAAATAATTACAGAGGATCTAAATTTAAATAAGATCATATTATTTATACATGGTCTTTTTATAACATGAAAAATTTAAGCGGTGTTTACAAACGTACGTGGACAATCAAATGAGCTATAAATAAATATCAAAGATTTCTAGAGGTATATAGAAAAAACCTAGGAAAATTCCAACCCAATAAATCTCAAAGCAGGACCAGAAAATTATTGTGCTAGCTCTGCACATACTGATGGAGCTCCTTTTCAGGCCTCCGTCGGATATTGTCTTCCGTTGATCTCATGGTAGACTTGGTGGGTTATCCTCCGTTATGTGTGGGTATCAATGGGTTTTTAGAGAAAGAGGTGAAGCGTGGGAGTTGGTGCCGAGTACCTGCAAAGAAGTCCTGGGGTGGTTTGGTAGCACCGAGGACCCTCCGACGCTCAAGTTAGTGAAGAGATCCGAGCAGAGTAAAAAATGACTTACTTGACCCCTATATGATGGGGGTTTATATAGCGGTGGAGCACACAGCAGCGAGCGTGAGAATCTCGCCGGCGGTCATGCCCCCCCCCCCACCCACACGTCACGCCCGCGCAGAAAGCGGATCGCCCATTAATGGGGATTAATGGCGTGGAACGTGGGATGTTGCCGGCGTAGAATCAGCGCATGGCGAGATTCGCGGAGCGGTGGTTACGCTTGTGGGCGATGGAGTTGGTCGGAGGACCGAGGAAGACAGCTTCGGCTGGGAGCTCGGGGGCGAGCGAGAAGGCCGAGGGTCCTGGTCTGGTGGCAGCTCGGGACGAGTCGAGGGGCCGAGGAGGCCAATTTGCAGGGGCCCCAAGAAGGGCCAGCTTGCGCTTGCTGGTTGGGCACGGGGTGGCATGGTCGGCCCCTGGGGACCTTTTCTTCTGAGTTCTGGGATGCGTCACCTGCCACGTATCGTGATCTTGGGGATCGTCAACATCGAGCACTATCATTAGCCCCCCACTCTTGTCCCGGCCGGCTAGTGGGTCGGGTCAGGAGTGGACTGCCGGGCCTCCCGAGGTGAGATCCCTTCTAGGATTTCGTCGGGACGAGTCCTCGGGCCGTCGGTTGTCTCTTCCGCCAGCGAATCACAGCGAGATCTCTGCATTTAAGGAAGGTGCGCCGGTTCTTGCACTTTGCAATTGAAGCGATGGTCTACGTGTCGGGCGTCGGTTGGCTGATGTGATGTATGCAGGCCTGCGGCGTCTGATGGGACACGGTTCAGCGCTGGACTGCCACGTGGAGCGATCGGAGCCGCTAGGCGCGAGGAGCCGTTTTGGCGGGAGACGATGGGCGCCGTAGGATGAGGCCGTATGCAGTAATAAATATGGGTGGGGTCCGCCCCAGGGCCCTTACTCCTTCATATTTTCCTCTCCCAAATTTCGGCTGCTCGGCGCTCGTCCCCCTTCTCTTGTTTCCAGCCTTTGAAGAATTTCTTTTCCCAGGTCAGATGTTTTCCTTTGTAGAATCAGTAGACGTTGTAGGAGTAGATCCTAGGGTTCCTTTAGCTGTGTCTGAGTCTCCTCGGGGAGCAGGGGCTAGACCCTCTCCCCGGGGTCGTGAGGCCGGGGCCGCCTCCAGGGAGGAGGCAGCAGATGTGGCCCCCAGCACCCCGTGCTGGATGAGGCCTGAGGACGAGCTCGCTAACGCTCGGGCTCGCTTCCACATCCCCCCGCGCTACACGCTTTGTCTGGCCAAGGAGGGAGAGAGGGCAGATCAGGTACGGGGCAAGGAGGTCGCCCTGTACTTGGAAGCTTTTTGGGGCGGAATACGCCTGCCCTTCTTTCTTGAGGTCATCGCCACTTTGAATTTCTTCGGTTTGGCCCCCGGTCGGTTAGTGCTGAACTCGTGGAGGATTCTCCTCGGGTTCTTGATCCGCCTGAAGTTGCAGGCGGTTCCCTTCAGCCTTTCCCTTCTCGATTCCTGCCTCGTCTTCAAGAGTCACCCCGGCGGTCGAGCGGGCGACCCGAGATGGGTTTATTTTACTTTTAAGAAGCGGCCGGGGGTCGCTGCCGGGACCGGGGCCGTGGCCTTGCCCTCCTCCATTCATGATTGGAAAAAGAAATTTTTCTTCGTTTCCCCTCCCGAGGGCGAGGACTGGCCGGTGCCCACCAAGTGGTCGAGGGAGAAGTGTCTGCCGGAGAACCTGTCCGATGACCCCGCCGCGGTGAGAGTGGCGTCGTGGGAGCCCATCCCTCGACACGACGTGCTGCTGTCCGAGAAGGTTTTGAGCTGGGCCGGGCTTAGCCCCGTCGAGTTCGTCGGTAAGTTAGGCTTGCTTTTCGGGTTTACATTTTACTCGTGTTGCTGATCTGTTGGATGTTTGTTTCATGCAGGATCCATGGATTTCGTCTCTCTTCGAGGTGCTATGCGCCAGCCGAGGCAGCCTACTAGGGCCGGGGGCGCCAGCTCTTCTCGGGCGCAGCCTGCCCCAGCTCCTACTGCCCCGGTGGCGGCGCCTCAAGGACGCTCGGTGGCGGATCCCGCCCCGGGCCCCGGCAGAGCATCGGGTCGGAAGCGGGCCCTGATTCTGGAGGACATGGCCTCGGAAGAGAAGATCGGCTCTCCCTCGGAGCCGCTCAAGAGGAGCTCCCGGAGACCCTCCCGGGGCCGGTCCTCGCCGACCGTAGTGGAGGAAGGGGGGCTCCGGTTCGCGGTGCCGTCGAGGCTGTCGGTCGCGGACAGCCTCCTGCACGAAATAGAGACCTCGGTTGGGGGTCGAGTTCCTGGGGGGACCCTCAGGGCCCAGCTGGTGTCGATCGCCCAAGAGTCCGTGCAGGTAAGCCCCCAGTTCATTGTGAGATTTGGTGCCCTTTTCATTTTTCTGATCTTTTTGTATCTTCCCAGGTTCTCCAGCACGTGGCCCCCGCCCTCCGCGTGGAGACTGAGGTGGTAGCCCCGGCGTTGGAGGCCGCGGGTCGGCTCGCCTCGTTGCAAGAGAGCTCCAGGTGAGAGCAGGAAGCGATGTCAGTGAGGATCGCCGCCCTGGAGGGCGAGGTAGACGCCGAGAAAAGGGAGGTCACCCGGCATCGCGAGGCCACCGTGATCGCCGAGGGCAAGCTCGAGGACTCCCAGGTGCTCGCCGGCAACCTGAAGAGGACGGTGAAGGCCCTCTGAAAGGAGCTGGGGGTGGCGGCCGAGGCGTTTAAGTCGGCTGAATCGAGGACGGTGGCGAGCTACAAGGGGTCGAAGGATTTGTATGACGACCTGGCCGTGGCCACGACCCGCATTTGGCACGACGCCCTCGATGTCGTTAAGTCTCGGATGCCGGGGTTCGACGACGCGGATCTCTGGGCCGAGTTCCCTCTCGTGGGCGCCGACGAGCAAGAGGAAGAAACTCCCGGCGAGGAGGTGGTTGAGGACTCAGCGCGCCAAGTTGTGGAGGTCGAGCACCTCGAGGTTGCGCCTGGCTCCGAGGTGTAGAGCCCCCGCTCTCTCATCTTTATTTTGTTTTTCTTTTGAATTTTGTAAGGCTGGGGAGCCCAAAAACTACCCTTTGTAAAAAACTTTTGTCATTGGCAGTAGTAATAAAGTTTTTCTTCAGCTCCATAGAATTGCATTCTGCCGTCTGTTTGTGAAGAATGCTCATGGAGTATTTTTGCCTGTACCGTTATGCTTTTATGTCAGGTTGGCCATTTGTCTAGCGATCGTCCGTCGAGTTGTCTGCAATCACTTGCCGACGAGCGCCTCTGAGGAGGTATCTCCCTGGGCCCCGAAGTCGAGGGAAGATTGTTTAGACTTAGACAGACTTGACGCCCCTCACTGGGGTCTCGGGTCCTCCACGGCCACTGAGCATCTCTGATTTCGAGCATTGGTCACCATCCTGGGGTGACCGGGCAGGGTAGCTGCCCCGCCATCTCTTGTAAGGGCTTTATGCTTCCTGGCGCGGTGGTAAGGGAGTTGCCCACCAAGGATGGCCGGGCAAGGTAGCTGCTCGGTTGCCTCTTGCGAGGGCTTGGGTCTTTAGCGTTTGGGGGGCTATAAGAAGCCACTAAGGATATCCGGGCAGCGGAGTTGCGCGGCGGCCTCTTGACGAGGGCTTTGACCTCTGGCGTCGTGGGTAGGCAACTACCAGCCTGGGATGAACAAGCAAGGCAGCCACTTCTATCCCGGTGTCGCGGGTAGGGAGCCACCAGCCGGAGTTTTTACCGAGCAGGGTAGCTGCTCGGTTGCCTCTTGCGAAGGCTTTGATCCTTCAGGACGGGGACCGAGTTGGGTTACTGCCCAGTGCCTCTTGGCGAGGACTTTGATCCCTGTCGGTTGTGGTAGGAAGCTACCAGCCGGGGATGGCCGAGCGAGGACCCGACTGCCTCTGGGAGGACTTTGGTCCTTGGCGCGGGAAGAGCTATAAGGCTGTAAGAAGCCTACCAAGGACCCTTGGCCGGGCAGGGTTACCGCCCGGCGCCTCTTGGCGAGGGCTTTTGTCCTGAAGGATAGCCGAGCGAGGGAACCTCGGGCTCGACTGCCTCTGGGAGGGCTTTTTGATCCCCGACGTTGTGGCAGGGAAGCTACCCACTGGGGATAGCCGAGCGAGGGAACCTCGGGCTCGACCGCCTCTAGAAGGGCTTTTTGATCCCTGGCGTTGCGGCAGGGAAGCTGCTCGCTGGGGGCGACCGAGCAGGGTAGCTGCTAGGTTGAATCTTGACGAGGTGTAGCCCGTCCGCCCAGCCGTAGATGCGGGGAATGGGAACGGCCGGGGCGACGGCGCTCGTAGCCAGAGCATTGAATGCGGAGGGAGGCGAAGCACTAAGGGCGCGTCGCTTCGACTCCACCGGAGAAAGCTCGATGGCTGCCATCTGGCGGTGACTCCTTGGGTGAAAGCGGGCAACTGTTGGGCTGCGCAGTGGGCTATATAAGGCTGAAAGAGTACTGGTCCTTTCATCCTTCAAAAACAGGCCATCGAGAATGGAGGATTTCCCGTTCACCAACCCCGACATCGTCTGCTTTGAAGATGTGTACCTTTATGACCCATACTGCACCGAAGACACGGTGCAGCTGGTTCACGGGAGCATTAAGGACCATTTTGGCCGGTTTCTCCCCAGAGCTCCTCCCTGCTGTAGCTGCTGATGTACTCCATCTGGAGGGCATCGTCCGGGCTTTACAACCACCTGTCTGAGCTGCTCTTTGATGAGTTCGTGGGCAAGCTGCGGTCTTTGAGGCGTTTTGGCTTAATCTCCGCGAACTAGTTGGCCCGCTCAGAGGCGCTCGTCCGCTAATGCTACGAGCTGAGGCTCGGGGTCGATGCCCGCGGGGGGAACCGGGGACAGAGGCTGGAACTTGCGAGGCCCGGTTGGCGGAGATTTTTACCGTGTACCACGAGCAGTGCCCGCTGTACCCCCTTCCCCTACTATTGTAATTTTCTTTTCTTTTTGCATGTATGGCTGAGGAGCCCATAATACCCTTTAAATAAACAACACTTTTCTTTCCTTTTCGTAATGCTCCATTGATCTTTATTAGATTAACAATAGATCCTAGAAAGAATTTACATTGCTTTAAAAGAAAGGTACAGCCTAGTAGATGACTTTATTGGCCTGGGCCGAGCTCCCTGAAGGGCTGTCGGCCCCCGCGCTTGGCGCAGGGCATGCGGCTCCCTGAGCTCCGGGCTGGTCGTCCGCTGAAACAAGCATGATCTGACCGATGGTCAGGTCGGCGGGAGGGCGGGGCTGTTCCTGCTCCCGGTTGGTTTGCCGTTTGTCCCTCAGGTAGGCGACGAGGTGCCCAGACTGGATGAACTCTTCGATGTAGTCCCTCGGTTGTTTGCAGTCCTCCGTAGCGTAGCCCAGTACCCGGTGGAAAGCGCAGTAGGGGCCGCGGGTTCGCTTTGCGGCCTGACGCGGGACCGGAGGGAACTTGAAGAACCCCTCGTTCTGGGCCTCCTCCAGCAACACCGCGAGGGAGACGTTGAAGGGGGTATACTCCTGGAATTTCGGGTGGTAGGGCTGCTGACGCTCCGGCCTCTCCTCTCGAGCCCTCTTCTTCTGGTCGGGCCGTTCTGCCCGGGGAAGGTTAACGTTCACCTCGGACTCTAGCTGGACCTCGCGCTCAGTCCATGTCTTGACCTCGGCCATGGTCTTAGATTGCGCCAGCGCGAAGGAGTGTAACCATTCCTTGTGCCTCAGACCAGATCTGAGTGCCATTATGACGGTTTAGTCTTGGTGCTCGGGCACCTCGAGAAGGGTGTTGTAGAAACGGATAATGTAGGCCTTGAACGTTTCCTTGTCCCCGCTCTTAACCGTGAAGAGGTAGTCGACCGTGCGCTTCTGTCGACGGTTCCCCACGAAATGGCCGAGGAACTGAGTAGCCAGCTCGTCGAAGGTCAAAATCGAGCGGGGCTCGAGCCCCCGGAACCAGTCCCGGCCTGCGCGAATGAGGGTGGCCGGGAAGGCTCTGCACTGGGCGGCGTCGGAGTGATCCTGGAAGCTCATCCCCGCGGTGAAAGCGTCCAAGTGGTCCTTCGGGTCGGTTTTCCCGTCAAACAGAGAGACCTTTGGGGGCTTGTTGCGCGAGGAGACGTGGACGACGAGCAGTTCCTCGGTGAACGGCTTCGTGAGCGAGTCGGAGGCGTACTTAGCTCCGTCACTCGAGAGGTGAGCTTCTCGGCGCATGCCTTCAATCTTCTTCTTGAGAACGTCGAGCCGACCATGGTACCCCGAGGAATCGGCGCCTCGGGAACCCTGGCCCCCGCTGCGGGTGACATGCGTCTGGGAGCGGCCCCGATTCTTCTCAATGAGGTGCCTCAGGTCCCGGGGTGAGGTAGCTCTTGAGTCGCCGGGGCGAACCCCTTCTGTGCGGCCCCGTCGATGGTGGTGGGGTCGATCGAGCTCGTGGATAGGCGAGGTGACTGACATCTTCTCATGGGGATAAGGGTCACGGGGAGGCTCGAGGCAAGGCGTCCGGGCGGCGGATCTCGGTGTGGAGCCCTGGGGCGCTCAGCA
The DNA here is from genome assembly GCA_030015575.1 of Agapanthus africanus. Taxonomy (NCBI): domain Eukaryota; kingdom Viridiplantae; phylum Streptophyta; class Magnoliopsida; order Asparagales; family Amaryllidaceae; genus Agapanthus; species Agapanthus africanus. Next base: position 157,763,139 of record JASDDO010000014.1, on the reverse strand, counting down.
GGCCTCAGGGAGCACCGGTTAAAGAGATCGGCGGCCAGGGGACGCAGCCTGTTGGTGGTCGGCCGTCCAGACAGGGACAGAGCCTTCTGGAGGCGGTGGAGCGGCAATCTGGGGCTCGGGCGCAGCCGTTTGGACGCGGACGAGGGCTTCCATGAGGGATTGCAGGTGATCTATCCGGCCTGCGAGGACTTTGATGACGGTCATGGGAGGAGGTTCATCCCCGCCTTCAGTGAGTGGAAGACGGTGGGTGGTACCGGGATCCCCAGGATGGTTGTCCGCCATGAGGGTGGAGATAGGAAGGCCAACTTTGTATTTTGCGGAGTTTTTTTCCCACAGACCGCGCCAACTGATGGAGCTCCTTTTTAGGCCTCCGTCAGATGTTGTCTTCCGTTGATCTCGCGGTGGACTTAGTGGGTTATACTCCGTTACGTGTGGGTCTCAATAGGTTTTTGGAGGAAGAGGTGAAGCGTGGGATTTTGTGTCGAGTACCTATAAAGAAGTCCCGGGATGGTTTGGTACCATCGAGAACCCTCCGACGCTCAAGTTAGTGAAGAGATCTGAGCAGAGTAACGACTTAAAAGAGTAAAAAATGGCTTACTTGACCCCTCTGTGATGGGGGTTTATATAGCGGTGGAACACGCAGCAGCGGGTGCGAGAATCTCGCCGGCGGTCACGCCCTCCCCCCCTCCCCTCCGCCCCCGACGTCACGCCCGCGCAGAAAGCGGATCGCCCATTAATGGGGATTGATGGCGTCGAACGTGGGATATTGCCGGCGTAGAATCAGCGCATGGCGAGAATCGCGGAGCGGTGGTTACGCCTGTGGGTGATGGAGTTGGTCGGAGGACCGAGAAAGACGGCCTCGGCCGGGAGCTCGGGGGCGAGCGAGGAGGCTGAGGGGTCTTGGTCTGGTGGCAGCTCGGGGCGAGCCGAGGGGCCGAGGAGGCTAATTTGCAGGGGCCCCGAGGAGGGCCAGCTTGCACTTGCAGGTTGGGCACGGGGTGGCCTGGTCGGCCCCTGGGAGCCTTTTCTTCTGAGTTCTGGGACGCGTCACCTGCCACGTGTCGTGATCTTGGGGATCGTCAACATCGAGCACTATCACGTACATTGCACCAACTGTTTGAACCCTAGGTGTAGAAAATCAAAGGAACATAAAGTTTGTTGTGTATATCTTCAACAAGTAGCTGCTTATATATTTTCAAGCTTGCATGCATATATACCCAAAGTTTCATCCAATATAGAGGTATATATGTGCTCTTGGGATAGACATTGGGTAATTATGTATCATTAGCTCATCATTGCAGGTCCGCTATCGGAGCTATGCAGAGAGCAATGAGGGAAACGACCGCTGTGGGTTGGAGAGTATGCGGGCACTGTTTTAAGTTGGACGTACGGTCCGCGCTCGATCCCTATTTTACTTTCATTGTTTTCTGAATACACAGCGAAAAGAACAGGCCAGCGGTATGTTATATACACACACACACACACATGCGCGCATCTGAAATCCAAAAGAGATTGGATGAATGGATCGTGTAAAATCGGTGTATTTACCTGCTACAAATATAGGTTCATAATTAATATCTTAATTGGTTTTGGAGTCCTATTGCTAGTTTTTCTCGCCGTTATGACCGTATCAATTCAACGATGGGAGACATATATAAGCGTGAAACTAGGTTTTGATACGCGATGAAAGATTTGAATTGATAATAGCACGTAAAATAATATATATAGCATGACTCCCATGGTGACTCTGCAAGGCATTGGATTGGGAAAGGTCAAGTTAATTAAGGTCAAACCTAAAACACAAAATGAATTTAAACAATTTTAATCCTTTATTCATTCTTTCAAGTTTAAACAATATAAAATAGTTGTGGTTAAATTAATCACGTTTATAAAATATTCGTTTTCATGGAACAGAAAGATTCTAAACAGTGTCCAATTTTCACATGGGCAGCTTAATTTGGTGAGACTTGGGCAATATATATATATATATATATATATAGAGAGAGAGAGAGAGAGAGAGAGAGAGAAAGAGAGAGAGAGAGAGAGTAACGGAGGAAAGAGGCAATGGGAGGAAATTTCCTCCTATAGCGTCAGAAAAATACATCTTTCTTCATTTTTTTCGACGATCGGCACCCACCATCTTCATCGTTATCATCTAAAATGTGGGTACACCAAATTTCATGTGATTCTACAACCTTTTCACCGTTGATTTAGTGGGTTCAAAATTAACGGTTTACCGACAATAGAACTTTTTACATTGCTAAATCGACAGTGAAAAAGTTGTAGAATCACATGAAATTTGATGTACCTATATCTTAGATGATAACGATGAAGATGGTGGGTGCTGATCGTCGGAAAAAAATGAGGAAGAGTGTATTTTTTCGACGCCATAAAAGGAAATTTCCTCATATGGCATCTGTTCCCCGTCGAACACAGAGACGCGTGTCTTGTCTTAAATTCGGGACAGATGCTAATTGGTGCTATCTGTCCACCTCTCCGAAAATACCAAGTTGATTTATGGCACCATGTATCGAAGCTTTGAACGGATGCGGCCAATATAACAGATTTCGTCAGATTCCCCCTCGTCTGAGGGGTTTTTGATTGTGGGGACGCTCTTCTCTGCAGGCGCAAGCCCCTGCAGTTAATTACGCTACCGCATCACAGTAACAATTTTCTCATTCTCCAGATGGTCACTTCGTATCGTGGGTGTTTGTTTTGTTTGTGGTTGCCCGTGGATTGCATACGGAGACTAAGTTATGTTGTCGCCCTAGGGCGTGGACTAGTCCAAATCTGTATCTTTCTTAGATTTGGGTTTGGGGGGTTTAGGTTTAAGGATACGTTAGTCTCATTTGAGACTAAGATCAACTTAAACGTTTGTTAAGAATACGTTAGTCTAGTTTTAGACTAAGATCAATTTAACGGGATTGTTTAGATCCAACAGAAGAGCAATCGGGCTCTATTGTTTAGTTTAATGACGTTGCGGTCGATAATTAGTTTAAGAACATTGTGGTCCATTGTTAGTTTTAAGACATCGCGGTCGAGGTTAAGGACATCATAGTCCGTTGTTAGTTTTAAGACATTACGGTCGAGGTTAAGGACATCATAGTCCGTGAGTTTAAGGACCTCATAGTCCGGTGTTAGTTTTAAGACATCACGGTCGAGATTAAGGACATCATAGTCCGTGGATTTAAGGAATCCACAGTCCGATGTTAGTTTTAAGACATCACGGTCAAGATTAAGGACATCATAGTCCGTGAGTTGAAGGACCCCACAGTCCGGTGTTAGTTTTAAGACATCACGGTCGAGATTAAGGACATCATAGTACATGAGTTTAAAGACCCCACAGTCCGTAGAATGTATGGTTGTCGGGACCCGTCACCTTTTTGAAGACGTTGAGGAATTACAACGACAAATACCAAAAAAGTGAAGAGATGTACCCTCGAACCGAGTGTAAATTGATTGGAAGAGCAGATAAGCTCAGTTCAATTTAAATTGAGGACTTATGGCCAGAATTGGGCTAAATCCAGTTGAAAAAATGTTTAACATTTCATTGTTGTTCTGCCTGTTAGGCCTTTATTTGGGCTCTGCCCTTTCAATAATGCAAAGCATTGGGTTCTGACATTTTGTCTGGTATTGAATGCGTAGCATTTTTCAGGAACAAAGTAATGTTCTGATAGTGCGCCACGTGGCGCGTCAGGCGCTTTGCGCCAATTAAAAAGCGCATTGCGCTAGCGCACATGAGGGTGACAGGTGTCGCTTAGCGCTAAGCGCTAGTTTGTTAGCGCACTGCGTTTTTAATTTATGAGCGTGTTGCGCTAGCCTGTTGGCGCGCCAGCAAGTGACACGTGGCGCGCTTGACGCTGAGCGCTAACCCAAGAGCGCTGTACGCTGTTTTCAGGAGCGCGAAGCGCAAACTGTGTCTGCGGTTGACACGTGGCATATTTTGGCGCTGAGCGCCGGTCTAAGTAGCGCAAAAGCGCAGTTCAAAACTGCAAAACACTGTCCAATAGCGCAAAGCGCATTTTGATCAATTTAAGATTAAAGAACAAGTTTATGTTCTTCTTAAAAGAGGTTTTGCCTCAAGATTCAAGAACTAAGTTCTCATTCTTATAAAAGGCTCTGCCTTTATAGATCAGAAGATCTGTTGAAGTAAAAATACTTCTTTTTATGATTAGATCTTGATCCTTTCTTTTTATTCAAAGACCTTGGTCTTTTTTTTATAGATCTAAGATCTTTTTAGAAGAGGGTTCTTTTTTTTTTTTGGAGATGTTTTCATCTCTGTTTTTTTTTAAGAATATAGTTCTTTTTACCTTGAGTATGAAGAAAACTCTTCTTTTCTTAAGAGCACGCTCTTTTTTGGCAGAGGGTTTTTCTCTTTCTGTTATGTATATTTTAGACTTGAAGTCTAGAGTCCTTTATATAGGGCCAAATGATTTGTTAAATCAGTTGAAGAGATTTTTCTCTGATTGATTTGGGAATATTTCCCACCATTGGATTTTTGATCCTAAGGTTTCTGTTTGACAGAAGATAATCTTCATGTTTTTCAATAAGATTGAGAAATCTTTCTATGCAGAATTTGTTCCGTTTTGGCAATTCATTATTTACTATTGGATCATTGATCCAGCGGTGCTTAAAGCACAATCTTGTTGTTTGGAAAGATTTTGAGAAATTTTTTCTTAACAGAATTTAATTCTGGTTAATAAATGATTTATTATCATTATTAGATCCTTTGATCTAACGGTGGGAATTTTAATTCCAGTGCTGGCGCATCTACGTTGGACACGTGGCGCGCAGTGCAACTACGCTAGCGCACTTGTGCTTACCACGTGGCACGCAGCGCGCTGGATCTGAAGCGTTGCTTCAACAGAGGTGTCTTTTCACCTTCCTTTTTAAGTCAAACTTATATTCCCGAGAATCTTTCATTTCCCAATCTTAGGAATAGTTCCATTGTGCACAAAATTTTCTGTGCATCATCTTTATAACTCGAAGCAAAGCTTCTTCTTTTTCTCATCTCCAAAGAACTTTTCTCAATTATGGCTTGTAACCGCCCCCATGCTCGTAGACAGCCGTGGGAAGTGCCCATTCAAGACCTCGTTCCTCGCTTTGCTGCGCGCTTGGTGGATCCTTCTTCTACGGATGAGCCATGCGACGCTGCGCTGCACGATCTTTTGACTCGTGTGGGGTCCCCTCTTCCCCCACACTCTATCTGGCTTCGGATGATCCTTGCGTCTGTGCTCGCCGATCTTCCCCCTCCTCTAGCATAGATGTCCTCGGCAATGCTGGATACTGCCGAAGACAAGATCAAGTGCTTCTTGGAGGTGCACTTAATCACTCAAACCCCGAGGGATTGCTCCATCCACTTGCTGAACCAGATACGGGCTCGTCGGGTTGTCATCACCACTTTCTCTGAGGAGTGCGGCGTTGACCGTTGGATGGCTACCCCTCGGGAGGATTGCCGTTTCGACATGGTGGAGAGGACGGAGAGGGAACTGGATAATCTTCTCTTTAGCTTTGTGAACCCCTGTCCTTCTGATCCCATATTTGGTGATCTTTTTTAAATGTAATAACAATAATAATAATAGAAAGATGCTTTAATTTAGTGTTTTATTATCTGTTGAGTGTTCTCTTGTTTTTTTTTAATTCTTTGTTATTCCTTCATGAGATGTTTATGCGCTGCATAATCATGAAGCGTCGCTTCGCTTTTCAATCTTGGAAACAGAGCTTTGCTCTAACTTGGGGTGCGCAGCGCAATTGCGCTAGCACATTCGTATTTTGACACGTGGCGCGCAACGCGCCTTGCGCGAGCGCACTCGCGCTCGACACGTGGCGCATAGCGCAGACGCAGCACGACTGCGCTAGCGCACTAGTGTCAGACACGCGGCAAGCAGCGCAACTGCAGCAGCGCAATGCGCAGCGCAACTGCGCCAGCGCGCCTGTGTCTGACACGTGGCGTGCAGTGCAGAGCGCAGGATCTGAAGCGTTGCTTCAATTTTGACTCTTAAATTTCTAAACAGAGCTTTTCTCTGATTGGGGGGAGCAGAAGCGTCGCTTCATTTCCATTCTTGGAATTTGAACAGAGCTTTGCTCTGATTTGGGGACGCAGAAGCGTCGCTTCATTTCCAGTCTTGGAATTTGAACAGAGGTTTGCTCTGATTTGGGGAAATAAATTCCCCCCGCCGTTGCGCTTATGTGGCCCCAAACGTGAGTGCGGCGGTGGTAGCATCTCAGTCGTTGGATCAACTTTTGGGGAGTTGAAACGACTCTCAATGCCTATAAATAGGACTTTTGGTCCCTTTGATGATTTTCATCCTCTTTCTTGGGAATTTTCTCTTATTCAGAGCACTGCTCTTCAGTTTTAAGAACTTTTCAAGAGTAAAACTCTTCCAAAACTTAGGTATAGTTTAAAATTTTTAATAAAGCAGGGTTTTACCCATTAACAGAGCTTTACTCTTCATAGATCTTTGATCTAAAGAAAACCCATTTAGGGTTTTATTTAGCAGAGCTTTGCTCCATAGGTCTAAAGAGATCTAAAGGGAACTAAAGAGAACCCTATTAGGGTTCTATTAATAGAGCTCTGCTCTCTAAAAGGATTTTTCTTGTGATCTCTTAATTCATCAATGGAGTTTTGCTCCTTTCAAATCATATAGAAGAACTCTTGAGAGTTTTTCATGGATCTTGAAGATTTAAGATGGAATTTTATTTTTGATGAATTATATCATCTTCTTAGAGCAAAGCTCTCAATGTTCTCGGGGGCCTTCTGTAACTTCCCTTCATAACTGATTTTGACAGGTGTCACTCCTGTCTGCAGAGCATTGCTCTCGAGGAGTTTAACTCCATGTGCTTATTTTGAATAAGAAATTGCTTATTCAGTCTGTCTGCTGATCTTTGCTGATTTTCTTTTACAGGAGTAATGGACGCTCACATGTATGATCTCGACGAGATTATCTCTTACGGAGACATCCGCTGACTCGGCCGTTTTCAGAATCGAGAATTCACAAACGCCGAGTGTGCCGAAATTATGAGTCGCTTTGACGCATACAATGGTCAATTGCTTCCTCGACTTCCCCTCTTCTGAAGCTTATTGTGGGAGCGATCTGGGAAGCGCTCCCTCTATTCTGTATCGGCATGCCTCTTAGAGCATTAGATGCCGCTGAGGATAAGGTGCACTCGGTGTATCTGATGAACCTAATTTCGAAGAGACGGTGAGACAATCTTGTCGACCTCCTGCACCAGGCTTTTCAGCAGTCTGCCATACTTGTTGCTTATCGGAGGGTGGAGGACATCCGTGGAGATCCCGACGCTTGCGATCGCGAAAGAAAGCACACCAGGATGGTTCGCTAGGCCTGGAAAATTCTGGACAAGGTCACTTTTGAGTTCCTCAATCCATGCTCTGGATATGAGGTTTTGCCGTTGTAATTATTTTGATAACGTCTTTGTTTGTTGTTTTTATAATTGTAAGAACCTTTTGCAATATGAATGGCAAATTTCTCATTTTAGCATGTTTTACTTCATGTTCTGAATCCTTTGCACATGCATGAATGGGTGTTCCTCAAACGCTTAATTAAATGCAGATCAGCTGTTCTCCCTGTCGCTTTCTTCTCTCTGCTGTGTTGTTGCCATGTGATTTTAGCAAATACGGTTTGTAGATAGTATGTAGCTGTCAGTCTTGGATTCTTTGTAGGGCGGTGGTGGCTTAGAAGACAGGGTTAGAATCTGTCACCTAAGACTTTTCAACTTTATGAGCCGTGAGGGTCTCATAAAGAATTTTCTCCCTACCGGTCGAGAGGATCCCGTAGATGTAATTTCTCCTTAATAATCGTAAGGATTCCTAAGTACGTTTTCTCTTGAAAGTCGTAAGGATCTCACAAGAGAATTTACTTCCTTAGAAGTCGTGAGGACCCGCAAGTAATGGGTGAAGTTGTCCTTATCCGCATTTCACGGAGTTAAGGGTTGCTCTGGATGCTTCCCACGGGTTCACTGCCGTATTTGGCGAGGACCAGGCTCCGCTCTGGACGTTTTCCAGGATACCGTAGTTTAAAGACATCGCGGTCGAGGTTAAGGACATTATAGTCCGTGGATTTAAGGACTCCACAGTCCGATGTTAGTTTTAAGACATCACGGTCGAGGTTAAGGACGTCATAGTCCGTGGATTTAAGGACCTCACTGTCCGATGTTAGTTTTAAGACATCACGGTCGAGGTTAAGGACGTCATAGTCCGTGAGTTTAAGGACCTCACAGTCCGATGTTAGTTTTAAGACATCACGGTCGAGGTTAAGGACGTCATAGTCCGTGAGTTTAAGGACCTCACAGTCCGATGTTAGTTTTAAGACATCACGGTCGAGGTTAAGGACGTCATAGTCCAAGGATTTAAGGACTCCACAGTCCAATGTTAGTTTTAAGACATCACGGTCGAGGTTAAGGACATCATAGTCCGTGGATTTAAGGACTCCACAGTCCAATGTTATGTGTGGTCGTTGGGACCCGTCACCTCTTTGAAGACGTTGAAGAATTACAACGACAAATATTAAAGGAGTGAAGAGATATACCCTTAAACCAAGGTAAAATTAGTTTAAGGACATTACGGTCCATTGTTAGTTCTAAGACATCACGGTCGAGGTTAAGGACTTCATAGTCCGTGGATTTAAGGACTCCACAGTCCAATGTTAGTTTCAAGACATCACGGTCGAGGTTAAGGACGTCATAGTCCATGGATTTAAGGATTGTTCCCCTCCGAAAGACGGCCAAGACTGAACGTCTTGCCTGAGATTCGGGGCAGATGCTATTTGGTTTTATCCGTCCACCTCTCCGAAGATGCCAAGTTGATTTATGGCACCGTGTATCGGAGGTTTAGACGGATGCGGCCGATATAGCAGACTTCGTCAGATTCCCCCTCGCTTGAAGGGTTTTTGATTGTGGAGACGCTCTTCTCTGCAGGCGCAAGCCCCTGCAGTTAATTACGCTACCGCATCGCGGTAACCACTTTCTCCTTCTCCAGAATTTCACTTCGTGTCGTGTGTGTTTGTTTTGTTTGTGGTTGCCCGTGGATTGTATACGGAGACTAATTTATGTCGTCGCCCGTAGGATGTGGATTAGTCCAAATCCATATTTTCTTAGATTTGGGTTTGGGGTTTTAGTTTAAGGATACGTTAGTCGTATTTGAGGCTAAGATCAACTTAAACGTTCGTTAAGGATACGTTAGTCCAATTTGAGACTAAGATCAATTTAACGGGATCGTTTAGATCCGAAAAAAGAGCATTTGGAGGCTATATTGTTCCAGTTTAGGGACATAGTGGTCCATTGCATGTACGGCCGTCGGGACCCGTCACCTCTCTGACGACGTTGAAGGATTACAACAACAGGTGTCAGAGGAGTTCAGAGATGTACCCTAGGACTAGAATCTGTTTGAAGGTTTAAGGATACGTTAGCCATATTTGAGGCTAAGATCAACTTAAACGGGATCGTTTAGATCCTACAAAAGAGCATTTAGGGGCTCTATTGTTCCAGTTTAGGGACATGGTGGTCCATTGCCAGTTTAGGGACATGGTGGTCCATCGTTGCCGTTTTGGGGACGGATATTAGTTTAAGGACGCATTAGTCCATGAGTTTAAGGACGCTTAAGTCCATGGGTTTAAGGACCCCACAGTCCGTATCTTGGTTTAAAGACGCATAAGTCCATGGGTTTAAGGACCCCACAGTCCGTATTGTTGGTTTAAGGACGCTTAAGTTCATGAGTTTAAGGACCCCACAGTCCGTATCGATGTGTGGTTGTCGAGACCCGTCACCTCTCTGACATCGTTGAAGGATTACAACGACAGATGTCAGAGGAGTTCGGAGATGTACCCTTGAACCGGATGTGAATTGATTTAAGAGAGCAGTCGTGCTCAGTCAATTTAATTTGAGGACTTACGGCCATAATTGGGCTAAGCCCAGTTGAAGATGTTCATCATTTTTATTTATCTTTGGCCTATTAGGCCTATGCTAGGGCTTTGCCCCTGTTTAATAATGCACTGCATTTTATTTTGGCCTGTAAGGCCTATTTGATTTGGGCTCTGTCCCTTTATTTTTATGATGCAGAGCATCTGTTTTGGTCTGACAGACCTTTGTTTGGGCTCTGCCCTTTTTAAAATAATGCATTGCATTTTATTAGGCCTGTTAGGCCTTTTTTAATTGGGATCAGACCTTCTTTAAATAATGCAGAGCATTGATTACACTGACAGAGTGACACGTGGCCTGTCAGGCGCTCTGCGCAAATTAATGAGCGCAAGCGCATGTGGAGGTGACACGTGTCACGCTCTGGTGAGCACAAGCGCAGTGCGCTGTGCCAGTGCGCTGCGCTGTTGCGCTGCTGACACGTGGTGCGCTCTGGTGCGTTGCGCCAATTTCAGAGAGCAATGCTCTATTTTAAAAGCGCATAGTGCAAGTTGTTCTGGAGCTGACACGTGGCGCTCTCTGGTGGTTTGCGCCAACCCAAGAGCGCAACAGTGCAGATTTACAAGTGCAAGGCAGAGCTTTCCTTAATGTGATGTGTATGACAAAAGAATTGTTGAATGATGATATGGACGATATGAAAGAGGCAGTTCTATCTGGTAATTACCGCTTTCGTCCTTAATATCTTGATCCAATTTTGGATTCAAGAAAAGAATCTTTTAAGATTCCAGAACCAATGATTCATAAAAAAGGCAATGCCTTTATTATTATTATCTTTTTTATTGAAGATTTTTGATCTTGTTCTTAGATCAATGATCTTTTTAGAAGAAACTCTTCTTTTATTCAAAGGGTTTTTACCTTTTTCTCTTTCTGAATTCTTCTCAAACTTTTTTAAGAGCGCTGTGAATTCTGTCTGTGTTTCTGTGTTTCTCTTTGTTTTAGACTTGGGGTCTAGGGGCCTTTATATAGTGCCAATTAGTTTGTTAAATTAGTTAAAGAGATCATTCTCTGAGTGATTTAGGAATTTTTCCTTACCGTTGGATCTTTGATCTAAAGGCTTCTATTTTACAGAAGACAATTTTCTTGTTTTAACAAGAACAGAAAGATTTTACTGGAATTTTAATTCTGTTTGGCGCAAACGCACCTGCGCTTGACACGTGTCGCGCAGCGCAACTGCGCTGACACGTGTCGCGCAGCGCAGAGCGCAGCGCAACTGCGCTAGCGCAACTGCGTTGACATGTGTCGCGCAGCGCAGAGCGCAAATCATCTGAAGCGTTACTTTTTTTGTTTTTTGTTTTAAATAGAGCCTTACTCTGATTGGGTGCGCTGCCTTGGGCGCTGCGCTGGCGTATCAGTTTTTGACACGTGGCGCGTTGCGCGTAACTCAAGGAATTTGAAGCGTTGCTTCAATTTTTGAATTTTTGAAATTCAAATAGAGCTTTGCTCTGATTGGGGGAAACAAGGACTCCACAGTCCGATGTTTGCTCTGGATGCTTCCCACGGGTTCACTGCCGTGTTTGGCGAGAACCAGGCTCCGCTCTGGGTGCTTCACACGGGTTCACTGCAGTGCTCTGCGAGGACCAGGATCCGCTCTGGACATTTTCCACGGGGTCAGAAGTGACATAATATGTATTCCACGTAGCCAGGAATTTTGCTCTAGATGCTTCTCACGGGTTCACTGTCGTGTTCAGCGAGGACTAGGCTCCGCTCTGGATGCTTCACACGGGTTCACTGCCGTGCTCTGCGAAGACCAGGATCCGCTCTGGAGGTTTTCCACGGGGTCAGCAGTGACATAATCCGCGTTCCACATAGCCAGGAATTTTGCTCTAGATGCTTCCTACAGGTTCACTGCCGTGTTCGGCAAGGACTAGGCTCCGCTCTGGATGCTTCACACGGGTTCATTGCCGTGCTCTGCGAGGACCAGGATCCGCTCTGGACGTTTTTCACATGGTCAGAAGTGACATAATCCGCGTTCCACGTAGCCAGGAATTTTGCTCTAGATGCTTCCCATGGGTTCACTGCCGTGTTCGGCGAGGACTAGGCTCCACTTTGGATGCTTCACACGGGTTCACTGCCATGCTCTGCGAGGACCAGGATCCGCTCTTGAAGTTTTTCACGGGGTCAGAAGTGACATAATCCGCGTTCCACGTAGCCAGGAATTTTGCTCTAGATACTTCCCACGGGTTCACTACCGTGTTCGGCGAAGACTAGGCTCCGTTTTGGACGTTTTCCACGAGGTCAGAAGTGACGTTATCCGCGTTCCACATGACCAGGAATTTTGCTCTGGATGCTTCCCACGAGTTCACTGTCGTGTTCGGCGAGGACCAGGCTCCACTCTGGATGCTTCACACAGGTTCACTGCCGTGCTCTGCGAGGACCAGGATCCGCTCTGGACGTTTTCCACGGGGTCAGAAGTGACATAATCCGCGTTCCACGTAACCAGGAATTTTGCTCTAGATGCTTCCCACGGGTTCACTGCCGTGTTCAGCGAGGACTAGGCTCTGCTCTGGATGCTTCACACGGTTTCACTGCCGTGCTCTGCGAGGACCAGGATCCACTCTGGACGTTTTCCACGGGGTCAGAAGTGACATAATCCGCATTTCATGTAGCCAAGAATTTTGCTCTAGATGCTTCCCACGGGTTCACTGCCGTATTCGGCGAGGACTAGGCTTCGCTCTGGACGTTTTCCACGGGGTCAGAAGTGACGTTATCCGCGTTCCAGTTGACCAGGAATTTTGCTCTGGATGCTTCCCATGGGTTCACTGTCGTGTTCGGCGAGGACCAGGCCCCGCTCTGGATGCTTCACACGGGTTCACTGCGGTGCTTTGCGAGGACCAGGATCCCCTCTGAACGTTTTCCACGGGGTCAAAAGTGACGTTATCCGCGTTCCACGTGGCCAGGAATTTTGCTTTATCCGCATTTCACGGAGTCGGGGTTTGACTCTCGGTCCTCTGTGCGCTGCCGAGTCATGGAACTGAGGGTTGTCGCTGTTCCGCGTTGCTTGATGTTGTGTATGTTATAATGAGACGAATGTTGAAATGATCTCCAGGCTATTTGTGAACTGTCGAGATTTGGCTTCTTCTTATGATGAAACCTGGGGAGGAGAAGTGTGACTCCCTCTTCGTTTGCGCCCCTGAATTGAATACAAGGATCGATGTGATATCACCTGTAGGGCATAAATTTCATTTTTATTTTTCAATTCTTTCCGCGATGCTCTATCATTTCAGCTTTTATATCGCAAAGGTCGTGATTGCCCCATCATTTCGACTATTTTTCGCGGTGCCCAATCATTTCGGCTATTTCGCATGCATACATTTTTACTTGCTGATTTTGTCGCAAGTTGCCCCATCATTTCGGCTATTTCGTATGCATGTGTGGCTTGCTGGCTTTTCGCTGCAAGCTTTGAATCAGACACCGATTTCGGCATCAGCACCGCTACAACTGGGATATTGCCAGGAGCGAATCATCATTTGCCTCTTTTGATGTCGAACAAAGGTGGCTTAGTAAATAGGGTTAGGATTCTGTCGACTAAGGCTTTTAACTTCATGAGCCGTAAGGGTCTCACAAAGATATTTCTCCCTATAAGTTGTGAGGATCTCGTAGGTGTGTTTTCTCCTTAGGAATCGTGAGGACTCCTAAGTGTATGGCTTCTCGTAAGTCGTAAGGATCTTACAATAGAGTTTTCCCCTTATAAGTCGAGAGGACTCATAAGGGTTGTTCACCGTGCGAACATATCTCTAGTCACGGGGGAGGGGACTTGGTTTGGGAAATATTTATTCACGCCCGTGGATTGTATACAAGGGTCAGTGTTGCACCACTTGTAGGGCAGTATCGGAGGTTGTGGGGGTTGCTTAAGAACAGGTTCAGGTCTCTGTAGCTTAAGACTTTCAAATCTTATGAGCCGTGAGGGTCCCATAAGAAAATTCTCCTTACGAGTCGTGAGGATCTCGCAAGTGTAATTTCTCCTTAGGAATCGTGAGGATCCCCAAGTGTGCTGCTCCATTGTGAGTCGTAAGGATCTCACGCAGGTGGTTTCTCCTTACAAAGTCGAGAGGACCTACAAGTGTCTTTTAACGAGGTTGCGTCCTTTCGGGTTTTTGCAAACACTCACCGGTAGCCCTGCTGTTTTTACTCACGGAGCCCTTTCGGGTTTTCATCCGTGCCCATTTTGCTTATGGACATACCGTTTTTTTTGTTTATTCTTTTTTTTAATTTTAATATCAGCTTTGGGATGCTGCAATCCACCGTAGTTTATCGACATCTCGGTCAACAGCTAGTTTTAGGACATAGTGGTTCGTCGTTAGTTTAAGGACGTTTCGGTCCGCTGTTAGTTTAAGAAGGTTTCGGTCCGTTGTAAAGGAAGCCGGCTATTACCTACGGATTTTGGGCTTAGGAAGATAGCGAGCGGACATAGGCGTCGTCATCTATCATTGACCTAGGCCATGACTCGTCAAGCGTAGTACTTCTTCAGAAAGCGACCGTTTATTGGCCTGAAAGGTCTTTCACCATGCATGTCCATGAGTAGATAGGCTCCACCCTGGTAGACCTTGTCTATGATGTACGGGCCTTCATAGTTCGGCTCGAATTTTCCCCGCTTGGCGCGATTGGGTATCATAGGTCTTTTGACCACTAGTACGAGTTCGCCTTGGCGAAATGTCTTCGGCCTAGTCAATCTTTCGTAAGAGCGCATCATCTTTGCTTTATAAGCCTTCAGATTTTGTTGCGCTATGAGCTGGGTTTCATCAAGGGCATCGAGCTCCTCAAGCCGAAGGTGAGCGTTCTTTTCGTCCGTTAGCTCATAATGGACTGCCACCCGTAGAGAGGGTAACTCTATCTCGAGGGGGAGTACCGATTCTGTACCGAATACCAACGCGTAGGGCGTTGTGTTCATGGCCGTCTTGAACGTAGTTCGATACGCCCAGAGAGCTTCATGCAGTCTCTCGTGCCAGTCCTTCTTATTCCGGGACATCGTTTTGTTCACGATCTTCGTCAAGGTCTTGTTAAAAGCCTCAGCTAGACCATTAGCTTGGGGATTATAGACCGAGAAGTATCTCCAGTCTATGTTGTGTTGTTGTGCGAAGCGGCTGATCTTGTGGCTTCTGTAAGCTGGCCCATTATCGGAGATGATTCGTCTCGGAGTGCCAAACCGATAAATGGCGCGTGTCTAGAGAAAATGGAGGATATTCTCCGTCTTCACTTCCCTCAGTGGTGCTGCTTCTGCCCATTTGGAGAAGTAATCAGTTGTCGCTAAAATGAACCGATGTCCTCTGGACGATACTGGTTCGATGGGGCCGATTATGTCAGTCCCCCACATTTCGAACAGCCAGCTAGCCACCGTTGGATGTACAGGATTTGGATGCTGATGGATGAAGTCTCCGTGAATCTGGCACGAGTGGCATTGCCTCGCGTATTCGAGGCAGTCCTGGATCATAGTGGGCCAATAGTAGCCCATCCGTTTGATCTTCAACTTCATCTTCTTGCCTGCTTGGTGAGAACCGCAGAGTCCGTCGTGAATTTCTTGGACGGCGCTTTTTGCCTCTTCAGGTCCTAGGCATCTTAATCACAGAGAATCAAATGATCTCTTATACAGAGTATCATTGACGAAGGCAAAAGATAGAGCTCGTTTCACGAGCTGATGTCTCGAGGACGCATCTTCAGGTGTTCAACGGGATTTTAAGTAGTCTATAAAGACTTCTCTCTAATTCTCAGCCTTTTCCTGGTCTTTTATTTGTAGGGTCGTTTGCTCGGTAGCTTCCTTTTCCTCGGATGATTCCGGAGATATTTCTGCCGGTGCGAGAACCCGACGGCTTTGCACAACGATTCTCACGTCATCGAGGTTCTCGTCGGCCAATTCTTTAGCGAGCTTAGCTAGTGCATCCGCTTTGCTATTTTCTGCACGCGGTATGCTTTCCAAGGTGTAGGAAGGTATTTAGGTCAGCAGTTGCTGTACTCTCTCGCCGTACTTCACCAGCTCTGGCTTGCACGTTTGGTAATCGCCGTTTACTTGACTAGCGACCAATTGGGAGTCTCCGTATATGAGGTGGTTCTCAATTCCCATATCGATGGAGATCTCGAGACCTGCTATCAAAGCTTCATACTCGGCTTCATTGTTTGTCCTCGGCTCTGTTAAGGAGAAGGCAAAGCGCATTATCCTTCCTTGTGGAGTTACGAAGATGAGACCTACTCTTGATTTGATTATGGGCATGCTTTGTTTGCGCTTCTTCATCGAAGATGCTCCATCGAAGTAAAGTTCCCATCGGGTGCCACTACCGTCGATCGTGCCAAACGCGTGTTCGTCTGGCAGTTCTCAATTCAAAGGGGAATCGGCCGGTATTGGATGCTCAGCGAGGAAGTCGGCGATGGCCTGGCCTTTCACTGCCTTAAGAGGTTGATAAGTTATTGAGAACTCCATCAGGAGCAAGGCCTATTTAGCGAGCTGACCTATCAATATGGCCTTTGACATCAAATATTTGAGAGGATCCACCTTCGATATGAGACGGACTTCATGCGCCAACGCATAATGCCTGAGTTTCGTTATTGAGAAGATCAACGCCAGGCAGTGTTTTTCGATGGGAGAGTAATTGCTTTCTGCCCCCAGGAGAACTCGACTCAAGTAATAGAGAGCTCTTTCTTTCCCTTGGTCGTTCTCTTGTGCCCATAATGCGCCTAAGGAACCTTCGATGGTTGTTGTATAAAGAATGAGAGGCTTTCCCTTGACCGGGGTGGCCAGTACTGGCGGATTCTGCAAGTATTGCTTGATTTCATCCAGCGCGCTTTGGCATTTGTGATCCCAAACGAACGGGGTTCCCTTCTTCATCAGGTGACTGTAAGGACGACACTTGCCGGAGAGATTGGCTATAAATCGCCGAATATATGCGAGCTTTCCTTAGAGAGACCGCAATTATTTGAGAGTCCTTGGCGGAGGCATTTCTATGATCGCCTTGATCTTTAACGGATCTATCTCGATACCTCGATGTCGGACGATGAATCCTAGGAATTTGCCTGAGGACACCCCGAACGAGCATTTGAGAGGGTTCATCTTCAAATTGTATTGCCGAAGGCGTTGAAACACGATCTTCAGATGCTCGAGATGTTCCTCGTATGATTTGCTTTTCACCACGAGGTCGTCGATATAGCATTCGACGATTTCATGTATAAGGTCATCGAAAATCTTCGCCATGGCTCTCTGATAGGTGGTACCGGCGTTCTTTAGACCGAAAGGCATTACCTTATAGCAGAATATACCCAAAGGGGTCTGGAAAGCGGTATGTTTCTGGTCTTCGGGATGCATCTTTATCTGATTGTATCCGGAAGATCCGTCCATGAAGGAGAAGACTTCGTGGGTGGATGTATTGTCTATCATTAGCTCGGTGACCGGTACTGGGAAGTCATCCTTCGGGCAAGCTTTATTGAGATCCCGAAAGTCCACACATATGCGCACTGTCCCATTTTTTTCATCACCGGGACGATGTTGGCGATCCATTCAGGATACTGAATTTCTTGGATGAAGCCAGAGTCAATCAGCTTCTTGACCTCAGCGTTGATGCTCATCTCAAGCTCGAGCCGCATTTTTCTCGGTGCTTGTTTGATTGGCTTGACGTCTAGGGATATGGCCAGTTTGTGGACAGCAATCTCTGGATCTAGTCCTGGCATCTCGAAATAGTTCCATGCGAGGTAATCCTTATGCTGCATAAGCACGTCTTTTAGTGTAGCTACCCTTTCCTTAGACAGCAACTCACTGACGAATGTTGGTCGCGGGTCACTTGTAGTCTCCAAATCAATTTTCTTGAGCTTATCTACAGTGGTATGTATTCCATCTTCCAGCTCTTTTGGCGCCTGTGGAAACTCTGAGATCACCTCGTCATCATTATTTTCGAAGCACCAGGGGAGGTCATCCATATTCTCGGGTTCTTCTTTTGATATCTTTATCATACGACAAGTACGAGCTCGCTTCCAAGACTGATGTGGATCTGGTTCTACTCTCGCGGCTTTGGGTTCATGCTTCTGCGGCGGTATTACCCTCCAACTGTTGGATAGAGCGAATTTGCTAAGCTGATATTGATCTTTGACCCAGTTCTTGATGGTAAAATAATCTTCGAGAGGGTGTCCTATTGCTCGGTGATAAGAGCAATAGTCTGGATGAGAGACCTCGTTAGCTTGCTCGGGGTGCTTGGACTCCGGGAGTGTAAGCATTTGATATCTTATGGCAAGATCAAGTATCTTTTTTGTCTTGTCTTGAGGAAAAGAGTATGCTCGACTCATCTTCTTTATAAGGGACAAATCCGGACCGCTCGATTCCCGATCGCATGACTTCTTGGTCTTGCTTTGTTGCTGTCGAATGCCTTTTCCGCTCTTTGACTTGTTTCAGCCTCTGCGTCGAGCCTTTTGTACAACAGGTTGACAGGGAGGGGCATTTTCATCTTTCGCAGCCTGTTGAAGAAGGCGCTGCGTCCTGGCTTTCTCGTAGATGGCCATTTCGCGATTATGGCCATCTCGAACCTTCTGACCTGCTTCCCTTATAAGTTTGTCCATTTGTTCTTCGAACGACGGATTGGGCATTTTCACGTCGGGGGCTCTTTCTGGTTCAGGGTTAGCATTCTCCCATTGAGCATCTCCTTCTTCATCAAAGTCATGTACGACATAGCAGTCGCGGAGTAGCTCCCGTTTCTTGGACCGAACATATCCAAGCCCGATTGCTTCCATTCTCCCGTTGGGCAACTTGCGTTGAGTTCCGAGAACGTTTCAGATCCTGTCATAGAACTTAGCTTTTCGAGCGGTCTGTTTGAAAGGTATCCCTTGGCGCTTCAATAGCCTTTTCAAGCCTTCCGTATAATATCTAGGTAGAGGGATGGGCTGGAGCTTGTCAAGTGTAGAATCTGCGCCGTGCCATAATTCTTTCTCCACTTTGGTTCCCCCGGAGCGGTAGAATAGGATCGCCTTTTCGCCTTCTCGCCTGAGAGGGACATAGAACGTCTGCAGCTCTTCCACACTGTAGGTATCAAGCGCGTCTACTTCTTTATGATATTTGGGTGGAACCATGGCAACTTGCAAACTTTGCTCTTCATCAACAAATGTTTGTATTGAAGGCCGAGCGGAGAATATAGCATAGATCTCATCTTCCGAGTCACTGCCAAAGATCAACATAGGAGCGGACGGTCCCGGCTTGTTATATTGGGGTGGGCCTGAATAAACTATCTCTTCCTCTTCCTTAGTATCACTCCTGAAGACAGGAATGGTGGTGATAGCTTTGTTCTCCGGTTTGCGACATCTCTCCATGTCCTCGAAATCTGGCAAAAAGTATTTTGCATCTTCGTACTTGCGGACTTCATTCACGGAGAATAGATTCAGCTCTCCTGTCACGGTATACTCGAGACCATCCATAAAGTATTTCATACACTGATGTTGTGCAGAAGGATGATGTTGTACTCGTGTAACCAAGGTCGGCCGAGCAAAGCGTTATAGCATGTCTTGGCGTCAATGAAATGAAATTTAATATCTGTGACAAGTAGTCCGAAGTACAACGTCAATATCATAAACCCGAGAGTCCACGATGACTGGGAGTCAAAACCAGAGATGGTGATTTTGTCACGAGCAAGATGCTAGACGCTCATGCAGATTTCCTTCAACACTCGCATGTTGAGGAGATTGACGGAAGACCCATTGTCGACCAGGATTTTGCCTATCTTTATATCGTGGCAGTACCCTAAGACATAGAGGGGACGGTTGTGCTCGCACGTCCTAAGGAGGAGGTTTTCGTCGCCGAAGGTGATATCGGCTGTATGTACTTCCTCCAGCTCGTCCTTCATCTTTTCTTCGGCTAGAAAAGTTTGGAATTACTCTGGCTCTTGCTGTTAGTGTATATGCCGTAGGGGCCATTATTGTATCATACTAGTTTGTATATTACTTAATGGAAGCTTGGGATATTCACATGTATATAACAGTCTTGCTAAATATGGTAGTATGCTACTTGGTTTTTCTATCTTAATATGTGAGTATACGTATTGATAGAGCTCTTAGGATCTTGCTTGACTACCAGCGTTGTGATGGCAGTCACACTAGTAGGGGCTGGGTAGTCTACAAGCACATCCTTATTCAGGTCCCTAGTCGTAGGATTATCGAGACAGGGCATCGATACTCCGGAGTAGACTAGTGTGTAGCTTCTCATCCCAGTTGGGGAGATGGTCTGTCCCACAGCCGTCAGTACGTCGTACTGGAGATAGTATACAGATACTCGTTGGGTTACGGGTACACCGGACAGGACACGCAGGGAACTGTTGGTTGGGTTTTATACCAAGTCGTCAGTTAACAGTTCCCAGGTGACATGAGTACAGCATAGTCCGCAGACTTGACACTGCTACTTCGCAGGTGGGGTGTTGTACATCGACTTACAGTGGTATCAGAGCCTCGCTAAACAATAATTAACTCATTAGCAAAGTCGTAAGAATTTCGAACGCAAAAAGAACCGGAAAAATCATCGATTTAACACAGTTTCTGTCGTTTTTTAAATAGGCCCTAAAAATTTTTCAGGGACCTTCAGAATAACAAGCAGGAAATTATAGGGCTACTGCAGAAATTTGGACTTGTAACTCGGCTAACTCACCGCGGAACCGCGGCGAATCCATGCGATCCGCCGCGGATCCGCGGCCTAGTTAGGCCCGAGTCAGCCCAAATTTCTCAGTAACTCCTATGTGTTAATAATGATATTTCTGGGATATTTTATTTTCTGCTAGGATCTCAGGTGCACAGAGAAGTTTTAGAGCGGAATCTAAAGTGTTTGCTCGATCGAAATTTTACGATATTTGCTAATATGATTATATCTGTGTTTGTATAATGTGTTCGTAAACCTCCCTTAACTGCTAGTATGTCGGTTGGCAGGGGGTTGCACATTTCTGTAATGGATTTTACTGTTTGTGATTATGAACTGTATTGGATTGTTGTGATGATTAGCCGGGGTTTTGTGATGGGTTATTATATTAATTCATTCAATGTAAATGTAATTTGTTGTAATATTATTTTGCGGGGCACATCCAGGTTGCGGTTGTAGCCACCGTTGTATTATTTTATTCTACTGTTTTGCTCCTAGGATAGACCCAAGATGGGGTACACAAACTACCGGGTACTTTGAAGTGTTTAGTGGCCTACTCACTTTGTTGAGGGAGACCGCTTCACTTCGGGTACTTGGCGGGTAGTTTGCCGTACCTGTAGGGGTCTAGGGTGGGGTAATGGCTATTCATCACAACTGTGTAATCCGTCTTTTGTTGCAGGCTCAAAACAAACACGGATTACTTGCATATCCAATAATGTTCATCTGAGATCTGGAATGCCTATTATTGCGTCTGATGAATGTACAATATCTATATATGATAGCTATTTAGACGTCACTTATGTTTTACACCCGCGCTAGCCCAGCCTCCGCTCTATCGTTAGTTAAGTAACCTAACGAGTGATGACGGGACCCAGAGGCGAATGCGGATAGCATAAGAGGACGTTGTATTTTCGTTGTTTTCTCCAATGATAGGTTAATGATGGGACGCATTATTATTAATGCAAATAAACCAAAGTTTAATCGTTGGAACAATTTAAAAGAAACCACTCGGTTATTTTTAAACAGAAGATATTTTTTAATTGCGGGGCTTTAACCACTCCTTTTAAAAGCTATCAGGTTCCTTCGGTTATATCAAGTTCACTACGTTCATGGTTTCGCCAAAACCAGTCGTAGCCCTCCGTCATTTCTTATGGATGGTCAGTAGTATTCAAGCTATGTTTGTTTGGCCCTTAGTCAAGACATGATGTTTGGTAGCTGCTGGTGTATTCATTTTGTTGCATAGATAGATGAGTTGGTTTGGGACAGTCGTATTACTTTGTTTGGCCCTTGGTCAAGAGTATATACGGATAGGTTCAAATTAACAAGATAATGATGGGTAGAACTTGACGTGTGACTTATGATTTGTTGGCCCTTAGTCAAGGTCATAAGAACATGGGGCAAAAATCCACATCGGGAGTTTCTAAAGAAACTGAAATTTGCTGGTGTTGCATACCATTTGGAGTTTGATGAATGTTGGTAGGATTCCTTCAACATTATCATACGATGATATTTGGATCCCGATCCTACTATGAGTATATGCTACTTATCAGGAGATTTGTCACATAACGATCAATGCTATAAACCAAGTAAGTGCCTAGAAAGGTGTCAGCGGGGTTACGCCCCCATTGAAAAGAGGTTATTTAATTAAGGAACTTCGCGAAAGCATTGGAAAACCTCCCTCGAAGTATCGACACTGGCCTGGCCGAACGGTTAAGTAAGTATTGTACGGTGAGAATGGTCCTGGCTAATTCTTCTTTTATGCTTTGAAGAAGGATTCGAGAAACGGTGGGAGCCATCCAGTTTAGATAAATTAAAAACCACTCTAAACTTGAAAGAGCATCATGCTAAAGTGTTTTCTTCTCTCTCTTTCATTGCAGCGACCTTGTGACCATGACTAGGTTACATCTAGATAACAAATTGACTGAATCTAACTTATTTGACTGGCAAAGGTCTGTCCAGATGTCCATTGCCTATGACAAGCTGGACCACCCTATTACTACTCAAGATCCCGCCGTCCCAGGTCCAGTTTCCACCGTCGCGGATATGGATATCCGTCAGACAAGGGAAAAGGATAAAGCGAAAGCCAAGTGCCTTGTGTTGGCTTCAGATGATGGTGTATACCAGAAGCAGCACGAGAAGATGGACTCAGTTTCCATCTTTCTCCATAACAAAGATTTATATGGAGAGCAATCTCATATCGCAAGATATGAGACCTCGAACGAATTAATTCAAGCGAGGTTGGCTGTCGGGTCATCTATAGGGGACAACGTCCTTACAATGACTAGCTATATTGATGAGCTCAAGGACCTAGAGACCACGTTGGGAAACAGGTCATACGCTGACTTATTTCCACAGTCCCTACCCTCTACTTACACCCTGAAAGAAACCAGGGAGACACAAGCTCTGCTTAATGGGGGACCTTCTTCTTCTACATCCAAGGCGAAAGCAAAGGGGAAAAAGAAGAAGTCCTCTGTAAAGCCGATATACGGTGTCAGTAAAGTAAGAGGAAAGGGAAAAGCAAAAGTTTCGGGACTTAGTAAGGAGGGATATTCCTATTGTTATGGGAACGGGTATTGGCAGAAGGATTGCAGGGCTTTGGAAGCCAATAGCCAGGATACGAAGCATGTTGTGGCTTCGGCCTCAAGTGTGTTTGTAATTGAGAACTGTTTGTCAATTAACTCTACTTTCTGGGTACTTGATACCAGAGCAGGATCTCATATCTGTAATTCATTACAGGCCTTGAGAAACCGTAGAGTTATAAGGGTAGGTGATTTGTCTCTCAGAGTTGCAAACGGAATGAGGGTGGACGCTGAATCCGTGGGAGAATATCACCTAGGTTTGACAAGTGGGCAGATATTGATTCTACGTGACTATTTGTATGTACCTAATTTGACTTGTAATATCATATCAGTGTCCTCACTTTCAAGAGAGGGATACGATTTTACATTCATAAGCGATGTAGTTCATATCCATCTAAATCAAGTTCAGATTGGGTCCGGTACATTAGATAACGGTATATACGTATTGAGTCAAGCTCAGGTTTTCAATGTCCAAAACACACTTAAAAGAAAGTCTCCAGAAATAAATCAGGCTTTCTTATGGCATTGTAAACTAGGTCACATCAATAAAACACGGTTGACGAAGTTACATAGAGAAGGATATTTGAATCCGTTTGAATATCAATCTTATGCTACTTGTGAATCTTGTCTCATGGGAAAGATGACAAAGACTCCGTTTACTGGACACGGAGTAAGAGCAAGCGAGCTCTTGGGACTCGTACACAGTGACGTGTGCGGTCCACTGTCTACACATGCGTGAGGTGGTTATTCCCACTTCATTACTTTTACGGATGATTTTTCTAGGTATGGATATATCTTCTTAATGAAACATAAATCCGAAGCCTTTGAGAAATTCCGAGAATACAGGAATGAAGTGGAAAAACAAAAAGGCAAAAGTATCAAGACACTGAGATCTGATCGAGATGGTGAATACTTAAGTGCCGAGTTCCTGGGATACTTAAAAGAGAATGGTATTCTCTCTCAGCTTATTCCTCCATACACACCACAACACAATGGTGTATCGGAAAGGAGGAATCAAACCCTATTGGATATAGTTCGTTCCATGGTGAGTAAGGCTGAGTTACCGCGATCTTTCTGGGGTTATGCACTAGAATCAGCTGCATATCTTTTGAACCAGGTTCCAACCAAGACTATGCCTACCACACCATATCAGATGTGGAGTGGGAAGAAACCCTGTCTAAAACATTTTAGGACATGGGGATGTCAAGCTTTTGTAAAAAAGCAGCATCCGGACAAGCACGAGGCACGCTCAGTACAGTGTAAGCTTGTGGGATATCCAAAGAACTTCAAGGGATATTATTTCTATTACGCAGAGGAACAAAAGGTTTTTGTTTCTCGTCATGTCCACTTCTTAGAAGCTGAATTTTTAGAAAATCAGAAGAGTGGGAGCGCAGTAGAACTGGAAGAAATTCCAAAACCATAAGCTGTTACTGAAAGTTTGGTAGAACAAGAAGTTTCAGAGGAAAGGAACATACCAGCGCCTATCCGCAGAAGTAGTAGGCAGTCTCATCCGACCGAGAGATACTACGGTTTTCTCATAGACGGGGATCGAGAAGATTGCGTCATTGATAATGATGACCCTACTAGCTTCCAGCAAGCCATTCAGAGCGGCGACTCGGTAAAATGGCTGGATGCAATGCGGACCGAAATGGAGTCCATGTACACTAACAAAGTATGGACTTTGGACATTGCTCCAGATGGGGTAAAACCCGTAGGATGCAAGTGGATCTTCAGAAAGAAGATTGGTATAGATGGACAGGTTGAAACTTATAAGGCTAGACTTATTGCAAAGGGTTTCCGTCAAAAACCTGGTTTGGACTATGACGAAATCTTTTCTCCAGTGGCTATGCTCAAATCCATTCGAGTCCTTCTTGCCATTGCTGCCTTCCACGATTATGAGATCTGGCAGATGGACGTAAAGACGGCCTTTCTAAATGGAAATTTGGAAGAGTGCGTCTATATGGATCAGCCAGAGGGATTCATTCAGAGTGGGAGCAGCGGTAAAGTGTGCAAGTTGCTTAAGTCCATTTATGGACTAAAGAAAGCATCGCGGAGTTGGAACATCTGTTTTGATGATATTGTCAAATAATTCGACTTTATCAAGAATCCAGATGAACCATGTATATACAGTAAGATTGTAGGGAGAGTTGTTGTATTTCTCGTCTTGTACGTGGATGACATTCTCCTAATAGGAAATGATATTCCTATGCTACAGTCAGTCAAAGGATTCTTGTCACAGAAATTCTCCATGAAGGACCTGGGTGATGCCACCTACATTCTGGGGATTCAGATCTATCGTGATAGATCAAAGAGTATGTTGGGACTTTCACAGTCCAAGTATATAGACACCATATTGAAAAGATTCAGTATGGAAGATTCTAAGCGCGGTAACCTACCGGCTTGTCACGGAATCACCCTATCCAAAGAGATGTCTCCCAAGACTGATTTGGAAAGGGATCGCATGTCGATTATACTCTACACTTCTGCGGTAGGCTCTATAATGTATGTGATATTATGTACCAGACCAGATGTAGCATACGCATTGAGCGTTGTAAGCCGGTATCAGGCAAACCCACGGGAGAATCACTGGATAGCAGTAAAGAACATTCTCAAGTACCTAAGGAGGACTAAGAAGATGTTCTTGGTGTATGGCGAAAAAGACCTCCAGATCGAGGCCTTTGCTGACTCCGGCTTCCAGAGTGACAAGGATGACTCCAAGTCCATGTCGGGTTATGTCTTTACCCTCAATGGAGGGGCGGTCTGTTGGAAGAGTTCCAAGCAGGAGACCGTTGCTGACTCAACGATGGAAGCGGAGTACATAGCTGCTTGCGATGCCGCAAAAGAAGCTGTCTGGATGAAGAAGTTCCTCACAGAACTTCTGGTGGTTCCTACCAGTGTTGGTCCAATACCTCTGTATTGCGACAACAACGGCACTATAGCTTTAGTGAAGGAACCCAGGTCCCATCAGAAGTCCAGACATATCTTAAGGCGGTATCACCTGATCAGAGAGATCGTAGATCGCCAGGAGATCGAGATAAAGAGAGTAAAATCAGATGATAACATTGCTGATCCATTCAGTTCGAGAGGCTACTCGAGATCATCGGTCTTTGATACGCCAGTACATGGCCCTAGTGTAAGTGGGAGATTGTTAGTGTATATGCCCTAGGGGCCATTATTGTATCATACCAGTTTGTATATTACTTAATGGAAGCTTGGGATATTCACATGTATATAACAGTCTTGCTAAATATGGTAGTATGCTACTTAGTTTTTCTATCTTAATATGTGAGTATACGTATTGATAGAGCTCTTAGGATCTTGCTTGACTACCAGCGTTGTGATGGCAGTCACACTAGTAGCGGCTGGATAGTCTACAAGCACATCCTTATTCAGGTCCCTAGTCGTAGGATTATCGAGACAGGGCATCGATACCTCGGAATAGACTAGTGTGTACGCTTCTCATCCCAGTTGGAGAGATGGTCTGTCCCACAGCCGTCGGTACATCGTACTGGAGATAGTATACAGATGCTCGTTGGGTTACGGGTACACCGGACAGGACTCGCAGAGAACTATTGGTTGGGTTTTATACCAAGTCGTCAGTTAACAGTTCCCAGGTGACATGAGTACAGCATAGTCCGCAGACTTGACACTGCTACTTCGCCTCGAGTGTGTCCCACTGTTCTTAGATTGCTACCCTACCACGGCTCAAAAGAATCGTGCAAACAGGTAGCAGTTGGGTGCAGTCCCGATCACTTGGAGGCAGTGGCGGTTAGACAGGATTCGTCTCTCCAGGTATTGGGAGTTGATATCGCGCTGTGTCAGAGAGCCATTACGCAAAGTCCCTGGCCAGGGCAAGTGTGATTTACTGGTAGGTTCCAGTAGTTTCTCGGGGTGTAATGTGCTTCTCTCCGACACGACTTATACCGCTATTAAGGGACTGACACTTGCCGCCCCCTAGGCCCGATATGCGATAGTCTTAGACGAACAGACCGGACTGTACGGAGATTGTCACATCAGACTCAGTAGGAGTTCGGATGGGTTTCCTCATCGGCCTTCTTATCGACATCTACCTGGGGACCGTTACGTACAGCTAGTGCCGCTTGCGGTCTGTGGTTAAACCCACTGCCAGCGTAGTAGTTGAGTCATTAGAGTCCCACACAGAGAGTTTCCCTGCTCCAGGCGAAACGATATAGAGGTCGTATGGTTTTACGACAAGGGTTCGGACGCATACGTGTGTTTACGCATGTACGAATTTTCGGACAGTTTTTACTAGTCGGCTTTGGTTTAAGCCAGATTCTAGTATCGGGATATTGGATTTATACAGTCTAAAGTTTTTCCGTGTTTTCACGGATAGGAGGGGCGTTCTCGTAATTTTACGAGAAGCTTCTAGAAGATGATGACTTGGGGGTGTAGGTGTCATTTGCATTAAATGAGATTAGTGAGTCATATGAGTGATTCATCCATGTCATTAATGCATCATAAATGCTTAATGACTCATGGAGATGAATCACCCTCTTGTATTTATGAAGCATGATTATTCATCCTTTATTTTCTTTTATTGGATAAATGATAATACTTGATATATATTATGATAGATCATTATCTCATCTCATTCTCATGCTCACCTTCTCTCTCCTCAAGCTCTCTCTCTTCAAACCCTAATCCTCCCCTCTCATGTGTTGAGATCAAGGATTAGATTAGACTACTTAATCCATAACCCTTCTCTATATCACCTAGGTTACTTAGATTAGCACTTTATGAAACCTAGTTACTTCTAGTTTGAGATAAAGCTTGAAGCAAAGCTCTCGGGTGGATCATCTAGTACTTGGAGAAGGCGAGAAGGAGGTGGAGAACGTAAAGACGAAGGACACGGTTCTTTAGGTATAATCACTTCACATAGTAGTTTAGAACTTCTATGATAGTTGTTAGTTATCGTTTAGCTTCGATTCATGCGGTTAGTCGATATTTAAGCAAAGAACAAGATCGTTTTTCATATTTTCGCCTCCCCGCAAGTAGTGGGGTGTTGCACATCGACTTACACTTGCAGCTCCTTGATCAATGAATCTCTTGCTTCTTTTGATAGTAAAAGGGCGTCGAGAATGCTGAGCTGCGAAGGTAACTTCCTCAAGTGCGCCAGAACGTTGTAGTCCACCTTATTCTTCTTTGGCGTGTCCTTGGCAGTCAGCTCTTTCATGCCTTGGTTATCCAGGGTGATATCCTCAGAGACCTTTTCCTTTCCCTTATTTTTTCTACTCGTGGGTCCGAGATTCTTTTCTGGAAGCGTGCGATTGCGCAGCTGAATATTTTCACTGGCCTTCGGTTCTTCCTCCTTCCCCAAGGTAGATTTTTTAAAGAGAGGGCCAAGAGACATCTCTTCGTCAGAGTCGCTTCCGAAAGTGAGAACTTGCGATCCCCCGGTGTTGACCATGCGACAGTTACCGGCAGTTCTTTTATGCTCCTCGGTTGTACTTCTCTGCTCCCGACGAGTTCTGCGTTTCATCCGCTTGAAATGCTGCCGGTGAGCGACATACCCTTGCCACCATCTTTTAAAAGCGTTGCACTCTTCGGTGGGGTACGCAATCTTTCGATGATATGAGCAGTAGCTGGGATGCATTTCTGTTTCACCAGGAGTGTTTCCTTCAGAGGGTGGTAGCTTCATCCCCGTTGATATGGCTTTAGCAAACATTTTCCTCATCTTTAACTTGTTTTTATTCGCGACGGATGTTCCTTGATTCGGCGGGTGTGTCTCGGCTCTTTCGTCTAGTCGCCGGCGTTTGGCTCTTTCAAATATGGCCATCTCACGCTCCCGATTGGCTTTACTTTTCAGATGAATCTCATTCAGGAAGGCGTCGATCATTTCGTCTGACAGCCATAGAAATTCTGGCTCGGGACCTGCCTCCAGTCTCTCTGTGCAGGGAGCTTCTTCATTGTCTAGCGATGAATGAGAGATCACATGGCAGCTTGCTACGTAATCCTCATATCCATCCGACGAGCCTTCTCCATCATCTTCGCCCTCAAGGACGTGGCTGAGGAACTCTTGAAGCGTGATTGGAGTCCGCGCCTTCTGATTATACTCTTCCAACGCGTCGATCTGTTTCTGCAGGTCTGTGCGCTTATCGCCAGGTTTCATGGGCTTCTTGGATTTCTTCTTCTTTTTCGAAGATTTCGACTGCTGGGTATGAATACTCTGGCTATCACCACCAATCTTTGGAGTTGGGCGCGGCTTCAACATTCCTTCAATGATCTTGAGTTCCAGCGGATTCTTCTACCTGATCGCCGGACATGTCTTGAGATCGTTCGGCATCCTTTTCGTTCTGCCTGGAAGAACGACCTCCCATGGAACTTCTTCAACAAAAGAGCACGTTGCCCCCGGTGTATCCGTCTTCTTAGGAGTGTATGGCTGTGGTGGGTTTACTTTCCACTTCTCCGACAGCGCAAACTTATCTTGTAGGTACCGATCCTCGATCCATCCTTTAAAGACGAAGCAATCTTCGATCGGATGGCTTACCGTTTGGTGGTAAGGGCAATAATTGGGATTATTCACTTCGCTGGGTTGCGGTGGTCGCCTTGAATTCGACAAATTAATAAGCCTGTTGCGCATCACCAGCTCGAACAACCTCTTCGTTTTATCCTGCGAGAATGAGTAAGGGCGCTTCATTTTCTTATTGTAATAGCGCCGCCTCTCTTCCAACTGATCCGTTAGTTTTAGAGCACTGGGCTGTTGTTGGGTGTTCGCAACGAAGGTCGCTTTCCCTTTACCCTTTTCGTTCCGCGGTTCCGGTTTCGGAGGAGACGGTCTGTGACCCATCTGATCCATCTGGGCTAGATCAAAGCCTAGAACGTGGTCGGTTTGAAGAACATCATGAAATGTGAAATAGTTGCATGGGGGTCTAGGATGCCCATGAACATGCCCACTGCTGGTGCTTCTTCGATGCGTTGTTCGCACTTCAACCACAGATTTCGCCATCGGATTGTATATTGAACCCAAGTTTCACCCGGTTTTACTCTTGCATTGATCAACGCCGTTATTGGGGTGCGTTCGCTGTCACTCGCGAATCGCTGGGTGAATAGCAACTCCATCTCTGCGAAAATTTTGACGGAGTTGTTTGGAAGCTCGGAGTACCACTCAAACACCGTCTCCGATAAGCTGCCGAAGAATTGGCGAAGCAAGAGCTTATCATCGCCACCGGTTTTGCCACAAAGAGTCCTGAACTGGGCGACATGTTGATGGGGATTGCCCGTTCCCTTGTACACGTGGAATTTCGGGATCGTATAGCCCGGCGGGTATTTTATCTGATCATACCAGCCTAGATACGGTCGCCCAGTTTTCACGACCTAGCCAGCCGCTTCATTTGCCTAGTGAACTCATATTTGTTGAGCAATATAATCATCCAGGATGGTCTTGGAGATAGTTTCCTCTTTGGCTGTTGAAAGAGCCGGAGGTGGATTTGATGTTTCTCCTCTGTCGTTTTCGAGGATAATCGAAGGGTCTTCAGCTGGAGGGTCCTGCTGTATCATCATCCCGACCATTTCTTTGAAGAGAAGAGCCATTTGTTTTATATTGACCGCTTGTTCCGCAGCCTCCTTGTCCTTCTTTTCGAGTATTCTGCGAAGAAAATCAGCATCGGTTTCTTGTTCATAACGCTGCTCCGATGATGCCTCCGAGCTTTCTTTTAGTATGGTGAGTGCGGCCATTGCAGTCAGTATCTCCTGAAGCTTCTGCTGTTGTTGTTCCTGAGCTTTTGTGATGGATCGGGTGAGTGGTCGGTGGCCCGTAGAAGCGTGGCTATCCTCCTTCCCGGATGCCATGTAAACAGTATGCACCACCATGCCCCCAGATTTAGGGCATTTGGGCTCGGTGCCTTTGACATTTAATCAAGCATGGGGATCTTCTCCGGTCTTCTCTTCTTATGAGCGGTTAAAGTTGAGGGGGCTGTCGCAGTGGGCACCCAGATAGCTTTTCGTGGCTTGGCAGGTTGGCTTTTTTCTTGTTGAACCTTCGCCATTTTCTGTCGGCGAGGGTAATCTTGATCAACTACTGAGTTCCGAGCCTGTCGCTAAACTTTGTAGATCTTGGAGGACGGCCGCTGAGGGGACTGTTCTGGTTTTGTTTCCTCAACATTCTCCACTAGAGGAGGAGATCTTTTCAGTACAGCGATTGGAGAATTCCTACGCACCTTATTCAGCGGCTCGAAACTGTTCCCGGTTGGAACAGCAGTATTAATTTCCGTCGTTGGGGCTGGTGGAGTTAGCCCAGAAGGGGAATTGCCACCGGCCTTCCTTACTCGGCGCCAGTGACGACGTCGAGCGTGTCGAGCTGATGGAATTGGTTTGGTGACGAGGATGGCTTTGTCTTGCCCCCTGTTTAGGTGAGGGGCTGCTGCTGGCGTCAGCCTGTTGAAGACTGATGTCCTTTGAGTAGTAAGAGCGAGAGTTGGGACAGTCAGTCTTGTAAAGACCGACCCCTTGGTGGGAAAAGCCTTCTTGACGACTTCAGGAGTAGGGTTGGTTACTCTTTTCGGAATAACCTTCTCTGGAGGTGTGGGCTTCATCATGGACCCACCTGAACTTTAGCCCAATCTGGAGAAGACCGAGGCGCCGGTGCTGGACGACCCGTTGAGAGAGGCCGTAGTAGTTGTAAGCCGATCGAAGACCGATTTCTTGGGAACTTCCGGCGTTGGCACAGGAACGGTGAAGCTCGTTGGCGGGAGTATGGTCCCGAAAAATAACCCTGTGGTGGCTTGAGTGACCTCTTCCACGGGCATCGTGAACAGGGAGGCTGCTTGGGGACCGTAGGCTATGCCTCCAGATGAGGCAGAGCGTGGGTTGCAATTGCATGTGGAACACTTTGAGCAAGTGAACGCCATTGATCCTTTGCTTTCTGCACCAAGCAAAACGCCAAATCTTAGTACCTCGAAACCTAAGGGCAACCATTAGCAAACCACGATTGGTTCGCGAACACGACACACGAAGTGTGGAGTGGAAAGAGGAAAAGGTCCCACCGGACGTGCCAGAATCTGTTCCCCGCCGAACACAGAGACGCGACCGCTCAGGTCCGTCTTACCTGAAATTCGGGGCAAATGCTAATTGGTGCTATCCGTCCACCTCTCCGAAGATGCCAAATTGATTTATGGCACCATGTATCGAAGGTTTAAACGGATACGGCCGATGTAGCAGACTTCGTCAGATTCCCCCTCGTCTGAGGGGGTTTTGATTGTGGGGACGCTCTTCCCTTTAGGCGCAAGCCCCTGCAGTTAATTACGCTACTGCATCGCGGTAACAATTTTCTCTTTCTTCAGATGGTCACTTCATATCGTGGGTGTTTGTTTTGTTTGTGGTTGCCCATGGATTGTATACAGAGACTAAGTTATGTTGTCGCCCGTAGGGTGTGGACTAGTCCAAATCTGTATCTTTCTTAGATTTGGGTTTGGGGGGTTTGGGTTTAAGGATATATTAGTCTCATTTGAGACTAATATCAACTTAAACGTTTGTTAAGGATACGTTAGTCTAATTTTAGACTAAGATCAATTTAACGGGATCGTTTAGATCCAACAGAAGAGCAATCGGGCTCTATTGTTTAGTTTAATGACGTTGCGGTCGATAATTAGTTTAAGGACATTGTGGTCCATTGTTAGTTTTAAGACATCGCGGTCGAGCTTAAGGACATCATAGTCCGTTGTTAGTTTTAAGACATTACGGTCGAGATTAAGGACATCATAGTCCGTGAGTGTTAGGACCTCATAGTCCGGTGTTAGTTTTAAGACATCACGGTCGAGATTAAGGACATCATAGTCCGTGGATTTAAGGACTCCACAGTCCGACATTAGTTTTAAGTTATCACGGTCAAGGTTAAGGACATCATAGTCCGTGAGTTTAAGGACCCCACAGTCCGGTGTTAGTTTTAAGACATCACGGTCGAGATTAAGGACATCATAGCCCATGAGTTTAAAGATCCCACAGTCCGTAGAATGTATGGTTGTCGGGACCCGTCACCTCTTTGAAGACGTTGAGGAATTACAACGATAAATATCAAAAGAGTGAAAAGATGTACCCTCGAACCGGGTGTAAATTGATTGAAAGAGCAGATAAGCTCAGTTCAATTTATATTGAGGACTTATGGCCAAAATTGGGCTAAGTCCAGTTGAAAAAATGTTTAACATTTCATTGTTGTTCTGCCTGTTAGGCCTTTATTTGGGCTCTGCCCTTTTGATAATGCCAAGCATTGGGCTCTGACATTTTGTCTGATATTGAATGCATAGCATTTATCAGGAACAAAGTGATGTTCTGATAGTACGCCACGTGGCGCGTCAGACGCTTTGCGCCAATTAAAGAGCGCATTGCGCTAGCGCACATGTGGGTGACACGTGTTGCTTAGCGCTAAGCGCTAGTTTGTTAGCGCACCGCGCTTTTAATTTATGAGCGCGTTGCGCTAGTCTATTGGCGCGCCAGGGAATGACACGTGGCGCACTTGATGCTGAGCGCCAACCCAAGAGGGCAGTGCGTTGTTTTTAGGAGCGCGAAGCGCAAGCTGTGTCTGCGGTTGACACGTGGCATATTTTGGCGCTGAGTGCCGGTCCAAGGAGCGCAAAAGCGCAGTTCAAAAGTGCAAAGTACTGTCCAATAGCGCAAAGCGCATTTTGATCAATTTAAGATTAAAGAACAAGTTTATGTTTTTCTTAAAAGAGGTTTTGCCTCAAAATTCAAGAACTAAGTTCTCATTCTTATAAAAGGCTCTGCCTTTATAGATCAGAAGATCTGTTGAAGTAAAAATACTTGTTTTTATGATTAGATCTTGATCCTTTCTTTTTATTCAAAGACCTTGGTCTTTTTTTTATAGATCTAAGATCTTTTTAGAAGAGGGTTCTTTTTTTTTTGAGATGTTTTCATTTCTGTTTTTTTTAAGAATATAGTTCTTTTTACCTTGAGTATGAAGAGAACTCTTCTTTTCTTAAGAGCTCGCTCTTTTTTGGCAGAGGGGTTTTCTCTTTCTGTTCTGTATATTTTAGACTTGAAGTCTAGGGTCCTTTATATAGGGCCAAATGATTTGTTAAATCAGTTGAAGAGATCTTTCTCTGATTGATTTGGGAATATTTCCCACCATTGGATCTTTGATCCTAAGGCTTCTGTTTGACAGAAGATAATCTTCTTGTTTTTCAATAAGATTGAGAAATCTTTCTATGCAGAATTTGTTCTGTTTTGGTAATTCATTATTTACTATTGGATCATTGATCCAGCGGTGCTTAAAGCACAATCTTGTTGTTTGGAAAGATTTTGAGAAATTTTTCCTTAACAGAATTTAATTCTGATTAATAAATGATTTATTATTATTAGATCTTTTGATCTAACGGTGGGAATTTTAATTCCAGCGCTGGCGCACCTACGTTGGACACGTGGCGCGCAGCGCAGAGCGCAGCGCAGAGCGCAGCGCAACTGCGCTAGCGCACTTGTGCTTGCCACGTGGCGCGCAGCGTGTTGGATCTGAAGCGTTGCTTCAGCAAAGCACTGGATCTGAAGCGTTGCTTCAACAAAGGTGTCTTTTTACCTTCCTTTTTAAGTCAAACGTATATTCCCGAGAATCTTTCATTTCCCAATCTTGGGAATAGTTCCATTGTGCACAAAATTTTCTATGCTTCGTCTTTATAACTCGAAGAAAAACTTCTTCTTTTTCTCATCTCCAAAGAACTTTTCTCAACTATGGCTTGTAACCGCCCCCATGCTCGTAAACAACCGTGGGAAGTGCCCATTCAGGACCTCGTTCCTCGCTTTGCTGCGCGCTTGGTGTATCCTTCTTCTACGGATGAGCAATGCGACGCTGCGCTGCACGATCTTTTGACTCGTGTGGGGTCCCCTCTTCCCCCACACTCTATCTGGCTTCGGATAATCCTTGCGTATGTGCTCGCCGATCTTCCCCCTCCTCCAGCAGAGATGTCCTCGGCAATGCTGGATACTGCCGAAGACAAGATCGAGTGCTTTTTGGAGGCGCACTTAATCACTCAAGCCCTGAGGGATTGCTCCATCCACTTGCTGAACCAGATACGGGCTCGTCGGGTTGTCATCACCACTTTCTCTGAGGAGTGCGGCGTCGACCGTTGGATGGCTACCCCTCGGGAGGATCGCCGTTTCGACATGGTGGAGAGAACGGAGAGGGAACTGGATAATCTTCTCTTTAGTTTTGTGAACCCCTGTCTTTCTGATCCCATATTTGGTGATCTTTTTTAAATGTAATAACAATAATAATAATAAAAAGATGCTTTAATTTAGTGTTTTATTATCTGTTGAGTGTTCTCCTGTTTTTTTTTAATTCTTTCTTATTCCTTCGTGAGATGTTTATGCGCTGCATAATCATGAAGCGTCGCTTCGCTCTTCAATTTTGGAAACAGATCTTTGCTCTAACTTGGGGTGCGCAGCGCAATTGCGCTAGCGCACTCGCGCTCGACACGTGGCGCGCAGCGCGCCTTGCGCTAGCGCACTCGCGCTCGACACGTGGCGCGCAGCGCAGGGCAGCTGCGCCAGCGCACCGGTGTCAGACACGCGGCGAGCAGCGTAACTGCGCCAGCGCGCCTGTGTTAGACACGCGGCGCGCAGCGCAGAGCGCAGGATCTGAAGCGTTGCTTCAATTTTGACTCTTAAATTTCTAAACAAAGTTTTGCTCTGATTGGGGGGAGCAGAAGCGTCGCTTCATTTCCAGTCTTGGAATTTGAACAGAGCTTTGCTCTGATTTGGGGACGCAGAAGTGTCGCTTCGTTTCCAGTCTTGGAATTTGAACAGAGTTTTACTCTGATTGGGGGAAACAGCATCTTTCCTCCATTATATATATATATATATATATATATATGTTGGAAGGTATTGTATATAGTAATTATTATATAATTTTGAAAGGTTCCGGAATGCATGATGTGATCTACTTCTCTGTAGATGACCATAAGAAACCCTTTGATCAAAATTCCTAGCATTTCCCTATCAACAATCTATTTTTTCAATCTTTATAAATTTTATGAAAGGAAGAGCGATCAAGAAATTTGATGGTTGTTCTAGCATAAAATTTCTCTACTGTTTATATTGCAACCAATAAAATAAAGACATATGACTTTTAATTTTACAAAAAAAAAAAAAATCCCTGCAATTAAATCCTTTATTAATCTTCCTCTTCTTCCGTCTACGTTTCTATGTTGTAATTCTATAATCCTACAACATTTACAAGATAGCATGCGCATTTTCTTATCTTAATTAAAGGCTAAATTGCACAAATGCATCCATGAACTTTTAAGTTTTATATGATTGATACCATGAACTTTAATAATTGCAAAAAGGTACCATGAACTTTGGTTTGCGTCCGAATGTTTTTTGTGATTGATGCCATGTAAATGGTATTAGATGCAATCAGGGGTGATAGTTCATAGTACTTGTTTGTAATTAAATTAGTCTATAGTATTAATCGCAAAAAATATAAAAGTACATGGATAGGTTTGTGCAATTTAGTCTATCTTAAATTCTTAATCTTATTTTTAAGGGTTTATTTTGAAATTATCACATGAGAAGTCTCAGCAATTTAAAGAGTTTTATGAATTTTTCCATTTTCTCGATTTTCCTTTAAAATTGAAATCGAATGGTATAATTTTTTCCCTTTTCAATTCTGTATTTAATTCTTTTACCTTTTAAAATGCCACGTGTCAATCTATGGGATGCTGTTAGTCCAAATCAAGATTCCAGATTTGTAATTGTTATAGATTTCAAAAGTAAATTCATTTAGTTCCTTTTATAATTTAAATATAGCAGTTACTTAAATCTCATGATTCAACTCTCATTAATCTCCTCTCACCATATATATAATTTATATATATATTT
Organism: Agapanthus africanus; assembly: GCA_030015575.1. Lineage (NCBI taxonomy): Eukaryota > Viridiplantae > Streptophyta > Magnoliopsida > Asparagales > Amaryllidaceae > Agapanthus > Agapanthus africanus. The sequence goes on along the minus strand of JASDDO010000014.1, from coordinate 157,726,203 downwards.
TTTTCATTTTGTTAAAAACAAACCAAATGCATTTGGAAAAAAATTGCTTAACCTACCGGTTTGAAATCTACCATAATTTACCCAATAGGCAACAACCATGGACCCACTTATTTGGCAATAGTATCTAGATGTTGTGGGCCCCATCATTTTGTATCTTGGATGGGTTTTGATAGAATTTCAAGGCCGATAGCTAAAGTACTACTCTTGAAAACATTGTAATTGAAAAAATTGTAGACGTTAGCTAAAGAATTTCAAGGCTGATAGCTAAGGTGACAATAGGAACACCTTCATTTTCACTTACAAAGAGAACATCAAGGCTAGGTGTGGATGAAGAAATTTCTACATGTTCCATTCAAGAAGAAACCGAGCTTAATTTCAATCATACTAGCTAGGGGGGGAGAGAGAGAGAGAGAGAGAGAGAGCTAGAGCTTTCATACTAGCTAGAGAGAGAGAGAGAGAGAGAGAGAGAGAGAGAGAGAGAGCGCTTTCATGCTAGCTAGCGAGAGAGAGAGAGAGAGAGAGAGAGAGAGAGAGAGCTAGCTTTCGTACTAGCTAGCGAGAGAGAGAGAGCTAGCTTTCATACTAGCTGGAGAGAGAGAGAGATAGAGAGAGAGAGCTAGCTTTCATACTAGCTGGAGAGAGAGAGAGAGACGGTGCTTCATGGAGGTTGATGTTTGTCTTTGAAAATTAGTTCTTTATCTTCTTTGAGGATTAGTATTCTCCATGTACGTAGAAGCTTATTTTTGTATTTAAGTACGAGAATAAATCTTTATTTGGTGCCATTTTTAAGATTTATAAATATTTGGTCAAAACATAAAGGTTGTCTTCGGGCTGTTGGGAGTAGTTGGTAAGTGTAACAACTAAATTAACCTTCTCTTTCAAGCAAATTTGAAAAATTCAAAAAAGAAATGAAGAAAAGATCTATAATGGACTGGCCATATATGTTCAGTTTAGAAAGAGAGAGAATTAAGAATGCGTACCGGCACCAAACTGTCCAAACGGTGTCCGAAGTTCTCCATCATTTTCTTTCTCCTCCGGGATGTACATATTACATCCCGCAATCCAAATAATTTTTCCAAAAAAAAAAAAATTGCATTTTTTTTTGACCATTCTTCAAATAATATCGAGTATTCAATCTTTTGCTCTGTTTGAGTTTTCTAAAAATATGGATTACATTTATATCCTTCATGGTCAATCATTTTTTTTCCCCTTATTCTGATCAGCTCTGCTTAGCAATTTGAGGACTCCATCGTACTGGAGAGGGTAAATCAAATCTGTCTGGATCCAATTAGAAAATGAGGGTGGTTTTTGAATAGATCTGAAACCTACCTACCAAATCTTATGTGAGCAAATTTTGATTTCCATCAAATCACGACCTCAACGTAAAACCCAGCTTAATTATACGTGTGCGGTAAATTATGTATGCATGAGTTATTAATAAAAAAATACACTTTAGCATTCATCTCATCTGTGACGCTGATGCTGATACTACATGTGTATATATATGCTTTATATTCAAAAAATAAATAAAAATAAAAAGTAGCATGAAATATAAATATACAAAGATCAAATATCAAAAAAAATCCCTCACAGCATTATATATATATATATATATATATATATATATATATATATAGAGAGAGAGAGAGAGAGAGAGGGGCGGGGGTGGGGGTGGGGGAGGAGTGATCCATTACAAACCAGTCCGTATTTTTTAACAACGGGAACTCCCGATTTACGACATATTTTAATGATCCGATCTGTTTAAATTTATCACCCTACGCTCAAATATATGTATATGAAAAATCAAGGGATTTAAAGAGCTCTAGCCTAACATCGATACGTGCAAAAATGGACATATTTTGATAATGCAACATAAACTTCATCTGATAAATAGGTTAGAGGTCTTTAAATATCTGATTTTTCATACACATATATTTGAGGATATGACGATCGATTTGAACGGATCGGGTCGTTAAAATATGCCGTAGATCGGGAGTTCCCGTTTTCAAAAACGCGAACCAATTTGCAATGGATTACTCTACCCCCCCCTCTCTCTCTCTCTCTATATATATATATATATATATATGTATGTATATATATATATATAGAGAGAGAGAGAGAGAGAGAGAGAGAGAGACGGTTTCTTATGTGAGACAAATGAGACGCGCTTTATAACGCCCTAGCCCCCGTGTGTGTGTATTTGCAATGGATCACTCATATATATATATATATATATATATATATATATGGGAGTGATCCATTACAAATCGGTCTGCATTTTTAAAAAATAGGAGCTCCCAATCTACAACATATTTTAACGATCCGATCCGTTCAAGTTGATCGACATATCCTCAAATGCATGCACATAAAAAATCAAAGAATTTAAAGACCTTTAAGCTATGCATCGGATGAAGTTTATATTGCATAATAAAAAAAACGGTCGTTTTTGCACCATAAGTTAAAGGTCATTAAATCCTTTAATTTTTCATGCACATGCATTTGAGGTTATGTCAATCAACTTAAACAGATCAGATCGTTAAAATATGTCGTAGTTCGAAAGTTCCTATTTTTAAAAAACACGGACCGGTTTGCCATAATGGATCAGTTATATATATATATATATATATATATATATATATGGGAAAAGAAAGGGAGTCATTTAATTTTGAAATTGATTGGTAACGTGGCTTCTTAGTTATTTAGACAAATCAAACGAAAAACACCATTGTGTTATGTGCAATGCATGTAATTTAATGTCACATCATTATTATTTTACAAGTGTGATACACGTAATTAAATTGCCACGTCATTATTATTTTACAACTTTAATGCGTGTGGTTAAATTAATAAGGAAAACTTATCGATAAAATTTCTAAAATAACTTTCGCACGTGCAAAAAACACTAGTATATATACACGGCAAAAGAAAGGGCATCATTTAGTTTTGAAATTGGTTGATGATGTGGCTTTTTATTTAATCAGAGAAATCAAACAAAATATATTATTTTTTATGTGCAATGCATGTAATTATATGCCGTGTTATTATTATTCTACAAGTACGATGCACATAATAATATTGCCAATTCCCTATTATTTAAAAAGTGTGATGAGCGTAGTTAAATTAATAAAGGGATACATGAATAAAATATCCGTAATGACATGCAAGCCCGTCCCAAAAACGGTAGTTTGCTTTAGCCTTAACTTACTGGCTAGGTAAAGCTCGACTTATATAACCAACCTTTTATATCCAATTGGTTTGCTCCTATTGAATCATTACCTCTGTGGTGTTCAAATGAACTCCAACCATCTGAAAAAGTTTAACTCATATCTTTTGAGCCGTGATATTGTCAAATGTTTATTTAATAACTCCACACAAAAACTTGTGTATGGACAAAATTAACCTTCAACTACGTCAGCCTTTAATTTTTGTCTTTTTATGGTGTCCTTCCTCTTGATCCCGATCCGAATCTTGTTCACGGCGTCAATGTAGCACTACCCCGTGTCGATCGCATGATGGTTGTCCTCCGTGATATCACGAAAATCTGCAGTCTCGCACGAAGATTCATAGTCTAGTGGGCTCATCGGCAACGTGATCGAGCTTCTCCATCACGCTGCTGAGATCCTCCTACGATGAGATCGAAATGAGGACGTCGTCGATAAACTGGTGCTTGACGGCGCCGAACCCGCCTTCAAACATGTCATCGATCTTGGCCAGCAGATTCGCTAGGGGCGAGAAATGCCGAAGTGAGAGGATCAGGTCGAAGGAGAGGATAGAGATTATTGGAGAGGTTGAGGAGGTGGAGGTGGAAGAGGAAGGAGACATGGGGGGGGAGAGGATTGGGCCGGTAAGGTTGGAAGAGAAGAGGTCGAGGATGACAAAGCGGAGGGTAAGGGGTCGTAGGCCAAGGAGAGACGATGTGATGCGATTCGAGAAGAGAGCATTAAAGGCTGATGTAGCGGGAGTTAATTTTGTCTATATACAAGTTTTGATGTGAATTTATCAAATAAGGGTTTGACAATATCGCCACTCTACCTTTTAACCAAATAAAAATTCTCATCGCATGAGCTACCCTACCGATAAAATCGGTAACAGGTAACAAACCCCACCGGTATCGTTCTACTTCTGTGGCTTTCTATCCTAGTTACTCCGACAATCATACACACTTTTACCAAAAGAAAAGAAAAGAAAAGAAAAGAAAAGGGGAGAAAAAATCTAAAATGCATTTCACTTTGAATAAAAACCAACAAAATACAGGGATGAGTTATGAACTGTGGGCTTAAGCCCAATTAGTTTTTCTGTAAGAACATGTCCATTGTCAAGGCCCATTAGTTGTATCAAATTCTGAGACAGCCCCTTTGTCCTCGGATTCAATTTCTCTCAGCTCCTCCCTCTAAAACAAATTCTCAAATTTTACTGCAAAAAGGAACCCCAGGTAAGATTTCATTTCTTTCTGCAACTTGCAATTTGATCTTTTATTTTCCGCTTCATTTCTTATGATTGTTTCTCTTCTGATGATCATGCTATGCATGCTAAACCCTAATTTGAAGGGGGCAAAGGGAAATTTTTTTGGGATTCCTTCTAGATTTAAAACACCTTTTGGGAATTATAGAGATTGCTCCTAACTCTTTAGGATAATATTGTTTTGGTTATTAGTGGGAGTTTATTTTGTTGAAATTGCACGGAGTGAATACTAGTTGTTATAGGTTGGTATGCATTGGATTAATTTCTTATAGGAAGTATTGTGCATGGAATGCTATGGTTTGTCCATCTTTTGGTCTAGCTTTAATATGGACAGTCACAAATTTAACCTCATACGAAATGTATGTTGGCCGACATTTTATGTCATGATTGCGAAAACACAATTGGAGATAATGAAATAGTTATGGTCCATAACTCTGCCTTAATCTTTTGCAATCTGTTTTATGCCATAATTTGTTGGGAGACCAACTTTATTAGTTATATGCATCAAGTCGATGAGCGATTGGATCCTCATTGGTGGACCTCTCCTCTTATCCTTATTGGTGGCGTTCAAATATGTTGAGGGCTTAATTTTATAATAATAAACACAAGGGAGAATTTGCACAAAAGAACCTGACACTCGGTGAGAGTGCGGTTCCTCTTGCAGTCACAACTTGGAATGGGATGCCAAAACGTATGCCCCGGAGGATTTATAACCTACAATGCGAAACAAAGGTTTGATACCAAATGTTGGAAGTTCTTCTACGAGTTTGTAATACATAGTTGAATGGATTCAATATAGGTAGCTTCTTAAACTTGTAAAATGCTAGATGTAATGGACCTCTACCAAGGGCGGATCCAGGAATTTTGATTAGAGGGGGCACATTGGCAATCATGCATAATAAAATTTTGTTAAGATGCTCAGCTACATTATACATTTATGCCATCACAATTTGATAATTAAAAAATGTTAAATTAATATGAGAATAATAATTTCCACAATATATCTAGGTTTCATAAATTGGACCACAACGTAGTACTTGAAAGTTGCTAGTTCTTTTTTAAGCCTTTAATGTGGGACCAAGTTTCCGTTGTTCAAAAAAATACTAAACAAAATCAAAATTTATTATAAGTATTGTGGGATTTGAACCCACGATCTCCTATATTGGAATCAAATGTATTACCACTTGAGTTATATGCTCTTATGGATTAATTTAGAAGACGTAAATATATACAACATACATCAAAAAAATACCCGATTTCAATTGCAACCAATACTTGCTCTTTTTTCCGAAATTTGAGAGGGGGCACGTGCCCCCTCACGCTTTCATGTGGGTCCGCCCATGACCTCTACTATGTTGCGTTATCCATGCTTCGTCTTCACGTCAAGAGGAACAAGCACAACAGGACTAACTAGATGGGAGCTGTCTCAAACTATGAGTCCCCTAGCTTCTTATTTTATCAGGGGGTTACTGTTTTGGTCTTGTGAGGATATCAACGCCTTAAAATTGACTTCCTCTTATAAAGAGGTGGAACCAATACCAAAATGAAGAATATAACTATTTTTCATGGTAAAGGAGGAAAATAAAGTAAACCCATAACTTTTATACGACCTTAGCCAACATCAATAAACACACGCCCAACGTTATATGGATGCCATCATGCTAGTGTACACCGTTCATGTATAAACCTAATTCTTGAAATTATATCTTAAAATTGAACCAAGTTAGTTTTGCAAATCCAACGAGCACATGCAAAATTTTAAGTGGCCCCCTGCAAGTTAGGAGCTCCAGGGTAGAATGCAAGTAATTGGATCCCCATGTATTAAGTATTAACCCTTTTTAAGGCTGTTGTTCGGGTCGGATTGAGTCGAACGTGCTTAAATCTAACTTGATTATTAATTTCTTGAGAAGCTCTGGGATTCATCCTAATCGATATAGATGAGTATTTCTTTTCATCAAACTCTTAATCGGAACATAAAATACTTCAATTTTTTGCGTCTATGGATACATGTTTAAATTCAATATTTTTGTATGGTGTTAAATAAGATATTTATCCAAATAACATGACACTTGATATAAAGCACTTTATGTGCTTAGGAATGCTTGCGTTTGATGTGCTTAGGAATGCATAGATAGGATAATGGATATGTTTGTATGAGTTAAGTGAGAATTATCCAAATAACTTGATCCTTGATATAGATGCGCTTATCATGACAATTTGGATGAGCACTGAGCTTATCTAGTCCATTGTTTGACAGCATATCCTTGATTCAATTTTAAGATTATGACATCATCTTTGCCACAGGTTTGTCAGCTATGGATATCAAACCAACAGTGGCTTTTAGGGCTCTCTTGTTGGGGGCATAGCTGCATTTTCTAAAGTGTCCGGGGCAATGAAGGCTGCTGGAGGTGCAAAGTTGGGTGCAGCAGCTGCTGCTATGACAGCAGCAGCAACAGCAGCTGTTTCGGGAACCAAAAAGGAAGAAAAGGAAACTAAGTGAAGTTATTTAGTAGTATTAATTCCTGAACCATGTTTTGTTATTTGTTTCTGAGCATTTACTGCAAGAGCACATCAGAAAGGAAGTTAGCCTTTGAGCTATTATATTCAATCATAAGAAAACTGCTAAATTTTTTTAGCAGTTGTTGGCAGTCTTCTGATAAAGTTACACTTTAGGAAATATGAAGGCTACCTTGTATCCTTTGTAACCTAAGGAATCTATGAGTGTTTAAATTTTTCACATACATTCTTCAGTTTCTTTTTTTTTTCCATTATATTTTGTACCATCCATAAAATGTTTATAATTTTGTCCGTCCTTGCGTTTTATCCTTTAGCTATATTCTGCCACTGTGCCAGTAAGATGTACAATTATCATATGTGTTTGAGTGTGTGCATATATCTGCTATCTATGTATGCGCGCGCACACACATGTGCATATATGTGTCCATCCATCCATCCATGCATGTGCATATGTCTATGTATGTAAGTGTGGATAAGTGCATGTATACGTATGTATATCTGTTTTCGTGTGTGTGTGTTTGTGTGTGAATCTCAGTGCGCTCGCGCATGTTGGCTTCTTTTGGTATGTAGCTCAGTGTCATGGCATAGCGACGAGATAGGAATGCTATGAATGCCAACTGTTGCTTTGGGAAGCTTCTCATTTGTCAGAGGTGACCCTGGAATTGTCCTCCGTTTTTTTTTTGTTTCTCACTGATTATAGGTTTCTTTTTTCTTTTTCTTTTTCTTTTTTTGTAGTTCTGTTCCATTTAATACAGAGTGCTGTTTCTCATTGTGTATCAGATACTTCCGCCTTTTCCTTTCATGCTTGTTAGGCTACGGAGCTGGCATATATCAGGACTAGAGTGAGAATGTTAAGACTTGCTAATGTAAGGTAATGCCCGCACCACATATAATCTGCAATCATGTTTTAGTGGAGCTTTCCTTACCTAGCGGGGTTGTGCTTTTTCATCCCTGGATTTAAACCCAATATGATGTACAATTACCCTTATTTCGGAGTAGCATCAATAATACGCCACACTACTATATTTTCTTTTTATTTGCATAATCTGATATAGGTGTAGGCTTAGTTTTAGGGAAATAAGGGAATCTAAACTGTAACAGGAACCCCTATGGTAGAAATTTGTATGACTAGTCCACAACATAAAATGATGGGGGAAATTGCAATGGGGATGAAAATTATGTGTTGTAAAATAGTTGCCCAATGAAAACATAAAGAAACAAAGGAAAAACAGCAGTATGATACTGGGCAGCTGCATAGCAAGCGATGATCAAAATTTACTGAATGACGATATTAACCCACAAGCACTTTGAAAGCCACCAGAATTGGGAGTAAACATATTTCTTATGTGAATGATTGTTCCAAGATTACAGTTTGGGACTTTTTATATAGCCTTTATAACTTTCTAATATTAAAAAAAATCAAATATTAAAGTCTTACTCGGAAATAAAACCTAATAATGTGGAGCTAGATACCTCATATCAAATAGAGACCATATCAAATTATACTAAATTATAGCCTCGTCAGATCATACCACTATAATTATAAAATTTCTACTTTAAGCAGAGATCTAATGCAGTTTTTTTTCCAAATTAGGCTCATTTTCTTGAAAACGACTTGTCCCTCAAGTCTAATGTTGACGTAATTTGCTAGTATGGTTTAAATACTGAAATCAACGTTTGAAATTAGGAAGTGCAAATGTGGGTGCAGTAGATAATTATATTTACAGTTTTATAACTTAATATGATTATCAATTACAAGATCTGATAATATTTGTTGTTAAAACAGAACTCTTCTCCAAAGCAGGATACTTTGGAGCGCTGGAGATCTTGGTATAGCTTTGTGTTATAAGATGAAGCATCCACACCGTCAAAGCTTGTGGATTGGATTATAGATCATGAACTGAGGTAATTGGTACTGCTGCAATGGTCTTCTCAATATCATAGGGAAGATGCCATCATATGGTTACATTTTGGTATTCTCATCATTGATGGATTCACATCAAGGCACTAATATTCCACAATCTTGGGTGCCAATTCATTCATCTTATCTGCTTGAATCCACAAGAATACTTGAATCCACCATTACATGGAGTAAAAATTCCGGCATTTTATTATGCATGTTAACTTTTAAAGAATCTCTTTATGTTTTGATGATTTTACAAAACCATATATATAATTATGATTATATGGAACTAACCATGTCAGATATGTCAAAGTGCTACAAACCGGAGTGACTCATATATCAGGACAATCATACAATGTAGCTGACATCAAATGAAGTATCGAAACGACACAATTGTACTCAATACAAAAATCAAAAGAATATACGAGAAAGTCGATATCGAGGATATTCAAGACTTCTTCATTTATTTTGAGTCTAAAGTCAGGACGATCTCAAAAGGTTAGAATTAAAATCCATATCAAATTCTAAAACCAGTTCTTTAAAATTCAAAATATTGTTTTTAAACTGTGTCTAAAGTATCAGACATATAGACGTCTATTTCAGGTTTATAGACGTCTATAACAGTTATTATTTTTGAATTTTGGTGGGAATTTCAGTTTTTAAACGGTTTTACAACGGCCATTAACTGTTTTATAATTTAGGGGGGGGGGTTATTTTAACCGTCTCAATTGTCCTAAATCCGTTTCTGTAAATAGAACAAGATTCATTGAAGTTTTTTAACGTTTTCTCCCTTTTAAAACTTGATTTTCTTGAATTTTAGAATTCGTAAAAACTCTCTCTGGCCCTTAAGCCTTTGCCATTCAAACTTTCAGCGAGAAACAATCTTTCTAAGGTTTTTAGACTTTTCTATTCTTCAGAAAAGAAAGATTGTTAAAATTTCAAAGAAAAATTTGTTTTAAACTTGTTTAATTTTTTGAGAAACTTCTTCGAATTGATTCTTAAACTTTTAATAATCTCCAAAGTACAATCTCTCATCTCCTAGAATCTAAATTTTATTAATTTTTTTGAGATCATTAGGATTGTCAAAATTGATGTATATTGAGATTGTAATAATCTTGAAATTGTAATAACCTAGTGAAGAGAGGTTTAAGTTCTTCACAATTATAAAGGTTAAAAACTTGCGCCTGTTGTAAAAGGCTAGGTGTTCACTGCCTGCAAGTGTAAATGTTCGGATCTGAGCCTAGAAAAAGATCTGGGTTTCTCCACCCGTGAAAAAGTTAGTGAATTTTGAGCAGTAGTCTCAAGCGAGAACTAGCCACAGAGGCGGTGAAACTCGTTAAAAGTTCTCTATGTTCTCTGTGTATATTTTTACATTTTGTACCTCTGTGATTGATTCTGTGACTGTGATAATTTAGAACACTTACTTTTTTTTTATTCCGCTGCATATTTTGTGTTTTCGAAAAAATACTCCGAGTTTGCCATATAGCTTTATTCACACCCTTCTAAGGCTGCTTTCAATTGGTATCAGAGTAAGGTTACTCGTTTGTAAGATTAAATTTTTGAATTTCTGATCTTATGGAAAACCAAATGGAAGGACATGCCATTAATTGTCCTTCTATTTTCAATGGTACTAATTATCAATTTTGGAAAACCAAGATTAAAGTTTTTCTCCAACGTATCGATCTAGAAGTTTTAGAAATTATTGAAAAACCCTTTGTTTCTCCCACGACAAATCCATTGTCTGATGCTGATAAGAGATTAAGGACGTTAAATGTCTAAGCAATGAATGCAATTCATTGTTCATTGAATTCAGAAGAATTCAATAGAATCTCGATGTGTCAGAATGCTAATGAAATCTGGACTACTCTCCAAACTGTCCCATGAAGGAACCAGTCAAGTCAAAAAGAGTAAGATCAACCGTCTCATGCATGAATATGAGATGTTCCAAATGAAAGACGATGAATCGATCTTCTCCATGTATTCTCGATTCAATAATATTATTACCGAACTTTTCAATTTAGGGAAGAAATTCGATGATAAAGAAAAGCGTTAAAAGTTGCTTAGATCTCTCACGATTTCATAGCAACCCAAGATCACTGCCGTCGAAGGGGCTAATGACATGACCTTATTGAAAGTTGACACACTTATAGGAAAACTAAAAACCTACGAGATTCAATTAGGAGATCTTAAACAAAAACAAGAAAAGGATACTCAAAACATCGCACTAAAGGCAACTACCAAATCAAAACCTAAAGAATCATCAAGACACTTGCAAAACACTTCAAGAAAGCAACGATGAAAAAATGGCCCACATTGCAAGACACTTCAAGAAATATCTTAAATTTAGAAGATTTTCTCAAAAGAAAGGTACATATAAGTATAATAAGAATTTTAATTCTAATAAAACTTTGTGTTGTTTTGAATGCAATAGGGAAGGCCATTTGAAGCCCGAGTGCCCAACTCTTAACAAAGACAAATGAAAGTTAAAGAAGTAATAAGAAAAGCGTTCGTTTCAAGCAATTTGAGACGACATGGATTCTAGTAACTCGGAAACCGAAGAAGTCGCCAACATGTGCTTCATGGCACTAAACGATGAGGTAACCGATGACAACTTTGATATTGAATCTCTTAGTAAAATAGATTTGATTAGTCTTTGTCATTTTCTTAAGAATAAGTACGACAATATTAAGTCTAAAAATAAAATTTTAAAAACTAAATTAATCGTAAGGAACAATTCAGAAATAATAATTAAAAATGAATTAAATAAAGTTAAATTAGACAACGGAAACTTAAATGAAAAACTTATGTCTGTTACCTTAATCAAAGAAAATATAATTGAAATAAATAAATTTGAAATTTTTGATCTTAAATGAAAATTAGAAATAAAAGAAGGAATGATTCTGAATTTTACTAAAAGTATAAATAATTTAGATATTTTTTTGGGACAATCCATTAAACATAGTGATAAAGTAGGAATAGGTTTTGATAAATATACAGAGTTAGTTCCTAAAACTAAACCTTATAGATCTAAATATTATTATTATAAATGTGGTAACAAATATGCTAATTCAACATGTGACTATTATTGCACATTAGGACACATATCATAATATTCCACATTAAAAATAATTCCATTTATAAATATAATTTTATTCTTAATCAATCTAAAATGGTTTGGGTCCCAAAAGTAGCACCTTCTTGTTCTTGTATTGCAGGACATCCAAAGACGTAGTAGTCGATGAATACTTGATAGTGGTTGTTCGAAACATATGGCTGGAAACATTCAAAACTTTGAAACATCATCAGGAGAAGAAAGTGGCAGTGTCACTTTTGGCGACAACAACAAAGGCAAGATCATCAGTAAATGTGATATTTGCTTTAATAATCCATCTAACTCAACTATCATAAAAAATGTACTATATGCAGAAAACTTAAAATATAACCTATTTAGTGTTAGTTAGTTCAGCGATAAAGGGTATACCATAGTTTTCGGAAAAAAACATGCAATATAATATATGATAATAAAATAGTCCAACTGGTAAAAAATACCAAAACATATATATAATATATACACAAGATTTTAAAAATCCAAATATTACATGTTTAATAGCAAACAATGAAGTAAACCCTTTACTCTGGCATAAAAGATTAGGTCATTCCTCAATGGATATTTTATCTAAAATTACAAAGAATAACCTAGTCAAAAGTATACCCAGTCTAAAGTTTATAAAAGATAGATTATGTAATACTTGCCAAAGAGGAAAACAAATTAAAATGTCATTTAAACCTAAAAATGATGTTTCTATTGAAACTCCATTCCAATTGCCTCATATGGATCTATTTGGTCCTAGTCGCAATGCGAGTTTAGGAGGCAAATTTTATGCATATGTAATAATAAATGGTTACTCAATGTTTACTTGGGTTTTCTTCTTAAAACCAAAGATGAGATATTTAAAACTTTTAAAATCTTTTCAAAACAAATTTAAAATGAAATGAATTTAAGAATATCAAAGTTAAGAAGTGATCATGGAGGAGAGTTTGAAAACCAAGTATTTGAAGAATACTGTAATAATAAAAGTTTCAAACATGAATTCTCCTGTGCCAGGACTTCAAAACAAAATGGAGTTGCTGAAAGGAAAAATCGTTTCTTACAGGAAATGGCACGCATCATGCACTTACCAAAATACTCATGGGCAGAAGTAATTAATACTTCTTGCTACATAATAAATAGGGTAATAATTAGAAAATATTTAAATAAAACACCATATGACTTATTTTACAGTAAAATACCTAATGTAAAATACTTCAAAGTATTTGGTTGCAAATGCTACATACTTAACATTGTAGGTAACTTAGGCAAGTTCGATTCAAAATGCGATGAAGGGATTTTTGTTGGTTATTTTATGATCAACAAAGTCTATCGTGTTTATAATAAACGAACTTTAACCATACAAGAAAGCATGCATGTTCAATTCGATGAAACCAACTCCTCAAGTCATGATGACAATTATCCAATCATAATAAAAGGTCCTGATAACTCATCATCAGATGTGGAAGTTGAAACCAACTCCTCAAATCATAATGATAATGATCCAATCATAATAACAAGTTCGGATAATCCATCACTAAATACAGAGGTTGAAATTAATCAAACAGATCAACAAGTAGTCAATACTTCCTTTCCTAAAGATTGACAATTCAACAGAAACCATCCTAAAAATTTGATTATAGGAGATACGGATAGAGGAGTGGTCACTAGATTATCAAGATTTAACTTATGTATCAACTCAGTATTCATTTCGGTCATAGAACCGAAAAATTTTAAAGAGGCTGAGAATGATGAGCATTGGATAGAAGTAATACAAGAAGAGTTAAATCAATTTGAAAGAAATAAAGTTTGAAAATTAGTTCCAAAACCCAATAATAGACCAATTGCAGGCACTAAATGGGTTTTTAGAAACAAGCTAGACGAGTCACGGAATATCGTAAGAAATAAAGTACGATTGGTTGCTTAAGGTTATAATCAAGTCGAATGAATTGATTATGACGAAACTTACACACCTATAGCTCGACATGAGGCTATAAAAATATTATTAGCCTTTACTTAATTTAAAAACTTTACAGTATTTCAAATGGACGCAAGAAGTGTTTTCTTGAATGGGATAATAGATGAAGTGTATGTAGTGCAACCACCAAGGTTTGAAGATCACAAACATCCTGACTATGTATATAAATTGGAAAAGGTATTGTACGGTCTTAAACAAGGCCCTAGGACTTGGTATGAAAGACTCGGCACATTTCTACTCAAGATAAGATATACGAAAGGGATGGTAGATAAAACACTATTCACTAAATCCTATGGAAAGGATATCGTAGTAGTTCAAATATATGTTGACAATATTATATTCGGTTTTACTAATGAGTAGTTTTGCCAAGAATTCTCTAAGTCATGATGAATTTGAGATGAGTATGATGGGAGAAATCAACTTCTTTCTCAGACTTCAAATCAAACAAAATTCAGAAGGACTATTCATCAATCAATCTAAGTACACAAAGAAACTTATCAAGAAGTTCGGTTTAGAAAATGCAAAGATTTGTGAGACACCTATGTCAACAACAACAGAACTCACCAAAGATGAAATTGGTAAGGTGGTAGAGATACAACTCTACCAAGCTATGATTGGAAGTTTATTGTATTTAACTGCCAGTAGACCTGATATAATGTACAACGTCTGTTTTTGTGCACGATTCCAACTTGATCCTAGAGAGTTACACTTGGTAGTGGTCAAGAGAATCTTTAGATATCTCAAAGGCACTATCAATCTAGGGTTATGGTATCCGAAAAATAACATGTTTCACCTAACAAGTTATTCGGATGCCGATTATACTGGAAGTCAAACAGACCGTAAAAGTACTGGTGGTACATGCCATTTTCAAGGAAATTGTCTTATATCATGGCAGTCCAAGAAACAAGCATCGGTAGCACTATCAACTGCTGAAGCAGAATATATGGCCGCCGGTGTATGTTGCGCACAGAGTTTATGAATAAAATATACCTTAGAAGACTATAAGGAATTAGTCTCTAAGATACCTATACTCTGTGACAACACAAGTACGGTTCAAATGATCAAAAACACTGACCAACATAGTCGAACCAAATATATAGATGTTCGATATCATTTCCTACGAGATCACTATCACAAGGGCGATATTGTTTTTGAATACATACCGACCGATTTACGGGTGGCCGATATATTCACCAAACCCCTAGATAGAACTCGTTTTGCAATGATTAGAGATGAACTAAATATGTTAGAATTAGAAATATAAAATTAACATATTAAATTTTAAAAAAACAAATATTTTTTTTACATAGACGTCTATAAGACGTCTATTGCTGATAATACTGTAGAGTAGTTTTCTGATTTTGAATTTCAAATTCAAATTTCCCATTTTTGTACCTGATTTCTAGGTTTCTCTCTTTGGTTTTACCCTATAAATAAGAGGAAAACGAAAGACAAAACTCCATGACACTTTTTTCTTTCTCATTCTCTTCTCTTTAAAAAAACAAAGTTTTTTATAATGTCGAAGGGAATGATGTTCACTCGAAACATCCTGTGTTTGAAGAAGGCGATTGCTCAATAAAGAAAATTAAGGAAGAACCAATTGGGCGCACCCCTAACCCAATGCACATCCTACCATTTTCTTTACCGAAATCCCCTTCACCCCCCTACGTTGGAAGGGGGTCCATCCAAAAATCCTGTAGAGAATAATTCGTTCCATCCTCCTACAAACGACGAGAATACTCCTCTTGTTGATCCTCCCCCACAAGGATCATCGGCCCCCAATCCTAATGCACAACGATACTATCATACTCCTACGGGCTTCGAGTCCAGGAAAAATGATCCGTATTACGTTCACCCAGGTCCGAATGAGCGTATGTTGTTCATTGACCGTCTTGAGAAGCGTGAGCCGGTAATTCAAGCATTTGATCGAGTCAAGGCGGAGTTCATCACCGAGAAAGAGTCAAAACCACCGAAATTCGTAAGCATTTACCACGCTTCTAAAATAATCAGTGCTTGTAATCAAAGATGTATATGTTGTTTACTTTGTGTCTTTTAGTTTATTGTAGTATGTGTGTGTTGTATTAGTTTTTTTTGTTTTGTTTTGATGTATTTGGTTTCTGTATTGTTCGTTTAATTATATTTCAGTGTGTATGATAAACGTGTGCATGCTTTTATTACTCATATTGTATTTGTTTGAATTTTATGCTTTTAATTCAAGTTATATATATATATATATATATATATAATAAAACCATAAACCAAACACAAACGTCACTAAAAACCTATTATTAACCAATATTTAAGTTGCACTGTTTTTTTTAAATTTTACTGTGCAGTAAATAAAACTATGGATGTCTATAGACTTCTAACAAACATCTATGGCTGTTAGATTTTTCAGATTTGATTCTGAAAAGTTGTGACACTTAGATACACCCTTTCAATCGTAGACGTCTATTTGCTCTATATAAATACCCAAATACTTTTCAAACCCTATCTCAACAGGCGAACTCTCTTCCCTTTCCTCTCTCATATTCATTGTTCATCCTTTCTCTCAAAATTCATCTTTTTATTTCAAAATTCCCAAAACTTACCAATGGTAAGACCAACAAGAAGTGAAGTTGATGACTCCTCAACATCCAAGCGACGACAATGCGCTCGTTTTCCTCCTCCTTTTGAACCCATCGAAGAAAAGAGTGATGATGAGACCTATGAGTAAGAAACAGAGCCAACCGACATTCTCGAAGAAGTCGAAGAAGAAGACATTCTCTTTGCGTTCATCTCTCAAGATGCTTCCTCTCTCTACAATCGCCTAGTGAAGAAGAAGATCATTACCGGCGCTAGAGTTCGACTCAATGAAATCGCCAATTTTCATTTCACTACACTTCTCCAATATCAAGGTTAGATTCTTATAGTAACCCTTGATTGTACAACCCATTCCAATTTCGTTTATCATTTTTACTCCAACATGCTTAGCCATCAAGACAACCCAAACATCATTCGCACTCGGCTACAACGATGCACTATCACAATTTCACCTGCCTCACCCGTTAGAATTTTAAATATTCCAAATGAAGGGGTTGAAATATTTAATGAATCCTTAGAAACATTTGCATATTTCTCTCAAGGCGTTACTCATGAACATGTTTCGAGATTACTACATGGTGATGAAAATCTCCATATGTTTAATGATCCATATACTAGAAATCTTCTCTCTCGTGTCCGTGTTCTTTCCTTTCTATTTGGTCACACCATTTACCCTAAAACGGATAGTCGTGATAAGTTGCATTCTACACACAAGTTACTCATCTATTGTGTGTTAGCCAATATTAGGGTCAACTTTCCCTCCATAATTCAATCAATATGGATTTTTCTTCCATCAAAGTCCAATCTTTATTACGGAAAGATCATTACTAAAATTTTGGAAGATGTTGGTATAGATCCAAACATTGATCAAAATATTCATGCCCCCGACAAAGATTTAGGGATACCAAACGTTCACCTTATGGGTTTGGACGAATATGATTTACAAGCTCCTCCGCAACCAATCCATTCTCCTCCACATTCTCCTCCACATTTACTAGAACCTCATGAACCTCACCAACCACAAGAACAACCTCCACAATCTCAATTTCAACAACCTCTGCAATATTTCCAAGATTTTTCACAACAATTCTTTCAACGTTTCGATGATTTGAATCTAAATGTAAACAATTGCTTCGGTCGTCTTCAAACTCGTATTGATGAAGTAAATGCTCGGATGAAGTATCAATTTGCCTATCAATACTCCCAGTCATCCTATCCTCCTCCACCACCGTTCGAGTACCACCCTCGCCATCCGAGTGATGAGCCACATCAGCTAGGAGATGACGACAACTAGATGATATGTTCGTTTTAGTTATTTATTTATGTTGCTTTGAAGTTGAACTTCGTTATATTGCAAACTTAAATTCAATTTGGTTGTAATAGACTTGTGTAGTGAGTAGTTGGTTTATGATTTTGGTCATGTATTCTCTTATGCAATTTTCTTTTATTCAAAGCATTTGTTCTTATACTTCCTATACATATATTTCTTATCCTAAACCTACCACTTTTTGATATTTCCAAAAAGGGGGAGAAATATTAAGCAAATGGTAAGGGGGAGTATATGAATATAATATTAAAAGTTTGGTAAAATATCAAAAAGAGAGAGATTGTTAACTTTTAAAGAATCACTTTATGTTTTGATGATTTTACAAAACCATATATATAATTATGATTATATGGAACTAACCATGTCAAAATGCTACAAACTGGAGTTACTAATACATCAGGACAATCATACAATGTAACTGACATCAAATGAAATATCGAAACGATTCAATTGTACTCAATACGAAAATCAAAAGAATATACGAGAAAGTCGACACCGAGGATATTCAAGACAATCAAGACTTTTATTTATTTATTTTGAGTCTAGAGTCAGGACGATCTCAAAAAGTTAGAATCAAAATCCATATCAAATTCTAAAACCAATTCCTTAAAATTCAAAATATTGTTTTAAAACCGTGTCTGAAGACATATAGACGTCTATTACAGTTATTATTTTTGAATTTTGAATTTTGGTGGGAATTTCAGTTTTCAAACTGTTTTACAACGGTTATTAACTGTCCTAAAATTTATGGGGAGTTATTTTAACTGCCCTAATTGCCTTAAATCTGTTTATATAAATATGACGAGTTTCATTGAAGTTTTTTAACGTTTTCTTGCATTTAAAACTTGATTTTCTTGAATTTTAGAATTCGTAAAAACTCTCTCTGGCCCTTAAGCTTTTGCTGTTCAAACTTTCAGAGAGACAATCTTCAACTTTTTGAGAAACTTCTTCGAATTGATTCTTAAGCTTTTAATAATCTCCAAAGTACAATCCCTCATCTCCTAGAATCTAAATTCTAGCAACTGTCTTAGCTCACGGACGGCAACTGCACTGCTTTCCTGCTGCTGCTTCTCTTTTATAAAGAGTGGAATTCTGTTCTATCCGAACCAAGCTCTGCTGCTTCTTCTGCGGATGCTATTAAGATATAACCTCTTGATTAAGCTCTTTGATCGGAAGCGAGTTTTACGAGCGAAACGTCGTAATAGGCTAACTTCTCTTAATAAAAACTTGAGTAAATTCTCTAAATGGAGAATCCATCATGAGAAGAGTTAAAACAAGTTATCGTTAAGATTTCGGGCATCTCAGGCCTTTTTGAAGCCTGATGTTAGACTTGTTTTCTTACTCACGCAGGTATATACATGAGCGCATACGTGTGCGTACTTATTATCGCACGCGCGCGCGACGGGGGGCTCTGCCCTTCTGCTTCACCTCCCGAGAGCCCCGAGAAAACTTGACGAAACTGAAAGTGAAGTCAAGTAAACTCGGGGTCTTCTCTCGGTATGGAGCCAGCGTCGGTTGAAGACAGTGTCTTTTTGAGATCATTAGGATTGTCAAAATTAGTGTATATTGAGAATGTAATAATCTTGAAATTGTAATAACCTAGTGAACAGAAGTTTAAGTTCTTCATAATTGTAAAATTTTACGACTTGCATCTGTTGTAAGAAGTCTAGGCGTTAACTGCCTGCAAGCGTAAAGGTTCAGATCTGAGCCTGGAAAAAGATATAGATTTCTTCACCCGCGAAAGAGTTAGTGAATTCTGAGCAGCAGTTTTAGGTGAGGACTAGCCATAGAGGTGGTGAATCTCGTTAAAAATCCTCTGTGTCATCGTGTATATTTTTACATTTTGTATCTCTGTGATTGATTTTGTGACTGTGATAATTTAGTACACTTAAAATTCTTTTATTCCGCTGCATACTTTGTGTTTTCGCAAAAATACTCTGAGTTTGCCATATAGCCTTATTCACTCCCCCTCTAAGTCTGCTTTCAATGCACGCTTGTAAAAATCCCATAAATCGCCCCTTTGCTTTTGCATAGACCGGTAGTATAAAGCCTCTTTGCTATTTTAAAGGTTTAAAACTATGCTTTGGCCCGTTTTATGCGCTTGAAGCCCTGCTTACCCGCTTTTTAGTGGGGTAAAAATTGGATAAACTCCTTTTCTATTAAAATTTGCAAATTATCGTATTAAGTGATTGAACAAGTGAATCCCATTATTGTCTCTAATTTATAAAATTATTTTTGTAGACATTATGTAATGGCATATCTGTTATTGATGTCTTTAAATGATTGAATACATTTCTATTATTGTATATATTCTTTATAGACGTTTTAAATGAAAAACATTTCTTTCATTTTTATATTTTTTTATAAATTGTTTTTATTTATTCGATTTTCCCATTTATATTATTTACTTATTTTAAAAAATCTTTGTATTTTTGAAGCAATATCCCCGCTAAGGCCTCCGCCTTGCCTTCATGGTTAGCTATGCTTTCCGCTTTCCCCAAAAGTGTATTAAGCAAAGTATTGTTTCAAAGTTACTAATAAATAACTCTTTATATAGCCTTTATCACTCCAAATCCTAATGGAAAACTATATAATATGTCCTAGGTCAAAAACCAAAACTTAACAGGCCTAATCAAGTCATACCAAATATGCACCTAATCAAATCATTATAGCCTAATCATTTTCGGAAAAAATCCCATAACTAATTAAATTTAAATTGGGAATCTAATTTTAAGCAAAACACCTAACGAAATAATTCATTTACTTCTTGTACCACATGCACTTTCCTGTCCAACATATCTACATCATATGATGTGATCAGATTCCAGACTTGTTGAATTCTATTTATCCTCATTTTGATTTATATTGAAATCTTGGACGGAAAATAAAAATCATGAGTGGGAAAAAAAAAGATGAGAGACGTTGATGAATTCTTGAAATTGTAAAGAATGAAAGTATGGGTTTGTTAATAGGAATATGCGCTCTATGGTTGAGCTGCAAAAGAATATTGTATTCATATTTGATATATTTTTTTTGGTGATCGACAAAGAGGATGTTTACAACTTGGATGAATGAAAGAGTTGGTTAGGATGGTGGTGGTGAGGGTGTCTCCATTGTATTATTTGGGGTTTGGTATGAGGTAGGACATGAGGAGAAGAATGACGGGGAGAAAGGAGCAAGATGGGGGTCAGGGATGACGTTTTTTCTTCTCTTGGGTGCTTCCATCTGGCAATAAAGAGAGACGGCAAGAATGAGAGAGGAAAAAGAAGATGGGTGAACCGTAAGAAGAACAATATTTTTAAAAATCTAATCCTAGTTAACGAACCCACAAACACTCGAACAAACTGAGGATCGCTTTAGTTACTGAAGAAGATTTGGGTGTCTAATATAGAAATATGAAGATCTGTGTGTTTTTAGTAATACCAAAGATTTTGGGGGTTCAAAATAAAAAAATAAGCCCTAAATAATTTGAGTTTACTGGTAATTAAAGATTTATTTTGCATTTGGTTGTCAACGTGATGCCAATCCTCAACTTATTTCACTCAGCAAGCGACTCGCAATGGCTGGTTATATATCAGGTATTTTATTTCAATAAAACACCACCACATGCCTCTACATATCCAAAGGTTTCTGTACTCTATTATCTGCCATGAGACATGCCATCGATAGCTTGATTAGCTTTCCTACAGAAATTGCGCGCACATTTCCCCCTCCTGTGCACACTTTCCCCTATATTGTGAATATAGTGAATTCTAGGACAATTTCATGCTTAAATTGCATGCACATTATTTCTCTATAAATAATAAATTTGGTGACAATTTTGTGATGTTGGCATAACTCGTCTTGGACATTCCCATTACATAAGTGTAAATTACAATATGCTAATCACTGTTCACTCATTAGACTTTTATGCCCCTGCCTTGGTTTTAATTATAAGCATTAAATGGTAGCTTTCCTGAAAATCTCGTTATTTCTCAATTAGTCAATTTGTCTAGGTACTTCATAATCATGTAGGGGAGACCATATTTCCTAGCTGTTCTATAAACATCTTCAAAAGTTGTGTGTCAACATGTACCTAATACAATAAGGATAACAACATAAACCTATTACTAACTATTAAAAGAAAAACAAACAGAGAACATTGTGAATTACAGTTTTCTCGCAAGTCACTCATCTGGCTATCATTTCAACTATGATGCATGGATATTCCAAAATTTCAAATTTCCAACAGAGTCATGTGTACCCTTGCCTCAAAGAAATTGGATATTTAGTTATTGCTTTACTTGGATACATGTTAGATATATACTCCTTTTATTGTATTTTGAAGTTCATGAAGTATGCCAATAACAAAGTGAAGTTAATTAGGTTCACGACTTAATTTGATTTTGATGCGTTAATAGGGAAAAAAAATCATGTGTGCTGTGTAACCATTTTGGTTTTTATTTAAACAGGTATATTATTTTAGACTTATGTTGATAGTTAGTTATTTCTTTGAATGGTCGTTTATGTGGACACATCCCCTACTACCATATCCTAATTTCCGTGAATTGATGCATATTAGAATCCATATAAAATCTCCAAATTCATATCACGGCGTTTCACGGTTCATCTTCTATTCCAAAAAATATACCCAAGCCTATTATTGCATTCCATAATCTCTGTTCAAATTCAATGGATAGTTTACCCAAATGACAATTCAATGGATATTTGCCCAAACGGCACCTTGTGTGCATGTATACCTTTTAGTTATAAATCATGAATCCATTTCATCCGAAATCTCCTTCAATACCAAAAGTCTCTTGTATTCCCCTCCTTTGCCCATTTCTTGTATTATCAAATTCGATAGTACTAACATGAGCAATTCAAGGTCAGGGATTGCATGCACAGCATGCAAGCACCAAAAGCACAAGTGCTCCCCGGACTGTATCCTGGCCCCCTTTTCCCACCGAGGCGTGCCCAGGAGTTTGTAAACGTCCATCGGCACTTCAGGGTAAGCAAGCTTGTGAAGATGTTGAATGGTGTGGGCCTTGAGAACCTGTTGGATATGTATGCCTTAGAGGCCTTTATTGTATAGGATGCTGGGGGCATGTATGTGCATAACAGTCTTACTCGATATGGTAGTATGCTATTTGGTTTGTCTTTATCTTAACATGTGTATATGTTTTACTTATTATTACGTATCGTTAATACATGTTGATAAAGCCCGTAAGATTGTTGCTTGACTAACAGCGTTGTGATAGCGATCATACCTGTGGGGGCTGGGTAATCCATAAGCACATTCTTAAATGTGCCAAGTCGTAGGAGTATCGAGACCGAGCATCGATACTCCAGAGTAGACATGTGTATACGTTTCTAGACCCAGACGAGAGGCGATGGTCTGCACCTAAGATTGTATACATGTGCTCACTGGAGGTGAGTACGCCGGACGGACTCGCCGAGAACTTCTAGATGGTATCGTACTTATTGTCAGATAATAGTTCTCAGGTGACATGAGTACATGGTAGTCTTTAGACCTAAGATCGCCATTTGTCTCGTGTGAGTTCCTACGGTACTTAGATTACTACCCTACCATGGCTCTACTGAGTCGTGCAAACAGCTTTTAGTTGGGTACAGTCCCGAACCACATGGAGGCCGTGAGAAAATCGTTAGGGATTCGACTCTCTTGGTACAGGGAGTCGATATTGCGCTGTGTTCGATTGGCCAATACCATAAGACCTTGCCAAGACATATGAGATTTACTGATAGTGAGATCAGTAGTTTCTCGGATTGGTTCCGAGCCACATCGGCACAAATTATCAGATTTTTAGGGTCTGGCATTTTCCAACCCCTAGACCCGGTATGCAATACTCTTAGACGAAGAGACCGGACTGTACGGAGATTGTCTCAGATATGCTCAGTAGGGTTTCAAATAAGTTTGCTTGTTGGCCTTCTTTTCGAAAGATACCTGGGTAGCCGTTACGTACGGCTAGTGCCGTTGACATACGTGTGATTATGGATTTTATCCAGTGAATCACTGCCAGCGTACTGTCGAATCTTTAGTCCCTTACAAAGAGATTTCCTGGTTCAGGCAAAACGATGTAGAGACCGTATATTGATACGTGCAGAGTTCCTATTAAATACATGTACAAGATATATGGATTTTAAGTCGGACGGTTAATACTAGCGGGCTTAGAATTAAGCCGGATTATTAAATCAAGTATCGATTTAATAATATTCTAGTATTATATTTGTTGTATTTTTCTATCTTTTATGTATTCGTATTTTGTTACGAATACGGGTATGTATATACGGTATTGTATTCTTGTATTTATACAAGAATGTTTCTAGAAAGAGAACGTCTCATTTTAGATTTTCAATTTATTAGAAATATGGAAATGAGGTTGAGGGATGAGGTGGCATGGAGAATGGTAAGAGGAATGGCTATGTATTATTTTATTGCATTTGGGTTTGCTATTGAAGTATTGTT
The DNA here is from genome assembly GCA_030015575.1 of Agapanthus africanus. NCBI lineage: Eukaryota > Viridiplantae > Streptophyta > Magnoliopsida > Asparagales > Amaryllidaceae > Agapanthus > Agapanthus africanus. Next base: position 157,701,880 of record JASDDO010000014.1, on the reverse strand, counting down.
GATATATTTTATAGTAAAATGTTTTTGGAAAAAAGAAATATATAGCAAATTCCTCTCATATCGTTTCTTATTCTAATGTTAGTTTTCTCTCTCCTAGCTTGTTCTTTTTTCTCTACATTATCATGAGTTGAGAAACAAGAGGATTGAGAAATAGATTGATCATACAAACACTCTCTACATCACTAGGCATCATCTCTTAGCAAAATGCTTCATTAGTCTATTAGTTGAAGCAAGAGCTTGAACCGATACTCTTGAGTGGATCATCTTCGACATCAAGAGGACCAACTTGCAAGCTCGATCAAGGAGACCCAGGAGCTAAAGAAGAGGAGATTTGAAGACCCGAATGACACGTCTACAAAGGTTGTAACACTAACCGAGTAGTATAGTTTCCTTCAGTTAGCTAGTTCAGTGTATGGATAGATTCTAGGGTTATGTTTTTAGCGCCAAGTTTAAAATTAAAGTTTTTCATTCCGCAAAGGCCGCGGTGGTAGCTGCAAGGGCGTTAAGAACTTCGTCATGGTATCAGAGCCGATCCATATGCCTAAACTAGCTTTAGTTACCAATGAATTCACTCACACTCGTTTTTAAAACTGCCAAGAAATTCAGCTGTTTGTGTTTCAAAACTGATCTTTCATGCTTAAGCTCGATTTCCGGAGCTGTCGTTTTGGAACAGGAACTCCGTAGGGGATCGATGGCGACCCTTGGTGTCTCGCAAAGACTTTTTCAAAACCGTTTTTCAAAATACACAGCTGTTTTAAAAGGGAGAAAAACTGCCTTTGCTGTCCAAAAATATTCAGCAGCCTATATGTGTGTTAAAATTGTTTTTTAAAGTTTGTTCTCGATGCCCGGAGCTCTCGTTTTGGAACGGGGACTCCATAGGGTATTGAGGATGACCCGTAGGGTGTCAGGAACACATTTTATAAACCCTTTTTCATGTTTAGGGGCTGTTATATTTTGGAGTTCCAAAACTGTTTTTCTTGGCTGTCCAAAAACGTGGTATATTGCGATGTTTCGATTCCCGCGGGCTCTTGGTTCGAACCGAGAGCCCGCGTAAGGGATCGAGGGTATCCCGGGGAGCCATGCGGATCTTCGGGAGGTGCTTGAACGCCCCTTGGGCTTTCGGGCAAGTTTGGAATCTTTCGAGATTCAAGTTTTGGCAATATGATTAGGTTTTGGATGGCAGAGTGCACTTGATTTTCACCATTTGCAAAATTCGAGTGTTTACTTCGAAGGTGATGAATTCTATGGTCATGGTTTTCTTATTTATTTGTATGTTTTGGTAAACGTTTTCTAACCGCTAATATCGATTAGAAAGGGTTACACACATCTTGCTTGTGTTGATATATATATATCTCTGTGATTTTTTAACCGGATTGTCGTGATGGATAGCCCCGTATATGTTTTGTATGTATATTATTTATTCAGGACGAGCGGCCGGATTGTGGTCGTCATTACCGTTTTATGTATATTCTTTTATTGAGGCTCGACCAGGATGCGGTCGATATCTTCGTTATATATTATTTCATTTCATGTACTAGGATTACCCTCGACGGAGTGCTCAAGTCACCAGATTTTAGAAAGTGCCGGGCCGCCCACTCATGTTATTGAGGGAGGGGTATCCCGTTTTTAGGATTGGTGGGTAGCTTGCCGCACTTATAGGGGTATAGGATAAACCCGCGGAGAAGTGTTTGAGTAGCCGGGTTCTAGAGTGCGCTAGGTGGTCGTCTCATGGTGATGAGTTCGAGCCGTATCGTTCTAAGATTGGTGGGTTACTCGCCTAACTTGTAAGGGTTTTAGATTGACCCAGTAAGGGTGTTCAAGTTACCGGATTCTAGAAAGCGCTGGATGGTCCACTCATGACATTGAGGCCGGGTTGCCTCGTTTCTAGGATTGACGGATAGCTTTCCGCATTCGTAGGGGTCTTGGATCGTTGATGTTCGGGCTATCTACATGATCGGTGAACGCCGCGTTTCATTTGCGGCTCAAATGAAACGCGGTTCATCCACTATTTTATATTGTTTATCGCATGCCTGTGAAGCTTATTATCTACTTGTGATGATGATATATATTATAAATGCATTTATATGTTTTGCATTCGCGCTAGCCTTGTCCCTGCCCAACCGTAAGTTAAGGAATCTTACGGTGCAAACCCGGGACCCCGTGGCGAATGCGGATGGCATATAAAGCATTGTATTTTGGTTGTTTCTGGTATGATTAGGAACTTAAATGATGGGACCGCATTAAATCTTATTAATGCAAGGAAAAATAAACCTAATATGATGTCGGAATCAATATTTCAAAAAACTATAGCCGTATTCTTTTGCTTCGCATAATGGTATTCGGTTAGGAATATCCTATATCTTATTCGATGATGGAAGAGCCATGATTCCTTCATGAGGATTTCGCTCTTAAGCAAAAGTTTGTGTTACTATAGATTACTCGGTTTTCTTCAAAACCACTTGTTTTAAAAACGGAGCCTAAATCGTTCCCGTTCAAACCTACCCGGTTCCTTCAACGATATCAAGTTCATTACGTTAAAGATCTTCGTCAAAAACCAGCCGCAACCCTCCGTCATTCAGATAGGTAGCACCTATTATTCGTTTTATATTTGTTGGCATGCGTTAAGGCATAGTGTATGGTAGCCGGCGACGCTTATCTGTTGCATAGTGATGCGATTGAGCGGGACAGTCGCACATCTTTGTTGGTATGCCCCAAGGGCTTGTGCGGGTGGGTTCGAGTTAATCAAAATATTGACGGGTAGAACTTGATTATCGGCCTATGATTTGTTGGCATGCATCAAGATCATAGGTCGTTAGGGGTAAAAATTATATCGGGAGTTTCAAATATAAGGGAAATTTGTAAAGTGTGTGCATACCTTCTGCAGTGTGGTGACTAGAGTGGCGTCCATCTAGGTTATCACGCGATGATAGTTTGGTCCCGATTCCCACTGATGCGTAGGGTTACTCTTGAGAAATATTTCACTTCACAATTAGCTAACCTATTAGGTGTCTAGAAAGTGTTAACGGGGTTACGCCTCTGTAGAAAAGGAGTTTAGTTTAATTAGGTCTGTGCGAGAGCATGTGAATCTCCCTCAGAGTACCAACGCCCACCTGGCTGAACAGTTATAGAACTTGTAAAGTATAAATGATCCCGATTAGTTCTCCTTTTAAGATTTGAAGAAGAATTCGAAAAAACAGTGGGTGTTATCATGATTAGATAAATTAAAAACCAATCTAATTTTGCAAGAGCATACGCTGAGTGTTTCTTTTCTCTCACTCCAAGTAGCAACCATGTCACATCTTAATAAAGATAATAAAATGTATGACTTGACCGAACCAACTTATTATACTGGGCTGGGGAACGTCGGTTCTGCTCTAAGTTGTGACAACTGTCACGAGTATGAGCAAGAGAAAGAAAATGTAAGGACTTCTAAATGACCCTAATGAAGGAGAAGCATTCTAATGTATTTTCTTCGGGTGTATTTGTTATTGAGAACTGTTTTTCGGTCAACCCTACCTCCTGAGTACTAAATACCGGATCAAGATCTTATATCTATAATTTATTATAAGGACCGAGAAAAAGTAAAATGGTTGGACCGGATGATGTCCCTCAGAGTAGAAAACGGAGCACAAGTTGATGTTGCTGCCGTCGGCGAGTATCACCTGATGTTGCCAAGTGGCAACACTATGATTTTAAACAACCGTTACTATATATCTTCCATGTTGTGCAATATTATATCAGTTTCTTTATTAGATAAAGATGGATATAATTTTGTTCTAAATAGAAATATCATGAACATTTACCTAAATCAGGTATTGGTTGTAGAAGGTACATCATGTAATGGTATCTATGTTCTTAATCAAAATACAGTTTTCAATATATAAAACACACGCAAGAGGAAGGGTTCAGATACGAACAAAGTCTACTTGTGGTATTGTAGACTTGGTCATATCAATGAGAAAAGACTAGCTAAGTTACATAAGAATGAATATTTAAATCTGTTCGAATTTACATCTTATGAAACTTGTCAGTTGTCTCAAAGAAAAGATGACCAAAGCTCCATTCACGGGACACGGAGAAAGAGCTACAGAGCTTTTTGGACTCATACACAGTGATGTATGTGGTCCAATGTCTACACATGTAAGGGGTGGGTTCTCGTACTTTATTTCATTCACCGATGATCTCTCTAGGTTTGGCTATGTATTTCTGATAAAATATAAATCCGAAACTTTTGAGAAATTCAAGGAATATAAGAGCGAAGCAGATAACTAGACTGGAAAAGGTATCAAGATCCTTCGATCTGATTGAGAGAGGAGTACTTGAGTACGGAATTCCGTGTCTATTTAAAAGAGAATGAAATTCTCTCTCAGCTTATTCCTCCATATACACCACAGCACAGCGGTGTATTGGAGCAGAGGAATTGTACCTTATTAGATATGGTTCGCTCTATGATTAGTAATGCTGAGCTGTCTCTTTCATTCTGAGATATGCACTAGAGACGGCTGCATATGTATTGAATAGGTTTCCAACCAAATCCGTGCCTACCACTTCACATGAAATGTGGAAGGGGAAGGAACCATTCCTTAATTTTATTAAGATATGGGACAGTCCAGCTTATGTAAAAAAGCAGAATCCGAACAAGCTCGAGGCGCGATCAGTTCTGTTTAAGTTTGTGTGATATCCTAAACATTCAACAGGATATCGGTTCTACCACACTAAGAAACATAAGATATTTGTTACTCGTCATGCCATCTTTTTAGAGAAGGAATTTCTTGCAAAAGAAATTGGTGGGAGTGCCATAGAACTGAAAGAAATTCCGGAACCACAAACTATAACTGAAAATTTGGTAGAACCGCGGGATTCAATAGTCTCAAATGAACCTCAGCCACTCCGCAGATTTGGTAGGATTCCTCATCCGCCCGAGAGATACTACGGTTTTCTCATAAACGGAGATCGAGAGGATTGTATCTTGGAAGAAGATGATGCTACTAGTTTCGAGCATGCAATTTCCAGTAGGGACTCTGTGAAATGGTTGGATGCTATACGATCTGAAATAGAGTCCATGTACACCAACAAAATTTGGACTTTGGATGTTGCTCCTTCCGGAGCAAAACCTATTGGATGCAACTGGATCTTCAAAAAGATTGGTGCAGATGGACATGTTTAAACCTATAAGGCTAGACTTATTGCAAAAGTTTTTCGTCAAAGATCAGGTGTGGACTATGATGAAACCTTTTCTTCGGTGGCTATGCCGAAATCCATTCGGATCTTGCTTGTCATTGCTGCCTTCCATGACTATGACATCTGGCAGATGGACGTAAAAACGGATTTTCTAAATGGAAGTTTAGAAGAGAGCGTTTATATGGATCAACCAGAGGGTTTCGTAGACGGTGGGAGCATCGGGAAGGTGTGCAGGTTGCTTAAATTCATTTATAAATTAAAACAGGCATCGCGAAATTGGAACGTCTATTTTGATGAGATAGTTAAGAAATTTGACTTCATCAAAAATGTGGATGAGCCATGCATCTATAAGAAGATTGTAAGGGATGCTGTCGTATTCCTCGTCTTGTACGTTGACGATATTCTCCTGATAGGAAATGATATTCCTATGGTATAACCAGTCAAGCTGTTCTTGTCATAAAAGTTCTCCATGAAACACCTAGATGATGCCTCCTGCATTCTGGAAATCAAGATCTATAGAGATAAGTCCAAGAAGTTTTTGAGACTATTACAGTCCTGGTACATAGACACCATACGAAAAAGATTTAGTATGGAAGATTCCAAGCGTAGTAATATGCCGGCTTTACACGGAATCATCCTCTCCAGAGAGATTTCTCCCAACACTGATGAGGAGAGGGCTTGCATGAACATTATACGCAACATTTCGGTGGTATGGTCCATAATGTGCGATATTATGTACCAAACCAGATGTAGCTTACGCACTTAGCATGGTAAGCAAGTATCAGTCAAACCCAAAGTAGAAACACTACAGATATGAAAAACATTCTTAAGTACATGAGAAAGACTAAGAAGATGTTCTTGGTGTACGGTAATGGAGACCTCCAGATGGAGTCCTTTATCGATTCAAGCTTCCAAAGTGAACGATGATAGTAAGTCCGTCTCGGGTTATGTGTTTACTCTCAACGGAGGGGCGGTATGTTGGAAGAGTTCCAAACAGAACACCATAGCAGACTCGATGATGGAGTCTGAATACATTGCTGCCAACGATATCGCAAAAGAAACGGTCTGGATGAAGAAGTTCATTTCTGAACTTGAGGTGGTTCCGTCCATTGTTAATCCAATACCTTTGTATTGTGATAATAATGGGGCTATGGCTTTAGCGAAGGAACCACGGTCCCATCTGCGATCTAGACACATCTTGAAGCGGTACTACCTGATTAGGGAAATCGTAGATTGCCGGGAGATCGAGATCCGGAAAGTAAATATGAAAGAAAACACGGCGAATCCATTCACAAATGTCCTCCCTCAAGCGCGGTTCGAGCGACTTTTTGAGATGTTGGGTATGCGATACACCAACAACTGGGTTTAGAGCAGACGTTGGGTATTCGATTCGCCAATAACAGGCCTTAGTGTAAATAGGAGACTATTAGATATGCATGCCCTAGAGGTCTTTATTGTATAGGATATTAGGGGTATGTATATACTGAACAATCTTGCTCAATATGATAGTATGTTATTTGGTTTGTCTTTATCTTAACATGTGTATATGTTTTACTTGTTATTACATATCGCTAATACATATTGATAAAGCCCCTATGATTGTTGCTTGACTATTAGCGTTGTGATAGCGATCATACTTGTGGAGCTTGGGTTATCCATAAGCACATCCTTAAATGTCTCAAGTAGTAGGAGTATCGAGACTGGGCATCGATACTCCAGAGTAGACTTGTGTATACATTTCTAGACCCCGACGAGGGGTAGTGATTGATCCCACAGCCATTGGTGTGATGCACCTAAGATTATATACATGTGCTCACTGGAGGTGATTACACCGGACGGACTCGCCGAAAACATCTAGATGGTATTATACTTATCGTCAGATAGCAGTTTTTAGGTGACATGCCTACAGGGCAATTTTTAGACCTGAGATCGTCATTCGTCTCGTGTGAGTTTCCATTATACTTAGATTACTACCTTACCACGGCTCTATTGAGTCGTGCAAATATGTTTTAGTTGGGTACAGTCCTGAGCTATATGGAGACAGTAAGCGATCATTAGGGATTCGTCTCTCCCGGTATAGAGAGTCGATATCGCTCTGTGTTCGGTTGACCAGCATCATAAGATCTTGGCCAAGGCAGATAAGATTTACTGAAAGTGAGATCAGTAATTTCTCGGATTGTTCCTGAGCCACATCGGCACGAATTATCGGGTTATTGGAGGTCTGACGTTTTCCACCCGCTAGACCTGGTATGCGATACTCTTAGACGAAAAGACCAGACTGTATAGAGATTGTCATAGATAGGCTCAGTAGAGTTTCAGATGAGCTTTCTTGTTGGCCTTCTTTTCGATGGGTACTTGTGTAGTCATTACGTACAGCTAGTGTCACTGACGTGCTTGTGGTTATAGATTTTATCCAGTGAATCACTGCCAGCATACTGTTGAATCTTTAGAGTCTAACACACAGAGTTTTCCCGGTTCAGGCAAAACGATATAGAGGTCGTATATTGATACGTGCAGGGTTCCGACTAAATACGTGTACTAAGTGTTCACCGCCGAAAACCGGGAAGACAAACGTCTTGCCTGAATTTGGGGGCAGATACTATTTGGTTTTATCCGTCCACCTCTCCGAAGGTACCAAGTTGATTTATGACACAATGTATCGGAGGTTTAAACGGATGCGGCCGTTGTAGCATACTTCGTCAGATTCCCCTTCGTTGTAAGGGGTTTTTAATTGTGGGGACGCTCTTCTCTGCAGGCGCAAGCCCCTGCAGTTAATTACGCTACCGCATCGCGATAACAACTTTCTCTTTCTCTAGAAGGTCACTTCGTGTTGTGTGTGTTTGTTTTGTTTTTGGTTGCCCGTGGATTGTATACGGAGACTAATTTATGTTGTCGCCCGTAGGGCGTGGATTAGTCCAAACCCATATTTTCTTAGATTTGGGTTTGGATTTGTTTTAAGGATCATTAATCTCATTTGAGATTAAGATCAACTTAAATGCTTATTAAGGATACGTTAGTCTAATTTTAGACTAAGATCTACTTAACAAGATTTTCGGATCATTTAGATCCAGCAAAAGAGCTTTTGAACTTTATCACTTTAGTTCAGGGACGTTGTGGTCCATAAGTTTAAGGACGTCATAGTCCGTGAGTTTAAAGACGTCATAGTCCGTAAGATTTAGTTTAGGGACGTTGCGGTCCGTAAGTTTAAGAACATCATAGTCTGTAAGGTTTTTTTTTTCAGTTTAAGGACATCATAGTCCATGAAGTTTAGTTTAAGGACGTCACGGTCCGTTATTAGTTTAAGGACGTTACAGTCCAGAGTTAGTTTAAATACATTACGGTCCATCATTAGTTTAAGGACGTTGCGGTCCATTGTTTGGATGTAATCATGGGTTTGGAAATGCACCAGATAGTTATTGGTCGTCGGGACCCACCACCTCTCTGAATACGTTGAAGAATTACAACGACATGTATCATAGGTGTGAAGAGATGTACTCTTGAACCAAATGCCAGATTGAGAAGCAATGAGATAAACATTATTGTAAATGCCATCTGAGATGATTAATTTTGGAAGACCTGAGCATAATTAGGGCTCGGTTAAAAACAAGGTTTTGGTTTTAGGAGACTTAGCTAACTTGGGCTAAGGTTGGCATATCATAATGTTAAACACTAGAATATGTTCGGCGCTCACGCGCTCCCACATGAGGTCTTAAAGTATTGTTTAAGCACTGAAGATTTAAAATGCTCACGTAGGGTCATGTGAGACGCTTGAAGTAGTGTTAAATACTGAAAGTCTGAGGCGCTCATGTGGCGTCACGTGAGGCGTCTAAGATTTGGCACAGCTTTTTTGGATTTGTTCCCTTTTTCTTTTCTGAGTGCTGAGCACTATTGGGTCACGTGAGATCATATGAGGCCCCCCAAAGACTGAAAGCTGCCTTTGTTTTATTCTCTTTAGAAAAGTGCTAAGCACTATTAAGGGGTCACGTGGGGTCGCGTGAGGCGCCTTAAGAATGGAATCTGTCTTAAGCTTATTCCCTTTTTACAAAGGTTTGTTCACGGGTCACGTGGGAGTACGTGATCTGCAATTATCATGTTTGGATGCTAATCTCCTATTACATGCATGGGGATCTTAAGTTTTCAAGCCCCTTGTTTAATAAGAATTAAATTCTGTTATAGGGTTAAACCTTAGTTTTATTTAGAGGAATTAAATTCGTATATGTTCTGTTGTAAGAATTAAATTCTTTGGACTCAATTCTCTCCCTAAGTTTTGAATCTGCATAACAGATCTTCCCGATGAGAATTAAATTCTCAACTTGTGGGGAGATCTGCTTCTGCAGATCTTCAACCAGAGGAAAAACTAAGTTCTTTTTAGAAGAGTTAAACTCTTGTGAAGATGGAGAAGAGGTAAAAGGTTCTGTGTTTGGTTCCTTTCCTTATCTAGGGTTTCTTTTTTGGAGATATTCTTATCTCTGGAGAATTAAATTCTCTTTTCTTTTGGCTTACGAAGGGTTTTCCCCCCTCTCTTTCTGTATTTTTTTCTCCTTTACTTCTTTGCTCTTATTTATTGAAGAAGAAGGGAATAAATTTGTTTAGAAAATCTCTCTTTGAGAGATTTTGATTGACTTTATAATCAACCAAAATGATCTTTTAAATCAATCGGTGAATTTTATTCACCGTTGGATTTTTAATCTAAGGACTTCTGTGTTACAGAAGATATCTCTTTTGTTGTTCTTAACAAGATTAGGAAGATATTTCCCCGTACAGAAATCTTTCTGTAGATTGGTGATTTTTAATCACCATTGAATTTTTAATCCAACGGCGTCCTGTTTTACAGAGTGTAATCTTTCTTATTTGGAAAGATTTAAGGAAACATTTTCCAATTAGGGGTTTTGATTTCTCTTAATTAGAATTTAATTCTATCGGTTCAGAAGGTATAGGAGCCCATCATGTGTAGCACGTGACCCCACCAAATTAAGCCTACCAAAGAGCGTCACGTGCTATCACGTGAGTTTTTGCTCTGGCCAATTGTTTGCTTTATTCAGGCGCCTATATATTTTGTATATAGAGGCCACGTGTCTGCACGTGAGGTCCAGTTTCAGCTTAGTTTTGTCAAGCGCAACGCCTATCACGTATGGGCACGTGATGCTCCATTTGGGGACTTTTTCCCGTTGCTTTTATTTATTATTCATTTTTTTATAAGGGAACACTAGGTACACGAATTTTAAATCGGACGATTAATACTAGCAGGCTTAGAATTAAGCCGGATTATTAAATCAAGTATTAATTTAATAATATTCTAGTATTATATTTGTTATATTTTTCTATCTCTTATGTATTCGTATTTTGGCACGAATACGGGTATGTATGTACGGTATTATATTCTTGTATTTATACAAGAATGTTTCTAGAAGTAGGACATCTCATTTTGGATTTTCTATTTATTAGAAATATGGAAATGAGGTGGAGCGGTGAGTTGACATGGAAAATGGTGGAAGGAATGGCTATGTATTATTTTATTGCATTTGTGTTTATTATTGAAGTATAGTTGATATATTTTATAGTAAAATGTTTTTAGAAAAAAGAAATATATAGCAAATTCCTCTCAAATGTCTTTTCTCATTCTAATGTTAGCTTTCCCTCTCCTAGTTTGTTCTTCTTACTCTACATTCTCATGAGTTGAAAAACAAGAAAATTAAGAGATAGATTAATTATATAAACACTCTCTACATCTATAAATATTATCTCTTAGCAAAGCTACGATCATTAGATGCTTCATCAGTCCACTAGTTGAAGCAAAGAGTTTGAACCGATACTCTTGGGTGGATCATCTTCGACATCAAAAGGACCAACACTACTAAAATAGGGGGTTGCCCCTACGGATATTGAAATCCGTAGGGGCAGATTTATGTTGACCCTACGGATTAATCCGTAGGGCTAAAAGGTTGCCCCTACGGGCCAAGACGTTCAAGAATAAAAATATTAATTCTTAATTTGGTGTTTGCCCCTACGGAGCCGCAAACCAAGGACCTACGGACAAATCCGTAGGGGCAACTAAATAGCGATTTAATAAAGGCACAGATCGATCGCCTACGCCCGTTATCTCTTTCTTCCTCTCTCGATCGCGCGCGAAACAAAATCCCCAAATCGCCACCGCCGTTCTCGTCGTCACCGCCGTTCTCGTCGTCGCCACCGCCGTTCTCATCGCCACCGCCGTTGTCGTCGTCGCCACCGCCGTTCAGGTTAGTAAATCTTCAACTAAATTAAAGAAATTTTTGATTATTTAGGGCTAGGGTTCATGGCTGGGTCTGGGGTTGCGGTTGGAGTTGGGGTTCGGCAGGGGTTGCGGTCGGGGTTGGGGTTGGGGTTAGGGTTGGGGTTCGGCTGCTGCTGGGGCTGGGGCTAGGGTTTGGCTTAGGGTTGGGGTTTAGCTGGGACTGGGGTTAGGGTTAGGTTGGGGCGGGGCTGGGCTGGGGCTGGGGCTAGGGTTAGGTTGGGGTTGGGGTTTAGCTAGGGCTGGGGTTAGGGTTAGGTTGGGGCGGGGCTGGGCTGGGGCTGGGCTGGGGTTAGGTTGGGGTTGGGGTTTAGCTGGGGTTAGGGTTAGGTTAGGGCTGGGCTGGGCTGGGGCTGGGCTGGGGCTGGGGCTAGGGTTAGGTTGGGGTTGGGTATCGATGTATATATATGTATCATATCATGAATGATTCATTTTCATTAAATGTGGTAAAATTAAGTGTATAAAATCATGCCATATAAATAGATTGTGTTCGTGAATGGTGATCTAGTTAGGCGAACCAAAGTGTTGTATTGATGAAAGTTTACCGTAGAGGAAATTACGGCTAGCTCTATGCATTTAACCTGAATGTATCCAGTAATTACTAGCATGTATAGAAAAGTTGGTTTAAATTATGAAAAAATGGGGAGACAACATGCATGTATGCATATAGGTAATATCTGCCAATATGCCATATCCAGACCGCAATCTATTTTTGCCTATTGGCTAATATGAAAATATCGGCCCGCGTATATGACATAATCAAAGTTGTTAAATCTTGATACGATTTGTGTTTCGTTTTTTTATTTATCATATCGTGTATCGTATCTGTTTCATATCGAAAGAAACAAAATTTTCTGTTACAATAACGAAATAATTATGTGTAGAACCAATTACAATTTTAAAAATGATCAAATTAACAACATAAAGCAACGTACAAGTTAAAGCAAATTTCGGAATTGCAGCACTCAAATACATACATATAAATCATACAAACCCATGCATTTGATAATCAAATAGGGTTTTTTTCTGCCCCCCTACTTCAATATTTTGAAGCATGTTTCAGTCATGTGAATTCATATGTTGCGTATAACGCTTTATGATATCAGTATCCTACATTTGTAGTTTTAATTGTTGATTGTTATAGATGAATGCCATTGCAATAATAGTTTTTGGTTGATGAATGCTATTGCAATGTAGGATGATCAGTTCTATCAATCTTGATCTCAATGGTTTAAAATCATGTTACACATACAACACGAATGCACAACAAACGCATAGTTAGAGAGCGATTTGAGATATTCAGGTTAAAATCAATATATGATACTCGATGATAATATGAAATCTTCATATTCCCATCGATACTCATATATGAAACTAAAAGCGCCACTTAGTCCCCGTCTATCGGTTAACATACGTGCGATGCTCATCGTGACCTAGAACTATACGAAGGTTGTTAAATATCGGACAATATAACTCGATACTAACAACCGTCGTATAGTCTACGCGACGAGAAAATTCAATCGTATGGTAACCCATAGATTTGTCCTATGTGGACAAGTTAAGAATGTATAAAGCAAACGCTTTCATTCACTTGTGTTTTCATCCGTTTCGAGATATTTCGTCGGTACCTTTCCGCTGGTTCTCCGTGTACAAAGATAGATTAGATGTTCATTTCAACGTTATTTCACAGCTTTGAAATGATTATCTATTCTATTACAGTGTACTCGGAGAACAGCGGGGAGGTGCTGCCGAAATTTACTCGAAACGGTTGAAAGCACAAGTGATGGGCGTTCGCTCTATACATTCTTAATGGGATAGAAGCCTACCCCCGACAGCCGGAACACACACATACAACAAGAATACACAACAAACGCATAATTAGAGAGCGATTCGAGATGTTCGGGTTAAAACCAATATATGATAATATGAAACCTTCATATTCTCATCGATACTCATATATGAAACTAAAAGCGCCACTTAGTCCCCGTCTATCGGTTAACATACGTGCGATAATTTATTCTTTTCAACGACAAACGCACACACAAAGCATATACACGGATTTTCTCCTTTGTCGGTAACTATCTCGTTCTTATATTTCTCAATATAGTCAGCATAACCTACAATTTATATGTTATACAGTCTAACATGGCCCATGAGTACGTCAGAGTTAAGAACTGGATGTATGTGGATTGGAAACAACGTATGCAACCTAAGTTTGTCGCAGGAGTTGCTGCTTTCCTTGAATTGCACGTGCACATAATAAGATCATAATAGAGAAGATTCTCTGTCCGTGCGATAGATGTGGCAATAAGTACTAGCAGAAGGTAGAATTGGCAGATCTTCATATTGTAAAACATGGGTTTACTAGACTTTATACAACTTGGAAATATTACGGGGAAGGAGAAGAATGCAGTACTGCGGCAGAAGAAGAAGGAGAACACGATAATGCGGTAGGAGAAGAAGAAGAATTCGGTAATGCAGCAGGAGACGGAAATTTATTTCCATCAGAAGAAATGGAGGATATGGTAGAGGCTGCCCTAGGTGAATCTATTCGTACCGAAGATGACATTCCTTCCGGTCAAGGACCGCGTGCGGATAAATATGAAAATTTCATGAATGATGCTAGGAAACCAATTTATGAGAATGCGAAGTATTCTACCCTCTCATGGTTCGTCCAACTTTTCCAGATTAAGTGCCTAAATGGATGGAGCAACAAGTCATTCACAATGCTTCTTTCGTTCTTGAAAGATTCTATGCCTCCGGGAAATAATGTGCCCGACAGCTGGTATGAAGCCCAGAAGATGATGTCTGATTTGGGTCTAAAGTGCGAAAAGATTCAAGCGTGTCCTAAAAATTGCGTGTTGTACCGGAAAGAGAATTCAGATTTGAAAGAGTGTCCAATATGCGGAGAGGCCAGGTATAAGCCGAAAGATTCTGATAAGAAGCCTGATATACCTGTGAAGATAGCACGATACTTTCCCATAACACAGAGGCTACAGAGGCTATTCAGGTGCAAAAAAACAGCCGAGGCAATGATTTGGCATCACCGTGCTCCTCCAAGCGAAAATGGAAAAATGAGCCATCCAAGAGATTCATCGGCATGGAAGGATTTCGATAGGAGGCACGCAATATTCAGTAGCGATCCTCGCAATGTCCGGCTCGGACTGGCTACTGATGGCTTCTGCCCATTCAACTATATGGCTGGAAGTCACAGCACATGGCCCGTTGTAATGATAATTTATAATCTGTCGCCTTGGTTGGCTATGGACCAATCATATTTTATGATGTCTCTTCTTATCGACGGACCAAACTCACCGGGGAACAATATCGACGTCTATCTCCGACCTCTGATCGAGGAGTTGAAATCTTTGTTCATTGATGATGTAGAGACATATGATTCAAACACAAATACAACCTTCATACTGCGTGCGGCTTTAATGTGGAAAATTAATGACTTTCCTGCGTATGGAATGCTATCAGGTTGGTCCGTACATGGTCACAAAGCATGTCCTCATTGCCATGAACACACAACATCAAAATTCTTGAATTTTAGTAGGAAGGTTTGTTATTGCGGCCATCGACGTTTCCTGCCTCCAGACCACCCCTATAGGTTAGACACGGTTCACTTTGATAGTCATCAGGAGCTTCTTGGACCTCCATCCCCATTGTCCGGAGAGGACGTGACTGCTAAATGGGATGGTTACAATAACGTGACCTTCGGGATGGATCCGACGAAACAGGTCAAACCACAATATTGGAACAAGTTAAGCATTTTCTTCGAGCATCCGTACTGGTCTACAAATTCAATGCGTCATTGTCTGGACGTCATGCATATAGAGAAGGGAGTATCAGAGCACATACTTAACTTGCTTCTTTGTAAAGACGGGAAATCGAAAGACAACATGAATGCTCGGATGGATCTACAAGAGTGGGGAATAAGAAGTGAATTGCACCCTAGACCGGTAGCAGGTAAACTGGGCAAGTTTGTACTTCCCAATGCCGCTTATCATATGTCACAACCGGAGAAGAAAAGATTCCTGCAGGTGTTGCATGATTTGAAAGTCCCCACAGGTTTCTCAGGATCATTCAGCAAGAAAATAAAAATTGTGAAGGGCAAGATCGATGGGCTGAAAAGTCATGATCACCATGTTATCGTGGAGCACCTTCTTCCATTAGCCCTCAGAACTTCTCTCCCCGACTCGGTTGGTCTAGTAATCAACGACCTATGTTGTTTTTTTAGGGAGTTGTGTGCTAAAACACTGGAGGTTGCGACGCTGGATAAACTAGAAAATTCTATTGCGTTGATACTTTGCAAGTTTGAGCGTATTTTCCCACCGTCATTCTTCGATATCATAATACACTTGACGGTTCATCTTGCAACTGAGGCGAAGTTAGCCGGACCGGTACAATATCGATGGATGTATCCCGTCGAGAGGTACGTGTAATTTTTCGTTTCGCGCAATTTATAAATTTATTGTTTTCCTGTATGCCTGTATTTATTTATTCAACATATTCTCATTAGGTACCTCCACACTCTTAAGAAGTATATACGCAATAAAAATCGACCAGAGGGTTCTATCATGCAAGGTTATCTTCTTGATGAAGCAACCATATTTTGTTCCCGCTATCTGGACGAGAACATTGAGACAAGGCTTAACCGACCACGAAGAATTCAAGACGGGCCATATGGTAAAGCCGAGTATAAGAGGGTAGACACTATGTTTATCAACAAGATATACCGGTTTATCTTGCTTAATTGCGCATGTCTTGAACAAATTAGAGAGTAAGTTCTTTTGGATTAATTGTTATATCTGTGTTTGTGTGTGTATGAAATGATATAATATTAATGTCACAATTATTTGTCGAAAACAGAATTCATTTTAACGAGGTACGTGAGGGGCATCCTGATTGGAACGAAGAACGTTTGGAAAAATACCATCAGGATAATTTTTGTGATTGGGTCACAGATCATGTAAGTTATTCGAATAACATTTTATTGCTATCAGTTTTAATCTAAACTTGTATCGTTATGTATTTGTCGTAAAATTTGTTTTGTTAGATCCACGATCCGAACTTGTCTGCATCATTTGAGTGTGATTCAAGATGTTCAGCTCAATTTCCTAGTATGGAGGTTGCATATTACAAACGATTTGGTGTCCTTGGATACAAATTCGAAGTTAAGCACATAGAAACATCTAGAACCACTCAGAATAGTGGGATTGCGACGGTAGGATCGGACGGTGTGATTTACTATGGGTACTTAAATTGTATACTCGGCATCCACTATCCCGGACGATCAGAACCCTTTTATATATTTCAGTGTACTTGGTACGATCCGCGAACCGATACGGACAGGTGGAGAAGCAATCTTGGGACTTGGAAAGATGAATATGGATTGACCAGTGTGAACACACTTCGATTTTACGGTCAGGACGATCCGTTTATCTTTCCGAATCAAGCGTTCCAAGTATACTACTCACAGTGTTTGAAGCATCCGGGATGGAGTGTTGTATGCCGATGGAAACCCAGAGATGTTTACGATATCCCAGAATTCGAGGACAGCGATGGGGACGAAGAAGAAAGAATGCTTAAAGTGCTCCGACCGTCTGTTTCGAAGGACGGGTTGTCTTCGACCGATCATGAAGTTACGTGGGTTAGAAATGACATCGACGATGAAATCCAAGTAGATATGTATAATGCGCCCACGAAACGAAAAAGGTTATCAGTAATGTTATATTATTACTTCACATTTTACGCTCTATACATATATAGTCAATACTTTTAATGATTGTCTAATGCGTCCACGAACCGTTTATCTAGATTTGATGACGATATCGGGAGCAGCGAGGGGCGGCAGGAGCTCCAGCCGCGGCAGAGGCAGAGGCAGAGGCAGAGCGGTTCTGCCTCCCGGAGAGCTCCGTAGGGAGCTTCAGAGGGCCGGTCTTGCACCCAGATCGGAGACCCCTTCGGATGCCTCCTTCCGTGTGGATTTTGCCACATCTCCAGGTATACTGCACGCATATCCATTTTGAATGTAATATTACAGATATTCATGCCTATTTATGTCAAAATTACTTATATTGTTAATGTTTGATTGTCTAGTTGTTGGTGATGCGTCCACATCTGGGACAGAGGCCAGTCCCGCTCCTCCAGGTATGTTTATATATCATATAGTGCATGTATATTGATTTAGAATGCTATATCATAAATACACACATTCCTTTTGCTCTTACTTAGCAATTTTTATTATTGTCTAGCTGTAGGTGGTGACACAACCGCATCTGCGGGTATGTTTATATATCCTATAGTGTATGCATATTGATTTAGAACGTTATATTACTGATCTACACATTCTTTTTGCAATTACTTATATAATCTATTTTTAATTGTCTAATTATAGGTGATGCGTCCACATTTTCCGCAGGGGCCACTCCTGCCGCTTCCATACCCTCCGCATCGTCTGCAGGTTAGTATGAATAAATTTAAAATATTTATTCATTTTACATGTGCTCTATAGAATAAATATGAACTTCATGGAAATTTAGCGTCGATGTTTATTTTCTAGTTGGAGGGGATGCGTCCGCATCCGGGACCCCGGTTGTTCCTCACCGGAGGAACTATCGTCCCGCTCGTGCTGCTGCCCGGGCCCAGGCTCGTGCGATAGTCACCGGAGGTATATATCACATTTGAATTTTCGTTTAACCTTGATTTCTTAATACAACTTTGTCTTAATATTGATTGTCTTGATATTTCGTGCAGACGCAGGGCCTCCCCATCCCCAGAGGGGGACTCGAGGCCCGAATCAGTCCCATAGGCTGAGGCCTGACAGAGCTAGGAGGGAGGCAGCATTCCCCTTTTTTTTACCCTTGACTATCGCTATACCGGTCCTCATGCAGAGAGGTTCGGCCGGTATATGGGGGACGAGAGCCGGCTCGTGAAGAACTATCCA
Organism: Agapanthus africanus; assembly: GCA_030015575.1. Lineage (NCBI taxonomy): Eukaryota > Viridiplantae > Streptophyta > Magnoliopsida > Asparagales > Amaryllidaceae > Agapanthus > Agapanthus africanus. The sequence goes on along the minus strand of JASDDO010000014.1, from coordinate 157,683,479 downwards.
CTTCACGTTGAGTGGGGCGAGCAGCACCGGCGCTCATTCGCCCTCTTCTTTGATCAGGCTCGGGTACGTATTAACGGCCTATTTTCATTTGATTTATCCAATATATTTATTATTAACACTTGCAATCTAATAACAATGTTTTTTTTTTTGTATTTTCAGTTGGATTACGATTTTCAGCCTGTAGCCGACCCTGATCACCCTGGGAGGGTGCTCGACCTTCATGCTCTGTACAATGGCCTGATGAAGAACATGCAGACCAAGGTCCGATACAACAGGAATGAGCTGAAAGCCGACTGCTACTCCCTGTGGATGGCGACCCCCGAGGCAGAGAGAGCGGCCCTCCTATCTACTCCGGCGTTTGCGAGAGTCGACGTAGAGACATGGCTTCTATTGTGCGATTATTTCGACTCCCAACGCAAACATGTATGTATTTTAAATGTAATTCATTATTTATGATATAATTTATTTCTTTGTGTTCCTTAATTAGAAAACTAAATGTTAATGCGTTGTGCAGAAACAGGCCGCTCAGAATACAGAGAACAGAAAGTCGGCGAAGAGGGGTCGCCCCACTTACACAGGTGGCTCGAGGAACATTATTCGAGCCATGGAGTTATCGGTAAATTACAATAGACCGACCTTTGTGATATTCTGCAATATTAAGAGTTATTTTCTAATATTTCTAATATTAAGAGTTACTTTCTAATATTGCAGACATCTCGGACAGTGGCGTCAGGTGGTACACCGAGCGTGCTGTCCGCATATCTTGCCGTCCACGGCACCTCGACAGATCTCGCCACGGGCGAGCTTTGATATCCCGACGTCGCTACCCAGGAGTATTGCGTAAGTGTTAATATTTTTTCTACCCAAATTTGAAATTTTAGTTTTGGAAGGTTCAAGTTTAAATTTTATACTTATACTTTACTGCTTAATGTGGGTGTAGGAGCGGGTGGTTGAGTAGGCCAAGGCCTCGGGGATCGATTTTACCGGACAGAACGATCCGAGGCTGCTGACCCCAGTTCTGGACGCCGCACACGGAGGGCACCACGGAGGTTGGGAGAGAGGCCGGGGACTGGGCCCTAGCAGGGCCCATATGAGGTTGGACTCCACCCCGGCGGTTACTTCCTCCGTCTCCAGTGACCGACGTGTCCATCAGGAACTGGAGAGCTTGAGGGCCACCGTTCAGGAGTTGAAGGAGATGCTGGTATGTATACTACTTTATAGTAAAATATCATGTCATATTATATAGATATCAACATATCCATAATTAGTACGTAGCTTGAGGTTATTTGGTTTTAGACTTAAGTTTGATTAATCATACATACATATGTAATTAAAATAAACAACGGTTTTTCAAACTAAATATCCAAACGGGGTTTCGAAATAACTTAATAATGATACGAATTCGAATAATACACAGTTCTTACACGCTTCTTACACACGTTATGTCCATACGCGACAGGGTACATCGACTGAACCTCCACATGCATCTCCTTCGGCTGCAACTCTGCAAGCTACCACATCGGCTGCGGTTCCGCAGACAGCTCCTATAGCTCCACCGCCCGCTCAGACTCCCGCAGTCGCGGCTCCGCAAGCGACTACCTCGACGGCGGCTGCGCAGACCACATCGCCAGCTCCACAGGCCGCTCAGACTCCCGCTCGCGCCGAATTGCAGAGTTTATTAACCGAGGAGCAGGCGCGCGTTATTCTATCGTTATTCAGAGGTGAAGCTGGACCGAACTAGGGTAGCTTTTTTGTTCTTATTTTTTGAAACATGTATTTATTTATATCATACACATTGTACTACATTTTGAAACGATATTGATATTGGTTTATATTTATATCATATTCAGTTTTTGGGTTTCTTTTATATATTATATGCGTGAGATGTGATTATGAATACTGCGATATATGTTGTGTGATGATTAATTTTATATTTGATTGATTTATATATTATTGTGCACAGGACGGGAAAAAATCAGGCAGCCATTTTTAAAAAAAAAATACAGATAATGTGTACCTACGGATTAATCCGTAGGTACACATGTTGCCCTTACGGCTATATCCGTAGAGGCAAAATATCAGCAGTAGCTGATATTTCCTCCCCGATCTCAGTACCAGGGGGTTGGGAGTGTCCCTACGGACATATCCGTAGGGGCCATTGCTTCGCCCCTACGGATAGGTACCTACGCAGATATCCGTAGGGGGTAGTACGTGGCCCTACGGCTATGTCCGTAGGTACATTTAATATATTAAAAAAAACCGTAAATAATATAACTTTTTTTACCCTACGGTCTACTCCGTAGATGCAACAGGACCTACACAGAAATCCGTAGGGGCAAGATTTTGCCCGTAGGGGCAAGTTCAGGGCTTCAACTTGCACCTGCGGCCTTTGCACCTACGGGGTCTTTTTTCGCCCCTACGCATATCTCCGTAGGGGCAACCCTTATTTGTAGTGGTGCAACTTGCAAGCTCGATTTAGGAGATAGAGGAGCTAAAGAAGAAGAGATTTGAAGATCCGAAAGACACGTCTACAAAGGTTGTAATACTAACCGAGTAGCACAGTTTACTTCAGTTAGCTAGTTTAGTGTATGGATAGATTCTAGGGTTATGTTTCTAGTGCCAGGTTTAAAATTAAAGTTTTTCATTCCGCAAAGGCCGCGGTGGTAGCGGCAAGGGCGTTAGGAACTTAATCAGCACCGTGGTGCTTTAGTCAAGACAATGATAATTGAAGCTTAGATGCGGCACGCGGATCCTGTGCACGGCTGCCTCGGAACCATCCATGGTCTCTCGGCGCAACTCGAGGCTGCAAAGACAGAGTTCAATGTGGTTCAGCAGCAATTAACATTTCACAAGAATCGTGAGCAGATGCAGCGGCAACGCTTGCAGCAGAAGCTAATGCAGCGGCAGCAGTTTGGTGGTGTTCAGCTGGAGCCACAACCACCTACATTGTTTGATCCAATTATGGTAAGAAAGAATTTCATCTCTATTGCTATTTAATCATTTAGGGTGAGAAAATATCAAATCTTTGCTGTCAGATTTTCCTTGATCAACCTTTGGTTTCCAAAGGAAAATAAGAAAGAAAATTAATGAAGAGAGAGTGGGAATTAGCAGAAAATTAATGAAAGCTAAAAAAAAGTATATGTGAACGCATAAATCTCATTGGATCTTGTCCAAAACTGATTTTAATTTACTTGGGTGTAGATGCAGCAGCAGCAGGAGCATCAGTTTGGTAGTGTCCAAGTGCAGCCTCAACCGCCTGTGTTGTTTGATCCAATTAGGGTAAGAAAGTATTTCCACTTTATTGTTATTCAATTTAGGTAGGAGATATATACATTTTGTATTATTAGTTTCTTGTATCTTGGTTATAATCATTCAATTTAGGTAGGAGATATATACATTTTGTATTATTAGTTTCTTGTATCTTGGTTATAATCTTGGAAGGATCCTGATGATGCTCAATATTGACGATCTTTCAGATCAGGACACGTGGTAGATGACGTGTCCCAGAACTCAGAAGAGAGGGCCCACAGGGGTTGATCAAGTCCGACCTACAAGCACAAAGCTGGCTCACCTCAGGGCCCTTGCAAATTGGCCTCCTCGGTCTCTCAGCTCGCCTCCGAGCTACCGCAGGACCAAGATATCTCGGCCCTCTCGCTCGTTCCCGAGCTCTCCCGCCGAGACCATCTTCCTCGGTCCCTCCGACCGACCAACTCCACCACTCACAGGCGTAACCGCCGCTCCGCAAATCTCGCCATGTGCAGATTCTCCGCCGGCAACATCCCACGTTCCACGCCATCACGATCCCCATTAACGGACGATCCGCTCTTTACACGGACGTGACGTCGGGAGCGTAACTGCCGGCGAGATTCTCGCGCCTGCTGCTGCATGCCACCACCGCTATATAAATCCCCATCACAGAGGGGTCAAGTGAGCCATTTTTTACACTTTTATGCCGTTACTCTGCTCGGATCTCATCACTAACTTGAGCGTCGGAGAGTCCTTGGTGGTACCAAACCATCCCGGGACTTCTTTGCAGGTACTCGGCAACACCTCTCTCATCTCACCTCTTCCTCCAAAGACCCATTGAGACCTGCACGCGAAGGAAGGTAATCAACTAAGTCTACCGCGAGATCAACAGAAGACAACATCTGACGGAGGCCCGAAAATGACCTCCGTCAGATCCGTTTGGTTTTCAATAAGGCAGTGAAAATGACAGTTGATGTGTGTTGTTTGGTTTCAAATGAAATTGAGAAAGAAACTGAGAATATCGAAAGGGGATTTAAAAAATAAATCGTCTCACCTTGTGAAAGCGAAAGTATATGTGAATGGACAAATTTAGTCCAATGCTGACTCGAGCCTTGCTGAATATTTAATTGGATTGATTATTTTCTCAAATTTTCATGGTCAATTATTCTTAGTTCCAAACAGGTATTTTTCAATCAACACAGCCAAATTGGATCTGAAATTAATTACCTGATCTTTTTTAAGTCATATTGGCCTAATTGCTTGCATACTAGTTTAACTCGCACAGAATTTATTCTAGGAGATTTTCTCATTCTTGTCATAATTATCACTATAATGCAATGAGCATATACTGTCTTTTCGAATATCGTTTGGGGCAATGGAATGGGAGAGGCATCTTCGAGCGAGACAGAGACTCGTTTGGATGCCAATTCAAACACTTCAAGCCAACCTGAAATGAATCCATCGGTGTTAACGTTCCCGTACAACTAGTGTAAGTCTCCGTTAATTCATTTCTATTGCATATCAGAAAGAGGTTAACGGAGGAAATATGCCATAGGAGGGGACCTATGGTGTTGGAAAAATGCACCCTCCATGATTTTTTCGACGATCGGCATACACCACCTCCATTTTTATCATCTAACATATGGATACATCAAATTTCATGTGATTATACCATTTTTTCACCGTTGATTTAGTTGGTGCAAAATTAATGGTTTACCGATAATAGTACTTTTTACATTGCTAATTGAACGGTGTAAAAGTGGTGGAATCACATAAAATTTGGTGTATGCACATCTTAGATGATGATGATGGATGCCGATCGTCGGAAAAATGGTGAAGGTTGTATTTTTTCGACGCCATAAAAGGAAATCCCCTCCTATGGCCTCTTTACTCCATTATTCTCTATCAAAAATCATATAGTACGCAGATATGACAATTTCATCTTGGTCATTAAACTTTCTGGCGCACTTTTCTCCGATCAACTAAAATGTGAATCATGATGTTGAATTGCAGAATATAAGATACGAAAATGACATCAATAACATGTTGAATTGCAGGAAACAAAGTAGACATTGTTGATTGATGATGCTCGACATCAGCGATCTTCCAGATCACGACATGTGGCAGATGACGTGTCCTGGGGCTCACAAGAAAGGATCTACAGTGGCCGACCAGACCATTCCCGTGCCCGTCCTACAAGCAAACGTTGGCTCACCTCCGAGCCCCTGCACAATTGGTCTCCTCGGCCTACCAGCTCGTCTCTGGGCTACCACAGAACCAAGATACCTTGGCTCTCCCGCTCGTCCGCGAGCTCTCCCGCCGAGGTCATCTTCCTCGGTCTCATCGACCGACCAACGACACCGCTTACAGGCGCAATCGCCATCCCACGAATCTCGTCATGCGCGAGATATCCGCCGGCCACATCCCACGTTCCACGCCATCGCGATCCCCCATTAACGAGCCTGTCTCGCCGTTAATGGGAGATCCTGCTCATCACGCGGGCGTGACGTCGGGAGCATAACTTCCGGCGTGATTCTCGCGCCTATCCTTCCTGCTGCCACCGCTATATAAACCCATCTTCCAGACGGTTCAAGTAAACCATTTTTACTCCACTAAGTTGTTACTCTACTTGGATTTCTAGTCTAACTTGACCGTCGGAGGGTCCTCGGTAGTACAACCATCCCGGGACTTCCTTGCAGGTAGCTTGGCAACCACAACCTCAAACCCATTGAGATCCACATGCTTCAGGAGTGACAGCCTCCAGATCCAATCTCAGCCCCCAATCACCGCCATCGGCAGATCAACGGAAGGTAACCTCTCGGCGCAATCCAGGTCGCGTCAGCTGGCGCGGTCCGTGGGACATCCTTGATTCCACAAAAACAAAAGTTCACTTTCCGATCTCAATCCAATGGCGAGCGATTATCATGAAGATCCAACCACTAGCCGCCGCCTCCCCCTCAACGGAGGCGCGGACGAACCACCTCCGCCGAATGCCATTAGCACCCTTGTCGGCCGAATAGACTGGCCCGCGTCCTTCGTGGAGGCGCTTATCCGCGTCCAAACGGCGTGGCAAGATCCCCAGGTCGCCGCTCCCCCGCCTCGAGACCGGGACCCCCATGGGGGGAGAGAAGACTCGGCGCTTGTCGGCACGGCCGACCGCCACCTCACTGTTTTCGACAGCCGCGGGTTCCCCGGGCCGACGTACTCAACAACCCGGTGGGCACCGCTCCGTTTGGATCTGAGGTTCTACGCTAGAGAGTTTCGCCTCGAGTCACGTCGCACCCCTGTCCCTCCCGAGGCGGTGGCGGTCAGCTCACCTGTTTACAGGCATGACTGGCACCCCCTCTCTCGACGGGGTTGCGCACGCGAGACTCTCCATGGCAGCTCAAAAACAACCTCACCGGGGGACGTAAAGGATCTCACCAAAAGGAACCGAGGCTCATCGAAAATCATGGTCATGACGGCCGGGGGTACGCCAAGTACATACGAGACTCAGCATCCCGCGCTAGCCGCGGAGACCGACAGCCGTCCGAGGAAGAAGTCGAGGGAGATCGAGCCGATCACTTTTGACGACGGGGACTTTCACGGCATATCCTTGCCCCACAACGACCCCCTGTTGATCACGGCTCGGGTCCATCAGTACGAAGTGCACAGAATCCCGATCGACTCGGGAAACTCGGCAGACATTCTCTTCCACGATTTCGCATGGGGCTCATAGCTGCAAACCTGAGGCCGACCTCCTACGTCCTCTCAGGATTCACCAACCACTCCATCCCGACGGAAGGGGTAATCACTCTACAGTTCAACGTCGGAGAGGTCGGCCGTACGCGGACATTGCCGGCGGAATTCATCGTGGCAAGGATTCCATCGACCTACAACATCCTCCTCGGCCGTCCCACTGAACTCCCTCCGGGCCCAGATATCGACCTACCACCTGGCGATGAAGTTCCCTCTCGACCAGGGCGGGATAGGTCGGGTCTATGGAGACCAGCGGATTGCAAAGGTCTGCTTCACCGCAACATCTTCATCGGATAGGATGACTGACGATGTCGAAGGTGAATGTGACATCAAGGGTTCTCTGGACACTAGAGACGAGCAAAAAGAGGTCCGACGGACCCCGGTTGAGCCTTTGACAGAGGTCCCCCTCGTGGAAGGGGACGACGAAAAACTCGTTCAGATCGGGGCGCTTCTGACAGGAACTCAGCGAGACGACCTGGTTCATTTCTTCAGAAACAACTCTGACGTGTTTGCCTGGGCACCTTCTGACATGCCTGAGATCGACCCTAAAGTTATATCTCACAAGCTCGGGATAGATCTTACGGCCCGACCCGTCAGACAAAAAAAACGAAGCTTCACCTCGGTCAAACAGAAGGCTATCGAGGACGAGGTGGATTGGCTCCTCACCGCCGACTTCATTCGGAATGTGCCCTATTCGGAGTGGCTAGCGAACGCAGTCCTATTCAAGAAGTCAAGCGGAAGTGGCGCATGTGTGTCGACTTCACTGACCTCAACAAGGTGTGCCCCAAGGACAACTATCCCCTACCTCGAATAGACCAGCTCGTCGACAGCTCGGCAAGCCACGAGCTATTAAGCTTCATGGATGCCTTCTCCGGCTACAATCAGATCCGTATGAATCCGGCAGACGAAGACCTTACCGGATTCACAACGGACCGGGGGGTATACTGCTAAAAGGTGATGCTCTTCGGCCTCAAGAACGCCGGAGCTACGTACCAACGGTTGGTCAACCGCATGTTCAAGCCACATATCGGCAGGAACATGGAAGTTTATGTCGACGATATGCTCGTCAAATCGGTCTCGTCGACTGACCACTCCAAGGACCTGGGCGAGGCCTTCGAGGTACTCCGCAAGTTCAAGATGAAGCTAAACTCAGCCAAGTGCGCATTCGGGGTCACCGGGGGAAGTTCCTCGGTTTCATTATTTCCGCCAACCGAGCCCTCGCGGCGTCTAACCTCTCCCTTCGATGGCCCCCGCTAGCGTCGGCATCGAGCCTCAAGTGGTAGCACTCAAGGACGAGCGCCTCCGAGCGATTTAGCCGGCTCGTAGAGATCAGGCCGAAATGCCTCAGTGATCTCAGCTTGCCAATGGCCTCGTCTTTCAGCTGCTCGGATAAGGGGTTGTAGAGCCCCGACGACGCCCTCCAGATGGAGTACATCAACACCTAAAGTAGGGAGGAGCACCGGGGGAGCAATCGACCGAAATGATCCTCGATCCGGCCTATCACCAACTGCACCGTGTCATCAGTGCAGTACTGATCGTAGAGATACACGTTCTCGAAACTTATGATATCGGGGATGGTGAAAGGGAAGTCCTCCAATCTTGCGTTTTGGGTGTGAGGAAAGGAGTCATCAACAATCTCTCCATTTTATAGCCCACAATGCCCCCGGAGTTCAACGGTCGCCCGCAACTGTACCGCCATGCGGCGGACATCGCGCCGCTCGATGCGAAATCGAAACGACGCTACTCTGGCGCTTCGGCTCCTCCACGCATTCGTGGCACGTGTCACTCGTGGTTGTCCATCTTCCCAAAGCCCTCACGAAGAGGCAGCCCAGCAGTTACCCTGCTCGGCTATCCCTGGCCAGTAGCTCGCCTATCCCACAACGCCAGGGATCTAAGCTCTCGCCAAGAGGCAGCCCTGCAGCTACCCTGCTCGGCTATCCCTGGCCGGTAGCTCGCCTACCCCACAACGCCAGGGATCTAAGCCCTCACTAAGAGGCAACCGAGCAGCTCCACTGCTTGGTTCATCCTTAGCAGGCCTCCCACGGCCCCTCCACGCCAAGAATCGAAGCCCTCATGAAGAGGCAGCCCAGCAACTACCCTGCTCGGCTATCCTTGGCCGGTAGCTCGCCTACCCTACAACGCCAGGGATCTAAGCCCTCGCCAAGAGGCAGCCCTGCAGCTACCCTGCTCGGCTATCCCTGGCCGGTAGCTGTTCATATCAGAATTTTTTATTATTATATTCCTCATTCTTAATCATATTGCAAATAAATAGGTGCTTTTGATTCATGTCTGCTAAATAGTTGCAGGTTACAGGTTCTCAGAACAAATACAGTGAAAATGGTGAAAATACGATATAAATGTGAGACTACGACCAATAAATAAATGAATCTGTATGATGCCGCCTACCAGTTTAAGGAACAAGTGAATATCAATGAACAGTTCAATTGCACAAGGTACGAAGGCAACACAAAGATTCAAGACTTCAACGCGAAGCGAATGGTAAAAAGTCCACAACATTTTGCACTGTGGAAATCTGAAAGAAACTAGAAGACATTCTGAAGAACCAAGTGAAGAAAATAGAAAATAAAGGCAACTTGAAGAAACCCCATGTAACGTTTTAGAAATAGTTTTGCGAATTTTTCCGTTTTAGGGCAAAATAGTCGGTATTTTCCGTTTTAACCCGATTTCGATCAAACGTCCGTATTAATTTGCCGGCACCTATTTTAGCTAAAATAAAACTAGTGCGCGAACTTTGGGGGTATATGGGAGGTTTTGGTTCAGATAGAATTTTTCCTAAATAAAATATTATTTTAGCCGGTAAAATATGCACGTAAATCGAGAAATTTTTTCTAAATGAGAATCATTAGAAATCATCGCTATAATTATTTTAGAACATTCTTTTTAAATATCTAAATTTTTTTTTGGTCAATGGAATTAAATTTTAAAAAGAAAAGAAAAGAAAATGATAGGTGGCATTTGCATTAAATGACATTAATTGAATTACTTTGCTAGAACATTCTTCACTTTTCACAAAACCCCCTCGTTGCTTGGGCCGGCCACTTTCTTGGCTGCCTTAAATTTCCCCCCTTCATTTCTATCTCATTTTGCTTCATTAGGATCATCAAAAATCCTAAATAAATCCCACAAATTCATAATTAAATCAATACCCATTTTTCTTCAAAGTTAATCTTGCTCGGATATTCATGAAAGACATCATTTTGGAGGATTAAATTTTGGAGTTTGTTGCTAATTTGAGGTATAAAATCCTAACCCTAATTTTTAATTGTTAAGTTAAATTTTTATGCTAGCTTAATTAGATATTAATTTAAGCTTTTAATTCTTGATTTAATTCATTATTCATATTTTTTAAAGAAATTCAAGTTAGGATTAAATCTTGATTAAGTGTTTAATGTTAATTAAAGTGTTAATTTATGATTAGGAAAAGCTTAACCTAGTAGAAAATGATAATTATTGTTAATGAATACTTTGTTTAATTATGAAATATTGCTTACTAGGTTTTTACTAAAACTTATTTTGTAAGTGTTAAAAATATAGAAATGGTTTAGATAGCTTAGTTAAGCTATTATAAGGTGTTTGTAATCGCTAGATATACGTTAGCTTGAAACTTGTGCGAAATATTGCGATAAGTTGTTTACTAGGTTTCGGGGTTTTTCCGACGTGGTTTCAATTGGTCGCTGCGAGATTATATCTATTATATTCCTCGCATTTAGTTGTGTTGTGTTGCGCGATCGGGACGATCGGAGTCTAGACTTGGTGTTTCGTAGTTTAGCGACCCTAGTTAGGGTTTTGACCGATGTCGTGCGCGTTAGATGCGCTAAGTGCGCAGTGTAATTTTCAGGGCGTTATCCTTGCGTTTCTTTGTCTTTTCGTCGATTTAGGATATTTAGCTTATGTGATATGTTTATGAAATTTTAGGTTCGCAGGCGGGGATTTCGGACGCTACGACAAAGGGAAAACAGGTGGTAGGCTTCACTTAGCCAGGAGCGTTGGTGAGTAGATTTAACATCTACAGGGGAATCGCCCGCATGGCGTTATGCGTCTGGGCTAGAAATGACTTGACTTGTCGCATATTCTATTTCATATTTAGAATTTGCGACTACACTTTATTGCTTAGATATTGTTGTGCTTGGACTAGTACCCTTAGGACACTGCACATATTATTAACAATTCATGTTGCACGAGCACTGATTGTATGCCACACACACTTTCAATAATTGCCATGTCACGCACAACCCACTTATAGATATGATATTGTTTGGTTAGGGACATTGAGACATTGATTCATATTTCTTTACGCATGACATATAGCATACCTGTATACCCACATGCTTACATACATGTCTTGACATACTTACATGCTAGTTACCTGTATACCTATAGGGTATTGTACCATTAGTGATAGGTACATACACACATAATAACATAGCTACATGTATACTTTGCATACATATTTCACTTATACCCGGGGGGTATATTACATCATTTCTGATAGGTAGATATCTATATCTTGCTATACTTTTATGTTTACGCATATATCAATTATAGCTACATGTTTACCTTTACTTGATGTTATTTAGAATTGGAGAAAATATGAACCACATGATATTTTATATTAATTTGTTGCAGTTAATTAGCGGCTTTTCCTTATATGCTTACATTTCAGTTTTATGTTGCATATATTATATTCATGGATTTTCGCATTTAGATATGGATTTTTCATGATGTTTTCTGGATTTGGGGACCGTGATAGTTCATGAAATTATGCATTATTTGAAAAAACCCGGCTTCTCTTGATATGATATTTCAGTATCCACCATGAGATTTATTGGTTCTGATATATATATATACCCCATGCGAGAAGTCGGGGGCCGTATGAGGGTATATGGTAGGGCCCGGAGGTACCCCGGGACAAGACGATTGATGGACCTTACCGATTGAGCCTGGCAGGGGAACCATACACTCCGGTGACATTACCAATGACTCGGCGGTTATCATGGGGATACCGATAGGAGTCATGTGCGTATAGATACGTTGAAAGGCGAGGGTCAGAGCTAGGCACTCGAGCTTTCGGTATAGCGTATGATACGTACCTATCAGGGTTCCAGTCTCGGTGACAGCACCTGATAGATCAACATTTCTGTGTCGATGCTTGACACATTGTTTTCATGATATTTTACTCCTAAGTATATATAACAGTGGAATGAGACGCTGTTATATATGCATATATATATATATATATATATATATATATATATATATTAGTGGAATGGGACGCTAATATATATATACATATAAATTCATATACTTCATCATATTTATTCATGCAAATATATCTAGAATATAAGAGATTCACTTGATATTGGATTTAGGACATTTGAGATTACTTGATATTGTACATAAAGGATATATGAGATTCACTTGACTTTGTACATTCAGGATATATGAGATTTATTCGATATTGTACATTAAGGATTTGTGAGACTTATATGATATGAGAGCCATTTTGGGGGCTGATTTGAGGAATTGGGATTTGGATTGTCTTGATGGATTGTGATCCTACCACGATATCAAGATTCCGTGGAAATGACATGTTTCATTCCATACTCCACATTTATTGTTTATGCACTGCTTCATGTATTAGTTGTACCTGATAGAGTACCTTTCATGACTGTTGCATTTACATATCTTTATTTATATGCATTACTTCATGTGTTAGTTATACCTGCTAGAGTACCTTTCATAACTGTTGCATATATACATTTTCATATCATTATTGCATGATTATTGCATACCGATTGTCATATTATTATTGCTTCATGTATTAGTTGCACCTGCTAGTGTACCTTTCATGATTATTACATTCATATGACCTTTTATTGCTATTAATTGCATATGTTAGATTCGTGCTGTATGTGCATACTTGTGATTACCTGCATATGTTATTTACTATTCACGAGTTGGCAACTCACCCCCGTTGTGCCACAGTATTTTGCAGGTGTTCCTCAGGATAGTCAGAGGCAGAGCTATATTCATCTATCTTATCATCTTTTGATGCGGATACCGCATCATCTCACAGTATGCAGTTTGCTTAGGTGGGTTTTGTGGTTATTCGTTTTTGTATTGTATATTCGTTGTATCCTTGTACTCTCCATCTACTATTTTCATATTTGACTTAGAGACTTGGTGAGGACAATATTGTATATTATTTTGTGACTTGGATGTCTTTTATGCAGTTTTACTTATATCGTCTTTTATTTCTTCGCTACGGCGTCGTATATCTGTTGTGGTGGTTGCTTTCCGTCGTTGGGCGTGGATTTGCTCCCGTTGGGGATGCTTTACTTTATATTTATATTGTACCCTTTTTTGGGGTTGGTTTTTACAAAGGAGGTGCTGCCGAAATTTTCAAGAAAATAAATTGGACTTAAAGAATTTATATTTAAGATTTTCAAAAGTTTAAACAATATTTCTTATCTTTTCTTATCTTTTAATGGTTTAGATTTCTGGGTTTTGGTTTTCTTTTACTGCGTTACGACTGTAGACGTTGCGTGGTATTAGGGCCATCACATGCCAATTTCGGGTCGTGACACTCTAAAGAATTAGGCCCATGAGCCCACCAAATGGCCGCGGATCCGCGGCCCAAAAGGCTTTTCTGCCACGGAACCGCGGCCGTGCAATGCACGTGTCGGTGCAGGTGACGGTGCGTTGACTGGGTCTTCTTAGGGTAGATTTGTAAATTTATGAATGGATCAGAATGTAACCTAGGGTTTCCTGTACCTATAAATAGGAGAGCAAAACGCCAATAATTCTTGTGCCTCTTTTTGGGTGCACTTTTGAGATGTCTCTTTTAATTTCTAGATCTTAGATTTTCAATTCCATATAATCTGTCAAAGCGTGCATCAATAAAGAAGTAAGTTTTTTTCTCTTGAATTTCTTTTCTGCCCTATTTATAAATTTTTTATCTGCCGTAGTTATAAATTTTTTATCTGCCATAATTATAAATTTTTTATCTGCCATAGTTGTTAAATTAAAATTATAAAAATGAACTCTTTTATCAATTCCCTAATGAGTGAGTAGTTCCTCACTTGTTAGGGTTAGGTTTGGGAAGGTTTGAGAGATGAAAATCTCACTCCTTTCTTGCCCATTCAACATTTTAAATAGGACTTTATGCATACATACACACACCGCTCACTACGGCACCCTATCCCACGAGATAGCGGTGATACCATAGTTAAAAACCGGTTGTGTATGCTTTCCATGGAGGTTAGGGTAAGAGTTAAGAAAAGACGGACAAGGACCTAAGGAAGAAACCTAGTTTCTTCCCGATCGTTCTAATCCCCTTCGTTAACTATTACCCTAACACCTAAAAGTTCTTAATTAGGGCAAAGAAAGCGGTGAGAATAATTGATTTTCCAAACTAACCTAATCCTAACCCTAGCAAACTTTTTATAAACTTTTATCTCATTCTTAAATCTTAAAATAAAATCCAAATCTTTTGGATTTAATTCGTTAAAATATAAAGAAAAGGAATCCATCTCCCCGTGGACCGACCCGTACTCAACCGGTTAGCTACCAAGTGACACCGTTCTTGATTGCGGTTAACTATTCTTCGATTTATCTTTTAAAAGCGCACGCACGCAAAATCTCAACAATCAAATGGCGCTGTTGCCGGAGAGACGGTAATCTCTTTCTTTGTGTAATTTTGGGTTAAAAAAATAAAATAAAAATAAAAAATAAAAAAATTTAAAAATTATAAAAATTGAAAATTTTTAAAACAAAATAAAAATAAAAATAAAAATAAATTCATCTTGTTCTTTTTGAGAGGTATTGTGTGAATCGTGCAGGATCGAAGAGACGGACAGATTCAGATCTGGAAAATCCCAGTAAACAAATCAAGAAACAGAGAATCTGAACAAACAGAGGAGAATCCAAACAACACAGAGAAATATTTTGGAGATCCAAACCATCTTAACCACCGCGGAACCGGTGCGGATTCAAGCGTTTGACCGCGGAACCGCGGTCAACTGCTGAGGTTAGCATCCCAAAATTCTCTGTAAGTATTTTTGTCCTCTCTTCTACCCTCTGAACTCCACTGAAAATTTTTCCTGCAGGGTTCTTTGCGCAAAATTCTTTCTCCTCTCCAATAAATTGTTTTTGTGCAGGATTCTTTGCGCTGCAAAATATAAAAAAATTTTTGAAAGTGTTTTAGATTTTTGGTATGTTAATTGCTTTGCATATTTAAAACGGACTTTTAAGGGGCTATAACACCAATCAAGATTGGGTGGGGATTTCATTACCCTTCTTAGGATCCCAAAAATCACAAAAAGTATTTGCATCAACCTTCGAGTTAATAAAAAATATTAGACTCAGCCAATAAGGACTGTCGCGCTCAATAGGACAAAGGAAAAGTTGTAGGCATCGGTCGTTTATCTAAACCGGACTTTGTGGTGTCTAGGCTAGACAAGTAGGAAAGGTAATTTTAAAAGGCCTGTCTCATGGTGATTTATGAGCGGATCCCTCATTTCTTTACTTGTGCTTATCTGGCCACAATTGGCGGTGAAGAGGCGATTTGAGTATCTCACAACTTGCCCTTTGGAACAGTTAAGAGCAGTCTAGTTGACTTAGGAGACCCTAGCTCTAGACTTGATTGTGCATGCTTATATTGTGACTGTTTGAAAGTGTGTAGTAGTCCGTAAAAATTTTGCAAAAACTCTTTCTAAAAAAAAACACTTTCAAAAATTTCAAAAACACAAAATCAAACAATTTCTAAAATAAAAAATTTAAAAAGTTTTTTTTGTAAAAAAAATATTAAATATAAAAAAAAATCATCACATTCTTTTTCTTCTCTTTTCTTACATCATGAGTACCCCACCTCCCAAAACTCTTGCCGAATTTTGGTACCCTCATCCAAACATTGCTTCCTACACGCATTGTTTTGGTCGAATTACGGATGACCCCTCCATACCCAAAATTTCTTTGAAAGATCGAATAGAAGTGTCTAGGAGAAACAATTGGACTCCGCAATCCACTTTGTATCAACCGTTTCAAACTTCACCACCTTCTTACGTTGATACCCCTTTTGAGAGTCCGGAGCTAACTCCGAAACCCATGTCTATTGCTGAACATATTGAACAATTTCATAGCTGATCTTTCACTCCTTTCAACACTTCCAGTTCTTGGGATCAACAAGTCCATTCACCTTTTTATCCAAATTTTGATCCTACTCCTGTCCAACCATTCAATTCCTATCAGTCCTACCCGACTTTCGCACCTTCCCTAGACATTGCTTCTACACAGCCATTTGGGAGTTTCCAGAATCCAAACAATTTTGAATCTTTTACTGAAACCCCTTCACAACCCATGTCTAGTCTGGAACAGTCGTTGGAAGGTTATATTGTAGCGACAAACCAACAGATAAAGAATTTGGATGCGTCCATTGCCGCCCTATTACAACCTAGTGACCCGGTAGCTAGTTTCCAACTAGCTCCAAAAATTCCAATGCATGATGAGGCGGTTGGACAGATCGAGAATTTGAGTGGAGAGAGTGAGTTATACACCCTTCCAAATCAAACCTACCCATCCCCAATTGAATCCCACAACTCCGGTTTTGAAAGTCTATCAAGTGTCCCAAATGATTCACCAGTTGAAAATAAAACGTTTAATGAGTTGTGCGACTTTGTAGTGCTTGATTTGCCAGATTGTGAAGGGTCTCTTTCGAGTGAACCCACACCCAATCCTTTTGACCTCTACACCTCCACTCTAGAACCTGAATTGATAAATATACATGCTTTTGAGGAGGTGTCTAAAAAAATTGATTTTCACTTGATTGAGGATATCGACGCTGGGAATATTTTGGATGATGAACCTGCAGATTTGACTAAATTTTTCTCTCCAATTCATCATCCCGAGTCATTAAATGTTTTTCCCAAACTTCATATGCGTCTTGAATTTGATGAGAATTGCATGGATAAGCTAAATTTTGAGGAGAGTATTGAGGAGAGTATTGAGGATAGTATTGAGGATGAACCAGTTTTGTTTGATGAGTCGAATTTTCCAATTCATCCTCCTGAACCTTTAACTGTGACCCTTCCTAAATCACCCCCCTTCGTCCTTTCCATCGTTCCGACCGCGCAAGAGACCATATCGCTTTCAATTCCAATGTCTGGTTTACCAAGTTCGACGTACCCATGTTTGCTCACGAATCTTGAGGGATTTGACCTCATTTCTCAGTGGGTTGATAAATTAGCACAATCGCTTTTTACACATCGGTCATTACAAAATGTGCTAATTTATACACTCCATCTCCACCCTCAAGTTCGTATTAAACTTCTTTCTCCCACTTTCTCTGGTTCTTCTTCTAATCTTCCTTTAATGATACCGAGTGTTAATAAATCACAATCCGATATTTTGAGTTCGATAATTCTAGAAAAACAACTTGATTTAGACTCTTTTGAAAATAAGGTAAATGAGCCTTATGATTATCCTACCTTCATAATTTTTGAAAAATTAAGTGTGTTGAATTCTGGCGCAATACTTATTTACATTGAGACGTTCAATCGAACCTTCGATGAAACTTTTGAAGATATTTTCGCCGACGAACTAGCATTCCTAAATGACATGGATTTTGTGATTAATTAACCTCCACCTGAAGAAGTCGAACCACCACCATTTCTTTTTCCCTTCAGCCATTCTTCTCCTCCACCGAGACCGTATACTGCTTCTATCCCCACATGGTCTCGTGTGTTTCTCATTTCTTTTCTCTACACTCCATTCTTTCACCAACCACACCATTATAACGATAAATTTTTTGAATGGTTGGTGCTAACCTTTGGCTTGTGTAAGGCCTTATATAGCTTGATACTGTGTTTTTTCCCCCCCTAACTCTGAATTTTAACGATTAAACAATGGAAATACTGTTTCATTTAAGTTTGGGGGGGCCTTTTTGTGTATATATATTTTGTTTTCTTTTTCTGTTAATAATTAAAAAAAAACATGGGAGTGCCGACAATTTTGACCCTCTTGGTGTAGCCTGACAGTGAGGACACTGTCAAGTTTAAGTTTGGGGGTGTGCTCGGTAAGCTTTCGTCCTTTGCATTCATTTGTATATTTTTGCATTTTCATACTTATTTTAAAACCCATAAAAATTGAAAAATTATAAAAATTGAAAAATTCAATTTTGGCCATAATTGACTTGAGTTTGACAAGACGGTTAACTAGCTAGGAAAAACTAGATCCAAAACTTAGTAAATTAAAACCCCTAAAAATAACCTTTCTTAAAATTTAACGGTAGAAAATATATGTCTTTGTAGTTTACTTAGAAATAGACAAATTTTGAGTTCACTTCTTGGGCTAAGTCAAAATAAGGGAAGAGTATTGAAATTTTTATTAAAGTGTAAGTCTGAAAAATAATCCCTAAGCTTAAGTTTAAATTCTGAAAATATATACCCTACAACTTGGACAAACACGAACCTTGAAACTTGGAATAGTAAAGGAGGCCTTGAAATGCTCTTGTCTAAAATCCTTAGTATGAAGGAAAATAAAATTATAAATGTGAATAAAGAGATAAAAAAAAAATTAACACTGGTTTTGTAATTACTTAAGGCTGCGTAAAAAATATATATATAGCGAGGGTGTTTTATCACCTAGTGCCTTAGACCAACTGGTTTGGGAGTCACTGCTAAAAACCTTAGGTATTACAAGACGAGGAATTACGCCTTAATGCGCAAACACATTTTGTAATCGGTCGTTAGTACCTTAAGAAGTATTAACGGTCGCATGAAGGATGTGTGAGCAATTTCATCTAAAATTCACAAACTAAAAGTACTTTGGACGATGGACAAGAGTATAAGAGCTTGAATTGAATTTCCAAGTGTAGGGGTGATACATACACACACGTAGGGGTATATGATTGGGGTTTGGATGAAATATAGGAATGAAAAATAGGACTTATATTTTTAGTAGAGATGATAAAAATTCCTAAGTTGAGATGGAATCTTAGAAGGAAAACTCAAAAGATGCTGAAAGCTAAATAAATTTACAGAATATATACGATCTTAAGTTAAATGAAAAGGAAGCGTGAAAAATATGGGTTGATGATTTCTGAATTGAAGATAATAGAATTTCTTGTTAGAACACCGAATTGAAGAATGAAAGTCAATAGGCCAAATTGATCGGATTTTGTGGGTAGTATCCGCTGAAAACCTTCAGGAGACAACACTCCTCCTACTAAGAACACCTAGAGGTTTAACGACTTGTTGCACGAGCTCAATGCAATCGCGTTTCCCTGCGAAAGTGAGGTTAGGATTTTGTTGAGAATAAAAATGGCTTTGCTCGGGACGAGCAAAAGATAAGTTTGGGGGTATTTGTTCATATCAGAATTTTGCATTATTATATTCCCCATTCTTAATCATATTACAAATAAATAGGTGCTTTTGATACATGTCTGCTAAATAGTTTTAAGTTACAGGTTCTCAGAACAAATACAATGAAAATGGTGAAAATACGCTATAAATGTGAGACTACGACCAATAAATAGATGAATCTGTATGATGCCGCCTACCAGTTTAAGGAACAAGTGAAGATCAATGAACAGTTCAATTGCACAAGGTACGAAGGCAACACAAAGATTCAAGACTTCAACACGAAGCGAACGGTAAAAAGTCCACAACATTCTGCACTGGGAAATCTGGAAAAAACTAGAAGACATTCTGAAGAACCAAGTGAAGAAAATAGAAGATAAAGGCAACTTGAAGAAACCCTAAAGAATTGGGCCCATGAGCCCACCAAATGGCCGCGGATCCGCGGCCAAAAAGGCCTTTCTGCCGCGGAACCGCGGCCGTGCAATGCACGTGTCGGTGCAGGTGACGGTGCGTTGATCGGGTCTTCTTAGGGTAGATTTGTAAATTTATGAATGGATCAGAATGTAACCTAGGGTTTCCTGTACCTATAAATAGGAGAGCAAAAGGCCAATAATTCTTGTGCCTCTTTTTGGGTGCCTCTTTTGAGACGCCTCTTTTAATTTCTAGATCTTAGATTTTCAATTCCATGTAATCTGTCAAAGAGTGCATCAATAAAGAAGTAATTTTTTTTATCTTGAATTTCTTTTCTGCCCTAGTTATAATTTTTTTATCTGCCGTAGTTATAAATTTTTTATCTGCCATAGTTATAAATTTTTTATCTGCCGTAGTTGTTAAATTAAAATCATAAAAATGAACTCTTTTATCAATTCCCTAATGAGTGAGTAGTTCCTCACTTGTTAGGGTTAGGTTTGGGAAGGTTTGAGAGATGAAAATCTCTCACCCCTTTCTTGCCCATTCAACATTTTAAATAGGACTTTATGCATACATACACACACCGCTCACTACGGCACCATATCCCACGAGGTAGCGGTGATACCATAGTTAAAGACCGGTTGTGTATGTTTTCCATGGAGCTTAGGGTAAGAGTTAAGAAAGGACGGATAAGGACCTAGAGGAAGAAACCTAGTTTCTTCCCGATGGTGCTAATCCCCTTTGTTAACTATTACCTTAACACTTAAAAGTTCTTAATTAGGGCAAAGAAAGTGGTAAGAATAATTGATTTTCCAAACTAACCTAATCTTAACCCTAGCAAGCTTTTTATAAACTTTTATCTCATTCTTAGATCTTAAAATAAAACACAAAATCTTTTGGATTTAACTCGTTAAAATATAAAGAAAAGGACTCCATCTCCCTATGGACCGACCCGTACTCATCTGGCTAGCTACCAAGCGACACCGTTCTTGATTGCGGTTAACTATTCTTTGATTTATCTTTTAAAAGCGCACGCACGCAAAATCTCAACAATCAGTAGCTCGCCTACCCCACAACGCCAGGGATCTAAGCCCTCACTAAGAGGCAACCGAACAGCTTCACTGCTTGGTTCATCCTTGGCAGGTCTCCCACGGCCCCCACAACGCCAGGGATCGAAGCCCTCACCAAGAGGCAGCCCCACAGCCCCCTGCTCGGCTATCCCTGGCTGGTAGCTTCCCTACCCCATAACACCAGGGATCGAAGCCCTCACCAAGAAGCAGCCCTGCAGCTACTCTGCTCGGCTATCCCTGGTTGGTAGCTTCCCTACCCCACAACGTCAGGGATCGAAGCCCTCACCAAGAGGCAGCCCTGCAGCTACCCTGCTCGGCTATCCTTGGCTGGTAGCTTCTCTACCCCACAACGCCAGGGATCGAAGCCCTCACAAAGAGACAGCCCTGCAGATACCCTGCTCGGCTATCCCTGGCTGGTAGCTTCCCTACCCCACAACGCCAGGGATCGAAGCCCTCACAAAGAGGCAGCCCTGCAGCTACCCTGCTCGGCTATCCCTGGCTGGTAGCTTCCCTACCCCACAACGCCAGGGATCGATGCCCTCGCCAAGAGGCAGCCCTGCAGCTACCCTACTCGGCTATCCCTGGCTCGTAGCTTCCCTACCCCACAACGCCAGGGATCAAAGCCCTTGCCAAGAGGCACCGGGCAGCAATTCTGCTCGGCCATCCTTAAGGACAAAAAGCCCTCGCTAAGAGACACCGGGCAGTAACCCTGCACGGCCATCCTTAGTAGGCCACTTACAGCTCCTCCCGCGCTAAGGATGAAAAGCCCTCGAAAAGAGGCAACCGGGCCCGCCCTTGCTCGGTTATCCCTGGCTGGTAGCGCCCTACCCCAATAAATCAGGGATCAAAGCCCTCGCCAATAGGCAACCGGGCCCTCCCTTGCTCGGTTATCCCTGGCTGGTAGCTCCCTACCAAACCAGGGATCAAAGCCCTCGCCAAGAGGCACCGGGCAGTAACCCTACTCAGCCCGTCCTTAAGGATTAAAGCCCTCGCAAGAAGCAACCGGGCCCGCCCTTGCTCGGTTATCCCTGGCTAGTAGCTCCCTACCCCAACAAACCAGGGATCAAAGCCCCCGCCAAGAGGCACCGAGCAGCTGCCCTGCTCGGCACCGTCCTTAGTAGGCCCCTTACGGCCCCTCCCGCGCTAAGAATCAAAGCCCTCGCAAGAGGCAACTGGGCCCGCCCTTGCTCGGTTATCTCCGGCTGGTAGCTCCCTACCCCAACACACCAAGGATCAAAGCCCTCGCCAAGAGACACCGAGCAGCTACCCTGCTCAGCACCGTCCTTAGCAGGACTCTTATGGCCCCCCTGCGGTAAGGATCAAAAGCCCTCGAAAGAGGCAACCAGGCCTGCCCTTGCTCGGTTATCCCTGGCTGGTAGCTCCCTACCCCAACACACCAGGGATCAAAGCTCTCTCCAAGAGGCACCGAGCAGCTACCCTACTCGGCCATCCCCCGCTGGAAATTCAATACCTTAAAACTCCAAGGAATCGAATCCCTCGCCTAGAGGCGCCAGGCAGCTACCCTGCTCGGTCGATCATCAGCATGCCTCTCCAAGCTTCTCAAGCTAAGGAACATAACCTCACCAAGAGGCATCCGGTTCTACGTCTAAGCAATCTCCACCTCGACTTCGGGGCCATGGAGAAACCGTCTTTGCACCGGTCTTTGCACACTCGGCAAACGAATAGATTCAACTCGATGTGTGATCGCTAGACAAAGAACCGACATAAAACGAAGGCAGCGTTGCGCAAATACGAGTGCTTACCGACAAAGGAAAATATGAGCGCAAACACTACTGCAAAAACAAAAATCTTTATTCACAAAGTCAAAGCTTTTACAAGGGTACTGTGGGCTCCCTAGCTTAACAAAAATGCCCGAAGGCCTACAAAATACCCGACGCAACAAAAAGAAGAAAGAAAACAACAAAAGGGGTTTGGCCACAGGCCCCGCCTAGACGTCGCCTCCCTCATCACCATCGGCTGGAGGAATGACCACCGAATGTGGGGCCTGAGCACGGAGCTCACCGTCGGCAAACTCCGGAAACTGTTCCTTGACGGCATCAAGAGCTTTGTTCCATGCGATGGCGGAGGTCTCGCCGAGGACGACGTAGAACTGGTCCGACTCCTTGTAATCAACCACGGCCTTTCTAGCCCGAGTCTGGGCGACTTCCGCCGCCTGAAGCGCCACCTCGGCATCCCGCCTGCTGGCATCCCTCGCCCTCTTCATGGCTGCAAAGCGATCGGCTAATTCCATCAACTTCGCCTCGACAGGTCGGTGGGACTCACTTAGGCGGCGGTAAGACTCCCAGCACTTCGAGACGGCGAGCCCCGTGGCGGCCGATCGGGCTTCAAGGACAGCCATCCTTTCCCACTCCAGACTGTAACAACCTAGTTCATTTATACCAATTCCAGTTCTCGTATTTTCTTAATTGTGGTATTTTTCCTGATTTATCGTGTTTTGGGTATGAATAGTATTTTATATTTTACATTGCATTCGACCCGACCCGCTTGTTTGAAACTTGTTTGATTCATATTTATGAATTACGTTGACTTGTTACATAGACATGTGCATTTCATGTATACTGCATACTGGCATTTCATCTGGCATTGCATCTTTTACCATATAATATTTTAAGTCACAGAAAATATTTTAAAATTACATAACATGGCTTGCATGATACCCCAGTCTAGTTTTTGACTAATAATAAAATAAACATGGCTTCTTTTGCGGGGCTGCCTTTAAGCAACCAAAAGAGACCTTCAATTAGCAAAAAGCTAACCCCGTGGTAGCATTCGTGCATCTTGTTCTCGTCCCGTTCAGTGAAACGGACGTGTTTGGATGGCTGCGCGCACGTACGTGCATCCGTTCTTGGGGGTATGCATTTTCGTTACCTGAGCATTCATTTTGAATTTTGAAAGTCGCATATATTTTTCATATTTTAAATTTGAAATTTTAGATCCGACCCGGGCGCGTTTTGCAATATTTTTGTATCCCACCTAAATTAAAATTTATTTAATATTTATTTTAAGTTTTTACATTTAAAATCTCGTTAACTGATAATGTTTTTTAACAAACAAATCTTTTATAAAAATTAAAATCAAAACCATTTACCAACCCCAGCTCTCTCTCTTTCCTTTCCCTGTGACCCCACACAAATCTCTTTCTTTCTTCTTCTCTTTCTCTCTCTCACCCGCGCTATCTCTTTCTCTCTCTCCCTCACAAAAATCCAAGTTTATATCTCCTAACTGTTCATTCTCTCTCTCTCTCCTCTCGCTCTCTCTATCTCTCTCTTCCTTCTCTCTCCTCTCGCCCCTCTCTCTCTCCTATCGCAACTACTGTGCGTTCCTCGATTGTGGTCACTTCCCTGAGCATGTGGTCATATCCCTCCTAGATTTTCTCTTCTTTCTTTTTTAAGCCCGACCCTCCACGATGAGAACCCATGAAAACTTAGCCTCCTCCTCAACCCTAACCCTAACTTCATCACAACTCCCCTCAACCGAGCCTCCCCCTCCTCCTCGTCACCTGTCCCTCTTCTCCTTCTCTCTTCCCTTCAACCCATTCCTTCTCCCGAGCCCACTGCAACCAACCCCACACCTCCGACCTCGCCTGCACTCACGTTGCCACTCACCGCCGATCACCATCCCGACCTCACCTCACTCTCCTCCTCTCCCTCTCCTCTGTGCTTCTCCCTCACCATTATCCCTGCACACCAAGAACACCCCAGACAGCAAAACCAAGCCTTAACCTTAGCAACCACTATCTCATCACCGGAGCTCCGTTCATCACCGTCAACATCACCACCCCTCTCTGCAAACCCAGTAAGCAATCCCGCTTCATCTCATTCTTCTTCTTCCTCTTTCTTTTCTTCTCTTTCTTTCTTTCTTTTCTTTTCTTTTCTTTTCTTTTCTTTTCTTTAATTCTTGATTTCTGTAGATCGCCGGAGCCGGACGTGATGCTGACGATCCAGACGATCCAGACGACGTACCTGACCTGCGTGATCACCCTCATGCGTTATTTGGACCCATTCTGTATATCGTGCATGCGTCGCGACATTTCGCCGACGTAGGACGTTCCGTACACATCCGTTCTCGTTCCGTCTAGGCAAGTTAATCTTGCTACATGCTATATAACTCATTATATGCTTATTTAAATAAATATCATACCTGTATTTTAAATTTAGTATCCCATGTTTCATATTATAGCTTTTCAATGTTCCGTTTGCATCCATTTCAGATCTAGGTCATGAAAACTTATCTTGTTACATACTAGATTACAATATACTGCATCCATATCAACATTTACATCACATATTGCTTAGTTGTACATCCCACAATACTATTTTACAGCTTTACTATTTTTCGGATACCCGTTGCATCCATCTCATTTAAAATATATATAATTGCATCCATAGATCACATTAATACATAATACTGTGATATTAACACCCCATGCCTAATAAAGTACATCCTAATTAGTATTGGAACTATAAGTGTAACCCTAATCGATAATTGTGCATCCATATCTTTGAATTTGTAACTATTTTGCATATCATATCACATTATTCCATTTTATTGTTATATTAGTACCCCATACTTGATTTTGTGTACCCATACTTATTACAGTTTGATTATGAGCACCCACTCGACACTTGTGCACTACCTGACATGACCTGATACACTACAACTGACATGACTTGATACCTGTGCACTACTTGACATGACTTGACAATTGTACACCACCTGACATGACCTGATGTACCACAGCGTGACATATTACCTGATCTTCTTATTAATGCCGACAATCTTGACCTATTGTCCCTACAGACATTTCCTATTGTTTATACGGACAAACATGTACCTGCTTGATCCTGTGTTGGCATTAGTCTCAGATTTATCAATACCTGACTTACACACATAACCTTGGGGGTATGGGGAAATCAAGAATGTATCCGAACGTAACTCAAAGGGTTATTACATCTTGTTACCGTGGTCCCGTGGGGTTGAACGGGATATAGACTCACAGTCTATTACATCGTGTTACCGTGGTCCCGTGGGGTTGAGCGGGACATAGACTTACAGTCTATCATATCTTATTACCGTGGTCCCGTGGGGTTGAACGAGGCATAGACCGATGGGTTACGATGAGGATTATATTAATTGATTTCGAATGACTTTAGAGTAGATAACCCTATAGCACAGTTTAGATTACTCACTGCACTTCACCTGTTTATATCCTGTTCACTGATCTATATTCATGTTACGTTTTACTTGTTACTGAGGACTTGTTACTGTTCATACTTCATGCCTGCATATATTTCATTATATCCTGCTTGCCTTGAATTATTGATATTATGACGCACTGACGTCTAGGTTTTGCATGGCCCAGATCCCTTGTCCTTATCGCAGGCTGTCCAGGAGTACTTTGATCAACAGGCCGAGCGGTGATGACCTGTTATTAGTTTAGTTTAGTTTCCTTTCAGTATTTTCATTCCTGATATGAGCCCGCATTATGGGACGTACATTCCAGTTATTATTGTATTGGATCTTTTGCTTCCGCATTATTTTATTCTTGACTCGTTATTCTGGCTTATGGACATGTATTAGATAGTTGTTTATTATTGTTTTTGATATCTCTACAGCCGTAATGTGACTGTGGAGGGATATTTCCTATCCACAGGTAGCTTGGTTGGCTCTGTCACGTACCTATCTTAGCGCACTCTGGGAAGCGGGGCGTGACAGGGTTTGTTTGGTATCAGAGCCATAGGATCTAGGTTAATCGGGTTTGATTCTTTTTATAGTTGGGTATTGGACCCAATACACGAATCAGAATACTCGTGATTAGGAACATGTCCTGCCACTTACCATCTTGCCATTTTTTGAATCTTAACTTCCTCCTGATTCTTACCTTGACGATATACAAACCTCTTTGCATCTCGACTTGAAACTTTGGTTTCCTATTGTTTATCTCTAGAATTTAGGCGACTTGGGTGGAGTTATGTGATTGTAACTATGTACCGCGGCATGGTTACAATGCGGTACTCTATTTAAGTAACTTGGAGTTCTAGTCTTGATTCATATCCTTGATCTAAATTTTGAATCTGTTATCATACTAATCCTTTCGGTGTTTTGGTTTCAGGAACATGGCAGACAGAAATCTGAAAACCTACCAGAGGCGTGTTAATGAAGCCGCTTTTCTTGGAGTAATTCGTGGGATGCTGGAGAACCAGAAACGGCAGACCGAGCTGAACCAGCAGCAAGCTGAAGCTTTTCAGGAAGGTTTGCAGACCGTCTAGCAGTCCGTAAACAATATTGTGGCCAAACCAGTTGATCGTGTGGGTACCGTGGCGGATTTCAGGAGACTTGGTCCGTCCATCTTTACTGGTCTGGAAGAGCCGTTGCCAGTGGAGCAGTGGCTGGTTGATACGGAGAATTTGCTCGTTGCGGCACAGATCCCAGAGGACAAGAGAGTGGATGTGGTACGCATCCAATTAGTGGACTATGCCCGTGAATGGTGGCTTATGGAAGAGACCCGCTTGCCCAAGCCGATCAGTTGGGCGGATTTTTCAAAGAGTTTCTTGGGGAAGTTCTTCCCGCATACTGCAGGGAGGAAATGGAAGAAAAGTTTATCAGTTTGAAGCAGAACGGCGTATCCATGGATGTACATGCGGCTGAGTGGACACGGCTCAGTAGATTCGCTGGACCTTCGGTTGCCAACGATGCTGATAGGGCAAGGAGTTTCATGCGCAGTTTGGACGTGGAAATCCATAGGCACATCATATCTCTGGGATTGACCACTTTCTCGCAAGTGCTTACAGCGGCCCGAGAGTAGCAGAGCCTATCTATGAAGACTGGGGGTACGCAGCAACAAGCAGTGGCAGTACGGAAGCCAGCGTTTACACCAAACCGAGCGCATACATGCAGAGGTATTCCGGTGAATAGACGCGGTGTTGTACCTATGAAGAAGCCTGTCGCAACCGTGCAGAAAGGAAGAACAGTGTGCGACTACTACCAACGATCGGGACACTTATGGAAGGATTGTCGAAGAAGACTTGGACTTTGCCTTGTTTGTGGATCGACTGATCATAGCATTGATACTTGTCCGTCGAAGCTTCGATTGAAGGATGATGTTCAGAGACCACCGCAGAAGCAGTTTCAGAGGCAGAAGCAGTTGACTCAGGGACCCAATCAAGCTCGAGCATTTACCCTGACGGCTGAGGAAGCTAAGGCTTCAAAGGAAGTTGTTTCAGGTATTCTACTTGTTCATGGTTTTCCTGCATTAGCGTTATTCGATTCTGGTGCATCCCATTGTTTTATGTCGTCCAAGTTTATTGCTACACACTCGATTCCTTGCACGAACTTATCTAGTTGTTGGGACATTCACACTGGGAATGGGAAGATCATAGCTAGTAGAGAATGTAAGGATTGTTCAGTTGTTATTTGCGGACGAGAGTTATTTGCAGATTTCTTGGTGATTGATACCGGCAGCTATGAAGTCGTCTTGGGAATGGATTTTCTCGGCACTTACCATGCTCACATTGATTGTAGGGCAAAGAAAGTAATTTTTCAGATTCCCGGACACCCGGAGTTTATCTTTACTGGAGGAAGCAGTTCTGTCGGGCCAGTCGAGTTTAGGGCTAGGCCGACAAATAATGTCCTTTCGTCTATGGAAGTTGATAAGGAAGAAGCACCAGCGGTAGTTCGAGATTTCATGGAAGTGTTCGAAGACATCTCGGGTTTACCGCCAAAACAAGATGTGGAGTTCGCGATCGATCTTATTCCTGGTGCAGTGCCAATCTCTAAGGCCTACTATCCAATGGCACCAGTGGAGTTGGAAGAAGTCAAGAAGTAGGTTACCGAATTACTTGAGAAGGGTTGGATTCACAACAACGATTTACCTTGGGGAGCTCCAGTTCTTCTAGTCAAGAAGAAAGATGGCACAAGGAGGATGTGCATCGATTATCGAGAATTAAACAGAGTGACTATTAAGAACAAGTACCCGATCCCTCGCATTGGCGAATTATTCGAGCAGCTTAGTGGAGCGAGGGTATTCTCGAAACTAGATTTGCGATCCGGATATCATCAGGTCCGAGTTAAATCAGAAGATATTTGCAAGACGGCGTTCCAAACTCGGTATGGATATTACGAGTATTTAGTGATGCCCTTCGGAGTAACGAATGCACCAACGATATTTATGGACTTGATGAACCGAATTTTTTCACCATTCTTGGACCAATTTATAGTGGTGTTCATTGATGATATTTTGGTCTACTCAAAGAGCATAGAAGAGCATGCGGAACACTTGAAGATCGCACTGCAGATATTGAGGCAAGAAAGATTGTATGCAAAGATGAGCAAGTACGAGTTTTGGCTTGAAGAAGTGATGTTTTTGGGGCATGTCGTATCCGGAGATGGAATCGCCATTGATCCCAAAAAGATTGCAGCAGTTCAAGATTGGCCGATTCTGAAGAACGTTGCAGAGATCAGAAGTTTTCTTGGACTTGCAGGTTACTACAGAAGGCTCGTGGAGAATTTTGGTCGTTTGGCTGAGCCTCTGACCAAGCTTACGCGCAAGGAAGTACCATTTGTGTGGACGGATAAGTGTGCGTCAGCTTTTGAGGTGTTGAAGCAGAGACTGATAACCGCTCCTATTTTAACCGTGCCAGACAGTTCTGGAGGATTGGTGATTCACAGCGACGCATCTGGGAAAGGATTGGGATGTGTTTTGATGCAGCATGGGAAAGTTATATCTTACGCATCGAGACAGTTGAAGACCCATGAGAAGAATTACCCAACCCATGATTTGGAGCTAGCAGCTGTGATTTTCGCTTTGAAGATTTGGAGACACTACTTATTGGGCGAAAGGGTCGAAGTATTCACTGATCACAAAAGCTTGAAGTATGTGTACAAACAGAAGGAGCTTAATATGAGGCAGCGTAGATGGTTGGAGCTGATGGCTGACTATGATCTTGATCTTAAGTACCATTCGGGGAAAGTTAATGTTGTGCCGGATGCGCTTAGTCGGTTGCCGGCAATTCAGATGTTGACTGCACAAAAGGAACACATTGAAGACTTTCGAAGATTCGATTTGGAGGTTGTGCTACCGCATTCTTCGGGACAGTTGATGTAACTGCAAGTACAGTCGTCGTTGATCCAGAATATTAAAGCAGCGTAGTTACAGGACCCTAAATTGCAAAAGTTTCGAGAACAGGTTGAAGCTGGACTGCGAACGGACTTGTTGATTCATGAAGATAGTTCGTTGTGATATGGTAGCCGTTTGTGTGTGCCAAAAAGAGATATTCACGAAGAAGTTATGAAGGAGACACACAGTTCCTCATATTCCGTACATCCGGGAGGCACGAAGATGTACCGAGATCTACGACAGCATTTCTGGTGGGAAGGCATGAAACGGGAGATTGCCCGCTTTGTAGCGAACTGCTTGGTGTGTCAGCAAGTTAAGGCTGAACATCAAAGGGTTGCTGGTTTATTGCAACCACTTCCGATTCCTCAATGGAAGTGGGAACATATAACCATGGACTTCGTGACAGCTTTACCGCGGAGTCCAAAGGGCAACAATGCAGTTTGGGTGATTGTTGATCGATTGACCAAGGCAGCTCATTTCATACCATTTCGAATTGGTCAATCAACGGAAACGTTAGCAGAACGGTACATGCAGGAGATTTTAAGATTGCATGGAGTACCGGTGAGCATTGTGTTCGACCGTGACACCCGTTCTTATCACACTTCTGGAGGAGCTTACAGGAAAGTTTGGGGACTCGATTGAAGTTTAGCACCAGCTTATCATCCTCAGACAGATGGCCAGTCGGAGAGAACGATCCAAACTCTTGAAGACATGTTGAGAGCTTGCATGTTAGACTTCAAGGGTTCATGGGAGGATCATTTACACTTGGTGGAGTTTTCTTATAATAAAAGTTTTCAGGCGACTATTCAGATGGCTCAATTCGAAACATTATATAGTCGCAAGTGTCGTTCACCTGTCTGTAGGGACGATGTTGGAGAACGAAGATTGTTGGGACCGGATTTGATCGTGCAAACAGTGGAGATAGTTAACACTATCCGGAATCATATGAAGGCAGCACAAGATCGGCAGAAGAGTTGGGCCGATACATCGAGAAGACCTCTAGAGTTCACGGTTGGTGATCTTGAAGATATCACCGACTAGAGGAGTGATTCGTTTTGGGAGTCGAGGCAAGCTTAGTCCTCGATTTGTTGGGCCTTTCGAGATTTTGGAACGTGTTGGAGAAGTGGCGTATCGATTGGCTTTACCGCAATCTTTGGTGAATGTTCATGACGTGTTTCATGTATCTCAATTCCGTAAGTATGTTCGAGATGAAACACACGTGCTGGATCATTCGGAGCTGACTGTACGAGAAGATTTAACCTTTGAGGAACGACCGATGTCGATTGTGGATCGAAGGGAAAATGTTCTTAAGAACAAGGTTATCCCTCTCGTACTTGTTTCTTGGGGAAATCGCTCGCATGGAGAATCAACTTGGGAACGAGAAGATGAAATCCGACAGAAGTTTCCACATCTATTCTTGTAGTTTCTTGATTGTTTATACTTTCTTGTTCTTGGAATTTCGAGGACGAAATTCTTTTTGTAGTTGGGTATAATGTAACAACCTAGTTCATTTATACCAATTCCAGTTCTCGTATTTTCTTAATTGTGGTATTTTTCCTGATTTATCGTGTTTTGGGAACGAATAGTATTTTACATTTTATATTGCATTCGACCCGACCCGCTTGCTTGAAACTTGTTTGATTCATATTTATGAATTACCTTGACTTGTTACATAGACATGTGCATTTCATGTATACTGCATACTGGCATTTCATCTATACTGCATACTGGCATTTCATCTGGCATTGCATCTTTTGCCATATAACATTTTAAGTCACAGAAAATATTTTAAAATTACATAACATGGCTTGCATGATACCCCATGCCCCGTGGTAGCATCCGCGCATTTTGTTCTCGTCCTGTTCAGTGAAACGGACGTGTTTGGATGGCTGCGCGCACGTACGTGCATCCGTTCTTGGGGGTATGCATTTTCGTTGGCTGAGCATTCATTTTGAATTTCGAAAGTCGCATATATTTTTCATATTTTAAATTTGAAATTTTAAACCCGACCCAGGCGTGTTTTGAAATATTTTTGTATCCCGCCTAAATTCAAATTTATTTAATATTTATTTTAAGTTTTTACATTTAAAATCTCGTTAACTGATAATATTTTTTAACAAACAAATCTTTTATAAAAATTAAAATCAAAACCATTTACCAACCCCAGCTCTCTCTCTTTCCTTTCCCTGTGACCCCACACAAATCTCTCTTTTTCTTCTTCTCTTTCTCTCTCTCACCCGCGCTATCTCTTTCTCTCTCTCCCTCACAAAAATCCAAGTTTATATCTCCTAACTGTTCATTCTCTCTCTCTCTCCTCTCGCTCTCTCTATCTCTCTCTTCCTTCTCTCTCCTCTCGCCCCTCTCTCTCTCCTATCGCAACTACTGTGCGTTCCTCGATTGTGGTCACTTCCCTGAGCATGTGGTCATATCCCTCCTAGATTTTCTCTTCTTTCTTTTTTAAGCCCGACCCTCCACGATGAGAACCCATGAAAACTTAGCCTCCTCCTCAACCCTAACCCTAACTTCATCACAACTCCCCTCAACCGAGCCTCCCCCTCCTCCTCGTCACCTGTCCCTCTTCTCCTTCTCTCTTCCCTTCAACCCATTCCTTCTCCCGAGTTCACTGCAACCAACCCCACACCTCCGACCTCGCCTGCACTCACGTTGCCATTCACCGCCGATCACCATCCCGACCTCACCTCACTCTCCTCCTCTCCCTCTCCTCTGTGCTTCTCCCTCACCATTATCCCTGCACACCAAGAACACCCCAGACAGCAAAACCAAGCCTTAACCTTAGCAACCACTATCTCATCACCGGAGCTCCGTTCATCACCGTCAACATCACCACCCCTCTCTGCAAACCCAGTGAGCAATCCCGCTTCATCTCATTCTTCTTCTTCCTCTTTCTTTTCTTCTCTTTCTTTCTTTCTTTTCTTTTCTTTTCTTTTCTTTTCTTTTCTTTAATTCTTGATTTCTGTAGATCGCCGGAGCCGGACGTGACGCCGACGATCCAGACGACGTATCTGACCTGCGTGATCACCCTCGTGCGTTATTTGGACCCGTTCCGTATACCGTGCGCGCGTCGCGACATTTCGCCGACGTAGGACGTTCCGTACACATCCGTTCTCGTTCCGTCTAGGCAAGTTAATCTTGCTACATGCTATATAACTCATTATATGCCTATTTAAATAAATATCATACCTGTATTTTAAATTCAATATCCCATATTTCATATTATAGCTTTTCGATGTTCCGTTTGCATCCAATTCAGATCTAGGTCATGAAAACCTATCTTGTTACATACTAGATTACAATATACTGCATCCATATCAACATTTACATCACATATTGCTTAGTTGTATATCCCACAATACTATTTTACAGCTTTACTATTTTTCGGATACCCGTTGCATCCATCTCATTTAAAATATATATAATTGCATCCATAGATCATATTAATACATAATACTGTGATATTAATACCCCATGTCTAATAAAGTGCATCCTAATTAGTATTGGAACTATAAGTGTAACCCTAATCGATAATTGTGCATCCATATTTTTGAATTTGTAACTATTTTGCATATCATATCACATTATTCCATTTTATTGTTATATTAGTACCCCATACTTGATTTTGTGTACCCATACTTATTACAGTTTGATTATGAGCACCCACTCGACACTTGTGCACTACCTGACATGACCTGATACACTACTACTGACATGACTTGATACCTATGCACTACTTGACATGACTTGACACTTGTACACCGCCTGACATGACCTGATGTACCACAGCGTGACATATTAGCTGATCTTGTTACTAATGCCGACAATCTTGACCTGTTGTCCCTATGGACATTTCCTGTTGTCTATACAGACAAACCTGTACCTGCTTGATCCTGTGTTGGCATTAGTCTCAGATTTATCAATACCTGACTTACACACATAACCTTGGGGGTATGGGGAAATTAAGAATGTATCCTAACGTAACTCAAAGGGCTATTACATCTTGTTAGCGTGGTCTCGTGGGGTTGAACGGGACATAGACTCACAGTCTATTAAATCGTGTTACCGTGGTCCCGTGGGGTTGAACGGGACATAGACTTACAGTCTATCATATCTTGTTACCGTGGTCCCGTAGGGTTGAACGGGGCATAGACCGATGGGTGACGATGAGGATTACATTAATTGATTTCGAATGACTTGAGAGTAGATAACCCTATAACACAGTTTAGATTACTCACTGCACTTCACCTGTTTATATCCTGTTCACTGATCTATATTCATGTTACGTTTTACTTGTTACTGAGGACTTGTTACTGTTCATACTTCATGCCTGCATATATTTCATTATATCCTGCTTGCCTTGAATTGATATTATGACGCACTTGTTCCCCTCCGAATGACGGCGCGACGTAGAGACGTCTTGCCTGAGATTCAGGGCAGATGCTATTTGGTTTTATCCGTCCACCTCTCCGAAGATGCCAAGTTGATTTATGGCACCGTGTATCGAAGGTTTAGACGGATGCGGCCGATGTAGCAGACTTCGTCAGATTCCCCCTCGCTTTAGTGGTTTTTGATTGTGGGGACGCTCTTCCCTGCAGGCGCAAGCCCCTGCGGTTAATTACACTACCGCATCGCGGTAACAACTTTCTCCTTCTCCAGATGTTCACTTCGTGTCGTGGGTGTTTGTTTTGTTTGTGGTTGCCCGTGGATTGTATACGGAGACTAATTTATGTCGTCGCCCGTAGGACGTGGATTAGTCCAAATCCGTATTTTCTTAGATTTGGGTTTGGGGTTTTGGTTTGAGGATACGTTAGTCATATTTGAGGCTAAGATCAACTCAAACGTTTGTTAAGGATACGTTAGTCTAATTTGAGACTAAGATCAACTCAACGGGATCATTTAGATCCGACAAAAGAGCATTTGGGATCTATTGTTCTAGTTTAGGGACATAGTGGTCCGTTGCCAGTTTAGGGACATAGTGGTCCATTTCCAGTTTAGGGACATGGTGGTGCAACATTCCCATTTTGGGGACGAATATTGGTTTAAGAATGCATTAGTCCACGAGTTTAAGGATCCCACAGTCCGTATCAATGTATGGTTGTCGGGACCCGTCACCTCTCTGACGACGTTGAGGGATTACAACGACGAATATCAGAGGAGTTCAGAGATGTACCCTTAAACCGGGTGTAAATTGATTTGCAAGAGCAGTCGTGCTCAGTTCAATTTAATTTGAGGACTTACGGCCAGAATTGGGTTAAGTCCATTTGAAAATGTTTAACATTTTGTTCATGATTGGCCTGTTTAGGCCTTTGCTTGGGCTCTGCCCCCTTTTTAAAATAATGCACGGTATTGGGCTTTTTAATTAAATGCATAGCATTTATTTTGGCCTGTTAGGCCTTTTTAATTGGGCTCTGTCTCTTTTCTTTAATAATGCAGAGCATTCAATGGTCTGACAGAGCGCCACATGGCCTGTCAGGTGCTTTGCGCCGATTGAGGAGCGCAAGGCGCAAACTGATGTGGAGGTGACACGTGTCACACTCTGGTGAGCGCAAGTCTGTTAGCGCAGTGCGCTGCGCCAGTGCGCTGCTGACACGTGGCGCGCTCTACTGAGCGCAAGTCTGTTAGCGCAGTGCGCTGCGCCAGTGCACTGCGCTAGTGCGCTGCTGACACGTGGCGCGCTCTGGTGACTTGCGCCAATCCAAGAGCGCAAAAGCGTAAATTAGGAGTGCAGGGCACTGTACTGCAGCGCAGAGCGCATCTTGATCTAATTTAGATCGAAAAAACAAATCTTTTTAGAGGTTCTACCTCAAGATTCAAGAACCGATGGTTCATCAAAAGGCAATGCCTTTATATAGATCAAAAGATCTAATCAATGAAGTAAATTACTTCTGTTTTATCTTTTTTCAATTAGATCTTCTTTTGATCTTTTCTCTTTTTTTTATCCAAGATCTTGATCTTGTTCTTAGACCATTGATCTTTTTAGAAGAAATTCTTCTTTTATTCAAAGGTTTACCTTTTTTCTTTCTCTTTGAATTCTTCTCAAAGTTTTTAGAAGAGCTCTCTGTATCTCTATCTCTCTATATTTTAGACTTAGAGTCTAGGGGCCTTTATATAGGGCCAATGAGTTTGTTAGGTTGTTTACAGAGATCTTTCTCTGATTGATCTGGGGATATTTCCCCACCGTTGGATCTTTAATCCTAAGGCTTCTGTTTTACAGAAGGCAATCTTCTTGGTTTTAACAAGATTAGAAAGATCTTTTCAAAATTTATTGTTTAAATGCTGGCACAGTTTGCGCAAGCGCACCTGCACTTGACACGTGTCGCGCAGCGCAGAGCGCAGCGCAACTGCGCTGACACGTGTCGCGCAGCGCAGAGCGCAGCGCAACTGCGCTGACACGTGTCGCGCAGCGCAGAGCGCAAGTCAACTGAAGCGTTGCTTCCTTTATTATTTGAATTTTTAAAACAGAGCTTTGCTCTGATTGGGGGAAACAGAAGCGTTGCTTCATTCCCGCCTTGGAATTTGAACAAAGATTTGCTCTGATTGGGGGAAACAAATGCCCCCCCACCGTTGCGCTTACGTGGCCCCAAACGTGAGCGCAACGGTGGCAGAATTCCAACCGTTGCATCAACTTTTGGAAGTTGAAACGGCTCTCAATGCCTATAAATAGGACCTTTGGTTCCTTAGATGATGTTCATCTCCTCCTTGAGAATCATCTCTTATTCAGAGCATTGCTCTTAAGCTTTAAGAACTTTTCAAGAGTAAAACTCTATTAAAACTTAGGTATAGTTTAAAACTTTTAAGAAACCAGGGTTTTACCCATTAACAGAGCTTTGCTCTTTATAGATCTTTGATCTAAGGAGAACTACTTTAGGGTTTCATTAGTAGAGCT
Source organism: Agapanthus africanus (assembly GCA_030015575.1). Taxonomy (NCBI): domain Eukaryota; kingdom Viridiplantae; phylum Streptophyta; class Magnoliopsida; order Asparagales; family Amaryllidaceae; genus Agapanthus; species Agapanthus africanus. The sequence goes on along the minus strand of JASDDO010000014.1, from coordinate 157,646,600 downwards.
TTTACTCTCTAAAAGAATTTTATTTATAATTTCTTAATTCATTAATGGGGCTTTGCTCCTTTTTTCATGGATCTTGAAGATTTAAGATGGAATTTTATTTTTGATGAATTATATCTTTTTAGAGCAGAGCTTTCAATGTTCTCGGGGGCCTTCTTTAACTTCCCTTCATAATTGACTTTGACAGGTGTCACTCCTGTCTGTAGAGCATTGCTCTCGAGGAGTTTAACTTCCTGTGCATGTCTTGAATAAGAAATTGCTTAATCAATCTTTCTGATAATTTTGTTGATTCTCTTTTACAGAAACAATGGACGCCCACATGTATGACTTTGATGAGATCATCTCTTACGGAGACATTCGCCGACTCGGCCATTCTCAGGACCGAGAACTCACAAACGCCGAGTGTGCTGAGATTATGAGTCGTTTTGACGCATATAATAGCCAACTGCTTCCCCGGCGTTCCTCTCTCTTGAAGCTTATCGTGGGAGCAATCTGGGAAGCACTTCCCTTGTTCTGTACTGGTGTGCCACTTGGGGCATTGGACGTTGCTGAGGATAAGGTGCACTCGGTGTACCTGATGAACCTAATCTTGAAGAGACGGCGAGACAATCTTGTCGATCTCTTGCACCAGGCCTTTCAACAATCCGCCATTCTTGCTGCCTATCGGGGGTGGAGGACATCAGTGGGGATCCCGACGCTCGTGCTCGCGAAAGAAAGCACACCAGGATGGTTCGCCAGGCTTGGAAAGTTCTGGACAAGGTCACTTTTGAGTTCCTCAATCCATGTCCTGGATTTGAGGTTTTGCCATTGTAATCATCTCGATAATGTTGCTTTTGTTTATTGTCTTTATTGATATAAAAATTTTCCGAGTATGAATGACAAATCTTTTGCCCCTTTCCTTTTATTTTCTGCTTTGTTATTGGCATATTCCTTAAGTAAGCGTAGCCTGTAGGTGATTTAGCACATCCTGTCTTGAATACTTTGGGGAGTAGTAATGGCTTAGGAAGCAGGTTCAGATCTGCTACCTAAGGCTTTCAACTTTATGAACCGTGAGGGTCTCATAAAGACTTTTCTCCCTACGAGTCGAGAGAATCTCGTAGGTGTATTTTCTCCTTAGGGGTCATGAGGACTCCTAAGTGCGTTTTCTCTTATAAGTCGTAAGGATCTTATAAGAGAATTTTCCCTCTTACGAGTCGAGAGGATCCGTAAGCGGTTGTTTCCCTTCTTGTCGAGATTCGACTTTGGAGAGTGTGGTCCGTGAATAGTATGCAAGAGTCCATTTTGGACCGACTTGTAGGACCCCAGTGCTTAGGAAACAGGTTTTTTAATTCCCGCTGCCTAAGGCTTTTCCTCACGAGTCGAGACGAATCGAGAAGTTCTCGCAAAGACACTAATTTCCTCACGAGTCGAGACGAATCGAGCAGTTCTCGCAAGAATATCCTAACGTCACAGTTAACCTCTGCTCTTTACGACAGAAGTCCGTTAGGGTCTGTGGTACTTAGGGTTTTGTCCGTCATACCGTCGCATTAGCTGATGTATTCCTCGATAGGCGATCTTGCTGTTCGAGTAGCCTTGCGACTGTCGTGTCTCTGATCCCTTCGGGGGCTAGACAAGACGTCTTCAAGCAATCCTCCTAGGCAGTTTGACCATCGGAAGAGCAAGCGTTAGGAAGTTTGCCATGCCGCTTTTTACTTGAGGTTGGGCTCATTTTGGAGAGCCCCGATGAGTCATAACCACTCCGTGCTGGTGTGGGATGATCTCCGATAATCTTTCAGGCTTTATATGACTTGCCGTTAAGACCCTGAAGCTAGGAATTTGGCCTTTGCTTCGTTTGCTGGCATTGCGTCCTCTATATCGAGACGAATGTCGCGGTTGTGTCTAGGTTGCTGGTGAACCGTCGAGGTTTGGAACTAGGGATTTTGCCATGGCTCCTTTTGGTGATGTTGCGTCTGCTGTGTCGAGACGAACGTCGAGGTGGTGACCACTCCATGCTGGTGTGAGATGATCTCCGATGGTCTTTCCGGTTTTATATGAGTTACCGTCAAGACCCTGAAGCTAGGAATTTGGCCTTTGCTTCATTTGCTGGCATTGCGTCTGCTGTGTCGAAACGAACGTCGAGGTGGTGACCACTCCGCACTGGTGCGAGATAATTTTTGATTTTCTTTCAGGCTTTATATGACTTGCTGTTAAGACCCTGAAGCTAGGAATTTGGCCTTCGCTTCATTTGCTGGCATTGCGTCTGCTGTATCGAGACGAATGTCGCGGTTGTGTCTAGGTTGCCGGTGAACCGTCGAGATTTGGAACTAGGGATTTTGCCGTGGATCCTTCTGGTGATGTTGCGTCTGCTGTGTCGAGATGAACGTCGAGGTGGTGACCACTCCATGCTGGTGTAAGATGATCTCCGATGGTCTTTTCGGTTTTATATGAGTTACCGTCAAGACCCTGAAGCTAGGAATTTGGCCTTTGCTTCATTTGCTGGCATTGCGTCTGCTGTGTCGAGACGAACGTCGAGGTGGTGACCACTCCGCACTGGTGCGAGATGATCTCCGATTGTCTTTCAGGCTTTATATGACTTGCCGTTAAGATCCTAAAGCTAGGAATTTGGCCTTCACTTCGTTTGCTGGCATTGCGTCTGCTGTGTCGAGACGAACGTTGAGGTGGTGACCGCTCCGCACTGGTGCGAGATGATCTCCGATTGTCTTTCAGGCTTTATATGACTTGCCGTTAAGATCCCGAAGCTAGGAATTTAGCCTTCGCTTCGTTTGCTGGCATTGCGTCTGCTGTATTGAGACGAATGTCGCGGTTGTCTCTAGGTTGCTGGTGAACCGTCGAGGTTTGGAACTAGAGATTTTGTCGTGGCTCCGTTTGGTGATGTTGCGTCTGCTGTGTCGAGACGAACGTCGAGGTGGTGACCACTCCGCACTGGTGCGAGATGATCTCCGATTGTCTTTCAGGCTTTATATGACTTGCCGTTAAGACCCTGAAGCTAGGAATTTGGCCTTCGCTTCGTTTACTGGCGTGTCCGAATCCTGCTAGAGGAAGAACGTCGTCGTGACATCTCGTCTGTTGTATCGAGACGAATGCTGAGGTGGAGTTGGGATTTTGCCGTCACTCCGCTTTGTTTCAACCGTGAGGTCTTTTGTTGGCGTTGTATCTGCATCCTGCTGGACTGCGAAGGAACGCCGTTGTTGACATCTCGTCTGCTGTATCGAGACGAATGTTGAGGTGAAGCTGGGATTTTGCCGTCGCTTCGCTTTGTTTCGACCGTGAGGTCTTTTGTTGGCGTTGTATCCGTATCCTGCTGGACTGCGAAGGAACGCCGTTGTTGACATCTCGTTTGCTGTATCGAGACAAATGTTGAGGTGAAGCTGGGATTTTGCCGTCGCTTCGCTTTGTTTCGACCGTGAGGTCTTTTGTTGACATTGTATCCGTATGCTGCTGGACTACGAAGGAACGCCGTTGTTGACATCTCGTCTGCTGTATCGAGACGAATGTTGAGATGAAGCTGGGATTTTGCCGTCGCTTCGCTTTGTTTCGACCGTGAGGTCTTTTGTTGGCGTTGTATCCGTATCCTGCTGGACTGCGAAGGAACGCCGTTGGTGATCTCTAAGTTGTCGATATCGACGTCGAGACCCTGAAGCTAAGGATCTTCCTTCGCTTCGTTTGTTGACATTGTGTCTGCAATATTGCGACAAATGTCGAGGTTGTCTCTAGGTTGTCTATGAGTCGTCGAGATTTGGCTTCGCTTTCTGGTGGAGCCTGTTGGGAAGATATGGTTCCCTCTTTGTTTGTACCCCTGGATTGTATACAGGGATCGATGTGATCTCACCTGTAGGGCAAAAGTTTCATTCAATTTCTTTTATATTATTATTTTATTTCCATGATGCTCTATCATTTCAGCTTTTATATCGCGAAGGTCGCGATTGCCCAATCATTTCGGCTATTTTTCGCGGTGCCCAATCATTTCGGCTATTTTTCTTTTTACTCGCTGCTTTTTATTGCGAGCTGCCCAATCATTTTGGCTGTTTTTTTTACTCGCTGCTTTTTATTGCGAGTTGCCCAATCATTTCGGCTGTTTTTGTATGCATACATTTTTACTTGCTAATTTCGTTGCAAGTTGCCCCATCATTTCGGCTATTTCGTATGCATGTGTGGCTTGCTGTCTTTTCGCTGCAAGCTTGGAATTAGACACCGGTTTTGGCATCAGCATCGCTATAACTGGAATATTGCCATGAGCGAATCATCGTTTGCCATGAAAGGACTCGGAATTTGATACCGGTTCAGGCATCAGCATTGCTACAACTGGGATATTGCCAGGAGCGAATCATCATTTGCCTTTGTCGATGTCGAACAAAGGTGGCTTAGTGAACAGGGTTAGGGTCCTGTCGACTAAGGCTTTCGATTTCATGAGCCGTAAGGGTCTCACAAATGTATTTCTCCCTACAAGTCGTGAGGATCTCGTAGGTGTGTTTTCTCCTTAGGAATCGTGAGGATTCCTAAGTGTATGTTCTCTTATAAGTCGTAAGGATCCTACAAGAGTGCTTTCTCCTTATAAGTCGAGAGGACTTATAAGGGTTGTTCACCATATGGACATATCCCTAGTCACGGGTGGGACTTTACTGGGGAAATGCTTATTCGAGCTCGTGGATTGTATACATGGGTCAGTATTGAGCCACTTGTAGGGCAGTATCGAAAGTTGTGGGGGTTGCTTAAGAACAGGTTCAGGTCTCTGTAACTTAAGACTTTCAAATCTTATGAGCTGTGAGGGTCCCATAAGAGAGTTTTCCTTACGAGTCGTGAGGATCTCTCAAGTGTAATTTCTCCTTAGGAATCGTGAGGATCCCTAAGTGTGTTGCTCCCTTGTGAGTCGTAAGGATCTCACACGGGTGGTTTCTCCTTACAAGGTCGAGAGGACCCAGTAAGTGTCTTTTAACGAGATTGCGCCCTTTCGGGTTTTCACAAACACTCGCCAGTAGCCCTGCTATTTTTACTCACGGTGCCCTTTCGGGTTTTCATCCGTGCCCATTTTGCTTATGGACATACCGTCTTCTTCTTCTTTTTTATTCTTTTTATTCTTTTTTTCTAACGAGGTTGCGCCCTTTCAGGTTTTCACAAGACTCGCCGGTAGCCCTGCTGTTTTTACTCACGGAGCCCTTTCGGGTTTTCATCCGTGCCCATTTTGCTTATGGACATACCGTTTTTTTAACCACGTCAGCCTGGGGGTGCCGCGGGTTGGTAGTAGTTTAACGACGTTTCGGTCATCGGTCAACGTACGATTACTCAGCTAAATTTTGCCGCAAATCTTCACATGTTTTGTGCCGGAGGTGGACCCCTTGAAGAGAGGGCTGAGGGCGACTTCTTCATCAGAGTCGCTTCCAAAGGTAATAACTTGCGATCCCTTTGTGTCGGCTATGTGACAACTGCCAGCAGCTCTTTCACGCTCATATGTTGTGCTTTTCCGTTCCCGACGAGCCTTGCGCTTCACTTGTTGAACGTGTCGTCGATGGGCAACATATCCCTGCCACCAGTTTTTAAAGGCTAAGCATTCCTCTGTGGGGTGTGCAATCCTCTGATGGTATAGGCAGAAGTTAGGATGTATGTCTGCTTCGTCAAGACGTATATTGCCAGGGGAATTTCCTTTGAGAGAGGGCAACTTCAATCCTATTGCCAGGGCCCTAGCGAATTGATTCCTTACTTTAAGCTTGCTTTTGCTGGCGATAGGGACGCTTTGCTCCAGTCAGGGCGTCTCGACCTTTTCCTCCAGTCGTTGGTGTTTGGCCTTTTCAAATATAGCCAGTTCACGCTCTCGATTGGCTTTGCTTTCCTGACGGGCTTTTTTTAGGAATGCATCAATCATTTCGTCTGATGGTCCTAGCAGTTCTGGTTCGGGACCTATCCCCGGTTTCTATGTGCAAGAAGCCTTTTCATCGTCTGCAAACAAGCGAGAGATCACATGACAACTTGCTACGTAACCCTCAGATTCATCCGACGAGCTTTCTCCATCATCTTCCTCCTGAAAGACGTGGCTGAGGAACTCTTAGAGCGTGATGGGAGTCTGCGCCTTCTGATTATATTCCTCCAGTGCGTCGATCTGTTTTTGCAGGCTCGTGCGCTTGTCACCAGGCTTCACGGCCTTTTTGGACTTCTCCTTCTTTTTCGAAGATTTTGACGGCTGAGTGCGAGCATTTTGGCTATCACCAATCTTTGGAGTTGGGCGCGGCTTCAGCATCCCCTTGATGATCTCAGGTTCCAACGGGTTCTTCCATATGATCGCCGGGCAAGTCTGGAGATCATTCAGCATCTTTTTGGTTTTGGCGGAAAGCACGACCTCCCAAGGAGCTTCTTCAACAAAAGAACAAGTTGCCCCCGGCGTGCCCGTCTTCTTTGGAGTGTGCGGATGTGGTGGGTTTACTTTCCACTTTTCAGACAGCGCAAACTTGCCTTGTAGGTACTGATCCTCATCCATCCCTTAAAGACGAAGCAATCCTCGATCGGGTGACTTACCGTTTGGTAGTAAGAGCAATAATTGGGATTATTCATCTCGCTGGGTTGCGGTGGTCTCCTTGGATTCGGGAGATTGATAAGCCTATTGCGCATCGCCAGCTCGAACAGCCTCTTCGTTTTATCCCGCGGGAATGAGTAAGGGCGCTTCATTTTCTCATTATAATACCGCCGTCTCTCTTCCAGTTGATCCGCTAGCTTTGGGGCACTGGGCTGCTGTTGGGTGTTCGCAACGAAGGTCGCCTTCCCTTTACCCTTGTCGTTTCGGGGTTTCGGCTTCGGAGGAGACGGTCTGTGACCCATTTGATCCATCTGGGCTAGCTTATCAATTAAAGCCTGGAACGTGGTCGGTTTAAAGAACATTATGAACTGTGAAATAGTTGCATGAGGGTCTAGGGTGCCCACGAACATGCCCACCGCTGGTGCTTCTTCGATGCGCTGCTCGCACTTCGACCATAGATTCCGCCATCGGATTGCGTACTGAACCCATGTCTCTCCCGGCTTCACCCTGGCGTTGATCAATGCGGTGATCGGGGTGCGTTCACTAGCGCTTGCGAATCGCTGGGTGAACAACAACTCCATTTCCACGAAAGTTTTGACGGGGTCATTTGGAAGTTCGGAGTACCACTCAAATGCCGTCTCCGATAAACTGCCGACAAATTGGCGAAGCAAGAGCTTATCATCGCCGCCGGTGTTGCCGCAAAGAGCCCTGAACTGAGCGACGTATTGATGGGGATTGCCTGTCCCCTTGTACACATGGAATTTTGGGATCAAATATCCCAGCGGGTAACTTATTTGATCATACCGGCCTGGATATGGTCGCCCAGTTTTAACGACTTGGCCAGCCGCTTCGTTCGCTCGGTGAGCTCGTATTTGTTGAGCTATATAATTATCGAGCGTGGCTTTTGAGATGGTTTCCTTCTTGGCTGCTGACAGAGCCGGCAGAGGGTTCGATGTCTCCCCTCTGTCGTCTTCAATAATGATCGGAGGGTCTTCAGTTGGAGGATCCGGCTGTAACATCATCCCGACCATGTCTTGAAAGAGAAGCGCCATTCGTTTTATATTAGCCGCTTGTTCTGCTGCTTCTCTGTCCTTCTTTTCGAGAACTCTGCGGAGAAAGTCAGCATCGGTTTCTTGTTCATGACGCTGCTCTGATGACGCCTCCGGGGTTTCTTTTGGCCCGGTGAGTGCGTCCATTTTGCATCAGTATTTTCTGAAGTTTCTGTTGTTGCTCCCGGGCTTTTGTCACGGATCGGGTGAGTGGCCGGTGACCCGTCGAAGCGTGGCTTTCATCCTTCCCGGATGCCATATAGACAGTGTGCACCACTATGCCCCCAGACTTGGGGCATTTAGATTCAGTGTCTTTGCGATTTGCCAAAGATGCAGGGATCTTCTCCAACCTCCTTCTTTTGTGAGCGGTCGATGTTGAGGGGGCCGTTGTAGTGGGCACCCAAGTAGCTGCTGCTTTTTCTGGCTTGACAGAGTAGTCCTTCTCCTGCCGAACCTTCATCTTTTTCTGTTGGCGGAGATAGTCTTCATCCAGTACGGAGTCTTGGACTTAACGCCAGACCTTGTAAATTTTAGGTGACAGCCGTTGAGGGGGCTGCTCCAGCTTCTTCTCTGTATCATTCCCCACAGGTGAAGGAGTTCTCTTCAGCACCGCAGTAGGAGAGTTTCTGCGCACCTTGTTGAGCAGTTCAAAGCTGTTCTCGGTTGGAACAGCAGCATCGATCCCCACCGTTGGAGCTGGTGGAGTAAATCCAGAGGGAGAGCTGCCCCCAGCCTTCCGTACTCGGCGCCAGTGACGACGGCGAGCATGTCGCGTGGATGGTGTTGGTTCAGCCACAGGGGTGACCTCCCCATGCCCTCTGTGTTGGTCAGAATTCGCTGTTATCAGCCTTTTAAAGACCGGCGTCCGTTGAATGGGGACGACCAACCGATCGAAAGCAGACTTCCGAGTAGGGGAAGCAACCTTGGTGATTTCGCCTGGAACGGGAGCAGGGTTGGTTATCCACTTCGGGATAACGCCTTCTGGTATTGCAGGCTTCTTCATGGGCCCGTTGGAGCTCTGGCCTAGTCTGTTAAAAACCGAGGCAGTGGAGTTGGGCGACCCGTTGAGAGGGGCCGCGATAGTTGTAAGCCGATCAAAGACCGACTTCTTTGGAGCTTCTTGCGGCGTCATTGGGGTATTGAAGCTCATCGGTGGGAGCATGGTCCTGAAGAATAGTCCAGTGGTGGCTTGAGTCACCTGCTCCTCTGGCACCTTGAAAAGGGAGGCCGCTTGGGGCCCATAAGTCACTCCTCCAGTAAGGACGGAGTAAGAGTTGTAGTTGCAAGCAGTGCAGTTTGAAGCCATCGATATTCTGTTTTCTGCACGGAGCAAGACACCAAATCTAAGTACCTTGAATCCACAGGCAACCACAGCAAACCGCGATTCGTTCGCGAACACGACACACGAAGTGTGGAGTGGAAAGAGGAAGAGGTCCCACCGGCCGTGCCAGAATCTGTTCCCCTCCGAATGACGGCGCGACGTAGAGACATCTTGCCTGAGATTCAGGGCAGATGCTATTTGGTTTTATCCGTCCACCTCTCCGAAGATGCCAAGTTGATTTATGGCATCGTGTATCGAAGGTTTAGACGGATGCGGCCGATGTAGCAGACTTCGTCAGATTCCCCTCCACTTGAGGGGTTTTTGATTGTGGGGACGCTCTTCTCTGCAGGCGCAAGCCCCTGCAGTTAATTACGCTACCGCATCGCGGTAACAATTTTATCCATGTTCACTTCGTGTCGTGGGTGTTTGTTTGGTTTGTGGTTGCCCATGGATTGTATACGGAGACTAATTTATGTCATCACCCGTAGGATGTGGATTAGTCCAAATCCGTATTTTCTTAGATTTGGGTTTGGGGTTTTGGTTTGAGGATACGTTAGCCATATTTGAGGATAAGATCAACTCAAACGTTTATTAAGGATACGTTAGTCTAATTTGAGACTAAGATCAACTCAACGAGATCGTTTAGATCCGACAAAAGAGCATTTGGGCTCTATTGTTCTAGTTTAGGTACATAGTGGTCCATTGCCAGTTTAGGGACATGGTGGTCCATTTCCAGTTTAGGGACATGGTGGTCCATTGCCAGTTTAGGAACATGGTGGTCCAGCATTCCCATTTTGGAGACGAATATTGGTTTAAGGACGCATTAGTCCACGAGTTTAAGGATCCCACAGTCCGTATCAATGTATGGTTGTCGGGACCCGTCACCTCTCTGACGACGTTGAGGGATTACAACGACGAATATCAGAGGAGTTCAGAGATGTACCCTTAAACCGGGTGTAAATTGATTTGAAAGAGCAGTCGTGCTCAGTTCAATTTAATTTCAGACTTACGGCCAGAATTGGGTTAAGTCCATTTGAAAATGTTACATTTTGTTCATGATTGGCCTGTTTAGGCCTTTGCTTGGGCTCTGCCCCCTTTTTAAAATAATGCACAGCATTGGGCTTTTTAATTAAATGCATAGCATTTATTTTGGCCTGTTAGGCCTTTTTAATTGGGCTCTGTCCCTTTTCTTTAATAATGCAGAGCATTCAATGGTCTGACAGCGCACCACGTGGCCTGGCAGGCGCTTTGCGCCGATTGAGAAGCGCAAGGCGCAAACTGATGTGGAGGTGACACGTGTCACACTATGGTGAGCACAAGTCTGTTAGCGCAGTGCGCTGCGCCAGTGCGCTGCTGACACGTGGCGCGCTCTGCTGAGCGCAAGTCTGTTAGCGCAGTGCGCTGCGCCAGTACGCTGCGCTAGTGCGCTGCTGACACGTGGCGCGCTCTGGTGACTTGCGCCAATCCAAGAGCACAACAGCGCAAATTAGGAGTGCAGGGCACTGTACAGCAGCGCAGAGCGCATCTTGATCTAATTTAGATTGAAGAAAACAATCTTTTTAGAGGTTCTACCTCAAGATTCAAGAACCGATGGTTCATCAAAAGGCAATGCCTTTATATAGATCAAAAGATCTAATCAATGAAGTAAATTACTTCTGTTTTATCTTTTTTCAATTAGATCTTCTTTTGATCTTTTCTTCTTTTTTTTATCCAAGATCTTGATCTTGTTCTTAGACCATTGATCTTTTTAGAAGAAATTCTTCTTTTATTCAAAGGTTTACCTTTTTTCTTTCTCTTTGAATTCTTCTCAAAGTTTTTAGAAGAGCTCTCTGTATCTCTATCTCTCTATATTTTAGACTTGGAGTCTAGGGGCCTTTATATAGGGCCAATGAGTTTGTTAGGTTGTTTACAGAGATCTTTCTCTGATTGATCTGGGGATATTTCCCCACCGTTGGATCTTTGATCCTAAGGTTTCTATTTTACAGAAGGCAATCTTCTTGTTTTTAACAAGATTAGAAAGATCTTTCCAAAATTTTATTGTTTAAATGCTGGCACAATTTGCGCAAGATCACCTGCGCTTGACACGTGTCGCGCAGCGCAACTGCGCTGACACGTGTCGCGCAGCGTAGAGCGCAGCGCAACTGCGCTAGCACAACTGCGCTGACACGTGTCGCGCAGCGCAGAGCGCAAGTCAACTGAAGCGTTGCTTCCTTTATTATTTGAATTTTTAAAACAGAGTTTTGCTCTGATTGGGGGAAACAAAAGCGTTGCTTCATTTCCCACCTTGGAATTTGAACAGAGCTTTGCTCTGATTGGGGGAAACAGCACTGACGTCTGAGTTTTGCATGGCCCAGATCCCTTGTCCTTATCGCAGGCTGTCCAAGAGTATTTTGATCAACAGGCCGACCGGTGATGACCTGTTATTAGTTTAGTTTAGTTTCCTTTCAGTATTTTCATTCCTGATGTGAGCCCGCATTATGGGACGTACATTCCAGTTATTATTGTATTGGATTTTTTGCTTCCGCATTATTTTATTCTTGACTCGTTATTCTGGCTCATGGACATGTATTAGATAGTTGTTTATTATTGTTCTTGATATCTCTACAGCCGTAATTTGACTGTGGAGGGATATTTCCTATCCACAGGTAGCATGGTTGGCTCTGTCACGTACTTATCTTAGCGCACTCTGGGAAGCGGGGCGTGACACAGACGCAGCTCGAGTCGCAGATCCTTGGCCTCCGAAGAAGACTTTTCTGCTGACCTCGCAGCATGGAAGGCCCCCTCGGCCTCCATACGAGTAATGAGGGCGCAGTGCTGAAGGACCTGGCGAAAAATGACAGAGAGACTTAGGGACACTCGAACTAAGAAGAGGGCGCTCAAAACAACACATGAGGGAGTACATACCTGAACCGCCTCCTGTGCGATAGCCGCCATTTGGGCCCTGAAGGTCCCCCGAGGCATCTGACCCCCGGCCGACTCCTCCATACCGGCAAGAAGGCTGGCAGCGACGTAAAGCCCCGACGGGACCACGAAGTGGGCGTCCTCCTCCTGCACGGGAACCCTCACAGGAATCTCCTACGGTAGCACACGGGAGACTGTCCTCTTCCTCTTAAGGGGAACCCCATCTTCGTCCTCTCCTGCATCCTTCGTCTGGGGCTCGGGGACCCGTGGACGCCTCTGCCTCCGCCGGGGCAATCATCGGGAGCTTGTGACGAGGCTGATGGCCCCGCCATCGGCGACACATTTGGTGCGGGACTCGGTTCAGCCGGAAGCACGGCCGCACCGGCGGCCCCCCTCCGGGGCTGAGTACCGGGGGCACCAAGAGTCCCGGATCGATCCATTGGTCCTACCAAAGGGAAAAGCAGGCTCAACTCAGAAGGAGAAGAAGCAGGAGAAAGGAAAAGAAGACATCTAACCTGATGGAGAAGTCTTCGGAAACGCAAAAATCCGACCTAAAAAGAGAGCGCCGAGCTTACAAGATCAAGAGTGAGGGAAATATGAAGAGAGATGGGCTCTGAAGCGGCCCCCACCTCTATTTATAGCCACGAGAGTCCTTATCCCACGGCGACAGTCGACTCCCGCCAAAACAACTCTTCGCATTCGACGACCACGATCGCTCCACCTGTCGCACGCGCATTGGCCGGATCCCATCAGACGCCAGAGGTCTGCGGCCCGTCACGTCATCCAACCAGCGCCTGGCACGTGGTCTGTCGCTTTAGCAAAAATCACTCGGGGACACGCCTGATGATATCTTCGAAAGGAAGCTCACCTCGGGTGACCCGGCAGACCACTCTCGACCCGACCCGTCAACTGGCCGGGACGAGAGTGGAGGGCTAATGATGATGCTCGATATCGGCGATCTCCTAGATCACGACACGTGGCAGATGACGTGTCCCGGGGATCACAAGAAAGGACCTACAGTGGCCAACCAGACCACTCCCGTGCCTGTCCTATAAGCAAACGCTGGCTCACTTTCGAGCCCCTGCACAATTGGTCTCCTCGGCCTACCAGCTCGTCTCCGGGATACCACAGAACCAAGATACCTCGGCTCTCCCGCTCGTCCGCGAGCTCACCCGCCGAGGTCATCTTCCTCGGTCTCATCGACCGACCAATGACACCACTCACAGGCGCAACTCCCGTGAATCTCGCCATGTGCGAGATATCCGCCGGCCACATCCCACGTTCCACGCCATCACGATCCCCCATTAACGAGCCTGTCTCGCCATTAATGGGAGATCCCACTCATCACGTGGGCGTGACGTCGGGAGCGTAACTGCCGGCATGATTCTCGCGCCTGCCCTGCCTGCTGCCACCGCTATATAAACCCCTCTTCCAGACGGTTCAAGTAAGCCATTTTTACTCCACTAAGTCGTTACTCTGCTCATATTTCTAATCTAACTTGGCCGTCGGAGGGTTCTTGGTGGTACAACCACCCCGAGACTTCCTTGCAGGTAGCTCGGCAACCATAACCTCAAACCCATTGAAATCCACACGCTTCATGAGCGACACCCTCCAGATCTAATCTCAGCCACCCATCGTCGCCATCGGCAGATCAACGGAAGGTAACATCTCGGTGCGATCCAGGCCGCATCAATGATTATCTGAAGAACTTCTTGCTAACTCTTATAAAATTTCAGGAAATGTCAACTAACTCTTATAAAATTTCTAATATGTTCTTTAACATATTACTAAGAAAAATGTGAAGAATATGTTTTGAACTATTGATATGATTTCCTTTATGAGCAGGGCAATTGGTTTCATGTGCCTCATCTGTGATTTGTTACCTCTCACTCTATTGAGATAGGATTGCTTGTTGGTCAGGCATGTACAGATTCCCCCTGTTTAGGATAGACCAGGCTTTATTGATTGTGAGGATTCAAATCTCCGGCAGCCACAGACTAAGCTGTCGTTAATCACCCCCTGTTTTCGGAGCGAGGGAACCTTCGATTTACGGGTAAAACTGGTTATGCGAACTCAATGTGTAGTGTGTGTTGTGTTTTGAAGGGGTCTTGGACGTATCGGGAGTCTCGCAGAGTTTACGGGGATCCTGCTACCTGGATAGCGGGTTGGGGGTCAAGGGGGTTAGCAGCCCCTTTACGAGATGTGGGGCAGTGTCCCGTTAGAAATTTTTTCTAACAGAGGATGTGTTTTGAGTATGGAGCGTGTGGGAAAAAAAGGAGGTGATGAGCGTCCTAAGGACGCGTGCGTTGACGTGTGGCCGCTGGGAGCCAGTGGGTCACATGGGCGGCGTGTGGCCGCTGGGCGCCAGCGGGTCACGTGAGCAACACATGCCCGGCGGATGAAGGGCTAAGCCCTTGGACTTGGAGTTGAACTCCTGGATAGAAATTGGATGTGGATTTGGAGTTAAACTCTTGAAAGGATTGGATCTGGAGTTAAACTCCTAAAAGGTTTGGATCTGGACTTAAACTCCTGTGAGCATTTGGATCTTGGAGTTGAACTCCTCAAAAATTGATTTAGGGTTAAACTCCTAAAGGATGTAGATCTTAAATGGTGAAAAGAGATCTCTTTTCGTCCTCTTCGAGCGTTGGACTTCCCTGAAATGGGTTCTTTTAAGATGGGTTCCTTCCTCCTCCTCTCTTTTTGCTGGATCTTGGAGAAAATGAGTGTTGAGATTAAAAATCTTTCTTTTAGAGATTTGACGGGAGATCTGAGCTCCGTTTTTATGGTTTTATGGTGAAAAACTATTTAGTTTTTGGAAAAGAAAAGTTGAACCCTTGATTTAATTTTAAAAAAAAGAAGGTTTAAAATCTTGAGGAAGGAAAATGAGACATATAACCCTAGTAATTATGCGAGAATGAAAGTTGTTCTTGATTTTCTCATTATGTTTGCCTTTTATAGGCTACACACTTTACATATAGCCCCTTGGATTTTTCCAAATGGCACTTATGCATTCTCATGCTTCATGTGCTCATTTCTTTTTGTGCATAAACCATGGGTTTACAAAATTTTGACTTTTTGCCTATTTTTCATACATTGATTTAAAAAATTACATTAAACTAATTTGTTGCTTCGTTCTTTTTATCATAGAGCCGGTCCTTTCCATACTCAGTCTTGACTTAGGCTTGGGCCCACTTGGTTTGGGCTTGGGCCCGCTTGCTTTGGCTCGAGCTCACTTGGCTTAGGTTGACTTTGACTTGGTCAACTGGGATGTAATTTTTGACCGAACAAAGTATCCCCATCAATAAATGCGCACCGCGTGTATGGGTTGTATACATGAAATAGATGGGTCTTCTTCTATATGGAGATTGATTTGGTTTGGTTCCCTGTGAAGGGTTGATGCTACCCTTTTAGTGACGTGGACAGTTGATACTGCCATTTTTGCGATTTTGACGGTCGGTGCTGCCATTTTTGCAACTTGGATGGTCGGTGCTGCCATTTTTGTGACTTGGACGGTTGGTGCTTGATTTGATTGCTCTATTTCTTACAGTGTCGGGGTTGAAGTTGACTTGCTCCGCTTCTTGCAATGTCAAGATTTGATTTGACTTGCTCTGCTTTCTGCGATGTCGGGGTTGAAGTTAACTTGCTTCGCTTTTTACGGTGTCAGGATTGATTTGTTTCCGAGGTGGAGCTTTATTCCACCGAGGAGGTGATTGCTTCCAAGGTGGAGCTTGATTCCGCCGAGGAGGCCGTTGGTATTGAATCAGTTGATCTGATTGGTTTTGAAGTTCTTGTCCATTTCGCGAGACCTTTTAAACTTGGAACCACTGCCGGTGGTACTTTGATTTATTTATTTGATTTTTGTCTCGTCTGGCGGGACTTTTGAACCTGAGTGGACTTGGAATTTGGATTTTGCTTGGTATCAGCATCGCTGCACTGGAACAATGGCAGGAGCGACTTATCATCTGTCCTGGGAGGACTTGGGATTTGGGGTTTGGGTCGGCTGTTTCCCTAATAAAAAAGCAAAACTCTGTTCAAAACTCAAGAGGCAACGCCTCACGTGCCTTCCACGAGGGCGCCAGCGCCAGAGTTAAAAACTCTTATATAGGCAGCGCCTGTGTGCAAAGCACACAAAACTCAAGAGGCAGCGCCTCACGTGCCATCCATGAGGGCGCCGGTGCCAGAGTTAAAAACTCTTACCTGAGTAGCGCCCACGTGCACAGCACGTGAACGCCGACGCCTTGTAGAATTAAATTCTACTCTCTGTTAAACAGAGCCGTTAGATCAAAAATCCAACGAAGATGATAAATCATCACGATGTAGAATTAAATTCTGTTGAGAGGAATATTTCTCAAATATTTCTAAACAAGAAAGATTGCCCTCTGTAAAACAGAGTGCCGTTGGATTAAAAATCCAATGATGATTAAAGAATCACCAATTTACAGAATAAATTCTGTATGGGAAAATACTTCCCTAAAAACAAGAAAGTACCTTCTGTAAAACAGAAGCTCTTTGATCAAAAATCTAATGGTGAGTAAAATCCCCAAATCAATTAGAATCTCTTAATGAGAGATTTCTTCAACTAATCAACAAACTTGCCTCTACTATATAAAGGACACGGTACCATAAATCAACTTGGCATCTTCAGAGAGGTGGACGGATAAATTTAAATAGCATCTGCCCCTAAATTCAGGCAAGACGACCTACGCGGTCCGTCCCCATTTTCGGCGGTAAACAGATTCCGGCACGCCTGGTGGGACCTCTTACTCTTTCCACTCCACACTTCGTGTGTCGTGTTCGCGAACAAATCGCGGTTGACTATGGTTGCCCCTAGATTCGAGGTACTAAGATTTGGTGTCTTGCTCCTGTGCAGAGAAAAGAAGATCAATGGCTTCCAAGTGTACCTGCAACAGCAACTCCCGCTCCGTCCCCATTGGAGGAGTGACATACGGGCCAAATGCGGCATGCATCTTTTCAATGCCAGTGGAACAGGTGCTCAGGCCACCACTGGATTGTTCTTCGGGACCATGCTCCCGCCAGCAAGCTTCAGCGCCCCAGTTCCATCACAAGAAGCTCCAGAGAAGTCGGTCTTCGATCGACTTGCAACTACCACGGCCCCTCTCAACGGGTTGTCCAAATCTGTCACCTCAGTCTTCAACAGGCTAAGCCAAAGCTCAAGTAGGCCCACAAAGAGGCTCGCAATACCTGAAGGGGTTATCCCGAAACGGATAGCCGTTCCAGCTCCGGCAGGTGAAGTCGTCATAGGGGCTTCTCCTACTAAAGGATCGGTCTTCGAAAGATTGGCCGTTCCAACTCCTGCTATGGGTGAAGTCATTAAAAATACTTCCCCTACCAGAAAGTCGGCCTTCGAAAGGTTGGTCGTCCCCTCTCAACTGACGTCGGTCTTCGACAGGCTGACACCAGCAGCAGCCCCTGACCAAAGGAAGGGGCATGACGAAGCCACTCACACAACTGAGGAAATCCCGTCTGCAAAGCATGCTCGACGTCGCCACTGGCGCCGAGTGAGGAAAGCTGGGGCAACTCCTCCTCTGGACTTACTCCACCAGCTCCAATAATAGAAGTTGATGCTGCTGCTCCAACTTGGAACGACTTTGAACCGCTTAGCAGGGTGCAGCAAAACTCCCCAACCGCGGTGTTGAAGAAATTTCTACTTCCTGCTGAAAATGTGACACAGGCAAAGTTGGAGCAGCCCCCTCAGCGGCTGTCCTCCCGAATCCACACGGTCTGGCGCAAAGTCCATGACTCTGTGATCAACAGGGACTACTCTCGCCGACTGAAGAAAACAAAGGCTCAGCAAAGAGGAGGACCATCCCTCCACCATGCAGCAAGGGAATTCTTCTACGAAGACGCTTGTTACAATGGCTCTTTCGACTTTGACTTCTTACAAGAAGAGAAGGCCAGAGAATCTACCACCACCGGCGGCAAATCTTAAAGGCGAGGGATCCAAACGCCCCAAGTTTGGGAGCATGATCGTGCACACAGTTTACATGGCTTCCGGAAAAGAAGAGAGCCGTGCTTCTGTGAGTCATCGGCCGCAAACTTGGTCATTAATGAATGCTCAGGAGCAGCAACAAAAGCTCCAGGAGATGCTGACGAAAATGGCAACACTCACCGGGCAGAAAGAAAGCCCGGAAGCAGCGTCCGACCAGTGCCAGGAGCAGGAGACCGATACGGAGTTTTTGCAAAGGGTGCTAGAGAGAAAGGATAAGGAGTCTGCGGAACAAGCGGCTAATATAAAACAGATGGTGCTCCTGTTCCAAGACATGGTTGGAATGATAATCTAGCCAGAACCTCCAGCGGAAGACCCACCGATAATCATCGAGGATGACAGAAGGGAAACATCAAACCCTCTTCCAGGTTTATCGACAGCCAGGGAGGAGACGATCTCCAAGGCTGTCCAATGACTACATAGCTCAGCAAATACGAGCTCATCAGGCCAACGAAGCGGCTGGCCAAGTTGTCAAGACAGGGCGATCGTACCCAGGCTGGTATGATCAAATCAAGTACCCACCGGGATATACGATCCCCAAATTTTATGTGTACAAGGGAACAGGCAACCCACACCAACACGTCGCTCAGTTCAGAGCTTTATGCGGCAATACTGGAGGCGACGACAAATTACTGCTTCGCCAGCTTGTTGGCAGCTTGTCAGAGACGGCGTTTGAATGGTACTCGGAGCTCCCAAATGACCCCGTCAAAACGTTCACAGAAATGGAACTGCTGTTCACATAGCGGTTCTCCAGCACAAGCGAGCGCACCCCGATCACGACATTAATCAATGCCAGGGTGAAGCCAGGAGAGACCTGGGTTCAATACGCAATCCGGTGGCGTAACCTATGGTCAAAATGCGAACAACGCATAGAAGAAGCTCCTGCTGTGGGCATGTTCGTAGGGACTCTTGATCCTCGAACGACTGTATCCCAGTTCATGATGTTCTTTAAGCCGACCACCTTCTAGGTTTTGATCGACAAGCTGGCCCAAATGGACCGGATGGGCCATGGGCCTCCCTCTTCAAAAACGGATCCTCGGATTGCAAAGGGCAAATAGAAAGCGGCCTTTGTTACCAACACTTAACAACAGTCGAGCGATCAGAAGCCGGCTGCTCGCCAAAGCAACGCGCGCCCGCACCAATCCCTCGAAGATAAGCTAGGACGTGCTTACTCTTTCCCCCATAATAAAACGAGAAGACTGTTCGAACTGGCAGTGCACAACAAACTCATCACACTGCCGGATCCGAGACGTTCACTGCATCCCGGTGACATCAATAATCCTAACTAATGCTCATATCACAGAGTAGTGAGCCGCCCAATTGAAGATTGTTACGTCTTCACCAGTACCGTCAAGGAAAATTCACGTTGTCCGAGAACTGGAGGATGAACCCGCCACAAAAGCACACTCCTAAAAAGGTGGACACGCCGGTAGTATCATGCTCATTTATGGAAGAAGCTCCGTAGGAAGTTGTCCTCGGCTAAAACTGAAAGAATGCAGAAGGATCTTCAAGTATGTCCGACGATCAAATGGAAAAGCCCGCCGGAGCTTGAAATAATTGAGGGGATGCTTAAGCCGCACCGAACACCGAAAACTATTAGTGATGGGTAAGACCTCCCGGCCAGGCTTTCGAAATCTTCGAAGAAAAAGAAGAAGACTAAGAAGCCCGTGCAGCCTGACGACAAGCGCACGTACCTAAAAAAATACATCGACGCGCTGGAGGAATACAACCAGAAGGCGCGGACCCCGGTCACACTCGAAGAGTTTCTCAACCATATACTTGAGAACGGAGATAGTGACGATGATGAGGGAAATGGCTCGTCGGGAGAAACCGAAGACTATATAGCAAGTTGCCATATGGTTTCTCATTCGTCGTTAAATGACGAAGAAACTCCCTTGGCGTCTGAAAGCAACGTAGAGGAACTGGGGGCAGGACCGGCTCCAGAATCCCTGGAACTGTCAGAAGACCCAATCGATAGGCTGCTAAACGAAGCCCTTCAAAAGAGCAAAGCTGATCGAGAACATGAAACGACCATATACGAAAAGGCCAAGCGTTGGCGTCAGGATGAAGAAGCTGCGGTAAGGATGAGTCGTAAAGCACTCCACCCAAGCCAAGGCACGCCTGCCACAAATAAGAGCAGGATCAAAGCGGAGAAGCGGTACTCCAAAGCCTTGTTGATGGGAATGAAGCTGCCTTCTCTCATGGAAAACACTTCCGGGAGTATGTGCCTCAACGAAGCGGATGTACATCCGAACTACTGCTTATTCCATTATAGGTCACACACCCCACCGAAGAGTGCAATGCCTTCAAGAAGTGGTGGCAAGGATACGTTGCTCACCGGCAACACTTCAAGTAGATGAAGCGCAAAGCCCGTCAGCAGCAGAGAAGCGCAACAGATGAGCATGAAGGAACGACTGGCAACTGTCATATGGTTGATAACAGTTCGACAAGAGCAAAATCTAAAGTTCTTACATTCGGGAGTGATTCTAAGGAAGAAATAAACCTCGGCCCTCTCTTCAAAGAATCCACCTCTGGAAAAGAAGAAGAGGAGAAGAACTGCGAGAACATTCAGCTGCATAACCGTACGTTACCTGAAAAGAACCTCGGGCCTACAAACAAAGATTCGACTAAAAGAGACAAGGGGAAGGAAAGAGTCTTTGAGGAAATTGCCCTCGAAGATAGAGCCGTCAAAGAGCTCACAGCCAAGGACCCGCCTAAGAAAAATAAGGTGGATTACAATGTCCTGGCACATCTGAGGAAGATACCCTCATAACTGAGTATACTGGACGCTCTCCTCCTGTCCAAAGAGGCACGAGATTCTCTGATCAAGGCATTGCAAGAGCCTGATCAGTTCCAAGCTTTCCTTGCGGAAGAAAAGATGAAGGACGAGCTGGCAGAAGTTCATACAGCTGACATCACATTCGGCGATGATGATCTCCTCCTCGGAACGTGCGAGCACAACCGTCTTCTATATGTCACCGGGTACTGCCATAACATCAAGATAGGAAAGATCCTGGTCGACAATGGGTCCTCTGTCAACCTTTTCAACGTGAAGGTGATGTTCAGCATCTGGCTCGAGATAAAATTACCATCCCCGGGTTCGACTCGCAGTCATCACGGACGCTCGGATCCGTAATATTGACGTTACACTTTGGGCTACTCGTCACTGACATCAAATTTCATGTCATCGAGGCCAAGACTTGCTACAACGCTTTACTCGGCAGGCCTTGGTTGCACGAGTACAACGTCATCCTTTCTACATAATATCAGTGTATGAAGTATTTCAAAGATGGTCTCGAGTACACCGTCACGGGAGAGCTAAATCCAATCTCCGTGAATGAAGTCCAAAAATATGAAGACGCAAAGTACTTTCTACCAGACTTCGAAGACACAGAAAGATGTCATAAGACGGAGAATAAACAAAAAGCCATCGCTACCATCCCGATCTTTAGGAGCGATACCGAGGAAGATGAAGAAATAGTCTACTCGGGGCAACCCCAAGGCAACATGCCAAGACCATCTACTCTTATTTTGGTCTTTGGCAGTGACTCTGAAGACGAAGTCAACGCAGTGTTCTCCGCCCGCCCGTCAATGCAGACCTTCGCTGGAGCTGATGCGCTCGATACATTCGGCGTGCAAGAGCTACAGACCTTCTATGTCCCTCCTAGGCGAAGAGGTGAAAATGTGATCCTCTTCTACCAATTTACGAAGACTAAAGTGGGAAAAAAAGTCTGGCATGGTGCCGATTTTACGCTTGACAGGTTTCAACCAATCCATCTGCCCAGATATTACGCTGAGGGATTGAAAAGGCTATTAAGATGCCAAGGCGTACCCTTCAAACAAACCGCTCGACAAGTCCAGTTCTACAAAAAGATTTGGGACATCTCCGGGACTTGGCGAAAGATGCCCAATGGGAGAATAGAGACGATTAGGCACAGATATGTTCGGTCAAATAAACGGGAGCGATTCCATAGCTGCCGAGTCATAAATAACTCCGGTGGAGAAGGGAATGCTTTTCCAGATAGCGTTGATATTGAACTAGAGCGAGATTCCGCCGTAAGAATGCCAAGTCCGTCATTCGAAGAGCAGATTGCTATGCTAATAAGGAAGACAGGTCAAAAGGTTCGGGATGACAATAGCCACGAAATGGCCATTTACGAGAAAGTCAGGACGCAGCGTCTCACTCAGCAGTCTACGGAAAGAGAAGACTACGATGCCCTTCACCCTCAGCCCGCTATGCGCTCTCGTGGCAAGGAAAAAGCCCGACGCAGAGGCAACAACAAGGTGAAGAATGGGAATGACATTCAAAAACAGCGAAGCGGATCCAAGAAGCCACGCGATAGAGAAAAAGTCAGCTGGAATCCGTCTTTTATGAAGAAGATAGGTCGGGAATACTCTTTCCCTCAACACAAGACGAGGAAAATATTCAACCTTATCATGAAGCATCAAATGACGATGCTCCCGGAGCCTCGGTACCCCGAACAAGTAAATGAGGTCCATCACCTGGATTATTGCTCCTACCATCGAGCAATAGGACATCCCTTTGAAGACTGCTTCACTTTCAAAGACTGGGTCGAATACCAGTACCAACAAGACAGGTTTGCTCTATCCAACAGCTGGAGGGTAACCCCATCACGAAAGCATAAGCCAAAAGCAACATATATCGCGAGAATAGAACCAGATCAACATCGAGCTTGGAAACGAACTCGTACCTGTCACGTGATAACATTCTCGAAGGAAGAGGAGCACAAGAGTATCGACGACCTCTTCCAGTGCCTTGCGAATGAGAATGAGGATGGGGTGATTTCAGAATTTCAACCGGCGCCAAAAGAGCTGGAGGATGGGATACATACTACGGCGGACAATCTAAGGAAAATTGACTTGGGAACGGAAAACGATCCGAGACCAACGTTCGTCAGTGAGCTGCTGTCTAAAAAGCAAGTGGCCACACTAAAGGACGTGCTTATACAATATAAAGATTGCTTCGCATGGAACTATTCCGAGATGCAGGGACTAGATCCAGAAATAGCGGTGGATAAACTGGCTATATCGCCGGATGTCAAGCCAGTCAAACAGGCGCCAAGAAGAATGCGGCTCAAACTCGAGATGAGTATCAAGGCCGAAGTCGAGAAACTAATTGACTCTGTCTTCATCCTGGAAGTTCAATACCTTGACTGGATCGCTAACATCGTTCCGGTGATGAAGAAAAATGGGACGGTGCGCATCTGCGTAGACTTTTGGGATCTCAACAAGGCTTGTCCGAAGGATGACTTCCCAGTAGCTGTTACCGAGCTGATGATCGATAACACGTCCACTCATGAGGTCTTCTCCTTCATGGATGGATCCTCAGGATACAATCAAATAAAGATGTATCCTGAAGATCAAAAGCATACCGCCTTTCAGACTCCGCTAGGCATATTCTGCTATAAGGTGATGCCCTTCGGTCTGAAGAACGCATGCGCTAGCTATCAGAGGGTTATGATGAAAATCTTCGCTGACCTCATACATGAGATTGTCGAATGTTATATCGACAACCTTGTGGTGAAAAGCAAATCGTACGAGGAGCATTGGAAGCATCTAAAAATAGTGTTCCAGCGTCTTCGGAAATACAATCTAAAGATGAATCCTCTGAAATGCGCGTTTGGAGTCTCCTCAGGCAAATTCCTGGGATTCATCATACAACACCGAGGCATCGAAATAGACCCATCAAAAATCAAGGCGATTATGGAAATGCCCACGCCAAGAACTCTCAAACAATTGCGGTCTCCCCAAGGAAAGCTCACGTATATCCGGCGATTCATAGCCAACTTCTCCGGAAAATACCGTCCCTACAGTCACCTGATGAAGAAGGGGATCCCGTTCGTTTGGGATCATAAATGTCAAAGTGCACTGGACGAAATCAAGCAATATCTGCAGAACCCGCCAGTACTGACCGCTCCGGTCAAAGAAAAGCCCATCATCCTATATACAACAGCCCTTGAAGGTTCTTTAGGCGCGCTATAGGCACAGGAGAACGGCCAGGGGAAGGAGAGAGCTCTCTACTATTATAGTCAAGTTATTCTGGGGGCAGAAAACAACTACTCCCCCATTCAAAAGCATTGCTTGGCACTGATCTTCGCGATAACGAAGCTCAGGCACTATGCCCTTGTAATACCCAGATCCCTTGTGAATATTTTCCGTATTTGTAAATTGTGTTTCCCAAATTTTCCTAAATTTAAATATTTTTATATTCTATTTTTAAACCCTAACCATTAAATTATTTATTCTAATTTCTATAAATCCTTAAAACCTAATCTAGACCTTAAACCCTTTTTATTTTATTTTATTTTATTTTACCTAAACCCACAGCCCAACTCTCATTTTCTCTCTCTCTTTCTCCCTAGCCTAGCCCATCGATTCTTTTCCCTCACCTGACCCGACCCGACCTGCTTTCCCTCTTCTTCCTCACTCGCCTTCGTTTTCCCGCCACTTCCTCGTAATGCCTCTTCCCTCGACACCCGCTTCTCGCGCCCATCACCCTACGCCTCCGCGCTCCTCGCGCCCGTGCCACTAGACTCGCACCCATGCTACCCCAACGGCTTTTCCCCCTTGACTCCTCCCTTCTCACGCCGCCATCTTAAGATCCGCCCACATCCTCGCTTCCTCTAACGGCTCCCCCTCCCCACGACAACCGAGCTCCCCTTCTTTTCCCATTGTTTTCTTCCTCGTTTTCATTTTTCCCATCTCCTCTAACTCAATCCCAACAAGCCTCCCCTGCCTCTTCTCGTTCCCTTACCACAACCAGCTCCCTCGCCTGAGCACCGCCGTGACCGAGCTCCCCAGCACACCACAACACTCCCCTCCATCGCCCCATCGACTCCATGACCTCCAAGCATCCAACACCCTCATCCCTGCACCCGCAGCCATCGACTTCCTCCTCCCCTGCTCACCATCCCCAAGCCACTGCACACCCGAGCTCCAAGATCCCCTCGCTGTCAAGGCCGCCGCCGGGGCATCACCACCTCATCACCCGTGCCACTGCAGGATGCGCCCCTGCGCCTCACCGACGAGCCCCGACCAACTTAAACGCCGGCAACCCCATCCACGACACTGAGCCCCTGCACCCATTGCCTCCAGCCGACGCTCGAACCCATTGCGGTCGCCATGACGAGCACTTCCGGCTGCCTACCTCGCCGTCGACCTTCCCCAGAGCCAGAGCCCAGCACCCTCTTCTCCAGAGCCCGTGGCCGAGCCATTTGATCGCTGTCGCAGCCGTGAAGTGCTGTGCTTATGGCCATGCCCATGTTGTGATCGTGCGGTGTTCGTGTCCGTGCGGTCGTTGTCGTTCTGCCGTCGTATTAGGCAAGTGAACCTCCTTCACTTGTTCAATTCATGCTATGTGCATACCTAGTTTAATAAACACAGTGTAGTAACTTAATTGGTAGGAAAATGTATGAGGTGTGTGGGTGTAAGCAAAGTAGATGACATACACGCACACACACGTATACATCGAGAAAGAAAAATTGTAATTCAATTATTTTAGCGAACAGTCTTAGTTGATTATATTGAATGGAACCCGACTTGGAATTTACTGACCCTTAACAACATCATTTACATTTTCACCGAATAACAACTAGCTTGGTCAATTAACCGACACCGATGTTTTAACTGATAATCATACGTAACCTATGTGTTCGATGTGATACATGAGGGAAAACCCTATCTTAAATTACCAAAATTTATGATCGGCAAATCCCTTACCAATTGATGATCGTAGTGTAAGGATTTACGTTAAATGTATCGTGCTTCTAATTCTGTAGCATCGCCCCTAAAGACGACGCTAAAACTGAAGTTTACCGTGCAGGTTAACCCACTGAAATCTTTGTAAAATTAAATACTGGTTGGAACATGACGTTCTACGGATCATATCGAAGCCGACTTGAGAATATAGAACCATATTTAGTTTATAATTCGATATCGATAGATTACGGCAACAAGATTTGACCGGGGATGCAACTCTGGACTGCAGTTCGGGGGCAACATTCTACGGGGGAAACCTGAATTTAAGCACCTGTACATACCTGCATAAAACTGAAAATGCGCGTAGCCCCATATGGCCGCGTAGATAATTTAGTTAGATAATAGCTGAAACTAGTCCCGTGTGGTTTCACTGTCATTTGATATTTAATTTGCATTTTAACGTACCTAGGTTTTCTGCAGTTTCTACAGTGACTCCTCTTGTATAGCTACACTAGACAGGGCATAACTTTTAATACAGAACTGCTATTGATAATATGTTTGATACGTTGGAAACATAACAGATAAATCTACAATTAGTTAAACTGTAGTGTTGCCTAATTATGCTCCCAACTGGGAGTAAAACGTGTTACTAAAAGGACTTCCAGTTCAGGAATTGGATTTCCAGCAGTGAACACTTAAAATGAAATGGTCATAACTAGAGAACCTGAAGCCCAATTGATGCAAAACCAATTTTTATGGATAGATAATTAAACCTGCTGCTTATCTCTTTTATATTATTTTGCTAAATTCTGCGCGTGTGATTTATAGTAAATTATTCAAGTGGTAGGGCACTGGCTGCTGATATTTTAATTCTATCGTAATTAGTTGCATTCTCATCATATCATGTAGTAGTTGTATCCTCATTGAATAGTGGTCATGAAGCAGTGATGACCTAGTGATCGTGTACATTACCCAGTGATAGATATTAGTGATTCAGATTGTGGCAAGTACGTTAATGTTAAAGCGTGAATGAATAAGTGAAGTGACATGTACTTATACACAATCAGCGGGACCAGTTAAATTATTGCATTATCGACGCCTATGGGGCATATGTAAGTGTAACTATAACTGGTATGGGAAAGTTATGGAAGCACTTATATTAGTGTCATAGGTAAGGCGTCTAACACAGTCCATTGATCTTGGGTACCAGTCGAGACATGCTTGATGGAGATCCTGTCTTCAGTTCTCGTGTAGACTTGCCATGGACCGACTAGTATTTTGGTTTATGGTCGGTGTTTGATGTAGACCACGGGGTGTGGGGTAGTTTGAGTATGAGTTCAACGGAATCTCAGGAGTCCCATTACTGGCATATACCGTGATTTTGGGAGTTGTATGGATGATGTTAGTGATTATTATCGTGTGTGATTCGGGCCCGTGTTCCCTTGCCCCTGGGGACCTACCCTTGGGTTAGGGATACTCCTGCGTGGTTGACGCTCACACTTGGACTGACGATAAATTTAGCGACCCGGACAGTGAGACTTAGAGACTAATAGGGTTAGTGACATTGACATGCATTGACTACTGATTTGATATACCTACTTTACTGTTTACCCATACCGATTTTTTCATGCGCGTCATCATTCTATATTTATTGCTACATGTTCATCATCATTGCACGTGTTTACTTTTGCATTTATATATATTGCTATTGTGTCGCTCTAATGACCTGAGTATGCATGCTCAGAGTGAAAAGTGGACTGAGCTTGGATCGGTACCTGTCGTACCATGAGGATATTGCGGACATCTAGATCAGCGATGTCAGCACTATCTTTCCTTTGACTCTATCTGGTTAGTTTTATATCTGTTTTGATTTAGTGACTGCATTTCTCATTACCTGTGCATTGATTACTGATTACCACGTAAAGCTAAAAGCCGAAGTGTGATTACGGCAGGATGTTTTCTCGACTGTAGGAGCATGGCTGGCCTTGTTAATCCCTCGTATTCCGTATTTTGGGAAGCGGAGCATGACAACCCTGGCACATGAGGTCCATCTCATATCAAAGATGGATCCTCTCAAATATCTGATGTCAAGGGCCATACTAACAGGAAGGCTTGCCAAATGGGCCTTCCTCTTGATGGAGTTTTCGATAACGTATCGACTCCTCAAGGCAGTGAAAGGTCAGGCCATTGCCGACTTTCTCGCTGAACATCCGATACTAGTCGATTCTCTCTTAAATTGCGAATTGCCAGACAAACACGCGTTCGACACAATCGAAGGGAAGAAGGAGGAAAATAATGTCCAATGGGAACTGTCACGACCCGAAAGTACGGAACGTGACTGGCTCTTAGATTACGAGACGTCTAAAGGCGTACCGTAACCTAAGTCAGCCAAAGCCCAGAAATCTAACCCAAAAGCCAAAGAGAGTGAAGGAAAACCATAAATGAAAACGGTTTTGAAATCAATTAAGCCGCATAGAATCCAAAAAAGAACATCAAAAATTTCTGAAAATTTTGGCAGAGTTTCCCCTGTATTTTCTATCCCCAAAAATGGGTACAACAAGATAATACATATGAAATCAAAAAAAAATGGCATCCCCAAGCGGGAGCTAGCTCTTCGCCCAAGGCGGATCACAACCACATGCAATATAATAGTAATAATCAAGAAAAAGAACACAAAAGAGATGCAAATACCAGAAAACACACGTCGGCTCAAGTGAGCTCGACCCAAAAGGAACCACAAATATACAAATCTCTCAGTCTCATCACTAGGTCGCATATACAATACAAGTGGTAGATGGAGAATACTAGATACAATGATAAAGCAAAAAGGAATAAAGTATACTCGCAACCCACCTACGGGCGATGTCGCGAGTCTGAGCAAAATGAACTGATGATAAGATAGCCCGCCGCTACAAAGATGACGGGTCCGACCTGCAAGACACTGTGGCACAACGGGGGTGAGTTGCCAGCTCGTGAGTAAATATAACATCTAATAAGGCAATCGTAAGAATGCACGCAATGCGGAACAACATGTATGTCCATATGTGATATAATAACTCTAGTAGGCATGCACATGTATGCAATATCTTTTCTAACTCTTTAAGTGTTTTAAATGTTAAAGTCACTGGATTCTTAACTTTTAGAAAACGAATGTCTGCATAATAACTACATATCATCAAGAAATCCTCAGAAAACCCGTGTCAAGCATCGACACCAAATAGGAATCATATCTGTCTCAATGTCGGGCTCCGTCAGTCCGGATCGGCCCATATCATAAATCTCACGACAACGGTCGGTATCCTCCGGATATCCGCCGCGCCAGACATCACCGGTAGGTAGTCTTCCCCTGCCAGGCTCATCGTCTACAACTCGATCTTCTTGCCCCGGGGTACCATACCGGGCCCACCATGTACCCGAGACGGTTCATCCACTCCTCGAATCGGGTCTCGAAATCCAACAGAAAACATGAAAACTCATGGTGGACGACACATACATCACGAGAAAACCGCAACTTTGTTTTGAAAAAGATAAATATAAGGTTTTGTTAAATTCTTGCGGTTTTCCCCCAAAATCCAGAAATCGCAGCAAACTGAAATCCTCAAGAAATCATAATGTCCATATGTTATGTATGATACAATCTCAAATATCATGCATGAATGCAATGGCGTTACTAGCTAAACAGGTTTTTATAGTGCACGTGGCATGGCAAATACCAAAGGCGTGTGTGTCACATGAATAGTGCGCGTGCAATAGATGCCAATGGTAAGGTGTTCGTGTCCTACGAAATGATATCGCATATGTATATATGAATGTCATATGAATGTCCATGCAATCTAGTATAGGGTTAGCTGTAAGGGTATGCAATATACATAAATGGATAAGCTAGCTAACAATATAATTATTAAGTAGGGTAATCCTAACTAGGGAGGAGGGGCGCCTCGCGCCATCCAAACGATTCCCCCATAGATGAATATATCTACTCACCAGAAATCCCCGCTAATCTGATCCGGCCACCGCTTTGCCTTTTCGCGCCGTATCCGAAGTTTCCCCGACCGATCCTAGAATTGCATAACACAAAATATAAGGTTACAGATTTATGAAATGATGCAACTCACACTATGAAAAGATCGACGCTCTCGAATTAATCACAACGTGCACTCGGTACGCGGAAAATGCACGAAAATCGCTAAAACCTTAACTAAAATCGCCGTTTCGGGGCAATCGTCAAAACTGCAACCTGACCAGACGAAACCCCACGTTCGCGCACTCTAATAATCCTATACAAAGCTAGTAATATTGCTATCCTAGCGAAATTTGAACGCATACTATTTTCCGAAAAAATCTAGTAAGCGATTTTCAAACCAAATCGATATAAACGTTGAAATTTGTCGTTTTAGCGAGCATACCAATACACAATTAACCACTCCAATCACCTAGATAACCATCCCTAACATAATCCAAGCATTATGCTACAAACCCTAATTTCAAAAATTAAAACCTTCTCTTGATTTTTTTCCAAATCAACATTTACTACTAAACTAGTATTTAGAATTGAGATTCTAGCACAATTAAACCACTCTAATTAATTGGATAACCAAACCCCAACTTTAATACATCAACCATGCATCAAACCCTAATCCACAATCAAATCCCTTTCTTGAATTTCATGAACAAGCAATTTCTATTAAATTGATACTTCAAAATTCTATTTTAGCACCTTTAAACTACAATTTGACAAAGAGATTAGAATTTTCACCTCACAAGCTTGAACCCTAACTTGATCAAGTCTCCAAGAAGCCTCCTTTCATCATGTTTTGAACTAATATGGGTTGAAGAGAGAATGGATTAGGTTTTTGGTTTGAATGGAGATGGAAATTTGTTGATTTTTATGAATTTTTGCTATGAATTTGAAGCAAGAATGAAGTGAAGAAATGGGGAGAGATGCTGTTGAGGCTCGGCCAGCAGTAGGAGGAGGGGGTTTGTGGATTTTTGGAGAAGTTTCTAGGCCTAAAACACCCCCATGTTCTCATTTAATGCATTTCAAGTCAACTTTTTACAAAAAAACCCCTTTTTAAGCCATTTTTTTCATAATTTTCCCACTAAAAATCTAAAAGTTTGCAAGACATGTTATAATTTTATTAACACCATATTTTAGCTTATAAAGACTCCTAATTAAGAAATTTACCTAATTAAATTTGTATTTATCCCTAATTAAATGTATTTAAAAAGGCTTAAAATAATAAAAAATAATTAATTACGAAAAATTTTTTATTTAACTAGAAACTTATAAATGACATTTTAGTGACAAAATTATAGTAATATCTTATCTAAATTTTGTATAATTAGGTCTACAAAGAAAAATACCTATTTTGACTTTTTACGGAAAAAGCCGAAAAATTGGCCGATTACCGAAAAACTGCCTAAACGATTTTCGAAGGGTTACAATCTTCCCTCCTTAAAGAAATTCGGTCCCCGAATTTAGAATTTAACTACGCGTACCTTCAAAAAGATGGGGATATCTCTTTCTCATCTCGACCTCGGTCTCCCAGGTGACCTCCTCGCTGTTCGGGCCACGCCAAAGGACTTTGACAGACGGTATGACCTTCGACCTCAATTTCTTCACCTGCCGATCCAAGATGACAACCGGCTGCTCGGTGATAGAAAGATCACGCTCTAACTGGATCGTCTGGTGCTGAATCGCCTGGGAAGGATCATGAAGGTACTTGCGGAGCATCGAGACATGGAATACGGGGTGAACATCGGGGAAGCTGGGCGGAAGAGCTAACCGATAAGCGACTGGACCAACACGCTCTAGGATCTCGAAAGGACCAACATATCTAGGACTCAGCTTCCCTTTCCGCCCAAATCTCATCACACCCTTCATCGGAGAGACCTTCAGGAAAACATGATCGCCAACAGCGAACTCAAGTCGGCGACGACGCCTGTCAGCATAAGATTTCTGCCTGCTCTGTGCCGCTCTCATCCTGTCCCGAATCAGCTGTATCTTCTCGGTCGTCTCCTGTACAATCTGCGGCCCCAAAATACTGCTCTCCCTGAGCTCTGTCCAACATACTGGCGATCGACATCTCCTCCCATATAAAGCCTCGAAAGGTGCCATCTGAATCGTCTCCTGGAAGCTATTATTGTAGGAAAACTCGATCAAAGGCAAATGACGATCCCAGCTACCACCGAGATCTAAAACACAAGCTCTGAGCATGTCCTCAAGAGTCTGAATCGTACGCTCCGACTGACCGTCAGTCTGAGGATGAAAGGCTGTGCTAAAACTCAATCGGGTGCCCAAAGCTTCCTGTAGTTTCTGCCACAATCGGCTGGTAAACTGGGTGCCACGGTCAGACACGATGCAAGTCGGAACACCATGCAGTCGCACTATCTCATCAATATAAACCTGGGCGTACTGAGAAAATCCAAAAGTGGTCTTCACTGGCAGAAAGTGAGCCGCTTTCGTCAGTCGATCCACAATCACCCAAATAGAGTCATACCCTCGACTGGTCCTGGGTAGACCCACAACGAAGTCCATAGAGACCTGCTCCCACTTCCACTCAGGGATGGGCAAAGGCTGTAACTCGCCGGCTGGCCTCTGGTGCTCGGCCTTGACTTGCTGACAAGTCAGGCATCTCGACACAAAATCTGTAATATCCTTCTTCATCCCGTCCCACCAGTAAATTTCTCTCAAATCACGGTACATCTTGGTGGAACCTGGGTGAACACTGTATTCTGATCTATGTGCCTCCTCGAGAATATCACGCCTCAGTCCCTCTGAATCTGGCACACACAGTCGAGTCCCAAATCGAAGTATCCCCTGCTCATCAATCACGAACTCAGAAACTCTGCCCTGCCGAATCTGCTCAATAATCTCCAAGATACGGGCATCGCCGGACTGTGCCTCATGGATACGGTCAAGTAACTGTGGGCGTGCTCTGAAATGGGCCAGCTGTCCCCCTGTAGGAGTAAACTCGAACTGCACTCTGCTATCACATAAAACCTGCCAATCCGCCGTCGACTGCATCTGTACTGCGCTCAAACAAGATAAGCTACCTCCGGGCCTCCTACTCAAAGCATCTGCCACCACATTCGCCTTGCCCGGATGGTATAGAATCTCGCAGTCATAATCTTTCACCAACTCCATCCAACGGCGCTGTCTCAGGTTTAGGTCTCGCTGCTGGAAAATATACTTCAAACTCTTGTGGTCAGTGAATATCTGGCACGACTCACCGTATAGGTAATGTCTCCAGATCTTGAGTGCAAATACCACTGCAGCCATCTCTAAATCATGGGTGGGGTAGTTCTGCTCGTGTTTCCTCAGCTGCCGAGAAGCATACGCGATAACTCTGTCGTGCTGCATCAACACACATCCCAGCCCCACTCTAGAAGCATCACAATATACCACGAACCCGCCTGATCCTGAAGGCAATGCTAACACTGGAGCAGTAGTCAGACGAGTCTTCAACTGCTGGAAGCTATCCTCACATGCCTGGGTCCAATCAAAAGGAACCCCCTTCCGGGTCAACCCGGTCAACGGTGCAGCAATGCGGGAGAAATCCTGGACAAAACGTCGATAATAGTCGGCCAGACCTAGAAAACTGCGGACCTCTGTGACTGATACCGGTCTAGGCCAACGCTGAACTGCCTCGATCTTCTTCGGGTCCACGCAAATACCATCTCTCGTCACCACATGACCCAAGAAGTCGACACTGTCTAACCAGAATGCGCACTTGGAAAATTTGGCGAACAGCTGATGCTCCCTCAAAGTCTGCAATGTGATATGTAAATGCTGCTCATGCTCCTCCCGGCTCCGAGAATAAACCAAAATGTCATCAATGAATACAATGATGAACTGATCGAGATACGGCCTGAATACGCGATTCATCAAATCCATAAAAGCTGCCGGGGCATTGGTGAGCCCGAACGACATCACCAAGAACTCATAATGACCATATCGAGTACGGAAGGCAGTCTTCGGAATGTCCTCCTTCCGAACCCGCAACTGGTGATATCCTGACCGTAAATCAACCTTCGAGAAGAACCCTGCACCCTGGAGCTGATCAAATAAGTCATCAATGCGGGGTAGGGGATATCTGTTCCGCACAGTAACTCGGTTCAGCTGACGATAATCAATGCATAAACGCATACTTCCGTCCTTCTTCTTAACAAACAAGACGGGAGCGCCCCAAGGTGACACACTCGGTCGGATAAGCCCCTTGTCCAGCAAGTCCTGTAACTGATCCTTTAGCTCTCTCAGCTCCGCCGGGGCCATCCGATAAGGAGGTATAGAGATAGGCCCCGTGCCGGGGATCAAGTCAATACAGAACTCAATCTCGCGCTCTGGTGGCAGACCAGGCAGCTCGTCAGGGAATACATCAGGAAACTCTCTCACAACAGGGACCTGGTCCAACGGAACCTCTGTGGAGCTAGTATCACAAACATAGGCTAAGAATCCCTGACACCCTTTCCTTAAGAGCTGACCGGCACGAAGAGAAAAAATCAAGCTGGGAAGGGTAGCGCTACGATCTCCCTGAATAATAAGAACCGGCTCACCAGGAAAACTGAATCTGACTGCTTTTTCACGGCAGTCCACAGATGCATAACAGGTGGCTAGCCAGTCCATACCAAGAAGAACGTCAAAGTCAAGCATATCGAGGAGAATCAAATCTACTGAAGAATCTTTCTCCCCGATATGAACGGAACAAGATCGGTACACAATACGGGCAACAAAAGACTCGCCTACCGGGGTAATAACGACAAGCGGCTGATCTAACGGAGAAGACTCTCGGCCCAACCTCGGTGCAAAATACGTGGAAACATAGGAATGTGTGGAGCCTGGATCAAATAATACCCGTGCATCAAAGGAACATACTGGCAGAGTACCTGTCACGACGGCATTGGATGCCTGTGCATCCTGAGGAGTCAATGCAAACACTCGGGCCTGTCCACCACTAATAGCTGGCTGTGCTCTGCCTCTACCTCGGCCTCTGCCTCTGCCTCTGTCGCCTCGTCCTCTCTGAACTGGACCGCCACGCCCACGGCCTCTAGAAGCATCTGGCTGGCGTGAAGCATCATCAGAAGGAGGAAGTAAAGCTCTCTGAGAAGGTGGTGAAGGTGGTAAAGTCACATGCGGGACCGTCGCCGCACCCGGACGCCCCATGGTACAGTCTCTGATACGGTGGTACTGACTCCCGCACCGAAAACATCCTGGAGACGACTGCTGGGTCTGTGGATATGAACCAAATAACTGACCTCGTCTCAATCCTCTGCCTCCGCCATCTCCCGGAAATAATCTATCACGATGTCTGCCCATCTGCCGCTGAGCTGGCGTATCAGTACGGATCCTCTTCGGCCCAGAAGCGACCGGAGTCTCAGAAATACGCTCCTCCAGAAGTAAGGCTGCATCCATCGCGGCTGCGTATGTATCAAAGTGCTGGGTGCCGATGGCAAGGAATAGCTGTGTATCAAGCCCTCGTACAAACCTCTTTATTCTCTTCTCTTCTGTGTCGACTAGGTACGGTGCATATCGAGATAACTGGGTAAACTGTATATCATACTCCGACACTGTCATCCCAGGAGTCTTGCGCAAAGACTCAAAACTACGGGCTCGAGCATCTCGGACACTCTCCGGAAGAAAACGGGCAAGAAATGCAGATGTAAACTCATCCCAGGTCATAGAAGGCAGACCTGCAGCTCGGCCTCTCTCTACTGAGTCGTACCATGTCTGGGCAAGACCCTCCAGACGAAAACTCGCAAACTCCACCAATCTATCCTCAGAACACCTCAACGAACGGCCAATCCGTGCCATCCTATCGAGAAATGCCTGTGGGTCCTCTGTCGCATCTGTACCGGTAAAAGCTGGAGGTCTCAATCTCATGAACTCCTGTAGTGAAACGGGGATAGTCTCCGTGGTAGCAGCAGGAGTGACCATCTGTGCAGCAGGTACGATCGTGGTCTGTGGGGTGGAAGGAACGTCTTCGGATCTCTGTGCCCGGCTGGACTCAACTAAAGATCCCATCATCTGTCGCAACTCTTGCATGCCGGCCTCTAATCTGGCAATACGGTCAGGATAAGGCGGATCAGTGGGACCCTGAGGGGTAGGAGTATCCTCCCGCTCGATCCTCGCCTCAGACAAGCCCGCTCGAATCTCATCCCTAGCGGCAGCCGCTGAGCTCTCGTAGTCTTTGGCGGCATCGAAGCTAGAATAAGAAAAAGGACTGATAAGATCATTGCAATTGAATCAAGGAATGCAAGGAACCAAGAAAGGAAATACAAGCAATTATGTCCTAAGGTCACTTAGGCGGAGTACCGTATCGTAAGTATGCCGCGGACCATACCCACGCTACGCCACTCTGCTTAAGTCACCTACTCCATCTACCAAGGTCGTCCTACACTCAGAAAGGTAAAACCTACGCTCTGATACCAACTTTGTCACGACCCGAAAGTACGGAACGTGACTGGCTCTTAGATTACGAGACGTCTAAAGGCGTACCGTAACCTAAGTCAGCCAAAGCCCAGAAATCTAACCCAAAAGCCAAAGAGAGTGAAGGAAAACCATAAATGAAAACGGTTTTGAAATCAATTAAGCCGCATAGAATCCAAAAAAGAACATCAAAAATTTCTGAAAATTTCGGCAGAGTTTCCCCTGTATTTTCTATCCCCAAAAATGGGTACAACAAGATAATACATATGAAATCAAAAAAAAATGGCATCCCCAAGCGGGAGCTAGCTCTTCGCCCAAGGCGGATCACAACCACATGCAATATAATAGTAATAATCAAGAAAAAGAACACAAAAGAGATGCAAATACCAGAAAACACACGTCGGCTCAAGTGAGCTCGACCCAAAAGGAACCACAAATATACAAATCTCTCAGTCTCATCACTAGGTCGCATATACAATACAAGTGGTAGATGGAGAATACTAGATACAATGATAAAGCAAAAAGGAATAAAGTATACTCGCAACCCACCTACGGGCGATGTCGCGAGTCTGAGCAAAATGAACTGATGATAAGATAGCCCGCCGCTACAAAGATGACGGGTCCGACCTGCAAGACACTGTGGCACAACGGGGGTGAGTTGCCAGCTCGTGAGTAAATATAACATCTAATAAGGCAATCGTAAGAATGCACGCAATGCGGAACAACATGTATGTCCATATGTGATATAATAACTCTAGTAGGCATGCACATGTATGCAATATCTTTTCTAACTCTTTAAGTGTTTTAAATGTTAAAGTCACTGGATTCTTAACTTTTAGAAAACGAATGTCTGCATAATAACTACATATCATCAAGAAATCCTCAGAAAACCCATGTCAAGCATCGACACCAAATAGGAATCATATCTGTCTCAATGTCGGGCTCCGTCAGTCCGGATCGGCCCATATCATAAATCTCACGACAACGGTCGGTATCCTCCGGATATCCGCCGCGCCAGACATCACCGGTAGGTAGTCTTCCCCTGCCAGGCTCATCGTCTACAACTCGATCTTCTTGCCCCGGGGTACCATACCGGGCCCACCATGTACCCGAGACGGTTCATCCACTCCTCGAATCGGGTCTCGAAATCCAACAGAAAACATGAAAACTCATGGTGGACGACACATACATCACGAGAAAACCGCAACTTTGTTTTGAAAAAGATAAATATAAGGTTTTGTTAAATTCTTGCGGTTTTCCCCCAAAATCCAGAAATCGCAGCAAACTGAAATCCTCAAGAAATCATAATGTCCATATGTTATGTATGATACAATCTCAAATATCATGCATGAATGCAATGGCGTTACTAGCTAAACAGGTTTTTATAGTGCACGTGGCATGGCAAATACCAAAGGCGTGTGTGTCACATGAATAGTGCGCGTGCAATAGATGCCAATGGTAAGGTGTTCGTGTCCTACGAAATGATATCGCATATGTATATATGAATGTCATATGAATGTCCATGCAATCTAGTATAGGGTTAGCTGTAAGGGTATGCAATATACATAAATGGATAAGCTAGCTAACAATATAATTATTGCATAAAGTAGGGTAATCCTAACTAGGGAGGAGGGGCGCCTCGCGCCATCCAAACGATTCCCCCATAGATGAATATATCTACTCACCAGAAATCCCCGCTAATCTGATCCGGCCACCGCTTTGCCTTTTCGCGCCGTATCCGAAGTTTCCCCGACCGATCCTAGAATTGCATAACACAAAATATAAGGTTACAGATTTATGAAATGATGCAACTCACACTATGAAAAGATCGACGCTCTCGAATTAATCACAACGTGCACTCGGTACGCGGAAAATGCACGAAAATCGCTAAAACCTTAACTAAAATCGCCGTTTCGGGGCAATCGTCAAAACTGCAACCTGACCAGACGAAACCCCACGTTCGCGCACTCTAATAATCCTATACAAAGCTAGTAATATTGCTATCCTAGCGAAATTTGAACGCATACTATTTTCCGAAAAAATCTAGTAAGCGATTTTCAAACCAAATCGATATAAACGTTGAAATTTGTCGTTTTAGCGAGCATACCAATACACAATTAACCACTCCAATCACCTAGATAACCATCCCTAACATAATCCAAGCATTATGCTACAAACCCTAATTTCAAAAATTAAAACCTTCTCTTGATTTTTTTCCAAATCAACATTTACTACTAAACTAGTATTTAGAATTGAGATTCTAGCACAATTAAACCACTCTAATTAATTGGATAACCAAACCCCAACTTTAATACATCAACCATGCATCAAACCCTAATCCACAATCAAATCCCTTTCTTGAATTTCATGAACAAGCAATTTCTATTAAATTGATACTTCAAAATTCTATTTTAGCACCTTTAAACTACAATTTGACAAAGAGATTAGAATTTTCACCTCACAAGCTTGAACCCTAACTTGATCAAGTCTCCAAGAAGCCTCCTTTCATCATGTTTTGAACTAATATGGGTTGAAGAGAGAATGGATTAGGTTTTTGGTTTGAATGGAGATGGAAATTTGTTGATTTTTATGAATTTTTGCTATGAATTTGAAGCAAGAATGAAGTGAAGAAATGGGGAGAGCTGCTGTTGAGGCTCGGCCAGCAGTAGGAGGAGGGGGTTTGTGGATTTTTGGAGAAGTTTCTAGGCCTAAAACACCCCCATGTTCTCATTTAATGCATTTCAAGTCAACTTTTTACAAAAAAACCCCTTTTTAAGCCATTTTTTTCATAATTTTCCCACTAAAAATCTAAAAGTTTGCAAGACATGTTATAATTTTATTAACACCATATTTTAGCTTATAAAGACTCCTAATTAAGAAATTTACCTAATTAAATTTGTATTTATCCCTAATTAAATGTATTTAAAAAGGCTTAAAATAATAAAAAATAATTAATTACGAAAAAAATTTTATTTAACTAGAAACTTATAAATGACATTTTAGTGACAAAATTATAGTAATATCTTATCTAAATTTTGTATAATTAGGTCTACAAAGAAAAATACCTATTTTGACTTTTTACGGAAAAAGCCGAAAATTGGCCGATTACCGAAAAACTGCCTAAACGATTTTCGAAGGGTTACAGGAACTTTACTTCGACGGAGCGTCCTCCTTGAAGAAGCGAAAGCAAAGCACTCCCATAATCAAAGCTGGGGTAGGCCTTATCTTCGTGACTCCGCAAGGAGGGATAATGCGTTTCGCCCTTTTCCTTAACAGAGCCGAGGACAAACAATGAGGCCGAGTATGAAGCTTTGGTAGCGGGTCTTAAGATTGTTGTCGACATGGTAATCGAAAACCTCCTCATATATGGAAACTCCCAGCTAGTCGTTAGCCAAGTAAATGGCGACTATCAGACGTGTAAACCGGAGTTGGTAAAATATGGTGAAAGAGTGCAGCAATTGCTGACACAAATCCCCTCCTACATCCTGAAAAGCATACCGCGTATGGAAAATAGCAAAGCGGATGCGTTAGCCAAGCTCGCTAAAGTGCTGGCCGACGAAAACCTCAATGACGTAAAGATCATTGTGCAAAGCCGCCGAATTCTCGCGCCAGCAGAAATATCTCCGGAGTCATCTGAAAGAAAGGAAGTGACTGAACAAGCAGTCTTCTAAATAGAGGACGAAGAAATGGCTAAGGATTGGAGGGAAGTCTTCATAGACTACTTCAAATCCCATCGAACACACGAAAATGCATCTTTAAGATATCAGCTCATGAAACGAGCTCTGTCTTTTGCCTTCGTCAATGATACTCTATATAAGAGATCGTTCAACAATTTGTGACTAAGGTGCTTGGGACCAGAAAAAGCAATGAGAGTCGTCCAAGAAACCCACGACGGACTCTGCGGTTCTCATCAAGCTGGGCCAAAGATGAAGCTGAAAATCAAAAGAATGGGTTACTACTGGCCCACAATGATTCAGAACTACCTCGAATATGCGAAGCAGTGTCACTCGTGCCAAATTCACGGGGACTTCATCCATCAGCATCCAAATCCGCTACACCCAACGGTAGCCAGCTGGCCGTTTGAAATGTGGGGAACCGATATAATCGGCCCCATTGAGCCGGCATCATCCAAAGGACATCGGTTTAACGGTACGTCCATAAGCGAAATGGGCACGGATGAAAACCCGAAAGGGCGCCGTGAGTAAAAACAGCAGGGCTACCAGCGAGCTTGTGAAAACCTGAAAGGGCGCAATCTCGTTGTTAAAAAACGATATGTCCATAAGCGAAATGAGCACGGATGAAAACCCGAAAGGGCGCCGTAAGTAAAAACAGCAGGGCTACCGGCGAGCTTGTGAAAACCCGAAAGGACGCAATCTCGTGAAATTTTCATTTACGAGATTCTCTCAACTCGTAAGGAGAACTCCCTCTATGAGACCCTCACGGCTAATAGAATTTGAAAGTCTTAAGTCACAGGGATCCAAAGCTGTTCTTAAGCCGTCGTATCCCCCAAGTTACCCTACAGGCGGTCCAATATTGGCCCTTGTATACAATCCACGGGCACGAATAAAAGTTTCCCCCACCAAGTTCCACCAATCACGAGGAATATCCTCATATGGTGAACGACACTTGTAAGTCCTCTCGACTTATAAGGAGAAAATACTCTTATGAGATCCTTTCGATTTATAAGAGAAAACACCACTTAGAAGTCCTCACGACTTCTAAGGAGAACATACACCTACGAGATCCTCACGACTCGTAGGGAAAAATACCTTTATGAGACCCTTATGGCTCATAAAGTCAAAAGCCTTAGTTGACAGAACCGTAACCCTGTTTACTAAGCCATTTTTGTTCAAATCGACAAAGGCAAATGATGATTCGCTTCTGGCAACATCCCAGTGGTAGCGATACTGATGCCTAAATCGGTATCAAATCCCAAGTTCTTTCACGGCAAATGATGATTCGCTCTTGGCAATATTCCAGTCACAGCGGTGCTGATGCCAAGATTGGTATCAGATCTCAAATTCCATACTCGCAACAAAAATCAGCAAGCAAAAATAAATACATATGAAATAGCCGAAATGATAGGGCAACTCGTAATAAAAACCAGCGAGCAAAATATATGCATATAAAAAACAGCCGAAATGTTTGGGCAACTCGCAATAAAAAGCAACGAGCAAAAAGAAAAGAATAGCCGAAATGATTGGGCACCGCGATAAAAAGACGAAATGATTGGGCAATCGCGACTTTCGCGATATAAAAATCTGAAATGATCGAGCATCGCGGAAAGAAACAAAAAAAATGAATGAAACTTTTGCCCTGCAGGTGAGTCCACATCAACCGATGTATACAATCCATGGGCATAAACGAAAAGGGAACCATGTTTTCCCACCAGGCTCTGTAAAAGGGAGAGCCAAGTCTCGACAGTTCACAAACAACCTAGAGACCACCTCGATACTCGTTTCGTTACAGCAGACATAGTGTCAACAACGGCGTTTCTTCTCACTCCAGCAGGATACAGACGCGACGTCAACAAAGACCTCAG
The DNA here is from genome assembly GCA_030015575.1 of Agapanthus africanus. Taxonomy (NCBI): domain Eukaryota; kingdom Viridiplantae; phylum Streptophyta; class Magnoliopsida; order Asparagales; family Amaryllidaceae; genus Agapanthus; species Agapanthus africanus. The sequence continues at coordinate 157,605,136 of JASDDO010000014.1, read as the reverse complement.
GGTCAAAAACAAAACGGAGCCATGTCAAAGTCCCTAGTTCCAAGTCTCGACGGTTCACAGAAAATCTAGAGACCACCTCGACACTCGTCTCGTTACAGCAGACATAGTGTCAACAACGGCGTTTCTTCTCACTCCAGCAGGATACGGACGCGACGTCAACAAAGACCCCAAGGTCAAAAACAAAACGGAGACATGGAAAAGTCCCTAGTTTCAATTCTCGATGGTTCACAGACAATCTATAGACCACCTCGACACTCATCTCGATAACTGACGCAATATCAACGACGGTGTTTCTTCTCACTCTAGCAGGATGCAGACTCGACGTCAACAAAACGGAGCCATGGCAAAGTCCCTAGTTCCAAGTCTCGATAATTCACAAACAACTTAGAGACCATCCAGACACTCATCTCGTTACAGCAGACGCAGTGTCAACAACGACGATTCTTCTCACTCCAGCAGGATGCAGACGCGACGTCAACAAAGCGGAGCCATGGCAAAGTCCCTAGTTCCAAGTCTCAACGGTTCACAAACAACCTAGAGATCACCTCGACATTCACCTCATTACAGCAGACACAGTGTCGATAAAGGAAGCGAAGGCTAAATTCCTAGTTTCGGGTCTTGACTGCAACTCAAATAAAACCTGAAAGACTATCGAAGATCATCCCACACCAGCGCGGAGTGGTTATGACTCGTCGGGGCTCCCCAACTTAGCCTAACCTCAAGTAAAAAGCGGCATGGCAAAATTCCTACCGCTTGCTCTCTCGACGGTAATATGATCTAAGGAGATTACTTAAATACGTCTTATCCAGCCCCGAAGGGATCAGAGACACGACAGTCGCGGAGCTACTCGAACAGCAGCGTAAAGTCTGCATACCGGGAAATGCATCAGCCAACGCGACGGTACGACGGACAAAAAACCCTAATACCACAGACCCTAACGGACCTCTGTCATAAAGAGCAGGGGTTAACTGTGACGTTAGGACAGGTTTGCCTGCAAGCCCAAGGGAGGAAAACTAAACAAGCTCCGAATTGAGTTCATAAACTAGAGACTCCGAAATGAGTATATAAACTATTTCACACAAAATCAAGACATCGAAGAAAAGAGAAATGCCAGTATGAAATAAAATATGTCTTTTATTCATGAATTTAAGTGAATACAAGTACATTTCATTCAGGAATCAAAATGAATACATGTTATTCATGAATCAGAAGAATACAATCAGTACAATGAAGGGGGTACAATGATATTTATTAAGGAGGCGGTGTTTTCAGCAAACTAACGAACCGCTCTCGCGCTCCCCTCAACTCCTTCTCGCGTTCAGCTACGGCGACCAACTCCGCTTCGATTTGAGCCTGTCGTTGCAAACAGGATGAAAGCTTCTCATCGATTCCCTTGGCGGTTTCGCAATTTTGTGTGACCCGCTCGGTGAAGTCAAGATTCCGCCTTAGCGCTAGCCCGTCTGAAATATATCGTTGGAGGTTTTCGAAAATAGCTTTCAGCTTCGCAGCATTCGCTTCAACCTGGGCACGCAATTGGACGGATTCGCCGGAAGCCGCCTCATGCTCCTTTCGCCTCAAGGCCGCCTCTTGTTCAAAATAGTGAACGAAAGAGACACTCTGCTCGACTCACGCAGCCCGCTGAGAGTTCAAATTCAATACCTCGAGAGCAAGACGCTTAAGCTCAATCTCGTGCAGGCAAGCCTCGATCTTCCTGCAATAAGCGGCCCAAGAACCAACAAGATCTTCATTATGGAAATTTACGAGCGTCGCCAGCATTGGATTGACTTCGTCGGCAAAATCCGTAGCAGAAGTGAGGGCCTCGGCGTTGAGATCTTTAATAAACTCACTTAACGTTCACCGGCTATTCGCTGCATCTATGGAGGATGTCCGTTTAGCGAAAGGCCCCGCGGGCATGGGAATGCAGGACTCAAAAGGAGCTGAAGCCGGTGTAATCGCTGCAAAATGAATTACGGTCAGATTGCAACTCGAAAGACAAAGAAAACAGCCGAGGGATGGAATCTACCGTACCGGCTGTTGAAGGTGGCAAAACAGGGAGCACCGGAGGCGTGGCTATTCTTTCGCTTCCTCCTCCAAGCCGTGATACCGTGGTTAATATAAGGAAGGCTTAGCAACAATAAGTCTATTCATAAAAAAAAGAAAAAAAGAAACACTAGGTGAAGAAAATGCTGGCCAATACCAGAAGGTGGAACAATTTCTGACTGAAAGGAAAAATGCGGGTTTAGCATCTAGTACAAATGGTCGAAAATTACTGCTGCAGAGTCGCGACAATATACGGTCAATACAAGGAGGATTGTATCCATAGTAAAGCAACTAAGTGAGAAACCCATACCTTCCAAAATTTGAGGAGGCACAGAAAAAAGCAAAGGGACCGCGACCGTCAAAGTGGCGGACGGCGGCACTTCTACAGCCGGCACAGCTTCAGGGTTTACTGCGTCTATGCTTAAAATAAACGAAATATCGTTATAGGGTCTTAACAAGATTAAAAACTCAAGGATAAAAACCCAAGGGTACCTAATAGGTCAGAAGCTAAAACCGTGCCGGAAGCGTCACCAATGTAACGGCTTCCTCATTCTCCCCCGGGGGAGTAGATTCTGCACCCATAGCTTCATCCTCTGACTCGAAAAGGGCCGTCGTAATGCTTGCAACACCCGCCGATACCAAGGAGCCACAAGGAGAAAGAGCAGCAGTCTGGACAGTCCCAGATTCCCGAGAAAGAGTGACCACTTCGGGCTCTGTGATCATCGGCGTTTCACCTGCCACGTCACCGTCAGGACTCGGCCCTGCTTAAAACAAAATGCGTATGTGATGATTCGAGAACTAAGCTCTAATAAGGGACTAGGCGTTACGTTACCTTGAAGTAGCTTTTCAGTTTCCTCCCGAGCTGCACGCACAACCTGTCTATGGGCAGTAGACAGGGCAGAAGGAACATCCAACGAAGAAATGACAACAGGCGGAACATTGCTTGAGCCTGCACTGGCGGCCAAGAAAGTATCGCGTTCCCTCGCCGTGTGCTTTCTGCGCTTCCTCTCAGCCTGAGCCATGAGAACCGACCTCTTTAAAACTTCCGACATGGGGACGTCGTAGTCCGAACCGAGCTCTGCCTTCGGAGCCGCTACGGCGTCCATCATCGGCTGCTTCAGCAACGCCTCCTGTGGTGATTTTGGGATGGCCGTGGCCATGACTGGTGGCTCTGGAAGTTTCGCCGCATCACTGCTTAGGATTGGCACTACACATGGAACAACTTGGGTCGTGGTAATTCCTGCAATAAGGCGAAGAAAAGGGTCAGACCACGAATAAGAAAAAGAGCAAAGATGTAATGAAACGAATTATACCAAGGCCCAAAGAAGCGCGGAGCCTCTCTTCCTCCTCAAACGTCTTGAGAGAGACGGCGAGAGCCTCTTCGGCAGAAATACCTGTTAAAGAGGATAGCATTACTAAAAGCATAATAAGGAGAGAAGGGATAGGTGCAGAGGAATGTGAATGAAGTATACCTGACTTCGTAATGGAAATCAACGCCGCTTCCTTGCGAGCCAGTCGCTCGGAAGCTGCGAGGGCAACCTATAGATCAGTATCGATCGCAGGCGTGTCGAACAAACCCTTATTGGTGCCGTATTCACATAAGCCCTCACTGTATGGAGCATGGGGCTCCTGGCCGAATACGATGTCGGTAGAGAATAGAGACTTTTTCTTCTTCTACGAACGGACACCAACGGCCGACGATAAGAGCTTTCGCTTGACGGGCATCTTCGGACGGCGGGTTCCGACCTCTGAACAGATGCTCGAGTCTAGAGACGCCATGGCCACCACAGTTACGGGAACATCTGGTTGAAGCTTCTTAGGGAAAGCTCGTGGGACCACGGCTGTAGTGATTTCTCTTAAAGAAGGACGAACGACGGTCTGTCGCTTCAGAGAGACCGCTGGATTACCAACAGGGATAGAGTACTTATGATCGAGTAACAGCCGCCTTTCCTCCCTAATAACAGCGCCCATCACATGCTGGTACCACGCCATGTAAGCATTCGAAGCTTTTGGCACTTAACTCGGCTCGCTGACGAGGAAATAAGACCCCGTATTTAACCGCATGAAATGGTGCAGCGCGCTGCGAATACCCTCCTCAGTGGTAACCGGTTCGGCCAAGAACTCCTCAAGAGGGACGTTCTGATTATAGACCGACTGTTGAGCGAAGCGGTGCGGGTTATAACTCATAAACAGTACCGAGGCGTTCTGTCTAAATACTAGAAAGCCCGGCCTGATAGAATACAGGTGCAAGATTTCCCGAGCCCTCAACGTGGAAGCCCCGTCTTTGAAAGTGTCACGCAACGTTTGCACCACCTTAGTAAATTCCTTGCCGATAGTTAAGACTCTATCGACAAAGGCCATACTGTCCCCAACCTTGCACGGGCGAAGGAGCAGTCGCCGAGCCTCTCACTGTGACGGGTCTGACGCAGAAGCGTCAACCAGATACATGACCCGGGGAAAGTTGTAACTTTCATAGAAGCGGGGTCGTTTGTGAACTCCAAAAGTACCCAGCACGTGCATCTTGATCCATGATGTGAAGTAGTGCAACGGGAGATACACGGGCTTTACCCCTGGCTGAGTAGTGTCTGCCGCTAAGCGCAGGCCATGATATAGGTGAGCCAGTCCTGCGATCCCAACGGCCATACGCGTCCCTCCGGCGATGCGATGGGCCGGATAAAAGACAGACGGCCTCATACAGCGGGAGTGCGTCGGAAGCACAAACCAATTCAACCACAGGCCGATGAATCCCAAAAAGAACGTCTCTTCGTCGACGTCTGAGGCAGCGATCTCTGCAAAAGGTACGACCGGAGTGTCTGGAATGAAGAAATTCATTAAATCCGCCTCCGTCGTTGGCAGGTTATCCAAACCAAACCCGAATTAAATTCTGCATCCTGATAATTTATCATCTTCATTAGATCTTTGATCCAACAGCTCTGTTTAACAGAGAGTAGAATTTAATTCTACAAGGCGCTGGCGCTTACGTGCTGTGCATGTGGGAGCTGCTCAGATAAGAGTTTTTAACTCTGGCGCCAGCGCCCTCGTGGAAGGCATGTGGGCGCTGTGTTGAGAGGAAATATTCTTCAAATCTTTCTAAACAAGAAAGATTTCCCTTTGTAAAACAGAGTACCATTGGATTAAAAATCCAAAGGTGACTAAAGAATCACCAAGCTAGAGAATAAATTATGTATGGGAAAATACTTCCCTGAAAACAAGAAAATACCTTCTGTAAAATAGAAGCCCTTGGATCAAAGATCCAATGATAGATAAAATCCCCAAATCAATTAGGATCTCTTAATGAGATATTTTTTCAACTAATCAACAGACTTGCCTCTAATATATAAAGGACCCAAGACTTCATGTCTGAGAAGGAGGAACCCCACCCCATAAGTTTCGAAAAAAAATAAAGCAGAAAGCTTCAAAAAGAAAGAAAGAAGAAGACCTCCCTTCTCAGAAAAAGCTCTAGGTAAATAAAATAAAAAGAGAAGAGAGATCAAAGTATCTCGAAGGGTTTAACCCTTTTAAAAAGTAGATCTTAGTTCTTTCTCTGGATCTGAGATCCACAAGATAAGTCCCCCACAAGTTGAGAATTTAATTCTCATCGGGACGAATTTATTCTTGAAGATCAAAGATTCAGAAAAGAACAAGGAAATTGAACTTCTCAGAACAAAATATATAAGGAAAAACCCTCACGTGGGCACCACAAAATAAAAGGGTGCTAAGCACTCAGTGATTGGCGCCCAGCGCCCTACGTGCCTCTCACGTGGGCGCTCCAAAATAAAGGAGTGCTAAGCACTCGGTGATTGGCGCCCAACGCGTAGCGCCCCACGTGACTCTCATATGGGCGCTCCAAAATAAAGCAGTGCTAAGCACTCGGTGATTGGTGCCCAGCGCCTAGCGTCCCACGTGCCCTTCACGTGGGCGCTACAAAATAAGTAAGTGTTTAACACTCAGTGTGCGACGCCTATCGCCCGGCGTCTAGTACCTCACGTGTCCCTCACGTGGGCGCCACAGAATAATAGTGCCTGATATTCATTAAACAGCGCCTGGCGCTTAGCGTCTCACGTGCTTTGCACGTGGGCGCCATAAAGAGTGCTCAACACTCCATAAAGAGACAAAAAAAGAGTAAAGTGTGAGCGTTGGAACTTACAAAAGTGTTCGGTACATTTTGCACAATATAAGGGACTGAGGCCAAACAAGTGCTTAGCACTTCTTTTCAAATAAAAAGAAAACTGTTCCCCTCCGAAAGACGGCGACGACGTGAGGACGTCTTGCCTGAGATTCGGGGCAGATACTATATGGTTTTATCCGTCCACCTCTCCGAAGATACCAAGTTGATTTATGGCACCGTGTATCGGAGGTTTAGACGGATGCAGCCGATGTAGCAGACTTCGTCAGATTCCCCCTCGCTTGAGGAGTTTTTGATTGTGGGGATGCTCTTCCCTGCAGGCGCAAGCCCCTGCAGTTAATTACGCTACCGCATCGCGGTAACAACTTTCTCCTTCTCCAGAATTTCACTTCGTGTCGTGTGTGTTTGTTTTGTTTGTGGTTGCCCGTGGATTGTATACGGAGACTGAGTAATGCCGTCGCCCGTAGGACGTGGATTAGTCCAAATCCGTATTTACTTAGATTTGGGTTTGGTGTTTTTAGTTTAAGGATACATTAGCCGTATTGAGTCTAAGATCAACTTAAACATTCGTTAAGGATACGTTAGTCCTGTTTGAGACTAAGATCAACTTAACGTGGTATCCATTTAATATATGGCCGTCAGGACTCATCACCTCTCTGACGTTGTTGAAGGATTACAACGATAGGTGTCAGAGGAGTTCAGAGATGTACCCTTGAACCAAAGTCGATTTGGAGTTTTATATTCCATTTGAATGTTTAAGGATACGTTAGCCGTGTTTGGGGCTAAGATCAACTTAAACGGGATCGTTTAGATCCGGTCAAAAGAGCATTTGGAGGCTCTATTGTTCCAGTTTAGGGACGTAGCGGTCCATGTTCTAGTTTAAAGACGTTTCGGTCCATATTCCAGTTTAGGGACATGATGGTCCATCATTAGTTTAAGGACGTTTCGGTCCAATATTAGTTTAAGGACGTTTCGGTCCATATTCCAGTTTAGGGACATGGTGGTCCATCATTAGTTTAAGGACGTTTCGGTCCAATATTAGTTTAAGGACATTTCGGTCCACGAGTTTAAGGACCCCGCAGTCCATATTGATGTGTGGTCGTCGGGATCCGTCATCTCTCTGACGTCGTTGAAGGATTACAACGATGGGTGTCAGAGGAGTTCAGAGATGTACCCTCGAACCGGTCGTAAATTGATTTAGGGAGCAACCGTGCTCAGTCAATTTAATTTGAGGACTTATGGCCATGACTGGGCTAAGTCCAGTTTCAAGATTCTTTTGTCTTTGGCTTATTGGACCTGTGCTAGGCCCTTGCCCGTTTACTGTATTATTTTTCTTTATTTTGGTTGGGCTCTGCCCTTTTTTAAAATGCATAGCATTTTTGATTAGGCCTGTTAGGCCTTTTAATTGGGCTCTGTCCCTTTTCTTAATAATGCAGAGCATTTTTTGATTAGGCCTGTTAGGCCTTTTAATTGGGCTCTGTCCCTTTTCTTAATAATGCAGAGCATTAAATACTCTGACAGTGCCCCACGTGGCTTGTCAGGCATTTTGCGTCAATTAATGAGCGCAAGCGCTCGTGGAGGTGACACGTGTCACGTTCTGATGAGCGCAAGCGCAACAGCGCAGTGCGCTGCGTCAGTGCGCTGCGCTTTTGCACTGCTGACACGTGACGCTTCCTGGCGGCTTGCGCAATAGTGCAGTTTTGGCAAGTGCTGGGTACTGTTCTTTTTCTTTTGGATCAATTTTAAATCAAAGAAAACAAGTTTTTTCTTGTTTTTTAAAGAACCGGTGGTTCATAAAAGGTGCAAGGCATTGTTATCTTGAGAATCTTTTAGATTCAGAACCAATGGTTCATAAAAAGAAGTGCAAAACACTGTTTACTATTTATTTTTCTTTTCATTAGAGATCCTTGATCTTGTTCTCAGATCAATGATCTGTTCATAAGAGAATTTTCTCTTTTTCTAAAGGTTTTTTACCTTTTTTGTTCTTGAGGAATTCTCTCCAATTCTTCAGAGTTCTCTCTGTTTGATTTCTCATAAAATGTTGATGCCTTTGAATTGAGGTCTAGGGTCCTTTTCATAGTGCCCATAAATTAGTTAAATTTGTTAAAAAGATCTTTCTCTGAGTGATTTGGGGAATTTTCCCCACCGTTGGATTTTTGATCCAAGGGCTTCTGTTTTACAGAAGAAAATCTTCTTGTTTTAACAAGAACAGAAAGATCTTATTAGAATTTTAATTCTGTTTGGCGTAAACGCCCCAGCGCTTGACACGTGTCGCGCAGCGCAGCGCTTGCGCAGTTGTGCTTGCACAACTGTGCAGACACGTGTCGCGCAGCGCAATGCTTGCGCGACTGTGCTTGCGCACCTGTGCTTGCGCAACTGCGCAGACACGCGTCGCGCAGCGCAGCGCTCGCGCAGCTTGTGCCTGCGCAACCGCGCAGACACGCGTCGCGCAGCGTAGCGCTCGCGCAGCTGAAGCCTGCGCAACCGCGCAGACACGCGTCGCGCAGCTGAAGCGTTGCTTCCTTTACTTTTATTTTTAAAGAGCCTTGCTCTGATTGGATGCACTGCCTTAGGCATTGTGCTGACGCATCAACTTCTGACACGTGGCGCGTTGCGCGCAGCACAGAGGATCTGAAGCGTTGCTTCATTTATTAAAGTTTAAATTTTCAAAGTAGAGCTTTGCTCTGATTGGGGAGTTGCTTCATCTTCCGACTTGGAGTTTGAACAGAGCTTTGCTCTGATTGGGGTAAACAAAAACTAAGTGGACCAAGCCCAAGTTGGCTAGGTCCTTAATTCAGATCAACAGATCCCATAGGTTCACTACTTCCCAAACTGATCTTAGTCCTAAATACGACTATTGATCGTCCAACTGATGATATCTAAAAAGATGTTCATCCAACATCTCCTAGGTTAATCTTAGTCTCCAAAAATGACTGATGATTCTTAGATGATCCACCATGATCTTTTCCCTCGAACACGGGAATTGGTTCAAGGGTACATCTCTCTACATCTCTGATACATGTCGTTGTAATTCTTCAACATCTTCAGAGGGTGGCGGGTCCCAAACTAAAAGTCTACACGGGAACTGTTTTTGGATGCACTTCCCAAACTAAAAGTCGCCTCAAGAATAGTGATCTACGGACTGAAACGTATTTAAACTACAACAGACCGTAACGTCCTTAAACTAAACTCTCATCCCAAAAATAGTGATCTACATACCGAAATGTCCTCAAACTATCTACAGGCCAAGATATTCTCAAACTATTTATGGACCGAAATGTCTTCAAACTACAACTCCGCCTCCAAAATGGCGATAAGGGACAGAAACGTCCTTAAACTAAAACAACAGAGCCTAAGCACTCTCTTGTTGGATCTGAAACAAAAATGATCCTAACACCCTGTTAAGTAGATCTTAGTCTCAAATTGGACCAACCCATCTTTAACAAAAAACCAACCGAGCCCCCAACTGCTCGTATACATTTAAGTCGATCTTGATCTCAAAACAAATCAACGATCCTTAAATCAACCAAAACCTCAAATCTAAGAAATACGGATTTGGACTAATCCACGCCCTACAAGCGACAATATAAATTAGTCTCTGTATACAATCCATGGGCAACCAAAAATAAAACAAACACACACGACACGAAGTGAACTTCTGGAGCCGGAGAAAGTGGTTATCGCGATGCGGTAACGTAATTAACTGTAAGGGCTTGCTCCTGTAGGGAAGAGCATCCCCACAATAAAAAACCCCTCGCGAACGAGGGGGAATCTGACGAAGTTTGCTACAACGGCCGTATCCGTCCAAACCTCCGATATACGGTACCATAAATCAACTTGGTATCTTCGGAGAGGTGGACAGATAAATCCAAATAGTATCTGCCCCTAAATTCAGGCAAGACGACTTACGCGGTCCGTCCCCGTTTTCGGCGGTAAATATCGGCATCGGCATCAGCACCGCTAACACTGAAGCGTAATGTCAGGAGCGACTCATCATTTGCCGTTGCCCGTTGGGGAGCGATGGTTTAGGAGACAGGTTTAGATCCCTATTATAACAACTCTAATTTCAGTGTACATAAAATTCATTTAAAGTTAATGTACAATTAAAGTATTTACAATTCCTGTGAAACCAATAAGTATTTGTTTTGATTTAGAACAGCAAGAAAGTACTTGTAGCTCACTAGTAAAACCTTGCACTGCCGTTACAAAGCACCAGAGTTCAAATCCCATTAGCCACATTATTTTTTGTTTTAATTTCTTTTAATGCTTTAGAAGCCCAAGGGTCTACACGTGTACAACATGTAAAATGAAGAGTTACAAATCATTTAAACATGTGCACTGAAGTATACCAATCGACCCCGACACGTAGCCTAAACCCTAGCCCCACCCGATGGTACAAAACCGGCGACACACACACAAAGACCCGGCACCGCCAGTCTAAACTAACGATATTTCCCCAAAACTTCGACCCCTGCACCCTTTCACCTACCCCACTAACCCCACATTGCTTGTTTACTCTGAATATTTCCAGAGAGCAATAAAATACCCATTTAATCTAATTTTAATGCATATTTCAATGCATTATTTAAACATCCTAAACCCTAATTTTTTCCTATAGATACCACCCCTCATATCACCTCTCCTTACTCACAATTCCTTGCCAAAACTCTCAAGAATTCCAAAGTCTTTTATTGTGCAAGTGGAGTTAGCAAAAAGGGCGAAGCTCCGACGAAGTTCCGGCGACGATACGAGGAGTTTCCGACAACGAAACGACGTACTGATGAAACCTAACTCTTCTCCTTCCTCCCTCCTCTCATCAAAGTCTGTAAGTCCCATTTCCCCTTCTCATCTTATTCTTTAAAAAGTTTCATTTTCAAAACCTGACGGAAGCAGAGTTAATCAGACTTCCGATTCGGTTTTTTTTAAAAATTATATTTTTCTTAATCAAGATAACTCCATATTCTCACATATTGCTTAACAAACATTAATAAGTATTAATGTAAAATTTCAGAAAATATAAAATATTATTTTTGGAATTTAATATTAAAATAATATATTTCGCGAAAACTACCGAATTGCAAATTTGTGGTTTTCGTAAATGGTATAAATATATACCAATATTTATGAAATAATTTAGAGATTAAAATAATTTATTCATTTAAAAATATAATTAATGGAAATTTGTAAGCTTTGATTTTTTGGCCACATTCCTTCACTCAAATTTCTTGGCCAAATTTCTTTAATGTGCTGGTCATCCCTTCACTGCCAATTTCGAAATTGGATGTGAGCATTTATTGGACTTTGGGTTAGTCATTAGTTTTTGCATTAATTTAGGCATGGGCTTTTTTTTCATGACTCATGCTTTAAAGTTATTAGTGAGTCATGCTTTGGAGTCATAGCTTTTGTTTTGATGAAGATATTTGATGATATTTTAGAAAAGATCTTTTGTGAGGGTGTGAGGTTATGGGTGGCTGCTTCTTTAGGTGAGGGAATTAATTGATGGATTCCTTCTTGCATTATTGATTGATGAACACTGCACCTCACAACTTGGCAAATCCCCTGTGAACATTTTCTTTTCATTTTGGGCCGAGCACTTTTAGGTGGGGCCGAGCACAATTTGTTTTTGGGAGAGCTTGATATTTATTTTTGCTCATTACAAACCACACCTCACCACTTGGAATTCCACCGAGAACTTTTCTTTGTGGTTTTTGGCCGAGCCCAATTATTCATGCAAGCTCATTTTTCTATTGCCCAAAAACTTGCTCACATTACACTTGGGAACTTCATTTACCTCCACCCAAATACTTGGATGTCTTGAGACAAAGTATCCTACACTCTCTCTTCTTCGTCTTGGGTATCTAGGCTAGTAAACTGGATGCCCGAGTTGCTTTGGTTTAGAAGTGGGAGCCCGAATAAAGAATCCTCGACGTGTGTCCTCTTCGACGAGCGTGATCGGAGAGCGAACTTCGTCGAGGTAGCCGCAACATACTAAGGATTGAGATTGAAGACCGAAGGACATAGATCGATCGGTATAAATTCTTAAACCATTTTACAGTTTACTAGTATAGGGTTATTGGTACGATTGGGGTTTTACGCTTGGTGGTTTTCATGAATAGCGACCCTAATTAAGGTTTTTGCTATATTTTCCGGTATTGGATTCTTGGTTTTTGAGACTTGATGTTGTATTTGGTCGTTGGACGTTTATACGTCAACGACGAGGGTTGTTTGGTCGTTTTTGCATGCGTTGGCTATAGCTTCTAACCTATGAGCGCACCGTGTGCCGTATCGGTTTTCCGGATTTGGTTTTTATAACGTGGCGATATATGTTGATTTGTAGGTATCTTCACGTGGATTCCGAGACGGCGGAGCACATCGACTATCGCTAAGCGAGGAGTTTAGCAGGTGAGTAGATTTATATCTACGGGGAAAGTTGGGTGGATGGCGTACAGCCCCCCCGCAAATTTATGAATAGAGACCGATATATATATACATAGAATACAGTAGGAAAATCCTACACTAGAAAATTATTAAGGTGTTTAAAAGATAGTTAGAGGTGATATTAATGATTTAGTATATATATCGAGATATGAGATGAAAGTTAGGGACATAACCCTTTGACATGCTATGATAACAATGATGTCTCAAAATGATATAAGGTTATGAAAAGTGAATGTGAATCACAATATATAGGTATGTAGTTGCTCGAGTTTAAGTATGAGTTTTAGAGTAGCGTGACATGAGATTCATATGAATGAATGTGTATGTAAAATGACTTGATGTAAGAGATTGGTGCGATGGAAAGAGTATACGATTAGATATGATGACTTGGTTGATATGTCGTTATATGGATGTGAGTCGATAAGAGATAGTTGATACCTTACCGATCCCCTGATACGAGATTGATACGGATGTGACCTGAGAGATAAGTATATATAGATGGATAATGATGTGCATAATGAGTGATATGTCGTACGAGACTTAGATCCGTACCCCCGTTGTTGTATAGGTTGATAGAATCCTTAATTGTTTAATGCCGCCGTACGATGGATTACGTACGCGATGAGCTTATCTGATGATTGATCCATACCCTTGACTAGAGAATGTCGTACGATAGTTCGTACCGTACGTGATGTTGTGAGGTTGGATGCTGATTGATATATTCACCGACTCGGATATATTGTAAACACGTATACCTTTTAGCGTTTCTCTTACGATGTACTTTATGCTACGCTTATGATATTCGCATTGCATTGCATATACCTGTGCTAGTACACCTACACCATTATCGATGATGCGTATGTTACATCTACACAGATTGGCCGGCTCACACACCTTCATCATCGATAATTGCTATGTCACTACACAGTAGAATTGCTACATCATGCCTTGATATACTTGCTATGCTTACATCACTATGCTATGTTGCATGATATACTTGCTATGCTCACGTCACTATGCTATGTTGCATGATATACTTGCTATGTTCATATCACTGTTCCACGTTGCAAGAGATATTCTGATATGCTTACATTCTGTTATATGTTGCATACCTACATGCTTACACATATACCCTGCTATTGCTACATGTTCACCTCATATGATGTTGCACTTGATTTCGGAGGATTTGGGAACCACATGATATATTTTAAAGCTGTATTCATTTAAAAGAGCAGTTTTCCTTTAATATGCTCATATTGCTGTTTTATATTGCATATATCAGTTTCTTCATGGATTTACGTATTGAGATATGGATTTCATATGATTTATGGATTTGAGAACCGTGGGGGTGTTTTCAAGAAATTATGTATTGTTGAAAACCCGGTTTCTCTTGATAAGATATTTCAGTACGTCCACCATGAGTTTTCTCAGTTCTGAGACTTGTGTTATATACCCGATTCGAGGAGCGGATAGGCGTGGTGGACCCGGTATGGTTCCCCGGGGCAAGATATGATTTTCATGATATAGACGATGAGCCTGGCTAGCAGGGCTAGTACCTACCGGTGATAGTATTTGGACTCGGCGGTTATCGTGGAGATACCGACTGGAGTGATGTACGGGCATGACATCAGGGCCAGTCGTGATGGCGGCGCCTGAGATATGAGGATTTATGTGTCGATACTTGACACGGGTTTCATGATGTTTCGAGTGTCGGTGTCAGACACTCAGGTTCTATGATTTGATGTGTCATTGATAGACACACATTCTTTGATATCCTCATATTTTATTTACCTGCATATGCTTTTATGATATTTACATGCATGATGTTGTTGTGTCATTGGTTGACACGTGGACGAGATCCACATGCATACTAGCATTGATAATATGGTTGGATGAAATCCACGTGTTGATAGGTATTGTTCTATGTGTTGGCACATATGCAGATACGGTCACCCTAGATATTATAGTATTACCTTTATGATATAATTGACCTAGGAATCGTTGTTTATTTCGATTTCTACCTGATAATGTTTTCTATTCACGAGTTGGCAACTCACCCCCGTTGTGTCACAATTCTTGCAGGTTGACCGCATGGATCAGTAGCGGTATCGCTGGCACACAGTTTACATTCGGGTGATTTGTTTTGGTAGGTGGTACATGTTGGATCGTGCCCCTCTTGTATTATTATTCTTGTTGTATCTAGTTAACTCCATCAAATCAGAAACTAGTATTTGTATAAGCAGTAAGACTTAGCAAGACTTGTAGTTACGAGACTTAAGCGATGGGTTATATGTTCGCTTGGTGGGTTTGGTATCTTACTTTACATTATTCCTTGTGTTGATCTTCACCGTTGGGCGTCGTATACATATACATACTTGTGGTGGTTGTTTCCGCCGTTAGGCGTGATTTGCTCCTGTTTGCGGATGCTTTATTTTTTTATTCTTGTTTGTACTCATTTCGGGGCTAGTTTTTACAAAGGAGGTGCTGCCGAATTTTTTTAAGGAAATAAAATTTAAGTTTAAGGATTTTTACTAAAGGTTTCCAGATGTTTTTATCAGTGTTTTCATTACTTACTTCTTTTGAAAGGTTTAGATTTCTGGGTTTCGTCTTACTTAAGTTACGTTACGCCTGTAGACGTTGCGTGATTTAAGTACCGGTCACGAGCTAATATTTCGGGTCGTAACACAAAACCATTCAATCAAGTTTCACCTCGAAATAATCATTTTTGTAACATTTATCGCATTTTTTATATAAAAATACCACAAACTATTTATTTCGACATTATAACCTTTATTCCTTGCTATACCTTTAGATAGTTCACGAGGTAATGACCCACCTCATCACAACACACAAATCTATCATAGCACGATAAATGTTGGGACAATAGAATACGGAAAATACGACTTTGCAAATAAATATCTTTAACTTATAAAACCGTTTTCTTTAAAAGATGTATTAAAACATCTCCATGTAATTGCGCCTCTACAACCCATTTGGGGAACCCCATTCAGGATGGTGCGGATTATCGCGAGATGCAGACCTCCGCAAGAAGTATTCGGTCTCGATGGACTTTTTATACATTTTTTTTTAGAAAATGAGATTTTTTACAAGAAAATAAATAAAATTATTTTCATTAAATATGTATATATAATTATTACCAGAATACTTATTTTAAATATATATAATATTCCATATTTCCAAAACTCAAGAAAGGAAGTCAAATATTATATGAAACCACTATGATATTTCAAAACAATATTCATATTACAAATAAATACCATATATTATGAAATTAGGTTTTATTCACTAGAAATGTCACATTTATGAAATATACATCAATGACAACCCTAAAGACGATAATTGAATGCTTGAGCTTATTTTGAAATTATACCAAAATTATTTTTACATAAAATCCCTCAAGTTATACTAAATTACAATAAGGACCCTGGTAAACATATGTTTAAGCGAGACCGGTCACTTGAGCCTCAGGGAGCCGGAGATATGGGTGCTTGCCTATTTAAGATAGACAATCTAACAAACGGTGTTATCAACACGGTAATTGTCTTTGAAAAAAACAAAAATCCTGCCGTCCATATACAGCAGTTACCGATAGCACCAAAACATAATTCAGGACTTCAATTTCTTTTCTAATGGTCTGACTCAGACCGAGTCTCAATCTAAATCAATCTGACTTGAATGTGATTCAAGTATAAACTTACAATACAATGATTCAATATGAATCCATCTATTCAATCCGTATCAATCTATATTGACTGAACCAAACCATGGATATATTCCATCTACATGTTCATCCATTATATCCGTTCCATTACTGATATCATGGTTTCGGCAAGTCATCCATCTATATATAACAATACAATACAATGCAATACAATACAAACAATACAATCAAGATATCGCGGGGTTTATAAGGGGTAGATCGGTACGGAAGGTGTTAGAAGTGGCATGAGACTGCAACCATAAGACACCTAATCTGAATCTCCATTGCCGTTGTACCGTGGCTGAACGTTTCCTTGTACTCCGTATACCTTAGTCTCCGGGAGAGTGAGACTCCTCTCGTATACACTGGCCTCTTCTGTACTGTTGGGAATTCACCCACGCACGCAAACGGGTATGTTTTGAAATATGAGATATGGTTTTAATGAAATGGAATGCGCACGTGAGATCGTTCTTGTTTTACTATTTATAACCGTAAGTGCACGGCACGTTGTAGCGAGACGGCAAGCACGGGTCGATCCGTAGGGAATTTTGTATTAAGTATTGTTGTTTAAGGTTAACAAATTAACGAATTGGGGTTTGTCACAAAAAATATATAAAAGAATAAAAAAAGGAAAAAGCAAGAAAAGGAGTTAAGGAAAGAATGGTTGTAGCTTGGCTCGGAAGTTTGAATCGCGACGTTTACCTCTACACTCTCTTGGTCATGAGTTTTCCGGCCTTACCTTGATCCCGGCATGAAGAACGACTTGTCAAAGCGGTTGCGGAGCACAAACCGTCAAAGTCCGATATTCGCCACAAAGCACGAAACGAGTCCGTTTGATCACTTACCGTTTGTATGTCCGCGTTTGGGGTATCAACACTAAGCACAAGGGTTAGCAAGCATACCGCAACAACAAAAACTCAAAGTGGTTAGTGAGAGCAAATGATATTCGTGTTGAGTTTGCTAAGAAGTTGTGATGGTATATCGTATATGAAATTAAGAGATTTGTCAGGTCCTTAATCACAAGATACGATATCCAAGCTTAGCAAACTTAACACTAAATAGATTTTAACTTAAACATTGAAAATGGGGAGAGGGAATGAATACGGTATATGAGGAGGTTACAAGTAACCATGGTTCAAGATACCGTATCATATCAATGCATAAACAATATTCAAGTTAGAATCGTAAATTTGAGCATATTAAACATAATCAAGAGGTGGAGGAGGCAAAACCTTTCATCTCACTTCCTCACCTACACCACAACAAAAATAAAAGATTAGTTAAGCATGAATAAAAAGCAAGTAAAAGAAGTAAGTATAAAAATAAAGCAACAATATATTAAACACTTGAAGAAATGAGATACAATGTTTTGGCAACTTGTTCAACCTCCTTAATGAAACTCTCCAAATATAGCTTCAAGATGGAAGAAGAAGAAGAAACCAATGTGAAGATCACTCACCCTCAAGCTAAACAGAAAGAAAAAAAAACAAGAAAATATATTACATGAGAGAGTATGAGAGAGACCTCCCCTTACCACTGATCTGCTATTTATAAGTTCAAAAGAAAATTAAACAAACAATAAAAACATGATGAGGTGGCATCAGGGAAGGGGCTGTGAGAAACTTGGGGCATTTGGGGCAGATGGGGTCGGCCACACATGTCTTGATCTCGACCCAAATCCGAGCTCCTAGGCTCGTTCTTTGTGTGTTGGCTTGTTTTGTCCCCCACATCACTCTGATGTTGTTTGCTTGGTCAGTAAAGGCTATGGGTGCACTCAGGGCTTGGTGGGAAACAAGGTTGCTTTAACTCACATCAACACTTTTTTGCATTTATTGCACCAATCAATGCCCATCACACCACACATGCCTACTTGCTCAATTCATGATGCCAAGGCAGCCCACCATGGTCCATGGCATGTGCACACTTGTGTGTTGGACCATTTGTATACAAAATTGTGTACACATGCATTATTTCAAAAAGAGCTCTCGGGATATCGGTCGGTTCTCTGGTCTGCTTGCAGTGTCGGCTCCCAAATGTTATATCCGTGAATTTGAGTATGTTTTCAGTGTTGTGTCACGAATACCTGTAAACTGTAATTACTGAGCAGACACTGATTAAAAGCACCGATATATAGCAAAACAGATAACGAATGAGAGGTATTAAAATGCAGTTTTCTGTGGTGAACAAATACCCCCAAACTTATCATAGCCTCACTTTCGCCGGAAACGCGATTGCACTGAGCACGTGCAACAAGCTGTTAAACCTCTAGGTGTCCCTAGTAGGAGGAGCGTTGTTTCCTGAGGGTTTTCAGCGGATTACACCCACAAAATCCCGTCAAGCTAGTTTCATAAGTTAACGTCGATTCTACTCCTACAGTTTAGTATCTAACTTAGAAATTCTATTATCCTAAGTTAGAAATATTCAACCCTTATGTTTCACGCCTCCTGTCTATTTAATCTCAGATCATATGCGTATTTACAGTTTAGAAAGATATTGGTATCTCTTGAGTTTTCCTTCTAGAACCGTAGTCTCAAATCAGGAATTTTTATCAACTTTACGGAAAACATAAGTCTTATTCTTTATTCCTATCTTTCCTCCAAATATCAATTGTATACCCCTACGTGTGTGTAAAATTTTCACCCCTACACTTGAGAATTCAATTCAAGCTGTAGTACCCTTGCCTTAATACCTAATACTACTTCCATTAATGGATGGACGGTGTTGCTCATACACCTTTCATGGGACTATTAATGCTTCTTGAGGCACTAACAACCGATTACTGAATGTATGAGCTTAAAGCGTAAATAGCAGTCTCCAGGTCTTGACTTTATTTCTTTTTCTTTTATTTTTATTCTTCTTTTCAAGCCCGGATATATTTTTCAATGATGCTCTTTTTGGAGCTTTAAATACCGATTTTTCTTTCATACTGGGATTTCAGGCAAGAGTATTTCTAGGTATTCTCTACTATCCCAAGTTTCAAGGTGCGTGTATGTGCAATTTGTAGGGTATATACTTTCTAAATTTGGACTTAAGAATAGAAACTATTTTTCGGACTTAACTTTCAGTAAAACTTCAATACTTTCTCTTCATTTTGACTTAACTAAAGAACTGAACTCAAGATTACCTATTTCTCAAAAAAAAACTGTAAGGACGTATACTTACCAAGTTTAAACAGAATGAGGGTTATTTTTAGGGTTTTCAATTTCTAAGCCTAGGATTTAGTTATTTCTAACGTATCAACTAAACTTTCGGAATAAAAATCTAAGTTACCCTATTAGCTAACTTGACAACAAACTTTTTATATTTTTCAGAATTTTTTTCAATTTTTATGGGTTTTTAATATGTATGCAATGCAGTATATACAATATACACATGATGCAGATAAACGCAGTGCTCACCCCCAAATCTGAGTTTTACGATGTCCTCATCGTTGCCCCCGTCTCCGGTAGCTAGATTTAGATATCAATGTGAGAATTTTATTAAAAGAAAAAAAGAAAAAACCTAAGACTAATTACAACATATACAAGTTAAAAGACTGGATTAGTGCAGAAATTAATACCAGCCATTCAAAATTTTTGTCGATATAGTGTCATGGCTGGCAAAAGAATAGGTATAATAAAAAGAAAAAGAGAATATACAAAGAATGGTTAGATGTTAGTAAAGGGCATGGGCGTGTAAAAGTAGGGATCAGAAGACGTTGAAGATGAAGATGAAATTTTGAGGAGGACAAAGAATTGTTTGAATGAATTGAATTTTCATAAAGCATATGTTGAGTTACAGAGTCGAGTTTGTTTAAAAACTGGAGTTCATCCGCAAAAAGTTCAGAAAAAGAAAGGTTCAAAGGATGATCCCAAAATGATCCCGACTCAAACTCAACAAGAATATCAAGTTCATCAGTAAAAATTTCCTTAAATCCCCTGTGAACATTTTCTTTTCATTTTGGGCCGAGCACTATTGGTGGGGCCGAGCACTTTTAGGTGGGGCCGAGCACAATTTGTTTTTGGGAGAGCTTGATATTTATTTTTGCTCATTACAAGCCACACCTCACCACTTGGAATTCCACCGAGAACTTTTCTTTGTGGTTTTTGGCCGAGCCCAATTATTCATGCAAGCTCATTTTTCTATTGCCCAAAAACTTGCTCACATTACACTTGGGAACTTCATTTACCTCCACCCAAATACTTGGATGCCTTGAGACAAAGTATCCTACACTCTCTCTTCTTCGTCTTGGGTATCTAGGCTAGTAAACTGGATGCCCGAGTTGCTTTGGTTTAGAAGTGGGAGCCCGAATAAAGAATCCTCGACGTGTGTCCTCTTCGACGAGCGTGATCGGAGAGCGAACTTCGTCGAGGTAGCCGCAACATGCTAAGGATTGAGATTGAAGACCGAAGGACATAGATCGATCGGTATAAATTCTTAAACCACTTTACAGTTTACTAGTATAGGGTTATTGGTACGATTGGGGTTTTACGCTTGGTGGTTTTCATGAATAGCGACCCTAATTAAGGTTTTTGCTATATTTTCCGGTATTGGATTCTTGGTTTTTGAGACTTGATGTTGTATTTGGTCGTTGGACGTTTATACGTCAACGACGAGGGTTGTTTGGTCGTTTTTGCATGCGTTGGCTATAGCTTCTAACCTATGAGCGCACCGTGTGCCGTATCGGTTTTCCGGATTTGGTTTTTATAACGTGGCGATATATGTTGATTTGTAGGTACCTTCACATGGATTCCGAGATGGCGGAGCACATCGACTATAGCTAAGCGAGGAGTTTAGCAGGTGAGTAGATTTATATCTACGGGGAAAGTTGGGTGGATGGCGTACAGCCCCCCCGCAAATTTATGAATAGAGACCGATATATATATATATACATAGAATACAGTAGGAGAATCCTACACTAGAAAATTATTAAGGTGTTTAAAAGATTGTTAGAGGTGATATTAATGATTTAGTATATATATCGAGATATGAGATGAAAGTTAGGGACATAACCCTTTGACATGCTATGATAACAATGATGTCTCAACATGATATAAGGTTATGAAAAGTGAATGTGAATCACAATATATAGGTATGTAGTTGCTCGAGTTTAAGTATGAGTTTTAGAGTAGCGTGACATGAGATTCATATGAATGAATGTGTATGTAAAATGACTTGATGTAAGAGATTGGTGCGATGGAAAGAGTATACGATTAGATATGATGACTTGGTTGATATGTCGTTATATGGATGTGAGTCGATAAGAGATAGTTGATACCTGAACGATCCCCTGATACGGATGTGACCTGAGAGATAGGTATATATAGATGGATAATGATGTGCATAATGAGTGATATGTCATACGAGACTTAGATCCGTACCCCCGTTGTTGTATAGGTTGATAGAATTCTTAATTGTTTAATGCTGCCGTACGATGGATTACGTACGCGATGAGCTTATCTGATGATTGATCCATACCCTTGACTAGAGAATGTCGTACGATAGTTCGTACCGTACGTGATATTATGAGGCTAGATACTGATTGATAGATTCACCGACTGGGATATATTGTAGACACGTATACCTTTTAGCGTTTCTCTTACGATGTACTTTATGCTACGCTTATGATATTCGCATTGCATTGCATATACCTGTGCTAGTACACCTACACCATTATCGATGATGCGTATGTTACATCTACACAGATTGGCCGGCTCACACACCTTCATCATCGATAATTGCTATGTCACTACACAGTAGAATTGCTACTTCATGCCTTGATATACTTGCTATGCTTACATCACTATGCTATGTTGCATGATATACTTGCTATGCTCACGTCATTATGCTATGTTGCATGATATACTTGCTATGTTCATATCACTGTTCCACGTTGCAAGAGATATACGGATATGCTTACATTCTGTTATATGTTTCATACCTACATGCTTACACATATACCCTGCTATTGCTACATGTTCACCTCATATGATGTTGCACTTGATTTCGGAGGATTTGGGAACCACATGATATATTTTAAAGCTGGATTCATTTAAAAGAGCAGTTTTCTTTTAATATGCTCATATTGCTGTTTTATATTACATATATCAGTTTCTTCATGGATTTACGTATTGAGATATGGATTTCATATGATTTATTGATTTGAGAACCGTGGGGGTGTTTTCAAGAAATTATGTATTGTTGAAAACCCGGTTTCTCTTGATAAGATATTTCAGTACGTCCACCATGAGTTTTCTCAGTTCTGAGACTTGTGTTATATACCCGATTCGAGGAGCGGATAGGTGTGGTGGACCCGGTATGGTTCCCCGGGGCAAGATATGATTTTCATGATATAGACGATGAGCCTGGCTAGCAGGGCTAGTACCTACCGGTGATAGTATTTGGACTCGGCGGTTATCGTGGAGATACCGACTGGAGTGATGTACGGGCATGACATTAGGGCCAGTCGTGGTGGCGGCGCCTGAGATATGAGGATTTATGTGTCGATGCTTGACACGGGTTTCATGATGTTTCGAGTGTCGGTGTCAGACACTCAGGTTCTATGATTTGATGTGTCATTGATAGACACACATTCTTTGATATCCTCATATTTTATTTACCTGCATATGCTTTTATGATATTTACATGCATGATGTTGTTGTGTCATTGGTTGACACGTGGACGAGATCCACATGCATACTAGCATTGATAATGTGGTTGGATGAGATCCACTTGTTGATAGGTATTGTTCTATGTGTTGGCACATATGCAGATACGGTCACCCTAGATATTATAGTATTACCTTTATGATATAATTGACCTAGGAATCGTTGTTTATTTCGATTTCTACCTGATAATGTTTTCTATTCACGAGTTGGCAACTCACCCCCGTTGTGTCACAATTCTTGCAGGTTGACCGCATGGATCAGTAGCGGTATCGCTGGCACACAGTTTACATTCGGGTGATTTGCTTTGGTAGGTGGTACATGTTGGATCGTGCCCCTCTTGTATTATTATTCTTGTTGTATCTAGTTAACTCCATCAAATCAGAAACTAGTATTTGTATAAGCAGTAAGACTTAGCAAGACTTGTAGTTACAAGACTTGAGCGATGGGTTATATGTTCGCTTGGTGGGTTTGGTATCTTACTTTACATTATTCCTTGTGTTGATCTTCGCCGTTGGGCGTCGTATACATATACATACTTGTGGTGGTTGTTTCCGCCGTTAGGCGTGATTTGCTCCTCTTTGGGGAAGCTTTATTTTTTTATTCTTGTTTGTACCCATTTCGGGGCTAGTTTTTACAAAGGAGGTGCTGCCGAATTTTTTTAAGGAAATAAAATTTAAGTTTAAGGATATTTACTAAAGGTTTCTTGATGTTTTTATCAGTGTTTTCATTACTTACTTCTTTTGAAAGGTTTAGATTTCTGGGTTTCGTCTTACTTAAGTTACGTTACGCCTGTAGACGTTGCGTGATTTAAGTGCCCGTCACGAGCTAATATTTCGGGTCGTAACACAAAACCATTAAATCAAGTTTCACCTCAAAATAATCATTTTTGTAACATTTATCGCATTTTTTATATAAAAATACCACAAACTATTTATTTCGACATTATAACCTTTATTCCTTGCTATACCTTTAGATAGTTCACGAGGTAATGACCCACCTCATCACAACACACAAATCTATCATAGCACGATAAATCTTGGGACAATAGAATACGGGAAATACGACTTTGCAAATAAATATCTTTAACTTATAAAACCGTTTTCTTTACAAGATGTATTAAAACATCTCCATGTAATTGCGCCTCTACAACTCATTTGGGGAACCCCATTCAGGATGGTGCGGATTATCGCGAGATGCAGACCTCCGCAAGGAGTATTTGGTCTCGATGGACTTTTTATACATTTTTTTTTAGAAAATGAGATTTTTTACAAGAAAATAAATAAAATTATTTTCATTAAATATGTATATATAATTATTACCAGAATACTTATTTTAAATATATATAATATTCCATATTTCCAAAACTCAAGAAAGGAAGTCAAATATTATATGAAACCACTATGATATTTCAAAACAATATTCATATTACAAATAAATACCATATATTATGAAATTAGGTTTTATTCACTAGAAATGTCACATTTATGAAATATACATCAATGACAACCCTAAAGACGATAATTGAATGCTTGAGCTTATTTTGAAATTATACCAAAATTATTTTTACATAAAATCCCTCAAGTTATACTAAATTACAATAAGGACCCTATTAAACATATGTTTAAGCGAGACCGGTCACTTGAGCCTCAGGGAGCCGGTGATATGGGTGCTTGCCTATTTAAGATAGACAATCTAACAAACGGTGTTATCAACACGGTAATTGTCTTTGAAAAAACCACAAATCCTGCCGTCCATATACAGCAGTTACCGATAGCACCAAAACATAATTCAGGACTTCAATTTCTTTCCTAATGGTCTGACTCAGACCGAGTCTCAATCTAAATCAATCTGACTTGAATGTGATTCAAGTATAAACTTACAATACAATGATTCAATATGAATCCATCTATTCAATCCGTATCAATCTATATTGACTGAACCGAACCATGGATATATTCCATCTATATGTTCATCCATTATATCCGTTCCATTACTGATATCATGGTTTCGGCAAGTCATCCATCTATATATAACAATACAATACAATGCAATACAATACAAACAATACAATCAAGATATCGCGGGGTTTATAAGGGGTAGATCGGTACGGAAGGTGTTAGAAGTGGCATGAGACTGCAACCATAAGACACCTAATCTGAATCTCCATTGCCGTTGTACCGTGGCTGAACGTTTCCTTGTACTCCGTATACCTTAGTCTCCGGGAGAGTGAGACTCCTCTCGTATACACTGGCCTCTTCTGTACTGTTGGGAATTCACCCACGCACGCAAACGGGTATGTTTTGAAATATGAGATATGGTTTTAATGAAATGGAATGCGCACGTGAGATCGTTCTTGTTTTACTATTTATAACCGTAAGTGCACGGCACGTTGTAGCGAGACGGCAAGCACGGGTCGATCCGTAGGGAATTTTGTATTAAGTATTATTGTTTAAGGTTAACAAATTAACGAATTGGGGTTTGTCACAAAAAATATATAAAAGAATAAAAAAAGGAAAAAGCAAGAAAAGGAGTTAAGGAAAGAATGGTTGTAGCTTGGTTCGGAAGTTTGAATCGCGACGTTTACCTCTACACTCTCTTGGTCATGAGTTTTCCGGCCTTACCTTGATCCCGGCATGAAGAACGACTTGTCAAAGCGGTTGCGGAGCACAAACCGTCAAAGTCCGATATTCGCCGCAAAGCACGAAACGAGTCCGTTTGATCACTTACCGTTTGTATGTCCGCGTTTGGGGTATCAACACTAAGCACAAGGGTTAGCAAGCATACCGCAACAACAAAAACTCAAAGTGGTTAGTGAGAGCAAATGATATTCGTGTTGAGTTTGCTAAGAAGTTGTGATGGTATATCGTATATGAAATTAAGAGATTTGTCAGGTCCTTAATCACAAGATACGATATCCAAGCTTAGCAAACTTAACACTAAATAGATTTTAACTTAAACATTGAAAATGGGGAGAGGGAATGAATACGGTATATGAGGAGGTTACAAGTAACCATGGTTCAAGATACCGTATCATATCAATGCATAAACAATATTCAAGTTAGAATCGTAAATTTGAGCATATTAAACATAATCAAGAGGTGGAGGAGGCAAAACCTTTCATCTCACTTCCTCACCTACACCACAACAAAAATAAAAGATTAGTTAAGCATGAATAAAAAGCAAGTAAAAGAAGTAAGTATAAAAAGAAAGCAACAATATATTAAACACTTGAAGAAATGAGATACAATGTTTTGGCAACTTGTTCAACCTCCTTAATGAAACTCTCCAAATATAGCTTCAAGACGGAAGAAGAAGAAACCAATGTGAAGATCACTCACCCTCAAGCTAAACAAAAAGAAAAAAACAAGAAAATATATTACATGAGAGAGTATGAGAGAGACCTCCCCTTACCACTGATCTGTTATTTATAAGTTCAAAAGAAAATTAAACAAACAATAAAAACATGATGAGGTGGCATCAGGGAAGGGGCTGTGAGAAACTTGGGGCATTTGGGGCATATGGGGCCGGCCACACATGTCTTGATCTCGGCCCAAATCCGAGCTCCTAGGCTCGTTCTTTGTGTGTTGGCTTGTTTTGTCCCCCACATCACTCTGATGTTGTTTGCTTGGTCAGTAAAGGCTATGGGTGCACTCAGGGCTTGGTGGGAAACAAGGTTGCTTTAACTCACATCAACACTTTTTTGCATTTATTGCACCAATCAATACCCATCACACCACACATGCCTACTTGCTCAATTCATGATGCCAAGGCAGCCCACCATGGTCCATGGCATGTGCACACTTGTGTGTTGGACCATTTGTATACAAAATTGTGTACACATGCATTATTTCAAAAAGAGCTCTCGGGATATCGGTCGGTTCTCTGGTCTGCTTGCAGTGTCGGCTCCCAAATGTTATATCCGTGAATTTGAGTATGTTTTCAGTGTTGTGTCACGAATACCTGTAAACTGTAATTACTGAGCAGACACTGATTAAAAGCACCGATATATAGCAAAACAGATAACGAATGAGAGGTATTAAAATGCAGTTTTCTGTGGTGAACAAATACCCCCAAACTTATCTTAGCCTCACTTTCGCCGGGAACGCGATTGCACTGAGTACGTGCAACAAGCTGTTAAACCTCTAGGTGTCCCTAGTAGGAGGAGTGTTGTCTCCTGAGGGTTTTCAGCGGATTACACCCACAAAATCCCGTCAAGCTAGCTTCATAAGTTAACGTCGATTCTACTCCTACAGTTTAGTATCTAACTTAGATATTCTATTATCCTAAGTTAGAAATATTCAACCCTTATGTTTCACACCTCCTGTCTATTTAATCTCAGATCATATGTGTATTTACAGTTTAGAAAGATATTGGTATCTCTTGAGTTTTCCTTCTAGAACCGTAGTCTCAAATCAGGAATTTTTATCAACTTTACGGAAAACATAAGTCTTATTCTTTATTCCTATCTTTCCTCCAAATATCGATTGTATACCCCTACGTGTGTGTAAAATTTTCACCCCTACACTTGAGAATTCAATTCAAGCTGTAGTACCCTTGCCTTAATACCTAATACTACTTCCATTAATGGATGGACGGTGTTGCTCATACACCTTTCATGCGACTATTAATGCTTCTTGAGGCACTAACAGCCGATTACTGAATGTATGAGCTTAAAGCGTAAATAGCAGTCTCCAGGTCTTGACTTTATTTCTTTTTCTTTTATTTTTATTTTTCTTTTCAAGCCCGGATATATTTTTCAATGATGCTCTTTTTGGAGCTTTAAATACCGATTTTTCTTTCATACTGGGCTTTCAGGCAAGAGTATTTCTAGGTATTCTCTACTATCCCAAGTTTCAAGGTGCGTGTATGTGCAATTTGTAGGGTATATACTTTCTAAATTTGGACTTAAGAATAGAAACTATTTTTCGGACTTAACTTTCAGTAAAACTTCAATACTTTCTCTTCATCTTGACTTAACTAAAGAACTGAACTCAAGATTACCTATTTCTCAAAAAAAAACTGTAAGGACGTATACTTACCAAGTTTAAACAGAATGAGGGTTATTTTTAGGGTTTTCAATTTCTAAGCCTAGGATTTAGTTATTTCTAACGTATCAACTAAACTTTCAGAATAAATATCTAAGTTACCCTATTAGCTAACTTGACAATAAACTTTTTATATTTTTCAGAAAATTTTTCAATTTTTATGGGTTTTTAATATGTATGCAATGCAGTATATACAATATATACATGATGCAGATAAACGCAGTGCTCACCCCCAAACCTGAGTTTTACGATGTCCTCATCGTTGACCCCGTCTCCGGTAGCTAGTTTTAGACATCAAGGTGAGAATTTTATTAAAAGAAAAAAAGAAAAAACCTAAGACTAATTACAACATATACAAGTTAAAAGACTGGATTAGTGCAGAAATTAATACCAGCCATTCAAAATTTTTGTCGATATAGTGTCATGGCTGGCAAAAGAATAGGTATAATAAAAATAAAAAGAGAATATACAAAGAATGGTTAGATATTAGTAAAGGGCATGGGCGTGTAAAAGTAGGGATCAGAAGACGTTGAAGATGAAGATGAAATTTTGAGGAGGACAAAGAATTGTTTGAATGAATTGAATTTTCATAAAGCATATGTTGAGTTACAGAGTCGAGTTTGTTTAAAAACTGGAGTTCATCCGCAAAAAGTTCAGAAAAAGAAAGGTTCAAAGGATGATCCCAAAATGATCCCGACTCAAACTCACCAAGAATAACAAGTTCTTCAGTAAAAATTTCCTCAAAACTCTGTATAAAAGAATAATTTTTAACACCGTCTTCCTCCTCATGATTTTCCACAATCTTACTCTCATTATTTACAAACTCTCCCAAAACAATTTCTCCCTCATCACATTCACAATCAGGCAGGTTCATGTCATCTAAAAACGTAGGTTCCCACCCTAATGTTTCTTCCAAAACAATATCACTGGGTGATACAAAAATTGTGGGTCCCTGATCATTGATCTTTTCTAACAATTTATCCTAACCACACCGGTCAAATTCACAAGGTTCCTTCTCTAAAATTGGAAAGTAAAAATCAGTCGGTTCAAGAATATCCTCTTCAAGTATTATTTCAGTTAAATCAATCTCTAAATCACAAGTGACAAGAGGTTCAGTGGATACCTGAAGGCTAATGATGGACTGGAAGGTTTTCTTGTGTGTCCTTGCAACACTCAGTTAATACAATCGTATCATCATCTATGAAATCATCAAAATTTATCCGATCACTTATTTCACTAGGGTGACTCCCTAGATGACAAATGTTGACACTATGGGGTTCCGATTGACTGTGTTCACTCCTTAGAATCTTTACAGCTAAATGTTTTACTTGTTCCTCTATGTTAGCCAAAGATTGGGCCTGAGCAAGAAATAATTGCTCAGACTGCTGTATGAATAGGGCTAACGTAGAAGCTGTTTGATTCTCGACCGCAGTCATCACTTCAATACCTTTTTCTAGAGCGGTCAACCTAGCATCCATCTCACTATCACTCTCTAATAATGGTTCAATCATTTCAGGTTGGAGGGGTTGTGATGGCGGTGATGCTAAAGCAGTCAATCTGTCGACCTCTTTCTCTAAATTTTCAATCATTTGGTCTATGTTTGAAGTGGGACTGAGTTCAGGAGTGTTAGGTGGGTGACCGTTATCAAAAATTTGGGACAGTTGGTCACCCCCTAGAAAAGGACAATTTTCATGAATGTGGGAAGAATTTTGACAATTTGTACAAATCAATTAGCACTGAGTATAAATAAAAGAATAAGAATCGTGAAAAATAGAATTGAATCGTGTATCACCCATATTAACAAGATGCACAAATGTCACAAAATAAAGAATATCGCACCCCTAGCAGTTTATATTATTCTAAGTCAACTAGACCTGCTCAAGGACATGATTGACGAAGTAAAACTATGTCGAGAAATAGGCTCAAGATATACTGATCACGAAGCCAGGTAAGTGCAAGAGAGAAGGGGAGGTTTTCTAACGCTTTCGCGAAGGTCCTTAATTAAATAACCCTTTCTCTTTTGCCGGTTGCGCCGTAAACACTTGCCTAGACACCCCGTGAACGATATACCGTTAAGCAAAGTTCTAAATACAGTTAACTTCTCCTAATGAGCGCGAAGTCCTTAAATTCAAAGTTCTAGTTGATTTTAAATTACCGAGGGTATGCAAAAATGCAGTTTTGTGATTTGTGGGCTACGGAGAAAAGGTGGTGAAATCCTTTACTGTATCTTGTTTGGTCATTTTGCCCTTAATACCGTATTAAAATGCAATGCGCAATCAAAGAATTTTAAGAAATAAAGCAATATAAACAATTCTTTTTCAATTTTTGTTAAGCGCTGCAAAAAATACGGTTAGTTCTCTTGTTCAATTGGCAGCACAATTGTGCGAAGAATCCTGCAAAAGATAGAATTATTGGAATGCGTCGGATTCGAGCGAAGGTGTTAGAAAATACGTACCGATATGATTTGGTTTAAGAAAACCCCTTTGAATTGATCCAAGTCATTGATTGTTCGCTTGCACGGGTCAAACTACCCGGATCCTTGGCACTATTCTTTCCTAACGTCTTGAAATTGAAATTGAACCTCGCTCCGCATGATCGCTGGTCGTAATTCCGCGAAAAACCTAAAATGTCAGAAAATACGATATTTAGTGTCAAAAGCGATATATATGCCCCAATTCCTGCACACTCAAAACTAGAAAAATCAAACAAGACCAAAAGACTACTGATAACACACTGGAGATCACACAAAAACAAAAAATCAAGAACTCCCAAAGTTGGCCGAGCTCTCCGGATATTAGCTTGATGTCGCCGGCCAAATTCCGAGATGATAGGATGAACTTTTGTGTGGGTTCTCTAGAATAGATCAATACTCCAATGGTCTAACTTGATTTTTTAAATGAAGCTCAGGGTGATAGTAGGTATAAACAACAGAGAACAATTGTAAAGAATGTAGTTAGAGTTAGTTTTTGAAAAAATTGAGTTAGAAGTTAATGAGTTAGTAGGAACCATAAATAACAATACCTAATGACTATAAATCCCCGGCAGCGGTGCCAAAAACTTGTTGGGAATTCACCCGCGCACGCAAACACGTATATTTTGAAATATGAGATATGGTTTTAATGAAACGAAATGCACACGCGAGATCGTTCTCGTTTTACTATTTATAACCACAAGTGCATGGCGCGTTGTAGCGAGCCGACAAGCACGGGTCGATCCGCAGGGAATTGTGTATTAAGTATTGTTGTTTAAGGTTAATAAATTAACGAATTGTGGTTTGTCACAAAAAATATATAAAAGAATATAAAAAAAAGGAAAAAGCAAGAAAAGGAGTTAAGGAAAGAATGGTTGTGGCTTGGTTCGGAAGTTTGAATCGCGACGTTTACCTCTATACTCCCTTGGTCATGAGTTGTCCGGCCTTACCTTGATCCCGGCATGAAGCACGACTAGTCAACGCGGTTGCGGAGCACAAACCATCAAAGTTTGATATTCACCGCAAAGCACGAAACGATTCTGTTTGATCACTTGCCGTTTGTATGTCCGCACTTGGGGTATCAACACTAAGCACAAAGGTTAGCAAGCATACCGCAACAACAAAAACTCAAAGTGGTTAGTGAGAGCAATGATATTGGTGTTGAGTTTGCTAAGAAGTTGTGATGGTATATCGTATATGAAATTAAGAGATCTGTCAATTCCTTAATCACAAGATACGATATCCAAGCTTAGCAAACTTAACACTAAATAGATTTTAACTTAAACATTGAAAATGGGGAGAGGGAATGAATACGGTATATGAGGAGGTTACAAGTAACCATGGTTCAAGATACCGTATCATATCAATGCATAAACAATATTCAAGTTAGAATCGTAAATTTGAGCACATTAAACATAATCAAGAGGTGGAGGAGGCAAAGCCTTTCATCTCACTTCCTCACCCACACCATAACCAAAATGAAAGATTAGTTAAGCATGAATAAAAAGAAAGTAAAGGAAGCAAGTATAAAAAGAAACCAACAATATATTAAACACTTGAAGAAATGAGATACAATGTTTTGGTAACTTCTTCAACCTCTTTAATGAAGCTCTCCAAAAATAGCTTCAAGAGGGAGGAAGAAGAAACCAATGTGAAGATCACTCACCCTCAAGCTAAACAAAAAGAAAACAAAACAAGAAAATATATTACATGAGAGAGTATGAGAGAGACCTCCCCTTGCCACTGATCTGCTATTTATAGGCTCAAAAGAAAATTAAACAAACAATAAAAATATGATGAGGTAGCATCAGGGAAGGGGCTGTGAGAAACTGGGGGAATTTGGGGCATATGGGGCTGGCCACACATGTCTTGATCTCGGCCCAAATCCGAGCTCCTAGGCTCGTTCTTTGTGTGTTGGCTTGTTTTGTCCCCCACATCACTCTGATGTTGTTTGCTTGGTCAGTAAAGGCTATGGGTGCACTCAGGGCTTGGAGGGAAACAAGGTTGCTTTAACTCACATCAACACTTTTTTGCATTTATTGCACCAATCAATGCCCATCACACCACACATGCCTACTTGCTCAATTCATGATGCCAAGGCAGCCCACCATGGTCCATGGCATGTGCACACTTGTGTGTTGGACCATTTGTATACAAAAATGTGTACACATGCATTATTTCAAAAAGAGCTCTCGGGATATCGGCCGGTTCTCTGGTCTGCTTGCAGTGCCGGCTCCCTAATGTTATATCCGTGATTTTGAGTATGTTTTCAGTGTTGTATCACGAATACCTGTAAACTGTAATTACTGAGCAGACACTGATTAAAAGCACCGATATATAGCAAAACAGATAACGAATGAGAGCTATTAAAATGCAGTTTTCTTTGGTGAACATGTACCAAGCTACAAACAACAGCGTTAACAATATAATACAGCCTTAAAAGTTACATTCTTCTTATGTCTATTCTGTCTCTACCTATTCTTTGGGACTTACCGAGCGATTGTTCGCTGACGATATTCCGTTTCTTTCTTTTTTGGGATGTTGTCAGGTGGATCGGACCTTCTGGAGACAGAACTCACCAGCGAGGATTTGGATCAGCTAGCTTTCGGCCCGGAGCTCTAGTTACTTGTACATTTCATTTACATTTTTGTTATGCCATTGTTTAGGCATTGCTTTTATTCCATGTATTTCCATTTCAGTTGTATTGTAAAAAGAATATTAATAAATAAAGTTGTTGTTCATTTACATCTTGTCTCTTGTGTACTTTTATTTTATATTGCTTAGATACGCTTAGCGTGTTTACTTCTGAGTAAATACGTAACGGGCCTCGCCACGTCCTCCGCCCGTACACTGGAAAGCGGGGCGTGACAGGTTTTGTTGGCGGCCCATGCAAGTCAGCTCTGCATGGACAACTTAAGCAATATAACACAAGAACCAGCAACTGAAAACATTCTTTACAATTCATATTCCTTGAATCTTCCAATTTCATATATTTTGAATCTGTCATAGCCTAAAATTTTCTTTCAAGATTATGGATTCCCCAAACAACACCAACGCCAACTTCAACAATACTTCACCACCCCTACCAATTACACCTGCCTTCGCTGCTCCGATCAATGAGCAGACGGTACTGCTTGAGGCGATCCGCAGCCTTTTGGAGGGACAGCAGCAACAAACTGCTGTCCTAATGAACCGACCAGAGACAGAAGCACCTGGGGTGAAGCAATTCAAGGCCTTGCACCCCAAGCAGTTCGCAGGAAAAGAGAGCCCTCTAGAAGCTTAGGAATGGGCTCAGAGTATTGAAGATGACCTGGCAACGGTACAAGTGCCAGAGATAGTTTGGGTTCGTGTTGCGAAGTTGCAGCTCACGGACAATGCACGGGTCTGGTGGAAGGCGGAAGAAAACCGTCTCACCCAACCGATTGAATAGAGGACTTTCCGCGATATGTTCAACGCAAATTACTTTCCCGAGACTGTCAGATTCGACATGGAACAGCAGTTTATCCACCTGAAACAGGGTTCAATATGGACCAAATCAGTGGATGAGTACGATACTGAGTTTACCATACTCAGTCGGTAAGATATGTCTCAATAGTTCAATTTTCAATATATCACATACTACACAGCTAACACAATACTTTAACAGATTTGCGGCACACCTGATACCGACGGATCAGATCCCGACGATTTCAACAAGGGTTAGATCCGGAGATCCAGGCTGCATTTGCCACATGAGATTTTTCGACCCACGAATCGGCTCTGAAAGCTGCCCGCCGTTATGAGGCAGTGGTAAAGAAGAACTGCAGACCTCGGTCTGCAGGGAATGAAGCGCCCTGCCAATCAGATGGCAGGAGGAGCCTCTTCTAGACCACCTTTTGTGCCAAGGAGACTGGGAATACCAAACAACCGGCCCAGCCCAGTATTTTGCACATACTGCAGGAGAGATAGACATCTGATGAAGGATTACCGGTGAACAAGTCGCCATTACTTAGTCTGCGGCTCAGCTACTCATGATATTGGGTCTTGTCCTTGTAGACAAAACTCATATGCTGCATCCAGATCAGCAATCACTTACCAGCAGCGCCCAGCTATTCAGGCACCTGCTCCGAGACTTGCACTACCTGCTCCACCTCCTTGTGGACCGACTGCATCTCTTCCTCGTCAGTTCCATCAAGCTCAAAGGAACCCACCTCAAGGACCAAGGAACGGGTGGAGGAATACTTCTCCAGCAAGGAGGATGTGCCGAGGCGACAGGCTTTCACGATGACTGTGGAAAAGGCTGAAGCCACCGGCCATGTCATTATTGGTAACACTTCCCTTTCAAAACTCTTTTTCAGTTTATATACATACCTATATATCTTTTCCCTTATGCCTAAAACATATCCCACATACCTTAGGTACAATCTTAGTAGCCTCACTTCCTGCACTCGCACTATTCGATACTGGAGCATCTTATTGCTTTATGTCGCAATGGTTCGTCCGAACTCATGCGATTCCAGTCACACTGCTTGTATCCAATTGGAATGCCAGTTCAGGAAATGGATTTCTAAAAGAAACAATGGGATACAACCTGTGTCCAGTGGTCGTCTGTAGCAGAGAATTCTACGCTGACTTCAAAGTACTGGACATACCGAACTTCGATGTGGTCTTGGGTATGGATTGGCTCGAAACATTTTATGCTACAATTGACTGTCGTCAAAGGAGAGTAGTATTCGAGATTCCAGAGCATCCGGTCTTCTATTTCAAAAGCGGAGACCGTACCCTGGATCCAAGTACATACAAGGCGAAACCAAAGAAGAAGGCAGTGATTGCAGCCATTCAAGCAGAGGAAGGATCAACGCCAGAAGTAGTTCGAGAGTTCGAAGATGTGTTTCCTGACGATATATCAGGTTTGCCTCCCAATCGAACTCTTGAATTCAGCATTAACCAGGAGCACAACCGGTGATCAGAGCACCTTATCGATTAAGTCCGGAAGGTTTGAAGGAAGTCCGAACTCAGTTGGACGAATTATTGGCGAAAGGATGGATTGGTCCCAGCACTTCAAGTTGGGGATCACCAGTACTGCTTGTGAAGAATAAGGAAGGTGCATATCGAATGTGCAATGATTATAGAGCCTTAAACAAAGTAACGATAAAGAACAAGTATCCACTCCCGCGCATCGACGATTTATTCGATCAGCTAAGTGGATCTTGTATTTTCTCCAAGCTAGATCTTCGTTCAGGTTATCATCAGGTGAAGGTCAAGGAAGCTGATATTCATAAAACAGCATTCAGAATTCGTTATGGTTATTACGAATTTCTTGTGATGCCATTTGGAGTGACCAACGCACCAGCAATATTCATGAACCTAATGAATCAAGTTTTCGGGAGTACCTAGACAGGTTTGTTGTCATCTTCATCGACGAAATCCTGGTGTATTCTAAGAGCCAGAAAGAACATGCCGAGCACCTACGAATTGTCCTGAAAACGCTACGACAGCATCAACTCTACGCCAAGTACAGCAAATGTGAGTTTTGGCTAGATCAAGTTGGTTTTCTTGGACATATTGTATCAGGCGAAGGAATCTCTGTGGATCCGGCGAAAGTTTCAACAGTAAGCGAATGGCCGACACCAAAGTCAGTGAAGGACATTCGAAGTTTCTTGGGTCTAGCTGGATATTAAAGAAGGTTCATTGAAGGCTTTTCTAAGATAGCAACATCCCTGACCAAGCTCACACGTAAAGATGAAGATTTTGTGTGGTCAGAGGCATGCGAACAAGCTTTCGTGGAACTCAAGTCAAGATTAACAAGCTTTCGTGGAACTCAAGTCAAGATTAATATCAGCACCTATCCTTGTCATACCAGACCAATCTGGAGGTTTCGAAGTATATTGCGATGCATCCGGTAAGGGATTAGGATGTGTTCTACATCAGCACGGAAAGGTTGTGGCTTATGCTTCAAGACAGCTGAAGATTCATGAGCGCAATTATCCGACGCATGATTTGGAGTTGGCGGCCGTTATCTTTGCTCTTAAGATTTGGCGCCATTATCTTCTTGGTGAGCGAGTGGACATATACACAGATCACAAGAGTCTGAAATATGTGTTACTCAGAAGGAGCTCAATATGCGGCAGAGACGATGGTTAGAACTTATGGAGGACTTTGACATCAACCTGCAATATCACCCAGGGAAGGTGAATGTGGTACCTGATGCCCTTAGTCGCCAACCATTAGCATTGAATCTCACCGCACAGTGGAAGCTTCAACAAGACTTACATCAGATGGAGATTAAAGTGATCATGCCAGGTAACACTTCAAGTTTGATGAACTTATAAGTTCAATATACTATTTTCAATCAGATCAAAGCAACTCAAGCAAGTGATGCTAAGTTGCAAATGATCAGAGAACAAGTGGAAAATGGACTTAGAACAGACTTCATCATCCATGAAGACGGATCTTTGAGGTACGACAACAGATTGTGTGTACCAAAAGGTTCTGTTCGGGAAGAGTTAATGAAAGAAGCTCACGGCTCTCCCTACTCAGTACACCCTGAAGGTATAAAGATGTACAAAGATCTGCATCAAAATTACTGATGGCATGGAATGAAGCGTGAAGTATCCAGAAGCGTCGCTAAATGCTTGGTGTGTCAGCAAGTAAAGGCTGAACATCACAGGACTGCTGGATTACTTCAACCGTTACCTATCCCAGAATGGAAGTGGCAACACATCACAATGGATTTTATGACTGCACTTCCTCGCAGCACAAAAGTTAACGATGCGGTATGGGTTATTGTGGATTGACTCACAAAGTTGGCTCACTTCATCCCATTTCGAATTGGCCAATCTACTGAGACATTAGCAAAGAAGTACATAGAGGTAAAAATCTAAGTAAGATTTAAACTCTTCAAATATGTACTATTTCTGATACCCATGAACTCATATAGAAAATTGTAAGACTTCATGGAGTACCGGTCTGCATTGTCTTCGATCGTGACACCAGGTTCTGATCACAATTTTGGTAGAGTCTGCAAGCGAGTTTGGGTACAAGTCTGAACTTCAGCATGGCTTATCATCCATAAACAGATGGTCAGTCTGAGTGAACTATTAAGATCTTGGAAGATATACCCAGAGCGTGTATGCTAGATTTCAGAGGATCGTGGGAAGATCACCTACATCTCGTGGAGTTTTCATACAACAACAGCTACCAAGTAAGTATAAGAATATCACTTTTTGCAGCACTTTATGGAAGGAAGTGTCGATCGCCATTAAGTTGGGACGACATCGGAGATAGAGAACTCCTAGGACCAGAGATTATAGTAGCAACCGTACATGTCGTCCGTACTATCAGGGAAAGAATGCACATAGCCCAAGATCGACAGAAGCACTGGGCTGATGCAAAGCGCCGTCACTTAGAGTTCCAGTAGGGAGATCATGTATTTTTGAAGATATATCCGAACCGTGGTGTGATCCGATTTGGAAGATGGGATAAGCTTAGTTCAAGATACATTGGACCGTTCGACATACTCGAACGAATCGGTGAAGTGTCTTATCGCTTGGCACTTCCACCTTCATTGGAAGGAGTGCATAACGTGTTCCACATATCAAAACTCAGAAGGTATGTGAGTGACCCCAGCCATATTCTTGATCATTCCGAGCTCACTGTACAGCCCGACTTATCTTGTGAGCAGCAACCTATTGAGATCCTGGACAGGAAAGTGAAGTCACTTCGGAACAAGAAAGTCAACTTGGTTTGAGTGATGTGGAGAAAAAACACTCCAGGAGAATCAACATGGGAAAGGGAAGATGAGATGCATGCAAGATATCCTCACTTATTTGTAAACTAGTCCTTAAAATAAATGGTAAATTTCGAGGACGGAATTTTTGTAAAGAGGGTAGACTATAACAACTCCAATTTCAGTGTACATAAAATTCATTTAAAGTTAATGTACAATTGGGGTATTTACAATTCCTGTGAAGGCTATAAGTATTTGTTTTGATTTAGAACAGCAAGAAAGCACTTGTAGCTCACTGGTAAAGCCTTATACTGCTGTTACGAAGCACCATAGTTCAAATCCCATCAGCCACATTATTTTTTAATCTAATTTCTTTTAATCCTTTAGAAGCCCAAGGGTCTACACATACACAACACGTAAAATGAAGAGTTACAAATCATTTAAACATGTTTACTGAAGTATACCGATCGACCCCGACACATGGTCTAAACCCTAGCCCTACCCGACGGTACAAAACTAACGACACGCACAAAGACCTGGCACCGCCAGTCTAAACCGACGGTTGTAACAACCCTAAACTTTCTATACAATTTTTTTTTAAAATACAGAAAGGGGTATTTGAGCCTTAGCACAAGTTATAAGTTTGTTTTGCTTTAGAACAGTAAGAAGGAGCTTGTAGCTCATTGGTAAGACCTTACACTGCCGAACCAAAGCACCAGAGTTCAAATCCCATCAGCCACATTATTTTTTTATATTGATTTCTTTTAATCTTTTTAGAAGCCCAAGAGTCTACACGTGCATAACTCGTAAAAACCAAGAGTCACATATAAAACAAACGAGTCCAGGAGGTAGACCAAACGACATAGGACACGTGGCAGGAAAGTACGGCCCGACTCGACCGGCGGGAGGCGTGGATCGGCCGGCGCCGTCGGCCGACTCAGCTCGGTTCCTCAATTTTTTTTTACCCCCTTGCACCTTTTGGCCTCCCTATAACCCCTGTTCTATTTAAATTCCCCGCATTATTCCAGAGAATTAAAAATCCAATTAAACTCTTTTTAATGCATTTTTTATCACACCCTAACCTTAGTTTTTTCTATAAATACCCACTCAATTTTTCACACCCTTCACACTGAAATTCTTGTCCAGACTTTTAAGAAAATTCCATAGACTTTTTGTGTGCAAGTGGAGTTAGCAAAGGGCGAAGCTCCGACGAACTTCGGACGACGTTCCGAGCAGATTCTGGCGACGAAACGATGCACCGGCACCTCCTACTTCTTCCTTTTCATTTCCTCTCCACTAAAATCCAGTAAGTCCCTTGTCACCCTTCTTTTTACTATTCTAAAAACTTAGAATTCTAAAACCCGACAGAAGCGGAGTTAATCCGACTTTCGATTTGGTTTTTCCTTAAAAACCATATTTTTTCTTAAAAACAATAATACCAAACTCTCACATCATGATCATTTAAACATTAACAAAACATCTTGACAAGTTTCATATCAAAAGAATTTATATTTCAATTTTTATCGCACTTTTACAGAAAAATACCATATAGTTTAGTTCGACATAAATCATTATAATTCCTTACTATACCTTTAGATAGTTCACGAGGTAATGACCTACCTCTTCACAACACTCATATGTAACATAGCACAATGATAATTGGGAAACATAGATTTGGGAAAATACGATATTACATAAAACTATCTCCGACTTATAAAAACTGTTTTCTACAAGATTATATATTTTTAACAAATCTTTGCAAAGCTCCGCTACAACCCATTTGGGAAACCCGTTCGGGATAGTGCGGATTATCGCACATCCTCGGGTTTAGTAGTGCGAGATGCAGACCTCCGCAAGGAACATAAGGTCTCGAAAGATTTAAAAATATAATTTTCTTTAGAAAATGTGATTTCTATTATAAATAAAACTTATATTTTTAATAAATAAATATATATGTAATTAATATCAAAATATCTATATTTAATATTTATAATATTCCACATTTTCAAAATTCAAGAAAAACATTCCATTTACAAGAAAATACCAAACAATTCCAATATTACAAATAAATACCATATATTATGAAATTAGGTTTTATTCACTAGAATTGTCACAATGATAAAATATACATCAATGAAAACTATAAAGACGATAATAAAATACTTGAGGTATATTTTGAAAATTATACCAAATTATTTTTACATAAAACCCTCTCAAGTTATACTAAATTACAAAGGACCCTAGTAAACATAGGTTTAAGCGGGACCAGTCTCTTGAGCCTCAGGGAGCCGGAGATATGGGTGCTTGCCTATCTAAGGTAGACAACTTAACAAACGGTGTTATCAACACGGTAATCGTCTTTAAAAAAGACATGTGCAGCGGTTACCGATAACTCCAAAACCTAATTCAGGATTCAATTTCTTTTCTAATTGTCTGACTCAGACTGAGTCTCAATATGATCAATTTGACTTGAATGAGATTCAAGTATATATAACAATTCAATATGAATCCATATATTCAATCTATTCAATCTATCTTGACCGAACCGAACCATGGATATACTTCCATCTATATGATTCTCCAGTTACATCCATTTACTGATATCATGGTTTCGACAAGTCATCCATCTATACAATTCAATTTACAAGACAATACAATACCATCAGTACAATCATTACTATCAATATAATAAATACACGGGGTGTTGGGGTAGTTCATGCGTGAATCCAACAAAATCTCAAGAGTCCCCCTAGACCATGAATCCATGTCTACTAACACAAGCAAGCTACCATAAGGGCCCGTGTTTCCTTGCTCCTGAATTACAGCCTTTTGAGTTTGGAATACTTCAACACTAGGTTGAAGTCCCGTTATTAACATTTAATTCGGGCATGTGGTTCCCTACCCCTGGATTATAGCCTGTTGAGTTCGAGAACACTCTTGAGATTGGTTGACATTCACTCTTGAACTTACGTTAGATTAGTATACCCAAGTAGAGACATGTTAAGACACTTACCTTCACTGCATGTTCACTACACTTACATTATATGGCAATGTTACTTTTATACTACCATGCTCATGATATCAAGTTTATCTACTCGTCACACATTACTATACTTGTTCATTTGTATTACAATAAAACCGCATGCTAAATAAACTTGACAAGATGATATGACATACTCAATAATTCATATTATAATTTTTCCCTATCATTACATTTTTTTCTTTACTCCCCTTTTCTTTGGGACTTACCGAGTGAAAGTTCACTGATGGACATTCCACTTTTCTCTGTTTTTTTGGAATGTTCGTCAGATACTGAGGAGACTGAAAGAGTAGACGTCCCAAAGGAGGAGCACCAACAGACCGAGTCACAGGCCTAGACCAGTTACCTTTTCTCTGTTGATGTACGCCACCTGTTTAGGCGTTTCAATCTTTGTATTTTCTTTCAGTTAAAAAAATCATGTATTGTAATTAATCAAGTTGAACATAAATAAAGTTGTTGAAGTTTTACTTTCATGCTTATTATCTTGTCTTTTTATATTGCTTATATTACGCTTAGCGTATTTATTTCGGGAAATGACCTTCTCGAAATAAATACGTCGCGGCCTCGTCACGTACCTGCTTCCATCCACTGGGAAGCGGGGCGTGACAACGGTATTATCCCCAAACTTCGACATCTGTACCCTTTCACCTATCCCACTAACCCCACATTGCTTGTTTACTCTGAATATTTCCAGAGAGTAATAAAATGCCAATTTAATCCAATTTTAATGCATATTTCAATCCATTCTTTAAACACCCTAAACCCTAATTTTTTTTCCTATAAATACCACCCCTCATATCACCCCTCCTCACTCACAATACCCTGCCAAAACTCTCAAGAATTCCCAACTCTTTTATTGTGCAAGTGGAGTTAGCAAAAAGGGCGAAGCTCCGACGAAGTTCCGGCGACGATACGAGGAGTTTCCGGCAACGAAACGACGCACCGATGAAACCTAACTCTTCTCCTTCCTCCCCCCTCTCATCAAAGCCTATAAGTCTTATTTCCCCTTCTCATCTTATTCTTTAAAAAGTTTCATTTTCAAAACCCGACGGAAGCGGAGTTAATCCGACTTCCGATTCGGTTTCCTTTAAAAATTATATTTTTCTTAATCAAGATAACTTCATATTCTCACATATTGCTTAACAAACATTAAAAAAATCATTAAATCAAGTTTCACCTCAAAATAATTATTTTTGTAACATTTATCGTATTTTTTATATAAAAATACCACAAACTATTTATTTCGACATTATAACCTTTATTCCTTACTATACCTTTAGATAGTTCACGAGGTAATGACCTACCTCATCACAACACACAAATCTATCATAGCACGATGAATCTTGGGACAATAGAATACGGAAAATACGACTTTGCAAATAAATACCTTTAACTTATAAAACCGTTTTCTTTAAAAGATGTATTAAAACATTTCCTTGCAATTGCGCCTCTACAACCCATTTGGGGAACCCCGTTCGGGATGGTGCGGATTATCGCACATCCTCGGACTTAGTAGAGCGAGATG
Source organism: Agapanthus africanus (assembly GCA_030015575.1). Lineage (NCBI taxonomy): Eukaryota > Viridiplantae > Streptophyta > Magnoliopsida > Asparagales > Amaryllidaceae > Agapanthus > Agapanthus africanus. The sequence continues at coordinate 157,562,376 of JASDDO010000014.1, read as the reverse complement.
CAGACCTCCGTAAGGAGCATTCGGTCTCGATGGACTTTTTATACATTTTTCTTTAGAAAATGAGATTTTTTATAAGAAAATAAATAAAATTATTTTCATTAAATATGTATATATAATTATTACCAGAATACTTATTTTAAATATATATAATATTCCATATTTCCAAAACTCAAGAAAGGAAGTCAAATATTACATGAAACTACTATGATATTTCAAAACAATATTCATATTACAAATAAATATCATATATTATGAAATTAGGTTTTATTCACTAGAAATGTCACATTTATGAAATATACATCAATGACAACCATAAAGACGATAATTGAATGTTTGAGATTGTTTTGAAATTATACCAAAATTATTTTTCCATAAAACCCCTCAAGTTATACTAAATTACAATAAAGACCCTAGTAAACATAGGTTTAAGCGGGACCAGTCTCTTGAGCCTCAGAGAGCCGGAGATATGGGTGCTTGCCTATTTAAGATAGACAATTTAACAAACGGTGTTATCAATATGGTAATTGTCTTTGAAAAAAACACAAATCCTGTCGTCTATGTGCAGCAGTTACCGATAGCACCAAAACATAATTCAGGAATTCAATTTTTTTTCTAATGGTCTGACTCAGACCGAGTCTCAATCTAAATCAATATGACTTGAATGTAATTCAAGTATAAACTTACAATACAATGATTCAATATGAATCCATCTATTCAATCCGTATCAATCTATATTGACTGAACCAAACCATGGATATATTCCATCTACATGTTCATCCATTATATCCGTTCCATTACTGATATCATGGTTTCTGCAAGTCATCCATCTATATATAACAATACAATACAATGCAGTACAATGCAATACAATACAAATAATACAATCAAGACATCGCGGGGTTTATAAGGGGTAGATTGGTACGAAAGGCGTTAGAAGTGGCATGAGACTGCAACCATAAGATACCTAACCTGAATCTCCATTGCCATTGTACCGTGGCTGAACGGTTCCTTGTACTCCATATACCTTAGTCTCCGGGAGAGTAAGACTCCTCTCATATACACTGGCCTCTTCTGTATCAAGCTACAAACAACAGCGTTAACAATATAATACAACTTTAAAAGTTACATTCTTCTTATGTCTATTCTGTCTCTACCTATTCTTTGGGACTTACCGAGCGATTATTCGCTGACGACATTCCGTTTCTTTCTTCTTTGGGATATTGTCAGGTGGATCGGACCTTCTGGAGACAGAACCCACCGGCGAGGATTTGGATCAGCTAGCTTTCGACCCGGAGCTCTAGTTACTTGTACATTTCATTTACATTTCTGTTATGCTATTGTTTAGGCATTGCTTTTATTCCATGTATTTCCATTTCAGTTGTATTGTAAAAAGAATGTTAATAAATAAAGTTGTTGTTCATTTACATCTTGTCTCTTATGTAATTTTATTTTATATTGCTTAGATACGCTTAGCGTGTTTACTTCTGAGTAAATACGTAGCGGGCCTCGCCACGTCCCCCACTCGAACACTGGGAAGCTGGGCGTGACACCTATCATCTAAGGCTTTTCAATTTTATGAGTCGTAAGGGTCTCATAAAAGCGTTTTCTCCCTACGAGTCGAGAGGATCTCGTAGGTGTGTTTTCTCCCTAAGTATCGTAAGGATTCCTAAGTATGTTGCTACTTTGTGAGTCGTAAGGATCTCACGCGGGGATATTCTCCTCATAAGGTTGAGAGGACCTTGCGAGTGTATTTTTGTCTTCTTTCCATGAGTTTGCGCCCTTTCGGATTTTCACAAACTCGCCGGCAGTTCTACTATTTTTACTCATGGAGCCCTTTCGGGTTTTCATCCATGCCCGTTTTGCTTGTAGACATACCGCATTTTTTGGAGCTTCATCGCTAGTAAGACTTCAGATTTAGTTTCGCCGGTAGAACTTGGGAGAGGTAGGGGTCGTTTACGTCCGTGGATTGTATACGGTTTTACAGGATGTATGATTCAAACCGTATGGCCTGTGTGCTCAATTCGTCTGCGGTTTGGAGCATTCACGCGTAGTATTTTTTAAGATATCGGCCATTGATGGGTGGCATTGTCCTTTCTCCCTCGGCACTTATTAGTTGGTAGGATCCTCCGTCAAACATTTTCTCGATGATATATGGCCCTTCCCAATTTGGTTTGAATTTTTCCTCGGCAAGTCGATTGGGGATGATCGGTCTTTTGAGGACCAATACCAATTCGCCTTTCTTGAAAGCACGGAGACGGATTATTTTGTTATAGGCCCATGACATTTAGGCTCGGCACAGCTCTAGATTTTTCTGTACTGCGAGGCTCTTTTTTTAGGGCGTCGAGCTCTTCGAGCCGAATGAGAATGTTTTTCTCCTTCATCAAACCATGCTGGAGAGCCATCCTTAGGGTTGGAATTTCGACTTCGAGGGGGGATTGCCTCCACTCCGAAGAGTAGTGAGTATGGAGCGGACTGAGTTGGAGTGTGGTGTGTGGTATGATATGCCCACAACGCCTCGTAGAGATTGAGATTCCAATCTCTTTTGTTGGCTGAAGTGTTTTTCCTCTGGAGTTTGCATAGAGTTTTATTGAAGGCTTCGGTTAGTCCATTAGCTCCTGGATTATAGATGGAGGAAAATTGCCAGTCTATCTTGTGCTGTGTTGCAAACCTTGAGATTTTGAAGCTCTTGAAAGAAGACCCGTTGTCAGAAATGATTCTTCTTAGTGTACCGAAGCGGTATAGAATATTATGCCAGAAGAATATCAGAAAATCTTCTCTCTTGACTTCTTTTAGCGGGACAGCTTCAGTCCATCCGGAGAAGTATTCAGTTGCGGCCAATATGAACCAGTGGCTTTTGGATGACGGAGGATTAATCGGGCCAACTATATCGGTGCCCCAAACTTAGAAGGGCCATGACGCCACCGTAGGATGCAACGGATTGGGGTGCTTATGAATGAAGTCACCATGAATTTGGCAGAGATGACACTTCTTTTCATGCTCTTCGCAATCCCTTATCATGATAGGCCAGTAATATCCAAGCCATTTGATTTGAAGCCCCAATTTGGGGCCGTACGGGTGAGCTCCACAAATGCTTGAGTGGACTTCTTTCATGATTTTTTGGGTTTCGGCCGATGATAGACACCAGAACTAGAGTTGGTCATATGATCTGCGGTATAGCTTATTATTTACAAACACGTATCGAAGAGCTCTCTTCTTCAGCCGAACCTTCACAGATTTCTCTTCGGGAAGCTTGTCGTATCGGAGGTATTCTATGAAGGGCTCTCTCCATTCGTGCTCGTCTTGAATGATCAGAGTTTTTTCGGCAAGATTGTTCTCTTATTCTACGCTTTCTTTTTCACGCAAAAAGATTAGAGGCAGAAAATGCCGGCTTTTGACTGTTATCAAAATTTCATCCATATTAGGATCAGTTAGCTCCTTGGCTAAGCGAGCGAGTATGTCGGCTTTTCCGTTCAACGCCCTAGAAATTCTCATCAGTTCAACATGGGTAAACTGTTTCATGAGTTCCACCACCCGGCTTCTGTATCGAGCTAACTTAGGCTTATATATCTTGTAGTTGCCGCTGTTCCCGCCAAAATTTTGGCTCAAAACTTGCTCCCTTATAAAATAATAACAATAACATAAAAATAAAGGGAGAGCTCCACATGCAATGCATGTAGGTACTGCTTTGGATAGAATTAAATCCTATGATGGCGCTTCAGGTGCTCCTCACGCGGGCGCCAACGTGCAAAGCACAAAAAGGAACCTATTAAATAAGAGTTAAAAACTCTAAGGCAGCGCCTCACGTGCCTTGCACGAGGGCGCCAGCACCGAGAGTTAAAAACTCTGAGGCAGCGCCTCACGTGTCCCGCGTGAGGACGCCGACGCCAGAATTAAAATTTCTCTGCCGTTGGATCAAAGATCCAACGGAGATGATAAATCATCAAAATACAGAATTAAATTCTGTTGAGAAAATATTCCTCAAATCTTTCTAAACAAGAAAAATTGTGCTCTGTAAACCAGAGCACCGTTGGATCAAAGATCCAATGGTGATTAAAAATCACCAAGATACAGAATAAGCTCTGTATGGGAAAATGTTTTCCCAATCTTTCTAAACAAAAAAGATTGTGCTCTGTAAATCAGAGCACCGTTGGATCAAAGATCCAATGGTGATTAAAAATCACCAAGATACAGAATAAGCTCTGTATGGGAAAATATTTTCCCAATCTTTCAAAACAAGAAAGATTGTGCTCTGTAAACCAGAGCACTGTTGGATCAAAGATCCCATGGTGATTAAAAATCACCAAGATACAGAATAAGCTATGTATGGGAAAATATTTTCCCAATTTTTCTAAACAAGAAAGATTGTGCTCTGTAAATCAGAGCACCGTTGGATCAAAGATCCAATGGTGATTAAAAATCACCAAGATACAGAATAAGTTTTGTATGGGAAAATATTTTCCCAATCTTGTTAAAAACAAGAAAAATTTCTTCTGTAAAACAGAAGTCCTTGGATCAAAGATCCAGATAAATTCCCCAAATCAATTAAGAAACCTCTCAATAGAGATTTCCTCAACTGAATCATCAAATCAGCCTCCCCTATATAAAGGACTCAAGAATTCAAGTCTTGAACAGAAGAACCCCCCCCCTCATAAACTTCAAGTTCAAAAAGAGGAGCAAGCAAAAATGAGCTTTAAAAACAGAGAGGAAAGAAGAAGAACTTTCTTCAAGGTAAAGAGAGATCATAGTATCGCATCTGCATACCCAAGGGTTTAACCCTGAAAAAAGAACATAGTTCTTTCCCTGGATCTGAGATCCATGAGACAAGTCTCCCACAAATGAGAATTTAATTCTCGTAGGGATGAATTTGTTCTTAGGGATTGAAGATCAAGGGTAGAACAAAGAATTGAACTTTTCAGAAAAATGCACAAAGAGGAAAAAAGCGCCGAGCATCCCACGTTCCATTCACGTAGGCGCTGCTAAAATAAAAAGTGCTCTGCACTCAGTGATTGGCGCCCGGCGCTCCACGTGCCCCTCATGTGGGCACTAATAAGATAAGGAGTGCTTAGCATTCAATGGTTGGCGTCCAGCGCCAAGCGCTCTACATGCCCCTCATATAGGCGCTGATAAAGTAAGGAGTGCTTAGCACTCAATGGTTGGCGCCCAACGCCAAGCGCTCCACGTGCCCCTCATATGAGCGCTGATAAAGTAAAGAGTGCTTTGCACTCAATGGCGCCTAGAGCCGAGCGCCCCACGTGCTTCTCACGTGGGCGCTGTTTAACATAAAACGCTCTGTAAATAGAGCCCAGCGCCATTAGGAGTGTTTAACACTCAATAAAAAACAAAAAAAAGGGTGAGCATCAAAGCCCATATCAATGCTCAGCATTATTGAACAAAAGGGACCGAGCCCAAACTAGTGTTTAACATTTTATTCAAAAATTGAGAGGGCTGAGTCCAAGCTGACCAAAAGCCCCTAATTCAGATCAACCAAGCTCATGGGCTCATAATTTGATCTTAGTCTTAAAACCAACTACAGATCTCTCAACTGATATTGGTTCAAGGGTACATCTCCCCACACCTCTGATATATGACGTCGTAATTCTTCAACGTCTTCAGAGAGGTGGCGGGTCCCGACAACCAGCAATTCAATGGACCGCAATGTCCTTAAACTAATCTACATGGACCATAATGTCCTTAAACTAACTATGGACCGTAATGTCCTTAAACTAATCTATATGGACTGTAATATTCTTAAACTAACTATGGACCGTAATGTCCTTAAACTAATCTTTATGGACTATGATGTCCTTAAACCCAATGGAAACCCAATAGACCGCAATGTCCTTAAACTAATGATGGACTATGATGTTCTTAAACCTAATAGACCGCAACGTCCCTAAACTAAACTCCATGGACTATGATGTCCTCAAACCCAAAACTCTATGGACTATGATGTTCTTAAATATGGACAACGATGTCCTTAAACCCAATAGACCGTAATGTCCCTAAACTAAAACGATAGAACCCAAATGCTCTTTCGTAGGAATAAAAGTGATCCTGAACCACCGTTAAGTAGATCTTAATCCAATATCGAATTAACGTATCCTTAACAAACATTTAAGTTGATCTTAATCTCAAACGAGATTAACGATCCTTAAATCAAACAAAACCCAAATCTAAGAAAATACGGATTTGGACTAATCCCCGTCCTACGAGCGACAACACAAATTAGTCTTCGTATACAATCTATGGGAAACCAAAAATAAAACAAACACACACGACGCGAAGTGACCTTCTGGAGCAGGAGAAAGTGGTTATCGCTACGCGGTAACGTAATTAACTGCAGAGGCTTGCGCCTGCATGGAAGAGCGTCCCCACAATCAAAAAACCCCTCACAATGAGGGGGAATCTGACGAAGTCTGCTACAACGGCCGCAACTGTTTAAACCTTCGATACATGGTGCCATAAATTAACTTGTCATCTTCGGAGAGGTAGACAGATAAAACCAGATAGTATCTGCCCCCAAATTCATGCAAGATGTTTGTCTTCCCGGTTTTCGGCGGTAAACAGATACCGGCACGTCCAGTGGGACATTTTTCTCTTTCCACTCCACACTTCATGTGTCGTGTTTCGCGAACAAATCGTGGTCGGCTATGGTTGCCTGTGGATTCGAGGTACTAAGATTTGGTTTCTTGCTCCCGTGCAGAGAAAAGAAGATCAATGGCTTCCAGCTGCACCAACTGCAGCAACAACTCCCGCTCTGTCCCGTCTAGAGGAGTAACTTACGGGCCCCAAGCGGCCTCCATCTACGCAATGCCGGTGGAACAGGTGACACAGGCCACCGCTGGATTGTTCTTCGGGACGATGCTCTTACCAATGAGCTTCAACGCCCTAGTGCCATCACAGGAAGCTCCGAAGAAGTCGGTCTTCGACCGGCTTGCAACTACCACGGCTCATCTCAACGGGTCGTCCAAGTCTACTGCCTCGTCTTCGACAGGCTGAGCCTAAGCTCAAATGGGCCCGCGAAGAGGCTCGCCATACCATAGAAGGCTATCCCAACACCTGTTGCAGGTGAAGTCGTCCAAACTACTTCCCCTACTCGAAAGTCGGCCTTCGACAGGTTGACCATTCTTTCCCAGCGGATGTCAGTCTTTGACAGGCTGGTGCCAATAATAGCCTCTCCTCAAAGCAGGGGACATGACGAAGCTACTCTGACGATAGAGGTGATCCCGGCTACACGACATGCTCGACGTCGTCACTGGCGCCGAGTGAGGAAAGCTGGAGGCAGTTCCTCTTCTGGACTTACCCCACCAACTCCAATGGTGGAAGTTGATGTTGTTGTTCTAACTGGGAACAGCTTTGAGCCGCTCAGGAGGGTGCGCAAGAATTCTCCAATTGCCGTACTAAAAAGGTCTCCTCCGCCTGCTGAAAACATAACAAAGGCAAAGCCGGAGCAATCCCCTCAGCGGCTGTCCTCCAAAATCTACAGGGTCTGGCGAAGAGTCCAAGACTCTGTAATCTACAAAGACTACTCCCGCCGATCGAAGAAAATGAAGGTCCGGCAAGAGGAGAATCATCCCGCCGTCGTACCACGGAAAGTATCGTCTGCGACAGCCCCCTTAACTTCGACCGCCCATAAAAGGAGAAGGCCGGAGAAGATCCCCGTGTCTGCGAAAATCTCAAGGGCTCTGAATCCAAACGCCCTAAGTCTGGGGGCATGGTAGTGCACACCATTTACATGGCTTCTGGAAATGAGGAAAGCCGTGCTTATGAGGGTCATCGAGCACTTATGCGGTCCGTAATGAAGGCTCAGGAGCAACAACAGAAACTCTAGGAGATGCTAACAAAGATGGCCGTACTTACTGGGCAGAAAGAAAGCCCAGGAGTATCATCGAATCAATGCCAGGAACAGGAAACTGACGCCGAGTTCCTCCGAAGGATGCTTGAGAAGAAAGATAAAGAAGCCACGGAACAAGCGGCTAATATAAAATAAATGGCGCTCCTGTTCTAAGATATGGTGGGGATGATGATCCAGCCGGACCCTCCAGCCGAAGATCCCCCAGTAATCATTGAAGACGATAGAGGGAAGACATCAAACCCTCTTCCGGCTTTATCAGCAGCCAGGAAGGAGACAATCTTGAAAGCTATGCTTAATGACTACATAGCTCAACAAATACGAGCTCATCAGGCAAGCGAAGCCGCTGGCCAAGTCGTCGGAACTGGGCAACCCTATCCAAGCTGGTACGATCAAATTAAGTACCCGCCGGGATATACGATCCCTAAATTCCACGTGTACAACACGTCGCTCAGTTGAGGGCTCTATGCGGCAATACTAGAGGTGACGACAAACTGGTGCTTCGCCAATTCGTCGGCAGTTTAGCAGAGACGGCATTTGAATGGTACTTGGAGCTTCTGAATGACTCCATCAAAACATTCACGGAAATGGAGTTGCTATTCACCCAGCGTTTCGCAAGCGCCAGCGAACGCACCCCGATCACGGCATTGATCAATACCAGGGTGAAGCCAGGAGAGGCATGGGTTCAGTATGCGATTCGGTGGCGGAACCTATGGTCGAGATGCGAACAACGCATAGAAGAAGCTCCTGCCGTGGGCTTGTTCGTAGGGACCCTCGATCCGCAAGCGACTATATCCCAGTTTATGATGTTTTTCAAGCCGACCAATTACCAGGCCTCGATCGACAAGCTGGCCTAAATGGACCAGATGGGTCATAGACCATCCTCCTCGAAAACGGAGCTTCGAAATGAAAAGGGTAAAGGGAAAGCGACCTTCGTCGCCAACACTCAGCAACAGCCGAGTGATCCGAAACCGGCTGCTCGCTAAAATGATAAACAGCAATCACTCAGAGAAAAGCAAAGACGTCCTTACTCATTCCCTCAAGATAAAACAAGAAGACTGTTTGAACTGGCGGTGCGCAATCGTCTTATCACTCTACCAAATCCGAGACGCCCACTGCAACCGGATGACGTCAACAATCCCAATTACTGCCCCTACCACCGAATAGTGGGTCACCTAATCGAAGATGGCTTCGTCTTCAAAAACTAGATTGAGGACCAGTACCAACAAGGCAAATTCGCGTTGTCTGAAAACTAGAAGGTAAACCCGCCACAACCGCACGCTCCTAAAAAGATGGACACGCCGGGGGCATCATGCTCATTTATAGAGGAAGCTCCATGGGAAGTTATTCTTTCAGCTAAAACTAAAAGAATGCTGAAGAATCTTCAAGCATGCCCGGCAATCAGGTGGAAAAGCCTGCTAGAGCCCAAGATCATTAAGGGGATGCTAAAACCGTGCCTAACACCGAGAGTTGGTAGCAATAGGCAAAATACCCAGGCCCAGCCGTCAAAATCTTCAAAGAAAAAAAAGAAGACCAAAAAGCCTGCACAGCCTGATGACAAGCGCACGGACCTGCAAAGGCATATTGACGCACTGGAGGAATATAACCAGAAGGCGCGAACCCCGATCACACTCCAAGAGTTTCTCAACCATATCCTTGAGAGCGGAGATAACGACAATGATGAGGGAGGAGACTCGTCAGAAGAACCCGAGGATTATGTGGCAAGTTGTCACATGATCTCTCACTCGCCAATACATGATGAAAAAGCTCACTCGACATCAGAAGGTAATATAGAGGAGCTGGAGGCAGGATCGGTGCCAAGATCATTAGAACCGTCAGACGAGATGATTGACATGCTGCTGAACGAAGCCCGTCAGAAAAGCAAAGCTGATCGGAGCATCAAGTTAAGAAGTCATGGTAGGGATAAGTGTTCATACTATAATATTGCATTATTGTACTCCCCATTTTTATTCGTTTTATAAATAAACAGGTACTCTTGACGCACGTTTGTTGTATATTACAGGATACAGGCTCTTAGAGCGAATACAGTGAAAAAGACGAAAGTTGATACAGAAAATGGACTTTTGACCAACAAGTAGACGGATCCTAGTCAAGCCTAGACGAAGAACAATTCACAATTGTATAAGGAAATGCAGTCCGAAATGTCAAAGTGAACGGTCACAAGATCCTTACAAGTTTTCACTGAAGATCTGGAGAAGACCCAGATGTCAAATGGAGAAAAGAAGTATAAAAGTAGAAAGCCTAAGAAGCATAGAAGAACACCCAAAATTTTCATGACCTAACTCCCTAGTTTGGCCGCGGAACCGCGGCCAAACCTAGGCTGGCGCCGCGGTTCCGCGGCCATCAAGTGCACGTGTCGGTGCAAAATTCCTGGGTCGGTGCATCGGTGTGAGAGTTGGGATTTTTCGTGGGCATATCTGTAATTGCACATGTGCGAATCCCGTAACCCTAAATTTCCCTGTTTACTTATAAATTGTAATCGAAAGATTGTAAAACCGATGCCTCTTTTCATTTCACAAATTCAGATCTGTTCTGCATTATTGTTTGGAGAAAGCCATCAATAAAAATTAGTAAGTTACTTTTAATTCTTTGTTTTAATTCTCTTTTAATTTAGATTGTCTTTTAATCCCCTAATGAGCGAGTAATCTCCTCGCTTGTTAGGGTTAGCCTTAGGGAAAGGTTTGAGAGATAAGATCTCTCACCCCTTTTATGCCCTTCACACCTAAGAATTAGAACTCCATGCATACACGCACACGCCGCTCCCTACGGCACCTTATCCCTCGAGATAACGGTGATACCGTAGTATAAAGGACCGGTTGCGCGTGTTTTCCATGGAGGTTAGGGTAAGGATCGATAAAGGAAGGACAAGAATCTAGAGGAAGAAACATCTTCCCAAAAGATTCTAATTCACTTTATTGATAATTACTATAACATCTAATAGATCTAAAATAAGGCATTGAAAGCGGTGAGGAAACCTTTAATCTTCCAACTTCCCCTAAGCCTAACCCTAGCAAGACTTTAATTTAGATTAATTTAGTTTATTGATAGATCTAGGTGTTTTTAGATTTAATAAATCAATCCAAACAACCATTGGAATCAACTCGTAAAAACACGTAAGAAAATTACACATCTCTGTGGATCGACCCGTATTCATCGGCTAGCTGCAAAGCGACGCCGTTTCTGATTACGGTTAACATATATTTTTGGACTAATCAATAAGTCACAAAGCACTCCAACCAGATCAGAGCACACCCGAAGCAGACAAAAGCAAGCTTAAGACCATGAAACGGTTCGCTAAAGCCCTGCCAATGGGAATGAGGCCGCCACCTTTCAAAGGAAATACTCCTGGCGGTATACACCTTGACGAAGCGGATGTACATCCTAATTACTGCTTATACCATCAGAGGATTGGACACCCTACCGAAGAATGCATGGCCTTTAAAAAGTGGTGGCAGGGATATGTTGCTCACCGACAACAATTCAAGCGCATGAAGCGCAAAACTCATCGGGAGCAGAGAAATACGACGGATGAGCGCAAAAGAACTGCCGGCAACTGTCACATGGTCGATACCAAGGGATCGCAAGTTCTCACCTTCGGAAGCAATTCTGATGAAGACGGAACCCTTGGCCCTCTCTTCAAGGAATCCACCTCAGGAAAAGAGGAAGAGATAAAGAACTGTGAAAATATTCAACTGTGTAGTCATACGTTGCTGAAAAGAATCTCGGACCTACAAATAAGGGATCGAACAAAAAAGATAAGGGAAAGAAAAAAGTCCCTGAGGATATCGCCCTCGATGATCGAGTCATCGAAGAGCTGGCGGCTAAGGACCAGCCCAAGAAAAGCAAAGTGGATTATAATGTCCTAGCACACCTGAGGAAGGTACCCTCACAGCTAAGCATTTTGGATGCCCTTCTGTTGTCTAAAGAGGCACGAGATTCTCTGATCAAGACATTACAAGAGCCCGAGCAGTTTCAAGCTTTACTTACCGAAGAAAAGATGAAGGACGAGCTGGAAGAAGTGCACACAGCTGACATCACTTTCGGCGATGAAGATCTCCTCCTCGGAACGTATTAGCACAACCGTCCTCTGTATGTCACCGGGTACTGCCATGACATCAAGATAGGGAATATCTTAGTTGACAACGGGTCCTTTGTCAATCTCCTAAATATGAAGGTGCTAAAAGAAATCTGCATGAGCGTTCAGCACCTCGCTCGGGATAAAATCACCATCTCCGGGTTCGACTCCCAGTCATCACGGACACTCGGGTCTGTAATACTGACGTTACACTTTGGGTTGCTCGTCACTGACATCAAATTTCATGTCATTGACGCCAATACCTGCTACAATGCTTTGCACGGCAGGCCTTGGTTAGACGAATACAACATCATCCCTTCTACACAACATCAGTGTATGAAGTATTTCAAAGATGGTTTCGAGTACACCATGACGGGGGAACTAAACCTATTCTCCGTAAACGAAGTCCGCAAATACGAAGATGCTAAGTACTTCCTACCATACTTCGAAGACACGGAAAGATGTCATAAATCGGAGAACAAACAAAAAGCTATCGCCACTATCCCGGTCTTCGGGAGCGATACCGAGGAGGAAGAAAAAATAGTCTATTCGGGTCCGCCCCAATGCAATAGGCCGGGACCATCTACCTCTATTCTGGTCTTTGGCAATGACTCTGAAGATGAAGTCAACGCAGTGTTTTCGATCTGTCCATCAATGCAGGCCTTCACTGGAGGTGATCAGAGTCTGCAGATCGCCATGGTTCCACGGCACACTACAGAGAGCTTGATACGCTTGAGACATATAGTGTGCAAGAGTTGCAGATATTCCACGTCCCTCCCAGGCGAAGAGGTGAAAAGGCGATCCTATTCTATCGATCCGGGGAAACCAAAGTCGAGAGAGAAGTTTGGCGCGGTGCCGATTTTGCGCTTAATAGGCTCCAACCCATCCGTCTGCCCAGATACTACACGGAGAGATTGAAAAGGTTATTAAGATGCCAAGGCATACCTTTCAAACAGACTCCTCGACAAGCTCAGTTCCACAACAGGATTTGGAACGTCCCCGGAACTCAGCGAAAATTGCCCAACAGAAAAATGGAAACGATTGGGCTCAGATATGTCCAGTCCAAGAAACGGGAGCAATTCCATGGCTGCCATGTCATAAATGACCTCGATGAATAAGGGGATGCTCTTTTAAAGGACGCTGACGCTCAACCAGAACGAGGTCCCGCCATAAAAATGTCGAGTCCGTCGTTTGAAGAACAAATGGACAAGCTAGTAAAGGAAGCGGGCTAAAAGGTTCGGAACGACCACAGCCGCGAAATGACCATTTATGAGAAAGCCAAGACGCAACGCCTCCTTCAGCAGGCTATGGAGGATGACAATGCCCTTAACCGTCAGCCCGCCATGCATTCCCATGATAAGAAAAAGGCCCGATGCAGAGGCAAAAACAAGTTAAAAACGGGAAAAAAAGTTCGGCAATCCAAAAGGCCACGCGATCGAGAAAAGGTCAGCCGGAATCCGTCTCTTATGAAAAAGATGAGTCGAGCATATTCTTTCCCTCAAGACAAGACAAGGAAAATATTCAACCCTATCATGAAACATCAGATGATGACACTCCCGGAGTCTCGGCACCCCGATCAAGCAAACGAGGTTCATCACCCGGATTATTGTTCCTATCACCGAGCGATAGGACATCCTCTTAAAGACTGCTTCACCTTCAAAAACTGGGTCGAAGACCAATATCAACTCGGCAGATTCGTTCTATCCAACATTTGGAGGGTAGCCCCACCGCAAAATCATGTGCCAAAAGTAACATATATAGCAAGAGTAGAACCAGATCAACATCTGTTTTGGAAACGATCTTGTACTTGTCACATGATAACGCTGTCGGAAGAAGGAGAGCGCGAGAATATGGATGACCTCTCATAGTGCTTCAAAAATGAGGATGAAGACGAGGTGATCTCAGAATTTCCACCAGCGCCAAAAGAATTGGAAAATGGGATACACACCACGGCGAACAACCGGAGAAAAGTCGACTTGGGGACGGCAAACAACCCGCGGCCTACGTTCGTCAGTGAGCTGCTGTCTAAAGAGCAGGTGGCTACGCTAAAAAATGTGCTCATGCAGTATAAAGATTGCTTCGCATGAAACTATTCCGAGATGTCGGGGCTAGATCCAGAAATAGCTATGCATAAATTGGCGATATCTCCGGACGTCAAGCCAGTCAAACAAGCACCAAGAAGAATGCGGCTCGAACTGGAAATAAGTATCAACGCCTAAGTCAAGAAGCTAATCTACTCCGGCTTCATCCAGGAAGTTCAATACCCCGACTGGATCGCTAACATTGTCCCAATAATGAAGAAAAATGGGACGTGCGCATCAGCGTGGACTTTCGGGACCTCAACAAAGCCTGTTCGAAGGATGACTTTTCCGTACCGGTTACCGAGCTGATGTTAGATAACACGTCCACTCATGAAGTCTTCTCCTTCATGGACAGATCATTAGGGTACAATCAAATAAAGATGCATCCCGAAGACCAGAAGCATACCGCTTTCCGGACTCCTCTGGGCATATTCTGCTACAAAGTGATGCCTTTTGGTCTAAAGAACGCCGGCGCTACCTATCAAAGGGCCATGACGAAGATTTTCGATGACCTCATACATGAAATCGTCGAATGCTATATCGATGACCTCGTAGTGAAAAGCAAATCGTACGAGAAACACTGGGAGCATTTGAAAACAGTGTTCCAACCTCTTCATAAGTATAACCTAAAGATGAACCCACTGAAATGGGCATTCGGAGTCTCCTCAGGCAAATTTCTAGGGTTCATCATACGACATCGGGGTATCGAAATAGATCCATCAAAGATCAAGGTGATTATGGAAATGCCCACTCCAAGAACTCTCAAGCAACTGCGGTCTCTACAAGGGAAGCTCGCGTATATCCGACGGTTCATAACCAACCTCTCCGGAAAATGCCGTCCCTACAGTCACCTGATGAAGAAGGGAACCCCGTTCATTTGGGATCATAAATGCCAGAGTGCACTGGACGAAATCAAGCAATACCTGCAAAATCCGCCGGTACTGACCGCTCCGGTCAAGGGAAAGCCCCTCATCCTCTACACAGCAGCCCTTGAAGGTTCTTTAGGCATGCAATGGGCACAGGAGAACGACCAAGGGAAGGAGTGAGCCCTCTAGTATTTGAGTCGAGTTCACCTGGGGGCAAAAAACAACTACCCCTATCGAAAAACACTGCCTGGCGTTAATCTTCGTGATAAAAAAGCTTTGGCATTATGCTTTTGTGCATGGGGTCCATCTCATATCAAAAGTGGATCCTCTCAAATATTTGATATCAAGAGCCATACTAATAGGACGGCTCGCTAAATGGGCGCTACTCTTAATGGAATTCTCGATAACATACCGACCTCTCAAGGCAGTGAAAGGCCAGGCCATCGCCGACTTCCTCGCTGAGCATCCGATACCTGCCGATTCACCCCTAAATTACGAATTGCCAGACGAGCACACGTTTGACACGATTGACAGGGAGAGAGGAGAGAGTGATACCCAGTAGGAACTCTACTTCGATGGGGCATCTTTCATGAAGAGGCGAAAGCACAGCTCCCCCATAATCAAATCTGGGGTAGGCCTCATCTTCGTGACTCCACAAGGAGGGATAATGCGCTTTGCCTTTTCCTTAACAGAGCCGAGAACAAACAATGAAGCAGAATATGAGGCTTTGATAGCAGGTCTTGAGATCGCTGTCGACATGGGAATCGAAAACCTCCTCATATACAGAGACTCCCAGCTGGTTGTTAGCCAAGTAAATGGTGACTATCAGACATGCAAGCCACAATTGGTAAAATATGGAAAAAGAGTGCAACAATTACTAACTCAAATTCTTTCCTACGCCCTGGAAAGCATACCGCGTACAGAAAATAGCAAAGCGGATGCGTTAGCCAAACTCGCTAAAGAACTGGCTGACGAAAATCTCGATGACGTAAGGATCGTTGTATAAAGCCGTCGGGTCCTTGCACCAGCAGAAATATCTCCAGAATCGTCTGAAGAAAAGGAAGCAACCGAGCAAACAGCCCTACAAATAGATGACCAAGAAAAGGCTAAGGATTGGAGAGAATTCTTTATAGACTACTTTAAATCCTATCGAACACGGGAAGACGCATCCTCAAGACATCAGATTATGAAACGAGCTCTGTCTTTCGCCTTCGTCAATGATACTCTATATAAGAGATCGTTCGACTCTCTATGGCTGAGATTCCTGGGACCGGAAAAAGCAAGGAGAGTCGTCCAAGAAACTCACAACGGACTATGCGGTTCCCATTAAGCCGGGCCAAAGATGAAGCTGAAAATTAAAAGGATGGGCTACTATTGGCCCACGATGATTCATGACTGCCTCGAATACGCGAAGCAGTACCACTTGTGCCAAATTCATGGAGACTTCATCCACCAGCATCCAAACCCGCTACACCTAACAGTGGCTAGCTGGTCGTTCGAAATGTGGGGAACTGACATAATTGGGACCATCAAACCAGCGTCATCCAAAGGACATCAGTTCATATTGGCGACAACTGATTACTTCTCTAAGTGGGCAAAAACCATACCGCTAAGAGAAGTGAAGACGGAGAACACCCTCCATTTCTTCAAGACGCACGTCATCTATCTGTTTGGCACTCCGCGACGGATTATCTCCGATAACGGGCCGGCCTACCGAAGTTACAAAATCAGCCGGTTCGCATAGTAGAATAATATAGACTGGAGATACTCTTCGGTCTACAATTCTCGAGCTAACGGTCTAGCTGAGGCTTTCAACAAAACCTTGACAAAGATAAAAAAGAAGACGGTGTCCAAAAATAAAAAGGACTGGCATGAAAGACTACATGAAGCTCTCTGGGCGTATCGAACTACGTTCAAACTGGCTACGAATACAACGCCGTATGCATTGGTATTAGGCACGGAAGCAGTACTCCCCTTAGAAACAGAGCAACCCTCTCTACGAGTGGCGGTTCATTACGAACTAACAGATAAAGAGAATGCTCACCTTCGGCTTGAGGAGCTCGACGCCCTCGATGAAACTCGTCTCATGGCGCAGCAAAACTTGGAGGCTTACAAAGCAAAGATGACACGCTCATACGAAAGATTAACTAAGCCGAGAACATTCCGCCAAGACGAACTCGTGCTACTTGTCAAAAGACCTATGATCCCCAATCGTGCCAAACAGGGGAAATTCGAGCCAAACTATGAGAGCCCATACGTCATAGACAAATTCTACTAAGGTGGGGCTTACTTGCTCATAGATATGCATGGCGAAAGACCCTTCCGGCCAATAAATAGTCGGTTCCTTAAGAAATACTACGCTTGACAGGTCACGATTCAGGTCAATGATGGATGACGACGCTCGTGTCCGCTCACTGTCTTCCTAAGTCTAAGCTCTATATCCGGCAAAACTTCTCCTCGAAGCTACAACGGACCGAAACGTCCCTAAACTAGCCGCGGACCGAAACAGCCCTAAACTAACAACGGAACGAAACGTTCCTAAACTAACAACGGACCGAAACGTCCCTAAACTAACAACGGACCGCAATGTCCTGAAACTAGCTACGGACCGAAATGTCTTTAAACTACTACGAACCGTAGCATCCTTAGGCTAGCGCGGCAAAAAAAATAATAAAAAAAACGGTATGTCCATAAGTGAAATGGCCACGGATGAAAACCCAAAAGGGCTCCGTGAGTAAAAACAGCAGGGCTACCGGCGAGTTTGTGAAAACCCGAAAGGGCTTAGACTCGTAAAAGAAAGTCATGCACACTTGCAAGGTCCTCTCGACCTTGTAAGGAGAAAATACATGCGTAAGATCCTTACGACTCACAAGGGAGCAACACACTTAGGGATTCCCACGATTCCTAAAAAGAAATTACACTTACGAGATCCTTACGACTCGTAAGGAGAATTCCCTTATGAGACCCTCACGGCTCATACGATTCAAAAGCCTTAAGCTATAGGGATCTGAACCTGTTCTTAAGCCATCACATTCCCCAGATTGCCCTACAAACGGTTCAATATTGACCCTTGTATACAATCCACGGGCACAAATAAACGTCTCCCCCACCAAGTTCCACCAATGGTGCGAAATGTCCTCATGTGGTGAACGACACTTGTAAGTCCTTTCGACTTATAAGGAGAAAACACTCTTGTAAGATTCTTACGACTTATAAGAGAACGCGCACTTAAGAATCCTCACGATTCCTAAGGAGAAAACGCACCTACGAGATCCTCACGACTCGTAGGGAGAAACACCTTTATGTGACCCTTACGACTCATGAAGTCAAAAGCCTTAGTCGACAGGATCCTAACCCTGTTCGCTAAGCCACCTTTGTTCGAATCAACAAAGGAAAATGATGATTCGCTCCTGGCAATATTCCAGTTGTAGCGATACTGATGCCTAAATCGGTAGCAAATTCCAAGTCCTTTCACGGCAAGTGGTGATTCGCTCCTTGAAATATTCCAGTCGCAGTGATGCTGATGCTAAGATTGGTATTAGATCTCAGGTCCATACTCGCAACAAAATCAGTGAGCCAAAAATATAAAAAATATATATAGCCAAAATGATTGGGCAACTTGCAATAAAAAGCAGCGAGCAAAAAGAAAAATAGCCGAAATGATTGGGCAACTCGCAATAAAAAGCAGCGAGTAAAAAGAAAAATAGCCGAAATGATTGGGCACCGCGAAAAATAGCCGAAATGATTGGGCAATCGCGACTTCGCGATATAAAAAGCTGAAATGATAGAGCGTCGCGGAAGGAAATAAAGAAAAAATGAAAGAATGAAACTTTTGCCCTACAGGTGAGATCACATCGACCCCTGTATACAATCTATGGGCATCAACGAAAAGGGAACCATATTTCCCAACAAACTCTGTCAAAGAAAGGGTCAAATCTTGATGGAAACATCTGCATCCCAGAAGATCAACACAGCGTTCCTTCCCGACACCGCAGAAAGCGGGGCAAGTCAACCAATGACCTCCCCGCCAGAACAATGCTCCGACCCGGAAACAAGTCAACCAATGACCTCCCCGCCGGAACAACGCTCCGACCCAGAAACAAGTCTACCAATGACCTCCCCGCCGGAACAACGCTCCGACCCGGAAACAAGTCAACCAATGACCTCCCCGCCGGGACAACGCTCCGACTCGGAAACAAATCAACCAATGACATCCCTGCTGGAACAACGTTCCGACCCGGAAACAAGTCAACCAATGACCTCCCCGCCGGAACAACCCTCCAACCCGGAAACAAGTCAACCAATGACCTCCCCGCCGGAATGACGCTCCAATCCGAAAACAAGTCAACCAATGACCTCCCCACCGGAACGACGCTCCGACCCGGAAACAAGTCAACCAATGACCACCCCGCCGGAACGACGCTCCGACCCGGAAACAAGTCAACCAATGACCTCCGACCCGGAAA
Organism: Agapanthus africanus; assembly: GCA_030015575.1. Lineage (NCBI taxonomy): Eukaryota > Viridiplantae > Streptophyta > Magnoliopsida > Asparagales > Amaryllidaceae > Agapanthus > Agapanthus africanus. The sequence continues at coordinate 157,543,015 of JASDDO010000014.1, read as the reverse complement.
CACGCTCCGACCCGGAAACAAGACAACAAATGACCTCCCCGCCAGAACAACGCTCCGACCCGGAAACAAGTCAGCCAATGACCTCCCCACCGGAACAACGCTCCGACCCGGAAATAAGTCAGCCAATGACCTTCCCGCCGGAACAACGCTCCGACCCAGAAACAAGTCAGCCAATGACCTGTTAGTTATATGTATGCCCTAAAGGCCATTACTATACATAAGATGTATATTGTAGTGGATGCTTGGACATATATAGGGAGGACTTTCTTGCTCGACATGATAGTATGCTATCTGATTACTCTTTACCTTAACGTGTACACTGATTGTCTCTCTTACATGTTGGTAAAGCCCTTAGGATATGTACTTGACTGTCTGGACTATGATGCGGATCATACTAGTGGGGACATGGTAGTCCATAAGTCATCCTTCAAGGTCCCTAGTCGTGGGTGTATCAAGACAGGGCATCGATGCACCAGAGTAGACTAGCGTATACGCATCTTGACCCTTATGATGGGCGATGGATGATCCCATATCTATCGGTGTTTGACATCAAGGATGGTGTACGGGTGCTCAGTGGAGACTGGGTACACTGGACGGACTCGCCGAGAACTCTCAGATGGTATTATACCTTACGTCAGATGGCAGTTCTCCGGTGATACTGGTACAGAGTAGTCTGTTGATCCGAGATCGTCATAGAGTCTTGTGTGATTCCCACTGTGCTTTGATTTCCATCATACCACGTCCAAGAGGGCGTGAAAAAAGGTGGCTTTTAGGTACAGTCCCGAATCACATGGAGGCAATGAGCGATAGGAGGGGATTCGTCTCTCCCGGTATAGGGAGTTGATGTTGCGCTATGTTCGATTGGCTATAGCTGGAAATCCCAGGCCAGGGTTGCTGAGATTTACTGGTAAGTATTACCAGTAGTTTCTCGAACTGTTATAGACCTCATATCGACACGACTTATCAAGCTATTGGGGTTTGACATTTACCACCCCTAGGCGAGATATGCGACATATCAGACAACGAGACCGAACTGTACGGGAGTGTTACTGATTGGATTCGCAGGAGTACTAGCGGGCTTGCTTGTTGATCTTCTGATCGCTCAATATCCGGATGGCCGTTACGTTTAGCAGACCGCTTGTGGCTTGTGGGTGTTTGATATGATCATCATCTACTGCTGGCGTATTGACGAGTCTTTAGAGTACTACACAGGGGTTTCCTGGCTCAAGCGAAACGAAGTAGGAGCACATATGTGATATGTGCGGAACCGAGATTAATACGATATGAGATACCGTATTCTATTCTCGCAATTCGTGACATTGATCGGTTGTATGCGATATAGCCAGATTATCGGATCAAGTGTTGATTCGATAAGTTGTTACACATGATATTAGTCGGTTATAGCCGAATTATTAAATCAAGAGTTGATTTAATAATTTAATGTATAATTATATATTTGATATATTACATTACATTAACTAGTATTAGCTCACTTATGATTTATTTTCTCACTAGATTGTGCACATTGTTTAAATGTGATATATGCAAGTGTAAATGTTTGTATCATGTTTGATGATATATACAAGATGGGTGTATGAGACTTATATCAAGTTTAGGTTAAATTAGGGTTTACTTATTTCCTTAAGAATTACAAAAGAGAGGAGACTTTAGTCAATGTTATCAAGCTTGTAGAAGCTTGTATGCAACATTGACAAAGTCAACTCTTTTGTCATTCCTTAGGATAATAGATAACCCAACCCTTAACCTAATACTATGGTTAATTCTCTACATGAGTTAAGCATGAGGGCTTAACTCAACCAAGGTGCAATAATTCATTAGATAAGTTTTCATTTGGATGAATTATTCACTTCATCTTCTTCTTCATCAAGCTCCATGAAAAGCTTACTAGCTCCAATGGTGCCATGAGAAAAAGTGTGAGAAAATCAATTCTAAAGTGAGCCCACTTCCTACTTCTTCATCCTCTACCACTTTTCATGTAGTAGAGTGTGTTCTCTTCACAAAGTTCATGACCTAGTGAAGGAATAGCTTGAGTTAGTGTCTCCCCGACGTAGATCATCTTCGTCCTCGAAGTCATCGTAGCAAGCACGTTCGTTCTTCTTGTGGAGCTTATCTAGAGTCCGGAGTTCACGATCGCAGTGATGGGGACATCTACACGGAGCTTAAGAAGTGAAGGACCGGATCTACAAAGGTTGTAATCCCTTTCACTTAGTGTTAAAATGTTTAACATGCTTGTTTTCGCCTAAACCCTAGTATAAAGATCCGGCTTCGGGTTGTTTGACACGGCTAAAATTTTAATCGGGCATGGTTGATGCCTCGTAGACCCTTGTGCGCGTGCCTAGCAACCCTACAGTGGTATCAGAGCCTAGCTAGAGCTTTAGGCGAAGTGTAGACGAAGTTAGAAAACCGATCGAACCCCGAAACCCTAATCAAAACCCTTTTCTGTGAATTTTTTCAAAACTGGGATTTTTCCTAATTAAAAATACTCAAAAAAATCAGCAGGGTTTTCTAGAAATTACTGTGCAGCACGTGCCCCTAATTCGACTAAGGCGCCGCGGAACCACGGCCGTACCTGGCTTGCGCGGAGGTTCCGCGGCTAAAAAGTTGAAAGAAGACACGTGGTTTGCACAGTAATGCTCGTCTGTAATTCCTGTGTTTTCTGGGAATTTTTTATTTATACTCAAGAGTTGAGTTTTCTGGGTTGTATTGGGGATTCGATGATTCGATCAGATTATTTAACTTTGTTCTTTTTGTCCGGATAATTTTTAGAACGTGTTAAAAAGTTCTAACGGATATCAATAACTCACTTTTTCCCGACCCGGAAAATTTCCAAGTGTTGGATTTTTCCGTTTGTTTAAGAACGTCTAGATCGTGCAAGTTACACGATGGACCCTCTAGAAGACAACAAACCATAACTCGATTCTGTGACCGTCTTGAACTGCCTTTTGAACCTTAGGGTTTGGGGCAGTACGGCGTGCCACATGTGAGGCGTTGGCTTGACCCTTCTACGGCTGGACCATTGGTACTGTGGCATGTGATGGATATTTTTGAACTCCGCTCAAGTGTTGAGCTATTTGGGAAATCTTGGGTGTTTGATTATTCGATCGGAAAATTTAACACTGTCTATTTATCTGGAATGTGATACAATATTTGGAATCCACAAGTAGTTATGAGATAACTAATTTGAATGTTATAAACATAGCAGTTTAGTCTCAGATGATCGGTTGCCACAGAATTTTGATGCGATCAAAAGTTTGTCGCAATCACGTAGCGTACGCGGATACTCGCCGGGTAAACTTAATAGACAGCTACGCCCCATAGCCCTGACCAAGTGACTGTAGGAGAACCCCGTCGCCAAAAGCATCCGATCGGGTGCTCGCGGCAGTGGTGTTCAGCCTTAGTGCACTTCGTCGACGGCATCTGAGGGTGCGGCCGTCTACTAAAGTTTACGACGAGCATTCGATCAAAATATCGGGAATCTTATTGAATTGCCCGACTAGATATTGAAAAGTGTTTTCGATATAGAGACTAAAATGCGGGGTTTATAATTGTTAGGCATGCGATATCTAAGGAGGTTGCGGATTCCAACTGTTGTAGTTTTACACTTTATTTTCTGCGACCGTAAGTGTAATATGTGATATCGCCGGTTTCGTTGCTATATGTCAACGACAATTGGGATGCGCATATTTACTTACGTTGATGACATGTGATGTTATGTGTTGCTGGATATGTTATATTGGATCGTCGCGTTTTGAATAGCCGGGGGTTTTATGTGAGATAAGAGTTTTTCTTTTTCATTCATGTAAAATTCATTTGTATGTAATATTCTTTTATTGGGGCACTTCCGGGCTGAGGATGATGTCACCATTGTATATTATTTACTTTTCCGCATTTGGTAGACCCAAGGCGGGGAGCACAAGTAACCGGGTTCTATGGTCCAGTGGGAGACCATCTCGAGGAGTCGAGACCGGGTCTCCTAACCCTAGAATTGGCAGTGTTTCTTGCCGCTCTCGTAGGGGTCTAGGGATGTGGGTTTGGCTATTCATCGCGACCGTGGAATCCGTGTTTTATACAGGCTCGTATTGAAAACACGGACATCCTAGTATATCCAATATTTCATATATGTTCTTCTGCTGCAATGTTCTGTGATGTGATCATTTGATATGTTGTGATAGATACTGTATATAGTATATATGATATATTATATAGACGTTACTTATGTTTTACACCCGCGCTAGCCCTGCCCTGCTCTGCCGTTAGTTACCTAACCTAACGGTGCACGAGGGGACATCGAGGCGAATGCAGATGGTATAAGTGTACGTCGTATTTATCTGTGATTTTTAGGTGACTTAAATGATGGGACTTCATTAATGTGATTAATGAAAGAAAAAGAAACCTAAAAGATGTTGTGGAATCGAATTTTCAAAAACAGGTAGCTACGGTTCTTGCTTTGCATCGCGGTGTTCCTTGTAGAACATCCTGCACCTTATTCGATAAGGAAAGGGCCGAGATTCCTTCACCGGGAGTGACCCCTTTAGCAATGACTGGCAGATGCTACACCCCTCGGTTTGTCTTTTGATTGCTTTTGGAGTTTTGCTTTGCATAGTGATATATATGATATGTCCTGCACCTTATTCCATAAGGAAAGAGCCGAGATCCCTTCACCGGGAGTGACCTCTTTAGCGAAACTAGTAAAAGCCTCAAAAACATTCCATTTTAAAATCACTCGATTCTACAACGATATCAAGTTCATTACGCAAAGGGTTTTCTTAAAAACCTGTCGTAGCCCTCCGTCATTTCAGATAAGTCCTACTTAATATTCGTGCTACGTTTGTTGACCTCCGTCAAGACGTAGTGTGCGGTAGCTGACTAGTATTTATCTGCTTATGCATATGATGCAGATTGGATTAGGGTAGTCGTGCGGCCTTGTTGACCTCCGTCAAGGGTCGTGCGGGTGGGTTTAATTCAATCAAGAAATGACGGGCTGAACTTGACTAGTAGCCTACGGTTTGTTGACCTCCGTCAAGATCATAGGACGCTAGGGGTAAAATATTATTGGGAATTTCAAGTGTTGAAATTCCCAATGAGATTGCATACCTTCTATGAGATAGTTGGATCCCGATACTCGCTGTGAGTAAGAGTTACTCCTGGAAGAGTTTTACACATTACAATTAGCCGATCAAGTAGGTGTCTAGAAAGGTGTTAACGGGGTTACACCTCTGGAAAAACGAGGTTTACTTTAATTAGGTCCGTGCGAAAGCACGGGGAACCTCCCTCAAAGTACCGACACTGGCCTGGCTGAAAGATTGGCGAACTTGTAGCGTGTAATTCATCCCGGCTAGTCTTTCCTTTTAGGATTTGAAGGAAGATTTGATTAAAACAGTGGGAGACATCCTGATTAGATATATTAGATAACCAATCTAATCTTGCAAGAGCATACGCTGAGTGTTTTCTTCTCTCTCTCTCCAGGTAGCGACCATATCACGCCTTAATCAAGATAATAAAACGGATATATTGACCGAACCCGCTTGTTATACTGAGCTGGGGAACGTTGGTCCCGCTCCAACTTATAATTGTTATAAGACAGAGCAGGAAATTAGGGAATACCAGATTTCCCATGCTGCCCATACGGAGAAAGTGCATGCTGATGCATCTTCTTCGGGTGTGTTCATTACAGAGAACTGTTTCTCAGTATCCTTTACGTCCTGGGTATGAGATACCGGATCAGGATCCCGTATATGTAATCTGTTACATGGGCTACAAAAAGGTAGAGAACTGAGAACGGGTGATAAGTTTCATGAGACAGAAAACGGTGCAAGTGTTGCAGCCAAGTCTGTTGGTCACTATCACCCTGTATTACCAGAATACATTGATTCTGAACAAATGTTATTAGATACCGAACCTGATATACAATATCATATCAGTCTCTTTATTAGTAAAGAAATGATATAATTTTGTATTGTTGGATAATGTTTTGAACATTTCCTATATCAAGAGTTGATCGGTTCAGGCACGTTATCTAAAAGCATTGACGTTCTAAATCAAACCACAGTTCTTAGTATACAGAACACACACAAGAGAAAGAGTTCAGAAATGATCGAATCCTTCTTGAGGCATTGTAGACTAGGTCATATCAATGCGACCCGACTAGCTGAAGTTACATAAAGATGCATATTTAAATTAGTTTGAATTTACATCTTGTGAAACTTGCCGGTCATGTCACAAAGATAAGATGACCACAGCTCCGTTTATTGGAAACAGAGAAAGAGTTAGTGAACTCTTGGGATGATACATGTTGATGTATGAAGGTCCCCTGTCTACACATGCCAAGACCGTTTCTTTGTACTTCATTATATTCTCTGATGATCTCTCAAGATTCAGACATATATTCCGTTGAAATACAAGTCCGAACCTTTTGAGATATTCACAGAATATAAGTTAGAAGTAGAGAACCAAAACGGGTATAAGTATTATGTCCTTTGATGTGATCAAGGAGGAGAATACTTGAGCACGGAATTCCTGGATTATTCTAAAAGAGAATGAGATTCTCTCTCAGCATTACTCTTCCGTATACACCATAGCACGTCGGTGTATCGGGGCGGAGCAATAGCACCCTATATGATATGGTGTGCTCTATGATGAGTACTACTGAGTTTCCTATTTCCTTTTGGGTGTTATGCGCTTGAGAAGCTGCATACCTATTGAACAGGGTTCAAATCAAATCAGTTGCCTACCACTTCATATGTGATATGGAAAGGCAAGAGCCCATATCTTAAGTTTGTTAACATTTGGGGTTGTCCGGACTATGTCTAAAAGCAAAATCCGGACAAGCTCGAGGCAAGGTCTGTTATATAGAACTGGAAAGGTTCCAGCTATACAAACTGCAGCTGATGATTTGGTAGAACCAAAGGATTCAATAGTTTCCAACGAATCTCAGCCTCTCCGCCGATCTAGTAGGGTTCCTCACCCACCTGAGAGATACTTCGGTTTCTCTATGACAGTGGGAGCGAGGATTGCATCATGAGATGATGACCCAACTAGTTTCGAGCTGGCCATCAGGAGTGGGACTCTGTAAGAATGGCTGGATGCTTATCGATCTGAGATGGAATCCTTATACACCAACAAAGTATGGACTTTGGTTGCTTTATCTGAAGGGTTAAATCCCCATCAGGAGCGAGTATATCTTGAGAAGATTACTTGGTGTACATGGAAAAGTTGAGACTTTCAAAGCTATGCTTAAGTCCATCCAGATCCAACTTGCCACGGCTACATACCATGACTACAATATCTGGTAGTTGGGTGTCATGACTGCTTTTCTAGATGATGTTTTAGAAGATAGCGTCTATAAGTACACAGCCAGAGGGCTTCGTAGACAGTGGGAGCAGCGGAAACGTGAGCAAGATGTTTTATATGATAAAGCAGGCATCGCGGAGGTGGAACGTCTGTTTTGATGTGGTAGTCAAAGAGTTTGACTTCATCAAAATGGTAGATGAACCTTGTATATACAAAAAGGTAGTAGAGAGTATGGTGATGATCCTCGTAGAGTATGTGGATGACATACTCTTGATAGGGAAGGAGTTTCCTATGCTACGCTCGGTCGATCTCCGCTTATCACAAGGATTCTCCAGATAGGATCAAAGTGATACCTCCTAAATTCTGGGTTTTGGATCTATGAGACAGATCTAATTGGATGTTAGGATACTCACTAGTTGTAGTGAGATGGTATCAATCGATTCTGGGGAGAATCACTGGAAAGGTTCCAGGGTGATAAGGACGACTGAATGTCAGTCGCAGGCATTGTCTTTACCCTCAGTGGAGGGACGGTATGTTGGAAGAGTTCCAAGTTAGATACTGTGACATACTAGACGATTAAAGGCAAGATACATCGTTACCAAGGATGCTACCAAAGAGGCAGTCTGGATATATATAAGTTTATGAGATGAACTTCGTTCCTACCATTGTGTGACAATGGAGTTGTGGCTTTAGCCAAGGAACTACCGTCCCATCAGAAATCCAGATATAATTCTTAGGCAGTATCACCTAATCATGGAGATGGTTGATCTCCAGGGAGATCGAGATTACGAGAGTAGACTCAGAGGACAACACGGCGGATCCACTCACAAAGGCTTTTTCCCAGAGAGAGACTATTATGGGATGGTTGAGTATGAGATACTACAACCACTGTTATCAGATGGCCCTAGTGCAAGTGGGAGATTGTTAGTTATATGTATGCCCTAGAGGCCATTACTATACATGAGATGTATATTGTAGTGGATGCTTGGACATATATAGGGAGGACTTTCTTGCTCGACATGATAGTATGCTATCTGGTTACTCTTTACCTTAACGTGTATACTGATTGTCTCTCTTACATGTTGGTAAAGCCCTTAGGATATGTACTTGACTGCCTGGACTATGATGCGGATCATACTAGTGGGGACGTGGTAGTCCATAAGTACATCCTTCAAGGTCCCTAGTCATGGGTGTATCGAGACAGGGCATCGATGCACCAGAGTAGACTAGCGTATACGCATCTTGACCCATATGATGGGCGATGGATGATCCCATATCCATCGGTGTTTGACATCAAGGATGGTGTACGGGTGCTCAGTGGAGACTGGGTACACTGGACGGACTCGCCGAGAACTCCCAGATGGTATTATACCTTACGTCAGATGGCAGTTCTCCGGTGACACTGGTACAGAGTAGTCTGTTGACCCGAGATCGTCATAGAGTCTTGTGTGATTCCCACTGTGCTTTGATTTCCATCATACCACGTCCAAGAGGGCGTGAAAAAAGGTGGCTTTTAGGTACAGTCCCGAATCACATGGAGGCAATGAGCGATAGAAGGGGATTCGTCTCTCCCGGTATAGGGAGTTGATGTTGCACTGTGTTCGATTGGCTATAGCTGGAAATCCCAGGCCAAGGTTGCTGAGATTTACTGGTAAGTGTTACCAGTAGTTTCTCGAACTATTATAGACCTCATATCGACACGATTTATCAAGCTATTGGGGTCTGACGTTTACCACCCCTAGGCGAGATATGCGACATATCAGACGACGAGACCAGACTGTACGGGAGTGTTACTGATTGGATTCGCAGGAGTACTAGCGGGCTTGCTTGTTAATCTTCTGATCGCTCAATACCCGAGTGGCCGTTACGTTTAGCAGACCGCTTGCGGCTTGTGGGTGTTTGATATGATCATCACCTACTGCCGGCGTATTGACGAGTCTTTAGAGTCCTACACAGGGGTTTCCTGGCTCAAGCGAAACAGAGTAGGAGCACATATGTGATATGTGCGGGACCGACATTAATACGATATGAGATACCGTATTCTATTCTCGCGATTCATGACATTGATCGGTTGTATGCGATATAGCCAGGTTATCGGATCAAGTGTTGATTCGATAAGTTGTTACTTATGATATTAGTCGGTTATAGCCGGATTATTAAATCAAGAGTTGATTTAATAATTTAATGTATAATTATATATTTGATATATTACATTATATTAACTAGTATTAGCTCACTTATGATTTATTTTCTCACTAAATTGTGCGCATTGTTTATATGTGATATATGCAAGTGTACATGTTTGTATCATGTTTGATGATACATACAAGATAGGTGTATGAGACTTATATCAAGTTTAGGTTAAATTAGGGTTTACTTATTTCCTTAAGAATTACAAAAGAGAGGAGAGTTTAGTCAATGTTATCAAGCTTGTAGAAGCTTGTATGCAAGATTGACAAAGTCAACTCTTTTGTCATTCCTTAGGATATTAGATAACCCAACCCTTAACCTAATACTATGGTTAATTCTCTACATGAGTTAAGCATGAGGGCTTAACTCAACCAAGGTGCAATAATTCATTAGATAAGTTTTCATTTGGATGAATTATTCACTTCATCTTCTTCTTCATCAAGCTCCATGAAAAGCTTACTAGCTCCAATGGTGCCATGAGAAAAAGTGTGAGAAAATCAATTCTAAAGTGAGCCTACTTCCTACTTCTTCATCCTCTACCACTTGCCATGTAGTAGAGTGTGTTCTCTTCACAAAGTTCATGACCTAGTGAAGGAATAGCTTGAGTTAATGTCTCCCCGACGTAGATCATCTTCGGCCTCGAAGTCATCGTAGAAAGCACGTTCGTTCTTCTTGCGGAGCTTATCTAGAGTCCGGAGTTCACGATCGCAGCGATGGGGACATCTACACGGAGCTTAAGAAGTGAAGGACCGGATCTACAAAGGTTGTAATCCTTTTCACTTAGTGTTAAAATGTTTAACATGCTTGTTTTCGCCTAAACCCTAGTTTAAAGATCCGGCTTCGGGTTGTTCGGCACGGCTAAAATTTTAATCGGGCATGGTTGATGCCTCGTAGACCCTTGTGTGCGTGCCTAGCAACCCTACATGACGTCCCCGCCGGAACGACGCTCCGACTCGGAAACAAGTCAGCCAATGACCTCCTTGCTGGAACGATGCTCCGTCTCGGAAACAAGTCAGGCAATGACCTCCCCACCGGAGCAATGCTCCGTCTCGGAAACAAGTCAACCAATAATCTCTCGACTCGTCTCGACCTCCAGAGAAATCAGTGTCCCTGCGCAAACCTTTCAACCCGTAAAAAGAAAACTCTTTTGTGAGATCCTTACGACTCTCAAGAGAAAACGCACTTGGGAGTCCTCATGACCCCTAAGGAGAAATTACACCTACGAGATCTTCTCGAATCGTGGGGAGAAAAGTTTTTATAAGACCCTCACGGCTCATGAAGTTGAAAAGTCTTAGGCGGCAAATCCAAACATGTTTCCTAAGTCATCGCTGCCCTATAAGGAGGTCAAGATGGACTATCTACGGGCCACATTTGCCAAAGCAACATTCGCTAATGAAATAAAGAAGCTACTTACGAGTCCTCACGATTCGTAAGAAAAAATACCCGAGTGAGATCCTTACGATTCACGGAGGCAATGAACACTTAGAAATCCTTACGATTTCTAGGGAGAATTTGCACCTACGAGATCCTCTCGACTTGTAGGGAGAAAAAACCTTCTTGAGACCCTTACGGCTCATGAAGATGAAAAAGTCTTAGGCTACAAAGACCCTAAACCTATCTCCTAAGCCCTCAATTTCATAGCCACGCATAACTCTGCACTACATCACCCACGTACATACTTACGTAGGCAAAGTAGTGGGGGGCATTTGTTCCCGCCAAAATTTTGGCTCAAAACTTGCTCCCTTATAAAATAATAACAATAAAATAAAAATAAAAATAAAGGGAGAGCTCCACATGCAAAGCATGTAGCTACTGCCTCGGATAGAATTAAATCCTATAATGGCGCCTCACGCTCTCCTTACGCGGGCGCCAACGTGCAAAGCACAAAAAGGAACCTATTAAATAAGAGTTAAAAACTCTGAGACAGCGCCTCACGTGCCTTGCACGAGAGCGCCAGCGCTGAGAGTTAAAAACTCTGAGGCAGCGCCTTACGTGTCCCGCATGAGGGCGTCGGCGCCAGAATTAAAAGTTCTCTGCCGTTGGATCAAAGATCCAACGGAGATGATAAATTATCAAAATACAGAATTAAATTCTGTTGAGGAAATATTCCTCAAATCTTTCTAAACAAGAAAGATTGTGCTATATAAACCAGAGCACCGTTGGATCAAAGATCCAATGGTGATTAAAAATCACCAAGATACAGAATAAGATCTGTATGGAAAAATGTTTTCCCGATCTTTTTAAACAAGAAAGATTGTGCTCTGTAAATCAGAGCACCGTTGGATCAAAGATCCAATGGTGATTAAAAATCATCAAGATACAGAATAAGCTCTGTATAGGAAAATATTTTCCCAGTCTTTCTAAACAAGAAAGATTGTGCTCTGTAAACCAGAGCACCATTGGATCAAAAATCCAATGGTGATTAAAAATCACCAAGATACAGAATAAGCTCTGTATGGGAAAATGTTTTCCCAATCTTTCTAAACAAGAAAGATTGTGCTCTGTAAACCAGAGCACCGTTGGATCAAAGATCCCATGGTGATTAAACATCATCAAGATACAGAATAAGCTCTGTATGGGAAATATTTTCCCAATCTTTCTAAATAAGAAAGATTGTGCTCTGTAAATCATAGCACAGTTGGATCAAACATCCAATGGTGATTAAAAATCACCAAGATACAGAATAAGTTCTGTATGGGAAAAAAAATTCCTAATCTTGTTAAAAACAAGAAAAATGTCTTCTGTAAAATAGAAGTCCTTGGATCAAAGATTCAACGGTGGATAAATTCCCCAAATCAATTAAGAAACCTCTCAATAAGTGATTTTCTCAACTGAATCAACAAATCAACATCCCCCATATAAAGGACCCAAGACTTCAAGTCTTAAACAGAAGAACCCCCCCATAAATTTCAAGTTCAAAAAGAGGAGCAAGCAAAAAAGTGCTTTAAAAACAGAGAGGAAAGAAGAAGAACTTTTTTTAAGGTAAAGAGAGATCATAGTATCTCATCTGTATACCCAAGGGTTTAACGCTTAAAAAAGAACATAGTTCTTTTCCTGGATCTGAGATCTATGAGACAAGTCTCCCACAAATGAGAATTTAATTCTCATAGGGATGAATTTGTTCTTAGGGATTGAAGATCTAGGGAGAACAAAGAATTGAACTCTTCAAAAAAATGCACAAAGAGGAAAAAAGCGCCGAGCGCCCCACGTGCCATTCACGTGGGCGCTGCTAAAATAAAGAGTGCTCTGCACTCAGTGATTAGTGCCAAGTGCTCCACGTGCCCCTCATGTGGGTGCTAATAAGATAAGGAGTGCTTAGCACTCAATGGTTGGCACCAAGTGCCAAGCGCTCCACGTGCCCCTCATATGGGCGCTGATAAAGTAAGGAGTGCTTAGCACTCAATGGTTGGCGCCCAGCGCCAAGCGCTCCACATGCCCTCATGTGAGCGCTGATAAAAAAAGAGTGCTCTGCACTCAATGGTTGGCGCCTAGCGCCGAGCGCCCCACGTGCTTCTCACGTAGGCGCTGTTTAACATAAAACGCTCTGTAAATTGAGCCCAACGCCATAAAGAGTGTTTAACACTCAATAAAAAACAAAAAAAAGGGTGAGCATCAAAATCCATATCAATGCTCAGCATTGTTGAACAAAAGGGACCGAGCCCAAACAAGTGTTTAACACTTTATTCAAAAATTGAGTGGGCTGAGTCCAAGCTGACCAAAATCCCCTAATTCAGATCAACCAAGCCCATGGGCTCATAATTTGATCTTAGTCCTAAAACCAACTACAGATCTCTCAACTGACATTGGTTCAAGGGTATATCTCCCCACACCTCTGATATATGACGTTGTAATTCTTCAACGTCTTCAGAGAGGTGGCGGGTCCCGACAACCAACAATTCAATGAACCGCAATGTCCTTAAACTAATCTACATGGACCGTAATGTCCTTAAACTAAGTATGGACCGTAGTGTCCTTAAACTAATCTACATGGACCGTAATGTTCTTAAACTAACTATGGACCGTAATGTCCTTAAACTAATCTTTATGGACTATGATGTCCTTAAACCCAATAGAAACCCAATGGACCGCAATGTCCTTAAACTAATGATGGACTATGATGTCCTTAAACCTAATAGACCGCAACATCCCTAAACTAAACTCCATGGGCTATGATGTCCTCAAACCCAAAACTCTATAGACTATGATGTCCTTAAACATGGACTATGATATCCTTAAACCCAATGGACCGTAATGTCCCTAAACGAAAACGATAGAACCTAAATGCTCTTTCGTGGGAATAAAAGTGATCCTGAACCACCGTTAAGTAGATCTTAATCCAATATCGGATTAACGTATCCTTAACAAACATTTAAGTTGATCTTAATCTCAAACGAGGTTAACGATTTTTAAATCAAACAAAACCCAAATCTAAGAAAATACGGATTTGGACTAATCCCCGCCTTACGGGCGACAAAACAAATTAGTCTCCGTATACAATCCACGGGAAACCAAAAACAAAACAAACAAACACGATGCGAAGTGACCTTCTGGAGCAGGAGAAAGTGGTTATCGTTACACGGTAACGTAATTAACTGTGGGGGCTTTCGTCTGCAGGGAAGAGCGTCCCCACAATCAAAAAAAACCCTCACAATAAGGGGGAATCTGACGAAATCTGCTACAATGGCCGCATCTGTTTAAACCTTCGATACATGGTGCCATAAATTTACTTGGAATCTTCGGAGAGGTAGAAAGATAAAACCAAATAGCATCTGCCCCCAAATCAGGTAAGACGTTTGTCTTTCCGGTTTTCGGCGGTAAACAGCCGCTCACTTGGTTTACGACAAACTGGGAGTCACCGTAAACCCGTAGCTGAAATATTTCCATTTCTATGGCGAGCTCTAGACCAGCTATCAGAGCTTTGTATTCAGTCTCGTTGTTTGTGCGAGGCTCGGTGAGAGCGAAAGAACGTCGTAGGGTTCCTCCCGATGGCGTGATTAATACCAATCATATCCCCGCTTTTATTTTCGGGACGCTTGATTTGCTGGAGGTCCTTATTGATGAGGCTTCGTCAAAATAAAGCTCCTAACATGGCTCGTTATTCTCGAGGTGAATCACTTGTTCGTCGAGTAACTTGCAATTTAGCGGTAACCCTTCTGGTATGGGATGAGCAGCGAGGAAGTCGGCAAGGGCTTGCCTTTTTACTACTTTCTGAGGAGTATAGACTATGTTGAACTCAAGCAGTATGATAGCCCATCTTGCCATTCTGCTGGTTAAGTTTGCCTTGGTCATTAAGTGTTTAAGCGGGTCGATCTTGGAGATCAGCATGACTCGATGAGTAAGAAGATAGTGCCTTAGCTTTTTCATGGTGAATATCAGGGCTAGGCACTGCCTTTCAATTGGTGAATAATTATGTTCTGCCTCGACTAATGCTCGACTAAGGTAGTAGAGGGCATTTTCTTTTCCTTCCTTATTGTTTTAGGTAAAGAGTGAACGAAGTGACTCATCTAGAGCGGTAGTATAGAGAATTAACGGTTTATTTGGAATGGGAGCAGTAAGCACTGGAAAGTGCAACAAGTACCATTTGATGCTTTCAAACGATTCTTGACATTCGACATCCCAGACAAAGAGAACTCCCTTCTTCATGAGCTTTGAGAAAGGCTGACATCTTCCTAATAGGTTCGAGATGAACCTTCGTATGTAAGTGAGCTTGCCTTGAAAGGATCTTAGCTGCGTCAGATTCTTTGGAGGAGGCATCTCTATAATGGCATTTATCTTTGATGGGTCAACTTCGATCCCCCGATATCGGACTATGAAGCCCATGAATTTTCTCAACACGCCAAAAGTACACTTCAGAGGATTCATATTTAGATCGCATTCCCTCAATTTGGTGAAAACGGTTGTCACGCCCCGCTTCCCAGAGTACGCTAAAATGGGCACGTGACATAGCCAACCATGCTATCTGTGGGTAGGAAGTATCCATCCACAGTCACATTACGGCTGTAGAGATATCAAGAACAAAATAAAACTATCTAAAACATGTCCATAATCCAAAATAAATCATGAGTCAAGAATAAATAAATACGGAAGCGAAAGATCCAATACAAATAACTGGAATGTATGTCCCATAATGCGGGCTCACATCAGGAATAAAAATGCAGGAAAGAAAAACTAACTACTGCTGACACTCACAACTCAGCCTGTCGGCTGAAGTACTCCTGCTCGGACTGCAACAGTGGTACAGAATCTGGGCCATGCAAAACCCAGACGTCAGCGCGTCATGTCATCAAGTAATAAAATATAAACAGGGTAGCAGGCAATGCAATATAAACATGAATAAAGCAAGGGTAACAATAATATAAGTCAGAGCAGTGCAGTGGGTAACCTAAACTGTTCTATCAGGTGCTAAAGTCTTTGAAACCAAATAATGTAATCCTCATAGTAACTCGTCGGTAGTTATTCCGTAACACCCGGAAAGACGACAAACAATAGGTATTCCGTAACTCCCGGAAAAACGACAAACAATGGGTATTCCGTAACGCCCGGAAAAACGGCAAACAATGGATATTCCGTAACGCCCGGAAAAACGGCAAACAATAGGTATTCCGTAACGCCCGGAAAAACGGCAAACAATGGGTATGGCCCTTGGAGTTACGTTCGGTTACAATACCGATTTCCCCATACCCCCAAGTTATGTGTAAGTCAAGTCAGGTATCCCGTAATCAAGAAACTAATGCCAACGCAGGATCAGGTAAACAGGTTTGTCTGGATAGACAATAGGAACGGTCCGTGAGGACTACATGTCAGGTTTGTTGGCATTAGACACAAGATCAGGTAATGGGTCAGGTCATGATACATCAGGTCAAGTCAAGCAGTATACGGTACCATGTCGGGTCAAACAATATGTATGTAGCAAGTCGGGTCAAGATGTAAACAATATTATAGGTGTACTCACAATCAGTTATATAATCAAGCATGGGTGTCAACAACATGATATAAGTAATGAATTAAGCAATAGGCAGATTCATTCGATTTGCAATACAGTTATCAATTGTGTCACAGAGATGATTTCAACAATATACGAATGCAGTAAGACAATTATAGCCATTTAATCATGTTAACAAGTTTAAGATTTCATGGATGCAATGATATACGTGTATATAGGTTCCACGAATGAAATCACAGTTTAAGCAGGTTAAATGTATACGAGTGTCCGAATGAAGTAAAACGGTAGAAAAGGTACCGTAGGCTACATTATCAGTGGAAGTGTAATCAAAACAGGTAAATGTGATTATTAGGTTCCAGATTAGTAATTACAACAGGTAGGTTCCAAGTTTTGAAAGATAAATGATATTTAACAATATTGAACATGAAAAATGGGAAATTACAATACCCAAGTTAAATTGCGGGTTTTAGGGTGTCATTAATTATAAGTAAATATTGATTAGCATGTAGCAAGGGTTACTTGCCTCGATGGGTCGCGAATCGGGAAAACGGAACGTAAAATGTCGGCGGGGAAAACTCGCGACGGCGCACGGTTCACGGAATGAACCCAAACGACGTACAGTGGAACCATACGGATCGTGGTACCTCTCTGGAACGTCGGGACACGTCGTCGGCACGGCCGGATTCCGGCGAGATAAAAAACAGCGAATGTCAAGAGTTACAATCAAGAAGAGAAAGGAAAAATAAAGGAGAAAGGGAAGGAGGATGGAGAAGGAGGGCTTACAATGGTCTGTGGGACTGGTGGTGACGGTCAACGGCGTCGACGAACTCCGGCGGACCACCAGCAGGGGACACCGCGATTAAGAATGAAACCGGCGCAAGAAAATAAAGAAAAGGAAGGAAGGAGAAGAAGTGGAGGAGGTGGGGGGTGAGGCTCACCGAGGGGGTACGTGCGAGGCCGGGGCGGATCGAGATCGCCGGCGGCGATCCCACGAGGAGCTGCGGCTGTAGGTGGCCGCGGCGCGAGCGCAGGGTGCACGGAAAGAAGCTGGGTGCAGGGTTTTGGGTCTGTGGTTGAGACGAGGGAGATGGTGGTCGAAGAGGGAACGAGGTCGGGAAGGAGGCGGCTGCGACGGTGACACGACAAAGGTTGAGGAGGCGAGGACGATGGGTTGAGGTGAGGCGGTCACGGGAAAGGAACGGGGGCGAGGTGGTGGAGGCTCGGTCGAGGGCGAGGAGGCCGGCGGTGAGGGCGTCGGCGCTGGGCTGCGGCGGCTAGGGCAAGGCGGCGGTAGGGTTACGATGAGGTTAGGTTACGTGAAAAAAAGAAAAGAGGAGGAAGAAGAGAGAATATATGAGAGAGAGAGAGAGAGAGAAAGTGGAGAGAGAGAGAGAGACGGAGATACGGAGGAGAGAGAGGAAAGAGAGAGAGAGAGAGATAGGGAGAGGGGCCCACGGAAAAACAGAAGGAGGGGATTGATTGGAGGGATTAATTGAGAAAGATTTAAAAGATTATAGGGAACAGTAAAAATTTATATAGTTAAGAAAATATACGATGGTTTAAATATTAAAATTTGGGGTTTTGGCGCAAAGTAAAACATTTCCAAATCGCGCCCGGGTCGGGTCCAAAAATTTGAAATTGAAATAATAGAATTTTAGGCGGGGTCCAAAATTTAAAATGAAGTGTTTTATGATCAAAAAGCATACCCCCAAAACGGACACACGTACGTGTACGTAGCCGTCCAAACTCGCCCGTTTCACTGAACGGGACGACAACACGACGCACGGACGCTACAACGGGGTTAGGGGTGTCAAGCAGGCCAAGATGAATATTTTTAATTTTATTTTAGATGCCATAAATTGTTATATGCAGAAATGAATTTCCGGGTAGAATTTACAATAAGTAACAATCAAGTAAGATAAATGAAATAAGTGCCACACTACGTTCAAACGGTAACGGAAATTAGTAGCATTGGGCTCGGGTGTTACATTATACCCAACTACAAAAAGAATTTCGTCCTCGAAATTCCAAGAATGCAAAAAAATAGGTAACTACAAGAAAAGGTGAGGAAACTTCTGTCGGATCTCATCTTCTCGTTCCCAAGTGGACTCTCCATTCGAGCGATTACCCCAAGAAACAAGCACAAGAGGGATCACCTTGTTCTTAAGAACCTTTTCTCTTCGATCCCCAATTTCGATCGGTCGCTCCTCAAAAGTCAAGTCTTCTCGTACTGTTAGCTCCGAATGATCCAATACGTGCGTTTCATCTCGAACATACCTACGGAGTTGAGATACGTGAAACACAGCGTGCACATTCGCCAAGGACCGCGGTAACGCCAAACGATACGTTACCTCACCAACACGCTCCACGATCTCAAAGGGTCCAACGAATCGAGGACTAAGCTTTCCTCGACTTCCAAAAAGAATCACCCCTTTAGTCGGTGATATCTTCAAGAATACAAAAACACCCACGGCGAACTCTAGAGGTCTTCTTGACGTGTCTGCCCAACTCTTCTGTCGGTCTTGTGCTGCCCTCATATGATTTCTGATAGTGTTAACCTTCTCAAATGTCTGCACAACCAAATCTAGTCCCAATAATCTTCGTTCACCGACACCGTCCCAGCAAACAGGTGAACGGCATTTACGACCATACAAAGCTTCAAATGGAGCCATCTGGATAGTTTCCTGAAAACTGTTGTTGTAAGAAAACTCCGCCAAAAGTGTGATAAGAACCGAGTGTCCCGATCGGACACGATGCTCACCGGTACTCCATGCAATCCTACAATCTCTTGCATGTACCGCTCTGCCAAAGTCTCTGTTGATTAACCAACCCGAAAAGGAAAGAAGTGGGCTGCCTTGGTCAACCGATCAACAATTACCCATACAGCATTGTTGCCTTTTGGACTCCGCGGTAAAGCTGTCACGAAATCCATGGTTATATGTTTCCACTTCCACTGAGGAATCGGAAGTGGTTGCAATAAACCAGCAACCCTTTGATGTTCAGCCTTAACTTGCTGACACACCAAGAACTTCGCCACAAAGCGAGCAATCTCCCGTTTCATACCTTCCCACCAGAAATGCTGTCGAATATCTCGGTACATCTTTGTGCCTCCCGGATGCACAGAATAAGCTGAACTGTGTGCCTCCTTCATAAGCTTTTCACGAATATCCCCCTTTGGCACACACAAACGGCTACCATACCTCAACGAACCATCTTCGTGGATCAATAAATCCGTTCGTAGTCCGGCTTCAACCTGTTCTCGAAACTTTTGCAGTCTAGGATCCTGTGATTGTGCTGCTTTAATATTCTCGATCAACGATGAATGTACTTGTAGCTGCATCAATTGTCCCATAGAATGCGGTAGCACAACCTCCAAGTCAAATCTTCGAAAATCTTCAACAAGCTCCTTCTGCGTAGTTAACACCTGAATTACTGGTAACCGACTAAGCGCATCCAGCACGACGTTAACCTTCCCCGGATGGTACTTAAGATCAAGATCGTAGTCAGCCATCAGCTCCAACCATCTACACTGCCTCACATTAAGCTCCTTCTGTGTGAACACATACTTCAAGCTCTTATGATCAGTAAAAACTTCGACTCTTTCGCCCAAAAGGTAGTGTCTCCAAATTTTCAAAGCGAAAATCACAGCCGCAAGTTCCAAGTCATGAGTTAGGTAATTCTTCTCATGGGTCTTCAACTGTCTCGATGCGTACGCTACAACCTTCCCATGCTGCATCAAAACACATCCCAATCCTTCCCCAGACGCGTCGCTGTGAATCGCCAATCCTCCGGAATTGTCTAGCACGGTTAGAATAGGGGCGGTTATCAACTTCTGCCTCAACGTCTCAAAAGCTAACGCACATTTGTCCGTCCATATAAAAGGTACCTCCTTGCGCGTAAGCTTGGTTAACGGCTCCGCCAGACGAGCAAAGTTCTCCACAAATCTTCTGAAATATCCGGCGAGTCCCAGAAAACTTCTTATCTCCGCAACATTCTTTGGAATCGGCCAGTCTCGAACTACTGCAATCTTTTCTGGATCGACGGCAATTCTATCGCCAGACACAACATGCCCAAAAAACTTTACTTCCTCCAGCCAAAACTCGCACTTACTCATCTTCGCATATAACTTCTCTTGTCTCAACGTTTGTAGTGCGATCTTCAAATGCTCAGCATGCTCTTCAAAACTCTTCGAGTAAACCAGAATATCGTCAATGAAAACTACAATAAACTGATCCAAGAACAGTGAAAAGATTCGGTTCATCAAGTCCATGAATACTGCCGGCGCATTCGTTACTCCGAAGGGCATCACTAAGTACTCGTAATGTCCATACCGAGTTCGGAACGCCGTCTTGCAAATATCTTCTGTTTTCACTCGGACTTGATGATATCCGGATCGCAAATCCAGCTTCGAGAATACCCTCGCGCCACTAAGCTGCTCGAAAAGTTCGCCAAAGCGAGGGATCGGGTACTTGTTCTTAATAGTCACACGGTTTAATTCTCGATAGTCGATGCACATCCTTCTTGTGTCATCCTTCTTATTTACTAGAAGAACTGGAGCTCCCCAAGGCGAGTTACTGCTTCGAATCCAACCTTTTTCCAGCAATTCAGCAACCTGTTTCTTGACTTCTTCCAACTCTATTGGTGCCATTGGATAATACGCTTTGGATACTGGCGCTGCACCAGGAATAAGATCAATTGCGAACTCCACGTCTCGCTTAGGCGGTAAACCCGATATATCTTCAAACACGTCCATGAAATTACGAACAACAGCCGGCTCTTCACTTTCATCATTTCCGTTGATGCAAGAATATTGTTTGTCGGCCTAGCCCTAAACTCGACTGGCCCGACAGAACTGCTTCCTTACCGCAACTGCTGTCTGCTGCCCACTCCCCTTCATCCCAGGTAAACTCTGCTGCCCTCGGGCTGCCGCAAGTACTTGTGAGAAAGTGGTCAAACCCAGGGAGACAATCTGCCTTTGGATGTCCACGTCCAAGCTGCGCATGAACCTCCGTGCCCTGTCTGCATCGTTGGCAACTAAAGGTCTAGCGAAACTACCGAGTCTTGTCCATTCTACTGCATGCACATCTACGGGTGCTCCCTTCTGCTTTAGCCCGATGAATTTCTCTTCCATTTCTTCCCGTGCAGTCCGCGGGAAGAACTTCTCTAGGAAACTCTTTGAAAAATCCGCCCACTTGATCGGCTTGGGCAAGCGGTTCTCTTCCACAAGCCACCATCCACGGGCGTAGTCCACTAACTGAATGCGTACCACATCAACTCTCTTCTCATCTGGAATCTGTGCCGCAATAAGCAAGTTCTCTGGGTCAACTAGCCACTGCTCTGCTGGCAACGGCTCCTCCAATCCAGTAAATATAGACGGACCCAAATGTCTGAAATCTGCTACTTTCCCTACTTAGTCAACTGGCTTAGCTCCAACATTGTTCACAGACTGCTGAACGATCTGCAAACCTTCCTGAAACGAGTCCGCTTGCTGCTGGATCAGCTCGGTCTGTTTCTTTTGATTCTCCAGCATTCCCCTTGTTACTCCAAGCATGGCGGTTTCGTCCACACGCCTTTGGTACGTCTTCAAATTCTTACCGGCCCTATCAAACACCCAACATTTGCATGATGATAGATTCGAAATATAGATCAAGGCTAGAACTCCAAGATACTTAAATAGAGTGTCGCATTGTAACTATACCGCGGTATCATAGCCACAATTACATAACTCCACTCAAGTCGCCTAAGTCCTAGAGATAACAAGGAATCAGGTTTCGAGTCGATATGCAAAGGAAGTTTGCACATCGTAAAAGATATAATCAGGAAGAATGTGATTCAAGAATGGTAAAACGGCAAGGTGGCAGGACATGTTTCCTAGACACGGGTATTCTGATTCGTGTATTGGGTACAATACCCAACTACAAAAGAATCAACTCGACTAACCTATGGCTCTGATACCAAAAGAACCATGTCACGCCTCGCTTCCCAGAGTACGCTAAAATGGGCACGTCGCATAGCCAACCATGCTACCTGTGGGTAGGAAGTATCCATCCACAGTCACATTACGGCTGTAGAGATATCAAGAACAAAATAAAACTATCTAAAACATGTCCATAATCCAAGATAAATCATGAGTCAAGAATAAATAAATGCGGAAGCGAAAGATCCAATACAAATAACTGGAATGTATGTCCCATAATGCGGGCTCACATCAGGAATAAAAATGCAGGAAAGAAAAACTAACTACTGCTGACACTCACAGCTCAGCCTGTCGGCTGAAGTACTCCTGCTCGGACTGCAACAGTGGTACAGAATTTGGGCCATGCAAAACCCAGACGTCAGCGCGTCATGTCATCAAGTAATAAAATATAAACAGGGTAGCAGGCAATGCAATATAAACATGAATAAAGCAAGGGTAACAATAATATAAGTCAGAGCAGTGCAGTGGGTAACCTAAACTGTTCTATCAGGTGCTAAAGTCTTTGAAACCAAATAATGTAATCCTCATAGTAACTCGTCGGTAGTTATTCCGTAACGCCCGGAAAGACGGCAAACAATGGGTATTCCGTAACGCCCGGAAAACGGCAAACAATGGATATTCAGTAACGCCCGGAAAAACGGCAAACAATAGATATTCCGTAACGCCCGGAAAAACGGCAAACAATAGGTATGGCCCTTGGAGTTACGTTCGGTTACAATACTAATTTCCCCATACCCCCAAATTATGTGTAAGTCAAGTCAGGTATCCCGTAATCAAGAAACTAATGCCAATGCAGGATCAGATAAACAGGTTTGTCTGGATAGACAATAGGAACGGTTCGTGAGGACTACATGTCAGATTTGTTGGCATTAGACACAAGATCAGGTAACGGGTCAGGTCATGGTACATCAGGTCAAGTCAAGCAGTATACGGTACCATGTCGGGTCAAACAATATGTATGTAGCAAGTTGGGTCAAGATGTAAACAATATTATAGGTGTACTCACAATCAGTTATATAATCAAGCATGGGTGTCAACAACATGATATAAGTGATGAATTAAGCAATAGGCAGATTCATTCGATTTGCAATACAGTTATCAATTATGTTACAGAGATGATTTCAACAATATACGAATGCAGTAAGACAATTATAGCCATTTAATCATGTTAACAAGTTTAAGATTTCATGGATGCAATGATATACATGTATATAGGTTCCACGAATGAAATCACAGTTTAAGCAGGTTAAATGTATACGAGTGTCCGAATGAAGTAAAACGGTAGAAAAGGTACCATAGGCTACATTATCAGTGGAAGTGTAATCAAAACAGGTAAATGTGATTATTAGGTTCCAGATTAGTAATTACAACAGGTAGGTTCCAAGTTTTGAAAGATAAATGATATTTAACAATATTGAACATGAAAAATGGGAAATTACAATACCAAAATTAAATTGCGGGTTTTAGGGTGTCATTAATTATAAGTAAATATTGATTAGCATGTAGCAAGGGTTACTTGCCTCGACGGGTCGCGAATTGGGAAAACGGAACGTAAAATGTCGGCGGGGAAAACTCGCGACGGTGCACGGTTCACGGAATGAACCCAAACGACGTACAGTGGAACCACACGGGTCGTGGTACCTCTCTGGAACGTCGGGACACGTCGTCGGCATGGCCGGATTCCGGCGAGATCAGAAACAGCGAATGTCAAGAGTTACAATCAAGAAGAGAAAGGAAAAATAAAGGAGAAAGTGAAGGAGGATGGAGAAGGAGGGCTTACAATGGTCTGTGGGACGGGTGGTGACGGTCGACGGCGTCGACGAACTCCGTTGGACCACCTGCAGGGGACACCGCGATTAAGAATGAAACCGACGCAAGAAAATAAAGAAAAGGAACGAAGGAGAAGAAGTGGAGGAGGTGGGGGTGTGAGGCTCACCGAGGGGGTACGTGCGAGGCCGGGGCGGATCGAGATCGCTGGCGGCAATCCCACGAGGAGCTGCGGCTGTAGGTGGCCGCGGCGCGAGTGCAGGGTGCACGGAAAGAAGCTGGGTGCAGGGTTTTGGGTCTGTGGTTGAGACGAGGGAGATGGTGGTCGAAGGGGGAACGAGGTCGGGAAGGAGGAGGCAGTGATGGTGACATGACGAAGGTTGAGGAGGCGAGGACGATGGGTTGAGGTGAGGCGGTCACAGGAATGGAACGGGGGCGAGGTGGTGGAGGCTCGGTCGAGGGCGAGGAGGCGAGGAGGCCGGCGGTGAGGGCGTCGGCGCTGGGCTGCGGCGGCTAGGGCAAGGCGGCGGTAGGGTTGCGATGAGGTTAGGTTACGTGAAAAAAAGAAAAGAGGAGGAAGAAGTGAGAATATATGAGAGAGAGAGAGAGAAAGTGGAGAGAGAGAGAGAGACGGAGATACGGGGGAGAGAGAGAGAGGAAAGAGAGAGAGAGATAGGGAGAGGGGCCCACGGAAAAACAGAAGGAGGGGATTGGTTGGAGGGATTAATTGAGAAAGATTTAAAAGATTATAGGGAACAGTAAAAATTTATATAGTTAAGAAAATATACGATGGTTTAAATATTAAAATTTGGGGTTTTGGCGCAAAGTAAAACATTTCCAAATCGCGCCCGGATCGGGTCCAAAAATTTGAAATTGAAATAATAAAATTTTAGGCGGGGTCCAAAATTTAAAATGAAGTGTTTTATGATCAAAAAGCATACCCCCAAAACGGACACACGTACGTGTACGTAGCCGTCCAAACTCGCCCGTTTCACTGAATGGGACAAGAACACGACGCACGGACGCTACAACGGGGTTAGGGGTGTCAAGCAGGCCAAGATGAATATTTTTAATTTTATTTTAGATGCCATAAATTGTTATATGCAGAAATGAATTTCCGGGTAGAATTTACAATAAGTAATAATCAAGCAAGATAAATGAAATAAGTGTCACACTACGTTCAAACGGTAACGGAAATTAGTAGCATTGGGCTCGGGTGTTACAACGGTCCTAAGGTATTAGATGTGATCGGCCTTGGGTTTAGTCTTGACGACCAAATCATCAACATAACATTCGACGACTTTATGAATTAAGTCGTCAAAGATCTTGGTCATTGCCCTTTAATATGTGGCACCTGTGTTCTTTAGTCCAAACGACATCACTATGTAACAGTATATGTCGATTGGGGTTTGAAATGTTGTATACTTCCCATCCTCATGTGACATTTTTATCTGAATGTACCCAGATGAACCATCCATGAAAGTGGACAGCTCGTAATTTGAGGTGTCGTCGACTATCATTTTCATGACCGGAAGTGGCAAATCATCTTTAGGGCATGCCTTGTTAAGATCTCTGAAATCGATGCAGACTAGGATCTGCCCATTCTTCTTTTTTACTGGGACAATGCATGCAATCCAGTTCGCATATTTCTCTTCTCCGATGAAGCCGGCATCGATGAGTTTCTTGGTTTCCTTGATAACCTTTTCTTCAAGCTCCTTTCTCATTCTTCGAGGAGCTTGTTTGACTGGCTTGGCATCGGAGATATAGCCAGCTTATTGTCACGATAAAAAATTTGGCCCGTAAACGGCACTTAAACTACATAACGTCTACAGGCGTACGCAGCTTAAATAAGCCGAAACCCAGAAATCTAAACCACCAAAAACTGGATCAACGGAGAAAAACATAGTTTTTAAACGTTTAGAAAATCACAAGTAAAATCTCTAACTCTAGTTCTTTTTCTTAAAAATTTCGGCAGCACCTCCTTTGTAAAAACTAGCCCCGAAAATGGGTACAACACAGATAATATATAAAGCATCCCAAACGGGAGCAAATCACGCCCAACGGCGGAGACAACCACCACAAGATATAAATACGACGCCGAAGCGAAGAATATAAAGGAAAACTGCATAAAGAAGGAAACTTTTCAACAAAAACGGCTCCCACGAGCACGGCACCCAAAGTCACCAAAATAATACAACACTGAATCCTCACAAGTCGTCTCTAAGTCATGTACAAACAGTGGTGGATGGAGAATACTAGATCCAACAAAAGGATATACAATGTACAAGCAGATAACCGCAAACCCACCTAAAAGTAAAGGCCTCACTGCCTAACGTAGCGGTATCAGCAAAAGTAGAGATGATAAGACGCCCTGCCGCGACTACTCTGAGGGTAAGTCCAGCAAAACACTGTGGCACAATGGGGGTGTGTTGCCAACTCGTGAATAGTAAATAACATCATACTGTAATCGCAAGTATGCACGAATAACGATTTATCTATCACATGTAATCCGATGGCATAAGTATGACAATATGAATATGCAATTATCATGTAAAGGTACATCATCAGGGTACTACAACTACATGAAATAATGCATATCAAAAATAATCCTGAGTGTGTGGGATGATATAATAAAATCTCATGCAAAATCATCAGCATGGAAAAACACCAGTGTCCCTCACTGACACAGCAAATCCCAAATCCTCAAGCACCGCATCCTTAGATCGGCCCTCACATCCTGTAAGTCTCATGGAACCTGAGTGTCTAACACCGAAACTCGAAACATCATGAAACCCGTGTCTACCATCGACACGTAAATACCCATAACTCAGGCGCCGTCACCACGACTGGCCCTGACGATATGTCATACCTCACTCTGGTCGATATCCCCACGATAACCGCCGAGTCCAAATACTATCACCGGTAGGTAGTGGTCCCTCTGCCAGGTTTATCGTCTACACCACGAAATCACCACTCGCCCCGGAGTACCATACCGAGTCCACCATGTACCCGCAGACGGTGCCTCCCGCTCCTCGAATCGGGTATCACAAGCCAAATCTCAGAACCGAGAAATCACATGGTGGACGCACTGAAATATCATATCAAGAGAAATCGGGTTTTCAAACAATACATAGTTTTCTTGAAATACCCCCACGGTTCTCAAATCCATAAATCATATGAAATCCATATCTCAATACGTAAATCCATGAAAACTGATATATGCAACATAAAACAACAATATGAGCATATCAAGGGAAAACCGCTCTTTTAAATGAATCTTCCTTTAAAAATATATCTTGCGGTTCCCAAAATCCTCCTAAAAACAAGTGCAGCATCATATGAAGAGTACATGTAAGTGTAGCAAGGTTTAAGTATCTACATGTAAGCAAGTAGGTATGATGCATTTCATAGCGCAATGATCAACAACTCAATATCACATATCAAAACAATACCACTTAGGGTATATACAACTATAGCAAAAATATGCGGTATACATGTCAGTATGTATGCATGGTGTACATGTAACTGTAATCGAGTATGTGGGTGTATATGTCAATATGTATGCTTGATGTACAAGTAGCTATAGTAAGGTATACGTGAAATGGAATAAGAGTTACTATCTTAACTATCCATGTCCAATACAACATCACGTATGTAGGTGTCAACAATATCTCCTATGCACAATGGGATAAGGGCTACGACCTCAACTATCCCTATCCACTACCGTATCACGTATGTAGGTGGTTTGTGCGTGTCATGGCAATTACTGACGGTGTGGGTGTAGCATACAAATAGTGCTCGTGCAACATGAACCGTCAGTAATGTGTTATATCTAAAGGTACAAGTCAAGGTACAACAGATAATGCTATGCAATGATGTTCATATGAAATTAACCAATATGTAATAACATGCAGCTATCCTATCATATCAGCCCCGATGCATAACGCCATACAGGCGATTTCCCCGTAGATATTAAATCTACTCACCAATGGTCTCCAGCTATGAAAATCCGACCGCCTGCTTTCCCTTGTTCGCAGCGTCAGAAGTCCCCGCTTGCGACGCTATAATTTCACAAACACATAAACAGAGCAAAACTCAAAAATCGACCAATATAACTTAAAACTACGTTTTAAACGACACGCCAACACTAAACTAACTCACGAGTGTCCATATAGTTGTTAACATGCGTAACGATACCACAAAACCAAACTGAGTACAACTGCTGCGCAAGATCACGATTCGTGTCGGATTACGTAACACACGGATTCAAAACACTAGATTATAGGTAAACGATTCCAGAATTTTCATACTGCAATTACTAAAAAAGTAAACAGTACCAAACACCCCTAACCAACAGTAGACAACTACCCACAAAAACCAAACCCCAACTGCTCCCTACATAGCCGGCGTCGCCGGAATTCGCCAAAGGGGTCGCCGGCCCCGGCCGGTGGGGTGGTCCTCGTGTCTCAGGTGGTGCTCCAGGATCACTAGTACAACACTATAATTTTGTTTGGTCACTCACTAAAATTTCCAGATCACAGCAGATACAGAGGCTCTAAAAAGACACTAAAAACACGATATTGCACTAATCGATAATTAAAGTGTTCTAAACCATATTCAACGAGCTATACAACATAAAAACTCCTATTTAACAGTGTAGGAATTATACCTATCAACTTTAGCTCACAAGATCCAAGTTTTCCTAGTTCCAAGTGATCAAAGAGCAAGAATCAAGACTTTAGGTATTTTTGTGATTTATTTGGGAATTTTGGAGATTTATTGGCTTGGATTGATGCAAGAATAGAAAGGAATTGATCAAGAGCAGAAGGAGGAAGGAGGGATTCGGCCAAGGGAGGTAGGTGAGAAATTGTGTAGGGTTTTCTAGGAATTTCTAGCAATAAATGCAATTTAATGCATTCACATGCACATACATGCACCTCCTCCAATTCTTTTCTTTTTCTCTTAAACTTAAATCCTTAAACCCAACAAATATCTAGATATGAAGAGAAGGGTTGAATTACTCAAACATAATTGATGAAAAGATCGCTAAAGAGAAATTTCTCAAAATGTGAATACCGCATTAAAATAATATTAAAATTGGGAAAATTTCTAATTGAACCAAAACGTCCCATATACCCCCAAAACTTGCGCACTAGTTTTATTTTAGCTAAACTAGGTGCTGGTAAGTCTATATGGTCGTTAGAACATAGTCGGGTTTAAACGGAAAATACCGACAATTTAACCCTAAAACGGAAAAATTCGCATAACGATTTCTAAAACGTTACACTTATGTACGGCCACTTCAGAGGAAAGACCAGGCATTTCTTTGTACGTCCATGCGAAACAGTCGGCAAACTCATGCAGCAGGGAGATTATCTGCTCTTTCATTTCCTCTGACAAGAGTGAGCTGATGTAGATCGACCTTAGATTATCTTGCGTTCCCAAATCAATCTCGGTTAGCTCATCGAAGGTTGCTTGTCCACCATCTTTAAGCTCTTGAGGGGCTTCTTCTGGCTCGGCTAGCTCGTCATCACTTCATGCACACCGAACGGCTAGATGTCTCCATAACTGCGTTTTTCTTCGCCATTTTTAGAATACTTCATGCATTGATGGAGAGTTAACAGAACGATGTCGTAATCGTGGAGCCACGGCCGTCCCAGGAGAATCTTATAAGACGTGTCAACGTCGATCACGTATATTTTAGCTTCGGTTTGCAGATCCTCAAATTTAATTGGCAGAGCTATGGATCCCAGAACTTGCTGGCAGCTTTGATTGAAATCTTGGATGACTATCCTTTCCCTTGACAGATGTCGGACATTCATTGACAAACTCTTCAGAGTTCGCAAGTTCATGATGTTCACTGAGGACCCTAGATCAATCAATATGCGATTAATCCAGTCTCCGTTGTTGTACCGTGTCACGTAAAGCGGTCGTTTGTGCTCAGCTGCTCCCAGTAACAGGTCTTCATCTTTAAATGTGACTGTGGTTGTATGCAGAGTGTACTGGGCCTCTTTCATATTAATTTCCATGAAGCGAGCCTGATACCGCTCGAGCTTTTGTAGGGCATGAATGAGAACATCTCTAAGCTCCTTAGATAGGACTAGAGTATCATAGATGCTTAAGAGAGACAGAAGCTTCCGGAGGTGAGACAAGACATTGTAATCTACCGAAGAAGAACTCGAATCTTCACGAGTCGGCTCTACGCCGTTTTCTTTATTAGAGACTTGTTTTTCCTTCTCTTTTGGGACGTTGTCTTGCTTCAGCGGTAGAACCTTGCCGTTTCTGAACTGGATTTGGTTAGCCTTTGTGGCAAGCTCCTCGTTCTCTTTAGGAAAACATAGCTCTTCCTCAGAGTCACTACCAAGGTGGACAACGTAGCAGATCACAATAGGGATCTCGTCATCGGAGTTTTCTTCTAATTTCTCCAGAATCTTAGCCACTTCAACGGGGAATAACTCCTTCAATTGAATTAGAGTTCTTTCCTTTTATTTATAGTTTTTGAAGGAATCGATATATTTTTGAATGGTCGATCTTCCCGCAGACTCTTTTCCACGTCGAGCCGCATTTTTCTTCTTCTTGAGCTTTTTGGATTTCGAGCCTGATCTATCTAAATTGGTAACTGGAACGGTGGGCTCCTTCTGCCCCTCCCATTCTTTTCTGAACTCTTTCTGAAGTAGTTTTAACATCTTCTTCGTCTTTTTAGACATGTGTATGCTCCATGGAGGCTACGGCGAGTCGGTTTCATTTTTTGGGGCAGCGGGTTCAGCTGTTTGCTCCCAAAAGAATTCACCTTTTATCTGTATAAAATTAGTGGTTGCAACTTGATTGTTCACCAACACGCTCTTGGACAGTTCAATTTCTTCTGTCTTGTACTACTTCTTGACCCAGCCTTTGAAAATATAGCAATTCTTGATCGCATGGGTCACTACTTTGTGGTACGGGCAATACAGGGGATTGTCGGTCATTTTTGCTTCATGAGGTCTCTTCGACTCCGGCAATTGTAGACAATTACTCAGGGCATCTTTGAATATCTTGCGGGCCTTCTCCCTCCTGAAAGAGTAGACTTTGTTCTTTTTCTCCTCTAATGAAGGCCTTTCTTCTCCTAGCACTGGCTTTCGAGACCAGTCCATTTTTTGTCCGCCCACTTTTTGCTTATCTTCATTGTCAGACACATTGAAGACGTTGGTATTATTAAAATTCCCGCTTTTACGGTTGTCTTCCTTTCAGTTCTTCTAAGGCTTGTCACTATGAGAGTCTAGAGCAAACTCTTGCTACAAGCGTTCCAATATTTGAACTCTTTTGGTCAGCTCTTGAAACGTTTTGAGTTCCGCAGTACATAAGAATGGGACTATCTAATTGCTAAGGTTCCCAATGAGGAGGCTGGCGGACTGGTTCTGCTCCAACGGCGGTTCTCACTTGACCGTGAGATTGTGCCATCGGGCGATAAAGTCCTTGTTGCTTTCGATCTTTCCCGGCTTGGTCCTCACAAGGTCGGCAATGGAGATTTTATCACTGACACTCATGAATCTTTACCGAAACAGAGATTCTATTTAGGCAAAAGTAGTGACGGACCCGTCTGGTATGCTCGCGTACCAGTCGAAAGCAACACCGGTCAGGCTGTTAACAAACTGACGAAGAAGGAGTGCATCATCGCCCCCTTTATTTCCTCATGACGCTTTAAAATAGGCGACATGCTGATTTGCGTTTCCTGTCCCTTCAAATCTTCCGAACTTAGGAATGACGTAGCCGCTAGGGAACTCGATCAGATCGTATTGTACAGGATATGGTCGTCCACTACTGCTAATTTCTTTCTGAGTTTTGGCTTCGGCCACCAATGTTTTAACCTTGCTGGTGACCAAATCTATTATCCGATCTTGTGTTAGCGGGATAGTGCCATCCAGGGTAAGGCGTCCCCAGAAATAGAATGTGGCCGGCTTTCGTGGGGCTCGCCTATACTTGGACTTAAAGGTACAGGCATCGATTGTTTCGGGTCATTATCGCCCGGCTCATGAGTAGAGACCTGTGCTTGATTGGAAGGTGCCTAAGCAACTTGAGCCGTGAGCTGCATCACAACGTTCATCAGGTCATCAATTTTTTAGTAAAGCTTGGCATCTTTTTATCTTTGCTACTGAGCTGTTTTCGGAGCTCTTGAAGCAGCTCCTGCTTTGCGGTCCTAGGGCGGAAAGTTGGCTCTTCCTCACTGTCCGAGCTTGACTCCACATAGACCGAGGGGTCTTTCTGCCTATCGGCCTTATCAACAGGGTTTTCATCATCCTGCGGAGGAGACTCATCTTGGAAAGTGGCAGGCACATTCAAGCCACATTGAGCTTGGGATGTGGTGGCCCCATCATTACATTTGCTGCGCAGGTTGTCGCTGGGACGCATGCTCGCCATGTAGACCTTGTAGATAACATATCCGGCCATCTTATCATCACTGGCAGTTGATTTCACGGATCGCTGTCCTGACCCTTCTGTTTTAGGAACGGACAATCGATTGAAGATGGCTGGCCTGGCAGGTCATTGAGTGGTGTTATCGCTTCTTTTCTGGTTTTGCCCCGCTGCTTTTTCGTAGCACAGAGTGCCTGATAGACTCTTGAAGAGACGATAGTAGGGTGTTTTTCGTCACCCCGTTGAAATGGGAATATGCGTCGCTTGTCAGGCGCATTACAGATTCCCCCTGCCTAGGGTAGGCTGGGGTTTATTGATTGTGGGGATCCGAATCTCCGGCAGCCGCGGACTAAGCTACCGTTAATTACCCATCGCCTTTGGATCAAAGGAACCTTCGATTGACGGGTCAAACTGGTCATGCGAACTTAATGTGCAGTGTACGTGTGTTGTTTTTTGAAGGGTCTTGAATGTATCGGAGGACTCGCAGAGTTTACGGCGGTCCCGCTACCCGAATAGCGGGCTGGGGGTCGAGGAGGCTAGCAGCCCCCTTGCGGGGTGTGAGACAACGCCCCGTTAGAAAAAAATTCCAACGGGGGACGTGTTTTGAGTGTGGAGTGCATAAAAATGAGGGGTGAGGAGCGTCTTAAAGACGCGTGCATGGCACGTGGGCGCTAAATGCCCGCAAGTCACGTGCTAGGAATATGCACGCTTGGCGCCCGCGAGTCACGTGCCAGGGGCGTGGGAGCTGGGCACCCGCGGGTCACATGCCCTGCAAGCAACTTCCGGGAGCCAGCGGGTCATGTGCACGGCACGCGACCGCTGGGCGCTGGGCTCCCATGGATCACGTGCTCTGCATGCTCCCGCTGAGCGTTGAGCGCCCGCAGAATCTGTGAGACGCACGTGGGCGCTGAGCGCCCGCGGGTCACGTGCCCTGAATGCGACCACTGGGCGCCCGTGGATCACGTGCACGGCACGCGACCGCTGGAAATACCAGCGGAAAAGGGGCTTAGCCTCTGGGCTGGGAGTTGAACTCCCAAGGGGCTTCGAAGTTGAACTCCTAACAAGATTATGTATGGATTTGGAGTTAAACTCTTGAAAAGGGTTTTGTTTATGAAGTTAAACTCCAATAGATCTTGAATGGAGTTAAACTCCTAGAAATCTTTGAAGATGGTCAGAGAGGACCCCTTTCTTCTCCCCTTTAGCCCTGAATCTTCTTTTGAGTCTTGGATCTTCCCGAAATGGGATTTTTGGAAAAGGGTATCCTTCTTCCTCCTCTCCATTGGCTGAATCTTGAAGAAAAAAAGGGGTGAAACTCAAAAATCTCCCTTTTTTGGGGATTTGATGAAAGATCCGAGTTTCCCTTTAAGGGTTTTATGGTGAAAAACAGTTTCATTTTTGAAAAGGAGATATTGGACTCTTGATTTAATTAAAAAAAAAAGTAAGTTTAGAACCTTGAGGAAGGAGGCACAAACCCTAGAATTTGAGAGAATGAAAAAGTTCCTTTCATTTGCCTTATATAGGATTATAAATTTACACATAGCTCCTTAGGCTTTACAAAATGGAATTTTGCCCATCTCATGCTTTATGTGCTTATTTTTTTTGCACATGAGTCATGGGCTTTACAAAAATTTGGCTTTATGCCCAATTTTCTTACATTTATTCATAAAAATTATATCAAAATTATTTATTACATGATTTTCATTTTGGAATGGGAGAGGCCGACCGTATGGGCCCGCTTGAGAGGGGCCGCAGCAGCTGTAAGTCGATTGAAGACCGACTTCTTAGGACCATCCGGTACGGGCACTGGGGCCGTGAAGCTTATTGGTGGGAGCATGGTCCCGAAAAATAGTCCAGTAGTATCCTGGGTGATTTGTTCCACCGGCATTGTGAACAGTGATGCCGCCTGAGGTCCATAGGGTATGCCTCCAGGTGAGGCGGAGCGTCGGTGGCAGTTGCAGTAGGAGCAGTTCGAACAGTTGAACGCCATTGTTGTTTGCCTTCTGCGCCAAGCAAGAGACCAACTCTTAGTAACTTAAAACCAAAGGGCAACCATTAACAAACCGTGATTCGTTCGCGAATACGACACACGAAGTGTGGAGTGGAAAGAGGAAAAGGTCCCACCGGGCGTGCCAGAATATGTTCCCCTCCGAATCATGCAGACGCGATAAACGTCTTTCCTGAAATTCGGGGCAGATGCTAATTGATGCTATCCGTCCACATCTCCGAAGATGCCAAGTTGATTTATGGCACCATGTATCGAAAGTTTAAACGGATGCGGCCGATGTAGCAGACTTCGTCAGATTCCCCCTCATCTGAGGGGGTTTTGATTGTGGGGACGCTCTTCCCTGCAGGCGCAAGCCCCTCCAGTTAATTACGCTACTGCATCGCGGTAACAACTTTCTCCTTCTCCATATGGTCAGTTCGTGTCGTGGGTGTTTATTTTGTTTGTGGTTGCCCGTGGATTGTATACGGAGACTAATTTATGTTGTTGCCCGTAGGGCGTTGATTAGTGCAAATCCGTATCTTCTTAGATTTGGGTTTGGGGGTTTGGTTTAAGGATACGTTAGCCTCATTTGAGACTAAGATCAACTTAAACGTTTGTTAAGGATACGTTAGTCTAGTTCCTAGACTAAGATCAACTTAACTGGATCGTTTAGATCCAACAAAAGAGCATTTAGACTCTATTGTTTAGTTTACGGATATTTCGGTCGATTTCCAGTTTAAGGACATGGTAGTCCAACATTCCCATTTTAAGGACGAATATTAGTTTAATGACATTTCGGTCCAACATTCCCATTTTGAGGACGAATATTAGTTTAATGACATTTCGGTCCAACATTCCCATTTTGGGGATGAATATTAGTTTAAAGACATTTCGGTCCATGAGTTTAAGGACCCCACAGTCCATAGCAATGTATGGTTGTTGGGACCCGTCACCTCTCTGACGACGTTGAAGGATTACAACGATAAATATCAGAGGAGTTCAGAGATGTACCCTTGAACCGGGTGAAATTGATTTAGAAGAGCAGTTGCGCTCAATTCAATTTAATTTGAGGACTTATGGCCAGAATTGGGTTAAGTCCATCTGAAAATGTTTAACATTTTGTTCATGATTGGCCTGTCTAGGCCTTTGCTTGGGCTCTGCCCTTTTTAAATAATGCACAGCATTGGGCTTTTTAATTAAATGCACAGCATTTAGATTAGGCCTGTTAGGCCTTTTAATTGGGCTCTGCCCCTTTTTTAATAATGCATAGCATTTGTTTTGGTCTGTTAGACCTTTTAATTGGGCTCTGCCCCTTTTTAATAATGTAGAGCATTTAATGGTCTGACAGTGCGCCACGTGGCCTGTTAGACGCTCTGCGCCAATTAAAAAGCGCAAGGCGCCAGCGCATGTGAAGGTGACACGTGTCACGCTCTGGTGAGCGCAAGTCTGTTAGCGCAGTGCGCTGCGCCAGTGCGCTGCTGACACGTGGCGTGCTCTGGTGCAGTACGCCAATCCAAGAGCGCAGTGCTCTGTTTTTAGGAGCGCAAAGCGCAGATTGACACGTGGCGCTCTGTGGTGACTTGCGCCAGCTCAAGGAGCGCAACAGCGCAAATTAAGAGTGCAGGGCACTGTTCAATAGCGCAAAGCGCATCTTGATCAAATTTATATCAAAGAAAAGAATCTTTTTTAGTTCTCAAGAGGTTCTACCTCAAGTTTCAAGAACCAATGGTTCATCAAAAGGCTGTGCTTTTATATAGATCAAAAGATCTAGAAATGAAATAAATTACTTTAATTTTTGTGATTGGATCTTTTTTCTTTTAATTGAAGATCTTGATCTTGTTCTTAGATCTTTGATCTTTTTAGAAGAAATTCTTCTTTTTTCAAAGATTTACCTTTTTTTCTCTTTGAGTTTTTTCTCAAAAATTTATTTTGGAAGAGCTCTCTATATCTGAGACATGGAGTCTAGGGGCCTTTATATAGGGCCAATTAGTTTGTTAGGTTAGTTACAGAGATCTTTCTCTGATTGATCTGGGGATATTTCCCAACCGTTGGATCTTTGATCCTAAGGCTTCTGTTTTACAGAAGATAATCTTCTTGTTTTAATAACATTAAAAAGATCTTTCTAGAATTTTAATTCTGATTAAATAATTCATTATTTAAGTTTTAGTGCTGGCACAGTTGGCGCAAGTGCACCTGCGCTTGACACGTGTCGCGCAGCGTAAAAAGCAGCGCAACTGCGCTAGCGCTCCTACGCTGACACGTGTCGCGCAGCGCAGAGCGCAGTGCACCTGCGCTAGCGCAACTGCGCTGACACGTTTCGCACAGCGCAGAGCGCAGCATAACTGCGTAAGCGCACTTGCGCTGACACGTGTCGCGCAGCGCAGAGCGCAAGTTATCTGAAACGTTGCTTCCTTTATTTTTAAAGTTTAAATTTTAAAACAGAGTTTTGCTCTGATTGGGGGAAACGGAAGCGTTGCTTCATTTTCCGCCTTGGAATTTGAACAGAGCTTTGCTCTGATTGGGGGAAACTGAAGCGTTTTTTTTTTTTACCGCGATTGCTCTATCATTTCAGCTTTTCTTATCGTGAAGGTCGTGATTGCCCTATCATTTCGGTTTTTATTCGCGGTTGCCCCATCATTTCGGCTTTATTTTCATTTTTATTTTTACTCACTGATTTTTATTGCGAGTTCCCCCATCATTTCGGCTTTTCTTTTTTATTTATTTATTTATTTACACATTCCTTTTTTTTATTTACACATTTTTTTTACATTTCCAGTTTAACGACTTAGAGGTCGATTATTCCCAGTTTAATGACATGGTGGTCAGCTGCTTCCAGTTTAACGACTTAATGGTCATCTGTTTCCAGTTTAAAGACTTAGAGGTCTATCATTCCCAGTTTAGCGACGTGGTGGTCCTCTTTGCTTATCCCAGCCCTTTGAACTTTGATCTTGGCGGAGCTGTGTTGATGACCTAGCTCTGTGGCTTGCCAATACATCCGAGAATTGTGAGGTTTTTCCAAGCTTGTATTGGTCCTCTGCCCAATCTTTGAAAACACAGCAGTCTTCAATGGTATGACTCACCACTCTATGGTATGGGCAGTATACGGGATTGCCGGTCATATTCATTTCATGTGGCCTTTTCGGAATAGGCAATTGCAGACCGTTATTCAAGGCTTCCTCGAATATATTGCGGACCTCATCCCTCCTGAAGGAGTACACCTTCTTCTTTCTCTCCATTAGAGTAGGTGCCCTTACTGATGCTGGTTCTTGAGGCCGATCAGTCTTTGGTTTGCCCTTTTTAGATAGTGGCACATGTCTGGGAGGATTGGGTTCCCGAAAGGCTTCGGTCTCCATTTGTATGGAATCGGCGGTCGTAGCTTGACTGTTCGCCAACATGCCTTTAGGCAGTTCTGTCTCTCCCGTCTTGTATTGCCTTTCGACCCAATCTTTGAAGACGAAGCAATCCTCAATGGTATGAACTATCACTCTATGATAGGGGCAATATTTTGGGTCGTCGGTCATATTCGTTTCTTGCGGTCTCTTTGATTCTGGCAGTTATAGACCGTTTCTTAGGGCATCACTGAATATCTTGTGGACTTTTTCCCTTTTGAAGGAATAGACCTTTTCCAGCTTCTCTTTCAGAGGCGATTCCCTCCCCCCGGCGTATATATCGGAGGGACTGGAGGCTGATTGCGGCCATTTTTCGCGAAGGCGCTCCGCTCTTAGGTTGAAAGGGATATCAGTTGGCTGCCCCCGGGTATCAATCCCTTGCTCATGAACCAAAATTTGATTCTGCTGTAATTACAATCGGGCGACCTGGGTCGCGAGATCTGCCGCGACG
Organism: Agapanthus africanus; assembly: GCA_030015575.1. Classification (NCBI taxonomy): domain Eukaryota; kingdom Viridiplantae; phylum Streptophyta; class Magnoliopsida; order Asparagales; family Amaryllidaceae; genus Agapanthus; species Agapanthus africanus. Next base: position 157,504,615 of record JASDDO010000014.1, on the reverse strand, counting down.
TTTGCCAATTCGTCGACCTTAGATTGTACCTTGGCTAACTTCTCATCCCTGTCCTGAAGCTGCCTCTGAAGCCATCGGAATAATGCTTGTTCTGTAGTTCCGGTTATGACAACCGGGTCATCTTTATTGCCTGAGGTCAATTCCGCAGGAACCACGGGCTCCTCTGGCTTATCGGACTGAGCGGGCTTTTCATCACTTAGATCGAGCCAATGCTGGGTAGTGTCAATCATATCATCACCATGGCTGTGAAGAAGAGGAGGATTCGTTTCTTCATGTCCGACCATGTAGACAGTGCGAACCACGTACCCAGCCATCTCCTCGTCTTTGGCGGGGTAACCCTATTCCTCGAACCTCATGAGGTTCAGCCTAGCAGGATCCCTAGCCCTTTTGTTGGCTCTGTATCTAAGCCGCTTCTGCCTCAGCTTCTCCGCCTTGAGCACTTGGCAGGCTTCTGCTCTTCGGGAAGCCGCCATAGGCTGAGTGATGGGGAGGCTTGAGAAGACACCCAATCGAGCAATTATCAGGGGCGCCGCTGGAGCTTGCCCGAGATGCCTTGTTACTTTACTGGTGTTGATGGCCTTGCCCCCAGCTGGGGCCAAGGAAAGTCGTTCAGACACCGACTTGCATTTTAGTTGGGGCGCCTACGATACCACCATATTTGGCCTCTTGCCTTTCGAGACCGGTTTGTCTGCTTCCGGGGCTCAAGGAGCTGGGATGGCGTTAATTGACACGAACAGGATAGAGCCGAATGGTAGCAGCGGCTCCTCCCATTGCCGCCCGAGACTGGCCGAGAGGGCTGTCCTGGAGTCCATCTTCATCGTGTATGAGATGGGAGTCGTGCTGAGACCTGAGTTCATCATTGGAGACATTGTTGAAAAGTGATTGCTTGAAAACCTGCATGAAAAAGCATTATCTTAGTATAAATATAGACATGTATATTGATTGAGTTCGCATGAACCTTTAACCCGAGATATGGGAGGAGAGATAGGTCCCACCGGGCGTGCCAGAATCTGTAGGGTGTTTTTCGTCACCCCATTGAGATAGGAATAAGCGCGCGCTTGTCAGGCATACTACAGATTCCCCCTGCCTAGGGTAGACCGGGGTTTAATGATTGTGGGGATCCGAATCTCTGGCAGCCGCGGACTAAATTGCCGTTAATTACCCCTCGCCTTTGGAGCAAGGGAACCGCCGATTGACGGGTTAAACTGGTTATGCGAACTCAATATGCAGTGTGTGTGTGATGTGTTTTGAAAGGGGTTTTTGGATATGTCGGGAGCCACGCAGAGTTTTTACGGGGGTCCCGCTACCCGGATAGTGGGCTGGGGGTCAAGGGGGCTAGCAGCCCCCTTGCGGGGTGTGGGGCAGCGCCCCGTTAGAAATTTTTTTCTAACAGGGACAGTGTCGTGGAGTATGTGTGTGTGTACATATGTATACATATGTATATATATATATATGTATATATATAAAAAGAGGGAAAATGCATCCAAAGGATGCGTGGGGCCAGCGCCAGCGCTTTGAGCGCAAGAGCGCTGGCGCACCACGTGTCAGCACGTGGGCGCTCGGGCGCTAGCGCACTGAGCGCTGGCGCGCCACGTGTCAGCACGTGGGCGCTCGGACGCTAGCGCAAAAGCGTTAGCGCACTGAGCGCAAGAGCGCTAGCGTACTGAGCGCAAGAGCGCCATGTGTCAACACGTGGGTGCTCGGGTGCTAGCGCAAGAGCGCTAGCGCACTGAGCGCTGGCGCGCCACGTGTCAGCACGTAGGTGCTCGGGCGCTAGCGCACTGAGCGCAAGAGCGCTAGCGCACTGAGCGCTGGCGCGCCACGTGTCAACACGTGGGCGCTCGAGCGCTAGCAATATGAGCGCAAGCACGCTAGCGCGCCACGTGTCAGCACGTGGACGCTCGAGCGCTAGCGCACTGGCGCACCACGTGTCAGCACGTGGGCGCTCGAGCAGCAAAAAGGGACTTGGTCCCTGCAATGGGAGTTGTACTCCCAGAAAGGAGCACTTATTATTCTGTATATATATATATATATATATATATAGATAGATAGATAGATAGATAGATAGATAGATAGATAGATATATATGAGGAGTTAAACTCCTAAGATGTTTTGAAGCTGATGAAAGGCTTCTCCCCTTGAGCCCTAGTTCTTCCCCAAAGTGGGGTTTCTGGAGATGGGTCTCCTTCTTCCTCCTTTGTTTGGCCGGATCTTGAAGATCAAGAAATGTGAGATTTTAAAAATCTCTTCTTTTTGAGATCTGATGGTAGATCTAAGTTCCCCTTTGTGGGTTTTAGGGTGAAAAACTATTTAGTTTTGAAAAAAGAAGAGTAAAACTCTTGATTTAATTCAAAAGAAAGAAAAAGGTTTGGAACCTTCAGAAAGGGGAAAGAGGCACAAACCCTAGGATTTTTTGAGAGAATGAAAAGATATTTTTTATTCATCATCATTTTTCCTTATATAGGCTTACATATTTACATATAGCCCCTTGGGCTTTGCAAAAATGGCATTTTGCCCATCCCATGGCTCATGTGCCATTTCATTTTTACACATAAGCCATGGGCTTACAAAATATTGGCTTTATGCCCATTTTGCATACATTCATGTATAAAAAATTACATAAAAATTATTTATTACATGATTTTGTTGTTTGCATGGGGAGGCTGGTCGCGGGCTCGACTTGGGCATGGGCCCGCTTGACCTGCGCTTGGGCCCACCTAGCTTGGGGGTTGACCTTGACTTTGACTCGGTCAACCGGGGTAAAAATTTTGACTTCAACATATGTGATCTCACCTGTAGGGCAAAAGTTTCATTCTTTCATAAGTTTGTTTTTTTTTATTTCTTCCCGCGATGCTCTATCATTTCAGCTTTTATATCGCGAAAGTTGCGATTGCCCAATCATTTCGGCTATTTTTCACGGTGCCCAATCATTTCGGCTATTTGTTTTATTTTTACTCGCTGCTTTTTATTGCGAGTTGCCCAATCATTTCGGCTATTTTGCATGCATACATTTTTACTTGCTGATTTTGTTGCAAGTCGCCCCATCATTTCGGCTATTTTGCATGCATGTGTGGCTTGCTGTCTTTTCGCCGTAAGCTTGGGATTAGACACCGATTTCGGCATCAGCACCGCTACAACTGGGATGTTGCCAGGAGCGAATCATCATTTGCCTCTGTCGATATTGAACAAATGTGGCTTAGTAAACAAGGTTAGGATCCTGTCGACTAAGGCTTTTGACTCCATGAGCCGTAAGGGTCTCACAAAGGTATTTCTCCCTACGAGTCGTGAGGATCTCGTAGGTGTGTTTTCTCCTTAGGAATCGTGGGGATTTCTAAATGTATGTTCTCTTATAAGTCGTAAGGATCCTACAAGAGTGCTTTCTCCTTATAAGTCGAGAGGACTTACAAGGGTTGTTCACCGTGTGAACATATCCCCAGTCACGGATGGGACTTGGTTAGGGAAATGTTTATTCGCGCCCATGGATTGTATACAAGGGTCAGTATTGAACCACTTGTAGGGCAATATCGAAGGTTGTGGGGGGTGCTTAAGAACAGGTTCAGGTCTCTGTGACTTAAGACTTTCAAATCTTATGAGCTGTGAGGGTCCCATAAGTAAGTTCTCCTTACGAGTCGTAAGGATCTCGCAAGTGTAATTTCTCCTTAGGAATCGTGAGGATCCCTAAGTGTGTTGCTCCCTTGTGAGTCGTAAGGATCCCACGCGAGTGGTTTCTTTTTACAAGGTCAAGAGGACCCTGTAAGTGTCTTTTAACGAGATTGCGCCCTTTCGGGTTTTCATAAACACTCGCCAGTAGCCCTGCTGTTTTTACTCACGGAGCCCTTTCGGGTTTTCATCCGTGCCCATTTTGCTTGTGGACATACAGTTTTTTTTATTGTCTCTTTTTTTTATTCTTTCTATATAACGAGGTCGCGCCCTTTCGGGTTTTCACAAACACTCGCCGGTAGCCCTGCTGTTTTTACTCACGGAGCCCTTTCGGGTTTTCATCCGTGCCCATTCTGCTTATGGACATACCGTTTTTATTTTATTTTTTTTATTCCTTTCTTTTTTTTGTATCGGCTTTGGGATGTTGCAATCCACCGTAGTTTATCGACATCTCGGTCAACAGCTAGTTTTAGGACATAGTGGTTCGTCATTAGTTTAAGGACGTTTCGATCCGTTGTTGAAGAAGGCCGGCTACTACTTATAGAGTTTGGGCTTAGGAAGATAGTGAGCGGACATAGTCGTCGTCAACTATCATTGACCTAGGCTGTGACTCATTAAGCGTAGTATTTTTTTAGGAAGCGACCGTTTATTGGCCTGAAAGGCCTTTCACCGTGCATATCCATGAGTAGATAGGCCCCACCCTGGTAGACCTTATCTATGATGTACGGGCCTTCATAGTTCAGCTCGAATTTTCCCCGCTTTGCGCGATTGGGGATCATAGGTCTTTTGACCACTAGCACGAGTTTGCCCTGGCGGAATGTCCTCGGCCTGGTCAATCTTTCATATGAGCGCGTCATCTTTGCTTTATAAGCCTCCAGATTTTGTTGCGCTATGAGTCGGGTTTCATCAAGGGCATCAAGCTCCTCAAGCCGAAGGTGAGCATTTTCTTCGTCGGTCAGCTCGTAGTGGACTGCCACTCGTAGAGAGGGTAATTCTATTTCGAGGGGGAGTACTGCTTCTGTACCGAATACCAACGCGTACGGCGTTGTGTTCGTGGCCGTCTTGAACGTAGTTCGATACGCCCAGAGAGCTTCTTGCAGTCTCTCGTGCCAGTCCCTTTTATTTCGGGACACCGTCTTCTTCATGATTTTCGTCAAGGTCTTGTTGAAAGCCTCAGCTAGACCGGTAGCTCGGGGATTATAAACTGAGGAATATCTCCAGTCTATGTTGTGTTGTTGTGCGAAGCGGCTGATCTTGTGGCTTCTGTAGGCTGGCCCGTTATCGGAGATGATCCGTCGTGGAGTTCCAAACCGATAAATGACGTGCGTCTTGAAGAAATGGAGGATATTCTCCGTCTTCACTTCCCTCAGCGGTACTGCTTCTGCCCATTTGGAGAAGTAGTCAGTCGTCGCCAAAATGAATCGATGTCCCCTGGACGATGTTGGTTCGATGGGGCCGATTACGTCAGTCCCTCATATTTCGAACGGCCAGCTGGCCACTGTTGGATGTAGAGGATTTGGGTGCTGATGGATAAAGTCCCCTTGAATCTGGCATGAGTGGCATTGCTTCGCATATTCGAGACAGTCCTGAATCATCGTGGGCCAATAGTATCCCATCCGTTTAATCTTCAACTTCATCTTTGGGCCTGCTTGGTGAGAACCGCAAAGTCTGTCGCCTCTTCAGGTCCCAGACATCTCAACTACAGAGAATCAAACGACCTCTTGTACAGAGTATCATTGACGAAGGCGAAAGACAGAGCTCGTTTCATGAGCTGATGTTTTGAGGACGCATCTTCAGGCATTCGACGGGATTTGAAGTAGTCTATAAAGACTTCTCTCCAATCCTCAGCCTTTTCCTGGTCTTTTATTTGCATAGCCATTTGCTCAGTCACTCCCTTTTCTTCGGATGATTCCGGAGATATTTCTGCTGGGGCAAGCACCCGACGGCTTTGTACCACGATTCTTACGTCATCGAGGTTCTCGTCGGCCAGTTCTTTAGCGAGCTTGGCTAACGCGTCCGCCTTGCTATTTTCTGCACGCGGTATGCTTTCCAGCATATAGGAGGGAATTTGAGTCGGCAGTTGCTGTACTCTCTCGCCATATTTCACCAGTTCGGGTTTGCACGTTTGGTAGTCACCATTTACTTGACTGACGACCAATTGAGAATCTCCATATATGAGGAGGTTTTTAATTCCCATGTCGATGGCGATCTCGAGGCCTGCTATCAAAGCTTCGTATTCGGCTTCATTGTTCGTCCTCGGCTCTGTTAAGGAGAAAGCAAAGCGCATTATCCCTCCTTATGGAGTTACGAAGATGAGGCCTACCCCCGATTTGATTATAAGGATGCTTTGTTTGCGCTTCTTCGTGGAAGACGCTCCATCAAAATAGAGTTCCCGTCGGGTATTACTACCGTCGATCGCATCAAACGCATGTTCGTCTGGCAGCTCGCAATTCAGAGGGGAATCGGCCGGTATCAGATGCTCAGCGAGGAAGTCGGCGATGGCCTGGCATTTCACTGCCTTAAGAGGCTGATAGGTTATCGAAAACTCCATTAAGAGCAAGGCCCATTTAGCGAGTCTCCCTGTCAATATGGCCTTCGACATTAAATATTTAAGGGGGTCCACCTTCGAAATGAGACGGACTTCATGCGCCAACGCATAGTGCCTGAGCTTTGTTATTGCGAAGATCAACGCCAGGCAGTGTTTCTCGATGGGGAATAGTTGCTTTCTGCCTCCAGGAGAACTCGACTTAAGTAATAAAGAGCTCTTTCTTTCCCTTGGTCGTTCTCTTGTGCCCATAATGCGCCTAAGGAACCTTCGAGGGCGGTTGTATAATGAATAAGAGGCTTTCCCTTGACCGGAGCAGCCAACACTGACAGATTCTGCAGGTATTGCTTGATTTCGTCCAGCGCGCTCTGGCATTTGTGATCCCAAACGAAAGGGGTTCCCTTCTTCATCGGGTGACTGTAAGGGCGGCACTTACCTGAGAGGTTGGCTATAAATCGCCGGATGTACGCGAGCTTCCCTTGGAGAGACCGCAATTGCTTGAGACTCCTTGGCGGAGGCATTTCCATGATCGCCTTGATCTTTGACGGATCTATCTCGATACCTCGGTGTCGGACGATGAATCCTAGGAATTTGCCCGAGGAAACTCCGAATGCGCACTTGAGAGGGTTCATCTTCAAGTTGTATTGACGAAGGCGTTGAAATACGGTCATCAGATGCTCTAAATGCTCCTCATATGATTTGCTCTTAACCACGAGGTCGTCGATATAGCATTCGACGATTTCATGTATAAGGTCATCGAAGATCTTTGTCATGGCCCTTTGATAGGTGGCACCGGCATTCTTTAGACCGAAGGGCATCACCTTGTAGCAGAATATACCCAAAGGGATCCGGAAAGCGGTGTGCTTCTGGTCTTCGGGATGCATCTTTATCTGATTATATCCTGATGAGCCGTTCATGAAGGACAAAACCTCGTGAGTGGACGTGTTATCTATCATCAGCTCGGTGACTGGCACTGGGAAATCGTCCTTCGGGCAGGCTTTATTGAGATCCCGAAAGTCTACACATATGCGTAGCGTCCCATTCTTCTTCATCACTGGGACGATGTTGGTGATCCAATCAGGGTACTGAACCTCTTGGATGAAGCCAGAGTCGATCAGCTTCTTGACCTCAGCGTTGATACTCATCTCAAACTCGAGCCGCATTCTTCTCGGTGCTTGTTTGATTGGCTTGACGTCCGGGGATATTGCCAATTTATGCACAGCAATTTCTGGATCTAGTCCTTGCATTTCGGAATAGTTCCATGCGAAGCAATCTTTATGCTGCATAAGCACGTCTTTTAATGAAGCCACCCTTCCTTCAGACAACAGCTCGCTAACGAATGTCGGTCGCGGGTCATTTGCCGTCCCCAACTCAATTTTCTTGAGGTTATCTGCAGTGGTGTGTATTCCATCTTCCAGCTCTTTCGGCGCTGGTGGAAATTATGAGATCACCTCGTCATCGCTGTTTTCGAAGCACCAGGGAAGGTCATCCATATTCTCGAGCTCTTCTTTTGATAGCATTATCATATGACAAGTACGAGCTCGTTTCGAAGACCGATGTGGATCTGGTTCTATTCTCGTAGCTTTGGGTTCATGCTTTTGCGGCGGTGTAACCCTCCAACTGTCGGATAGAGCAAACTTGCCGAGCTGATGCTGATCTTCGACCCAATTCTTGAAGGTGAAGTAATCTTCGAGAGGATGTCCTATTGCTCGGTGATAAGAGCAATAATCTGGGTGAGAGACCTCGCCTGCTTGCTCGGGGTGTTTAGACTTCGGCAGTGTAATCATTTGATGTCTTATAGCGAGGTCAAGTATCTTCTTCGTCTTATCTTGAGGAAAAGAGTACGCTCGACTCATCTTCTTCATAAGGGACAAATCCGGACCACTTGATTCCCGCTCGCGTGACTTCTTGGTCCTGCTTCGTCGTTGCTGAATGCCTTTTCCGCTTTTTGACTTGTTTCTGCCTTGACGCCGGGCCTTTTTTACAATAGGTTGACAGGGAGCGGCATTTTCGTCTTTCGCAGCCTGTTGGAGGAGGCGTTGCGTCCTGGCTTTCTCGTAGATGGCCATTTCGCAATTGTGGTCGTCTCGGACTTTTTGACCAGCTTCCCTTATAAGCTTGTCCATTTGTTCTTCGAACGACGGACTGGGCATTTTTACGTCGGGGACTTTTTCTGGTTCAGGGTTAGCATCTTCCCATTGAGCATCCCCTTCTTCATCAAAGTTATGCACAACATAGCAGTCGCGGAGTAGCTCCCGTTTCTTGGACCGAACATATCCAAGCCCGATTGCTTCCATTCTCCCGTTAGGAAACTTGTGCTGAGTTCCGGGAACGTTCCAGACCCTGTCATAGAATTTGGCTTTTCGAGCGGTCTGTTTGAAGGGTATCCCTTGGCGCTTCAATAGCCTTTTCAAACTTTCAGTGCAATATATAGGCAGACGGATGGGCTGAAGTCTGTCAAGCGTAGGCTCCGCACCGTGCCAGATTTCTTTCTTCACTTTGGTTTCCCCGGAGCGGTAGAATAGAATTGCCTTTTCGCCTTCTCGCCTGGGAAAGACATAGAACGTCCGCAGCTCTTCTACACTGTAGGTATCGAGCGCATCTAGTTCTTTATGATGTTTGGGCGGAACCATGGCGACTTGCAGACTTTGCTCTTCGTCAGCGAATGTTTGTATTGAAGGCCGAACCGAGAATGTAGCATGGATTTCATCTTCCGAGTCACTGCCAAAGATCAACATAGGAGCGGATGGTTCCGACTTGTTGTATTGGGGTGGACCCGAATAAACTATCACTTCCTCTTCTTCAGTATCACTCCCGAAGACTGGAATGGTGGCGATAGCTTTGTTCTCCGGCTTGTGACACCTCTCCGTGTCTTCGAAATCCGGTAAGAAGTATTTTGCATCTTCATATTTGCGGACTTCGTTCACGGAGAATGGGTTCAACTCTCCTGTTACGGTATACTCGAGACCATCTTTAAAATATTTCATACACTGATGCTGTGTAGAAGGGATGATGTTGTACTCGTGTAACCAGGGTCGACCGAGCAAAGCATTATAGCATGTCTTGGCGTCTATGACGTGGAATTTAATGTCCGTGACGAGTAGCCCAAAGCGTAACGTCAGTATCATAGACCCGAGAGTCCGTGATGATTGAGAGTCGAACCCGGAGATGGTGATCTTATCCCGAGCGAGGTGCTGGACGCTCATGCAGATTTCCTTCAATACCCGTACATTGAGGAGATTGACGGAAGACCCATTGTCAACCAAGATTTTGCCTATCTTTATTGTAGGGTGTTTTTCGTCACCCCATTGAGATGGGAATACGCGCACGCTTGTCAAGCGTACTACAGATTCCCCCTGCCTAGGGTAGGCCGGGGTTTAATGATTGTGGGGATCCGAATCTCCGGCAGCCGCGGACTAAGCTGCCGTTAATTACCCCTCGCCTTTTGAGCGAGAGAACCTCCGATTGACGGGTTAAACTGGTCATGCGAACTCAATGTGCAGTGTACGTGTGTTGTGTCTTGAAAGGGGGTTTGGATATATCGGGAGCCACGCAGAGTTTTTACGGGGGTCCCGCTACCCGGATAGCGGGCTGGGGGTCAAGAGGGCTAGTAGCCCCCTTGCGGGGTGCGGGGCAGCGTCCCGTTAAAAATTTTTTCTAACAGGGAGAGTGTCGTGGAGCACGTGTGTGTGCAAATATGTATACATATGTATATGTATATGTATGTACATAAAAAGAGGGGGAAAAGGCATCCAAGGGATGCGTGGGGCCAACGCCTTGAGCGCTGTGCGCTTAGGTGTTGTGCGCTCAGGCGCAAGCGCGCCACGTGTCTGCACGTGGGCGTTTTACGCTCGAGCGCAGTGCGCGTGAGCGCAAGCGCGCCACGTGTCGGCACGTGGGCGCTTTGCGCTCGAGCGCAGTGCGCGTGAGCGCAAGCGCGCCACGTGTCGGCACGTGGGCGCTTTGCGCTCGAGCGCAGTGCGCGTGAGCGCAAGCGCGCCACGTGTCGGCACGTGGGCGCTTTGCGCTCGAGCGCAGTGCGCCTAAGCGCAGCGCACCACATGTCGGCACGTGGGTGCTTTGCGCTCGAGCGCAGTGCGCCTGAGCGCAAGCGTGCGACGTGTCGGCACGTGGGCGCTTTGCGCTCGAGCGCAGTGCGCCTGAGCGCAAGCGCGCCATGTGTCGGCATATGGGCGCTTTGCGCTCGAGCGCAGTGCGCCTGAGCGCATGCGCGCCACGTGTCAGCACGTGGGCGTTTTGCACTCGAGCGCTGGACGCTGGCGAGACAAAGGGGCTTTTAGTCCCAGAACCAGAAGTTATGCTTCAGAAAAGAAATATTTATTATATATATATATATATATATAAATATATGGAGTTCAACTCCTAAAATGTTTTGGTTGATGAAAGGCGTTCTTCCTCTTCCTCCTCTGTTGGCTGGATCTTGATGATCAAGAGATGTGAGATCTAAAAATCTCTCCTTTCTGAGATCCAATGGTAGATCCAAGTTCCCCTTTGTGGGTTTTGTGGTGGAAGACTTCTTAATTTTTGAAAAGAAAGAGTAAAACTCTTGATTTAATTCAAAAGAAATGAGAAGGTTTAGAACCTTGGAGAAGGAGCAGGAAGCACAAAAGATCTCAGATCTAAAATTTTTGTGGAGAGAATGAAAAGTTTTTTTTTTATTCATCATCATGTTGCCTTATATAGGCTTACATATTTACATATAGCCCCTTGGGCTTTGCAAAAATGGCATTTTGCCTATCCCATGGCTCATGTGCCTTTTCATTTTGCACATAAGCCATGGGCTTACAAAATATTGGCTTTATGCCCATTTTGTTTACATTCATGCATAAAAAATTACATAAAAATTATTTATGACATGATTTCGTTGTTGGCATGGGAAGGCTGGCCGCGGGCTCGACTTGGGCATGGGCCCGCTTGACCTGGGCTTGGGCCCACCTAGCTTGGGGGTTGACCTTGACTTTGACTCGGTCAACAGGGGTGTAGATTTTTACCCCAAAAAATTGCCCCCCATCAATAAATGCACACCGCACATGTGGGTCGTGTGCATGAAATTGATGGATCTTCTTTCACGTGGAGGCGACTTGCTTTGGTTCCCACTTTTTAGGATGCACTGCCCTTTTTACGACGTGGACGGTCAACGCTTGACGCGTCTCCGAGACGGAGTGTCCGTGGTAGACGTTTCCCTGGCCCGGAGTGATCTGGTTCCTGCTTTGTAGGAAGCCTGCACTGTCCTTTTTACGACCTGGACGGTCGACGCTCTGATCCGGAGCGATTTGGGTTCCCAATTTGCGGGAGCCTGCACTGCCCTTTTCGCGACATAGACGGTCGACGCTCTGTTACGAAGCGATTTGGGTTCCCAATTTGCGGGAGCCTACACTGCCCTTTTTGCGACATAGACGGTCGACGCTCTGATCCGGAGCGATTTGGGTTCCCAATTTGCGGGAGCCTGCACTGCCCTTTTTGCGACATAGACGGTCGACGCTCTGTTACGAAGCGATTTGGGTTCCCAGTTTGCGGGAGCCTGCACGGCCCTTTTTGCGACATAGACGGTCGACGCTCTGATCCGGAGCGATTTGGGTTCCCAATTTGCGGGAGCCTGCACTGCCCTTTTTGCGACATAGACGGTCGACGCTCTGATACGAAGCGATTTGGGTTCCCAATTTGCAGGAGCCTGCACTGCCCTTTTCGCGACATAGACAGTCGACGCTCTAATCCGGAGCGATTTGGGTTCCCAATTTGCGGGAGCCTGCACTGCCCTTTTTGCGACATAGACGGTCGACGCTCTGATCCGGAGCGATTTGAGTTCCCAATTTGCGAGAGCCTGCATTGCCCTTTTTGCGACATAGACGGTCGACGCTCTGATCCGGAGCGATTTGGGTTCCCAATTTGCGGGAGCCTGCACTGCCCTTTTTGCGACATAGACGGTCGACGCTCTGATCCGGAGCGATTTGGGTTCCCAATTTGCTGGAGCCTGCACTGCCCTTTTTGCGACATAGACGGTCGACGCTCTGATCCGGAGCGATTTGGGTTCCCAATTTGCGGGAGCCTGCACTGCCCTTTTTGCGACATAGACGGTCAACGCTCTGATCCGGAGCGATTTAGGTTCCCAATTTGCGGGAGCCTGCACTGCCCTTTTTGCGACATAGACGGTCGACGCTCTGATCCGGAGCGATTTGGGTTCCCAATTTGCGGGAGCCTGCACTGCCCTTTTTGCGACATAGACGGTCGACGCTCTGTTACGAAGCGATTTGGGTTCCCAGTTTGCGGGAGCCTGCACTGCCCTTTTTGCGACATAGACGGTCGACGCTCTGTTACGGAGCGATTTGGGTTCCCAATTTGCGGGAGCCTGCACTGCTCTTTTTGCGACATAGACGGTCAACGCTCTGATCCGGAGCGATTTGGGTTCCCAATTTGCTGGAGCCTGCACTGCCCTTTTTGCGACATAGACGGTCGACGCTCTGATCCGGAGCGATTTGGGTTCCCAATTTGCGGAAGCCTGCATTGCCCTTTTTGCGACATAGAAGGTCGACGCTCTGTTACGAAGCGATTTGGGTTCCCAGTTTGCGGGAGCCTGCACTGCCCTTTTTGCGACATAGACGGTCGACGCTCTGTTACGGAGCGATTTGGGTTCCCAATTTGCGGGAGCCTGCACTGCCCTTTTTGCAACATAGACGGTCGACGCTCTGATCCGGAGCGATTTGGGTTCCCAATTTGCGGGAGCCTGCACTGCCCTTTTTGCGACATAGACGGTCGACGCTCTGTTACGAAGCGATTTGGGTTCCCAATTTGCGGGAGCCTGCACTGCCCTTTTTGCGACATAGACGGTCGACGTTCTGTTACGAAGTGATTTGGTAGACGTGCCCCCGGCATGGAGTGTCGCTGGTCGACGTTTCTCCGAGGCGAAGTGTCGCTGTTTGACGCAAAGGTCGATGTTGGAATTGGTTGGTTTGATTTGTTTGATTTGAGTTGACATCAGCATCGCTACACTGGAATATAGTACCAGGAGCGAATCATCATTTGTCATGAGAGGATTTGGGGATTGGGTTTTTTTTGTTTGGCATCTGCATTGCTGCACTGAAATAATGCCAGGAGCAATTCATCATTTGCCCTAGGAGGATTTGGGAATCGGTGGCTTAGGAGACAGGTTTAGATCCCTATCACCTAAGACTTTTCAATTTTATAGGCCGTAAGGGTCCCATAAAAGCATTTTCTCCCTACGAGTCGAAAGGATCTCGTAGGTGTATTTTCTCCTTGGGAGTCGTGGGGACTCCCCAGTGTATTGCACCTTTGTGAGTCGTAAGGATCTCACGCGGGAATTTTTCTCCTCACAAAGTCGAGAGGACTTTGTGAGTGCATTTTATCTCTTTTTTTTTACGAGTTTGCGCCCTTTCGGGTTTTCACAAACTCGCCAGCAGTCCTGCTGTTTTTACTCACGGAGCCCTTTCGGGTTTTCATCCGTGCCCATTTTGCTTGTGGACATACCATTTTATTTATTTTATGTTATTTTTCTTTTTTTTTTCATTTTTCATTTTCTTTTTTTTTGGGACTTTGAATGTGGTCTCACCAGTAGGACTTGGGAGAGGTTGGGATCGTTTTACGCCCGTGGATTGTATACGGTTTTGCAGGATGTATGATCCAGACCGTAGGGCCGGAAAAATTTCAGGACCTTATTGGCGTCTGCATCGCTGCACTGGAATATAGCACCAGGAGCGACTCATCATTCGCCATTGGGGTATGGGATTTGGAATTTGGTTGGCGTCTGCATCGCTGCACTAGAATATGGTACCAGGAGCGACTCATCATTCGCCACTTGGGGGTTGGGGAGCGATGGCTTAGGAGACAGGTTTAGATCCCTGTCACCTAAGACTTTTCAATTTTATGGACCGTGAGGGTCCCATAAAAGCATTTTCTCCCTACGAGTCGTAAGGATCCCGCAGGTGTATGTTCTCCTTAGGAGTCGTGAGGACTCCTAAGTGTGTTTTTTTTTTCCGTGAGTCGTAAAGATCCCACGAAGGTTTGTTCTCCTCATGTATCGTGAGGACATATGAGTGGATTTCTCTCGTTCCCAGTTTAACAACGCAGTGGTCATCTGTTTCCAGTTTAACAACTTAGAGGTCATCTGTTTCCAGTTTAACGACGTAGTGGTCATCTGTTTCCAGTTTAAAGACTTAGAGGTCTGTTGTTTCCAGTTTAAAGACTTAGAGGTCATCTGTTTCCAGTTTTAAAGACGTGGAGGTCATCTGTTTCCAGTTTAACGACTTAGCGGTCATCTGCTTCTAGTTTTAAAGACGTGGAGGTCTATTGGATTGATTTGGAATTTTAGGATAGGGGCCGGCATCAGCGTTGTTAACACTGAAGCACATGGGCCAGGACACATGAGTGGGTCTTCCCAATGGAGCATAATTCCAAAGGCGGAGGCCAACCGCGTAACTGGTGGTTGCGGTGGGGCATGGGTATGCTGGGGATTATTTGAGCCTGTGGATTGTATACGGCAGTCAATTTGGGGACTAGCCGTAGGGCTTTTGAATTTTGGGAAACTGGATTTTGTTTGGCCTCTGCATTGCTGCACTGGAATAATACCAGGAGCAACTCATCATCCGCCCTTGTTTTGTTTTCTTGTTTTTTTTTTTGTTTTTGTTTTACCGCGATTGCTCTATCATTTCAGCTTTTATTATCGCGAAAATCGCGATGGCCCTATCATTTTGGCTTTTATTCGCGGTTGCCCAATCATTTCGGCTTTATTTTCATCTTTATTTTACTTGCTGATTTTTATTGCGAGTTGCCCAATCATTTCGGCTTTCCATTTTTTCTTTTATTTACACATTTTTTATTTACACATGTATATATATATATTTTTTTACATTCCCAGTTTAACGACTTAGAGGTCGACTGTTCCCAGTTTAATGACGTGGTGGTCGACTGTTTCCCAGTTTAACGACATGATGGTCCTCTTTGCTTATCCCAGCTCCTTGAACATTGATCTTGGCGGAGCTGTGTTGATGACCTAGCTCTGTGGCTTGCCGATACATCCGAGGATTGTGAGGTTTTTCCAAGCTTATATTGGTCCTCCGCCCAATCTTTGAAAACACAGCAGTCTTCAATGGTATGGCTCAGCACTCTATGGTATGGGCAGTATATGAGACTGCCAGTCATATTCATTTCATGTGGCCTCTTCGGGATAAGCAGTTGCAGGCCATTGTTCAGGGCTTCCTCGAATATATCGCGGACCTCATCCCTCCTAAAGGAGTACACCTTCTTCCTTCTCTCCATCAGAGTAGGTGCCCTCACTGACGCCGGTCCCTGAGGCCGATCAATCTTTGGTTCGCCCTGCACATGTCTGGGAGGGTTAGGTTCCCGAAAGGCTTCGGTCTCCATTTGCATGAAATCGGCGGTCGTAGCTTGACTGTTTGCTAACACGCCTTTAGACAGTTCTATCTCTCCCGTCTTGTATTGCCTTTCGACCCAATCTTTGAAGACGAAGCAGTCCTCAATGGAATGACCTATCACCCTGTGATAGGGGCAATATTTTGGGTCGTCGGTCATATTCTCTTCTTGCGGTCTCTTTGATTCTGGCAGTTGTAGACCGTTTCTTAGGGCGTCCCTGAATATCTTGTGGACCTTTTCCCTCTTGAAGGAATAGACCTTTTCCAGCTTCTCTTTGAGAGGCGATTCCCCCCCCGGCGTATGTATCGGAGGGACTGGAGGCTGATTGCGGCCGTTTTTCGCGAAGGCGCTCCGCTTTTAGGTTGAAAGGGATATCAGTTGGCTGCTCCCGGGTACCAATCCCTGGCTCATGAGCCAAAATTTGATTCTACTGTAATTGCAATCGGGCGACTTGGGTCGCGAGATCTGCCACGATGTTTGCCAGCTCGTCGACTTTGGAATAGACCTCGGCCATCTTCTCATCTCTGTCCTGAAATTGCCTTTGAAGCCATTGGAATAATGCTTGTTCTGTAGTTCCGGCTATGACAACCGGGTAATCTTTATTGCCTGAGCTCCATTCCGTAGGAACCACGGGCTCCACTGGCTTATCGGCCTGAGCGGGCTCTTCATCATTTAGATCGAGCCGATGCTGGGTGGCGTCAATCGTATTATCACCATGGCTGTGAAGAAGAGGAGGGTTCGTTTCTTCATGTCCGGCCATGTAGACAGTGTGGATAATACATTCAGCCATTCTTTCATCACTGGCAGCTGGTTTCGCGGAGCGGTCTGGGCTTTGGAAATTCATAAATTTTAACATGGCCAGAGCCCTAGCCCTTTTGTTGGCTCTATATCTGAGCCGCTTCTGCCTCAGCTTCTCTGCCTTAAGCGCTTGGCAGGCTTCTGCTCTTCGAGAAGCCCCCATAGGCCGAGTGATGGGGATGCTTGAGAAGACATCTGCCCGCGTGTCCGTCGAAGGTATCGCCTGGGCTTGCCCACGACGTCTGGCAACTTCTTTTGTTCTGATGGCTTTGCCCCCAGTTGGGGCCATGGAAAGCCGTCCAGACACCGATTTGCGTTTGGGTTGGGGCGCCCTTGAGATCACCACATTTGGTCTCCTGCCTTTCGAGACCGGTTTGTCTGCCACCGGGGCTTGAGGAGCTGGGATGGCGCCAACTGGCATGAACATAATAGAGCCGAATGGTAGCAGCGGCTCTTCCCATTGTCGCCCGAGACTGGCCGGAAGGACCGTCCTAGAGTCTATCCTCATCGTGTAGGAGACGGGAGCTGAGTTCATCATCGAAGACATCGTCGGAAGGTGATTGCTTGAAATCTGCATGAAAAAGCATTATTTTTAGTATAAATACAGGTATGTATATTGATTGAGTTCGCATGAACGCTTAACCCGAAATATGGGAGGAGAGATTGGTCCCACCGGGCGTGCCAGAATCTGTAGGGTGTTTTTTGTCACCCCATTGAGATGGGAATACGCGCATGCTTGTCAGGCGTACTACAGATTCCCCCTGCCTAGGGTAGGCCGGGGTTTAATGATTGTGGGGATCTGAATCTCCGGCAGCCGCGGACTAAGCTGCCGTTAATTACCTCTCGCCTTTGGAGCGAGGGAACCTCCGATTGACGGGTTAAACTGGTCATGCGAACTCAATGTGCAGTGTACGTGTGTTGTGTCTTGAAAGGGGGTTTGGATATATCAGGAGCCACGCAGAGTTTTTACGGGGGTCCCGCTACCCGGATAGCGGGCTAGGGGTCAAGGGGGCTAGCAGCCCCCTTGCGGGGTGCGGGGCAGCTCCCCGTTAGAAATTTTTTTTTCTAACAGGGACAGTGTCGTGGAGCACGTGTGTGTGCAAATATGTATACATATGTAAATGTATATGTATGTACATAAAAAGAGGGGGGAAAGGCATCCAAGGGATGCGTGAGGCCAGCGCCTTGAGCGTTGTGCGCTTAGGTGCTGTGCGCTCAGGCACAAGCGTGCCACGTGTCAGCACGTGGGCGTTTTACGCTGGAGCGCAGTGCGCTTGAGCGCAAGTGCGCCACGTGTTGGCACGTGGGCGCTTTGCGCTCGAGCGCAGTGCGCCTGAGAGCAAGCACGCCACGTGTCGGCACGTGGGCGCTTTGCGCTCGAGCGCAGTGCGCCTGAGCGCAGCACGCCACGTGTCGGCACGTGGGCGCTTTGCGCTCGAGCGCAGTGCGCCTGAGCGCAAGCGCGCCACGTGTCGGCACGTGGGCGTTTTGCGCTCGAGCGCTAGGCACTGGCGAGACAAAGGGGCTTTTAGTCCCAGAACCAGAAGCTATGCTTCAGAAAGGAAATATTTATTATATATATATATATATATATCTATGTAAATATATGGAGTTCAACTCCTAAAATGTTTTGGTTGATGAAAGGCGTTCTTCCTCTTCCTCCTCTGTTGGCTGGATCTTGATGATCAAGAGATGTGAGATCTAAAAATCTCTCCTTTCTGAGATCCAATGGTAGATCCAAGTTCCCCTTTGTGGGTTTTGTGGTGAAAGACTTCTTAGTTTTTGAAAAGAAAGAGTAAAACTCTTGATTTAATTCAAAAGAAATGAGAAGGTTTAGAACCTTGGAGAAGGAGCAGGAGGCACAAAAGATCTCAGATCTAAAATTTTGTGGAGAGAATGAAAAGTTGTTTTTTTTTATTCATCATCATGTTGCCTTATATAGGCTTACATATTTACATATAGCCCCTTGGGCTTTGCAAAAATGGCATTTTGCCTATCCCATGGCTCATGTGCCTTTTCATTTTGCACATAAGCCATGGGCTTACAAAATATTAGCTTTATGCCCATTTTATTTACATTCATGCATAAAAAATTACATAAAAATTATTTATGACATGATTTCGTTGTTGGCATAGGAAGGCTGGCCGCGGGCTCGACTTGGGTATGGGCCCGCTTGACCTGGGCTTGGGCCCACCTAGCTTGGGGGATTGACCTTGACTTTGACTCGGTCAACCGGGGTGTAAATTTTTACCCCAACATTTATATCGTGGCAGTACCCTGAGACATAGAGGGGACGATTGTGTTCGCACGTCCCAAGGAGGAGGTCTTCGTCGCCGAAGGTGATATCGGCTGTGTGTACTTTTTCCAGCTCGTCCTTCATCTTTTCTTCGGCGAGAAAAGCTTGGAATTGCTCTGGCTCTTGTAGAACTTTGATCAATGAATCTCTTGCTTCTTTTGATAGTAAGAGGGCATCGAGAACACTGAGTTGCGAGGGTAACTTTCTCAAGTGTGCCAGAACGTTGTAATCCACCTTACTCTTTTTTGGCGGGTCCTTGGCAGTCAGCTCTTTCATGACTTGGTCGTCCAGGGCGATATCCTCGGAGACCTTTTCTTTTCCCTTATCTTTTTTACTCGTGGATCCGAGATTCTTTTCCGGAAGCGTGCGATTGCACAGCTGGATGTTTTCACAGGCCTTCGGTTCTTCTTCTTCCCCCAATGCGGATTCCTTAAAGAGGGGGTCAAGAGCCATTTCCTCGTCAGAGTCGCTTCCGAAGGTGAAAATTTGCGATCCCCTGGTATTGACCATGCGACAGTCACCGGTATCTCTTTTATGCTCCTCAGTCGCACTTCTTTGCTCTTGCCGAGTTTTGCGTTTTATTCGCTTAAAATGTTGCCGGTGAGCGACATATCCCTGCCACCATCTTTTAAAAGCAATGCACTCCTCGGTGGGGTGCGAAATCTTTCGATGATAAGAGCAGTAGCTAGAATGCATTTCTGCTTTGCCGGCAGTGTTTCCTTCAGAGGGTGGTAGCTTCATCCCCATTGATATGGCTTTAGCAAACCTTTTTCTCGTCTTGAATTTGTTTTTATCCACAACGGATGTCTTTTGATTTGACGGGGGTGTCTCAACTCTTTCGTCTAGTCGCCGGCGCTTGGCCCTTTCAAATATGACCGTCTCGCGTTCCCGATCAGCTTTACTCTTCAAAAGAGCTTCGTTGAGGAATGCATCAATTATTTCATCTGATGGCCGCAGAAGTTCCGGTTTAGGATCTGCCCCCAGCTTCTCAGTGCAAGGAGTTTTCTCATCTTCTGTAAATGAGTGGGAGATCATATGACAACTTGATACGTAACCCTCAGATTCATCCGACGAGCTTTCTCCATCATCTTCCTCCTGAAAGACGTGGCTGAGGAACTCTTGGAGCGTGATGGGAGTCCGTGCCTTCTGATTATACTCCTCCAGCGCGTCAATCTGTTTCTGTAAGTCCGTGCGCTTGTCGCCAGGCTTCATGGGCTTTTTGGATCTCTTCTTCTTCTTCTTTGAAGACTTTGACGGCTGGGTGTGAGTGCTTGGGCCATCACCATCGATCTTTGGAGTTGGGCGCGGTTTTAGCATCCCTTCGATGATCTGGGGTTCTAGCGGGTTCTTCCACCTGATCACCGAGCATGTCTGGTGATCATTCAGCATCCTTTTGGTTTTGGCTGATAGCACGACCTCCCACGAAGCTTCTTCAACAAGGGAGCACGTTGCCCCGGGCATATTCACCTTTTTAGGGGTATGAGGTTGCGGCGGGTTCACCCTCCATTTTTCGGATAATGCAAACTTGCCTTGTTGGTATTGGTCTTCAATCCAGTTTTTGAAGACGTAGCAATCTTCGATCGGATGACCCAATACTCGGTGATAGGGGCAGTAATTGGGATTATTGACGTCGTTTGGCTGCAACGGACATTTTGAATCTGGCAGATTGATGAGTCTGTTGCGCACTGCCAGCTCGAAAAGTCTTCTCATTTTATCTTGAGGAAATGAGTAAGGACGTCCTAGCATCTCCTCGAGGGATAGGCGCGGACACATATTGTTTTGACGGACAGTCGGCTTCAAGTTGCTCGGCTGTTGTTGAGCATTGGCGACAACGATCGCTTTTCCTTTCCCCTTTTTCATTTCGAGAGTCCGGTTTTGGAGGAGATGGTCTATGGCCCATCTGGTCCATTTGGGCTAATTTGTCAATCAAGGCCTGGAACCTGGTTGGTTTAAAGAACATCATGAACTGTGAAATAGTTGCATGAGGATCTAGGGTACCTACGAACATGCCCACCGCTGGCGCTTCTTCGATGCGTTGTGCGCATTTTGACCACAAGTTCCGCCATCGGATTGCATATTGAACCCAAGTTTCGCCCGGCTTTACTCTTGCATTGATCAAAGCTGTTATTGGAGTACGCTCGCTGGCGCTTGCGAAACGCTGGGTAAACAACAACTCCATTTCAGCGAAAGTTTTGACGGAGTCGTTCGGAAGCTCGGAGTACCATTCAAACGCCGTCTCCGACAAACTGCCGACGAATTGGCGAAGCAGGAGCTTATCATCGCCGCCGGTGTTGCCACAAAGAGCCCTGAACTGGGCAACATGTTGATGGGGATTGCCTGTCCCCTTGTAGACATGGAATTTTAGGATCGTGTAGCCCGTCGGGTATTTGATCTGATCATACCAGCTCGGATATGGTCGCCCCGTTTTGACAACTTGACCAGCCGCTTCATTTGCCTGGTGGACTCGTATTTGCTGAGCAATGTAGTCATTCAGGGCAGCTTTGGAAATTGTCTCCTCCTTAGCTGTTGAAAGAGCCGGCGGTGGATTTGACGTTTCTCCTCTGTCATCTTCAAGGATAATCGGAGGATCTTCGTGTAGCGTCTTGAAAAGTCGTTTTGGTGTTTTCCTGAAATTCGGTGAAAATTCGGTATTTTTCCGAAAACCGTCTTTCTCGATATTTTGCAGTTTAGGGCTAATTATACCTAAAATGGATAGGTAATTGCTTGTTTTTAGTAGCTAATGAGTTATTTATAAAATTTTGGTCATTTAAAAATTTTTCCCTATTTTTCAATTTTTTAATATTATTTTAAGCCGGTAAGAAAATACATTAAATAAGCGATAAATACAAATTTTTCCGGGCTAATTTTAATCTCTAAAATTATGATAATTATATTCTAGTGATAACATGAATTTTTAGCAATTTATTTTGATTTTTAACAAATTTTTGTGTTATGAAACGAATTTATTGAATTTTGGGCTAAAACTTGCAATTTTTGAGTTGTAGGGGGCCTTTTTGCATAAAATTTCTTTTGTAAAATCCCTCTCTCTTTTTCCTCAGCCCTAGGACAGCCCCACCTTGTGTGAGACCAGAAATTTCTGGCCTCATTTTCTTTGGTTGCTTTCTTAAGTTGTTTTATGGTTTAGTGTTAATTTAGTGTAGTTTAATCTAGTTTTCTTAGATTTTGTTTGAAAATTCTAACTAGGGTTTGAAAGCCATAATAGTTAATTAAGTTATTGTATAGTTAATCTAGTTGTTAATGACTAATCTATATAGTTACCTTGTTGATATAGCTTTCAATTTTGCTAAATTAGTTAATTTTAGAAGGGTGGAATTGTTGTTTTGGAATTTCAAGAGAGGGTTTATGTTGGTATTGGTATTTGAAGCTTGATTAGTGAGTGGATTAAGTTTTAGAAAGCATTATTTAAGTGATTAAACCTAATTTGCTATCTAGTGTTTTGCTAACCTTAATCTAAGTGGTTAATTTGCTTATTAGGCTAAAATATAGTGTTAAATTAAGGTTTTCATATATAGTTTGGTTTATGTTTGCTAAGTACAAAAATCAAGAGAAGGTTTTGTTATGTAAATTAGGTTTTTAAGCTTAGTTAATGGTTTAGAAATTGTGTATTGGCTAGCTATTTGGTTAGTTTGGATGTTGGTGTTGGGTGGTGTTGACTTTGTCGCTAAATTGTCGATGTTTGCATCAAATTGCAATTTCTGCTTACTAGATTTTTATAAAAGTTATGTGATGAATTAATTGTGGCATCTCGATGATTGTGTTGGCTTGTCCTACGACTTTTAGGATGCGTGAGTGCGGTTTTTGGGTAGTCGGGTTTTAGTTTTGCCGGGTGACCTAAATCGGCGTTTTTTGGCAGTTTTTGCGATTTTCGCGTGTGTTCCGCGCACTTTGTGCACGTTGTACCTAGCTAGCGAACTTTAGTAGTTTCATTGGGGTTTGCGTCGTTCTTGATACGTAACCTTATATTTGGTATTGATATAAATTCCAGGTTCGGTCGCGGAGACGTCAGACGCGGCGCGAAAGGGAAAGGCGGTGATCGGACACAGCTAGCCAGGAATCCCTGTGAGTAGATTTAACATCTACGGGGGACGATCGTTTGGATGGCGCAAGTCGCCCGATAGATTTAGTAAACTGGAAAATAGTAAATTGGATAATCACTTGTGACATTAGAATAATAATAATGGCATGATAATTGCTGCAATTAGATCAATAGGTTATACCCATATACGCAAACTCAATTGTAGGACACATGCACCATTACCAGGTTTTTATATGCAGCACGAGCACTATTCATGTTTACACACACACCCTGGTAATTGCCATGCCACCACACTAGATAACATTTAAATTTAAAACTTTTACTAATTGATACTTAAACTGGTGCTATTGCCTTTAATTCCTTAAATGAAACCGTAGAATTGCTATTCATGTGCATGTACTTCATCATATTAATTGTTCATGCTTAATCCATTAATCACACATCGCAACTTGATTATTGATATCATATGCATTCATTATCACTGATATATGCATTTATGAGGATTTCTTGAGATTTTATGATATTGCTGGATTTCGGGGGAAAGCCGCAAAATTTCCAAACTTATGATATTTTTTAAAACATGTAAATTGCGGTTTTCTAGTGATGTAAGTGTCGTCCACCATGAGTTTGCTGTGGCTTTGGAAATCCGTGTCGAGGAGTGGAGGAACCGGCACGGGTACATGGTGGGCCCGGTAAGGTACCCCGGGGCAAGAGGAATGTGGTGATGACGTTGAGCCTGGCAGGGGACGGATTACCTACCGGTGACTGTTTGGGACGGCGGATATCCAGAGGATACCGACCGTGGCCGCTAGATGATGAGATATTGATATTTGAGATGGGTCAGCCGGACGGCTGAGGCCAGAGATACATTTATGAGATTTGAGACAGCTTTTGGGTGTCGTTGCTGGACACCGATTTTCGTCGATTCATTGACATTATGCTGGCATTCTAAAAGAGTTTCAAAAACAAAAAGAGATAAAATATTTCTTATATATACCTATTGAGACCTCAGATTTTCATGTTGCATGCATATTAGTACACTGATGTTATATACACACCTGCTAGTGCATCCAGTCATACCTGTATTTTAGATGCTAGGATGCTTGTGTGCATGCATACGATAGCCTTTGTAGATGTTATTTATTACTCACGAGTTGGCAACTCACCCCCGTTGTGCCACAGTCTTTTGCAGGTCCGCTCCGTCAGTTCAGTAGCGGCGGGCGCACTTGTCTTTTGCCTCTTTTGCCTGAGCTCGAGATTTGCTCATAGGTGGGTTATGTTATTTTTTTTTTTGTACCACCTTGTATATTCTTGTATATTCTCGTATCTAGTGTACTCCATCTACTGTTCTACCAGATTATTGTATATTGACCTAGAGATGAGACTGTGAGGTTTGTGGATTTTATGCTGTATTTTGGGGGTCGAGCTCACTTGAGCCGACATGCTACTTTTTCATGCTTCCTTATGCTTTATTATGCTTGTTGTCATTTACATTGCGTGGGATTTGTGACCGCCGTATGGCGAAGAGCTAGCTCCCGCTTGGGGATGCCCTATTTTGTGGATTCATGTATATATTTTGTTGTACCCATTTTTGGGGGCCAGTATTTACAAAGGAAACTCTGCCGAAATTTTCGGAAAAATTAGTATTGTTTTTAAAAGGGGTTTTATATGACTTATTTGATAAGCTTGCTTTCAAATGTTTGGGTTTTCTTCACTCTTTTGCTTAATTGGTTTTGTTTTCTGGGCTTTGGCTTACTTATTTTACGGACGCCTTTAGACGTTTCGTAAACTTAAGTGCCAGTCACGTTCCGTACCCTGCGGGTCGTGACAAAGTTGGTATCAAAGCGATAGGTTTTACCTTTGTGAGTGTAGGATGACCCTTGGTAGATGGAGTAAGTGACTTAAGCAGGGTAACGTAGCGTGCGTATGTCCGCGGCATACTTACGATACGGTACTCCGCCTAAGTGACTTTAGGATATACTTGCTTGGAAATTTCCTTCTTCAATTCCGTGTATCCTATGATCCTATTGCACTGTTCTTACTATCCGTTTTCCTGTAACAGCCACGATGCCGCCGAAGGCTACGAGGGCACAGAGGGCTGCCGCCAGAGACGAGATTCGAGCTGGCTCGTCCGAGACTAGGACTGAGCAGGGTGGTATGCCTACGCCACAGGGACAGACCGATCCACCTTCCCCAGGCCGTATGGATAGGCTCGAGACGGGTATGGAGGAGTTGCGACAGATGATGGGAGGCATGCAGGAGCTGCGTCAGATGGTAGGATCCCTAGTTGCAGCCAGTCGTACACCGAGGCAGGATGACGTACCTACTACATCACAGACGACCATGATACCTGCTCCTACTACTACCATTGTGTCCATTCCGGTTTCACTACAGGACTTCGTGAGGCTGAGACCTCCAGTATTCACCGGCACCGAGGCAGCGGAGGACCCACAGACGTTCCTTGACAGTTTAGCCAGGATCTGCCGTTCTCTGAGATGTTCGGATGATCGATGGGTAGAGCTTGCGAGTTTCCGACTAGAGGGTCTCGCGCAGACATGGTGGGAGTCAGTCTTGAGAGGTCGAGCTGCAGATCTACCGCCTATGACTTGGGCCGAGTTTACAGCGGTCTTTCTAGCCCGTTTCCTTACAGAGAGCGTTCGTGACGCCAGAGCTCGCAGTTTCGAGGCCTTAGTCAAGACACCTGGGATGACGGTGTCTGAGTATGATATCCAGTTTACACAGTTATCCCGATATGCTCAGTATTTGGTGGATACCGAGGAGAAGATGGTGAAGAGGTTCGTACAGGGACTTGATGCCCAGCTATACCTTGCCATTGGCGCCCAGCACTACGACACTTATTCAGCGGCTAGGGATACGGCATTACGGATGGAGGCACGCATATCACAGACTCCGGCCGTTTCTGGGCCGAAGAGGATGCGCACCGATGTACCGCCTCAGAGGCAGCGCGCCAGATTTTTTCCGAGAGATAGGCCTGGCAGAGGATTTGGACGGGGACAGTTATATGGTTCTTATTCCCAGGGGCAGCAGCCGTCGCCAGGATGTTTTGGGTGCGGGAGTTTGCACCATCTTGTCAGAGACTGCCCGGTGAGACGACAGGGAGCAGCAACAGTTCCGCACGTGACCCTACCACCATCACCACCCCCTCCTCAGAGAGCCCTACTTCCTACCCCAGGCGATGCTCCACGCCAGTTAGGTGCACCGAGAGGCCGAGGACGTGGCGGTCCTGTTCAGAGAGGACGAGGAGGCAGAGGCCGAGGTCGAGGTCAGCCCGCTATCGGTGGAGGACAGGCCCGAGTTTTTGCTTTGACACCGCAGGATGCGCAGGCATCCAATGCCGTCGTGACAGGTACCTTGCCAGTTTGTTCTTTCGACGCACGGGTATTATTCGACCCAGGTTCTACACATTCGTACGTCTCTACACACTTTGCACCGATGTTGGGCCGTGAGTCGTCGTCGTTAGATCAGCCGCTTGTTGTTGTTACTCCGGTAGGTGAGTCGTTTGTCGCTCGGTTTGTATTTCGTTTGTGTTCCGTTCGTATCGGGGAGAGGGATTCATCAGTTGATTTGATACTCCTCGATACGTTGGACTTTGATGTGCTTCTGGGCATGGATTGGCTAGCCACTTGTTATGCTTCGGTGGACTGCCGTGAGAAGGCAGTCAGATTTAGCTTTCCGGGAGAGCCAGTCCTTGTTATTCGGGGAGACCGCAGTGTCACCCTTCCCAGCTTAATTTCTTCTCTTCGCGCTGGTCAGCTCTTGCGGAAGGGATGTCAGGGATTCTTAGCGTTTGTTTGTGATACTCGAGCTGCAGAGGTTCCGTTGGACCGGGTCCCGATAGTTTGTGAGTTCCCTGATGTTTTCCCTGATGAGCTACCTGGGCTACCGCCTGAGCGCGATGTTGAGTTCTGCATTGATTTGATTCCCGGTTCGGGGCCTATTTCTATACCACCGTATCGGATGGCCCCGGCAGAGCTTCGAGAGCTGAAGGATCAGTTGCAGGATTTGTTGGATAAGGGGCTTATTCGACCGAGTGTTTCTCCGTGGGGTGCTCCGGTCCTGTTTGTCAAGAAGAAGGATGGAAGTTTGCGCTTATGTATCGACTACCGCCAGCTGAACAAAGTTACCGTTCGGAACAGATATCCGTTGCCGCGCATTGATGATTTGTTCGACCAGCTTCAGGGTGCGGGGTATTTTTCGAGGATCGACTTGCGATCAGGATACCATCAGCTGCGAGTTCGACAGGAGGATATACCGAGGACAGCTTTCCGTACACGCTATGGCCACTACGAGTTTTTGGTGATGTCGTTCGGACTCACCAACGCCCCAGCAGCATTCATGGATTTGATGAACCGTACATTCAGGCCGTATCTTGACTTGTTCATCATCGTGTTTATCGACGATATCTTGGTGTACTCCCGGAGCAGAGAGGAGCACGAGCAGCACTTGCGGATTACGTTACAGACTCTGAGGGAGCACCAGCTGTTCGCGAAGTTCTCCAAGTGTGCTTTCTGGCTGGACAGCGTCGGATTCTTGGGTCACGTGGTTACGAGAGACGGCATTTGTGTGGACCCGAAGAAGATTGAGGCTGTTCAGCAGTGGCCCCGACCTACATCAGTGACTGAGATCCGTAGTTTTCTAGGCTTGGCGGGCTACTACAGGCGTTTTGTTCAGGACTTCTCCCGTATAGCTGCACCGTTGACCGGTTTGACCCGGAAGGGAGTTCCTTTCATCTGGACGGAGGAGTGCGAGCGCAGTTTTCAGCAGCTGCGGACATGTTTGACTACGGCGCCGGTATTATCTTTACCTTCGGGATCAGGCGGATTTGTTGTCTACTGTGATGCTTCGCGAGTGGGATTAGGATGCGTTTTGATGCAGCATGGCCGGGTGATCGCTTATGCTTCTCGGCAGTTGAAGAAGCATGAACAGAACTACCCCACTCATGATTTGGAGATGGCTGCAGTGGTCTTTGCACTGAAGATTTGGCGACATTACCTATACGGCGAGTCGTGTCAGATATTCACCGATCACAAGAGCTTAAAGTACATATTTCAGCAGCGAGACCTGAACCTCAGGCAGCGTCGTTGGATGGAGTTGGTGAAAGACTACGACTGCGAGATCTTATATCATCCCGGCAAGGCAAATGTGGTGGCAGATGCGTTGAGTAGGAGGCCCGGGGGTAGTCTATCCTTTTTGCGCGCAGTGCAGAGGCAGTCGTCAGCAGATTGGCAGATGTTATGCGGCAGCCGAGTGGAGTTCGAGTTCACTCAGACAGGGGGACAGCTCGCGCATGTTCGTGCACGCCCACAGTTGCTTGACCGTATATATGAGGCACAGCGCAGTGACGACCGTTGCTCAGAGATCATGGCACAGATGGGACAGGGCAGATTTTCCGAGTTCGTGGTTGACGATCAGGGGATTTTACGATATGGATCTAGACTGTGCGTACCAGATACTGATGGATTACGGCGCGACATTCTCGAGGAGGCACACCGATCAGTGTATAGTGTCCACCCCGGTTCCACCAAGATGTACCATGATATGAGAGAGACCTACTGGTGGGACGGGATGAAGAGGGACATTGCGGAGTTCGTTTCGAGATGCCTGACTTGTCAGCAAGTCAAGGCCGAGCACCAGAGACCCGCAGGAGAGCTACAGCCGTTACCCATTCCGAAGTGGAAATGGGAGCAGATTTCGATGGACTTCGTTGTGGGTCTACCCAGGACCAGTCGAGGGTACGACTCTATCTGGGTGATCGTGGATAGATTGACGAAAGCGGCTCACTTCCTTCCAGTGAAGACGACTTTCAGCTTCGCTCAGTATGCTCAGCTCTATATTGACGAGATCGTGCGACTACATGGCGTACCGACTTGTATCGTGTCAGATCGAGGCACTCAGTTCACCAGCCGACTTTGGCAGAGACTTCAGGAGGCTTTGGGCACTCGATTGATCTTCAGCACAGCGTTTCATCCGCAGACCGACGGACAGTCAGAGCGGACCATTCAGACTCTCGAGGACATGCTCAGAGCGTGCGTTTTAGACTTTGGTGGTAGCTGGGATCGTCATTTACCTCTAGTGGAGTTCTCCTACAACAACAGCTTCCAGGATACTATTCAGATGGCACCTTTCGAGGCATTGTATGGGAGGAGATGCAGATCGCCCGTTTGTTGGACAGAGCTCAGCGAGAGCAGTATTTTGGGGCCGCAGATTGTTGAGGAGACGACAGAGAAGATACAGTTGATCCGAGACCGGATGAGAGCGGCTCAGAGCAGGCAGAAATCGTATGCAGACAGGCGCCGTCGCAGATTAGAGTTCGCAGTTGGCGACCATGTTTTTCTGAAGGTCTCACCGATGAAGGGCGTGATGCGTTTTGGGCGAAAGGGGAAGCTTTGCCCTAGATTCGTAGGTCCCTTCGAGATCCTCGAGCGTGTTGGCGCTGTTGCATATCGTTTGTCTCTTCCTCCCAGCTTTCCCGATGTTCACCCCGTCTTCCATGTTTCGATGCTCCGCAAGTACCTTCACGACCCTTCGCATGCGATTCAGCACCCGACAGTCCAGCTAGAGCGCGACCTTTCTTTTGCAGAGCAGCCGGTGGCCATCTTGGATCGGCAGGTGAAGAAGTTGAGGTCGACGGTTATACCAACCGTCAAGGTCCTTTGGCGTAGCCCAAGCAGCGAGGAGGTTACCTGGGAGACCGAGGGCGAGATGAGGAAGAAGTATCCCCATCTCTTTGAAGGTGCGCGTAGCTATATTTTTTAAATTCGGGGACCGAATTTCTTTAAGGGGGGAGGATTGTAGCGTCTTGAAAAGTCGTTTTGGTGTTTTCCTGAAATTCGGTGAAAATTCGGTATTTTTCCGAAAACCGTCTTTCTCGATATTTTGCAGTTTAGGGCTAATTATACCTAAAATGGATAGGTAATTGCTTGTTTTTAGTAGCTAATGAGTTATTTATAAAATTTTGGTCATTTAAAAATTTTTCCCTATTTTTCAATTTTTTAATATTATTTTAAGCCGGTAAGAAAATACATTA
Source organism: Agapanthus africanus (assembly GCA_030015575.1). NCBI lineage: Eukaryota > Viridiplantae > Streptophyta > Magnoliopsida > Asparagales > Amaryllidaceae > Agapanthus > Agapanthus africanus. The sequence continues at coordinate 157,474,806 of JASDDO010000014.1, read as the reverse complement.
AATAAGCGATAAATACAAATTTTTCCGGGCTAATTTTAATCTCTAAAATTATGATAATTATATTCTAGTGATAACATGAATTTTTAGCAATTTATTTTGATTTTTAACAAATTTTTGTGTTATGAAACGAATTTATTGAATTTTGGGCTAAAACTTGCAATTTTTGAGTTGTAGGGGGCCTTTTTGCATAAAATTTCTTTTGTAAAATCCCTCTCTCTTTTTCCTCAGCCCTAGGACAGCCCCACCTTGTGTGAGACCAGAAATTTCTGGCCTCATTTTCTTTGGTTGCTTTCTTAAGTTGTTTTATGGTTTAGTGTTAATTTAGTGTAGTTTAATCTAGTTTTCTTAGATTTTGTTTGAAAATTCTAACTAGGGTTTGAAAGCCATAATAGTTAATTAAGTTATTGTATAGTTAATCTAGTTGTTAATGACTAATCTATATAGTTACCTTGTTGATATAGCTTTCAATTTTGCTAAATTAGTTAATTTTAGAAGGGTGGAATTGTTGTTTTGGAATTTCAAGAGAGGGTTTATGTTGGTATTGGTATTTGAAGCTTGATTAGTGAGTGGATTAAGTTTTAGAAAGCATTATTTAAGTGATTAAACCTAATTTGCTATCTAGTGTTTTGCTAACCTTAATCTAAGTGGTTAATTTGCTTATTAGGCTAAAATATAGTGTTAAATTAAGGTTTTCATATATAGTTTGGTTTATGTTTGCTAAGTACAAAAATCAAGAGAAGGTTTTGTTATGTAAATTAGGTTTTTAAGCTTAGTTAATGGTTTAGAAATTGTGTATTGGCTAGCTATTTGGTTAGTTTGGATGTTGGTGTTGGGTGGTGTTGACTTTGTCGCTAAATTGTCGATGTTTGCATCAAATTGCAATTTCTGCTTACTAGATTTTTATAAAAGTTATGTGATGAATTAATTGTGGCATCTCGATGATTGTGTTGGCTTGTCCTACGACTTTTAGGATGCGTGAGTGCGGTTTTTGGGTAGTCGGGTTTTAGTTTTGCCGGGTGACCTAAATCGGCGTTTTTTGGCAGTTTTTGCGATTTTCGCGTGTGTTCCGCGCACTTTGTGCACGTTGTACCTAGCTAGCGAACTTTAGTAGTTTCATTGGGGTTTGCGTCGTTCTTGATACGTAACCTTATATTTGGTATTGATATAAATTCCAGGTTCGGTCGCGGAGACGTCAGACGCGGCGCGAAAGGGAAAGGCGGTGATCGGACACAGCTAGCCAGGAATCCCTGTGAGTAGATTTAACATCTACGGGGGACGATCGTTTGGATGGCGCAAGTCGCCCGATAGATTTAGTAAACTGGAAAATAGTAAATTGGATAATCACTTGTGACATTAGAATAATAATAATGGCATGATAATTGCTGCAATTAGATCAATAGGTTATACCCATATACGCAAACTCAATTGTAGGACACATGCACCATTACCAGGTTTTTATATGCAGCACGAGCACTATTCATGTTTACACACACACCCTGGTAATTGCCATGCCACCACACTAGATAACATTTAAATTTAAAACTTTTACTAATTGATACTTAAACTGGTGCTATTGCCTTTAATTCCTTAAATGAAACCGTAGAATTGCTATTCATGTGCATGTACTTCATCATATTAATTGTTCATGCTTAATCCATTAATCACACATCGCAACTTGATTATTGATATCATATGCATTCATTATCACTGATATATGCATTTATGAGGATTTCTTGAGATTTTATGATATTGCTGGATTTCGGGGGAAAGCCGCAAAATTTCCAAACTTATGATATTTTTTAAAACATGTAAATTGCGGTTTTCTAGTGATGTAAGTGTCGTCCACCATGAGTTTGCTGTGGCTTTGGAAATCCGTGTCGAGGAGTGGAGGAACCGGCACGGGTACATGGTGGGCCCGGTAAGGTACCCCGGGGCAAGAGGAATGTGGTGATGACGTTGAGCCTGGCAGGGGACGGATTACCTACCGGTGACTGTTTGGGACGGCGGATATCCAGAGGATACCGACCGTGGCCGCTAGATGATGAGATATTGATATTTGAGATGGGTCAGCCGGACGGCTGAGGCCAGAGATACATTTATGAGATTTGAGACAGCTTTTGGGTGTCGTTGCTGGACACCGATTTTCGTCAATTCATTGACATTATGCTGGCATTCTAAAAGAGTTTCAAAAACAAAAAGAGATAAAATATTTCTTATATATACCTATTGAGACCTCAGATTTTCATGTTGCATGCATATTAGTACACTGATGTTATATACACACCTGCTAGTGCATCCAGTCATACCTGTATTTTAGATGCTAGGATGCTTGTGTGCATGCATACGATAGCCTTTGTAGATGTTATTTATTACTCACGAGTTGGCAACTCACCCCCGTTGTGCCACAGTCTTTTGCAGGTCCGCTCCGTCAGTTCAGTAGCGGCGGGCGCACTTGTCTTTTGCCTCTTTTGCCTGAGCTCGAGATTTGCTCATAGGTGGGTTATGTTATTTTTTTTTTTGTACCACCTTGTATATTCTTGTATATTCTCGTATCTAGTGTACTCCATCTACTGTTCTACCAGATTATTGTATATTGACCTAGAGATGAGACTGTGAGGTTTGTGGATTTTATGCTGTATTTTGGGGGTCGAGCTCACTTGAGCCGACATGCTACTTTTTCATGCTTCCTTATGCTTTATTATGCTTGTTGTCATTTACATTGCGTGGGATTTGTGACCGCCGTATGGCGAAGAGCTAGCTCCCGCTTGGGGATGCCCTATTTTGTGGATTCATGTATATATTTTGTTGTACCCATTTTTGGGGGCCAGTATTTACAAAGGAAACTCTGCCGAAATTTTCGGAAAAATTAGTATTGTTTTTAAAAGGGGTTTTATATGACTTATTTGATAAGCTTGCTTTCAAATGTTTGGGTTTTCTTCACTCTTTTGCTTAATTGGTTTTGTTTTCTGGGCTTTGGCTTACTTATTTTACGGACGCCTTTAGACGTTTCGTAAACTTAAGTGCCAGTCACGTTCCGTACCCTGCGGGTCGTGACACTTCGGCTGGGGGATCCTGCTGGATCATCATACCCACCAAGTCCTGGAACAGAAGGGCCATTCGTTTCATATTGCTGCTTGTTCCGCAGCCTCTTTGTCCTTCTTTTCCAGTATTCTTCGAAGGAATTCGGCATCGGTTTCTTGCTCCTGGCGTTGATCCGAGGATGCTTCTGGGCTTTCCTTTGGCCCGGTGAGTGCGGCCATCGCAGTCATCATTTCTTAGAGCTTCTGCTGCCGCTCTTGAGCTTTAGTCACCGATCGCGTAAGCGGTCTATGATTTGTGGATATACGGCTATCCTCTTTCCCGGACGCCATGTAGACGGTATGTACCACCATGCCCCCAGACTTAGGGCGTTTGGGTTCAGTGCCTTTGACTTTTGTCGCCAGCACAGGGATCTTCTCCGGCCTTCTTTTCTCAGGAGCGGTCGAAGTTGAGGGAGCAGTCGAGGTGGGCACCCAGACAGCTTTTCGTGGCTTAGCAGGATGGCTGACTTCCTTTTGGACCTTCAGTTTCTTGTGCTGGCGGGAGAAATTTGGATCGATCACCGAGTCTCGGGCCTGCCGCCAGATTTTATAGATTTTGGAGGATAGCCATTGAGGGGATTGGGACTGTTCTGGCTTTACTTCTACAGCCTTTTCCAGCGGAGGGGGAGACCTCTTCAGTACAGCGGTAGGAGAATTCCAACACACTTTATTTAGCAGTTCAAAGCTGTTCCCAGTTGGAACAGCAGCATGAATTTCCACCGTTGGAGCTGGTGGAGTTAGCCCAGAGAGGGAGTTGCCCCCAGCCTTCCTTATCCGGCGCCAGTGGCGACGTCGGGCATGACGAGTTGTTGGGATTGGTTCAGCGACGGCTTTGTCTTGCCCCTCGTTCAGGTGAGGGGTTGTAGCTGGTGCCAGCCTAGTAAAGACTGATGCCTTTTGAGTAGCCGGAGCGGGAGTAGGAGTTGGGACGGTCAGTCTTGTGAAGACCGACCTCTAAGCGGGAGAAGCCGCCTTGACTACTTCATTTGGCTACTCTCTTTTGAATAACCTTCTTTGGGACCGCAAGCTTCATTGTGGGCCCGCAGGAGTTTTTGCCTACTCTGAAGAAGACCGAGGCATTGGTGTTGGGCGACCCGTTGAGAGGGGCTGCAGCAGCTGTAAGTCGATCGAAGACCGACTTCTTAGGACCTTCCGGTACGGTCACTGGGGCCGTGAAGCTCATTGGCGGGTGCATGGTCCCGAAAAATAGTCCAGTAGTATCCTGGGTGATTTGTTCCACCGGCATCGTGAACAGTGATGCCGCCTGAGGTCCATAGGGTATGCCTCCAGGTGAGGCGGAGCGTCGGTTGCAGTTGCAGTTGGAGCAGTTCGAGCAGTTGAACGCCGTTGCTGTTTGCCTTCTGCGCCAAGCAAGAGACCAACTCTTAGTAACTTGAAACCCAAGGGCAACCATTAACAAACCGCGATTCGTTCGCGAATACGACACACGAAGTATGGAGTGGAAAGAGGAAAAGGTCCCACCGGGCGTGCTAGAATCTGTTCCCCTCCGAATCACGCAGACGCGATAAACGTCTTGCCTGAAATTCGGGGCAGATGCTAATTGGTGCTATCCGTCCACCTCTCCGAAGATGCCAAGTTTATTTATGGCACCATGTATCGAAGGTTTAAACGGATGCGGCCGATGTAGCAGATTTCGTCAGATTCCCCCCCGTCTGAGGGGTTTTTGATTGTGGGGACGCTCTTCACTGCAGGCGCAAGCCCCTGCAGTTAATTACACTACCGCATCGCGGTAACAACTTTCTCCTTCTCCATATGGTCAGTTCGTGTCGTGGGTGTTTGTTTTGTTTGTGGTTGCCCGTGGATTGTATACGGAGACTAATTTATGTTGTCGCCCATAGGGCGTGGATTAGTTCAAATCCGTATCTTCTTAGATTTAGGTTTGGGGGTTTGGTTTAAGGATACGTTAGCCTCATTTGAGACTAAGATCAACTTAAACGTTTGTTAAGGATGTGTTAGTCTAATTCCTAGACTAAGATCAACTTAACAGGATCGTTTAGATCCAACAAAAGAGCATTTAGACTCTATTGTTTAGTTTACGGACATTTCGATCGATTTCCAGTTTAAGGACATGGTGGTTCAACATTCCCATTTTGAGGACGAATATTAGTTTAATGATATTTCGGTCCAACATTCCCATTTTGGGGACGAATATTAGTTTAAAGACATTTCGGTCCAACATTCCCATTTTGGGGACGAATATTAGTTTAAAGACATTTCGGTCCATGAGTTTAAGGACCCCACAGTCCGTAGCAATGTATGGTTGTCGGGACCCGTCACCTCTCTGACGACGTTGAAGGATTACAACGACAAATATCAGAGGTGTTCAGAGATGTACCCTTGACCGGGTGTAAATTGATTTGGGAGAGCAGTTGCGCTCAATTCAATTTAATTTGAGGACTTATGGCCAGAATTGGGTTAAGTCCATCTGAAAATGTTTAACATTTTGTTCATGATTGGCCTATTTAGGCCTTTGCTTGGGCTATGCCCTTTTTAAATAATGCACAGCATTGGGCTTTTTAATTAAATGCACAGCATTTAGATTAGGCCTGTTAGGCCTTTTAATTGGGCTCTGCCCCTTTTTTAATAATGCATAGCATTTTTTTTGGTCTGTTAGACCTTTTAATTGGGCTCTGACCCTTTTTAATAATGTAGAGCATTTAATGGTCTGACAGTGCGCCACGTGGCCTGTCAGGCGCTCTGCGCCAATTAAAGAGCGCAAGGCGCCAGCGCATGTGGAGGTGACACGTGTCACGCTCTGGTGAGTGCAAGTCTGTTAGCGCAGTGCGCTGCGCCAGTGCGCTGCTGACACGTGGCGCGCTCTGGTGCAGTGCGCCAATCCAAGAGCGCAGTGCTCTGTTTTTAAAAGCGCAAGGCGCAGATTGACACGTGGCGCTCTCTGGTGACTTGCGCCAGCCCAACGAGCGTAACAACACAAATTAAGAGTGCAAGGCACTGTTCAATAGCGCAGAGCGCATCTTGATCAAATTTAGATCAAAGAAAAGAATCTTTTTTAGTCCTCAAGAGGTTCTACCTCAAGTTTCAAGAACCAATAGTTCATCAAAAGGCTGTGCCTTTATATAGATCAAAAGATCTACAAATGAAGTAAATTACTTCTTTAATTTTTGTGATTGGATCTTTTTGATTTTAATTGAAGATCTTGATCTTGTTCTTAGATCTTTGATCTTTTTAGAAGAAATTCTTCTTTTTTCAAAGGTTTACCTTTTTTTCTCTTTGAGTTTTTTCTCAAAGTTTTTTTTGGAGGAGCTCTCTATATCTGAGACTTGGAGTTTAGGGGCCTTTATATTGGGCCAATTAGTTTGTCAGGTTAGTTACAGAGATGTTTCTCTGATTGATCTGGGGATATTTCCCAACCGTTGGATCTTTGATCCTAAGGCTTCTGTTTTACAGAAGATAATCTTCTTGTTTTAATAAAATTAAAAAGATCTTTCTAGAATTTTAATTCTGATTAAATAATTCATTATTTAAGTTTTAGTGCTGACACAGTTGGCGCAAGTGCACCTGCACTTGACACGTGTCGCGCAGCGCAGAGCGCAGCGCAACTGCACTAGCGCACCTGCGCTGACACGTGTCGCACAGCGCAGAGCGCAGCGCAACTGCATTGACACGTATCGCGCAGCGCAGAGCGCAGGTTATCTGAAGCGTTGCTTTCTTTATTTTTAAAGTTTAAAATTTAAAATAGAGCCTTGCTCTGATTGGGGGAAACGGAAGCGTTGCTTCATTTCCCGCCTTGGAATTTGAACAGAGTTTTGCTCTGATTGGGGGAAACAATAACAATCTCATATCAGGGGCCCGGCAAAGGTATCAATCACCTCAAATCGACTCGCATCCGTATACCGACATATCGATCAAGTCATCATATCATCTCGTATATCCATTCCTCACATTAATTCATCTTTATATATACAATCTAACTTTACTATAAGCATACGTATCTAATCTAACATCTACACACGAACCATACGATCAGTTTTTAAAAGACGCCAATCGTAGTTTTGAAAGTAGGGGCTACAGTGTTTTTAAGGAAAAGATATCGTTTGAAAATCCGTAACGTCTCTCAAGGTATCTGTTTAAGAGATGCATACGATTCTTCAGTTTGGAAATAGATATGGTTCGGATGACACATTTATGTCGGCTATCTAGTCTTATAGCATTCAATCCGACAATATCCTCGAACATCATCCTCAAATCTCGTCATCACGTATTGATCATATCATATCACTATAATCTCCTATCACAATTCTATTTACAACTACTTATCTATATCTAGTAATTTGCATCCATAAACATCAATTCGGGACATCTTTCCTATCATACCATATCACCTAAACCCTAAGTTATAACTTTAAGCCATGGTATCTCTTATCTCCTACTATTCTCTAACCATTTTCATAAGTTTCTAACACGGTTACCCTAACCGTACTCTATATATCGGTTTCCATCAAAGTTTGCGGGGGTGCTATACGCCATCCACCCGACTTTCCCCGTAGATATAGATCTACTCACCTTATTCCTTGCTTGCCGAAGTCGATGACGCCACGCTCCGTCATCTCGGAATCCATGCGAAGGTACCTACAATACACAGTCGCACTCGCTATTAGAATCGAATCCGGAAAACCAATACGGCACACGGATCGCCTATAGGTTAGAACCTATAGCCCACGCATGCAAAACCAACCAATCATCCTTTGTTGTTGATGTACAAATATCCAACAACCAAATACAAATCCAAATATCACAACCTAGCATTCAAAATACGGAAAACATAACCAAAAATCACACCAATGTGCTCCCAGATTTTGACTCAGGCCAATTGAAGCAAAACCAGCAAGTATAGGGTGTTGTATGAGGGGTATGTGAGCTACTGGACCAACCGAGACACCTACACCCACTATGAGGCCGGCCATATTGCTCTAAAATCTGGCGAGCTCAGCCCAATATGCTCTGTTTGGGTTCGTGCTTGCAGGGTGGTTTCCTATTGGTCTAACTAGGTCCCTGGTATTGTTTGTTTTTCTCAAAAACTCCCCGGATCAACCCAGATTCCTTGTAGGCTCACAATTTAACACAAAACCATCATGAATGAATTCCTAAATCCGTATTTTGGTTTCTATACTCAAACCCAGGTCTCGTAACAGCCACTAGAGTTCACCAAATCCACACTTTTACCCAAACCCTCTCTAGGGATTTCTAACTTCAAAAATCCACCACTAAACAACTTCTAAACTAAACTAAAATACAAGAAAACTCAAACTAAACTAAATGGGAGAAGCTATACCTCATTTGGGCAACTCAAGAAAAACCCTAGCTTCCCAAAGTCATCAAAATCCAACTTTGCTTGGTCCATTGTGTAAAGGATGAAAAGGTGATCATTTTTTTGTGAAAAGGGTATAGGGTTTTGACAAGGTTTTTGAGATGGATCTTGGGATAGAGGTGGAGGGAAATGAGTGGAAGAAGATGAAGAAGCAAAAATAATGGGGGAAATTAAGTAGACATGGCTGCCCCCCCCCCTCTCTCTCCTCCTTTTATTCTCATCCACTCTCTCATCTATTTACCCTTTTACCCTTTTCCTTTTATTTTTAAAACCAAATCACATAATACCCCAAAAACAACACAAGAAAATAACATGTAACCAAAATGCAATATGACATGGTGCACTAGCCATAGAAAACTGTAGAAACACGGATTTGGCATAACTGCGATTAGCAGTGCACTAATCGGGTTTTTTAATCCAAACTGCATATAATTAAATATAAAAATGCCAAATCCAATAAATATAATTTTAAATGAATAAATCATTTTAATCTCCATTTATTTCACAAATAATGGTATATATTTATACCCTTTTTCGAAAACCCCAATTTCGCAAATCGGGCAGTTTTCGGGAAATATATTACTTTAATATTAAATTCCAAAAATAATATTTTATATTTTCTGAAATATTACACCACCATTCTTGGCAGGTGTTTATGGCGTGTTTCATGTATCTCAACTCCGCATGTACGTTCGAGATAAGACGCGCATCCTTGATCACTCGGAATTGACAGTGAGAGAAGATTTGATTTATAAAGAGCAACTGATGGCGATTGTGGATTGACGAGAAAAAGTTTTCAAGAATAGGGTGATCTCTCTAGTGTTAATTTCGTGGGGAAATCATTCGCATGGAGAATCTACTTGAGAACGTGAGAACGAGATTCGACAAAAGTTTCATCATCTATTTCCTTAGATCCTTATCTTCTTATCTTTTCCTGTTTCATGAATTTCGAGATTAAAATTCTTTTGTAGTTGGGTATAATGTAACACTCTAGTACTGTTATACGAAATTAATTGGTATTTTAAGCCTTACTTTATAATTCTTTTATTTTATCTACTGGATCGCGAATGATTCGAATAGTAGGAGTTGTTATCGGACCCGACCCGCAAGTTTAGAACCCAATATGATGCAAGATTATATCTAATATTTACCAGTACAGTGTATCTATGTGAATCTAGTATAATACCTATATTATATTTTTGTATCTTTATATATCATATATCTAGATCATCATATATCTTTTAGTAGTCATAAGTTAAGGATAAGTTATATTTTGTTAACTGTCATCATATGGTTGTCACCCCATATCTTATTTTACTTTTATGTTTTACGTTTAAATCTCAAAATATCTAATATCAAATATTTACTAAATCTAGATATATTTTTAGAATCCTTTTAAATATTAAATTAAGAGTATAATTTATTTAAAATATATTCTTGCATTATGGTTGAGAAGTTTACGTATGTGAATTATTTTTCAAAATATATTTTTGATGAGATTTTGGTGGAGATTGGTTGTAAATTGATATTATCTATATATATTAAAAATAATATATATTTATAACCTAATTTAAACTATACTATATATTTTTATGTTAAACACAAAACTTCTCTTTCTCTGTCTCTCTCTCCACATAACATATCTCTCTCCCTCCTCTAACTAAATCTCTCCCTCATCAATATTCTTTCTTTCTTCGTTCTTCAAGCCCACACTCATTCTCTCCAACGTAACTCCAGCCACATCCTAGAACCTTAATCGAGCCATCAAAACTTGGTGTTGATTTGTAAAGCGCCGTGTTGCTTCCGTTCATCGCGTTTGTTTCGAGGCAAGTTTACAACTTGCTACTGTAGGGTGTTTTTCGTCACCCCATTGAGATGGGAATACGCGTGCGCTTTTCAGGCGTACTACAGATTCCCCCTGTCTGGGGTAAGCCGGGGTTTATTGATTGTGGGGATCCGAATCTCCGGCAGCCGCGGACTAAACTGCCGTTAATTACCCCTCGCCTTTGGGGCGAGAGAACCTCCGATTAACGGGTTAAACTGGTAATGCGAACTCAATGTGCGGTGTGCGTGTGTTGTGTTTTGAAAGGAGGTTCTGGATATATCGGGAGCCACGCAGAGTTTTTACGGGGGTCCCGCTACCCGGATAGCGGGCTGGGGGTCAAGGGGGCTAGCAGCCCCCTTACGGTGCGGGGCAGCGTCCCGTTAGAAATTTTTTTCTAACAGGGACAGTGTTGTGGAGCACGTGTGTGTGCAAATATGTATACATATGTATATATATATGTATGTACATAAAAAGAGGGGGGAAAGACATCCAAAGGATGCGTGGGGGCCAGCGCCTTGAGCGCTGTGCGCTTAGGTGCTGTGCGCTTAGGCGCAAGCGCACCCCGTGTCGGCACGTGGGCGCTTTGCGCATGAGCGCTGGGCGCTCGAGCGCAAGCATGCCACGTGTCGGCACGTGAGCGCTTTGCGGTTGAGCGTAAGGCGCTGGGGCGCAAACGCGCCACGTGTCGGCACGTGAGCGCTTTGCGGTTGAGCGCAAGGCGCTGGGGCGCAAGCGCGCCACGTGTCGGCACGTGGGCGCTTTGCGCTCGGCCCCAATGTGGTTGAGCGCAAGCGCGCCACGTGGGCGCTTTGCACTCGGGCACAGAGCGCTGGAGCGCAAACGCGCCACGTGTTGGCACGTGGGCGCTTTGCGCTCAAGCGCAGTGCGTTTGAGCGCAAGCGTGCCACGTGTCGGCACGTGGGCGCTTTGCGCTCGAGCGCAGGGCACTGGAGCGCAAACGCGCCACATGTCGGCACGTGGGCGCTTTGTGCTCGAGCGTTAGCGCGCCACGTGTCGGCTCGTGGGCGCTTTGCGCTCGAGCGCTAGCGTGCCACATGTCGGCACGTGGGTGCTCGGAGCTTGAGCGCTTGGACGCCGGCGAGGAAAAAAGGGGCTTTTAGTCCCTGAACCAGAAGCTATGCTTCAGAAAGGAAATATTTATTATATATATATATGTATGGAGTTAAACTCCTAGGATGTTTTGAAGATGATGAAGGGGGTTCTTCTTCTTCCTCCTGTTGTTTGGCCGGATCTTGAAGATCAAGAGATATGAGATTTTAAAAATCTCTTATTTTTGAGATCTGATGGTAGATCCAAGTTCCCCTTTGTGGGTTTTGTGGTGAAAAAACTATTTAGTTTTGAAAAAAGGAGAGTAAAACCCTTGATTTAATTCAAAAGAAAGAAGAAGGGTTGAGACCTTCAGAAAGGGGAAAGAGGCACAAACTCTAGGTTTTTTTGAGAGAATGAAAAAGTGTTCTTTGTTTTATTCATCATCATTTTGCCTTATATAGGCTTACATATTTACATATAGCCCCTTGGGCTTTGCAAAAATGGCATTTTGCCTATCCCATGGATCATGTACCATTTCATTTTTGCACATAAGCCATGGGCTTACAAAATATTGGTTTTATGCCCATTTTGCATACATTCATGCATAAAAAATTACATAAAAATTATTTATTACATGATTTTGTTGTTGGCATGGGAAGGCTGGCCGCGAGCTCGACTTGGGCATGGGCCCGCTTGACCGGGGCTTGGGCCCACCTAGCTTGGGGGTTGACCTTGACTTTGACTCGGTCAACCGGGGTGCAAATTTTTACCCCAACAGCTACATGCTATACTTTACGTAATTTACTTATATGTTGCCGTACTATTATTATTATTATTATTATCATACAATTATATCTATATAATTCGTATATTATTAATTAGTTTATCATCTGCATTTTATAACGTTATGCAAAATACAGTTTGAAAATATTATAGTTTACACATGAAACGTCGTCGCCAAGTGGAAACGATAAATCTGAAATTTACTGTATGCCTTATCTTATAAAATTCATTATAAATCATAAAAAAATCATTATCACATGTTCTTTAGTTTGTTATGAAGCTAATTCAGAATACTATAACCCTGTGAAATATTCACTTGCAAAATAAATTTTTTAAATAATGTAAACTGTAAATGAAAATACCTCTGAATTGCTGTCCAAGAAAATTCCAACAGCAAACTTTTAATTTTGAACATTCATAACTTTTTGTAGGAACAACCTGAGATATTTTAATTTATAAAAATGAAAACCTTATTTAATTAGCTTTGTTTTGATATATGACACGTCCCTTTTGGAGGACGTTTGCTATTTTTAAGCTATTTTACAAATCAGGATGACGCTGAATTTCTGAACGAAACTTCCTTGTATATGGTTGATCAATACCACTTTTATAGTTATTAATAGGATTGAATATGTTATCTCTGTTAATGCTATTATTTTGGTCTTGTATATGATATGATTATGTTATCCTTAACATGTTTGTAACCCGTCAGACTGTAATATTTTTGTTATCATGTTAATACCTATTGCCTGTAATACTTACCGATGCCAACAATCTTGACTTATTATCCTGATTGACCTGACTTGTTGTCTTGCTAGACAAAACCAAGATATGATTGTTCCTGTGTTGGCATTAGGTAGACATTCTATTAATACCTGACTTGAACACAAAACCTGGGTAAAAGGGGAAATCAAGAATGTAACCGAAACATAACTCAAGAGGATATTATTATTGTTTGCCGTGATTCTGGACATGAATGGAATAACCATTGTTTATTGTGCCGTGGTCCCGTGGGGGTATTAACGGGATATATACTGTTGAGTTACGATGAGGGTTATATTAATTGATTTCAAAGATTTGTAGAATAGATAACCTAGAAGTAAAGACTCTAGGATACACGTGACACACCTATGTCCTACTGTGTTTATACCTACGATTATGATTTACACTCATATCATCTTGTATAGTATCATGATCTGATTATACTATTATTATTGATATTATGACGCACTCACGTCTAGGTTTTGCATGTCCCAGAAACTTGACATAGCATGTGAGTATTCGACAGGATTGCCGATCAGTGAGGACCACCTCATTAATATAGCTCTTATGCGGGTTAGTTATTCCTTGGATCTTTAACCGCTATCTTTTTCAGTTATTGTTCTTATGGTTATTGGACATGTGATAGATAGATTTAGTACTTTATTGTTCTTGATTACTGATTGTGTAACACTCTAACACCGTTATACTATATTTTATTTGGGGTATTTCAAATCTTGCGACAGATTCCTTGATTATTATTGCTTTTGGGTGCGGATAGTGCATTTGGTAATTGTGATTAGTATCCGACCTGACCCGCATGTTTGAAACTCGCCATGGTTAAAGATTACGTCAAATATTTGCTAGTACAGAGAATTCATGCACATCTAGATTCTATACATTTATATGATATATTTTTGTATCCGCATATCTTTTAATAATATAAATAAAAATCAAATAATATATTTTGATATCTAGCATGGCATGTTAGCATACCCCATATCATGTGATTGCATCCATACATCATGTTCATGTCCTAATTGCTAAAATGGACTCGTTTGGATCATTACGTATATTTACGTAGATCCATATTTGGGGGTATGCATTTTTATTGACCGGACATCGCATTATGGTTTTAACTTTTACGTATATTCTCCATATTTAAAAACTAGATTTTTAGAAGGGACCCGGGTAATATTTAGAGTTTGATATTAACTTTATAATCCCAATATATATATTATAATATTCTGTATACTAACAGTTTATATATAATATATAATTTATAAACTAATCTCTCTCTCTCCTCTCCTCTGTCTCTCTCTAAATATATATATATTATATAATTATATAATAACCTTATAAAACCTCTCATCTTTTCTCTTTCTCCCCCTCATTTCTTTTCTTCTTCTCCCCACAAGAAACCCTGCCCACGTCCTCGTCATCGCCAAACCCTCACCACCGACCTCACCTCGTGCTCGCCCTCATCACCTCCGTCACCACCTCCACCTCCTCTCCCTCTCTCCACTCCCGAGAACCCCTGCACCCGTGACGCCAACCCCAGAACACCACACCCCTCGCTAGAGATCTCGTCGTCGCCACCCACCATCACCCCCTTCTTCTCCTCCTCACCTCCCTCTCCTCTCACGGCACCTCAGACTACCGCCGCCACCAACTTCACAACTCCCTGCACCCGATCACCGACCTAAGAAACCCATAGCCATTTTGCTGCCGGCCATCATCGTCGTCGCCTCGTCATCTTACCTCTGTCTATGCCACCCCAGAACCCAACACCAGCAGCCACCCATTCTTCTTCTTCATTTTTTGCTTTCCTCAATCGTTTCTTGATTCTTCGATCGGCTCGCCGAAGTTGCGCACGTCGCCAACGATCTGGATGATCCAGTCACCGTTGTCGTCTAGCCTAGTCACCACGTCACATCACTGCTCAGCCAGATCCAGTCCTGCGCGTGTAAGTTTGCATCGCGAAGTTATTTCCGACGTTGGATGTGGCATCCGTATCTCGACGTGAGATCCGATCAGGCAAGTTTTAACTTGCATATGCTATGTTATTATATCAATATTTATATGAATAAGAATAGTGCATGTGTTTTATTATTCGGCAAATATTACCGATTTACAGTTTTACGGTATCCGTTCATATCCGTACTGATAATCGTTTATCTAGTTGCATGCCGGAACTTCATGATATCGTTATACTACTGCATCAGTACAACATGTTATCTAGATTGCATCATACATGGTAATGGATGTATAATGGTTATTACAGATAGATACATATGCTTCCTGGCATCAGTTGTGTTTACTGTGTTCCGATATTGATTACAGTTTCACATTGGGTATCTATTTGGTTAATATGTATCACATGATATGTTCACAACACACTACCAGACTTGTTACATAGATCTTATTGCTAATACCAAGAATCCTGATTTATTGTCCTGACAGACGTGACTTGTTGTCTGCATAGACAAGAACTGTACTTGTTTGATCCTGTATTGGCATTAGATTTATATCATTAATACCTGACTTGAACACAAACCTGGGGGGAAAGGGAAAATCAAGAATGTAACCGAAATGTAACTCAAGAGGATATTATTATTGTTTGTCGTGGTTCTGGGCGTTATGGAATAAATCATTGTTTGCCGTGGTTCCGGAATAATCATTATTGTTTGTCATATTTCCGGGCGTTATAGAATAAATCATTGTTTGCCATGTTTCCGGGCATTCGGAATAAATACTGTTACCGTGGTCCCATGGGGAATGAACGGGATATATACTGTTGGATTACGATGAGAATTACGTTAATTGATTTCAAAGACTTATAGAATAGATAACTTAGAAGCACAGATTTAGGATACACATCACACACCCATACATACACATAGCTCACTATTTATACATGTGTTTATTATTTATATTCATGTTTAATCATATCATTATATCCTGGTCATTACTGTTATTTTGATATTATGACGCACCGACGTCTGGGTTTTGTATGGCCCAGTTTCTCTACCTTTATCGCAAGCAGATCAAGAGTATTTTAGCAATCAAGCCGAGCAATGAGAAATTGAACATGTATTGTTAGAGAGATTTAGTTTATTTTTTTCCGTAGTTTTGTTTATTGATGTGAACTCATATTGGGACATAATTCAGATATTGTTTATTAGATCTTGATTCGTTTCCGTTTTATGTATTTCTTGATTTTATTTACTGTGGCAAATAGACATGTACTAGCTAGATTATATTTTTTCTGTTCTTGATATCAGAAAGACAGCCGTAATGTGACTGTGGAGGGATGATTCCTAACCACAAGTAGCATGGTTGGCTCTGTCACGTACCGTAGTTTACGTGTCTTGGAAAGCGGAGCGTGACAGATTGACAGCCTTAATGTGATTATGAAAGGATGTTTCCTTACCGTAGATAGTATGGATGGCTTTGTTGTGTCCCGAAATTTTCGTATTTTAGGAAGCGGGGCGTGAACCAGAGAAGACGCCCAATCGTGTAATTGTCAAAGGCACCGTTTGAGCCTAACGGAGACGCTCTGTAGCTTCCTTGGTGTTGACGATCTTTCCCCTAGTCGGGACAATAGAGATCCGTTCAACTGCATATTTGCGCCTAGGGTGGGGTACCCTTGCAACCATGACGTTTAGCCTCCTTCCCCTTGAGGTTGGTTTGGCCACTTGGTTTGCCAAGACCTCAGCTAGATGAGCGCTTCCGGTATGGTAGATGATGACAGAACCGAATTGACGGGGCGGTTTCTCCCACTGCCGACTGAGGCTTGTTGGGAGAATCACGTGCGCATTGATCTTGACCACGTAGAGAATCGGAGTCGCGTCAGAAACGAATCTCGTCTTGAGAGAGATGATTGTCGAGTACAAGATCATGACTGAAAGCTGTTAACCTGCACAAAAAACGTATGACTTCAGTACAGGCAATCGATATATATGTTGATTGAGTTCGCATGGACGTTTAACCCGAAATATGGGAGGAGAGAAAATGTCCTACCGGGCGTGCCAGAATCTGTAGAGTGTTTTTCGTCACCCTATTAAGATAGAAATACGCGTGCTGGTCAGGCATATACACATTCCCCTTACCTAGGGTAGGCTGGGGTTTATTGATTATGGGAATCCGAATCTCCGGCAGCCGCGAACTAAGTATCGTTAATTACTCCTCACTTTTGGAGCGAGAGAACTTCCGATTGACGGGTAAAACTGGTCATGCGAACTCAATGTGCAGTATGCGTGTGTTGTGTTTTGAAGGGGTCATGGACGTATCAGGAGCCTCACAGAGTTTCGGAGGTCCCGCTACCCGGATAGCGGGCTGGGGGTCAAGAAAGCTAGCAATTCCCTTGCGGGGTGCGAGGCAGCGCCTCGTGAGAATTTTTTTTCTAACGGGGAATACGTTTTGAGTGTTGAGCGTGTGGGAAAAATGGAGGTGAGGAGCGTCCTAAGGACGCGTGTGTTAGTACGTGGCAGCCGGTGCCAGCGGGTCACGTGGGCGGCGAGCGCTAGCGGGCCACGTGCGTGGCGCGTGGCCGCTGGGGCCAGCGGGCCACGTGAGCAACATGTACCCATTAGGCACCTACAGAGCACCTGCAGAAGAAGGGTTAAGCCTTTGTGCTTGGAGTTGAACTCCTGAACAGAAATTGGACGTGGATTTGGAGTTAAACTCCTGAAAGGCTTGGATTTGGAGTTAAACTCCTAAAAGGTCTGGATTTGGAGTTAAACTCTTTTGAGAATTTAGATTTTGGAGTTGAACTCCTAAAAATTTTATTTGGAGTTAAAACTCCTAAAGGATTTAGATCTTGATGGTGAAAAAAGATCCTTTTTTGTCCTTTTCGAGGGTTGGACTTTTCTAAAATGGGTTCTTCTAAGATGGGTTCCTTCCTCCTCTCTGTTTGCTGGATCTTGGAGAAAAGAGACGTTAAGATTAAAAAACTCCCTTTTAAAGATTTGATGGGAGATCTGAGCTCTCCTTCGAGGGTTTTATGGTGAAAAATTATTTATTTTTGGGAAAGGAAGAGTTAAACTCTTGATTCAATTCAAAAAAAAAGGTTTAAAAACTTGAAGAAGGAGAAGGAGGCAAATAACCCTAGAAATTACGGGAGAATGAAAGTTGTTCATGATTTTCTCATTATGTTTACCTTTTATAGGCTACACACTTTACATATAGCTTTTTGGGATTTTCCAAATGGTACTTGTGCCTTCCCATGCCTCATGTGCTCATTTCTTTTTGCAGATAAACCATGAGCTTTACAAAATTTTGGATTTTTGCCCATTTTTCATACATTTATTTAAAAAATTATATTAAACTAATTTATTACTTCATTCTTTTTGTCATGGGCCCGTCCCATTCCATGGTCGGTCTTAACTTGAGCTTGGGCCTGAGCTCGAGCCCACTTGGCTTGGGATTGATTTTGACTTTGACTTGGTCAACCGGGATGTAATTTTTGACCCCAACAACACCATGCAACTAATTGTAAATCTAATTGTTCAAACCTTTTAGTTTGAATTTAATTGGTTACTGATCCAAATCAATCGAATTTAACCGTGCCACTCCAAAAATGTCCCTAAATAATTCAATCATGGTGGATTATTTCATAAAAAATCAAAGCTCGTTTTTCCTGATAAAATACTTGCATATGCAAAGTATCTAAAAACGTTCTATTATGGTTTAGATTTTTCGTACTGACGCGTGCCGTATCGCGTCAAGATGTTACCTTCCGTTGATCTGCTGTTGGCGATGATGGACAGCCGAGATTTGAGTTGGAGGATAGCTCCTGAAATGAGTGGATCTCAATGGGTTTGAGATTGTTGGGGCCGAGCTGCCTGCAAGGAAGTCCCGGGGTGGTTGTACCACCGAGGACCCTTCGACGATCAAGTTAGACAGGAAATCCGAGCAAAGTAACGGCCTAATGAGTGGAAAATGACTTACTTAAACCGTCTGAAGGAGGAGTTTATATAGCGGTGGCAGCAGGTAGGCAGGTGCGAGAATCACGCCGGCCGTTACGATCCCGACGTCACGCCCGCGTGATGGACAGGATCTTCCATTAATGGCGAGACAGGCTCGTTAATGGGGATCGTGATGGCGTAGAACGCGGGATCGTGGGCAGCGGATATCTCGCGCATGGCGAGATTCGCGGAGGCAAAGCAGAAGCACCTGCGAATGATGTCGTCGGTCGGTCGAAGAGACCAAGGTAGATGAGCTCGGCGGGGGCTCGGGACCGAGCGGAAGGCCGAGCTATCTTGGTTCTGTGGTAGCCCGGAGGCGAGCTGAGAGGGCCGAGGAGGCCAAATGTGCAGGAGGCTCGGAGACGAGCCAACGGTTATTTGCAAGGCGGGCATAGGAGTGGTGTGGACGGCCCAGAAGGTCGGCCACATCCATGGGTCGCAGACCCGGGTGTTCCTCCGACGTGCTGTCCTTGGTCCTTCCTTGCGGGCTTCAGGACACGTCATCAGCCACGTGTGACGATCTGGGAGATCATCGATATCGAGCATCATCATTAGCCCCCCACTCTCATCCTGACCTGTTCACAGGTCGGGTCGAGGGTGGTCTGCCGGGTCACCCGAGGTGAGCTCCTCGTCGTAGATATCGTGAGCGTGTGTTCCCGGGAAATCTACTGTATCTTCTTGGTGACGTCAGCGGATCAGGGGCCAGATCTCACATCAAAGAGGATGCACCAGATCGTGCGTACGATCACCGAAGCGACAGCCCACATGTCAGGCGCTGGTTGGCTGACGCGACGGGCCGCAGACTTCTGACGTCTGATGGGATACGGCCAATGCGCGTGCGACAAGTGGAGCGATTGTGGTCGTTGAATGCACTGAGCCGTTTCGGCGGGAGATGACTGTCGCCGTAGGATGTGTACGCCGGCAGCTATAAATAAAGGTGGGGTCCTTATCATGGCCCGTACCACTTCATATTTTCATTGCCTTGGGTCTCGTTAGCTCGGCGCTCTCTTTTTAGGTCGGATCTCTGCGTTTCCCCTTCTGAGGACCCATCCTCTTAATCAGGTTAGATGTCTTCTTATGAAGAGTTTGCAGAAATAGATCGGGTAGACTCCCTGTAGATTCTTCTTCTTCTTCTTCCTCTGCTTCTTCTGCTTCTTCTTCCACTGAGTCGGAGTCTTCCTGAGAAGTTAGGGTCAGATCCTCTTCTCGGGGTCGCGAGACGGGGGTGGTTCCCAGAGCGGATGTCGCGGACGCCCCTGGTGTGTCATCCATGGTGAGGTACGAGGACGAGCTTGCCACCGCTCAGGCTTGTTTCCATATTCTTCTCGGCTATACGCTACGTTTGGCCGAGGATGGAGAGAAGGCAGATCAGGTACGGGGTAAAGAGATTGCCTTGTACCTGGAAACCTTTTGGGCCGGAATGCGCCTTCCTTTCTCTCCCGAGATTGTTAGAGTGCTGAATCATTTTGGGATAGCCCCGGGCCAGCTAGTGTCGAACTCCTGGAGGATTCTCCTTGGGTTCTTGGTCCGTCTGAAGTTGCAGTCGATCCCTTTCAGACTGTCCACCCTTATCTCTTCTCTCATTTACAAAATCCACCCTGGCATTCACACGGGCGAGCCGAGGTGGGTATACCTCTCGTTTAGGAAGCAGCGGGGAAGTGCTCTCGGATCAGGGGTCGTCTTCGTGCCTTCTTCCATCCACGATTGGAAGAAGAAGTTTTTCTTTGCTGGGCCGCCCGAGGGTGAGGACTGGCCCGTGCTCACCCAGTGGCCTAGGGATAGGTGTCGGCAAGAGGGTCAGTCGAGCGATCCCGACATGCTGAAAGTGGCGGAGTGGGAGCCCATTCCTCGGGCCGACGTGCTGCTTTCTGAGCAGGCCCCGAGTTGGGCTGGGTTCAGCCCCGCCCAGTTCGTGGGTAAGTTAGGAGTTTGCAGGCGATCTGTTAGACTTGCGTTTATTTTACTTTCACTTGTGTTGCCGACTCCATTGTACCTTGTCTTGTGCAGAACCCATGGACGCGAGCAAACTTCGAGCGGCCATGCGCGAGCCGAAGAAGGGATCGAAGGCTGGAGGTGTCAGCCCTTCCTGTCCAACGTCAGCCCCGGCTCCCCCGGCAGCCGCCCCACCCCGGCATTCGAGTGCGGGCCGTGCCTCGGAGCCCAGCCAGGCGCCGAGCCGAAAGCGGGTTCGGGAACAGGAGGCCCAGGCTTCTGAGATAGAGACCGGATCCCCGGCGTCGTCTCTCAAGAGGTTCCCCCGGACGGTTCCGCGGACCCCGGCCTCCCCGATCTTGGTGGACGAAGGGGACCTCCGCTTTGAGGTGCCCTCAGGGCTCTCCGTTGCTGACAGCTTGCTGACGGATATGGAGAGGTCGGCCGGAGGCAAGGTTCCTCGGGGGGACCCTAAGGGCGCAGATGGCGGCGATCGCCCAAGAGGCCGTGCAGGTTAGCGCTCGCACCTTACTTGATTTTTCTCTCAGCGTCTTACCATTCATGAGATTTGGTGCCTCCCTTTTCTTTCTGACCCCCCCTCTGATTTCTTCAGGTCCTCCAGCACGTCGCCCTCGTCGTCCAGATGGAGGATGAGAAAATTGCCCCGGCGATGCGAGCCGCGGGCGAGCTCTCCTTGCTGGAGGAGAGCTCGAAGTTGGAGATGGAGGCGGCGATGGCGAGGATCGCCGTCCTAGAGGGCGAGGTGGCGGCTGGGAAGCAAGAGGTTGTGACCGGGAAGCAGGAGGTCGCCAGGCACCGCGAGGCCACCCAGGTTGCCGAGGTCAAGCTTTAGGACTCCAAGTTGCTCGTCGGCACCCTGAAGAAGTCGGCGGGCACCCTTCGGAAGGAGCTGGAGACGGCGGTAAAGGGGACGAAGCGGGCCGAGCTCAGGGCGGAGAAGGCGGTGGAGAACTATAAAAAGTCGGACCATTTTTACATCGACCTAGCCGCAGCCACTACCCTCATCTGGCACGAGGCCCTTGACGCCGTTAAGGCTCGGATGCCAGAGTTCTCAGATGAAGAGCTCCGGAATGAATATCCTCGCGGGGACGGCGCGTAGGGGGATGCCCCCGGGAGCACTGCCGAGGAAGGGACTCCCGTTGAGGGCGGCGCCGAGGCTCCTGTGATGGGCGCAGCCCCAGTCGTGGTGGACGTTGAGCTCCCTGGGGTTGCGCCCAGCCCTGAGGCCTGAAGCCCCTCATCTTCTTGTTTCTTTTATTTTGTTGCATCGAGAATTTTATAGGCCTCCGGGCATTTTGTAAGGCTGGGGAGCCCACAATACCCTTGTAAAGACTTTTGGCTTTGTGAATAAAAACTCTTTGCAGTAGTATTTGCGCGTGTATTTTCCTTTGTCGGTAAACACTTGTATTTGCACAGTTCAGCCTTCATGTCGGGTCGGTTCTTCGTCTGGCGATCGCACGTCGCGTTGAATTCAACTATTTGCCAAGTGTGCAAGACCGGTGAAGGGTCGGTATCTCCATGGCCCCTAAGTCGAGGTTGGGATCGCTTAGATGTGGATAGCCTCATGGCGAGGGCTTGGACCATAGCGTCGGCGGTTAGTAACACCAGCTACGGATGACCGAGCATGGTAGATGCCCGGTTGCCTCTTGCCGAGGGCTTAGGTATCTGGCTTCGTGGGGTAGTGAACGACATCCAGCATAACCGAGCATGGTAGCTGCTCGGTTGCCTCTTGGTGAGGGCTTCGATCCTTAGCGCTGGAAGGGCCGTAAGAGGTGGCTAAGGATGGACCGAGCAGTGAAGCTGCTCAGTGGCCTCTTGGCGAGGGCTTCGATCCTTGGCGTTGTGGGGTAGGAAACTACCAGCCAGGGATAACCGAACAAGGGCGGGTCCGGTTGCCTCTTGATGAGGGCTTTTGATTCTTAGCGCGGGAAGGGCCGTAAGAGGCCTAATAAGGACGGGCCGTAAGAGGCCTACTAAGGACAGGCCGAGCAGGGTTACTGTCCGGTGCCTCTTGGCGAGGGCTTTGATCCTTAAGGACGGGCAGAGCAGGGTTACTGCCCGGTGCCTCTTGGCGAGGGCTTTGATCTTTGGCGTTGTGGAGTAGGAAACTACCAGCCAGGGATAACCGAGCAAGGGCGGGCCCGGTTGCCTCTTGATGAGGGCTTTTGATCCTTAGCGCAGAAGGGGCCGTAAGAGGCCTACTAAGGACGGGCCGAGCAAGGTTACTGCCCGGTGCCTCTTGGCGAGGGTTTTGATCCTTAAGGACGGGCCGAGCAAGGTTACTGCCCGATGCCTCTTGGTGAGGGCTTTTGATCCCTAGCGTCATGGGGTAGGGAACTACCAGCCAGGGATAGCTGAGCAGGGTAGCCGCTCGGCTGCCTCTTGGTGAGGGGCTTTGATCCCTGGCGTCATGGGGTAGGGAACTACCAGCCAGGGATAGCCGAGCAGGGTAGCCGCTCGGCTGCCTCTTGGTGATGGCTTTGATCCCTAGCGTCATGGGGTAGGGAACTACTAGCTAGGGATAGCCGAGCAGGGTAGCCGCTCGGCTGCTTCTTGGTGAGGGTTTTGATCCCTGGCGTCGTGGGGTAGGGAACTACCAGCCAGGAATAGCCGAGCAGGGTAGCCGCTCGGCTGCCTCTTGGTGAGGGCTTTGATCCCTGACGTCGTGGGGTAAGGAACTACCAACCAGGGATAGCCGAGCAGGGTAGCCGCTCGGCTGCTTCTTGGTGAGGGCTTTGATCTCCGGCGTCGTGGGGTAGGGAACTACCGGCCAGGGATAGCTGAGCAGGGTAGCCGCTCGGCTGCCTCTTGGTGAGGGCTTCGATCCCTGGCGTCCTGGGGTAGGGAACTACAAGCCAGGGATAGCCGAGCAGGGTAGCCGCTCGGCTGCCTCTTGGTGAGGGCTTCGATCCCTGACGTCGTGGGGTAGGGAACTACCGGCTAGGGATAGCCGAGCAAGGTAGCCGCTCGGCTGCCTCTTGGTGAAGGCTTTGATCCCTGGCGTCGTGGGGTAGGGAACTACCAGCCAGGGATAGCCGAGCAGGGTAGCCGTTCGGCTGTCTCTTGGTGAGGGCTTTGTGAGCGAGTCGGCGGCGTATTTAGCCCCGTCGCTCGAGTGGCGACCTTCTCGATGTATGCCCTCGATCTTCTTTTCGAGGGCGTCGAGCCGGCCATGGTACCCCGACGATTCGGCAAATTCCGATCTTTGGCCCCTGCCGTTGGAGACTTGCGTTTGGCCGCAGCCTCGGTCCCTTTCAATGAGGTTTCTTAGGTCGCCCGGCGAAGTAGTCTTCGAGTTGCCGTGACGAGTCCCGTCCGTGCGACCCCGTCGAGGGAGGGGGTGTCTGTCATGCCTGAGAGCAGACGAGCTGACCGATATCTTCTCGGGAGGGACAGGAGCGCGCAGGGGCTCGGGGCGAGGATCTCTGGCGACGGACCTCGGGGTTGCACTGTGCGGCGCCCAGCGGGTCATAGAATATGTCGACCCGGGAGATCTGCGGCCGTGAGAGGCAGCGGGGCGGTGGTCAGCAGCGCCGAATCCTCTGTAGGGGTCCCGGTCCCGAGGTGGGGGAACGGCGACCTGGGGAGCTTGCCCTGCTGTTTGGACATGGACGAGCGCGTCCACGACGGATGCGAGTCGATCTATCCGAGCGGCTAGGGCGTTGATGATGTTCAGGGGAGGAGATTCGTCCGCGCCTCCATTGTGGGGGAGGCGGCGGCTAGTGCTTGGATCGTCGTGGTGACCGCTCGCCATTAGGTTGAGATCGGAAGATGAACTTTGTCTTAGTGGAATCAAGTTTCCCACAGACGGCACCAGCTGACGCGTGCCGTATCGCGTCAAGATGTTACCTTCCGTTGATCTGATATTGGCGATGATGGACGGCCGAAATTTGAGTTGGAGGATAGCTCCTGAAGTGTGTGGATCTCAATTGGTTTGAGGTTGTTGGGGCCGAGCTATCTGCAAGGAAGTCCCGGGGTGGTTGTACCACCAAGGACTCTCCGACGATCAAGTTAGACAAGAAATCCGAGCAGAGTAACGGTCTAGTGAGTGGAAAATGACTTACTTGAACCGTCTGAAGGAGGGGTTTATATAGCGGTGACAGCAGGTAGGCAGGTGCGAGAATCATGACAGCCGTTACGCCTCCGACGTCACGCTCGCATAATGGACGGGATCTCCCATTAATGGCGAGATAGGCTCGTTAATGGGGATCGTGATGGCGTAGAACGCGGGATCGTGGGCAGCGGATATCTCGCGCATGGCGAGATTCGCGGAGGCGAGGCTGAAGCACCTGCGAATGATGTCGTTGGTCGGTCGAAGGGACCGAGGTAGATGAGCACGGTGGGGGCTCGGGACCGAGCGGAAGGCCGCGCTATCTTGGTTCTGTGGTAGCCCGGAGGCGAGCTGAGAGGGCCAAGGAGGCCAAATGTGCAGGAGGTTCGGAGGCGAGCCAACGGTTGTTTGCAAGGCGGGCATAGGAGTGGTGTGGACGGCCCAGAAGGTCGGCCACATCCATGGGTCGCAGACCCGGGTGTTCCTCCGATGTGCTGTCCTTGGTCCTTTCTTGCAGACTTCGGGACACATCATCAGCCACGTGTCACGATCTGAGAGATCACCGATATCGAGCATCATCACGTACATGTCTAAATTTTTTTTAAATAGGTAGAACGCTTGGCGAGCCATTTGAATACACTTTAAGTGAGTTTGCATAAAGGCATCGGCAACAATATACCACATAATTCAAAAGGTGTTAATACAAAATTCAAAACATTCAATGACTGAAAGCACTTGTGAACGAAGAATGCTCATTGTATCGTTAATAAATATGAGAACAATGCTCACCAGTACTCCATCTCCATCAAAGAGTTTCGTCTCTGGATGTGCTCTCCAAGAAACTTGGTGAAACTAGGCACAAGGTTTCTAATCTCTACTGTGGAGAACCGCATCATCGCTTCACAAGCACATCGTTCCCATCTCTGAGATTGTACATCCTCAGCTTTATTGTTTCGCCATGCCCATAAGTATCATGATAAACCCATTCATGACGGATCCGGAGTCCTACTATTCTCACTTCTTGCTATTCCTGCGATGAAGATCAATGGTCCAGGATTTTTTGATTTTAAAATCAACGGTCATGATTGGCTGCCAAACAATGTAAAACACGGGGTTTTGGAGTTGGTGTTTTTCATATGCTTTGCACGTGTGATGCTCCCAGAGCATCAGAATAGTAGGGAGAAGAATAGCAGAGGCTTTCACGACATATGATATTCTCGTCAACCGTCCAGCTACCTTGAAATAATAGACTAAAACTGCTTAAGTGCCCAACAACAAAGCTCTTTCATCCAAGCTCACCTGCATTGTGGAGTTGACAAAAAATAGAAAGCTCAAACTGAAAAACTCCATGTAAACTAAACTTGGGATGGCCTTTTCTTCTTATTTGTGAACTCTAACCAGACATTTCATTCACAACCTCATCTTCAATATGGATCGGATCAGGTAAAACTCACGGACCCGTGAGTTGGATTGATCGGATTAACTTTTAAACGGGTTTGGATACGGATAATTAATTGTTGGCCCATGGCTCGTGCTTTTCGGGTTGATGGTCAAAGTGGGTAGCGGATCATTATTAACTCCTCTAAACAAAACACAAGAATTCGGATCTAGTAGCCAGATCTGGGTCCGTTTCAAAACCAAACCCTATATTGCCAACATTGAGTACTAAATTCGTATTCAATTGGAAAGGAAATTAAGAGGCTGTTTGGTTCCAGGATTAGGATAGGATTTGACACCGTTTGAATTCTTGAATCAAAAAAAGAGTGTGGATTCTTGAATTCTTTATTTGGTTGTAGAATTTTGGTTGTTTTGGATTTGATTGTTTTTTGTGAGGGGCCCACCATTTTTTTCCATTTTTGAATCAATAAAAACTATGGATTTTTTTTGGATTTGGCACTGTTCACATGGATCCCACGTACTTTATGTTATTAAAAAATACCCGTTTTGTCTATCTATTTCTACAATCCTCAAATCCAAATCTCACTTATTTTTTCCCAGCCAAATAAGAATTATAAGGACCTAGAAATCAATACGAAGCAAATACAAAATTAGTCATCCGAGATTTTTTCAATTACATTATTCGGTAATCCAAATTTCAAATTCCTGCAACCAAACAGGCCGTGAACAGGAGGAATAAAAATTGAAACCTTTTCATTCCTCTCTCTCAAATTCCTCAATCAAAATCTCAGGTAAAGAGCAAAGTAGAAGAGGGCTCTAATGGCGGAGAAGCCGCAACCCGTTCGCGTGCTCTACTGCCCAATCTGCACTCTCCCCGCTGAGTACTGCGAGTTCGGCCCCGATTTCGAGAAGTGCAAGCCATGGCTCATCCAAAACGCGCCCGAGCTCTACCCAGCTCTGCTCAAGGGTACGTGTTATTACTATGATGCCCTTGCTTGATTCTAAGCCCTAAAACCCTAATGGATTTTTGCTTATGTTTTTGTTTCAGAGGCGAATGAGAAGGATGCGGGTAAGGCTGCGGATCGATTGCAGTCTGTGGGGATTTATGGTGAAGGTGGCGCTGAGGGATCTTCAAAAAGTTCAGGTATTTTGTTTTTGGGGAATGAATTGGGGTTGATTCAGTGGAAAGGGAAAATGCCCTTCAAGTTGATATCTTAGTTTAGGGATTTTTGGAACGCTAGGTTAAAAGTTTTCAGTCGTTTTTTGATGTCTTGGTAAATATTGTTTGCTTGGTATAGTGCTAGTAAGAATATCATAGTGAATTGCACACCTTCATTAGAGGTTGAGTCCATTTCTGTATAATGTGGAAACTGATATATTAGAGTTCGGTAGATATGGTTACATGCATTATATCGAGAGCCAAGAGATGACAAATATATATGATTAGCGTCAGGTACTGATGCATCTAGGGTTTTTTATGGGCGGTTAAAATATTCATTTGTTACATTTCTTATTAATCCTTGAAACAAAGCTTTTCTCTGATAAATAAGCAAAAAATTTTGCTTGACCAACTGGCATAAACATTAAAATAAAGTTGATTGGAGATGTGAATGCTGAGTAAAAATAAGATGCAAAAGAAAAATATGGTTGTGAGAGCAAGGTGGCTTAATAAATTTGTCAAGCAATTATTTACTCATTGAAGGGAGAGATAGTGAGTCAAGTTATTATAAGAGTTTTGGATTGAAAACTTGAAATTGACACTGTATACATGGTAGATGCAGTTAGTGCAAAGAAGGGCATGAAATAAGTTAATCTTGCCTTTTTGTTTTCCAATTTGAACCTTTGAAGTCGTGGGACTGTATGCGATTCGGATTTCCTTTTAATAATAGCATTTCTATATTTATCTTGCTTTGGACCCCTTGGACTCTATGCAACCATTGTAATCTTGTTGGAAAGAACTTCTTTTTGAATTTAAGTGGGGCCAATGGCCGTATAGAATATAGATCCTTGATTAGATCCATCTTTGTTGTAGGTATCTCTCTCTTTTCTCTTCACATTAAACTTAAAGTAGAGCATGCACGTGAAGCTGATTAGTGGGTAACTTAAAGAGATTTGGTAAGTTTTGTATTAGAATTCAGTGAATCTAAATAATGAATGAAACTTATGATGATATCTTGAAACAAGTATCAAAGCCGACTCAATTGTGATACTTACTTTATATCTTTGAATTTTGAATTGTTACTTGACCTAGACACATTAGTTTTTTTGCGAGGGGTTCAAGAGACAAGCATATCACCATAGTAGAGAAAAAATCATGCGGTTAGACTTTCATGTGTCTCAACACTCGACTCTGTTGATATACGAAAGTCAATACAGTAAATTTCTAAAGAAAGCGAATATAGTAATTTTCAAAGCTTCAAATTTGTATAGGAAGTCAATTATACCATAAACATTCCAAAAAATACAACCAATGCATGCAAGTTAGTAGTAGCATGACGACTTTGAATTGATAAATATAATTAACAACATATGCAACGTTAGCATGAATCAAACATATTTAATGCTCTATATGAAATGAAGCGAAATTAGACTAAAAATCGCAGTATAGTGCCAGATGTTTGGAACCATGGACTGATGTCAAGACATGCTTATAACATATCATATCGAGTCCTTGTAGATGATGAAAACATATATTTGGAAATCTAGAACGGAAACAAAGAGATGATTCATTGTTTTTATACCTATTAATATCAGTCATGTTCATAAGAATATCATTTGAGGAGGCGATTTTGACAGCATCGTCATAAACAAAATGTATTATGCATATATGAGAAGAGCAATATATGTACATAGTGCTATTCAAAACACCGAATTGAAAATCAACGGAGAATTCATTGAAGCATTGAAGCTGGCTTGTTTGAAACCATGTAGAGCCTTAAGTAGTTCTGACGGAAATTTAGGCTTTCGCTGATAGAATTACGGTCAAGAAAAAAGACATTCTTGACATTTAGCTTCACAATAACCTAAATATAAGAGATGCATGAGCAAGAACTAGCCGAATAATGACATGACGGATCACGAAGCTAAAAATGCTATTTAGTCAACTCCTTGTCTCTTACTATAACTTATAGCAAATATAAGACCTTACATTGCTTAAGGAACCACCAAATTTTTGTTTAATCGGGATATCCACATACAAATAAAGAGATTTATAGATAGTGGATAGTGTACCATAACTCAAGTGTGATATGCCTACAAAGGATGATTAAAATGAAGGATGATTAAAAAGCGGCAAACGAAAATTGTACGGCCAAAGGACCTAGGCATATAGGCTCCGCCTAGGCCGCATTGACATCAATTTAGATGTATTTTAAGTAAATTTTGTTATTTTCTTAAACTTATTTGTTAAATATTGATTTTAATTTGATTGTTAACTACTTTGGTTTCTTTTTTTTTACTGATAGAAACGGTCTAAATAAGTATTCTCAAAGGTATTAACAATTAAATGCAGGCTGGAAATGAAGTAAATTCCGCCATTTTTTCAAATATCCAAAAAATTGTAGTCAAACAATTAATTAATTGTCTAAGCTAAATCTCTTCAATTTTAAGTCCAAAAATGCAAAAAAAGAGAAGGAAAAAAACCCATTGTCGTCAAAAGCTAGAAGCTCGAAAGAGTAGCCGAAACTCAAAACCGGTGTTGGCGTGGTTGAAACTTGAAGTTGAAGTTGAAGTTGAGTTCGAAGTTGAATATCGAAAGTGAAAATAAGATTGAAGTTTGATGTGGAGATCGTAGTGGAGATCTTCGTTCAAGTTCGATTTGAAGAACTTCGAAACCGACGACGGTCGCTAGCCTTCATGCCCTTGAAATCCACGGCGGCTCTTGAGATCGGCGGTTGAAGGCCTTATGTGGCCCTCGGCGTTTAATGGTGCTTAAACAACTCCAATTTATTATATATTACACTCCAATTAACAAATAAAGAGAGTATACCCACAAGAATACAAGCGTAAGCATAATTCTCGACTAAACGGTCTAATGCAGTGCAGCTCTTCTACGTGCCTAGACGGCCGTATAGACGTCAAGAAAGCCTCCTTTTAAAACACTTTACTTAGCTATGATTTATTTCCAAAGAGGACCATAAAGAGCTTTAATATTTAGGGATTTAGTTGGTAGACGAGATATTGCGGGAGTAGATACTGTAATTAGAGTTTGGCTTGTGCATACATAACTTACGACATATAGATTGAGAGCTAGACAACGATATTTATATTGAAGACATGGATTGTGTTATGGTGTTATGGGGAAAGTATAGGAGCCTAGTGTCCAAGGACCGTGAAGAGCCTCTTTACCATCCGGAGGTCCATCCAATTAGATAGAGTTTGCAAAAGTAGCTAATGCATATTTAGAGTATTGAATCAAATATCGGCCATATCAGTCGACATATCGTTCAGGGACCCCTCATGATACGATAAAATCGATAAATTTTTGCCCATAGTATTGGCCGATATGATTATATCGGTCGATATATTGGCCGTATATGATATAAGAAAGACCTAGCCGATACGATTCCGATATCAGCCGATATCCGATATTTAAAACCTTAATTTAGAGTTTAGCTTTTGAATATGTAACTTACTAAGAGTAGGAACTAGACAACAATGTTAGTATAGAAAAGGTAGATGATGTTATCAAAGGTCGAGGAGTCTAGTGCACAAGGATCGTTGAGAGCCTAAATTATGGCGTTTTAACTTGTTAGAGAGGCTGCAGAAATAGGTATTAGGTTTTGGCTTGTGAATACATAAGTTAATGTGAGAGAGTATATGTCGACAACTAGACAACGATGTTGATCTAGAGGAGGCATATGGTGTTGTCAGTGTGAAAAAGCCTAACTGATCTGCAGTAACATTTATCGATCTTGCATCTAAAGAGATTAATTATGCTGACACTTAGTGAAGCTGATCATATGAAGTTCATTATATTAAAGACAGACAAATATGTTCTTCGGTCTAAAGATTTTTTTGTGGAGAAAAAGCTTAGATAGCCACGATGAAGATTAAAACCATACAAAACTATGTTTATTGTCTCACCACAAAATATATTTAGCATTTAGGGTTTGCATTAATCTTATAACAGTGCATATGTGTATTTTTGTTTCTTATTCTATGATGAATTTTTTGTAGTTGCAAAATCTATGGTACAACATTCAATTGAATTTCCAATTCTGACACCTTTTTTCTATCGGTCATGTATATTACTCTACTTTCCTTGAGACCATAAGCGTCGTACTCTTATTAGTCAATTCATATAGACTTGCTCCGTACTGTGGAGAGGTTTCCGCAAGTACAAACAGTGGACTCCATTTTATACTTCAACGTAGGCTTGCCCACACTTTTCTTGAACTCTTCAATTGCATTTCCACGTTGAAGACATTTTTACTACGTCGGTACGTAAATTGTCATATATTCTATAGGTGTTGCATACATTGTTTTAATTCAACCTTTTTTTATCGGGTGCTAGCTTGATAAATAAAAATTAAGTGCTTTGCATCTATAGTCGTTTTGTGATATCTATTCTTTACCAACAATCTAAACTCCTCACCTTGTAGGCTTTTTCATGATTGTTATGTTATTGTAACTATTATAGGTGCTTCTCTAGTTATCTCCGTATCCCCCTGCAACAAAAAATACCATGTCATAAAAAGAGTTATTTTGGGATAAAATATATTTTCATGTTTGTTTGTTAACCATACCCATCCTTAACTATGACTTTGCTATTGCAATAATCTGTTTACCGAGCGTCTTCAATGCTATTGTAAATAGGTTATTCTTTTTAACAATTATTATATCAGATTCACTTTATCGGCATAGATAGTTGTTCTTGATGTACCATCCGTAGTTTTAAGTCTCGATCTATCTTGATCAGATGGTCAATTCCAATCCAAAAATGACTGTCTTGAGTCTTGTTATCGAGTTGTAAACCTAGAGACTAGCCAATTTTTGAATGGGGTTTTAGTATTAAGTTCTAATTAATGGGTTTGTAGGTTTATCAATGGATTAATGAGTTATTATTGGGTTATTTGTTTATTCAACATCATTAATTATGAAATATTTGTCAAAGATTGTATAAATGTCTCAATATGCATTATAAAGCTCACTATACAACATCATTTATTGAAAATATGCCAAATTATTTATAGTTATTTTTACTACTTATTTGAAAAGTTTGCTAATTGTTACATTTCTTTTGAGCAAACGATAAAAAATATGATATCATGATGCAACCGAGATTGTCGATACCAAGGTTTAATTTCTCGGTGTTGGGACCGATATTGGATGGACACTTTTGGGATTATAATCGGCAATCTCGACCATCTAAATCGGTATATTGGATTTTATATTGTTTGAGAAAAATAATTTTTAAGTTCTTTAAGACAGGTCAAGTAACTGTAAATGATTTGGCAAATTCCTTTGTAATTAATGGTGTTTAAAGCGTCTAATGATGTTAAACTGGCCGGAATAACCTATTAGAAACCCATTATATCGTCAAAATGGAATTATTTACTTAACAATTAATAAAGTAAATACTACCCCAATTTTCTAATGGAACCCAATATTACCTGGTATCAAACGATGTTGATCTTGGACGATCAATTTTGGGAATGGAACCTACCACCTCGAATTGGGATGGCCGAAATTTCAATCCATGGTTGATACAACCGAATGGCCGATGCAGATCCTAAAAAAGACCATATGATAATAGTACTCGTAAGGAGATTTTAAAACCTTGGTGCCATCATATAATTTAGAGAAGATAATAAGAGAAGACCACAAGAACCACACTTTGGGATCACTTGATTACTAACATGAAGATTCCCATAAGAACGCAATTGAATGGTTGGAACTTGGAAAACACATTAATGTTTCCCTTACATAGGGTTACGAGAAGTGCAGTTAACTTACTAATTGAAGAGCTTCATTATTAAACATAATGTTGCCAATAATCCTACAATCGAATGGGATAGTGGTTACTTTACTGAAGGGGAGGCTGCTCAAATTGATCGTGTTTAGGAAACTTATGCTTGTTGAACTATTACGTTATGTTGAGCGTGCAAGATTTCTTTTTTGCATATCCATCTTTGCCTATAAAAATATTGGTAAATATACCAACATGAATGATGCATATCATAGTATGTGTGTTGAATAATGTAAGTTCACAATTATCCCCGTTTCAACAAGATCCATGCATACCAGGTAATGCATACAATTTTCTTCTTGTTTTTTCATTGCCTTGTATATGTTTTTGCATATTGAACTGCCCATCAATCAACAAGAAAGAAACACTGGCTTGATATCCCTTTCAGCCAATTTTTTAATAAGCACCCCCCCCCCCCCGCGCGCCTGCATTGACACTATTACATTATTTCAGGATTACATAATAACTTCGAGCATCTTTTGTAGATTGACCATGAACAGCTTACCTCCTTTGGACCTTATATAGTTAAACTGTTTTTGCTAAAATTGAGTTATCATTGACTTTCTTCAACTATTGAACTGTATTTGCAAGTGGCTACACTTGTTATTTTAGATTTGCACTTAATAGTGAGGTTCTATTTCCTTCCACTTTTCGTGCTTCTCGTCAATTCTTGTCATATCTTACATAGCTATGCATATACTTTATCTCCTTCTAATATGGTCAGTATTTTATTGCTTGTATGGTGCTGTTGCTATGCTTTTGCATGTAATAGTCTCTCTGAGGTTTCTCGTCTTTCATGAAATCTTACGAATATAAACCTTTGGATGTTAAATTGTCGCTAATGTGCCTGACTGGTATGAATACTTCTCTAAAAAATATTTTCCCTTTTTTTATGTCCCGTATTTTTGTTTCCTTGCATCAACTTCATGCTTTACCTTTGCATAGTGGTTTGAGTCAAATTGTGTCCCTTTCTTTGAAACAGAATGGGCATTTATATGCCATATACAAATTTTTTTATAAAACAATTAGATGTCCATCGTGGGTGTATACGTCTTACACTTCTATATTTTGGAGCTTATGCAAAGGAATATGAACTAAACTTGTGCTGTAATAAGATATGTATCTTCCATTCAAGTTCACTTACATAACCACGAGAAGGCTAGCAAATCCATTATCACAAAATTTTGAGGTTTGCTACATGGATATCTTGCCTAAGCAATTATATTGTTTTCATTTCTGATTTCGTGGACTTAAAATAAGTGTAAAAATTGAAAAGTGGACAATTCTTATTTTAGTTTCTTTCTAGTTGGAAAACAAAACTAAAGTATTTAAAACGCTTCAGTCTTTGGCCATCTTAGAGTTGTCATGCTTGGGAACTCTAAAATGTAAACAGATTATTGACAATCATTTGGTTACTGGTTCGCATGTGCTAACTCCTTTATCTTCTTTTTTGTCATTCCAGGTTCCACATCTAACCCAGAAGAAGTTAAACGCCTTCCTGGTGGTAAGATAAAGAAAAAGGTAAAGTTTTGAATATTACAGCGCCTTTCCTGATTTGAACTTCCATTTGAAGTTGGAACTTTGACGTGATAAGCCACTAAGCTTGCAATAGTATCCTCCTTGAACTTTAAGGTTCATCGTATAATATTCTACATAGATAGTGGTGTTCAGGCAGATAAAAAAATTCCAGGGTTTGAACAATTATGTAAATCAATTGCGATGTCTTCAATTTTTTTGGTGGTTTAGCTGCTTCCACTTCCTGATATTTGCTTCTTTGTTGAAGATATGTTTTATACATTAAATGGTTTTGGGTCGGGAAACACAATTAGCTTGGGCCGTGTTGAGTTGTTATATTTTTGGCTAATTGCCATGCTAAGGTAGCTTTTCCTCAGTCTTCTTTTAATTTACTTTTTCTGTTTGGCTATTAAGATTTATTTAAGTCGTCCAGTAATGTGAAAGAAGAGAAGAGCCTCCTGTTACCCCACCTGACCAATATCGATGGGGAGAGAGAATGCTCGGTTAGTCCCATGCATGTTGCCTTCCATTGTCTGTTTTGCCTACATTAAATATATAATGAGTAATGGACCGTGATATTAGATTTTTCTGATGAGCCTACTCTATTGATTTTTCATCTCTGGGATTAAATCATCTTTAGTTAGTCCTAACCATGGCTTGCCTATATCTCACACTGACTATTCTGGTCTTGGCATTTGCTTCCACAGACTACATGTCAACATCTGAATATGTTTATTTCATAATTTAAAATATTCTTATTACTGGTTCCCAATTTGATGTGAAAAAATTATTATGTTAGGAGTTACTGTTTCTGACTTCATCTCGTATCCAAGGATGGGTTTTGTGAGTTCTTAAATTTTACTATCTTGTAGCTTTTGCTTTGAAGAACCAGCCATCCTTTGTCTTGTTTATTTCATTATTGTTTTTGAACTCCCTTGTATATCATCCAATATTCGATACCTATAAGCAATTACTGGAGTAATGAAAGAGCTGAAGTTATAAATTCCGGTGTCAGATTTGGAGATCGAATAGTGCTGCTAACATCAGTTGGACAGAGGAATTTTTCTTCTCTCATCTGTATATCCTATTTTACTTGTTGCTCGTTAAGCTCCCTTCCCTTTAAGAGATTGGATGAGCTCTTCTCTACGTTCTCTATATTTTGTTCAATACTTGCTACTGTTTTTAACTACTTACTTACGAAGCAAAGATTAACTTGCACGCCCTGGACATATATAGCATGACAGCATGTCTTTATTTTTTTATTAACAGCAAAGCAACTGTATTTTTAGATGGGAATGCTGCAAATTACTTGTCAGTTTATGAGTTGTGACTTTACAATTGCTGATGCACTTTCTGATTTTTCATTTGTTAGGAGAAGCAAGAAGTCGTTATCGAAAAGATTGTTCGAAATAAGCGCAAATGTGTCACTGTTGTGAAAGGCCTGGACTTATTTGGTGAGTATAGCTTTACAGAATGCATGAGTTC
This sequence comes from Agapanthus africanus, assembly GCA_030015575.1. NCBI lineage: Eukaryota > Viridiplantae > Streptophyta > Magnoliopsida > Asparagales > Amaryllidaceae > Agapanthus > Agapanthus africanus. The sequence continues at coordinate 157,438,618 of JASDDO010000014.1, read as the reverse complement.
CTCTTGTAATCTCCAAGACTCAAAAGGTTGACCAGAAGTTTGTAGTATGTTTTCCTTTCTAACTGCAAAATAACGGTGAGACAATCTAGGTGTCAAATTGAGCGATGCCTCTAAGAAGCTTGGGAGAAAGTTTGCAACCGGAGCATCTGTTGTTAAGGTGCAGTAGCATGCATTTGTTTGAGTTATTTTTTTTTAATATATTAAAACACCCCTACATGTTTTTTATTAACACAATTTGGACAATTGGTTCCAGGGTCCAACTGAGAAGGAGCAAATTGATGTTCAAGGGGACATATTGAATGATATTGTGGAATTCATTACAAATACCTGGCCAGATGTGAGTTATCCTTGTTCTCAGTCTTCTATGCTATGTGCTCTCTCTCAAAAAATAATAAGAATAATAATAAAGAGAAATGAAAGGTTAAAAAAAGGGAAGGGGGGGGGGGCTACTTAAAGTAGTAATTTCAAAGAAAGGTAATGCATATAACATTTCAATGTCAAAAGGGCTTCCCAACTAAGCCCTGAATTACTCACCTAACATTATTTACTTGAAGAGGCAAATATCCAATATGCGCAACTTGCAGTATCAAAATCATTTTCTTAATGTGGTTTGCTCTTGTCATATTGTTGGATATTGTTTTTAGACAAATTACTTTATCACTTAGAAGTATGGATCCTCAAGATCGTCCTTAGGTTTGAATTGAGTCCAACATTATTTTGTGTTATGTTCCTTATGTTAAAGGTTAATGCAGGGCATGACACATTGGCTCTCTAAAAGATGCTCCCCTTGCCCCCAATCTTACCTCTAGCGTTAAGAATCTAGTTATTTTTTTTCCTTTCTTTTATTCGTGTCTCATTGACACGCGATAATCAACGATACAATACTGCTTGCTATTAATTGTGGTCCACTGGGAGACGTCCTAAATTCTTCAATACATCTTTGGATCTTCCCTTTTTTCTCCCTATACTAGTTAATTAAAAAAAACGAAGATTGTGTTTTCTATACTAAGTAAACCCAAACTTCTATCGCACACGCATTGTGTAGTACGCTTTACAATGAATTCTATCTTTCGAGTGCCTTTGACCTCTAGTAAACAAAATCATCATCATGGAAACCATCCATTAAAACTAGCCAGTTATGGTGCAGAAGTCTTTGTTGAGAGGGCACCAAATAAATGTTCACCAAAATTTTAGAAGGTGCCAAAAGGCAGCTGAAGGGGTCTTCTAATATAGATAATCAATTACTTGTACTACAAATAGGGGGGGAAACCCTCTACTGGAGCAATTTTATATTGTTACAATTGAGCAGATCCCACATCATCCACCTGCAGATTAAGAAGCTGTAGGATCTGTATCCAGTTCAAACTCATTAGACTAAGGTAGGATCTGTGCTTGGGATCCATACACTATGGTAGAGGCTCGGTGTTACGGATCATGAAACACTAAATTCTGTTTAGAAATAAATAGAAATCCATAAAAATAATTCTTGTTCGTAAATCTATATTTCTTAGTTATTGTTATTTTCTTTTCGAATTGGTTATGTCGACATGATAACATAATAGGTGTACAATGTTTGTCTTAGAACTGGAAGGGGGAATAATTTCAAGTTTTATCATCATGTGATGCCTTTAAAAAAATAGGGAACCCCCCCCCCCCAAACAAAAAAACCCACACACAGACACACACAATGATATGTTGAGATGAGATCTTCAAGTTCGATAAAATATTTTAGCTGTCGTTTGACCATCAAAGCGCGATCAGCTCTGTACATTGATAATACATGTCAAAAGATGTTTGTGGACAAAATTTCAGATGATTTAGAGACCTCGAATGTATGGATTAAATGGTCGCAAAATGGATGGCTTTTAAAGCATAGTAAAATTTGTGTACATTGCATAACTTGCAAATCTCCAAACATGTTCTGATGTGTAGAACAACAAGATTGATGGATCTGACCATCGATCCTACCATCAGATTTGGTCATCTCATTTTAAGGATCTCATCCCACCATCTCATCTCATCTCATCATTTATGTGCTTGAACATGAATGCAACATAGTACCTTATGGAAAGGACAATTGCATAACATTCGTAGTCCACCTGTTCTTTTAATTGATGTGTTGCATGTATGGAGAGACCAAGTGTTTTATGCAAGGCAAATATTTTAAATAATGTTTCTTGTGCTTATTTTTTTTAAACGCTACTTTAATAATGGAAACTTCACCGTTTGCAATTTAGAACTTGTTGAACACGAGTCTCTGACTGCTATCTTTTGTGAATGGGTTTAAATCTTGGACGATCTAAGATGGCCGATTCCGATCTAAAATATGACCGACCAAGTTCTGCTACCGAGATTGATACCGTTTTTTGATACCTTGGCACTGGGTTCATCAATTGATCATTGGTGTTTTAGTATTGACTATCAAGTTTATAATGGCTTAGTGAGTTTGCTTGTGGATTATTGGTTTGTTTGATATCTTCAATTATGAATAAAATGGTCAAAAAGGTTATAGTTATCTTAATAACATATTGAAAATACCACTTTAGACATCAACGGTTACTTTAAAAAATATATGTTGAATTGTTTATAGTTTTATTTACAAACTTTTCAAAATTCATTTAGTCAAACGATAGAAAATCCGATATCCCCAGCGGAGATAGCGGATACAGCCAAGATGACTGATTTCAACCCAAAAAATGACACTGATTCCAGTACTGCTACCAAGATTACAAACCTTGCTTTTGTGATGCAACTTGCACCCTCCAAAAAATAAGATAAAAACACTTTAAATCTATTCCTTTTTCCATGCAAGCCCATCAGAATGTGTAGTTGCAATGACAAAACGTTGTAGAAACCTTATATGATGATGCTGGTATGTTTTTGCATAAGCCTTTATTATTAACATTTCTTTATAATCTATTATGTGACCACAGTAGCTCCAAATTTCAGTATTTTTGTTGCATATGCAGAGCATGCTAACACACAATATTAATGTCTCTGTCCTTTGTTTTTTCCTTATTCAATTGAAATAGAGCATTAATGCACTTGCACAAAAAAAAATCTCGTAATATTTCAGGTTCCTGAGTCTGCAATTTTTATCATGGAAGATGGAAGGAAGGTAGCTGCGGCTTAAAAGGTAGCTGCCGGAATTCGCAAGAGTAAATTCTCAAGCCGATATACTAGTAAACATCAAAGTTTGATGGGTTTTTCTAAAACATCAAAGTTTGATGGGTTTTTCTCGAACGAACAATGCGTATCTTTATTTGTAATGCTAACTTAACTGTTCATTTTTTCTATGGGTGATTGGATCCAGTTCATAGCAGAGAAAGTAATTCGCTTAGCTGAAAAGCATATTTGTTTGCATGGGCTTACTTTGTTTTAGACACTTTTTGGCAACTGGAGTGATATTTTCCAAGCTGTCATTATACCTATTTTTTTTAGAAGGATTTATAATCGCAAAAAAATTACATTTTCTAAATACAATCCCAAAATCCTCTTTGATATCTAGATGGTACCGGGCCAACTACTTTTCTTTTTGTTGGATGCGACTCTGTTGGGAATCGAATGGTGATCTCTTATTTTGGAGAGGAAATACTTTACCGCGTGAGCCCAGCTACTTGGGTAATGGTTAACGATGATGAGGAAATAGATGATGAGGAAATAATTTCGGATTATGATATGATGAACAAACCGTGAAGATTGCCCTTTTTGATAGCTGATGTCTGAAAATATAACCAGACTAAATTGTTGAAATGTTTTTAAGTTCTTCACATATTCTTGTAAGAGAAGCAAATCCGGTCCATTGGATCAAGAAAGAATGAACCAGAGGCTCACGTTTAGAGTATAAGAAATCGCCCCGCTCCATTTTCCTTATCATTTATGCTTCTTTAATACGATATTTGACGTAGAAACAGAGATGAATGCATTGCATTTGTTTGCTTATGCTAGAAAAGCTTCTGGAGTGAAGTTTAAATCTGGGTTTTTTTTTTCGAAATAGGGTATTTTTATATTAAATTTATTAGAGTAGGGTAGAAAAATTTTAAATTATGAGAATAGGGCGACCCTACCCCCTGTAGGAGAGGGCAGGTTTCTAGAACCCGCCCTCCCTTATAATGGGAAGAGGGCGGGTTCTATTCCTCTCCTTTATAAAGGAGAGGGTGGGTTGTTCTCAGAACCCGTCCCATTTTTTTAAAAATAAATAAATAAATAAAAAACAGTTTAATAACGAAATGAATTAAATATCCAATAAAAGAATAAAAATTGTATAATATTATTGTTGTTTAAATATGAATCTGGTATACACTCTAATAACAAAATAAATCCGTCAAATTTATAATATAAAAAAATCATATCTGTTTGTAAAATGTAAATTGTACAAGTTTCTTTACAAGCGCTGACTGATTTTCTTCCGGTGCACTTATCACGATCTCGAAGGTCCCGTCCCTGTTGACTGTCCTGGACATCTGGTCCTATAATGACCTGGTTGTTTGCATAAGCTACATCTTGCATGCCTTTGCTGAGGATCAGCATCCATTGTCATTCGATCTCGACGCACCTTAGCTCTTCCGGGCTCTATATTTTTTTCCGGCGGTAATACAGTCGGTGTTTGTATGTTCCCAGTATAATAGTGTCAATAGCGACTGTCTGGTATAAAATGAAATTTTGGATCGTATGCGTCTTGATAATTGGAAACTGTATAGTAATGGGAAGCAAAATTGTAATGTGGGTTATGCATGCTGCCTGCAGCAGCAATTGCGTGGGCACAAGGTAAATGTTGTTGCTGGAAAATGTAACAACCCCAAATTTTCAATACAAGTTTTTACAAAAAAAATTCAAAAATCCATAAAGGGGTATTTTAGCCTAAGCACAAGTTATAAGTAATTATTTTGCTTTTTAATTACAAGTTAAAAGAATGTAACAACTCCATTTTTAGTGTACAAAAATTTGCTTTAAAATTTATGTATACTTGGGGTATTTACATTTACTGTTATTACTTTAAGTAATTAATTAACTGCATAATTACAAGAAGGAGTTTGTAGCTCATTGGTAATACCTTGCACTGCTGAACCAAGCCATCAGAGTTCAAATCCCATATTATTTTTAATATTGTTTTTATTTTGAACCTTTAGAATACCAAGAGTTTACACGTGCATATCTCACAAAAACCCCCATTACACCCAAAGATATAACATTGCCAGAGGGTAGATGAACCGTCGGGGGGATCCCGGCGGCCTGACTCGGCCGGGAATCGGCCAAATCGGCCCCGACTCGGCCGACTCAGTCCTCCGATCGAGTCACGGCCGAGTCGGCCGATTCCGGCGACGATCCCAACATGAAAGTTGTGTCTTTTTATATTCCCTATACACCTGCAAAATTTCAGCCTCAGACCATTTCCAGAGCTCTTTTAAAACCCCAATTACTCCACTTTTAATACATTTTTAATACATTTTATCACATTTTTTATTTTAACCTTTCACATATCCTAACCCTAGCCTAACCCTATAAATATCACCCCTACCCTCTACCCTCTCACCCCAAAATTCTGAGCCCACTCTCTCAAAATTCCAAGAAAACTTGTGTACTTTGAAAACAAGCTCGAGGCGAAGCTCCGGCGAAATCTACGGCAAACTTCCGGCGATCGTTTTAGGAACTACCGGCGACGACGCAACACATCGGCGATTCCTCTACTTCCCTTTCACTCTCTTGTGTGATCTAAAACCCGTAAGTCCCAATTTCTACCTATCTCTTCTATCAAAAAAATACGGTTTTACAAAACCCGATGGAATCAGAACAAATCCGATTTCCGATTTGGTTTCTTATAAAATTCCACTTCTCACTAATACAATCATACTTAAACTTCCTTATATTGACTATTAAACACTAATCAACCAAATTGATCAAGTTTCATCACATGAAATGATGGCTATTTCAATTTATCGTATTTTTCACTTAAATACCATATTGTTTCAATTCTACATTTAACTCCATTAAACTTGCTATACCTTTAAAGTAGAGCACGAGGCAACGACCTACCTCCTCACACACTGTAACACCCAGCCCTTTTTATACCAATAAAACGTATCTCTCTTTAACTTATACAGTTTGTTTTTATTATTTATTTTATTTATAATTATTAATTTATTTTAAAACTTTTTTAGCCCAGACCCAAACTATAGATTTATTCATCATCAAAATATTTTCCTATATTACTATATTTCTAGTTTTCTAACTCTAGTTGTTTTATATTCTAATCTAAAACCCTGGTTCTAATTATTATCATAAACCCAAGTCCACATTAACCACATTTTTCTTTAACCTATATCATCTAAACCACCATATAAATTCCCTCAGCCATTGAAATTCTCCACAAAAAATTTAAAACAATTAAAACAGCCTAGCCCGTTCCCCCTCCTCAGCCCACACACCATATTTAAATTTAAAATAAATTCTTTATTTAAACCCCGGCCCGTTCAAACCCTCAGCCCACGAAAACAAAAAGAATTTAATTAATAAAAACTTCTCAGCCCAGCCCAACTCCCTTCGGCCCGTGACCCGCGCCGACCCGAGCCGCTTCGAACCCTTCTTCTCCCCCAACGGATATTTTTCCCGCTCACCTCCTTCAACGCACGATCCGCCTTCTCCGCCGCGCTTCGCGCCCACGCCCACGCCCCCACTCTTGCGACGTTACACCCGCGACGCGCTCCTCTCGTCTCCCTTATCTCCCTCACACCTCGCTCCCCTCTCGTTTTCTAAAAATTCCTCACATTTCTCTCTCGAAAACCCATTAACCCCACCGAGCACCCAACTACGCTCGACCCCTCCGACGGCGACAACCCCTCAACAACCCCTCGGCGACCCCTCATTCATCCTCCCTCGCCCTCTACGACTCCACCCTCCATCAACCGAGCATCCCCTGCACACAAATCCCCTGCACACCCGAGCTCGGCCACCTACCCTCGATGCCGGCGAGCTTGAACCGCCTCAGTCGACACCCCTTCATCCTCACCCTTAGCATCATCATCACCGTCGCCATCATCACTCTATCTCTCTCTGTTTTCTCTCTATCTCTCTGATCTCTCTCTCTAACTCTCTCTCTCTGATCTCTCTCCTCCTCACTCTCTCTCTCTATCTCTCTCTATATCACCCTCTCTATCTCTCTTTCTCAATCTCTCTCTCTCTCTCTCTCTCTGTTCTTACTCTGTCACTCTACTCCCTCTTTTTTCCCTCTGTTCTCTCTCTGTCTTGATCTCTCTTTCTCTCTCTCTCTGCATCTCTCCCTCTCTCCATCTCTCCTTTCACGCTCAACACTCCACTAAGCCGTCGCCGCCATTCATCACCGCATCGTCGACCACCACCTCCAATGACACCCTACCAGCTCCTCACAACCCCGCAGCAACCACATGCTTCACCTCCAGCCAACCTTCGCTGCCTATACTCGAGCTCCTAGCCTAGTCCAAGCCCCGATGCCGCGCCAAGATCGAGCAGAGGCCAAACCTTGCTGTGTTTCCATGCCACTGCCGTGCGTCTCCAGGCAAGTATTTTATTTGCTTACATGCTAATTTACTCGTGTTACAAATTCAAAGGTACAAGTTATGAATTTGCAATCCCCGATAAAATTAAACGACATGCATGTTCGATGCATGATCCCAAAGAAAATACTTATCTAATTTGACGGAACTGGATTGTTTATATTGGCCCTTATTGTGATGAATACCTTGTACAAATTTCGCTGGAAAATATGACTGTTAACGACTAAAACGGCTACCCCCAAGTATACCTGTAAAACCGGAAATTTCTTGTACCTGAAAACCGTTAAAATCACCATAAATTATATATATACTGGAATGATGCGTTCGAGGGCTCAAATCGAAGCCGACTCGACGAACTAAAACCCTATGCAAGTTTCTAATTGTTTCTGTACTTAAACCGTGACAATATTTGGATCGGAGTGCGACTCTGGACTACAGTCCAGAGCGACTCTGTTTAATGTGTGCTGTCCCGTAATGGGTACCACCCTGGTTCCTTAACTCGTAGGTTGCGGAACTCCGCTGTTTATTATAGGTGAATCTGTTAGCTAGACAATACAAGTGGTTTCATCCTGTTTCGTTATCGTTTGTTATTTAATCTGTAATTTAAGAGATGTGAACGTATAACAGTCCAAACAGAATCAGAATTGACATACTGGTATTGAACAGTGTATATCTCCTGACGTACAGACGCGATTGAAGATCCGTCTATTGCGTTGAAAACCTTACTGAAAACCCTAGATTTCATTCAACTGTAGAGTTGCTAAATTCTGATCCCAACTGGGATTAAAATGCGTTGCGAAACGGACTTCCGATTCTGAAACCGGATTTCCAGCCGTGAACGCTTAAAATGAAATGGCTATAATTAGTGATCCTGGAACCCGATTGGCATGGAATCAAATTCCCTGGTTAGATAACCAATCATACTATTTATTCCCCGTTTATCGTTTCGCTAAATTGTACACGTTTGATTTATGATAAATATTGCAAGTGGTAGATTACTGAGTCATGACATCCTAATCGTGCTTTACATACTGTTTACGCATCATATCATACATATGTCACTGCATTGATAACTTAGTGATAATGTGCATTACCCGGTGTTAGGTATTAGTGATGATTGTGGCAAGTACGTTAGTGTGCGTGTATAAGTGAATAAGTGAAAGCGACACGTACTTGCACACAATCAGTGAACCTTATTATTCTATTGTATTGTCGACGTCTGTGGAACGCGTGTACGTGTGACTATAAGTGGTATGAGACACTTATGAAAGCTCTTGCACGAGTGTCACAGATAAGGCACCAGACACTGCCATTTATCTTAGGTATTAGTCGGGACGTGCTTGATGGAGGTCCTGCCTCCAGTTCTCACGCAGACTTGTCACAGACCGATTGGTATTTGAGGTTATGGTTAGCGTTTGATGTAGACCACGGGGTGTGGGGTAGTTTGAGTGTGAGTTCAACAGAATCTCGGGAGTCCCTTGCCGGCTTATATATATGGAGATATATGGAGATTTACAGGGTACATGATTATTACCGTGAGTTACATGTTGGGCCCGTGGTCCCTTACCCTTGGGTCCTACCCTTGGGTGGAGGACACTCGCGAGTGGTTGACTCTCACACTTGGACTGACGATAGGCTTAGTGACCTGTACATTGAGACTTAGAGACTGATAGGGATGATAGCATCGATATACATGCTTACTGTGTTGACATACTTGGCATATTATTTTACTGCTTTTACTATTCCACTGTATTGATTACCGCATGTTCATACCTATACCGTCATTAGTTTACTGTATATATATTTATTATCACTGTTAGAGTTGTCACTTGGATTTATATATTATATTGCTATTGTGTCGCTCTGACGACCTGAGTATGCATGCTCAGTGTGGGGAGATGATTTAGCCTGGACCAGGACTAGACGTACATCACGGACATCTTGATTAGCCATCCAGAGTTATACCCTTTCGTTTCCCATCAGGTCAGTTCTTATTATTGTTTCGTTTCAGTTACTGCATTTCTCATTGCCTGTGCATTATTTACCGATTACCATGTAAAGCTAGAAGCCGAAGTGTGACTACGGCAGGACGTATCCTTGACCGTAGGAGCATGGCTGGCCTTGTCAACCCCTCGTATTCCGTATTTTGGGAAGCGGGGCGTGACACACACTCATATACAACCTAACACGATACCATCGAAAACATAGAATACGAGAAAACAAACATTTTCATTTAAACACCCTTTACTTAATAAAACCATTTCTAAAAGATTTAATAATGATAAACTTTTTAAATAAATACCACTTATTATGAAAATAGGATAAGTTGTGGACATTAGTCGTTTATCTAAACCTGACTTGGTGGTGTCTAGGCTAGGCAAGTGAGAAAGATAACTTTAAAAGGCCCGTCTCACGGTGATTCGTGAACGGATCCCTCCTTTCTTCACTTGTACTTACCTGGCCACAATTGGCGGTGAAGAGGCGATTTGAGGCATCTCACAACTTGTCGTTTTGGACCAGTTAGGATTAGTCTAGTTGACTTAGGAGACCCTGGAACATAGAATACGGAAAATTAATATTTTTACAAATAAATACCACTTACTTCATAAAACCGTTTTCTAAAAGATTTAGTATTTATACAAATCTTTGCAAAGCGCCGCTACAACCCATTTTGGGGAACCCATTCGGGATGGTGCGGGTTATCGCACATCCTCGGGCTTAGTAGTGCGAGATTCAGACCTCCGCAAGAAGCATTCGGTCTCGAAAGATTTAAAATACGACATCTTAAGAAAATGAGATTTTTAGAATATAAAAAAATATATTAAAATTATTTTTGTATAAATATATGTATATTTATCATTAAAATACCTATTTTGTTAGGATATAAATATTCCACCTTTTTCTAAAAATCACAAGAATCAATTTTACACTAAAATACCACGAATTCCATATAAATCAATATTACAAATAAATACCTTTATTTTTGAATTTAGGATATTTCATTAGAAATATCACAATATAAAATCCACATTCATTACAACTCTAAAGACGAATAATAAATGCTTGGGGTATATTTTGAAAAAGTATATAAAAGTATTTTTACATAAAACCCCCTCAAGTTTTATAAATTACCCTAAGGACCCTAGTAAACATAGGTTTAAGCGGAACCAATCTCTTGAGCCTCAGGGAGCCGGAGAAGTGGGTGCTTGCCTATCTAAGGTAGACAAATTAATAAAAACAATCAGGACTTCAAGTTACTTTGCTGATTGTCTGACTCAGTTTGAGTCTCAGTATAATCTGACTTGAATATGATTCAAGTACAATCTACAATCTTCAATATTACAATTCAACCTGAATCAATGAATCCAATTATTAATCTATACAACTTGACTGAACCGAACCATGGATATACATTCCATTTACATGGTTCTCCAGTTTATCCATTTACATGGTTCTCCAGTTTATCCATTTACATGATTCTACGGTTACATCCGTTTACTGATATCATGGTTTCGGTCAGTCAACCAATTATACAATCAATACAATTTACAAGACAAACAACACAATCAAAAAACTACGGGGTTTAAGGGTTAGATTGGTACGGAAGGTGTTAAAAGTGGCACGAGACGGTAAGATTAAGATACCTAACCTGTATTCCGTTGCTGTTGTACCGTGGCCCAACGGTTTCTTGAGTTCCTGATACCTTAGTCTCCGGGACAAGTGAGACTCCTCTCGTATACACTGGCATTCTTCTGTACCAAGCTACAAACAATAGCGTTAACACTAAATACAACAATATAACAATATAATACAACTGTAAAAGCTACTCTCTCTCTCTCTCTTACTCTCTGTCCATTCTATTTCTCCTCTTATCTTTAGGACTTACCGAGCGACCTGTTCGTTGACGACATTCTATTTCTTTCTTCTTTGAATGTCGTCAGGTGATTTGGACCCGGCAGAGATCGAGCCATCTGCAGAAGACTTGGATCAATTTGCTGAAGAACCAGAGCTCTAGTTTCATTGTACATTTTTCATTCAGTACTTTTCATTTCCTGTTATGCCATTGTTTAGGCATCGCTTTTATTTCAGTTGTATTTCCTTTTTGTGCATTGTACAAAAGAATGTTAATAAATAAAAGTTGATGTTTTTATTATATCTTGTCTCTTGTGTATTTACTTTTATATTGCTTAGATATGCTTATTTACTTCAGAGTAAATACGCAGCGGACCAGTCCCGTCCCCTTCGCCGTATACCGGGAAGCGGGGCATGACAGATTTTGTTGGTGGCCCATGCAGGTCAGAGCTGTATAGAACCATACTATGCAGTTCTGTTCTGTGTGAACAACCTAAACAATATAATATAAGAACCAGCAAATAAAACATTCTTTACAATCATGTTCCTTGAATCTTATCATTTCATATTTTTTGAATCATATACTTTGAATCTGTCCTAACCCAAACTTTTCTTCAAGGTTATGGATTTCCCGAACAACACCAGCACCAATGTCAACAACACACTTCCATTACTACCTCTCACACTTGCTGTTCCTGCGCCACCCACCGAGCAAACGGTGCTACTTGAGGCGATCCGCAGCCTTCTTGAGGGACGGCAACAACTCCTGAACCGTCCCGAGACTGACGCACCTGGGGTAAAGCAATTCAGGGCTTTACATCCCAAGCAATTCTCCGGAAAGGAAAGCCCGCTTGAAGCTGAGGATTGGGCACAAAGTATAGAGGATGATCTGGCGGCAGCACAAGTGCAAGACATAGCTTGGGTCCGTGTGGCGAAACTGCAGCTCACGGATAATGCTCGTAACTGGTGGAAGACGGAAGAAAGCCGTCTTGTACAGCCTATTGAATGGAAGACTTTTCGCGATAAGTTCGACGCGAAGTACTTCCCTGTGACTGCCAGGTTTGCCATGGAACAACAGTTCATTCATCTACAACAAGGTTCGATATGGGACAAGTCAGAAGTTGAGTATGACGCTGAATTCACCATGCTCAGTCGGTAAGATATGTCACAGTATTTCAAATTTTTAATATCACATACTACACAACTAACACAAGACCGTAACAGATTTGCGGCACATTTGATACCGACGGACGAGATCAGAGCCCGTCGCTTTCAACAAGGTTTGGACACGGAAATTCAGGCTGCACTAGCCACAGGGAAATTTCCAACTCATGAGAATGCTCTGGAAGCTGCCCGCAGTTATGAGGCAGTGATAAAAGCAAGGGGCAGACCTCAATCTGCCGGTTTGAAACGCCCTGCCACTCAAATGGCAGGAGGAGCCACTTCCAGGCCAACGTTCGAACCCAGGAGAACTGAAGAACCCAATAACCAGCCAAGACCACATTTCTGTTTCCATTGCAAGAGAGATGGACATTTGATAAAGGACCGTAGGCGCGCAAAAGGCCTGTGCCTAGTTTGTGGCGCGTCCAATCATGGAATTGAGACCTGTCCATATAGATACAACCCAGCTCACACACCTACCAACTATTCGCAGCGACCAGCTATCCAGGCTCCTGCAGCTCGTCCTGCACCCCCAGCACCACCTCCACACAGAACTCCTGCACAGCCTACTCGCCAATTCCAACAGGCAATGAGGAACATGCCTCGAGGGCAGAGAAACAAGCCCCAAGGACAGAATGTGCCTCTAGCTAGAAGGAAGGTACCACGGCGACAGACTTTCACATTAGCATCCGTAGAAGCCGAGACTGTAGGTCAAGGTAATATCGGTAAGCCTTTTTCACATTTTTAAAACCCTTGCACCACTTTGTTATTTTTTCACACACTGTCAGTACTTCAGTCACTAAACTTTCTTGAATCTGTTACACTTTCCTTTTACAAATTTCGAGGACGAAATTTTTATAAGGAGGGTAGAATGTAAGAACCCCAAATTTCCAATACAAGTTTTTACAAAAAAAATTCAAAAATCCATAAAGGGGTATTTTAGCCTGAGCATAAGTTATAAGTAATTATTTTGCTTTTTAATTACAAGTTAAAAGAATGTAACAACTCCATTTTTAGTGTACAAAAATTTGCTTTAAAATTTATGTATACTTGGGGTATTTACATTTACTGTTATTATTTTAAATAATTAATTAGCTCCGTAATTACAAGAAGGAGCTTGTAGCTCATTGGTAATACCTTGCACTACTGAACCAAGCCACCGGAGTTCAAACCCCATACCCCACATTATTTTTAATATTTTTTTTTATTTTGAACCTTTAGAATACCAAGAGTTTACACGTGCATATCTCACAGAAAACCCCACTACACCCAAATATGTAACATTGCCAGAGAGTAGATGAACCGTCGGGGGGGATCCCGGTGGCCTGACTCGGCCGGAAATCGGCCAAATCGGCCCCGACTCGGCCGACTCAGTCCTCCGATCGAGTCACGGCCGAGTCGGCCGATTCCGGCGACGACCCCAACATGAAAGTTGTGTCTTTTCATATTCCCTATGCACCTGCAAAATTTCGGCCTCAGACCATTTCCAGAGCTTTTTTAAAACCCCAATTACTCCACTTTTAATACATTTTATCACAATTTTCATTTTAACCTTTCACCTACCCTAACCCTAACCTAACCCTATAAATATCACCCCTACCCTCTACCCTCTCACCCCAAAATTCTGAGCCCGCTCTCTCAAAATTCCAAGAAAACTTGTGTACTTTGAAAACAAGCTCGAGGCGAAGCTCCGGCGAAATCTACGACAAACTTCTGGCGATCGTTTTAGGAACTACCGGCGACGACGCAACACATCGGCGATTCCTCTACTTTCCTCTCACTCTCTTGTGTGATCTAAAACCCGTAAGTCCCAATTTCTACCTATCTCTTCTATAAAAAAGAATACGGTTTTACAAAACCCGACGGAATCGGAACAAATCCGATTTCCGATTCGGTTTCTTATAAAATTCCACTTCTCACTAATACAATCATACTTCAACTTCCTCATGTTGACTATTAAACACTAATCAACCAAATTGATCAAGTTTCATCACATGAAACGATGGCTATTTCAATTTATCGTGTTTTTCACTTAAGTACCACATTGTTTCAATTCTATATTTAACTCCATTAAACTTGCTATACCTTTAAAGTAGAGTACGAGGTAACGACCTACCTCATCACACACTCATATACAACCTAACACGATACCCTCGAAAACTTAGAATACGAGAAAACAAACATTTTCATTTTAATACCCTTTACTTAATAAAACCATTTCTAAAAGATTTAGTATTGATACACTTTTTAAATAAATACCACTTATTATGAAAATATGATAAGTTGTGGACATCGGTCGTTTATCTAAACCTGACTTTGTGGTGTCTAGGCTAGGCAAGTGAGAAAGATAACTTTAAAAGGCCCGTCTCACGGTGATTCGTGAGCGGATCCCTCCTTTCTTCACTTGTACTTACCTGGCCACAATTGGCGGTGAAGAGGTGATTTGAGGCATCTCACAACTTGTCGTTTTGGACCAGTTAGGAATAGTCTAGTTGACTTAGGAGACCCTAGAACATAGAATACGGAAAATTGACATCTTTACAAATAAATACCTCTTACTTCATAAAACCGTTTTCTAAAGGATTTAGTATTTATACAAATCTTTGCAAAACGCCGCTACAACCCATTTTAGGGAACCTGTTCGGGATGGTACGGGTTATCGCACATCCTCGGGCTTAATAGTGCGAGATTCAGACCTCCGCAAGGAGCATTCGGTCTCGAAAGATTTAAAATACGACATCTTAAGAAAATGAGATTTTTAGAATATAAAAAAAATATATTAAAATTATTTTTGTATAAATATATGTATATTTATCATTAAAATACCTATTTTTTATTATATAAATATTCCACCTTTTTCTAAAAATCACAATAATCAATTTTACACTAAAATACTACGAATTCCATATAAATCAATATTACAAATAAATACTTTTATTTTTGAATTTAGGATATTTCATTAGAAATATCACAATATAAAATCCACATTCATTACAACCCTAAAGACGAATAATAAATGCTAGGGGTATATTTTGAAAAAGTATATAAAAGTATTTTACATAAAACCCCCTCAGGTTCTATAAATTACCCTAAAGACCCTAGTAAATATAGATTTAAGCGGAACCAATCTCTTGAGCCTCAGGGAGCTGGAGAAGTGGGTGCTTGCCTATCTAAGGTAGACAAATTAATAAAAACAATCAGGACTTCAAGTTACTTTGCTGATTGTCTGACTCAGTTTGAGTCTCAGTATAATCTGACTTGAATATGATTCAAGTACAATCTACAATCTTCAATATTACAATTCAATCTGAATCAATGGATCCAATTATTAATCTATACAACTTGACTGAACCGAACCATGGATATACATTCCATTTACATGGTTCTCTAGTTATTCCATTTACATGATTCTACGGTTACATCCGTTTACTGATATCATAGTTTCGGTCAGTCAACCAATTATACAATCAATACAATTTACAAGACAAACAATACAATCAAAACACTACGGGGTTTAAGGGGTGGATTGGTACGGAAAGTGTTAAAAGTGGCACGAGACGGTAAGATTAAGACACCTAACCTGTATTCCGTTGCTGTTGTACTGTGGCCCAACGGCTCCTTGAGTTCCTGATACCGTAGTCTTCGGGGCAAGTGAGACTCCTCTCGTACACACTGGCATTCTTCTGTACCAAGCTACAAACAACAGCGTTAACACTAAATACAACAATATAATACAACTGTAAAAACTACTCTCTCTCTCTCTCACTCTCTGTCCATTCTATTTCTCCTCTTATCTTTGGGACTTACCGAGCGACATATTCGCTGACGACGTTCTATTTCTTTCTTCTTTAAATGTCGTCAGGTGATTTGGACCCGGCAGAGATCGAGCCATCTGCAGAAGACTTGGATCAGTTTGCTGAAGAACCAGAGCTCTAGTTTCATTCTACGTTTTTCATTCAGTACTTTTCATTTCCTGTTATGCCATTGTTTAGGTATCGCTTTTATTTCAGTTGTATTTCCTTTTTGTGCATTGTATAAAAGAATGTTAATAAATAAAAGTTGCTGTTTTTATTATATCTTGTCTCTTGTGTATTTACTTTTATATTGCTTAGATACGCTTAGCGTATTTACTTCAGAGTAAATACGTAGCGGACCAGTTCCGTCCCCTTCGTCGTATACCGGGAAGCGGGGCGTGACAGAAAACATCGCATGTGCCCAGAGAGAGCCCTTCATCTAAAAAATTTACGGTATATTGATTCCCATTACCCCTCGTAAATTGAACCTCCGCCGTGTCAAACCTTTCAGATCTGTAGTATTGTGCTCAGCGCTCTCTTTTCCGGAATATATCTTCGTAATACGCGGTGAGTGGAGTCTCCATCGCCAAGGACTGTTTTCTTCTATGCACAGAGTAAGTATTCACTCGGAAAAAGGTTCGAACAATCAACCCATGTATCGGTAATGGAGGCGACTCAGGTAACCATAACTTAGGTAATTAACTTTGTTTTAAAATTTTAAATTACCTTCATTACAATTTGATACTATATTATTTGCGCAGTTTACGTAGACGTCTTATACAGCATATCGTCTGCATGGATTACCCGGTATTTGTATCGAAGGAGAGCCGGTTTGGCGGGTTCGATGCCCACTCCTCTGCATCAATATCGTTGTCATGCACCTACCGGACCGGGTGTTGCGACAGTTCAGTAGATTGCAACATATTCCTGTCCCGCCGCCTGCGCCTATGACAATAGAAGGAGACATGCGAGGAGGAAAGGCGGAGCGTGATTGGAGGGAGCATCATCATCAATATTTGCTGAGATGGGATGATGGGCAGCGTAATATTGCCTTACAACAAATAGGTGACCAAACAACCACCGACGCTACTGAAGCATATCTACAGTGGTATAAGCGTGTCACCATAAGATATCTTTCTGCTCCCCCTAACGACTTCCCAAACATCCAGCGGTACGAGCCTACAGGCCACGTGGAACGAGAAATTGTAAGTTAAATTCTTTAAATTATATTACTTTTTAACATCCGGCGGTATGAGTCAATACTTATTTTTTATTTCTAATGTAACGACAGGCTCGTGGGTCGCATCATATATAATCAATGATGCATAATCCATATCCGACTGATGCTGGTCCGGATACTCAGGCTTTATTTTCAAATGTAGACTCATATATTGGTGGTATATTCGGTTAATATAATATGCTTCCACATTTATCACAAGCACCAGAGCAGCAGCATGAGTCGGCACCAGAGCCGCAGCACGAGCCGGCACCGGAGCCGCAGCATGAACCGGCACCAGAGCCGCAGCACGAGCCGGCACCAGAGCCGCATCATCAGGGAGATCCAGAGCAGCAGGATCAGTGGTTTGGATCACCATACCGTCAGGAGCAACCCTGGCATACCGGACAAGCGCAACAACCAGAGGAACAACAGTTTTGGAGGACCGGTTTTGCGCAACAACAGCAGTCTTGGGGGTCAGGTTTTCCACAACAGCCGTCTTGGGGTCAGGTTTTGCGCAAGAACAACAATCTTGGGGGTCAGGATTTGCGCAATCATGGGGCCCAGTTTTTGTGCAACAGCAGCCGCATGAAACCGGGACAGGTTCTTCGCAACAACTGCCCAGTTGCGAAACGGATTTTTCGTCCTACATACAGTTGTTGGGAGGTAGCACATATCCGACACATGTCCCACATTCAGGATTTGCGGAACAACAGCCTGTCCAAGATGCTGCTGAAGCCGAAGCCGAAGTTGAAACCGAAGCAGAAGAGCAGATGCGGCCGCCGCCGCCATATACCCAAGAAATGGAAGGGTCCTCCAGTCATCCCAAGAGGCATAAGTTTATGTCAAGCCTCCTCGGATTGGGAAAGGAAAAGGGAAAGGGAAAGTGATAGTTATATACTTTTACAAACAAATATGATTTTTTTGTATTATAAATTTGACGGATTCATTTTGTTATTATAGTGTATATCAGATTCATATTTAAACAACACTAATATTATACAATTTTTAGTATTTTATTCGATATTTTAATTTATTATTTAATTTTTAAAAAAAAAATAGGGCGGTCTCGTATATAGGGGTAGGGGCGGGTTCTAGAAACCCGCCTTCTAAATATATAGGATGGGATCGGCTCCAAACCGTCCCATTTCCATAAATTAAAATAAATTCATTTTATTTTAATAATTTTAATTTTAAAATACCCTATTTCAAAAAAAACCCTTAAATCTGAAATCAACAATACATGGCTCTTTTTTAGAGGAGAATAGTGAGAGAAAGGGTGTACCGCCTATAATTTTATTTTTTCTATTTTAGCTGATGTGGCCGAGTTTTTTGATGATTTTTTTTCCCGTTTTCAGTCAACAATTCAAATCGACATGAACAAATGAATTTGGGCCCACTAAGTTGTTTGTTGCAAAAATAGTATTTATTTGCAATATAATAAGCTGTGCCGCTGTTGTATTTATTGCTACAACTTCCAAAGCTAGTGGTATTTTATTGCAACCTAGCAAAGCCCCGCCCTTTCTCCTCCTCTTCTCACAGTCTCTCTCATGTTCACTTTGCGTGACCTAACTCGTCCCTTCGCCCAACTCGCCGCCGATCTCCGGCGATCCACCGCCCCCGCCATTGATTTCGGCGACAGCCAACAACACCACGAAGCATCAAACGCCACGATCTCCTCTCTCTACCTCCCTCAACTCTGAAACCCCAAAATCTAGGGTTTTGGATGCCGCTCTCTCCCTCATGTGCTTCACAACCCCACAGGTCTTTTTCTTCTGCTTCTATGGATCTCTTCTCACCTCTTTGTCTCATTTGATCAGATCTGGTCTTGATCCAGGTGTTCGATGCTAGGATTGAATGCCTTGTGAGAACGTACGTCTCGGTTCTCTCATCGATGGTTAGGTGTGATGTGTGCCGTTTCGGTGGAGGGGATTTGGAGTCGATTAGGGTTGGGAGCTCGATTTCTTTCAGAGATTGTGTCGAATTGATGCGGATTGGTGCTGATGTTATTGAGAATTTAGAAGGGCACTATAGTACAGTAACTTCATTTGTGATATTCGATTTCTTGTTTAGTTTGATTAATCTGGAAAGTTGAATGCTTTATTTAAGTATTTAACGTTGTCGGTGTCAAATTCTACTCTTGATTTTTTATTTTATTTTATTTTTCCTATTTAGCTATTTGGCGATATGGATGTCATATGGAATGTAATTATGCCCAAGATATGCGTACAACCATCGATGATAGCTGTAAACAATGAAAAGAAAGATTGCCTTTTCCTATTGTTAGGGGCAAAGAATAACTCAACATCAAAAACATTTTTGTGCATCTAGACATACAATTACATCGGGTTACCTCCATATTCTCTTGACTCGTGCAATCTTTGGTAAAATGGCTCAAACATTAAAAAGGTCTGTGGTCCAAGTCTTTATTTTGGTGCTAGTCTCCCTTGCTTTATTTGGTTTTTCTATATGTGTTATTTAATCTTTGCCTCAGGTGAGTTTATGAGTGAATTCTTGGATATTTGGAGCCCATATAGGTCATGATTCTGCTCTCTTGTATAAACTAAACTTTATGGCTCACTGTTGTTACCATATTTTTAGCTCTATACTATGTACAGTTAAAGTTGTTTTTGTGTGTATGTTTATTTATTCTACATTTGTTTATACTTTACTCTCTTTCCTAAAAGTAGCAGCATAAGTGATGCATACTAGTCTAATAAATAGACCAGGGCACTGATGTAATATTCGACCAAGTGTCCGTCAAATCTTTTCTAAGTTTGCCTCCTTAATTTGTTTGACATCATATACTTATCCAAAGGAAAGGCTTACGACCATAAAAAGGGACAAACACATTATAGAAACAACTAACAGGTTGATAACAATGAACTAAAATCTAAGATAATAACATGAAGTTATCAACTAGATAAATATATTTATAAAGTAAAAAAGCATCAATTTATCTACTACAACATGAAATATGATAACATGTTATTTTACTAAGGACACACATAGGAAACTATATGGCATATCTAACATGTGTATGGTGTGTCCAAGATGTGTTAGGCAAGTATCGGTGTCTAAAAAAGTGCGGACATGGACATCACACTTTGTTTTAAGAGTCCAAGCTTCATATCTAAGGAAGGATGTTGGGAGTATTTGGAAAACTACATCAGATCACATATGCAATTTATAGATAACTAGAAATGGTTGGCTATGAAGGAACCATTAAGCCGGAGCATATAATTGTGGCAATGGTTTCTATCTCCCTATTTTCTTTTATTATGCTCACACATTGATTCATTCCAGAGTGATATTAGTGATAAAGAACATTGCTACCAATAACAATTTTTAGTTATAATATAAAGTTATCATGCTATTTTGTGCATATAGTCTCTGGAACAAAATGCACCTACGTTGTATCTGATTGCACCTGCTAGCCACTGAGGTAATTTTGTAGCTTTTGGAAAATTTGATATATACAGGAATTTGCATAAAGACCATAGCGCATGTAGTTGGTGATTTACTATTGTGGTCATTGGAGGATTCCTCCCTTATTGTTCTTTTACCTGCTGGCTGCCTATTGTTTTGTAGAGTCAATATTTTATCTGCTGATTTTTTTATTCTTATTTTTTATATAAGTTCTTTATTTGTCTCTTGATCTGATGTCTCTTCACTCACGGATCTGCAAAATGTTAGGTTGCAGTCATAGACTTCATGTGCCTATTTCCTTGTATTAGTCCTTCAACACTTTTTTTTGAAACTTTGAGCTAGCTGGTTTAAATGGTTTTATATTAAAAAAGAATCAGGAGCTTTAATTTTATGTTAGGGTTTACAATCCAATTTTCTTCATTTTGATGCCCATGCTCAACGCTTTTTAATTCCTATCATTAACGATTTTTAATTTTTTTTTAAAATTTAGGTTCGTCCCCTAAAACTGTAGAAACTTTTCATACATTAATACATGCTATATTGAAAGCTCCAGTGTCATCATCTAATTGTCAAACATTTGTCTTAACGATGTCAATTACTGAGGAAAATGAAAGAATAAAGGCTGAAAGGAGAACTTCAATTGGAAAGCTTATTTGCATCTTACCTTGTGAAGATTCTGTCGTCAGGGATAAAATCCCATTGAGGTAAATTAGATATAATTTAACTAGCCTGTTAGTACTTAAAGTAGGAACTCTCTCTTATTGTTTTCGTAAACAAGTCAGTCTACACTGAATTTCTGATCTTTATATAAAATATTAAATTTCAGTTCGTAATCTTATTTGTCGCTTTACTTGGTTTAGAGCTAAGATTCTCATGATTGTTGTTATGTGGACTTGAGTATACTGCTCTTCCTTGAACATGCCATGTGCTTTATGACTTTAAATGTTAGTATAATCTTGTATGACTTGTCAGATTGATTGATGTTGTTGTGCTCATCTATTTCCTGGCATCGATATTTTGAAAATGTTAGTATAATCTTGTATGACTTGTCAGATTAGTTGATGTTGTTGTAATCATCATCTATTTCCTGATATCCATAAATCAAAACTAAACTATTCAGCTGCTTTATAATCAGTGTAAGTAATAGAAAAGAAGTGTATATTACATTTGACTGAGTTTACATGTATTCTTGGTGGAAGCTTAACTATTTAATTATCTGTTATTAAGTTAAAGTAGACAACCTTTTGAGCGTCGGTAGTCTTCTTACATAAATTTGAACGAACAACCCTTTTTACTAGTTTATTGTTCCTTTTCCTTCATCAAGATCACAGACCATATTGTAGTCCTTCAGTGATTTGGCTATATAGCTGTCTTGCCATACTTCATTATGAAACCTGTTCTTATTGTTTTCTCATTTAGAATGGTTCATTAAATATTACAACGCTTTACATTCTTCTGGTTTTCTTCTCATAATCAGATATTTGTATACAAAATTATTTAGATTTTTACTTAAAGAATAGTGTTTTATGTGCGCTATATTTTAAGTTTAAACCGTAATGTTAGTTTGACAGCCAAGTTGTTTCCTGTGTTTCTTCCCTTCTAGAAGTACACCTTGAAAGTGGAGTAATTTTCATTTACTTTTAATGGAGACAGGTATGCTTGCTCACTGCCTAGCAATACTTTCAGCAATTGACCTTTCTAACTGGTACATTAACGCTGATACTGCACTATGCGACTCAGGGCGGAATGAAAGGACTAAACTATATATGTGCTTGGATGCACATGATTAAAAGGAAAGCATGCTATGATACATATGCAGGTTCTAAATAGATTATTCTAAATTAAAGCAATGCAAACTAACAAATGCAAGCCCTAATCTATATGATCAACACACACGAGATCCGAAATTGATAATTTGTGAGAAATAAACTATATTAACTTTAAGCATGATAATCACAATTGAAGTCCAGAAATCGAAAAACTATCGAATTGATGTGAGGATCGATAGGTCCATAGGATGTAAAAAATAGTCATCCTTGCCAGATAACCAACCAACGATACATTTGTTTATCATCCCTACCGTAGTAATCAGTAGGGGTTCAACTATCCACCAAACATGTACCTTAACATATGTTTGTGAACTCGGAAAATAATTATATTGGGGAATATCATCATAATCATAGTCACAAGCATAATGTTCATAAGAGTAATCCCTATGATCATAATCATAAGCCCTATTGTCTTGAAAAGTCATGCTTTGAACGCTCGCCCCAAAATGCTAACTGCGATAAGACATGGCCCAACCTTGGCTTAGATACCAGTTTGACGTAGGACGGAATGAAAGGGCTAACCTATATCTGTATTTGGATGCACATGATAAAGAAAAGCATGATATAATGCATATGTAGGTTCTAAATAAGATATTTTAAATGAAAGCAATGCAAACTCACAAATGTATGACCTATATATATGATAAACGCACACACAAGAGATCCAAAATCGCTAAATTGTGATAAATAATATATACTAACTTTAAGCATGATAATCACAATTGAAGTTTAGGAATCTAAAACTATCTAATTGATGTAATCGATAGGTTCATAGGATGTAAATAACTAGACAAAAGTTGTGGAGATCTAGATATTATATTTTAGAAAACTAAAGTCAAATAAACATATATCTAGAAATCAGGGAAGTGTTCAATGTATATCAACTTGATACCCAATCAATTACCAATCAATACCCCATCACCAAACCAAGTAAACAACTCAGTTCATCCCTTATATTTACCTTTACTACCTGTTGTTTGCTTATGTGGATGCAAGTATAGAGTAAAATAGTTCGGATTTGGAAAAGAAGCGGTCTAGCTGGCTGTCCAGGGCTGAAACAAGGTCGTTCTGGGATGAATAGGGCTGTTCTGGCTGAAAATGCGCAGTTGTGATGAATCTGGACAATTGCGACTGCCTTGACGACTCTGGACAGATTGAACGCGTTTAGATGATGGCGTCAATGTTGGCGGTGTCGAGGAAATATTTGATGATTGATCAGTGTTATCGATGTCAAAATTGATAAAGATGTTGATGTGGATGTGATCTAGAAGAGACTCTGAAGGCTACCTCAGCAACCAAAGATCGAGTGCAGTTGTATATTTAATTTTAACTCCCGCCGAAGGTTCTCACACAGAGCATTCAAAACACAATGTTTAGGAAAGCTGAAAGTTATTCAATATATCATAGTCTAGTTTGTCCTTTTCCATTAAAAATCTAGCCTATGAATAGGTTTTTACATGATAGCAAGTGTCAATTGGCATTACATAACAAACATAATTACTCTTAAGACCTTTAGGGAAAAAATGCAATAAACAACCATAAAACTATATAGTAGAATCTGCCTACTCATCATAAAGATCACTTTTGGAGTTTCAGAACAATTAACCATGGCTCTTGAACTCCATAACTCCTGAATGAAGCTATGAATAATGCCTAACTGACGGTCTTCCATTACTATGTTTCTGTAATCTAATCCAATCTAATCTTCTTCTTTTTCCAGCACTAGCCCGTAAGCCCTAACCTAAGCACACACCACACACAACACATCCATGCACAGCACACACAAGCACACAGCACACACAAGCACCCAGGGGATCCACGAATTCTCCCCGAAAGCGTTAATTTGTGGCCACTTCCCCTTTTGGGGTTTCTGGGGTTCGAACCCCGCACTCTTCCCAAGAGGGGAAGTGCGCATACCAACTGAGCTAGTGCTCATTGGTTAATCTAATCTAATCTGATAGTTAGTAATACACCCTTTTTCTTTATCTGTATTTCTTCGCTTTCATTTCTGATATCTGTATAAATTGTAAATTTGTCATATGGTTTCCACTCAATAACTACTTTTATATGCATTGACAGTTCAGCACATAATTATTACATCTAAGCAACTTTTGAAATTTTGATGTAGTAAATTAAATGGCTTTTGTGTAACTGAACTAAGATGATTAATGAGTGTTCTAATGACTAACTAGTGTACTAAAATTTTCTAGGTTACACTTGTGGTTTCTTGATCCTGCAATACTAAAGCATGACCTTTCCGAAATAGTAAGGGAAACCACGGAGAGGCCTTTTATTTGCTTGAGGAAAGTGTTGCGTGATCGGAAGTCTTGGTGTTCCGTTGTTATATGCTTGGTAACCTTGCCAACTATGTTTAAAGAGGCAAGGAAACTTATGCATAGTTGGTTTCTTTTAACGTAAGTTCTAGTTTTTAGGCAGCTTGGAATTTGCTTGAATCAAATGACATCATATGATATCTTCATGGCTTCATGTGATTACTTTTGTTGGTTCGGAAAGCCATTAATATGACATTTGACTTCCAACGAATAACATTATGGCCTCCGCCTTTGAAAGAGTGTTTCGGAACACAAAGTAAATGACGATGATTGTCACAATAATATTTGCATGACATATTTGTACTTTGTGGGATCCAACGCCATGCATTTAATTTGGCATGTCTTGCCTCTCTGTTTCCCCATAATTTGGGATGAAGTCTTGTTACTGTTGTTGTGGCCTCCCTGTTTGCTATAAACAAGGCTAACTACAAATATCAATTAGGATATGCATCTCTGTCTTCTGCTTTTTACTCTTAATCCTAGATTACCAATTTACAGGCAAACCTTGTGTGATCCCATGAGTTTTGAGCTTATGAACCAATTTTTGACTCATAAGGTGAGATGCTAACTTCCAGGCACTCGTGTTGCTTTTGAATACCCCCCCCCCCCCCCCCCCCCCGCACGGCTCTCTTCTTAAATTGATGACTTTTGAGGTTGTAAAAAACACTTGCCAGGAAGATGCCCAGGAGGCCATCTGACGCCTACTCGCAACTGTGCACCAACTTTATCTATTTTTTTTAAAAGAAGATCATAAGACTAAATAAAAAAAATTAAAAATGTTAGCAAGTTTAAAAGGATCAGGTTGCGATCTATAATTTATATCATTAATAATCAGTTTATGATCAAACCTTACTGTTGTTTGATGAAGAAATTGACAATTTATGTTGTGTGTTCTGTTACTCTTTTGGACTCATCTATGCCTTGAACATTATTCCAGTTATATTCCCCCTTTTCTAAATTTTTTCCTTCAAACAGGAGTATTTAGAGAACGCCCAATTGGTCATTTGGGATATGGTGAAACACAAATGCCTGTCCTGTCCATAAAATTTTGCCAAAGGTATATTGCCATAGTTTCTCTAACATAAATCTGGCAGTAGTTTCTCTAATATAAATTTGGCAGATTAAAAGAGATTGATGCCACCTATACATATTTTATCTGTTATGGAACTTTTGTTCATAGAATCATAGTCGACCCCATTGTATGGGGAAGGCTTAGATGATGATGATGTACATCATATCTCATATGTAGTTTACCTAAACTACTCAACTAGCTATACCGGTTTGGATATTCTTAAGCCCCTCTAGAAGCACCAACACTTCAAAGAATATAGTGTTTTCAGTTAATGATCATTATCATGTTTTTTGCACAGGCGTCTGGCTTCTGTTTTGAACCTTCAAATTGCACTTATTTCATCAGTATTAGATGTGCTATCCAGGCCGATGTGGTGGGGTGTTTCGATGGAAATGGGATTAAGATTTCCCATTTCACATGCATATTTTCAAATGACACACCGTGAATTGCTGGCTGTATTAACTGGACCCATCTCATGTGAAAGTATTTTGGATTTGGTTCTCCATATCCGAACGGCCCCTATCATGCCATCAAATAATTTCAATCAGAATGATATTCATGCTACCTAAGGAAAGTTTGGGTATGGAGAAGTGATAAATGCAGTTGATAATAATTCAATCTGGTTTGTGCGATCTATCATCCATACATTTCTCCTTAAGTTTATGTACTGTGTTCTTATGTGACATAAATACCCACGTCCTCGTCTATAATATTGTAGGTCTATGTTGATGGTTTTTCCTGCTTGGTTCTATTTTGTGACTATTTTAGTGTTCAAAGGAAAATATTCACAAGATTCTTGTTTATTAGATGCTGTATTTAGCACATCTGAATCTGGCACAGGAAATTTTGAAGACCTGCATAAGGCTGCAGCTTTCTACCTTTCATGGGTTATAGGCCCTCGTCATGAAACCTCCATTAATCTGCTTGCTGACTGTATAGAGGAAACGTCAAGGTCATGGAGCATGAAAAGTCAATCAAATTTTACCCTTGAAAAAAATCCACATTCGGGTAGAAGCAAACTTAGAATATCCAAGGTTAATGATTGTGAGAAGCTTCGTTTGGAAGCAGCAGATGATAGGGCGTCTGAAGTTGTAGTGTGGCTTAAAAAATTTGATGGTTCATGTCTTAATGTATACAATAGAGTTTCCATCAGTCAAATATCAACAACTGAAGCTAAAGATGAACACAATTCCAACGTCCACCCAAATCTACTGCTCTTAAGAATTCCTCTAGGCATATTGATTACATCGAGTTATCTGGATCATCAGGGATGTGAGCTGCTGCTTCACTATGCCACTACAGGTGAACTCCTACAATTAAGAGAGATGCAGAGAAACACCCTAGGCTGTCTTAGTGCTAAGGGAAGAACCTGGCCTGCTGATGGAGCTTGTCCTATATTTAATTTGTTTGATATTCTGGAGGATATGCCAGTAATGTTATTTGTCTGTGAAGATACTCGAGCTAATTTTATTTGCCGGATGAAAGGCAAGGTTAGTGGTTACTTGCTGTGGTGCATCAAGGCACTACTAGAACCCCCAGTCTAGCAGTCCCAAATTGATGAAGTCACAGAAAGAGTCATGGTAGATCTATACAGGAGATTGACACATTGGATGCAGCAAGGCCAGGAAGGATGCATGGCATTTAATGTGGTTGATGACTATGCTAGGAGGTTCTCAATTGCAAAGGAAAACCAAGTACACTAGTCTTTACATGTGAGCATGTATCTGACTTTTTTTGTTAAGCTTTGGTGATGAAAAGTAGTCAAGTTTGATACATATGAATGCACACTATGGTACCTACCAGATCATAGAACCACCGCATTTACACTTCAAAGAAACAGTATTAAACCCAAGGCCTTTCGTTAGCTATAGGGAGTGTAAAATGATCACCATGGTTGCTGTTTCTTGTTGAAGCATGCAGGTATAGTGCCGCTGCATGCCCTATGTTAGTTACCCACAATACGATCTCTGATTTAATTATCACATCTTATGTTTAATTAATTTTTTCGCCTTTTCATGCAGATAGTTTTGAGCTCGTCCAAGTGGGAGGTTCATCTAATATCTCATGGAGATTGTAGATCTTGTGAATATTTTTTTGTCTCCCTGCCTCCATTTGAGCAGGTTGGTTAAAAACATACTTTCTTCTTGTTACTGGCAAGTCTGTCATGTTTTTTTTTTAAAAATCTTTTTATTATGTGTTAACAATATGTTATTATGGATCGTGAACTGCCTTTGTTTCAACACTAACACATACCCACCCTTGCAAAAGAGTGCTCGTGCACACACAGACGACACTATCGTCATTTTAAAATGTTCTTAGATGAAAACCAGTCATGATTAACAAAATAAAATTTCTCGATCTCCCCAATAGATGCACAGTTAAAAGCTACTAATATCTTGAAATGGGTGGAGAAACCAGAAGAAATTCTACCCCTATGGTAGTTGGTTGTTCATTAGCATTGTCCTTGTCATGCCGCATCCCATTGCTTCATTTGGAATTTTTTTGATATGCTCAACCCCTTCAGAGAATATGACGCCCATGCCCATATGTAAATGTGGCTCTATATGACAATGAAATGCCCATACTCCTGGATTATCTGTCACAAACCTTATTGCTGTCCATCCATAGGGAAAGACCACCACCGTGTTCCTCAATGGTGGATTCTTTAGGTTAAACTTTGCAACATTGTCCTTTGTGAATCTCCCATCTCCATAGGCCAACACCCAAAAGTCATGCCCATGCAGATGCCATGGGTGTATCTCACTCACTTGATCGGCAAGCGCATTTGCATTCTGAAGGATCACATCGAATGTTTTATTAAATTCTAGTCGATACACATTACTACCCTGTGTTGAGTTAGGATTCGTTGGAGGTTTCATTACGTCATAGTCTCCAGGAAAGTTCACCGGTGGTTTTCCAGCAGTAAATGCATTCTTTAATCCATACCTTATGGAGCCAAGATAAGGCGTGGACGGGAGAACCAGCGAGATGTTGTTGATTGACCATTTAATATACCCATTGATCTTGGTTTGGGTATTGAGTAGGGCGATTATTGAATGATAGTCAGTAGGGGGTTGTAGTGTGCCTTGCCGGGAAAAGATTTTGTAGGTGAAAGCTTTGCTATGGACATAATCATTCCATGTTGGGGTAATGAGAGGTGCAAATGAAGGTGCCTTTCTTGCGGAGTTGGACTGGTAGTTTAAGATGGCGAGAGCAGGTTGGGTTTTAGGAAGCCGCCCTCTAACTCCTACGGATATCCAGTAGTTCGATGTTGGATTCTGGTCAGTGGTAATCAGTACTGAGTAGCTCTCTCCAGAGTAGATGTCCATGTCACTCACAGCAAATGGTTGCACGTAGTTTCCGTCCGCTTCTACCAGCGTCATCTTGTGATTCTGTCATGAAAATGTAACTTAGTTTGTCTTTTTGAGCAGGACCCTGATTGCTGCTCAATGTTTTAATTGTAGAAGTGGAATTGGTTCCATTGGTCCAAACTAAATAATGAGAAAATAAAACGAATCTGGGGCATTTATGCATGGTTGGAAAATTTGCCCAAATCAAAGCTTGTTCTACGCTCAATCCTGTATCAACAGTGAGCATAGCATTGAACTAACTGCATGAACCGGAACAAGGCTGTTTTTGACGATTAATACCTCTTTCATTACATTTTCCCAAATAGAAACTCCTTGGATGTACGTAATATTTATCAATTGGCTTAAATGTCGAGGAAGAATCGAGACAAATTTTGATAAATTGTATTGAATATAATCTAATCTTTCAAATGTTATACTAATTTATGGAGAGTATTCTCCCCAGTTCTTAGTCTGCAGCAGGTCTTTTAATTATTTAAAACAATCTATGACTGACCTAATATTTTTTTTCATCTTCTGATTGTATTTATATTAAAGAAATATGTGCTGTTGTAAGTGAAGAATGAAAGTCACGACTTTCATTGAAATCACATTATATGTTTATGGTATGTGATCCGTGGATACATTTTTGGGAGCAACTTCACAAGTAAGAGCATATATATGCATTCGAATCCTCGGTAGATTATCTATATAAATTTTAAATGTTGCAGTTTTCTTTAGTATCCTGTTTGTTAATGAGTACGTATACTTGGGTAATTTACCATCCATGGAAGAGTCATTTTAATATGATTTTAAACCGTATTTTGTTCTCTATGCCAGTTGCTTAAATCATAAATAGCATAATGTGATATACCAATGAAACAAAGCAAAACATATAGATATTTATCTACATGCATTCCAATAAACCATGCCTTAAGACTCACATATTGTATAATCTCCATTATGCATACAGTCTTTTGAAACTCAGTTTTGTGACATTAAAAGAAAAGGACTCAATGTGGTTTTCATCATAGTATTTTTTTCTTTTTGAAAAAAATATTTCTTTAGAAATATAACTAAATGTTAAATGCATATCTTGTTGAGCATAAATAATAATACTGCAGCCTCATTCTATGTTTCATTGGAAGTACAGTACTACACAAAGCCATCGAAGTAAAATACAGCGTGAAATACATGATTGATATGGAATTCTTCTCTAGATGTAGTTCCTCCCTGGTGTTAACTTCCAAGTCGCACAATAAAAAAAGAGGGCTCTACATATCTATGCCCTCCAAGTCTTCTAATGAAATGACAACGGGAGTTCAGTTATGCACACTACAATTTCATGTGCAGCATTCTAATCCATTGTTGGATGATTTGTTGTTCACTTTATCTGTTGTCCACCAAACATGAACTGGAGAGAGAGAACTTTATAATGGCATACTATGGTTTATATTTGTTTAATTTATAATTTATTGTTTATTTTCTTATATTCAGCATTCAAATCCACTGATATATATTTATCATTAGCCATTTGGCTTTTCTCCACCAAACATGAACTGGAGAGGGATAGCTTTTAAGGTACATACTAGGTTTTTTTTGTAGTTTTATTTTTTAATTCTTTGTTTATTTTTAAGTTTAGCATTCAAATCCACTTATAATTCTTTAATTGCTTTGTTCGCTGGATCTGATTTTTTATTTCTATATTCTGTATGTAACATGCTTTTGGATGGGTGGGTAGTTGAAGAATTTTATATAGCACCTAAGGGATGGTTGGTAATATATATAGATACAAAATTGTCACTGGTATTATATTTCAGATAGCTGGTACTCTATCGATATAACTCTAAAGTGTAGAGCATAATCCATGCAATTTCATACTGTACAACATTAACTTGTTAATTTATATATATGCCACAACACACTATCCAATATATCTGCTTCAGTATTATCTGGGTCCTTGTGAACTATTTTATGTTGAACTTTATAGATGGCTCTTTTGAAAAGTAAAAGTTTTTGGTGGATCGTTTAGTTTTAACTTGATTATGGTAGGTTACCACACTGTTGAATTCAATGACCTTTGTGGGTGAAATGTTGATAGTATGCTTACCCCTATGGCCAAGTTGAGAGAAGCCAACGAGGTGGTGCTTGCGATCCTCACTCTATATGTCATGTTTGGAAGGACTCGAAGCACCACAGGCGCACACTGGCTATTATTTATTTTGCAAGTGTTTGCTTCATCCATGGCCGCAAGAGAGCAATTGTACTGTCTGCCATTAATCAATAATGTCTGCATAAAATATTTTTAAAAAACATGACAATTAATAACTTGATATTTGAATTTTTTTTTGCAAGATAATAGAAATTCAAATGGTTTCATAATGCAATCTCCCTTAAAAATTCTATTAGGACAGCCCTGGAATAATGCCATGTGGAACCACAAGGTTTGAATGATAAGGGCATAAACATAGCATGTGCTAAAAACCTGGCGAACTATAATTTAGGTTCTGTTTTCCTTGGTTGTTATTGGAGCCTTCTTGATGTGCTATGCTCCTCTAATTTGGTGGATTATGCATCTCCTTCCCTTTTTCTGGGTAGATTTCTCTGCTGGCCTACCAAGTCTATGTACCCAAGCTTTTCTCTTGGACATAGCTTTCTTGCTGAGGAATTTTGCGTCAGCTTAGAAGGTTGATGTCAGGTTAGTGGTCGGTTTTAAATTTGGTCCTCTACTCTTTTAGATCTTTCTCAATTTCACATTCTGCTGCATAATTATATCCCAATTCCCCACATTGCTGGGAAAAGAATTTGATGTTGATAATGGCATCCTGCTCTCATTTGTTTTGGAAAAGTTGAGTAGATAGCTTTTCTATTCTGGAAATGTAGTTTAGTAGGAAATCTAAACCCTTATTCTTTAAAAGAAAAAATATACTAAAACAGAGCGAATGAATGGTCAGCTTGGAAATTTTGTGCTGTGATGCTGATGTGACAATTTTTCATTGCTTTTTGTTGCTTTTAATTTCGTAGTTTTTTATTGCTGACTTTTTCTGTTAACGTATTTGACTTTTTGTTGCTTTAGTTTCTCGGCTTGAGAATCAAGGAATATTCTAACCCTGGTATTTTTATATTGAATTTACAAAACCATTGTTCCTGAACCTCGTTCTCATAGCAAATCAATATCACATGCTAGACATTTTGGGTAGACAATAGAATTATCGGGTAGGAAAAGTATTTTCTATTATTGTTTTTGATTTGTCGATACTCAGCAACTCTAGTGGTATGTAAAATTTCTGAACGGTGGGTGGTATTCTCACTTGAGGTTCCCCAATCCAGCGAAAAGGTTTGGAGGAGAGACCCACCATTTGAGAGTAAATATCCTGATGGTACCAATCGCTCAATAGCAAGTTGAACTCTTTATCATAGGGGAATGGTTCTTTTTCACCTTTTGGCAAATCCACTATTAGAGATCCATACAAGCCTGCTGCCCTCTGCATACCGTAGTGCCCATGGTAGAGATATGTACCTGCCTGCTCACCCAAAATTTGGAAATAAAAATAAACAAAATAAGTAAATGCATAGTTTAGGCCAAAATGCGCAGAGAGGTCAAAAAGCTTGCACTGGCAAACTAAAGTTTTATGTAGGATGATAATCTGAAGGTAAGGTGGAAGTTGGAGGTGGTTTGCTGCATGAGGTTAATGGGTTGATAAAGATGAGAGAAGTTATTCTTCGGTTATTTTCCATCTATAAAAACATATGAAATAACAAATAATAAATTATTTAATATTTTTAACTGAACTTCAAAAATACTGGAAGATACTAGAAGTGCTGAAATTTTGGACCTTCATGACTTCAAAGTTTTTCGATACCTTTTTCAATAAAGAGAAACAAAATGGACTACAGCACGAAGATTAAGATCAATGAAAGGACTGCCGAATTGTTGTTACCTTGTCAACTTTAAATCGGTAGACAAAAGTCTCATCCGGATTGATTGCACACTGTGAGATTGAGGCTGTTCCATCAGCCCAAGGTGTTGCGAACTGCAACACATCCGTCCAATTAATCAAAACATGCAAATTCCAAGTAGTTTGTGTGTGTGTGTGTGTGTGTGTGAGAGTGAGAGAGAGAGAGAGAGAGAGAGAGAGAGAGAGATGTAAACCTTCATTAATAATCAACTGGCAACATTCGAAATTGTCGTCACCTGTGATTACTTGGTGAATTTTAAATTTTAAAGTTATCATGAGCAAGATAAGGAGACCACAAGCACCAAAGGTGTGAGTGTGTTCATGAACAATATGTTGTTAGTAGTAGTAGTTAGCTCTCCGGTACTTCAAGTACTGTTCCATACATTATTAATCTATTGGTATTTAAAAACAATATATTCACTGTAGAATTTATATACCTGTCTTATACCATGCCAGTGTATAACCAATCCCTCAGTTGGGAGGCTATTCTTGAGCTCAACCACAATAGTATCTCCTGCCCGAGCTCTTATGGTGGGCCCTGGGAATTGGCCGTTTATTCCGATGACAACATTCTCTTGGCAATCCGGCGACCAAAACATATAGCTTACCTCCCACTTAAAGAGCCTGGCCTTTGAAGCCAAAGAATCTTGCAGCACCAAAAATAAGGTGCAAATGAGATGCAGAAGACACTTCGTTGCCATTTTGTTTGGGAAGAGGTAGAAAACAGGAGAGGGGGAGGGGAGAGAGTGAGAGAGATGATGATGATGTTTAGTTGTTGAGATGAACTACATATACTAGAATTTGTGCACGTGCGTTGCACGTGTTAAATAAACAATTAATTATTTTTTGGGAGAAGAGAGAGAGATGTGGAGGGGTGTGTGTGTGTGTGTGTGTGTATTTGGGAGAGATGATGTATGTGGAGGGCGCTCTCTCTCTATATATATAGAGAGAGAGATGATGTGGAGGGTTCTAGATAAACAATTAATTATTTGTTGGGAGGAGAGATGATGTAGAGGCCTTGAGAGGGGAGGGGTTTTCTCCTTTTTTCTTCTTTTCTAGAAAAAAGGCGAGGGATGGACCTCTAACCAAAGAGTTTTTGCATTATATATAGAAGATTGCATCATATATAGAAGATAGAAGGCTAGCTTTGGGTTAGTGGGTTGCTTTTTGCATTGCAAGTTTGTGGGCATATGCATATATGTTCCAGGTCACCTAAGACATTTCATATGAAAGCACTCTTTGGCTGCATAATTGAGTATTTTTTTTTTTTTTGTGTGTGTGTATATATATACATTATATTTTAAGAGAATAGAAGAATAGACATAAATGCTATTGATTGCCAAAATCCTAATTCTGCAGAAGGTTCCAAATGTATGAGTTTGACTAGCTAGTGACATGCAGTTACAAATTGAGGTTTAATTGAATGGGCCATTACCAGTTTGAAATTCAGGATTAGTTGATAGTTGAGTGCATGGTCTAGCTAGGTCACCAGCAGATCAACTAGATATTTAGAAACTCGGTTTGGGTCTGTCTGAACGTAAGATTGTATATCCAACACGGTTGGATTCTATTCATGCACCGAAGTAGAATTTGGTTAGAACATGTATGTAGAGTCTCTTAAGAGTTGAAAGCTAAACACACAGTTCATTGAGGGTGTAAATACATATTGAAAGAACTTTTGAAATTTGATCGAATATTGATCAACTTTATGTTTTCTGGGGAGTATTAACTAATAAACGGCAATGCACCATGAAGAGTTAGAAACTGAGTTTCAATTTAGGCATAAAATACCTAATTGAAACCACTAGTACTTCCTTTACGCATTTACCTACACTCCTAATATATTTGATAGGTTCGTTGATCAATATGATAGAAGCACAGAGCTTCAATAAAGAACCTCAAGGAGGTTTACTTGAACATTGAACTCACATTCCCAATGGAAAGTTTGTTCATAGAGTCTGAGCATAGCCTTCAAATTAATTATTTTCTTGTATGTTTAGAAAATTTGAAACATTTGGAATACCGAGTTTCATATTTTAAAGTTCTCAGTAGCTTCAATGTATTATCTATTTGAATTTAATGTATCTGTGGAGATGGATATGGAGGGGGTAGTGGAATAGAAGTATATAATCACACATCGGCTTAAGATAATAAATTGTTACCGATTTATTTGCTTTTTTTTTTTTTTATCAAGAAGACGGCATCTTGTATTGTTGAAAGCAAAGAAACATGTGGCATGGTTTGCCATATGGAACGGTAATAGTTTCCTGTGCGAACAATGAAAATTCAAGACCAACAATCCGATTGAAAAAGAAACCGACTCAAGAGAGAGAGAGAAGACTGAAAAGTTATCTTGAGAAGTAACAAAATAAGATAAAGAATAATATCTCTAATGTTATGCAACCAACTTTTAACTATTGAATATTCAGTTCTTCGCTTCTCTCTGTACCAATATAAATATATAAATATATATTTGTCAGGTGAATTTTTATGCACTTTAATTAAAATAATCTTTTTCCTATAACTGAAGATGATGGGATTTCTTCACCAAACTACATATTTATCCTGACAACCAAAATACTTGTTCTTTGTGTTAATGTTTGGTTTCAAATTATTTGTGTTTATGGTATTTGCTTAATAATCAAGTATTACTATAATGTCTATAGCATGTGAGGTTGCCCATTATGTAGCATGCGGAGTCGTGATCAAACCAAGTGGAGTTATGATCACACCGATTATTCCGAAGATATTCACAAAATTATTGTTGATTATTATCATAACTTGCTCGTTTATTGTTGTATTTTCCTTGATTATTAATAAAATAACTATTTATTTATTGGTTGGGGGATGCATTTTAGACTTTCCCACAATATTCAAATAGTAAGCTAATGATTTGTGATGTTTGTATAGGCTTCCACATATCCAACTTCATCTGTTTATTTTCTTTTCTTGATCATCAAAATATCCCCACTTTTAAAACTCATGATTTTGTTTATCCGATCTGTAGGAATTATTTCTCGAATGGAAAATTGTAGGTATAAGTTCTGCAAGAATGGAAAATTGTAGGTATAAGTTCTGCAAGAATGGAAAATTGTAGGTATAAGTTCTGCAAGTAGATCGGCAAATACAGCAGCTCAAATATAAATTTGCATGCTAGAATGCAAGGGTGTAACATTGTGGCTATGAAGCACGGATACTTGTATATGCTTTATGAATCGTCCGCGATTGCATATCGGAGTCCGAAAATCGCGGATTCGTTCGGAGTGGTAAATGTCACACTAACCTTTCAAGAATCATTGCATCTTCTTTTTTTCTTGAAAATTAAAATACTCAAAAGTTTGAAAGTGTATTGAATATTTAACATAATACCATTGCTTATTTATATTATTATATGTTGGTGTACATACCTTAATATATATTTATATTTAGTTAATTTAAAATCGATATAACAACGTATATATCCCAAGTTTTTAGAAATTGCGAATCCGTATCGTATCCGTATCCGAACCCGTGCTGCATAGCATCGTGGCCCAACGATATAGAAAGCATCACCCCAAATGTCTTCACTTATTGTCAAAGCAAGGTGCTTTGAGACCATTACAATTTGAAGCTTTGGTTTCTTTTTGGCTTGGCTTTGCTTTATTTTTCAAATCAATTTGGCTCCACAAGTTTGGAATCTTGCTTGGGATAGTGTTGCAGCAGTATCTTTACTACATCGTATCCATTTAAGTTTTCATTATTTCACAGGTGGTAAACAGGTTGGTGAAGTTCTGCTCAAATAAACTTCTTGATTCATTATAATTCAGTATGGAAACCAATTGGGCATAGCTCCCGCCCTGAGAATTTCCTCTTCAAAGTGAGTTTGTTGCTTCGATTACCGAAGGGGTCACATCCACACACAAAAAAAGCTGTGTGTTGAGAGAGTTTGTCCGGGTTTATGTGTTAAAAAGGGTTATTATGTTTTTCTTGTATTAACTAGGCCAACGAATTGGCGCTTTGTTAAGGGTTTGATATGTTATCTCTCTTTATAACATTTATATAAATTGTGTGGTGTAGAGGTTTTGTGTTAACTATGTGTTTTCATTCTGTCGATGATGAATTTGTCTGTATTTTATGTGTATAAATGGTTCTTCTGTGTCAAACTATTAAGACTGTGTTTACAAAGTCAAGGGTTCGTTGTATATGGAAAACTCTCATCATGTATGTTACTAACATTGCGATAGTTACTGACTCATGGCCCCATCCCACCATTAAAAGGCATAGTCACAGGCATAACTGTGCACAGGTATGTTTAACTGATTTACTCTGGCTGTAGCTTAACCAATACAACCCTCCTCTCTTACTCACCTAAAAATAAGTATTAGTAGAGTTGTATGAAACCTCAGTTTCATAAACTATGATTCCAAATGATTCTGCATCTTGTGAAATCCTGATTTTACGAAACCACGGTTTGCATACATATAAATTGTGGGTTTCGGAAATTTTGTTGCCAAACTAGGCCTAAGAGTGTGAGGGGAGCGGTTGTCCCTGCAAATCTTGGCAAAATGCTATTGGCATTCCTTATTTTCATTTTTCTTTTACTTTGCGTTTTGACCCCGCGGACCATGATTATTTGTGCTGTCTTTTTCTTTATGGACTTGTATACCTTAATAATAGCCTCATAATATCACAAGGCAAGAAAATCTCAACAAAAATCTGCTATCCATAACTTTGTCATCATGTTAACCAAAATCAATCAGCAAAATTTAAATTAAAATATCTTTTCCATATATAAATAAGTTATTCCGCTATGCGCACTCATGGAGAAGCTACTCTTTCTCAACCGAGGAACAACGAAATCGGATCCGTGTAGCTCGTCTTGTCTTCTCAAAGCACACCACTGGCATCTCTCTCCGTCCAGACTCTTTCAAGTCAGCAAGTATGAACTACCTATGGCTACCCTGGTATTTATCTCCATCTTTGACCGGTTCCGACTCTCGCACCTCTTCTTTTCTGCATTTGACTGACATGAAACTCCCTTTCCGTAACGAGTAATTGAAACACTCCCTGACTCTTAATCAACCAAGCATCTCGTCGCGTTGTTATCTAATTGATTGAGAATCATTGTTTGAGTAGTAGAAGGGGCTTACGGTCGATTCCTATCCCTATTCTCCTAGTTACCTTCCTTGCTGTAGGCACCAATAACAATCAGGTCTAACTCCTAACTATTGATAGGTAAGGACGGTGATAGAGATTCCGTTTTTAAGGAGGTGTGCATTGCAGCATACTTGTACTCTGTTCAGGTAGTTAAGCTAGGCCGAAAGTCAGGATTCTTGCATGTTACTTTGTATTTAAAGCAATGTGCATCTTCCTACAGACGGCTTTATGGAGGTTACCCCTGGCCTCCTGAGCTTCTACCTGTCCCTGTGTCCCTTACACGGAGTGGCTCGTATCATACCATCTTTTCATTGAACTAGGATATATAAGAAAGATGAGAGGAGTAATTTATTGGTCTAGATGTATTTTTAGTGTAGTTCAACAAGAGCCAATGATCGCGTGGTGTTCAATTGTTATTTTATGAGAATTCAAGGTCTTAGGGAGCAGTTTAGTAGGCTTAGGTTGTTTGGCACTCATGCAGTGATACCGCTTACCCTATGTGAGTCCGGCTTTCAGGCTTAGCAGTAGTTCTCCCGCTGCCAAGAGTGGTTCAAAGAGAACTGTGAATCTTTGTGTCAATAGTAGAGTCTGACATTCTACTTCGACGTCTTTGATGTACTGATTTGCTCTTGGCCAAGAAGCAGTAGGACGATGTGGGAAGGGATTACTGACTTTATGATGTGGTTTGTCCTCTATGGTCAGTTGTCATAGTGCTAGAACCGGACAAGACTAGCAGGTTAGTGGTGTTGCGATCAGAGATTGAAGCAGTCAGTTGGCTACTGAACTTCTGACGGAAAGAGATAGGAATGAGACCAGTGGGAAGAGAGGGGATAAAAGAAGTGAGTCTTTCAAGCAAGCTTTCGACTGTGCAGGTGGAGATCCGTTGAGATCAGCGTTTACGGCGGTTCAAGGTCGGGAATCGAGGAGGGGGGGGGAGGGCAAGTCGTTCAGAGCAAGAACCAGAGAGAGACATCTAAAATAGTTCAATCTATCTCTTTCGGCTCCTGAGTGCTGAAAGTCTCGATAAGAAACTGTAAGCTCCGAGTTCCGTAAAATGACGAAGTGTGCCTTTTTCCATCTCAACGTGGGTCCGGCGCTTACATGACCGACAGTGATAGATCTGTCACTTCCAGGGGAGTTCTGTGTTGAGTGAAGAGCAGAGCCCTATTTGAAAAAGGTTATAAGCTTATGAGCAGTCTTTCTTTCATTGAGCTCTCTTTCTCTCTCTTCGCTTCTGATACTTGTATATATATTGGCCAAATCCCAATAGTATAACATTTTTTTATAACAACGATAAATTTTAAAATTTTAGAATTTAGAATAACGAACATTACCGTGCAGCACAGGAGCCTTAATAACCTAGTTTAAATTAAAATATCTTTTCAATTTATAAATAAGTTATTCTTATATTTATATATACTTATTGATTAACATCTCTTCTGTTATAACCACAAAACTTGAGGGTCCTCAAATGGATTTCAATTTGATGGCATAATATAGCCTCAGATAGCGCCACACCAACAGTAAAAAAATTAAATGTCGGATTTTCTTTAATAAAAATTTAATAAATACAATTATCAACTGAATTAGTTATAACTATACAATCTTAAATATCTATTAGAATTAATGTGAATCATTTTGAAAACAAAATGTAAGTTTTAATCTTCTCTATTTTTTTAAAATTTAAATTAAAAAAATTAAACATAATTTTTATTTGAACACGTGCATCTTACGTGCAAGATACTAGTCAATTATTTAGCACATTTTCATGTCAAATTGATACACTCTCTTCTAAATTGTCGTCTCCCCCCCTCTCTCTAAACATGCATTCTACTTTCCAATTTCTTTCCCCTAATATACCCAATTTCTCTATGCATCATTTAATAGATCCAAAAGGAAAACGAAAAATTTGTATGTTTTTTTACCTTACAGTGGATTGTTTTAA
This sequence comes from Agapanthus africanus, assembly GCA_030015575.1. Taxonomy (NCBI): domain Eukaryota; kingdom Viridiplantae; phylum Streptophyta; class Magnoliopsida; order Asparagales; family Amaryllidaceae; genus Agapanthus; species Agapanthus africanus. The sequence continues at coordinate 157,398,016 of JASDDO010000014.1, read as the reverse complement.
CCACTAACGTCGGGTTACGTAGTTTGATATTCATTCCTTCTTAATTTGTGTGTTTTTTACCTTACAAAGAAAAATTTGCTTAACTTCAGAAAAATGATTGCTTACTATAGATTTTAGTTGTTTCATTTATTGTTTATATAATTTATCAATTAGATACACACATTATAAGTCGTATATGGCATTTTAGTTTTTAATATTACAAAAATATTTACTTTTAAAAATTTATTTGGACACGTCCTTCCAATTTTAGAGAGATGTTTCAAACTATTCTTAAGGTAAATAAGAAAGCCTACTTGTTCACTTTAAATATTAGTTGTGTTTTGGCACGTGTGATGCACGTAACTAAATTAATAAAATATCAAAAACCAAAAGATTTTGTTAATTATGTAATTTATATATTACTAAGTTACTTTGTTATTAATTTTATTAAGTATTTTTATTTGGAGAAGTTTATTGTTAAACATGGGATCTACAGCTGTTGAATTTTCTATTAACCGTAATGATTCTCTTAAGTATACTTTTTTAAAATATTAATATTTGTTAGGCTTTACATATATTGATTCCATATGATACTCTCATCAAAATAGTTATGATGGCTTTAGACTATCTTAGGATTAATGATTTTTCTTAATTTTTAAAAAATTTATTTGAATTCAAGATGAGACGAATGTACAATGCATGCACTCGTGCCTTTAAATAAAGGCTTGATGTGGATATCTTTATCATCTTAACTAAAATGTCACGCCTCACTACCCAAAAAACCATAGCGAGAACGTAACAAGTCCGCAACGTAATTATACCTAGAGAAAAACCCAACTCAATACAATTACGTTAAGCGTAAGTATGCATGCAATATACAACAACAAAATAAATAAAACGTACTTTATTACATCAACTTGCAATTATTACATAACGGATTTCAACTTCAAGAGTTTTATTATGACGATAAAAAAGAAAGCAAGACCTAAACAGATGGACGATAAGATAAAACAATAAGCATCCTGATAATAGGTCGAGAGTTCGGCATAGTCCACTACTGTTGGTTCCGCCTCCTCGATTACATCCTGGTGCTCTCTTTCGTCTGACGGACGTTTCGGGAAAAGAGAAGAAGCAGAAAACATTCGTCAGCGAGATAAAATCGGGTAGGATTCTCAAGATAAGGTGAGTGAAAAGAAACAATAGTAGGTGTGGTGCAAGTCGCGTATGGCAGTGTGGGTATATGTAAACGGATGTCATCATGTGTATGTGTCAGGTTTTAAGTATAGTATCATCAATCTAATATAAGGTACAATTAGTTTGTTAAAACTTAGTTACATAAGGATACCGACGTATTCGTGCCACGGAACAACAGCAGACCGTGTGTGTGTGTGTATATATATATATATATATCATTTCGTTTCACCCCCGGAACCACGGTTAACTAGAGGGGAATCCTGAGACCCTTAATACAACCTCACGTAATCTAAACTATCCTACCCCGGGTCTAAGTTTGTTATATGATGGTACATGTAGGTGTTAGCGCGCGGCTCTATCAGGTATGGAACATGGGGTTCACTTTTCAAATCAAGGTCATCCGTTTACCGGAATCTTCAATAGTAATCTAGATCATCCATATATCGGAATCTTCAATAGTACTCCATGCCTAGGTCCATGCGTTTAACCGTAACCGTAACCGTACAAGATAGCATGCAAGCGTTTTGTGGTTGGTTAAAAGACATTTCCAAGTTGTATATGATATTTTAAAGTAACTAGGGTTCAAATATTCATGATATTTTTTATGAAATTTTAGTTTTAGGAAAAGTTACGGTATATTATTGAAATAGGAATTTTAGAAAAGTTAATAAATTTTTATTGAAAATACGATATTTTGGAAACTTTATGGTATTTTAATGAAAATACGGTATTTGGAAACTTTAGGGTATTTTAGTGAAATACGGTATTTTGGAAACTTTATGGTATTTTAGTGAAAATACGTGATTTATTTGAAATACGAGTTTAGAAACTTTGTGGGTTTTGATGTAAATACGAGTTTATGAACTTCATGGTATTTTCAAAAAAATTCATAGTTTAGCAAACCTTAGGGTATGATTAATAAGGGCAACAAAACATTTACTAAAAATTGGGTAGCATTCCAGCTATATCTGATGATTTGTCAGAGTGATTTTGGGCAGTATAATGGCGTACGTGTATGCACGAAATAAACATTTAATTAAGATCATAGATGGTTACCACCCGACAAAAATGTGTTAATGTTCTATTAGAGTGTGAGTGTTATAAGTAAATGCAATTAAGATGGGTTTTGTCGGATTAATTGATTACAATTTGTCATGCCCCGCTTTCCAAGATACGGAAGCGGAGACGTGATGAAACCCGCAACGTAACTATACCGAGAAGTAGACTCTTCCCGATACAGTTACGCTAAGCGTTTAGTAATACTGGAGTACACAAAAGCAAGTAAAGAAAATATTTTTATTTCATTAACCAGCATTTATTACAGGATAAGATCGACATAAAGATTTTATTACATCAATAAAGTAAGCCCTAAACATGTGGGCGAAAGAAAAGGAAACAAGAAAACAAAACTTCTAATCGTAAGTCGAAAGTTGAGCGTAGCTTTCCTCCGTAACTTCGACTTTAGCCAAGCCTTCTTCCAGCCCTAACGGACATTTCAGCAGGGAGAAAAAGAGAAAGAGAAATGTCCGTCAGCGAGTTAAACTCGGATAGGATTCTCAAAGGGGTTATGTGCAACAAGTGAAATGTGTATATAAACTAGTGTTACAATGTGCAGGTAAAATGGTAGATAAAACTAGTGTCCTAAGTATATGAGTCAAAAGTAGGTTAGGTAACAACAAATATCTACATTTCGTATTTTAGGTTATATTAGTTTGGTTTTATGAGGATACATGCATTTTGAGAGCATTCCGTAGACGCCAGGGATCACGGTTTCATGTCATTTAAGATATTTTGCAATATTTTGGTTTAAGAGTTCAGGTAACAAAAAAGAGCTTCGTGTTTCGGAAAGTATTCCGTAAACGCCCGGAATCACGGTAACACGACGAGAGAGTTAATGTTCTGTTCCGGCTCGGAACCATAGCGATACGGTCGTTGAACACGATCATAAAACACGGTCATTGAACACGATCATCAAACACGATAAGTGTCATGACCCAAAAATGGATCACTTGAATCATGTGAAGCCTACTGGCTCCACCGTAACCCAAGAAAGCCAAAAACCAGGAATCTAAACGATTTATATGAAAATAATGGAGGTGAAGTTTTGAAATAGGTTTATTAAAATGAAATCAAGTTTGGTTTGAAATATGTTGTTTTAAAAAGTATAAATAAAGTTTGATTGAAAACATTTTCGTTGTTTAAAATCAGACGACACCTTCTTTGTAAGTTTTAGAAAAAACCTACACAAAGAATAAAATATAAATAAGCATTCCCAAACTGGAGCAATCTCGACGTCTTATAGTGGAAACACAACCACGCAAATATATACGACGCCCAAGACGAAGAATATCAAATAGATAATAATAAACACTATATAATCAATAGCAAGTCGACTCCACACGAGCACGGCACCCAAAATATACAACATCTAAGTCTCGTCTCTAAGTCAAGAAATATGTAAGTGGTTGATAGAGTTTTTAACTAAATACAATAAGTATAAAGAGAGACGGTTACGTTGCAACACATAACCCACCCAGCAAGAGCAATCACCCAAACAAAGGAAATGTGCCAGTAAACCGCTACAGATCCAAGCGGTCGGTCCTGCAAGAAACTATGTCACAACGTGGGTGAGTTGCCAACTCAAGAGTAGAAAGATATCATAAGGTAGAAATCGTATGAGTAACGAGCTACCTAAAGGTCATAACATATAATATTAACATAATATGTGATAACATATATCTACAGCATAAGTAATATAAGCATATTATAACGGATCACACAAACATGCAAATACATCATCCATAACATCATTATCATCAAACCAGTGCCCATCAACGACACTCAAAATCTCCATAAAAATCATCATCATCAAATCTGTGTCAATCATCGACACTCAAAGTCTTGTTTTCGAACCCTGGTCAATCCACTGTGTCCAAGACTATCACCAGTCGGTATCCTCTGGATATCCACCGTGATCCAATAATATCACCGGTCGGTATTTATCCTCGCTAGGCTCATCACCTTTTTATACAGGCCTCTTACCCCTCGGTACCATACCGGGTCCACCATGTATCCGCAATCGGTTTCCTCCCCCCGTCTCGATTCGAATAATCATACCATGAATACCAGAAAACTCATGGTGGATATCAAATAATCATATCAAGAGAAAACAACAATTTTGTAAACATATACGCAAGTTTTATAAATTATGAGGCGGTTTCTCAAATCCATAGAAAATATCAAGTAAAACATCAAGTTCATAAGAACATCAATGCATAATTCATTTTTGTCACAGTTGGCAATGAGCATTCACGAATGTATCAAATAATAGCATTCGCATAACGAAGACATGGTAGGAAGCATTTAATACTAGCATGAAGATAATTAAAACAAGAATAAGCATGACAGTTTCTAAAGTAGCATGACAACACTAATGATGTGTAAGTGTAGTATGCATGTCTATGATTGTGCAACATGGCAATCATTAATATTTGTGCAGTGTTCTATCAAGTGTGTACACATAAGCATGGAAATTGAAATATGAAACATGACATTTTAACAAGTATAGGAAACCCATGACGTAATCCCATCCCACGGCATAATCCCCTAGCATATAAAACATGAATTATAACAACTAAGAAGTGTACAAGTATGGTATCGCAAACTAAATATATGAAGCTATGGAGAACGAATAGTATAAGCGTAGTGTAAAAAGTAAAACAATCTAAGTGCGAATATATAACGGGTAAAGTAAACGTAACGTGAACGAGCGTTGTAAATAGATAAAACTTACGAATAACGCGATTATAGTTTAAAATTGAATGAAACGTTGTTTTGTAAATAAGAAGGCCGCGATATTTTTAAAATAGATATTCATTTGAAATTAGCAGCACATCCTTGACATTATGGTTTTAAAAATAGAAAATGAATCGTTGATTTTGAAATGAGTAGAATCTTTAGCATATCCATAATATCCCAATCGGATAAATAGCAAGATTCCACGAGTCAAATAAATAAAGACCGCACTCGGCAATCTATTTTCATCTCATCCAGTATGAAATCTCCCTCGTACGAAGTCAACCAAATATCCAATTAATATCAGTACGGATCTCTAGTCGCGTACTCAAACACATAACATTATACACACACACACACTATGAATCATCAACCAAGTATCTAATTATAGATAACATTAACATATATACAAATATATAAAGCATACGAATTATGAATTATAGTCTAAGTATCTATCTATAGACTAGGTACATAGGTTATGTACATAAGTTTTCTAGTATAACATAATCGACTAAATATTCAGGTTACGAATTATATGCTAAATATAATTATAGACGAAGTATATGAGATACGAACTATAATGAATACTAACTGTTCTAACGTGATGTAATAACCACGTATATGGGTTATATATATATATATATATATATAGTGTCCATTAGGATTGGTTTTCAGGAGGCTATACGCCATCCACCTGACTTCCCCCGTAGATATAAATCCACTCACCGAAGCGCTCTCACTCTAGTCGAAGCTCTCGACCGTCTTGCCCTTCCTTGCCGTGTTGGAAGTCCCCGCAATCATGCCTAAACACATAAAGATTAATAGAGAAAGGCAGAAAACCAAATATCAAACCCCAAAGACCAAAACAATCCAATAAAATGAACAACAGACATCTGAAGAGGAAAGGGGCAGAAGTCTGGATAACAACCAAAATACAGCCAGAGACTTACAAGTAGATGTCTGAACAACGGGCAGACGTCTGAAGTTTTATATGCCAGACGTCTGAAGAACAAATTAAATGCAACCCGAGACTTGAGCCCAGACGTCTGATTAAGTGGTAGACGTCTGACCAACAAAAATATGGAATAATAGATCATAGGCAGACTTCTAAAGCTTCTGAGCCCAGACGTTTGCAGAAGAAATTTGCTGATACGAAATTGAAGAATTTGAAAATAGTTTAAAACCTTATAAATCAAAACTCTTGCATCAAAATACCCTCAACTTTCCCAAACAAGTTGTAAACACCAAGAATATCACACTAGCTTCACCACCACTAGCAGAATACTTTAAAACCCCAAGTTTGAAAGATCAAAACCCAAAAAATATGAACTTTAGTTCGAAAACCTACTTTCCATGGCAAGTTCTTTGAAACTTGAAGAAAATGTGGGATTTTTACCTCTTTGGAATGGAAAATGTGGGGGGTCTATGCTTGAGATGCTCCGTAGAGATTAGTGATGGCTTCAAGTGATGAAACTTGGGACAAAACTTGATTTTGATGGAGAAGAGCAAGGTTTTAGAGTTGGGTTTTGGGAGTTGCCATGGAGGATGAGGGCGAGAGAGAGTGGGATTGAGGAGAAGAAGAAAAATAAGAAGGAGAAGAAATGAGGAGAATGGAGAAAATGAGGAGGAATGGTGTTAGGGCTCACCATGCTTCTCCCCCTCCTTATATTTTATCAATCCTATGTCTACACCATACCTCCATGTTTCCCCCCTCTCTCCAAATCAATTTTTAAAAAAACTAAAACACAAATGAAGTATTAATCCTTCATCAATTTTCCATGACAAATGGATGCTAATTAGAAGTTAATATATTTTGCAGGGATATATATATACTAACACCAGTTTATGAAAACCCGATTCGATAAATGCCATCATTATAATAAAACTCATTATATTCTTAGTTAAATTCCAAAATAATTCTTTAAAATTTTCGAAATGTTACAATATTCCCCCTTAAATAAATTCGGTCCCCAAATTCAAATTTAAACCCAAATCTTAAAATATTTCATTATATCAAATCAACGGGGCTCCGAAATCTTACACAAGCTAGAAATACCATAGCGCAACACGTGCGCATGAAAACAATAGTATGAAATTCAGATAACTGAAACTCTAGCAAATAATATGAGAATCACACAAGTTATGATGCAAAGTGCAAAATGCAAAATCAACCGTTTAAATCAAGTACATGACCAAACACAGATATAACCAAGACTATAATACATATATATCACGGATCTAAGTGAAATCATATAAAGTAGCCGAAAGATGTAAGTATGAAAAATCTTTTCAAAATAACCGTATGATGTGTATATCACGGCACAAATAGCGGACGTTGATTTGTGAAGAAGATAAGCATTTAAGGTATACGTCCCGCCTTTTGAAAACGATTTAAAGGGGTTTCATTAGAAAGATTCTTATGTCGATCATAGACACGTGGAAAATAGTGAGAATATAGCTCATTTGAAAACCTTTTTAATATACATCGATATATGAAAATAATATTTCAGATACTGTCTCTCGGACCAGTCCTGTTCGGCTACTATATAACATAATATATCTCATCCAAAGTATGATGCACGAAAGCGAAATCAATCTCAATGGGTATGCACAAAACCCAAACCATGTGTGACGGGTGTGCATGAAATCATAAATTGAGTGCAACGGGTATGCACGAAATCATAAATCGAGTGCAACGGGTGTGCACGAAATCATAAATCGAGTGTATCGGGTGTGCACGAAATCATAAATCAAATGCATTGGGTGTGCACGAAAACATCAAGTGTATCGGGTGTGCACGAAAACATATGTGTAACACTCAAATCTTCAAAACACATAAGTCAAACAACCGTCATCGAAGTATTCATCTTCAACGTTGAAAGTGTGATACTCGGATCACCAAATCATAAGTCTAAAACAACTAACATTGAAATATACCTCCTTCAACGTCGATAGGTGCCTGTGCACCCAAAGCTGGCAGATCAAGGACTCCCACTTGCCTTCTGCACACGGTCCGATGTCCTCTGCCTCTAGGTCCTCATCCTTTCTGCACAGGACCACCACATCAACGGCTTCTCGGTACAACTGCCTGGTGAGGAATAGCGATGGAAGCAGTCCCGCCCTAACATCTCATGGTACAACTTCTGGCGAAATGACCTGGCCTCCCGCATTTGTAACACGCTCACGGCCTCTGGCCCTCTGGATACGAGCTAAACATCTGTCCCTGGGTCCAATCTCTACCACTACTGTATCCCGGAAAGAACCCGCCACAGCCTCTTCCGAACTGCTCGAAAACTGGCATACCTGAACGAACCCGCTTCGGTCCTGGAACAGCTTCAATATCATTAAGTCATTCTTCCATCAGTGTGGCCGCATCTAAAGTCTCTACATATGTATCAAAATGCTGGGCGCCAATGGATAAGAACAACTACATATCGAGACCTCGCATGAATCTCTTGATCCACTTCTGTTCAGTATCGACAAAGTAGAGAGCATATCGCGATAGCTGGGTGAATTGCAAGTCATACTCGGCTACGGTCATGTCCGAAGTCTTGCGTAAAGACTCGAAACTATGAACTCGAGCATCTCTAACGCTCTGCGAAAGAAATCTGGCTAAGAAGACCATTAAGAACTTGTTCCAAGTCATCCGAGGAAGACTAACTGCTCAGCCTCTCTTGATTGACTCACACCAGGTCTGAGCAAGACCTTCCAAATGGAAACTGGCCAACTCGACTGATCTTGTATCGGAGTATCTCAACGAACGAAATATCCTAGCCATCCTATTCAGGAATAACCGAGGATCCTCTACCATATCCATACCCATAAGCACTGGTGGCTTCTACTCCATGAACTCTGGAAGCGATACCTCAATAATCCCATCAACGCCTGGTATGACTGTCTGAATAGTAGGCAATACAACGACCTCTGGAGTAGGCTGTACAACATAAGGCCTCTGAGTCTGGCTGGCCTCAACTAAAGACTCAACAATCTGGTGCAAATCCTGAACACTCACTTCCAAACAAGAAATCCTATCAGGAAAAAGAGGATCAATCTATTCCTGTGTCATCGGGATACCACCTGTAGGGTTCCTAGGCACACTATAGAGGTCTCACAAGGCATCAACCATGCCAATTTTAAATTTTATGGGTGCCGAGAAACCCTAATACGGATCGTCGACTAGAAATTTAGGCGAAATACGAATCTAGTTAACATCTTAACTAAAGGAGAGAGGCTACAACCTTTGTAGATCCGGTTCTCCACTTCCTTAGCTCCACGTAGGCGTCCTCTCACTGTCCATCTCGAATCCCGGACTCAATCGTCGGCTTGATCGGAGAAATGGGCAGACTAGGTCGTCGGCTTCGTGCCGAAGATGATCTACGTCGAGGCATCACAAGTTCAAGCTCCGACTTCACAAATTTGTGAAACTTGTGAAGAAAACACCCAAAACAACTTGGCAAGAGGTAGAGGGTGAAGAAATAGGAGGTGGGTTCACTTTAGAATTGGATTTCTCACTTTAGAACTCAAGTTGCCATTGATGGCATCAAGCTTTCTTTCTTGAAGAAGAAGATCAAGAAGAAGGAAATATTATGATAAGTTTTTTCAAAATGAAAAAGAAATGAATACTTATCATAATAGGAACCATGGTTAGGTGTAGAGAATTGACCAAGGTTAGAAGAGTGGTTAGGGTTAAGCATGAAGACAAATTGGTCACTTTGGTCAAAGCTTCATGAAGCTTCACAAAGGTTCAAGAATGAAAGCAACCATTTTGTATTCTTATCCCATTCTTTTTCCAAAATCAATAAATAAAAGAATGGATAATTAAAACCCTAATCACTTTCTTAACCTAGGTTTAATTCTTTACACTTAACTAAATGAGCAAGCATCATCAAACATGATACATAGATGTGCACAAAAGTATATCACATATACAACTTGCACATCAAGTGAGAAAATCCATTTAAAGTGAACCAATACTAGTTAATGCAAAATAATATATCAAATATATAATTATACATTAAATCATTAAATCAACACTTGACTTAACGATCCGGTCATATCGCATATAACCGACTAGTATCCTATGTATCGGGTTATCGAATCAATCCTTGATTCGATATCTAGGTTATATCGAATATAACCAATCGATACATCCATCGCGAGAATGAAATACGGTATCACATACACGCATTATTCTCGGTCCTGCACATATCTCATATGCGCTCCTATTTCGTTTCGCTTGAGCCAGGAAACCTCTGTGTAGGACTCTAAAGACTCGTCAATACGCCGATAGCAGATGATGATCATATCAAGCACCTACAAGCCGCAAGCGGTCTGCTAAACGTAACGGCCATCCGGGTATTGAGCGATCAGAAGATCGAAGAGCTAGCCCGCTCATACTCCTGTGAATCCAACCACTAACACTTACCGTACAGTCCGGTCTGTTCGTCTGATATGTCGCATATCAAGTCTAGGGGTGGTATACGTCAGACCCCAATAACCGATAAGTCGTGCCGATGTGAGGCTCATAACGGGTCGAGAAACTACTGGTAACACTTACCAGCAAATCTCTGATCAGCCCTGGCCAGGGACTTCCCTGTTACGGCCAATCGAGCACAGCGCAACATCAACCCCCAATACCGGGAGAGACAAAACCCCTCCTATCGCTCATTGCCTCCATATGACTCGGGACTGTACCCAAAGACCACCGTTTTGCACGCCCTCATGGACGTGGTAAGGTGGAGATCAAAGCACAGTGGGAATCACACAAGACTCTATGACGATCTCGGGTCTACAGACTAACCTGCACAAGTGTCACCTGAGAACTGCCATCTGACGTGAGGTATAATACCATCTGGGAGTTCTCGGCGAGTCCGTCCAGTGTACCCAGTCTCTACTGAGCACCCGTACACCATCTCTGATGTCAAACACCAATGGATATGGGATCATCCATCGCCCATCTCATGGGTCGAGAAGCGTATACGCTAGTCTACACTGGTATATCGATGCCCCGTCTCGATACACCCACGACTAGGGACCTTGAAGGATGTACTTATGGACTACCATGTCCCCACTAGTATGATCTGCATCATAGTCCAGGCAGTCAAGTACACATCCTAAGGGCTTTATCAACATGTAACTATAAGACAGTTTAAAGAGACAAGTGTACATGTTAAGATAAAGAGCAACCAGATAGCATACAATCATATCGAGCAAGAAAGTCATCTTTATATATGTCCAAGCATCCAATATAATATACATCATCTGTACAATACTGGCCTCTAGGGCATACATACAACTAACAATCTCCCACTTGCACTAGGGCCAGCTGCTGTAGTATCGCATCCCGAGCATCCCGAAGAGTCTCTCAAACTGTATCTGGGGAATGGCCTTCGTGAGTGGATCCGCTGTGTTGTTCTTCGTGTCAACCCTCCTGACCTCGATCTCCCGGCGATCAACTATCTCCCGGATCAGGTGATACCGCCTCAGAATATGCCTGGATCGCTGATGGGACCTAGGTTCCTTGGCCAAAGCCACCGCTCCATTGTTATCGCAATACAAAGGTATTGGATGCTCAATGGATGGAACCACTCCAAGTTCAATAATGAACTTCTTGATCCAGACAGCCTCTTTAGCAGCATCGTTGGCAGCGATGTATTCAGCCTCCATCGTCGAGTCTGCCACGGTTTCCTGCTTGGAACTCTTCCAGCTAACCGCCCCTCCGTAAAGGGTAAAGACAAATCCCGACTGCGACTTAGAGTCGTCCTTATCACTCTGGAAGCTCGAATCGGTAAAGGACTCCACTTGGAGTTCTCCGTTACCATACACCAAGAGCATCTCTTTAGTCCTTCGTAAGTACTTGAGAATGCTCTTCACAGCTGTCCAGTGACTCTCTCCAGGATCAGCTTGATACCTGCTCACTACACTTAGTGAGTATGCTACATCGGGTCTGGTACATAGCATCACGTACATGATAGAGCCTACAGCCGAACCATAGGGTATCCCTTGCATGCGAGCTCTCTCCAAATCAGTCTTGGGAGACATCTATTTGGAGAGAGTGACTCCAGAGATTGTGGGCAAGTTCCTACGCTTGGATTCTTCCATACTAAACCTCTTTAGTATGGTGTCAATGTACCTGGATTGGGACAATCCCAATATCCGTTTGGATCTATCTCTATAGATCCTAATTCCCAATATGCAGGAGGCATCACCAAGATCTTTCATTGAGAATCTTTGTGATAAGAAGAGCTTAACCGATTGCAGCATAGGAATATCATTTCCTATCAAGAGTATGTCGTCCACGTACAATACGAGGAAAACAACCTTACTCTCTGCCACCTTCTTGTAGATACAAGGTTCATCTGGGTTTTTGACGAAATCAAACTCTTTGATAACGACGTCAAAGCAGATGTTCCAACTCCGCGATGCTTGATTTAATCCATAAATGGATTTAAGCAGCTTGCACACCTTCCCGCTGCTCCCACTGTCTACGAAGCCCTCTGGCTGAGTCATGTATACGCACTCTTCTAAATCACCATTTAGAAAGGCGGTCTTAACATCCATTTGCCAGATTTCGTAATCATGATATGCAGCGATGGCAAGCATGATCCGGATGGATTTAAGCATAGCCACTGGAGAAAAGGTTTCGTCATAGTCTACACCTGGTCTTTGACGAAAACCCTTTGCAACAAGTCTAGCTTTGAAAGTCTCCACTTTCCCATCTACACCAAGTTTTTTCTTAAAGATCCACTTGCTCCCGATGGGTTTTACCCCTTCAGGAGCAACATCCAAAGTCCATACTTTGTTGGTGTACATGGATTCCATCTCGGACCGCATTGCATCCAGCCATTTCACTGAGTCCCTACTCGTGATGGCCTGCTCGAAGCTAGTTGGGTCATCATCCTCCATGATGCAATCCTCGCTCCCACCATCCATGAGAAAACCGTAGTATCTCTCAGGTCGGCGAGGAACCCTACTAGATCGGCGGAGAGTCTGGGGTTCGTCGGGTACTACTGAATCCTCTGGTTCCACCAGATCTTCTGTTGTAGCTTCTGTAGCTGGAACCTCTTCCAGTTCTACCTCATGACCACTAATCTCTTTTTCAAGAAATTCCTTTTCTAAAAAGGTGGCATGCCGAGAAACAAACACTCTTTGTTCCTCAGGATGGTAGAAGATATACCCTTGTGAATTTTTGGGATATCCTATAAATTTGCATAGAACAGACCGTGCCTCGAGTTTGTCCGGATTTTGTCGTTTGACATAGGCTGGACAACCCCATATCTTAACATAGTTAAGATATGGTCTCTTCCCTTTCCATATCTCATATGGAGTGGTAGGCACTGATTTGGTGGGGACCATATTCAATAGATGTATGGTTGTCTCAAGCGCATACCTCCAGAAGGAAATAGGTAACTCAGCTGTGCTCATCATAGAGCGCACCATATCTAATAGGGTGCGGTTCCTCCTTTCTGATACACCGTTGTGCTGTGGTGTATATGGAGGAGTCAGCTGAGAGAGAATCCCATTCTCTTTTAGGAAGTCCAGGAATTTATTGCTTAAGTATTCACCTCCTCGATCAGATCGAAGGATTTTAATACTTTTTCCGGTTTGGTTCTCGACTTCTTATTTATATTCTCTAAATTTCTCAAAAGCTTCAGACTTGTGTCTTATCAAGTACACATGTCCGTATCTTGAGAGATCGTCAGTGAATGTAATGAAGTACGAAGAACCATCCCTGGCATGTGTAGACATGGGACCGCATACATCACTATGTATCAGTCCCAAGAGTTCGGTAACTCTTTCTCCGTGTCCCGTAAACGGAGTTTTGGTCATCTTGCCTTTGAGACATGACTGGCAAGTGTCATAAGATGAAAATTCGAATGGTTTCAAATATCCATCCTTATGCAACTTAGCCAGTCGTGTCGCATTGATGTGACCCAGTCTACAATGCCACAAGAAGGATTCGTTCAGTTCTGAACTCTTCCTCTTATGTGTGTTTGTTATGCTCAGAACTGTTGATTGATTTAGAACATAAATGCCATTGCACAACGTGCCTGATCCAACCAACTTTTGGTTACGGAAAATGTTCATAACATTGTCCTGTAATACAAAATTATATCCCTCTTTACTCAATAAAGAAACCGATATAATGTTGTATATCAGGTTCGGCATGTAATAGCATTCGTTCAGAACCAATGTATTACCAGTTGGTAACATAAGGTGATATTCCCCGACAGTCTTAGCTGCAACACTTGCACCATTTCCAACTCTAATGTCTTTATCACCTTCTCCACCTTTTCTAAGCCCATGTAACTGATTACATATATGGGATCCTGACCCGGTATCTAATACCCAGGACGTAGGGCAAATGGAGAAACAGTTCTCTGTAACTAACACACCCGAAGAAAATGCATCACCATGTACTTTCTTCAATCGGGTGGCATGGGAATCCTGGTATTCCCCTATATCCAGTTCATTCCTATAACTCTTATAAGAAAGAACGGAACCAACGTTCCCCAGCACAGTATAACATGCGGGTTCGGTCAATACATCCATATTATTATCTTTATTAGGGCATGACATGGTCGCTACCTGGAGAGAGAGAGAAGAAAACACTTTAGCGTATGCTCTTGCAAGATCAGATTGGTTTTTATCTTATCTAATCAGGATGGCTTCCACTGGTTTTTATCAAATCTTCCTTCAAACCCTAAAAGGAAAGACTAGCTGGGATTAATTACACACTACAAGTTCGCCAATCTTTCAGCCAGGCCAGTGTCGGTACTTTGAGGGAGGTCCCCCGTGCTTTTGCACGAACCTAATTAATGTAAACCTCGTTTTCCCAGAGGCGTAACCCCGTTGACACCTTTCTAGACACCTACTTGATCGGCTAATTGTAATGTGTAAAACTCTCCCAGGAGTAACTCTTACTCGCAGTGGGTATCGGGATCCAACTATCTCATAGAAGGTATGCAATCTCATTGCAAATTTCAACACTTGAAATTCCCGATAATGCTTTTGCCCCTAGCGTGCTATGACCTTGACGAAAGCCAACAAACCACAGCCCGCTAGTCAAGTTCAACCTGTACATTTCTTGACTGAATTAAACCCACCCGCATGACCCTTGACGAAAGCCAACAAAGCCGTACGACTACCCTAGTCCAGTCGCATCATATGCAGCAGATAAGCAGCACATAGCTACCGCACACTACACCTTGACGAAAGC
Organism: Agapanthus africanus; assembly: GCA_030015575.1. Lineage (NCBI taxonomy): Eukaryota > Viridiplantae > Streptophyta > Magnoliopsida > Asparagales > Amaryllidaceae > Agapanthus > Agapanthus africanus. Next base: position 157,382,829 of record JASDDO010000014.1, on the reverse strand, counting down.
CAACAAATGTAGCACGAATACTATATGCAACTTATCTGAAATGACGGAGGGCTACGCAGGTTTTTCTGAAAACCATGAACGTAATGAACTTGATATCGTTGTAGAATCAGATGAAGTTTTGAAATGGAGTGATTTTGAGGCTTTTCTAGTTTTGCTAAAGGGGTCACTCCCGGTGAAGGGATCGTCGGCCCTTTCCTCGTTGAATGAGGTGCGGGATATATCATATATATCACTGTGCAAAGCAGAAACTATAGAAGCAATCAAAAAAAAAACCGAGTGTGTAGCATCTGCCAGTTATTGCTAAAGGAGTCACTCCCGGTGAAGGGATCTCGGTCCTTTCTTCATCGAATAAGGTGCAGGGTATATCATATATACCGCTATGCAAAGCAAGAACTGTAGCTACCTGTTTTATTTTAAAATCTGATTCTACAACATCATTTGGTTTCTTTTATTTCATTAATCACATTAATGAAGTCCCATCATTTAAATACCTAAACATCACAGATAAATACGACGTACACTTATGCCATCCGCATTCGCCTCGATGTCCCCTTGTGCACCGTTAGGTTAGGTAACTAACGACAGAGCAGGGCAGGGCTAGCGTGGGTGTAAAACATAAGTAACGTCTATATAATATATCATATATACTATATACTGTATCTATCACAGAACATCACATATATCGCAGCAGAAGAAATATATGAAACATTGGATATACTAGGACGTCCGTGTTTTCAATACGAGCCAGTATAAAACACGGATTCCACGGTCGTGATGAATAGCCAATCCCACACCCCTAGATCCCTACGAGAGCGGCAAGCAACCCTGCCAATTCTAGGGTTAGGAGACCCGGACTCGACTTCTCGAGATGGTCTCCCACTGGACCCTAGAACCCGGTTACTTGTGCTCCCCTCCTTGGGTCTATCCTAATGCGGAAAAGTAAATAATATACAAAGGGTGACATCTTCCGCAACCTGGAAGTGCCCCAAATAAAAGAATATTACATACAAGTTTTTACATGAATGAAAATGAAAAACACTCATCTCACATAAAAACCCCCGGCTATTCAAACACGACAATCCAATATAACATATCCAGCAACACATAACATCACATGTCATCAACGTAAGTAAATATGCACATCCCAATTGTCGTTGACATATAGCAACGAAACCGGCGATATCACATATTACACTTACGGTCACAGAAAAGAAAGTGTAAAACTACAACAATTGGAATCCGCAACCTTTTTAGACATCGCATGCCTAATCAAATGAAATACTTAGACATCACATGCCTAGCAATTATAAACCCCGCATTTTAGTCCCATTATCGAAAACTCTTTTCAATATCACGTGAGACTAAACCGCTAGATTTATAACATTCATTCAGTTATCTCATAACTGTTTGTGAATTCCAATTATTGTATCCCATTCCGGATAAATAGAGAATATTAAACTTTCCGATCGAACATTCGAACACCCAAGTTTTCCCGAAACCGATCAACACATGAAATAAGTTCAAAGACATTCACTTCATGCCTCAGTACCAACGGTCCAGCCGTAGAAGGGTCAAGCCAACGCCTCACATGTGGCACGCCGTACTGCCCCAAACCCAAAGGTTCAAAGGGCAGTTCAAGACGGTCACATAATCGAGTTAAGGTTTGTTGTCTTCTAGAGAGACCATCGCGTTACTTGCACTACTTAGAACGTCATTAAACTACGGAAAAGTCCAACAATTGGAAATTTCCCGGCAGGGAAAAGATTGGGTATTTACATCCGGTCGAACTTTTTAACATATTCTAAAATATCCGGAAAAACACATAGACGAAGTCTGATAATCCGATCGAATCTACGAACTCCCAATACACCTCAGAAAATGCAACTCTTGAATAAATATTAAAAATTCCCAGGAAAACCAGCACTGCATAATGAGAATTACTGTACAAAATTAAATGCATGAGGAGACCACATGGCCGCGGAACCGCCGCATTAGCCATGCTAATGCCGCAGTTCCGCCGCACTTTGGTGGATTCAGGGGTACGGGCTTCACAGTAATTCTTAAAATTCCCTGCTGATTTTTCTGCATATTTTTAATATCGAAAAATCCCCGAAATTGAAAAATGTACAGAGAGCATTTTTTGGGTTAGGGTTTCGGTTCGTTCGGATTTCAAACGCTGTCAAGACTTCGCCTAAGGCTCTAGCTAGTCTCTGATACCACTGTAGGGTTCCTAGGCACACTATAGAGGTCTCACAAGGTATCAACCATGCCAATTTTAAATTTTATGGGTGCCGAGAAACCCTAATACGGACCGTCGACTAGAAATTTAGGCAAAATACGAATCTAGTTAACATCTTAACTAAAGGAGAGAGGCTACAACCTTTGTAGATCCGGTTCTCCACTTCCTTAGCTCCACGTAGGCGTCCTCTCGCTGTCCATCTCGAATCCCGGACTCAATCGTCGGCTTGATCGGAGAAATGGGCGGACTAGGTCGTCGGCTTCGTGCCGAAGATGATCTACGTCGAGGCATCACAAGTTCAAGCTCCGACTTCACAAATTTGTGAAACTTGTGAAGAAAACACCCAAAACAACTTGGCAAGAGGTAGAGGGTGAAGAAATAGGAGGTGGGTTCACTTTAGAATTGGATTTCTCACTTTAGAACTCAAGTTGCCATTGATGGCATCAAGCTTTCTTTCTTGAAGAAGAAGATCAAGAAGAAGGAAATATTATGATAAGTTTTTTCAAAATGAAAAAGAAATGAATACTTATCATAATAGGAACCATGGTTAGGTGTAGAGAATTGACCAAGGTTAGAAGAGTGGTTAGGGTTAAGCATGAAGACAAATTGGTCACTTTGGTCAAAGCTTCATGAAACTTCACAAAGGTTCAAGAATGAAAGCAACCATTTTGTATTCTTATCCCATTCTTTTTCCAAAATCAATAAATAAAAGAATGGATAATTAAAACCCTAATCACTTTCTTAACCTAGGTTTAATTCTTTACACTTAACCAAATGAGCAAGCATCATCAAACATGATACATAGATGTGCACAAAAGTATATCACATATACAACTTGCACATCAAGTGAGAAAATCCATTTAAAGTGAACCAATACTAGTTAATGCAAAATAATATATCAAATATATAATTATACATTAAATCATTAAATCAACACTTGACTTAACGATCCGGTCATATCGCATATAACCGACTAGTATCCTATGTATCGGGTTATCGAATCAATCCTTGATTCGATATCTAGGTTATATCGAATATAACCAATCGATACATCCATCGCGAGAATGAAATACGGTATCACATACACGCATTATTCTCGGTCCTGCACATATTTCATATGCGCTCCTATTTCGTTTCGCTTGAGCCAGGAAACCTCTGTGTAGGACTCTAAAGACTCGTCAATACGCCGGTAGCAGATGATGATCATATCAAGCACCTACAAGCCGCAAGCGGTCTGCTAAACGTAACGGCCATCCGGGTATTGAGCGATCAGAAGATCGACGAGCTAGCCCGCTCATACTCCTGTGAATCCAACCAGTAACACTTACCGTACAGTCCGGTCTGTTCGTCTGATATGTCGCATATCAAGTCTAGGGGTGGTATACGTCAGACCCCAATAACCGATAAGTCGTGCCGATGTGAGGCTCATAACGGGTCGAGAAACTACTGGTAACACTTACCAGCAAATCTCTGATCAGCCCTGGCCAGGGACTTCCCTGTTACGGCCAATCGAGCACAGCGCAACATCAACCCCCAATACCGGGAGAGACGAAACCCCTCCTATCGCTCATTGCCTCCATGTGACTCGGGACTGTACCCAAAGACCACCGTTTTGCACGCCCTCATGGACGTGGTAAGGTGGAGATCAAAGCACAGTGGGAATCACACAAGACTCTATGACGATCTCGGGTCTACAGACTAACCTGCACAAGTGTCACCTGAGAACTGCCATCTGACGTGAGGTATAATACCATCTGGGAGTTCTTGGCGAGTCCGTCCAGTGTACCCAGTCTCTACTGAGCACCCGTACACCATCTCTGATGTCAAACACCAATGGATATGGGATCATCCATCGCCCATCTCATGGGTCGAGAAGCGTATACGCTAGTCTACACTGGTATATCGATGCCCCGTCTCGATACACCTACGACTAGGGACCTTGAAGGATGTACTTATGGACTACCATGTCCCCACTAGTATGATCTGCATCATAGTCCAGGCAGTCAAGTACACATTCTAAGGGCTTTATCAACATGTAACTATAAGACAGTTTAAAGAGACAAGTGTACATGTTAAGATAAAGAGCAACCAGATAGCATACTATCATATCGAGCAAGAAAGTCATCTCTATATATGTCCAAGCATCCATATAATATACATCATCTGTACAATACTGGCCTCTAGGGCATACATACAACTAACACCACCCTGGTCAGTTCTTGTCTCAGACGAGCCAACCCTGACCTCGTCTCTAGTAACATCCCTCTCGGCTCGCGTAGACATGGTGACTAGAACAAGAAAACAATCATTGATGAGGATAGAGTCAACTGGAATGAAGGAATGCATAGTATAGAAGAAATGATCTCAAGATATATCCTAAAGCTACTTAGGTGGAGTATCGTATCGTAAATATGCTGTGGAATATACGTACGGTACGTAACTCTACTTAAGTTACCTACTCCATCATACCAAGGACAACCTATGAATTGAAAGATCGGGTTTAAGACCCCCAATGTCAAGTCTAAGTTCCGCAAGGTTAAACCCAAGTCTCAAAAGATCGTACCTTAGACTCCGCATGATCAAATCTAAATTTAACAAAGGAAAACAAAGTTCGTGCCTAATAACCCCAAAGTCAAGTCTAAGTTCTGCAAGTTTAGGCATAAGTTTCGAAACGTTATAACCTAGACCCCACATGGTTAAACCTAGACTCAGCAATGATAAAACTAGTGCTCTGATACCAACTTTGTTATGACCCGGAAATGGCATGTGACCGACACGTAAATCACGTGAAGCCTACTGGCCCATTGTAACCCAAGTAAGCAAAAAACCAGGAAACTAAACAATTTATAAGAAAATAATGAAGGTGAAGTTTTGAAATAGGTTTATTAAAATGAAATCAAGTTTGGTTTGAAATATGTTATTTTAAAAATTATAAATAAAGTTTGATTGAAAATATTTTCGTCGTTTATGTTAGCATATGAATCTCTTTATATTTTGATTATTTTACAAAACCGTATTTCAAATATACTATATGATTACTAACCATGTCAGATTAGTCAAAGTGCTACACATATAGAGTTATTCAAATATAAGAACACTCAATATTGCAACTGACATCTCAAGACATTCAAAACTCAGACGCACTCAATACGCATTCAAAGGCTATAAACGGAAAAGTCGCACATAAAAATATTCAAGACTTTTTCTACTTTATTTGAGTATAGATTCAAGTCGATCTCAAATGGTTAGAATCAATTTTTTCTATTTCAATTCCCAAACACCAAAATCTATTTAAAAATTTTTCTTTTAAAAATTTAAAGTCTGTATCTGATATATATCAGATATGGACAACCCTTATGGACGTATATTGTAGGTTTTGAAATTTTTCAAATTTCGATTTTGGTAGGATTTTTGAATTCCTAACAGCTATAAACTGTCACTGACTGTCTTATCTTTTAGGGGCAGTTGTAATAACTATCCTAATTGTTTGACATTGTTTTCCTATATATAGGACAAGTTTCTACACATTTTTTTCATGAATTCTTTTCACTCGTTTTTCATTTTCTTTACTCTTAAGTGTTCATGAAAACTCTGCTTCTCTTGTTCTCAAGTGTTTACAACTCATTTTTCAGAGAAAGGAGATCTTTCTAGAGCCATTAGACTTTTCTATTCTTTTAGAAAAGAAAGATCTCTAAAAAGTTTTGAAGAAGCAATTCTTTTTAAACTTATTTAATCTTGAAAAACTTCTTCAAATTTGTTTTTAAACTTTTGTTAATCTCTAAAATACAATCTCTCATATTCTTAAATCAAAACTTTGATTTATCTTTTGAGATCGTTAAGATTGTTAGAGTTAGTTTATTAAGATTGTAAAATCTTATTTTATACGACCTAGTGAAGAAAGGTCTAAGATTTTCACATTGTAAAGATTTAGACTAGAGCCTGAGAAAAAAATCTAGGTGATTAACAGCCTGCAATTGTAAAGGTTCGGATCTGAGCGTGAGAAAAGATTTGGGTTTCTCCACCCGCAAGGAGTAACTGGATTGTGTGTTGAATTTTGAGCAAGAGTTCTCAGGTGAGGATTAGCCACAAGATTGGTGAACCTCGATAACCATCCTTTTTGTCCATTTACTTTATGTGATTATGTGATTGTGATAGTTTAGTATTTTAGATTTTCTTTATTCCACTGCATAATTTCTGTGTTTCGCAAAAATTTCACTGTATTTTCCATAAAACCTTATTCACCCCCTCTAAGGTTGCATTCATTTGGTATCAGGTTATTCGTTTGTAAAATTAACCTCTTGAATTTTTGATCCTATGGTAAACCAAATGGAAGGACAAGCCATTAATCATCCTCCTCTTTTCAATAGTACAAACTATCAGTTCTGAAAAACTAAGATTAAGGTTTTCCTTCAATGTATAGATCTAGAAGTTCTAGAGATCATTGAAAACCCATTTGATCCTCCTACCACAAATCCATTGTCTGATACTGTTAAGAGATTGATGACGTTAAATGTCAAGGCAATGAATGCACTTCATTGTTCATTGGATTCAGAAGAATTCAATAGAATCTCAATGTGTCAGACCGCTAATGAAATTTAGATTACTCTCCAGACCGCCTATGAAGGAGTCAGTCAAGTCAAAGAGAGTAAGATCAACTGTCTCATGCATGAATATGAGATGTTCCAAATGAAATACAATGAATCAATCGACTCCATGTACTCTCGATTCATTAATGTTATTACCGAACTTTTCAATTTAGGAAAGAAATTTAATGACAAAGAAAAGTGTTATAAGCTACTAAGATCTTTTACGATATCATGGCAACCTAAGATCACTTCCATCGAAGAGACTAATGATATGACAACATTGAAAGTTGGCATCCTTATAGGAAAATTAAAAACTTATGAGATACAATTAGGATATCTTAAACAAAAATAAGAGAATGCCACTCAAAGGAAGAATATCGCACTAAATGCAACGACTACCAAATTAAAGCCTAAAGAATCATCAAGTGATGATGAAAGCGACGATGAAGAAATGGCCTACATTCAAGACACTTCAAGAAATATCTGAAGTCTAGAAGATTTCCTCAAAAGAAATATACATATAAGTTTAATAAGAATTTTAATTTTAATAAAACGTTGCGTTATTTTGAGTGCAATAGGGAAGGCCATTTGAAATCTGAGTGTCCAACTCTCAAAGAAGACAAATGGAAGTCAAAGAAGGAATCAGAAAAACGTTCATTTCAAGCAATTTGGGACGACACGGATTTCAGTGACTCGGAAATCGAAGAAGTCGCCAATATGTGCTTCATGGCATTAGACGATGAGGTAACCGATGTCGACTTTGGTATTTGTAAAACAGATTTGATTAGTCTTTGTTATTTTTTTAAGGATAATTACGATAAGGTTAAGCCTAAAAATAAAACTTTAAAACTAAATTAATCGCAAAGAATAATTCAGAAATATTAATTAAAAATGAATTAAATGAAGTAAAATTAGACAATGAAAACTTAAATGAAAATCTTAAGTCGGTAACCTTAACTAAAGAAAATATAATTGAAACAAAGAAATTTGAAATCTTTAATCTTAAAAGTAAATTAGAAATAAAAGATGAAATGATTTTGAATTTTACTAAAAGTAAAAATAATCTAGATATTTTGTTAGGACAATCCATTAAAGACCGTGATAAAGTAAGAATATGTTTTAATAAATATACAGAGTTAGTTCCTAAACTAAACCATATAGAGCTAAATATTATTATAACAAATACGGTAACAAATATGCTAATTCAACGTATGACTATTGTTACACATTAGGACATACATCACAAAATTTCCACATTAAAAATAATTCCATTTATAAATACAATTTTATTCCTTATCAACCTAAAATGGTTTGGGTCCCAAAAGTAATTCATTTTTCTTCCTGTGTTGCAGGAAATCCAAAGACGTAGGAGCCAATGGATACTTTATAGTGGTTGTTCAAGACATATGACCAAAAACATTCAAAGTTTCGAAATACTATCAAGAGAAGAAAGTGGCAGTGTCACTTTTGAAGACAACAACAAAGGCAAGATCATCGGTAAAGATGATATTTGCTTTAATAATGCATCTAACTCAACAATTATAAAAGACGTATTATATATATATAACTTAAAATACAACTTTTTTAGTGTTAGCCAGTTCTGCGATAAAGGATATAATGTAGTTTTCGAAAAAGACATATGCAATATAATATATGATAATAAAATAGTTTTAACTGGTAAAAGATACCATAACATATATTATATACACAAGATTTTAAAAATCCAAATATTTCATATTTAATAGTAAACAATGAAATAGACCCTTTACTCTGGCATAGAAGATTAGGTCATTCCTCAATGGATATTTTATCCAAAATTACAAGGAATAACCTAGTCAAAGGCATACCTAGTCTAAAAGTTATAAAAAATAAACTATGTGATGCTTGCCAAAGAGGAAAACAAATTAAAATGTCTTTTAAACTTAAAAATAATGTTTCAACTAATGAAGAAGTATATGTAGCGCAACAACCAGGTTTTGAAGATCACAAATATCCTGAGTATGTATACAAATTGGAAAAGGCGTTGTACGGTCTTAAACAAGCCCCCATGGCTTGGTATGAAAGACTTAGTACTTTTCTACTTAATATAAGGTATACGAAAGGGATGGTAGATAAAACATTATTCACTAAATCCTATGGAAAGGATATCATTGTAGTTCAAATATATGTTGACAATATTATATTCGGTTTCACAAATGAGCAGCTTTGCCAAGAATTCTCTAAGTCTATGCAGGATGAATTTGATATGAGTATGATAGGAGAACTGAACTTCTTTATCGGACTATAAATCAAACAAAGTTCAGAAGGACTATTTATCAATCAATCTAAGTATACAAAGGAACTTATCAAGAAGTTCGGCTTAGAAGATGCAAAGACTTGTGAGCACCCATGGTAGCTACAAAACTCACCAAGGATGAAACCGGGAAGGCTGTCAATATACAACTCTACCGAGATATGATTGGAAGTTTGTTATATTTAACCACCATAGACCTGATATAATGTACAGCGTCTGTCTTTATGCACGATTCTAACCTGATCCTAGAGAATCACACTTGGTAGCGGTCAAGAGAATCTTTAGATATTTTAAAAGCACTATCAATCTAGGATTATGGTATCCTAAGAATAACGTGTTTCATTTAACAAGTTATTCGGATGCAGATTTATGCTGGAAGTCAAACTGATCGTAAAAATACTGGCGGTACATGTCATTTCCTAGGAAACTGCCTAGCGTCTTAGAATACTAAGAAATAAACATCAGTAGCATTATCCACTGTTGAAATAGAGTACATTGCCGCTGGTGCATATTTCGCACAAAGTCTTTGGATTAAATATACCCTAAAAGAGTATAAGGAACTAGTCTTTAAAATACCAATACTTTGTGACAATACTAACACTATCCAAATGACCAAAAATGCTGATCAACATGGTCGAACCAAACACATAGATATTAGATATTATTTCCTACGAGATCACTATCACAAGAGTGATATCATTCTTGAATATATACCGACCGACTCACAACTGGCCGATATATTCACAAAACCCTTAGTTAGAACTCGTTTTGTAAAGATTAGAGGTGAACTAACATGTTAGAACTAGAAACCAAATGATATACAATAATTCTTATACTTACAAAATTTTCATAGAATTTTTTTCTTCAAAATAGACGTCCATAATAGACGTTCTTAGGACGTCCATCATAGACGTCCATTTATATGTCTGTTCACACAAACTGTACGGCAGTTTGATGAATATTTTGAGTTTAAACGTTTGAATTTTTCAAAATTCAAACTTTAAACGTTTTAAAAACCGTTTATTAGTTTTGAAACCATCCCTAATCCCTTCTATAAATAGAGTTGCATACATTTTGATTTATATCATCTTGTGTTCTCTATTTCCTCTCAAAAACCATACACTAAATCATGTCTAAGAGAACGATGGCTATTAGGACAACCCCTCTTACAGAAAAGGGATCACCATCGTCAAAGAGAATTAAACATTTTGATTTATATTATCTTGTGTTCACTCTATTTCCTCTCAAAAACTTACACTAAATGATGTCTAAGAGAACGATGGCTACTAGGACAACCCCTCTTACAGAGAAAGGATCACCATCGTCAAAGAGAATTAAAAAGGAATGAATCTCTCCGGTTCGTTCGTCTCAAAATCCATCAAGGATTCTTTCTTTCACCATACCACAATCCCCTTCGCCGTCTTCTTCTGAAGAGGACTTTTCTGAATAACCGTTCGAGAAATTCACATTCTCTATTTCTCCAACCGGTGAAGACTCCGCTCCAGTTGATCTGCCAACATAAGGACCTCCACCAAACGATCCCAATGCGAATCATCACTACCATACCCTTAATGGTTTTGAGACTGGAGAGAATGATCCATTTTACGTTCATCCGGGTATAGATGAGCATATAATGTTTATTGCTCGAGTTGAAATGCATGAAACTCAAATTCAAGCGTTCGACAGAGTGAAGGGAGAGTTCATCAAAGAAAAGAAGACAAAAATGACTGAATTTTGGAAGCATCTCCTTCGCTTCTAAATTTCATTGTTTTATCAAAGATATATGTTTTTATGTAATGTTAATGTTTGTTTGTATTGTTTTTGTTTTTATATTGATGTATAAGTCCGTCGTTATATTAGGATAGATTTTTCTTTTTCGTGTTTATATGCATTTGTTATGTATTGTTTATGTTAATGAAATAAACATAGTTGTTTTTCATTAACTTTGCATCTTATTTATATGTTAGACACATATACTGTATATATATACTACCCACCAAGTTTAGACACCAATCAAATACTCAAAATCAACCATTTACTCCAAATTTACCATGCACTATTTTTTTTATAAAAACATGTGCAGGGAAGTCTCAATGGACGTCCATGATAACGTCCATTTGGATATGGACGTCCATACGTCGATTTTTGCTAACATACACGACCTTTTCTTGAAATATTACACCCCTTGAATCTGTCCCTTTACATCTAGGACGTCCATTCAACTCCTATTTATTCTTCTCAACCCTTCTAAACCTTCATAACATCATATCTTTCTCTTTCTTCCTCCTCAAATTCCTCCTCAAACCCTAATTTCTCCAATTCTCAAATTTTCCACAAAAAATGGTTCGAACCAAGAATGTGGAAATTGGTGAGTCATCAACAACCAAACATTGTCGCTGTACTCCTCCACTACAACAAATTGTAGAATCTGAGAGCGAATCTTCCAAAGAAGAAGAAAATGAAACATACGATCAAGAGACCGAGAATACTACTCAAGCACAAGCCGATGAAGAAGAAGCAATTGTCTTGTTTGGTTTTATCAACCCAAAAGACTCCACTCTTTACGATCGTTTAGTCAAGAAACGAATCATAATCGGTGCGTTCGTTCGCTTAAAACGAAATCGCACATTTCCAACTCACCTCATTACTTCAATTTCAAGGTTGGGTTCCTTTTCTTCAATTTGATTATGCCATCCATGTCAATTTTTCATATCTCTTTTACTCTAACCTAATTAGTAACCAAAACGATGTCACCACCCTTCGTACTAGGCTACAAAGACAAACCATCACTATTTCACTCGCATTCCTCGCTAGGATCCTTCAGGTTCCTAACGAAGGTGTGCACATTTATCGTTACCCACTCTGTACTTTTTCTCACTTTCCACCCATTGTTACCAAAGAGGATGCCTCTCGAGTCCTCCATCGTAATGATTACCTTCATTTGTTCAATGATCCTCTCACTCAAACTCTTACACCACAAGCCCGTGTCTTAGCATTTCTTTTAGGTCACACCGTGTATCTTAAATCCGGTGGTCGAGATAGAATCACACTAACACACAAACTTCTTACATATTGTGTGTTGGCTAGAATCAAAATTAATCTTCCTTTGTTTATCCTCAATTCGATGTAGAGTTTTCCAAATTCTAAATCTAATCTCTATTATGACAAAGTGATCATAAAGATCGTTGAAGATGTCGGTATCAATCCTACCACTGACTCCTTTATTCAATCCGCCGATAAACATTTCGGTTTCTATAATGTCCGCCTCATGGGATTAGCGGATTATGATATGCAAGCTCTATCTCCTCCACATTAATCTCCACCACATATCCTCCAGCACCAGAACCACAACAACCACTTCCTTACAACTTTCAAGACTATGAAAACCATTTCTTCCAACGATTCGATGACTTGAATATCAATATCAACAATCGTTTCGTCAATCTCAACACCCGCCTAGATGAAACACAAGCGTATCTCCAATACCACTTCGACTATCAGTATGCTCATGTATCATATCCTCCATCACCTCCATTTCAGTATCACCCTCACATGGACGTCGATCAGCCTACACAGCCATACGACGACGTGTAGTTATTTTATTAATAGATTTTATGTATTAGGATTATGCATTTTGCTTATATTTGCACTTGTCTGCGTTTATGTGTGGTTTGTATTAGAACTTATTAAGTATTTGAAGTTATGACATTTGTGTGCTTAAGTCTAAGATGTTATTATGCATCTTTAATTCCTTTATTATCACATTTTTATAAAAACCCATTTCCATGCTTTCATATTTTTCGTATTTCTTCTCTATGCTTACGGCTTTTTAATATTTCCAAGAAGAGGGATAAATAATGAGCATATAGTAAGGGGGAGTATATGAATATATTTTCAAATTATTTTATGTGTGTTTTGTAAGTGTGTCTTAGCACCTCTACTTTGGTTTAAACATCAATATGTGAAGGATTTTAAAAAATTAGAGAGCTAAAGTACACAAACCACGAATCGAACTAGAGATTAGGGTTACTATAAAAAGCTAAGAGTATATAAAGCTAAGTGAAAGAGGACTACAACCTTTGTAGACCACTCCTTCTTTTCAATGGCTCCGTGTACAAGTCCTTGGGCTCCTCTTGGCTGCACCTGAAGCTTGGAACAACTCTGCTTGAAGTCTTCGATGTCCACGATGATCCACTCAGAGTTTCTTACACTCAAACTCTTGCTTCACTAAACTAAGAAGAAGTGAAGCTAACAACCTATACAAGTTTGCTAAACTAATATAGATTGATGAAGTGAGATTTTTCTCACTAAAAGACCTTTCTTTTTCTTTCTAGGAAAAGCTAGAGAGGTTAGAAGAAGAAGACGAACAAATCTTAGCTTAAGAATGATAATTATCTCTTGGAAAATATCTTAGATATTTAAGATGTGAGTGGAGATTAAAATAATAAGCCATGGTTGAGATATTTTAAGAAGAGTGTAGAAACCATGACTCATTACTACAATTTCCATTTTCAGAAAAACATTTAAATATATACTATATTTCCATATGAGTCTTGCATAGCCATGTCTAATGTATCATCCACCATGACACACACACACACACACACATATATAAATACAAATATAAATATTTATATACATATGTGCATACATAAAGAAAGGAATTATAAATGAGCAATTAGTCATTTTATTAAATCAATACTTGATTTAATAAACCGGTCATATCACATATAATCCGACTAATCGAAACCGCTAGATTAAAATACGATATCACATACTCGTATTTAATCAAGCTCCCGCACATATCTCCATATGCGCCCCACTTCGTTTCGTTTGAGCTCCGAAACCCCTATTGTGGGACTCTTAAGACTCATTAATACGCTAGCAGTAGGTAACGATCATATCAGATACCCACAAACCGTCAGCGGTACTAGCCGGACGTAACGGCTACCCAGGTATTGTACGAATAGAAGAACAACAACCGAACTTGTTCAAACTCCCGTAAAACCAACAAGCAACACTTACCGTACAGTCCGGTCTCTTCGTCTGATATGTTGCATATTGAGTCTGGGGATGGAACAGTCAAGCCCTAATAACTCAATAAGTCATGCCGATGTGTGGCCTATAACAGGTCGAGAAACTACTGATAACACTTATCAGTAAATCTCATCAGCCCTGGCCAGGGAATTTCGGTTATAGCCAATCGCGCATGGTACAACATCAACTCCCAATACCGGGAGAGACGAAACCCCTCCTATCGCTCACTGCCTCCATGTATCTCGGGACTGTATCCAAAAGCCACTTGTTTGCACGACTCAGTAGAGCCATGGTTGGGTGGAAATCAAAGCATAGTGGGAAACACACAAGGCTCTATGACGATCTCGGGTCTACAAACTAACCAGTACAAGTGTCACCAGAGAACTGCTATTCGACGATAGGTATAATACTATATAGGAGTTCTCGGCGAGTCCGTTCAGTGTACTCAGTCTTCAATGAGCACCTGTATACAATCTTTGATGTCAAACACTAATGGATATGAGATCATCCATCGCCCCTATATTGGATTAAGAAACGTATAAACTAGTCTGCTCTGGAATATCGATACCCTGTCTCGATACTCTCTCGACTAGGAACAATTAAGGGTATGCTTATAGACCACACACGCCCCACTAGTATGATCTGCATCATAGTCATGGTAGTCAAGTTGATATCCTAAGGGCTTTATCAACATGTATCAAATGAACAGTAAACATAATCAAGTGAACATGTTACGATAAAGAATAACCAAATAGCATACTATCATGTCGAGTAAGAAAATCATCTATATATATACATGTCCAAGCATCCACTATACAAATAATGGCCTCTAGGGTATACATATATCCAATAATCTCCCACTTGCACTAAGGCCAATTATTGGCGTATCTCAAACCCAACATCTCAAAAAGTCGCTCATGTTGCGGCTGTGGAAGGGCCTTGGTGAGTGGATCCGCGGTATTATTCTTTGTATCTACTCTCCGAATCTCGATCTCGCGGCGATCAACTATCTCCCGGATCAAATGATATCGCCTAAGGATATGTCTGGATCGTTGATAGGACCTGGGCTCTTTGGCCAATGCCATAGCCCCATTATTATCACAATACAATGGTATTGGATCAATAATGGTGGGAACTACTCCAAGTTCCGAGATGAACTTCCGCATCCAGACTTCTTCCTTGGCAGCATCATTTGCAGCAATGTACTCAGCTTCCATCGTTGAGTCTGCAACGGTGTCCCGTTTGGAACTTTTCCAACAGACCGCCCCTTCATCACGGGTAAATACAAAACCTGAGATAGATTTGCTGTCATCCTTAGCACTTTGGAAACTAGAATCGGTAAAGGTTTCCATCTGGAGATTCCTATTACCATACACCAAGAATATTTCTTTAGTCCTTCGCAAGTACTTAAGAATGTTCCTCACAGCTGTCCAATGTTTCTCCCCTGGATTGGATTGATACCTGCTTACTACACTAAGTGCATAAGTAATATCAGGGTGAGTACACATCATCGCATACATGATAGATCTTACAGCGGAAGCGTAGGCTATAACACTCGTGCGAGCTCTCTCTTCATCAGACTTTGGACAAAAGTCTTTGGAGAGAGTGATTTCGTGAAAAGCGGGTAAAGTACCTCACTTGGAATCTTCCATACTAAACCTCTTTAGGATGGTGTTAATGTACCTTGATTGAGACAATCCCAACAATCTCTTAGATCTATCTCTATAGATCTTAATGCCCAAAATGTATGAGGCATCACCCAGGTCTTTCATGGAGAACCTTTATGACAAGAATAGTTTGATCGATTGTAGCATAGGAACGTCATTTCCTATCAAGAGAATGTTATCCACGTACAATGCGAGGAATGTGACAGTACTCCCTATAATCTTCTTATAAATACAAGGTTCATCTACATTTTTGATAAAATCAAACTCTTTGATTGTATCATCAAAGCAGATGTTCCAACTCCGTGATGCCTGCTTTAATCCATAAATGGATTTAAACAATCTGCATGCCTTTCCGCTGCTCCCACTATCAATGAAGCCTTCCGGCTGATCCATAAAAACGCATTCTTTCAAATCACCATTTAGAAATGCAGTTTTAACGTCCATATACCAGATTTCATAGGCCTAGTAAGCAGCAATTGCAAGTAGGATCTGAATGGATTTAAGCATTGGGACTGGAGAAATTTTTTTGTCATAGTCCAACCCTGGTCTTTGACGGAATCCTTTCACTACAAGTCTTGCTTTATAGGTCTCTACCTGTCCATCCACGCCAATCTTTTTCTTAAAGATCCATTTGCACCCTACGGGTTTTACTCCAGAAGATGCAACTTCCAAAGTCCATACTTTGTTGGTTTGCATGGACTCCATTTTGGATCGCATGGCATCCAACCATTTCACCGAGTCACCACTCGTGATAGCTTGCTGAAAACTAGTAGGGTCATCATCATCCATGATGCAATCTTCTCTATCACAATCTATGAGGAAACCATAGTATCTCTCTGGTGGGCGAGAAGTCCTACTAGATCTACGGAGCGACTGAGGTTCCTGGGGTTCTATTGCAACTTCAGGTTCAACCAAATCGTCAGTAGTTATTTGCGTCTCTAGAACTTCTTCTAATTCTACCGCATTGCTATCAGTATTATTTGTAAAAAAATCATTTTCTAAAAATGTGGCATACTAAGAAACAAACACTCTTTGTTCCTCTTTGTGGTAGAAAAGATATCCATATGAATGTTTTGGATATCCCACAAATCTACATAGAACCGATCGTGTCTCGAGTTTGTTTGGATTCTGCTTTTTAACCAAAGCAGGACAACGCCATATCCTAACCATTTAAGAGATGATCTCTTCCCATACCATATCTCATATGGAGTGGTAGGCATGGTTTTGGTCGGAACCCTGTTCAATAGATATACTGCAGTCTCCAATGCATGTCCCCAAAAGGAAAGTGGTAACTCAGTATCACTCATCATTGAATGCGCCATATCTAATAGGGTACGATTCCTCCGTTCTGACACACCATTGTGTTGTGGTGTGTAAGGGGGAGTGAGCTGAGAGAGAATCCCATTCTCTTTTAGAAAAATATAGAAACTCTGTACTCAAATACCCTCCTCCTCGATCTGATCGAAGTTTCTTGACACTCAATCGAGTTTGTTTTTCTACTTTAAGTTTATACTCCTTGAATTTTTCGAAAGTTTCAGACTTATGTTTTAACAAGAACACGTGTCCAAATCTCGAGAAATCATCAGTAAAAGTTATGAAGTAAGAATAATCGCTTCTAGCATGTGTAGACATTGGTCTGCATACATCACTATGTATGGGGCCTAAGAGTTCAGTAGCTCTTTCTCCGTGTCTAGTAAACGGAGTTTTGGTCATTTTACCCTTGATGCAAGACTAAAAAGTCGCATAAGATTTATATTCAAAAATATTTAAATATCTATCTTTATGTACCTTGGTTAGTCTTGTTTCATTAATATGACCAAGTCTACAATGCTATACAAAAGATTCATTTATATCTGTCACGCCCCGCTTCCCGGTATACGGGGAGAAAACGCGGCGAGCCTCGCTACGTATTTACTCAGAAGTAAACACGCTAAGCGTAACTAAGCAATATAAAGTAAAAATACACAAGAGACAGGAATATAAATGAACAACAACTTTATTTATTAAATATTCTGTTACAGGTACAACTGAAATGTAAATACATGAATAGAAAGCGATGCCTAAACAATGGCATGACTGAAATGAAAAGTATGTACAAGTATCTAAAGCTCCGAGTCAAAAGCAAACTGCTCCAAATCCTCAGTACTGGGCTCGGTCTCTAATGCGTCTGAATCACCTAACAACATTCCAAAGAAAGAAGAAAGGAATGTCGTCAGCGAACAATCGCTTGGTAAGTCCCAATGATGAGTAGAGATAGAATAGACAGAAGAGAATAAGACTAGTAATGTTTGATTATAATGTTAACGCAGTTGTTTGTAGTTTGGTACAGAATATTCTAATTATATGAGGGGAGTCCCACTATTCCAGAGACTAAGGTATACAGAGCACAAGGAACCGTTCAGCCACGGTACAACGACAATGGATATTCAGATTAGGTGTATTAAGGTTACAGTCTTGTGCCACTTCTAGCACATTCCGTACCAATCTACCCCTTATACACCCCGCGATGTCTTTTATATTGATTGTATTGTTTTGTTATATAGATGGATGGCTTGCCGAAATCATGATATCAGTAAACAGAATGGATATAAATGGAGAGTCATGTAGACGGAGTATATCCATGGTTCGGTTCAGTCAATATAGGTTGATATAAATTGAATAGACAGATTCATGGATTCATGTTGTATTGTAGTTTATACTTGAATCATATTCAAGTCAGATTGATTAGAAAGAGACTCAGTATGAGTCAGACATTTAGAAAAGAAATTGAAATCCTGAATTAGTTTTGATGTTATCGGTAACTGCTGCACATGGATGACAGGATTTGTGTCTTTTTCCAGGAAAATTACCATCTTGATAACACCGTTTGTTAGATTGTCTACCATAGATAGGCAAGCACCCACATTCTCCGGCTCCCTGAGGCTCAAGAGAATTAGTCCCGCTTAAATATATATTTACTAGGGTCCTTATTGTAATTTAGTATAAGTTGAGAGGGTTTTATGTAAAAATAGTTTTGATATGTTTTCAAAATACACCTCAAGTATTTAATTATCGTCTTTAGGGTTTTCATAGATGTATATTTTATAAAAGTGAAATTCTAGTGAGTAGAATCTAGTTTTCATTGTATATGGTATTTTATTGAAATAGTGAAATTGTTTTGTATTTGGATTGTAATGGTATTTTCCTATAATGGTGATTCCTTTGATTTAGAAAACTTGGAACATTTATATAATATAATTAAAATAGGTATTTTGATAATAGTTATATATATATATTTAATAAAAATAATTTTTATTTATTTTGTAAAAATCTCATTTTCTAAAGAAAAATACATTAAAATTCCATCGAGATCGAATGCTCCTTTCGGAGGTTTGCATCTCACTCTACTAGGACCGAGGATATGCGATAACCCGCACCATCTTGAACGGGGTCCCCAAAAGTGGGTTGTAGAGGTGCAATTGCAAGGAATTGATTAATACACTTTTTAAAGAAATGGTTTTGCAAGTTGATGGTATTTATTTGTAACGTCGTATTATCTCAAAATTTCATCGTGCTATGTCAAATATGTGTGTTGTGATGAGGTATGTCATTACCCCGTGAGTTGTCTAAAGGTAATACAAGTATTATATTGATTTGTGTCGAAAGTAAAGTATATGATATTTTACCGTAAAAATACGATAAAAGTTGCATAAATGATTCTTTTGAGATGAAACTTATTTTAATGTGTTTGTTAATGTTTGTTAAAGATTATATGAGAGTATGGTATTTTATTGATTAAGAAAAATAGGATTTTTAAAGAAAATCGAATCAGAAGTCGGATTAACTCCGCTTCCGTCGGGTTTTAGAAATGAAACTTTTTAAAATAGGAAAAGGGAGGGGGAGAGGGGACTTACTGGCTAACGAGAAAATAGAGAGGTAGGGGAATACTAGGGAAGCATCGGGGCGTCGTTTCGTCGCCGGAATCACCTCGAAACGTCGTTGGAATTCTTGCCCTTTGCTAACTCCACTTGCACACTTCTTGAACTTGGGAATTTTGGAGAGTTTTGGCACTTGATTTCAGAATGAGAAGTGCCAAAGGATAGGGTTGTATTTATAGGGTAGGATTAGGGTTTAGAGGATTAAAGAATGCATTAAAATTTGCATTAAAATTTGATTAAAGGCGTTTTATTGTTTCTTGGAAAATGTGTAGAGGAAATAAACAACATGAGAGAAGTGGAGTAGGCCAAGGGGTGCTCGGGTGAAGAGATGGAGAGCATCCCCTATGGGGGGCCCGGCGGTTCTGGTCTTCCTCTTGAGCATCGCCGGCCTAAATCCGGCGATGGAGGGTGGGATTTGTGCCATGTGTTGGTGTCGCTTGGTTTCCCCATAGCATGTGTTTGATTACTCTGTAGCTTATCATCTTACGTGTAGTGCATGTGCAAACCCTTGGGCTTCTAAAATATTAAAAGAAAATTAAATAAAAAGATAATATGGCTGGGGTGATTCGATTACAGGGGCTACGTCATAGCAGTGCAAGGTTTTACCAATGAGCTACAAGTGCTTTCTTGTTGTTCAAAAGCAAATCAAATACTTATAGTATACACAGGATTGCAAATACCCCAATTGCACATTAACTTTTAAATAAATTTTTGTACATTGAAACTGGAGTTGTTATATTCTACCCTCCTTACAAAAATTTCGTCATCGAAATTTACAATTATTTTTAAGAACTAGTTTACAAATAAATGAGGGTATCTTGCACGCATGTCGTCCTCAATTTCCCATATTGATTCTCCATGGTGAATCTTTTCTCCACATCACTCGAACCAAGTTGACTTCCTTGTTCCAAAGTAACTTCACTTTTCTATCTAGGATCTCAACAGGTTGTTGCTTACAGGATAAATCTGGCTGTACAGTGAGCTCTGAGTGATCAAGAATATGGTTGGGGTCACTCACATACCTTCTGAGTTGGGATATGTGGAACACATTATGCACTCCTTCCAATGAAGGTGGATGTGCCAAGCGATATGCCACTTCACCGACTCGTTCGAGTATGTCGAACGGTCCAATATATCTCGGACTGAGCTTATCCCATCTTCCAAAATGAATCACTCCACGGTTCGGAGATATCTTCAGAAATACATGATCTCCCGGCTGGAACTCCAAGTGACGGCGTTTTGCATCAGCCCAGTGCTTCTGTCGATCTTAGGCTATGCGCATTCTTTCCCTGTACGAACCACATTGACAGTTGCTATTATCATCTCAGGTCCAAGAAGTTCTCTATCTCCGATGTCGTCCGAACTTAATGGCGATCGACACTTCCTTCCATATAGTACTGCAAAAGGTGCCATTCCTATACTTGCTTGGTAGCTGTTATTGTATGAAAACTCCACAAGATGTAGGTGATCTTCCCAGGATCCTCGAAGTCTAGCATACACACTCTTGGCATATCTTCTAAGATCTGAATAGTTCGCTCAGACTGACCATCTGTTTGTGGATGATAAGCTGTGCTGAAGTTCAAACTTGTTCTCAACCTAGCTTGCTGACTTTGCCAAAATTGCGATCGAAATCTAGTGTCATGATCGGAGACAATGCAAACCGGTACTCCATGTAATCTCACGATTTCCTGCATGAGTTCATGGGTATCAGAGGTAGTACATATTGAAGATTTAAATCTTACTTAGATTCTTACCTCCATATACTTCTTTGCTAATGTCTCAGTAGATTGGCCAACTCGAAATGGGATGAAGTGAGCCGACTTTGTGAGTCGATCTACAAAAACCCATACGGCATCGTTACCTTTTATGCTGCGAGGAAGTGCAGTCACAAAATCCATTGTGATGTGTTGCCATTTCCATTCTGGGATAGGTAACGGTTGAAGTAAACTAGCTGTCCTATGATGTTCAGCCTTTACTTGCTGACACACCAAGTATTTAGCGACGCTTCTGCTTACTTCACGCTTCATTCTATGCCACCAGTAATTCTGACGCAGATATTTGTACATCTTTGTACCTCCAGGGTGTACTGAATAAGGAGAGCTGTGAGCTTCTTTCATCAACTCTTCTTGCACATAACTTTTTAGTACATACAATCTATTGTCGTATCTCAAAGATCTGTCTTCATGGATGATGAAGTCTGTTCGAAATCCACTTTCTACTTGTTCTCTAATCTTTTGCAACTTAGCATCACTTGCTTGAGCTGCTTTGATCTGATTAACAATGGTAGTTTGAACTTGTAAGTTCATCAAACTTGAAGCGTTATCTGGCATGACTACTTCAATTTCCAGCTGATGTAAGTCTTGTTGAAGCTTCTACTGTGCGCTGAGATTCAATACTAATGGTTGGCGACTAAGGGCATCATGTACTACATTCATCTTCCGTGGATGATATTGTAGGTTGATGTCGAAGTCCGCCATAAGTTCTAACCATCTTCTCTGCCGCATATTCAACTCTTTCTGAGTAAACACATATTTCAGACTTGTGGTCCATGTATATGTCCACTCGTTCACCAAGAAGATAATGTCACCAAATCATAAGAGAAAAGATAACGGCCGCCAATTCCAAATCATGCGTCGGATAGTTGTGCTCATGAATCTTCAGCTGTTTTGAAGCATAAGCTACCACTTTACCGTGCTGATATAGAACACATCCTAACCCCTTACCGGATGCATCACAATGCACTTCAAAACCTCCAGATTGGTCCGGTATAACGAGAATAGGTGCTGATGTCAATCTTGACTTGAGTTCTACGAAAGCTCGTTCGTATGCTTCTGACCACACGAATTCTTCATCTTTACGTGTGAACTTGGTCAGGGGTGTTGCAATCTTCGAAAATCCTTCAATGAATCTTCTGTAATATCCTGCTAAACTTAAGAAACTTCGAATGTCCTTCACTGATTTCGGTGTCGGCCATTCGCTTACTGCTGATATTTTAGCTGGATCTACAGAGATTCCGTCGCCTGATACAATATGTCCGAGAAAACCGACTTGATCTATCCAAAACTCGCACTTGCTGTACTTGGCGTAGAGTTGATGCCGTCGTAGAGTTTCCAGGACAATTCGTAGGTGTTCGGCGTGTTCTTTCCGACTCTTAGAATATGCCAGAATGTCGTCGATCAAGATGACAAAAAACCTGTCTAAGTACTCTCGGAAAACTTGATTCATTAGGTTCATGAATATAGCCGGTGCGTTGGTCACTCCAAATGGCATCACAAGAAATTCGTAATGTCCATAGCGAGTTCTGAATGCCGTTTTATGGATATCAGATTCTTTGACCTTCACCTGATGATAACCCAAACGAAGATCTAATTTGGAGAAAATGCAAGATCCATTTAGCTGATCGAATACGTGGGAGTGGATACTTGTTCTTTATAGTTACATCGTTCAGAGCTCTATAATCAATGCACATTCGATATGAACCTTCCTTCTTCTTCACAAGTAGAACTTGTGATCCCCAATTTGAAGTGCTAGGACGAATCCATCCTTTCGCCAATAATTCGTCCAACTGAGTACGGACCTCCTTCAAACCTTTAGGGCTTAACCGATACGGTGCTTTGATCATCGGTTGTGCTCCAGGTACTAAATCAATGCTTAATTCAAGAGCTCGATCGGGAGGCAAACCTGATATGTCTTCAGGAAATACATCGTCGAACTCTCGAACTATCTCTGGCTTCGATCCTTCCTCCGCTTGAAGTGTTGCAATCACTGCCTTCTTCGGTTTTGCCTTGTATGTGCTTGGCTCCAAGGTACGGTCTCCACTTTTGAAATAAAAGACCGGATGGTCTGGAATCTCGAACACTACCCTCATTTGATGACAGTTGATGGTAGCGTAAAAAGTTTCGAGCCAATCCATACCCAAAACGACATCGAAATTCGGTATGTCCAGCACCTTGAAGTTAGTATAGAATTCTCTACTGCAGACGACCACTGGACACGGGTCGTATCCCATTATTGCCTTTAGAACGCCGTTCCTTAAACTGACATTCCAGCTGGATACGAGAGGTTTGACTGGAATCGCATGAGTTCGGACGAATCGTTGCGACATAAAGCAATGAGATTTTCCAGTATCGAAGAGTGCTAGTGCAAGAATTAAGGCTACTAAGATTGTACCTAAGTTATGTGGGATATGTTTTAGGTATAAGGAAAAGTATATATAGGTATGTATATAGACTGAAAGAAAGTTTGAAAGGAATTGTTACCGGTGATGACTTGGCCGGTGGTTTCAGCTTCTTCCACAGTCATTGTAAAAGCCTGTCGCCTCGGTACATTCTTCCTTACTGGAGGAGCATTCATCTGCCCGTTCCGTTGTACTTGAGGTACGTTCCGTTGGGCTTGATGGAACTGACGAGGAGGAGGTGCAGTCGGTCCACGAGGAGGTAGAGTAAGTCGTGGAGCATGTTCCTGGATGGCTTGGCGCTGCTGATAAGTGATTGCTGGCCTGGTTGCAACATTTGGGTTGTGTCTACAAGGACAAGACCCAATATCATGATTAGCTGAGCCGCAGACTAAGAAAAGGCGATTTGCATGCCGACAGTCCTTCGCCAAATGTCCATCTCTTCTGCAGTAGGTACAAAAGGCTGGGTTGGGCCGGTTGTTCTGTACTCCCGGTCTCCTGGGCATAAATTGTGGCCTTGAAGAGGCTCCTTCTGCCATTTGAGTGGCAGGATGCTTCATCCCGACAGAATGAGGTCTGCCCTTCATCTTCACCACTGCCTCGTATCGGTGGGCAGCTTTCAGGGCCATCTCATGGGTTGGGAAATCCCCTGTAGCTAAAACAACTTGGATTTCCGAATCTAACCCTTACTGAAATCTTCTGGATCCGATCTCAGCAGTCGGTATTAAATGTGTCGCGAACATGTTAGGGTCTTTGTGTTAGCTGTGTAATATGTGATATTTGAGAATCGAACATTGAGACATATCTTACATACTGAGCATGGTAAACTCAGCGTCATACTTATCCACGGATTTGGTCCATATAGAACCCTGTTGTAAGTGAATGAACTACTGCTCCATGTCAAATCGGGCAGTCTCAGGGAAGTATTTCGTGTTAGTTGTATATATGCCCTAGAGGCCATTGTTGTACATATGATGTATATTATAGTGGATGCTTGGTTATATATAGAGAGGACTTTCTTACTCGATATGATAGTATGCTATCTGGTTTCACTTTATCTTAACATGTTGACTTGTATTGGTTTATTGTCTTGCTCTCACATGTTGATAAAGCCCTTAGGATATGTACTCGACTACTAGGACTATGATGCAGATCATACTAGTGGGGCCAGGGTAGTCCAAGAGTACATCCTATAACTGTTCTTAGTCGTGAGTGTATCGAGACAGGGCATCGATACACCAGAGTAGAATAGCGTATACGCATCTTGACCCATATGATGGGCGATGGATGATCCCATATCCATCGGCGTTTGACATCAAAGATGGTGTACGGGTGCTCAGTGGAGACCAGTACACTGAACGGACTCGCCGAGAACTCCTAGATGGTATTATACCTATCGTCAGATAGCAGTTCTCTGTTGACACTGGTACAGGTTAGTCTGTAGACCCGAGATTGCCATAGAGTCTTGTATGATTCCCACCGTGCTTTGATTTCCATCTTACTACGTCCAAGAGGGCGTGCAAAACGGTGGCTTTTGGGTACAGTCCCGAATCATATGGAGGCAATGAGCGACAGGAGGGGTTTCGTCTCTCCCGGTATTGGGGGTTGATGTTGCGCTGTGTTCGATTGGCTATAACTAGAAGTCCCTGACCAGGGCTGATATGGAGTGCTACTGGTAAGAGTTATCGGTAGTTTCTCGACCCGTTATGAGCCTCACACCAACATGACTTATCAGTTACTGGGGTTTAACGTTTACCACCCCTAGACTAGATATGCGACATATGAGACAAAGAGACCGGACTGTACGGTAGTGTTACTGATTGGCTCGATGGGAGTTTTGACAGCTTCACTGGTTTTCTTCTGATCGCTCAATACCCGGGTGCCGTTACGTTTAGCTGACCGCTTGCGGCTTGTGGGTGTTTGATATGATCACCACCCACTGCCGGCGTATTGACGAGTCTTAGAGTCCCACACAGGAGTTTCCTAAATTAGGTGAAATGATGTGGTGTGCATATGAGATATGCGCGGGACCCGATTGAATGCGAGTATGTGATACCGTATGTTAATCGGGCATTTTTCTATTGGTCGGGTCGTATGTGATATGACCGGATTGTTAAATCAAGTTGATTTAACATTTGACTTTTAGTTTAATTCTTTATTTAAACCCTTTTCTTTGAAGAAGATGTATACATGCATGTATGCACATGTTGATGTGCATGGACACATACATACATACATGGATGAGTATCATGGTTGATGATACACTATATGGTAGCAATGCAAGACTCACATGGTTGCTAATATGTGCATATTCATTTATATTGAGTTTTATTTAAAGATAATTCACCCATGGTTAATGTTTATCTTATTTGACTTTGTGACCATTCTTGACCTAACTTTTAACCTTGGGTTAATTATCTTTTGCCTTTTAACTCAATGATAAAATATCTAGATATTAACTAACCATGGTTTGAGGCGAGAACGATTTAATATGATTATTTCATTCTCATCTCTTTTTATGTTATTATTCATCACAAAAGCTTTTGAGCTTGAGCTTTGCCATCATCTTCTTTTTCCTCCCTCTCTTGAGTTTTCATTTGAGTGAGTTAGAGAAAAAGAAAGGGTTTTATTAGGGAATACAAACCACCAAACATCTCACGACACGAGCTGACGACAGCCCCTCATCATTCCACACATCTAGCCCATTTGTATAGGGTGTTTGCTACACTTCTTCCATAGATCAAGTAAAGCAAGGAGTTTTGGGCAAAGGGACTTCGGGTGGATCATCGTGGACTTGGAAGGTTGCTAGCGATCCGTTCCAAACTCTCAAAGGTCCAAGAAGTCACCAAAGGGAGAGTACAAAGGTTGTAATCTCTACTCTTAGTGATAAATTATTCTTTGTATGTGATACAAAACTTGTTACCCTAAATATTCTAGTTAAGATTCTTGGTTTGTTTGCTTTGCACCTCTCTAAATTTTAAAGTGGCATGAGTGATGCTACCAAACCCTAGACTAGGTGCAAGGGAAACCCAACAGTGGTATCATAGCCAAGCTAGAATTTTAGACACAGTGTTAATACAATTACGAAAACTGAATCGATTCCGAAAATACGGTATTATGAAACCCTAAAATTGCTCTCTGGAAATTTTCTAAAAAGTCGTTTTAAAAATTTTCAAACAGGTGCAGAATGAAGTATGGGACAATATATGAACATGGGTGAAATACGAGGGATGGTGCTCGGATTTTGGCCGAGCACCAAGCTAGGAATTCCGGCCTGGCCGGTCCCCTAGCCTCCTCTGCTCCCCGTATTTCTCCTGTGCTCTATTGTATTCATTTTGGGGTTTCTAGTATTGTTTGCTTAGCACAATTTTCGTGTGATGATTATTTTGACCTGAGGCTAATTCGTAGTGTTTCATAGTCGTATAATTTAACACTATATTGGTAACCTTGACAATGTTTAGCAGTTCGAACAAACTTCGAACACCACATTTTGTACCCCGCTGAAATTTCCGAGTGTTGTGATTTTCCTTAGTTGATTGTATTCGTAAAATCGTGTAAGTACCCCAATGGACCCTCTAGAAGAACATATTAACCTTAACTCGATTATATGCCCACGGAACCACGATCGAACCCTAGGGTTTGCCGTAGTTCCGTGGTGTCATAGGTGAGGTATTGGTTAACTCCTTCTACGGTTGGTCCATGGACACTGTGGTACGGTTTTTGAGTATTTTTGACTTTGCTCAAGTGTTGAGCTCATGGGGTAATTTGTGAGTGTATGTTGATTTGATCGAAACGTTAAACATTGTCTCGATATATCTGTATTGTGATACAACATATGGAATTCATAAAGTTAGGCATGAAATCCGCAATATGTGATATTTCGGGTTTACGATGTCTAAGATGATTTTGGATTCCAAATATTGTAGTTTTTCACTTTCTTTTATGCGACCATAAGTGTAGTATGTGGGGTATCACTGATTTCGTTGCTATACATCAACGACAATCAGGATACGCATACTTGCTTACGTTGATGATATGAGATGTTATGTGTTGCTGTGATATGTTATATTGGATCGTCGTGTCTTGAATAGCCGGGGGTTTTATGTGAGATGGGGGTTTTTATTTTCATTCATGTAAAATTCATTGTATGAAATATTCTTTTATTGGGGCACTTCCGGGTTGAGGATGATGTCACCATTGTATATTATTAACTTTTCCGCATTAGGATAGACCCAAGAAGGGGAGCACAAGTAGCCGGGTTCTAGGGTCCAGTAGGAGGCCATCTCGAGAAGTCGAGACCGGGTCTCCTAACCCTAGAATTGGCAGAGTTACTTGCCGCTCTCGTAGGGGTCTAGAGATGTGGGTTTGGCTATTCATCGCGGCCGTGGAATTCGTGTTTTATACAGGCTCAAAATAAAACACGGACCTCGTAGTATATCCAATATTTCATATGTTTCTTCTGCTGCTGATATACTGTGATGTGATCATATTACATGCGTGAGACGAATGCTTTATTATTGTATATATGATATATAATAAACGTTGCTTATGTTTTACACCCGCGCTAGTCCTGTCCCGGTATGCCGTTAGTTAAGTAACCTAACGGTGCATAACGGGACACTGTGGCGAATGCGGATGGCATACGTGTACATTGTATTTTCGTTTCTGTAGGGTTCCTAGGCACACTAATGAGGTCTCACAAGGCATCAACCATGCCAAATTCAAATTTTACAAGTGCCGAGAAACCCTAATACGGATCGTTAACTAGAGTTTAGGCGAAACATCAAGCAAGTTAACATCTTAACTACTAAGTGAACGGAAATACAACCTTTGTAGATCCGGTCCTCCACTTTCTTGGCTCCGTGTTGACGTCCCTCCGCTGCGATCATCGGATCCCGGACTCTAGCGATGGTTTCGTCGAAGAAATGATCGGGCTAGGTCGTCGACTTCGATGCCGAAGATGATCTACGTCGAGGCAACTCAAGCTCAAGCTCCACCTTCACCAAGTCATGAAACTTGTGAAGAAAACACCCTATACTACATGTTAAGTGGTAGAGGATGAAGAAATAGGAAGTGGGTTCACTTTGGATTTTGATTTCTCACTTAGAATCATCACTTTATCTTTTTCAAGCAAAGGTTTTCTTTTTCCTCTTGAAGAAGAAGAAGAAGATGAAGGAAAAAGAATTATTAATAATTGAAAAACAAGTGATGGTTATCATAATGCAACCATGGTTAAGTGTAGAGAATAAACTAGGGTTAGGTGAATGGTTAGGTTAAGCAAAAGAAACAAAAATGGTTGAACTTTTCAAAGCTTCATGAAGCTTCAAAGAAAAGACAAAGCAAGCAACCATTTCAATTTCCTTGCTAAAATGAATAAAATAAATAAATAAATTAGTAAATCAAAACCCTAACCATTAACATAACCATGGTTTAATCATACACACCCAAGTTTACATGTATCATCAAACATGATACAAACTAGTGCACAAAACTATATCATATATACAATGTGCACATCAAGTGAGAAAATCTATCTTAAGTGAACCAATACTAGTTAATGTAAAGTAATATATCAAATATATAATTATACATTAAATCATTAAATCAACACTTGATTTAACGATCCGGTCATATCGTATATGACCGACTAATATCCAATGTATCGACTTATCGAATCAATCCTCGATTCGATAACTAGGTTGTATCGCATACAACCAATCGATACATCCATCGCGAGAATAGAATACGGTATCACATACACGCATTATTCTCGGTCCTGCACATATCTCATATGTGCTCCTATTTCGTTTCGCTTGAGCCAGGAAACCTCTGTGTAGGACTCTAAAGACTCGTCAATACGCCGGCAGTAGGTGATGGTCATATCAAACACCCACAAGCCGTAAGCGGACTGCTAAACGTAACGGCCACACGGGTATTGAGCGATCAGAAGATCGACGACCAAGCCCACTCATACTCCTGTGAATCCAACCAGCAACACTTACCGTACAGTCCGGTCTGATCGTCTGATATGTCGCATATCTCGCCTAGGGGTGGTAAACGTCAGACCCCAATAGCTCGATAAGTCGTGTCGATATGAGGTCTATAACAGTTCGAGAAACTACTGGTAACACTTACCAGTAAATCTTAGCAACCCTGGCCAGGGATTTCCGGTTATAGCCAATCGAACACAGTGCAACATCAACTCCCTATACCGGGAGAGACGAATCCCCTCCTATCGCTCATTGCCTCCATGTGATTCGGGACTGTACCCAAAAACCACCGTTTTGCATGCCCTCTTGGACGTGGTAAGGTGGAAATCAAAGCACAGTGGGAATCACACAAGACTCTATGACGATCTCGGGTCAACAGACTACTCTGTACCAGTGTCACCAGAGAACTGCCATCCGACGTAAGGTATAATACCATCTGGGAGTTCTCGGCGAGTCCGTCCAGTGTACCCAGTCTCCACTGAGCACCCGTATATCATCTCTGATTTCAAACACCAATGGATATGGGATTATCCATCGCCCATCTGTATGGGTCGAGAAGGTATACGCCAGTCTACTCTGGTATATCGATGCCCCGTCTCGATACACCCATGACTAGGGACCTTAAAGGATGTACTTATGGACTACCATGTCCCCACTAGTATGATCCGCATCATAGTCCAGGTAGTCAAGTACACATCCTAAGGGCTTTACCAACATGTAACAGAGAGACAATTAGTGTACACGTTAAGGTAAAGAGCAACCAGATAGCATACTATCATGTCGAGCAAGAAAGTCCTCCCTATATATGTCCAAGCATCCACTACAATATATATCCTATGTATAGTAATGGCCTCTAGGGCATACATATAACTAACAATCTCCCACTTGCACTAGGGCCATCTGATAGCAGTGGTTGTAGTATCTCATACTCAACCATCCCATAAAAGTCTCTCTCTGGAAAAAGGCCTTTGTGAGTGGATCCGCCGTGTTGTCCTCTGAGTCTACTCTCCTAACCTCGATCTCCTTGGAGATCAACCATCTCCATGATCAGGTGATACTGCCTTGGAATATGTCTGGATCACTGATGGGACGGACGTTCCTTGGTATAAGCCACAACTCCATTGTCACACAATGGGAGGAACTAAGTTCATCTTATGAACAAATATACATCCAGACTGCCTCTTTGGTAGCATCTTAAGTAGCGATGTATCCAGTCTTTATCGTCTAGTATGCCACGGTATCTAGCTTGGAACTCTTCCAACATACCGTCCCTTTACTAAGGGTAAAGACAATGCCTGTGACTGACATTCAGTCGTCCTTATCACCCTGGAACCTTTCCAGTGATTCTCCCCAGGATCGATTGATACCACCTCACTACAACTAGTGAGAATCCTAACATCCAATCACTTCTATCTCCTAGATCAAAACTCAGGATTTAGGAGGTATCACTTTGATCCTATATGGAGAATCCTTGTGATAAGCGAAGATTGACCGAGCGTAGCATAGGAAACTCCTTCCCCATCAAGAGTATGTCATCCACGTACTCTACGAGGATCACCACCATACTCCCTACTACCTTTTTGTATATACAAGGTTCATCTACCATTTTGATGAAGTCAAACTTTTTGACTACGACATCAAAACAGACGTTCCAACTTCGCGATGCCTGCTTTATCCTATAAAGTATCTTGTACACGTTTCCGCTGCTCCCACTGTCTACGAAGCCCTCTGGCTGTGTACTATAGACGCTCTCCTCTAAAACATCATTTTAGAAAAGCTGTCATGACACCCAACCACCAGATATCGTAGTCATGGTATGTAGCCGTGGCAAGTAGGATCTGGATGGACTTAAGCATAGCTCCTTAGAAAAGGTTTCATCATGATCCATACCTAGTCAATGATGCAAACCTTTAACAAGTCTAGCTTTGAAAGTCTCAACTTTTTCATGTACACCAAGTAATCTTCTCAAGATATACTTGCTCCTGATGGGGATTTAACCCTTCAGATAAAGCAACCAAAGTCCATACTTTGTTGGTGTATAAGGATTCCATCTCAGATCACTAAGCATCCAGCCATTCTTACAGAGCCCTACTCCTGATGGCCAGCTCGAAACTAGTTGGGTCATCATCTCATGATGCAGTCCTCACTCCCACTGTCATAGAGAAACCAAAGTATCTCTCAGGTGGGTGAGGAATCCTACTAGATCGGCGGAGAGGTTGAGGTTCGTCGGGGACTATTGAATCCTTTGGTTCTATCAAATCATCTGCTGTAGTTTGTATAGCTGGAACCTTCCCAGTTCTACATTACAGACCTTGCCTTGAGCTTGTCCGGATTTAGCTTTTAGACATAGCCCGGACAACCCCAAATCTTAACCAACTTAAGATATGGGCTCTTCCCTTTCTATATCACATATGAAGTGGTAGGCAACTGATTTGATTCGAACCTTATTCAATAGGTATGCAACTTCTCAAGTGCACAACACCCAAAAGGAAATAGGAAACTCAGTAGTACTCATCATAGAGCACACCATATCACATAGGGTGCTATTGCTCCACCCCGATATACCATCGTGCTATGGTGTATACGGAGGAGTAATGCTGAGAGAGAATCTCATTCTCCTTTAGAATAGTCCAGGAATTCTATGCACAAGTATTCTCCTCCTTGATCTCATCAAAGGACATAATACTTATACCCGTATTGGTTCTCTACTTCTAACTTATATTCTGTGAATATCTCAAAAGGTTCGGACTTGTGTTTCAACAGGAACATAGGTCTGAATCTCGAAAGATCATCAGAGAATTTAATGAAGTACAAAGAACCGGTCTTGGCATGTGTAGACAGGGGACCTACATACATCAACATGTATCATCCCAAGAGTTCACTAACTCTTTCTCTGCTTCCAATAAACAGAGCTGTGGTCATCTTATCTTTGTGACATGACTGGCAAGTTTCACAAGATGTAATTTCAAACAGATTTAAATATGCATCTATATGTAACTTCAGCTAGTCGGGTCGCATTGATATGACCTAGTCTACAATACCTCAAGAAGGATTTGTTCATTTCTGAACTCTTCCTCTTGTGTGTGTTCTGTATACTAAGAATTGTAGTTTGATTTAGAACATTAATGTTTTTAGATAACGTGCCTGAACCGATCAACTTTTGATATAAGAAATGTTCAAAACATTATCCAACAATACAAAATTTTATCATTTCTTTACTAATAAAGAGATTGATATGATTTTGTATATCAGGTTCGGTATCTAATAACATTCGTTCAGAATCAATGTATTGGTAATACAGGGTGACAGTGACCAACAGACTTGGCTGCAACACTTGCACCGTTTTCTGTCTCATGAAACTTATCACCCGTTCTCAGTTCTTTACCTATCTGTAGCCCATGTAACAAATTACATATGCGGGATCTTGATCCGGTATCTCATATCTAGGACATAAAGAATACTGAGAAACAGTTCTGTATAATGAACACACCCGAAGATGATGCATCAGTATGCACTTTCTTCGTTTGGGCGGCACGGGAATTCTGGTAATCCCCAATTTCCTGCTCCGTCTTATAACAATTATAAGTTGGAGCGGGACCAACGTTCCCCAGCTCAGTATAACAAGCGGGTTCGGTCAATATCCGTATTATTATCTTGATTAAGGCATGATATGGTCGCTACCTGGAGAGAGAGAGAAGAAAACACTCAGCGTGCGCTCTTGCAAGAATAGATCGGTTATTTTTTTTATCTAATCAGGATGGCTCCCACTGTTTTTATCAAATCTTCCTTCAAACCCTAAAAGGAAAGACTAGCCGGGATTAATTACACACTACAAGTTCGCCAATCTTTCAGCCAAGCTAGTGTCGGTACTTTGAAGGAGGTTCCCCGTGCTTTCGCACGGACCTAATTAATGTAAACCTCGTTTTCCCAGAGGCGTAACCTCGTTGACACCTTTCTAGACACCTACTTGATCGGCTAATTGTAAAGTGTAAAACTCTCTCAGGAGTAACTCTTACTCGCAGCGGGTATCGGGATCCAACTATCTCATAGAAGGTATGCAATCTCATTGCAAATTTCAACACTTGAAATTCCCGATAATTTTGCCCCTAGCACCCTATGACCTTGACGGAGGTCAACAAACCATAGGCTACTAGTCAAGTTCAACCCGTCATTTCTTGATCGAATTAAACCCACCCGCACGACACTTGACGGAGGTCAACAAGGCCGCACGACTACCCTAATCCAATCTGCATCATATGCATAAGCAGATAAATACTAGTTAGTTACTGCACACTACGCCTTGACGGAGGTCAACAAACGTAGCACGAATACTAAGTAGGACTTATCTGAAATGACGGAGGGCTACGACAGGTTTTTCTGAAAACCTATTGCGTAATGAACTTGATATCGTTGTAGAATCAAATGATTTTAAAATGGAGAGTTTTTTTAGGCTTTTCTAGTTTTGTTAAAGGGGTCACTCCCGGTGAAGGGATCGTCGGCCCTTTCCTCATCGAATAAGGTGCAGGATATATCATATATACCGCTGTGCAAAGCAAGAACTGTAGCTACCTGTTTTAATTTTGAAATTCGATTCTACAACATCTTTAGGTGTCTTTTCTTTCATTAATCACATTAATGAAGTCCCATTATTTAAGCACCTAAACATCACAGATAAATACGACGTACACTTATGCCATCCGTGTTCGCCTCGATGTCCCCTCGTGCACCGTTAGGTTAGGTGACTAACGGCAGAGCGGGGCAGGGCTAGCGCGGGTGTAAAACATAAGTAACGTCTATATAATATATCATATATACTATATACAATATCTATCACATCATATCAAATGATCACATCACAGATATCGCAGCAGAAGAATCATATGAAACATTGGATATACTAGGACGTCCGTGTTTTCAATACGAGCCAGTATTAAACACGGATTCCACGGTCGCGATGAATAGCCAAACCCACACCCCTAGACCCCTACGAGAGCGGCAAGCAACCCTACCAATTCTAGAGTTAGGAGACCCGGACTCGACTCCTCGAGTTGGTCTCCCACTGGACTCCAGAACCCGGTTACTTGTGCTCCCCTCCTTGGGTCAATCCTAGTGCAGAAAAGAAAATAATATACAAAAGGTGACATCTTCCGCAACCTGGAAGTGCCCCAATAAAAGAACATTACATACAAGTTTTTACATGAATGAAAATGAAAAACACTCATCTCACATAAAACCCCCCCGGCTATTCAAACACGACGATCCAATATAACATATCCAGCAACACATAACATCACATGTCATCAACGTAAGTAAACATGCGTATCCCAATTGTCGTTGACATATAGCAACGAAACCGGCGATATCACATATTACACTTACGGTCGCAGAAAAGAAAGTGTAAAACTACAACAGTTGGAATCCGCAACCACCTTAGACATCGCATGCCTCTACCAATGAATTCCTTAGACATCGCATGCCTAACAATTATAAACCCCGCATTTTAGTCTCATTATCGAAAACTCTTTTCAATATCAAGTCGGGCAATTCAACAAATTCCCGACATCCTGATCGAATGCTCGTCGCAAACTTTAGTAGGCGGCCGCACCCCCGACGCCGTCGACGAAGTGCACCAAGGCGGAACCCCGCTGCCGCGAGCACCCGAACGGATGCTTTCGGCGACGGGGTTCTCCTACAGTCACTTGGTCGGGACTATGTGGTGAGGCTATCTATTAAGTCTACCCGGTGAGTATCCGCGTACGCTACGTGATTGCGATGGACTTTTGATCACATCAAAATTCCGTGGCAACCGATCAAGTGAGACTAAACTGCTATATTTATAACATTCATTCAGTTATCTCATAATTATATGTGGATTCCAAATATTGTATCACATTCCAGATAAATAGAAAATGTTAAACTTTCCGATCGAACAATCAAACACCCAAGTTTTCCCGAATGGTTTTCAACACTTGAAATAAGTTTTAAAACATCCATTTCATGCCACAGTACCAACGGTCCAGCTGTAGAAGGGTCAAGCCAACGCCTCACATGTGGAACGCCGTACTGCCCCAAACCCTAAGGTTCAAAGGGCAGTTCAAGACGGTCACATAATCGAGTTAAGGTTTGTTGTCTTCTAGAGGGTCCATCGCGTTACTTGCACTACTTAGAACATTCTTAAACTACGGAAAAATCCAACACTTAGAAATTTCCCGGCAGGGGAAAAAGTGGGTATTTATATCCGGTCGAACTTTTTAACAGTTTCTAAAATATCCGGAAAAACATAAACGGAGTTAAATTATCCGATCAAATTAACGAGTCCCCAATAAAACCATAGAAAACTCAACAATTGAGTGGAATTAAAAACTTCCCATACGAAATTGCCAAGAAAGGACCTAAGAATAAATATATGAAATTTCAGGGACTAAGTCCAAATTTTGGCCGCGGAACCGCCGCCAAACCCATGGTTTCGCCGCGGTTCCGCGGTCAAATTATTGACTTAGAGGACCGTACTTCACAGTAATTCTTATTTTTTCCTGCTTGTTTTTCTGAGAATTTTTAATTCACAAAAATCCACTGTTTTGAAAAATGTACAGAGAAGGGTTTTGTTGGGGTTTACGGGTTCGATCGGACTTCTAACTTCGTCTACACTTCGCCTAAAGCTCTAGCTAGGCTCTGATACCACTGTAGGGTTCCTAGGCACACTAATGAGTTCTCACAAGGCATCAACCATGCCAAATTCAAATTTTACAAGTGCCGAGAAACCCTAATACGGATCGTTAACTAGAGTTTAGGCGAAACATCAAGCAAGTTAACATCTTAACTACTAAGTGAACGGAAATACAACCTTTGTAGATCCGGTCCTCCACTTCCTTGGCTCCGTGTTGACGTCCCTCCGCTGCGATCATCGGATCCCGGACTCTAGCGATGGTTTCGTCGAAGAAATAATCGGGCTAGGTCGTCGACTTCGATGCCGAAGATGATCTACGTCGAGGCAACTCAAGCTCAAGCTCCACCTTCACCAAGTCATGAAACTTGTGAAGAAAACACCCTATACTACATGGCAAGTGGTAGAGGATGAAGAAATAGGAAGTGGGTTCACTTTGGATTTTGATTTCTCACTTGGAATCATCACTTTATCTTTTTCAAGCAAAGGTTTTCTTTTTCCTCTTGAAGAAGAAGAAGAAGATGAAGGAAAAAGAATTATTAATAATTGAAAAACAAGTGATGGTTATCATAATGCAACCATGGTTAAGTGTAGAGAATAAACTAGGGTTAGGTGAATGGTTAGGTTAAGCAAAAGAAACAAAAATGGTTGAACTTTTCAAAGCTTCATGAAGCTTCAAAGAAAAGACAAAGCAAGCAACCATTTCAATTTCCTTGCTAAAATGAATAAAATAAATAAATAAATTAGTAAATCAAAACCCTAACCATTAACATAACCATGGTTTAATCATACACACCCAAGTTTACATGTATCATCAAACATGATACAAACTAGTGCACAAAACTATATCATATATACAATGTGCACATCAAGTGAGAAAATCTATCTTAAGTGAACCAATACTAGTTAATGTAAAGTAATATATCAAATATATAATTATACATTGAATCATTAAATCAACACTTGATTTAACGATCCGGTCATATCGTATATGACCGACTAATATCCAATGTATCGACTTATCGAATCAATCCTCGATTCGATAACTAGGTTGTATCGCATACAACCAATCGATACATCCATCGCGAGAATAGAATACGGTATCACATACACGCATTATTCTCGGTCCCGCACATATCTCATATGTGCTCCTATTTCGTTTCGCTTGAGCCAGGAAACCTCTGTGTAGGACTCTAAAGACTCGTCAATACGCCGGCAGTAGGTGATGGTCATATCAAACACCCACAAGCCGCAAGCGGACTGCTAAACGTAACGGCCACCCGGATATTGAGCGATCAGAAGATCGACGACCAAGCCCGCTCATACTCCTGTGAATCCAACCAGCAACACTTACCGTACAGTCCGGTCTGATCGTCTGATATGTCGCATATCTCGCCTAGGGGTGGTAAACGTCAGACCCCAATAGCTCGATAAGTCGTGTCGATATGAGGTCTATAACAGTTCGAGAAACTACTGGTAACACTTACCAGTAAATCTCAGCAACCCTGGCCAGGGATTTCCGGTTATAGCCAATCGAACACAGTGCAACATCAACTCCCTATACCGGGAGAGACGAATCCCCTCCTATCGCTCATTGCCTCCATGTGATTCGGGACTGTACCCAAAAACCACCGTTTTGCATGCCCTCTTGGACATGGTAAGGTGGAAATCAAAGCACAGTGGGAATCACACAAGACTCTATGACGATCTCGGGTCAACAGACTACTCTGTACCAGTGTCACCAGAGAACTGCCATCTGACGTAAGGTATAATACCATCTGGGAGTTCTCGGTGAGTCCGTCCAGTGTACCCAGTCTCCACTGAGCACCCGTATATCATCTCTGATGTCAAACACCAATGGATATGGGATCATCCATCGCCCATCTGTATGGGTCGAGAAGGTATACGCCAGTCTACTCTGGTATATCGATGCCCCGTCTCGATACACCCACGACTAGGGACCTTAAAGGATGTACTTATGGACTACCATGTCCCCACTAGTATGATCCGCACCATAGTCCAGGTAGTCAAGTACACATCCTAAGGGCTTTACCAACATGTAACAGAGAGACAATTAGTGTACACGTTAAGGTAAAGAGCAACCAGATAGCATACTATCATGTCGAGCAAGAAAGTCCTCCCTATATATGTCCAAGCATCCACTACAATATACATCCTATGTATAGTAATGGCCTTTAGGGTATACATATAACTAACAGTTTCTTCTATGATGCTTAGGAAGCATAAATGATGGGATTCATTAATCAGATTAATGAAAGAAATGAAACCTAAAAGATGTTGTAGAATCAAATTTATAAAAATGGTAGCTATAGTTTTTGCTTTGCATAGCGGTATTCCTTGTAGAATATCCAGCACCTTATTCGATAAGGAAAGAGGCGAGATCCCTTCACCGGGAGTAACCTCTTTAGTGAAACTAGCAGATGCTACAAACTCACGGTTTAGTTTTTGATTGCTTCTATAGTTCTTGCTTTGCATAGCGGTATTTTTGAAATATCCTGCACCTTATTTGATAAGGAAAGAGCCGAGATCCCTTCACCGGGAGTGACCTCTTTATCGAAACTAGAAAAAGCCTAAAAAACACTCCTTTTCAAAATCACTTGTTTCTACAACGATATCGAGTTCTTTACGCTCATGGTTTTCTGAAAAACCTGCATAGCCCTCCGTTTACTACTTAGTATTCATGCAACGTTTATTGGCCTGCGTCAAGGCGTAGTGTGCGGTAGCTAACTAGTGCTTATCTGCAACATAAGATGAGATTGGATTAGGGTAGTCGTACGACTTTGTTGGCCTGCGTCAAGGGTCGTGCGGGTGGGTTTAATTCAATTAGGAAATGACGGGTTGAACTTGACTAGCGGACTATGATTTGTTGGCCTGCGTCAAGGTCATAGCATGCAAGGGGCAAAATCATTATCGGGAGTTTCAAGAGTTGAAATTTCTAATGAGATTGCATACTTTCTATGAGATAGTTGGATCCCGATACCCATTGCGAGTAAGAGTTACTCCTGGGAGAGTTTTACACATGACAATTAGCCGATCAAGTAGGTGTCTAGAAAGGTGTTAACGGGGTTATGCCTCTGGGAAAACGAGATTTATTCTAATTAGGTCCGTGCGAAAGCACGGGGAACCTCTCTC
Organism: Agapanthus africanus; assembly: GCA_030015575.1. Taxonomy (NCBI): domain Eukaryota; kingdom Viridiplantae; phylum Streptophyta; class Magnoliopsida; order Asparagales; family Amaryllidaceae; genus Agapanthus; species Agapanthus africanus. The sequence goes on along the minus strand of JASDDO010000014.1, from coordinate 157,343,109 downwards.
AAAGTACCAACACTGGCCTGGACGAAAGATTGGCGAACTTGTAAGGCGTAATTAATCCCAGCTAGTCTTACCTTTTAGGGTTTGAAGGAAGATTTGATGAAAACAGTGGGAGCCATCCTGATTAGATAAGATAATAACCAATCTAATCTTGCAAGAGCATACGCTAAAGTGTTTTCTTCTTTCTCTCTCCAGGTAGCGACCATGTCAGGCCTTAATCAAGATAATAATATGGATGTATTGACTGAACCCGCTTATTATACTGAGCAGGGGAACGTTGGTCCCGTTCTTTCTTATCAATGTTATAAGACTGAACAGGAAATAGGAGAACATCCTGATTCTCAAGCCGCTCAAACGAAGAATAAGCATGCTGATGCATCTTCTTCGGGTGTGTTACTTATCGAGAACTGTTTCTCAGTTCATTCTATATCCTGGGTATTAGATACCGGATCGGAATCCCACATATGTAATATGTTACATGGGCTACGGAAAGGTAGGGAACTGGGTGAGGGTGATCATTCCGTAAGAATAGGGAATGGTGCAAATGTTGCAGCCAAAGCAGTTGGCGAATATCATCTTGTATTACCAAATGGTAATACATTTATTCTGAACGAATACTATTACATTCCGACCCTGATATGCAATCTTATATCAGTTTCTTTATTGAGTAAAGAGGGATATAATTTTGTAGTACAAGATAATGTTATGAACATCTTCCTGAATCAAAAGTTGATTGGATTAGGCTCGTTAAATATGTAGGGTTCCTAGGCACACAGTAGAGGTCTCACAAGGCATCGAACATGCCATTTTTCAAAAATTCTAGGTGCCGAGAGACCCGACTACGGATCGTTTGCTAGAAAACTAGGCGAAAAAGCAAACTAGTTAACACTTAACTAAGGGATACGGATATACAACCTTTGTAGATCCGTTTGTCCACCTCCACGGCTCCGAGATGAGGTCCTCTCCACTGTCCAAATCAAATCTGGGCTCTAGCGTCGGCTTCGTCGGAGAATGGGCAAGCTAGGTCGTCGATGTCCATGCCGAAGATGATCTACGTCGAGGCATCGCTAGGTCGAGCTCTACCTTCACCAAGTCTTGAAAACTTGTGAAGGAAACACACTCTACTACTTGGCAAGAGGTAGAGGATGAAGAAATAGGAAGTGGGTAGACTTTAGTTTTGGATTTCTCACTCATTTCCATCACTTGCCATTGATGGGGCAAGCTTTCTTCACTTGAAGAAATGGAAGAAGAAGAAGATGATATGATGATAAGATTAATTAGAAAGAAAAGAATAATCCAATCTTTATCATAACATGACCATGGTTATGTGTAGAGACTAAACCCAAGTTAAGTGAATGGTTAGGTTAGGAATGAAGACAAAAATGGTGACTAAGTCAAAGTATTCATGAAGCTTCATGAATGAACAAAAGAATGCAACCATTTTTCTTTTCTTTTCCTTAAATGAATAATGAATATAAATAAATGAATAAGTATATAAAACCCTAACCATTCATATAACCATGGTTTAATCTTTACACAAGCACAAGTCAACATGTATCATCAAACATGATACAATGTATATGCACAAAAGTATATCACATATACAACTTGCACATCGAGTGAGAAAATCCATATAAAGTGAACCTATACTAGTTAATGCAAAGTAATATATCAAATATATAATCATACATTAAATCATTAAATCAACACTTGATTTAACGATCCGGTCATATCGCATATAACCGACTAGTATTCTATGTATCGGCTTATCGAACCAACCCTTGATTCGATAACTAGGTTATATCGCATACAACCTTTCGATACATTCATCGCGAGAATGGAATACGGTATCACATACACGCATTATTCTCGGTCCTGCACATATCTCATATGCGCTCCTATTTCGTTTCGCTTGAGCCAGGAAACCTCTGTGTAGGACTCTAAAGACTCGTCAATACGCCGGCAGCAGGTGATGATCATATCAAGCACCCACAAGCCGCAAGCGGTCTGCTAAACGTAACGGCCACCCGGGTATTGAGCGATCTGAAGATCGACGAGCAAGCCCGCTCACACTCCAGTGAATCCGACCAGTAACACTACCGTACAGTCCGGTCTGATCGTCTGATATGTCGCATATCTTGCCTAGGGGTGGTAAACGTCAGACCCCAATAGCTCGATAAGTCATGTCGATATGAGGTCTATAACAATTCGAGAAACTACTGGTAACACTTACCAGTAAATCTCAGCAACCCTGGCCAGGGATTTCCTGTTATAGCCAATCGAACACAGCGCAACATCAACCCCCTATACCGGAAGAGACGAATCCCCTCCTATCTTGCCTCCATGTGACTCGGGACTGTACCCAAAAACCACCGTTTTGCACGCCCTCTTGGACGTGGTAAGATGGAAATCAAAGCACAGTGGGAACCACACAAGACTCTATGACGATCTCGGGTCAACAGACTACTCTGTACCCGTGTCACCAGAGAACTGCCATCTGACGTGAGGTATAATACCATCTGGGAGTTCTCGGCGAGTCCGTCCAGTGTACCCAGTCTCTACTGAGCACCCGTATATCATCTCTGATGTCAAACACTAATGGATATGGGATCATCCATCGTCCATCTGTATGGGTCGAGAAGGTACACGCTAGTCTACTCTGGTATATCGATGCCCCGTCTCGATACACCCACGACTAGGGACTTTGAAGGATATACTTATGGACTACCATGTCCCCACTAGTATGATCCGCATCATAGTCCAGGTAGTCAAGTACAGATCCTAAGGGCTTTACCAACATGTAACAGAGAGACAATCAGTATACACGTTAAGGTAAAGAGCAACCAGATAGCATACTATCATGTCGAGCAAGAAAGTCCTCCCTATATATGTCCCGGCATCCACTACAATATACATCCTATGTATAGTAATGGCCTCTAGGGCATACATATAACTAACAATCTCCCACTTGCACTAGGGCCATCTGTAGCAGTAGTTGTAGTATCTCATACTCAACCATCCCATAAAAGTCTCTCTCTGGGAACAGGCCTTTGTGAGTGGATCCGCTGTGTTGTCCTCTGAGTCTACTCTCCTAACCTCGATCTCCCTGGAGATCAACCATCTCCATGATTAAGTGATACTGCCTCAGAATATGTCTGGATCACTGATGGGACCGGCGTTCCTTGGCATAAGCCACAACTCCATTGTCACACAATGGGAGGAACATAGTTCATCTCATGAACCAATATACACCCAAACAGTCTCTTTGGTAGCATCTTAAGTAGCGATGTATGCTGCCTTTATCGTCTAGTATGTCACGGTATCTAGCTTGGAACTCTTCCAACATACCGTCCCTCCACTGAGGGTAAAGACAGTGCCTGTGACTGACATTCAGTCGTCCTTATCACCCTGGAACCCTTCCAGTGATTCTCCCCAGGATCATGTGATACCATCTCACTTCGACAAGTGAGAATCCTAACATCCATTTAGATCTATCTCATAGATCCAAAATCCAGGAGTTAGTAGGTATCATTATGATCCTATATGGAGAATCATTGTGATAGACGGAGATTGATCGAGCGTAGCATAAGAAACTCCTTTCTTATCAAGAGTATGTCATCCACGTACTCTACGAGGATCACCACCATACTCCCTACTACCTTTTTGTTTATACAAGGTTCATCTACCATTTTGATGATGTCAAACTCTTTGACTATTACATCAAAACAGACGTTCCAACTCCGCGATGCCTGCTTTATCATATAAAACATCTTGCACACGTTTCCGCTGCTCCCACTGTCTACGAAGCCCTCTGGATGTATACTTATAGACGCACTCTTCTAAAACATCATTTAGAAAAGTTGTCATGACACCCAGCCACCAGATATCGTAGTCATGGTATGTAGCCGTGGCAAGTAGGATCTGGATGGACTTAAGCATAGCTACTTGAAAATGTTTCATCATTATCCACGCCTGGTCGATGACGAAAACCCTTAACAAATCTAGCTTTGAAAGTCTCAACTTTTCCATGTACACCAAGTAATCTTCTCAAGATATACTTGCTCCTGATGGGGATTTAACCCTTCAGATATAGCAACCAAAGTCCATACTTTGTTGGTGTATAAGGATTCCATCTCAGATCACTAAGCATCCAGCCATTCTTACAGAGTCCCACTCCAGATGGCCAGCTCGAAACCAGTTGGGTCATCATCTCATGATGCAATCCTCGCTCCCACTGTCATAGAGAAACAGAAGTATCTCTCAGGTGGGTGAGGAACCCTACTAGATCAGCGGAGAGGCTGAGGTTCGTTGGAATCTACTGAATCCTTTGGTTCTATCAAATCATCAGCTGCAGTTTGTATAGCTGGAACATTTCCAGTTGTACATAACAGACCTTGCCTTGAGTTTGTCCGGATTTTGCTTTTAGACATAGGCCGGACAACTCCAAATCTTAACTAACTTAAGATATGGGCTCTTCCCCTTCCATATCACATTTGAAGTGGTAGGCAATTGATTTGATTGGAACCCTATTCAATAGGTATGCAGCTTCTCAAGTGCATAACTCCCTAAGAGCAAATAGGTAACTCAGTAGTACTCATCATAGAGCACACCATATCAAATAGGGTGTATCTGCTCCGCCCCGATATACCATCTTGCTATGGTGTATACGGAGGAGTAATGCTGAGAGAGAATCTCATTCTCCTTTAGAATAGTCCAGGAATTCCGTGCTCAAGTATTCTCCTCCTTGATCTCATCATAGGACATAATACTTATACCCGTATTTTGGTTCTCTACTTCTAACTTATATTCCGTGAATATCTCAAAAGGTTCGGACTTGTGTTTCAACAGGAACATATGTCTGAATCTAAAGAGATCATCAGAGAATGTAATGAAGTACAAAGAACCGGTCTTGGCATGTGTAGACAGGGGACCTACATACATCAACATGTATCATCCCAAGAGCTCACTAACTCTTTCTCTGTTTCCAATAAACGGAGCTATGGTCATCTTATCTTTGTGACATGACTGGCGAGTTTCACAAGATGTAAATTCAAACTGATTTAAATATGCATCTATATGTAACTTCAGCTAGTCGGGTCGTATTGATATGACCTAGTCTACAATACCTTAAGAAGGATTCGTTCATTTCTGAACTCTTCCTCTTGTGTGTGTTCTGTATACAAAGAACTGTAGTTTGATTTAGAACATCAATGCTTTTAGATAACGTGCCTGAACCGATCAACTTTTGATATAGGAAATGTTCAAAACATTATCCAACTATACAAAATTTTATCATTTCTTTACTAATAAAGAGATAGATATGATTTTGTATATCAGGTTCGGTATCTAATAACATTCGTTCAGAATCAATGTATTACAATACAGGGTGACAGTGACCAACAGACTTGGCTGCAACACTTGCCCCGTTTTCTGTCTCATGAAACTTATCACCCGTTCTCAGTTCTCTACCTATCTGTAGCCCTATGTAACAGATTACATATCTGGGATCCTGATCCGGTATCATATACCCAGGACGTAAAGGATACTGAGAAACAGTTCTGTATAATGAACAAACCCGAAGATGATGCATCAGCATGCACTCTCTTCGTTTGGGCGGCACGGGAAATCTGGTATTCCCCAATTTCCTGCTCTGTCTTATAACAATTATAAGTTGGAGCGGGACCAACGTTCCCCAGCTCAGTATAACAAGCGGGTTCGGTCAAATAATCCGTATTATTATCTTGATTAAGGCGTGATATGGTCGCTACCTGGAGAGAGAGAGAAGAAAACACTCAGCGTGCGCTCTGTCAAGAATAGATTGGTTATTATTTTATCTAATCAGGATGGCTCCCACTGCTTTTTATCAAATCTTCCTTCAAACCCTAAAAGGAAAGACTAGCCGGGATTAATTACACACTACAAGTTCGCCAATCTTTCAGCCAGGCCAGTGTCGGTACTTTGAGGGAGGTCCCCCGTGCTTTCGCACGAACCTAATTAATGTAAACCTCGTTTTCCCAGAGGCGTAACCTCGTTGACACCTTTCTAGACACCTACTTGATCGGCTAATTGTAATGTATAAAACTCTCCCAGGAGTAACTCTTACTCGCAGCGGGTATCGGGATCCAACTATCTCATAGAAGGTATGCAATCTCATTGCAAATTTCAACACTTGAAATTCCCGATAATATTTTGCCCCTAGCTCGCTATGACCTTGACGGAGGCCAAACAACCCATAGTCCCCTAGTCAAGTTCAACCCGTCATTTCCTGATTGAATTAAACCCACCCGCACAACCCTTGACGGAGGCCAAACAACGCCGTACGAATACCCTAATCCAATCGCATCATATGCTAGCAGATAAGCACTAGTTAGCTACCGTACACTACGCCTTGACGGAGGCCAAACAACCGCAGCACGAATACTAAATAGTACGTATCTGAAATGACGGGGGGCTACGACAGGTTTTTCTGAAAACCTATTGCGTAATGAACTTGATATCGTTGTAGGATCGAATGAATTTTGAAATGGAGTGTTTTTGAGGCTTTTCTAGTTTTGCTAAAGGAGTCACTCCCGGTGAAGGGATCGTCGGTCCTTTCCTCGTCGAATGAGGTGCGGGATATATCATATATATCACTGTGCAAAGCAAAAACACTTAAAAGCAATCAAAAGACAAACCGAGTGTGTAGCATCTGCCAGTTATTGCTAAAGGAGTCACTCCCGGTGAAGGGATCTCGGTCCTTTCCTCATCGAATAAGGTGCAGGATATATCACATATACCGCTGTGCAAAGTAAGAACTGTAGCTACCTGTTTTGTTTTGAAATTCGATTCTACAACATCTTAGGTTTCTTTTATTTTCATTAATCACATTAATGAAGTCCCATCATTTAAATACCTAAGCATCACAGATAAATACGACGTACACTTATGCCATCCGCATTCGCCTCGATGTCCTCTCGTGCACCGTTAGGTTAGGTAACTAACGGCAGAGCAGGGCAGGGCTAGCGCGGGTGTAAAACATAAGTAACGCCTATATAATATATCATATATACTATATACTGTATCTATCACAGAACATCACATGATCACATCACAGATATCGCAGCAGAAGAATCATATGAAATATTGGATATACTAGGACGTCCGTGTTTTCAATACGAGCCAGTATAAAACACGGATTCCACGGTCATGATGAATAGCCAAACCCACACCCCTAGACCCCTACGAGAGCGGTAAGCAACCCTACCAATTCTAGAGTTAGGAGACCCGGACTCGACTCCTCGAGTTGTTCTCCCACTGGACTCCAGAACCCGGTTACTTGTGCTCCCCTCCTTGGGTCTATCCTAGTGCGGAAAAGTAAATAATATACAAGAGGTGACAACTCCCGCAACCTGGAAGTGCCCCAATAAAAGAATATTACATACAAGTTTTTACATGAATGAAAATGAAAAACACTCATCTCACATAAAAACCCCGGCTATTCAAACACGACGATCCAATATAACATATCCAGCAACACATAACATCACATGTCATCAACGTAAGTAAATATGCGCATCCCAATTGTCGTTGACATATAGCAACGAAACCGGCGATATCACATATTACACTTACGGTCACAGAAAAGAAAGTGTAAAACTATAACAGTTGGAATCCGCAACCACCTCAGACATCGCATGCCTGACCAAATGAATTCTTTAGACATCGCATGCCTAACAATTATAAACCCCGCATTTTAGTCTCAAAATCGAAAACACTTTTCAATATCAAGTCGGGCAATTCAACAGGATTCCCGACATTCTGATCGAATACTCGTCGCAAACTTTAGTAGACGGCCGCACCACCGACGCCGTCGACAAAGTGCACCAAGGCGGAACACCGCTGCCGCGAGCACCCGAACGGATGCTTTCGGCGACGGGGTTCTCCTACAGTCACTTGGTCGAGGCAATGGGGTGAGGCTGTCTATTAAGTTTACCCGGCGAGTATCCGCGTACGCTACGTGATTGCGACGGACTTTTGATCACATCAAAATTCCGTGGCAACCGATCAAGTGAGACTAAATTGCTATGTTTATAACATTCATTTAGTTATCTCATAACTTATTGTGAATTCCAATTATTGTATCCCATTCCAGATAATTAGAAAATGTTAAACTTTCCGATTGAACATTCGAACACCCAAGTTTTCCCGATACAGATCAACACATGAAACAAGTCTAACAACATTCCGTTCGTGCCTCAGTACCAACGGTCCAGCCGTAGAAGGGTCAAGCCAACGCCTCACATGTGGCACGCCGTACTGCCCCAAACCCTAAGGTTCAAAGGGCAGTTCAAGACGGTCACATAATCGAGTTAAGGTTTGTTGTCTTCTAGAGGGACCATCGCGTTACTTGCACTACTTAGAACGTCGTTAAACTACGGAAAGATCCAACACTTGGAAATTTCCCGACAGGGGAAAAGTTGGGTATTTATATCCGGTCGAACTTTTTAACATATTCTAAAAATTATCCGGAAAGCCATACAGACAAAATTTGATACTCCGATCGAAACACCGAATCCCCAAAACAACTGCAGAAAATTCAACTCTTGAAAAAATATTAAAAATACCCAGAAAGTCCAGAACTAACTATTAGGAGTTACTGTGTAAGATTCGCTGACCAATGATGACGTATGGCCGCAGAACCGCCGCACGAGCCTTGCTCGTGCCGCGGAACCGCGGCAGTTTGATGGAGTTACGAGCACGAATTTCACAGTATCTCTTAAAATTGCCTGCTGATTTTTCTGCATATTTTTAATTTTGAAAAATCCCAGATTTTCAAAAAAGGACAGAGAGCATTTTGTGATCGGGTTTCGGGTTCGTTCGGACTTCAAATTCCGTCTAGATTTCGCCTAAGGCTCTAGCTAGGCTCTGATACCACTGTAGGGTTCCTAGGCACACAGTAGAGGTCTCACAAGGCATCGAACATGCCATTTTTCAAAAATTCTAGGTGCCGAGAGACCCGACTACGGATCGTTTGCTAGAAAACTAGGCGAAAAAGCAAACTAGTTAACACTTAACTAAGGGATACGGATATACAACCTTTGTAGATCCGTTTGTCCACCTCCACGGCTCCGAGATGAGGTCCTCTCCGCTGTCCAAATCAAATCTGGGCTCTAGCGTCGGCTTCGTCGGAGAATGGGCAAGCTAGGTCGTCGATGTCCATGCCGAAGATGATCTACGTCGAGGCATCGCTAGATCGAGCTCTACCTTCACCAAGTCTTGAAAACTTGTGAAGGAAACACACTCTACTACTTGGCAAGAGGTAGAGGATGAAGAAATAGGAAGTGGGTAGACTTTAGTTTTGGATTTCTCACTCATTTCCATCACTTGCCATTGATGGGGCAAGCTTTCTTCACTTGAAGAAATGGAAGAAGAAGAAGATGATATGATGATAAGATTAATTAGAAAGAAAAGAATAATCCAATCTTTATCATAACATGACCATGGTTATGTGTAGAGACTAAACCCAAGTTAAGTGAATGGTTAGGTTAGGAATGAAGACAAAAATGGTGACTAAGTCAAAGTATTCATGAAGCTTCATGAATGAACAAAAGAATGCTACCATTTTTCTTTTCTTTTCCTTAAATGAATAATGAATATAAATAAATGAATAAGTATATAAAACCCTAACCATTCATATAACCATGGTTTAATCTTTACACAAGCACAAGTCAACATGTATCATCAAACATGATACAATGTATATGCACAAAAGTATATCACATATACAACTTGCACATCGAGTGAGAAAATCCATATAAAGTGAACCTATACTAGTTAATGCAAAGTAATATATCAAATATATAATCATACATTAAATCATTAAATCAACACTTGATTTAACGATCCGGTCATATCGCATATAACCGACTAGTATTCTATGTATCGGCTTATTGAACCAACCCTTGATTCGATAACTAGGTTATATCGCATACAACCTTTCGATACATTCATCGCGAGAATGGAATACGGTATCACATACACGCATTATTCTCGGTCCTGCACATATCTCATATGCGCTCCTATTTCGTTTCGCTTGAGCCAGGAAACCTCTGTGTAGGACTCTAAAGACTCGTCAATACGCCGGCAGCAGGTGATGATCATATCAAGCACCCACAAGCCGCAAGCGGTCTGCTAAACGTAACGGCCACCCGGGTATTGAGCGATCTGAAGATCGACGAGCAAGCCCGCTCACACTCCAGTGAATCCGACCAGTAACACTACCGTACAGTCCGGTCTGATCGTCTGATATGTCGCATATCTTGCCTAGGGGTGGTAAACGTCAGACCCCAATAGCTCGATAAGTCGTGTCGATATGAGGTCTACTGTAAGTCCATATTGCGACCCCCGGTTCTTACGGGGAGGCGGAAACGGTATAAAAAACAAATTTTTATCGCAAGAGGCAACATGGACTAAACAAGGTCGGGATCGTGTCTAAACTAAACTAGCAAATACACTAAAAGGAGTTAGCTACTATGGAAGATGGTTATACCTAAACTTGAACTCCTTCTTCTTGAAATCTTGTAGAGGTTGATGGTTCTCTTTTCGTCGCCTTCTTCCGTCGAAGATGGATCCACCTCGAAGGTTCGACCTTTGGGCTCTTCCTCGATCTTTGAGTGAACTAGGGTTTCCGGCTTGCTAAACCTTCAACCTAGAATGAGTAGAGAGTGACTAGGGTTTGCTTTTCCTTTTAAAGAGAAGGATTCTCAACACATGAGAAGGTTTCTCTTTGCTAGAGGAAGAAGAAGATGAAATGAGGAGAGAGAGAGGTTATGATAGAATGAGCTATGTTTTTCTTTCTTGCAACCATAATGCCAAAAGAAAAACAATTATCTAAATAATAATAATTCAAAATGAGAATAGTTGATGGCAATTTGGAATGACCACTACCATGCTTCATGTAAGCATGAATCAAGGAGGACTTTTTAAAGCATGATGGTGGTCAACTTTCAACCATGGTCAACAAGTCAACCATGGTCAACAAGTCAACAAAATCAACCATAACATAATTCTCATTTAATTACTATTATTAATAGATAATTCATAAATCCATTAGGGTTTGGAAAATGATAACTGTCAACTGTGCATACGCACCCGTTCCGAAACCCTAATGAAATACCTCATCCTCCGCCTCAAGCAACTGTGTATACACACCTGCATTCTCGTTCCGAGGAACAAGAATACCAAGATATAAAAGCAACCCCAAATATATATACCAGTATCTGGCTCAAACCAGAGCCTGCCAGTATAATCCGTCCGGACTCCAAACGTGCACAAGTGCGCGGATGAGAACGAACCCTGTCGCAAAACCATGCGACCTCTACTCTGTTTTGCCCAGAGGCGAATACCCTCTGTGTGGGACTCTAAAGACTCGACACTACGCTGGCAGTGGGTTTAACCACAGACCGCAAGCGGCACTAGCTGTGCGTAACGGTCCCCAGGTAGATGCCGACAAGAAGGCTGACGAGGTGAAACCCCATCTGAACTCCTACTGAGTCTGAATGTGACATTCTCCGTACAGTCCGGTCTGTTTGTCTGATACATCGCATGTCGGGCCTAGGGGGCGGTAAAACGTCAGTCCCCCAATAGCGGTACAAGTCGTGTCGGAGTGAAGCCCAAAACACCCTGAGATAACACTGGAACCTACCAGTATATCTCGCTTGCCCTGGCCAGGGACTACTCGTGTAATGGCTCTCCTAGACACAGCGCGATGTCAACCCCCAATACCGGGAGAGACGAATCCTGTCTAACCGTCACTGCCTCCAAGTGCTTCGGGACTGCACCCAACCACTACCTGTTTGCACGACTCCTTTGAGCCGTGGTAGGGTAGTGATCAAAGTGTAGTGGGAACACACTCGAGGCGAAGTGCCAGTATCAAGTCAGCGGACTAAGCTGTACTCATGTCACCTGGGAACTGATAACTGACGATAGGTATAATACCAACCTTTCAGTTCCCGACGAGTCCTGTCCAGTGTACTCGTAACCCAACGAGCACCCGTATACTATCTCCAGTACGACGTACTGATGGCTGTGGGACAGACCATCTCCCATACTGGGATGAGAAGCGCATACGCTAGTCTACTCCGGAGTATCGATGCCCAGTCTCGATAGTCCTGCGACTAGGGACCTGTATAAGGATGTGCTTATAGATTACCCAGCCCCCACTAGTGTGACTGCCATCACAACGCTGGTAATCAAGCAAAGATCCTAAGGGCTCCACTAATGCGTATAAGTGATATACTGAAATAAACACAAGTACACATTGAAGTAGAAACAAACCAAGTAGCATACTACTATATTGAGCAAGATTGTTTATACAAGGTGAATATCCCAAGCTTCCATCAAGTAATATACAAACTAGTATGATACAGTAATGGCCTCTAGGGCATATACACTAACAATCTCCCACTTGCACTAAGGCCATGAACTGGCGTACCGAAGACCTATCATCTCGATCAGCCGCTCGAACTGAGTCTGGGGTAAGGCCTTGGTGAATGGATCTGCAGTGTTCTCTTCTGAAGCAACCCTCCGAACCTCGATCTCCTTGCGATCCACGATCTCCCTGATCAGGTGATACCGCCTCAAGATGTGCCTGGATCTCTGATGGGACCTGGGTTCCTTCGCTAAAGCTATAGCCCCGTTGTTGTCGCAATACAGAGGTATTGGATCAACAATGGACGGAACCACCTGAAGTTCTTTCAAGAACTTCCTCATCCAGACAGCTTCTTTTGCGGCATCAGATGCAGCGATGTATTCCGCTTCCATCGTCGAGTCTGCAACGGTTTCCTGTTTGGAACTCTTCCAACACACCGCCCCTCCATTGAGGGTGAAGACAAAACCCGACATGGACTTGGAATCATCCTTGTCACTCTGGAAGCTGGAGTCAGCAAAGGCCTCAATCTGGAGGTCTTTTCCGCCATACACCAAGAACATCTCCTTAGTCCTTCTCAGGTACTTGAGAATGTTCTTTACTGCTATCCAATGTTTCTCCCCAGGGTTTGACTGATACCGGCTTACTACACTCAGTGCATAAGCTACATCCGGTCTGGTACACAACATCGCATACATTATAGAGCCTACCGCAGAAGCGTAGGGTATAATAGACATGCGATCCCTCTCCAAATCAGTCTTGGGAGACATCTCTTTAGAGAGGGTGATCCCGTGACAAGCCGGTAGGTTACCGCGCTTGGAATCTTCCATACTGAATCTTTTCAGTACGGTGTCGATGTACCTGGACTGTGAAAGTCCTAATATCCTCTTGGATCTATCACGATGGATCCGGATCCCCAGGATGTAAGAGGCATCACCCAGGTCTTTCATGGAGAACCTGTGTGACAAGAAACCCTTGACAGATTGTAGCATAGGAATGTCATTTCCTATTAAGAGAATGTCATCCACGTATAAAACAAGGAATACTACAGTTCTCGCTACAAATCTACTATAGATGCATGGTTCATCTGGATTTTTTGATAAAGTCAAATTCCTTGACCGTCTCATCAAAACAGATGTTCCAACTCCGCGATGCCTGCTTTAGTCCATAGATGGACTTAAGCAACTTACACACCTTTCTGCTGCTCCCACTCTGAATGAAACCCTCTGGCTGATCCATGTAGACACACTCCTCTAAATTTCCATTTAGAAAAGCGGTTTTTACGTCCATCTGCCAAATCTCATAATCGTGGAAGGAAGCAATGGCAAGAAGGATCCGAATGGATTTCAGCATAGCCACTGGAGAAAAGGTTTCGTCATAGTCTAAGCCAGGTCTTTGACGGAAACCCTTTGCTACAAGTCTAGCTTTATAGGTCTCAACCTGTCCATCTACACCAATCTTCCTTTTGAAGATCCACTTGCATCCTACGGGTTTTACCCCGTCTGGAGCAATGTCCAACGTCCATACTTTGTTGGTGTACATGGACTCCATTTCGGTCCGCATTGCATCCAGCCATTTTACCGAGTCAACGCTCTGAACGGCCTGTTGGAAGCTAGTAGGCTCATCATAGTCTATGATGCAATCCTCTCTATCCCCGTCTATGAGAAAACCGTAGTATCTCTCGGGCGGATGAGACTGCCTACTACTCCTGCGGAGCGGCGTAGGAATGTCCTGTTCATTTGAACCCTCTGGTTCCTCTAAGCTTTCAGTAATAGCTCGTGGTTCTGGAATTTCTTCCAGTTCTACTGTGCTCCCACTTATCTGGTTTTCCAAAAACTCAGTTTCCAAGAAGTAGGCATGACGAGAAACAAGAACTTTTTGTTCCTCTTCATAGTAGAAGAAATATCCCTTGGAGTTCTTTGGATATCCCACGAACTTACACTGTACTGAGCGTGCCTCGAGCTTGTCCGCATGCTGCTTTTTAACAAAAGCTGGACATCCCCAAGTCTTGATGTGACTGAGATGGGGCCTCTTCCCACACCACATCTCATATGGTGTAGTAGGCACAGTCTTAGTAGGAACTCGGTTCAATAGGTACGCAGCTGATTCTAGCGCATACCCCCAGAATGATCGCGGTAACTCAGCGTTACTCATCATGGACCGTACCATATCCAATAGGGTTCGGTTCCGTCTCTCCGATACACCGTTGTGTTGCGGAGTGTATGGAGGAGTAAGCTGAGAGAGAATCCCATTCTCTTTTAAGTAATTCAGGAACTCGGCACTTAAGTATTCTCCACCTCGATCCGATCTTAGAATCTTGATACTTTTGCCGGTTTGTTTTTCAACTTCATTCTTATATTCCTGGAATTTTTCAAAAGATTCTGACTTATGTTTCATTAAGAAGACATAACCGTATCTTGAAAAATCATCCGTAAAAGTAATGAAGTAAGAATAACCGCTTCGCGCATGTGTAGACATTGGACCGCACACGTCGCTGTGTATGAGTCCCAAGAGCTCGCTCGCTCTTACTCCGTGTCCAGTGAACGGAGTCTTTGTCATCTTTCCCATGAGACAAGATTCACAAGTGGCATAAGACTGATACTCGAACGGATCCAAGTATCCTTCTTTATGTAACTTAGTCAACCGTGTCTCATTGATGTGACCCAGTCTACAATGCCATAAGAAAGCCTGATTGATATCTGGAGACTTTCTTTTGTGTGTATTCTGGACATTAAAAATCTGTGGTTGGTTTAATACGTATATACCATTGCTCAGTGTACCTGACCCAATCAGAACTTGATTAAGGTGAATGTTTACAACATTACTTACAAACGCAAATTCATAACCTTCTTTAGAAACCAAAGATACAGAAATGATATTACAAGTTGCGTTGGGTACAAAAAAGCAATTACGCAAAACCAAAACATGTCCATCTGACATTCCCAGGTGATAGTCCCCCACGGCTTTAGCATCCATGCTAGCTCCGTTCGCAACTCTGAGGGTCATGTCACCTGCCTTCAAAAACCTACGGTTTCTCAACGCCTGCAAAGAATTACAGATATGAGATCCTGATCCGGTATCCAATACCCAGGAAGTAGAGTTTATAGAAAGACAGTTTTCAATAACATACACACCAGAAGCTGAAGCCGCAACCTGCTTCAGTTCCTGTGTCCTGGCTTTCCAAGCCCTGCAATCTTTCTTCCAGTGTCCACTCTTGGGACAATAGAAGCATTCCTCTTTACCAACAAGCTTCCCCGCTATCTTTGTTGCCTTTTCCTTTCCCTTCGTACCCACTTTACTAACACCGCCTCTTGGTTTGGCGGGGGCTTTCTTCCTCTTTCCTTTGGCTTTCGCCTTGGACCTAGAGGAAGAAGATCCTCCTACAAACAAAGCGGGTGTATCCCTACCTTTCTGTAGGGTGCCCTCTGCGCTCCTCAGCAGGTTGAGGAGTTCTGAAAGTTCAACTTCCTTTTCTTGCAAGTTGAAATTCAGTATGAACTGGGCGTAAGTGGATGGAAGGGACTGGAGAATTATATCCGTATAGAGTTCACTATCCAACGTGGTCCCAAGTTCCGCGAGCTCCTCAGTGTAGCCAATCATCTTAAGCACGTGGTCCGCTACCGATGATCCGACGGCCAACTTTGTCGAAAATAACTTCTTCGACACTTCGTATCTTGCGATACGAGACTGCTCTCCATACAGTTCTTTTGTATGAAGAAATATGGATTCCAAATCCATATTCTCGTGCCTCCTCTGATGTTCGTTGTCCATCGAGGCAAGTACGAGGCACCTGGCCTTCGCGCTGTCAATCTCCCAAGTCTTACGGATTTCCTTATCCGCGACGCTGGAGGTGGGACCTGGGATGGGGGGAGCTTTGGTGGTAAGAAGATACCCCAGCTTGTCGTAAGAGATTGCCAATTTGACATTCCTGAGCCAATCTTTGTAGTTTGGCCCTGTCAGTATGTTTTTATCTAGAAGTAACTTAAGTCCAGTCATTTCGAATTTGGTCGCTGCAGGGGGAGAGAAGAAACACTTAGCACGATGCTCTTGCAAGTTTAGAATGGTTTTTAATTTGTCTAAACAGGATGGCTCCCACTGTCTCTCGAATCCCTCCTCAAACCACAAAGGAAGAATTAGCCGGGATCAATCCCACCGTACAATACTTGCTTAACCGTTCAGCCAGGCCAGTGTCGGTACTTCGAGGGAGGTTTTCCAACGCTTTCGCGAAGTTCCTTAATTAAATAACCTCTTTTCCCTGGGGGCGTAGCCCCGCTAACACCTTTCTAGGCACCTACTAGGTTTATAGCATTGATCGTTTAGTGAGAAATTTCCCGAGGAGTAGCATATACTCACAGTAGGATCGGGATCCAAATATCATCGCGTGACGAAAATGAAGGAATCCTACCATAATCATCACACTCCAAATGGTATGCAAAATCTAGCAAGTTTCAGTACTTATGAAACTCCCGATGTGGATTTTTGCCCCATGCTCTTATGACCTTGACTTTGGCCAACAAATCATAAGTCACATGTCAAGTTCTTCCCGTCGTTCTCCAGGTTAATTTGAATCCACCCGTACATACCCTTGACTTTGGCCAACAAGGCAGTACGACTGTTCCAAATCAACGCATCTATCTATGCTGCACATGAATATCCAATAGCTACCAATCACTATGCCTTGACTTTGGCCAACAAACACAGCTTGAATACTATTGACTATTTATGTGAAACGACGGAGGGCTACGAATGGTTTTGGTAAAACCGTGAACGTAGTGAACTTGATATAATCGATGGAACGAGATAGCTTTTAGAAGGAGTGGCTCAAGCTCCGCATTTAAAAGTTAGTTTTGAAAAGAACCGAGTGGTTTTTCGAAAGTGTTCCATCGACTTAAACTTGGTTTATTATCTTGCATTAGTTCTTTTAATGCGTGATATTCTTGCATTAGTACTTTTAATGCGTCCCATCATTTAATCCTACCATTGCAGAAAACAACCAAAATATGACGTACGCTTATGCCATTCGCATTCGCCACGGGGCCCCGTCATTACCCGTTAGGTTACTTAACTAACGACAGAGCGGGGGCTGGGCTAGCGCGGCTGTAAAACATAAGCAACGCCTAAATAGAAAGCAATGATAGACATTACAAATCACAGATGAATACATTGGATATACTAGCAATCCGCAATCCTTTCGAGCCTGGAACGAAAAGCGGATAACACGGTCGCGGTGAATAGCCAAATACCCCACCCAAGACCCCTACGGGTGCGGCAAACTACCCGCCAAGTTCCCGGTAGTTTGTGCACCCCACCATGGGTCTATCCTAGGAGCAAAAACAGTAAAAAGAATTATACAATGACGGCTACAACCCCGACCCGGTTGTGCGGCCAAACAAATAATAATTATTACATCAATTTACATTTACAATGAATGAAAGAAAAACAAAAGCTCATCTCACATCCACCCCGGCTATTCACCCGCGACAGTCCAACAGATTCATATACACATTCCAATATCAAACACAGATCATGTATAACCCCGACTAATCGACTTATAGCGATTAGCCGACGTTCAATACATGCAAGCAACACAGATATAACCAACATAGCCAAAGTGCAGTGAAGTTCGGAAAAAATACGGAATTATAGGACCCCAAAAGTGAATTTCTGTTCTGGAAAATCTGGGTACATATAATACATCTTAAAAATCCCAAAATCCCACCAGAAGAACACTGCACGAAAAACGATGCACAGAAGACGACAAACCGCGGCGCTTCCGCGGCAAATGCCTACCTCGTGCGGCGGAAGCGCGGCGGTTTGAATGAATTAGGTCAACGTTTTTCTTGTGTGTTCAAACAAAACCCTGAGACGAATTTACAAGTATAAAGTTTTTCATTTTGAGCCAAAAAAATTTCAACAGAAACTCAGGTTTTGTAATTTTTCCGGTTTTGTGATTTTTCGTTTCCGAACTTCGTTACACTTCACTACCAAGCTAGTTTAAGTTTAGTTAGGCTCTGATACCACTGTAAGTCCATATTGCGACCCCCGGTTCTTACGGGGAGGCGGAAACGGTATAAAAAACAAATTTTTATCGCAAGAGGCAACATGGACTAAACAAGGTCGGGATCGTGTCTAAACTAAACTAGCAAATACACTAAAAGGAGTTAGCTACTATGGAAGATGGTTATACCTAAACTTGAACTCCTTCTTCTTGAAATCTTGTAGAGGTTGATGGTTCTCTTTTCGTCGCCTTCTTCCGTCGAAGATGGATCCACCTCGAAGGTTCGACCTTTGGGCTCTTCCTCGATCTTTGAGTGAACTAGGGTTTCCGGCTTGCTAAACCTTCAACCTAGAATGAGTAGAGAGTGACTAGGGTTTGCTTTTCCTTTTAAAGAGAAGGATTCTCAACACATGAGAAGGTTTCTCTTTGCTAGAGGAAGAAGAAGATGAAATGAGGAGAGAGAGAGGTTATGATAGAATGAGCTATGTTTTTCTTTCTTGCAACCATAATGCCAAAAGAAAAACAATTATCTAAATAATAATAATTCAAAATGAGAATAGTTGATGGCAATTTGGAATGACCACTACCATGCTTCATGTAAGCATGAATCAAGGAGGACTTTTTAAAGCATGATGGTGGTCAACTTTCAACCATGGTCAACAAGTCAACCATGGTCAACAAGTCAACAAAATCAACCATAACATAATTCTTATTTAATTACTATTATTAATAGATAATTCATAAATCCATTAGGGTTTGGAAAATGATAACTGTCAACTGTGCATACGCACCCGTTCCGAAACCCTAATGAAATACCTCATCCTCCGCCTCAAGCAACTGTGCATACACACCTGCATTCTCGTTCCGAGGAACAAGAATACCAAGATATAAAAGCAACCCCAAATATATATACCAGTATCTGGCTCAAACCAGAGCCTGCCAGTATAATCCGTCCGGACTCCAAACGTGCACAAGTGCGCGGATGAGAACGAACCCTGTCGCAAAACCATGCGACCTCTACTCTGTTTTGCCCAGAGGCGAATACCCTCTGTGTGGGACTCTAAAGACTCGACACTACGCTGGCAGTGGGTTTAACCACAGACCGCAAGCGGCACTAGCTGTGCGTAACGGTCCCCAGGTAGATGCCGACAAGAAGGATGACGAGGTGAAACCCCATCTGAACTCCTACTGAGTCTGAATGTGACATTCTCCGTACAGTCCGGTCTGTTTGTCTGATACATCGCATGTCGGGCCTAGGGGGCGGTAAAACGTCAGTCCCCCAATAGCGGTACAAGTCGTGTCGGAGTGAAGCCCAAAACACCCTGAGATAACACTGGAACCTACCAGTATATCTCGCTTGCCCTGGCCAGGGACTACTCGTGTAATGGCTCTCCTAGACACAGCACGATGTCAACCCCCAATACCGGGAGAGACGAATCCTGTCTAACCGTCACTGCCTCCAAGTGCTTCGGGACTGCACCCAACCACTACCTGTTTGCACGACTCCTTTGAGCCGTGGTAGGGTAGTGATCAAAGTGTAGTGGGAACACACTCGAGGCGAAGTGCCAGTATCAAGTCAGCGGACTAAGCTGTACTCATGTCACCTGGGAACTGATAACTGACGATAGGTATAATACCAACCTTTCAGTTCCCGACGAGTCCTGTCCAGTGTACTCGTAACCCAACGAGCACCCGTATACTATCTCCAGTACGACGTACTGATGGCTGTGGGACAGACCATCTCCCACACTGGGATGAGAAGCGCATACGCTAGTCTACTCCGGAGTATCGATGCCCAGTCTCGATAGTCCTGCGACTAGGGACCTGTATAAGGATGTGCTTATAGATTACCCAGCCCCCACTAGTGTGACTGCCATCACAACGCTGGTAATCAAGCAAAGATCCTAAGGGCTCCTCTAATGCGTATAAGTGATATACTGAAATAAACACAAGTACACATTGAAGTAGAAACAAACCAAGTAGCATACTACTATATTGAGCAAGATTGTTTATACAAGGTGAATATCCCAAGCTTCCATCAAGTAATATACAAACTAGTATGATACAGTAATGGCCTCTAGGGCATATACACTAACATCTATAACAATTCGAGAAACTACTGGTAACACTTACCAGTAAATCTCAGCAACCCTGGCCAGGGATTTCCTGTTATAGCCAATCGAACACAGCGCAACATCAACCCCCTATACCGGGAGAGACGAATCCCCTCCTATAGCTCATTGCCTCCATGTGACTCGGGGCTGTACCCAAAAACCACCGTTTTGCACGCCCTCTTGGACGTGGTAAGATGGAAATCAAAGCACAGTGGGAACCACACAAGACTCTATGACGATCTCGGGTCAACAGACTACTCTGTACCAGTGTCACCAGAGAACTGCCATCTGACGTGAGGTATAATACCATCTGGGAGTTCTCGGCGAGTCCGTCCAGTGTACCCAGTCTCTACTGAGCACCCGTATATCATCTCTGATGTCAAACACCAATGGATATGGGATCATCCATCGCCCATCTGTATGGGTCGAGAAGGTACACGCTAGTCTACTCTGGTATATCGATGCCCCGTCTCGATACACCCACGACTAGGGACTTTGAAGGATGTACTTATGGACTACCATGTCCCCACTAGTATGATCCGCATCATAGTCCAGGTAGTCAAGTACAGATCCTAAGGGCTTTACCAACATGTAACAGAGAGACAATCAGTATACACGTTAAGGTAAAGAGCAACCAGATAGCATACTATCATGTCGAGCAAGAAAGTCCTCCCTATATATGTCCCGGCATCCACTACAATATACATCCTATGTATAGTAATGGCCTCTAGGGCATACATATAACTAACAAAATAATGGCATATACGTTCTGAATCAAACTACAGTCCTTAACGTGCAAAACACACTCAAGAGGAAGAGTTCAGAAATGAACGAATCCTTCTTGTGGCATTGTAGACTTGGTCATATTAATGCGACACGACTAGCTAAGTTGCATAAGGATGGATATTTGAATCTGTTCGAATTTTCATCTTATAAAACTTGCCATTCATGTCTCAAAGGAAAAATGACCAAATCTCCGTTTAGTGGACACGGAGAAAGAGTTACCGAACTCTTAGGGCTGATACATAGTGTTGTATGTGGTCCCATGTCTATAAATGCCAGGAACGGTTCCTCGTACTTCATTACATTCACTTACGATCTCTCAAGATATGGACATGTGTTCCTGTTGAAACACAAGTCTGAAGTTTTTGAGAAATTCAAAGAATATAAGAACGAAGTAGAGAACCAAACAGGCAAAAGTATTAAGATCCTTCGATCAGATCGAGGAGGAGAATACTTGAGCAATGAGTTTTGGACTATCTAAAAAAGAATGGGATTCTCTCTCAGCTTACTCCTCCTTATACACCATAGCACAACGGTGTATCGGAGCGGAGGAATCGCACCCTATTGGATATGGTGCGCTCTATGATGAGCACTGCTGAGTTGCCTATTTCCTTCTAGGGATATGCACTGGAAACAGCTGCAAACCTATTGAATATGGTTCCCACCAAATCTGTGCCAACCACTCCATATGAGATATGGAAAGGAAAGAGACCACATCTTAATTATGTTAAAATATGGGGTTGTCCGGCATATGTGAAAACACAGAATCTGGACTAGCTCGGCGCAAAGTCTTTTCTGTGTAAGTTTATTGGATATCCCAAACATTCGCGTGGGTATATCTTCTACCACACCGAGGAACAAAAGGTGTTTGTTTCTCGACATGCCACTTTTTTAGAAAAGGAATTTTTTGAAAAAGAAATTAGTGGCAAGGAGGTAGAACTGGAAGAGGTTCCAGCTATACAAACTACGACAGAAGATTTGGTTGAACCAGAGGATTCAGTAGTTCCCGACGAACCTCGGCCGCTCCACCGATCTAGTAGGGTTCCTCATCCACCAGAGAGATACTACGGTTTTCTCATCTATGGTGGGAGCGAGGATTGCATCATGGAAGATGATGACCCGACTAGTTTCGAGCAGGCCATCACGAGTGGGGACTCTGTGAAATGGCTGGATGCAATGCGACCTGAGATGGAATCCATGTACACCATCAAAGTATGGACTTTGGAAGTTGCTCCTGAAGGGGTAAAACCCATTGGGAGCAAATGGATCTTTAAGAAGAAACTTGGTGTAGATGGAAAAGTTGAGACTTACAAAGCTAGACTTGTTGCAAAGGATTTTCGTCAACGACCAGGTGTGGATTATGACGAACCTTTTCTCCAGTGGCTATTCTTAAGTCCATCCGGATCTTACTTTCCATTGCTGCATACCATGACTACGAAATCTGGCAGATGGATATTAAGACCGCCTTTCTAAATGGTGATTTAGAGGAGTGCATGTACATGACTCAGCCAGAGGGCTTCGTAGACAGTGGGAGCAGCGGAAAGGTGTGCAAGCTGCTTAAATCCATCTACGGGTTAAAGCAGGCATCGCGGAGTTGGAACATCTGTTTTGATGTAGTAGTCAAAGAGTTTGATTTCATCAAGAACATAGATGAACCTTGTATCTACAAGAAAGTTGTAGAGAGTAAGGTTGTCTTCCTCGTATTGTACGTGTACGACATACTCTTGATAGGAAATGATGTTCCTATGTTGCACTCGGTCAAGCTCTTCTTATCACATAGATTCTCAATGAAAGATCTAGGTGATGCCTCCTGCATTTTGGGAATTAGGATATATAGAGATAGATCTAAAAGGATACTGGGATTGTCCCAATCTAGGTACATTGACACCATACTAAAGAGGTTTAGTATGGAAGAATCCAAGCGTGGGAACCAACCCACGATCTCTGGACTCACTCTCTCCAAAGAGATGTCTCCAAAGACTAATTTAGAGAGAGCTCGCATGCAAAGGATACCCTATGCCTCGGCAGTAGGCTCTATCATGTACGCGATGCTATGTACCAGACCCGATGTAGCATACTCACTAAGTGTAGTGAGTAAGTATCAAGCATATCCTGGAGAAAGTCACTGGACAGCTGTGAAGAACATTCTCAAGTACTTGAGAAGGACTAAGGAGATGTTCTTGGTGTATGGTAACGGAGAACTCCAGATGGAGTCCTTTACCGATTCGAGCTTCCAAAGTGATAAGGACGACTCTAAGTCGCACTCGGGATTTGTTTTTACCATAAATAGAGGGGCGGTTTGTTGGAAGAGTTCCAAGCAAGAAACCATGGCAGACTCGACGATGGAGGCTGAATACATCGCTGCCAAAGAGGCTGTCTGGATGAAGAAGTTCATCATTGAACTTGGTGTAGTTCTATCCATTGAGCATCCAATACCTTTGTATTGTGATAACAATGGAGCTGTGGCTTTGGCCAAGGAACCCAGGTCCCATCAGAAGTCCAGACATATTCTGAGGCGGTATCACCTGATCCGGGAGATAGTTGATCGTCGCGAGATCGAGGTCAGGAGAGTTGACACGAAGGAAAACACTACGGATCCACTCACGAAGGCCATACCCCAGATACAATTTGAGAAACTCTTTGGGATGTTGGGTATGAGATACTACAACAGCCGGCCTTAGTGCAAGTGGGAGATTGTTAGTTGTATATATGCCCTAGAGGCCATTGTTGTACATATGATGTATATTATAGTGGATGCTTGGATATATATAGAGAGGACTTTCTTGCTCGATATGATAGTATGCTATCTGGTTTCACTTTATCTTAACATGTTGACTTGTATTGGTTTACTGTCTTGCTCTCACATGTTGATAAAGCCCTTAGGATATGTACTCGACTACTAGGACTATGATGCGGATCATACTAGTGGGGCCAGGGTAGTCTAAGAGTATATTCTATAACTGTTCCTAGTCGAGAGTGTATCCAGACAGGGCATCGATACACCAGAGTAGACTAGCGTATACGCATCTTGACCCATATGATGGGCGATGGATGATCCCCTATCCATCGGCGTTTGACATCAAAGATGGTGTACGGGTGCTCAGTGGAGACTAGGTACACTGAACGGACTCGCCGAGAACTCCTAGATGGTATTATACCTATCTTCAGATAGCAATTCTCTGTTGACACTGGTACAGGTTAGTCTGTAGACCCGAGATCGTCATAGAGTCTTGTATGATTCCCACTGTGCTTTGATTTTCATCTTACTACGTCCAAGAGGGCGTGCAAAACGGTGGCTTTTGGGTATAGTCCCGAATCACATGGAGGCAATAAGCGATAGGAGGGGTTTCTTCTCTCCCGGTATTGGGGGTTTATGTTGCGCTGTGTTTGATTGGCTATAACTGGAAGTCCCTGGCCAGGGCTGATATGGAGTGCTACTGGTAAGAGTTATCAGTAGTTTCTCGACCCGTTATGAGCCTCACATCAACATGACTTATCAGTTACTGGGTTCTGACGTTTACCACTCCTAGACTAGATATGCGACATATGAGATGAAGAGACTGGACAGTACGGTAGTGTTACTGATTGGCTCGACGGGTGTTTTGACAGCTTCGCTGGTTTTCTTCTGATCGCTCAATACCCGGGTGCCGTTACGTTTAGCTGGCCGCTTGCGGCTTGTGGGTGTTTGATATGATCATCACCCACTGCCGGCGTATTGACGAATCTTAGAGTACCACACAAGAGTTTCCTAGCTCAGGCGAAACGATGTGGTGTGCATATGAGATATGCGCGGGACCCGATTGAATGCGAGTATGTGATACCGTATGTTAATCGGGCGTTTTTCTATTGGTCGGGTCGTCTGTGATATGACCGGATTGTTAAATCAAGTGTTGATTTAACATTTGACTTTTAGTTTAATTCTTCATTTAAATCCTTTTCTTTGAAGAAGAGGTATGCATGCATGTATGCACATGTTGATGTGCATGGACACATACATACATACATGAATGAGTATCATGGTTGATGATACACTATATGGTGGCAGTGCAAGACTCACATGGTTGTTAATATGTGCATATTCATTTATATTGTGTTTTATTTAAAGATAATTCACTCATGGTTAATGTTTATCTTGCTTTGACTTTGTGACCGTTCTTGACCTAACTTTTAACCTTGGGTTAATTATCTTTTGCCTTTTAACTCAATGATAAAATATCTAGATATTAACTAACCATGGTTTGAGGTGAGAAGGATTTAATATGATTTTTTCATTCTCATCTCTTTTTATGTTATTATTCATCACAAAAGCTTTTTAGCTTGAGCTTTGCATCATCTTCTTCTTCCTCTCTCTCTTGAGTTTTCATTTGAGTGAGTTAGAGAAAAGGAAAGGGTTTTGATTAGGGAATACAAACCACCTCATCATTCTACACACATCTAGCCCATTTGAATAGGGTGTTTGCTACACTTCTTCCATGGATCAAGTAAAGCAAGGAGCTTTGGGCAAAGGGACTTCGGGTGGATCATCATGGACTTGGAAGGTTGCTAGCGATCCATTCCAAACTCTCAAAGGTCCAAGGAGTCACCAAAGAGAGACTACAAAGGTTGTAATCTCTACTCTTAGTGATAGATTGTTCTTTGTATGTGATACAAAACTTGTTACTCTAAATATTCTAGTTAAGATTCTTGGTTTGTTTGCTTTGCACCTCTCTAAATTTTAAAGTGGCATCAGTGATGCTTCCAAACCCTAGACTAGGTGTAAGGGAAACCCAACATTTCGCATCGAATATGTCGCGAAAAGTCCTCCATTCGATCAGTTGGTCAAGACGGTTTTCTTCCGCCTTCCACCAAACTCGGGCATTATCAGTGAGCCGCAGCTTCGCAACTCAAACCCAATCGATCTCTGGCACTTGTGCCGCTGCCAGGTCATCCTCAATACTCTGAGCCCACTCCTCAGCTTCTAGAAGGCTCTCTTTTTCCGAGAATTGCTTAGGGTGCAAAGCCCGAAATTGCTTTACTCCGGTGCTTCCGCTTCTGGACGGTTCATCAAAATAGCAGTCTGCTACTGCTGTCCCTCTAGGAGGCTGCGGATTTCCTCAAGCGGTACCGTCTGCTCTTTGATCGGAGCAGCGATTGTAGGTGTAAGCGGTAGAGGTAGTGGTGTGTTGTTGAAGTTGGTGCTGGTGTTGTTTGGAGAATCTATAACCTTGAAAGAAAAATTTGGGTTAGGACAGATTCAAAGTATATGAAATTATAACATTCAAAGAATATGAATTGTAAAGAATATTATTAGTTGCTGATTCTTGTGTTATATTACTTAGGACTTCATGCAGAATTGACCCACATGTCCATGCAGAACTGACCTGCAAGTCCATACAGAGTTGACCTGCATGGGCCGCCAACAAAACCAGTCACGCCCCGCTTCCCGGTGTACGGGGATGAGACGCGGCGAGGCCCGCTACGTATTTACTCAGAAGTAAACACACAAGCGTAACTAAGCAATATAAAGTAAAAGTACACAAGAGACAGGAATATAAATGAACAGTAACTTTATTTATTAAACATTCTGTTACAGGTACAACTGAAATGTAAATACATGAATAGAAAGCGATGCCTAAATAATGGCATAACTGAAATGAAAAGTATGTACAAGTATCTAAAGCTCCGAGTCAAATGCAAACTGTTCCAAATCCTCAGTACTGGGCTCGGTCTCTAATGCGTCCGAATCACCTGACAACATTCCAAAGAAAGAAGAAAGGAATGTTGTCAGCGAACAATCGCTCGGTAAGTCATAAGGATGAGTAGAGATAGAATAGACAGAAGAGAATAAGACTAGTAATGTTTGATTATAATGTTTAACGCAGTTGTTTGTAGCTTGGTACAGAATATGCCAGTGTATACGAGAGGAGTCCCACTATTCTGAAGACTAAGGTATATGGAGCACAAGGAACCGTTCAGCCACGGTACAACGACAATGGATATTCAGGTTAGGTGTATTAAGGTTACAGTCTCGTGCCACTTTTAACACATTCCGTACCAATCTACCCCTTATACACCCTGCGATGTCTTTTGTATTGATTGTATTGTTTTGTTATATAGATGGATGACTTGCCGAAACTATGATATCAGTAAACATAATGGATTTAAATGGAGAGTTATGTAGACGGAGTATATCCTTGGTTCGGTTCAGTCAATATAGGTTGATATAGATTGAATAGACGGATTCATAGATTCATGTTGTATTGTAGTTTATACTTGAATCATATTCAAGTCAGATTGATTAGATTGAGACTTAGTCTGAGTTAGACACTTTGAAAAGAAATTGAAATCCTGAATTAGTTTTGATGTTATCGGTAACTGCTGCACATGGACGGCAGGATTTGTGTCTTTTTCCAAGACAATTACCGTATTGATAACACCGTTTGTTAGATTGTCTAACTTAGATAGGCAAGCACCTACATTCTTCGGCTCCCTGAGACTCAAGAGAATTGGTCCTGCTTAAACCTATATTTACTAGGGTCCTTATTGTAATTTAGTATAACTTGAGAGGGTTTTGTGTAAAAATAGCTTTGATATGTTTTAAAAATATACCTTAAGTATTTAATTATCGTCTTTAGGGTTTTCATAGATGTATATTATATAAAAGTGAAATTTCTAGTGAGTAGAATCTAGTTTTCATTGTATATGGTATTTTATTGAAATAGTGGAATTGTTTTGTATTTGGATTGTAATGGTATTTTCCTGTAATGGTGATTCTTTTGATTTAGAAAACTTGGAATATTTATATAATATAATTAAAATAGGTATTTTGATAATAGTTATATATATATATATATTTAATAAAAATAACTTTTATTTATTTTGTAGAAATCTCATTTTCTAAAGAAAAATGCATTAAAATTCCATCGAGATCGAATGCTCCTTTCGGAGGTCTGCATCTCACTCTACTAGGCCCGAGGATGTGCGATAACCGGCACCATCCCGAACGAGGTCCCCAAAAGTGGGTTGTAGAGGCGCAATTGTAAGGAATTGATTAATACACTTTTTAAAGAAATGGTTTTGCAAGTTGATGTTATTTATTTGTAATGTCGTATTATCCCAAAATTTCATCGTGCTATGTCAAAGATTTGTGTTGTGATGAGGTAGGTCATTACCTCGTGAGTTGTCTAAAGGTAATACAAGTATTATGTTGATTTGTGTCGAAAGCAAAGTATATGATATTTTACCGTAAAAATACGATAAAAGTTGCATAAATAGTTCTTTTGAGATGAAACTTATTTTAATGTGTTTGTTAATATTTGTTAAATATTATATGAGAGTATGGTATTTTATTGATTAAGAAAAATAGAATTTTTAAAGAAAAACCGAATCGGATGTCGGATTAACTCCGCTTCCGTCGGGTTTTAGAAATGAAACTTTTTAAAATAGGAGAAGGGAGGAGGAGAGGGGACTTACTCGCTAACGAGAAAGAAGAGAGGTAGGGGAAGACTAAGGAAGCGTCGGGGCATCGTTTCGTCGCCGAAATCATCTCGAAACGTCGTCGGAATCTTGCCCTTTGCTAACTTCACTTACACATTTCTTGAACTTGAGAATTTTGGAGTGTTTTGGCACTTGTTTTCAGAATGAGGAGTGCCAAAGGGTAGAGTTGTATTTATAGGGTAGGATTAGGGTTTAAAGGGTTAAAGAATGCATTAAAATTTGATTTAAGGTGTTTTATTGTTCTCTGAAAAATCCTGGCTGTTTTATTGTTCTCTAGTAGAAACTTAAGTCCGGTCATTAGTATCCGTCATTAGGAGAGAGAAAAGAAAACACTCAGTGAAAACTCTTGGAAAATTAGATTGGTTATCTTATCTTATCTAATCGATGTCTCCCACTTCTTTTATCAAATTTTTCTTCAAACCTCAAAAAGAAAATTAGCCAGGATTAATTACATTCTACAAGTTCGCTAACCGTTCAGCCAGGCCAGTGTCAGTACTCCGAGGGAGGTTTCCCGTGCTGTCGCACGGACCTAATTAAAATAAACCTCGTTTCTCTAGAGGCATAACCCCGCTGACACCTTTCTAAACACCTATTGGATTAGCTAATTGTAAAGTGTAAAACTCTTCCGAGGGTAACTTTTACTCATAGTGGGATTGGGATCCAACTATTAATATAGAAGGTATGCAATCTCATTGCAAATTTCAACTCTTGAAATTCCCGATATGGTTTTTACCCATAGCAGCTTATGACCTTAACTATGGTCAACAAATTATAAGCACTAGTCAAGTTCTACCCGTCATTTCGTGATTAATTAGACCCATTCATATAACTCTTAACTATGATCAACAAAATCATATGAATGTCCTAATTAATCGCATCATATGCAATATAGGAAGACATCACTTAGCTACCGTACACTACATCTTAACTATTGTCAACAAACGTAGCATGAATACTAAGTACTCTACTTCCCAAAATGACAGAGGGTTACGGATGGTTTTGATGAAAAACTTTAACGTTTTGAACTTGATATCGTTGTAGAACCAAATAATTTAAAAAGGAGTGGCTGAAGCTCCGTATTTTGAAACTTGCTTTTTCGTAAAAAGGCCGAGTATGTTTCAAATTTGATTCTATAACATCATTAGGCTTCTTTTCTTTACATTAATCTCATTAATGCAGTCCCATCATTTAAGTTTCCTAAACATCATAGAAGAAACGAAAATAGAACGTACGCTTATACCATCCGCATTCGTCATGAGGTCCCGTCATGCACCGTTAGGTTACTTAACTAACGGCAGAGTGGGGGCAGGACTAGCGCGGGTGCAAAACATAAGCAACGTTTATTATATATCATATATATAAATAACATTCGTCTCACGCAATTCATATAATCAAATCACAGAGTAACAGCAGCAGAAGCAGATATATGAAAATATAAGATATACTAGGAGGTCCATATTTTAGATTAAGCTAATGATAAAAATACGAATTCCACGGCCGTTATGAGTAGCCAAGCCCACATCCCTAGCCCTCTATGAGAGCGGCAAGCAACCCTGCCAATTCTAGAGTTAGGAGACCCGGTCTCGACTCCTCGAGATGGTCTCCCACTGGACTCTAGAACCCAGTTACTTGTGCTCCCCATCTTGGGTCTATCCTAATGCGGAAAAGTAAATAATATACATCAATGGTGACATCAACCTCAACCCGGAAGTGTCCCAATAAAAGAATATTACATGCATTGAATTTACATGAATGAAAAAGAAAACCTCTCATCTCACATAAAAACCCCCGGCTATTCAATCACGACGATCCTATACATCATATCAGTACAACAACAGAATAATCATCATAGATTATCAACATAAGTAAATATGCGTATTCCTAATTTCGTCAACGTATAGCAATAGGATTAGGGATATACATATTACACTTACGGTCACAGAAAAGAAATGAAAAACTATAATAATTGGAATCCGCACTATCTTTAGACATCGCAAACCCGGATTATCTCATATTCCGGATTTCATGTCTAACCTAGTAAATCTTACATTTAAGTCTCGAATTGAAAACAACTTTTCAAAAAGAAGTCGGGTAATTCAACAAAATTCCCAATTATATTAATGAGACCGAAATGTTAGATTTACAAACTAGCAATTAATTTTTACAAAACTAATTAGGGTAGATTCCAAGTATTGCATCACATATAGTATCTGTCTAGACAATATTAAACATTTCGATTGACTTCACAAATTTCTTCAAACCACAAAGACCTCAACACCTTGAGCCTTATAAAAAATATCCAGAAAAGTGCAAAATATCACTATGGAGCAACACAAGAAGAACGAGTCCACAACTCATCAATACTGCCGCGCAACCGCGGCTAAACACCATGTTAGGCCACAGTTCCGCGGCCAATTGATTGATTTGGGCCCTGAATTTCTTAGGGCTCCACCATATACCCTGCACGAATTTCTGATTATTTTTAATCTGCAAAATACCAACTTTTGGAAAAATGTACATAAACAAGAAAAATTCATGATTTTGATTTCGATAGAACACTTTTAACGTCGTCTAAACTATCCTAATACTCTAGCTTGGATTTGATACCATGTAAGTGTGTGTTAGCACCTTTACTTTGGTTTAAATATCAATATGTGAAAGATTTTAAAAAATTAGAGAGCTAAAGCACACAAACCACGAATCGAACTAGAGATTAGGGTTACTATCAAAAGCTAAGAGTATCTAAAGCTAAGTGAAAGAGGGCTACAATCTTTGTAGGCCACTCCTTCTCTTCAATGGCTCCGTATAGAAGTCCTTGGGCTCCTCTTGGCTCCACTTGAAGCTTGGAACAACTCCGCTTGATGTCTTAGATGTCTATGATGATCCACCCGGAGTTTCTTACACTCAAACTCTTACTTCACTAAACTAAGAAGAAGTGAAGTTAACAACCTATACAAGTTTGCTAAACTAATATAGATTGATGAAGTGAGATTTTTCTCACTAAAAGACCTTTTTTTCTTTCTCTTTTTCTTTCTAGACAAAGCTAGAGAGGTTAGAGGAAGAAGATGAACAAAGCTTAGCTTAAGAATGATAATTATCTCTTGGAAAATATCTTAGATATTTAAGATGCGAGTGGAGATTAAAATAATAAGCCATGGTTGAGATATTTTAAGAAGAGTGTAGAAACCATTCATTACTAAAATTTCTATTTTCACAAAAACATTTAAATATCTAATATATTTCTATGTAAGTTTTGCATAGCCATGTCCAATGTATCGTCCACCATGACACACACACACACACACACATAAATACAAATATAAATATTTATATACATATGTGCATACATAAAGAAAGGAATTATAAATGAGCAATTAGTCATTTTATTAAATCAACACTTGATTTAATAAACCGGTCATATCATATATAATCCGACTAATCAAAACCACTAGATTAAAATACGGTATCACATACTCGCATTTAATCAAGCTCCCACACATATCTCCATATGCGCCCACTTCGTTTTGTTTGAGCTCGGAAACCCCTATTGTGAGACTCTTAAGACTCGTCAATACGCTAGCCGTAGGTAACGATCATATCAGATACCCACAAACCGTCAACGGTACTAGCTGGACGTAAAGACTATCCAGGTATTGTATGAACAGAAGAACAACAAGCAAACTTGTTCAAACTCCCATACAGCCAACAAGCAACACTTACTGTACAGTTCAGTCTCTTCGTCTGATATGTTGCATATTGAGTCTGGGGATGGAATTGTCAAGCCTTAATAACTCAATAAGTCATGTCGATGTGTGGCCTATAATAGATCGAGAAACTACTGATAACACTTATCAGTAAATCTCATCAGCCCTGGCCAGGGACTTTCGGTTATAGCCAATCGTGCATAGTACAACATCAACTCCCAATACCGGGAGAGACGAAACCCCTCCTATCGCTCACTGCCTCCATATGCCTCGGGACTGTACCCAAAAGCCACCTGTTTGCATGACTCAGTACAGCCATGGTTGTATGGAAATCAAAGCACAGTGGGAAACACATGAGGCTCTATGACGATCTCGGGTCTACAGACTAACCTGTACAAGTGTCACTAGAGAACTGCTATTCGACGATAAATATAATACCATATAGGAGTTCTCGGCGAGTCCGTTCAGTGTACTTAGTCTTCAATGAGCACCTGTATACAATCTTTGATTTCAAACACCAAAGGATATGGGATCATCTATCGCCCCCATACTGGATCAAGAAACGTATACACTAGTTTACTCTGGAATATCGATGCCCTGTCTCGATACTCTCTCGACCAGAAATAGTTAAGGATATGCTTATAGACCACACATGCCCCACTAGTATGATCTGCATCATAGTCATGGTAGTCAAGCTGATATCCTAAGGGCTTTATCAACATGTATCAAATGAACAGTAAACATAATCAAGTGAACATGCTAAGATAAAGAACAACCAGATAATATACTATCACGTCGAGCAAGAAAGTCCTCTATATATACATGTCAAAGCATCCACTATACAAATAATGGCTTCCAGGGCATACATATATCCAACATGTTTTGTAAAATATCAAAAATGGGGAGATTGTTAGCATATGAATCTCTTTGTATTTTGATTATTTTACAAAACCGTATTTCAAATATACTATATGATTACAAACCATTTCAGATTAATCAAAGTGCTACACAACTGGGGTTATTCAAGCATAAAGACACTCAATATCGCAACCGACATCTCAAGAAATTCAAGACTCAGACCCACTCAATACGCATTCAAAGGCTATAAATGGAGAAGTCGCACATCGAAGACATTCAAGACCTTTTCTACTTATTGGTGTCTGGAGCCAAGTCGATCTCAAAATGGTTAGAATAAAATTTTTCTATTTCAAATCCCAAACACCAAAATCCATTTTAAAATTTTCTTTTAAAAATTCGAAGTCTGTATCTGATATATATCAGATATGGACAACCCTTATGGACGTCCTATACATATCTATGGTGGACGTCTATTGCGGGTTTTGAAAATTTTCAAATTTCGATTTTGGTGGGAGTTTTGAATTCATAACGGCTATAAACTGCCACTAACTATCCTATTTTTCAGGAGAAGTTTCGTAACTATTCCACATTGTCTTCCTATATATAGGTCAAGTTTCTACACATTTTTTTCACGAATTTTTTCCACTCATTTTTCATTTTTTTTACTCTTTAGTGTTCGTGAAAACTCTGCCTTTCTTGTTTTCAAGTGTTTACTACTCATTTTTCAGAGAGAGAGGAGATCTTTCTAAAGCCATTAGACTTTTCTATTCGTTTAGAAAAGAAAGATCTCTAAAAATTTCGAAGAAGCAATTGTTTTTAAACTTATTTAATCTTAAAAACTTTTTCGAATTTGTTTTTAAACTTTTTTTAATCTCCAAAATACAATCCCTCATCTCCTTGAATTAAAACTTTGATTTATCTTTTGAGATTTTTAGGATTGTTAGAGTTGGTTTATTAAGATTATAAGATCTTCAGGATTGTAAGATCTTATCTTGTACGACCTAGTGAAGAAAGGTCTAAAATCTTCACATTGTAAAGGTTTGGACTTAAACCTGGGAAAAAATCTAGGTGATCAATGGCCTGCAATTGTAAAGGACCGGATCTGAGCCTGAGAAAAGATCTAGGTTTCTCCACCCGCAAGGAGTCACTGGATAGTGTGTTGAATCCTGAGCAGGAGATCTCAGACGGGGATTAGCCACAGGGTTGGTGAATCTCGATAACAAACCTCTGTGTTCATTTACTTTCTATGATTATGATAGTTTAGTATTTTAGATTTTCTTTATTCCGCTGCATAATTTTCGTGTTTCGCAAAAATTACTCTGTGTTTACCATAAAATCTTATTCACCCCCCTCTAAAGCTGCTTTCAGTTTAAAATCGGGCAACACCTCCTCTGTAAATTTTAGAAAAAACCATGTACAATCAATAAAATATAAATAAGCATCCCTAAACGGGAGCAAGCTCGATGCCCAATGGTGGAAACACAACCTCGCAAATATATACGATGCCAAAGGCGAAGAATATCAAGTAGAAAATAATAAACACAATATAATCAATAACAGGTCGACTCTACATGACTACGACACCCAAAATATGCAACATCTAAGTCTCATATTTAAGCCAAGAAATATATAAGAGATTGGTGGAGTTTTTAACTAGATATAATAAGTACAAAGAGAGGCGGTTACGATACAACACATAACCCACCTAGCAAGATCAATCACTCGAACAAAGTAAATGTGCCAGCAAGCCGCTACAGATTCAAGCGGTTGGTCATGCAAGAAAGTATGGCACAACGGGGGTGAGTTACCAACTCGTGAGTAGAAAAATATCACAAGATAGAAATCATATGAATAATGATCTACTTGTAGGTCATAACATAAAATATTAACATAATATATGATTATATATATCTACAACATAAGTAATATAAGCGCATCATAACGGATCACACAAACATGAAAATAGATCATCCATAACATCATCATCATCAAAAGAGTGTCCATCATCGACACTCGGAATCTCCATAAAAATCATCATCAAATCTGTGTCAATCATCAACACT
The DNA here is from genome assembly GCA_030015575.1 of Agapanthus africanus. Taxonomy (NCBI): domain Eukaryota; kingdom Viridiplantae; phylum Streptophyta; class Magnoliopsida; order Asparagales; family Amaryllidaceae; genus Agapanthus; species Agapanthus africanus. The sequence continues at coordinate 157,307,710 of JASDDO010000014.1, read as the reverse complement.
CGAAGTCTCGTCTTCGAACCCCGGTCAATTCACTGTGTTCAAGACTATCACCGATCGGTATCCTCCGGATATCCGTGTGATCCAATAATATCACAGGTCGGTATTTATCCTCGCTAGGCTCACCACCTTTCTATACGGGCCTCTTGCCCCTCAGTACCGTATCAGGTCCACCATATATTCGCAATCGATTTCTTCCCTTTTCATCAATTCAGATAATCATGCTATGAATACCAGAAAACTCATGGTAGATATCAAATCATCATATCAAAAGAAAACAACAATTTTGTAAACATATGCAAGTTTTATAAATCATGAGACGGTTTCTCAAATCCTTGGAAAACATCAAGTAAAATATCAAGTTCATAAGAACATCAATGCATAATTCATCTTTGCCACAGTCTGCAATGAGCATTCACAAATGTATCAAACAATGGCATTCGCATAACGAAGACAATGTAGGCAACATTTAATACTAGCATGAAAATAACTAAAACATGAATAAGCATGGCAGTTTCTACTGTGTCATGGCAGTACTAATAATGTGTGGGCATAGCATGCGCGTCTGTGATTATGCAACATGTCAATCATTAGTATTGGTGTAGTGTTCTACCATGTGTGTACATATAAGTATAGAAATTGAAATATGAAACATGGCATTTTAACAAGTATAGGAAACCTTGTTGGGATAAAAAATTACACCCTGGTTGACCAAGTCAAAGTCAACTCTAAGCCAAGTGGGCCTAAGCCCGAACCCAAGTCCAAGCAAGTAGGCTCATGTCCAAGTTGAGCCTAAATATGAAGAGGCCAGCTCCCCATGCCAAAGGAATAATAGTTAAAGCATAAATAGGCTTAATGTTATTCCTATGAATAATGTAATAAAATGGACAACAAACCCAGATTATGTAAAAGCTCATGATTTATGTGCAAAAGAAAGAAAGCGCATGGCATGGGAAAGACACATGTGCCATTTTGAAAAGCCCAAGGGGTCATATGTAAACTGTATAGCCTATATAAGGCATCATGATGGATGATAAAAAAAGAGATTCTTCCCATATCAACCTAGGGTTGTGTGCCTCCTTCTTCAAGGTTCATAGCCTCCTCCTTCTTTTTTTTTTGAATTAAATCAAAAGTTTAACTCTAGTTTTCTCAAAAGAAAATAGTTTTCCACCATAAAACTTTTGAAAGGGAGCCTAAATATCCCATCAAATCCTTAGAAGGGGAGATTTTAAATCTCGCCACTCTTCTCAAGATCCGAAAAAAAAGAGGAGGAAGAAAAAGACCCATCCCTAAAAATAAAAAAAATCTCATCTTGGGGCGGATCCAAGGCTCAAAGAAAAAAAAATTGGCCCCTTCTCATCATCCTAGATATAGATCTTGAAATTTCAAGAAACTCTTTTTTGGTCTTCTTTTCAAGTAAAATTCTTTTTTGGAGCTTAACTCCAAAATAAAATCTTTTGAGAGTTTAACTCCAAATAAAATTGTTTTAGGAGTTTAACTCCATAAAAAACCTTTTGGGAATTTAACTCCAAATAAAATAGTTTTGGGAGTTCAACTCCATATTTTAATTTTTTTTTGGAGTTTAATTCCATAATAATAATAATAAGAAAAAGAGAGTATTTTGGAGTTTAACCCCAACGCAACTTGTAATATCATTTCTGTATCTTTGGTTTCTAAAGAAGGTTATGAATTTGCGTTTGTAAGTAATGTTGTAAACATTCACCTTAATCAAGTTCTGATTGGGTCAGGTACACTGAGCAATGGTATATACGTATTAAACCAACCACAGATTTTCAATGTCCAGAATACACACAAAAGAAAGTCTCCAGATATCAATCAGACTTTCTTATAGCATTATAGACTGGGTCACATCAATGAGAGAAGGTTGACTAAGTTACAGACAGAAGGATATTTGGATCCGTTCGAATATCAATCATATGCCACTTGTCAATCCTGTCTCAAAGGAAAGATGACAAAGACTCCGTTCACTGGACACGGAGTAAGAGCGAGCGAGCTCTTGGGACTCGTACACAGCGACGTGTGCGGTCCAATGTCTACACATGCGCGAAGCGGTTATTCTTACTTCATTACTTTTACGGATGATTTTTCAAGGTACGGTTATGTCTTCTTAATGAAACATAAGTCCGAAGCTTTTGAAAAATTCCAGGAATATAAGAATGAAGTAGAAAAACAAACCGGCAAAAGTATCAAGATTCTAGGATCGGATCGAGGTGGAGAATACTTAAGTGCCGAGTTCCTGAATTATTTAAAAGAGAACGGGATTCTCTCTCAGCTTACTCCTCCATACACTCCGCAACACAACGGTGTATCGGAGAGACGGAACCGAACCCTATTGGATATGGTACGGTCCATGATGAGTAACGCTGAGTTACCGCGATCTTTCTGGGGGTATGCGCTAGAATCAGCTGCGTACCTTTTGAACCGAGTTCCTACTAAGACTGTGCCTATTACACCATATGAGATGTGGTGTGGGAAGAGGCCCCATCTCAGTCACATTAAGACTTGGGGAAGTCCAGCTTTTGTTAAAAAGCAGCATGCGGACAAGCTCGAGGCACGCTCAGTACTGTGTAAGTTTGTGGGATATCCAAAGAATTCCAAGGGATATCTCTTCTACTACGAAGAGGAACAAAAAGTTCTTGTTTCTCGTCATGCCCACTTTCTAGAACACCAGTTCTTAGAAAAAGAATTAAGTGGGAGCGCAGTAGAACTGGAAGAAATTCCAGAACCACAGACTATTACTGAAAGCTTAGTGGAACCAGAGGGTTCAAATGAACAGGACATTCCTACGCCGCTCCGCAGGAGTAGTAGGCAGTCTCATCCGCCCGAGAGATACTACGGTTTTCTCATAGACGGGGATAGAGAGGATTGCATCATAGATTATGATGAGCCTACTAGCTTCCAGCAGGCCGTTCAGAGCGTTGACTCGGTAAAATGGCTGGATGCAATGCGGACCGAAATGAAGTCCATGTACACCAACAAAGTATGGACGTTGGACATTGCTCCAGACGGGGTAAAACCCGTAGGATGCAAGTGGATCTTCAAAAGGAAGATTGGTGTAGATGGACAGGTTGAGACCTATAAAGCTAGACTTGTAGCAAAGGGTTTCCGTCAAAGACCTGGCTTGGACTATGACGAAACTTTTTCTCCAGTGGCTATGCTGAAATCCATTCGGATCCTTCTTGCCATTGCTGCCTTCCACGATTATGAGATTTGGCAGATGGACGTAAAAACCGCTTTTCTAAATGGAAATTTAGAGGAGTGTGTCTATATGGATCAGCCAGAGGGTTTTATTCAGAGTGGGAGCAGCGGAAAGGTGTGCAAGTTGCTTAAGTCCATCTATGGACTAAAGCAGGCATCGCGGAGTTGGAACATCTGTTTTGATGAGACGGTCAAGGAATTTGGCTTTATCAAAAATCCAGATGAACCATGCATCTATAGTAGATTTGTAGCGAGAACTGTAGTATTCCCCGTTTTATACGTGGATGACATTCTCTTAATAGGAAATGACATTCCTATGCTACAATCTGTCAAGGGTTTCTTGTCACACAGGTTCTCCATGAAAGACTTGGGTGATGCCTCTTACATCCTGGGGATCCGGATCCATCGTGATAGATCCAAGAGGATATTAGGACTTTCACAGTCCAGGTACATCGACACTATACTGAAGAGATTCAGTATGGAAGATTCCAAGCACGGTAACCTACCGGCTTGTCACGGGATCACCCTCTCTAAAGAGATGTCTCCCAAGACTGATTTGGAGAGGGATCGCATGTCTATTATACCCTACGCTTCTGCGGTAGGCTCTATAATGTATGCGATGTTGTGTACCAGACCGGATGTAGCTTATGCACTGAGTGTAGTAAGCCGGTATCAGTCAAACCCTGGGGAGAAACACTGGATAGCGGTAAAGAACATTCTCAAGTACCTGAGAAGGACTAAGGAGATGTTCTTGGTGTGTGGCGGAAAAGACCTCCAGATCGAGGCCTTTGCTGACTCCAGCTTCCAGAGTGACAAGGATGATTCCAAGTCCATGTCGGGTTTTGTCTTTACCCTCAATGGAGGGGCGGTGTGTTGGAAGAGTTCCAAACAGGAAACCGTTGCAGGCTCGACGATGGAAGCGGAATACATCGCTGCATCTGATGCCGCAAAAGAAGCTGTCTGGATGAGGAAGTTCTTGAAAGAACTTCAGGTGGTTCCGTCCATTGTTGACCCAATACCTCTGTATTGCGACAACAACGGGGCTATAGTTTTAGCGAAGGAACCCAGGTCCCATCAGAGATCCAGGCATATCTTGAGGCAGTATCACCTGATCAGGGAGATCGTGGATCGGAAGGAGATCGAGGTTCGGAGGGTTGCTTCAGAAGAAAACACTGCAGATCCATTCACCAAGGCCCTACCCCAGACTCAGTTCGAGCGGCTGATCGAGATGATAGGTCTTCGATACGCCAGTACATGGCCTTAGTGCAAGTGGAAGATTGTTAGTGTATATGCCCTAGAGGCCATTACTGTATCATACTAGTTTGTATATTACTTAATGGAAGCTTGGGATATTCACCTTGTATAAACAATCTTGCTCAATATAGTAGTATGCTACTTGGTTTGTTTCTACTTCAATGTGTACATGTGTTTATTTTGCGATATCACCTATACGCATTAGTAGAGCCCTTAGGATCTTTGCTTGATTACCAGCGTTGTGATGGCAGTCACACTAGTGGGGGCTGGGTAATCTATAAGCACATCCTTATACAAGTCCCTAGTCGCAGGACTATCGAGACAGGGCATCGATACTCCGGAGTAGACTAGCGTATGCGCTTCTCATCCCAGTGTGGGAGATGGTCTGTCCCACAGCCATCAGTACGTCGTACTGGAGATAGTATACGGGTGCTCGTTAGGTTACGAGTACACTGGACAGGACTCGTCGGGAACTGACCAGTTGGTATTATACCTATCGTCAGTTATCAGTTCCCAGGTGACATGAGTACAGCTTAGTCCGCTGACTTGACACTGCCACTTCGCCTCGAGTGTGTTCCCACTGCACTTTGATCACTACCCTACCACGGCTCAAAGGAGTCGTGCAAACAGGTAGTAGTTGGGTGCAGTCCCGAAGCACTTGGAGGCAGTGACGGTTAGACAGGATTCGTCACTCCCGGTATTGGGGGTTGACATCGCGCTGTGTCTAGGAGAGCCATTACACGAGTAGTCCCTGGCCAGGGCAAGCGAGATATACTGGTAGGCTTCCAGTGTTATCTCAGGGTGTTTTGGGCTTCACTCCGACACGACTTGTACCGCTATTAGGGGACTGACGTTTACCGCCCCCTAGGCCCGCCATGCGATGTATCAGACGAACAGACCGGACTGTACGGAGAATGTCACATTCAGACTCAGTAGGAGTTCAGATGGGTATTACCTCGTCAGTCTTCTTATCGGCATCTACCTGGGGACCGTTACGCACAGCTAGTGCCGCTTGCGGTCTGTGGTTAAACCCACTGCCAGCGTAGTGTCGAGTCTTTAGAGTCCCACACAGAGGGTATTCGCCTCTGGGCAAAACAGGGTAGAGGTCGCATGGTTTTGCGACAGGGTTCGTTCTCATCCGCGCACTTATGCACGTTTGGAGTCCGGACGGATATTACTGGCTGGCTCTGGTTTGAGTCAGATACTGGTATATGTTTTGGGGTTGCTTTTATCTCTCAGTATTCTTGTTCCTCGGAACGAGAATGCAGGTGTGTATGCACAGTTGTTTTAGGCGGAGGAAGAGGTTTTTCATTAGGGTTTCGGAACGGGTGCGTATGCACAGTTGACAGTCGTCTTTTTCCAAACCCTAATGGATTTATGAAATATCAATTAATAATAGTAATTAAATGAAATTATGTCATGGTTGGTTTTGTTGACTTGTTGACCATGGTTGACTTGTTGACCATGGTTGAATGTTTGACCATCATCATTACTTTACAAGGATGCTCCTTGATTCTAGCTTACATTCATTTAATGAAGTTATGATAGTGGTCATTCCAAAACAACCATCAACTATTCTCATTTGAATTATTATTATTATTTAGATAATTCTTTTTCTTTTTGATATGGTTGCAAAAGGAAAAAGAGAGCTCATTCTATCATATTCATTCTCTCTCCTCACTTCATCTTCTTCTTCCTCAAGCTCAAGGAGAATCCTTCTCATGTGTTGAGAATCCCTCTCCTTGAAAAGAAAACACCCCTTAGACACTCTCTACTCACTCTAGGATCAAAGGTTTAGCAAGCCGAAGATTCTAGTTCTCTCAAAGTTCGAGAAAGAGCCCGAAGGTTGAACCCTCAGGTGGATCCATCTTTGACGGAAGAAGGCGACGAGGAAAGAACCATCAACCTCTACAAAGTTTGAAGAAGAAGGAGTTCAAGTTTAGGTATAACCATCTTTCCGAGTAGCTAACTCTCTTTAGCTTGTTTGCTAGTTTTAGTTTAGGAAAAGATCCCGACCTTGTTTAGTCCATGTTGCCCCACGCGCCAAAAATTTGATTTTTATACCGTTTCCGCCTCCCCGTAAGAACCGGGGGTCGCAACGTGGACTTACAGTGGTATCAGAGCCTAACTAAACTTAAACTAGCTTGGTAGCGAAGTGTATGGAAGTTCGAAACGGAAAAATCACAAAAGCCGGAAATCAAAAACCCTAAGTTTCTGTTGAATTTTTTTGTTCTCTAAAAGTAAAACTTTTTACTCCTAAAATCGGCTCAGGGTTTTGTGAGAACACCCAAGAAAAACGATCCCATGAATCCTTCAAACCGCCGCGGATCCGCGGCCTCAGCTATTCTCTTCGCCGCGGATCCGCCGCCGTTTGGGCTCTTCATGTGATCGTGTTTTGTGCAGTGTTCTTCTGGTAGGGTTTTGGGATTTTTCAAATATGTTATATGTGCCCAGATTTTCCAGAAAAGAAATTTACTTTTGGGGTCCTATAAATCCGTATTTTTTTCGAACTTCGCTACACTTTGGCTATATTGGTTATATCTGTGATGTTTGTATGTATTGAACGTCGGCTAATCGCTATAAGTCAATTAGTCGGGGTTATACATCTCTGTGATCTGTGTTTGATATTGGAATGTGTATATGAATGTGTTGGACTGTCGCGGGTGAATAGCCGGGGTGGATGTGAGATGAGCTTTTGTTTTTCTTTCATTCATTTATAATATGTAAATTGATGTAATAATATTATTTGTATGGCCGCACAACCGGGTCGGGGTTGTAGCCGTCATTGTATAATTCTTTTTACTGTTTTTGCTCCTAGGATAGACCCATGGAGGGGTGCACAAACTACCGGGTACTTGGCGGGTAGTTTGCCGCACCCGTAGGGGTCTTGGGTGGGGTTTTGGCTATTCACCGCGACCGTGTAATCCGCTTTTCGTTGCAGGCTCGAACGGATTGCGGATTCCTAGTATATCCAATGTATTCATCTGTGATCTGTAATGTCTTATCATTGCTTTATATTTAGGCGTTGCTTATGTTTTACAGCCGCGCTAGCCCAGCCCCCGCTCTGTCGTTAGTTAAGTAACCTAACGGGTGATGACGGGACCCCGTGGCGAATGCGAATGGCATAAGCGTACGTCATATTTTGGTTGTTTTCTGCAATGGTAGGATTAATTGATGGGACGCATTAAAAGAACTAATGCAAGAATATCACGCATTAAAAGAACTAATGCAAGATAATAAACCAAGTTAAAGTCGTTGGAACACTTTCGAAAAACCACTCGGTTCTTTTCAAAACTAACTTTTAAATGCGGAGCTTGAGCCACTCCTTCTAAAAGCTATCTCGTTCCATCGATTATATCAAGTTCACTATGTTCACGGTTTTACCAAAACCATTCGTAGCCCTCCGTCGTTTCGCATGAATAGACAATAGTATTCAAGCTATGTATGTTGGCCAAAGTCAAGGCATAGTGATTGGTAGCTATTGGGTGTTCATGTGTAGCATAGATAGATGCGTTGGTTTGGGACAGTCGTGCCGCCATTTTGGCCAAAGTCAAGGGTAGGTACGGGTGGATCCAAATTAACCTGGATAGTGACGGGAAGAACTTGACATGTGACTTATGATATTTTGGCCAAAGTCAAGGTCATAAGAGCATGGGGCAAAAATCCACATCGGGAGTTTCATAAGTACTGAAACTTGCTAGATTTGCATACCATTTGGAGTGTGATGATTCTGGTAGGATTCCTTCAGTTTCGTCACGCGATGATATTTGGATCCCGATCCTACTGTGAGTATATGCTACTCCTCGGGAAATTTCTCACTAAACGATCAATGCTATAAACCTAGTAGGTGCCTAGAAAGGTGTTAGCGGGGCTACACCCCCAGGGAAAAGAGGTTCTTAAATTAAGGAACTTCGCGAAAGCGTTGGAAAACCTCCCTCGAAGTACCGACACTGGCCTGGCTGAACGGTTAAGCAAGTATTGTGCGGTGGGATTGATCCCGGCTAATTCTTCCTTTGTGGTTTGAGGAGGGATTCGAGAGACAGTGGGAGCCATCCTGTTTAGACAAATTAAAAACCATTCTAAACTTGCAAGAGCATCGTGCTGAGTGTTCCTTCTCTCTCCTCCTGCAGCGACCAAATCGAAATGACCGGACTTAAGTTACTTCTAGATAAAAACATACTGACAGGGCCAAACTACAATGATTGGCTCAGGAATGTCAAAATGGCAATCACTTACGACAAGCTGGGGTATCTTCTTACCACCAAAGCTCCCCCCGTCCCAGGTCCCACCTCCAGCGTCGCGGATAAGGAAATCCGTAAGACTTGGGAGATTGATTGCGCGAAGGCCAGGTGCCTCGTACTTGCCTCTATGGACATGGAACATCAGAGGAGGCACGAGAATATGGACTTGGAATCCATATTTCTTCATACAAAAGAACTGTATGGAGAGCAGTCTCGTATCGCAAGATACGAAGTGTCGAAGAAGTTATTTTCGGCAAAGTTGGCCGTCGGATCATCGGTAGCGGACCACGTGCTTAAGATTATTGGCTACATTGAGGAGCTCGCAGAACTTGGGACCATGTTGGAGAGTGAGCTCTATACGGACTTAGTTCTCCAGTCCCTTCCTTCTACTTACGCCCAGTTCATACTGAATTTCAACTTGCAAGAAAAGGAAGTTGAACTTTCAGAACTCCTCAACATGCTGAGGAGTGCAGAGGGCACCCTACAGAAAGGTAGGGAAACATCCACTTTGTTTGTAGGAGGATCTTCTTCTTCTAGGTCCAAGGCGAAAGCCAAGGGAAAGAAGAGGAAAGCCCCCGCCAAACCAAGGGGCGGTGTTAGTAAAGTGGATACGAAGGGAAAAGCAAAGGCAACAAAGATAGCGGGGAAGCTTATGGGTAAAGAGGAATGCTTCTATTGTCACCAGAGTGGACACTGGAAGAAAGATTGCAGGGCTTGGAAAGCCAGGACACAGGAATTGAAGCAGGTTGCGGCTTCAGCTTCAGGTGTGTATGTTATTGAAAACTGTCTTTCTATAAACTCTACTTCCTGGGTATTGGATACCGGATCAGGATCTCATATCTGTAATTCTTTGCAGGCGTTGAGAAACCGTAGGGTTTTGAAGGCAGGTGACATGACCCTCAGAGTTGCGAACGGAGCTAGCATGGATGCTAAAGCCGTGGGGGACTATCACCTGGGAATGTCAGATGGGCATGTTTTGGTTTTGTGTAATTGCTTTTTTGTACCCAACGCAACTTGTAATATCATTTCTGTATCTTTGGTTTCTAAAGAAGGTTATGAATTTGCGTTTGTAAGTAATGTTGTAAACATTCACCTTAATCAAGTTCTGATTGGGTCAGGTACACAGAGCAATGGTATATACGTATTAAACCAACCACAGATTTTCAATGTCCAGAATACACACAAAAGAAAGTCTCCAGATATCAATCAGACTTTCTTATGGCATTGTAGACTGGGTCACATCAATGAGAGAAGGTTGACTAAGTTACATACAGAAGAATATTTGGATCCGTTCGAATATCAATCATATGCCACTTGTCAATCCTGTCTCAAAGGAAAGATGACAAAGACTCCGTTCACTGGACACGGAGTAAGAGCGAGCGAGCTCTTGGGACTCGTACACAGCGACGTGTGCGGTCCAATGTCTACACATGCGCGAAGCGGTTATTCTTACTTCATTACTTTTACGGATGATTTTTCAAGGTACGGTTATGTCTTCTTAATGAAACATAAGTCCGAAGCTTTTGAAAAATTCCAGGAATATAAGAATGAAGTAGAAAAACAAACCGGCAAAAGTATCAAGATTCTAGGATCGGATCGAGGTGGAGAATACTTAAGTGCCGAGTTCCTGAATTATTTAAAAGAGAACGGGATTCTCTCTCAGCTTACTCCTCCATACACTCCGCAACACAACGGTGTATCGGAGAGACGGAACCGAACCCTATTGGATATGGTACAGTCCATGATGAGTAACGCTGAGTTACCGCGATCTTTCTGGGGGTATGCGCTAGAATCAACTGCGTACCTTTTGAACCGAGTTCCTACTAAGACTGTGCCTACTACACCATATGAGATGTGGTGTGGGAAGAGGCCCCATCTCAGTCACATTAAGACTTGGGGAAGTCCAGCTTTTGTTAAAAAGCAGCATGCGGACAAGCTCGAGGCACGCTCAGTACTGTGTAAGTTTGTGGGATATCCAAAGAATTCTAAGGGATATCTCTTCTACTACGAAGAGGAACAAAAAGTTCTTGTTTCTCGTCATGCCCACTTTCTAGAACACCAGTTCTTAGAAAAAGAATTAAGTGGGAGCGCAGTAGAACTGGAAGAAATTCCAGAACCACAGACTATTACTGAAAGCTTAGTGGAACCAGAGGGTTCAAATGAACAGGACATTCTTACACCGCTCCGCAGGAGTAGTAGGCGGTCTCATCCGCCCGAGAGATACTACGGTTTTCTCATAGACGGGGATAGAGAGGATTGCATCATAGATTATGATGAGCCTACTAGCTTCCAGCAGGCCGTTCAGAGCGTTGACTCGGTAAAATGGCTGGATGCAATGCGGACCGAAATGGAGTCCATGTACACCAACAAAGTATGGACGTTGGACATTGCTCCAGACGGGTAAAACCCGTAGGATGCAAGTGGATCTTCAAAAGGAAGATTGGTGTAGATGGACAGGTTGAGACCTATAAAGCTAGACTTGTAGCAAAGGGTTTCCGTCAAAGACCTAGCTTGGACTATGACGAAACTTTTTCTCCAGTGGCTATGCTGAAATCCATTCGGATCCTTCTTGCCATTGCTGCCTTCCACGATTATGAGATTTGGCAGATGGACGTAAAAACCGCTTTTCTAAATGGAAATTTAGAGGAGTGTGTCTATATGGATCAGCCAGAGGGTTTTATTCAGAGTGGGAGCAGCGGAAAGGTGTGCAAGTTGCTTAAGTCCATCTATGGACTAAAGCAGGCATCGCGGAGTTGGAACATCTGTTTTGATGAGACGGTCAAGGAATTTGGCTTTATCAAAAATCCAGATGAACCATGCATCTATAGTAGATTTGTAGCGAGAACTGTAGTATTCCTCGTTTTATACGTGGATGACATTCTCTTAATAGGAAATGACATTCCTATGCTACAATCTGTCAAGGGTTTCTTGTCACACAGGTTCTCCATGAAAGACCTGGGTGATGCCTCTTACATCCTGGGGATCCGGATCCATCGTGATAGATCCAAGAGGATATTAGGACTTTCACAGTCCAGGTACATCGACACTATACTGAAGAGATTCAGTATGGAAGATTCCAAGCGCGGTAACCTACCGGCTTGTCACGGGATCACCCTCTCTAAAGAGATGTCTCCCAAGACTGATTTGGAGAGGGATCGCATGTCTATTATACCCTACGCTTCTGCGGTAGGCTCTATAATGTATGCGATGTTGTGTACCAGACCGGATGTAGCTTATGCACTGAGTGTAGTAAGCCGGTATCAGTCAAACCCTGGGGAGAAACACTGGATAGCGGTAAAGAACATTCTCAAGTACCTGAGAAGGACTAAGGAGATGTTCTTGGTGTGTGGCGGAAAAGACCTCCAGATCGAGGCCTTTGCTGACTCCAGCTTCCAGAGTGACAAGGATGATTCCAAGTCCATGTCGGGTTTTGTCTTTACCCTCAATGGAGGGGCGGTGTGTTGGAAGAGTTCCAAACAGGAAACCGTTGCAGGCTCGACGATGGAAGCGGAATACATCGCTGCATCTGATGCCGCAAAAGAAGCTGTCTGGATGAGGAAGTTCTTGAAAGAACTTCAGGTGGTTCCGTCCATTGTTGACCCAATACCTCTGTATTGCGACAACAACGGGGCTATAGTTTTAGCGAAGGAACCCAGGTCCCATCAGAGATCCAGGCACATCTTGAGGCAGTATCACCTGATCAGGGAGATCGTGGATCGGAAGGAGATCGAGGTTCGGAGGGTTGCTTCAGAAGAAAACACTGCAGATCCATTCACCAAGGCCCTACCCCAGACTCAGTTCGAGCGGCTGATCGAGATGATAGGTCTTCGATACGCCAGTACATGGCCTTAGTGCAAGTGGAAGATTGTTAGTGTATATGCCCTAGAGGCCATTACTGTATCATACTAGTTTGTATATTACTTAATGAAAGCTTGGGATATTCACCTTGTATAAACAATCTTGCTCAATATAGTAGTATGCTACTTGGTTTGTTTCTACTTCAATGTGTACATGTGTTTATTTTGCGATATCACCTCTACGCATTAGTAGAGCCCTTAGGATCTTTGCTTGATTACCAGCATTGTGATGGAAGTCACACTAGTGGGGGCTGGGTAATCTATAAGCACATCCTTATACAGGTCCCTAGTCGCAGGACTATCGAGACAGGGCATCGATACTCCGGAGTAGACTAGCGTATGCGCTTCTCATCCCAGTGTGGGAGATGGTCTGTCCCACAACCATCAGTACGTCGTACTGGAGATAGTATACGGGTGCTCGTTAGGTTACGAGTACACTGGACAGGACTTGTCGGGAACTGACCAGTTGGTATTATACCTATCGTCAGTTATCAGTTCCCAGGTGACATGAGTACAGCTTAGTCCGCTGACTTGACACTGCCACTTCGCCTCGAGTGTGTTCCCACTGCACTTTGATCACTACCCTACCACGGCTCAAAGGAGTCGTGCAAACAGGTAGTAGTTGGGTGCAGTCCCGAAGCACTTGGAGGCAGTGACGGTTAGACAGGATTCGTCACTCCCGGTATTGGGGGTTGACATCGCGCTGTGTCTAGGAGAGCCATTACACGAGTAGTCCCTGGCCAGGGCAAGCGAGATATACTGGTAGGCTTCCAGTGTTATCTCAGGGTGTTTTGGGCTTCACTCCGACACGACTTGTACCGCTATTAGGGGACTGGCGTTTACCGCCCCCTAGGCCCGCCATGCGATGTATCAGACGAACAGACCGGACTGTACGGAGAATGTCACATTCAGACTCAGTAGGAGTTCAGATGGGTATTACCTCGTCAGTCTTCTTATCGGCATCTACCTGGGGACCGTTACGCACAGCTAGTGCCGCTTGCGGTCTGTGGTTAAACCCACTGCCAGCGTAGTGTCGAGTCTTTAGAGTCCCACACAGAGGGTATTCGCCTCTGGGCAAAACAGGGTAGAGGTCGCATGGTTTTGCGACAGGGTTCGTTCTCATCCGCGCACTTATGCACGTTTGGAGTCCGGACGGATATTACTGGCTGGCTCTGGTTTGAGTCAGATACTGGTATATGTTTTGGGGTTGCTTTTATCTCTCAGTATTCTTGTTTCTCGGAACGAGAATGCAGGTGTGTATGCACAGTTGTTTTAGGCGGAGGAAGAGGTTTTTCATTAGGGTTTCGGAACGGGTGCGTATGCACAGTTGACAGTCGTCTTTTTCCAAACCCTAATGGATTTATGAAATATCAATTAATAATAGTAATTAAATGAAATTATGTCATGGTTGGTTTTGTTGACTTGTTGACCATGGTTGACTTGTTGACCATGGTTGAATGTTTGACCATCATCATTACTTTGCAAGGATGCTCCTTGATTCTAGCTTACATTCATTTAATGAAGTTATGATAGTGGTCATTCCAAAACAACCATCAACTATTCTCATTTGAATTATTATTATTATTTAGATAATTCTTTTTCTTTTTGATATGGTTGCAAAAGGAAAAAGAGAGCTCATTCTATCATATTCATTCTCTCTCCTCACTTCATCTTCTTCTTCCTCAAGCTCAAGGAGAATCCTTCTCATGTGTTGAGAATCCCTCTCCTTGAAAAGAAAACACCCCTTAGACACTCTCTACTCACTCTAGGATCAAAGGTTTAGCAAGCCGAAGATTCTAGTTCTCTCAAAGTTCGAGAAAGAGCCCGAAGGTTGAACCCTCAGGTGGATCCATCTTTGACGGAAGAAGGCGACGAGGAAAGAACCATCAACCTCTACAAAGTTTGAAGAAGAAGGAGTTCAAGTTTAGGTATAACCATCTTTTCGAGTAGCTAACTCTCTTTAGCTTGTTTGCTAGTTTTAGTTTAGGAAAAGATCCCGACCTTGTTTAGTCCATGTTGCCCCACGCGCCAAAAATTTGATTTTTATACCGTTTCCGCCTCCCCGTAAGAACCAGGGGTCGCAACGTGGACTTACACACATGAGGGGGAAGCTCCCACTTTGGGAGCCCCTTTCTCCCCATCACGTGAGGGGGAGGCTCCTACAAAGTGGGAGCCCCTTACTCCCTCTCACGTGAGGGGATGAAAGGTCCCACTCAGTGGGACCTTCCGCTTTAAAAAAATTTGAGAGTTTAACTCTATATAAAAACTTTTGGGAGTTTAACTCCAAATAAAATTGTTTTGGAAGTTTAACGTCATATAATTTTTTTGGGAGTTTAACTCCAAATAAAATCGTTTTGGAAATTTAACCCCATATAAATTTTTTGGGAGTTTAACTCCAAATAAAATCATTTTGGGAGTTTAACTCCACAATAAAAATTCTTTTGCGAGTTCAATTCTTTTTAAGATCGGAGTTTAACTCCACAATAAAAATTCTTTTAGGAGTTTAACTCCAAATAAAATCTTTTGGAGTTTAACTCCGTAATAAAAATTCTTTTGGGAGTTTAATTCCATTTAAAAATTTTTGGAGTTTAACTCCGTAATACAAATTCTCTTGGGAGTTCAACTCCATTTAAAATCTTTTGGAGTTTAACTCCACAATAAGTTCTTTTTCGGAGTTTAACTCCAAACAATATTTTTTTTGGAATTTAACTCCATATCTGAGGGTTTAGCCCTCTTTCCGGTCCGCGCTCGTGCTCCGCGGGCACGTTCCATGCACGTGCCCCGCGGGCACCCTCCGCTTCCTCACGTGAAGGGGGAAACTCCCATTAAGTGGGAGTTACCCATTCCACTTCACATGAGGGGGAGGGTCCCACTTAGTGGGAGCCCTTCCTCCCTCCCACAGGCTTTCCCCCCTTTTTCTTATAAAATAAATAAATAAATAAAATAAAAAATATATAAATAATAAATAAAATAAAACATTTTAAAAAAAAACGTGTTTCTTTGAATAAAAAAATCTCTTGTCACAAATATGATAAATAAAAAAATGAAATAAACATGCCCTTTGTTCTCCGCCGAAAACGGAGACGAGACCGCGTAGGTCCGTCTTGCCTGAATTTGGGGGCAGATGCTAATTGGTGCTATCCGTCCACCTCTGAAGATGCCAAGTTGATTTATGGCACCGTATATCGAAGATTTAAATGGATGCGGCCGATATAGCAGACTTCGTCAGATTCCTCCTCGTTGAGGGTTTTTTGATTGTGGGGACGCTCTTTCCTGCAGGCGCAAGTCCCTGCAGTTAATTACGCTACCACATCGCGGTAACCACTTTCTTCTTCTCCAGATGGTCACTTCGTGTCGTGTGTATTTGTTTTGTTTTTGGTTGCCCGTGGATTGTATAGGAGACTAATTTATGTTGTCGCCCATAGGGCGTGGATTAGTCCAAATCCGTATCTTCTTAGATTTGGGTTTGGGGTTGGGTTTAAGAATACGTTAGTCTCATTTGAGACTAAGATCAACTTAAACGTTTGTTAAGGATACGTTAGTCTAATTTTAGACTAAGGTCAACTTAACAGTTTGTTAATGACACGTTAGTCTAATTTTAGACTAAGGTCAACTTAACAGTTTGTTAAGGACACGTTAGTCTAATTTTAGACTAAGATCTACTTAACAGGACCATTTAGATCCAACAAAAGAGTATTTGGGCTCTATTGTTTTAGTTTAGGGACTTTGCGGTCAAAGGTTAAGGACATCATAGTTCATTGGTTTAAGGACCCCACAGTCCAAGGTTAAGGATATCATAGTCCATGGGTTTAAGGACCCCACAGTCCATGGGTTTAAGGACCCCATAATCCAAGGTTAAGGACATCATAGTCCATGTAAAATCTGATTGTCGGGACCCGTCACCTCTCTGAAGACGTTGAAAGATTACAACACCATATATCAGAGGAGCGAAGAGATGTACCCTTGAACCAATATTGGTTAGAAAATCTGTAATTGGATTGATTTAAGGATCGTTAATCTCGTTTGAGACTAAGATCAACTTAAACGTTTGTTAAGGATACGTTAGTCTAATTTTAGACTAAGATCTACTTAACAAGATCATTTAGATCCAACAAAAGAGCATTTGGGCTCTATTGCGGTCCAAGTTCAGATGCAAGCATGGGTTTGGAAATACACCAAATAGTTATTGGTCATTGGGACCCACCACCTTTCTGAAGACGTTGAAGAATTACAACGACATATATCAGAGGTGTGAAGAGATGTACCCTCGAACCAAAGTTAATTGAAAAGGCTCTGGGAATTATTTTGAATGTCATATGAGATGACCAATTTTGGAAGACAAAAGTGTGTTTGAGGTTCAGTCAAAAGGGGAATCTTGCTTCTGGAAGACTTAGCCAATTTAAGCTTAGACTGGTTTGAAAATAGTGTTAAACACTAGCACATATTGGTGATCATGTGTTCCCACGTGATGCATTTAAAAATAGTGTTAAACATTAAAAAAAATGAAGTGCTTAAAATAGTGTTAAAACACTCAAAATAGTGTTAAACACTAAAAATGAGGTGGTCACGTGGGGTCACGTAAGGCACCATAGAATTGGGCCAGACTTCCTTTATTCTATCCTCAGAATACACAAGTAAGTGTTAAACACTTAGTCTTTGTAATCATCACGTGTGGACATGTGATAGTGCCCATGTATTGGGTATTAATTCCTCTGTTTTCCTTCATTTTCCCTTTTAAAAAGGTGTTAGTCAGGGGTCACGTGGGGACACGTGAGGCGCCCTAAATTAGTACTACCTTTGGATTTTTTCCCTTTTGTTTTGAGGGTCACGTGTGAGCACGTGAGGCATTGCCTCCAAGTTTTTTCTTTCTCATCTTGAGGAGTCTATTTAAGGGTCACATGGGGGCACGTGACCATGTCTCATTCGTTCTTTTCTGATCATTGAAGGGAGGGTTACGTGTTGCCACGTGATCAGGTTTACGTGCATGGAGAGGTTAAGTCCTTTGTTTGAGAATTAAATTCTTATATAGCGTTAATTTTATTTAGAGGAATTAAATTTCTATGTAGGAAGAATTAAATTCTTTAAACTCAACTCTCCCTCTAAGTTTTGGATCTGCATGGCAGAATCCCCCCGATGAGAATTAAATTCTCAATTTGTGGGGAGATCTGCTTCTGCAGATCTTCAACCATGAAGAAGAACTAAATTCTTGTTTTAAGGGTTAAACCCTGTTTCTATTGGAGGAATTAAATTCCTAAGTATTTGTAGGAATTAAATTCCCTAAACTCAATTCTCCCTCTAAGTTTTGGATCTGCATGAAAGAATCTCCCCGATGAGAATTAAATTCTCAACTTGTGGGGAAATCTGCTTCTGCATATTTTCAACCAAAGAAAGAACTAAGTTCTTATTTAGAAAAGTTAAATTCTTAGTTTGAGAATTAAATTCTCTTTTTCTTTTGCGGGAGCTTATAGGATGATCTCTTTCCCTTTCTCACCTAGGGTTTCTTTCTCTTCTGAAGAAATTCTCTTTCTCTCTGGAGAATTAAATTCTCTTTTCTTTTATACTTTCTCTCTGTTGTTGTATATCTTCCTTTTTTTTCCTTCTCTTCTTGGCTCCTATTTATAGGAGAAAGAAAAGAATCAGTTTATTTAGTCAATCTTTCATTGAAAGATTTTAATTGATTTTGTAACCAACATGATCTTTTAGACCACTCAGTGAATTTTATTCACCATTGGATTTTTAATCCAAAAGATCTTTTATCTATTATTCCTGGCAAATTTCAGAAAAATCTTTCCTTGGATAGAATCTTTCTATAAATTGGTGATATTTAATCAACATTGGATTTTTAATCCAATGGTGCTCCACTTTATAGAGCACAATCTTTTTGTTTGGAAAGATCTAGGGAAATATTTTTCCAACTAGGGTTTTTGATTTCCCTTAATTAGAATTTAATTCTATTAGTTCAGAAGGTTTAAGAGCCTATCACGTGTTAGCACGTGTCACGCCCCGCTTCCCAAAGTACGCTAAGGTGGGCACGTGACATAGCCAACCATGCTACCTGTGGATAAGAAAAATCCTTCCACAGTCACATTACGGTTGTGGAGATATCAAGAACAGGAAAGTAAACTAACTATCTAGTACATGTCCATAAGCCATATTAAAAGAGTCAAGAGATAACAATATGCGGAAGCCAAAAGATACAATAAATGAAACACCTGGAGTGAAAATACATACCGACAGGAACCTCACCGCTCGTCTAACAGCGGCAAAACTCCTAATCAGTCTGCAACAGGGTAGAAGAATCTGGGCCATGCAAAACCCAGACGTCAGCGCGTCATGTCAACAAGTAATAAAATATAAACAGGGTAACAGGCAATGCAATATAAACATGAATAAAGCAAGAGTAACAATATTATAAATCAGGCAGTGCAAGGTAGTGTGCAGTGAGTAAACTAAACTGTTCTACTGGGTTTCCTACTCTCAAGTCTTTGAAACCAAATTGATGAATCATCGATGTAACTCAATAGTATCCCGTACATACCCGGGACCACGGCCACAATATTCTCGGCTGCAGCCGAGACATGCCGCTAGGCACAAAATAGGAATGTGTACACTCAATAGTATCCCGTACATACCCGGGACCACGGCCACAATATTCTCGGCCGAAACCGAGACATGCCGCTAGGCACAAAACAAGAATGTGTACACCCAGAACAGGTAGTGAACTGTCGAGTTACAAGTCAGGTTTCACCTTTGATTTCCCCATACCCCCAATTTATATGTGTATGTCAAGTCAGGTATTCCGAAATCAAGAAACTAATGCCAACACAGGATCAGGTAAACAGGTTTGTCTGGATAGACAACAGGAATGGTCCACGAGAACTACATGTCAGGTTTGTTGGCATTAGACACAAGATCAGGTAATGGGTCAGGTCATGGTACATCAGGTCAAGTCAAGCAGTGTACGGTACCATATCGGGTCAATCAATATGCATGTAGCAAGTCAGGTCAAGAAATAAGCGATATCATATGTGTACTCACAATCAGTTACATAATCAAGCATGGTTATCAACAACATGATATAAGTAATGAATTAAGCAATAGGCAGATTCATTCGATTTGCAATACAGTTATCAATTGTGTCACAGAGATGATTTCAACATTATAAGAATGAAGTAAGACAATTATAGCCGTTTAATCATGTTACCAAGTTAAGATTTCGTGGATGCAATGATATCTACATATATAGGTTCCAAGTTTGAAAGATAAAATGTTATATAACAATATTGAACATGAAAAAGAGAAATGATCGTACCAAAGTTAAATTTATCAGTTTAGGATGTCATTAATTTGTATGTAAATATTGTTTAGCCTGTAGCAAGGGGTACTTGCCTCGATGGGTCGCGGATCGGAAAAACGGAACGATAAACGTCGGCGGGGAAACTCGCGGCGGGCGCACGGCTCACGGAATGAACCCAAACAACGAACAATGGAACCACACGGGTTGGGGTACCTCGCTGGAACGTCGGGTCACGTCGTTGGCATCGTCGGATTCCGGCCGATGAAAGAACAGTGAACGGTCAAGACAAACTTTGCAACAAGAAAAGAAAGGAAAATAAAGAAGAAGAGAAGGCTTACAAGGTTCTGCTCTATGGTTACAGAGAGGAGACGTGAGGGTGACGGCGAGGTCGACGGAGCTCCGGCGGTGGCCAACGACGGCAGCGACGAGATCCTTATCGCTGATCATTTCCATGTGAATGCCAAAGGAGCCATACGATCCAAAGTAGTTGTCGTTCACATTCTTAATTTCTCTAGCAGCAACATTTGCAAAAGAAACCTTCAACTGTTTATCATTCACCATCTGACGATTCTCCCTAGGATTTTCCGTTACAACAGTG
The DNA here is from genome assembly GCA_030015575.1 of Agapanthus africanus. Lineage (NCBI taxonomy): Eukaryota > Viridiplantae > Streptophyta > Magnoliopsida > Asparagales > Amaryllidaceae > Agapanthus > Agapanthus africanus. The sequence goes on along the minus strand of JASDDO010000014.1, from coordinate 157,287,247 downwards.
CCATTACCCATGTTGTCAACAGAACCCTCTCCCATCTCAATCTTATGAAAATCTTCATTTTCACAATTACCATGACCGTTCATGATTTCCCTAATAACTTCCTCTTGGCTAATCGCCTCAGTATCGTCTTTCTCATCTTCATCATTGCCGACAAAACTATGCAACAAAGCATCATCAACCATAAATGGTTTTAAATACTTATCATCATCCCAAATCAACCCCCCATCCTTCTCATAACTAGCAGCTGCATGTATGTGATTTAAAAGATTTTTTTTTAACGTAAAATTAATGCCACAGCTCCAACATTTGCACTCAGCAACCTGAGATCTGACATGATTGATGAGCTTCATCAAGCCATAGAAATCCAATCCTAAATCCTTAACGATTTTATGAAAATCGAAGGAATGCTCGGATCTACAGTGATCAAAAAGAGATTTTGTGGAATCAAAGATTGTAGCACAGAACAAACATACATAATCAAAAGGCGATTCATCCTCATCTGATCCCCAATCGTCCCAAGATTCGATCTTTGGCTCTTCTTCGTCTTCTTCTTCTTGGGTGTCAGCTAACAGCTCGGTGTCGAGGAGATTTAAGGCCATGGCGATTGAGCTTGGCTGCTGCTAAAACCCTAACGCAAACCTTGAAGATGATGAGATTTATATATAGAGGAGAGAGAGAGAAAAATAGAGAGAGAGAGATAGAGAAAGAGAGAGACGGGGAGAGCGAGAGAGAGAAGCGTAGGAAATTTTAGTGGGGCCCAGGGATTTAAAAAGAATTGATTGGCTGAAGGAACTGTAGGAGGTTAAGAAGATTAATAAAAGATTTAGAAAATTTATACGGTTAAAATATATTAAAATTTGGGATTTTGGCGCAAAGTAAAACATTTCCAAATCGCGCCCGGGTCGGGTCCAAAAATTCGAAATTGAAATAATAGAATTTTAGGCGGGATCCAAAATTTAAAATGAAGTTTTTTATGATCAAAAAGCATACCCCCAAAACGGACACACGTACGTGCACGTAGCCGTCCAAACTCGCCCGTTTCACTGAACGGGACGAGAACACGATGCACGGACGCTACAACAGGGTTAGGGGTGTCAAGCAGGCCAAGATGAATATTTTTAATTTTATTTTAGATGCCAAAATTTGTTATATGCAGGAATAAATTTGCCGGGTAAAATTTACAGTAAAATAACAATCAAGCACGATAAGTGAAATGAGTAGCACACTACGCTCAAACGGTAATAGAAATTAGTAGCATTGGGCTCGGGTGTTACAGCACGTGACCCCGCTGATTGACCAATTAATTAGAATTTAATTCTATTGGTTTAGAGGGCTCAAGAACCCATCACGTGTTGGCACGCGACCCCACTGATTAATTATTTAATTAGAATTTAATTCTATTATTTCAGAGGATTTAAGAGCCTATCACGTGTTGGCACGTGACCCCACTGATTAATTATTTTCAATTATTTATTTTATTCAGTGCCTACAGGTTTTGCCTGTAAATGGTCACGTGTCTACACGTGATGCCCGGTCACGTGTGGGCACGTGATGCCTCATAACTTTTGATCCCGGATGAATTATGAGGCCCATAATATATCAAATCGAAGGATATTTCGAGACACTTTCGATACCATCAGAATTTAGCTATTTCACATTCGGGAGTTTGGCAAAATATAGCCCGGAAAATACCGGTTCACATTTTCTTAAACGTATCGCTGCCATTTGATACCTTGGGCTCTTTTGCTCAGAAATTTTTTTGGCGGGAACACCCTTCTGCATTGCTTTCAAACACCGACACTTCATATTGAGTTCGCATAACTAGTTTAACCCATCAATCGGAGGTTACTTCGCTCTAAGAGCGAGGGGTAATTAACGACAATTTATGTTGGAATTCCTTAGCACCACACAAGGGTTTGTCTTGCATCTAATATGCTACAATTAATATTTTAGGGTGCTAAGTAATTTTTAACCTAGGATCAAACTAGAAGTTTAGGGTAACGAAAAAAGTATCACATACAATAACAAGTGTCTAACACCAAGTGTAGAAGAATACAACCTTTGTAGATCTCTTTGCTAGACTCCTTGAAACAACTTGAATTTGAGAAGGTTCGCTTGGATCCCTCGTTGTCCAGGACGATCCACCCGGAGTTCTCTTGTCCAAGCTCCAAGCTCCACTTTATCAAGGATGAAGATGAAGCTTACACTCTACACTAGTGGGCTAGACTAAAGTAGAATGGTGATGTGAGTTTTAATCTCGCTCAAAAGCCTTTTCTTTTTAATTCTTTCTCTTTCTTTTTCAAACCCTAGAGAGCTTTTTTAGTAGAGAAAGGAAGAAGAAGATGGGAGCTTAACTTGACTCAAGAGAGAAGATATGAGACATAATGCAAAAATGAGAATAATAATCCTCATGTTAAACCATGGTTACAGAATATCTAGATATTTTGTAACTTGAGGTTAAGCAAAAACCATGGGCTACAAAACCATGGTATTGACTTTAGTCAACAAGAGAAAAGGATTTGACTAGTCAACCATGTTTTTGTTCTCATTTTGCTTAAATCAAATAAACAAAATAAATAAATAAACGTAACCATGCGTGTCTTGTATTGCCACCACCATTGTATCATCAATCATGACACATGTATGCTTGCATGTGTGCATCCATATCAACATATACATACACTCATGCATGCATAAAAAAGAAATAGGCTTTAAGTAAAAAGGCTGATGGTCATCAATATTAAATCAACTATTGATTTAATAAACCGGTCATATCTCATACGGCCTAACCAATAGAAAATGCCAGATTATAATGTGGTATCTCATACACGCATTTAATCAAGCATCCGCGCATATCACCATATGCACTCCATATCGTTTTGCCTGAGCTAGGCAACCCCTTTGTGGGACTCTAAGACTCATCAATACGCCGGCAGCAAGCGATGATCATATCAAACACCCACAAGCCGCAAGCGGTCAGCTAAACGTAACGACCATCCGGGTATTGAGCGAGCAGAAGAAAAACCAGCGAACCTGTCAAAACTCCTATCGAGCCAACAGGTAACACTTACCGTACAGTCCAGTCTCTTCGTCAGATATGCTGCATATCAAGTCTAGGGATGGTAACGTCGACCCCAATAACTCAATAAGTCGTGCCGATGAATGGTCTATAATAGATCGTGAAACTACTGATAACTCTTATCAGTAAATCTCAACAGCCCTGGCCAGGGACTTACTGATATAGCCAATCGTGCACAGCGCAACATCAACCCCCAATACCGGGAGAGACGAAACCCCTCCTATCGCTCATTGCCTCCATGTGTCTCGGGACTGTACCAAAAAGCCACCTGTTTGCATGACTCGGTAGAGCCGTGGTAGGGTGGAAATCAAAGCATAGTGGGAGAACACATGAGACTCTATGACGATCTCGGGTCTACAGACTAACCTGAACCATTGTCACCTGAGAACTGCTATCCGACGATAGATATAATACCATATAGGAGTTCTCGGTGAGTCCGTCCAGTGTTTCCAGTCTTTTCTGACCACCCGTATACGATTTCGATATCAAACATCAATAGATATGGGAACATCCATCGCTAATCACATGAGTCTAGTATCATATACGCTAGCCTACTCTGGAATATCGATACCCCGTCTCGATACACCCACGAATAGGGACATTTCAGGATATGCTATAAACTACACATGTCCCACTAGTATGATCTACATCATAATCATAGTAGTCAAGCTAATATCCTCAGGGCTTTATCAACGCGTAAAAATAAATAAAATCATGATCAAGTGAACATATCAGATAAAGAGTAATCAGATAGCATACTATCATGTCGAGCAAGAATGTCATATGTATACACACACACATACACACACACACACATGTATAAATACATCCACTATCATATAATGGCCTCTAGGGCATACATATATCCAACAATCTCCCACTTACACTAAGGCCAGTTATTAGCGTATCTCATACCCAATATCTCAAAAAGTCGCTCATGCTGCGGCTGAGGGAGGGCCTTGGTGAGTAGATCCGCGGTGTTATTCTTTGTGTCTACTCTCCTAATCTCGATCTCGCGGCGATCAACAATCTCCCGGATCAGATGAAAACGCCTCAGGATGTGTCTGGACCGCTGATGGGACCTGGGCTCCTTGGCTAATGCCATAGCCCCATTATTATCACAATACAAAGGTATTGGATCAATAATGGTTGGAACTACTCCTAGCTCCAAGACGAACTTCCTCATCCAGCCTTGGCCACATCATTTGCAGCAATGTACTCAGCTTCCATCGTAGAGTCTGCAACGGTATCCTGTTTGAAACTCTTCCAACTCACTGCCCCTCCATTGAGGGTAAATACAAACCCAGAGATAGATTTGCTGTCGTCCTCAACACTCTGGAAGCTCGAATCGGTAAAGGCCTCCATTTGGAGATCTCCATTACCATACACCAAGAATAATTCGCAAGTACTTAAGAATGTTCTTCACAGCTGTCCAGTGATTCTCTCCTGGGTTGGACTGATACCTTCTTACTACACCAAGTGCATAAACTACATCAGGGCGTGTATATAACATCGCATACATTATAGATCCTACGGCTGAAGCATAGGGTATAATGCTCATGCGAGCTCTCTCTTCATCGGTCTTTAGGCAAAAGTTCTTGGAGAGAGTGACTCCATGGCAAGCGGGTAAGGTACCCCGCTTGGATTCTTCCATACTAAATCTCTTTAGGATGGTGTTGATGTACCTGGTTTGGGACAATCCCAATAATCTTTTGGATCTATCCCTATAGATCCGAATGCCCAAAATGTACGTGGCATCACCCAGGTCCTTCATGGAGAACCTTTGTGATAAGAAAGATTTGACCGACTGTAACATAGGAATATCATTTCCTATCAGAAGAATGTCATCTACGTATAATACGAGGAATGTGACAGCTCTCCCTACAGCTTTCTTATAAACACAAGGGTCATCTGGGTTTTTGATGAAATCAAACTCTTTGATAACATCATCAGAGCAAATGTTCCAACTCCGTGATGCCTGCTTCAATTCATAAATGGATTTAAGCAATCTACATGCTTTCCCGCTGTCAATGAAGCCCTCTGGCTGATCCATATAAACGCATTCTTCTAAATCACCATTTAGAAATGCATTTTTAACGTCCATCTACCAGATTTCATAGTCGTAGTGAGTAGCAATAGCAAGCAGGATCCGAATGGATTTAAGCATGGCTAAGGGAGAAAAAGTTTCGTCATAGTCTAGACCTGATCTTTGACGAAAACTCTTCGCCACAAGTCTTGCCTTATAGGTCTCCACCTGCCCATCTACACCAATCTTTCTTTTAAAGATCCATTTGCACCCTACAGGTTTTATCCCAGAGGGTACAACGTCCAAAGTCCATACTTTGTTGGTGTACATAGACTCCATTTCAGATCTCATGGCATCCATTCACTTCACAGAGTCTCCACTCGTGATAGCTTGCTGAAAACTGGTAGGATCATCATCCTCCATGATGCAATCTTCTCTATCACCATTAATGAGAAAACCGTAGTATCTCTCCGGTGGGCGAGAAGTCCTACCAGATCTACGGAGTGGCAAAGGTTCATTAGTTTCTGTTGCAACAGCTGGTTCAACCAAGTTGTCATTTGTAACTTGTGTCTCTAGAAGCTCTTCTAGATCTACCACATTGCCATCTGTATCATTTGTAAAAAATTCTTTTTCTAAAAATATGGCATACTGAGAAACAAACACCTTTTGTTCCTCCTTATGGTAGAATAGATATCCATAGGAATTCTTTGGATACCCCACAAAATTACACATGACTGACCGTGTCTCGAGTTTGTCAGGATTTTTTTTTGACATAGGCCGGACAACCCCAAATCTTAACTCGTTTAAGAGATGGTCTCTTCCCATGCCATATCTCATTTGGCGTGGTAGACACGGTTTTGGTTGGAACCCTGTTCAATAGAAATGCTGCATTCTCCAATGCATGCCCCCAAAATGAGATAAGTAACTCAGCGTCACTCATCATGTAACGAACCATATCTAATAGGGTCCGATTCCGACGTTCTGACACACCGTTGTGCTGTGGTGTGTAAGGAGGAGTGAGCTGAGAGAGAATCCCATTCTCTTTTAGAAAGTCTGCAAACTCTGTACTGAGATACTCACCACCTCGATCTGATCGAAGCATCTTGATACTCAATCCAGTTTGTTTTTCTACATCAAGTTTGTACCCAGTGAATTTCTCGAAAGCTTCAGACTTATGCTTTAGTAAAAACACATGACCGAATCTTGAGAAATCATCAGTAAAGGTTATGAAGTAAGAAAAACCGCTTCTAACCTGTGTAGACATTGGTCCGCATACATCACTATGTATGAGGGCTAAGAGCTGAGTAGCTCTTTCTCCGTGTCCTGTAAACGGAGATTTAGTCATTTTACCCTTGATACAAGACTGGCAAGTCGCATAAGATTTATATTCAAAAGAGTTTAAATATCCATCTTTATGTAGCTTGTTTAGTCTTGTTTCATTAATATGACCAAGTCTACAGTGCCAAAGAAAAGCTTCCTTTATTTCTGAAAGTTTTCTTTTATTAGTGTGTTGTATGCTGAAAACTGTGTGTTGATTTAGGACGTATATCCCGTTATTAAGTGTACCATACCCAACCAACATTTGATTCAGGTTAATGTTCATAACATTATTCTGCAACACAAAATTATATCCTTCATTGTCTAACAAAGAAACGGATACAATATTACAAAGCATACTAGGTACATAATAACATAGGTTTAAAACCAATATACACCCTGACGGCAACTCCAGGTGATACTCTGCCACTGAAACCGCATGTACATTGGAACCATTTCCAACCCGGAGAGTATGGTCACCTATCTTCAAAACTTTGCTATTTCTCAGGCTCTGCATGGAATTGCAAATGTGAGAACCTGAACCGGTATCTAATACCCAGGAAGCAGAGTTTATAGAAAAACTGTTTTCTGTCATAAACACACCTGAAGCGGAAGCATCACCATGCTTCTTCCTTTTGAGATCCAAGTACTCAGTGCAGTTGCGCTTCCAGTGTCCCGCTTTGTGGCAGTGATAACATTCCCCTTTCCCCGATTCCCCAGCCGTGGATTTGTCTTTCCCCTTGACCTTTTTAACTCCACCTCTAGGTTTGGTGGGTTTCTTCTTCATCTTTCCCTTGGCCTTAGCCTTCGGGCGAGAGGAGGAAGATGGCCTAACAGTCAAAGCGGGAGTCTTCACTGACTTCAGCGTGCTCTCTGCACTCCTCAACATATTGAGGAGTTCAGGTAATGACTTCTCCATGTTGTGCATGTTGAAGTTAACTACAAACTGAGCAAAGGTGTGTGTGTGTGGGGGGGGGGGGGAGACTGCAGAATGATATCAATATATTATTCGTTTTCCATTGTCCATCTGAGGTCCTCAAGCTCTTCTATAAGGGCTATCATCTTCAGAACATGGTCACCTACTGGTGTGCCAGGAGACATCCATGTTTGAAACAGCTTTCGTGACGCTTTGTATCGTAAGACACGAGATTGCTCCCCATACAACTTTTTTGTATGGAGAAAGATGGATTGAACGTCCATCTTCTTGTGCTGCTTTTGATGTGTGTTATCCATCGATGCAAGCGTGAGGCATTTGGCCGTGGCACAGTCAGCGTCCCATGTCTTGTGGACTTCCTTATCCGCAACCGAAGATTTAGGACCTGGGACGGGCGGGGCTGGAGCCGTGAGGACATATGATACCATATCATAAGTCAAGGCTATGTTAATGTTCCTCAGCCAGTCTTTATAATTGATCTCATTCAGTTTATTTTTATCTAGTAGAAGCTTGAGTCCTGTCATTGGTATCTGCCATTAAGAGAGAGAAAAGAATACACTCAGCGAAAGCTCTTGCAAAGATCAGATTGGTTATTTATCTTATCTAATCAATGTCTCCCACTGCTTTTATCAAATTTCCCTTCAAACCTTAAAAGGAAAACTAGCCAGGATTAATTTCATTCTACAATTTCGCTAACCGTTCAGCCAGACCAGTATCGGTACTTGAGGGAGGTTCCCCGTGCTTTCACACGGACCTAATTAAAGTAAACCTCATTTTCCCAGAGGCGTAGCCCCATTGACACCTTTCTAGACACCTAATGGGTTATCTAATTGTAAAGTGCAAAACTCTCCTGGGAGCAGCTCTTGCTCACAGTGGGATCGGGATCCAACCATCATATAGAAAGTATGCAATCTCATTGCAAATTTCAACTCTTGAAACTCCCGATATGGTTTTTACCCCTAGTACTCATGACCTTAACTATGGTCAACAAATCAAAAGCACTAGTCAAGCTCAACCCGTCATTTCTTGATTGATTAGACCCACCCACATAACCCTTAACTATGGTTAACAAAGTCATATGAATGTCCTAATTAATCTTCATCATATGCAGTGTAGGAAGACATCACTTAGCTACCGTACACTACGCCTTAACTATAGTCAACAAACGTAGCACGAATACTAAGTATTCTACTTCCTAAAATGACGGAGGGTTGCGGATGGTTTTTAAGAAAACCTTTAACACTTTGAACTTGATGTCGTTGTAGAATCAAACGGTTTTCAAAAGGAGTGGCTTAAGCTCCGCAATTTTGAAATGTAGCTTTTTCATAAAAAGCTGAGTGGTTTTTAAATTCAATTCTACAACATCTTTTTAGGTTTATTTTTCCTTACATTAATCATATTAATGTAGTCCCATCATTTAAGTCCTTAAGCCAAACACAGAAAAAAACGAAAATACAACGTACGCTTATGCCATCCGCATTCGCCACAATGTTCCGTTATGCACCGTTAGGTTACTTAACTAACGGTATACCGGGACGGGACTAGTGCGGGTGCAAAACATAAGCAACGCCTACTATATATCTCATATATAATATTACATTCGTCTCAGATATATCAAGCGATCACATTACAGAATATAAGCAGCAGAAACACATATATGAAAATATAGAATATACTAGGACGTCCGTATTTTGTATTTAGCCAACAATAGAAAATACGGATTCCACGGTCGTGATGAATAGCCAATCCCACACCCCTAGACCCCTACGAGAGCGGCAAGTGACCCTACCAATTGTGGAGTTAGTAAACCCGGTCTCGACACTTCGAGATGGTCTCCCACTGGACTTCCGAACCCGGTCACTTGTGCTCTCCACCTTGGGTCTATCCTAATGCGGAAAAGTAAATAATATACATCAATGGTAACATCACCCTCAACCTGGATGTGCCCAAAATAAAAGAATATTACATACAAATGAATTTTACATGAATGAAAAGAAAAACTCTCATCTCACATAAAACCCCGGCCATTCGATCAGGACGATCCTATACATCATAGCACAACAACACATAACATTACATGTCATCAACGTAAGCAAGTACGCGTACCAAAATTGCCGTTGACACATAGCAACGAAACCGGCGATACACATACTACACTTACGATCGCATAAATAAGTATCATATAAATCTAGGCGTTGTTAAACCCTTTGATCGAATTAACGAACACCCATATTTCCCAGCAAGCTCAACACTTGAGCACCGTTAAACAATACCAAAAACTTATGCCATGGTACTTTATGGACCAGCTGTAGAAGGGAAAACCCAAGCCTCATTTGTGGCGCCACTAACTACGGTAAACCCTAAGGTTTAGCCACGGTTTCGTGGTCACAGATCGAGTTAGGGTTTCATTCTTCTAGAGTGTCCATAGGAATACCTGCATGATACATTGAGTACATTCAACCTGGAAAATATGAGTGTTTGATATTCGTTCGACCTGTTTAACGTCGTCTAGGTGACCAAAACAATCTAAAATTACGACTACGAATAGCTCCGAAATAGTCCCACAGCAAATTAACATCTCATGAAATTTATGGACTAAACAAACAATACCTGAAACCCCAAAATATACAGAGTAGAGCACAGTATGAAAACGAGGCAGAGAGGGGGCTACTGGGCCGAGGTTGCCGGCCACAATGAGCATGTGCTCGGGTCAGGTCCGAGAAGGGGGCCCCGTGTTCACACTGTTTTCTAGTTACATCATTTTCATGCTTCTGCAACCGTTTAAATAATTTTTAAACGACTTTTAAAAAAATTTACAGAGAGCAAAATAGGGTTTCAGTTTTTGTAAATCCGGAGTTGATTCGGTTTTGTAATTGTTTTAACATCGTAACTAAAAATCTAGCTTGGCTCTGATACCACTGTTGGGATTCCTTAGCACCACACAAGGGTTTGTCTTGCATCTAACATGCTACAATTAAAATTTTAGGGTGCTAAGTAATCTTTAACCTAGGATCAAACTAGAAGTTTAGGGTAAAGAAAAAAGTATCACGTACAATAACAAGTGTCTAACACTAAGTGTAGAAGAATACAACCTTTGTAGACCTCCTTGCTAGACTCCTTGGAACAACTTGAGTTTAAAAAGGTTCGCTTGGATCCTTCGTTGTCTACGACGATCCACCCGGAGTTCCCTTGCCCAAGCTCCAAGCTCCACTTTATCAAGGATGAAGATGAAGCTTACACTCCACACTAGTGGGCTAGACTAAAGTAGAATGGTGATGTGGGTTTTAATCTCACTTAAAAGCCTTTTCTTTTAAATTCTTTCTCTTTCTTTTTCAAACCCTAGAGAGCTTTTTTAGTAGAGAGATGAAGAAGAAGATGGGAGCTTAACTTGACTCAAGAGAGAAGATATGAGACATAATGCAAAAATGAGAATAATAATCCTCATGCTAAACCATGGTTATAGAATATCTAAATATTTTGTAACTTGAGGTTAAGCAAAAACCATGGGCTACAAAACCATGGGCAACAAAACCATGGTATTGCCTTTGGTCAACAAGAGAAAAGGATTTGACAGTCAACCATATTTTGTTCTCATTTTGCTTAACTCAAATAAACAAAATAAATAAATAAATGTAACCATGTGAGTCTTGTATTGCCACCACCATTGTATCATCAACCATGACACATGTATGCTTGCATGTGTGCATCCATATCAACATATACATACACTCATGCGTGCATCAAAAAGAAATAGGCTTTAAGTAAAAAGGCTAATGGTCATCAATATTAAATCAACTATTGATTTAATAAACCGGTCATATCTCATACGACCTGACCAATAGAAAATGCCAGATTATAATGCGGTATCTTATACACGCATTTAATCAAGCATCCGCGCATATCACCATATGCACTCCACATCGTTTTGCCTGAGCTAGGCAACCCCTTTGTGGGACTCTAATACTCTCAATACGCCGGCAGTAAGCGATGATCATATCAAACACCTACAAGCCGCAAGCGGTCAGCTAAACGTAACGACCACCCGGGTATTGAGCGAGCAGAAGAAAAACAAGCGAACCTGTCAAAACTCCTATCGAGCCAACCGGTAACACTTACCGTACAGTCCGGTCTCTTCGTCAGATATGCTGCATATAAAGTCTAGGGATGGTAACGTCGACCCCAATAATTCAATAAGTCGTGCCGATGAATGGTCTATAACAGATTGAGAAACTACTGATAACTCTTATCAGTAAATCTCAACTGCTCTGGCCAGAGACTTACTGATATAGCCAATCGTGCACAGCGCAACATCAATCCCCAATACCGGGAGAGACGAAACCCCTCCTATCGCTCATTGCCTCCATGTATCTCGGGACTGTACCAAAAAGCCACTTGTTTGCATGACTCAGTAAAGCCGTGGTAGGGTGGAAATCAAAGCATAGTGGGAGAACACATGAGACTCTATGACGATCTCAGGTCTACAGACTAACTTGTACCAGTGTCACCTGAGAACTGCTATCCGACGATAGATATAATACCATATAGGAGTTCTCGGTGAGTCCGTCCAGTGTACCTAATCTCCACTGAGCACCCGTATACGATTTCGATGTCAAACATCAATGGATATGGGAACATCCATCGCCCATCACATGGGTCTAGTATCATATACGCTAGCCTACTCTGGAATATCGATGCCCCGTCTCGATACACCCACGACTAGGGACATTTCAGGATATGCTATAAACTACACATGTCCCACTAGTATGATCTACATCATAATCACAGTAGTCAAGCTAATATCCTTAGGGCTTTATCAACACGTACAAATGAATAAAAGCATGATCAAGTGAACATGTCAGATAAAGAGTAACCAGATAGCATACTATCATGTCGAGCAAGAATGTCCTCTGTATATATATACATGTATAAATACATCCACTATCATATAATGGCCTCTAGGGCATACATATATCCAACAGTTTAGTCCATGGCTGCCGGAGATTCGGTTCCCTACAATTAATAAACCCCAGGCTACCCTGAGCAGGGGAATTTGTACATGCCTGACAAGCACGCGTATTCTTATGACAATAGGGTGACGAAAAACACTCTGCAAACCTATAGCGTAATCCCATCTCATGGCGTAATCCCCTAGCATATGAAACATGTATTATAACAACTAAGAAATGTACAAGCATGGTATCGTAAACTAAATTTATGAAGGTAAGGAGAACGAATAGTATAAGCGTAGCGTAAAAAGTAAAATAATCTAAGCACAAACGTTTAGCGGGTAAAGTAAACGTAACATGAACGAGCGTTGTAAATAGATAAATACTTATGAATAATGCGATTATAGTTTAAAATAGAATGAAACGTTGTTTTGTAAATAATAAGGCTGCGATATTTTTAAAATAGATATTCATTTGAAATTAGTAGCACATCATTGACATTATGGTTTTAAAAATAGGAAACGAATCGTTGGTTTTGAAATGAGTATAATTTTTTGCATATCCATAATATCCCAATCGGGTAAATAGCAAGACTCCACGAGTCAAATAAATAAAGACCGCACTCGACAATCTATCCTTATCTCATTCAATACGGAATCTCCCTCGTATGAAGTCAACCAAATATCCAATCAATATCAGTACAGACCTCTAGTCACGTACGCAAACACATAACATTAATCATATGTATATATATATATATAGCTCATATATGTAGTTTATTACATCACGTTAGAACACTTAGTGTGTGTGTGCGCGCGCGCGCGCGCGCTAGGACTGGTTTTCGGGGGTGTTATATGCTATCCACCCGACTTCCCCCATAAATATAAATCTACTTACCGAAGCGTTCTCGCTCTAGTCGAAGCCATCGACCATCTTGCCCTTCCTCACCGTCTTGGAAGACTCCGCAATTGTCCCTAAACACGTAAAGATTAGTCGAGAAAGGTAGAAAACCAAATATCAAACCCAAAAGACCAATACAACCCAATAAAACGAACAACAGACGTCTGAAGAAATAAGGGGCAGATGTCTGGATAACAACCAAAATACAATCAGATACTTACAAGAAGACGTCTGAAATTTTATATGCCAGACATCTAAAGAACAAATTAAATGTAACCTGAGAATTGAGTCCAGACGTCTGATCAAGAGGCGGACATCTGACTAACAAAAATATGGAATAATAGATCATAGGCAGACGTCTAAGCTTCTGAGCCCAGATGTCTGCAGAAGAAATTTATCGATACGAAATTGAAGAATTTGAAAATACTTTAAAAACTTATAAATCAAAACTCTTACATCAAAATAACTTCAACTTTTCCAAACAAGTTATAAATACCAAGAAAATCGCACTAGCTTCACCACTACTAGTAGAACACTTTAAAACCCCAATTTTGAAAGATCAAAACCCAAAAAAATGTGAACTTTAGTTCAAAAACCTACTTTCCATGGCATGTTCTTTGAAATTTGAAGAAAAGATAGATTTTTACCTCTCTGGAATGGAAGATGAGGGGGGTCCAAACTTGAGAGGCTCCCTAGAGGTTAGTGATGGATTCAAGTGATGAAACTTGGGACAAAACTTGGTTTTGATGGAGGAGAGTAAGGTTTTAGAGTTGGGTTTTGGGAGCTGCCATGGAGGATGAGGGTGAGAGAGAATGGGATTGAGGAGAAGAAGAAAAAGAAAAAGGAAAAGAAATGAGGAGAATGGAGAAAATGAGGAGGGATGGAGTTAGGGCTCACCATGCTTCTCCCCCCCTATGTTTTATCAATCCTATGCCTACACCATACCTCCATGTTTCCCTCTCTCTCTCTCTCTCCAAATCAATTTTTAAAAGAACTATAACACAAATGAAGTATTAACCCTTCATCAATTTGCCATGACAAATGAATGCTAATTATAAGTTAATATATTTTGTAGGTATGTGTATTTATTTATATATATACATACATACTAACACCGGTTTATGAAAACCCGATTCAATAAATGCCATCACTTTAATAAAACTCGTTATATTCTTAGTTAAATTCCAAAATAATTCTTTAAAATTTTAGAAATGTTACAATAAGTTGATAAGTTAATATGAAGGCACTCCCAATACACGCGATCTCGATTTCCTTCTCCGAACTTCCTTAAACCCTGTATCAGTGTGTGTTTAATTTGAGTTATCAGTTATCAGCTAGCACACGGAGCCAACAAGACATGGAAAACACGTTCTCATTCCTCATTCACCCCATGTCTAGCATCAATGTGCTAACACAACCGTTCAGGTAAAACAAGTTATGATAGTTCAAGTTTGGTTATGTAAGTCATATCAAATGTAACAGTGTTTTGCAAAGTCTAGTTAAAAAGGAAGGTATAAGGTGTTTTATTGGAAAACATGGAATTCAGGAAAGTCGGGGTATTTTAATGCTGAAAGTGTTTCATAAAATTTCAAGGTATTTTAGTGAAATAATAATTCTAGAATAGTTCGCGGTATTTAAGTGAAAACACAGGATTTACGAAAGTTCAGGGTATTTTAATGCAAATACGGTTTTTCAAAACTTCAAGGTATTTTAGTGTTGGGTTACGACAACGCCCCGACCATCAATCCGTGGCCAAATGCGGAACAAAAACTTTTAGAAATCCGGCGCTAACGGAACCCGATTCGCGGATCGACCATTAACCCTACACTAACTATCAACAAAGGAGTTTAGAGAGGTTAAACCAAACGATCTGAGTCCTTCGATCTTCAACTTCTGTCCCAACCTCCTCGCGGCTTCCTCGATCATGTTTGATCTCCGGTCTCCCTCCATCGAAGAAGATCCACGTCGAAGATTTGTAATACGGGCTTCGACCTCAAAACTGAAGCAACTCGGGTATCTAGTTTGCTAGCCTAGATAGCCAAGATGAAGTAGGGAGAGTTTGTGATTACTTTATCTCAATACACCCAAGGATTCTCAACTCATGAGAGGGTTTGGGTGGAGCTAGAGGAAGAAGAAGATGCCATGAGAATGAGGTGTTGAGAGCAACTCAAGAAAGAGAAAAAAATGAATAATGGATTGTGTTTTTGTTTATTGTGTGAGTGTGATAAGAACTAATGGATCCATCATATAAATGTCCATGTCTCCAAAATATCTTAGTCAACAAAAAATATCTCAAGTCAACATAATCTCACAACAAACAAAAACCCTAAGCATGCTAGAATAGTAACCATAGGTCACTAATTAGCTATGTCACAAAAATGCAATAAACACCTCATCCTACACCTCAATAACCTTTTAATCCAAAAAGGTCTAAACCATGACAAGGTGTAATCTTCTAAAAGTAATCTTGTAATAAATTACAAGAATACCCCTCAACCGTATATACATACCCGCATCCGTATTCCGAAGAATACGAATACAAAGAGACGAAAATAATCCAACAAATATAATACTAGGATCCGGCTTAAACCAAAACCCACTAGTATTATCCATCCGAACATCATCCGTGCACAAGTACACGTATGTGATCGAACCTTGCCGTAAAACCATACGGTCTCTACATCGTTTCGTCCAAAGCAGGGAAACCCTCTGTGTGGGATTCTAGAGACTCGTCAATACGCTGGCAGTAGGTTTAACCACAAGCACGTCAGCGGCACTAGCTGTACGTAACGGCTACCCAGGTATTGGACGAAAGGGAGGCCGACGAGCAAACTCATCCTGAAACCCCTACTGAGCCTGACAGTGGCAATATTTGTACAGTCCGGTCCGGTCGTCTATGAGTATCGCATATCGAGTCTAGGGGGTGGAAAAAGTCAGACCCCTAATAACACGATATTTAGTGTCGGTATGAAGCCCATTACCACCTGAGAAACTACCGATCCTAAATCAGTAATTCTCGATTATCTTGGCCAAGGATTTCTGGTGATGGCCACCCGTGCACAACCGCGACATCAACCCCCAATACCGGGAGAGACGAATCCCCCGATGATCCGCTCACTGCCTCCATGTGGCTCGGGACTGTACCCAACTAAAACCTGTTTGCACGACTCCTTTGAGCCGTGGTAGGGTAGTAATCAAAGCACAATGGGAACTCACACGAGACAAATGACGATCTCAGGTCGATAGACTAACCTGTACACATGTCACCTGGGAACTGCTATCTGACAATAGGTATAATACCAACTAGCATGTTCCCGGCGAGTCCGTCCGGTGTACTCATAACCCAATGAGCACCTGTATAAATCTTAGATGAACAAACTAACACCAATGGCTTGTGAGACTGGCCACCGCCCCTCGTCGGGGTCTCGATCAGTATACACTAGTCTACTCTGGAGTATCGATGCCCAGTCTCGAAACTCTCTCGACTAGAGACATTTAAGGATGTGCTTATAGACCACCCAGTTCCCACGTATATGATCGCCATCAAACTGCTGGTAGTCAAGAAAGAATCCTATGGGCTCTATCAACATGTAATAGTGATCTATAATGCCACCTAATGCTGTACATGATGATAAAAAAAAACCAGATAGCATACTACCATCTCTAGTAAGACTGTTCTACTGGTATAGGTCCTCTCTCAATCATCATAATCACCTGCCTGCGACTATGATAATTGCCTTAAGGGCACTATAGCCAATATTTAGTACAAACATGGGTTTTGGAAATTTTAGGGTATTTATTTGAAAATAGGGGATTTAGAAACAATGGAGTATTTTTGTGTGAAAAACGGTCTCAATTTATTACTAATAAGGTCGTTTTAAAAATCGGCAACATTTCGGCTGTAAACCGGTGTCATATTAATACAAATTTGGGCAGAATAATGCCATGGTTAGCATGCAAGGGTTATATTTGGTTATAAGTCATGGTATGTCATTACCATGACGCTCAGGGAGCATGAATTTTTAAGTTAAAACTAAATATTAGAAAATTACCAAATCAGGCAACATTTCGAAATCGAATTTAACATCTAAAATAAATAAAAGCATGTGGGGTTTTCCGTAAAAGTTTAGAAAGAGTGTTTACTAAAGTATAGGAAAACCTAAAGAAAAGTTTTGACGGATACAAGAGGAGAGAGAAATCCTACCTTGTGATGAAAATTTGCCGACACGAATCAATGACTCGCAACGAATCGCACTCCATCCTTGGATTTTTTCAGCACCTGTCACCGGTACCTCTGCATAGATCGTCGAGAGATGATCGCATAAGAATTTTTCTGGAATTATTTGGACGCCAGAAGTGTGAGAAATGAGAGAAATACTGAAGCCGCTAATTGCGCTCGGCTGCCCCTGTCGTCCGCCAGGATGCCGCCACATGGCGCAACGGATGATCCACATTTGTCCACATCGCTTACGTGGGGGCCTGCTCGCTCGCGCATGCGAGTGCGTGCGTGCACACGCTGGCATGCGGGACCCACATGCCAGCGTCTGCTGACGCCACAAGGCGGGTCGTGTTGGATATAGTGCCCTCAAGACAATTATTTTAATGGCAAACAGGCGATTATGATGATTGACAGAGAACCTATACGGTTAGAAAAGTCTTACTAGAGATGATAGTATTCTATCTGGTTTGACTTTATCATTATGCATTTGCCTTGTGTGGTATAACATATCACTATTATATATTGATAGAGCCCATATGATTCATGCTTGATTACCAGGTTATGATGCCGATCACACTTGTGAGAACTGAATAGTCTATAAGCGCATCCTTAAATGTCCCTAGCCGTGGGAATATCGAGACTGGGTTGTTCCTGCTAAAAAAAATTTGGCCCAGAGCTTGTTGTTCTCTTATAAAAATAAAGGAAGCCCCTACGTGTTAAATACGCGTGCACCCACATGAAAACTATGTGTAATACCCAATCCCTATATATAATTAGCGTATTTTAATAAATAAGTCTTCAGATATTTCCCCAAAATTTTCTACAAATTTTCCGTATTTTTCCAGAATTTAATCCAGATTTAATTCAACTTTTATATATATATATATATATATATATATATATATATATATATATATATATATGAAATTTTTAACTAAAATAATTTCTTAACCTACTAATCTAAAACTAAAATCCTAAAAACTATTTCTTTTCACTAAATCTTATTTTTGCCCGGCCCAATTCTTTTCCCCAAAATCCTAAAAACTACTTCCATCTTTTCCTTTCATTGTTTTTCCCTTTTCTAAACCCAAACCCTAACTCCCTTTTCCCTTCATTATTTCTGGCCCTTTTCCCTTTATTTTTCTTTTTCCTTTTATTAGCCGGCCCACTCCTCCCTATCTCTTTTTCTATTTTTTTTACTTAATTTCCTACCCAACCCAAGCCCACTATCACAGCCCCTCCCTTTTCCCTTTATTTTTCCTTTCTCTTAATTTCCCGGCCCAACTTCCCTCTAATTTTCTCCTCCATTTTCTGCCGCCCAAACCCGGCCCACTCCCCAACCCTACCCGTTTCACCCTCTTTCCTCCCCTTTCTTCTTCAGTTCTCGCGTTTCTTTCCCGCTCATTTTCTTTCCCACCCCCACGACGCGCATGTCCCTGAGCCCTACTCCCTGTCGCGACCACGTCCCCACTCCCTTGCCCACGATGTGCGCGCGCGTCCCTCTAACTCTCCCCCTCACTCTCGTTCTCCCGCTCTCTCATCCCCCATACTCTCCCGCTCACCCCAAGCCTCCCCTGCAAAACCCATCGCGCCGCCGGTACATCCCACTGAGCCTCACGACGATGACGACGACGACCAACTCCCACCACCTTCACCAACCCGGGCACCTCCTCGCTACTGAGCTCAACACACCATCTTCCTCTCCCTCTCTTCACTAACCCGACTCCAACTCCATCATCGTCGAAGAGCCACCGACCATCCTCCTCGTCTCCTCCACCTCGCCACCGACCTCTGCATTCCCTTCCTCCTCCCGTGAGCCGTCGCCACCTTCCTCTCCTCCAGCGCCGTACCCCCTCACCGGCATGCCGGAACCCATCATTTTCCTGAGCTCCCCCACTTCCTTCCTCGAGCACCCTCGCTGTCCCCTCGTCACCGGAGCTCCGACCACCTCCCTCGAGCCCCTCGCCCCACTTTCTGCACCCCGGACTTCCCTAGAATCAACCACCATCATTCCCAACACCACCGGGCTCACCCGAGCTCACTGCCGGCCACCTGGACCACCAACCGCCGGCCTCCCCTTTTGCAGGCATCACGGTGACCCCTCCGTCGTGGTCGAGCCCCTGCGCGACACCCACCACCGACGCCCCCTCACTGCATTCCTAGCCGCCGCAGTCGAGCCCCCGGCATTTCGTCGAACACTTACGTCTATTGCAGTTCCCTCTTCTCTGATCAGCGACGTCGTCATCAAATCTGTGGCCTCGATCCCTTAAGCCGTCATCGTCATCAACACGCTGTCCATCGCAACGCCAGCGCACGCCCGTCGCACCACCGTGCCATCGAAGCCAAGAAGCAAGATCTGACAAGGCTAAACCTGTGCCGTGTTCGTGATGCGATCATGCCATTGCCGCTGCCGTGCCGTCGTCGACACGTCTTCAATCAAGTTTAATACTTGCTTCATGCTAATTTTATGTATTACAATTCAAATTACTAAAAATTTCCGCATATACTTTTCATGTAAATCGTTATAATTCAAGTGTTCGATGCAAAACCTGAATGGAAACTCCGGTTAAATTGATGGCAACATATAACCTGTGATGGCCCGAGTATAATGAATGTCCCTTAAGACTTTGGTTACAATATGATGTCATTTGCTCACGTAAAATGATGTCCCGATTTCTATCGTGAAACCTGAAAACTTTCGTACATGCTAACCCGTGAAATTTATAATAAATTGTGTACAAACCGGATTTTAGCGTTCAATGGCTCGTATTGAAGATAGCTATTTAACCTACGGTATTCTATAGTTGGTCACTGAACTCTAACTAATCATGATAGAGATAATTGATGAGGATTACGATTCTGGACTGCAGTCCAGAACGGAAATCCCAGTTAACCCCTGTGTGTGAACCCCTGTATATTCCTGTTCAAATATGAGAATATGTGGAACCCTATATAGTTACGTAGGAATTTGAGTTGGCTTTCTTACTCCACTGGTCTCACTCGATTCCTCAACTGTTTGATATTTTTAACTCATTTTATAAGGTCGATACGTTTTGCTGAATTCTGCAGAGGCAGATTTTATACATCGAACATAACCTGTCCATAACTCCCTTTTGCTATAGTATATTACTGATCCTCCAATTGCAGTGGAAACCTAACTGATATACCTAAATATTGTTCAACTATAGCGTCGCCTAAATACGATCCCAACTAGAATTAAAATGCGTTACGAAACGGACTTCCGATTTTGAAACTGGATTTCCAGCAGTGAACGCTTAAAATGAAATGGCCATATCTAGCGATCCTGAAACCCGATTAACGTTAAACTAATTTTGATGGATAGATAATTAAACATACTGCTTACCCCCTTTTCATTGTTCTGCTAAATTTTGCATGTATGATTTATGATGAATTATGCAAGTGGTAGGACACCGACTGATGATATCTTAATCATGCCTTAATTATTGTATTCTCATCACATTATATAGATGCCATTGCATTGGTAACCTAGTGATCATATGCATTACCCAGTGTTAGGCATTAGTGTTTGATTGTGGTAAGTACGTTAGTGTCTAAGCATGAATGGATAAGTGAAAGTGACACGTACTTGTACACAATCAGTGGACCCTACTGATTTATTGCATTGTCGACGTCTGTGGGACGTGTATAAGTGTGACTATAATTAGTATGAGACGATTATGGAAGCACTTGTATGGGTGTCACAGGTAAGGCACCAAACACTGTCCATTTATCTTGGGTATCAGTCGAGACATGCTTGATGGAGACCCTGTCTTCAGTTCTCGCATAGACTTGTCATGGATCAACTGGTATTTGAGTTTATGGTTGGCGTTTGATGTAGACCACGGGGTGTGGGGTAGTTTGAGTGTGAGTTCAACAGAATCTCGGGAGTCCCATACCGGCACATACAGCGATTCTGGAGATATATGGGGATATTACTGATTATTAGCGAGCGACTCGGGCCCGTGTTCCCTTGTCCTTGGGTCCTACCCTTGGGTGGGGGATACTCACGAGTGGTTGACTCTCACACTTGGACTGACGATAGGATTAGCGACCTGTACAGTGAGACTTAGAGACTGATAGGATTAGTGACATTGATATGCATTGCTTACTGATTCAACATACCTGCCATACTGTTTACTGCTTTACTGTTTACCTGCTCTATTAGCTACCTGCATTGGCTACTTCATGTTCACGTCATTATTCCATGATTACGGTTTCATATTCATTATTATTGCACGAGTTCCCATTTGTGTGTGTGTGTGTGTGTGTATATATATATATTGCTATCGTGTCGCTCTGACGACCTGAGTATGCATGCTCAGAGTGAGAAGTGGATCTAGCTTGGGCCAGGACCTGACGTACCCCGAGAACATTGCGGACATCTTGATCAGCGACCCAGAGCTATACTCTCTTGATCTCCATCTGGTTAGTTCTTTGGTATTTGTTTTGATTTAGTGACTGCATTTCTCATTAGCTGTGCATTGATTACTGATTACCACGTAAAGCTAGAAGCCGAAGTGTGACTACGGCAGGATATTTTCTTGACCGTAGGAGCATGGCTGGCCTTGTCAACCCCTTGTATTCCGTATTTTGGGAAGCGGGGCGTGACATTATGTGAGTGCCGCTTTAGATAGGATAAAATCCTATATTGGTTCCAACATATTAAACACGTGAACGTCTTACGTGATATCCATATGAGTGCCTTTTGGCAGTGCGCCTCACGTGATATCCATGTGAGCGCGCATGCCAGTCTCTTAGCAACGCCTCACGTGATATCCATATGAGTGCGCATGTCAGTCACTTGACAACGCCTCACGTGATATCCATGTGAGCGTTATAGGCTAACGCCTTATGTGCAATTCACGTGAGTGTTCTTTTTGATAGAATTAAATTCTATAGGAGAAATATTTCCCTGATTTTTCTTAAACAAGAAAGATCTTCTCTGTTAAACAGAGGACCCTTAGATCAAAGATCCAACGGTGATTATAAAATCACCATTCGATCATCTGGTAGAATTAAATTCTATTTTATGAAAATATTTTTCTAATCTTGTTAAATAAAAAAAATTGACCTTCTTTGTTAAACAGAGAGCTTTTGGATTAAAAATCCAATGGTGAATAAAATTCACCGGTTGATCTTTAAGATCATTTCGATTGATTATGAAATCAATCATGATCTCTCAAAATAAAGATTTTCTCAAACGGATTGATTTTTCTATTCTTCTATAAATAGGAGCAAAGAAATTAAATCTCATATAGAGAAGACCCCCCATAACCTTCTGTAAAAATACAGCAAGCTCTACAAAAACTTTGGTAACAGAGAATTTAATTCTCAATAAAGAAGAAGAACTTCTTCCTCTTAAACTCGAGATAAATAAAACACAGAGATAAAAATATCTCCACTTTACCCATCATATCATATCTAAGGGTTTAACTTTTTAAAATAACTCAGTTCTTTCTCTGGATCTGAGATCCACAAGACAGATCTTCAATAAATAGAATTTAATTCTCGTAGGGAGGATCTTGTTCTTGTTAGTTATATGTATGCCCTAAAGGCCATTACTGTACATTGGATGTATATTGTAGTGGATGCTGGGACATATATAGGTAGGACTTTCTTGCTCGACATGATAGTACGCTATCTGGTTGCTCTTTATCTTAACATGTATACTTTCTGTCTCTCTGATTACATGTTGATAAAGCCCTTAGGATGTGTACTCGACTTCCAGGACTATGATGCAGATCATACTAGTAGGGCCTGGGTAGTCAATGAGTACATCCTTCATTGTTCCTAGTCGTGGGAATATCGAGACGGGGCATCGATATTCCAGAGTAGACTAGCGCATATCTTCTTAACCCATGCGATGGGCGATGGATGATCCCATATCCATTGGTGTTTGACATCGAAGATGGTATGCGGGTGCTCAATGGAGACTGGGTACACTGAACGGACTCGCCGAGAACTCCCAGATGGTATTATACCTCACGTCAGATGGCAGTTCTCTAGTGACACTGGTACAGCTTAGTCTGTTGACCCGAGATCGTCATAGAGTCTTGTGTGTCTCCCACTGTGCTTTGATTTCCACCCTACCACGGCTCTACTGAGTTGTGCAAACAGGTGGTTTTTGGGTACAGTCCCGATTCACATGGAGGCAATGAGCGATAGGAGGGGATTCGTCTCTCCCGGTATTGGGGGTTGATGTTGTGCTATGCTCGACTGGCCATAACAGGAAATCCCTGGCCAGGGTTGCAGTGATATACTGGTAAGAGTTATCAGTAGTTTCACGAATGTTATGGACTTCAAGTCGGCATGACTTATCGAGCTACTGGGGTCTGACGTTTACCACCCCTAGGCGAGATATGCGACATATCAGACGAACAGACCGGACTATACGGTAAGTGTTACTGGTTGGATTCACAGGAGTGTGAGCGGGCTTGTTCGTCGATCTTCTGATCGCTCAATACCCGGGTGGCCGTTACGTTTAGCAGACCGCTTGCGGCTTGTGGGTGTTTGATATGATCATCATCTGCTGCCGGCGTATTGACGAGTCTTTAGAGTCCTACACAGAGGTTTCCTGGCTCAAGCGAAACGAAATAGGAGCGCATATGAGATATGTGCGGGACCGAGAATAATGCGTGTATGTGATACCGTATTTCATTCTCGCGATGAATGTGTCGAATGGTTGTATGCGATATAACCTAGTTATCGAATCAAGGATTGATTCGATAAGCCGATACATTGGATACTAGCCGGTTGTATGCGATATGACCGGATCATTGAATCAAGTGTTGATTTAATGATTTAATGTATAATTATATATTTGATATATTACTTTGCATTAACTAGTATTGGTTCACTTTAAATGGATTTACTCACTTGGTTTGTGCACATTGTATATGTGATATATTTTGTGCACATGATTGTATCATGTTTGATGCTACATGCAAGCTAGGGTTAGTGTAAAGAATTAGACCATGGTTAAGTTTATGATTAGGGTTTTCTTTTTATTTACTTATTCATTTATTTATTCTTTTTGTTTATTTTGGAAAAGAAAATGATAAAGAAATTAGAATGGTGGCTTGATTTGTTTGTAGTTGAAGTTTCTTGAAACTTTGACTAAGTCACCATTCTTGTCTCATCCTTAACCCTAACCATTCATGTTAACCATGGTCCATTCTCTACAACTAACCAAGGGTTAGTAAATGATAAGTATTAATTTATTTATCATTTACATAACACTAATAATATCTTCTTCTTCTTCATCATCTTCTTCCTCCATGAGAAAAAAGTTTGCTACATCAATGGTGATTGATGAAAAAGTGTGTGAAATCCAAATCTAAAGTCTACCCACTTCGTATTTCTTCATTCTCTACCTCTTGCCAAGTAGTATAGGGTGTTTCCTTCACAAGTTTTCTTGACTTGGTGAAGTTGGAGCTTGATCTAGCGATACCTCGACGTAGATCATCTTCGGCATCGTCGTCGATGACCTAGCCCGTTTTTCTCCGATGAAGCCGACGCTAGAGCCCAAGATATGATTTGGACAGCGAGGGGACTTCATCACGGAGCTTAGGAGGTGGTGGACCGGATCTACAAAGGTTGTAGTCACTTTCCCTTAGCATTTAATTCGATTACATGCTTGCTTCGCCTATATATCTAGTTAACGATCCGTATTAGGTTTTCTCGGCACATGTAAAATTAGAATTGGGCATGTTTGATCACTTGTGAAACTTCTTTAGTGTGCCTAGGAACCCTACAGTGGTATCAGAGCCTAGCTAGAGCCTTAGGCGAAGTCCCGACGGAGTTAGAAGTCCGATCGACCCGAAACCCCGATTTTAACATGCTCTCTGGACATTTTTGAAATTCATGGATTTTTGTGAATTAAAAATATGCAGAAAATTAAGAAGAATATTGTAAGAATTACTGTACAAAACGGAACGCCTAAATCGATTAAGTAGCCGCGGAAGAGCGGCACAAGCTGGCTTGTGCGGCGCTTCCGCGGTCGTACGGCCTGTTCTGCCAATTTATTTTGCACAGTAATTTCATATTAATATTACTGAGTTTTCTGGGAATTTTTAATTTGCATTTCAAGAGTTGAATTTTCTGGGTTGTATTGGGGATTCGGAGATTCGATCGGACTGTCTAATTTTGTCTGTGTGTGTTTCCGGGTATTTTTTAGAATATGTTAAAAAGTTCGACCGGATATAAATACCCAATTTTTCCCCTGTCGGGAAATTTCCAAGTGTTGGATTTTTCCGTAGTTTGACGACGTTCTAAGTAGTGCAAGTAACGCGATGGACCCTCTAGAAGACAACAAACCTTAACTCGATTATGTGACCGTCTTGAGCTGCCCTTTGAACCTTCGGGTTTGGGGCAGTACGGCGTGTCACATGTGAGGCGTTGACTTGACCTTTCTACGGCTGGACCGTTGGTACTGAGGCACGAACTGAATGTTGTTAGACTTATTTCATGTGTTGAGCTGTATCGGGAAAACTTGGGTGTTCGATTGTTCGATCGAAAAGTTTAGCATTTTCTATTTATCCGGAATGTGATACAATAATTGGAATTCACAAATTGTTATGAGATAACGGAATGAATATTATAAACGTAGCAGTTTAGTCTCACTTGATCGGTTGCCACGGAGTTTTGATGTGATCAAAAGTCCGTCGCAATCACGTAGCGTACGCGGATACTCGCCGGGTAAACTTAATAGACAGCCGCACTCCATAGCCCCGACCAAGTGATTGTAGGAGAACCCCGTCGCCGAAAGCATCCGTTCGGGTGCTCCCGGTAGCGGTGTTCCGCCTTGGTGCACTTCGTCGATGGCGTCGGGGGTGCGGCCGCCTACTAAAGTTTGCGACGAGCATTCGATCAAAATGTCGGGAATCCTGTTGAATTGCCCGACTTGATATTGAAAAGTGTTTTCGATAATGAGACTAAAATGCGGGGTTTATAATTGTTAGGCATGCGATGTCTAAAGAATTCATTTGATCAGGCATGCGATGTCTGAGGTGGTTGCGGATTCCAACTGTTGTAGTTTTACACTTTCTTTTCTGTGACCGTAAGTGTAATATGTGATATCTCCGGTTTCGTTGCTATATGTCAACGACAATTGGGATGCGCATATTTACTTACGTTGATGACATGTGATATTATGTGTTGCTGGATATGTTATATTGGATCGTCGTATTTGAATAGCCGGGGGTTTTTATGTGAGATGAGTGTTTTTCATTTTCATTCATGTAAAAACTTGTATGTAATATTCTTTTATTGGGGCACTTCCAGGTTGCGGAAGTTGTCACCGTTGATGTATATTATTTACTTTTCTGCACTAGGATAGACCCAAGGAGGGGAGCACAAGTAACCGGGTTCTAGGGTCCAGTCGGAGACCATCTCGAGGAGTCGAGTCCGGGTCTCCTAACCCTAGAATTGGTAGGGTTGCTTGCCGCTCTCGTAGGGGTCTAGGGATGTGGGATTGGCTATTCATCACGACCGTGGAATCCGTGTTTTATACTGGCTCGTATTGAAAACACGGACGTCCTAGTATATCCAATATTTCATATGTTTCTTCTGCTGTGATTTATCTGTGATCATGTGATGTTCTGTGACAGATATTATATATAATGTATATGATATATTATATAAACGTTGCTTATGTTTTACACCCGCGCTAGCCCTGCCCCGCTCTGCCATTAGTTACCTAACCTAACGGTGCAGACGGGACATCGAGGCGAATGCGGATGGCATAAGCGTACGTTATATTTATCTGTGATGTTTAGGTGGACTTAAATGATGGGATATTCATTAATGAGATTAATGAAAGAAAATAAACCTAATTGATGTTGTGGAATCGAATTTCAAAATAAAAACAGGTAGCTACAGTTCTTGCTTTGCATCGCGGTGTTCATTATAGAACATCCTGCACCTTATTCGATGAGGAAAGGACCGAGATCCCTTCACCGGGAGTGACTCCTTTAGCAATAACTGGCAGATTCTACAACCCTCGGTTTGTCTTTGATCGCTTCTATAGTTTTCGCTTTGCACAGTGATATATATGATATATCCCGCACCTCATTCGACGAGGAAAGAGCCGACGATCCCTTCACCGGGAGTGACCCCTTTAGCAAAACTAGAAAAGCCTCGAAAACATTCCATTTAAAAACCATTTGATTCCGCAACGAGATCAAGTTCAAAGCGTTAAAGGTTTTCACAAAAACCATTCGCAACCCTCCGTCATTTTAGAAAGTAGAGTACTTAGTATTCGTGCTGTGTTTGTTGACCATAGTCAAGGCACAGTGTACGGTAGCTAAGTGATGTCTTCCTACACCGCATATGATGCGATTAGTTAGGACAGTCGCGTGACTTTGTTGACCTTAGTTAAGGGTCATGTGGGTGGGTCTAATTAATCACGAAATGACGGGTAGAACTTGACTAGCACTTATGATTTGTTGACCATAGTTAAGGTCATAGGTGCTAGGGGTAAAAACCTTTATCGGGAGTTTCAAGTGTTGAAATTTGCAATGAGATTGCATATCTTCTATATGATAGTTGGATCTCGATACCCACTGCGAGTAATTGTTACTCCTGGGAGAGTTTTGCACTTTGCAATTAGCCGATCAAGTAGGTGTCTAGAAAGGTGTCAACGGGGTTACGCCTCTGGGAAAACGAGGTTTACTGTAATTAGGTCCGTGCGAAAGCACGGGAAACCTCCCTCAAAGTACCGACACTGGCCTGGCTGAAAGATTGGCGAACTTGTAGAGTGTAATTAATCCCGGCTAGTCTTTCCTTTTAGGGTTTGAAGGAAGATTTGATAAAAACAGTGGGAGCCATCCTGATTAGATAAAATATATAACCAATCTGATCTTGCAAGAGCGCACGCAGAGTGTTTTCTTCTCTCTCTCTCCTGGTAGCGACCATATCATGCCTTAATCAAGATAATAAAATGGATGTATTGACCGAACCCGCTTGTTATACTGAGCTGGGGAACGTTGGTCCCGCTCCAACTTATAATTGTTATAAGACAGAGCAGGAAATTGGGGAATACCAGAATTCCTATGCCGCCCAAACGAAGAAAGTGCATATGATGCATCTCCTTCGGGTGTGTTCATTACAAAGAACTGTTTCTCAGTATCCTCTGCATCCTGGGTATATGATACCGGATCAGAATCCCAGATATGTAATCTGTTACATAGGGCTATAAAAAGGTAGAAAAAATAAGAACGGGTGATAAGTTTCATGAGACAAGAAAACGGGGCAAGTGTTGCAGCCAAGTCTGTTGGTCACTGTCACCCTGTATTACGAATACATTGATTCTGAACAAATGCTATTAGATACCGAACCTGATATACAAAATCATATCAGTCTCTTTATTAGTAAAGAAAGGATATAATTTTGTATTGATGGATAATGTTTTGAACATTTCCTATATCAAAAGTTGATCCGTTCAGGCACGTTATCTAAAAGCATTGACGTTCTAAATCAAACTACAGTTCCTCGTATACAGAACACACACAAGAGGAAGAGTTCAGAAATGAACGAATTCTTCTTGAGGTATTGTAGACTAGGTCATATCAATGCGACCCAACTGGCTGAAGTTACATAATAGATGCATATTTAAATCAGTTTGAATTTACATATTGTGAAACTTGCCAGTCATGTCACAAGGATTAGATGACCTTAGCCCTGTTTATTGGAAACAGAGAAAGAGTTAATAAACTCTTGGGACTGATACATAGTGATGTATGTAAGGTCTCCAGTCTACACATGCCAGGAATGGTTCTTTATACTTCATTATATTCTCTGATAATCTCTCAAGATTCAGTCATATATTCCTGTTGAAATATAAGTCCGAACCTTTTGAGGTATTCACAGAATATAACTAGGAAGTAGAGAACCAAAATACGGGTATAAGAATTATGTCCTATGATGAGATCAGGGAGGAGAATACTTGTGCATGGAATCCTTAGACTATTCTAAAGGAAAATGAGATTTTCTCTCAGTATTACTCCTCTGAATACACCACAGCACAACGGTGTATCGGGGCGGAGCAATCACACAATATTAGATATCGTGTGCTCTATGATGAGTACTACTGAGTTACCTATTTCCTTTTTGGGAGTTATGCGCTTGAGAAACTGCATACCTGTTGAATTAGGTTCGAATCAAATCAGTGCCTACCACTCCATATAAGATATGGTGTGGGAAGATCCTATCTCTTAAGTAAGTTAAGATTTGGGATTGTCCGGCCTATGTCAAAAGCAAAATCCGGACAAGATCAAGGCAAGGTCAGTTCTGTAGAACTGGAAAGGTTCCAGCTATACGAAACTACAGCTGAAGATTTGACAGAACCAAAGGATTCTATAGTCCCCGACGAACCTCGGCCTCTCCGCCGATCTGGTAGGGTTCCTCGCCTGCCTGAGAGATACCTCGGTTTCTCGATGACAGTGGGAGCGAGGATTGCATCATGAGATGATGGCCCAATCAGTTTCGAGCAGGCCATCGAGAGTATGGACTCTGTAAGAATGGCTGGATGCTTAGTAATCTGAGATGGAATCCTTATACACCAACAAAGTATGGACTTTGGTTGCTATATCTGAAGGGTTAAATCCCCATCAGGAGCAAGTATATCTTGAGAAGATTACTTGGTGTACATGGAAAAGTTGAGACTTTTAAAGCTAGACTTGTTAAAGGTTTTAGTCATCAACCAGGTGTGGATAATGATGAAACCTTTTCTAGGGACTATGCTTGAGTCCATCCAGATCCTACTTGCCACGGCTACATACCATGAATACGATATCTGGTGGTTGGGTGCCATGACTACTTTTCTAAATAATGATTTAGAAGAGAACGTCTATAAGAACACAGCCAGAGGGCCTCGTACACAGTGGGAGCAGCGGAAACGTGTGCAAGATGCTTTATAGGATAAAGCAGGCATCGCGGAGTTGGAACATCTGTTTTGATGGATTAGTCAAATAAGTTGACATCATCAAAATAGTAGATGAACCTTGTATAAACAAAAGGGTAGTAGGGAGTATGGTGACGATCCTCGTAGAGTACGTGGATGACATAGTCTTGTTAGGGAAGGAGTTTCCTATGCTACGCTCGATCAATCTCCGCTTATCACAATCATTTTCCATATAGGATCAAAGTGATACCTACTAAATCCTAAGCTTTGGATCTATGAGATAGATCTAATTGGATGTTAGGATACTCACTAGTTGAAGTGAGATGGTATCAATCGATCCTGGGGAGAATCACTGGAAGGGTTCCAGAGTGATAAAGACGACTGAATGTCAGTCACATGCATTGTCTTTACCCTCAGTAAAGGGACGGTATGTTGGAAGATTTCCAAGCTAGATACCGTGACAAACTAGACGATAAAGGCTGGTAACATCGCTATTAAAGATACTACCAAAGAGGCAGTTTGGGTGTATATTGGTTCATAAGATGAACTAGGTTCCTGCCATTGTATGACAATGGAAGTGTGGCTTTGGCTCTGGAACCCTGGTCCCGTCAGTGACCCAGACAAATTCTGAGGCAGCATCACCTGATCATGGAGATAGTTGATCTCCAGGGTGATCGAGGTTAGGAGAGAAGACTCAGAAGACAACACGGCGGATCCACTCACGAAGGCCTTTTCCCAGAGAGAGACTCATATGGGATGGTTGAGTATTAGATACTGCGACCACTGCTACAGATGGCCCTAGTGCAAGTGGGAGATTGTTAGTTATATGTATGCCCTAGAGGCCATTACTGTACATTGGATGTATATTATAGTGGATGCTGGGACATATATAGGTAGGACTTTCTTGCTCGACATGATAGTATGCTATCTGGTTGCTTTTTATCTTAACATGTATACTTTCTGTCTCTCTGATTACATGTTGATAAAGCCCTTAGGATGTGTACTCGACTTCCAGGACTATGATGCAGATCATACTAGTAGGGCCTGGGTAGTCAATGAGTACATCCTTCATTGTTCCTAGTCGTGGGAATATCGAGACGGGGCATCGATATTCCAGAGTAGACTAGCACATATCTTCTCGACCCATGCGATGGGCGATGGATGATCCCATATCCATTGGTATTTGACATTGAAGATGGTATGCGGGTGCTCAGTGGAGACTGGGTACACTGAACGGACTCGCCGAGAACTCCCAGATAGTATTATACCTCACGTCAGATGGCAGTTCTCTGGTGACACTGGTACAGCTTAGTCTGTTGACCCGAGATCGTCATAGAGTCTTGTGTGTCTCCCACTGTGCTTTGATTTCCACCCTACCACGGCTCTACTGAGTTGTGCAAACAGGTGGTTTTTGGGTACAGTCCCGATTCACATGGAGGCAATGAGCGATAGGAGGGGATTCGTCTCTCCCGGTATTGGGGGTTGATGTTGTGCTATGCTCGACTGGCCATAACAGGAAATCCCTGGCCAGGGTTGCAGTGATATACTGGTAAGAGTTATCAGTAGTTTCATGAATGTTATGGACCTCAAGTCGGCATGACTTATCGAGCTACTGGGGTCTGACGTTTACCACCCCTAGGCGAGATATGCGACATATCAGACGAACAGACCGGACTATACGGTAAGTGTTACTGGTTGGATTCACTGGAGTGTGAGCGGGCTTGCTCGTCGATCTTCTGATCGCTCAATACCCGGGTGGCCGTTACGTTTAGCAGACCGCTTGCGGCTTGTGGGTGTTTGATATGATCATCATCTGCTGCCGGCGTATTGACGAGTCTTTAGAGTCCTACACAGAGGTTTCCTGGCTCAAGCGAAACGAAATAGGAGCGCATATGAGATATGTGCGGGACCGAGAATAATGCATGTATGTGATACCGTATTTCATTCTCGCGATGAATGTGTCGAATGGTTGTATGCGATATAACCTAGTTATCGAATCAAGGATTGATTCGATAAGCCGATACATTGGATACTAGCCGGTTGTATGCGATATGACCGGATCATTGAATCAAGTGTTGATTTAATGATTTAATGTATAATTATATATTTGATATATTACTTTGCATTAACTAGTATTGGTTCACTTTAAATGGATTTACTCACTTGGTTTGTGCACATTGTATATGTGATATATTTTGTGCACATGATTGTATCATGTTTGATGCTACATGCAAGCTAGGGTTAGTGTAAAGAATTAGACCATGG
This sequence comes from Agapanthus africanus, assembly GCA_030015575.1. NCBI lineage: Eukaryota > Viridiplantae > Streptophyta > Magnoliopsida > Asparagales > Amaryllidaceae > Agapanthus > Agapanthus africanus. The sequence continues at coordinate 157,254,639 of JASDDO010000014.1, read as the reverse complement.
TTAAGTTTATGATTAGGGTTTTCATTTTATTTACTTATTCATTTATTTATTCTTTTTGTTTATTTTGGAAAAGAAAATGATAAAGAAATTAGAATGGTGGCTTGATTTGTTTGTAGTTGAAGTTTCTTGAAACTTTGACTAAGTCACCATTCTTGTCTCATCCTTAACCCTAACCATTCATGTTAACCATGGTCCATTCTCTACAACTAACCAAGGGTTAGTAAATGATAAGTATTGATTTATTTATCATTTACATAACACTAATAATATCTTCTTCTTCTTCATCATCTTCTTCCTCCATGAGAAAAAAGCTTGCTACATCAATGGTGATTGATGAAAAAGTGTGTGAAATCCAAATCTAAAGTCTACCCACTTCCTATTTCTTCATCCTCTACTTCTTGCCAAGTAGTATAGGGTGTTTCCTTCACAAGTTTTCTTGACTTGGTGAAGTTGGAGCTTGATCTAGCGATGCCTCGACGTAGATCATCTTCGGCATCGTCGTCGATGACCTAGCCCGTTTTTCTCCGATGAAGCCGACGCTAGAGCCCAAGATATGATTTGGATAGCGAGGGGACTTCATCACGGAGCTTAGGAGGTGGTGGACCGGATCTACAAAGGTTGTAGTCACTTTCCCTTAGCATTTAATTCGATTACATGCTTGCTTCGCCTATATATCTAGTTAACGATCCGTATTAGGTTTTCTCGGCACATGTAAAATTAGAATTGGGCATGTTTGATCACTTGTGAAACTTCTTTAGTGTGCCTAGGAACCCTACAGTTCTTGATAATTAAAAGATTCAGAAGAGAAGAAATAATCCTCTTTTCTTCCATTAAAAAATCTTTTGCTTTTAGACGGAAGCTTTTGCTCCTTTTTCGAATCCATTGATTCGCTATTAAAAGATCAGATGCTCTTAGGGTTCGTCACTCGTTCATAAAGTATACACTTTGGCAAGAGATTGATTTTATGATCCAAGAAAATAAGATGCGCACCATAAAACGCATGCAAATAGATAAAAATCGAAGCTTTTGCTTCTTGGAAAGGAAAAGAAGAAGGAAAGAACATAAAACAGAAGCCTTTGCTTCTTGATGAAAGTTTTTTCTTTCTGATGGAAATAAGTGCGCACCCAAATTAGTGCGCACTTAATAAAAAGATTCTTGTCCTTGAGAAAATAATGCCCTGGAGATGTGCACATCACGTGATACCAACGCGTGCGCGCTTGATGGAAGATTCCTATGAAGGCATGCGCATCATGAGATATTCATGTTTGCATACTTGTTGGATGCGCCTATAAGGGCATGCGCGTCACGTGATATCACGTATATGCACTTATTGAAAACTACCCATAGATGTGCGAGCGTCTCGTGCAATGCACGTTGACTTGTTAAATACATACGCACATACATACATGCACATATACATCACTTTGAACCCAGAACAGATGCGTCCTGTGATACACATGTTGGGGTCAAAATTTGCACCCCGGTTGACCAAGTCAAAGTCAAGGTCAATCCCAAACCAGGTGGGCCTAAGCCCAGGTCAAGCGGGCTTATGCCCAAGTCGAGCCCGCGGCCAGCCTCCCCATGCCAACATAAAAATCATGTAACAAATAATTTTGATGTAATTTTTTGTGCATGAATGTAAGCAAAATAGGCATAAAGCCAAATTTTTGTAAAGCCCATGGCTTATGTGCAAAAGAAATGAGCACATGAGGCATGGGATGGGCAAAATGCCATTTTGTAAAGCCCAAGGGGCTATATGTAAATGTGTAAGCCTATATAAGGCAACATGATGATGAATAAAATATACACTTTTCATTTCTCTAAAACTCTAGGGTTTGTTCCTCCTTCCTCTCCTTCCTCATTGTTCTAAACCTTCTCCTTTCCTTTGAATTAAATCAAGAGTTTTACTCTTCCTTTTCAAAAACTAAATAGTTTTTCACCACAAAACCCACAAAGGGGAGCTCAGATCTTCCATTAGATCTCAAAAGGGGGAGACTTTTAAGTCTCACCCCCTTTTTTTCCAAGATACAGCTGATCAAGAGGAGGAAGAAGGAGACCCATCTCCAAAAATCCAACTTTGAACAAAATCCCAGTCAAGAGAAGATGCAAGACTTAAGAGAGAAGAACCTCTGAAGATTTTTAGGGAGTTCAACTCCAAGACCCAAATCCTCAAAGGAGTTTAACTCCTAATCCAGATCTTTAGGAGTTTAACTCCACTCAAAATCCTCTTTAGGAGTTTAACTCCTATTTCTGGAGGTAAAAACCCCTTCCTTTCGCTAGCGCCCGAGCGCCCAAAGCGGTAGCGCCCGAGCGCCCATGTGCCGGGCACGTAAAGCAGTAGCGCCCGAGCGCCCACGTGCCGAGCACGTAAGGCGCTAGCGCCCGAGCGCCAACGCGCCGGGTACGTGAGGTGCTAGCACCCAAAGTGCTAGCGCTAGTGCCCGAGTGCCCACGTGCCGGGCACGTGAGGCGCCAGCATCCAAGCGCCTAGCGCTAGCACCACCGCCCAAGCGCCTAATGCTAACTCAAGCGCCTAAGTGCTAGCGCCCAACGCCTGCGTGCTAGGCGCGCGAGGCGCTGGCACCCATGCGTCCTTTGGACGCCATTTTCCTCCCATTTTACACATACTCCACACTAAAAATACCTCCCCCGTTAGAAAATTTTTCTAATGGGACGCTGTACCACACACCGTAAGGGGGCTGCTAGCCCCCTTGACCTCCAGCCCGCTATCCGGGTAGCGGGACCCCCATAAAACTCTGCGGGGCCCCTAATATATCCAAAACCCTTTCAAAACACAACACTGCACATTGAGTTCGCATGACCAGTTTAACCCGTCAATCGAAGTTTCTCTCGCTCCAAATGCGATGGGTAATTAACGGCAGCTTAGTTCACGGCTGCCGGAGATTCGGATCCCCACAATCAATAAACTCCAGCCTGCCCTGGGCAGGGGGAATCTGTAATGCGCCTGACAAGCGCACACGCATTCCCATCTCAATGGGGTAACGAAAAACACCCTACAACACACATACACAACATTTTTGAAATAAAATGGTGCGTAACCACGTGCAACTCACGTGTGCATCCTTTTCAAATGAAATAAACGGGCATGTGCATCGCATATACTTCCACACTTGTATAATAAATCATTATTTGATCACTTAATCAAAATTAAATTAAGTGATGAAGTTTTTGGTTTCTCATATACAATATATTGATCAAAATATTAATAAACCTAAGTGATCTTAGTCTCAAAAATGACTAAAGATCCTTAATCCATACTTGTTAAGTTAATCTTAATTCAAAATATGATTAACGAACCTTAAACATATTCCTAAGTCGATCTTAGTCTCAAAGATGACTAACGAGCCTCAGATGATATGTTTCGAACTGATGGATCTCGTTTACTTGAGATCTGCATCCTAAGTTCGATCCTAAATTTATAACATATATATATATATATATGGATTTGGACTAATCCGCACTCTACGGACGACGACATAAACTAGTCTCCGTATACAATCCACGGGCAACCATAATAAATAATATATATAACACGACACGAAGTGACCTACTGGAGTTGGTGAAAGTTGTTATCGCAACGTGATAACGTAATTAACTGCATGGACTTTCACCTGCAGGGAAGAGCGTCTCCACAATCAAAAACCCTTCAAAGAGGGGGAATCTGATAAAGTCATGTTATATCGGTTGCATCTGTCCAAACCTCCGATATACGGTGCCATAAATCAATTTGGCATCTTCGGAGAGGTAGACGGATATGTTCTATATAGAATCCGCCCTAAATTCAGGCAAGACGCTCTAACCCAGTTCATCTCCGTTTTCAGCGGTAAACAATGAACCCATAGGATATACATGACAAGAATGATCTATTCCACCTTGCTTGATAAATTACTAGCTATTGATATTGTTATTGTATACACATATAACATTGATTCATGTATGATGATATAATGTATCCTATCCAGTTATATCCTTATTATGATATTATCTTGGACGCTCTGACGTCTGGGTTTTGTATGACCCAGATCTTTCAACCTTAGCATAGGAGGATCGTGGATACTTCGAGAAGATCGCCGAGCAGTGAGGCGTGGTTTACTTATCTAGTTATCTATGGTTTAGACTTATTTCTGTATTGAACTTTTATTGTATTTCTTTTTTGAGCCCATAAGGGACAAGTACCATTATTGTTCATTTTGTCATTCTTGGATCGTTGAGTCTTGATATTTCTTTCTTGCTTCCGCTATTGATTATTGATTCTATTGATTCTTATTATTGTTATTGATTATGGCATTAAGTATGTGTTAGATAGTTATTTATATATATAGTATCACTTGATTATTGCATGACAACCTTAATATGACTATGGCAGGAAGGTTCCTTACCGTAGGTAGCATGGCTGACCGAGCTACGTCACGAATTTTATGTATTTTGGGAAGCGGGGAGTTACAAGATTTTTTGGTATCAGAGCCTAGGTTTAGTTTAGCTAGGCTTCGGTTCAATTTGTAGTTGGATATTATACCCAATACATTGATCTTAAAACCCTTGAACTATAGGAACATGTCTTGCCACATTATTACCTTGCTATCCTCGAATCAATTATTTATTGAATCCTTGTCTTATTGAACCTTGTTTCCGTTAAATCCCTTACTTCTTTGAACCTTGTTTTCCTTGCTAATCCCGTCCTTTGTCCTTAACTTCAGAATCATAGAAAAAAGAGCTCATTTCGCTACACCAACTGATAACGCCTAGCTCCTTGATGTCATACTCGATCTGCTGGAGAATCAACAACGCCAGGCAAACTTGATACAACAACAAGTAGAGGCATTGAAGGTTGCCCAACAGGCTTATACTGCTGCTATTGAGTGGGCAGTTAGAGATCAGTAGAGGCTCACCGAGAGAGAAAGGTATTCATTAGCAGATCGTTCTAGCACGTCGGGCGGTTCAAGCACCAACTAGAGATTAGGTGCGTGGATGCATTCCGGTCCGGAGACAGGGAGTAGTTCCCATGAAGCGACCGGTTGTTTCAGGTGAGAAGAAGGACGTGATCTGTACCTATTGCCAGCAGCCATGCCATATCATGAAAGAGTGTCGGAGGAGGAATGGGCAATCTTCAGTTTGTGGAGCTGCCGACCATCAGATCAACACATGTCCATCGAGGATTTGGTAGAAGGAGGATGTTCAGAAAGTTCCGCTTGTTCCGCAGAAGCAGATTACACAAGGGCCAAATTAGGGACGGGCTTTCACCCTGACAGCCAAAGAGGCAGAGGCTTCGGAGGATATAGTTTTAGGTACCCTACTCGTTTGTAGTTTCCAACATTAGCTTTGTTTGATTCCATGGCATCCCACTATTTTGTTTTCCCTAGTTGTTAGTTACATCTCCAGATAAACTTCGACATAGACTGTAGGATGAGACTGTCTTGATTGCACCAAGGTTTCATCCTTGAATCCTAATTCCATTGAATTCTTTCTTATCTTTTCCGATGATCATAGCTCGACGATAAGGAAATGAAGATGCGAACCCTACATCTCTGTCTGGTCTTATCTTGTAATCTTCTTGATTCTTTATTGTTTCTTAAATTTTATCCCATTGACTTTGATAGTAGAATTTTGGTGACTTGGATGGAGTTATATGATTGTAACTATATACCGCGGTATAGTTACAATGCAGTACTCTGCTTAGGTAACTTAGAGTCCCACTCTTGATTCATTTTCCTTGATTTACGTTGTACTACTTTACTTTTCCCTCTGTTCAATTACTTTCAATTCCGTGTCTTATCTTGAACTTGAATCCAACAACCGTGTTATCTCTACATTGTCCAGTAGCGACACAATTTTTTTCCGAATTTCGAGAGCATTTGAAGATTATACTTTAGACATTGAGGCAAGAGATAGTATGCCAAAACTCGCACTTGTTCAAGCTTAGTTTTGGCTGGATGAAGTGATGTTTGTAGGCCACGTCAAATTATGAAATGGCATAGCAGTAGACAGGGAGAAGATTGCAGCAGTTCGAGATTGGTTTGAGCGGGAGCTAGTATAGACCGCATCAAGGCCGTTCAAGTGTAAGATACTTGATTGAAGAAGTTTTGAAGACCTGGCTCAAATTATCAGAGTTGCGTAGCTGAAGCATGGTGAGCGGATAACCCACAAGTCTTCGAACAGATTTTCTAATTCATGAAGATGGATCCTTAAGATATGGAATACGATTGTGTATGAAATTCATGAAGAAGCTATGAAGGAGGCAGCGCACTTTATTCCGATTTGAGTTGGTCAGTCGACAGAGGCACTAGTAGAGAGATATATGCAGGAGATTGTGCGATTACATGGTGTTCCATGAGTATTGTATCTGATCATAACACGCGATTTCTATCGCACTTCTGGAGGAGTTTGCAGAAGAGCTTGGGAACCCGATTGAAGTTTAGTACGATATATCATCTATAGACTGATGGACAATCCGAGTGGATGATCTAAACTCTTAAATATATATTGAGAGCTTGCATGTTGGACTTCAAGTGGTTGTAGGAGGATCGTTTGCACTTGGTGGAGTTCTCTTATAACAACAGTTTCTAAGAAAGTATACAAATGGCTCCATTTGAAGCATTGTATGTACGTAAATGTCGTTCGCCAGTATATTGGTAAGACACCAGAGAAGGAAATTATTAGGACCAGAATTGATTGTGCAAACCGTGGATAAGATCTGTTTGATTCGAGAGCATATGAAAGTAGCGCAAGATCGACAAAAGAGTTGGGCCGATACCGAAAGAAGACCGTTAGAGTTCGCAATTGGTGATCACGTATTCTTGAAGATATCACCGACAAGAGGAGTGATACGGTTTGGTAGGCAAGGAAAACTTAGTCCTCGATTCATGGAGCCTTTCGATATTATTGAGCATATTGGAGAAGTAGCATATCGATTGGCGTTACCACCGTCCTTGACGGGTGTGTACAGGACGTGTTTCACGTATCTCAACTTCGCGAATATGTTCGAATGAGACTCACGTTTTGTACCACTCGGAATTTGTTAGTAAGCCTTAGGCACTCTACTAGGATTTTAGACAAGCATAAATTAGTTTTCAAAATTAGTAGTGGGCTTAAGTCTACAAACTAAGAACATTAGCTAAATAATTGAACAAGCAACTAAAAACTAGGAGTTTCCATACAAGGTTGGAATCCTAAACCTTTGTAGTATCTTCATATGCTTTAATTTGTGTTGGACTCTACCTACGCTCCTACGATGAGTGAACAAGCTTTGCGAGGACCTTCCTTCAACATAGATGGATCCACTTGAGGAAACCCAACTCTAGCTGCATCTCCACTAAACATAAAAGCTCCAAGTGAAGAAACTTAGTTAATTAGTTTGCTAAGCTAATTAACCAAGTGAAGTAGATTATTGTAACTCTTATTTTATCATCAAAACCATTACCTTTTCTATTCTCTTTTAATTTCATGAGGAGGAAGAAGAGAGCGAGAGCTTGAAGGAGATGAGAAGAAAAATATGATTGAATTTCTTAACCATTTAGAAAATGGTTGCTCTATTTTAACATCATACAAAGAATTCCTAGCCATAGGATTTTATCTCATCTACAAGTATCATCCCTCTTCTTTCCTCTCCACATGTCCACCCTATGAGAGTGGCAATGTAGGCGGTAAACTCTTGGCACAACTTAACCAAAAGTGAATTAAAGGAAAAGGTAAAATATATATATATATATATATATATATATATATATATTGTGTGTGTAATTTCCATATGTATTATAAATACATATATGAGACATAAATAAATAGTGATAATATACTAGTAAATAGATATATCCAATACATGTATTAATATATTAAATCATCACTTGATTTAATATCCGTCTTTCTAAAAGACAAGCTAGTATATCCAAATGTCTGATTACCGTCAGTGTATCCAATTCACTAGTTTTAATTGAACCCCGTTACGTATCCAATACGCATATCTACATCATATCGCTAGAGTTGGAAAAACCTCTGTGTGAGACTCGAAAGATTCGACAATACGCTGGCAGTGGGTTTAACCACAAGCACGTCAGTGACACTACCTATACATAATGGCTGCCCAGATATTGAGCAAAAGGAAGGTTGACAAGCAAGCTTGTCCAAACCCCTACTGAGCCTATAAGCGACAGTCTCCGTACAACGCGGTCTATTCGTCAAAGAGTATCGCATACCGGATCTAGCGGGTGGAAAACGTCAGACCCCTAATAACCTGATAAGTCGTGTCAGTTGTTCTCGCCAAAATCTTCGGCCAACAGCTAGTTGTTTTTGTTTACACCGGTTTAAGTTTCGTTTATAGATATGTGTGAAATCGGGCTCATTCATATACGCACACATCAGAGGAAGAACATGTGTTCAACGATAAAAAGAAAGCATTTAATTGAACATTTTATTTTACAGGAAATAGATCACCATACATAGGATCAAAAGTATAGGGATTTACAAAACTATGGATAAAATTCTCTAACTCCCTCTCTGCTTTCTCCACCATGGCAAAGCGGCGATCTTCACGAAGAGTCGTTTCCCATCGGTCATCACCGTGCCCATCAGCGAAGGCAAACATGATGGCCCGCTGAGCCCGTATCTAGTTTAGCAGCTGAACAGAGCGATCCCTCAAAGCCATGATAATCAAAAGTGCCTCATGAAAGCACTTGATCTTGTCCTCCGCTGGGTCGAGTATCGCCGGAGTCATCTCCGCTGGATGAGGAGGAATATCATCGAGCTCGGACAAGAAGACCACCCGGAGCCAAATAGAGCCGATGGGGAGAGGAGATCCTCTACGAGTCAAGAGCTCATGCAGCACCATATCGTATTAGTCATCCGTAAGAGCAGGGTTCACCAGACGGGCAGCAAAACGAGGAACAATTTCCTCGATAGGCGCCTCCTATGGCTGCCGGCGAGCATGTAGACGATTACAAGCCATAGCTCTTCTCTGTTAAAATAATTCTCTGAAAGTGAAAGAGAAGAGAAGCATTGCTTCAGATTATGAAGGGAGACATTTAAGTCTAAGCACAGAAAATGTTGTGCATGATGGAACTATTTCCAAACATTTGACTTAGGAAAAGCAAAGAAAGAAGGCGAAAAGACACCTTCAGTAAAGAGGCAGCGCCTCACGTGCCTTGCACGAGGGCGGCAGCGCCAAGAGTTAAAAACTCTGAGGCAGCGCCTCACGTGCCTTGCACGAAGGCCCCAGCGCTGAGAGTTAAAAACTCTGAGGTAACGCCTCACGTGCCCCGCATGAGGGCGCCGACGCCAGAACTAAAAGTTCTCTTCCGTTGGATCAAAGATCCAATGGAGATGATAAATCATCAAAATACAGAGTTAAATTCTGTTGAGGAAATATTCCTCAAATCTTTCTGAACGAGAAAGATTACTCTTTATAAAACAAAGCACCGTTGGATTAAAAATCCAAGGGTGATTAAAAATCACCAAGCTACAGAATAAGCTCTGTATGGGAAAATATTTCCCCAATCTTTCTAAATAAGAAAGATTACGCTCTGTAAAACAGAGCACCGTTGGATTAAAGATCGAATGGTGATTAAAAATCACCAAGCTACAGAATAAGCTCTGTATGGGAAAATATTTTCCTAATCTTGTTAAAAACAAGAAAAATGTTTTCTGTAAAACAGAAGTCCCTGGATCAAAGATCCAACGGTGGGTAAAATCTCCGAATCAATAAAAAAATCTCTCAATGAGAGATTTCCTTAACTAAATCAACAAACTTGCCTCTACTATATAAAGGACTCGAGACTGAAGAGAGAAACAGAGGAACCTCACATAAACTTCAAGTTCAAAAAGAAGAGCAAGCAAAAAAAATAGAGGTTTAAGAGTGAAGAAGGAAGAAGAACTTTTTTCAAGGTAAATAGAGATCATGGTATCTCATCTGCATACCCAAGGGTTTAACCTTCACAAAGGAACATAGTTCTTTCCCTGGATCTGAGATCCATGAGACAAGTCTCCCACAAATGAGAATTTAATTCTCGTGTGGATGAAGTTGTTCTTGGGGATTGAAGATCCAAGGGAGAATAAAGAATCGAACTCTTTAGAAAAATGCATAAAGAAATAAACAGCGCCGAGCGCCTCACGTGCCCCTCAAGTGGACGCTGCTTAATAAAGAGTGCTTAGCACTCAGTGGTTGACGCCCAGCATCAAGCGCCTCACGTGCCCCTCATGTGGGCACTACTTAATAAAGAGCGCTTAGCACTCAGTGGTTGGCGCCCAGCGCCAAGTGCCCCACGTGCCCCTCACGTGGGCGCTGCTTAATAAAGAGTGCTTAGCACTCAGTGGTTGGCGCCCAGCGTCGAGCGCCTCATGTGTCCCTTACGTGGGCACTGCTCAACAAGTAGTGCCTAGCACTCAGTGGTTGGCGCTCAGTGCCAAGCACCTCACGTCCCTCACGTGGGCGCCATAATGAGTGTTTAACACTCCATAAAAAACAAAAAAGGGAAGCAGGGGCATCAGAACCCATTTGAATGCTCGGCATTGTTGGCATAGAAAGGGGAACAAGACCAAGCAAGTGTTTAACACTTTATTCAAAAATTAAATGACTGGGTTGAACACAAGTTGCCCAGCTCCTAATCAGCCGAGCCCATGGGCTCTTTATTTTTCCAGATTGGTCTTAGTCCCAAACAAGACCATCAAGCTTCAAACGAACATTCATTGGTTTAAGGGTACATCTCCCCACACCTTTGATATATGTCGTTATAATTCTTCAATGTCTTCAGAGAGATGGCGGGTCCCGACAACCAACAATTCTACGGACCGCAACGTCCTTAAACCAGCTGTGGACCGTAATGTCCTAAAACTAGCTGTAGACCGTAACGTCCTTAAAATAAAATGATAGAGTCCAAATGCTCTTTCGTTGGATCAAAAATAATTCTGAACCCCCGTTAAGTAGATCTTAGTCCAACATCGGATTAACGTATCCTTAACAAATATTTAAGTCGACATTGATCTCAAACAAGCTTAACGACCCTTAAATCAAACTAAACCCAAATCTAAGAAAATATGGATTTAGACTAATCCACGCCCTACGGGCGACAACACAAATTAGTCTCCGTATACAATCCACGGGCAACCAAAAATAAAACAAACACACACGACATGAAGTGACCTTTTGGAGCAGGAGAAAATGGTTATCGCTACGCGGTAACGTAATTAACTGCAGGGACTTGCGCTTGCAGGGAAGAGCGTCCCCACAATAAAAAACCCCTCACGGCGAGGGGGAATCTGACGAAGTCTGCTACAACGGCCGCATCCGTCCAGACCTCCGATACACGGTGCCATAAATCATCTTGGCATCTTCGGAGAGGTGGACGGGTAACACCAAATAGCATCTGCCCCCAAATTCAGGCAAGATGATCCTACGCGGTTTCATCTCTGTTTTCGGCGGTAAACAGATTCTGGCACGCCTGGTGGAACCTTTTCCTTTTTCCACTCCACACTTCGTGTGTCGTGTTCGTGAATGGATCGCGGTTTAATATGGTTGCTCCTGGATTCGAGGTACTAATATTTGGTGTCTTGCTCCATGCAGAAGAGAAGATGACATCGATGGCTTCCAACTGCACCAATTGCAACAGCAACTCCTACTCCGTCCCTGTGGGAGAAGTGACTTATGGGCCCTAAGCGGCCTCCATCTTTGCAATGCCAGTGGAATAAGTGACTCAGGCCACCACTAGACTGTTCTTCAGAACCATACTCCCACCAATGAGCTTCAATGCCATTACAAGAAGCTCCAAAGAAGTCGGTCTTCGATCGGCTTGCAACTACCATGGCCCCTCTCAATGGGTCGTCCAAGTCTGCCGTCTCAGTCTTCGACAGGCTAAGCCAAATCTCAAGTGGGCCCGCAAAGAAACCCGCAATACCTGAAGGGGTTATCCCAAAACGGATAACCATTCCAGTCTCGGTAAACGAAGTCATCAAAGGGGCTTCTCCTGCTAAGGGATCGGTCATCGCAAGACTGGCTGCTCCAACTCCTGCTATGGGTGAGATCATTACAAGTGTTTCCCCTATTCGAAAGTCAGTTTTTGAAAGGCTAGACGTTCCCTCCCAATGGACGTCGGTCTTCGATAGGTTGGCACTAAAAGCAGCCTCTCATCAAAGAAAGGGGCATGACAAGGTCGCTCCTATAACTGTGGTGATCCCATCCGCAAGACATGCTCGGCGTCGCTACTGGCGCCATGTAAGGAAAGCTAGGGGCAGTTCCCCTGCTGGACTTACCCCACCAGCTCTAATGGTGGAAATTGACGATGCTGTTCCAATCGGGAACAGCTTTGAACTGCTCAGGAGGGTGCGTAAGAACTCTCCAACTGCCATCTTGAAGAAATCTCCTCCGCCTGTTGAAAACACAACACAGGTGATGCCGGAACAGCCTCCTCAGCGGTTGTCCTTCAAGATCCACAGAGTTTGGCGGAAAGTCCAAGACTCTGTAATTGACAAAGATTACTCTCGCCGGCTGAAGAAGACGAAGGCTCGGCAAGAGGAGGACCATCCCTCTGCCATACCATGAAAGGTATCGTCTGCATGGGTGCCTGCCACAACGACCCCCTCAACTTCGAACTTCCATAAGAGGAGAAGGCCGGAGAAGATCCCCCTGCCCGCGGCAAATTTCAAAGGCAGCGGACCCAAATGCCCCAAGTCTGGGGGCATGGCTGTGGACACGGTGTACATGGCTTCCAGCAAAGAAGAAATCCGTACTTCCGCAGGCCATCGACCACTTACACGGTCTGTAACGAAAGCTCGGGAGCAAAAAAAAAGCTCCAGGAAATGTTGACAAGAATGGCCGCACTTACTGGGCAGAAAGAAAGCCCGGAAGTATCGTCGGAACAACGCCAGGAGCAAGAGACCGACACCGAATTCCTACAGAGGGTGCTTAAAAAGAAAGATAAAGAGGCTGCGGAACAAGCGGCTAATATAAAACAGATAACGCTTCTGTTCCAAGACATGGTTGGGATGATGATACAGTCGGATCCTCCAGCCGAAGACCCTCCAATAATTATTGAAGACGGCAGAGGAGAGACATCAAACCCTCCTCCGGCTTTATCAGCAACCAGGGAGGAGACGATCTCCAAAGCTACCCTTGATGACTACATAGCTCAACAAATACGAGCTCATCAAGCGAACGAAGTGGCAGGCCAAGTCATCAAAACTGGGCGACCTTACCCAGGATGGTACGACCAAATTAAGTACCTCTAGGATATACGATCCCCAAATTCTATGTGTATAAGGGGACGAGCAATCCGCATTAGCACGTTGCTCAATTCAGAGCTTTGTGCGGTAATACTGGGGGCGATGACAAACTGTTGCTTCACCAGTTTGTTGGAAGCTTGTCGGAGACGGCATTTGAATGGTACTCCGAGCTCCCAAATGACTCTGTCAAGACATTTACGGAGATGGAACTACTGTTCACATAGCGGTTCGCAAGCGCAAGTGAGCGCACCCCAAACATGGCATTAATCAACGCTAGAGTGAAACCGGGAGAGACCTGGGTTCAATACGCAATTCAGTGGCATAACTTATGGTCAAAGTGTGAACAACGCATAAAAGAAGCTCCTGATGTGGGCATGTTCGTGGGGACCCTTGATCCTCAACCAACTATAGCCCAATTTATGATGTTCTTCAAGACAACCACCTTCCAAGCCTTGATTGACAAACTGGACCAAATGGACCAGATGGGCCATAGGCCGTCCTCTTCAAAGACAGATCTTCGAAATGAAAAGGGCAAAGGGAAAGCGACCTTCGTCGCCAACGCTCAACAACAACCGAGTGACCCGAAACCGGTTGCTCACCAAAACAATAAACCAAGATCCCTTGGAGAAAAGTTGAGACGTCCTTACTCGTTCTCCCGGGATAAGACGAGAAGACTATTCGAACTAGCGGTGCGCAACAGGCTCATCACTTTGCCGGATCCGAGACGCCCACTGCAATCGGGTGATGTCAAAAATCCCAATTACTGCCACTACCACCGAATAGTGGGCCGCCCAATCGAAGATTGCTACATCTTTAAAAACTGGGTCGAAGACCAGTACCAGCATGGCAAGTTCGCGCTGTCCGAAAACTGGAAGGTGAACCCGCCGCACCAGCACGCTCCTAAGAAGATGGACACACCAGGGGCATCATGCTCATTTATAGAAGAAGCTCCGTGGGAAGTGGTCCTTTCAGCTAAAACTAAAAGAATGCTGAAGGATCTTCAAGCATATCCGGCGATTAGGTGGAAGATCCCGTTGGAGCCTTAGATCATTGACAGAATGCTGAAGCCACGCCCAACGCTGAAAATGGGTAATGATGGGCAAAACCTCCAGGCCAAGCCTCAGAAATCTTTAAAGAAAAAGAAGAAGGCCAAGAAGCCCGTGCAGCTCGATGGCAATCGTACGGGTCTGCAAAAGTACATCGACGCACTGGAGGAATACAACCAAAAAGCGTGGACCCCAGTCACATTAGATGAATTCTTCAAGCATGTTCTTAAGAATAGAAACAATGACATTAATGAAGGAGACGACTCGTCAGAAGAACCCGAGGAGTATGTAGCGAGCTGCCACATGATCTCTCACTTGTTGATAAACGGCAAAGAAGCTTCTGACGTAGAGAAACTGGGGGCAGATCCGGAACCAAAACCCATGGAACCGTCAGATGACCTTATTGATAAGTAGCTGAATGAAGCTCTTCAAAAGAGCAAAGCTAATCGAGAACGTGAAGCGGCCATTTACGAAAAGGCCAAGCGCCGGTGTCAGGCCAAAAAAGCTCCGGTGATGAGAAGCCATAAAATACTTCAACCGGATCAAAGTGCCCTGACCACCAGCAGAAGCAGAATCAAGATAAGGAAGCAGTTCGCCAAAGCTCTGTCAATGGGAATGAAGCTACCACTTCCAAAGAAAATACTTCCGGGAATACGTGCCCCGACGAACCGGATGTCTATCCGAAATACTGCTTGTATCATCGGAGGGTCACACACCCTACCGAAGAGTGCAACGCCTTCAAGGAGTGGTGGCAGGGATACGATGCCCACCGACAACACTTCAAGCGGGTAAAACGGAAAGCCCGTCAGGAGCAGAGAAGCACGACAGACGAGCGTGAAGGAACAGCGGTAACTGTCATATGGTTAATGCCATCTCGACAAGAGCAAAACCTTAAGTTCTTACCTTCGGGAGCGATTCTAACGAAGAAATAGCTCTCAGCCCTCTCTTCAAGGAATCCACCTCTGAAAAAAGAGGAGATGAAGAACTGTGAGAACATTCAGCTGCGTAACCCTACGTTGCCTGAAAAGAATCTCGGACCTTCAAACAAAGGTTCGGGAAAAAGGGACAAAGGAAAGGAAAAAGTCCCTGAGGAGATTGCTCTCGATGATAGAGTTGTTGAAGAGCACACAGCTAAGGACCCGCTCAAGAAGAACAAGGTGGATTACAATGTCCTGGCACATTTGAGAAAGATACCTTCCCAATTGAGTTTCGTGGATGCCCTTCTCCTGTCTAAAGAGGCACGAGATTCCCTGATTAAAGCGTTATAAGAGCCCGACCAGTTTCAAGCCTTCCTGGTGGAAGAAAGGATAGAGGATAAGCCGGAAGAAGTCCACACGGCTGATATCACCTTCAGCGATGAAGACCTCCTTCTCAGAATGTGCGAGCACAACCGTCCACTGTATGTAACCGGGTATTGCCACGACATCAAGATAGGGAAGATCCTGGTTGACAACGGGTCCTCCGTCAACCTTTTCAATGTGAGAGTACTGAAGGAGATTTGCATGAACGTTCAGCACTTGGCTCGGGATAAAATTACCATCTCCGGTTTTGACTCCCAATCATCACAAATGCTTGGGTCTGTAATACTGACATTACACTTCGGGCTGCTCTTCACTGACATCAAGTTCCATGTTATTGACGCCAAAACTTGCTACAACGCTTTGCTCGGCAGGCCTTGGTTACATGAGTAAAACATCATCCCTTCTACGCAACATCAGTGTATAAAGTACTTCAAGGATGGCCTCAAGTACATAGTTACAGGGGAGCTGAACCCATTCTCCATAAATGAAGTCCGCAAATATGAAGACGCCAAGTACTTCTTACCAGACTTCGAAGACATGGAAAGATGTCGCAAACCGGAGAACAAGCAAAAAGTCATCGTCGCTATCCCGATATTTGGGAGCGATACCGAAGAGGATGAAGATATGGTCTACTTGCGACAACCCCAAAGCAACAGGCCAGAACCATCCACTCCTATTTTGGTCTTTGGCAGTGACTCTGAAGATGAGACCAACACAGTGTTCTCCGTCCGCCCGTCAATCCAGACATTTGCTGGAGCTGACCAGAGTTTACAGATTACCCTGGTTCCGCGGCGGCATTACAAAGAACTTGATGCACTTGATACGTATAGCGTGCAAGAGCTGCAGACCTTCTACGTCCTTCCTCGCCAAAGAGGTGAGAAGGCGATCCTTTTCTACCAATCCACGGAGACTAAAGTGGAAAAATAAGTATGGCATGGTGCTGAATCTGCGCTCGACAGACTTTAACCAATCCATCATCCTAGCTACTATGCAGAGGGACTGAAAAGGCTATTAAGATGCCAAGGCATACCCTTCAAACAGACTGCTCGACAGGCCCAGTTCTATAACAAGATTTGGGACGTTCCCGGGACTCAGCGAAAGATGCCCAACGAGAAAATGGAGAAGACTGGCCTTGGATACGTTCGGTCCAAGAAACGGGAGCGGTTACATGACTGCCATGTCATAAATTACTTTGGTGGAGAAGCGAATGCATTTCCAGATAGCGTTGATGTCGAACCAGAGCGAGATCCCGCCATGAGAATATCAAGCTCGTCGTTCGAAAAACAGATTGACAAGCTGATAAGAGAAGCGGGTCAAAAGGTTCAGGATGACCATAGCCGCGAAATGGCCATTTACGAGAAAGCCAGGATGCAGCGTATCATTCAACAGGCTACGGAAGAAGAAGACGACGATGCCCTTCACCCTCAGCCTGCTGTGCGCTCTCACGGCAAGAAGAAAGCCCGACGTAGAAGCAACAATAAGGTAAAGAACAGGAATGACGTTCAAAAACAGCAAAGCGGATCCAAGAAGCCGCGCAATCGAGGAAAAGTCAGCTGGAATCCATCTTTTATGAAAAAGATGGGTCAGGAGTACTCTTTCCCTCAAGACAAGACAAGGAAAATCTTCGACCTTGTCATGAAACATCAAATGATGGTGCTCCTGGAGTCTCAGCGCCCCAAACAGATGAACGAGGTCCATCTCCCGGATTATTGCTCCTACCACCGAATGGTGGGACATCCTCTTGAAGATTGCTTCACTTTCAAGACTGGGTTGAGGATCAGTATCAGCAAGGCAGGTTTGCTCTATCCGACAGTTGGAGGGTAGTCCCGCACGAAAGCATGAGCCGAGAGCAACCTATACTGCGAGGGAAAGTCTAGATCAACATCGAGCTAGGAAACGAGCTCGTACCTGCCATATGATAACATTCTTAAAGGAAGGTGAGCACGAGAATACGAACGACCTCCCCCAGTGCTTCGCAAATGAAGAAGAGAACAAGGTGATCTCAGAATTTTCACCAGCGCCAAAGGAACTGGAAGATGGGATACACACCACGGCAGACAACCTGAGAAAAATCGACTTGGGGACGGCAAATGAGCCAAGGCCAACGTTCGTCAGTGAGCTGCTGTCTAAGAAATAGGCAGTCACATTAAAGGACGTGCTTATGCAGTATAAAGACTGTTTCGCATGGAACTATTCTGAGATGCCGGGATTAGATCCAGAGATAGCTGTGCATAAACTGGCGATATCGCCGGACGTCAAGCCAGTCAAACATGCGCCAAGAAGAATGCGGCTCGAGCTTGAGATGAGTATCAATGCCGAAGTCAAGAAGCTAATTGACTCCAGATTCATCCAAGAAGTTCAATATCCTGACTGGATCACCAATATCGTTCCGGTAATGAAGAAAAATGGGATAGTACGCATCTGCGTAGATTTTCAGGACCTCAACAAAGCTTGTCCGAAAGATAACTTCCCAGTGCCTGTTACCGAGTTGATGATCGATAACACATCCACCAATGAAGTCTTATTTTTCATGGACGGATCCTCAAGACAACCAAATCAAGATGCATCCTGAAGACCGAAAGCACACTGCTTTCCGAACCCCGCTAGGCATATTCTGCTACAAAGTGTTGCCCTTCGGTCTGAAGAACGCTGGCTCCACTTACCAGGGGGCCATGATAAAGATCTTTGATGACCTCATACACGAGATTGTCGAATGTTATATTGACGACCTCCTGGTGAAAAGAAAATCGTACAAGGAGCACTGGGAGCATCTGAAGATAGTGTTCCAGCGCCTTCGGAAGTACAGCTTGAAGATGAACCCTTTGAAATGCGTGTTTGGAGTTTCCTCGGGCAAATTCCTAGGATTCATCATACGACACCGGGGCATCGAAATAGACCCATAAAAGATCAAGGCGGTTATGGAAATACCTTCGCCAAGAACTCTCAAGCAACTGCGGTCTCTCCAAGGAAAGCTCGCGTATATCCGGCGGTTCATAGCTAACCTTTCTGGCAAATGCCGCCCCTACAGTCATCTAATGAAGAAGAGGACCCCGTTCGTTTGGGATTGTAAATACCAAAGTGCACTGGACGAAATCAAGCAATATCTGCAGAACCCGCCGGTACTGACCGCGCCGGTCAAGGGAAAGCCCCTCATCCTGTACACAACAGCCATTGAAGGTTCTTTAGGCGTGTTATGGGCAGAGGAGAATGACCAGGGGAAGGAGAGAGCTCTCTATTATTTGAGTCGAGTTCTCCTGGGGACAGAAAATAACTACTCCCCCATCGAAAAGCATTGCCTGGCACTGATCTTCGCAGTAACGAAGCTCCGACATTACGCCTTGGCACACGAGGTCCATCTCATATCAAAAGTGGATCCTCTCAAGTATTTGATGTCAAGAGCCATGCTAACAGGAAGGCTTGCCAAATGGGCCCTCCTCTTGATGGAGTTCTAGATAGTATATTGACCCCTCAAGGCAATAAAAGGCCAGGCCAATGCCGATTTTCTCGCTGAGCATCCGATACCTGCCGACTCTCCCTTGAACTACGAGTTGCCGGACGAACACGCGTTTCACGCAATTGACAGGGAGAAAGAAAGGAATGATACCCGATGGGAACTCTACTTCGATGGAGCGTCCTCCTTGAAGAAGCGAAAGCAAAACACCCCCATGATTAAAGCCGGGGTGGGCCTTATCTTTGTGACTCCACAAGGAGGGATTATGTGTTTTGCCCTTTCCTTAACGGAGCCAAGAACAAACAATCAAGCTGAGTATAAAGCTTTGATAGCAGGTCTCGAGATCGCTGTCAACTTGGGGATCGAAAACCTCTTCATATATGGAGACTCCCAGTTGGTCATTAGCCAAGTAAATGGCGACTACCAGACGTGCAAGCCAGAACTGATCAGGTATGGTGACAGAGTGTAGCAATTGCTGACGCAAATCCCCTCCTACACCCAAGAAAGCATACTGCGTGTGGAAAATAGCAAGGCAGATGCGTTAGCCAAGCTTGCTAAAGAACTGGCCGACGAAAACCTCGATGACGTAAAGATCATTGTACAAAGTCGCCGGATTCTCGCACCAATAGAAATATCTCCAAAGACATCTAAAGGTGAGGAAGCAACCGAACAAGAGGCCTTCAAATTGGAGGACCAAAAAGGGGTGAAGGATTGAAGAGAAGTCTTCATAGACTACTTCAAATCCCATCGAACGCCCGAAGTCGCGTCGTCAAGACATTAGCTCATGAAGCGAGCCCTGTCTTTCACCTGCGTCAATGGTACTCTTTATAAGAGATTGTTCGATTGTCTATGGTTGAGATGACTGGGACCAGAAGAAGCAAAAAGGGTCGTTCAAGAAACTCATGACGGACTCTGTGGTTCCTATCAAGCGGGGCCAAAGATGAAGCTGAAGATCAAAAGAATGGGCTACTATTGGCCCACAATGATTCGGGGCTGCCTTAAATATGCGAAGCAGTGTCACTCGTGCCAAATTCACGGGGACTTCATCCACCAGCATCCGAATCCGCTACACCCGACATTGGCTAGCTGGCCATTCGAAATGTGGGGAACCGATATAATCGGGCCCATCGAGCCAGCGTCATCCAAAGGACATCGGTTCATATTGGCAACGACCGATTAATTTTCCAAATAGGCAGAGGCAGTATCGCAGAGGGAGGTGAAGATGGAGAACATCCTCCATTTCTTCAAGACACACGTCCTCTACCGGTTCGGCACTCCGTGACGGATCATCTCGGATAACGGGCCAGCCTACAAAAGCCATAAAATCAGTCACTTCGCACAGCAGTATAAAATAGATTGGAGATATTCTTCAGTTTATAATCCCCGAGCTAATGGTCTAGCTGAGGCTTTCAATAAGACCTTGACAAAGATCATAAAGAAAACGGTATCCAGAAATAAAAAGAACTGGTACGAGAAATTGCATGAAGCTCTATGGGCCCATCGGACTACATTCAAGACGGCTACGAACACAACGCCATTTGCGTTAGTATTCAGCACGGAAGCGGTACTTCTCTTGGAGATAGAGCTACCCTCTCTACGAGTAGCAGTTCGATACGAGCTGACGGATGAAGAAAATGCCCATCTTCGGTTTGAGGAACTTGATGCCCTCGATGAAACTCGTCTTATGGCGCAGCAAAACCTGGAGGATTACAAAGCAACGATGACGCGCTCATACAAAATATTGACTAGGCTGAGAACATTCCGCCAAGGCGAACTCGTGCTAGTCGTAAAAAGACCTATGATCCCCAACCGTGCCAAACGGGAGAAATTCGAGCCGAACTACGAGGGTCCGTAGATCATAGACAAGGTCTACCAAGGCGGGGCCTACTTGCTCATGGATATGCATGGCGAAAGACCCTTCCAGCCAATAAACGGCCGGTTCCTTAAGAAATACTACGCTTGACATGTCACGGCTCGGGTTAATGATGGATGACGACGCTCGTGTCCGCTCGCTATCTCCCTAAGTCCAAACTCTATAAGTAGTATCCAGCGAAATCTCGCCTCCAAAAACATTGGACCGTAATGTCCTTAAACTAACAACGGACCACAACGCCTTAAACTAGCTGTGGACCAAGATGTCTTTAAACTAACATTGGACCGTAATGTTCTTAAACTAATAACGGACCGCAACGTTCTTAAACTAGCTGTGGACCGAGATATCCTTAAACTAACATTGGACTATAATGTCCTTAAACTAACAACGGACCGCAACGTCCTTAAACTAGCTATGGACCGAGATGTCCTTAAGCTAACAGTGAACCGAGATGTCTTTAAACTAACAACGTCATCTCTAACACGGTGATAGTAGAATGCAAGTCCATAAGTCCCAGCGGTGAGGACTGTAACTCAAATCCCACCGGTAAATGGATGGATCACATGCGGCGAAACTATTCTCGAGAGTCTCAAAAAAAGGGTACGTCCACAAGCGAAATGGGCACAGATGAAAACCCGAAAGGGCGCCGTGAGTAAAAACAGCAGGACTACCGGCGAGTTTGTGAAAACCCGAAAGTGCGCAATCTTGTTAAAATAAAGACACCTGCAAGGCCCTCTCGACCTTGTGAGGAGAAAATACCTGCGTGAGATCCTTACAACTCACAAGGGAGCAACACACTTAGGGATCCCCACGATTCCTAAGAAGAAATTGCACTTATGAGATCCTCATGACTCGTATGGAGAATTCCCCATATGAGACCCTCATGGCTCGTAGGATTCAAAAAGCCTTAAGCTACAGGGATCTGAACCTGTTCTTAAGCCATCACATTCCCCAATTTGCCCTACAGGCGGTCCGATATCGGCCCTTGTATACAATCCACGGGCAAAAATAAACGTTTCCCCCACCAAGTTCCACCAGTGGCGCGAAATTTCCTCATGTAGTGAACGACACTTGTAAGTACTCTCAACTTATAAGGAGAAAACACTCTTGTAAGATCCTTACGACTTATAAGAGAACAGACACTTAAGAATCCTCACGATTCCTAAGGAGAAAACCTCCTTACGAGATCTTCACGACTCGTAGGGAGAAACACCCTTATGAGACACTTACGGCTCGTAAAGTCGAAAAGCCTTAGTCAACAGGATCCTAATCCTGTTTGCTAAGCCACCTTTGTTCGAATCAACAAAGGCAAATTATGATTCGCTCCTGGAAATGTCCCAATGGTAGCGATGCTGATGCCTAAATCGGTATCAAATTCCAAGTCCTTTCACGGCAAATGATGATTCGCTCCTGACAATATTCCAGTCGCAGCGATACTGATGCTAAGATTGGTATCAGACCTCAAGTTTCATACTCGCAGCAAAAAATCAGCGAGTAAAATATATGTATATAGAAATAGCCAAAATGATTAGGCACCGCGAAAAAATAGCCGAAATAATTGGGCAATCGCGACTTTCGCGATATAAAAAGCTGAAATGATAGAGTATCGCTCCAAGAAATAAAAAAATGAAGTGAAATTTCTGCCCTGCAGGTGAGATCAAATTGACCCATGTATACAATCCATGGGAACAAACGAAAAGGGAACCACATTGTCCCACCAGGCTTCGTCAAAGAGAAGCTAGATCTCGACGGCGACATCCACTGCGTAGTGATCAACCAACAGCGTTTTTCCTCTCTCCAGCAGGATACAGACGCGACATCAACAAACAGAGCCATGGAAAAGTCCCCTAGTTCCAAATCTCGACGGTTCACAGACAACCCAAAGACAACATCGACATTCATCGTAATATTGCAGACACAATGTCAACCAACGAAGCAAAGAAAGATCCCTAGCTTCAAGGTCTTGACGACAACTCAAATGAGACCTGAAAGACTATCGGAGACCATCCCACTCCAACGCGGAGTGGTCATGACTCATCGGGGCTCCCAAACGGAGCCTAACCTCAAGTAAAAAGCGACATGGAATATCCCTAACGCTTGCTCTTTCGATGGTAATATTACCTGGAAGATTACTTGAAGACGTCTTGTCCAGCCCCCGAAGGGATCAGAGACACGACAGTCGCGGGGCTATCCGAACAGCAAGATTGCATATCGGGGAATATATCGGCCAACGCGATGGTGAGACGGGTAAAAATCCCTAGTACCACAGACCCTAATGGACTTCTATTAGCAGGAGTTAACTGTGACGTTAGGAAACCCTTACGAGAACTTCTCGATTCGTCTCGACTCGTGAGGAAATTAGTGTCCTTGCGAGAACTTCTCGATCCGTCTTGACTCATAGGGAAAAGCCTTAGGCAATGGGTATAAGGACCTGTTTTCTAAGCACCGGGGCCCTGCAAGTCGGTCCAAGATGGACTACTGCATACTACTCATGGGCCACACTCTCCAAAGTCGAATCTCGACAAAGAGGGAAACAACCACTTACGAGTTCTCTCAACTTGTAAGCGGGAAAAATTCTCTTGTGAGATCCTTACGAATTTCAAGAGAAAATGCACTTAGGAGTCCTCACGACTCCTGAGGAGAAAAGACACCTACGGGATCCTCTCGATTCGTAAGGAGAAAAGTCTTTATGAGACCCTCACGGCTCGTAAAGTTGAAAAGTCTTAGATGGCAGATCCTAGCTCTGTTTCCTAAGCCATCGCTGCCCTATAAGGAGGTCAAGATGGACTATCTACGGGTCACGTTCTCCAAAGTAGAATATCGACAAGGAGGAAAAAAACCACTTACGAGTCCTCTCGACTTGTAAGGGGGAAAATTCTCTTGTGAGATCCTTACGATTCTCAAGAGGGAATGCACTTAGGAGTCCTCACGACTCCTAAAGAGAAAATACACCTACGGGATCCTCTCGACTCGTAGGGAAAAATAACCTTCTTGAGACCCTTACGGCTCATAAAGACGAAAAAAGTCTTAGGCTACAAGGACCCTAAACTTGTCTCCTAAGCCCTCAATTCCATGGCCATGCATAACTCTGCACTACTTCACCCACGTACATATTTACGTGGGTAAAGTAGTGGGGGCATTTGTTCTCGCCAAAATCTTCGGCCAAGAGCTATTTGTTTCTGTTTACATCGGTTTAAGTTTCATTTACAGATATGTGTGAAATCGAGCTCATTCATATACGCACACATCAGAGGAAGAACAGGTGTTCAACGACAAAAAGAAAGCATTTAATTGAATAATTTATTCTACAGGAAATAGATCACCATACATAGGATCAAAAGTACAGGGATTCACAAAACTATGGATAAAATTCTCTAACTCCCTCTCTGCCTTCTCTACCATGGTAAAGCGGCGATCTTCACGAAGAGTCGTTCCCTATTGGTCAGCACCGTGCCCATCAGCGAAGGCAGACATGATGGCCCGCTGAGCCCATATCTGGCTTAGCAGCTGAACAGAGCAATCCCTTAGAGCCGTGGTAATCAAAAGTGTCTCATGAAAGCACTCGATCTTGTCCTCCGCTGCGTCGAGTATCGCCTGAGTCATCTCCGCTGGATGAGGGGGAATATCATCGAGCACGGACAAGAAGACCATCCGGAGCCAAATAGAGCCGATGAGGAGAGAAGATCCTCTACGAGTCAAGAGCTCGTGCAACACCGTATTGCATTGGTCATCCGTAAGAGCAGGGTTCATCAGACGAGCAGCAAAACGAGGAACAATTTCCTCAATAAGCACCTCCCATGGCTGCCGGCGAACATGTGGACGATTACAAGCCATAGCTCTTCTCTGTTAAAATAATTCTCTGAAAGTGAAAGAGAAGTATTGCTTCAGATTATGAAGGGAGACATTTAAGTCTAGGCACAAAAAATGTTATGCATGATGGAACTATTTCCAAGCATTTGACTTAGGAAAAGCAAAGAAAGAAGATGAAAAGACACCTTCAGTAAAGAGGCAGCGCCTCACGTGCCTTGCACGACGGCGCCAGTGCCGAGAGTTAAAAACTCTGAGGCGGCGCCTCTCGTGCCTTGCACGAGGGCGGCAGCGCCTCACGTGCGTTAGCGCCAAGAGTTAAAAACTCTGAGGCAGTGCTTCACGTGCCCCACACGAGGGCGCAAGCGCCAGAACTAAAAGTTCTCTACCGTTGGATTAAAGATCCAACGGAGATGATAAATCATCAAAATATAGAATTAAATTCTGTTGAGGAAATATTCCTCAAATCTTTCTGAACGAGAAAGATTACTCTCTATAAAACAGAGCACCGTTGGATTAAAAATCCAAGGGTGATTAAAAATCACCAAGCTACAGATTAAGCTCTGTATGGGTGCTTAGCACTCAGTGGTTGGCGCTAAGCGCCAAGCGCCCCACGTGCCCCTCACGTGGACGCTGCTTAATAAAGAGTGCTTAGCACTCAGTGGTTAGCGCCCAGCACCGAGCGCCTCATGTGTCCCTCACGTGGGCGCTGCTCAACAAATAGTGCCTAGCACTCAGTGGTTGACGTTGAGCGCCAAGCGCCTCATGTAGGCGCCATAAAGAGTGTTTACCATTAAAAACAAAAAAAAAGGAAGCAAGGGCATCAGAACCCATATGAATGCTCGGCATTGCTGGCACAGAAAGGGGAACAAGCCCAAGCAAGTGTTTAACACTTTATTCAAAAATGAAATGACTAGGTTGAACCCAAGTTGGCCCAACTACTAATCAACCGAACCCATGGGCTCTTTATTTTTCTAGATTGGTCATAGTCCTAAACAAGACCATCAAGTTTCGGATGAACATTCATTGGTTCAAGGGTACATCTCCCCACACCTTTGATATATGTCGTTGTAATTCTTCAACATCTTCAGAGAGATGGCGGGTCCCGACAACCAACAATTCTACGGACCGCAACGTCCTTAAACTAGCTGTGGACCGTACTGTCCTAAAACTAGCTGTGGACCGCAACGTTCCTAAACTAAAATGATAGAGTCCAAATGCTCTTTCGTTGGATCAAAAATGATCCTGAACCCCCGTTAAATAGATCTTAGTTCAACATCGGATTAACGTATCCTTAACAAATATTTAAGTCGATCTTGATTTCAAACAAGATTAACGATCCTTAAATCAAACCAAACCCAAATTTAAGAAAATATGGATTTAGACTAATCCACGCTCTACGGGAGACAACACAAATTAGTCTCCGTATACAATCCACGGGCAACCAAAAAATAAAACAAACACACAAAACATGAAGTGACCTTCTGGAGTAGGAGAAAGTGGTTATCGCTATGCGGTGACATAATTAACTGCAAGGGCTTGCGCCTGCATGGAAGAGCGTCCCCACAATCAAAAACCCCTCACAACTAGGGGGAATCTGACGAAGTCTGCTACAACGGCCGCATCCATCCAGACCTCTGATACACGGTGCCATAAATCAGCTTAGCATCTTCGGAGAGGTGGACGGATAAAACCAAATAGCATCTGCCCCCAAATTCAGGCAAGACGATCCTACGCGGTTTCGTCTATGTTTTTGGCGGTAAACATCAGTGTCAAGCCCATCACTTACCGAGAAACTACCAATTTTGCAATCAATAAATCCTATACACTATAGCCAGAGATTTATAGTGACAACTGACTGAACACAGCGTGAATCTACCCCCCCAATACTGGGAGAGACGAATCCCCAACAATCCGCTCACCGCCTCCATGTAGCTCGGGACTGTACCCAACTAAAACATGTTTGCATGACTTAGAAGAGCCGTGGTAGGGTAGCAATCAAAGTACAGTGGGAACTCACAAAAGATAAATGACGATCTTGGGTCAACAGACTAACCTGTACTCAGCCACCAGAGAACTGCTACTTGATGATAAGTATAATACCATCTACATGTTCCCAGCGAGTCCGTCCAGTATAACTTATAACCCAATGAGCACTTGTATGCAATATTTGGTGACTGACGAACACCAATGGCTGTGAGACCGACCATCTTATCTCGTCGAGGTCAAGAAACGTATACACTAGTCTACTCTGGAATATCTATGCCCAGTCTCGATACTCCCACGACTAGGGACATTAAGGATTTGCTTATGGACTGCCCATGCCTCACTTGTATGATCGCCATCATAACCCTGGTAGTCAAGTAAGAATCCTAAGGGCTTTATCAATATGTAATAGTGATCCGCAATACCACATGATATATGTAGATGATGATTAAGTCAAACCAGATAGCATACTATTATCTCGAGTAAGACTGTTCTACTCGTATAGGTCATCCCTCAATTATCGTAATCGACTGCCTGCAATTACAATAATTGCCTTGAGGGCACTATAGCCAACAACCTCCCACTTGCACTTAAGGCTAATTATTACGGTATCGCATACCTACATCCCGAATGCTACCGAATACCCAACTTCTCTACTAATCAGTTTCACAAACCATATTTGTGAGACATCCGTGTTCGAGAAATAGTCTCAGTGAGTGGATCGGCTTTAATATTTCTATTTTTATCTCTCTATATCTCAACTTCGAGGAGAACTACTATCTCCCAAAATGAGTGATACTAGTCTTAGAACTTGTCTGGATACCTGATGGGACCAAGTTCATAAATGAACATTTTTATCCAACAAAGTTCTTAGACTGTATCTTCCACTAAATTTAATCAGTACTTTCACCATGCTTACCTCAGTATCCACTTGGATCCCTTTCCAACATACTACCCCTCAGAAGAGGGTAAACATATAACTTTGACAGCCACTCTGTCATCCAGGTTATCTTGGAAGTCTGAAACGATAACCGCCTCCAACAGGAAGTTACCGTTACCATATACCAAGAATATCATCTTATGTTCCCTTTGTTTCTCTAGGATTGGATTAATATTTGCTTACTGCAGCTAGTGCAAAAGCAATATCTGGTACTTGACATCTCATGATTGATTTAATTGCCTAAGCAAGTGATATATGATTCATACAAATTCCTCTCCTCATCATTCTAGAAAACATCTCTTTAGAGAGGGTGACTCCATCAACTGTGGGTACACCACCACGCTAGGAGTCGTCCATTCTAAAACACTTTAGAATAGTGTCAAAATATCCGGATTGGGACACTTCCAAAATCCAGATCTAAAATCATAGATCTAGTCACCAGAATCCCTGATATTTTATCCAAATCCCATGTGGAGAAAACCCTATGACAACCACAGTTTAATTGATCGTAGTATAGGAACTCTACATCCTATCAGGAGTATGTCTTCCAAAAACAAGGACAATACTCCCCACACTATCTTCTTCCCAGATTCATCTGTTATTCTGATAAAGTCAAACACCATGACTTTCACACCAAAAATAGATGATCCATCTCCACTCTGTCTGCTTTAGTCTATAAATAGACATAAGCATCTTGCCCTCCACGCTTTCGCTATTCCCACTGACTACAACAACCTTCTGGCAGAGTCATATATACGTGTGCTTCTAAAGACAATTTAGAATGACGTTATAGTCATCCACCTGCCAGATCTCATAGTCAAGAACAGCAGTAGTGGTAAACTTGGGTCACCAATGCTATGATACAAACCTTCCTATCACCGTCTACGAGAAAACTAAAGTACCTTTCGGGTGGATGATGTCACCCCCCAAATCTACAGAGTGGCTAATGGATTGTCGAGTTCAATTGAATATTTAGGTTTTACTAAATTTTCAGTAACCGTTTGTTGTTCTGAAATCGCTTCCAGTTCTACCATACTCCCATTGATGTCTTTTGAAAAAAAATCCATTTTATTAAAAAATATGGCGAGTCAAGAACAAAATAACTTTTGATCTTGCAAATAGTAAAAAGTTAATCCCTCGTCTATGCCTGGGTTAACTCACAAACTGCCATTACTGAAATGTGCTTTGAGTTTGTTCGGATTCTGGTTTTAAGCATAAGTCGTACAACTCCATGTACCTTAATATCGTTAAGATATAGATTCATTCTATATCTAATATAGAAACAAAGACACTAATTTTGATGGAACTAGATTCAAATAATATGCAGCTGTTTCCAGTGCATATCCACTAAATGGAAGAAGGCCATATGGTATTACTTATCAAAGAGCGTACTCATGGATGAGTAATCTGAGATAAAATATAATTCTAAAAATTACTTATGACGGAATTGTTCGCACCTATTAAAATGCGCATCAATATCAAGTGCGCACTTGATAGAAAAGCAATTTTGATGACATGCGCACTTATATACGTGCGCATATGAAGGATAATGCATGAGATAGGCAGCGACACATGCGTAGCACGTGTGTGCGTTCTTACCATGTGCACTTGGCAAAAATCACCGAGTGTCATGCGCATGTGCAAAGCACGTGCGCATATGCTAAATCTTTAAGATGCGCATGTAGAATCTTCGTAAGTGGAAAAGTACCATTTTTGAGACATGTGACGCGTGCAATGCACATGCGCATGCACACCCTGACCATAACCGGTCTCATTAAATAAAATAAAATAATAATAATAACATATTAAATCAATTAAATTTGGGGATCAAGGATCCAACGGTGCACATGCATCACAAATCAATCCAACAAGTACGCAACTGCGCCCCAAATGGAAACACAATCATTCACCGGTATGTGTTTTTCTGGGACGCGGTTGCCAACTGCGCCCAAACAAACACATACTCGTGAATGATTGTATTCCTTATGTTAAGAGTTCAATCTCTTCCTCTCTATCTCGAATCTCACTCTCTGTGCCGAGCTCTCTCACACTCTCTCAGATCTCATCGCCATCACATTCTGTATCTTTCCCCCTTTCAGTTCTCAGTTTCGCTCTCTCTCAATGTCGGGATCTTCATCTGCAGAATTGCCACCAATCGATGAAATTAAGAGGTACATCCCTTACACATCGTGAAATCTGTATACATGATGATAGACTGCTCTAGTTACGAAGGTATTCTCTATCGATTACGGGGGGTATGAACTGGCCGATGAAGATAGATCGTGAAATCCTGTGGCTCTTGCACTTAGCCATATTGGATACGCTCCCATCTCCTCCTAAAGAAGTAACTCATGACCACATAGAAAAGCAAATCATCGTCTCTACTTTTTTCATTCTATGGTTCTTTCATGTCGCAATATCGAGTACTCCGCAAGCTCTCTCTACCGCATCTTTATGCACCGTCAGACTTTGAACCATCTCGAACTCACTCAAGATTCCGTGGTAGGTGATGATGCCATTGATGCAATTATAGAGCAGATTAATTCTGTTGCTACGGAGCTCAGTAACGTAGAGAATTTATTTCTGAAATTTTAGTGATGATTTATGATGTTGTTACTATTCTTGCTATCTATTTTGTTTGCGTAATTCTCATGTATGTTGTGGATGTGTACACCATGCATGTGTAATATATCGTGTATGAACATGTGTTTGTGTGAGAGAGAATCGATGTTTGAATTAAAATGAATTAAAGTGTTTTTTTGTAAAAAAATAATGTTTGAAAATCGGATAGCACCTCCTTCGTAAATTTTGAATAAAATTCATTTGCAAGAATAGTAAAATAATAGCATTCACAGATGGAGCTAACTCAACGCCCGAACGGCGGAGACACAATCCACACAAAATATACGACGCCCAAATGGTGAAGAACAATAAGCTGAAAACAATAAACAATGTAAAATAAATAGCGAAGTCATCGCAACGTAATACAACACGAACACTCCGTGCAATCTAACAAAGTCGTCGCACCATCCCTGGTATCCTCCTTTTTGCTAAGGATGTCGAGACTGTGACGGTCTGGTTTCGTCCACGGAAGGTGGTTAAGACGGCTCTGGCTGTGATGGTTCATGCTCGTACCCATCAGGATGCTGATACGACTCCGATTGTGCCCGTCTACGTCTTGTTCGTGCATATGTGATAGAAATGGTAGGTGCGGACACAGCTAGTAGAGGCACGGGTAGCGCAGGGACGGGTGGTAGAGACACGGGTGGTGCAAGCACGGCCGGTAGACGTATGAATCTGTGCCTTGTCATCACACTCCTGATGAGGGACTTGATGTTCATAAAGTAGCTCGCTGAGTCCCTGGTGCCACTAATTCTCTCATCGTCTATATTCTCTAATGCGTAAAATATTGATGGTAAATAAGATAATGAATTTCATAAAAATAAGATTATAGTTTTAAAAGGTTTGATATAAAGTTACCAAATTTCTCTCTATCGATCATCGAGACGTATATGAGATGGGCGGAGGGGCGGCTGTGATGATAAATCTGGGGGTAATCATCCAATACCAGGCAAGGTACTGGTCTATCGGTATACCAGAATGTATCTCATCGTCTATGTGGTGTACCTGACCATACCATCAACCCACCCAAATTTGATACTCCACGAGCCAAGCATCCCTAACTAGCGCTCCTCCCTAACGCGGTGTCTGCTCCACCGCACCTGGTATATGCTACCTCAAGCCGAACTGGCGAAGAACACGGTCTAGCACGTGCATCTGAATAACATCGTTACAGACGATCGGTGTCCGCACACGCCAGAAGCCGACGTCTGCCAAGAATAATGGATGCAGAGTGCCCATAAGGTCATGTGTGTATGATGTCCACGTAACTGATGCTTTCTCCATGACATCGAACTCATCGCGGTAGAATTGAAGGTTGCGATCCGGTGTCACATCCCATGACCTGGGCACATTCCACCTGCATAGAGATTACACACAAGTTAATATTCTAAAAAAAACTTGAAATTTGAAATATGTGTATAGTTTCTATTGCTTACTGGCAATCATATAGCCTTGGGCATTCTAAAGCAAACCGTGTCATAATAGTCGGGCGACCAATAAAGAGATATGTCCATGACCATATCTAAAATACAATATAATAAAATTAAGTTTTACATTGAATATCAATTTAATTACGCAAAATTAGTAAAATTCGGTTTTAAGTATTTTATACCTGAAGAAGTGTCAAACAGCCCCCAAAACTCTTCTGCTCCATCAATGCAGCCATTCTCAGCTCGCTGTAGAAAAATGACAGAACTGCATCCCCCACGATAAAGTGGCATACTGATCAAGATCAGCTAAAAGAGGCAGTCGGGCAAGACTAACTATGCTCTTGCTCCTATCCGGTAATAAGCGAACCCCTATCTTATATAAAATATAGGCTCGTGCGTGCTGCTCGATCGCCGTAGAGGTATCATCCATATCAGGATCAGCACTAAATGCTTCCCGCAGCCAACTCTAGTTAATACTACTGCCTCTTCTCTGCCCAACAGGCGGAATTCTACCCAACAAACTGGGACACAAATCTTCCCAATCGTTATTGTACTCCACATCAACTATCTCTCCATATATAGGCAGACTAAGCAGCATAGCGACGTTCTGAAGGGTGATAATCATCTCACCAACTCTAAATGAAATGTGCAGGTCTCCGGTCTCCATCTATCTACCAAAACCATAATCAATCCACTATCCAGACATATATACTCTAATCTAGATAGAAAATGAAATCCTGCCCATTGTAACTCAGCCCGCAAACGAGCATCTCCAACTGGGATCTTGCTGCTCTGGATTGAGTGGTCAACGCATGTAATCACCTGATCACTCTGCCAATTTCAAAAAGAGAATTTATATTAGTAACATATAAATAACATATATAATTAGAGAAAATAATATTGCAAAGTTTTACCTATAATACTGCGGCATTGGCTGGCCTATGGTCGGTCTGCAAGTACAGAACACTCGTATCTATAGGTCCAGGCTCCATAGGTATCTCTGCATAATGAAAAGGTCGAGTTATATTATCTTTGAAAAAATGATCATGTATAACAAAGAACATATGTGTGAGTGTATGAGTGTGTAGATGTATATTTGTTTTTTATGTTTGGACGTGTGTGTATGTGTGTATATGCATGTGTGTGTATTTCAAAATATAGGCGGTGATTACCAATGGACGCATGGGGCTGGAGGATTTTTGTATCGTATCTTGTTATGATCATACTCATTATATATTCTGCATCTATTTTGTTAGTTGTATGTATGCCCTAGAGGCCAGTATTGTACAGATGATGTATATATATTGGATGCTTGGACATATATAGAGAGGACTTTCTTGAACAAATGAAAGAGCTACTAGGCATTGGAAGTCGACCTATGAGGGGTTCTCACTGTGTGACAGTGTGGCGAAGCATAGGCTCTTACCCCCAGGGTGTCCCGAGACAGGAAGGTGTTCCGGCGGGTTGTAGTCTTCGCGAGGGGGCATGCGTAAAAAGTAGCGGTTGAAGGACCCGTTGGTGCCACGGCGACCCCATTGGATGGGGTGGCTGCCTGACCTACAGTGGTATCAGAGCCTAGCTAGAGCATTAGGCGATGTGTTAACGAAGTTAAAACGCCGATCGAACCTGAATACGTCAAGATAACCCCCTCTCTGTACTTTTTTTAAAAACTGGGTTTTTTTCTGAATTAAAAATACCTAAAAAAATCAGCAGGGAGTTCTATGAATTACCATAAAATTCGAGTTCCCAATACAGTACGGCCGCCGCGGAACCGCGGTCCCACCCCTCCTTAGGCGGCGGTTCCGCGGCAGATAAAATGTATTAGGGACAGTACTTTATGCAGTAATATCCATTTCCATTCCTACATCTTTCTGGGTATTTTTATTCTGACTCATGTGTTGAATATTTTGGGGTTTATTTTGTAATCATCGATTCGATCGGAAAATTTAATTTTGTTTTGTCATTCCGGATAATTTAGAAAGTGTTAAAAGTTCGAACGGATATCATTAACTCAATTCTTCCCGGCACGAAAAACTTTAAAGAGTTGAATTTTTCCCGAGTTTAAATCTTTTGGAAAAACGTGCAAAGAATGTGATGGACCCTCTAGAAGACAACAAATCTTAACTCGATTATGTGACCGTCTTGAACTGCCTTTTGAACCTTAGGGTTTGAGGCAGTACGGCGTGCCACATGTGAGGCGTTGGCTTGACCCTTCTACGGCTTGACCGTTGCTACTGTGACGTATTCTGGAATTTTTGAACTCCGCTCAAGTGTTGAGCTATTTAGGAAATCTTGGGTATTTGATTATTCGATCGGAAAGTTTAACACTGTCTATTTATCTGGAATGTGATACAATATGTGGAATTCATACAGTTAGGCATGAAATGCAAAATATGTGATATTTCGGATTTACGATGTCTAAAGAGATTGTAGATTCCAAATGTTGTAGTTTTACACTTTCTTTTCTGCGACCGTAAGTGTAATATGTGATATCGCCGGTTTCGTTGCTATATGTCAACGACAATTGGGATGCGCATATTTACTTAC
Source organism: Agapanthus africanus (assembly GCA_030015575.1). Classification (NCBI taxonomy): domain Eukaryota; kingdom Viridiplantae; phylum Streptophyta; class Magnoliopsida; order Asparagales; family Amaryllidaceae; genus Agapanthus; species Agapanthus africanus. Next base: position 157,220,412 of record JASDDO010000014.1, on the reverse strand, counting down.
GTTGATGACATGTGATGTTATGTGTTGCTGGATATGTTATATTGGATCGTCGCGTTCTGAATAGCCGAGGGGTTTTATGTGAGATGAGAGTTTTTATTTTCATTCATGTAAAATTAAATGTATGTAATATTCTTTTGTTGGGGCACTTCCAGGATGAGGTTGATGTCACCATTTGTATATTATTTACCTTTCCGCACTAGGATAGACCCAAGGAGGAGAGCACAAGTAACCGAGTTCTGGAGTCCAGTGGGAGACCAACTCGAGGAGTCGAGTCCGCGTCTCCTAACTCTAAAATTGGTAGGGTTGCTTGCCGCTCTCGTAGGGGTCTAGGGGTGTGGGTTTGGCTATTCATCGCGACCGTGGAATCCGTGTTTTATAGAGGCTCAAAATAAAACACGGACGTCCTAGTATATCCAATGTTTCATATGTTTCTTCTGCTGCGATATCTGTGATGTGATCATTTGATATGTTGTGATAGATACTGTATATAGTATATATGATATATTATATAGACGTTACTTATGTTTTACACTCGCGCTAGCCCTGCCCTGCCCTGCCGTTAGTTACCTAATCTAACGGTGCACAAGGGGACATCGAGGCGAATGCGGATGGCATAAGTGTACGCCGTATTTATCTCTGATGTTTAGGTGACTTAAATGATGGGACTTCATTAATGTGATTAATGAAAGAAAAGAAATCTAAAAGATGTTGTAGAATCAAATTTTTCAAAAAGGGTAGCTACAGTTTTGCTTTGCATAGCGATATATATGATATATCCCGCACCTTATTCGATGGGGAAAGAGCCGAGATCCCTTCACCGGGAGTGACCTCTTTAGCAAAACTGGCAGATGCTACAGCACTCGGTTTGACTTTTGATTGCTTTTGGAGTTTTGCTTTGCATAGTGATATGTATGATATGTCATGCACCTTATTCGATGAGGAAAGAGCTGAGATCCCTTCACCGGGAGTGACCTCTTTAGCAAAACTAATGAAAGCCTCAAAATCACTCCATTTCAAAATTTCACTCGATTCTACAACGATATCAAGTTCATTAAGCAATAGGTTTTCAGAAAAACCTGTCGTAGCCCTCCGTCATTTCAGATAAGTCCTACTTAGTATTCGTGCTACGTTTGTTGGCCTGCGTCAAGGCGTAGTGTGCGGTAGCTAACTAGTATTTATCTGCTTATGCATATGATGTAGATTGGATTAGGGTAGTCATGCGACTTTGTTGGCCTGCGTCAAGGGTCGTACGGGTGGGTTTAATTCAATCAAGAAATGACGGGTTGAACTTGACTAGCGCACTATGGTTTGTTGGCCTGCGTCAAGGTCATGGGACGCTAGGGGCAAAATATTATCGGGAATTTCAAGTGTTGAGATTTGCAATGAGATTGCATACCTTCTATGAGATAGTTGGATCCCGATACCCACTGCGAGTAATTGTTACTCCTGGGAGAGTTTTACACAGGATAATTAGCCGATCAAGTAGGTGTCTAGAAAGGTGTCAACGGGGTTACGCCTGTGGAAAAATGAGGTTTACTTTAATTAGGTCCGTGCAAAAGCACAGGGAACCTCCCTCAAAGTACCGACACTGGCCTGGCTGAAAGATTGGCGAAGTTGTAGAGTGTAATTAATCCCGGCTAGTCTTTCCTTTTAAGGGTTTGAAGGAAGATTTGATAAAAACAGTGGGAGCCATCCTGATTAGATAAAATAATAACCAATCTGATCTTGCAAGAGCACACGCTAAAGTGTTTTCTTCTCTCTCTCTCCAGGTAGCGACCATTTCATGCCTTAATCAAGATAATAATATGGATGTATTGACCGAACCCGCATGTTATACTGTGCTGGGGAACGTTGGTTCCGTTCTTTCTTATAAGAGTTATAGGACTGAACAGGATATAGGGGAATACCAGGATTCCTATGCCACCCATGTGAAGAAAGTACATGTTGATGCATTTTCTTCGGGTGTGTTCGTTACAGAGAACTGTTTCTCCATTTCCTCTACGTCCTGGGTATTAGATACCGGGTCAGGATCCCATATATGTAATCAGTTACATGGGCTTAGGAAAGGTAGAGAACTTGGAGAAGGTGATAAAGACATAAGGGTTGGAAATGGTGCAATTGTTGCAGCTAAAACCGTCGGGGAATATCACCTTGTATTGCCAACTGGTAATACATTGGTTCTGAACGAATGCTATTACATGCCGAACTTGATATGCAACATTATATCGGTTTCTTTACTAAGTAAAGAGGGATATAATTTTGTATTACAGGATAATGTTATGAACATTTTCCTTAACCAAAAGTTGGTTGGATCAAGCACGTTGTGCAATGGCATTTATGTTCTAAATCAATCAACAGTTCTGAGCATAACAAACACACACAAGAGGAAGAGTTCAGAACTGAACGAATCTTTCTTGTGGTATTGTAGACTGGGTCACATCAATGCGACACGACTAGCTAAGTTGCATAAGGATGGATATTTGAATCCGTTTGAATTATCATCTTATGACACTTGCCAGTCCTGTCTCAAAGGCAAGATGACCAAAACTCCGTTTACGGGATACGGAGAGAGAGTTACGGAACTCTTAGGACTGGTACATAGTGATGTATGCGGCCCCGTGTCTACACATGCCAGGAATGGTTCTGCGTACTTCATTACATTCACTGACGATCTCTCTAGATTCGGATATGTGTTCCTGATGAAACACAAATCAGAAGCTTTTGAGAAATTTAGAGAATATAAACAAGAAGTCGAGAACCAAACCAGAAAAAGTATTAAAATCCTTCGATCTGATCGAGGAGGAGAATACTTGAGCAATGAATTCCTGGACTTCCTAAAAGAGAATGGGATTTTCTCTCAGCTAACTCCTCCATATACACCACGGCACAACGGTGTATCGGAACGGAGGAACCGCACCCTATTAGATATGGTGCGCTCTATGATGAGCACAGCTGAGTTACCTATTTCCTTCTGGGGGTATGCACTGGAAACAGCTGCAGACCTATTGAATATGGTTCCCACCAAATCTGTACCAACCACTCCATATGAGATATGGAAAGGAAAGAGACCATGTCTTAATTATGTTAAGATATGGGGTTGTCCGGCCTATGTAAAAACATAAAATCCATAAACTCGCAGCGAGGTCCATTCTGTGTAAGTTTATAGGATATCCCAAACATTCGCGCGGGTATATCTTCTACCACACTGAAGAACAAAAGGTGTTTGTTTCTCGACATGCCACCTTTTTAGAAAAGGAATTTCTTGAAAAAGAGATTAGTAGCAAGGAGGTAGAACTGGAAGAGGTTCCAGCAATACAGACTACGACAGAAGATTTGGTTGAACCAGAGGATTCGGTAGTTCCCAACGAACCTCAGCCTCTCTGCTGATCTAGTAGGGTTCCTCACCCTCCTGAGAGATACTACGGTTTTCTCATGGATGGTGGGAGCGAGGATTGCATCATGGTTGATGATGACCCAACTAGCTTCGAGCAGGCCATCACGAATGGGGTCTCAGTGAAATGGCTGGATGCAATGCGGTCCGAGATGGAATCCATATACACCAACAAAGTATGGAATTTGGAAGATGCTCCTGAAGGGGTAAAGCCCATTGGGAGCAAGTGGATCTTCAAGAAAAAACTTGGTGTAGATGGGAAAGTGGAGACTTTCAAAGCTAGACTTGTTGCAAAGGGTTTTCGTCAAAGACCAGGTGTGGACTATGACGAAACCTTTTCTCCAGTGGCTATGCTTAAATCCATCCAGATCATGCTTGCTATCGCTGCATATCATGACTACGAAATCTGGCAAATGGATGTTAAGACCGTCTTTCTAAACGGTGATTTAGAAGAGTGCGTATACATGACTCAGCCAGAGGGCTTTGTAGATAGTGGGAGCATCGGGAAGGTGTGCAAGCTGCTTAAATCCATTTATGGATTAAAGCAAGCATCGCGGAGTTGGAACATCTTCTTTGACGTCGTTATCAAAGAGTTTGATTTCGTCAAAAACGTAAATGAACCTTGTATCTACAAGAAGGTGGCAGAGAGTAAGATTGTCTTCCTCGTATTGTACATGGACGACATACTCTTGATAGGAAATGACATTCCTATGCTGCAATCGGTCAAGCTATTCTTATCACAAAGATTCTCAATGAAAGATCTTGGTGATGCCTCCTGCATATTGGGAATTATGATCTATAGAGATAGATCTAAAAGGATATTGGGATTGTCCCAATCCAGGTACATTGACACCATACTAAAAAGGTTTAGTATGGAAGAGTCCAAACGTGGGTTTTTACCCACGATCTCAGGGCTCACTCTCTCCAAAGAGATGTCTCCCAAGACTGATTTAGAGAGAGCTCGCATGCAAGGGATACCCTATGCTTCGGCTGTAGGCTTTATCATATACGCGATGCTATGTACCAGACCCGATGTAGCATACTCACTAAGTGTAGTGAGTAGGTATCAAGTTGATCCTGGAGAGAGTCACTGGACAGCTGTGAAGAGCATTCTCAAGTACTTGTGAAGGACTAAAGAGATGCTCTTGGTGTATGGTAACGGAGAACTCCAAGTGGAGTCCTTTACCGATTCGAGCTTCCAGAGTGATAAGGACGACTCAAAGTCACAGTCGGGATTTGTCTTTACCCTTTACGGAGGGGCGGTTAGCTGGAAGAGTTCCAAGCAGGAAACCGTGGCAGACTCGACGATGGAGGCTGAATACATCGTTGCCAACAATGCTGCCAAAGAGGCTGTTTGGATCAAGAAGTTCATTACTGAACTTGGAGTGGTTCCATCCATTGAGCATCCAATACCTTTGTATTGCGATAACAATAGAGCGGTGGCTTTGGCCAAGGAACCCAGGTCCCATCAGCGATCCAGGTATATTCTGAGACGGTATCGCCTGATCCGGGAGATAGTAGATCGCCGGGAGATCGAGGTCAGGAGGGTTGACACGAACAACAACACAGTGGATCCACTCACGAAGGCCGTCCCCAGATACAGTTTGAGAGACTCTTCGGGATGCTTGGTATGCGATACTACAGCAACTGGCCCTAGTGCAAGTGGGAGATTGTTAGTTGTATGTATGCCCTAGAGGCCAGTAATGTACAGATGATGTATATTATATTGGATGCTTGGACATATATAGAGAGGACTTTCTTGCTCGATATGATAGTATGCTTTCCGGTTGCTCTTTATCTTAACATGTATACTTGTCTCTTGATACTGTCTTATAGCTACATGTTGATAAAGCCCTTAGGATGTGTACTTGACTACCTGGACTATGATGCAGATCATACTAGTGGGGACAGTGTAGTCCATAAGTACATCCTTTAATGTTCCTAGTCGTGGGTGTATCGAGACAGGGCATCGATATACCAGAGTAGACTAGCGTATATGCTTCTCGACCCATGAGATGGGCGATGGATGATCCCATATCCATTGGTGTTTGACATCAGAGATGGTATACGGGTGCTCAGTGGAGACTGGGTACACTGGACGGACTCGCCGAGAACTCCCAGATGGTATTATACCTCACGTCAGATGGCAGTTCTCTGGTGACACTTGTACAGGTTAGTCTGTAGACCCGAGATCGTCATAGAGTCTTGTGTGATTCCCACTGTGCTTTGATTTCCACCTTACCACGTCCATGAGGGCGTGTAAAACGGTGGTTTTTGGGTACAGTCCCGAGTCACATGGAGGCAATGAGCGATAGGAGGGGTTTCGTCTCTCCCGGTATTGGGGGTTGATGTTGCGCTGTGCTCGATTGGCCATAACAGGGAAGTCCCTGGCCAGGGCTGATTTAGAGATTTGCTGGTAAGTGTTACCAGTAGTTTCTCGACCCGTTATGAGCCTCACATCAGCATGACTTATCGGTTATTGGGGGTCTGACGTTTACCACCCCTAGACTTGATATGCGACATATCAGACGAGGAGACCGGACTGTACGGGAAGTGTTACCGGCAGGCTTTTACAGGAGTTGGAGCGGGCTTGCTTGCTAATCTTCTGATCGCTCAATACCCGGGTAGCTGTTACGTCCAGCTAGTACCGCTGACGGCTTGTGGGTGCGTGATGTGATCATCACCTACTGCCGGCGTATTGACGAGTCTTTAGAGTCCTACATAGAGGTTTTACTGGCTCAGGCAAAACGAAATAAGGGCGCATATGTGATATGTGTGGGACCGAGAATAATGCGTGTATGTGATACCGTATTCTATTCTCGCGACTTTCTATATCGGTCGGTTATATATGATATAGCCAGGTTATCGAATCAAGTGTTGATTCGATAAGTCGATACATTGGATGTTAGTCGGTTATATGTGATATGACCGGATTATTAAGTCAAGTGTTGATTTAATAATTTATTGTATAATTGTATATTTGATATACTAGTTTACATTAACTAACACATGTTCACTTAGGGTTTTTTCTCACATGTACACAACTTTACTATATATATGATATATATTAAAATGTATTATCATTTTGTATCATGGTTGATGATACATCATCCATGGGTGTGTGAGACTTACACTAAGCTAATTTTTAGTTTGGGTTTTAATATTTAAAGTAAATACAAAATCAAGTGGAGGATTAGAAAATGCATGAATCTTGTGGAAGCTTGTGGATGCATTGACTAATTCAACTTGAGTTTATATTTTACTATGGATATTTATTAACCCAACCATAACAATTAGCCTAGGGTTAAGTCTCTACAAGAGTTAGTATATGATACTCACTCACATGGTTAGCTCACTCACTTGATAATTATCCTCTTCTCTTTCTTTTGTTCATCTTCTTCTTTGTTCAAAAGAAAATGCTTGCCAGGGTTTGATCAAAAGTGAGAATCATTGTGAGAAATAAAATTCCAAAGAGAACCCACTTCCTATTTCTCCATCCTCTACTAGACTAGCACTTTAGTTTAGGGTGTTTGCTTCACTAATTCTCTAGTTAGTGAAGTAGTAGCTTGAGTCGGAATTCTCTCGACGTAGATCATCTTCGGCCTCGGAGACTTCAAGCAAGGTCGCATCTTTCGCCTCGTGAAGCCATGCAAGAGCCCGGGAGAACCTTGATCGCAGCGAAGGGACTTCAACAAGGAGCAAATGAAGTGAAGGACCGATCTACAAAGGTTGTATTTCGTGTTCCCTTAGAAGTAAAGTTGTTTACTTGCTATTTGTTTCACCTAAACTCTAGTATACGATCTTGCTTAGGGTTGTTCGGCACATAAAAATTTAATTTTGGCATGGTCGATGCCTTGTAGAGCCTTGTTAGTGTGCCTAGTAACCCTGCATATTTTGCCTACGTCCTTCTCGTGAATCATCCATAACACCTTTGATACGAGTAGAACATGGTCGTCCTACCTATCTCCTACTGATAGGTGGTAATATTATTAGACCGTTGTATACCTTCCAATATTGGCTATCAGGTACATGATGAGACAACGGGGAATAAGAAGCTTTGTATTTGGGGACAGAATACAACTTTGAAGTAAGATCGTGATGTGCAATATCCCCCTACCCTATGCTCGTGTGCATGCTGAAATTACATGTGAACAAGACAATTTTTGCAACTTAGGAATATTGCATGTACAAATACATTTCCTAACATCGATAATTATGCCGTAATTTTTTTCATTTTTGTCAGTTGCCTGCCATTCGGATTGGCTGAACTTCACGATCCAAGCATGCCTAGCATTAGTAGCCCCTTTTGTTATTAATTGTTCGAACTTAGAACATAACTTTATCGTCCACTCTTGTCCCTCCTGATGTCGTGCAAAGAAGTATTTGTTCGCCCTGTAAAAAGTCTGTCCTACTAAGGCCTGAATAGGTAAAGATCGAGATTCTTTTAAGACTCCGTTAAAACTTTCTCAAGCATTCGTAGCCATTATGAAAAATCGCCTAACACCATCTTTCGAAAGAGCCCATCGTTTTTCTTCATTTTTAAGACTACTTTCAATCCAAGCATCTGCTCTTGGACATATACATTTAAGTTCCTCTCTCAGCTCTGTATATGTTAAGTTATCTGGTGCACATGCAATTTGAGAGAACAAACTCTGCAAGGTTTTGCTACTAAATTTAGCAGTTGAGAAGTTAGCTCTGATATGTCGCATACAATAACGATGACTATGAGATTCCGGCTATGATTTTTTTTAGTGCAGTCGGATTCCCTTTTATCTGGTCAGATATGAAAATAATGTGTCTTCCCCGCACGAATGGAATGTAGAGATGAATCCAAGTAATGAACCATTTCCAATTTTCATTGGTTTCATCTCTAGCTACAGCATATGCCAAAGGAAAAAGACCATCATTTGCATCAACACCGGTAGTAATGAACAAAATCCCTTTGTATCTGCCATATAAGTGTGTCCCATTAATACTGAGAACGGGAGGACAATAAGCGAAACCATCAATGGCCGGTTCGAATGCCCAAAATGCACCGGTAAAATATCCCATTCTTTCTGACATTGAAGCGTCGGTTATCTTGAAGACAGTATCGGGATTAGTAGATTTGATGACGGCAAGGTTCGTGGCAAATGTTCATACGAATCTTCCCAATCTCCGTATGTTTTATATAATGCTATATTCGATGTATTCCATGTCTTCATATAATTTATTTCAATGAATAACGTATCTTTTATAAGCACTTGAGTCGTTTTGGGGGTCAAATCGACATCCTATTTCACAAAAGGAAATATCCTGTTACATATGAATGTAGAAGTGGCATGTTTATGATTTGAATTCACTACATGATTCACACAAGTATGATTACCCGCATACTTCTTTATCTGCCAATGTCCCGTCGGTGATTCTTTGATATATATGCATGGAGCCTCCACAGGCAGTTCGCGTCTGGTTTACAAATGACAGTGTACTTGGTCATGGTAGTCTTGATTGGTTTAAAAGAAACTTAGTATTTAATTGACCAAACGCTGACTGCTTTAATTAACTTCTCCTTATTCTTGAACAAATAGCCAACTTTCAATCCACTTCAATACCGACTGCCGAAAGCCTATCAGCACGAAAGGTGACATTCTCCATTACCGCTGTAGATAACATGTGAGCATCTGTCATGTTATTGGCAAGTGGATCTTCAAACGCAACGAAGTCATTATTAACACATGAATTAATAATTCACTGCCTATCATTCTCATCGCTAAAGACATGTGCAATTTGCATGCCATCTTGTGCTTGAATCTCATCCTCATCACTAGCATTATCATCATTACTTTCATCTCCATTATATTCCAACACCGCTGGATCCGTAGCAGGTATATCGGTTGGATGTGTGGAACCAACATTAGTGACTTTCATGGTGCTTGATGTTCCAGCTTCATACTGATGAAATCCCGACCCATCGTCTGCAAACGGTGTCCATCCCGTATCCGCATTGTATGAATGCATGTGCTCAGTATTTTGGGGAAGAATATTGAAGCCGAAATTTGACGTTGGCATGCAATTAAAACCGAAGTTTGGCGGTGACATACAATTATAACCAACCGGCGGTACATATGAGCTACATACAAATTTATGAATACTTAGTAACTATAGCACATCTCCACTCTCAATAAATAATGTTCCGCTAAATGTATATGAAGTATAAAGATATGCAAGGTAATACTTATTTCGTAAACTGTCAATTCACTGGCATCCCGCTTGATGTGCCTTCACCTATGTTATTTTGATCTCTATACTGTTCATCATTGGTGGGAGACATAATGCTGGTAGAATCAGCATTCATATTGAGCATGCATGTCATTCCTCCTTACGGGTAATGCTCGGTGCTCAAAATGAAGGATTGGGCACTTCAAAATAAGGTTTGGGCAGTTGAGCGGACGTCAATATCTCCTTCTTCCAAACAGCTTGATTGATTTCGATTCCAATACAAGCATGATTTGTGTATCCTCATCATCGGATACTTCAATAGCGGTATATGTAAGTCTACGGTAGCGCCCCGGCCGTCTAACAGACGCCAAATGCGGAACAAAAACTTTTTAACTGGCGCTATCGCATACTATAACCCGGATCTGCCATTATTGCTAAACTAACAAACTACAAAGAGGGTAGAAAGGTTATACCGAACGATCCGAGTCCTTCGTTCTTTAACCATCATCCCACGCTTTGTTGCGGCTGCTCCGATCTCCTCGTCCAGGTGGCACCACGTCAACGGATGTTTAAACGGGCTCCCGCCTCTGACTCGAGGCAACTCGGTCATCAAGTTTGCTAAAAGAGATGACCAAGATTGATGTAGAGAATGAGTAGAACACTTTGTCTCTCTTCGTCCAAAGCCATGGACGAACGGTTAATGGAGTTGCCATTTGAATCGGGTGAAATGAGAAATGAGGCTATCTAATTTCCATACACCAAAACTATAATCTTTTTCCAAACAACAACCAACATCTTCTTCTTTCAAGAGAGGGGCCGGCCTATTTGAAGAGGGGAGAGGTGAGTGTAGGAGGGGGGAGAGTGACCATAAGATCAATGAAGAGGATGAGTCACATAACACCTTGTATGAACACATTTAAAGAAATAATGAATCACCTTAACTAGTCATTAACTAATTAATGCCAAGATGAGTCACAAGCCACCTCATCATCCTAGTCATTATCTAGAAACTTCTAGAACCATGACTCACCCAAGAAAAGATAAATCCGCATTTAACCGAATGTCAAATACGGGTGATAGAAAACTGGAAACTGGAAACTGAAAACTGGCAACTTCCAAAAGCGATCCCGAAACGAATTTCAGGATAACCCCGTAACAGTATAAACATACCCGCATTTGTATTACGACCGAATACAAATGCAACTGAGACAATGATATTATATCTACACAGTATAATACTCGGATCCGGTTTAAACTAAAACCCACCAGTATTATCTGCCCGAAATATGACACGTGCGTAAACGCACATGCATTTTCCGAACCCTGCCATAAAACCATACGGCCTCTACAACGTTTCGCCCGAACTTGAGAAACTATCTGTGGGGGACTCTAATGACTCGTCAGTACCATAGCAGTGGGTTTAACCACAAGCCGTCAGCGGCACTAGCTGTGCGTAACGGCTGCCCATGTACTGACCTCAAGGGAGACCGATGAGCGAACTCATCCGGAAACCCTACTGAGTCTAACAGTGACAATGTATATACAGTCCAGTCCGTTCGTCTATGAGTATCTCATATCGGCCTAGGGGGCTGGTAACGTCAGACCCCCAATAGCGGTATAAGTCGTGTCGGAGTGTAGCCCAAAAACACCCTGAGATACTACTGGAGTACCTACCAGTAAATCTCCTGCCACGGCCATGGGCTTTGTGTAATGGCTCTCCTAGACACAGCACGATCTCACCCCCAATACCGGGAGAGACGAATCCCCTGCCGATCTGCTCACTTGCCTCCATGTGGCTCGGGACTGTACCCAAAAAATACCTGTTTGCACGACTCCTTTGAGCCGTGGTAGGGTAGAAATCAAAGCACAGTGGGAACTCACACGAGACAAATGATGACCTCAGGTCGATGAACTAAGCTGTACACATGTCACCAAGGAACTGCTATCTGACGATAGGTATAATACCAACTAGCAGATTCCCGGCGAGTCCTGTCCGGTGTACTCATAACCCAATGAGCACATGTATACATTTTAGGTGATCCAACTGACACCAGTGGTTTGTGAGACCGGCCACCGCCCCTCGTCGGGGTCTCGACTGTATACACTAGTCTACTCCGGAGTATCGATACCCTGTCTCGAAACTCCCACGACTAGGGACCACAATTAAGGATATGCTTATAGACTACCCAACTCTCACGTATATGATCGCCATCATACAGTTGGTAGTGAAGCAAGATCATAAGGGCTCTATCAAAGTGTAACAGTGATTAGTCACCTGAACCTGTACACGACTAATAAAGGCAAACCAGATAGCATACTATCATCTCGAGTAAGACTGTCCTACCGGTATAGGTCCTCCGCAATCATTGCAATCACGTGCCTGCGATCCAATAATTGACTTTGAGGGCACTATATCCAACAGTATATTCATGCTCTGTCGGTCATTTGCCTATTAAGGAGATATTGAACTCTAACAGATTGATTTTGGTAGTTTTGTACACTACTTGGCACAGCTCGTTGTTTGTGCTAGACTTACTAACTCTAGTCATCTTAGTTTTTCCTCCGACATATTCAGGAATATTATTATTTTTAATCGATAATAGACAACTGAAATAGTAAATTAGATGGATATAATTATCCGTCATTTTTCCACCTGCCAGAAATATTGACGCATGCTTAGAAAGTACTAATCAAACAACCTACTTATTTATCTTCACATTTATACTCACCTAATTACATGCAACACCCTAGTGCATTTATACTATATTTATTTGGGGTATTTCAGATCTTGCGGTAAAATTTCTTTATTATTGTTGTTTCGGTTACGGATAGTACATTTAGCAGTTGTGGTTATTATCTGACCCGACCCGCATGTTTGAAACCCACCATGGTTCAAGATTATATCAGATATTTGCTAATACAGAGTATCCGTACAGATCTAGATTCTATACACATACATAATATATTTTTAGTATCCGCATATCTTTTAATAATAATAAATAAAAACCAAATAATATTTTTTTAACATCTAGCCTTGCATGTCTTCATCACCCATATCATATGGTTGCACCCATATAGCATGTTCATACCCTAATTGTTAAAACAGACTCGTTTGGGTCGCTACGTATATTTACACAGATCCGTACTTGGAGGTATACATTTTATTTAACAGGACATCGCACTATGATTTAAACTTTTACTTATTTTCTCCATATTTAAAAACTAGATTTTCAGAAGGGATCCAGGTAATATTCGGAGTAATCTGGTATTAGCTGTAAAATCCCTATATATATTATAATATTTTTTCTATCTAACAAAACTAACAGTATATATATAAAATATATAATATATTTATAATAACTAATATATATTCTCCGCCTCTCTCTCTTTTCAAGTTTCTCTCTCTCTCTCCTCTGTCTCTCTCTCTCTCTCTAATATATTTACATATATATATATATATATATATGTTAAAAAACCTAATATATTAAAACCAACTCTTTCTCTCTCTCCCTCTTCTTCTTCTTATTTGTTCCTCACGCTCTCGCGAGAAACCTACCCACACCCTCGTCGTCGCCGATCCGACGCCGCCTATCACCATCATCCTCTCCCTCGTCCTCACCTCCTCGCCCTCATCACCTCCGCCTCCACCTCCTCTCTCCTTCTCCTCCTCCTCCTCCTGACCACCCCTGCACCTCCCCGCAAGCAACCCAGAAACCCTCGCAACCCCTCGTCACCCCTCGCCGCCACCGACCACTCCTCACCTCCCTCTCCTCCTCGCGACGACCCAAAACCAAACCCCAGCGACCCCAATACACCTTCTCCCCGATCACCAACCCTAGAAACCCACAACCCCTCATCGGCGCAGAACTTCGTCGTCGGCTATCGTCGCCGTCACCTCGCCACTTCTCCTCTGTCCTCGCACACACCCCAGAACCTAACAACAACAGCCACCTACTCTTCATCTTCATTTCTTTCTTTCCTTCTTTTCTTTCTTGATTCTTTGATCAGCTCGCCAGAGTTGCGCGCATCGCCGACGATCCGGATGACCCAGTCATCGTCATCGATTAGCCCAGCCACCATGTCACGTCACTGCTCAGCCAGGTCCAGTCCTGCGTGTGTAAGTTTGCATTGCGACGTTATTTCCGACATTGGACGTGACATCCGTATCTCGACGTGAGATCTGATCAAGCAAGTTCTAAACTTGCAACATGCTATTTTACTATATCAATATTTATTTAATAAATGATAGTGTATGTGTTTTACTATTTAACAGAAAGTACCAAGTTACAGTTTTATAGCATCTGTCTGTATCCGTATCGATAATAGTTTATCTAGTTGCATGCCGGAACATCACCATATTATCATACTACTATATCAGTTCAATATGTTATCTAGATTGCATCATATATGGTAATGGACATATAACAGTTATTATTGATAGATACATATACATCCTGGCATTAGTAGTGTTTACCGTGGTTCGATATTGGTTACAGTTTTATATTTGGTATCTATTTTAGTTAATATATATTACATGACATGTTCACGACACATTTCCAGACTTGTTACTTGGATCTTATTGCTAATGCCAACAATTCTGACTTGTTGTCCTGACGGACGTGACTTGTTATTTACATAGACAAGACCTGTACCTGCTTGATTCTGTGTTGGCATTAGTTTTATATCATCAATACCTGACTTAAACACAAAACCTTGGGGGTATAGGGAAATCAATAATGAAAACTGATTTGTAACTCAACAGTTCGATACTTATACTGATCAGTTTTTACAGGCTCGGCCAGCCCCGGGATGCTGCTGCTAACATCATTCATCTGTACATGTTACATATTTACTGCTTAGCGGCACGTCGGATTCAGCCCGAGAATCTTGACCGTGGTCCCGGGCACGCATGGGATACTATTGAGTTACATCGATGATTCCATTAAATTGATTTTAAAGACTTGCAGAATATATAACTTAGAGGCATAGACTTTAGGATACACATCACATACTTGTACCTCACTATTTTAAACCTGTGTTATTTATTTACATTCATATTTAATTATATCATCATATCCTGGTTATTACTATTATTTGATATTTTTGACGCACCGACGTTTGGGGTTTTGCATGGCCGAATTCCTCTACCTTTATCGCAGGCTAAACAGGAGTACTTTAGCCATCAAGCAGAGCAATGAGGAGCTAGCTTTTTAGACTCTTAGTTCATTTATTTCCGTAGTTTTGTTTATTGATGTGAGCCCATATTGGGACATGATTCAGATATTGTTTATGGTATCTTGATTTGTTTCCGCTTTATGCATTTTCTTGATTTTATTTACTATATCAGATGGACATGTGATAGCTAGATAATATATTTTTACTGTTCTTGATATCCGCTTGGCAGCCGTAATTGACTGTGGAGGGATGATTCCTAGCTACAGATAGTATGGTTGGCTCTGTCATGTGCCGTGTTTACATATCTTGGGAAGCGGGGCATGATAGGGTTTGTTTGGTATCAGAGCCATAGGATTTAGGGTTAGTCGGGTTTGGTTCTTTTGTAGTTGGGTATTGAACCCAATACACTAACCAGGAAATCCAAAATTAGGAATATGTCCTGCCACAATACTATCTTGCCAGTCTTGAATCTATAGCTATCTTATTTATTGAATCCTGTTTACCGTTGCTAATCCTCTTCAGTGTCTTGGCTTCAGAATCATGGCGGATAGAGATTTGAGGTCATACTAGAGGCATTTTGATAACGCCGCATTGCTTGGAGTTATACATGGTATGCTGGAAAACTAGAAGCGGCAAACTGAACTGAATCAACGGCAGGCCGAGGCTTTTCAGGAGGGTTTGCAGACAGTCTAGCGGTCCGTGGTTGCAGTAGTACCCAAGACAGCACAGTGTGAAGGCACCATGGCGGATTTCAGAAAGCTCGGTCCGTCCACTTTTACAGGATTGGAGGAGCCATTGCCAGCAGAGCAGTAGCTAGTTGATACAGAGAATCCGCTCATCACCATGCAGATTCCAGATGAGAAAAGGGTGGATGTGGTACGCATCCAGTTAGTAGATTACGCTTGTGAGTGGCGGCTCATAGAGGAGAACCGTCTGTCCAAGCCGATCAGTTGGGCAATGGAGAATTTCTTTCCGCAATCTGCTCGGGAGGAAATGAAAGAGAAGTTTATTAGCCTGAAGCAGAATGGCGGATCCGTTGATGCACACGCGGCTGAGTGGACTCAGTTTAGTTGATTTGCAGGGCCTTTGGTTGCCAATGAGGCAGATAAGGCACAGAGGTTTATGCGTAGCTTGGATGTGGAGATTCAGAGACACATCATATTTCTGGGATTGACCACCTTCTCCCAAGTTCTCAAGGCAGCAGGGAGCAACAAAATTTATCGGTGAAAATGAAGGGTATTCAACAACAAGCTGTTGTAGTGCGAAAGCTGACGTTTACGCCAAACAGAGCTCATGTACACAGAAGCATTCCGGTAAAAAAGCGAGGGATTGTACCTATGAAGAAGCCCGTTGTATCAGATCAGAAAAGAGGTGTGATTTGTGACTTTTGCTATCTACCCAGACACCTACAGAAGGACTGCCAAAGGAGGCTCGGACTTTGCTAGTTTGTGGATCAGCTGACTATACTGTCAGTGTTTGCCCTCCAAAGCCAAGATTGAGAGACGATATTCAGAAGCCACTGCAGAAGCAGATTCATAGGTAGAAGCTGATCACTCAGAAGCCTAATCAAGCTCAGGCCTTCACCTTGACGGCCGAGGAGGCCAAGGTGTCAGATGAAGTTGTTTCAGGTATCCTACTCGTTTATAATTTTCCCACATTGGCATTATTTGATTCAGGTGCATCCCATTGCTTCATGTCGTCCAAGTTTATTAGTACACACTCTATTCCACATACGGCCCTGTCTAGTTGTTGGGACATACACACTGTGAATGGGAAAATTATATCTAGTAGTGAGTGCAAAGGTTGCTCGATTGTTATTTGCGGATGGGAGTTATTCGCAGATTTCTTGGTGATTGATACTGGCAGCTATGATGTTGTCTTGGGAATGGATTTTCTTGGCATTTTCCACGTTCATATTGATTGTAAGGTAAAGAAAGTGATTTTCCAGATTCCTGGACATCCGGAGTTCATATTTTTAGGAGGTAGTATATCTGTCGGGCCAGTCGAATTTAGGGCTAGGACGACTAATGCCATTCTTTTGTCGATGGAAGTAAACAAGGAGGAAGCACCGGCAGTAGTTCGGGAGTTTATGGATGTGTTCGAGGACATCTCAGGTTTACCGCCAAAACGAGATATGGAGTTCACGATTGATCTTATTACTGGAGCAGCACCGATTTCAAAAGCTTATTATCCAATGGCGCCAGTGGAATTAGAAGAGGTAAAGAAACAAGTTGCTGAATTACTGGAGAAGGGTTGGATTCGCAGCAGCAATTTACCCTGGGGCGCTCCAGTTCTTCTAATCAAGAAGAAGGATGGCACGCGGAATTTGTGCATTGACTATTGAGAATTAAATCGGGTGGCTATTAAGAACAAGTACCCAATCCCTCGCATTGGCGAATTATTCGATCAACTCATTGGCGCGAGGGTATTCTCGAAGCTGGATTTGCGATCTGGATATCATCAAGTTCAGGTGAAATCAGAAAATATTTGCAAGACAGCGTTCCGAACTCGATATGGGCATTACGAGTACTTAGTGATGCCATTTGGAGTTACAAAAGCACCGGCAATATTCATAGACTTGATCAACCGAATCTTTTCACCGTACCAAGACCAGTTCGTAGTAGTGTTTATTGATGATATTCTAGTCTATTTGAGGAGCAAAGAAGAGCATGCAGAACACTTGAGAATTGCACTGCAAATGTTGAGGCAAGAATAGTTATATGCTAAGATGAGCAAGTGCGAGTTTTGGCTTGAAGAAGTGAAGTTCTTGGGTCATGTTGTATCCGGGGATGGAATTGCTGTGGACCCTGAAAAGATTGCAGCTATTTATGATTGGCCAATATCAAAGAACGTAGGGGAGGTTAAAAGTTTTCTTGGGCTTGCCGGATACTATAAAAGCTTTGTAGAGAACTTCGCTCGAATAGCAGAACCATTAACCAAGGTAACACGAAAGGAGGTACTATTCGTATGGACGGATAGATGTGCGTCAGCTTTTGAAGCGTTGAAGTAAAAATTAACCACCGCTCCTATTCTGACAGTGCCAGACGATTTTGGAGGGCTGGTTATTCACGGCGACGCATCTAGGAAAGGCTTGGGATGTGTTCTAATGCAGCATGAGAAGGTCATAGTTTATGCGTCGAGACAATTGAAGACTCATGAGAAGAACTACCCAACTCATGATCTGTAGTTAGCAGCAGTGATTTTTGCTCTGAAGATTTGGAGACACTACTTATTGGGCGAAAGGGTAGAAGTATTTACCGATCACAAATGCCTAAAGTATGTGTTCACACAGAAGGAGCTCAACATGAGGCAGCGTAGAAGGTTAGAGCTGATGGCTGACTATGATCTTGATCTAAATACCATCCAGAGAAAGTTAATGTAGTGCCGGATGTGCTAAGTCGGTTGCCGACAATATGAATGTTGACTGCATTGAAGGAGATTATAGCTGATCTTCAAAGATTAAAATTGGATATTGTACTACCGAATTCTTCAGGACAGTTGATGCAGCTGCAAGTACAGTCATTTTTTATCGATAACATTAAAGCAGCGTAGTCGCACCATCCAAGATTGAAGAAGTTTTGAGAGCAAGTAGAAACAGGACTTCGAACGGATCTGTTAATTTATGAAGATGGTTCGTTACGATATGGTAGTCATTTATATGTGCCTAAAGGAGATATTCATGAAGAAGTTCTGAAGGAGGCTCATAGTTCCGCATATTCCGTACATCCGGGACACATAAATATGTACAGAGATCTGCGACAACATTTCTGGTGGGAAGGCATGAAAATGGAGATCGCTCGCTACGTATCGAAGTGCTTGGTGTGTCAGCAAGTCAAGGCTGAATATCAAAGGGTAGTTAGTTTGTTGCAACCACTTCCGATTTCTCAATGGAAGTGGGAACATATAACCATGGATTTCGTGACAGTTTTACCATGGAGTCCAAGAGGCAATAATGCAGTTTGGGTTATTGTTGATCGATTGACCAAGGCAACTCATTTTATACCATTTCGAATGGGTCAGTCGACGGAGGCTTTGGCAGAACAGTACATACAGGAGATTGTGAGATTACATGGAGTACCCGTGAGCATCGTTTCCGATCGTGATACTCGATTTTTATCGCACTTTTGGAGGAGTCTACAGGAAAGCTTGGGAACTCGCTTAAAATTCAGTACAGCCTATCATCCTTAGACAGATAGCCAGTCTGAAAGAACGATCCAAACTCTTGAAAATATGCTGAGAGCATGCATGCTAGACTTCAAGGGTTCATAGGAGGATCATTCGCACTTGGTGGAGTTTTCTTATAATAACAGTTTTTAGGAGACTATACAGATGGCTCCATTCGAAGCATTATACGGTCGTAAGTGTCGCTCGTCCGTCTGTTAGGACGATGTTGGAGAAAGAAGATTATTGGGACCGGATCTTATAGTGCAAACGGTGGAGAAAGTTAACGTGATCCGAAATCATATGAAAATAGCACAAGATTGACAGAAAAGTTAGGCTGATACAGTACGAAGACCTCTGGAGTTCGCAGTGGGTGATCTTGTGTTCTTGAAGATATCACCGACTAGAGGGGTAATCCTATTTGGTAGTCGAGGCAAGCTTAGTCGTCGATTCGTGGGGCCTTTCGGTATTATCGAGCATATTGGAGAGGTAGCTTATCGATTGGCTTTACCACCATCCTTGGTGAGTGTTCATGACGTGTTTCATGTATCTCAATTCCAAAAGTATGTTAGAGATGAGACACACATCCTAGATCACTCGAAACTGACAGTAAGGGAAGATTTAACATATGAAGAATGACCAATGGCGATTGTGGATCGACAAGTCAAGGTCCTCAAGAACAAAGTTATCCCACTGGTACTTGTTTCATGGGGGAATCGTTCGTACGGAGAATCTACTTGGGAACGTGAAGACGAGATCCGACAGAAGTTTCCAGATCTCTTTTCTTAGATCCGTGTTTTCTTGTCTTTTCTTGTTCCGGGGATTTCGAGGGCAAAATTTTTTGTAATTGGGTATAATGTAACACCCTAGTGCATTTATACTATATTTATTTGGGGTATTTCAGATCTTGCGGTAAAATTTCTTTATTATTGTTGTTTGGGTTACGGATTGTACATTTAGCAGCTGTGGTTATTATCCGACCTGACCCGGATATTTGAAACCCACCATGGTTCAAGATTATATCAGATATTTGCTAGTACAGAGTATCCATGTAGATCTAGATTCTATACACATACATAATATATTTTTAGTATCCGCATAACTTTTAATAATACAAAATAAAAATCAAATAATATTTTTTTAACATCTAGCCTTGCATGTCTTCATCACCCATATCATATGGTTGCACCCATATACCATGTTCATACCCTAATTGTTAAAACAGACTCGTTTGAGTCGCTATGTATATTTACGTAGATCTATACTTGGGAGTATGCATTTTATTTAGCAGGACACCGCACTATGATTTAAACTTTTACGTATGTTCTCCATATTTAAAAAGTAGATTTTTAGAAGGGACCCGGGTAATATTCGTAGTAATTTGATATTAGCTGTAAAATCCCTATATATATATATATTATAATATTTTTTCTATCTAACTAAACTAACTAACAGTATATATATAAAATATCTAATATATTTATAATAACTAATATATATATTCTCCTCCTCTCTCTCTCTCCTTTCAACTTTCTCTCTCTCTTATATAACACACACACACACACACACACACACACACACACACACACACATATATATATATATTATAAAACCTAATATATTAAAAACCAACTCTTTCTCTTTCTCCCTCTTCTTCTTCTTATTTGTTCCTCACGCCCCCGCGAGAAACCTACCCATGCCTTCGTCGTCGCCGATCCGACGCCGCCCCTCACCATCATCCTCTCCCTCGTCCTCACCTCCTCACCCTCATCATCTCCGCCTCCACCTCCTCTCACCTTCTCCTCCTCTCGACCCACCCTGCACCTCCCTGCGAGCAACCCAGAAACCCTCGCAACCCCTCGTCGCCCCTCGCCACCACCGACCATGTAACAACCCTAAAAATTCCTGTACAACTTTCTGTACAAATTTTTCAAAAAATACAGAAAGAGGTAATTTTGCCTGAGCACAAATTATAAATTTGTTTTGCTTTTTAATAGCAAGAAGGAGTTTGTAGCTCATTGTTAAAATCTTGCACTGCTGAACCAAAGCACCAGAGTTCAAATCCCATCACCCACATTATTTTTTAATATTGATTTCTTTTTAAATTTTTAGAATTCCAATAGTCTACACATGCTAAATCGGTCAAACCAAAGGTCACACTAAAAACAAACTACCCCACTGTGCTAACCAGACGACGACGGATCTTCGACGGCAAGCCCCGGCCCCACTCGGGACGGCGACTCGGCCGACTCGGCCGGTGAGGCCGGGTTGACTCGGCTGAATCCGAGTTGACCCTTCATGAAACTTGTGCCACTTTATTTTCTGGAAACTCCTGTATACTTTAAATTTCCTGCATATGAACAGAACTCTTTAAAACCCCATTAAACCATATTTTTAATACAATTTTTAATACAACTTTTCACCCACACTAACCCTAGCATTACCCTATAAATACCACCCCTAAACACACACCCCTCACTCACAATTCTGTCCAAACTCTCAAGAAAACTCTATAGAATTTTAGTGTGCAATTGGAGTTAGCAAAGGGGAAAATTCCGACGACGGCCCTAGGAACTCCAGGCGACAAACGACGCACCAGCACCTCCTACGTCTTCCTCTCCCTCTTCTCTTGATTCTAAACCCGTATGTCCCTCCTCCCTCTCCTCTTTTCTATTCTTGAAACACGTATTTCTAAAACCCGACGGAAGCGGAGTTAAATTCGACTTCCGATTCGGTTTTCTTTGTAAAGTTCAATTTTCCTTAACACAACCATACTAAACTCCTACAACTTAACTATTAATCATTAGCAAAGCATGTTGAACAAGTTACACAGCATAATATTTCTTATTGCAATTTTTATCGTACTTTTTCCGTAAAATACCATGTAGTATAGTTTCGACTTTAAAACATCATTAATCTTTCTATACCTTAAAATAGATCACGAGGTAATGACCTATCTCTTCACAACACTCATATGCAATATAACACAATACCTTTTGAGAAATATAGATTCGGGAAATACCGTTTTACACAAAACTACCTTTTACTATTAAAACTGTTTACTACAAGATTACGTATTTTTACAAATCTTTGCAAAGCGCCGCTACAACCCATTTTTGGGGAACCCAACTGGGATGATGCGGATTATCGCACATCCCTAGGCTTAGTAATGCGAGATTCAGACCTCCGCAAGGAGCATTCGGTCTCGAGAGATTTAAAATACAAATATCTTAAGAAAATGAGATTTCTAGAAAATAATAAATTAAAAATTATTTTTATAAATATATAAATATATATGTATTATCAAAATATCTATTTTTTTATAATATCAATAATCAAACTTTTCTAAGTCAAAAGAATCACTTTACATGAAAATACCATGAAATTCCATACAAGTCAACACTTTACAGGTAAATACCATGTATTATGAAAAATTAGTTTATTCACTAGAAATGTCACAAATATAAAATTCACAGCTATGAAAACTCTAAAGACGATAATTAAATACTTGTGGTGTATTTTGAAAATTATACAAAAGTATTTTTACATATAACCCCCTCAAGTTCTATAAATTACAATAAGGACTCTAGTAAATATAGGTTTAAGCAGGACCAATCTCTTGAGCCTCAAAGAGCCGGAGAAGTGGATGCTTGCCTATTTAAGGTAGACAACTTAACAAACGGTGTTATCAACACGGTAATTGTTTTTGAAAATGACACAAATCCTGCCGTCCTTGTGCAGCGGTTACCGATAACATTAAACCTAATTCAGGACTTCAATTTCTTTTCTAATTGTCTGACTCAGATTAAGTCTCATTATAAATAATCTGACTTGATATGATTCAAGTACAATCTACAATACTACTATTCAATATGAATCCATGAATCCATATATTCGATCTATTCAATCTGTATTGACTGAGCCGAACCATGGATATACATCCATTTACATGATTCTCCAGTTACATAAATTTACATGATTCTCCAGTTACATCCATTTACTGATATCATGGTTTCGGTAAGTCATCCAATTATACAATCTATATTACAAGACAATACAAGTTGCAATACAATACAAACAATACAATCAAGACATCGCGGGGTTTAAGAGGTAGATTGGTACGGAAGGTGTTACAAATGGCACGAGACTGCAACCATAAGACACCTAACCTGTATTCCTTTGCTGTTGTACCGTGGCATGAACGGTTCCTTGAGTTCCTGATACCTTAGTCTCCGGGGCAAATGAGACTCCTCTCATATACACTGGCATCCTTCTGTACCAAACTACAAACAACAGCGTTAATACTAAATACAACATTATAACAATATAATACAACTTTAAAAGTTACACACACACTCTCTCTTTCTGTCTTTTCTACTTCTTCCTTATCTTTGGGACTTACCGAGCGATTTGTTCGCTGACGACATTCTCTTTCTTTCTTCTTTGAATGTCGTCAGGTGTTTCGGACCTTCCAGAGATTGAGCCTAGCACTGAGGAATTGGACCAGTTTATTGAAGATCTCGAGCTGTAGTTACACTTGTACACATTTCATTTAAGTACTTTCCATTTCTATTATGTTATTGTTTAGGCATTGCTTTCATTCAGATGTATTTA
Source organism: Agapanthus africanus (assembly GCA_030015575.1). Classification (NCBI taxonomy): domain Eukaryota; kingdom Viridiplantae; phylum Streptophyta; class Magnoliopsida; order Asparagales; family Amaryllidaceae; genus Agapanthus; species Agapanthus africanus. The sequence goes on along the minus strand of JASDDO010000014.1, from coordinate 157,196,870 downwards.
CTTTTCCATGCATTGTATAAAAGAATGTTAATAAATAAAGTTATTGTTTCACTACATTTGTCTCTTGTATACATTTCTTTTATATTGCTTAGATACACTTAGCTTATTTACTTCAGAGTAAATACATAACGGCCAGTCGCGTCCTCTGCCCGTATACTGGGAAGCGGGGCGTGACAGACTACTCCTCACCTCCCTTTCCTCTTCCCGACGACCCAAAACCAAACCTCAGCGACCTCGATACACCTTCTCCTCGATCACCAACCCTAGAAACCCACAGCCCCTCGCCGGCACAACACTTCGCCGTCGGCCATCGTTGTCGTCACCTCGCCACTTCTCCTCTATCCTCGCACACACCCCAGAACCCAACAACAGCAGCCACCCACTCTTCATCTTCATTTCTTTCTTTCCTTCTTTTCTTTCTTGATTCTCCGATCGGCTCACCGGAGTTGCGCGCGTCGCCAACGATCCGGACGATCTAGTCCACGTCGTCGACCAGCCTAGCCACTATGTCACGTCACTGCTCAGCCAGGTCTAGTCCTGCACGCATAAATTTGCATCGCGACATTATTTCCGACGTCGGACGTGACATCCGCATCTCGACGTGAGATCCGATCAGGCAAGTTCTAATGCAACATGCTATTTTACTATATCAATATTTATTTAATAAATGATAATGCATGTGTTTTACTATTTAACAGAAAGTACCAAGTTACATTTTTATAGCATCTGTCTGTATCCGTACCGATAATAGTTTATCTAGTTGCATGTCGGGACATCACGATATTATCATACTACTATATCAGTTCAATATGTTATCTAGATTGCATCATACATGGTAATGGACGTATAATGGTTATTACAGATAGATACATATACATCCTGACATTAGTAGTGTTTATCGTGGTTCGATATTGGCTACAGTTTTACATTTGGTATCTATTTTAGTTAATATACATTACAAGACATGTTCACGGCATACTACCTGACTTGTTACTTGGATCCTATTGCTAATGCTGACAATTCTGACTTGTTGTCCTGACGAACGTGACTTGTTATTTACATAGACAAGACCTGTACCTGTTTGATCCTGTATTGGCATTAGTTTTATATCACCAATACCTGACTTGAACACAAAACCTTGGGGGTAAGGGGAAATCAATAATGAAACCTGACTTATAACTCAACAGTTCGATACTTATACTGATCAGTCTTTACGGGCTCAGCCAGCCATGGGATGCTGCTATTGACATCATTCATCTGTACATGTTACCTGTTTACTGCTTAGCGTCACGTCTCGGATTCAGCCCGAGAATCTTAACCACGGTCCCGGGCACGCACGGGATACTATAGAATATTCATGGAGAATTTTGCTCGATTGGCTGAGCGTTGACCAAGCTTATGCGGAAGGATGTACCGTTCGTATGGACGGATAGTTGTGCATTGGCTTTTGAGGTGTTTAAACAAAGGTTGATAACTGCTCCTATTTTGACCGTACTAGACGGTTCCGGAGGATCGATGATTGATTGATCTAGAATTTAAGTGTTTGTAGTGTAACCGCAATCAATAACGGTGTCGCGTGTAGCTAGACCGAGATGAGTGCGGGTCTTCCTGTGGGAAACGTTGAATATTTTATTCTTACTTTAGGCGTGTTGAGAAAGAAATGAGGAAGAATAAAGAATGGTGAAGAATGGTTGTAGGATCTAGATTTACGTTAAACACGGATGCAAAATATAGATCTAGATTAACTACGGATGTAGGTATTATAGTAGAAGGGGGCTTGTAGGGTTCATTGGGATTTAGTAGTTATGGATGATTAATTAAAGATTACTCTTTTTTATCGTTTAATAGATTTAAAACTAGAACGACGGTGATGCATGTAGATTAGGGTTTCTGGAGGGAAAAGGGTTCCCACTCTTAACCCCTATCTCGACATGGAACTCCGTTCATATCTAGCCTTTACCACAACAATAGTTAATCTAATCTCTAATCGCGGTCGAGACTAGCAATGAATTGGTAGCGCGTCCGATTAGGATGTTAATGATTCTTTTGGTAAAATTTATAAACTTTATAGGACGTAAAAAAAGTTTAAGGATCTTCATCATCCATTATTCTACCCTAATCCTACGAACCCTAACAAGCGGAGAATTACTCGCGCATGTTGGGAGAAGAAGAGATGGAGAGAGAATTCATATTGAAACTACAAAGAAATAGAAAAAGAAAAAGAACTACCTTTATTAATCAACAAAATTCATTTACACTTTGTTTCCTTAGAAAATGATTACGAATGCTAGTTTGCTTCTCGATCTCTTCTAAGGAGGTAGACGAACAGTTGATGATCAGCCTGGATGCGTGAGCCTGTCTTGGACTTCGTGATCGCGTCGACTTGATGATTTTTTCAAGAGGCTCTCGGTCCTTATTTATAGTCCCAGAGCCTGAACCCTAGCTTCCTAAATTGGAAACCAATGGTTAAGATTCTAACAACAAAATCCCAGCTTACAATTCTTCTGGAACGCGGCGGATCCGCGGCCAATAGGTGGGTTTGGCCACGGATCCGCGGCCAAACAGTGCGATCTTCTATTTTGGTCTTCTGGGCTCTCATCTTCATGACACGTGGCGATCTTTTAAATCTCAGGAAACTAAAAATATTCTTGTAGTTACTGCCAGACTTGATTTCTTTAGTTTGCTTTCTTAATTAGGGAGGTTTGCACTAACAACTTTGATTCCCTTGATTTTAGCCCTGAAAATTCTGCACAACAACTCAACAAATAATTAGTAGAGTTTGTTTTATTAATTTCACCATTAAAATTTGGTCAATGGTATTTATGCATACATTTTCCTACCAAATGTTAATTATAATATATAAACACATGAAAATAGTATTTTTACAGATAAACCCCCATATGTATCATATATTATAATAAACACCTTTTCTAATATAGAAATAGTATGAAAAATGTCATAATAAATGTGCAGTTTTATCAACTGAACAAATACCCCCAAACTTATCTTTGATCGTCCCGAGCAAACTAGTTTATTCAAGAGAAGGAGAAAAAGAAAGGAGAAAACTAAGCACACTTTCGTAGGCAACACGATTGCACTGAGCACGTGCAACAAGCCGTTAAACCTCTAGGTGTCCCTAGTAGGAGGAGTGTTGTCTCCTGAGGGTTTTCAGCGGATTACTCCCACAAAATCCTATAATAAAAAAGAGATGGTGAAATTTACATATAAAGATAAGAACCATAAAAGAAATACTTTGAAAATTTAGAGTTTCCAACTACACTAGCTTTTCAGTTGTCATGAGCCCTATCTTAATAGTCATGAAAAGATATTAGAAATCACTTCATCCCTCAATAAAACATCGTCTTTATTCTTCATTCCTACCTTTCATCCAAACATCGATCATATACCCCTATGTGTGTGAATAGAACATCCCTACACTCGGAGAATTCAATTTAAGCTTTCATACTCTTGTCCATCTACCTCAGTACTTTTTAACTGATATTTATATAGAATATGCTCACACATTTTTCATGCGATCGTTAATACTTCTTTAGGTACTAACCGACTGATTACTCATGTGCTTGCTGATTAGGTGTATTAGTATTTTCCTTGTCTTGCACCACCTAAGGCTTAGCAGTGACTCCCAGACCAGTTGGTCTAAGGCACTAGGTGATGAAGCACCCTTACTATATTTTTTTATTGCTGCCTTGGTGATAATAAAACCAGTGTTCATTTTTCTCCACCATTTTATCTTTTATTCATTTTTTTACTTCCTTCAAATTTTGTCTTTTAGACAAGAGCATTTCAAGGTATCCTCTACTATCCTGAGTTTCAAGACGTGTGTAAGTGCGTATAGTAGGGTATTAACATTCAAATGTTTGGCTTCCAGAATAGGAACTATTTTTTTCAGACTTATTGTTATCCTCAAATTAGTGACTTCTTTCATCTTACTAACCCTTGGGATAACGGCTCATAACTACTTATTACTTGTTCGTTTAAGAAAACTTCTAATTTTCTTGGTTTTCTTGAACTATTCCTATCTTTTAGATGTAATTTTTCACTATCTATTCTTTTGTTATAAAAGAAAATTTTTAAAATTTTTGAAAATGTTGTTCTTATGCAAAGTATGATGCAAATTGATGCGTAAATAAGCACAAACCTCCCCCAAACCTGTTTACAGCAGTGTCCTTACTGATGTCATCCGTTAAGCGCAAAAACCTGTAGACTTGGGAGGAAAAAGGGGACAAGAAATAATGCAAGTGAAATCCTCCCCCAAACTTATTTTTGGCTCACAATCTTATAAAAATTCTTTCAAGAGCCAAAATACCCTCCCAAACTTGAGTTAGAAAATGTTAATCTTTTAAAATCACACGAGGGGGTCAAAGTTATTGGTCAATGCAAAGTTTTGCAAAGACCAAAAGTCAACACCAACCATTCAAAAATTTTATCGATGAAGCACCAAGGTTGGTGGAAGAACATGTCGCCTATTGATGTGAAGAAGTGGGGAGGAGATAAGAGGTGTAATGGAAAAGGTTTACGTCTCGGTTTGTAGAGACGAAACAATGATGATGGATTACTCGCATTCTTGTTATCGATAAGAAGAAGTGGTGATGGTTCAACTTCTTTGTGTTGAGGTTGATTCATCACACCACCCGTATTTTCTAAGAATGCGAGTTCTTCAGCAAAAATTTCTTCAAAACTTTCATCGATATCCCGAATAATAATCTCATCGGAAAGAACAGGATGATACTCGGACTCCATAAAAGGTTCATATTCCGTGTTAGATGTTGACCCGGATAACAACGTAATAGCGGAGTTGAGATCAATATCGTGAAGCTCATTAATTTCGCTGCTGTCGGAATCTATTGTTTCGACAGAACACACATGAACATAGGGTTTAGAGGGTTCACTTCCCAACTTGTAAATGTTAAGCTCAATTGACTTCTTCCCAAAGGATAGGGTCATAGAGCCGTTTCTACAATTGATTACTGCGTTGGAAGTAGCAAGAAAAGGTCGACCTAAAATCACCGGAATTTGGTTTCGTGGGTTTGCTACAGGTTGTGTATCTATAACGATAAAGTCCACAGGAAATATAAATTCCCCGACTTTGATTAACACATCCTCTAGCCCATCCCTAGGTTGGGTGATCGATCGATCGGCCATCTGAAGAGTGCAATGCGCAGGTTTTAACTCTCCAATCCCTAATTACTCATAAATAGAATACGGAAGCAAGTTAACACTAGCACCTAAATCGAGTAGAGCACGATTGATATTTTTACCCTCAATAGAAATAGAAATTGTAGGACTTCCGGGGTCCTTTGGTTTCTTGGGTAGTTGTTGTGTAAAAGCAGTGCTAACATTACTCGCAAGGAAAACTTTTTTAGGTACTTGAACTTTTCTCTTCCTAGTGCACAAGTCCTTTAGGATTTTCGCATAAGACGGAACTTGTTGAATAGCATCTAGGAGAGAAATGTTTATGTTAACTTGCTTAAAAATTTCCATAATCTTCTCCATTTGTGGACTTGGTCTGTTGCCCCTTAACCTGTTTGGATAAGGTGCTTTATCAATAAGGTTTGGGTCTAAAATTGGAGAGGATTGTGGGGATGGAATGGATCCCAGAATAGGAGTGGGGATCATTTTAAATAGATTTGTGGAAGTAGGCTGAGGGTTCGAGCCTTGGGGAAAACGGAGAATAGGCTCGGAAGAAGGTGGGAGACTAGACGAATTAGGGGAAGAAGTAGAAACTGGGGTATCATTGGTGTCACTAACATCATCAAATTGCTCATCCACTCGGTTATTCAGCACTTTTCCCGATCTCAACGTAGTAACGACACTCACGTTATAACTTTGTGAGTAGCCAAGATTCGGTAGGGGTTGAGATAGGAGTTTCCCTTTCTCTCTTGCACTCATAGCAGCGTTCAACTGTGCAATTTGGTTTTCTATTGTTTTAATACTCTCACCATGGGAGGCGGAGTCTTTCTTTATGGAATCAATAGAAGATTTCATATCAGCCGACATTTGAATGGAATGTTTCATGAACAAATCCAAAGTTTGTGCGAGTGAAGAGTTATCAGTATCGGCTAATTGTGGTGCAGAAGTGTTGGCCGGATTTTGAAAATTTTGTGACTGAAAGGGGTGCTGACTTTATGGTTGTGGTTGCTGTGGAGGAGGTCTTTGATAATTTCTTTGGAACTGATTTTGATTTTGGGGTTGGTTTTGGTTCCAAGCAAAGTTAGGATGATTCCTCCATCCTTGATTGTATGTGGAAGAATAAAGATCGTTTCTAGGTCGCTGCTGAAAAGCAGTATTAGTTTGCTCGTGACCTTGAAACGATGCATTCATAGGACATTCTTCCGTCAAGTGTGAAGGATCCGAACAGCAACCACAGACGGTCTTGGGAAGCGTGACCTGATTTAGGGAGGCTAATGAAAATTTGTTCTCAATAGCGTCGAGTTTCTTCTGCATCACTGCCATTTCGGCTTTTACTGGGATGGAAACAACGTGCTGATGAATACCTCCCCTAAATGAAAGTGGTCTTACGCTTTCCCACTACAAAGTGTTTTCAGCGAGATCTTCCAGATATTTCTAAGTTTCGCCATCGTCTTTGGACATGAAATTGCATTGACACATTGTTTCAAGCTTCTGCTTTGTCGCTGGATTAATACCCTCATATATTATTCGGCACAAATCCCATCTTTGTATTCCATGATGAGGACATTGGACAAGAAGATCCTTGAAACGTTCAAAGCACTTCCAAAATGGTTCATTGGGAAGCTGGGTGAACTGGTTGATCTCGCTCCTAATATGTGCAGTCTTATGGTTTGGGAAAAACTTCTTAAGAAATGCTATTACGAATTCATCCCAATTAGTGATAGAGTGTGCGGCAGTATTATAAAGCCATTTTTCTGCCAAGTCGCACAGAGTGAATGGGAGAAGACGCAAGCGCATAGCATCCACAGTTAGTTGTGAAGTACCCATCATTGCGCATACGTTTTCGAATTTAGTGATGAAAACGTACGCGTCTTCAGACTCAAGCCCGTGAAATTTGGGCAACAGATTGATGTAGTGGGGTTTAATTTCAAAATTATCCCCGTTAGCTGGTGGAATAGATAGACAAGTGGGAAGTGGACCACGGATAGGATAGCATCTCTCTTGGAGAGAGATGCACGGTGGATTCTGCGCACCTACGGGCGGTGGCAGCGTGGTGTTATAATCTGATGGAGTATCGTCCATCTCGATTGATGTGGTGTGTGGTGGGGGAAAAGAAGATGAAGAAGCACCGACTTCGAAGTCGATAGCAGGAACGCGGACAAGACGGGCACTAGAATCCCGTGTCCAGCCAAGCATGCACTAAGCGGGTTTAGCGCAAGTGGCAGCGTGTGTGTGATTTAAAATTGGTCTGTTTTGAAAAGTGTGTCGGACTTAGACAAATCATACAAAAATGCATAAACAACCCTAAAACTTAGGTCACCTAGGTCAAGTCTCTAGACCGCTCCTAGACTTCCAAAGGATAAGCCGCAGGATCAATCCTCTACCACCTCTTTACTACTCTTGTGGCCAGGTAAGTGGGAGGTATCCACTACGTAAGTAGTGGGCCTAATTAAGTAACCACTTTCCATAGACACACTTGTCTAGACACCACAAAAGTAATGCGAATAAGCGATAGATTACCCATGACCTTCCTCTGTCCTTACTGAGCGCGACAGTCCTTAGAGTCTGGTCTAGATATTTTTTAAATTAATGTAGGGTTGATGCAGATGCTCGGTTTGTGATTTGTGGGGCTTAGAAAGGGTGATGAAATCCCCACCTAATCTGGATTTGGTCTTTGCCCCTTAATGATCCGTATTAAAATATGAAAAAACAAACCAATTACAAAACTTTGCAAAAAGATTTTTGAGCGGCAAAATTTTGAAAAGAATCCTGCAGAAAAGATATTTTATTAGATTTCAGAGGAGAGAGAAAGATATAGAAAAGTTACCTGAGAATTTTGAAACCCTAAATCCCCTCTCCCACCGCGCTTCCACTGCCAAAAGAGCTCCTTTGCCGCGGTTCCGCCGCGGGGTGGAGGGATCAGGTGGTGAAAGTTTGCTCTGTGGCCTCCTATACTCCTCTGGATCTTGATGAATGTCTCTGTCTTCTATTTCCTCAAGTCTGTGACTTCAGATCCCCTCGCAAAATTCACACAATTCGTTAAATATACAATTTGCAGTTTTATTTTAATTATGATATAGATCGGATAAGAATTCAACACAAATAGTAAGAATAAAAAATTACGCACGTATCCCCGGCAACGGCGCCATTTGATTGATCTAGAATTTAAGTGTTTGTAGTGTAACCGCAATCAATAACGGTGTCGCGTGTAGCTAGACCGAGATGAGTACGGGTCGTCCTCTGGGAAACGTTGAATATTTTATTCTTACTTTAGGCGTGTTGAGAAAGAAAGGAGGAAGAATAAAGAATGGTGAAGAATGGTTATAGGATCTAGATCTACGTTAAACACGGATGCAAAATATAGATCTAAATTAACTGCGGATGTAGGTTTTATAGTAGAAGGGGGCTTGTAGGGTTCATTGGGATTTAGTAGTTATGGATGATTAATTAAAGATTATTCTTTTTATCCTTTAATAGATTTAAAACTAGAACGACGGTGATGAATGTAGATTAGGGTTTCTGGAGGGAAAAGGGTTCCCACTCTTAACCCCTATCTCGACATGGAACTCCGTTCATATCTAGCCTTTACCAAAACAATAGTTAATCTAATCTCTAATCGCGGTCGAGACTAGCAATGAATTGGTAGCGCGTCCGATTAGGATGTTCATAATTCTTTTGGTAAAATTTATAAACTTTATAGGACGTAAAAAAAGTTTAAGGATCTTCATCATCCATTATTCTACCCTAATCCTACGAACCCTAACAAGCGGAGAATTACTCGCGCATGTTGGGAGAAGAAGAGATGGAGAGAGAATTCATATTGAAACTACAAAGAAATAGAAAAAGAAAAAGAACTACCTTTATTAATCAACAAAATTCATTTACACTTTGTTTCCTTAGAAAATGATTACGAATGCTAGTTTGCTTCTCGATCTCTTCTAAGGAGGTAGACGAACAGTTGATGATCAGCCTGGATGCGTGAGCCTGTCTTGGACTTCGTGATCGCGTCGACTTGATGATTTTTTCAAGAGGCTCTCGGTCCTTATTTATAGTCCCAGAGCCTGAACCCTAGCTTCCTAAATTGGAAACCAATGGTTAAGATTCTAACAACAAAATCCCAGCTTACAATTCTTCTGGAACGTGGCGGATCCGCGGCCAATAGGTGGGTTTGGTCGCGGATCCACGGCCAAACAGTGCGATCTTCTTTTTTGGTCTTCTGGGCTCTCATCTTCATGACACGTGGTGATCTTTTAAATCTCAGGAAATTGAAAATATTCTCGTAGTTACTTCCAGACTTGATTTCTTTAGTTTTCTTTCTTAATTAGGCAGGTTTGCACTAACAACTTTGATTCCCTTGATTTTAGCCCTGAAAATTCTGCACAACAACTCAACAAATAATTAGTAGAGTTTGTTTTATTAATTTCACCATTAAGATTTGGTCAATGGTATTTATGCATACATTTTCCTACCAAATGTTAATTATAATATATAAACACATGAAAATAGTATTTTTACAGATAAACCCTCATATGTATCATATATTATAATAAACACATTTTCTAATATAGAAATAGTAGGAAAAATGTCATAATAAATGTGCAGTTTTATTAACTGAATAGTGATTCACCGCGACGCGTCTGGGAAAGGTTTGGGATGTGTTTTGATGCAGCATGAGAAGGTTATAGCCTACGCATCGAGTCAGTTGAAGACCCATGAGAAGAATTACCCAACTCACGATTTGGAGTTTGCAGCTGTGATTTTCGCTTTGAAAATTTGGAGACACTACTTATTGGGTAAAAGGGTCGAAGTATTCACCGATCACAAAAGCCTAAAGTACGTGTTCACGCAGAAAGAGCTCAACATGAGGCAGCGTAGATGGTTGGAGCTGATGGCTGACTATGATCTTGATCTCAAGTACCATCCGGGGAAAGTTAATATAGTGCCGGATGCGCTTAGTTGGTTGCTAGCGATTCGGATATTAACAGCACAGAAGGACCTTATCGATGATTTTCGGAGATTCGAGTTGGAGATCGTGTTATCGCATTCTTCAGGACAGTTGATGCAGCTGCAAGTACAGCCGTCGTTAATCGATACTATTAAAGCAGCACAGTCACAGGATCTAAGATTGCAAAAGTTTCGAGAACAGGTTGAAGCGGGACTTCGAACGGACTTGTTGATTCATGAGGATGGTTCGTTGCGTTATGGTAGCCGTTTGTGTGTGCCGAAAGGAGATATTTGCGAAGAAGTTATGAAGGAGGCGCACAGTTCCGCATATTCCGTACATCCAGGAGGCACGAAGATGTACCGTGATCTACGACAGCATTTCTGGTGGGAAGGCATGAAAAGGGAGATCGCTCGCTTTGTAGTGAAGTGCTTAGTGTGTCAGCAAGTCAAGACTGAATATCAAAGAGTAGCCAGTTTATTGCAACCACTTCCGATTTCTCAATGGAAGTGGGAACATATAACCATAGATTTCGTGACAGCTTTACCGCGGAGTCCAAAGGGCAACAATGCAATTTGGGTGATCGTTGATCGATTGACCAAGGCAGCTCATTTCATACCGTTTCGTGTTGGTCAGTCGACGGAAGCGTTAGAAGAGTGGTACATGCAGGAGATTGTGAGATTGCATGGAGTACCCGTGAGCATCGTTTCCGATCATGATACCCGATTATTATCGCACTTCTGGAGGAGTTTACAGGAAAGTTTGGGGACGCGATTGAAGCTTAGTACCGCGTATCACCCTCAGACAGATGGCCAGTCTGAGAAAATGATCCAAACTCTTGAAGACATGTTGAGAGCTTGCATGTTGGACTTCAAGGGTTCATGGGAGGATCATCTACACTTGGTGGAGTTTTTGTATAATAACAGCTTTCAGGCGACTATTCATATGGCTCCATTCGAAATATTGTATGGTCGCAAGTGTCGCTCACCCGTCTGTTGGGACGATATTGTAGAGCGAAGATTGTTGGGACCGGATTTGATCGTGCAAACCGTGGAGAAGGTTAATACTATCCGGAATCACATGAGGGCAGCATAGGATCGGCAGAAGAGCTAGGCCGATATATCGAGAAGACCTTTAGAGTTCGCTGTTGGTGATCTTGTATTCTTGAAGATATCACCGACTAGAGGAGTGATTCATTTTGGGAGCCGAGGCAAGCTTAGTTCTCGAATCGTAGGGCCTTTCGAGATTATTGAGCGTGTTGGAGAAGTGGCTTATCGATTAGGTTTACCACCATCTTTGGCGATTGTTCATGACGTGTTTCATGTATCTCAACTCTGTAAGTATGTTCGAGATGAGACGCACGTGCTGGATCATTCAGAGCTGACTGTAATGGAGGATTTGACCTATGAGGAACGACCGACGTCGATTGTTGATCAAAAAGAAAAGGTCCTCAAGAACAATGTTATCCCTCTCGTACTTGTTTCATGGGGGAATCGCTCGCATGGAGAATCGACTTGGGAACGAGAAGACGAGATTTGATAGAAGTTTCCACACCTCTTCTCGTAGATTCATGTTTGTTTATCTTTTTTTATTTCGGGAATTTCGAGGACGAAATTCTTTTGTAGTTGGGTATAATGTAACACCCTAACTCATTTATACAATTCTGTTTGGGTATTTCTTTATTATGGCTATTCTTGATTTATTGTGTTTTGGGTGCGAATAGTATAATTGGTATCCGTGTTTGCATCCGACCCGACCCGCATGCTGTAAACCCGTCTTGATTCCTGTTTAGGATTTATTCCTGATAGTTATGAGGATCCATGCACTTTCATGTTGTATATCCTGTTCATATGCATCGTATATCTGGCATCTGCATTTTTTTATAATACAGTTATAATCAAATAATATATTTTTAAAAAAATATCTAGCATGGCCTGCATCATAGCCCTAACCCTGTCGTAGCATCCGTACATCTTGTTCTCGTTCCGTTTAGTGAAACGGACTCGTTTGGATCGCTACATGCACGCTACGTGTATCCGTTCTTGGGGGTGTACGTTTTCGTTATCCGGTTATCCTATTTTGGTTTTGGTTGATACGTATGTTATCCGTATTTCCAAACCATAATTTTAGACCTAACCTGAGCATATTTTGGAGTAAGTTTGTATAATCCAAAATCTCAGATTTAAATAATATTATATTCTTATAATATAATCGTTTTTAAATATATATATATATATATTAAACGTTTAAAAAATTTCCTAACCAAATATATATTTTAAAATCCTAATCAAAACATTTCTGATCCCAAAACTCTCTCTCTCTTCTCTCTCTACATATAATAATATTCATATTTTATTTTTTATAACAGCCTTCTCTCAATCTCTCCCTCCAGTACCTAATATATTTATATTATATATTATATATTATATAAAACAAAATCCTATTTAATCCCCACTTCCCTCTCTTTCTCCCACAAAAAATTTCTTTCTCCTTTCGTCTTCACGCGAAGCCTCCCGAGCTCGAACCCACGCTCGCGCGACGTGCTCGTCACCGTTGACCCTACCGTCGACTTCACCCCTCCACCTCGACCACCGTTCTCCTCACCTCCCTCTCTCCCTTTCCCAGGAGCTCCAAACCCCGACGACCCATCTTCCCCGAACTCATGACCCCCTGCAACCCTCGCCTGCACCCATGTCGTCGTGCCCCTCGTCGCCGCCTCCATCGTCGACCTCACCTCCATCTCCTTACCAACACCCCAAGCCAACCCCGATGATTCCCTGCACGAAACCCCTGCAAGAACCGAGCCCCAAGAACCCACAGCCTTCACCTCACCCTCACCTGCACGCCCATGTCGACGGAGCTCCGACCTCCGTCGTCGCCATCCCCATCACCACGACCTCCTCTCCTCCTCCCTGCACCCCGACCAAAACCTGCACACCCCGACAGAGCCCCTGCAGCCCTCGTCACCTGCATCTCGTCGGAGCCGTGCCGCCGCTGACGATCCGGGCGACCCAGTGGACGTTCCCAACCAGCGTGTTCACCTTCTTGCTTTGCCTGCTCCTGTTCCGTGCGCGCGCGTGTACATTGTGACGTTTACTCGACGTCAGACGCAGCGTTCGCACCCCGTCGTGAGATCCGTTTAGGCAAGTTTATCTTGCTACATGCTATGTTATTATATTTGCATCTATATGAATAAAAATATCACATGTTTACTGCATTGTACATCCATGTTATCGTTTTACTATTTTCGGATAGCCGTTCGTATCCGTATCATTTATCACATATATAATCGCATACAAGTTTATCTTACTACATGATATGTTATTATATTTGCATATATATGAATAAAAATATCACATGTTTACTGCATTGTACATCCATGTTACTGTTTTATTGTTTTCGGATAGCCGTTCGTATCCGTATCATTTATCACATATATAGTTGCATGCAAGTTTATCTTGCTACATGCTATGTATTATATTTGCATGCATATTAATAATAATATTACATATTCATTGCATTTTGCATTCTATGTTACAGTTTTACAATATCCGTTCGCATCCGTTCAGTTTATTTCATATGTAGTCGCATGCAAATTTATCTTACTGCATGCTATGTATTATATTTGCATCCATATTAATAATAATATTATATGTTCATTGCATTGTGCATTCTATATTACAGTTTTACAATATTTGTTCGCATCCGTACAGTTTATTACATATCTAGTCGCATGCAAGTTTATCTTGCTACATGCTATGTATTATATTTGCATCCATATTAATAATAATATTACATGTTCATTGCATTGTGCATTCTATATTACAGTTTTATAATATCCGTTTTCATCCGTACAGTTTATTACATATCTAGTCGCATGCAAGTTTATCTTGCTACATGCTATGTCTATATATTTTCATTTAAATTAATAAAAATATTGTATGTTTATATCATTATGCATCCCATGTTACCGTTTTACTGTTTTTACGATACCCGTTCGTATCCATATCATTTACTATACATCTAGTTGCATGCTAGATCATACTATTTCATATTACTGTTATATTAGCACCCCATGCTTGATACTGTGCATCTTATGTAATCATGGAGTTGTAGATGTAATCCCTGATAGATACTGTGCATCCGTATTTCACTGTGCATCCGTACTTTTATCATGATTCGATACATGCTATGTTTTACTGTTGAGCATTCATTTGATACACTTTACACCACCTGACATGACCTGATACACCACTACTTGACCTGTTACCTGATCCTGTTCCTAATGCTGACATTCCTGACTTGTCGTCCCGATGGACGTATCCTGTTGTCTATTTAGACAAAACATGTACCTGCTTGATCCTGTGTCGGCATTAGCACCAGATTTATCAATACCTGACTTGAACACATAACTTGGGGGTAAGAGAAAATCAATGATGAAACCTAACTTGTAACTCAACAGTTCGATACTTATATTGATCATTTATACGGGCTAGGCCAGCCCCGGGATGATGCTGCTGACATTATTCGTCTGTACATGTTACCTGTTTACTGCCTAGCGGCACGTCTCGGATTCAGCCCGAGAGTCTTGACCGTGGTCCCGGGCATGCACGGGATACTATTGAGTTACATCGACAATTCATTAAATTGATTTTAAAAACTTGAGAGTAATTAACCCAGTAGTATAGTTTAGATTACTCACCGCACGACACATACACTCATACACTTCACTATTCTATATCCATGCTTACCTGTTTACTTCATGTTTCTGTTTATACCCACGCCTGAATATCTTGTTACATCCTGGTTATTTTCTATTGTTTGATATTATGATGCACTGACGTCTGGGTTTTGCATGGCCCAGTCCCATTATCTCTTTCGCAGGCCGATCAGGAGTATTTCAGCCGACAGGCCGAGCAGAGAGAATCATGTTAGTGTTTAGTTTAGTTTAGTTTTCTTTCAGCACTTTCATTTCCTGATTTGAGCCCGTATTTGGGACGTACTTTCCTGATGTTATTGTTTATTGGACTTATTTCTTCCGCATATTATTTCTTGACTCGTTTATTCTGGCATATAGACATGTACTAGATAGTTTATTTTATTTTACTATTCTTGATATCTTATAGACAGCCGTAATGTGACTATGGAGGGATGTTTCCTAACCACAAGTAGCATGGTTGGCTCTGTCACGTGCCGATCTTAGCGTACTCTGGGAAGCGGGGCGTGAGGGTTTGTTTGGTATTAGAGCCATAAGATTTAGGTTAATCGGGTTTGGTTCTTTTTGTAGTTGGGTATTGAACCCAATACATTAACCAGAAAACCCGTATTTAGGAACATGTCCTGCCATATTGTTGTCGTGATTCTTGAATCTTATCTTTATCTTGACCCTTTATCTTGACGAGATGGAATAACTTTGCATCTCGACTTGAAATCCTTTTGTTCCTTATTGTTTCTCCATACCTATTCTTTCGATTCTGATTGTAGGATTTGGACGACTTGAACGGAGTTATGTGATTGTAACTATGAACTGTAGCATGGTTACAATGCGTTACTCTATTTAAGTAATTTGGAGTCCTATTCTTGATTCATTTTCTTGATTTATGGTCGTTATATTTCCTTACTTCTCTCGATGTCGTTACTTACCAGTTCATGTTTTATCGCAAGCTTGAATCCTGTTTACCGTGCTAATCTTCTTCAGTATCTTAGCTTCAGATGAAATCATTTCGGGTATCCTACTCGTTCATGATTTTCCTGCATTAGCATTATTCGATTTTGGTGCATCCCATTGTTTTATATCGTCCAAGTTTATTGTTGCACACTCGATTTCTTGCGTGGCCCTGTCTTATTGTTGGGACATACACATTGGGAACGGGATAATCATATCTAGTAATAAGTGCAAGAATTGTTCGGTTGTTATTTGCGGACAAGAGTTATTCGCGGATTTCTTGGTGATTGATACTAGCAGTCACGATGTTGTCTTGGGAATGGATTTTCTCGCCACTTTCCACGCTCACATTGATTGTAGGGCAAAGAAAGTGATTTTCCAAATTCCCGGACAACCGGAGTTTGTTTTTATTGGAGGTAGCAGATCTGTCGGGCCAGTCAAGTTTAGGGCTAGGCTGACAAGCACCGTTCTTACGTCGATGGAAGTTGATAAGGAGGAAGCGCCAATAGTTGTTCGAGAGTTCATAGACGTGTTCGAGGTCATCTCGGGTTTACCGCCAAAACGGGATGTGGAGTTCGCGATCTATCTTGTTCCTGGTGCAGCGCCAATCTCAAAGGCGTACTATCCGATGGCACCAGTGGAGTTGGAAGAAGTAAAGAAGTAGGTTACCGAATTGCTAGAGAATGATTGGATTCGCAGTAGTAATTCACCTTAAGGAGCTCCAATTCTTCTAGTCAAGAAGAAACATGGCACACGGAGGATGTGCATTGATTATCGAGAATTAAACCGGGTGACTATTAAGAACAAGTACCCGATCCCTCGCATTGGCGAATTATTCGAGCAGCTTAGTGGCGTGAGAGTATTCTTGAAACTGTATTTGCGATCCGGATATCATCAAGTTCGAGTTAAATCAGAAGATATTTACAAGACTGCATTCCGGACTCGATATGGACATTACGAGTACTTAGTGATGCCATTCGGAATCACGAACGCACCGGCGATAATTATGGACTTGATGAACCGAATCTTTTCGCCGTTCTTGGACCATTTTATAGTGGTGTTTATCGATGATATTCTGGTCTACTCGAGGAGCCTAGAAGAGCATGCAGAACACTTAGAGATCGCACTGCAAACGTTGAGGCAAGAAAGATTATATGCAAAGATGAGCAAGTGCGAGTTTTGGTTTGAAGAAGTGAAGTTTTTAGGGCATGTATCCGGAGATGGAATCGCCGTTGATCCTGAGAAGATTGCAGCAGTTCAAGATTGGCCGATTCCTAGGAATGTAGCGGAGATCAGAAGTTTTCTGGGGCTTGCAGGATACTACAGAAGATTCGTAGAGAATTTTGTTCGATTGGCCGAGCCTTTGACCAAGCTTACGCGGAAGGATGTACCGTTCGTATGGACGGATAGTTGTGCATCAGCTTTTGAAGTGTTGAAATAAAAGTTTATAACCGCTCCTATTTTGACCGTACCAGACGGTTCCAGAGGATTGGTGATTCACCGCGACGCGTCTGGGAAAGGTTTGGGATGTGTTTTGATGCAGCATGGGAAGGCTATAGCCTACGCATCGAGACAGTTGAAGACCCATGAGAAGAATTATCCAACTCACGATTTGGAGCTTGCAGCTGTGATTTTCGCTTTGAAGATTTGGAGATACTACTTATTGGGCGAAAGGGTCGAAGTATTCACCGATCACAAAAGCCTAAAGTACGTGTTCATGCAGAAAGAGCTCAACATGAGGCAGCGTAGATGGTTGGAGATGA
Source organism: Agapanthus africanus (assembly GCA_030015575.1). Classification (NCBI taxonomy): domain Eukaryota; kingdom Viridiplantae; phylum Streptophyta; class Magnoliopsida; order Asparagales; family Amaryllidaceae; genus Agapanthus; species Agapanthus africanus. Next base: position 157,179,349 of record JASDDO010000014.1, on the reverse strand, counting down.
TGGCTGACTATGATCCTGATCTCAAGTACCATCCGGGGAAAGCTAATATAGTGCCGGATGCGCTTAGTCGGTTGCTAGTGATTCGGATATTGACAGCACAAAAGGACCTTATCGATGATTTTCGGAGATTCGAGTTGGAGATCGTGTTACCGCATTCTTCAGGACAGTTGATGCAACTGCAAGTACAGTCGTCGTTAATCGATACTATTAAAGCAGCACAGTCACAGGATCTAAGATTACAAAAGTTTCGAGAACAGGTAGAAGAGGGACTTCGAACGGACTTGTCGATTCATAAGGATGGTTCGTTGCGTTACGGTAGCCGTTTGTGTGTGCCGAAAGGAGATATTCACGAAGAAGTTATGGAGGAGGCACACAGTTCCGCATATTCCGTACATCTAGGAGACACGAAGATGTACCGTGATCTACGACAGCATTTCTGGTGGGAAGGCATGAAAGGGAGATCGCTCGCTTTGTAGCGAAGTGCTTGGTGTGTCAGCAAGTCAAGGTTGAATATCAAAGAGTAGCCGGTTTATTGCAACCACTTCCGATTTCTCAATGGAAGTGGGAACATATAACCATGGATTTCGTGACAGCTTTACCGCGGAGTTTAAAGGGCAACAATGCAGTTTGGGTGATCGTTGATCGATTGACCAAGGCAGCTCATTTCATACCATTTCGTGTTGGTCAGTCGACGGAAGCGTTAGAAGAGCGGTACATGCAGGAGATTGTGAGATTGCATGGAGTACCCGTGAGCATCGTTTCCGATCATGGTATCCGATTATTATCGCACTTCTGGAGGAGTTTACAGGAAAGTTTGGGGACGCGATTGAAGTTTAGTACCGTGTATCACCCTCAGACAGATAGCCAATCTGAGAGAACGATCCAAACTCTTGAAGACATGTTGAGAGCTTGCATGTTGGACTTCAAGGGTTCATGGGAGGATCATCTACACTTGGTGGAGTTTTTGTATAATAACAGCTTTCAGGCGACTATTCATATGGCTCCATTCGAAGCATTGTATGGTCGCAAGTGTCGCTCACCCGTCTGTTGGGAAGATATTGGAGAGCAAAGATTTTTAGGACCGGATTTGATCGTGCAAACCGTGGAGAAGGTTAATACTATCCGGAATCACATGAGGGTAGCACAGGATCGGCAGAAGAGTTGGGCCGATATATCGAGAAGACCTCTAGAGTTCGTTTTTGGTGATCTTGTATTCTTGAAGATATCACCGAATAGAGGAGTGATTCATTTTGGGAGCCGAGGCAAGCTTAGTCCTCGATTTGTGGGGCCTTTCAGATTATTGAGCAGGTTGGAGAAGTGGCTTATCGATTGGCTTTACCACCATCTTTGGCGAGTGTTCGTGACGTGTTTCATGTATCTCAACTCCATAAGTATGTTCGAGATGAGACGCACGTGCAGGATCATTCGGAGCTGATTGTAAGGGAGGATTTGATCTATAAGGAACGACCGAAGTCGATTGTTAATCGAGGAGAAAAGGTCCTCAAGAATAATGTTATCCCTCTCGTACTTGTTTCATGGAGGAATCGCTCGCACGGAGAATCGACTTGGGAACGAGAAGACGAGATTCGACAGAAGTGTCTACACTTCTTCTCATAGATTCATGTTTGTTTATCTTTTCTTGTTCCGTGAATTTCGAGGATGGAATTCTTTTGTAGTTGGGTATAATGTAACACCCTAACTCATTTATACAATTCTGTTTGGGTATTTCTTTATTATGGCTATTCTTGATTTATTGCGTTTTGGGTGCGAATAGTATAATTGGTATCCGTGTTTGCATTCGACCAGACCCGCATGCTGGAAACCTGTCTTGATTCCTGTTTTGGATTTATCCCTGCTAGTTATGAGAATCCATGCACTTTCATGTTGTATATCCTGTTCATCTGCATCGTATATCTGGCATCTGCATTTTTTTTATAATACAGTTATAATCAAATATTATATTTTTAAAAATATCTAGCATGGCTTGCATCACACCCCTAACCCTGTCGTGGCATCCGTACATCTTGTTCTCGTTCCGTTTAGTGAAACGGACTCGTTTGGATCGCTACGTGTATCCGTTATTGGGGGTGTGCGTTTTCGTTATCCGGTTATCCTATTTTGGTTTTGGTTGACACGTATGTTATCCGTATTTTCAAACCATAATTTTAGACTTAACCTGGGCATATTTTGGAGTAAGTTTGTATTATCCAAAATCTCATATTTAACTAATATTATATTCTTATAATATAATCGTTTATATATATATATATATATATATATATTAAACGTTTAAAAAATTTCCTAACCAAATATATATTTTAAAATCTTTTTAAAATCCTAATCTAAACATTTCTGATCCGACAACTCTCGCTCTTCTCTCTCTACGTATAATAATATTCATATTTTATTTTTTATAAATCCTAACAGCCTTCTCTCAGTCTCTCTCCAGTACCTAATATATTTATATTATATATTATATATTATATAAAACAAAATCCTATTTAATCCCCGCATCCCTATCTTTCTCCCTCAAAAATTTTCTTTCTCCTTTCGTCTTCACGCGAAGCCTCCTGCGCGTCGCGCTCGTCGCCGTCGACACCACCATCGACTTTTCCTCTCCTCCTCGACCACCGTTCTCCTACCTCCCTCTCTCCCTTTCCTCGGAGCTCCAAACTCCGACGGCCCATCTTCCACGAACTCACGACCCCCTGCAACCCTCACCTACACCCACGTCGTCACGCCCTCATCGCCGCCTCCATCGTCGACCTCACCTCCATCTCCTCACCAACACCCCAAGCTAACCCTGACGATTCCCTGTAAGAACTGTAACACCCGAGTTCATTTATACCAATTCCAGTTTCCGTATCTACTTATCCATGGTCTATTCATGATTTATCGTGTTTGGGTCGAATGGTAGTTACTTGGTACATTGCATTCGGCCTGACCCGCTTGCTTGAACCTGTTTGATTCTTATTATAGATTACCTTGACTCGTTGCATTGACACGTGCATCTAGTATAAACTGCATATCGCCATTTCATCTGACTTCGCATGTTTTAACATATAACAATTTAAGTCCCTTAAAATAATTTAAAAATACATGACATGGCCTGCTTGATACCCCTAACCCTGTGGTAGCGTCCTTGCATCGTGTTCTCGTCCCGTTCAGTAAAACGGACGTGTTTGGACGGCTACGCGCACGTACGTGTGTCCGTTCTTGGGGGTATGCTTTTCTGTTACAAAATCCTTCATTTTAATTTTTGGAACTTGCTAATAATTTTCATATTTCAAATCCAAATTTTTGGACCCGACCCGAGCGCAATTCTGAAATATTTTGTACTCCGCCAAATCCTATTTAGTTTTGAAATTCTTTAATCAGTTTTAAATATTATACAGTTACATTATTTTATCAGGGTAAATATATTTTTGATAGAAATCTTTTTCTTTTACTCAGCAACGAGATGATTCCTTAAAATGCTAAAAATCTTTTATAAATTTTTATCAAAATTTTCTCCCAACCAATCAATCTTCTCCTTTATCACCCGGCCCCACCACTGAATTTCTCTCTCTCCTCTTTTTCAACCAATCAAAATCCTCTTCCTTTTCCCCTGGGCCCCACGTCTCCCTCTCTTTCTTTCTCCTTCTCTTTCTCTCTCCCCTGAGTGCAGCTCTCTCTCTCTCTCTTCTTTCTCTCTCCTCTCGCACCTTTCTCTCACCTCTCGCGATTACTGTTCATTCCTCGACTCCCGTCACCGCCCATAGGATCTGGTCACCTCCCTTCAGTATATTTCTTCTTCCTCCTTTAAACCCCGCGGCTCCCCTTCTCAAAACCCATCGCCTCGCTTGAACTCAACCCTAACCCTAGCCACCTCCTCTACCTCCTTCTCCCCGACATCGCCTCCGCCCCTCGTCTTCATTCTCCTCCTCGTCCTCATCTCCCTTCTACCTCTCCCCAACACCTCGCCTGCACCCACTAACCCTGCACACAACCATCGCCTCCTCACCGTCGTCTCTTCACGCCGACGACCTACCTCACTATTTTCTCATCTCCTCCGTTCTTCCTCTCCACCTTCCTCTTCTTCCTTCGCCTTCCCGAGCCCTCTCCTTCAATCTCCCGAGCACCCAATGCAACCCATGAAAACCGTCTGCCTCACCTCAGTCCATCGACACCGATCACCATCGCCATCCCTATACCTCTTCTCTTCCTCTCCTCTGCCTTGTTCCCTCTCACCAACCCTGCATACCTCTACACCTTGAAGCCAGCCAACAAAGACCTTAGCATAACCCTAACCAAATCCCTAACAGCCTAATCTCATCGCCGAAGTTCCTCCGACCATTGCCATCGACGCCATCATTCCTCTGAATACCGAGTGAGCAATTCTTCTTGCCTCATTCTCCTTCCTACTTTCCATTCTCTATTTTTCTTTTTCTTTCTATAATGTTTCTTTACTTTTAATATTAGTGTTCACTGTTCGTTGATTGCCGGAAACCGTTCGGGCCGACGACGATCCCGACGACCTAGCGAGGATACCTGACCCGTGTGATTCCATCGTGCGTTGTTTGAACTCATTCTGTGTACCGTGCGCGCGTCGCGACCTTTCCGCCGACGCGTAACGTTCCGTTTACCGTATCGTGATCCGATCGAGGCAAGTTAATCTTGCTACATACTATACTATTTACCTTCTGTGTAAATTTAAATTATAATACCCCATCATGATTATTTCTGCAACCCGCATTATCACTTTTCATGTTTTATCATTTTTACGGATGTCCGATTACATCCGTACCATGTATTTTCACATCTAGTACATGCTAGTGAAATTTGCTATAAGCTAATTACAATATTCCATATTTATTTGCATATATAAATTTAAACATGAAGTTTGAATTGGTACCTATATCACATTTTACCATCCGATACCCGTTTACAGCATTTTTGAATTAATTGTGAAACACACCCGGCTGCATGTTAGATTACAATATTATATGCCCATGCCTATATTTATAACATAGTTCTTGGTCGCATGACCATAGTACCCTTTAAATAGTTCATAACTGTGCAATACCCGTTTGCATCGATCTAACCTGTTTTATACATATTATTTCATCCATTTAACCCTTTTACATATACTTGCATCAAGCGGTCCTTTAATACATGATAGTGTGATTTTAATATTCTATGTTCATTTAAGATATGATACTTCATGTTGGAACTATAACCCTGACTCTAATTGATGACTGTACATCCATATAGTTTTATCTGTACCTATTTGCATATCATATTACATATTCCAGTTTATTGTTCTGACAGTACCCGTGCTTGTTTACTTATAACCATGTTTATATTAGTTTAATTTATGAGCACCCACATAACATTTTGTGCTTCCTGACATGACCTGTTGCACTTCCTACCTGATATGACATGGTACCGTACACTCTTGACATGACTTGACACCTAAATACACTACTTGACCTGACCTGATGTACCATGGCTTTACCTGTTACCTGATTTTGTGTCTAATGCCAACAAACCTGACCTGTAGTCCTTACGGACCGTTCCTGTTGTCTATCCAGACAAACCTGTACCTGCCTGATCATGTGTTGGCATTAGCTCCAGATTATTTAAATACTTGACTTGAATACACAACCTGGGGGGGTATGGGGAAATCAATGATGAAACCTGACTTGTAACTCGACAGTTCGCTACCTTTACTGATCAGTTTTAGAGGTTAAGCCAGCCTTGGGATGATGCTGCTGACATCGTTCGTCTTTACATATTTCCTGATTTAGTGCCTAGCGGCATGTCTCGGTTTCAGCCCGAGAGTCTTAGACCGTGGTCCCGGGCATGCACGGGATACTATCGAGTTACATCGATGATTCATCAAATTGATTTCAAAGACTTGAGAGTAGTTAACCCAATGGACCAGTTTAGATAACTCACTATACATTACCCCACTGTCCTTACTTATATCACGGTTATGCTTGTTCTACCATTTATACTCATACTTGCATGTATTGTTACCCCTGTTTTATTATTGCTTGATGTTATGACGCGCTGACGTCTGGGTTTTGCATGGCCCAGATCCTTCTACCTTTGTTGCAGACTGATCAAGAGTATTGCCGCTGTTAGACCGAGCGGTGAAGTTCCTGTCGGTATGTAGTTTTACCTTCCAGGTAGTTCTTTTATTGTATCTTGCTTCCGCATATCATTATTTCTTGACTCATTTCATTCTGGCTCATGGACATGTACTAGATAGTTTAGTTTACTTTCCTATTCTTGATATCTCTACAGCCGTAATGTGATCGTAGAGGGATTTTTCCTATCCACAGGTAGCATGGTTGGCTATGTCACGTGCCTATTTGAGCGTACTCTGGGAAGCGGGGCGTGACATGGTTCTTTTGGTATCAGAGCCTAGGATATAGGTTGATCGGGTTTGACTTTTGTAGTTGGGTATTGGACCAAATACACGAATCAGAATACTCGTGATTAGGAACATGTCCTGCCACCTTGTTATCGTGATTCTTGAATCATATCTTTCTCGTACCCTTGCCTTGACGATATGCAAATAACTTTGCATCTCGGCTTGAAATCTTTGTGGATTCACCATTGTTTCTCCCTGTTTCTTGATTCTGATACAAGGATTTGGGCGACTTGAGTGGAGTTATGTAATTGTACCCATGAACTGCAGCATGGTTACAATGCGGTACTCTATTTAAGTAACTTGGAGTCCTGGTCTTGATTCACTTCCTTATTCCATGATCGTTATATTACCTTGCTTCTCTCGGTTTCATTGCTTACCAGTTAGTGTTTCATCGCCAGCTTGAATCATGTTTACCGTGCTTAATCCTTTTCAGTATCTTGACTTCGGATGAAGTCATCTCGGTATTTTACTTGTTCTTGCTTTACCGCATTAGAATTATTCAATTCTGGTGCATCCCTTGTTTGTTGTTGTCTTGGGAATGGATTTTCGCGGCACTTTCCACGCTTATATTGATTGTAAGGAAAGGAAAGTGATTCTCCAGATTCCCGGACATCCGGAGTTTGTTTTGCTGGAGGTAGCAGTTCTGTCGGGCTAGTCGAGTTTATGGCTAGGCCGACAAGCAATGTTCTTTCGTCGATGGAAGTTGATAAGGAGGAAGCGCCAGCTGTAGTTCGAGAGTTCATGGACGTGTTCGAAGACGTCTCAGGATTATCTCTAAAACGAGGCGTGGAGTTTGTGATTGATCTTGTTCCTGGTGTAGTGCCAATCTTAAAGACGTACTATCCAATGGCACCAGTGGAGTTAGAAGAAGTCAAGAAGCAGATTGTTGAATTACTTGAGAAGGGTTGGATTCGCAGCAGTAACTCACCTTGGGGAGCTCCAGTTCTTCTAGCAAAGAAGATGATGTCACAAGGAGGATGAGCATCGATTATCGAGAATTAAACCGGGTGACTATTAAGAACAAGTACCCAATCCCTCGCATTGGCGAATTGTTCGAGCAGCTTAGTGGCGGGAGGGTATTCTCGAAGCTGGATTTGCGGTCCGGATATCATCAGGTCCGAGTTAAACCAGAAGATATTTGGAAGACTGTGTTCCGAACTCGGTATGGACATTACGAGTATTAGTGATGCCCTTCGGAATAACGAATGCACCGGCGATATTTATAGACTTGGTGAACCGAATCTTTTCACCATTCTTGGACCAATTTATAGTGGTGTTCATTGATGATATTTTGGTCCACTCAAAAGAGTATAGAAGAGCATGCAGACACTTGAAGATCGCACTGCAGACATTGAGGCAAGAAAGATTGTATGCAAAGATGAGCAAGTGCGAGTTTTAGCTTGAAGAAGTGAAGTTTTTGGGGCATATCGTAGCTGGAGATGGAATCACCGTGTATCCAGGGAAGATTGCAGCAGTTCAAGACTGGACGATTCCGAAGAACGTTGTAGAGATCAGAAGTTTTCTTGGACTTGCAGGATACTACAGAGGGTTCGTGGAGAATTTTGCTCGTTTGGCTGAGCCTTGACCAAGCTTACGCGCAAGGAAGTACCGTTTGTATGGACGGATAAGTGTGCGTCAGCTTATGAGGCATTGAAGCAAAGATTAATAACCGCTCCTATTTTTTTAACCGTGCCAGACGGTTCAGGAGGATTGGTGATTCATAGCGACGCATCTGGGAAAGGATTGGGATGTGTTTTGATGCAGCATGGGAAGGTTATAGCGTACGCATCGAGACAGTTGAAGACCCATGAGAAGAATTACCCAACTCACGACTTGGAGCTTACGGCTGTGATTTTCGCTTTAAAGATTTGGAGACACTACTTATTAGGCGAAAGGGTCGAAGTATTCACCGATCACAAAAGCCTAAAGTACGTGTTCACTCAGAAGGAGCTAATTATGAGACAACGTAGATGGTTGGAGCAGATGGCTGACTACGATCTTGATCTTAAGAACCATCCGGGGAAGGTTAATGTTATATCGGATGCGCTTAGTTGGTTGCCAGCAATTCAGATATTGACTGCACAGAAGGAGATTATGGAAGACTTTCGGAGATTCGAGTTGGAGATCGTGCTACCGCAATCTTCAGGACAGTTGATGCAGCTGCAAATACAGTCGTCATTGATCGAGAGTATTAAAGCAGCACAGTCGAAGGACCCAAGATTGAAAAAGTTTTGAGAACAGGTTGAAGCTAAACTTCGAACAGACTTATTGATTCATGAGGGTGATTCGTTGCGATATGGTAGCCGTTTGTGTGTGCCAAAGGGAGATATCCGTGAAGAAGTTATGAATGAGGCATACAATTCCACGTATTCCGTACATCCAGGAGGCACGAAGATGTACCGAGATATACGACAGCATTTCTGGTGGGAAGGCATGAAACGGGATATTACCGTTTTGTGGCAAAGTGCTTGGGGTGTCAGCAAGTTAAGGCTGAACATCAACGGGTTGCTGGTTTATTACGACCACTTCCGATTCCTCAATGGAAGTGGGAACATATAACCATGGATTTCGTGACGGCTTTACCGCGGAGTCCAAAGGGCAATAATGCAGTTGGGGATTGATGATTCTTAGTCAATCAACAGAAGCTTTGGCAGAATGGTACATGCAGGAGAATGTAAGATTGCATGGAGTACCGGTGAGCATCGTGTCCGACCGTGACACTCGATTCTTATCGCACTTCTGGAGGAGCTTACGGGAAAGTTTGGAGACTTGATTGAAGTTTGGTACAGCTAATCATTCTCAGACAGATGGCCAGTTGGAGAGAACGATCCAAACTCTTGAAGATATATTGAGAGCTTACATGTTGGACTTCAAGGGATCATGGGAGAATCATCTACATTTGGTAGAGTTTTTCTTACAGCAACAGCTTTCTGGCGACTATTCAGATGGCTCCATTCGAAGCATTATATGGTCGCAAGTGTCGTTCACCTGTTTATTGGGACGATGTTGGAGAACGAAGATTGTTGGGACCGGATTTGGTTGTACAGACAGTTGAGAATGTTACTACTATCCGGAATCATATGAAAGCAGCACAAGACCGACAGAAGAGTTGGGCAGATACATCGAGAAGACCTCTAGAGTTCGTCGTTGGTGATTTGGTATTCTTGAAGATATCACCGACTAGAGGGGTGATCTGTTTCGGAAGTCGAGGAAAGCTTAGTCCTCGATTCGTTGGACCTTTTAAGATCTTGGAACGTGTTGGAGAAGTGGCTGATCGTTTGGCATTACCGCAATCTTTGGCGAATGTTCATGACGTATTTCATGTATCTCAACTCCGTAAATATGTTCGAGATGAAACACACGTGCTGGATCATTCGGAACTGACTGTACGAGAAGATTTAACCTTTGAGGAGCGACCGATGTCAATTGTGGATCGAAGAGAAAAGGGTTCTTAAGAACAAGTTATCCCTCTTGTACTTGTTTCTTGGAGTAATCGCTCGCATGGAGAACTAGGTTGGGAACGAGATGATGAATTTCGGCAGAAGTTTCCATATCTATTCTAGAAATTTCTTGTTTGTTTATCCTATTTTGTTCTTGGAATTTCGAGGACGAAATTCTTTTGTAGTTGGGTATAATGTAACACCCGAGTTCATTTATACCAATTCCAGTTTCCGTATCTACTTATCTATGGTCTATTCTTGATTTATCGTGTTTGGGTCGAATGGTAGTTACTTGGTACATTGCATTCGACCCGACCCGCTTGCTTGAACCTGTTTGATTCTTATTATAGATTACCTTGACTCGTTGGATTGACACGTGCATCTAGTATAAACTGCATATCGGCATTTCATCTGACATTGCATGTTTTAACATATAACAATTTAAGTCCCTTAAAATAATTTAAAAATACATGACATGGCCTGCTTGATACCCCTAACCCAGTGGTAGCGTCCTTGCATCGTGTTCTCGTCCCGTTCAGTGAAACGGACGTGTTTGGACGGCTACGCGCACGTACGTGCGTCCGTTCTTGGGGGTATGCTTTTCTGTTACAAAATCCTTCATTTTAATTTTTGGAACTTGCTAATAATTTTCATATTTCAAATCCAAATTTTTGGACCCGACCCAGGCGCAATTCTGAAATATTTTGTACTCCGCCAAATCCTATTTATTTTTGAAATTCTTTAATCAGTTTTAAATATTTTACAATTACATTATTTTATCAGCTAAGGGGTAAATATATTTTTGATAGAAATCTTTTTCTTTTACTCAGCAACGAGATGATTCCTTAAAATGCTAAGAATCTTTTATAAATTTTTATCAAAATTTTCTCCTAACCAATCAATCTTCTCCTTTATCACCCGGCCCCACCACTGAATTTCTCTCTCTCCTCTTTTTCAACTAATCAAAATCCTCTTCCTTTTCCCCTGGGCCCCACGTCTCCCTCTCTTTCTTTCTCCTTCTCTTTCTCTCTCCCCCGAGCGCAGCTCTCACTCTCTCTTCTTTCTCTCTCCTCTCGCACCTTTCTCTCACCTCTCGCGATTACTGTTCATTCCTCGACTCCCGTCACCGCCCATAGGATCTGGTCACCTCCCTTTAGTATATTTCTTCTTCCTCCTTTAAACCCCGCGGCTCCCCTACTCAAAACCCATCGCCTCGCTTAAACTCAACCCTAACCGTAGCCACCTCCTCTGCCTCCTTCTCCCCGACATCGCCTCCGCCGCTTTTCTTCATTCTCCTCCTCCTCATCCTCATCTCCCTTCTCCCTCTCCCCAACACCTCGCCTGCACCCACTAACCCTGCACACAACCATCGCCTCCTCACCGTCGTCTCTTCATGCCGATGACTTTCCTCACTATTTTCTCATCTCCTCCGCTCTTCCTCTCCACCTTCTTCTTCCTTCGCCTTCCCGAGCCCTCTCCTTCAATCTCCCGAGCACCCAATGCAACCCATGAAAACCGTCTGCCCCAGCTCAGTCCATCGACGACAATCACCGTCGCCATCCCTATACCTCTTCCCTTCCTCTCCTCTGCCTTATTCCCTCTCACCAACCCTGCATACCTCTACACCTTGAAGCCAGCCAACAAAGACCTTAGCGTAACCCTAACCGAACCCCTAACAGCCTAATCTCATCGTCGGAGTTCCTCCGACCATCGCCGTCGACGCCATCATTCTTCTGAATACCCAATGAGCAATTCTTCTTGCCACATTCTCCTTCCTCCTTTCCATTCTCTATTTTTCTTTTTCTTTCTATAATGTTTCTTTACTTTTAATATCAGTGCTCACTGTTCGTTGATTGCCGAAAATCGGTCGGGCCGACGACGATCCCGACGACCTAGCGAGGATACCTGACCCGTGTGATTCCATCGTGCATTGTTTGGACTCATTCCGTGTACCGTGCGTGCGTCGCGACTTTTCCGCCGACGCGTAACGTTCCGTTTACCATATTGTGATCCGATCGAGGCAAGTTAATCTTGCTACATGCTATACTATTTACCTTCTGTGTAAATTTAAATTATAATACCCCATCATGATTATTTCTGCAACCCGCATTATCACTTTTCATGTTTTATCATTTTTACGGATGTCCGATTACATCCGTACCATGTATTTTCACATCTAGTGCATGCTAGTGAAATTTGCTATAAGCTAATTACAATATTCCATATTTATTTGCATATATATATTTTAAACATGAAGTTTGAATTGGTGCCTATATCACATTTTACCATCCGATACCCGTTTACAGCATTTTTGAATTAATTGTGAAACACACCCGGCTGCATGTTAGATTACAATATTATATACCCATGCCTATATTTATAACATAGTTCTTGGTCGCATGACCATAGTACCCTTTAAATAGTTCATAACTGTGCAACACCCGTTTGCATCCATCTAACCTGTTTTATACATATTATTGCATCCATTTAACCCTTTTACATATACTTGCATCAAGCGGTCCTTTAATACATGATAGTGTGATTTTAATATTCTATGTTCATTTAAGGTATGATATTTCATGTTGGAACTATAACCCTGACTCTAATTGATGACTGTACATCCATATAGTTTAGTCTGTACCTATTTGCATATCATATTATATATTCCAGTTTATTGTTCTGACAGTACCCGTGCTTGTTTATTTATAACCATGTTTATATTAGTTTTATTTATGAGCACCCACATAACATTTTGTGCTTCCAGATATGACCTGTTGCACTTCCTACCTGATATGACATGGTACCATACACTCTTGACATGACTTGACACCTAAATACACTACTTAACCTGACCTGATGTACCATGGCTTTACCGGTTACCTGATCTTGTGTCTAATGCCAACAAACCTGACATGTAGTCCTTACGGACCGTTCCTGTTGTCTATCCAGACAAACCTGTACCTGCCTGATCATGTGTTGGCATTAGCTCTAGATTATTTAAATACTTGACTTGAATACACAACCTGGGGGTATGGGGAAATCAATGATGAAACCTGACTTGTAACTCGACAGTTCGCTCCCTTTACCGATCAGTTTTAGAGGCTAGGCCAGCCTTGGGATGATGCTGCTGACATCGTTCGTCTTTAAATATTTCCTGTTTTAGTGCCTAGCGGCATGTCTCGGTTTCAGCCCGAGAGTCTTAAACCGTGGTCCCGGGCATGCACGGGATACTATCGAGTTACATCGATGATTCATCAAATTGATTTCAAAGACTTGAGAGTAGTTAACCCAATGGACCAGTTTAGATAACTCACTATATATTACCCCACTGTCCTTACTTATATCACTGTTATGCTTGTTCTACCATTTATACTCATACTTGCATGTATTGTTACCCCTGTTTTATTATTGCTTGATGTTATGACGCGCTGACGTCTTGTATGGCCCAGATCTTTCTACCTTTGTTGCAGACTGATCAGGAGTATTGCCGCTGTTAGACCGAGCGGTGAAGTTCCTGTCGGTATGTAGTTTTACCTTCCAGGTAGTTCTTTTATTGTATCTTTGCTTCCGCATATCATTATTTCTTGACTCATTTCATTCTGGCTCATGGACATGTACTAAACAGTTTAGTTTACTTTCCTGTTCTTGATATCTCTACAGCCATAATGTGACTGTGGAGTGATTTTTCCTATCCACAGGTAGCATGGTTGGCTATGTCACGTGCCTATTTGAGCGTACTCTGGGAAGCGGGGCGTGACAAGAACCGAGCCCCAAGAACCCTCAGCCTTCTCCTCACCCTTGCCTGCACGACCACGTCGCCGGAGCTCCGACCTCCGTCATCGCCATCCCCATCACCATGACCTCCTCTCCTCCTCCCTGCACTCCGACCAGAACCTGCACACCCCGACAGAGCCCCTGCAGCCCTCGTCACCTGCATCTCGCCGGAGCCGTGCCGCCGCCGATGATCAGAGCAACCTAGTGGACGTTCCCAACCAACGTGGTCACCTTCTTTCTTTACCTGGTCCTGTCCCGTGCGCGTGCGTGTACATTGTGACGTTTACTCGACATCGGACGCAGCGTATGCACCCCGTCGTGAGATCCGTTCAGACAAGTTTATCTTGCTACATGCTATGTTGTTATATTTGCATCTATATGAATAAAAATATCACATGTTTACTGCATTGTACATCCATGTTACCGTTTTACTATTTTCGGATAGCCGTTCGTATCCGTATCATTTATCACATATATAGTCGCATGCAAGTTTATCTTGCTACATGCTATGTTATTATATTTGCATCTATATGAATAAAAATATCACATGTTTACTGCATTGTACATCCATGTTACTGTTTTACTATTTTCGGATAGTCGTTCGTATCCGTATCATTTATCATATATATAGTGCATGCAAGTTTCTCTTGCTACATGCTATGTATTATATTTGCATCCATATTAATAATAATATTACATGTTCATTGCATTGTGCATTCTATGTTACAGTTTTACAATATCCGTTGGCATCCGTACAGTTTATTACATATCTAGTCGCATACAAGTTTATCTTGCTACATGCTATGTATTATATTTGCATCCATATTAATAATAATATTACATATTCATTGCATTGTGCATTCTATGTTACAGTTTTACAATATCCGTTCGCATCCGTACAGTTTATTACATATTTAGTCGCATGCAAGTTTATCTTGCTACATGCTATGTATTATATTTGCATCCATATTAATAATAATATTACATATTCATTGCATTGTGCATTCTATGTTACAGTTTTATAATATCCGTTCGCATCCGTACAGTTTATTACATATCTAGTCGCATACAAGTTTATCTTGCTACATGCTATGTCTATATATTTTCATTTAAATTAATAAAAATATTATATGTTTATTTCATTATGCATCCCATGTTACCGTTTTACTGTTTTTACGATACCCGTTCGTATCCATATCATTTATTATACATTTAGTTGCATGCTAGATCATATTATTTCATATTACTGTTATATTAGCACCCCATGCTTGATACTGTGCATCTTATGTAATCATGGAGTTGTAGATGTAATCCCTGATAGATACTGTGCATCCGTGTTTCACTGTGCATCCGTACTTTTATCATGATTCGATACATGCTACGTTTTACTGTTGGGCATTCATTTGATACACTTTACACCACCTGACATGACCTGATACACCACTATTTGACCTATTACCTGATCTTGTTCCTAATGCCGACATTCCTGACTTGTCGTCCCGATGGACGTATCCTGTTGTCTATTTAGACAAAACATGTACCTGCTTGATCATGTGTCGGCATTAGCTCCAGATTTATCAATACCTGACTTGAACACATAACTTGGTGGTAAGGGGAAATCAATGATGAAACCTGACTTGTAACTCAACAGTTCAACGCTTATTCTGATCAGTTATACGTGCTAGGCCAGCCCCGGGATGATGCTGCTGACATCATTCGTCTGTATATGTTACCTGTTTACTGCCTAGCGGCACGTCTCGGATTCAGCCCGAGAGTCTTGACCGTAGTCCCGGACATGCACGGGATACTATTAAGTTACATCGATAATTCATTAAATTGATTTCAAAAACTTGAGAGTAATTAACCCAGTAGTATAGTTTAGATTACTCACCGCACGACACATACACTCATACACTTCACTGTTTTATATCTGTGCTTACCTGTTTACTTCATGTTACTGTTTATACCCACGCCTGCATGTCTTGTTACATCCTGGTTATTTTCTATTGTTTGATATTATGACGCACTGACGTCTGGGTTTTGCGTGGCCCAGTTCCATTATCTCTTTTGTAGGCCGATCAGGAGTATTTCAGCCGACAGGCCGAGCAGTGAGGATCATGTTAGTGTTTAGTTTAGTTTAGTTTTCTTTCAGCACTTTCATTTCCTGATGTGAGCCTGTATTTGGGACGTAATTTCCTAATGTTATTGTTTATTTGATTTATTGCTTCCGCATATTATTTCTTGACTCGTTTATTCTGGCATATGGACATGTACTAGATAGTTTATTTTATTTTACTGTTCTTGATATCTTATAGACATCCGTGATGTGACTTTGGAGGGATGTTTACTAACCACAGGTAGTATGGTTGGCTCTGTTATGTGCCGATCTTAGCGCACTCTGGGAAGCGGGGCATGACAAGTTTCAAACTGCGTCCCATACAAATGCAGTGGCCGCGGTTTCAAACCGCGCTTCTAAAAAAAGCAAAATAATATGATTCATTGTTATTGTTGGGATTTTTTTTGGGGGCGCAGTTGCAAACACGTCCTAAAAACGTACTCATTCACGGGTCTGTATTTTTCTATTGCGCAGTTTGAAAGTGTGCCCCAAAAGGAAACACGATCATTCATGGGTGTTTTTCTGAGCCGCGGTTGCAAACTGCGTCCCCCAAAAGAAACATATTCATTCACGGGTCTGTGTTCTTTTATGGCGCGGTTTGAAAGTGCGCCCCAAAAGGAAACACGATCATTCACGGGTATGTGTTTTTCTGGGGCACAGTAATGTGTTTTTCTGGGGCGCAGTTGCAAACTGCGTCCCAGAAAAACACATACTCGTGAATGATTGTGTTTCCTATATATTAAGAGTTCAATCTCTTCCTCTCAATCTCGAATCCCACTCTCTGTGCCGTGCTCTCTCACACTCTCTCAAATCTCATCACCATCACATTCTCTGTTTCTCTCTCTCTCTCTCTCTCAGTTCTTAGTGTCGCTCTCACTCAATGTCAGGATCTTTATTTGTAGGATTGCCATCAATCGATGAAATTAAGAGGTGCATCTCTTACACCATGGTGAAATATGTATATACGACGATAGACTACTCTAATTACGAAGGCATTCTCTATCGATTACAAGGGGGTATGAACTGGCTGATGAAAATTGATCGTAAAATCCTGCGGCTCTTGCACTTAGCCGTATTGGATGCGCTCCCGTCTCCCCCTGAAGAAGTAACCCTTGACCACCATGGGGAAGCAAATCTTCATCTCCACTTCTATCATTTTATGGGTCTTTTTTCAGTTCGCAATATTGAGTACTCCGCAAGCTCTTTCTACCACATTTTTATGCACCGTCATATTTTGAACCATCTCGAACTCACTCGAGATTCCGCGGTAGGTGATGAAGCCATTGATGCATGTACAAAGCGGATTAATTCTGTTGATCCGGAGCTAAGAAACGTGGAGAATTTATTTCTGAAATTTTAGTGATGAATTATGGTGTTGTTACTGTTCTTGCTATCTATTTTGTTTGCGTCATTCTCGTGTATGTTGTGCATGTGTGTACCATGTGTGTGCAATATGTCATGTATGAACACGTGTTTGTGTGAGAGAGAATCAACGTTTGAATTAAAATGAATTAAATTATTGTTTTGTAAAGAAATAATCGGGGAAAATCGGAGAGCACCTCCTTCGTAAATTTTGAATAAAATTCATGCAGAGCTAATTCAACGTCCAAACGGAGGAGACACAATCCACGCACAATATACGACGTCCAAATGGTGAAGAACAATAAGCTGAAAACAATAAACAATGTAAAATAAATAACGAATTCGCCGCAACACAATATAACATAAACACTCTTTGCAATCTAACGAAGTCGTCACACCATCCCTGGTGTACTTCCCTTCGCTACAGGACGTCGAACCTGTAACGGTCTGGCTTCGTCGGCGGCAGGTGGCTAGGACAGCTCTGGCTGTGATGGTCCATGCTCGTACTCATCGGGATGCTGAGACGGCTCCGGTTGTGCTCTTCTACGTCGTGCATACATTATAGGAATGGTAAGTGCGGACACAACTGGTAGAGGCATGGGTGGTACAAGGACGGGTGGCGGAGTCACGGGTGGTGCAGGCACGGTCGGTGGACGTGTGAATCCGTGCCTCATCATCACACTCCTGATCAGGGACTTGATATTCATAAAGCAGCTCGTTGAGTCTCTGGTGCCACTAATACCCTCATCAGCTATATTCTCTAACGCGTAAATGGTTTTGACCTATATTCATGGTAAATAAGATAATGAATTTCATAAAAATAAGATTTTAGTTTTTAAAAGTTTGATATAAACTTACCAAATCTCTCTCTATCGGTCCTCGAGACGTATATGAGGTGGGCGGAGGGACGGCTATGATGACGAATCTGCCGGTAATCATCCATTACCAGGAAAGGTACTGATCTATCAGTATACCTGGTTGTATCTCATCGGCTATGTGGTGTACCCGATCGTACCATCGACCCACCCAAATTTGATACTCAACGAGTTAAGCTTCCCTAACTAGCGCTCCATCCTATCGCGGTGTCTGCTCCACCTTGTCTGGCATGTGCTGTCTCAAACCGAACTGGCGAAGGATATGGTCTGGCATGTGCATCTGAATGGCATCGTTGCAGACGATTTGCATCCGCGCATGTCAGAAATCAGCGCCTGCCAAGCATAATGGATGCTGAGTGCCCATCAGGTCATGTGTGTACGGTGTCCACGTAACTGCTGCCTCCTCCATGATTTCGAACTTATTGCGGTAGGGGTGGAGGCTGCGATCCAGTGTCACATCTCATGACCTGGGCACATTCCTCCTGCATAGAGATTACACACAAGTTAATATTCTAAAAAACTTGAAATTTGAAATATGCGTATAGTTTCAATTACTTACCGATATCCATATGGACTTTGGCCATCTAAAGCGAATTGTGTAGTAATGGTTGGGCGACCAATAGTGACCATGTCTGAAATACAATATGATAGAATTACGTTTTATATTGAATATCAATTTAATTACACAAAATTAGTAGAATGCGATTTTAATTATTGTATACCTGAAGAAGCGTCAAACAGCCCCTAAAACTCTTCTGCTCCATCAATGCAGCCATCCTCAGTTCGCTGTAGGGGAATGACAGAGCTGCACTCCCCCATGATAAAATGGTACATTGGTCGATATCAGCTAAAAGAGACAGCCAGGTAAGACTAACTCTGCTCTTGCTCCCATCCGGGAACAAGCAAACCCCTATTTGATGTAAAATGTAGGCTCGTGTGTGTTATTCGATCGCCGCGGGGTAGCATTCATAGTAGGCTCAGCACTAAACGCCTCCCACAGCCAACTCAAGTTAATGCTACTGTCTCTCCTCTGCCCAACATGCGGAATCCTACCAAACAAGCTGGGACACAAGTCTGACCAATCGCGGCTGTACTCTACAGCAACCATCTCTCCGTCTATACACAGACCATGCAACATAGCGACCTCCTGAAGGGCGATAATCATCTCACCAACTCTAAAATGAAATGTGCAGGTCTCTGGTCTCCATCTATCTACCAATGCCGTAATCGAGTATCTATCCAGACATATATACTTTAATTTGGATAGAAGATAAAAGCCTGTCCGTTGCAGCTCGGCCTGTATACGGGCATCTCCAGCTGGGATCCGGCCGCTTTGGACTGAGCGGTCAACATATGTAATCACCTGATCACTCTGCCAATTACAAAAAGAGGACTTGTAGCAGTAACGTATAAATAACTTATGCAATAAAGAAAATAAAATTATAAAGTTTTACCTATACTACTGCGGTCAGCCTGAAAGTACAGAACACTCGTATCTATAGATCCAGGATCCATAGGTATATCTGCACAATGAAAAAGTCGAATTATATTATCTTTGAAAAAATTAGCATGTATAACAAAGAACATGCGTGCGTTTATGTGTGTGTAGATGTATGTTTATTTTTTGTGTTTGGAGATGTGTGTGTGTATGTGTGTGGATATGCATGTGTGTGTATTTCAAAATATAGACGGTGATTACCAATGGCAACATGGGGTTGGAGGATTTTTGTATCGTGCCTTGTTATGACCATACTCATTGTAGACACTGCATCTATTTTACCGATGTCCTCGTGAATCATCCATAGCATCTTTGATACGAGTAGAACATGGTCTTCCTGCTTATTTTCTATCGATAGATAATAATATAATTGGACCGTTGTATGCCCCCAATATCGGTTATCCGGTACAGGATCGAACAACGAGGCATAAGCAGCTTTGTATTTAGGGACAGAATACCATTTCGAAGTAAGATTATGATGTGCAATGTCCCCCCCTCTGCTCGTGTGCATGCTGAAATTACATGTGAACAAGGCAACTTTTGCAATTTAGGAATATTGCATGAATAACTGCAGTTCCTACCATCGATAACTACGTCGTAATTTTTTCCATCTTTGTCAGTCACCTGCCATTCAGACTGGCCGAACCTCACGATCTAAGCATGCCTAGCATCAATAGCCCTTTTTGTTATTAATTGTTCGACTTAGGACATAACTTTATCGTCCACTTTTGTTCCTCCTGACGTCGTACAAAGAAGTATTTGTTCGTCCTGTAAAATGTCCGTCTTACTAATGCCCGAATAGAAAAAGGTCGAGATCTTTTTAAGACCCTGTTAAAACTTTCTGAAGCATTCGTAGTCATCATGCAAAATCGCCTACCACCATTTTTCGAAAGATCCCATTTTTCTTCTTTATTTTTTTAGACCACTTTCAATTCAAGCATCTACTCTTTAACATATACGTTTAAGTTTCTCCCTCAGCTCTGTATAGGTCAGGTTATCTGGTGGATATGCAATTTGAGAGAACAAACTCTGCAAAGTTTTGCCACTAAATACAGAAGTTGAGAAGTTGGCTCTGATATGTCGCATACAATAACGATGACTATGAGGTTCTGACCATGATTTTCGTAGTGCAGTCGAAATCCTTTTCATCCGGTCAGATATGAAAGTAATATGTCTTTCCCATACGGATAGAATGCAGAGATGAATGCAAGTAATGAACCACTCTCAATTTTCAGTGGTTTCACTTCCAACTACAACATATGCCAAAGGATAAAGTCTATTATTTGCATCGGCACCGGTAGCAATGAGCAAATTCCCCTTGTATCTGCCGTATAAATGAGTCCTATCAATACTAAGAACGGGACGACAATAAGCGAAACCATCAATGGCCGGTCCGAATGCCCAAAATACACCAGTAAATATTCCCATTCTTTCTGTTTTTGAAACATCAGTTATCTTGAAGACAGTCCCAGGATTAGTAGATTTGATGGCGGTAAGATATCGTAGCAAACATTCATACGAATCTTCCCAATCTCCGTATATTTTAAACAATGCCATGTTCAACGCATTCTATGCCTTCATATAATTTATTTTAATGAATAATGTTTCTTTTATAAGCACTTGAATCGTTTTGGGGGTCAAATCGACCTCTGCTTTCATAAAAAGCAATATCTTATTACATATGAATGTAGAAGTGGTATGTTTATGATTTAAATTCACTACAGAATTCACATAAGTATGATTACCTGCATACTTCTTTATCTGTCAGAATCCTGTCGGTGATTTCATTGAAATATGCCTCCACGGGCAGTTCGCATCTGTTTTACAAACGACGGTGTACTTGATCATGTTCTTGATTGGTTTAAAGGAAATTCCGTGTTTAATTGACCAAACGCTGATTGCCTGAATTAACTTCTTATTTTCGAACAAATTGCCGACCTTCAGCCCATTTTCAATATCGATTGCCGAAAGTCTATTCGTATGAAATTTGAAATTTTCCATTACCGATGTAGATAACATGTGAGCATCTATCATGTTATCGGCAAGTGGATCTTCAAAATCAACGAACTCATTGTTAACATATGAATTAGTAATCCACTGCTTATCAATCCCATCAGTAAGGACATATGCAATTTGCATACTATCTTGTGCTTGAATCTTGTCCTCATCACTAGCATCATCATCATCATCACTTTCATCTCCATTATGTTCTAACACCGCTGGATCTGTAGCAGGTATATCGGTTGGATGTGCGGAACCAACATTGGAGACTTGCATGATACTTGATGTTTCGGTTTCATACCGACGAAATCCTGACCTATCGTCTGCAAATGGTGTCCATTCCGTATTGTATGACTGCATGTGCTCGGTATTTTAGAACATAATATTGAAGCCGAAACTTAGCATTGGTATGCAATTATAAGCAAACCTTGACGGTGACATGCAATTATAACCGGGTGGCGGTACATAAGAACTGCACACAAATTTTTGAATACTTAGTAACTGTAGCATACCTCCACTATCAATAAATAGTGATCCGCTAAATGTATATGTGGTATAAAGATATGCAAGGTAATACTTACTTCGTAAACCGCCAATTTACTGGCGTCCCGTTTGATGTGCCTTCACCTACGTAACTTTGATCTATATACTATTCATTATTGATGGGAGACATAAATTCGGTAGAATCAGCATTCATATTGAGTATGCGTGTCATTTCTCCTTGTGGGTATTGGTCGGATGCTCGAAAAGAAAGATCATGCACTTCAGAATAAGGTTCGGGCAATTGAGTGGACGCTGATATATCTTTCTTCACAAATAGCTCGATTGATTTCGATTCCGATACAAGCATGACTTGTGTATCCTCATCATCAGATTCTTCAGTAGCGGTATATTCATGCTCCATCGGCCATTTGCATATTAAGGAGATACTGAACTCTAACGGATTGATTTTGGTAGTTTTGTACACTACTTGGCACAGCTCGTTGTATGTGCTAGACTTCTTGACTCTAGCCATCTTAGTTTTTCCACCGACATATTCAGGAATATTATTTTTTCGAATCGTTAATTGGCCACCAAAATAGCAAATTAGATGGATGAATTATCCGTTATTTTTCCATCTGCCAGAAATATTGACACACTTTGAGAGTTCTCATCAAACAACCTGCTTATTTATTTTCACAATTATACTCAACTAATTACATAAAATTACAATAAAATCCACATTTATAACATGTAATAAGTTGCAAGAACTTATATCTTATTCATTGATCCGTCATAAGTAAAATCGGAGAAAACCCCTAATATATACTCTAATATGTTCAAATTGCTTATCCAATACGAAATTTTAACCAAATTTTTTTGAATTATTTTTAAATAAAATTAGGATTTAGTTAACTTTCGAGTTGCTCACAGTGGTGAAGACGATGACAAGCATGAAGGTGATTGTTTATCCGTGAATTTCCACCTAAACCTGCATAAGTGAAAGACTGTGAGATCAAGAGAACTGAGTGAGCCAGGAAGATGAGAGAGAGACAGAGGGGGAGAGATGAGAGAGAGAGAGAGACAGAGGGGGAGAGATGAGAGTAGAGGAGGCTGGGGGGAGATCGGGGGAAGGAGGTTGGAAGACGCTCGGGGGGAGGTGGGGGGAGGTTGGAGGAGGGAGGTAGGTCGGGGGAAGAGAGAGAGAGAGAGAGAGATAGAGATCGAGAGAGGGGGAGATCGAGAGAGAGAGAGTACCAGAGATAGAGATAGATGAGAGAGAGAGAGTGAAGTAAGGAATGAGGAAAGTTAGCGTAGGATCGATTTAAGTAGGGGAATGGGTGCACTTTGAAAATGCGTCATATTATTTTGGACTTAAATATATAGGCGCAGGTTGAAACTGCGTTCATTACAAATGTATTGGGCGCAGTTTCAAACTGCGCCCCATACAAATGTAATGGATGCAGTTTCAAACCGCGCTCCTAAATTTTTTTTATTACGTGGCGCTAAAGTTGTCTTTTTTTGTAATTATTTTTTAAAGTAGGTTTTTTTTTAAAATTTATTTTAATATGGTTTAATATAAAAAATTGTCCTGGTTTATTTGTTTGTTTATATGAAAATAAGAAATGGGTGAAATTCATAGGCACCTGAGAAAAAGAAGAGGGTTCAATAGAAGGCTGAGGATGCCCTTATGTGCCATCAGTGCCCAAGGAATGACAACGGAAGAGCTGTGAGGTGCACCAGATGCAAGACGAAACGGTTTTGTATCCCTTGTTTGAAATGGTATAATGATTCTTCTTTTTTTTCCCCCCTTTGTTTTTCAATTTCAATCATATAGTGTTTTATTTTGATTCTTCTTCCCCTCCCCCCCCCCCCCCCCCCCTTTGTTTTTCAATTTCAATCATATAGTGTTTTATTTTGTTTTCATTGCTTAGTAGTTAAAATTCTTTGTCAAGATCATGAATCATAACTGTTTGAAACAATACCATGGAATAGCTTAGGAAGAAAAAATTTGGTAAAATTGGAATTTTTAGCAGCTGATTGTTCTTGCACTTTATGCTTACACTGATATAGTGTTGTTTGTTACCTTTAGCTTTGTCTTCCTGTTTTCGGGTGTTTTAGATGTAGATATAAGGATTCTCCTTGCATTTCATCACAATGGTTTAAAAACTTGCACTTTAATCCAATATAGTTTCAAGCAACAGTTAAATATTTAGTTTCGGCCAATATCACAATGGAAGTATTAAATACCCAATGTCATGGGAAAGCTAGTAGACAAAGTAACTTGAGAAGTAATGGAATAATTTAGGAGGAAACAAAAAGAGTAAATTGGAATCTCACATCTGTTTGACGTTTGAATTTGTACTAGGCGTTTTCTTGCTGATTGCAAAAGTTTGAAATTTTGCAATGCCATGGATTTGGATTTGTTGTAGAAACACATTGATATGGGATTTTGTGTAGGTATCCTGAACTAACTGAAGCCCAGATCGCAGAAAAGTGTCCTGTTTGCTGTAACAATTGCAATTGCAAGCTATGCCTGAGAATGATGGGAGTACTGAAGGTCTGGTTCTTGTGTGTTTTAAAACTTGAAAAAATTGGTTAATAGTAGAAAACCTCCATATAGCTTACTCCGTATAGCACTTATACCGCCCTTTAGTTAAAATCCCTTAAAAACAGTAGCTCCAAAAACTCAAATGGCTGCCTAATAGAACTCTAGAACTTGTCTGTGTTGTTTAGATAAAATTTGAGGGTTTTTATTAATAAACAGAGAGTTTATGATACCATATCACTTGAGGGGTATAAGTTCTGTACAGGGTAAACTACAAGGGGGATTTGTGCAGTTAACCCACAAAATATATACTTTAGAAGGCAAATTACTATTTTCTTTTGTGAACTTAGCCTCCAATGATGGAAATTTCTAAAGCCAACAAGTTTAAGTATTGGTGTTGCACTTTACAAATGCTGCTTCCTTGGTTTGAAGGATTTCACCAGGACCAGGTTTTAGAGAAGGAACTTGAAGCTAAGATCCGAGGTCACTAATTTCTGTTTATAATTTGTTTCCCATGCTCCATTGATGATATTGATACTCTATTTATTTTATCCAATACTTTGTTCTAACAACCAGGGCTTAAGTCCACGGAGTTTAAGTTGAATCAAGCTATGTGTGATGAGGATGAACGTGTTTATTGGTAAAACTCTACCCCTTCTGAATTGCATGGTTAAATTTCACCACAATACCATGAAACTTCAGTATTTTTCCAGATAGAAAACCATGAACTTTATATATGTTGTCAGAAAAACAAGATGAACTTTCAGTATTTTTTCAATTCAGCGTAATACACCATTTTAAAATTTAATTGAATGTTAAAATATCATGTATGTTACAAAACATAGGCATGCTGATAACTCATAGTCTTTAGCAACCGAGTTTGTGGTATTTTACAATTTATAAATTTCATGCTATTTTTTTTAAAGAACCCCTGAAGTTCATTGTACTTCTGTAAAATTTTAGCCTAACTGCATTTTAACCTTATCTCATGTCTGCTCATTTTGCAAACAATCATCTTCAGCAATATGTGCAGCACATCAATAGCTGATTATCACAGAAGTTGTCCTAGCTGTTCATATGATGTATGCCTATATTGTTGCCACAAACTTCGTGAAGGCCTTTTACGTAAAATTAATTCTATGCAACTCCCCAAGTATATCGATAGAGGCAAAGAATATTTGCATGGAGGAGCTCCAAATCCTTCCTCTTCAATTGACCTTGCCAATGTTGATGTCGCTGAAGTTGAAGTCGAAGTCGAATGGAATGCTAATAGTGATGGAAGCATCCCTTGCCCGCCAAAAGAAATCGGCGGTTGTAGCGCTGCAACTCTAGAGCTAAAGTGCATGTTTGCTGAAAAAAATCTTCAAAATTTATTAGAAATATCATTAGCAGTCGTAATTTTGCGAAAAACACTTCCCAGAGTTTATCTAGTAATAAAAAACGTGGCAACGAGTTTCATTTGGCTGCAAATAGGGATGTGATCAGTCGAAAATACTGCATTTTTAACACGGCAATTTCCCTATCATTTGCACTCAACTAGAAGTGTTCGGTATTCATATTGCACATATTAGAAAAACAGTCCTGAAATACCAGATTTCATGTATTAGACTTGAAAACCGACACTTTAAGAGAAATTGACTGTGTTTCATGGCATCGCATCATCCTTGTATTGCGCAACTCTTGTCTCGGTCTAATGCAGGAAATTCAAGAAGCAAGGCCCAAAATTTGGAAAAAAGCTGATAAAAGATACGCCAACTCCAAGATACAAGATCTGGTAGTGATACAAAAGGACAAATAAAATTTAACATATCAGAAACAGGCTCAAAACTCAGCCCAAGACCACACCAGAAGAATCAAGCCCAGAGGCTTCCAAACCGCCGCGGTTCCGCGGCGGGAGCTGGCTTGAGCCGCGGAACCGCGGCACTTTGGTGTGATCACAGCTCCAAATTTCCTCACGTGCTTACCTCTAACGGCCAAAGCTTCCAGAAGACCCCAGAAGCTCCACGTGGCGCATCTAGAAGGCTCGGCTTAACAAACTATTTCTAGAAGGATCTTGTAACAAACTTTTGGAGGGAAATTTGAATCTTTGGCTAACAAACTTGTGGAGGGAAATTTCAAATTTCAATCCTAGATCTAGAATTTTGAGGTTTATAAAATAGAGCCTAGATCTAGGGTGCAAATGGTTCAAGAATCACCATCTTCTTCCTCCACAAGTTGAGTGACACAACTTGTGCCCCAAATTCAATCCCCAATTCAACCTCAAGATCAAGATCCCGAGATCAATTCAAGTAAGAATAACTTCAACCTTTAGAAGCGACGCCGGATTTTCAACGGAGCAAGATATCCACGCTGATCCGCGACTCAAGGATCCGAGCGAAGCCGAAATCGACGATCTAGTTCCTACCTTTTGTAAATTCAAGAGAGTTGTAACGAAATTTGTCGATAAATAAAGGTGAATTTTCTATATTCTTGCTTATCTTTTAATTCAAGCATAATGATTAGATCTCAATTTGTGATTGTGTTTGTGATCATGATGTTTGAGTAATCTCCGCTCGTGTAGGAGTTGTGACGATCTTTAGATGATGATGATTTAGATATTCTTACAATTCTTAAATCCTATAATGCTTTGAAATTCTAGTGAATCAAATGATTAATGACCTAGTTTCGAGATGATGCTTTCTAGATTGTGTTCACTCGAAACTAGGGAACAACTATTGACCATTTGATTAACTAGAAGTTAGAATTTGAATGCGATCTATCGAAAGGACAAAGGATGAGTTGCGGAATCCCTAATTTTTCCGCACGATCATTAAACCTCGATGAATTTGCATCGATTTAGTATCAATTCGTTAATGGATAAGAATGAGTAATCATTAGATCTCATCACATCTATAGATCCGATCTACTCCTACGAGCCATACTTATAATCTTGAGTGTTGATTGGAAATTATCTCTCATCTCAATTCTTGTTTTTAATGTTTCTTTTAGATCTAGATTTTTCTTACTCTTGATCTTCAATTACAAATCATGAATTGTTTTCTTTTCTTTTCCTTAAATTTTCAACTCATCTACTTCGGAAATTGAACGGATCTCACTTTCCCTGTGGACGATCCGCACTCGCTAACGATCTACATCCGACACCGTAGTTGATTGCGGTCAAATAATTTTTGGTTGTGATTTTTAAATACAATTTTCTATAAACCAACACACAGCGGAAAATCGTTTCAATCAAAATGGCGCCGTTGCCGGGGATAGTGTGCTATTTGTTCATTTTTTGAAATTTGAGTTGAAAAGTTTATTCCATCAATATTTTTTAGATCAAAACTCGCGCAAAATACTAAACGAGTTGTTGTGGTTTATTGCAAGAAAATCTGGAGCTTGCTGTGCAATTGGAAAAATATTTGGAGAATTCCAGAGAGCTCTGTAGGTGAACAGGAGAGGGTACAAGAAATTTCATACAGTGATCGCTTGATAGAACCGCGGAACCGCGGCAATTGGTGACTCCTGCGGCGGAATCGTGGCAGCTAGGGAGGATCTCTGTAAAATTTTTAGCAGGTAACCTCTATCTTTCTTATCTCCTTCCTAAAATCTGCTCCAATTAACAATTTGTTGCAGGCTTCTTTGCAAAAATCGCAGCGCCGCAAAAAGCAAAATAAAATTGTGCTTGTTTTTGATTTTGTGGTTGTTTGCATAATTAATACGGACATTAAGGGGCACGGCCAAATCCAGATTAGGTGGGGAGTTCATTACCTTTCCTAAGCCCCAAAAATCACAAACTTGCATCCGCATTACCCTCATTAATTAAAAAATATCTAGAGATGACTCTAAGGACCGTCGCCCTCACTTAGGACAGAAGAAGGCCGTGGGTAATTCATTGCTTATCCGCGTTTCTTTTTGTGGTGTCTAAGAAAAGTGTGTCGAAGGCTAGTGGTTACTTAATTAGGCCCACTACTTACGTAGTGGAGAACCTCCCACTTACCTGGCACTTACCTGGCCACAGAAGAAACAAAGAGGCAGTGGAGGATTTTATCCTACGACTTGTCTTTTGGAAGTTAGGAGCGGTCTAGATATTTGACCTAGATGACCATAAATTTTAGGGGTGCTTGTTGCATTTGTTGTGATCGCATCATATTTTCAAAATCCGTATCATTTTTCAAAACAAACACCGCATTCATTCATTCATTCCCCTAATTATAAATCACGCTGCCACTTGTACTAACCCTTTTTAGTGCAAGATAGGCTAGACACGGGATTCTAGTGCCCGACTTGTCCGCGTCCCCTCGATCGACTCCGAAGTCGGTATTTCTCCATTTATCTTTCTTTTACCCACCACCACACCCACACCGATGGATCCGTCTCCATCGAACCTCTTTCCCGCTGCTCTGTCGCCGTCCGTTGGTGTGCAGAATCCTCCCCGCATCTCTCTCCAAGAGAGGTGCTACCCTTTGCGAGGTCCTCTCTCGACCTGCTTATCCATTCTACCAGCCAACGGGGATAACTTTGAGATTAAGCCCCAGCACATCAACCTTCTACCCAAATTCCACGGTCTCGAGACTGAAGACGCATACGTTTTTATCACCAAATTTGAAACGTATGCGCAATGATGGGTACATCACAACTTTCTGTGGATGCCATGCGTCTACGACTTCTTCCATTTATCTTGTGCGATATAGACGAGAAGTGGCTGTATAACACCACCGCACATTCCATCACGAATTGGGAAGAATTCGTTGCGGCATTCCTTAAGAAATTCTACCCTATGCAAAAGACAGCTCGAATCCGTAGCGAACTATATCAATTCTCCCAGCTTCCGGCTGAACCATTTTCAAAATACTTTGAACGATTCAAGGAACTTTTGGTTCAATGCCCACATCACGGCATCCCGAGATGGGATCTTTACCGAATCATATATGAGGGCAGTAACCCTACCACTAAACAAAACCTTGAAAACATGTGTCAAGGCACCTTTATGACCAAGGATGATGGGGAAGCATGGAAATTTTTAGAAGAGTTCGCTGAAAAGTCACTACAGTGGGAGACTGGAACCCAGCCATCGAGTAGGGGTGGCGTACACCAAATAGACGTGTCCATTGGTGTTCGAGCTGAGATGGCAGCAATGCAAAAGAAGCTCGACGCTATGGAACACAAATTCTTAGCAGCCTCCTTAAACCCAATGTCGCTCCCCAAAACTATTTGTGGGTGCTGTTCTGATCCTTCTCACTTGACGGAAGAATGTCCATTAAACTCTCAGTTTCGAGGTCTCGAGCATACCAATGCAGCATTTCAAATACCTGGAAACGACCCTTTTTCTTCCACATATAATCAGGGTTGGAGGAATCACCCGAATTTTGCTTGGAACCAATCCCAAAACACGGTTCCAAACCCTAATCAATTCCAACGGGTCCTTCCTCCACAACAGCAACCACTTCAACTCACCCAGCACCCCTACCAGTCACAAAATTTCAAAAACCTGGTCAACCCTCCTGCACCTTCTAATCCTATGCAGTCGACCTGTTCTGACGAGTTCTCTCAATTCGCTCAAACCATGAAATCACTCTTGTCAAATTTCACGGAAATGTCGGCCGAGGTTAGGTCTTCAGTTGGTGAGATAAAGAAAAACTCAGCGTCTCAAGCTGAGAGTGTCAAAACGATGGAAGCTGAGATTGCACGACTTAAGGCCGAAATGAGTGCAAGAGAGAAAGGGAAACTCCCAGCTCAACCTTTGCCCAATCCTGGCTATTCATATCATGTGAATGCAATCACCACGTTAAGATCTGGGAGAGTGCTAGATAACCATGTTGGGGAAGAAGTTGATGATATTGAAAATCCTATCAACACCCCGGCTGAGACCTTTCCTCACACACACGCTTCTGCTTCTTGTTCTTCTACCCCACCGCCTTCTCGCGAGCCTATTCTTCATTTCCCTCTAGGCTCGACACCTCAGCCCACCTCTTCTACTCCTCCACAGACGATCTCCACACCTCTTTCGGGATCACGTCTACCCCCACTTCCTTCTCCTATGATGGACCCAGCGTTTATTGAAAGCACCTTATCCTAATCGGTTAAGGGCTAACACATCGAGTCCACATATGGAGAAGATCATGGACATGTTTAAGCAAGTTAACATCAACATCCCTCTCCTAGATACTATCCAACAAGTTCCGTCCTATGCGAAAACTCTTAAGAACTTGTGCACTAGGAAGAGGAACACTCAAGTGCCCAAGAAGATATTCATGGCAAAGACGGTAGACACGGCTTCCCCCAACAATTACCAAGGAAACGTAAGGATCCTGGATATCCTACTATTTCCATTTCTATCGGGGAAAAACACATTAACCGTGCTCTACTAGATCTGGGCGCTAGTGTTAACTTGCTTCCATACTCGGTTTATGAGCAACTAGGTATCGGAGAGTTGAAACCATCTCCTTGCACTCTCCAGATGGCTGACCGATCAATCACCAAACCTAGGGGTGAGCTGGAGGATGTGTTAATAAAAATCGGGGAATTTATATTCCCTATGGACTTTATTGTAATTGATACACAGCCTGTAGCGAACCCACGAAATCAAATTCCGGTGATTTTAGGTCGCCTCTTTTTGGCCACTTCCAACGCTATCATCAACTGTCGTAATGGTTCTATGACCCTATCTTTCGGGAATAGGTCAATAGAGCTGAACATTTACAAGTTGGGAAGTGTACCCTCCGAACCTATTGCTCATGTCTGTTCTGTCGACTTAATGGATGTCGACAGCAGCGAATTTGATGATCCTCCTGATACCGATCTTGACTCTTTTCATACGTTGTTGTTTGACCCAACTATGTATCATATACATACGGACTCTTCCATTGAGATGTCCGGGTCAACAATTAACACGGATTATGAACTGTTCTTAGAGTCTGAAGATCACCCCGCACTTTGTGATGACATTATTCTTCGGGGTATTGATGAAACTTTTGAGGAGATCTTCGCTGATGAACTCGCATTTCTGAATAACACGGGTGTTGAGATGAATCATGTCCCAATCATTGAAATTGAACCTCCACCCCTTCTTCTGAATTGTAAAAAGAATGCGAGTAATCCATCACATTCACTGTATCGTCTCTCCAAAATGAGATGCACACACATTCTGTTCCACCACTTAACCTTTCCCCACTGCTTCTTCCACCAACCAGAGCACTGCATTGATAAAATTTTCGAATGGTTGGTGTTGACATTCGGTCTTTGCAAAGCTTGGCATCGACCAATGATTCTTGACCCCCTCATGAGATTTTCAAAGCTTAACATTGCATAACTCAAGTTTTGGGGGCGGGGGGGGGAATTTTTTTTCTGGCTCCTAAAAAGAAAATTTTTACAAAAATTTTGAGCCAAGAATAAATTTGGGGAAGGGTCTTCACTTATATATTTTGCCCCCACTAATAAATTCCTCCCGGGCTTACAGGTTTTGTAGATATAGTAGTTGGCAACAGTGAGGACACTGTTGAAAACATGTTTGGGGGAGATTTGTGCTTAGTTTTGCATCATGTGCATATCATTTGCATAAGCACAAAACATTTCTTTAA
The DNA here is from genome assembly GCA_030015575.1 of Agapanthus africanus. NCBI lineage: Eukaryota > Viridiplantae > Streptophyta > Magnoliopsida > Asparagales > Amaryllidaceae > Agapanthus > Agapanthus africanus. Next base: position 157,147,275 of record JASDDO010000014.1, on the reverse strand, counting down.
AAACCATAAAAATTTAAAAATTTTCAAAACCCATAAAAATTCTGTATACATATTTTTGGCTCATCATTTTTTGTAAATAGTTTTTCAAAACCCATAAAAACCTATAAAAATTTAAAAATTTTCAAAATCCATAAAAATTCAAAAATTTTCAAAACTCATAAAAAATTTAAAAATTTTCAAAATATAAAAATATTTAATATTTATGATAATAAAAGATTAGATAGTGAACAATTACATCCATGAGATTAGAAAAATTTAAGAAAACTAAGAAAATTAGAAATTTTCTTATACGAACTAGTAATAAGTTGTTATGAGCCGTTGTCCCAAGGGTTGGTAAGATGAAAGAAGTCACTAATCTGAGGATAAAAATAAGTCTCAAAAATAGTTTCTATTCTGGAAAGCCCAGCATTTTGAACGTTGATACCCTGCTATTCGCACTTACACACGTCTTAAAGCCCGGGATAGTAGAGGATACCTTGAAATGCTCGTCTTAAAGACAATGTATGAAGGAAATAAAAAAAAATGAATAAATATAAAGTGGTGAGAAAAATGGACACTGGTCTTAGTTATCACCAAGGGCAATAAAAAATTTATAGCGAGGGTGCCTCTTCACCTAGTGCCCTAAGGCCAACTGGTCTGGGAGTCACTGCTATGCCTAAGGTGGTGCAAGACGAGGAAAATACACCAAATAAGCAAACACATGAGTAATCGGTCGGTTAGTACCTCAAGAAGTATTAACGGTCGCATGAAAGTGTGTGAGCAAATTCGTCTAAATATTCATTAATCAAAAAAGTACTGAGGCTGATGGGCAAGAGTATGATAGCTTGAATTGAATTCTCCGGGTGTAGGGATGTCCTTTACACACACGCATGGTGATATGATCGATGTTTGGAAGAAAGATAGGAATGAAGAATAAGACGATGTTTTATTGAGGGAGGACGTGATTTCTGACATCTTTTCATGACCATTAAGATAGGGCTCATGACAACCGAAAAGCTAGCTTAATTGGAAACCCTAATTTTCAAGGCTTTTCTTTTATGATTCTTGTCTTTAAATGTAATATTCATGATCTTCCTTTTATTATTGGATTTTGTGGGTGCAATCCGCTGAAAACTCTCACGAGACAACACTCCTCCTACTAGGGACACCTAGAGGTTTAAAGGCTTGTTGCATGTGCTCAGTGCAATCGTGTTGCCTATGAAAGTGTGCTTTTCTCTTTCTTTATTTTCTCCTTCTCTTTCTAATAAAAAAGTTCGATCGAGACGATCGAAAATAAGTTTGGGGGAATTTGATCAGTCGAAAATACTGCATTTTTAACACGGCAATTTCCCTATCATTTGCACTCATTTAGAAGTGTTCGGTATTCATATTGCATATATTAGCAAAACAGTCCTGAAATACCAGATTTCATGTATTAGAATTGAAAACCGACACTTTAAGAGAAATTGACCGTGTTTCATGGCATCGCATCATCCTTGTATTGCGCAACTCTTGTCTCGGTCTAATGCAGGAAATTCAAGAAGCAATGCCCAAAATTTGGAAAAGAGCTGATAAAAGATACGCCAACTCCAAGATACAAGATCTGGTAGTGATACAAAAGGACAAATAAAATTTAACATATCAGAAACAGGCCCAAAACTCAGCCCAAGACCGCACCAGAAGAATCAAGCCCAGAGGCTTCCAAACCGCCGCGGTTCCGCGGCGGGAGCTGGCTTGAACCGCGGAACCGCGGTGCTTTGGTGTGATCACAGCTCCAAATTTCCTCACGTGCTTACCTCTAACGGCCAAAGCTTCCAGAAGACCCCAGAAGCTGCACGTGGCGCATCTAGAAGGCTCGGCTTAACAAACTATTTCTAGAAGGATCTTGTAACAAACTTTTGGAGGGAAATTGAATCTTTGGCTAACAAACTTGTGGAGGGAAATTTCAAATTTCAATCTTAGATCTAGAATTTTGAGGTCTATAAAAGAGAGTCTAGATTTAGGGTGCAAATGGCTCAAGAATCACCATCTTCTTCCTCCACAAGTTGAGTGACACAACTTGTGCCCCAAATTCAATCCCCAATTCAACCTCAAGATTAAGATCCCGAGATCAATTCAAGCAAGAATTCCTTCAACCTTTAGAAGCGACGCCGAATTTTCAACGGAGCAAGAGATCCACGCTGATCCGCGACTCAAGGAGCCGAGCGAAGCCGAAATCGACGATCTAGTTCCTACCTTTTGTAAATTCAAGAGAGTTGTAACGAAATTTGTCGATTAATAAAGGTGAATTTTCTATATTCTTGCTTATCTTTTAATTCAAGTATAATGATTAGATCTCAATTTGTGATTGTGTTTGTGATCATGATGTTTGTGTAAACTCCGCTCGTGTAGGAGTTGTGACGATCTTTAGATGATGATGATTTAGATATTCTTACAATTCTTAAATCCTATAATGCTTAGAAATTCTAGTGAATCAAATAATTAATGACCTAGTTTCGAGATGATGTTTTCTAAATTGTGTTCACTCGAAACTAGGGAACAACTATTGACCATTTGATTAACTAGAAACTAGAATTTGAATGCGATCTATCGAAAGGACAAAGGATGAGTTGCGGAATCCCTAATTTTCCCGCACGATCCTTAAACCTCGATGAATTTGCATCGATCTAGTATCAATTCGTTAATGGATAAGAATGAGTAATCATTAGATCTCATCACATCTATAGATCCGATCTACTCCTACGAGCCATACTTATAATCTTGAGTGTTGATTGGAAATTATCTCTCATCTCAATTCTTGTTTTTAATGTTTCTTTTAGATCTAGATTTTTCTTACTCTTGATCTTCAATTACAAATCATGAATTGTTTTCTTTTCTTTTCCTTAAATTTTCAACTCATCTAATTCGGAAATTGAACGGATCTCACTTTCCCTGTGGACGATCCGCACTCGTTAACGATCTATATCCGACACCGTAGTTGATTGCGGTTAAATAATTTTTGGTTGTTATTTTTAAATACAATTTTCTATAAACCAACACACAACGGAAAATCGTTTCAATCAAAATGGCGTCGTTGCCGGGGATAGTGTGCTATTTGTTCATTTTTTGAAATTTGAGTTGAAAAGTTTATTCCATCAATATTTTTTAGATCAAAACTCGCGCAAAACACTAAACGAGTTGTTGTGGTTTATTGCAAGGAAATCTGGAGCTTGCTGTGCAATTGGAAAAATATTTGGATAATTCCAAAGAGCTCTGTAGGTGAACAGGAGAGGGTACAAGAAATTTCATACAGTGATTGCTTGATAGAACCGCGGAACCGCGGCAATTGGTGACTCCTACGGCGGAATCGCGGCAGTTTGGGAGGATCTCTGTAAAATTTTTAGCTGGTAACCTCTATCTTTCTTATCTCCTTCCTAAAATCTGCTCCAATTAACAATTTGTTGCAGGTTTCTTTGCAAAACTCGCAGCGCCGCAAAAAGCAAAATAAAATTGTGCTTGTTTTTGATTTTGTGGTTGTTTGCATAATTAATACGGACATTAAGGGGCACGGCCAAATCCAGATTAGGTGGGGAGTTCATTACCCTTCCTGAGCCCCAAAAATCACAAACTTGCATCCGCATTACCCTCATTAATTAAAAAATATCTAGAGATGACTCTAAGGACCGTCGCGCTCACTTAGGACAGAAGAAGGCCGTGGGTAATTCATTGATTATCCGCGTTTCTTTTTGTGGTGTCTAAGGAAAGTGTGTCGAAAGCTAGTGGTTACTTAATTAGGCCCATTACTTACGTAGTGGAGAACCTCCCACTTACCTGGCACTTACCTGGCCACAGGAGAAACAAAGAGGCAGTGGAGGATTTTATCCTGCGACTTGTCTTTTGGAAGTTAGGAGCGGTATAGATATTTGACCTAGGTGACCATAAATTTTAGGGTTGCTTGTTGCATTTGTTGTGATCGTATCATATTTTCAAAATCCGTATCATTTTTCAAAACAAACACCGCATTCATTCATTCATTCCCCTAATTATAAATCACGCTGCCACTTGTACTAACCCTTTTTAGTGCAAGATAGACTGGACACGGGATTCTAGTGCCCGACTTGTCCGCGTCCCCTCGATCGACTCCGAAGTCGGTATTTCTCCATTTACCTTTCTTTTACCCACCACCACACCCACACTGATGGATCCGTCTCCATCGAACCTCTTTTCCGCTGCTCTGCCGCCGTCCGTTGGTGTGCAGAATCCTCCCCGCATCTCTCTCCAAGAGGGGTGCTACCCTTTGCGAGGTCCTCTCTCGACCTGCTTATCCATTCCACCAGCCAACGGGGATAACTTTGAGATTAAGCCCCAGTACATCAACCTTCTACCCAAATTCCACGGTCTCGAGACTGAAGACGCATACGTTTTTATCACCAAATTTGAAAACGTATGCGCAATGATGGGTACATCACAACTTTCTGTGGATGCCATGCGTCTACGACTTCTTCCATTTACCTTGTGCGATATAGCCGAGAAGTGGCTGTATAACACCACCGCACATTCCATCACGAATTGGGAAGAATTCGTTGCGGCATTCCTTAAGAAATTCTACCCTATGCAAAAGATAGCTCGAATCCGTAGCGAACTATATCAATTCTCCCAGCTTCCGGCTGAACCATTTTCAAAATACTTTGAACGATTCAAGGATCTTTTGGTTCAATGCCCACATCACGGCATCCCGAGATGGGATCTTTGCCGAATCATATATGAGGGCAGTAACCCTACCACTAAACAAAACCTTGAAAACATGTGTCAAGGCACCTTTATGACCAAGGATTATGGGGAAGCATGGAAATTTTTAAAAGAGTTCGCTGAAAAGTCACTACAGTGGGAGACTGGAACCCAGCCATCGAGTAGGGGTGGCGTACACCAAATAGACGTGTCCATAGGTGTTCGAGCTGAGATGGCAGCAATGCAAAAGAAGCTCGACGCTATGGAACACAAATTCTTAGCAGCCTCCCTAAACCCAATGTCGCTCCCCAAAACTGTTTGTGGGTGCTGTTCTGATCCTTCTCACTTGACGGAAGAATGTCCATTAAACTCTCAGTTCCGAGGTCTCGAGCATACCAATGCCGCATTTCAAAGACCTGGAAACAACCCTTTTTCTTCCACATATAATCAGGGTTGGAGGAATCACCCGAATTTTGCTTGGAACCAATCCCAAAACATGGTTCCAAACCCTAATCAATTCCAACGGGTCCTTCCTCCACAACAGCAACCACTTCAACTCACCCAGCACCCCTACCAGTCAAAAAATTTCCAAAACCAGGTCAACCCTCCTGCACCTTCTAGTCCTATGCAGTCGACATGTTCTGATGAGTTCTCTCAATTCGCTCAAACCATGAAATCACTCTTGTCAAATTTCACGGAAATGTTGGCCGAGGTTAGGTCTTCCGTTGGTGAGATAAAGAAAAACTCAGCGTCTCAAGCTGAGAGTGTCAAAACGATGGAAGCTGAGATTGCACGACTTAAGGCCGAAATGAGTGCAAGAGAGAAAGGGAAACTCCCAGCTCAACCTTTGCCCAATCCTGGCTATTCACATCATGTGAATGCAATCACCACGTTGAGATCTGGGAGAGTGCTGGATAACCATGTTGGGGAAGAAGTTGATGATATTGAAAATCCTATCAACACCCCGGCTGAGGCCTTTCCTCACACACATGCTTCTGCTTCTGATTCTTGTTCTTCTACCCCACCGCCTTCTCCCGAGCCTACTCTCCATTTCCCTCTAAGCTCGACACCTCAGCCCACCTCTTCTACTCCTCCACAGACGATCCACATATGGAGAAGATCATGGACATGTTTAAGCAAGTTAACATCAACATCCCTCTCCTAGATGCTATCCAACAAGTTCCGTCCTATGCGAAAACTCTTAAGAACTTGTGCACTAGGAAGAGGAAGACTCAAGTGCCCAAGAAGATATTCATGGCAAAGACGGTAGACACGGCTTTCCCCCAACAATTACCAAAAAACGTAAGGATCCTGGATATCCTACTATTTCCATTTCTATCAGGGAAAAACATATTAACCGTGCTCTACTAGATCTGGGCGCTAGTGTTAACTTGCTTCCATACTCGGTTTATGAGCAACTAGGTATCGGAGAGTTGAAACCATCTCCTTGCACTCTCCAGATGGCTGACCGATCAATCACCAAACCTAGGGTTGAGCTGGAGAATGTGTTAATAAAAATTGGGGAATTTATATTCCCTGTGGACTTTATTGTAATTGATACACAGCTTGTAGCGAACCCACGAAATCAAATTCCGGTGATTTTAGGTCGTCCCTTTTTGGCCACTTCCAACGCTATCATCAACTGTCGTAATGGTTCTATGACCCTATCTTTCGGGAATAGGTCAATAGAGCTGAACATTTACAAGTTGGGAAGTGTACCTTCCGAACCTACTGCTCATGTCTGTTCTGTCGATTTAATGGATGTCGACAGCAGCGAATTTGATGATCCCCCTGATACCGATCTTGACTCTTTTCATACGTTGTTGTTTGACCCAACTATGTATCATATACATACGGACTCTTCCATTGAGATGTCCGGGTCAACAATTAACACGGATTACGAACTGTTCTTAGAGTCTGAAGATCACCCCGCACTTTGTGATGACATTATTCTTCGGGGTATTGATGAAACTTTTGAGGAGATCTTCACTGATGAACTCGCATTTCTGAATAACACGGGTGTTGAGATGAATCATGTCCCAATCATTGAAATTGAACCTCCACCCCTTCTTCTGAATTGTAAAAAGAATGCGAGTAATCCATCACATTCACTGTATCGTCTCTCCAAAATGAGATGCACACACATTCTGTTCCACCACTTAACCTTTCCCCACTTCTTCTTCCACCAACCAGAGCACTGCATTGATAAAATTTTCGAATGCTTGGTGTTGACATTCGGTCTTTGCAAAGCTTGGCATCGACCAATGATTCTTGACCCCCTCATGAGATTTTCAAAGCTTAACATTGCATAACTCAAGTTTGGGGGGGGACAATTTTTTTTCTGGCTCCTGAAAAGAAAATTTTTACAAAAATTTTGAGCCAAGAATAAGTTTGGGGGGGGTCTTCACTTATATATTTTGCCCCCACTAATAAATTCCTCCCGGGCTTAGAGGTTTTGAAGATATAGCAGTTGGCAATAGTGAGGACACTGTTGAAAACATGTTTGGGGGAGGTTTGTACTTAGTTTTGCATATGTGCATATCATTTGCATAAGCACAAAACATTTCTTTAAAAACCATAAAAATTTAAAAAATTTCAAAATCCATAAAAATTCTATGTACATATTTTTGGCTCATCATTTTTTGTAAATAGTTTTTCAAAACCCATAAAAACCTATAAAAATTTAAAAATTTTCAAAATCCATAAAAATTCAAAAATTTTCAAAACTCATAAAAAATTTAAAAATTTTCAAAATATAAAAATATTTAATATTTATGATAATAAAAGATTAGATAGTGAACAATTACATCCATGAGATTAGAAAAATTTAAGAAAACTAAGAAAATTAGAAGTTTTCTTATACGAACTAGTAATAAGTTGTTATGAGCCGTTGTCCCAAGGGTTAGTAAGATGAAAGAAGTCACTAAACTGAGGATAAAAATAAGTCTGAAAAATAGTTTCTATTCTGGAAAGCCAAGCATTTTGAACGTTGATACCCTGTTATTCGCACTTACACACGTCTTAAAGCCCGGGATTAGTAGAGGATACCTTGAAATGCTCTTGTCTTAAAGCCAATGTATGAAGGAAATAAAAAAAATGAATAAATATAAAGTGGTGAGAAAAATGGACACTGTTCTTTGTTATCACCAAGGGCAATAAAAAATTTATAGCGAGGGTGCCTCTTCACCTAGTGCCCTAAGGCCAACTGGTCTGGGAGTCACTGCTATGCCTAAGGTGGTGCAAGACGAGAAAAATACACCAAATAAGCAAACACATGAGTAATCGGTCGGTTAGTACCTCAAGAAATATTAACGGTCGCATGAAAGTGTGTGAGCAAATTCGTCTAAATATTCATTAATCAAAAAAGTACTGAGGCTGATGGGCAAGAGTATGATAGCTTGAATTGGATTCTCCAGGTGTAGGGATGTCCTTTACACACACGCAGGGTGATATGATCGATATTTGGAAGAAAAATAGGAATGAAGAATAAGACGATGTTTTATTGAAGGAGGACGTGATTTCTGACATCTTTTCATGACCATTAAGATAGGGCTCATGACAATCGAAAAGCTAGTTTAGTTGGAAACCCTAATTTTCAAGGCTTTTCTTTTATGATTCTTGTCTTTAAATGTAATATTCATGATCTTCCTTTTATTATTGGATTTTGTGGGTGCAATCCGCTGAAAACCCTCACGAGACAACACTCCTCCTATTAGGGACACCTAGAGGTTTAAAGGCTTGTTGCACGTGCTCAGTGCAATCGTGTTGCCTACGAAAGTGTGCTAGTTAGTTTTTCTCTTTCTTTATTTTCTCCTTCTATTTTTAATAAAACAGTTCGCTCGAGACGACCGAAAATAAGTTTGGGGGAATTTGATCAGTCGAAAATAATGTATTTTTAACACGTCAATTTCCATACTATTTGTACTCATCTATAGGTGTTCGGTACTAATATAGCACATATTAGCAAAACGGCCGTAAAATACCAAATTACTTGTGTTATATATTAAAACCGACATTTCTGAGGGAAATTGAGTGTTTATCATGGTATCGCATCATCTTTGTATAGCGCAACACTTGTCTCGAGAATCTGTGCAGGAAATTATAGGAGAAAAGCCGAAACTGTCAAAAGTGCTGAGAAAATTACACCAAATCCATGATTTGAGATTTGGCAGTGATATAGAAGGAATTATGAGATTCAATATATTAGAAAATATACCTAAAGCCAGCACCAAGCATCAGAAAAATTTTCATGCACAGAGCTTCCTATTGGGCCGCAGATCCACGGCCAGAAGGGCCTTGGCGCCGCGGATCCGCGGCGCATTGATGAGATCATTGCCTCCAATTTCCTTAGGTGCTCTCCTGTAACGGTCATAGCTTCCAGAACACTCCAGAAACGCCACGTGGCTTCATCCAGAAGGCTCGGCCTAACAACCTTACTCAAGAATATTCCTCATTCTAGAATATTCCCTCCAACAAACTTCTTCTAGAAGCCTCCTTATAACAACCTTCTTCTAGAAGCCTCCTTATAACAACCTCATTCTAGAATATTCCCTCCAACAAACTTCTTCCAGAAAATTCTTTCTAACAACCTCATTTAGGCTTGGCCTTTTTAATAATGCTAAGCATTGGGTTCTAACATCTTTTATCTTGTATTGAATGCATAGCATTCATTAAAACAATATGTGTTCTGACAATGCGCCACGTGGCGCGCCAGACGCTTTGCGCCAATTAGAGAGCGCATTGCGCTTCTGCCAAGTAGCACACACGAAAATGACACGTGTCGCGCTTAGCGCTAAGCGCCAGTTTATTAGCGTATCGCGCTTTCAATTTATGAGCGCTTTGCGCTGGTTTAATGGCGCACCAGTGAGTGACACGTGGCGCGCTTGGCGCTGAGTGCCAGCCCATGAGCGCAGTGCGCTGTTTCAGAAGCGCAAAGCGCAAGCTGTGTCTGTGGTTGACACGTGGCATGTTTTGGCGCTGAGCGCCGGTCCAAGGAGCGCAAAAGCGCAGTTCATGAGTGCAAGGCACTTCCCAATAGCACAAAGCGCATTTGATCAGATTTATGATCAGAGAACAAGTTTATGTTCTTTTTAAAGGAGGATTTGCCTCAAGTTTCAAGAACAAAAGTCCTTATTTATAAAAGGGCTCTGCCTTTGTAGATCAAGGATCTGTTTGAAGAATATGTTCTTCTTTATTATTTGATGAGATCTTTTGATCTCTTTTATGAAAGACCTTGGTCTTTATAGATCTATGATCTTTTTTAGAAGATAGTTCTTCTTTTCAGGAGATGATTTCATCTCTGTGTTCATTGTTCATATGCTTTACCTTGAAGAAATGATCTTCCTGTGCTAAAAGTTTGCTTTTCTTTCTTTGAGTTTTCTCAAAGTTTGTAGGGTGGTTTTTCTATATCAGACTTTAAGTCTTGGGGCCTTTTTATAGGGCAAATTGATTTGTTGAATCAGTTAAAGAGATCTTTCTCTGATTGATTTGGGGATGTTTCCCCACCACTGGATCTTTGATCCTAGGGCTTCTGTTTTACAGAAGGTAATCTTCTTGTTTTTAACAAGATTGAGAAAATATTTCCATAACAGAATTTTAATTCTGATTAATTAATGATTTATCATTATTAGATCTTTTGATCTAACAGTGGGGAATTTTTAATTCCAACGCTAGAGCACCTTGCGCTAGCACACCTACGTTTGACACGTGGCGCGCATCGCAGCCTGTGCTAGCGCATCCGTATCTTACACGTGGCGCGCCTAGCGCTAGCGCACACATGGTGTGCTGCCTAGGGCGCAGCGCACCTGGCGCTAACGCATCCGTGTTTGACACGTGGCGCGCAGTGCGCCTAGCGCTGGATCTGAAGCGTTGCTTCTAAATGTTTTAACTGTTGGTTTTGAGGCATTAGTTACATTCTTTGCATGTGGAGTTTTCCCTTCATTATTTTATTTTATTATTATTTTTTTTATAAGGGAGCAAGTTGTGAGCCAAAATTTTGGCGGGAACAAATGCCTCCCACTACTTTGCCCACATAAGTACGTACGTGGGTGAAGTAGTGCAGAGTTACGCATGGCCACAGAATTGAGGGCTTAGGAGACAAGTCTAGGGTCCTTGTAGCCTAAGACTTTCTTCGTCTTCATGAGTCGTAAGGGTCTCAAGAAGGTTTTTCTCTCTACGAGTCGAGAGGATCTCGTAGGTGCAAATTCTTCCTAGAAATCGTGAGGATTTCTAAGTGTTCATTACTTCCGTGAGTCGTAAGGATCTCACTCGGGTATTTTTTTTCCTTACGAATCGTGAGGACCCGTAAGTAGCTTCTTCACTTCAGCGGCGAATGTGGCTTTGGCAAATGTGGCCCATAGATAATAAAGAACATTTCATCTTGAACTCTCCGAGAGGTGGTGATGGCTTAGGAAGCAGGTTCAGATCTGCTACCTAAGACTTTTCAACTTCATGAGTCGTGAGGGTCTTATGAAGACTTTTCTCCCTACGAGTCGTGAGGATCCCGTAGGTGTATTTTCTCCTTAGGAATCGTGAGGATTCCTAAGCGCGTTTTTTCTTGAGAGTCGTAAGGATCTCACAAGAGAATTTTCCCTCCTACAAGTCGAAAGAACTCGTAAGCGGTTGTTTCCCTCCTTATCGAGATTCGACTTTGGAGAGTGTGGCCCGTGAATAGTATGCAAGAGTCCATTTTAGACTGACCTGCAGGGCCCCAGTGCTTAGGAAACAGGTCCTTATCCCCATTGCCTAAGGCTTTTCCCTACGAGTCGAAACGAATCGAGAAGTTCTCGGAAAGATATCCTAACGTCACAGTTAACCTCTGCTCTTTACGACAAAGGTCCGTTAGGGTCTGTGGTACTAGGGTTTTGTCCGTCGTACCGTCGTATTGGCTGATGTATTCCTCGATAGGCAATCTTGCTGTTCGAGTGGCCTTGCGACTGTCGTGTCTCTAGTCCCTTCGGGAGCTGGACAAGACGTCTTCAAGCAATCCTCCTAGGCAGTTTGACCGTCAGAAGAGCAAGCGTTAGGAAATTTGCCATGCCGCTTTTTACTTGAGGTTAGGCCCATTTTAGAGAGCCCCGATGAGTCATAACCACTCCGCGCTGGTGTGGGATGATCTCCGATAGTCTTTCAGGTTTTATATGAGTTGCCGTCAAGACCCTGAAGCTAGGAATTTGGCCTTCGCTTCATTTGCTGGCATTGTGTCTGCTGTATCGAAACGAATGCCGCGGTTGTCTCTAGGTTGCTGGTGAACCGTCGAGGTTTGGAAGTAGGGATTTTGCCGTGGCTCCGTTGTTTGATTGTCGCGTTTGAATCCTGCTGGAGGAAGAACGCTGTGGTGACATCTCGTCTGCTGTGTCGAGACGAACATCTAGGTGGTGACCACTCCACGCTGGTGTGGGATGATCTCCGACAGTCTTTCCGGTTTTATATGAGTTGCCGTCAAGACTCTGAAGCTAGGAATTTGGCCTTCGCTTCGTTTGCTTTGGCGTGTCCGAATCCTGCTGGAGGAAGGACACTGCAGTGACATCTCGTCTGCTGTATCGAGACGAACGTCGAGGTGGTGACCACCCCGCGCTGGTGTGGGATGATCTCCGATAGTCTTTCAGGTTTTATATGATTTGCCGTCAAGACCTTGAAGCTAGGAATTTGGCCTTTGCTTCATTTTCTTTGGCGTGTCCGAATCCTGTTGGAGGAAGGATGCTGTAATGACGTCTCGTCTGCTGTATCGAGACGAACGTCGAGGTGGAGCTGGGATTTTGCCGTCACTCCGCTTTGTTTTGACCGTGAGGTCTTTCATTGACGTTGCATCTGCATCCTGCTGGATTGCGAAGGAACGCCGTTGTTGACAATGCGTCTGGTATAACGAGACGAATGCTGCGGTTGAGCTGGGATTTTGCCGTCACTCCTGCTTTGTTTCGATCATAAGGTCTTTTGTTGACGTTGCATCTTCCTACAGAGACACTGATTTCTCTGCGGGTTGGCGCGAATCGAGATGCTCTCGTTAAGGACACTGATTTCCCTGAATCGAGGTTTTTGGCCAAGGACACTGATTTCCTCGGAGTTGAGACAAATCGAGGTATTCCCGCAGACACTGATTTCTCTGCGGGTCGACGCGAATCGAGATGCTCTCGTCAAGGACGCTGATTTCCTTGAATCGAGGAGGTTGCCAAGGACACTGATTTCCCTGGGGTTGGTTGACTTGTTTTCGAGACGGAGTCATTGGATAACGTATTTCCGAGACCGGGTCATGTGGACGACGTATTTCCGTGACGGGGTCATGTGGATGACGTATTTCCGAGACGGGGTTATATGGATGACGTATTTCCGAAACGGGGTATTGTGGATGACGTATTTCTGCGACGGGGTCATGGTGGATGACGTATTTCCGAAACGGGGTCATGTTGATGACGTATTTCCGAGACGGGGTCATGTGGATGACGTATTTCTGAGCGGGGTCATGTGGATGACGTTGTGTCTGTTGTAATGAGACAAATATCGAAGTGGTCTTCAGGTTTATCTGTGAACCATCAAGATTTGGAGTAGGGGCTTTGCCGTGGCTCCATGGTTGACTGTAGCGTCTGAATCCTGCTGGAATGAGGAGGAACGCCGTTGATGATCTCTAGGCTATCCCTGAGCCGTCGAGATTTGATTTCGTTTTCTGATGGAGCCTGGGGAGGGAAGGTGTGATTCCTTCTTTGTTTGCGCCCCTGGATTGTATACAGGGTGATTGAATCGATTCTCGGTGTGTATGTAGAAAATGTATAGAAATCACAACCAAAAATATTTTGACCGCAATCAATAACGGTGTCGATTGTAGCGCGTTAGAGAGTGCGGATCGTCCACAGGGAAAGTGAGATCCGTTTGAATTCGAATTAGATGAATTGAAAATTAAAGAAAAGAGAAGAAAAGACAATTCAATTCATGATTTGTAAAATGAAGTTCAAGAATTATCAGATCTAAATCTAAAATCAAGAAAAACATTAAAAATCAAGAATCAAGAAGTGATGATATCCAATCCAATAATCAAGAATCGAAGTGAGGCTCGTAGGAATCGATCGAATCTATAGGCGTGATGAAATCTATTGATTACGTATTCTTATCCATCGATAATTTGATACTAGATCGATGATAATCAACGAGAATTAGGGATTTCTTGCGGAAACTAGGGTTTCATCATCTATCCCTTGTCCTTTCGTTGATTTCATTCACATTCTAGTCTCTAATAAATTCAAGAATCGATCGTGGATCCCTAATTAAGAGCGAACACAATCAAGAAAGTATCGCTCGAAACTAGGTTGTCGATTCTTAAATTTGATGAAGTTTACAAAACTCGTAGGACTTAAGAATCGTTTCAAGATTTGTAACATCATCATCTATTGATTCTCTCGACTCCTTCACGAGCGGAGTTTTACTCAAACATCATAACAAGAAACACAACCAAGAATTGAGATCTATTCATGATGCAAGAATGTAAAGAAAGCAAGATAAAAGAATTTCACCTTTTATTTATCAACAATTTCGTTACAATTCTCTCAAGAACTACAATGAGGAAAGAACTCGATCGTCGATTTGGCTTCGCTCGTCTTCGTGAGTCGCGGATCGTCTTGGATCACTTGCTCGGATGAAGATCGGTTTCGCTCCTAAAAGGTTGAAGGCTTCTTGCTTGAATTGTACTCGGAGATCTTGAATTTGGCTTTGGATTTTGGATTAGGGTTAGGGTTTGAATGCACAAGTTGTGTCACTCAACTTGTGGGGAGAGATGAAGATTGAACAATGAGCAACCCTAGATCTAGGTTTCCTTTTATAGCCATCTTATCCCTAGATCTAGAATTCAAATTTCAAATTTCCCTCCAAAAGTTTGTTAGATCTAGAATTCAAATTTCAAATTTCCCTCCAAAATGAACCACTTTTCCCTCCAAAATGAACTACCTCATTTGAATTTTCCCTCCAAAATGAGGTTGTTAGAAAGAATTTTCTGGAAGAAGTTTGTTGGAGGGAATATTCTAGAATGAGGTTGTTATAAGGAGGCTTCTAGAAGAAGGTTGTTATAAGGAGGCTTCTAGAAGAAGTTTGTTGGAGGGAATATTCTAGAATGAGGAATATTCTTGAGTAAGGTTGTTAGGCCGAGCCTTCTGGATGAAGCCACGTGGCGTTTCTGGAGTGTTCTGGAAGCTATGACCGTTACAGGAGAGCACCTGAGGAAATTGGAGGCAATGATCTCATCAATGCGCCGCGGATCCGCGGCGCCAAGGCCCTTCTGGCCGTGGATCTGCGGCCCAATAGGAAGCTCTGTGCATGAAAATTTTTCTGATGCTTGGTGCTGGCTTTAGGTATATTTTCTAATATATTGAATCTCATAATTCCTTCTATATCACTGCCAAATCTCAAATCATGGATTTGGTGTAATTTTCTCAGCACTTTTGACAGTTTCGGCTTTTCTCCTATAATTTCCTGCACAGATTCTCGAGACAAGTGTTGCGCTATACAAAGATGATGCGATACCATGATAAACACTCAATTTCCCTCAGAAATGTCGGTTTTAATATATAACACAAGTAATTTGGTATTTTACGGCCGTTTTGCTAATATGTGCTATATTAGTACCGAACACCTATAGATGAGTACAAATAGTATGGAAATTGACGTGTTAAAAATACATTATTTTCGACTGATCAAATTCCCCCAAACTTATTTTCGGTCGTCTCGAGCGAACTGTTTTATTAAAAATAGAAGGAGAAAATAAAGAAAGAGAAAAACTAACTAGCACACTTTCGTAGGCAACACGATTGCACTGAGCACGTGCAACAAGCCTTTAAACCTCTAGGTGTCCCTAGTAGGAGGAGTGTTGTCTCCTGAGGGTTTTCAGCGGATTGCACCCACAAAATCCAATAATAAAAGGAAGACCGTGAAAGTTACATATAAAGATAAGAATTGTAAAAGAAAGACTTTGAAAATTAGGGTTTCCAACTATGCTAGCTTTTCGGTTGTCATGAGCCCTATCTTAATAGTCATGAAAAGATGTCAGAAATCACATCATCTCTCAATAAAACATCGTCTTTATTCTTCATTCCTATCTTTCTTCGAAACATCGATCATATAACCCTACGTGTGTGTAATGAATATCCCTACACTCGGAGAATTCAATTCAAGCTTGTTCCCCCAATCAGAGCAAGACTCTGTTTGAATTTCAAAAATTCAAATTTTTGAAGCAACGCTTCAGTTCCCGTGCGCTGCGCGCAACGCGCCACGTGTCAGAAGTTGACACGGCAGCACAACGCCCAAGGCAGTGCGGCCAATCAGAGCAAGGCTCTTTAAAAAACAAAAACAACTCTCAGTTGCGCAAGCGCACCGCAGCGCGCCACGTGTCCGCGCAGTTGCGCAGACACCGTTGCGCAAGAGCACCGCAGCACGCCACGTGTCTGCGCAGTCACGCAAGCACAACTGCGCAAGCGCACCGTTGCGCGACACGTGTCTGCGCAGTTGCGCAAGCGCTGTTGCGCAAGCGCTTCACTGCTCGACACGTGTCTGCGCAGTTGCGCAAGCGCTTCACTGCGCGACACGTGTCACGCGCTGGGGAGTTGCGCAAAAACAGAATGAAGATTTAAGGAATTTTTTTTTTCTGTTCTTGTTAAAACAAGAAGATTTCTTCTGTAAAACAGGGGCCTTTGGATCAAAGATCCAACGGTGGGGAAAATTCCCCAAATCACTCAGAAAAAGATTTTTTTTTAACAAATTTAACTAATTTTTTAGCACTATAAAAAGGACCCCAGACCTCATTTCAAAGAGAGACATCTGGTTTTTTAAAAAAAAAAGAAGAGAGGAGAGAACTCTTGAGAACTCCTTGAGAACACAAAAAAAGAAGGTAAAAACCTTTAAAACAAAAGAAAATTCTCTTAGGAATAGATCATTGATCTAAGAACAGGATCAGTGATCTTCAACAAATAAATAAATAAATAAAAATAATAAAAATAGTGCCTTGCACTTGCTATGAACCTTTGGTTCTCTGAAACAAGGAAAAACTTGTTTTTCTTTGATCAAAGGATAAAAAGTGCTTTGCACTTCTGTTCTTGAATCTAAAAGATTCTTGGTGCTTTGCACAAATGCAATGCATTACTTGAAGGGCCAGGCCCAAATCAAAAAGACCTAGCAGGCCAAAATAAATTGCAAAGCAATAAGAAGGGCAGAGCCCAAATGAAATTGATGCTTTGCATCATTTATAAAGGGCAGAGCCCAAAACAAATTGATGCTCTGCATTTTTTTTTGGGCAAAGCCCAAATAAAAATAAAAAGAAATGCAATGCAAAAGCAAATAAATGTTGGACATTTTCAACTGGACTTAGCCCAGTCATGGCCATAAGTCCTTAAATTAAATTGACTGAGCAAAATGGCTCTCCTAAATCAACCTACATCCGGTTCGAGGGTACATCTCCGAACTCCTTTGACATCCATCGTTGTAATTCCTCAACGACGTCAAAGAGGTGACGGGTCCCAACGACCACACACCCATATGGACTGCGGGGTCCTTAAACTCGTGGACCAAGACGTCCCTAAACTAATATCGGACCGAGACGTCCCTAAACTAATATCGGACCGAAATGTCCCTAAACTAATATCGGACCGAAACGTCCCTAAAACTAAACTGGAAAATGGACCACCACGTCCCTAAACTGGAACGATAGAGCCTCCAAATGCTCTTTTGCCGGATCTAAACGGTCCCTTTTAAGTTGATCTTAGCCCCAAATACGGCTAACGCATCCTTAGACATTTAAATGAATGGTAAAACCCCAAATCAACTTTGGTTCAAGGGTACATCTCTGAATTCCTCTGACACCTGTCGTTGTAATCCTTCAACGACGTTAGAGAGGTGACGAGTCCCGACGGCCAAATATTGAATCGATCATCAAGTCAAGTTGATCTTAGTCCAAAACAGGACTAACGTATCCTTGACGAACGTCTAAGTTGATCTTAGACGCAACGCGACTAATGCATCCTTAAACTAAAAACACCAAACCCAAATCTAAGTAAATACGGATTTGGACTAATCCACGTCCTACGGGTGACGGCATTACTCAGTCTCCGTATACAATCCACGGGCAACCACGAACAAAACAAACACACACGACACGAAGTGAAATTCTGGAGAAGGAGAAAGTTGTTGCCGCGATGCGGCAGCGTAATTAACTGCAGGGGCTTGCGCCTGCAGGGAAGAGCGTCCCCACAATCAAAAAACCCCTCACCCTGAGGGGGAATCTGACGAAGTCTGCTACATCGGCCGCATCCGTCTAAACCTCCGATATACGGCGCCATAAATCAACTTGGCATCTTCGGAGAGGTAGACGGATAAAACCATATAGCATCTGCCCCGAATCTCAGGCGAGACCCAAAGTCTAGGCCGCCGTTCGGAGGGGAACAGATTCTGGCACGCCCGGTGGGACCTTTTCCTCTTTCCACTCCACACTTCGTGTGTCGTCCTCGCGAACCAATCGCGGTTTGTTAAATGGTTGCCTTCGGATTTCAAGTTACTAAGATTTGGTCTTTTTCCTGGCGTAGAACTCAAGATTCAATGGCCTCTAACTGCACCAATTGCTCGAAATGCCACTGCAGTGGACGCTCCACCTCCCCCGGAGGTGTAGCATATGGGCCCCAAGCGGCTTCCTTCCTCACTCTGCCGGTAGACCAGGTGACCCAAGCCACCACTGGTCTGTTCTTCGGGACCATGATCCCACCTACAAGCTTCCCTACGCCAATACCTGCACTGGAAGTGAACAAAAAGTCGGTCTTCGACCGGCTCACTGCTACGACGGCCCCTGTCAACGGGTCGCTCACTACCGAACCGACAGCCTCTGTTTTCACCAGGCTAAATCAAGACTCTAAACTGGCTATCCCAAGGAAGGCAATGACTGCTGCTCCAGAAGTCATCAAGGCGGCTTCCCCTGTCAAAGAGTCAGTCTTTTCAAGACTGACGATTCCCGTTCCTGCCCCTACAAGAAGATCTGTCTTTGACAGATTGGATATTACCCCGCAAGGAACAACCTCAGTTTTTAAAAGGTTAACACCGGCGGTGCCTCATTTAGACAGGGGGCAGAAAGAAGCTATCTCTATCTCTGAGCCAGTCCCAACGGCTCGTCGTGCTCGACGTCGCCATTGGCAACGAGTGAGGAAGGCAGGGGGCAACTCTCCCTCAGGGCTAACTCCACCGGCTCCAGTGGTGGAAGTCAACGCTGCTGTTCCAACTGGGAATAGCTTTGAGCTGCTGAGAAGGGTACGGAAGAACTCTCCAACCGCTACATTGAAGAGATCTCCTCCACCTGCAGAGAGAGCTCCAGAAACGAAGCAAGAACATCCCCCTCAACGGCTGTCCTAAAAAATATACAAGGTTTGGCGTAGAGTTCAAGACTCCGTGATTGACCCGGACCACTTTCATCGCCAGAAAAAGGCAAAGGTGGAAAAAGACAAAAACCGCCCCATTAAACAACAGGGGGCAACAATTGCTAGGATGCCCACCTCAACGGCCCACAAAAGAAGGAGGCCAGAGAAAGCTCCCGTGACAATGGCAAAGTCTAAAAGCGGTGAACCTAAACGCCCTAAGTCAGGGGGCATAACAGTTCATACGGTTTATATGGCTTCTGGAAAGGAGGAAAGCCGCACTTCTACGGGTCACCGACCGCTCACCCGATCAGTGACCAAGGCTCAGGAGCAGCAACAAAAGCTTCAGGAGATGATGAATGCTATGGCCGTGCTTACAGAGCCAAAAGAAAACCCTGAAGCGTCCTTAGATGAGCGCCGAGACGAAAAGACCGACGCCGAGTTCCTTCGCCGAATATTGGAAAAGAAGGACAAAGAGGCTGCTGAACAAGCGGCCAACATACAGCGTATGGGCCTCCTCTTCCAGGACATGATAGGGATGATGATACAACAAGATCCCCCGAATGAAGAACCTCCGATCGTCCTTGGAGACGATAGGGAAGAGACATCGAATCCTCAGCCCATTCTATCAACGGCTAAAGAGGATACAATCTCTAAAACTGATCTGGACGAATACATAGCCCAGCAAATAAGGGTTCATCATGCGGCCGAAGCAGCCGGCCACATCGTAAAAACGGGGCGGCTATATCCAGGCTGGTATGACCAAATCAAGTACCCACCGGGTTACACAATTCCCAAGTTCCATGTCTACAAGGGGACCGGCAATCCCCATCAGCATGTTGCCCAGTTCAGGGCGCTTTGCGGTAACACCGGCGGCGATGACAAGCTTTTGCTCCGCCAGTTCGTTGGAAGTCTATCAGATACGGCGTTCGAGTGGTACTCTGAACTCCCTAATGATTCTATTAAAACCTTCGCGGAAATGGAGCTGCTGTTTACCCAACGCTTTGCAAGTGCCAGTGAACGTACCCCGATGACGGCACTGATTAACGCTAGGGTAAAACCCGGCAAGACATGGGTTCAGTACGCTATACGGTGGCGTAATCTATGGTCGAAGTGTGAGCAGCGCATAGAAGAAGCCCCTGCGGTGGGAATGTTTGTTGGAACCCTTGATCCACAAGCAACCATCTCACAGTTTATGATGTTCTTCAAGCCGACTACCTTCCAGGCTTTGATTGACAAACTAGCGCAGATGGACCAGATGGGCCATAAACCCCCTCTCCCAAAGCCGGATTCCCGAAATGACAAAGGAAAGGGAAAAGCGATCGTTGTCGCTAATGCTCAACAACAACCGAACGACTCGAAGCCGTTGCTCGTCCAAACAATACGCGCCCGTACGTACCCCTTGAGGATGGGATGGGACGTCCTTATTCCTTCCCCCGCGATAAAACGAGGAGGTTATTCGAGCTAGCGTTGCGCAACAGACTCATAAATCTGCCGGATCCAAAACGTCCGTTGCAACCAAGTGACGTCAACGAGCCCAACTACTGTCCTTATCATCGAGTACTAGGCCACCTGATCGAAGATTGCTACGTTTTCAAGAATTGGCTTGAAAACCAATACCGACAGGGCAAGTTCGCGTTATCTGACAAATGGAAGGTGAATCCTCCGCAGCCCCACACCTCTAAGGGGATGAATACGTCAGGGGCAATATGCTCCGTCATCGAAGAAGCTCCTTGGGAGGTCGTATTATCAGCCAAGACAAAGAGGATGCTAAACGATCTTCAAACATGTCCAGCGGTCAAATGGAAGAACCCATTGGAGCCACAAATTATGGAGGGAATGCTAAAACCTCGTCCGATTCAAAAGATTGGTGGAAGTGGCCCAAACACTCATAACCAGCCGTCAAAATCTTCGAAAAAGAAGAAGAAGAAATCTAAGAAGCCCGTGAAGCCTGGCGACAAGCGCACGGACTTACAGAAGCAAATTGACACGCTGGAGGAATACAATCAGAGAGCACGAACCCCCATTGCATTCCAAGAGTTCCTCAGCCATGTCTTTCAAGAAGAGGATGAGGGAGAAAGATCATCAGATGAATCCGAGGAATATGTGGCGAACTGTCATATGATTTCCCATTCGATCACGAATAATGAGGAGATTCCTTGCACCGAAAAGCTGGGGGCAGATCCTGAACCAAAGGTTCTGGGGCCATCGGATGAAGTAATTGACGCACTCCTTAATGAAGCTCGGTTAAAAAGTAAAGCTGATCGGGAGCACGAGGCGGCTATATTTGAAAGGGCCAAGCGCCAGCGACTTGATGAAGGAGCTGAGACAATCCCGCTGGAGCAAAACGCCTCCGCTACCGACACAAGCCAACTCAGGATGAGGAAAAAGTTCGCTAAAGCCATATCAATGGGCATGAAGCTACCATCCCCTGAAGGAAACATCGCCGGTGAAGTGGAAACGCACCCCTCGTATTGCTTATATCATCAGAGGATTTCGCACCCCACTCAAGAGTGCAAAGCTTTCGATAAATGGTGGCAAGGATACGTTGCTCATCGACAACGCTTTAAGCGGGAAAAACGTAAAACTCGTCAGGAGCAGAGAAATACGACCGAAGGGCTTAAAAGAACTGCTGGCGATTGTCGCATGGTTAACACCGGTGGATCACAAGTGCCTACATTCGGGAGTGATTCTGATGAAGAGCTAGAACTTGTCCCTCTCTTTAAAGAGTCCGCTTCAGGAAAAGAAGAAGAACCGAAGGTCTGCGAAAATATCCGGCTGCGGAATCGGACGCTGCCTGAAAAGAACCTCAGACCCTTGAACAGAAAAGATAAAGGGAAAGAAAAGGTCTCTGAAGATATCATCTTAGATGACCAAGCGGCGGAAGAGTTAAACGCCAAGAACCCGCCGAAGAGAAATAAGGTAGACTACAACGTTTTGGCGCATCTGAGGAAGCTGCCCTCACAACTCAGCATTCTTGACGCCCTTTTGCTATCAAAAGAGGCGAGAGATTCGTTGATTAAGGCGCTCCAAGACCCGGAACAATTCCAAGCATGCCTGGCCGAGGAAAAGATGAAGGATGAATTAGAGGAAGTACACACGGCTGATGTTACTTTTGGTGATGAAGACCTTCTACTTGGGACGTGCGAACACAATCGCCCTCTCTATGTCTCGGGATACTGCCATGATATAAGGATAGGCAAAATCCTGATCGATAACGGGTCTTCTGTTAACTTACTCAACGTGCGGGTGTTGAAGGAAATCTGCATGAGCGTTCAGCACCTTGCTCGGGAAAAGATCACCATCTCCGGGTTCGACTCCCAATCGTCAAAGACTCTTGGATCTGTGATACTGACGCTACGCTTCGGGCTACTCGTCACGGACATTAAGTTCCACGTCATAGACGCCAAGACATGCTACAACGCTTTGCTCGGCCGACCATGGTTACACGAGTACAACATCATCCCTTCTACACAACATCAGTGTATGAAGTATTTTAAGGATGGTTTCGAGTATACCGTGACGGGAGAACTGAACCCGTTCTCTGTGAACGAGGTTCGCAAATACGAAGATGCCAAATACTTCTTTCCGGATTTCGAAGATACGGAGAAGTGTCACAAGCCGGAAAATAAAACTAACGCCACCATCCCTGTCTTCGGCAGTGATACCGAGGAGGAAGAGGAGATCGTTTATTCGGGTCCGCCCCAACATAACAAGCCAGGACCGTCCACTCCTACATTGGTCTTTGGTAGTGACTCGGAGGATAAGGTCCATGTCGTATTCTCTACTCGACCTTCAATACAAGCTTCCGCTGACGAAGAGCAAAGTCTGCAAGTCGCCATGGTGCCACCTAAACATCATAAAGAACTGGACGCACTTAATGTCTACAGTGTAGAAGAGCTGCGGACATTCTATATCCCTCCCAGGCGAGAAAACGAGAAGGCAATCATATTCTACCGTTCTGAAGGAAACAAGGTGGAAAAAGAAGTCTGGCATGGCGCGGATCTCACGCTCGACAGGCTTCAGCCTATCCGTCTTCCCAGATATTATACAGAAGGTTTGAAGAAGCTGCTGAAACGCCAGGGGATATCCTTCAAACAGACCGTTAGAGAGGCCAAATTCTATGACAGGGTCTGGAACATTCCCTGGATCCAACGCAAACTGCCTAACGGGAGAATGGAAACAAGAGGGCTTGGATACATCCGTTCAAAGAAACGAGAGTTACTACCCGGCTGCTACGTCGTATATGACCTTGATGAAGAAGCGGATGCTCAATGGGAGGACGCTAATCCTAAGCCAGTAAAAGTTCCAGATGCAAAAGAACCCGGTCCGTCGTTCGAGGAACAAATGGACAGACTTATAAAGAAAGCTGGTCAAAAGGTCCGAGATGATCACAACCGTGAGACGGCCATCTATGAGAAAGCCAAGACGCGACGCCTTCTCCGACAGGCTGTAAAGGATGAAAATGCCGCTCCTTGTCAACCTATTATAAAGAAGGCTCCGCTCAAAAGCAGAAAAAAGTCGGAAGGCCAAAAAGGCACTCAACAACAACAAAGCAGGGTTAAGAAGCCACGCAAACGGGAGTCGAGCGTTATTGATCTATCCCTTATGAAGAAAATGGGGCGAGCATACTCGTTTCCTCGGGACAAGACGAAGAAAATACTTGATCTCGCCCTGAAACATCAAATGCTTACATTGCCGGAGTCTAAACACCCTGAACAAGCAGGCGAAGCCTCACACCCGGACTATTGCTCTTACCATCGAGTAGTAGGTCATCCTCTTGAAGATTGCTTCACCTTCAAGAATTGGGTCGAAAATCAATATCAGCTTGGTAAATTCGCTCTGTCCAACAACTGGAGGGTAGCACCACCACAAAAGTACAAGCCTAAGGCCACGAAAGAAAAACCAGTTCCACATTGGGATTGGAAGCGAATTCGTACCTGTCACATGATAACAATACTGCAAGAAGAA
This sequence comes from Agapanthus africanus, assembly GCA_030015575.1. Classification (NCBI taxonomy): domain Eukaryota; kingdom Viridiplantae; phylum Streptophyta; class Magnoliopsida; order Asparagales; family Amaryllidaceae; genus Agapanthus; species Agapanthus africanus. Next base: position 157,123,252 of record JASDDO010000014.1, on the reverse strand, counting down.
TCCGAGAACATGGACAGCCTTCCCTGGTGCCTCGAAAACAGTAATGATGAGGTGATCTCAGAATTTCCCCCAGCTCCGAAAGAACTGGAGGATGGAATACATACCACTGCAGATAACCTCAAGAAAATTGAGTTGGGGACGATAAACAATCCGCGACCGACATTCGTCAGCGAGCTGCTGTCTGAAGAGAGGGTGGCTGCGTTAAAAGACGTCCTTGTACAGCATAAAGATTGCTTCGCATGGAACTATTCCGAGATGCCGGGACTAGATCCAGAAGTTGCTGTACATAGGCTGGCGATATCCTCGGGTGTCAAGCCAGTCAAACAAGCGCCGAGAAGAATGCGGCTCGAGCTCGAGATGAGCATCAACGCTGAAGTCAAAAAGCTGATAGACTCCGGCTTCATCCAGGAGGTTCAATACCCTGAATGGATTGCTAATATCGTCCCAGTGATGAAGAAAAATGGGACGGTGCGCATATGCGTGGACTTTCGGGATCTCAACAAAGCCTGCCCGAAGGATGATTTCCCAGTACCAGTCACCGAACTGATGATAGACAATACGTCAACGCATGAGATTTTCTCATTCATGGACGGCTCATCAGGATATAATCAAATAAAAATGCATCCTGAAGACCAGAAACATACGGCTTTCCGGACTCCTTTGGGAATATTCTGTTACAAGGTGATGCCCTTCGGTTTAAAGAACGCCGGTGCCACCCACCAAAGGGCCATGACGAAGATCTTCGATGACCTTATACACGAAATCGTCCAATGCTATATCGACGACCTCGTTGTTAAAAGCAAATCATACGAGGAACATCTCGAGCATCTGAAGACCGTATTTCAACGTCTTCGGCAATACAACTTGAAGATGAATCCGCTCAAGTGTGCATTTGGAGTTTCCTCAGGAAAATTCCTGGGATTCATTGTTCGACACCGGGGTATCGAAATAGATCCGTCCAAGATCAAGGCAATCATGGAAATGCCTCCGCCGAGAACTCTCAAACAGCTGCGGTCTCTCTAAGGGAAACTCGCGTACATACGGCGATTTATAGCCAACCTCTCAGGAAAGTGTCGTCCTTACAGCCACCTGATGAAGAAGGGAACCCCGTTCATCTGGGATCAAAAGTGCCAAAGCGCACTAGACGAGATCAAACAGTACCTGCAAAACCCTCCAGTGTTGGCCGCTCCGGTTAAGGGAAAGCCTCTCATTCTTTATACAGCCACCCTCGAAGGTTCTTTAGGCGCATTATGGGCACAAGAGAACGATCAAGGGAAAGAAAGAGCACTCTACTACTTAAGTCGAGTTCTACTGGGGGCAGAAAGCAACTACTTCCCCATTGAAAAACATTGCTTAGCGTTGATCTTCGCGATAACGAAGCTCAGGCATTATGCGTTGGCGCATGAAGTCCGCCTCATTTCGAAGGTGGACCCTCTTAAATACCTAATGTCAAAGGCCATATTGACGGGACGACTCGCTAAATGGGCCCTGCTCTTAATGGAGTTCTCGATAACGTACCGACTTCTCAAGGCAGTGAAAGGCCAGGCCATCGCCGACTTCCTTGCTGAGCACCCGAACCTGCCGATTCTCCCCTAAAGTGCGATTTGCCAGACAAACATGCGTTTGACGCCGTCGACAGTAGTGATACCCGTTGGGAGCTTTATTTCGATGGAGCATCTTCCATGAAAAAGCACAAACAAAGTACGCCAATGATCAAATCGGGAGTAGGCCTTATCTTCGTGACCCCACAAGGAGGAATAATGCGCTACGCGTTCTCCCTGACGGAACCGAGGACAAACAACGAAGCCGAATACGAAGCTCTGATAGCAGGCCTCGAGATCGCCATTGACATGGGAATTGAAAACCTCCTCATATACGGAGATTCTCAACTGGTCGTTAGTCAAGTAAACGGCGATTACCAGACATGCAAACCGGAATTGGTAAAATACGGGGAAAAGGTGCAACAACTGCTGACCCAAATTCCCTCCTATACTTTGGAAAGTATACCACGCGCGGAAAACAGCAAAGCGGACGCACTAGCCAAACTTGCTAAAGAATTGGCTGACGAGAACATCGATAACGTTAGAATCGTAGTACAAAGCCGTCGAGTGCTTGCCCCAGCAGAAATATCTCCGGAATCACCCGAAGAGAAGGGAGTGGCTGAACAAGCGACCTTGCAAATAAAAGATCATGAGAAGGTTGAGGATTGGAGGGAAGTCTTTATAGACTACTTCAAATCCCACCAAATGCCCGAAGATGCGTTCGCAAGACATCAACTCATAAAACGAGCTCTGTCTTTCGCCTTCGTCAATGATACTCTATACAAGAGGTCATTCGATTCTCTGTGGCTGAGATGCTTAGGACCGGACGAATCGGAAAGAGTCGTTCAGGAGGTTCATGACGGAATCTGCGGTTCTCACCAAGCAGGTCCAAAGATGAAGTTGAAGATCAAACGGATGGGCTATTACTGGCCCACGATGATTCAAGACTGCATCGAATATGCGAAGCAATGTCACTCATGCCAGATTCATGGGGACTTCATCCACCAGCACCCAAATCCGTTGCATCCAACGGTAGCTAGCTGGCCATTCGAAATGTGGGGGACTGATATAATCGGCCCCATCGAACCAGCATCGTCTAAAGGACATCGTTTCATCCTAGCGACGACTGACTACTTCTCTAAGTGGACAGAAGCAGTACCATTGAGAGAAGTGAAGACGGAGAATATCCTCCATTTCTTCAAAACGCACGTCATATATCGGTTGGGAACTCCGAGGCGGATCATCTCCGATAACGGGCCAGCCTACCGAAGTCATAAAATCAGCCGCTTCGCACAGCAGCATAACATAGACTATTCCTCAGTCTATAATCCACGAGCTAACGGTCTCGCCGAGGCCTTCAACAAGACCTTGACGAAAATTATAAAGAAAAAGTGTCCCGAAATAAGAAAGACTGGCATGAGAGACTGCAAGAAGCTCTTTGGGCGTATCGAACCACGTTCAAGACAGCCACAAACACAACGCCATACACGTTGGTGTTCGGTACGGAAGCAGTACTCCCTCTCGAGATAGAGTTACCCTCTCTACGAGTGGCAGTTCACCACGAGCTAACGGACGAAGAAAATGCTCACCTTCGGCTTGAGGAGCTTGACGCCCTTAATGAAACTAGGCTCATAGCGCAACAAAATCTGGAAGCTTATAAAGCAAAGATGACGCGTTCATACGAAAGATTGACCCGACCGAGGACATTCCACCAAGGCGAACTCGTGCTAGTGGTCAAAAGGCCTATGATCCCCAATCGCGCCAAGCGGGAAAAATTCGAGCCAAACTATGAAGGCCCGTACATCATAGACAAAGTTTACCAGGGTAGGGCCTATCTACTCATGGACATGCACGGTGAAAGGCCTTTCAGGCCGATAAACGGTCGCTTCCTGAAGAAATACTACGCTTAATGAGCCACAGCCTGGGTCAATGATAGATGACGACGACCATGTCCGCTCGCTATCTTCCTAAGCTCAAGTTTGATAAGCAGTAGCCAACCTCTCAATGTCGGACCGAAATGTCCTTAAACTAATAGCGGACCGAAATGTCCTTAAACTAATAGCAGACCGAAACGTCTTTAAACTACTACCGCAACATCTTTTAGGCTGACGAGATATAAAAAAAACATATAAAAATAAAATTAAAAAAAACGGTATGTCCATAAGCAAAAGGGCACGGATGAAAACCCGAAAGGGCTCCGTGAATAAAAAACAGCAGGGCTACCGGCGAGTGCTCGTGAAAACCCGAAAGGGCGCGACCTCGTAAAAAAAAAATAATAATAATAAAAAAGAATATAAAAAAAACGGTATGTCCATAAGTAAAACGGGCACGGATGAAAACCCGAGAGGGCTCCGTGAGTAAAAACAGCAGGACTACCGGCGAGTGTTTGTGAAAACCCGAAAGGGCGCAACCTCGTTAAGAAACACTTATAGGGTCCTCTCGACCTTGTAAGGAGAAACCACCCGCGTGAGATCCTTACGACTCACAAGGGAGCAACACACTTAGGGATCCTCACGATCCCTAAGAAGAAAATACACTTGCGAGATCCTCACGACTCGTAAGGAGAACTCTCTTATGGGACCCTCACGGCTCATAAGAGTTGAAAGTCTTAAGTTATAGAAACCTAAACCTGTGCTTAAGCGACCCCCACAACTTCCGATATTGCTCTACAAGTGGCTCAATACTGACCCTTGTATACAATCCACGGGCGCGAATAAACATTTCCCTAACCAAGGTCCATCCGTGACTGGGGATATGTTCGCATAACCCTTGTAAATCCTCTCGACTTATAAGGAGAAAACCCTCCTGTAGGATCCTTACGACATACAGAGGAACAAAACACTTAGGAACCCTCACGATTCCTAAAGAGAAAATACGCCTACAAGATCCTCACGACTTGTACGGAGAAATACCTTTGTGAGACCCTTACGGCTCATGAAGTCAAAAGCCTTAGTCGACAGGACCTTAACCCTGGTCGCTAAGCCTCCTTTGTTCGACAACAACAGAAGCAAATGATGATTCGCTCCTGGCAATATCCCAGTTGTAGCGGTGCTGATGCCAAAATCGGTGTCCAAGTTCAGGTTTACGGCGAAAAGCCAGTAGGCCGCACGTGCATACGAAATAGCCGAAATGATAGGGCAACTTGCAATAAAAAGCAGCAAGTAAAATGTATGCATGCGAAATAGCCGAAATGATTAGGCAACTCGCAATAAAAAGCAGCGAGTAAAAATAAAATAAACAGCCGAAATGATTGGGCACCGCGAAAAATAGCCGAAATGATTGGGCAATCGCGACCTTCGCGATATAAAAGCTGAAATGATAGAGCATCGCGGAAAGGAAAAAAATGAAAGAATGAAACTTTTTGCCCTACAGTTAAGATCACATCGATCCCTGTATACAATCCAAGGGCATAAACAAAGAGGGAACCATACCCTCCCAACAAATTCCTCGACTCAAGGATACAAACACTCCTTGACGAGAGCCTCCTGATCCGCGTCGACTCGCAGAGCCACCAGAGCCTCTATGGAAATCCTCGACTCGTTTCAAACCCCAAGGAAACAAATAATCCTTGGCGCTTGGGAAACAAATAATCCCTAGCAAACTCCTCGACTCATGGATACAAACACTCCTTGACGAGAGCCTCCTGATCCGCGTCGATCCGCAGAGCCACCAGCGCCTCCGTGGGAAATCCTCGACTCGTTTCAAACCCCAAGGAAACAAATAATCCTTGGCGCTTGGGAAACAAATAATCCCTAGCAAACTCCTCGACTCACGGATACAAACACTCCTTGACGAGAGCCTCCTGATCCGCGTCGACTCGCAGAGCCACCAGTGCCTCCGTGGGAAATTCTCGACTCGTTTCAAACCCCAAGGAAACAAATAATCCTTGGCACTTGGGAAACAAATAATCCCTAGCAAACTCCTCGACTCACGGATACAAACACTCCTTGACGAGAGCCTCCTGATCCGTGTCGATCCGCAGAGCCACCAGCGCCTCTGTGGAAATCCTCGACTCGTTTCAAACCCCAAGGAAACAAATAATCCTTGGCTCTTGGGAAACAAATAATCCCTAGCAAACTCCTCGACTCACGGATACAAACACTCCTTGACGAGAGCCTTCTGATTCGCGTCGACTCACAGAGCCACCAGAGCCTCTATGGGAACCCTCGACTCGTTTCAAACCCCAAGGAAACAAATAATCCTTGGCGCTTGGGAAACAAATAATCCCTAGCAAACTCCTCGACTCACGGATACAAACACTCCTTGGCGAGAGCCTCCTGATCCGCGTCGATCCGTAGAGCCACCAGCGCCTCCGTGGGAAATCCTCGACTCGTTTCAAACCCCAAGGAAACAAATAATCCTTGGCGCTTGGGAAACAAATAATCCCTAGCAAACTCCTCGACTCACGGATACAAACACTCCTTGACGAGAGCCTCCTGATCCGCGTCGACTCGCAGAGCCACCAGTGCCTCCGTAGGAAATTCTCGACTCGTTTCAAACCCCAAGGAAACAAATAATCCTTGGCACTTGGGAAACAAATAATCCCTAGCAAACTCCTCGACTCACGGATACAAACACTCCTTGACGAGAGCCTCCTGATCCGTGTCGATCCGCAGAGCCACCAGCGCCTCTGTGGAAATCCTCGACTCGTTTCAAACCCCAAGGAAACAAATAATCCTTGGCGCTTGGGAAAAAAATAATCCCTAGCAAACTCCTCGACTCACGGATACAAACACTCCTTGACGAGAGCCTTCTGATTCGCGTCGACTCACAGAGCCACCAGAGCCTCTATGGGAACCCTCGACTCGTTTCAAACCCCAAGGAAACAAATAATCCTTGGCGCTTGGGAAACAAATAATCCCTAGCAAACTCCTCGACTCACGGATACAAACACTCCTTGGCGAGAGCCTCCTGATCCGCGTCGACCCGCAGAGCCACCAGTGCCCCCGTGGGAACTCTCGACTCGTTTCAAACCCCAAGGAAACAAATAATCCTTGGCGCTTGGGAAACAAATAATCCCTAGCAAACTCCTCGACTCACGGATACAAACACTCCGTGACGAGAGCTTCTTAACTCATGTCAACTCGTAGAGCCACCACCCTCTCCGCAAGCAAATCCCCGATTCGTCTCAATTTGTAAGAAGAGGTCTCAGGCAGTAAGGATTGAAAAGCTTGCTTCTTGAGCAATGGGGCCCTGCAAGTCAATCCAAAATGGTCTCTTGCATACTATTCATGGGTCTCACTCTCCGAAGTCGAATTTCGACGAAGAGGGAAACAACCGCTTACGAATCCTCTCGACTCGTGAGAGGGAAAAATTCTCTTGCAGGATCCTTACGACTTGTAAGAGAAAACCACACTTAGGAATCCTCACGATTCCTAAGGAGAAAATCCGCCTACGAGATCCTCTCGATCCGCAGGGAGAAAAGTCTCTATGAGACCCTCACGGCTCATAGAGTTGAAAAGTCTTAGGCAGCGGATCTAAAACCGCAGTCTAAGCCATCGTTATCTCTGGGAAAAATAAAGTTGTCTGCCAATAAGGTGCATTAAAGATATCATACTGAAAAGAATGAAAAAGGCGAAGAAATGACACAGGACATTACAAAATGTGTATCTTTTATTCATAAGTATTGATCGGGTACAGGATACATTGTACTAAAGAATAAAAAATATACATATATTTTACAAGTACAAATGATACAAGGAGAATTACTGGGAAGGAAGTGTCTTGTATAGATTTAGCAATTGCTCGAATACTTCCTTCCACGCCTTCTCTTGATCGGCTACCACCGCCAGCTCTGCCTCCACTTGGGCTCGTTGCTGCAAGACAGACGCAAGCTGCTCCCTGACGATCTGATAAGATGCTTCCCGACCTGGGGTATTGCGCTCAGCTACGTCGAGCTTCTGCTTCAAGTTTAGCCCATGGGAGATGCGCTCCAAGAGACCCTCAAAGATAGTCTTCACTTGGGCAGCATTTGCTTCAACCTCAGCGCGCAGTTGGGCCGTTTCGTTCGAGGTCTTTTGGCATTCCCTTAGCTTTAAAGCTGCTTCTTGCTCCAAATGGCGGAAGTGAGAAGTGCTTTGCTCGAGCCAAGTTGTTCGTTGGGTGCTCAGGGCTAAAACTTCGGGAGAAGGGCGCGTCGACTCCAGCCGATATAGACATGCCTCAATCCCCCTGCAGTGACTAACCCAAGATTCGACGATACCTTCGTTATGAAAATTTACGAGCGCCGCCAACATCGGGTTAACCTCCACAGCGAAATCTACGGCAGAAGGGAGAGCGTCCATGTTGAGCTCTTCGATGTACCCGCTCAGCATGCCCAAACTCATCACAGCACCCTTTGAAGATGGACGTTTCAAGAAAGGGCCTGCCGGTGAAAGGACACGAGACTCAAAAGGGACCGGAGCCGGAACAATAGCTGTAAAACAAAACATGGTCAAACGATGGTTCAAGAGATGTTGAAGGGTTACCAAAAAGGAAATTTACTATACCAGCTGCAACGGACGGCAAAGCCGGAAGGGCCGGTAGCGCGGCAGGTCTTGCATCCCCTCCTTCGATGTGTGGCACTGCAATAAAGAAAAGGAAAAGTCAGAAATTATCCCATTGCTAGAAAATGGGGGCAAATAAAGACATTATAGTGAAAGTATACTCACCGGCGCCACTAGAGGGAGAAGCGAGTTCGGATGGGAAAGAGAAGTGTGGGAGCAACACTTGATATAAATGATCAAAGAGCACTCCTGCAAGGGCACAATGGTATAACGTTAGTACAAAAGCTACATTTTTGAAAGATTAATGCATGAGTCGTAAATCCATACCTTCAAACATCCGCGATGGTACAAGGGAAGGCGGGGAGGTGACCACCGCCAAAGCAGTAGTCGACGGTACTCCCTCGAGCAATGGAGCGTCGGCACTGGCCGCACCTGCAAAGACAAGCTTGTTAGAAGAGATCGCAAGATATATAAAAAAGAGGGGAACGCTGGTGACTCAAAATTTACCCGACGAGCTGCCAGCCGAAACTGAAGCAATCCCCTCCTCCATTGACATGAGACCACCGCCCGTAGCCTCATCACCCGACTCGATGGGAACCGTTGTTGTGCTGGCGAGCCCTGGGGACGGCAAGGAACCATACGCGGGGAGGGCTATGATTGGAGTATTACCAGATTCCTGGGAAAGAGCGGTTGGCTCCTCCTCAGGAATCGTGGCCGCCTCACCCGATACTCCCTCGGGTCCTGCGGTCGCGGTTGTCTCATCCATCGGCACCGTGACGTCTCCAGCCTCAAGCGCCTCGCCCTCTACTGCCTTCGGCTCGGTTAAGACAATCATCTCATCTGCCGCCACTTCAGGTGCGGCATCAATGACCCTCTCGGCGGCGGACCCCTCAACCTCTGTTTCAGGCCCTGTGGCCCCGATGACGTTGCTCACTGTCGGCTCGGGCTCGGCAAGTACCGCTTCCTCCGCTCCCCGGGGTTCGACGGTCTCCGCCTCCCCCTCAGTCGGACTTGGCCCTGCAAGATGGAATGCATATGAGCCAATGGCTTTATAATTCTTACAACGAGGTTCGGAAAGAAATGTTACCTGAAGAGGATTTATCGTTTGCACTCCGGGCTGCGCGCGCCACTCGCCTATGAGCAGTAGACAGGGCGGCAGGGGCCTCTTCAAAAGGAGTGTCAGCACGATGAATAGTGCTAGGGCCCGCTCCCGTGGCCAAAGCAGCTCTGCGGGCCTCCGCTTCGCGTCTTAACCGCTTTCGCTCCTCCCGGGCCGTTGAGGCGGATGCTACTAGGGCTTCTTTGAGCGAGGCTTCTTCGTCCGTGAATAGGGATGCCTCCAGATCTTTCAGGGCATCCCTCGTCGTTTTGTCAAGCCGAGGCTCTTGCAGCAATTTCGACGAAGCCGGGACTTCAGCAACGGGCTCGGGAAGGATCCCCGCATCAATTGATACAACCCCTGCAAAGAAACAAAAGAGGGTTAGGTTAACCATCAGAAAAAAGACGACAAACTTTCCTTATAAAAGAGAAAGGGGTGAAACATACCAACGCCTGCTAGGGCACGCTTCTCCTCCTCCTCCTGGAAGGTTTTCAGGGAGGCAGCAATAGCCTCTTCAGTCGAGACACCTGTTGAAAATGGAGCAAATATTAGTTAAACATAATAATAAAAAGTGCAATAAAATAACAAATAGAGCGTCTAATGATTACCGGACTCAGCAAGTTTGCTTAACATCGCTTCGAGCCTAGCCGATCGCTCTGAAGCTGCAATGGCGGCAGCCAAATTGGTGTCCGCAGGGTCTACCAAGAAACCCTCATTGCTGCCATATTCACATATGGCTTCGGTGGGAGGAGCCGCAGGCTTTAAGCTGAGGATCGCATCGAGGGAAAGGGTGGACTTCTTCTTCTTCTGCCCACCAGCTTTAGATCCACCCGGAGCAGATTTGCGCTTGGCAGTTACTTTAGGGCGGCGGGTCCCGACATCTACTCCTACGCCGGACCCTGGCGATACCACATTAACCGTCTTTATGGGAGCACGGGGCGCCGGTGGTGCATCCACCATGGTAGGCAGCGGCAATCCACGCGGGGGGCTCAACACGCGTGGTCGGTCAACTCCGGCACCTTTTATCGGGAGGGTGACCTGGAGCCTTGGCTGCAAGGGAGCCTTGCGATCACCGCCAGGAGGCGCACCCCTACGGTCAACCAGCATGCGCTTCTCTGTTAAGATGATTGGGCCCATAGCATGCGCGTACCAGGCTACATATGGATGGAGTATTTTAGGGGCACAGCTAGGTTTACTGATAAAAAATAGGAACCTGTATTAAGCCGGATGAAATGATGCATCGCATTCCTTATCCCCTCTTGGTTGGCCACGGGCGTTTCCAGAAAAGCTTCCATCGGGATCCCTTGGTTATAACTCGATTGCCGGGCAAATCGATGCGGGTTATACCTCATAAAGAGAGCTGTCTTATTCTGCCTAAACACTAGGTAGCCCGGCCGAATGGAGTAGAGGTGGAGGATTTCCCGAGCCTTCAGTACAGAAGCCCCGCCCTTAAATTCATCACGTAGTGGCACCACTGACTTAGTGGTCTCTGAGCCTATAGTGATGACCTTATCCACAAAAGAAATCTTCGCTCCGACCAGATGTGGACGTAGGAGCAGTCCCCTAGAATCCCGCGAGGATGCAACCACAATTGAAGCCCCGATCAATCGCATGACTCTCGGAAGTCTGCATCTCTCAAAGAATGGAGGAGTCTTATGGGCACCAAACACCCTTTGCACGTGCATCTCCATCCAAGAAGTGAAATAATGCATCGGGAAGTTGGCAGGCTGTACCCCAGGCTCACTAGCGTCCGCCGCTACACTAAGTCCATTGTAAAGGTAAGCCAGCCCGGCGATCCCTACCGATAACTGCAAACCAGCCGCCATTCGATGCGCCGGGTAAAAGACAGAGGGCCGCATGAGGCGTGGATGCATGGGGAGCGTGAAGCTGCATAGCCATAAACCCAAGAACCCAATGAAAAAAGTCTCCTCGTCCATGCCAGGAACGGCGATCTCTGAGAAAGGGACGCTGGCAGTACCGGGGAGATAAAAATCCCGCTGGTCATTTTCCGATGTAGGTCGGCGGTCCAAGCCGAAACCAAAGGGGTCAACAAGCTGAGCGAACTTCTCGCTCTGCTCTGATAGGAACTCCGGGCGAATAAAGCGAGCAATAAAATCCGCGAAACTGACGCCCCGGTCGCCCGATTCCAAATGGAGTTCCTCATAAATCTCCAACACCTTCACCAAGCCCGGATGCTGATGCTGGATGCCATTCTCCGGAGTTAAGTCAAATACCAGCTGCTTGGTGGCAAAGACATACGCGTCAGGAGGAAGCAGCTCCTCATAGTGCTCCCCCCTTATTGGTAGACCTGAAATCTCAGCAAATTCTTCCAAAGATATGGAGACTTCCCTATCCTCTATCAAGAAGGTGTGGGTGGGGATATTCCATTGTTCAATAAAGGCCTTTATCCACCACGTTGGAGGAGAGGGATACTCGAAAAGCGAAACGTAGACGGCCGAGTATAAACCAATCGTCGTCAGGTGAGCCCTTTTCACCGCTAAGATGTAGCGGGCCCATTGCAAATATCCGGCAAGCAGTCGCGGGATCAGTCCAATATTATAAGCCTGTCCCCAAGGGCGTGCTTCACCCTGACAGATTCGCCTCCCCAAGATGTCTATCGCCGGCGGCGGCTGCACTGGGATGGCACCGATTGCAGGCTGGAGGAGGTCGTTGGAATTCCAATTTTTAACCTCCACGGCATACTTCACATGAAGCTTGTCCGCATAAGGGATCGTAACTATGGGCTCAGAGGGCGAAGCGGAGCTGAAGCTGCGACGGCCTTGGATGATTTGGTTGTACCACCTTCCCCACAGGTGGAGTTTCTTGCACTCGGGATCATAGTCTTTAATCAAAGCAAACGCCACCCGGTCCACTGGCAAATGGGGGAACCCTCCTTCCGAGCGGACGAAAGGGAAAGACAAATCTTCAGACATGTTTCCTGCAGAAAAAGCAAAAAAAAAATAATAATAATAACCGTTAGTGTTCCAATACTTCACATTTTAAAATCTTACATCACGCTGCAATGCAGTGGGTAGGGGACCAAAGGGGGACCCACAAAATCTAGATAACGCGCATCATTTGATAAGACAGTCCCATCATTGGATGAGACTGTCAGTTAATGAAAAAGACCCCAAGAGAATATCCTCATTGAGGGGAAATCCCTAGAGACAAGGAGAAAATCTCCTCTTTTAGAGCAAAGCTCTGTCGCAGAGTGACATTTGTCAAACTCTGGTCTCAGGGGAACAAGATTCCTTAAAAGAGCATAGCTCTGTGGTAATAATGGAAAGATCCATCAATTTTATTTTCTTAACACTTAGAAAAATTAGAATTTTGGAATCTTGAAAAATCTATGAAAACTTTAAAAAAAATTAAATTAAAAAAAAAATTCATTTGATCCAAGAGCAAAGCTCTGTTCATGGGTTAAAACCCATTGACCATATCTCTGTAAATCTGTAAGGTTTTGAGAGCAAGGCTCTGTTGATGAAACCCCAAAGGGGTTTTCTTTAGATCAAAGATCTATAAGAGCAAGGCTCTGTTAATTTAATTTAATTTAATTTAAATTTTTTACCTAGAGTGATTCTAAGTTCTGAACTTTGAAGTTCTTGGGAAAGTACAAGAGCAAGGCTCTGAAAGTTCCTAAGCAAGAGCAAGGCTCTGAAATTCAAATTCTTGAAAATAGTAAAGAATTACTAAGGACCAAGGGTCCTATTTATAGGCGCCTGCGCCCCTTCAACTGACCCCCTTGACCCCACGGCCAGGATCTTGCCACCGCTGCACTCACGTGCGCGCCACATGAGCGCAACGGTGGGGGGGCATTTGTTCCCCCAATCAGAGCAAGGCTCTGTTTGAATTTCAAAAATTCAAATTTTTGAAGCAACGCTTCAGGTCCCGTGCGCTACGCGCAACGCGCCACGTGTCAGAAGTTGACACGGCAGCACAACGCCCAAGGCAGTGCGGCCAATCAGAGTAAGGCTCTTTAAAAAACAAAAACAAAGCTCAGTTGCGCAAGCGCACCGCTGCGCGACACGTGTCCGCGCAGTCGCGCAAGCACAACTGCGCAAGCGCACCGCTGCGCGACACGTGTCTGCGCAGTTGCGCGACACGTGTCTGCGCAGTTGCGCGAACACTGTTACGCAAGCGCACCACTGCGCGACACGTGTCTGCGCAGTTCCGCAAGCGCTTCACTGCTCGACACGTGTCACACGCTGGGGAGTTGCGCAAAAACAGAATGAAGATTTAAGGAAATTTTTTTTTCTGTTCTTGTTAAAACAAGAAGATTTCTTCTGTTAAACAGGGGCCTTTGAATCAAAGATCCAACGGTGGGGAAAATTCCCCAAATCACTCAGAAAAAGATTTTTTTTTAACAAATTTAACTAATTTTTTAGCACTATAAAAAGGACCTCAGACCTCATTTCAAAGAGAGACATCTGGTTTTTTTAAAAAAAAAAAAGAAGAGAGAAGAGAACTCTTGAGAACTCCTTGAGAACACAAAAAAAGAAGGTAAAAACCTTTAAAACAAGAGAAAATTCTCTTAGGAATAGATCATTGATCTAAGAACAAGATCAGTGATCTTCAACAAATAAATAAATAAATAAAAATAATAAAAATAGTGCCTTGCACTTGCTATGAACCTTTGGTTCTCTGAAACAAGGAAAAACTTGTTTTTCTTTGATCCAAATTTAGATCAAGGGATAAAAAGTGCTTTGCACTTCTGTTCTTGAATCTAAAAGATTCTTGGTGCTTTGCACAAATGCAATGCATTATTTGAAGGGCCAGGCCCAAATCAAAAAGACCTAGCAGGCCAAAATAAATTGTAAAGCAATAAGAAGGGCAGAGCCCAAATGAAATTGATGCTTTGCATCATTTATAAAAGGTAGAGCCCAAAACAAATTGATGCTCTGCATTTTTTTTGGGCAAAGCCCAAATAAAAATAAAAAGAAATGCAATGCAAAAGCAAATAAATGTTGGACATTTTCAACTGGACTTAGCCCAGTCATGGCCATAAGTCCTTAAATTAAATTGACTGAGCAAAATGGCTCTCCTAAATCAATCTACATCCGGTTCGAGGGTACATCTCCGAACTCCTTTGACATCCATCGTTGTAATTTCTCAACGACGTCAAAGAGGTGACGGGTCCCAACGACCACACACCCATATGGACTGCGGGGTCCTTAAACTCGTGGACCGAGACGTCCCTAAACTAATATCGGACCGAGACGTCCCTAAACTAATGTCGGACCGAAACGTCCCTAAAACTAATATCGGACCACCACGTCCCTAAACTGGAAAATGGACCACTACGTCCCTAAACTGGAACGATAGAGCCTCCAAATGCTTTTTTGCCGGATCTAAACGGTCCCGTTTAAGTTGATCTTAGCCCCAAATACGGCTAACGCATCCTTAGACATTTAAATGAATGGTAAAACCCCAAATCAACTTTGGTTCAAGGGTACATCTCTGAATTCCTCTGACACCTGTCGTTGTAATCCTTCAACGACGTTAGAGAGGTGACGAGTCCCGACGGCCAAATATTGAATCGATCATCAAGTCAAGTTGATCTTAGTCCAAAACAGGACTAACGTATCCTTGACGAATGTCTAAGTTGATCTTAGACGCAACGCGACTAATGCATCCTTAAACTAAAAACACCAAACCCAAATCTAAGTAAATACGGATTTGGACTAATCCACATCCTACGGGTGACGGCATTACTCAGTCTCCGTATACAATCCACGGGCAACCACGAACAAAACAAACACACACGACACGAAGTGAAATTCTGGAGAAGGAGAAAGTTGTTGCCGCGATGCGGCAGCGTAATTAACTGCAGGGGCTTGCGCCTGCAGGGAAGAGCGTCCCCACAATCAAAAAACCCCTCACCCTGAGGGGGAATCTGACGAAGTCTGCTACATCGGCCGCATCCGTCTAAACCTCCGATATACGGCGCCATAAATCAACTTGGCATCTTCGGAGAGGTAGACGGATAAAACCATATAGCATCTGCCCCGAATCTCAGGCGAGACCCAAAGTCTAGGCCGCCGTTCGGAGGGGAACAAAGCTATCATACTCTTGTCCATCTGCCTCAGTACTTTTTAATTAATGAATATTTAGATGAAGTTGCTCACACATTTTCATGCGACTGTTAATACATGAGGTACTAACCGACCGATTACTCATGTGCTTGCTTATTTGGTATATTTTCCCCGTCTTGCACCACCTAAGGCTTAGCGGTGACTCCCAGACCAGTTGGTCTAAGGCACTAGGTGAAGAGGCACCCTCGCTATATTTTTTTATTGCTGCCTTGGCGATAACAAAACCAGTGTTCATTTTTCTCACCACTTTATATTTTATTCATTTTTTTTTATTCTTCATACTTTGGCTTTTAGACAAGAGCATTTCAAGGTATCCTCTACTATCCCGAGCTTCCAGACGTGTGTAAGTGTGTATAGTAGGGTATCAACGTTCAAAATGTTTGGCTTCCAGAATAGGAACTATTTTTCAGACTTATTTTTATCCTCAGATTAGTGACTTCCTTCATTTTACTAACCCTTAGGACAACGGCTCATAACTACTTATTACTAGTTCGTATAAGAAAACTTCTAACTTTCTAGGTTTTCTTAAATTTTTCTAATCTTTTGGATGTAATTTTTCACTATCTAATTTTTTATTATCTTATTTATGTACAAAAATATTTTTATCTTTTAAAATTTTTTAAATTTTTTTTATAGGTTTTCAAAAATGTTTTGTGCTTATGCGAAGTATGATGCAAATGATGCGAAAATAAGCACAAACCTCCCCCAAACTTGTTTTCAACAGTGTCCTCACTGTTGCCATCTGCTAAATCTCGAAAAACCTGTAAGCTTGGGAGGAAATTTATTAATGAGGGCAAAATATTTAAGTGAAAATCCTCTCCCAAACTTATTTTTGGCTCATAATTTTGAGTAAAAATTTTCTTTTGAAGAGCCAGATTACACCCCCTCAAACTTGAGTTAAGCAATGTTACTCTTTGAAAATCACAAGAGGGGGTCAAGATCATTGGTCGATGCCAAGCTTTGCAAAGACCGAAGGTTAACACCAACCATTCGAAGATTTTATCAATGTAGTGCTCAGGTTGGTGGAAAGGTAGAAAGACGTGGGGAAAAGGTAAGTGGTGGAATAGAATGTGTGTGCGTCTCATTTTGGAGAGATGATGCAGTGTATGTGATGGATTACTCGCATTCTTTTTACAATCCAGAAGAAGGGGTGGAGGTTCAATTTCATTGTTTTGATGTGGATTCATCTCAACACCCGTATCATTCAAAAATGCGAGTTCATCAGCGAAGATTTCCTCAAAAGTTCCATCAATACCCCGGAGAATAATATCATCACAAAGCACGGGGTGATCTTCAGACTCTATAAACGGTTCATAATCAGTGTTGGTTGTTGACCCGGAAAACTCGGTGGAAGAGTCCGTATGTGTATGATACATAATTGGGATAAACAACAACATATGAAAAGAGTCAAGATCGGTATCATGAGGATCATCAAATTCGCTGCTGTCGACATCCATTAAGTCGACAGAACAGACCTGAGCAGTAGGTTCGGAGGGTACACTTCCCAACTTGTAAATGTTCAGCTCAATTGACCTATTCCCGAAAGATAAGGTCATAGAACCATTACGACAGTTGATTATAGCATTGGAAGTGGCCAAAAAGGGGCGACCTAAAATCACCGGAATTTGATTCCGTGGGTTCGCTACAGGCTGTGTATCAAGTACAATAAAGTCCACAGGGAATACAAATTCCCCGATTTTTATTAACACATCCTCCAGTTCACCCCTAGGTTTGGTGATTGATCGGTCAGCTATCTGGAGAGTTATGCTCGAGGGCTTTAACACTCCGATACCTAGTTGCTCGTAAACCGAGTATGGAAGCAAGTTAACACTAGTGCCAAGGTCTAGTAGAGCACGGTTGATGTGTTTTTCCCCGATAGAAATGGAAATAGTAGGACAGCTAGGGTCCTTACGTTTCCTCGGTAATTGCTGGGGGAAAGCTGTGTCTACAGTCTTTGCCATGAATATCTTCTTGGGCACTTGAGTCTTCCTCTTCCTAGTGCACAAGCTCTTAAGAGTTTTCGCATAGGACGGAACTTGTTGGATAGCATCTAGGAGAGGGATGTTGATGTTAAGCTTAAACATGTCCATAATTTTCTCCATATGTGGACTCGATTTGTTGGCTCTTAACCGATTCGGATAAGGTGCTTTAGCAATAAGTGCTGGGTCCATCATAGGAGAAGGAAGTGTGTGTGGAACCGGTCCCAAAATAGAAGTGGGACTCGTCTGTGGAGGAGTAGAAGAGGTTTGCTAAGGTGGCGAGCCTTGTGAGAAACGGAGAATAGGCTCGCGAGAAGGCGGTGGGGTAGAAGAACTGGGGTCAGAATTAGAAATGTGTGTGTGAGGAAAGGTCTCAGCCGGGGTATCATTGATAGATTTTTCAGTGTCATTAAACTCTTCCCCAACGTGATTGTCAAGCACTCTTCCAGATCTCAATGTGGTGATTGCATCCACATGATGTGAATAGCCAGGATTGGGTAAAGGTTGAGCTGGAAGTTTCCCTTTCTCTCTTGCACTCATTTCTGCTTTTAATCGTGCAATTTCTTCTTCCATCGATTTTATAGTCTCCGCTTGGGACGTGGAGTTTTTCTTTATATCATCGACGGAAGTTTTTATTGTCAAAAGCAAGTTCATGAATGAAGAGGATTCATCAGTACTGGTCAACTGCAAAGGGTTAGACGGTGCAGGTGTGTTGACCGGATTTTGGAAGTTTTGTGCTTGGAAGGGGTGCTGACTCAATTGAAGTGGTTGCTGTTGTGGTGGAGGAACCCTTTGGAAATTGTTTTGGTTTGGAACCATGTTTTGAGTTTGTTGTTGGTTCCAAGCAAAATTAGGGTGATTCCTCCAACCCTGATTATAAGTGGAAGAAAATGGATCGTTTCTAGGTCTTTGTTGGAAAGCAGCATTAGTATGCTCGTGACCTTGAAACAGAGAATTCAATGGACATTCTTCCGTGAGATGTGATGGATCAGAACAGCATCCACATACAATTTGGGGGAGTGACATTTGATTTAGGGCGGCGGCTAAAAATTTATTTTCCATGGTCTCGAGTTTCTTTTGCATAGCTGAAATTTCAGCTCTAACTCCTATGGAAACATCCGATTGGTTATTGCCAGCCCTAGACGATTGACTCACACCCTCCCACTGTAAAGATTTTTCAGCGAAATCTTCTAGAAATTTCCAGACTTCCCCATCATCTTTGGTCATGAAGTTGCCTTGACACATCAATTCAAGGGTCTGTCTTGTGTTAGGATTAATGCCCTCATATATGATTCTGCACAGATCCCATCTAGGGATTCTGTGATGTGGACATTGGACTAACAGATCCTTGAAGCGTTCAAGACATTTTGAAAATGGTTCATTTGGAAGCTGGGTGAATTGATTTATTTCGCTACGAACTCGAGCTGTCTTATGATGTGGGTAGAATTTCTTAAGGAATGCTTTGACGAATTCTTCCCAATTTGAAATGGAATGTGCGGTAGTGTTATACAGCCACTTCTCGGCTATATCGCACAAGGTAAATGGGAGAAGACAAAGACGCATAGCATCCACAGAAAGCTATGAAGTACCCATCATTGCGCATACATTTTCAAATTTGGTGATAAAGACATATGCGTCTTCAGACTCGAGACCGTGATATTTGGGTAGAAGGTTGATGTATTGGGGTTTAATCTGAAAATTGTCCCCGTTGGCTGGTGGAATGGAGAGACAGGTCGAAAGAGGACCTCGAATAGGATAGCACCTCTCTTGGAGAGAGATACGAGGTGGATTCTGCGCACCTGCGGACGGCGGCAGAGTAGTGGTAAAGAAGTTCGATGGAGAAGGATCCATCGATGTGGGTGTGGTGGTGGGTAAAGAAAAGGTAAATGTAGACATACCGACTTCGGAGTCGATCGGAGGGACGCGGACTAAACGGGCACTAGAATCCCGTATCCAGCCTATCTTGTAGTAAAAAGGGTTAGTACAAGTGGCAGCGTAGATATATAATTAGGGGAAATGAACGAAGTGTTTGGTGTTTGTTTTGAAAAATATACGGATTTTTGAAAAAATGATGCAAATCACAACAAATGCAACAAGCAAACCTAAGTCTAGTGGTCACCTAGGTCAAGGCTCTAGACCGCTCCTAACTGCCAAAAGACAAGTCGCAGAATCAACCCTCCACTGCCTCTTTGTCTCCCCTGTGGCCAGGTAAGTGCCAGGTAAGTGGGAAGGTACTCCACTACGTAAGTAGTGGGCCTAATTAACAACCACTAGCCTTAGACACACTTGCCTTAGACACCACAAAAGAAACGCGGATAAGCAATGAATTACCCACGGCCTTCTTCTGTCCTGAGTGAGCGCGACGGTCCTTAGAATCATCTCTAGATTTTTTTTAGTTAATGAGGGTAATGCGGATGCAAGTTTGTGATTTTTGGGGCTTAGGAAGGATAATGAACTCCCCACCTAATCTGAATTTGGTCTTTGCCCCTTAATTTCCATATTAATATGCAAACAACCAAAAATCAAAACACGCACAATTTTATTTTTGCGGCGCTGCGAATTTTGCAAAGAAACCTGCAGCAAATTGTTAATTGGAGCAGATTTAGGAGGAGATAAGAAAGTCTAAAATTTACCAGAGAAGCTTGGTACAGTGTTGCCTCTTATGAGCCGCAGAAACGCGGTGTAAGCTTGTTAGTGCCGCGGAAACGCGGTGGTATATTGGGATCACTGCACAGAATTTTGTGCACAAGCTCCTGTTAACCTTCTTAGCTCTCTGGAATGATCAGAAAATTTTTTCCACAGCTCCACAAATTCCAGATTTTCTCGCAACAAATCACAACAATACGTGTAGTGTTTGCGCGAATTTTGATCTCAAAATTATGATGGAATAAATCTTTCAACTCAAATTTTAAAAACGAACGAATTAGCGGACTATCTCCGGCAACGGCGCCATTTGATTGAATCGATTCTCGGTGTGTATGTAGAAAATGTATAGAAATCACAACCAAAAATATTTTGACCGCAATCAATAACGGTGTCGATTGTAGCGCGTTAGCAAGTGCGGATCGTTTACAGGGAAAGTGAGATCCGTTTGAATTCGAATTAGATGAATTGAAAATTAAAGAAAAGAGAAGAAAAGACAATTCAATTCAAGATTTGTAAAATGAAGTTCAAGAATTATCTAGATCTAAATCTAAAATCAAGAAAAACATTAAAAATCAAGAATCAAGAAGTGATGATATTCAATCCAATAATCAAGAATCGAAGTGAGGCTCGTAGGAATCGATCGAATCTATAGGCGTGATGAAATCTATTGATTACGTATTCTTATCCATCGATGATTTGATACTAGATCGATGATAATCAACGAGAATTAGGGATTTATTGCGGAAACTAGGGTTTCATCATCTATCCCTTGTTCTTTCGTTGATTTCATTCACATTCTAGCCTCTAGTAAATTCAAGAATCGATCGTGGATCCCTAATTAAGAGCGAACACGATCAAAAAAGCATCGCTCGAAACTAGGTTGTCGATTCTTAAATTTGATAAAGTTTACAAAACTCATAGGACTTAAGAATCGTTTCAAGATTTGTAACATCATCATCTATTGATTCTCTCGACTCCTTCACGAGCGGAGTTTTACTCAAACATCATAACAAGAAACACAACCAAGAATTGAGATCTAATCATGATGCAAGAATGTAAAGAAAGCAAGATAAAAGAATTTCAACTTTTATTTATCAACAATTTCGTTACAATTCTCTCAAGAACTATAATGAGGAAAGAACTCGATCGTCGATTTGGCTTCGCTCGTCTTCGTGAGTCGCGGATCGTCTTGGATCACTTGCTCGGATGAAGATCGGCTTCGCTCCTAAAAGATTGAAGGCTTCTTGCTTGAATTGTACTCGGAGATCTTGAATTTGGCTTTGGATTTTGGATTAGGGTTAGGGTTTGAATGCACAAGTTGTGTCACTCAACTTGTGGGGAGAGATGAAGATTGAACAATGAACAACCCTATAAATCTAGGTTTCCTTTTATAGCCATCTTATCCCTAGATCTAGAATTCAAATTTCAAATTTCCCTCCAAAAATTTGTTAGATCTAGAATTCAAATTTCAAATTTCCCTCCAAAATGAACCACTTTTCCCTCCAAAATGAACAACTTTTCCCTCCAAAATGAACTACTTCATTTGAATTTTCCCTCCAAAATGAACTACCTCATTTGAATTTTCCCTCCAAAATGAGGTTGTTAGAAAGAATCTTCTAGAAGAAGTTTGTTGGAGGGAATATTCTAGAATGAGCTTGTTATAAGGAGGCTTCTGGAAGAAGGTTGTTATAAGGAGGCTTCTAGAAGAAGTTGTTGGAGGGAATATTCTAGAATGAGGAATATTCTTGAGTAAGGTTGTTAGGCCGAACCTTCTGGATGAAGCCACGTGGCGTTTCTGGAGTGTTCTGGAAGCTACGACCGTTACAGGAGAGCACCTGAGGAAATTGGAGGCAATGATCTCATCAATGCGCCGCGGATCCGCGGCGCCAAGGCCCTTCTGGCCGTGGATCTGCGGCCCAATAGGAAGCTCTGTGCATGAAAATTCTTCTGATGCTTGGTGCTGGCTTTAAGTATATTTTCTAATATGTTGAATCTCATAATTCCTTCTATATCACTGCAAAATCTCAAATCATGGACTTGGTGTAATTTTCTCAGCACTTTTGACAGTTTCGGCTTTTCTCCTGCAATTTCCTGCACAGATTCTCGAGACAAGTATTGCGCTATACAAAGATGATACGATGCCATGATAAACACTCAATTTCCCTCAGAAATGTCGGTTTTAATATATAACACAAGCAATTTGGTATTTTACGGCTGTTTTGCTAATATGTGCTATATTAGTACCGAACACCTATAGATGAGTGCAAATAGTAGGGAAATTGACGTGTTAAAAATACATTATTTTCGACTGATCACAGGGATTGATGTGATATCATGGGCATAAATTTCATTTTTCTTTATTTCTTTCCGCGATGCTCTATCATTTCAGCTTTTATATCGCGAAGGTCGCGATTGCCCAATCATTTCGGCAATTTTTCGCGGTGCCCAATCATTTCGGCTATTTATTTTATTTTTACTCACTGCTTTTTATTGCGAGTTGCCCAATCATTTCGGCTATTTTGCATGCATACATTTTTACTTGCTGATTTTGTTGCAAGTTACCCCATCATTTCGGCTATTTCGTATGCATGTGTGGCTCGCTAGCTTTTCGCTGCAAGCTTGGAATTAGACACCGATTTCGGCATCAGCACCGCTACAACTAGGATATTGCCAGGAGCGAATCATCATTTGCCTCTGTCGATGCCGAACAAAGGTGGCTCAGCGAACAGGGTTAGGATCCTGTCGACTAAGGCTTTTGACTTCATGAGCCATAAGGGTCTCATAAAGGTATTTCTCCCTACGAGTCGTGAGGATTTCGTAGGTGTTGGATATAGTGCCCTCAAAGTCAATTATTGAATCACAGGCACGTGATTGCAATGATTGAGGGAGGACCTATACCGGTAGGACAGTCTTACTCAAGATGATAGTATATTATCTGGTTTATCTTTATCATCGTGTACATGCTTTAGGTGACATTACAGGTCACTATTACACGTTGATAGAACCCATAGGATTCTTGCTTGACGGCCAGCAGTATGATGGCGATCATATACATGGGAGCTGGGGTCTATAAGCACATCCTTAAAAGGTCCCTAGTCGAGAGAGTTTCGAGACAGAGCATCGATACTCCAGAGTAGACTAATGTATACGGGTTGAGACCTCGACGAGGGGCGGTGGCTGGTCTCACAAGCCATTGGTGTCAGTTGGTTCACCTAAGACGTATACAGGTGCTCATTGGGTTATGAGTACACCTGACAGGACTCGCCGGGAACATGCTAGTTGGTATTATACCTGACATCAGATAGCAGTTCCCTGGTGACATGTGTACAGGTTAGTTCATCGACCTGAGATCGTCATTTGTCTCGTGTGAGTTCCCACTGTGCTTTTATTACTACCCTACCACGGCTCAAAGGAGTCGTGCAAACAGGTTTTAGTTGGGTACAGTCCCGAGCCACATGGAGGCAGTGAGCGGATCGGCAGGGGTTTCGTCTCTCCCGGTATTGGGGGTGAGATCGCGCTGTGTCTAGGAGAGCCATTACCCGAAGTCCTTGGCCAAGGCAGGAGATTTACTGGTAGGTATTCCAGTAGTATCTCAGGGTGTTCTGGGCTATACTCCGACACGACTTGTACCGCTTTTGGGGGTCTGACTTTTACCAACCCCTTAGGCCCGATATGTGATACTCATAGACGAAAGGACCGGACTGTACGGATATTGTCACTGACAGGCTCAGTAGGGTGTCAGGATGAGTCCGCTCATCGACCTCCCTTTTATTCAATACCTGGTAGCCCGTTACGTACGGCTAGTACCACTGACGTGCTAGTGGTTAAATCCGCAGCCAAAGTATTGACGAGTCTTTAGAGTCCCCCACAGACAGTTTCTCAAGTTTCGGGCGAAACGTTGTAGAGGTCGTATGATATATGGCAGGGTTCGATCATATACGTGCAGTAGTGCACGGATCATGATCGGGCAGATCATACTAGTGGGCTTTGGTTTAAGCCGGATCCTGGTATTAGATTTGTTGGATTACTTTAGTCTCATCGTATTCGCATTCAGTCGGAATGTGGATGCAGTTATGTATATACAGGTGAGGGGTCTCCTTGTAATCCGTCACGAGTTTACTTTAGATGTTGCCATATCTTTTTATTGTTGTAAACATTTGGGTTAATGTTTACAAATGGAAATGATGAGCTCAAAGTCATGATTAGGAGCATTAATTGTGACACATGCACAGGTGATGACTCATAGTCTCTTTCTTTATGCATGTGTCACATTATTGATTGGTTTAAGTGTTGAAATGATAAGAGGAAAGAGAGAGGGCGGCCATATAATGAGGTGAGCTCTTGTATTATTCTTGATCAAACTCTCATTTTATCATACAACACAAAAGAAAGCTCTTCTTCTTCCTCCTTCTTTCTTGAGCTCACTATCTCCATTAATGGCATCATCTTCAATCTCCATCCATACACTCTCATGTGTTGAGAATCAATGGATGCTTGAGACAAAGTTATCACACACATTCTCTACTTCACCTTGGACACGTCGGCTAGTAAACTTCGTGTCCGAGTTACTTCGGATGAAGCGAGAGCCCATAAAAGGATTCGAAGCGACGAGGAGACCGGAGATCGGAGATGCTGCGAGGAGCTTGGGTTGGTGGCCAAAGACCGAAGGACACAGATCGATCAGTATAGCTTTTCTAACCCTTCTCTAGTTTGCTAGTTATAGGTTAATGGTTCGATCCGGGATTAAAGTCTGCGATAGCGCCGGTTTCAAGTTTAGAAAAAGTTTTCGTTTCCGCATTTTGGCCTCGGATTGACGGCCGGGGCGCTACCGTAGACTTACATGGTATCAGAGTCACGCCATTAACCTTTACTAGCTTGTTCTAACTTGTTTAAGATATCGATCGAACAAAATTTCCGAAACCGCAATTTCGAAAGTCAAGTTTCTGTCGAATTTTTTGTCATCTAAAAATTATTTTGGATACGTCAGAAAATCAGGCAGGCTTTTCTAAGACCACTGTAGAAATTTGGAAGTGTGATTCCACCATAGCGCTGCGGAACCACGGCATTACCCACGTTTTGGCCGCGGTTCCGCCGCGGTACTGTAACTTCAGCGCATCAATTTTTCTACTGTGGTCTTTGACTTGGAATTGGGGTTTCTGGTATTTTTAGTTTTGGCCCAGATTATTTTGAGTGCTGGTACTGTAGCTTCGGGAAATTTTGTCGATCGAAAATTTAAATAAATTAGTTTACAGTACTTACATTACTATATGTGACCGTGAATGTCATTTGATCGGTAAATCTTGTCTAACTGCTATAGCTCTTTTAGACGGATTTGCGAACGTGACATTCACGTTGATATTCTGTGTTGTGCTGTGATGTTGCGGATTTGTCGTGGTGGATAGCCTGGATACAATTGTAGTACAGTTTGGTTATATTTGTACATTTGATATTGCGGGGCGAGCGTCCGACATGTGAATTGCCATCACTGCCTGCTTGTATATTATTCTTTTGGGGCACGACCGGGCTGAGGTCGATGTACCCGTTGTATATATTTTACTTTCTGTACTAGGATTACCCCGCGGAGGGGTGCACGGGTAGCCGGGTTCTAGAGGGCAACAGGCCCGCATCTCATGGCTTTGAGACGGATGGGGCTTCACTCTAGAATTAGCGGGCTATTCGCCACACTCGTAGGGGGTACAGGTTGACCCAAGGAGGGGTGCTCAAGTTACCGGATTCCGTGAGGTGCTGGGTGGTCCATTCACTTTGCTGTAGTGGGCTGCCTCGCTTCAGGTTTTGGCGGATAACTTGCCGCACTCGTAGGGCTCTAGGTTTCATTGTACAGGCTATCCACACGACCAAGGGAACGTCGGGTTTCAGTAGCGGCTCTATGAAACCCGGGGATCCCAGATTATCTGTATTGTTCTGTGATGCTTATTACATTTCTGTGATGTTGCATTTTTATCACGCCTTGAGCGATTATTATATATTGATATATATACTAGTAGATGTTGTATATGTTTTACACCCGCACTAGTCCAGTCCCCACTCTGTCGTTAGTTAAGTAACCTAACGGGTGATGACGGGACCCAGTGGCGAATGCGGATAGCATATACGTATATCATATTTTCGTTCTTTTGTGGTGTGATTAATTGATGGGACTGCATTGATTCAGATCAATGCAAGCTAAACAAACCTATTCTGATGTTGTTGGAACATTTTTCAAAAAGCTGTTATTGCAAGGACGTTTTCTTTTGTTTTGCACAGTGGTATTTGGTTATGAATATCCAGCACCTCAGTCGACGAGGCAAGGGCCGAGATCCCTTCACCAGGAGTGACCCCTTGGACAGAAGTTTGCGTCAGGGTAATAACTTCACTATAGCCGATTGCCTTTTTGCTTTGCATCGTGGTATTCAGTTGGAATATCCTGCACCTCATTCTACGGGGAAAGAGCCGAGATCCCTTCACCGGGAGTGACCTCTTTAGCAAAAGTTTTCGCCACTATATTTATAAAAAGCTATCCGGTTCCTTCAACGATATCAAGTTCATTACGTTAAAGGTTTTTCGCCAAAACCATTCGTAGCCCTCCATCATTTCAGACGGGTAGCACTTAGTATTCATGCTATGTTTGTTGGCCAAAGTCAAGGCATAGTGTATGGTAGCTGCTTGTTACCTTTCTGTTGTATAGATAGATGCGTTGGTTTGGGACAGTCGTATAGCCTTGTTGACCTTCGTCAAGGACTTGTACGAATGGGTTCAAATTAACCTGGACAATGACGGGTAGAACTTGACATGTGACTTATGATTTGTTGACCTTCGTCAAAGTCATAAGAGCATGGGGTAAAAATCACATCAGGAGTTTCTAAAGAAACTGAAACTTGCCGGATATGCGCATACCTTCTGGAGTGTGATAACGTGAGTGGATTCCATCACGTTATCATGTGATGATAGTTGGATCCCGATTCCTACTAATGAGTTGGTTTACTCCTCGGGTGATCCCGACTAATTCTTCTTTCAGGTTTGGAGGAGAATTTGAGGATACAGTGGAAGGTTTTCTGATTAGATAAATTGATAACCATTTTGATCTAGGTTAAAGTGCACGCAGAGTGTTTCTTTTCTCTCTCTCTTTGGCAGCGACCATGACCCGACTCTTGACTATGACTCAGTGACCAAGTTAACCGAACTTTCTTGAAACACTGGATTTTGGATTGTCAGAGTTGCATACCTCATTGCCACTCCTACTTTTACCCTTTTCTCCAGAATCCCCCGTATTACTACGAACATCCACTTCCATTGGATAAAACCATCGTATGATTATATACGAACTCGAAGGAACTCGTTCCAGATTCGAGGATGGTTTCCGGTTCTGGAGAAAATGAATAGGACTATTCAGTTGTCTTTTCCTTTTACCTTCTCTCAGGTTGCGAGTGCTCCTTGGATTAGAACGGTACACCTATTATGCTAATTAGATAGTCTTCTTCCAAACCATAGGCAGGTGCCGAACGGTGGGGAATGAAGAAAACCAATTAGCCTAACGATGGTGTACAAAAGGTAATAAGTTAAGACAAATAAAGGGATTAGAAAGAGGGCAAAGTAAATTGCGACTGCTATTCACGACCAAACCAAGTATTTCATCGCCACTCCTACTTCACCTTTGTATTTCTCCGGAACACCCCATATCACTACAAAGATCCACAGTTTATTGGATACTCCATCGTATGGTTATTTACGAACTCGAAGGGACTTATTCCAGTTCAGGGATGGGTTCTGTTCAGGAGAAATAGGAATGAGGTTTATTCAGTTTTCTTTTATCTTTACCTTCTCTCAGGTTACGAGTATTTCTAGGATTAGGAGAGTACACCAATTATGCTTATTGGATAGTCTTCTTCCAAACCATAGGCTGGTGCCGAACAGTAGGGAGGGAAGAAAACCATTTAGCCTAAAGGGGTGTACAGAAGGTAATGACTAAAGACATATAAAGGGATTTGGAGAGATGGCAAAGAAATATATGGTTACAGTTGTGAATCTGATAATGGAAGAGGCATTACTAAGAATACCCGGATACCCCTTCGAAACATTTACATGTTTCAGTTTCACTGTGTATTGTTAAAAGAAAACCGATTTCCCAATTAGTCCTTACTCCAGGGTATGTATTTACCAAGTTTGATTCTCACATCTGTATGGTTTTACAGATGATGAGTGGGAGTAAGTTATTGGGAATTAGGTGATCATCCTCATTATATCGGGATTCGTTGTAATTGGTGATATTTGAGGAAATCGCCTGGGTTGTTTGCCGGACGGCAATATTTGGTTTTGAATATCCGTTGTTATGCACCAATTTCAAATTGATATATCTGAACGTTTATTTTTATAAAGTGAGATATAACTTTTTGAAATTATGTCTATGACATTTACCTATATCAGTGGATGGTTAGGTAAGGAGCAATAAACAGCGGTGTAATTCTTCTTAACCATAAGTACGGTTTTCAACCTACGACACACAGGGAATGAGTTATTAGACTCAGGGGACTTATACAGAGTATTGTATGTTTTCCAGTGTCCATTAGGACAGAGGGGTTGGTACTCATACTATATTCTGTTTACTTATGACTTCTCTAGTTCTTATACATGTGTTTCATAGAAATACAAGATCCAAGTTTTGAGAAGTTATAGGTATATGAATAAAGTAGAGAACCAGGTATTGCAAGTATCATGATTCTTCAAGGTGATCGAAGATGTAGATACTTATGTATGGTATTCAATTGATAGTAATGATTATGAGAACTTGCTTCTCTTTCAGGTTACTCATATCTGGATGTATTCCTAAGTTGAATGATGCTGATCGGCCTCTCTCCATTTAGTTGACATGCACTGGACACAGCTGCATGATTTGAATCTGGTTCCAATTAAATCAGTGCCTCTGTTTCTATATTGGATATAGAATAGTTCATATATTAACAATGTTAAGGTACGGGGAGTTTTCCGGCTTATGCTTAAAACCAGACTCTGGATAACTCAAGACTCATTTCTGTAATAGCAGTTTGTGGGTTGACCCGGTTATGACGAGGGTTGATTTTCTACCATCTGGAAGATCAATAATGATATTGTTCTTGACTCGCTACAGTTTTAGTAAAATGGACTTTTTCAGAAAACAGTAGTGGGAGTATGGTAGAACTGGAAGTGCTTCCAGAACCGCAAACGATTACTGAAAATTTAATAGAACCTAAAGATTCGATCTGGTTTGACATTCCATTAGCCACTCCGCAGATATGTAGGGTAACCTCAAGCACCCAAAAGGTACTCCGGTATCCTTAAGGACGGTGACAGGGAGGTTCTTGTTTACCCAGACTTGACACTACTGTTGTTCCAGGCTATGAGACCCGGCAGGAGGATGAGTATAGCGTCGTTCTAAACTATCTCTAGAAGTGCACGTGTATATGACTCTGCCAGAGGGTTGTCGTAGTCAGTGGGAGCAGCGGAAGCATAGTTGACAAGTAGCTTATGTCTATTTATGGACTAAAGCAGATATAGCGGAGATAGATCATCTATTTCTGATGTGACAGTCATAGGTTTACTTCATCAGAATAGGGGATGGATCTGTTAAGAAGGTAGTAGGGTGTGATGTCCTAGTACATGGATGACATACACATAGTAGGAAGTGAAATTCCTATACTATGATTGGTTATACTTTGGTTGTTACACAGTGGTTTCTCCACATAGGACATGAATATTATATCAGATATTCTGGTTACTAGATCTATGGTTTTAGATCTAGATTTGGGTAGTTTCCCAATCTGGGTACTTAGACAGCATTCTAAAGGTGTTTTAGAATGGACGACTCCTGGCACGGTAGTGTATCTGCAGGTGATGGAGTCACCCTCTCTAAAGGTGTCTTACAGACTAAAGGGGAGAGAGATGTGCATGATTGACATATCACTTGCTTAGGCAATTGAGTCAATCATGAGATGTCAAGTACCACACCAAATGTTGTTTTTGCACTAGATACAATAAGTTGATATTAATCCTATCGTGGAGAAACACTCGGAAGCAGTTTTAGAACATAAGTGGATGTTCTAGGGATATGATAACGACAGCCTCTTTCGGGAGACGGTTATCATTCCAGGCTTCCAAGGTGACCTGGATGACAGAGTGACTGTCAGAGTTATAGTTTTCCCCTCTGACGAGGGGCAGTTGTTTGGACAGGAGGTCCGAGCGGATACTGAGGGAGGCATGGCACAGGATATTGATTAAGTTCAGTTGACGATACAGTCTAAAAAGTTTGGATTTGGAGTTCATTTATGAACTAGATCCCATCAAATATCCAAACATATTCTAAGACATGTATTGCTCATTTCGGGAGATGGCTTTCTCCGCGAACTTGAGATAAAGAGAGACATAGAAAGAAACATTACGGCGGATCCACTCACTGAGGCTATTCCTCGAATGCAATAGTTTCGCAAATGGGATTTGGGAAACTGATTAGTAGAGGAGTTGGGTGTTCGGTATCACACGGGCTGTGAGTATGCAGTATCGCAATAATTAGCCTTGAGTGCAAGTGGGAGATTGTTGGATACAGTGCCCTCAAAGTCAATTATTGGATCACAGGCACGTGATTGCAATGATTGAGGGAGGACCTATACCGGTAGGACAGTCTTACTCAAGATGATGGTATACTATCTGGTTTATCTTTATCATCGTGTACATGCTTTAGGTGACATTACAGGTCACTATTGCACGTTGATAGAGCCCATAGGATTCTTGCTTGACGGCCAGCAGTATGATGGCGATCATATACGTGGGAGCTGGGGTCTATAAGCATATCCTTAAAAGGTCCCTAGTCGAGGGAGTTTCGAGACAGGGCATCGATACTCCAGATTAGACTAATGTATATGGGTCGAGACCCCGACGAGGGGCGGTGGCTGGTCTCACAAGCCATTGGTGTCAGTTGGTTCACCTAAGACGTATACAGGTGCTCATTGGGTTATGAGTACACCGGACAGGACTCGCCGGGAACATGCTAGTTGGTATTATACCTGACGTCAGATAGCAGTTCCCTGGTAACATGTGTACAGGTTAGTTCATCGACCTGAGATCGTCATTTGTCTCGTGTGAGTTCCCACTGTGCTTTGATTACTATCCTACCACGGCTCAAAGGAGTCGTGCAAACAGGTTTTAGTTGGGTACAGTCCCGAGCCACATGGAGGCAGTGAGCGGATCGGCAGGGGTTTCATCTCTCCCGGTATTGGGGTGAGATCGCGCTGTGTCTAGGAGAGCCATTACACGAAGTCCTTGGCCAAGGCAGGAAATTTACTGGTAGGTATTCCAGTAGTATCTCAGGGTGTTCTGGGCTACACTCCGACATGACTTGTACCGCTTTTGGGGGTCTGACTTTTACCAACCCCCTAGGCCCGACATGCGATACTCATAGACGAACGGACCGGAGTGTACGGATATTGTCACTGATAAGCTCAGTAGGGTGTCAGGATGAGTCCGCTCATCGACCTCCCTTTTATTCAATACCTGGTAGCCCGTTACGTACGGCTAGTACCACTGACGTGCTAGTGGTTAAATCCACAGCCAAAGTATTGACGAGTCTTTAGAGTCCCCCACAGACAGTTTCTCAAGTTTCGAGCGAAACGTTGTAGAGGTCGTATGATATATGGCAGGGTTCGATCATATACGTGCAGTAGTGCACGGATCATGATCGGGCAGATCATACTAGTGGGCTTTGGTTTAAGCCGGATCCTGGTATTAGATTTGTTGGATTACTTTAGTCTCATCGCATTCGCATTCAGTCGAAATGCGGATGCAGGTATGTATATACAGGTGAGGGGTATCCTTGTGATCCGTCACGAGTTTACTTTAGATGTTACCATATCTTTTTATTGTTGTAAACATTTGGGTTAATGTTTACAAATAGAAATAATGAGCTCAAAGTCATGATTAGGGGCATTAATTGTGACACATACACAGGTGATGACTCATGGTCTCTTTCTTTGTGCATGTGTCACATTATTGATTGATTTAAGTGTTGAAATGAAAAGAGGAAAGAGAGAGGGCAGCCATATGATGAGGTGAGCTCTTGTATTATTCTTGATCAAACTCTCATTTTATCATACAACACAAAAGAAAGCTCTTCTTCTTCCTCCTTTCTTGAGCTCACTATCTCCATTAATGGCATCATCTTCAAGCTCCATCCATACACTCTCATGTGTTGAGAATCAATGGATACTTGAGACAAAATTATCACACACATTCTCTACTTCACCTTGGACACGTTGGCTAGCAAACTTCGTGTCCGAGTTGCTTCGGATGAAGCGGGAGCTCGTAAAAGGATTTGAAGATGTGGTGCCCTTTCCGACGAGGAGACCGGAGATCGGAGATGCCGCGAGGAGCTTGGGTTGGTTGCCAAAGACTGAAGGACACGGATCGATCGGTATAGCTTTTCTAAGCCTTCTCTAGTTTGCTAGTTATAGGTTAATGGTTCGATCCGGGATTAAAGTCTGTGATAGCGCCGGTTTCAAGTTTAGAAAAAGTTTTCGTTTCCGCATTTTGGCCTCGGATCGACGGCCGGGGCGCTACCGTAGACTTACAGTAGGTGCGTTTTCTCCTTAGGAGTCATGAGGACTCCTAAGTGTATGATCTCTTATAAGTCGTAAGGATCTTACAAGAGTGCTTTCTACTTATAAGTCGAGAGAACTTATAAGGGTTGTTCACGATGTAGACATATCCCTAGTCATGGATGGGACTTTGCTAGGGAAATGTTTATTCGCGCTCGTGGATTGTATACAAGGGTCAATACTGAACCGCTTGTAGGGCAGTTTCGGAGGTTGTGGTGGCTGCTTAAGAACAAGTTCAGATCCCTATAGTTTAAGACTTTTGAATCTTATAAGCCGTGAGGGTCTCATAAGAGAGTTCTCCTTACGAGTCGTGAAGATCTCGCAAGTGTAATTTCTCCTTAGGAATCGTGGGGACCCCTAAGTGTGTTGTTCCCTTGTGAGTCGTAAGGATCTCACGCAGGTGGTTTCTCCTCACAAGGTCGAGAGGACCTTGCAAGTGTCTTTTAACGAGATTGCGCCCTTTCGGGTTTTCACAAAACTCGCCGGTGGCCCTGCTGTTTTTACTCACGGAGCCCTTTCAGGTTTTCATCCGTGCCCATCTCGCTTGTGGATGCACCATTTTTTTACCACGTCAGCCTGAGGATGCCGCGGGTTGGTAGTAGTTTAACGACATTTCGGTCATTTGTTAACGTACGATTACACAGCTAGATTTTGCCGCAAATCTTTGCATGTTTTGTGCCGGAGGTAGATTATTTGAAGAGAGGGCTAAGGGCGATTTCTTCGTCAGAGTCGCTTCCAAAGGTGATAACTTGCGATCCCTTGGTGTCGGCTATGTGATAGTTGCCAGCAGCTCTTTTGCGCTCATCTGTCGTGCTTTTCTGTTCCCGACGAGCCTTGCGCTTCACTCGTTGAACGTGTCGTTGATGAGCAACATATCCCTGCCACTAGTTTTTAAAGGCTATGCACTCCTCGGTAGGGTGTGCAATCCTCTTATGGTATAGGCAGAAGTTAGGATTCATGTCCGCTTCATCAAGACGTATATTGCCAGGGAAATTTCCTTTGAGAGAGGGCAACTTCATTCCTATTACCAGGGCCCTAGCGAATCGTTTCCTTACTTTAAGCTTGCTTTTGCTGGCGATAGGGATGCTTTGCTCCAGTCGGGGTGTCTCGACCTTTTCCTCTAGTCGTCGACGTTTGGCATTTTCAAATATAGCCAGTTCACGCTCTCGATTGGCTTCGCTTTTCTGACGGGCTTCGTTCAGTAGCAAGTCGATCATCTCGTCAGAAGCTTCTAAGGGTTTCGGCTTCGACCCTGCCCCTAGCTCTTTTGTGCTGTGTTCTATCGCCGAGTGCATTTCTTCATTAGTTAATGCCGAATGAGAGATCATGTGGCAACTTGCCATATAGTCCTCAGATTCTTTTGACGAGTCATCCCTGCCTTATTGTCATCATCTCCGTTCTCCAAGATATTGCTGAGAAATTCTTGGAGTGTGACCGGGGTCCGCGCCTTCTGGTTATATTCTTCCTGAGCGTCAATCTGTTTTTGCAGGTCTGTGCGCTTGTTATCAAGCTTCATGGGCTTTTGAATCTTCCTCTTCTTCGAAGACTTTGACGGCTGGGTGCGAGCGTTTGACTATCACCACCAATTTTTGGAGTTGGGTGCGGCTTCAGCATTCTCTCGACGATCTTGGGTTCCAGTGGATTCTTCTACCTGATCGCCAGACATGTTTGGAGATCCTTCAGCATTCTTTTTGTCTTTACCGAAAGAACAACTTCCCATGGGGCTTCTCTTATGAATGAGCACGATGCTCCCGGCACGTCCACTTTTTTAGGAGCGTGAGCTTGTAGCGGGCTCACCTTCCAGTTTTTGGATAATGCGAATTTGCATTGTTGGTATTGGTCCTCAATCCAGCCTTTGAAGACGTAGCAATTTTCGAGTGGGTGGCCCATTACTCTGTAGTAGGGACAATAGTTAGGATGGTTAACGTCACCCGGTTGCGATGGATGTTTTGGATCTGGCAGAGTGATGAGTCCCTTGCGCACTGCCAGTTCGAATAGTCTCCTTGTTTTATCCCTGTGAAATGAGTAAGGACGTTTCAACTTCTCATCGAAGGATCGCGGCTTGCTGCTCTGACGAACAGACGGTCTTGGGTTACTCGGCTGTCGCTGAGCGTTGGCGACAACGGTCGCTTTCCCGTTACCTTTTTCATTTCGGAAACCCATTTTTGAAGAGAAAGGCCTATGGCCCATCTGGTCCATTTGGGTCAACTTGTCAATCAAGGCCTGGAAGGTGGTCGGCTTGAAAAACATCATGAATTGGGAGATAGTCGACTGAGGGTCAAGGGTCCACATGAACATGCCTACGGCAGGAGCTTCTTCTATGCGTTGTTCGCATTTCGACCATAGGTTCTGCCACCGGATTGCATACTGCACCCACGTCTCTCCCGGCTTTACTCTGGCGTTGATCAATGCCGTGATCGGGGTGCGTTCACTGGCGCTTGCAAACCGTTGAGTGAATAGCAACTCCATTTCTGTAAACGTTTTGACAGAGTCGTCGGGAAGCTCCGAGTACCATTCAAAAGCTGTGTCTGCTAAACTACCGACGACTGGCGAAGTAGAAGTTTATCATCACCTCCGGTTTTGCAGCAAAGAGCCCTGAACTGGGCGACATGCTGGTGGGGATTGCCTGTCCCCTTGTACACATGGAATTTGGGGATCGTATATCCCGGCGGGTAACTTATTTGGTCATACCAGCTTGGATACGGTCGCCCAGTTTTGACGACTTGGCCGGCCGTTTCATTCGCCCAGTGAGCTCGTATTTGCTGAGCTTTGTAGTCGTCCGGTGCAGCCTTGGAAATGGTTTCCTCCTTGGCTGCTGAAAGAGACGGAGGAGGATTAGATGTCTCCCCTCTATCGTCTTCAATAATGATCGGAGGGTCTTCGGCTGGAGGATCCGGCTGTAACATCATTCCTACCATGTATTGGAAGAAAAGCGACATTTGTTTTATGTTGGCAGCTTGTTCTGCTGCTTCTCTGTCCTTCTTTTCAAGGACCCTGCGTAGGAAGTCGGCATCAGTTTCTTGTTCGTGACGCTGCTCTGATGATGCCTCCGGGCTTTCTTTTGGCCCGGTAAGTGTAGCCATTGCAGTCAGCATCTCCTGAAGCTTCTGCTGCTGTTGTTCCTGAGCCCTTGTTATTGATCGGGTGAGCGGTCGGTGGCCCGTCGAAGTGCGGCTTTCCTCTTTTCCGGAAGCCATGTAAACAGTATGCACCGTCATGCCCCCAGA
The DNA here is from genome assembly GCA_030015575.1 of Agapanthus africanus. NCBI lineage: Eukaryota > Viridiplantae > Streptophyta > Magnoliopsida > Asparagales > Amaryllidaceae > Agapanthus > Agapanthus africanus. The sequence goes on along the minus strand of JASDDO010000014.1, from coordinate 157,087,566 downwards.
CTTAGGGCGTTTGGTCTCAGCGTCTTTGTGTTCTGCCGTAGTCACAAGGGCTTTCTCTGGCCTCTTTTTCTTTTGAGCAGTTGACGTTGAGGGGGCCGTTGCAGCGAGCACCCAGGCAATTGTCGTCCTTTGTGGCTTGCTAGGACGGTCCTCTTCCTGCTGAACCTTCAGCTTCTTCTGTCGGCGAAGATAGTCTTGATCGATCACTGACTCTTGGACACGTCGCCAGACTTTGTAAACTTTAGAGGACAGCCGCTAAGGGGGCTGTTCCGGCTTCGCTTCTGTAACATTCTCCACCGGTGGCGGAGATCTTTTCAGTACGGCGGTAGGAGAGTTCCTGCACACCTTGTTCAACAATTCAAAGCTGTTCCCAGTTGGAACAGCAGTATTGACTTCCACCGTTGGGGCTGGTGGAGTTAGCCCAGAGGGGGAGTTGCCCCCAGCCTTCCTTACTCGGCGCCAATAGCGACGTCGAGCGTGTCGAGCCGACGGTGTTGGTTCAGTGATGGGAATGGCTTTGTCTTGCCCCCTATCCAGGTATGGGCTATTGCTGGCGTCAGCCTCTTGAAAACTGATGTCCGTTGAGAAGCAGTATCCAACCGATCAAAAACAGATTTCTGAGCGGGGACGGGAACCGTAGTGGGAGTCGGAACAGTCAGTCTTGTAAAAACCGACCCTTTGGCGGGAGAAGTCGCTTTGACGGCTTCAGGAGCAGGGATGGCTATCCTCTTCGGAACAACCTTTTCTGAGATTGCAGGCTTCATCATGGGTCCACAGGAATTTTGGCCCAATCTGGCGAAGACTGAGACGCTGGAGCTGGACGACCCGTTGAGAGGGGCCGCGGTAGTAGCTAGCCGATCAAAGACCAACTTCTTGGGAGCTTCTGGTGTTGGTACAGGGGTGTTGAAACTCATCGGTAGGAGCATGGTCCCAAAGAACAATCCGATGGTGGCCTAAGTCACCCGATCTATCGGCATCGTGAACAAGGAGGCCGCTTGAGGCCCGTAGGCTATGCCTCCAGATGAGGTGGAGCGCGAGTTGCAGTTGCAGTTGGAACACTTCACGCAAGTAGATGCCATTGCTGTTTCGCTTTTTGCGCCAAGCAAGAAGCCAAATCTTAGTATCTCGAACCCAAGAGCAACCATATCAAACCACGATTCATTCGCGAACACGACACACGAAGTGTGGAGTGGAAAGAGGAAAAGGTCCCACCGGGCGTGCAAGAATCTGTTCCCCGCCGAACACGGAGACGCGACCGCGTGGGTCCGTCTTGCCTGAAATTCGGGGCAGATGCTAATTGGTGCTATCCGTCCACCTCTCCGAAAATACCAAGTTGATTTATGGCACCATGTTTCGAAGTTTTAAACGGATGCGGCCGATGTAGCAGACTTCGTCAGATTCCCCCTCGTTTGAGGGGTTTTTGATTGCGGGGACGCTCTTCCCTGCAGGCGCAAGCCCCTGCAGTTAATTACGCTACCGCATCGCGGTAACAACTTTCTCCTTCTCCAGATGGTCACTTCGTGTCATGTGTGTTTGTTTTATTTTTGGTTGCCCGTGGATTGTATACGGAGACTAATTTATGTTGTTGCCCGTAGGGCGTGGATTAGTCCAAATCCGTATCTTCTTAGATTTGGGTTTGGGGATTGGGTTTAAGAATACGTTGCCTCATTTGAGACTAAGATCGACTCAAACGTTGTTAATGATACGTTAGTCTCATTTTAGACGAAGATCAACTTAACGGGATCATTTAGATCCAACAAAAGAGCATTTGCACTCTATTGTTTAGTTTAGGGACATTGTGGTCGATTGCCAGTTTAAGGACATGGCGGTCCAAGGTTAAGGACATCATAGTCCATGGGCTTAAGGACCCCACAGTCCAAGTTAAGGACATCGTAGTCCATGGGTTTAAGGACCCCACAGTCTAGGTTAAGCACATCGTAGTCCATGGGTTTAAGGACCCCATAGTACAGGTTAAGGACATCATAGTCCATGGGTTTAAGGACCCCACAGTCCGTAGAAATGTGTGGTTGTCGGGACCCGTCACCTCTCTGAAGAAGTTGAAGAATTACAACGACAGATATCAGAGAAGTAAAGAGATGTACCCTTGAACCGGTGTGAGTTGGTTGAAAGATTTGTAGTCTAGTTTGGGACTAAGATCTGTTGAAATATTCGTGAGCATATGGGCTCAGTTCAATATAAGTTGAGGACTTACGACCAATATTGGGCTAAGTCCAATTAAAATGTTTAACATTTTGTTGTCCTAGCTATTGAGCCTTTATTTGGGCTTGGCCCTTTTAATAATGCTAAGCATTGGGTTCTGACATCTTTTGTCTTGTATTGAATGCATAGCATTCATCAGAACAATGTGTATTCTGACAATGCGCCACGTGGCGCGCCAAGCGCCAATTAGAGAGCGCATTGCGCTTCTGCCAAGTAGCGCACACGAAAATGACACGTGTCGCGCTTAGCGCTAAGCGCCGGTTTATTAGCACATTGCGCTTTCAATTTATGAGCGCTTTGCGCTGGTTTAATGGCGCACCAGTGAGTGACATGTGGCGCGCTTGGTGCTGAGTGCCAGCCCATAAGCGCAGTGCGCTGTTTCAGAAGCGCAAAGCGCAACCTGTATCTGTGGTTGACACATGGCATGTTTTGGCGCTGAGCGCCGGTCCAAGGAGCGTAAAAGCGCAGTTCATGAGTGCAAGGCATTTCCCAATAGCGCAAAGCGCATTTGATTAGATTTATGATCAGAGAACAAATTTATGTTCTTTTTAAAGGAGGCTTTGCCTCAAGATTCAAAAACAAAAGTTCTTATTTATAAAAGAGCTCTGCCTTTGTAGATCAAGGATCTGTGTGAAGAATATGTTCTTCTTTATTATTTGATGAGATCTTTTGATCTCTTTTATGATAAACCTTGGTCTTTATAGATCTATGATATTTTTTAGAAGATAGTTCTTCTTTTCAGGAGATGATTTCATCTCTGTGTTCATTGTTCATGTGCTTTACCTTGAAGAAATGATCTTCCTTTGCTAAAAGTTTGCTTTTCTTTCTTTGAGTTTTCTCAAAATTTGTAGGGTGGTTTTTTTATATCAGACTTTAAGTCTTGGGGTCTTTATATAGGGAAAATTGATTTGTTGAATCAGTTAAAGAGATCTTTCTCTGATTGATTTGGGGATGTTTCCCCACCATTGGATCTTTGATCCTAGGGCTTCTGTTTTACGGAAGGTAATCTTCTTGTTTTTAACAAGATTGAGAAAATCTTTTCATAACAGAATTTTAATTCTGATTAATTAATGATTTATCATTATTAGATCTTTTGATCTAACGGTGGGGAATTTTTAATTCCAGCGCTAGAGCACCTTGCGCTAGCGCACCTACGTTTGACACGTGGTGCGCAGCGCAGCCTGCGCTAGTGCATCCGTATCTGACACGTGGCGCGCAGCGCGCCTAGCGCTAGCGCACACATGGTGCGCTTCCTAGGACGCAGCGCACTTGGCGCTAGCGCATCCGTGTTTGACACGTGGCGCGCAGCACGCCTAGCGTTGGATCTGAAGCGTTGCTTCAAAATGTTTTAACTGTTGGCTTTGAGGCATTAGTTACATTCTTTGCATGTGGAGTTTTTCCTTCATTTTTTTATTTTATTATTATTTTTTTATAAGGGAGCAGGTTGTGAGCCAAAATTTTGGCAGGAACAATGCTTAAGTGTGATCCTTGTTTAAGTGAGGTCCCAAATAGCTAGTTGTGATTCTCTAACTCATTTCTTTCTACCTTCTTTCTTTATTTTATTTTCTTTTTCTTTTTAATGGGTGAGTAGTTTCTCTCTTGTTAGGGTAGGATAATGGAAGTTTGAGAGAAGGAAATCTCTCTCACTCTTTTCTTTGCCCAACATCTTAATTTGGACTCCCGTCAATTTAACCACAATCCGCTCCCTACGGCACCCTATCCTACATGATAGCGGTGACATCCTAGTGAGACCGGTTGTGGTTGAATTGATCGGAGGTTGCGGCTAAGAGCCAAGAACGGACGGACAAGGACCAAAAGGAAGGAACTAAGCGTTGGAAAGCCTAGTTTATACTCGCAAGTTTCCTTTCTAGTCGTGCTAATCCCCGTTGTTACCGATTACCGTAACATCGATATTAAGAGTGGCAACGAAAGAAGTGAGCGACTCCTAACTCAAACTAACATAATCCTAACCCTAACAAAGATCTCTTTATATATATTTTAGCACATAGTTAATCTTAAACAAACCTGGACAAATTGGACCTAACTCGTTAAAATACTAAGAAAAAATTCTCATCTCTCCATGGACCGACCCGTACTCATCTGGCTAGCTACCAAGCGAAACCGTCTTGATTGCGGTAATTAAAACTAAGCACACAAAATCATTATCAATCAGCATCCAATTAGTAGATTACGCTCGCGAGTGGTGGCTCGTAGAGGAGACCCATCTGACCAAGCCGATCAGTTGGGTAACATTTTCGCGTAGCTTCTTGGAGAAGTTCTTTCCGCAATCTGCTCGGGAGGAAATGGAAAAGAAGTTCATTAGCTTGAAGAAGAATGGTGGATCCGTCGATGCGTATGCGACTGAGTAGACCCGGCTCAGTCGATTTGCGGGACCCTTAGTTGCCAATGAGGCAGATAGGGAACGGAGGTGTATGCGCAGCTTGGATGTGGAAATTCGGAGACATATTCTATCTCTGGGATTGACCATCTTCTTTCAAGTTCTCAAGGCAGCCAGGAAGCAACAGAGTTTATCGGTGAGAGCAAAGGGTACTCAACAGCAAGCAGTTGTAGTGCGAAAGCCGGGGTTTACGCCAAACCGAGCTCCTGTACGCAGAAGCATTCCGGTAAATAAGCGAGGCATTGTACCCATGAAAAAACCCGTCGTATCCGATCAGAAAAGAAATGTGATTTGTGACTTTTGCTTTCTACCCGGACACCTACAGAAAGAATGTCGAAGGAGCCTTGGACTCTGTCTAGTTTGTGGATCAGTTGACCATACCATCAGTGCTTGACCTTCAAAGCTACGATTGAGAGATAATATTCAGAAACCACCGCAGAAGCAGATTCATGGGAAGAAACGGATCACTCAGAGGCCTAATCAACCACGTGCCTTCACCTTGACGGCCGAGAAGGCCAAGGCGTCAGATGACGTTGTTTCAGGTATCCTACTCGTTTATAATTTCCTGCATTGGCATTATTCGATTCAGGTGCATGCCATTGCTTCATGTCATCCAAGTTTATTAGTGCACACTCGATTCCACACACAGCCCTGTCTAGTTGCTGGGACATACACACTGGGAATGGAAAAATTATATCTAGTAGCGAGTGGAAAGGTTGCTCGATTGTTATTTCTGGATGAGAGTTATTCGCGGATTTCTTAGTGATTGATACTGGCAGCTATGATATTGTCTTGGGAATGGATTTTCTAGGCATTTTCCACGCTCACATTGATTATAGGACAAAGAAAGTGATTTTCCATATTTCCGGACATCCGGAATTCATATTTTTGGGAGGTAGCAGATCTGTCAGGCCAGTCAAATTTAGGGCTAGGCCAACTAATGCATTCTTTCGTCGATGGAAGTAAACAAGGAGGAAGCGCCAGCAGTAGTTCGGGAGTTTATGGATGTGTTCGAGAACATCTCGGGTTTACTGTCAAAATGAGATGTGGAGTTCGCGATTGATCTTATTCCTGGAGCAACGCCGATTTCAAAGGCTTTTTATCCAATGGCATCGGTGGAATTAGAAGAGGTAAAAAAATAAGTTGCCGAATTGTTAGAGAAGGGTTGGATTCGCAGCAGCAATTCACCATGGGGATCTCCAGTTCTTCTAGTAAAGAAGAAGGATGGCACACGACGGATGTGCATCGACCATCGAGAATTAAATCGGGTGACTATTAAGAACAAGTATCCAATCCCTCGCATCGGTGAATTATTCGATCAACTCAGTGGCGCGGGGGTATTCTCGAAGTTGGATTTGCGATCTTGGTATCATCAAGTTCGGGTGAAATCAGAAGACATTTGTAAAACGGCGTTCCGAACTCGATACGGGCATTACGAGTACTTAGTGATGCCATTTGGAGTTATTAACTGATTGATCTATTTTAAAGAAGTGTTTGTAGAATAACCGCAATCAATAACAGTGTCGCGTGTAGTTAGACCGAGATGAGTACGGGTCGTCCTCAGAGATATGTGGAATCTTTCAATTTTACTTTAGACGTATTGAAAAGAGGAAGAATAGAGGAATAAAGAATAGTGGAAATAGTTTCTAGATCTGCGTCAAAATACGGATGTAGAATACAGATCTAGTTTGAATATGGATATAGACTTTATAAGAAGAATGCTTGTAGGGCTCGTTCGGATTTAGTAGTCATGGATGACTAATAAAAATTACTCCTTTTATCTATTGATATATTTAATACTAGATTGATAGTGATGAATGAGGATTAGGGTTCTTGGAAGAAACTAGGGTTTCCCTACTATTGATCCTTGTCCTTTCATTGATCTTTATTCATGTCTAGCCCTTAACAAAACAATTGTTAATCTGATCTGAAATCGCGGTCGAGTCTAGCAATAAATTGGTAGCACGCCCGATAAGGATGTTAATATTTATTTTGCTAAAGTTTATAAACTTCATAAGACTTAAAAGAAATTAAAACATTTTCTCATCCATTGTTCTACCCTAATCCTACGAACCCTATCAAATGGAGAATTACTCGCACATGATGGAGATAGAAGAACGGATAGAGATGAAATTCATAATGTAACTAAATAATTAAACTTATTAAACTAAAGATCTACCTTTATTAATAAACTTCACAAGTGCAAACTTCAAGTTTAGATTACAAGAGGAAGAAGAAGTTGCTCTCGATCTCTGCCTTGTCGGATGTAAAAGTTCCGTCGAATCTCATGTCGCTTTATCACGTCGAATCTTGGACCTGTATTGGATCACTTGTTCTTTGACGGTGATTAGCTTGTGTTAAAAATTGATAATTTCTAAGTTTAGCCATCGGTCCTTTATATAGCCCCAAAGCCAGAAACCATAGATCTCCAGAATTAGGGTTAGTTGTAGCAAATCCAACCTGAAAATCTTAACTCCTGATTCGGTGAATCGGCCACAGATCTGCTGCATATTACATGGTTTGGCCACGGATCCGCGACCGTTTGGTTAGATCTTGGGTGCAAATTTCTGGGGCTTTATTCTTGTGACACATGGAGATTTAGTTGATATCCGGAACTTGAAAATATTTCCTGAGTCTCTGCCAGTATTGATTCTTCGATTTTCTTTAATATTTCGGCAGATTTTTTATTTCCGACATCTCAACATCTCAATCTCTTGACCTGAGCCAAAGCTTGCACCATATCTCAAAGAATAATGTTAGTAATATTTGGTATTTTTGAGATATTATCCTAACCAATTTGATATGATATTATATTTTAAGAATATTGATTTGGGATATTTGATATGATATGCATATTTAAATTATCAAAATATTATATGCATATATTTTCCTTCATAATGTTAATTATAATATATAAACATATGAAAATAGTATTTTTACAAATAAACCCTCATATGTGTCATATTTATAATAAACACATTTAGATATTTAAGAAAAGTAAGGAAAATGTCATATCAAAAGTGTGATATTTTCGACTGAACACGAACGCACCGGCAATATGTATGGACTTGATGAACCAAATCTTTTCACCATATCTGGATCAGTTTGTAGTGGTGTTTATTGACGATATTCTGGTCTATTCGAGGAGCAAAGAAGAGCATGAAGAACACTTGAGAATCGCACTGCAAACGTTGAGACAAGAAAGGTTATATGGTAAAATGAGCAAGTGCGAGTTTTGGCTCAAAGAATTGAAGTTCTTGGGTCATGTTGTATCCGAGGTTAGAATTGTCGTTGACCCTGAAAAGATTGCAGCTGTTCATGATTGGCCAATTCCAAAGAATGTAGGGGAGATTAGAAGTTTTCTTGAGCTTGCCGGATACTATAGAAAGATTGTGGAGAACTTCGCTCGATAGCAGAACCATTGACCAAGCTAACACGAAAGGAGGTACCGTTCGTATGGACGGAGAAATGTGCGTCAGTTTTTGAAGCGTTGAAGTAAAGATTGACCACGGCTCCTATTTTGACAGTGCCAGACGGTTCCGGAGGGCTGGTTATTCACAGCAACGCATCTGGGAAATACTTAGGATGTGTTCTAATGCATATGAGAAGGTTATAGCCTATGCGTCAAGACAATTGAAGACTCATGAGAAGACTACCCAACCCATGATTTGAAGTTAGCGGCAGTGATTTTCACTTTGAAAATTTGGAGACACTACTTATTGGGCGAAAGGGTAGAAATATTTACCAATCACAAAAACCTAAAATATGTGTTCACACAGAAAAAGCTCAACATGAGGCAGCGTAGATGGTTAGAGCTGATGACTGACTATGATCTTGATCTAAAATACCATCCGGGGGAAGTTAATGTAGTGTCGGATGCTCTAAGTCGGTTGCCAGCAACACGGATGTTGACTGCACAGAAGAAGATTATCGCTGATCTTCAGAGGTTCGATTTGGAGATTGTACTGCCGAATTCTTCAGGACAGTTGATACAGTTGCAAGTACAGTCATTCTTGATCGATAAAATTATAGCAGCACAGTCGCACGATCCAAAATTACAAAAGTTTCGAGAACAAGTAGAAGTGGGACTTCGAATGGACTTGTTAATTCATGAAGATGGTTTGCTAAGATATGGTAGTCGTCTATGTTTGTCCAAAGGAGATGTTCGTGAAGAAGTCATGAAGGAGGCTCATAGTTCCGTGTATTCCGTACATCCGGGAGGCACAAAGATGTACAGAGATCCACGACAACATTTCTGGTGGGAAGGCATGAAAAGGGAGATTGCTCGCTACATATCAAAATGCTTGGTGTGTTAGCAAGTCGAGGTTGAACATCAAAAGGTAGCTGGTTTGTTGCAACCACGTCCGATTCCTCAATAGAAGTAGGAACATATAACCATGGATTTCGTGACAGCTTTACCACAGAGTCCAAAGGACAATAACGCAGTTTGAGTGATTGTCGATCGATTGACCAAAACAACTCATTTCATACCATTTCGAGTTGGTTAGTCGACGGAGGCTTTGGCAGAGCGGTACATGCATGAGATTGTGAGACTGTATGGAGTACCCGTGAGCATCGTTTCCGATCGGGATACTCGATTTCTATCATACTTTTGGAGGAGTCTACAGGAAAATTTGGGAACTCGCTTGAAATTTAGCACAACCAATCATCCTCAGATAGATGGCCAGTCGGAAAGAACGATCTAAACTCTTAAAAATATGTTAAGAGTATGCATGTTAGACTTCAACGGTTCATGTGAGGATCATTCGCACTTGGTAGAGTCTTCATACAATAACAGTTTTCAGACGACTATACAGATGGCTCCATTCGAGGCATTATATGGTCGTAAATGTCGCTCGCCCGTCTATTAGGACGATATTTAAGAAAGAAGATTATTGGGACCGGATCTTATTATGCAAACGGTGAAGAAAGTCAACTTGATCCGAAATCATATGAAGGCGGCACAAGATCGACAGAAAAGTTGGGCTGATACTGGACGAAGACCTCTGCAGTTCGCAGTTGGTGATCTTGTATTCTTGAAGATATCACCGACCAGAGGAGTGATCCATTTTGGTAGTCGAGGCAAGCTTAGTCCTCGATTCGTGGGGCCTTTCGGTATTATCGAGCGTATTGGAGAGGTAGCTTATCGATTGGTTTTACCACTATCCTTGGCGGGTGTTCATGACGTGTTTCATGTATCTCAACTCCGCAAGTATGTTCGAGATGAGAGGCACGTCCTAGATTGCTCGGAACTGACAGCAAGAGAAGATTTAACATACGAAGAGCGATCAATGGCGATCGTGGATCGACGAGAAAAGGTCCTCAAGAACAAAGTTATCCCTCTAGTACTCGTTTCATGGTGGAATCGTTCGCACGAAGAATCTACTTGGGAACGTGAAGATGAGTTCCGACAGAAGTTTCCACACCTCTTTTCTTAAATCCGTATTTTCTTGTCTTTTCTTGTTCCGGGAATTTCGAGGACGAAATTCTTTTGTAGTTGGGTATAATATAACACTCTAGTGCGGTTATACTATATTGTTTTGCGATATTTTAAATCTTGCAGAAAAATTCTTTATTATTGTTGCTTTTGGGTTGCGGATAGTGCAATTGATAATTGTGGTTATTATCCGACCCGATCCACATGTTTGAAACCCATCATGGTTTAAAATTACATCAAATATTTGCTAGTACAGAGTATCCATGCAAATTTAAATATTATACACATATAATATATTTCACATATGTTTTAATAATACAAAATAAAAATCAAATAACTTATTTTAATATCTAGCCTTACATGTCATCGTACCCTAGATCATATGGTTGTACCTATATATCATGTTCATGTCCTAATTGTTAAAACAGACTCATTTTTTATCGCTACGTATATTTATGTAGATCCGTACTTAGGGGGTATACATTTTTATTGACAAGACATCACATTATAGTTTAAACTTTTACGTATATTCTCCATATTTAAAAACTAGATTTTTGGATGGTTACGGGTAATTTTCGGAGCAATATGATGTTATCTGTAAAAACCTATAATATATATATATATAATATTATAACTTATAATATATATATATATATATATAATTATATATATATATATATATAATATTATAACTAATATAATCATTTTCTCAGTATCTCTCTCTCCCCCTACTTAACCCCGTCCCCACCTCTTTTTCTCTTTCTCTCTCTAATATATATATATATATATATATATATATATATATATATATATATATATATTAGTATAATTATTTACTAAAACCCATACATCCCTCTCTCTCTCCCTTCCCCGTTCTTCTTCCCTACTGTGAGAAAACCCTAACCCGCTCCTTCGTCGCCGCCGTTCACCACTCGACCTCGTCCTCACTATCACCGTCGTCCTCACCTCGTCCTCACTACCTCCTTCTCCTCTTCCCGACCACCTTACTGCAGCTTCCCCGACGCCAAGAAACTCAAACTCCGCCGGCAACCCTCGTCGACGGGACCCCTCGTCACCACCCATCACCATCACAACACTCTCTTCACCTCCTCACCTCCCAGCAACACCCTAGACCACCACCACCAACAACTATACCTTCCCTGATCACCTCACAACCTCACGACGACCTTGCCGACGGCAACACCTTGACGTCGTCGCCGTCGTCTCATCGCCACCTCTGCTGTCACCACCTATCCTAGAGAACCCACAACAGCTTCTTCTCTCTTTCTTCTTCTTCTTCTTTTCTCGCTTTCTTTCTTTTCTTTTCTTGATTTTCCGGCCGTCTTGCCGGAGTTGCTCGTGTCACCGACAATCTAGACGACCCAGTCACCGTCGTCGTCTAACCCAGTCACCACGGTATGTCACTGCTCAGCCAGGTCCAGTCCTACGCATGTAAGTTTTGCCTCGTATGCTATTCGGCATTCGAAACGTGATATCCGTATCTCGACGTGAGATCCGATCAGGCAGGTTCTAAACTTGCAACATGCTATGTTATTATATCAATATTTACTTGATAAATTATAGTGCATGTGTTTTACTATTCAGCAGAAATTATCGATTTACAGTTTTATAGCATCCGTCTGTATCCGTACTGATAATAGTTTATTTAGTTGCATGCCGGAATATCATGATATTATTATACTACTATATCAGTTCGATATGTTATCTAAATTGCATCATACATGGTAATGGACGTATAATGGTTATTACAGATAAACACATATTCATCCTGGCATTCGTCGTGTTTCGATTTTGATTACAATTTTACTTTTGGCATCTATTTTAGTTAATATTCAGTACATGACATGTTCACGACACATTACCAGACTTGTTACTTGGATCTTATTGCTAATACCAACAATCTTGATTGTTGTCCTAATGGACATGACTTGTTGTTTGCATAGACAAAACCTGTACCTGCTTGATCCTGTGTTGGCATTAGATTTATATCATCAATACCTGACTTGAACACAAAACCTTAGGGGTAAGGAGAAATCAATAATGAAACCTGACTTGTAACCCAACAGTTCGATACTTATACTGATCAGTCTTTACGGGCTCGGCCAGCCCCGGAATGATGCTGCTGACATCATTCGTCTGTACATGTTACCTGTTTACTGCTTAGCGGCACGTCTCGGATTCAGCCCGAGAGTCTTGATCGTGGTCCCGGGCACTTACGGGATACTATTGAGTTACATCGGCGATTCTATTAAATTGATTTCAAAGACTTGTAGAATAGATAACTTAGAAGCACAGACTTTAGATACGCATCACATACATACATCTCACTATTTACATCTGTGTTTATTATTTATATTCATGTTTAATCATATTATCATATCCTGGTTATTACTAATATTTTGATATCATGACGCACTGACGTCTGGGTTTTGCATGGCCCAGTTTTTCTACCTTTATCATCGGCAGATCAAGAGTACTTTAGCAATGAAGCCGAGTAATGAGGAGCTAGCCATTTAGTTAGAGACTCTTAGTTTAGTTATTTCCGCAGTTTATTTCTATTGATGTGAGCCCATATTGGGACATGATTCAGAACTATTGTTTATTGGATCTTAATTCGTTTCCGCTTTATGCATTTTCTTGATTTTATTTATTGTGGCGGATGGACATGTGTTAGCTAGATTATATATTTTACTGTTCTTGATATTCTATAGACAGACGTAATGTGACCGTGGAGAGATGATTCCTAACCACAGGAAGCATGGTTGGTTCTGTCACGTGCCGTAGTTACGTATCTTGCGAAGCGAGGCGTGATATATATATAAGTTCAATATTGTAATTATCCAGGTAAGAGTAAGAGTCACCAAATTAGTTTGAAGTTTAAAATTAGAAAGTAGCGAATGCAATTATGGTGAATTGGAAATGTATAGCTTCATATGTCCTGATTAGTCAAAAATAGTGCACATTTGTATGAACATTTTCCTTACTATTATTAACTGCTAAAACGTGTTAATTGTAAATCTAGAACATATGTGGGTTTATTTGTAAAATTTGATTATCATATGTTTCTATATTTATAATTAATATAATAAGGGAAAATATATGCATATAATATTTAAATGAAATATTAGTAACTAAAATATGCATATCATATTAAATATTCCTAATCAATATTCTTAAGATATTATATCATATAAATGGTTAGGATAATAGCTTAAAAATACTAAATACTACTAACACTTTGATTTGAGATATTATGCAGGTATTAGCTCAGGTCTGAAATCCAAGTAAGAGATCCAAGTCAAATCGGAATATCGAAACCGAATCTGCTAAATTTTAGAAGCAATCGAGGAATCTAGCAACGGCAGATACTCAGAGCAATATTTTCAGAATCTATACATCAAAACGATCTCCAAATGTCGACACAAAAATCCAGAAAAAATATCAAAACCCAACTCCACCCGGAAGCGGCGGATCCGCGACCATATATGGCATTACGCGGCGGTTCCGCGGTCAAATCAGAGCCGTTGGATGTCGGATTTTGGGATCATGATTTTAACTGTATCTACTCACATATGAAATCTAGGGTTTTTGGTTTCAAAGACTATATAAAAGACCGAGAGTTGTGCATTCAAAATCATCCAAACGGTCACATAATCATCTATTCATCTACCTCCATAAAGAGAGAGAGAGAGAGAGAGAGAGATCTAGAGCAAACTAGGGTTATTGTAATCTACTTTATAAGGAGAAAAGTTTTAATGCAATAGTTGATTAATAAAAGTAGTTTTTGTTTTAATTTTTTTTTGCATTTACTTTTCCGCATTTACTTTACGCGTTACTTTTTTGTATTAATTTTACGCATTATTTTTCTGCATCTTAATTATGGTTTCATTCTTCTTCAACCTTTCTTCTAAATCACTATTAATTATGAGCGAGTAATTCCTTACTTGCTAGGCTTTGTAGTATGTGGTAGGATAATGGATGGAATTTTTTTTAACTTCTTTTTAACATTTTAAATTTTATAAACTTTAGCAAAATAAATGTTAACTTTCTAATCGGGCGCGCTATCAATTTATTGATAGTCACGACTATGATTTGAGATTGGTTAAACACTTATTTTGTTAAGGACTTGACATGAATAGAGATCAATGGATGGACAAGGGTCGGTAGTGGGAAACCCTAAATTCTCTCCAAGAACCATAATCCACATTCATCACTATCGCTCTAATTTTAAACTATTAAAAGGTAAAAATAGTCATTTTTAAATATTCATCCATTAACTATTAAATCCTATGAACCCTGTAGGGTGTTTTTCGTCACCCCATTGAGATGGGAATACGCATCGCTTGTCAGGCGTACTACAGATTCCCTCTGCCTAGGGTAGGCTGGGATTTATTGATTGTGGAGATCCAAATCTCCAGCAGCCGTGGACTAAGCTGTCATTAATTACCTCTCGCCTTTGGAGCGAAGAAACCTCCGATTGCCAGATCAAACTAGTCATACGAACTCAATGTGTAGTGTGCGTGTGTTGTATTTTGAGGTGTCTTAAGTATATCGGAGGCCTTTGGAGCGAAATTTTTTCTAACGCGGAAAGTGTTGTGGAGTGTGTATAAAAAAAGGGTGAATAGTGTCCAAAGGACGCGTGGGTGCCAGCGCCTCACGTGCCCAGCACGCAGGCACCGGGCGCTGGGCGCCGGCGCCACACGCGCTCAGCATGTGGGCGTTGGGCGTCGGCACCATACGCGCCCGGCACGTGGGTGCTGGGCGCCGGCGAAAAAAGAGGCTTAGCCCCTGTACTGGGAGTTGTACTCCCAATTGACTTTTGGAACTAAACTCCTTAAAGAAGGACAAAGGGGGCTTAGCCCCTGCACTGGGAGTTTTACTCCCAATTGACTTTTGGAGTTGAACTTCTAAAAATAAAGATTTTTTTTTTCCAAAGTTAAACTCCTAAGTGATTTTCGGAGATGAAACCCCTTTCTTCTCCCTTGAGCCTTAGATCTTTTCTTGAGCCTTGGATCTTCCTAAAGTGGGGTTTTTGGAGATGAGTCTTCTTCTTCCTCCTCTCTGTTGGCTGGATCTTTGAGAAAAGGGGGTGGGACTTAAAAATCTCCCATTTTGGAGATTTGATATGAGATCTGGGTTCCTCTTCAAGGGTTTTATGGTGAAAAACTATTTCTTTTTGAAAATAGAAAAGTTAAACTCTTGATTTAATTCAAAAAGAGGGGAAGAAGGTTTAAAACCTTGAGGAAGTAGGAGGCAAAGAAACCCTAGATTTTTAGGGGAATGAATTATTATCTTCATTTCATTATAATGTTGTCTTATATAGGCTTACAAATTTACACATAACCCCTTTGGCTTTACAAAATGGCATTTTTCCTATCACATGCCTCATGTGCTCATTTCTTTTGCACATGAGCCATGGGCTTTACAAAAATTTGGCTTTATGCCCATTTTTCTTATATTTATTCATAAAAATTATATCAAAAATATTTATTAAATAATTTTCTTCTTGGTATGGGGGAGGCCGGCCTCTTCATATTTAGGCTCGACTTGTGCATGGGCCCACTTGACCTGGGCTTGAGCCCACTTGGCTTGGGGTTGACTTTGACTTTGACTTGATCAACCGGGGTGTAATTTTTGATCCCAACAAAGTATCCCCCATCAATAAATGCACAACGCGTATATGAGTTGTGTGCATGAAATTGATGGATTTTGTTCAGCAGAAGTTTAACTTTGTGGAGGAGCATCATTCCGGGGGCGGAGCATCCTTCTGGGAGCATCATTCCGATTTGCGGAGCATAATTCCAAGGTCGGAGTATCATTCCGCAGAGCGGAGCATAATTCCGGGGATCGAAGCATAATTTCGGGGATCAAAGCATAATTCCGGGATCGGAGCATCAATCCGGAAAGTGGAGCATGATTCCAGGGACTGGAGCATAATTCCGAAGAGCGGAGCATGATTCCAAGGGGAGGATATATTCTTAGACGAAGCATAGTTTCGACGCAGGGTTCCGGGACGAAGCTTAATTCGGACATAGGGCAGACATTCTGAACGAGGCAGACATTCTGAACGAGGCATGGCTTCGATGCAGAGGTTGATTCTCAGGCGAAGCATAATTCTGACAGGGAAGGCAGATACTCCGAGGCGAAGCATAATTTCGACATGGGGTACATTCTGAAACGAAGTATGATTTCGACGCAGAGGTTAGTATTCCGAACGAAATATAGTTCCGATGTAGAGGTTGATTCCCAGGTGAAGCATAATTCCGACAGGGAAGGTAGATACTCCGAGACGAAGCATGATTCGACACGAGATACACTCTAGGACGAAGCATAATCCCGACGCAGAGGTCAATTCGCAGGTGAAGCATAATTCAGACGGGGAAAGCAGGTACTCCGAGGCGAAGCATGATTTCAACACAGGGTACACTCTGAGACGAAGTATGATTCCGCCAGGGAGGTTGTTGGTTGACTTGATTCCGAGTCGAAACCTAATTCTGACGGGGAGGTCGTTGGTTAACTTGATTCCAAGTTGAAGTATAATTTCGACGGGGAGGTCGTTGCTGCCATTTTTGCGACTTGGACGGTCGGCGCTTGATTTGACTTGCTCCACTTCTTGCGGTGTCAGAGATTGGATTTCACTTGCTGATTTGATGTAATTTGGGTTGACATCAGCATCGCTACACTGGAATATAGTACCAGGAGAGAATCATCATTTGCCATGAGAGGATTTAGGGATTTTGGTTTTGGCTTGGCATCAGCACCGCTACACTGGAATATGGTACCAGGAGCGAATCATCACTTGCCGTGAGAGGATTTCCCTCGTTCCCAGTTTAACGATTTAGGGGTCATATGTTCCCAGTTTAACGACTTAGAGGTCATCTGTTCCCAATTTAAAGACTTAAGGGTCTACTGGATCAAAAGTTTGGAATTTTGGGGTTGGTTCGGCATCAGTGTTGCTAACACTGAAGTATAGGTGCCAGGAGAAATTCATCATCTGCCTTTGCCTGTTGGGGAGCGATGGCTTAAGAGACAGATTTAAGTCCCTATCACCTAAGGCTTTTCAATTTTATAAGCCGTAAGGGTCCCATAAAAGCATTTTCTCCTTATGAGTCGAAAGGATCTCGTAGGTTTACTTTCTCCTTAGGAGTCGTGAGGATCCCCAAGTGTGTTTTTCCCTTATGAGTCTTAAGGATCTCACAAAGGTGTTTTCTTACGAGTCGAGCGGATCTCGCAAGTTTTGTTCTCCTCATGCATTGTGAGGACATATGAGTGAGTCTTCCCAAATGGAGCATAATTCTAAGGGTGGAGACCGGCCGTTGGACTGGTGATTGCGGTGGGATATGGGTGTGATGAGAATCATTTGAGCCCGTGGATTGTATACGGTAGTCAATTTGGAAACCAACCGTAGGGCTGGGAGAATTTTGGGAATTTGGGTTTTAGTTGGCGTCTGCATCGCTGCACTGGAATATGGTACCAGGAACGACTTATCATTCGCCGTTTGGGGATTTGGCGTCTGCATCGCTGCACTGGAATATAGTATCAGGAGTGAATCATCATTCGTCATTTAGGAATTTGGATTTTGGTTGGCATCTACATCGCTGCACTGGAATATGGTAGTAGGAGCGACTCATCATTCGCCATTTTTTTACCGCGATTGTGTCACGACCCGAATATGTGGAACGTGACTGACACTTAAATTACGCAACGTTTAGAGGCGTAACGCAATCTAAGTAAGGCAAAACCCAGAAATCTAAACCATTTAAAGAAAATGGAGTGAAGGAAAAACTTGTTTAAAAGTTAACATAGAAAATCACTTTGAAAGTCTTATAATAAGCTCAAGTTTTTATAAAAATTTCGGCAGAGTTTTCTTTGTAAATACTGACCCCAAATGGGTACAAAACATGGATACATATAAGAAATGAATAAGGGCAACCCTAGCGGGAGCTGGCTCTTCGCCGAATGGCGGAATCACAACCACATATAAGATATATCATAATAATGCGAAATAATCATATAAAAGCAAGAAAATAAGAAAACACCACGTCGGCTCAAGTGAGCTCTACACCAGAAACATAATATGTACAAATCTCATAGCTCACAATCTAAGTCTAATATACAAATAGTAGAAGTGGTAGATACGGTAGATACGGTAGATGGAGTGTACTAGATACAATAATAATACATAAAGTAGGAACAAAATATCCTCGTAACCCACCTACGAGCAAACCGCGATTCAATGCTAATGAAGCAAAAAAATGAAGTATGCCCGCCGCTACTGTGTTAACGGGTCAGACCTGCAGGATACTGTGGCACAACAGGGGTGAGTTGCCAACTCGTGAGTAGTAAGTGATATCTAAAAAGGCCATCGTTAGCATGCACGCAAATGCGTCACAACCTACATATACCAATATGATGCGATGCACTAGTATGAATGCAACATGAATGGATAATCAACATGAAAGCATCTGCCACAATATTCGCCTTGCCCGGATGATAAAGAATCTCGCAGTCATAGTCCTTTACTAGCTCCATCCAACGGCACTGTCTCAAATTTAGATCATGCTGCTGAAAGATGTACTTTAAACTCTTGTGGTCCGTAAATATCTGGCACGACTCATCGTATAAGTAGTGTCTCCAGATCTTGAGTGCAAAAACCACCGCAGTCATCTCTAAATCATGAGTGGGATAGTTCTGCTCGTGCTTCTTCAACACACAGCCTAGCCCCATTCAAGAAGCATCGCAATAAACCACAAAACCGCCCAATCTGAAGGCACAGATAATACTTTTGCAATAGTCAAACGAGTCTTCAACTACTAAAAACTCTGCTCGCATGCCTCGGTCCAAAGAAACGGAACTTCCTTCCGGGTCAACCCGATCAATGGTGTAGCTATACGAGAAAAGTCCTGAGCGAAACGTCGATAGTATCCGGCCAAACCCAAAAAGCTGTGAACCTCCGTCATTGATACGGGTCTGGGCCAGTGCTGAACAGTCTCGATCTTCTTCGGGTCCACACGTATTCCATCTCTCGTAACCACGTGACCCAAGAAATTGACACTGTCAAGCCAGAAGGCACACTTAGCGAATTTTCCGAACAGCTGATGCTCTCTCAAAATCTGTAATGTGATCCTCAGATGCTGCTCATGCTCCTCTCGGCTCCGGGAGTATACTAAGATGTCATCAATGAACACTATGATAAACTGATCAAGAAACGGCCTGAATATGCAGTTCATCAAGTCTATAAACACTGCTGGGGCATTTCTGAGCCCTAACGACATCACCCAAAACTCATAATGCCCGTATCGCGTGCGAAAAGCAGTCTTTGGAATATCATCCTTCCGAACCCGCAACTGATGATAACCCAACCATAGTCAATCTCCGAGAAATGTCCTGTACCCTGGAGCTGATCAAACAAATCATCAATGCGAGGTAGGGGATATCTATTTTGCACAGTCACTCGATTCAGCTGACGATAATCAATGCACAAACGCAGACTGCCGTCTTTCCTCTTGACGAACAGGACATGAGCTCCCCATGGTGACACACTCGGACGAATAAGCCTTTAATCCAGCAAATCTTGCAACTGATCTTTCAGCTCTTTAAGCTCCGCCGGGGTCATCCGATAAGGCGGTATAGAAATAGGCCCCGTGTCGAGGATCAACTCAATGCAAAACTCAATATCGCGCTCAGGCAGCAAACCATGCAACTCGTCAGGAAAAACATCTGGAAACTCTCTCACAATCGGGACCTGGTCCAACGGGACCTCTGCGGCTCTAACACACGAACATACGCCAAAAATCCCTGACATCCTTTCCTCAAGAGCTGACTAGCGCGAAGGGAAGAAATCAAACTGGGAAGGGTGACACTACGGTCTCCCTGAATAACAAGAACTGGCTCATCCGGAAACTAAATCTGACTGCCTTCTCACGGTAGTCCATGGATGTATAACACGTGGCTAACCAATCCATGCCCAGAAGAACTTCGAAGTCAAACATATCGAGATGAATCAAATTGACAGAAGAATCCCTATCTCCGACACGGAAAAAACAAACACGATCGAAAAACATATCGAGCAACAAAAGACTCGCCTACTGGAGTAATAACAATCAATGGATGGCCAAGCAAGGACGAATCTCAGTCCAACCTCGGTACAAAGTGCGTAGATATAGGTTCAAACAACAAAATAAATACGCGCATCGAAAGAAAACACTGAAAGAATACCTATCACGACTACTTTCGATGCCTGCACGTCCCGAGGAGTCAACACAAAAGCTAAGGCATGCCCTCTACCAGCGACCCGCTGTTGTCTGCCTCCTCATCCTCTCCGAATACGACCGCCATGACCATGGCCTCTATGGGCATCGATCTGGCATGGAGCAACAACAGGCGTAAGAGGTAATGTGCTCGGAGGAGGTGGTGAAAACGGTAGAGTAACATGTGAGACTGATGCCTCACCCTATCGCCTCACAGTACAATTTCTGATAAGGTGATACGGGCTCCCACACCTGAAACATCCTGGCGAGAGCTGTTGATCATGTGGATAAAAATGATATAACTGGCCAATAAAGAATCCGCCACGGTCTCTCCGAACACGCCTAGGAGCTGACATATCAGTACGAATCCGCTTTGGTCCCGGAAAAACCGTAGGTGGAGCAATATCCGATCTCCGTGCTCGACTGATCTCAATCAAGGATCCAATCATTTGGCACAAATCCTGAATACTCACCTCCAGCCTAGCTATACGATCAATATAAGGATCCATCTGTCCATGCGAGATAGGCGTACTGCTCTGGTCAGTCCTCGTCTCAGACGAGCCCGCTCCAATCTCATCTCTAACGGCAGCCCTCTGGGCCTTCGTAGTCATCGGCGGCATAGTGGCTGGAGTAAGAAACATGATTGATGAGATTATCGCAATCGAATCAAAGGATATCTGGTATCAAGGAAGGAAGTACAAGCAGATATGTCCTAAGGTCACTTAGGCGGAGTACCGTATCGTAAGTATGCCGCGGAACATACACACGCTACGTCACTCTGCTTAAGTCACCTACTCTATCTACCAAGGGTCATCCTACACTCAAAAAGGTAAAACCCATCGCTTTGATACTAACTTTGTCACGACCTGAATATGTGGAACGTGACTGACACTTAAATTACACAACGTCTAAAGGCATAACGCAATCTAAGTAAGCTAAAGCCCAGAAATCTAAACCATTTAAAGAAAATAGAGTGAAGGAAAAACTTGTTTAAAAGTTAAGTTAATATAGAAAATCACTTTGAAAGTCTTATAATAAGCTCAAGTTTTTATAAAAATTTCGGCAAAGTTTCCTTTG
Source organism: Agapanthus africanus (assembly GCA_030015575.1). Taxonomy (NCBI): domain Eukaryota; kingdom Viridiplantae; phylum Streptophyta; class Magnoliopsida; order Asparagales; family Amaryllidaceae; genus Agapanthus; species Agapanthus africanus. The sequence goes on along the minus strand of JASDDO010000014.1, from coordinate 157,066,163 downwards.
TAAGTACTGGCCCCAAACGGGTACAAAACATGGATACATATAAGAAATGAATAAGGGCATCCCTAAGCAGGAGCTGGCTCTTCGCCGAACGGCAGAATCACAACCACATGTAAGATATTCATAATAATATGAAATAATCCTATAAAAGCAAGAAAATAAGAAAGCACCACGTCGGCTTAAGTGAGCTCGACACCTGAAACAGAATATGTACAAATCTCACAGCTCACAATCTAAGTCCAATATACAAAAGTAGAAGTGGTAGATACGGTAGATAAGGTAGATGAAGTGTACTAGATACAATAATAATACATAAGGTGGGGAAAAAATATCCTCGCAACCCACCTACGAGCAAACCGCGAGTCAATGCTAATGAAGCAAAAAGAGGAAGTACGCCCGCCGCTACTGTGCTGATGGGTCAGACTTGCAAGATACTGTGGCACAACGGGGGTGAGTTGCCAACTCGTGAGTAGTAAGTAATATCTAACAAGGCCATCGTAAGCATGCACGCAAATACGTCACAACCTACATATACCAATATGATGCGATGCACTAGTATGAATGCAACATGAATTGATAATCAACACAAAATCCAGATATAACTGATATGAGAAGATCTGTATCCTTATCTCAGTAAAACTTTTGTGTAATAAAAACTGGAGTATCATCAGTGAAATCGACAGAAAAGTCCGTGTCAAGTATCGACACAATATCCTCAATATCTCAGGCTCCGTCAGTCCGGATCGGCCCATATCATCAAAACCCACGACTACGGTCAGTAATCCTCTGGATATCCGCTGCGCCAGATATCACCGGTAGGTAGTCCGCCCCTTCCAGGCTCATCGTCATCCTAACAAAAACACTCTCGTCCCGGGGTACCGTACTGGGTCCACCATGTACCCGAAACGGTTCATCCTACTCCTCGTATCGAGTCTCGAAAACCAACTCAAATCAGGAAAACTCATGGTGGACGACATATACATCATATCACGAGAAAACCGCAACTTGCATTTTTAAAGTGATAATAAGCTTATAAAAGTCTTGCGTTTTTCTCAAAAATCCAAAAATCTCATAAATACTGAAATCTCCAAGAAGAATCACAATATATGAACATGTCGGAAATGATGAATGTCTATAATACGATAATATAAAAAAAACGATGCATGACTAGAAGCTCTGTATGAATGATGATGCGACAAGGTATATTGCTAACAAATCTGTATATCCATCCTAAGAAAATGAGAATACAACTAAACGTTTACACATAATACATGATGCAAATGCACAAATACCAATTTTAGCAAGTTCTATAGTGTTCGTGACATAGCAATTACCAATGGCGTGTGTGTTCACATAAAATAGTGCACGTGCGGTATGAACCAATGGTAATGGTGCAAGTGTCCTAAGTAATAACATGATGTGTAAGAAGATGCAATGTCATGCTATGAAATGCTTTGAAACTACGCATATAGGTGCAAGTATCCTATGAGATAATATTATATATATATATATAAGATGATGCAATACAATGAGATGAATAGCTAGGAGACTACGCATATAAATACAAGCGCTACTAGTAATCCTAACTATCGGGCGCTTTGCGCCATCCAGACGATCCCCCCATAGATGTGTACATCTACTCACTGGGACGCCTCGGCTAAACTGATCCAATCACGGCCTTTCCTTTCCTTACCGCGTCCGACGTCTCTGCAACCGATCCTAGAATCGTACAAAAGTAAATAAGAGGATGGATGTTTAGATAGACGTGAATTCAAGACGATACAAGGTAATTAACACACACTAACTAGACGCGCATGCACTTGGTGCACAAAACGCGCGCGACATCGCCACGAACCACAACTAAGGGTCGCTATGCGTAGCAGCCACCAATCCTAGAACCCAACGGTACCAATCGCGCATTCACATCACACTAAATATTGTAGGAAATAGGTTGTAGATCATCACAACCTCAACACAATTAAAACCTTTTTATTTTAAAAACCTAGTAAGCAACAATTAACCATTTTAGTGCAAAACTAGATGTTTTAGCAAACCTAGTGGCCACAAATTACACTTAAATATCTTAATTAAGCCACACAAATATTTACCAATTTTAAATCTCACTTTTTTACACACTAATCATGAAATTAGTTGCATGAACATTTGATTAAGATGATTAAAAGCAAAGATTTGCAAGTTTAACAACTAGATTATATTTGATAGCACCATTAGATGTTAACGACACTTAGCTAATCTAATTAAATGATAAGAATCTTAACTCAACCTCAAACCCTTCTCTTTAAAATTCTATTTTGCAATTAAAGTTATATTAACATCTAACTAAAATTAGATTTAAGCAAATAATTAACAAGTAACAACTTGGATTAAGTTTTATACTTCAAGATTTTTGGAAAGATCCCACTAGCTAGCTATTGCCACCAAGAATGCCAACTTATTTTCAAGAACCATGCTTAGTTTTGAACAAGGAATTTTTTTGATGATTTTAATAGGAATTTATGGTTGATTTTTAGTGGATTTTGATGAGGTAAATGATGGTTTTTGCTAAGAAAATGAAGAAGAAAAGGGAGGGGCTGCCACTGGCTGAAATTAGAGTGGAGAGAGTGGGAGTGAGAGAGAGAGAGAGAGAGAGAGGTAACCATACCCCCCAAGTCAACATGACCATACCTCAATTATCTATTTAATTATTTCTTTTATTTTCTAGTTTTTATCTTAGAAATATCTAGAACCCTTGAGAACATTTAGAAGAAAACAATACGTTACAAAATAAGTGTCAGGTTGTCATGGTGCACTAATATATAATTAAACCATATTAATTTGTAATTATCACTAATTTAATGTATAAGTGTATAATTAAAATAATAATTAAAAATAAATAATTAAGGAAAATAATTAAGTAAACTAGAAATTAATAAGTGACTAATTAAATACCAATACTAGCAATTACATGTTAAAATATGTATATTTAAGTCTATGTGGAAAAATAATTACAACTTTACGGAAAATACGAGTTGTATTACTAATTATCAGACAATTAACCTAAACTAATTTTCAGAACGTTATAGATTGCTCTATCATTTCAGTTTTTCTTATCGCGAAGGTCGCGATTGCCCTATCATTTCGACTATTTATTCGCGGTTGCCCCATCATTTCGGCTTTATTTCCATCTTTATTTTACTCCCTGATTTTTATTGCGAGTTGCCCCATCATTTCGGGTTTTTTTTACACTCCCAGTTTAACGACTTAGGGGTCGAATGTTCCCAGTTTAACGACATGGTGGTCAACTGTGTTTTCTTATCCCAGCTCCTCGAACTTTGATCTCGGCGGAGCTGCGTTGATGACCGTAACTTTATGGCTTGCCAGTACATTCGAGGACGGTAGGTTCTTCCTAGCCCTGTATTGGTTCTCTACCCAATCTTTGTAAACATAGCAGTCTTCAATGGTATGACTCACCATTCTATGATATGGGCAGCATATGGGATTGCCGGTCATATTCATTTCATGTGCCCTTTTTGGAATAGGCAGTTACAGGCCATTGTTCAAGGCATCCTCGAATATTTTGCGGACTTCATCTCTCCTGAAGGGGTATACTTTCTTCTTTCTCTCCATTGGAGTAGGTGCCTTTCCTGATGCCGGTCCTTGAGGCCGATCAGTCTTTGGTTCTCCTGCTATCCGCTTAGCCCATTCAATGTATGTATCGGAGATATTGGAAGCTGATCGCGGCCGTTTTTCGCTAAAGTGTTCTGCTCTTGGGCAGGAGGGAGTATCGGTTGGCTGCTTCCGGATATCAATTCCTGGCTCATGAACCAAAATTTGATTTTGCTGTAATTGCAATCGGGCGACTTGGGTCATGAGATCTGCCACGACGTTTACCAGCTCGTCGACTTTGGAAAGGATCTTGGCCATCTTCTCGTCCCTGTCCTGAAGCTGCTTTTGAAGCCATTGGAATAATACTTGTTCTATAGTTCGGGGTATGACAACGGGGTCATCCTTACCGCCTGAGCTTGATTCAGCAAGAACCACGGGTTCCTTTGGCTTAATGGCCTGAGCGGGCTCTTCATCATTTAGATCGAGCCGATGTTGGGTAGCAACATCTACGTCATTGTCATGGATACAGGCGTAGGAAGACTTGTTCCTCTGAGCTCCATCATGTAGACTGCATGGGTTGTATACCCGTCTATTGCTTCTTCATTGGCAATGTTGCTCGTTTGGCTCTTAGCTTGTTGCTTTGGTCCGCTTTTTTCAGAGAATGGCAGATGTCTGAGAGAATCGGGTTCCCGAAGGACTTTGGTCTCCGTTTGTACGAAATTGGCGGTCACAGCTTGACTGTTTGTTAACACGTCTTTAGACAGTTCTATCTTTCCTGTCTTGTATTGCTTTTCGACCTAATCTTTGAAGACGAAGCAGTCCTCAATGGAATGACCTATCACTCTGTGATAGGGGCAGTATTTGGGATCGTCGGTCATATTCGCTTCTTGCAGTCTCTTTGATTCTGGCAATTGTAGACTGTTTCTCAGGGCGTCCTTGAATATCTTGTGGACTTTGTCCCTTCTGAAGGAATAGACCCTATCCAGCTTTTCATTCAAAGGTGATTCTCCTTCCTTTTAGGAATATGTATGCCCTAGAGGCCATTATTGTTGATATAGTGGATGCTTGAACATATATGGAGAGGACTTTCTTTCTCGACATGATAGTATGCTATCTGGTTACCTTTATCTTAACATGTAGACCGGTATTATTATACTGTCTGTCTCTTACATGTTGATAAAGCCTTTAGGATATGTACTTGACTACCAGGATTATGATGAGATCATACTAGTAGGGCCAAGGTGGTCCAAAAGTACATCCTTTAACTGTTCCTAGTCGAGGGGATATCGAGACAGAGCATCGATATTCCGAAGTAGACTAGTGTGTACGTTTTTTGTCCCTTAGAGGGCAATGGTTAATCCCACAGCCATTGGTGTGTGACATCAAAGATTGTACATAGGTGCTCATTAGAGAATGGGTACACCGAACGGACTCGCCGAGGACTCCTAGTTGGTAGTATACCTATCGTCAAATAGCAGTCCTCTGGTGACACTGGTACAGGTTAGTCTGTAGACCCAAAATCGTCATAGAGTCTTGTATGGCTCCCACTGTGCTTTGATTTCCTCCCTACCACGCTCAAGAGGAGTTGTGCAATCAGGTGGATTTTGGGTACAGTCCCGAGTCACATGTAGGCAATGAGCGATAGGAGGGGTATCGTCTCTCCCGCTATTGGGAGTTGATGTTGCGCTATGCTCGATTGGCTATAACTGGAAGTCCCTGGCCAGGGCTGCAGCTGAGATTTACTGATAAGAGTTATCAATAGTTTCTCGAACCGTTATAGGCCAGACATTGGTATGACTTATCACGTTACTGGGGTCTGACGTTTACCGCCCCTAGACATGATATGCGACATATTAGACGAAGAAACCGGACTCTACGGTAGTGTTACCGATAGGCTTCATGGAGAGTATGGACAAGCTTGCTTGTTGATCTTCATATCGTTCAATATCCGGGTAGCCGTTACGTCTAGCTAGTACCACTGATGACTTGTAGGTGACTGATATGATCATCACCTACTGCTGGTGTATTGACGAGTCTTTAGAGTCCCACACAGAAGTTTCCTGGTTCAAGCGAAACGAAGTAGGGCACATATATGATATGTGCGTGGGCCTGATTAAATACGTGTATGTGATACCGTATTGTAATCTGGTAGTTATCTGTTATCAGTTAGGTTATATGTGATATAACCAGATTATCGAATCAAGTGTTGATTTGATTATGTGATATACAGATAAATGATATTAGTCGGTTATATGTGATATAACCGGATTATTAAATAATGTGTTGATTTAATAATATGATATATATTATATTTGATATAATTATATCTTAACTAATATCATTAGCTCACTAATTATTCTTCATAATATATATATATATATATATATATATATATATATATATATATTAATATAGAGGTTAATGGAGGAAAGGTGCCATAGGAGGGGATTTCCTCCTATGGCGTCGGAAAAATGTATTCTCCATAATTTTTTTCGACGGTCGGCATATATCACCTCCATCTTTATCATCGAAGATATGGATATACCAAATTTCATGTGATTATACCATTTTTTTACCGTTGATTTAGTTGGTGCAAAATTAATGGTTTACCGATAATAGAAATTTTTACATTGCTAATTCAACGGTGAAAAAGTGGTGGAATCATATGAAATTTGGTGTATGCACATCTTAGATGATAACGATGATGATGATGGATGCCGATCGTCGAAAAAAATGGTAGAGGTTGTATTTTTTCGACGCCATAGGAGGAAATCCCCTTCTATGGCCTCTTTCCTCCATTATTCTCATTAATACACACACACACACATACATGGCATGAAATTCTATTTTTGGAAAATGGAATAAAAGGTGGAAAATGGGAGCATGGGGTTTATCATTTTTATATTAGTCTTGACTCACTATTCAAGCATTGTTGCAATTTATTATTGCAAAGAAATCCATGCTTGAATGAGTGAGCCATACACTTCACTTGATCTATTATTCATTCTTGCTCTCTTGAGTTGAGCTCACGCTCTCTCTAGCATCCATCTTCATCTTTCTCATGCTTCAAAACTTCAACCTCTCACATGTGATGTGAACCATGGAGTTTTGAACATACTAGTGAGCCTCAAATCCCCTACTTCACCATCCCACACCAAACTGACACTTTGGTGTGGCGTGTTTCCTTCACTGATAAGAGATTAGTGAAGAGGTAGCTTGAGCTAGTGGGTTTCGCGTGGATCATTTTCGGCACGAAGGTTATCGGAGGAAGCTTGTCCAAACTCTCAAGTGGAGCCTAGTGGAGTCGCGTAGACTACTATACGGAGCTTGTGAAGAGAAGGACTCGATCTACGAGGGTATAACCATCTTCCCTTTTTTAGTTTGTTCATATCATCATAGGTTAAACCCTAAAATCTAGTTACAATCTTGGTTAGTCTAACTTAGCACCCGAAAAATTTAAATTTGGCATACTTGATGCAACAAAAACCTCATGGTGGTGCTAGGGTAGACTTTCACTTCCCCTCCCAACAATGGCTTTCAAGGTTGGTTGACATTAGGCCTGCTTGTACCTCGTCTATTTCGGTTAGCCGAAGTGTTAAAAGATTCAGTATCATCGGAATTTCCGTCTTTGCGATTATCGTCCTTTTGATTTCTTCAGGATTTATTGCTATTTTGGAAATCCGAGGAAGAATCCTGCTTTGAGTGTTCCAACATTTGAACTTTCTTGGTCAGCTCTTGGAACGTCTTGAGACCTGCGGTGCATAGAAAAGGATTCATCCAGGTACCGAGATTTCTGATGAGGAGATTGACAGAATGGTCTTGTTCCAACGGTGGCTCACATTTGACGACGAGATTGCGCCATCGAGTTATAAAATCCATGATGCTTTCATTGTTCTTTGACTTGGTCCTTACGAGGTCGGCAATGGTGATCTTATCGCTGACACTCATGAACCTTTGTCGAAACAGAGATTCCATTTGGACGAAAGTTGTGACGAAGCCATCCGGTATACTCGCGTACCAATCAAAATCGACATCGGTTAAGCTATTAACGAACTGGCGGAGGAGAAGCACATCATTGCCCTCAGTATTCCTGCATGAGGCTTTAAAGTGGGCGATGTGCTGATTCACATTTCCTGTCCCATCAAATCTTCCGAATTTGTGGATGACATAGTCACTAGGAAACTCTACCAGATCATACCGAGCGGGATATGGTCTCCCACTACTGCTGATATCTTTTTGCGTTTCGGCTTTGGCTGCCAATGTTTTGACTTTATTGGCGACTAAATCCATGATTTGATCTTGCGTTAGCGAGTTGCTATCATCGGTAGTCAAGACATTTCCCGAGATGGGATGCGGCCGGCTTTCATGCGGCTCGCCCATCTTTGGATTTGAAGGAATAAGCGTCAACTACCTCGGGACACCGTTTCCTGGTTCATGAGCAGAGTCATGCGCTTGATTGGGCGGCTGAGAGGCAACTTGGGCCGTGAGCTGTAAGATGACATTTGTCAAGTCATCAATCTTCGGGTAGAGCTTGGCCATCTCCCTGTCTTTGTTTCTGAGCTGATTTTGGAGCTCTTGGAGAAGTTGCTGCTCAGCGGTCTTGGGATAGAAGATTGACTCCCCTTTACTTTCTGAGCCCGACTCCTCATGAACTAAGGGATCTCTCTGCTTATCAGCCTCACTGGAAGGGTTTTCATTACCTGCCAGAGGAGGTTGGTCTTGGAAAGTAGCAGCCACATTCACACCAGATTGGATTTAAGATGTGATGGCTCCGTCTTTACTCTTGCTGCGCGTGTCCACCATGTAAACAGTGTGGACCACATATCCAGCCATTTCTTTATCTTTGGCGGTTGATTTTTCAGACCATCGTCGTAGCCCTATCTCTTCTGGAAAGGACATGCGAACTGTTGGTCTGACTGGGTCCTTGGGTAGCGCTGTCCCTGTAAGTCCACGTTGCCCACCCCGGTACTTACGGGGAGGTGGAAAACGGAATAAAAATCAAATTTTTATCAACTTAGGCAACATGGACTAGACAAAGAAGGATCTTTGCTAAACAAAAACAAGCTAAAGCTAACTAGAAACTAGCTAAGTGTTAGAAAGGTTATACCTTGGGCTTTATGTCCTTCTCTCCTTGCTCCTTGGAGTAGTGGAAAGAGATCACCTTTGTCGTCTTCTCATGTCGAAGAAAGATCCACCCGAAAGCCTCAACCTTTGGCTTCAACTCCAAGCTAGAAGTAACTAGGGTGCAAGAAGTGCTAATTCTAGAACCCTAGATGAGAGTAGAGATTATCAAGAAGAGGTTTTTCTCAAGCTCAAGTGTTTCTCAACACATGAGAGGGGAGAGCTTGAGGGAGAGGAAGAACAAGAGAGAGAAAGTGAATGATAGAATGAGAGAAAATATGAAGCATTCTCTCATATATGTGTGAATTATTGTAATTAGATAATTAGCTAGATAATTGTCATGGTTAATCAAGACATGACCATTATCATTTCATTTTTAATGCAATTTGCAAGGATCAAAGAGCATCTTCCAAATGAAATGATGATGGTCAAAGTGTCAACCTAGGTCAACAAGTCAAGGAGGTCAAATGGTCAACAACCATAACCATGCACAATTATTTAAACTAATATCAATTAACCATAATACACACATAAGCATTAGGGTTAATAAAATGACAATAGTCATTAACCCTAATCAAAGTCCTCTCCCTCTGTCTCAAGCAACTGTGCATACGCACCCGTATTCGTGATCCGAGGAACATGAATACAATGAGATAAAACCAATCCCAAATCTATACTAGGATCTGGCTTAAACCAAAGCCCGCAAGTATAAGTTGTCCGGGCAGCAAACGTGCACAAGTGCGCGGATGTGAACGAACCCTGTCGCAAAACCATGCGACCTCTACTCATTTTGCCTAAAGGCGAATAGCTCTCTGTGTGGGACTCTAAAGACTCGACACTATGCTGGCAGTGGGTTTAACCACAGACCGCAAGCGGCACTAGCTGTACGTAACGGTCCCCAGGTAGATGTCGATAAGAAGACTGACGAGGTGAACCCCATCTGAACTCCTACTGAGCCTGTATGTGACAGTCTCCGTACAGTCCGGTCTGTTCGTCTAATACATCGTATGGCGGGCCTAGGGGGGGCGGTGAACGTCAGTCCCCTAATAGCGGTACAAGTCGTATCGGAATGTAGCCTAGAACACCCTGAGATAACACTGGAAGCCTACCAGTATATCTCGCTTGCCCTGGCCAGGGACTACTCGTGTAATGGCTCTCCTGGACACAGCGCGATGTCAACCCCCAATACCGGGAGAGACGAATCCTGTCTAACCGTCACTGCCTCCAAGTGCTTCGGGACTGCACCCAAAAACTACCTGTTTGCATGACTCATTTGAGCCGTGGTAGGGTAGTAATCAAAGTGCAGTGGGAACACACTCGAGGCGAAGTGACAGTGTCAAGTCAGCGGACTAAGCTGTACTCATGTCACCTGGGAACTGATAACTGACGATAGGTATAATACCAACCAACAGTTCCCGACGAGTCCTGTCCGGTGTACTTGTAACCTAACGAGCACCCGCATACTATCTCAAGTACGATGTACTGACGGCTGTGGGACAGACCGTCTCCCACACTGGGATAAGAAGCGCATACGCTAGTCTACTCCGGAGTATCGATACCCTGTCTCGATGGTCCAACGACTAGGGACCTGTATAAGGATGTGCTTATAGATCACCCAGCTCCCACGAGTGTGAGCGCCATCACAACGCTAGTAATCAAGCAAAGATCCTAAAGGCTCTACTAATATGTATATCAGCGATATGCTAAAAGAAACACATGCACAAATTAAAGCAGAGACAAACCAAGTAGCATACTACCATTTCGAGCAAGATTGTATATACAACTGTGAATATCCCAAGCTTCCATCAAGTAATATACAAACTAGTATGATACAGTAATGGCCTCTAGGGCATATACATTAACAATCTCCCACTTGCACTAAGGCCATGTACTGGCGTATCGAAGACCTATCATCTCGATCAGCCGCTCGAACTGAGTATGGGGCAAGGCCTTGGTGAATGGATCTGCTGTGTTATCTTCTGAAGCAACCCTCCGAACCTCGATCTCCTGGCGATCCACGATCTCCCTGATCAGGTGATACCGCCTCAAGATGTGTCTGCATTTCTGATGGAACCTGGGTTCCTTCGCTAAAGCTATAGCCCCGTTGTTGTCGCAATACAGAGGTATTGGGTCAACAATGGACGGAACCACCTGAAGTTCTCTCAAGAACTTCCTCATCCAGACAGCTTCTTTTGCGGCATCAGATGCAGCGATGTATTCCGCTTCCATAGTCGAGTCAGCAACGGTTTCCTGTTTGGAGCTCTTCCAACACACCGCCCCTCTATTGAGGGTAAAGACAAAACCCGACATGGACTTGGAATCATCCTTGTCACTCTGGAAGCTGGAGTCAGCAAAGGCCTCAATCTGGAGGTCTTTTCCGCCATACACCAAGAACATCTCCTTAGTCTTTCTCAGGTACTTGAGAATGTTCTTTACTGCTATCCAATGTTTCTCCCCAGGGTTTGACTGATACCTGCTTACCACACTCAGTGCATAAGCCACATCCGGTCTGGTACACAACATCGCATACATTATAGAGCCTACCGCAGAAGCATAGGGTATAATAGACATGCGATCCCTCTCCAAATCAGTCTTGGGAGACATCTCTTTGGAGAGGGTGATCCCGTGACAAGCCGGTAGATTACCGCGCTTGGAATCTTCCATACTGAATCTCTTCAGTATGGTGTCGATGTACCTGGACTGTGAAAGTCCTAATATCCTCTTGGATCTGTCACGGTAGATCCGGATACCCAGAATGTATGAGGCATCACCCAGGTCTTTCATGGAGAACCTATGTGACAAGAACCCCTTGACAGATTGTAGCATAGGAATGTCATTTCCTATTAAGAGAATGTCATCCACGTATAAAACGAGGAATACTACAGTTCTCACTACAAATCTACAATAGATGCATGGTTCATCTGGATTTTTGATAAAGCCAAATTCCTTGACCGTCTCATCAAAACAGATGTTCCAACTCCGCGATGCCTGCTTTAGTCCATAAATGGACTTAAGCAACTTGCACACCTTTCCGCTGCTCCCACTCTGAATGAAACCCTCTGGCTGGTCCATATAGACACACTCCTCTAAATGTCCATTTAGAAAAGCTGTCTTTACGTCCATCTGCCAAATCTCATAATCGTGGAAGGCAGCAATGGCAAGAAGGATCCGAATGGATTTCAGCATAGCTACTGGAAAAAAAGTTTCGTCATAGTCCAAACCAGGTCGCTGACGAAAACCCTTTGCTACCAGTCTAGCTTTATAGGTCTCAACCTGTCCATCTACACCAATCTTCCTTTTGAAGATCCACTTGCATCCTACGGGTTTTACCCCATCTGGAGCAATGTCCAACGTCCATACTTTGTTGGTGTACATGGACTCCATTTCGGTCCGCATTGCATCCAGCCATTTTACCGAGTCGACGCTCTGAATGGCTTGCTGGAAGCTAGTAGGCTCATCACAATCTATGATGCAATCCTCTTTATCCCCGTCAATGAGAAAACCGTAGTATCTCTCGGGCGGATGAGACTGCCTACTACTCCTGCGGAGTGGCGTGGGAATGTCCTGATCTTTCGAACCCTCTAGTTCTACTAAGCTTTCAGTAATAGCTCGTGGTTCTGGAATTTCTTCCAGTTCTATTGCGCTCCCACTTAATTCTTTTTCTATGAACTGGTGTTCTAGAAAGTGGGCATGGCGAGAAACAAACACCTTTTGTTCCTCTTCGCAATAGAAGAAATATCCCTTGGAGTTCTTTGGATATCCCACAAACTTGCACTGTACTGAGCATGCCTCGAGCTTGTCCGCATGCTGCTTTTTTACAAAAGCTGGACATCCCCATGTCTTAATGTGATTAAGATAGGGTCTTTTCCCACACCACATCTGATATGGTGTAGTAGGCACAGTCTTAGTTGGAACTCGGTTCAAAAGGTATGCAGCTGATTCTAGCGCATATCCCCAGAACGATCGTGGTAACTTAGCGTTACTCATCATGGACCGTACCATATCCAATAGGGTTCGGTTCCGTCTCTCCGATACACCGTTATGTTGCGGAGTGTATGGAGGAGTAAGCGCTGAGAGAATTCCATTTTCTTTTAAGTAACCCAGGAACTCGGCACTCAAGTATTCACCACCTCGATCAGATCTTAGTGCCTTGATACTTTTGCCTGTTTGTTTTTCTACTTCATTCTTATATTCCTGGAATTTTTCAAAAGCCTCGGATTTATGTTTCATTAAGAAGACATAACCGTACCTTGAAAAGTCATCCGTAAAAGTAATGAAGTAAGAATAACCGCTTCGTGCATGTGTAGACATTGGACCGCATACGTCGCTGTGTACGAGTCCCAAGAGCTCGCTCGCCCTTACTCCGTGTCCAGTGAACGGAGTCTTTGTCATCTTTCCTTTGAGACAGGATTGACAAGTTGCATACGATTGATATTCGAACGGATCCAAATATCCTTCTGCATGTAACTTAGTCAACCTTCTCTCATTGATGTGACCCAGTCTACAATGCCATAAGAAAGTTTTATTGATTTCTGGAGACTTTCTTTTGTGTGTATTCTGGACATTGAAAATCTGTGGTTGGTTTAATACGTATATACCGTTGTTCAATGTACCTGACCCAATCAAAACTTGATTAAGGTGAATGTTCACTACATTACTTACAAATGCAAATTCATAACCTTCTTTAGATAATAAAGATACAGAAATGATATTACAGGTTGCATTTGGTACATAATAACAACTACGCAAAACCAAAAAATGTCCATCCGACAATCCCAGTGATAGTCCCCCACGGCCTCAGCATCCATGCTAGCACCGTTTGCAACTCTGAGGGTCATGTCACCTGCCTTCAAAACTCTACGCTTTCTCAACGCCTGCAAAGAATTACAGATATGAGATCCTGATCCGGTATCCAATACCCAGGATGTAGAGTTTATTGATAGACAGTTTTCAATAACATACACACCTGAAGCTGAAGCCGCAACTCGCTTCAAATCCTGTGTTCTGGCCTTCCAAGCCTTGCAATCCTGTTTCCAGTGACCACTTTTGTGACAATAGAAGCATTCTTCCTTCCCCACCATCTTTCCCGCTACCTTTGTTGCTTTTCCTTTTCCCTTCGTATCCACTTTACTGACACCGCCTCTTGGTTTGGCGGGGGCTTTCTTCTTCTTGCCCTTGGCTTTCGCCCTGGACCTAGAAGAGGAAGATCCTCCTACAAACAAAGTGGATGTCTCCCTACCCTTCTGTAGGGTGCCCTCAGCACTCCTCAACATGTTCAGAAGTTTGGAAAGTTCAACCTCCTTTCCTTGCATGTTGAAGTTAAGAATAAACTGGGCGTAAGTGGAAGGAAGGGACTGGAGAATCAAATCAGTATAGAGTTCATTCTCCAACGTGATCCCAAGGTCCGCGAGCTCCTCTATGTAGCCAATCATCTTAAGCACGTGTTCCGCTACTGATGATCCGACGGCCAACCTTGCCGAAAACAACTTCTTCGACACTTCGTATCTGGCGATACGAGACTGCTCTCCATACAGTTCTTTTGTATGAAGAAATATGGACTCTAAGTCCATATTCTCATGCCTCCTCTGATGTTCGTTGTCCATCGAGGCAAGTACGAGGCATTTGCCTTCGCGCAATCTATTTCCCATGTCTTACGGATTTCCCTATCCGCGACACTGGTTTTGGGACCTGGAACAGGGGGAGCTTTGGTGGTAAGGACATACCCCAACTTGTCATAAGTGATTGCCATCTTGACATTCCTGAGCCAATCTTGTAGTTTGGCCCTGTCAATATGTTTTTATCTAGTAATAACTTAAGTCCGGTCATGTTGAATGGTCGCTGCAATTAGGAGAGAGAAAAGAAACACTTTAGCACGATGCTCTTGCAAGTTTAGAGTGGTTTTTAGTTTGTCTAAACAGGATGGCTCCCACTGTCTCTCGAATCCCTTCTCAAACCGTAAAGAAAGGATTAGTCGGGATCAATCTCACCGTACAATACTTGCTTAACCGTTCAGCCAGGCCAGTGTCGGTACTTCGAGGGAGGTTTTCCAACGCTTTCGCGAAGTTCCTTAATTAAGTAACCTCTTTTCCCTGTGGGCGTAGCCCCGCTAACACCTTTCTAGACACCTACTAAGTTTATAGCATTGATCGTTAAGTGAGAGTTTTCCCGAGGAGTAGCATATACTCACAGTAGGATCGGGATCCAAATATCATCGCGTGATAAAACCGAAGGAATCCTACCAGAATTATCACACTCCAAATGGTATGCAGCGCTAGCAAGTTTCAGTACTTATGAAACTCCCGATGTGGATTTTTGCCCCCATGCTCTTATGACCTTGACTTTGGCCAAAATATCATAAGTCACATGTCAAGTTCTACCCCGTCATTCTCCTGGTTAATTTGGACCCACCCGTACCTACCCTTGACTTTGGCCAAAATGGCAGCACGACTGTCCCAAACCAACGCATCTATCTATGCTGCACATGAATACCCAATAGCTACCAATCACTATGCCTTGATTTTGGCCAAAATACATAGCTTGAATACTTTTTGACCATTCATGTAGAATGACGGAGGGCTACGAATGGTTTTGGCGAAACCGTGAACGTAGTGAACTTGATATAATCGATGGAACGAGATAGCTTTTAAAAAGAGTGGTTCAAGCTCCGCGTTTTTAAAAGTTTAGTTTTGAAAAGAACCGAGTGGTTTTCAAAGTGTTCCAATCGACTTTTTACTTGGTTTATTTTCTTGTATTAGTTCTTTTAATGCGTCCCATCATTTAATCCTACCATTGCAGAAAACAACCAAAATATGACGTACGCTTATGCCATTCGCATTTGCCACGGAGCCCCGTCATCACCCGTTAGGTTACTTAACTAACGACAGAGCGGGGGCTGGGCTAGCGCAGCTGTAAAACATAAGCAGCGCCTAAATAGTTATCATATATAAATATATAGCAATGATAGACATTACAGATCACAGATGAATACATTGGATATACTAGGAATCCGCAATCCGTTCGAGCCTGCAACGAAAAGCGGATTACACGGTCGTGGTGAATAGCCAAATGCCCCACCCAAGACCCCTACGGGTGCGGCAAACTACCCGCCAAGTACCCGAAGCGAAGCAACCTCCCTCGACACCGTGAGTAGGCCACTCGGCACTTCGAGATACCCGGTAGTTTGTGCACCCCCTCCATGGGTCTATCCTAGAAGCAAAAACAGTAAAAAGAATTATACAATGACGGCTACAACCCCGACCCGGTTGCGCGGCCATACAAATAATATTATTACATCAATTTACATATTACAATGAATGAAAGAAAAAGAAACACTCATCTCACATCCACCCCGGCTATTCACCCGTGAAAATCCAACACATTCATATACACATACCATCATCAAACACAGATCACAGATATGTATAACCCCAACTAATCGACATATAGCGATTAGCCGACGTTCAATACATATTAACATCACAAATATAACCCTTATAGTCAAAGTGTAGTGAAGTTCGATAAAAATACGGATTTATAGGCCCCCAAAAACAAATTTCTATTCTGGAAAATCTGGGCACATATAAACCATCTTAAAAAACCCAAAACCATGCCAGAAGAACACTGCACCAAACTCGACCCAGAGACGAGCCAACTCGGCCGCGGTTGCGTGGCAATAGCTTGCTATTGCCGCGGAACCGCAGCGCCTTGGTCGAGTCACTTGACCGGGTTTGGTGGCTTTCTTCACAAAACCCTGAGACGATTTTTGGAGTATGACAAATTTTATTTTGAGCAAGAAAAAATTTATCAGAAAGTTAAGGTTTTGAAAACTCGGTTTTGCGATTTTTCCTATTCGAACTTTCATACACTTTACTACCTAACTAGTTTATGTTTAGTTAGGCTCTGATACCACTGTAAGTCCACGTTGCCAACCCCGGTACTTACGGGGAGGCGGAAAACGGAATAAAAATCAAATTTTTATCAACTTAGGCAACATGGACTAGACAAAGAAGGATCTTTGCTAAACAAAAACAAGCTAAAGCTAACTAGAAACTAGCTAAGTGTTAGAAAGGTTATACCTTAGGCTTTATGTCCTTCTCTCCTTGCTCCTTGGAGTAGTGGAAAGAGGTCACCTTTGTCGTCTTCTCACGTCGAAGAAAGATCCACCCGAAAGCCTCAACCTTTGGCTTCAACTCCAAGCTAGAAGTAACTAGGGTGCAAGAAGTGCTAATTCTAGAACCCTAGATGAGAGTAGAGATTATCAAGAAGAGGTTTTTCTCAAGCTCAAGTGTTTCTCAACACATGAGAGGGGAGAGCTTGAGGGAGAGGAAGAACAAGAGAGAGAAAGTGAATGAGAGAATGAGAGAAAATATGAAGCATTCTCTCATATATGTGTGAATTATTGTAATTAGATAATTAGCTAGATAATTGTCATGGTTAATCAAGACATGACCATTATCATTTCATTTTTAATGCAATTTGCAAGGATCAAAGTGCATCTTCCAAATGAAATGATGATGGTCAAAGTGTCAACCTAGGTCAACAAGTCAAGGAGGTCAAATGGTCAACAACCATAACCATGCACAATTATTTAAATTAATATCAATTAACCATAATACACACATAAGCATTAGGGTTAATAAAATGACAATAGTCATTAACCCTAATCAAAGTCCTCTCCCTCTGTCTCAAGAAACTGTGCATACGCACCCGTATTCGTGATCCGAGGAACATGAATACAATGAGATAAAACCAATCCTAAATCTATACTAGGATCTGGCTTAAACCAAAGCCCGCTAGTATAAGCTGTCCGGACAGCAAACGTGCACAAGTGTGCGGATGTGAACGAACCCTGTCGTAAAACCATGCGACCTCTACTCATTTTGCCTAAAGGCGAATAGCTCTCTGTGTGGGACTCTAAAGACTCGACACTACGCTGGCAGTGGGTTTAACCACAGACCGCAAGCGGTACTAGCTGTACGTAACGGTCCCCAGGTAGATGTCGATAAGAAGACTGACGAGGTGAACCCCATCTGAACTCCTACTGAGCCTGTATGTGACAGTCTCCGTACAGTCCGGTCTGTTCGTCCGATACATCGCATGGCGGGCCTAGGGGGCGGTGAACGTCAGTCCCCTAATAGCGGTACAAGTCGTGTCGGAGTGTAGCCCAGAACACCCTGAGATAACACTGGAAGCCTACCAGTATATCTCGCTTGCCCTGGCCAGGGACTACTCGTGTAATGGCTCTCCTGGACACAGCGCGATGTCAACCCCCAATACCGGGAGAGACGAATCCTGTCTAACCGTCACTGCCTCCAAGTGCTTCGGGACTGCACCCAAAAACTACCTGTTTGCACGACTCCTTTGAGCCGTGGTAGGGGTAGTAATCAAAGTGCAGTGGGAACACACTCGAGGCGAAGTGACAGTGTCAAGTCAGCGGACTAAGTTGTACTCATGTCACCTAGGAACTGATAACTGATGATAGGTATAATACCAACCAACAGTTCCCGACGAGTCCTGTCCAGTATACTCGTAACCTAACGAGCACCCGCATACTATCTCAAGTACGACGTACTGACGGCTGTGGGACAGACCGTCTCCCACACTGGGATGAGAAGCGCATACGCTAGTCTACTCCGGAGTATCGATGCCTTGTCTCGATAGTCCAACGACTAGAGACCTGTATAAGGATGTGCTTATAGATCACCCAGCTCCCACGAGTGTGAGCGCCATCACAACGCTGGTAATCAAGCAAAGATCCTAAGGGCTCTACTAATATGTATATCAGCGATATGCTAAAAGAAACACATGCACATATTAAAGCAGAGACAAACCAAGTAGCATACTACCATTTCGAGCAAGATTGTATATACAACTGTGAATATCCCAAGCTTCCATCAAGTAATATACAAACTAGTATGATACAGTAATGGCCTCTAGGGCATATACACTAACAGTCCGGATTGCAGCTTTCTTGACTCTTGAGTTCATGGCATTTTTCTGGACCAATTTCAGTGGTTCAAAAGAGTTAGCGAGCTTTACAGCCGATTCAACTGTTGTTGCGGGGTAACCATTTTCTTAGAACCTCATGAAGTTCAGCTTTGTAGGAGCCTTAGCCCTTTTGTTGGCTCTGTATCTGAGCCTTGTTCTGTCTTAGCTTCTCGATTTTGAGGGCTTGATGGGCATCCGTCATCCAGGAAGCCATCGTGAGTCAATTGATGGGGAGCTTAGAGAAGATACCCGATTGAGCATTTTTCAGGGGCACCACTGGAGCTCTCCCGAGATGCCTTGTTGCTTTGTTCGTGTTGATGGCCTTGTCCCCGTCTGGGGCCAAGGAAAGTCGTTCAAATACCGACTTGCATTTGGTTAGTGGTGCCCTCAAGATCACCACATTTAGCCTCCTGCCATTGGAGGTCGGTCTGTCTGTCTGTTACTGGAGCTTGAGGAGATGGGATGGCGTTAGCTGGCACGAACAGAATAGAGCCAAATGGTAGTGGCGGCTCCTCCCACTGTCGCCCGAGACTGGCCGGGAGGATCGTCCTGGCATCCATCTTCATTGTGTAGGGATAGGAGCTATGTCGAGAGCTGAGCCGGTCCTTGGAGACATTATTGAGGCTTGATCGCTTGAAATCCTGCGTGAAAGTATTATTTCAGTATAAATATCGATATGTATGTTGATTGAGTTCGCATGAACGTTTAACCCGAAATATGGGAGGAGAGAGAAGGTCCCACCGGGCGTGCCCGAATCTGTAGGGTGTTTTTCGTCACCCTATTGAGATGCGAATACGCGTCGCTTGTCAGGCGTACTATAAATTTCCCCTGCCTAGGGTAGGCTGGGGTTTATTGATTGTGGGGATCCGAATTTTCGGCAGCCACGGACTAAGCTACCGTTAAATACCCCTCGCCTTTGGAGCGAAGGAAGCTCTGATTGACGGGTCAAATTGGTCATGCGAACTCAATGTGCAGTGTGCGTGTGTTGTGTTTTGAGGGGTCTTAGGTATATCGAAAGCCTCATAGAGTTTACGGGGGTCCCGCTATTCGGATAGCAGGCTGGGGGTCAAGGGGGCTAGCAGACTTTTTCCGGGATGCGGGGCAGCGCCCCGTTAGAAATTTTTTTCTAACAGGAAAAGTGTTGTGGAGTGTGTATAAAAAAAGGGTGAATAGCGTCCAAAGGACACGTGGACGCCAGCGTCTCATGTGCCTAGCACGCGGGCGCTGGGCGCCTGCGAAAAAAGGGGCTTAGCCCCTGTACTGGGAGTTGTACTCCCAATTGACTTTTGGAGTTAAACTCCTAAAAGAAGGGTAAAGGGGGCTTAGCCCCTGCACTGGGAATTGTACTCCCAATTGACTTTTGGAGTTGAACTCCTAAAAAGAAAGATTTTTTTTCCGGAGTTAAACTCCTAAGAGATTTTCGGAGATGATTAAAAGGGACCCTTTTCTTCTTCGTTGAGCCCTAGATCTTCCCTTGAGCTTTGGATCTTCCCAAAGTGGGGGTTTTGGAGATGGGTCTCCTTCTTCCTCCTTTATGTTGGCTGGATATTAGAGAAAAGGGGGTGAGACTTAAAAATCTCCCATTTTGGAGATTTGATGGGAGATCTGGGTTCCCCTTCAAAGGTTCTATAGTGAAAAACTATTTCTTTTTTTGAAAAAGAAGAGTTAAACTCTTGATTTAATTCAAAAAAAAAGGGAAGAATGTTTAAAACGTTGAGAAAGGATAAGGAGACACAGAAACCCTCGATTTTGAGGGGAATGAATTATTGTCTTCATTTCATCATAATGTTGCCTTATATAGGCTTACAAATTTACACATAGCCTCTTGGGCTTTACAAAATGACATTTTGTCCATCCCATACCTCATGTGCTCATTTCTTCTGCACATGAGCCATGGATTTTACAAAAATTTGGTTTTATACCTATTTTTCTTACATTTATTCATAAAAATTATATCAAAATTATTTATTACATAATTTTCTTCTCGGCATGGGGGAGGCCGGCCTCTTCATGTTCGGGCTCGACTTGGGCATGGGCCCACTTGACGTGGGCTTGGGCCCACTTGGCTTGGGGTTGACTTCGACTTTGACTTGGTCAACCGGGGTGTAATTTTTGACCCCAACAAACCCTACAAGTCTTTTTATTATAAATTTTATACCCGTCTTAAAATAGAACGACAATCAAATCATCTCATCTTTTATCAACTCGTCTAAAGCAAGAAAAGAGTTCACGTTTCCCTACGGACGACCCGTACTCATCGCGACTAGCTACTAGCGACACCGTCTTGATTGCGGTTATTTACAAAACACTTTTTCGCACGATCGAGCATGTCCCATCATACATTTTTCTTCATTTTGATGTCATATCATATATAAATATACATGAAAAAACACATGATTGGATGGATAAAATATATACATTTATAGCTCATATGATAATTGCACCATGAATGTGAAAATTTCTCAATAAAATATATTCTGAAAAAGTATAATTTGACTGGTTTAGTAGTATCATAAGTTGAGTAAATTAAATAAAGATATTTAGAAAAGACAATACTTTATGCTGTCTAGTGGCAGAGAAGACAACAAAAAGTGCTTCAGCCGCGAAAATTGGGAATGCAATTAGGGTGAATTGGAAATGCTGGCTTCATGTGTCCCATCATGCATTTTTCTTCATTTTGATGTCGTGTCTATATACATAGGGATGTAAAAAAATGCATGATTGGACGGATGAAGTATATGCATTTATAGATCATATCATAATTGCACTTTGCATGCGAAAGATTCTCAATAAAGTATATTCTGATAAATGTATGGTTTGACTGATTTGATAGCATCGTAACTTGAGTAAATCAAATAAAATATCTGAAAAAGATAATATTTGATGTTGTCTAATGGTAGAGAAAACAATCAAACGTGTTTCAACCACGAAAATAGGGAATGCAATTACGATGAATTAGAAATGATGGTTTCATCTATCTCATCATTCATTTTTCTTCATATATCTATATATGATATTGTACAACTAATCATCTGTCCAATCAGCGTTATACTTTCCATTCAGTATATAACTTAACATTTAGAATAAATGAATATATATATTAGACTTATTGATTTTTATTTTCTTTTAGACTTATTATTTTTAATTTCTTATTAACAACAAATATTATATAGCAAGTAAGGTATCATAAGTATAATGATTGTAAGGATTTATAAAATATTCATATAACTAAAGTTTACATAATTGTATAAAAATGACCTATAACTGACATGATGAAAAATGAAAGATAAATATCACTTAAAGTTTGCGATGATATTACATCTTGATTTTAAAATTTCATTATACATAGCAAAATACTTTTACATCAAGGATAATCTCCACGCATTAAAGAAACGACAATTATTGTATGCTCGAGCACTTCATAAGATGGAGTGATGAACGTGCAATGATGGTTATTCTTACGAACATCACTTTCATGAAATATTCAGATCGGACAGGTTTCTCGATAATAATAAAATATACAGAAGACATCAAGATCTGATCGCAAAGAAACATAACTATGATTTTCAGATAACTGATAGCATATCCCACCTAAATTAAATCCAACTGGATGGTGTCCATTGGTTATGAAATCACGAAATATAAAGCATAATATACTAAAATTGACAGTATCAACTCTTGCTGTCCATTTAGCAGTATATCCTCTTGCAATGCACAATTCCAATTGCATTCTGAGTATATCTTTATGCCTATCCTGAAATTAAAATTTTGAAGTTATATGTAGTTAAGATTTATTTTGTTATTAAAAATTTTCTTTCTAATGGAAATTTTAATAGAATAAGGTTGAACTTAACATATTTCATGATTTTTATAAAAATAGTATTAGAAAATTATAGAAACATACAGAAATTGTTAATTATACTCTACCATTATACAATTCTATATATAGAAGAGAACTTACATTTCCAGTTGATGGAGATAACATTCAAGAGAGCCCAATGGTTGGATCCATTCAATGCAATACTAATCGTTTATCTGAACTCGCATCATTATATTAATATTCCATTAAACTAATTTTAGATACCGCTTTGTGTGTGTGTGTGTGTTTATTGTATTGATTTATTATTGTTCTTCATTTCAACAAGTATACCTAACTAAGTAAATATTTTTACCTCAAAGAAATAAAATGAGTTGTATAACCAAATAACAAAAAAAATATCAAAATGGATATTATTTCAAAGAAATTAAATGAACGATATAAACAAATAACATAAAGTACCATACATGAATTTAAATAAAAACATTTAAATAAGTATAATGCCTTTATAATATCAAATTGAACTCTAAAAGCAAAAAATATACATCAAAAGTCAGTGAGCTATTTTTTTTATGAAACTTAAGAGAATTTTAAACTCTTCATTTCAAACTCTAGCATATAGACATAATCCACTAAGAAGGCAGTCGAGTAAAAAGTAAAGAAAAACTTTAAATTTTATTCAAGTACAATCAAAATTGAGTTACAATAATATCCGTTAAGTTGTTAAATTTTGAAGTGGCAATAACTAAAATTACCTCCCATATATATAGATAGAAGTATAACTATGCCACAAAAAGAGTTGATTGTATTTGTTAATAGGAATCTTTGAAAAAATAAAGTTATTTTAAAATGACTTTCTAGGTAACTTATAAAAGTTATATCAACTTATAATATTACGATGCCCAGTTTATGATTTATATGAACTCTCTAATATTTAATACTTTTATCTTATATCTTATAAATCGAAAAATCAAGTATGGATAGCCCTAACAACTTTTTATCCAACACTTATGTGATAACCTCTCTATGTTAAGGATGGTTTTCAATAAGATATAAATAGGCGTCAAGGATTAATGTATTCTCCATTAAAAAGAGAAAAGAAAATCGAAATATGCTCTAATCTAAACGACTATTTTCGATGTCATATCATGTATAAATAGGCATGAAGAAAAAATGCCTGATTGGACGGATGAAGTATATGCGTTCAACTCATATCATTATCACACTCTGCATACGAACAGTTTTCAATAAAGTATATTTTGACAAATGCATGATTAGACTGATTTGATAGCATCGTAATTTGAGTAAATTAAATAAAAAAATATTTAGAGAAGATAATTCTTGATATTGCCTAGTGATAAAGAAGAGAACCAAACGTGTTTCAACCGTGAAAGCAGCGAATGCAATTATGATGAATTGGAAATGCATAACTTCATCTGTCCCATCATGCATTTTTCTTCATATTTCTATATATGATATCATACAAACAATTATTTATTCAATCATCCATTATCTATCCAATCATTGTCTCGAACATCGCTTTTACAATCTATTCGAAGTTGGATAGATTCCTCGATAGTAATAAAATATGCACCATACATCAAAATCTGATTCCAGAGAAGCAAGTATTATTTGCCATAGTAACCAAGTGGTGAATTTTGTAACAAAATTCTTTTGACTACATGAGGTGATAAGGGAACAAAGGGATAAAAACAATTAATGCATTCTCCGTTAAAAAGAAAAAAACAAAGTCGAGTTATGGTTTATTCTAAATGACTATTTCGATGTCATATCATGTATAAACAGGCATGAAGAAAAAATACATGATTTGACAGATGAAATATATACATTTACAGCTCATCTCATTATTGCACTTTGCATATGAACGGTTTTCAATAAGGTATATTTTGACAAATATATGATTTGACTGATTTAATAACATCGTAATTTGAGTAAATTAAATAAAAATATTTGGAAAAGATAATCCTTGATGTTGTCTAGTGATAAAGAAGACAATCAAACATGCTTCAACCATGAAAATAGGAAATGCAATTATGGTGAATTGGAAATGCATAGCTCCATCTATCCCATCATACATTTTTCTTCATATTTCTATATATGATATTATACAAACAATCATCTGACCAATCATGCATCATCTATCCAATCGTTTTCCTGAACAGCGCTTTCACAATCTATTCAAAGTTGGACAAATTCCTCGATAACAATAAAATATGTAGTATATATCAAGATCTGATTGCAGAGATATATAAGTATGACCCTTTCTAGATAGCTAATAACATAATCCATCTAAACTAAACACAACAGAATGGTAACCATTGGTTATGAAGGCATGAAGTTGCAAAATATGTTGAATCTTATAAGTCAATATCTCTTTTGGAAAAATGATAAGCGAGAACGAGTTTAGTAAATCTAGCTAGTAATGAATCTAAAACTTGTTTAAATGTGTAATGTTCGATTAAGAGTTTTCAAGATGATCTTGAAAGTTTGGAATCTAAATTTTTTAAGTAAACAAATAAATTGGCGAGGGGGGATTCTCATGGGAATAGAATTCTAAATCACATATTTCAATAGATTTGTACTTAGTAACTAAAAAGATCCTCTATATCATAGACAATGTGTAACACAAAAAAATTTAAAATTAATTCAAGGCATGTTAATAATTTGTTTCATTCAGCAATTAAGAATTATTGTTTTCCTAGAAGGAGACATGTAAAAAAACTAGTAAAACACAATTTAAACATGAATTTACAACTGCTTTACCAAAACCCTAAATTTAATTGCAAACAACATTTAGAACTCCACTGCTCTTAGTTAAGAACCATAAAAATTCTTTCATATGCTAATTCCCTACCAAAACACTAGCCTTTTCAACTATACCAAACATTCGATCACCTAACAAAACCATAATCTAAATTAATGCAATCCACATCATCACTTATATATTGAAGGCTTTTCTATATTTCAACTAAGAGACATTTATATAACAAAACCCCAATCTAAATTACTATATATTCTATTTTGTAGCCTATATATAGATCAATCATTTCATAACCCTTACCATCTTCACTCTCATATCCGGTAACCAAATGCAAGATCACCTCTCACAAATGCAACTCCCCAACCAAAACCGACCACAGAGAAGAAGAACAACCCGAAGTTCCACTGAATACTTAGGCGTCCGTAAACGTATTTAGGGACGTTATTCAGCAGAAATCCGAAACCCACACACCAAAAAAGGCACTGGCTAGGCACATCCGACACGGCTGAGGAGGCCGCTATAACTTACGATCTTTGTTCAATATCGTTCAGCGGGCCTAAAAGGGCGAGGACCAATTTTGTTTATTACCCGGGTTTTTTCAATTCACATGCTTCTTATTCACCGCCGCCTCCATCGCCGCCATCGGAGGAGTTGATCGTGAATGATGGTCTCTCTTCAATATCGTTCAGTAGATCTGAAGGGGCGAGAAACAATTTTCATTATCTGAGTTTTTTCAATGACCGTTTTTCTTATTCATCGCCTCCTCTACCGCCACCATCGCCAGAGTCGATGGAGATTTATGGAGATTTAGATGAGAAGAGGGATGATGAATATATGACCATTGCGGTTATCTTGTAGACTTTTGGACAATCAAAAGATATTTTTTCTTTTTATATATGAAGAACTTAATAGTTATTGTTTGACAACTTTGTATTGGAGAAGCTACACCACTCAACGATGGAAGGGTTCTAGTTGTTGGTGGTGTTGCTGATATCTTATATTTATAATATGAACTTTCTTTCCATCTCATTTTACTTTTTTGGGGATATTACAATCTTTAGTTTTTAAGTAAATTTTATGCATGGAACATATTTTCAGTTCTATTTGTCATAACTACATGATTTGTTTTAAAATGTTAAAATGGATTAGCTCTATTTTCGCGATTACTTAATGGAATCCTAAGCATAAGACAGACAGTTATGCTATTAATGATAATGCATTTTGATGAATTGAGGGGTTCAAGCTTGTAAACTAAGATTCTAATTTGAACTATAGAATTTCTTTTCAAAATGTTTATTGATAAATACTGAGAAATTTCCTTCACAGATAAAAGAGGACAACAATCATTTGGAGGTAAGGTAACTCTTAAGACACAAAAACACACGACATCAAAGATATTGTTTAAGTGGAGGTATGAAATTACAAATTAATTCTAGTTTGCAAACGTTATTAGATATATGTTATAACTAATTTTATAATTGAGTGTTTTGCAATATGATATTGTGTAATTATATCCTCATATAATACAGAGTTTCAAATGTATTCTGATAGATCTTTATACTCATCCTGCAATTAAAAACTCAGAGTCGCATACCGCTTAGATTTATTTTGTTACGTTTTTTTTCAAATGGAAAATTTAATAGAATAAACACAATCTCAAAATATTTCACGGTTTTCATTAAAAAAAGGTATTAGAAGATTTTATAATAATAAAGGAACTGTTAATCATATTTTGTCTCCATACAATTTTATATATTTTTGGTTGGAAAAGATGAAATTCCAGAAAGGCCAATGCTTAGATCCATTTACTGTATTTATGTTGTATTTATGTTTTTTTTCCAGTGTTTGTTATTTCTACTCTACTTGTAATAATTTATCTGTGTTGATAATTGCTTGTAAAATTCTGTTACTTTTTCTTTCCTTATTTGGATAGACTATTGAGATTTTCTAGGCTTATAATATTGTAATGGTTGTTAGTTGTGTATAACAACCATTTGGAGGTAAGGCAACTCTGAAAACATAAAAACGCACGATTTCAAAGATATTGTTTAAGCGGAGGTATGGAGTTACGAATTAATTCTAGTTTGTATACGCCATTAGATATCTATTATAAATAATTGTTTAATTGAGGGTTTTGCAATATGATATTGTGTAATTATATCCTCCCATAATACAAAGTTTCAAATGCATTCTGATAGATCTTTTGCTCATCCTGAAATTAAAAACTTGGAATCACATACTACTTAGATTTATTTTGTTACAAATTTTTTCAAATGGAAAATTTAATAGAACAAACACAATCTCAAAATATTTCATGGTTTTCATTTTAAAATATATTAGAAAAATTTAGAATAATAAAAGAACTATTAATCATATTTTGTTGTCATACAATTCTATAAATTTTTGGTCGGGAAAGATGAAATTCTAGAAAGACCAATGCTCAGATCCATTAACTGCATTTATGTATTTTTTAGCGTTTGTTGTCTTTACTCTACTTGTAATAATTTCTATGTATTAATGATTGCTTATAAATTTCTATTACTCTTTCTTTTCTTATTTGGATATATTATTGGAACTTTCTAGGATTATAATATTGTAACTGTTGCTAGCTGTAGACGACGACAATATAGGGTTACTAGGCACTGTCACAAGGGTCTATAAGGCATCAACCATGCCCGATTTAAAATTTAGACGTGCCGAACAACCTAAAGGGAGGATCTTTGCTAGATTATTAGGGTTAAACATGCAAGTAAATATCTTTACAACTAAGAGAGAGGGATTACAACCTTTGTAGTCCGCTCCTTCGCTTTATAAGCTCCGAGTAGTAGTCCCTTCGTCGCGATCCATGATCTTCCGGACTCAAGAGAAGCTCCACAACCCGAATGATCCATGCTTGCTTGAACTCTTCCTTTTCGAAGATGATCTACCTTGAAATTTCTTTAACTCAAGCTTTCACTCACTAATCAAGTATTAATGAAGTGAATACCCTAATCTAATTGGCTAGATTAGATGAGGATGATGAAGTAGGATTTATGCTCTCTTTTGTTTTCATAATCTCACACTAATCCATCACAAAAGAAAAACCTAGAAAACTTTTCAAGAGCTCAAGGAAGAAGAAGAAGAAAATGAATATCTTTTGTGATGAATAATGAATTGTTATTATCATTACAATTGCAACCATGGTTAAGTCAAGAAAGACTTAACCATTGTAGAGATTTAACTAGGGTTAAAGGGTGTGGGTTGGGTTAGGAAAATATCTCCAAAATATCGACACATAATATCTTTGCTCAAAACAAAAGAAAAGTTTCTAGAAACTTCTAGAAAAGATTAACACAAATCAAACCCTAACCATATTTAATCTCCACTAATCATGTTGCATTTGTAATCATAACTTGTTACAATATTATATATCGCATATATAATATATTTTTGTAACAAAAGAAAATAATACAATTAACATATATCGCATATATATCAATGTATTATCCGGTGAGAAAATGAAATAATAAAGCGAGCCAATATTAGATAATGTATTGTAATATATCATATATATAATTATACATTAAATTATCGAATCAACACTTGATCCGACAATCCGGTTATATCGCATATAACCGACAAATATTGCATGTACCGATTCATCGAATCAACACTTGATCCGATGACCCGGCTGATATCAAATATCGCGAGAATAGAGTACGGTATCTCATATCGTATTATTCTCCGTCCCGCACATATCACATATGTGCTCCTACTCCGTTTTGCCTGAGTCAAGAAACCTCTGTGTAGGACTCTAAAGAATCGTCAATACGCCGGCAGCAGGTGATGGTTATATCAAACTCGCACAAGCTGCAAGCAGTCAGCTAAACGTAACAGCCACCCAGGTATTGAGCGATCAAAAGATCAACAAGCAAGCCTGTACATTCTCCTGTGAATCCAATCAGTAACACTCCCGTACAGTCCGGTCTCTTCGTCTGATATGTCGCATATCCAGTCTAGGGGTGGTAAACGTCAGACCCCAGTAACCGATAAGTCGTGTTGATGTGAAGCTCATAACAGGTCGAGAACCTACTGATAACACTTAATAGTAGTACTCAATATCCGCCCTGGTCAGGGACTTCCAGTTATAGCCAATCGAACACAGCACAACATCAACTCCCTATACTGGGAGAGACGAAACCCCTTCTATCGCTCATTGCCTCCATGTGATTCGGGACTGTACCCAAAAGCCACCATTTTGCACGCCCTCTTGGACGTGGTATGATGGAAATCAAAGCACAGTGGGAATCACACAAGACTCTATGACGATCTCGGGTCTACAGACTAACCTGTACCAGTGTCACCAGAGAACTGCCATCTGACGTGAGGTATAGTACCATCTGGGAGTTCTCGGCGAGTCCGTCCAGTGTACCCAGTCTCCACTGAGTACCCGTAGACCATCTTTGATGTCAAACACCGATGGATATGGGATCATCCATCGCCCATCATATGGGTCAAGATGCGTATATGCTAGTCTACTCTGGTGTATCGATGCCCTGTCTCGATACACCCTCGACTAGGAACAGTTATAGGATGTACTCGTCGACTACCGTGGCCCCACTAGTATGATCTCATCATAGTCCCAGTAGTCGAGTACATATCCTAAGGGCTTTATCAACATGTGAGAGCAAGACAGTAAACTAATACAAGTCAACATGTTAAGACAAAGTAAAACCAAATAGCATACTATCATGACGAGCAAGAAAGTCCTCTCTATATATATCCAAGCATTCACTATAATATATATCATATGTACAACAAAGGCCTCTAGGGCATATATATAACTAACAGACAATTGATCCGCTCTTCACTTTATCTCCTTATTAGCGAATTATTTATAAATATTAATTCATCTGTTTACCTAAATTTGATCTCCTTTATATATATATATTTTTTGTGTTAATGTAGTTTTATAAGTAAGGTATCTTGCTCTACTTTTTTGTTTCAAAATAAAGAAAATATGGATGATGTTAACATGAGAAAGAATATAAATAATAAATGAATAGGTTTTAACTAATTTAATATACATAAATTTCAACCTACTATTGATTATTGTTTTATTAAATATTATATGATATTTTTATATGCAAATTCTAAATTACTATTAATTATTATCAAGTTTGATATTATATGGTACTCTGTATTTGCACAATTTTATTATATGTATACGATTAAAATTGGCATAAATTTCTGCAACATATTGAAAGAACAACTGGCCTCTATAGCTAACTTTATCAAAGAGCACATACACAGAATAATATCACTATTTTTACATCCAGTTACTGTAAGATACATCTATATATTAAGTTAAAGAGTTGAGAAATAAAAAAATAAAATAATAAATCACACCATCTTATTTCAAGTTAATCACTTACTATGAAAATTATATTTTATATGGCATAAACTAATTCTTGTATTCTAAATAGTTAACAAATATTTATATGATATGCAACACAAATTACATGAGTTTATACACGAAAAAGTATATTATAAATTAACATCACCCTATATGCCCACAATCTGAATAAAAGCAAGTATAATTTTGCTCAGACTGTACCATTATACTTCACTTGTATTTAGAATATATATCATAACTTAGTTCATCGAGAAAAATGTAAAGAACTGTGGCATTAACTATAAAATTCAGAACCGATATAGAAGTATGGAGTTTTTAGTCTTGATTAGCTTCCTCTTCACTTTCTTGCCATTTTTTTAACGAAACTGGGAAAGCCTGGTTATTTTATTAAAAAATAATAGATTTTGTGGGCCAGGCCCAATACATCAAATCTCGAATATGGGTTTTACTGAAGAGAGTTAGGGTTTACTAAATAGATCGAGAGAGGCGGAAGAGAGAGAAAAATATCTGCTCTCTCTCTATCTCTCACTTTCTCTCTTAAATGAAAAACCAACCCCATATCTCAATTTTCTTCTCCTTTCTACCATTTTATTTGTAAATCAGTGCAATCTTCACTTTCTTACCATTAAAAAGGTTTTAATCAAAATTTTAATAAACAAAGAAACTCTCTTTTTCTTGAGCGGTCTTGCAATTCAAGTTTTTTTTAAAATTAAATTAGGAGTAAACCCAGCTGCATTTTATTAAGAAAAATGTTAAGTGGACTTTAACCCATACACCATGGCTCTTAAAAGGAATATATATACATTGCAAGAATTAGGGTTCTCGTAGAAAACCCTAGAGGCAGAAAATATCTTCATCTCTCCTTTTCTTCGTCATCTTCACCCCATTCGAACTTCAAACTCTACAAATTTTCACCAGTCTTCAAAAATCTTTTTAGTAGATCTGATCTCTCCACACCGTTATTATTCATCTCTCCTTTTTTCGTCCGTTTCGCCTCACCCCAACTCCAGATCTTAAAATTTTTCATCATTTTTCAAGAGTATTTTGAGAGATCCGAGATTTTCAATCTTGGGATCTATATAAGTAAGCATAAAATAAGCAAAAACACTTGGCCTGCTAAAGTTTTCTTCATCTCTAGTATTGTGATCATCAGATCCAGTCTCTACTCTTAACGATCTCTATTCTAAACAACCAAATGCCCAACCTTGAGAATTTTTGTAATTTCTCCTGCTTTATAAATCATTAGATCTGTGCTTTTTCTCAACAATTTTTTACTGCTAAAATCAAAAATGCAAACTTAAGCTTAAGAACTTCAAAATCCGCAAAGAGAATCCTCAAAGCTAACATTTTTAATTCTAGGAACTGATTTTTATTCTCCTCGGCCTGATAAAACTTGATTTTTGATTTTTTCAGTATTCTTCATGCTACCCGGTTTCCTAATCGAAGAAAAAAAAGAAACCCTTTGCTTCATTCTTCTCAATCTCGGTAGGCGAGATAAATCTAACTTTAAAAACATTTTTATCTCCTCTGGGAAAGGTAAGTAGTTATATAGAATTTTCAAATCATGTATACTCTAGTTTTCTTGATTCTTCATTGTTTGTCCTTTTTCTTTTTGGGATATTGATGATACTTGTTTTTGGATTGATCTTTCTTTGGGTTACTTGTAATGATGGTAAGCGTAGTGATGCTCATTGCAAGGATAGTAAAAAAAAATTGATAATTATTATTTGCTTGCTAGATGAGAGGATGTGGTTTAATGGTTTGGTTTTGATTTCTCATAATTCTTTGATCCAACTTTTTAGAGAATCGAACTTGAATTCGGATATAGGCGAGATAATTATATATGTTTCCAAATTACTTCGTCAATCTGCATTTATATATTTTTCAGTGTTTGTTGTCTTTGCTCTACTTATAATAATTTTTATGTGTTGAAAATTGCTTGTAAATTTTTGTTACTCTTTTTTTTAATAGGATATACCATTGGAACTTTCTAAGCTTATAATAATGTAACAGCTGCTAGATATGATTGATGACAAAAGGTTTCTCATAGACATCCTTATAATAACCACAACTTCACACATAATTATACAATATCATACTGAAATACCGAAAGCAATAATACTTAATTAAACATCATTATATAAATACCCTAATCTTAGTACTAATCTTCACCATCATCTTCTCTAGTTGGCTCCAAAACTGGGGCTTTATAAAATTGACGAACAACCCTTTCCGGACTATTGACGGTAAATCCTTCACTTTGGATAAATTTATGATTATTATTAGTCACTCTTAATTTTATCTTTTATGCAATAGATGCACACTTATCAAGATATTTCTCATAGTCATACGAATCTTTACTCTGCATCAACAAAAAGAGAATTGTTAGACATACATTTATTATTATGTTGCATTTGAAATTATTTTAACAATCTATATCATACCGATGAATAAAGTTGTATCATATCATTCAGTGGATAATGGAGAAGAGTCTGAGCCTGCTGATCAAAATCTACAATACTTGTTTCATCAGTTTTGTCCTTAATTCTTGCTTTAATTCGGTACCTACAATATGTTTATATTGATCAAATATTATGTATTAGCGGCAACCTATAAGGTTTTCTTTAAAAAATACTTTTTCTAGAATCTGACCCCATATGCCCGCAATCCGAATAAAAGTAAGTATAATTTTGCCCAGGTTGTACCTTTACACTTCACTTGCATTGAGAACATACATCATAGCATGGTTCATCGGGAAAGATGTAAATAATTGTGGCATTAACTATAAAATCCAGAATCTATATAGAAATATAGAGATAAACAAACCTTTTTAATAAAACAAAAATATAAAAATATAACTTACTTTAGATTATATGCTAAATACATGTTAATATTAAATTATATATCATATATATTACATATAAATTATCATTTCATACCGTATTAAGTGGAGGACAAATTTTTGTTTCATTGATTAGATATTCAATGGTACATATTTCTACCATCTGATTTACATTATTACTGCTGCTTCCTACTTATCTCGAATACCTAATTTGCTTTGTTAGCAGATCAAATCGAACCCTAAAAGCATGACACTCTTATCAACATTGCCTTTAACAAATGTAAAAATATAATACTCAAAATATAATAAATATATAGTATACTACCATCTCATCAGCCGTTCTGCTTCGAGGATACAGTCAGCTCTAAATCTCATTTTCGCAAAGCCTGTTGTTTCTAACATGTAGTTTCCTATAATTGCATCATTTATCATATCAATGGTGTTATACTTGTAAAATCTTAATAAGTATTGATAACCACTAAAGTTTAATTTTATTTTTAAAAAAACAAAAAATTTATGAGTGCAGGTAAAAAATTTACCTCTGAATTGTTTAGCACGTACACCTATTGCGGCAATTAAGAAACTATCAGTGTATACTTCCCCAAAAATACTCATGTGCTTTGTCAGAAAATTCTCCCAGATCGTTAAAGTGACCAGTTTCTCATAACAACCATCATCAATGAATGATATTTCAACTAATTTACTTGTACCTCCAGAGTTTAAAGAGATTATGCGTTCATGGCTCACATCAACGACATATCCTACTATATCTGCAATTCACATAATGAATATAAAAGGTCATGAATATATAAATGTTGTAATGATTTATAGTAAAAAAAAATAAAAAGCTTAACGGTTATGAGTACACATCATCTTACCATAAACACATTCAGGCTACACGCAAGATCGTGTACCTTGCAAAACTTTTTAAAATGATAAGTACGGCCAACCGATATTTGTTTCACAGAAACTTTATCAACCTTTGATTGTCTTGTCAATGATAATTGCCACTGTTTTCTAAAACTTTAATAGATTTACTGGTTATCAAAGTCAAAACATTTTTTATCACGTATACTTTATCAACGAATATCATATTTTTCCATTTGTCAACATATAAATCATCAATTAACACCTCTCGTTCAACACCCTGCATAAAGTCGTACAATTAATATTTTAAAAATAAATTTTACGTTGAAAAGATAACTGTTGTCGTAAACAACAATTCATTTCTTTGTCTCATACCACAAATGTAAGCGAGTTTGATGACTTTGTATACAATCGACCATACCACAATCGCGTGATACGTATCTTGATATTATACAATTTATCTCGTCCTACAATTTTTTCAAAAGTGATGATCTCTAAAGGTGTAGGTAGTATTTTCTTCTTACTTTCTGGATAAAATTCGTCAAAAATCAAAATCGATGGATTC
This sequence comes from Agapanthus africanus, assembly GCA_030015575.1. Taxonomy (NCBI): domain Eukaryota; kingdom Viridiplantae; phylum Streptophyta; class Magnoliopsida; order Asparagales; family Amaryllidaceae; genus Agapanthus; species Agapanthus africanus. The sequence continues at coordinate 157,031,184 of JASDDO010000014.1, read as the reverse complement.
TTCTCTCTCTTTCTTTTGCTTTCATATTGGCTACTAGTTTCTTCGTCTTTTAATATAAGAAAATATGTTAGTAAAATTAGAACTAAGTTTTTTTTACAAATAAATAAAACAGATAATCGGTATACACATACCGTTTTTATAATTCTTCTTTAAAGGAGTTAAAGGAGCAATTTCTTTTTTACTAATTTCACTTTGTCACCATGATCGTTTTGCTCTCTTACTTGCAAATTTTTCTTTATTTTCACCTGCACAATGAGCATGAATATTATCAATAATATAGTCATCACGATCCTTCAAGTCTGAAACTGACATACATAATAAAATGCAAGTAATTCATTAAAATCCAAATATAATAAAACATAAAATTTGAAATAATATTGCAAGAACTCATACCCCTTTTTGTCCTATGGACTGATTTAATTTTTTTCCACGTTTATCCAATGTTTTCTCTCCTTTTAAAACGCCACGCTCTCTTTTCTGAGGTTTCTTATCATTGATATATTTATTTCTTATTTTCCCAATAGTAAGATTATCACCATCACTGTCATCCCCACCATCATTACTATCGTATTAATAATTGACCTCATCCTCAAAATTTTCAAAAAGAACGGACTCTTCATTTAAGAATGTATTCCCATCACAATCATTTGAATTATTCTTTTCCATCCTATACAGAAAATAGAAAAAATAAATCAATAATAATAAACATCACAATATAAAAAAATCTGACAAAGATGAATAGATCAAGTGAATGCATATATTACATAAAATTCAATGTAAGAACTACATATATACAAAAAATGAAATCGAGTATTAATTCAATATTAGAAAGTAACACTCTAATTTAAAAATAAATTTACTGTAAAAGTATTTTTAAATCAGAGCGATATTTTCCAATATTGGGATTAATACTCGATTTCATTTGTTGTGTATATAGTTCTTATATATTTTTACCTTTGTGAGAACACTCTGTAGAATTTCTTTATAAATAATATTTTGTGTACAATTTTTTGGAATGTCAATTTGTTCTTCTAGAAAAACTTTTAAGGATGAAACAGATCTAGCTCTTGAGAACGCAACATACAATTGCCCATGACAAAAAACTGGTGTACGTAGATATAATCCAACTTTTCCTAAGGTTTACCCTTGACTTTTGTTTATAGTCATAGCATAAGCAACACGAACAAAAATTGACGCCGTTTAAGGATGAAAGAGAGATCTTCATTATCACTTGACATAATTATTCTTGGTATTGCCACACATTTTCCAATATTTGTATTAGTCACGATTTCTGCTTTTATGACCCTTTCACCTAACTGTTTAATGATAAGACGTGTGCCATTACATAAACCAATATTTTGATCTAAATTACGAACATAATCGGTGTATTTATTTTAAGTTCAAGCAAATGAGGAGGCAATTCAGAACATATCAAAGAATTTAAAAATTCCGTTGTATGTAAAAAATCATTGCAAGTAGAATCATCAGCAACAAAAACCTTCGTGTCTGCACTCAAGTAAATCCGACTTTCTTCTCTAATTTGAGATATGACTTTCTTATTAATTTCATCAACTTCTTCATTTCTACATGCAAGTATTGCTCTTGATTCCAAATACCGCGGATTTTGATAATTATCATTTAAATCTATATATATTTCATTTATTAATCCACTAATACCAAGTCTGTAATTAGATAACATTGAATCCGGAATCTCTATCCAATTATCATCACAATCATTGCCCATTTGAATTCCTTTAACATCACCATTACCAATATCGATTAGCCATTTTGCAAAATTTTCGCTGTCTTCTTCTGACCTCGTATTCGTATGGACATGCATATTTTTTGTCAATATAAACATCTTACATTGATCCCATAGATATGAATGTAATGTAGCGGACACAATTTGTTGTTTCCTACCCTTACGGACGACAGGTAAAATCTGTCGAAAATCACCACCAAGAACAACAGTCTTTCCACCAAATGGTTTATTCTCAAATTGTGGATTAATATTTGATAGAATATGTCTGAAAGTTCGATCTACGGTTTCAAATGCAAAACGGTTTATCATCGGAGCTTCATCCCAAATAATCAGTATTGCTTCTGATGAGAGAAGAAAGATTAGATTGGCGAGATATTATGCAAGATGAAAACTCATAAAGATCGATAGGAATTTTGAATCTTGAATGCGATATACGTCCGAATAGTAATAAAGAAGCAATGCCAGAAGATATAACTGCAAGAACGATTTGTTTCTTACTATGCAACTTCACTAAAATTGCATTTCATAAGTATGTTTTGCCAGTTCCACCACCTCCATACACAAAAAAATAGCCTTCGATATTTTTTCGCACGAATTTATAACCACATCAAAGATTTTTCTTTGTTCATCATTTAAACTACATTCCAATTCAATAGATTTTTTCGACAACTCAAAAGTATCATAATTTAGCTCCTCAAATATCAATCTATTGTTCTTATTTAAATTGGTAGGAGAGGGTATTGGCATAAATGAAAAATCTCTCAAGCTTTTATTATTATATGTGTAACATCCTAGTGCATGTATACCATATTTTATTTGGGGCATTTCAAATCTTGCGGCAGATTTCTTGATTATTATTGTTTTTTAATGCGGATAATGTATTTGGTAACTGTGGTTGGTATCCGACCCGGCCTGCATGATTGGAACCCATCATGGTTCAAGATTACATCATATATTTTCTAGTACAGAAGATCCATGCACATCTAGATTCTGTACACCCACATGATATATTTAGTATCCGCATATCTTTTAGTAATACAAAATAAAAACCAAATAGTATATTTTAATATCTAGCCTTGCTTGTTATCATATCTCATATCATATGTTTGCATTCATACATTATGTTCATGTCCAAATTGTTAAAATAGACTCGTTTGGACCGCTACATATATTTACGTAGATCCGTACTTGGGGGTATGCATTTTTATTGACCGGACATCGCATCATTGTTTTAACTTATACATATATTCTCCATATTTTAAAATTAGATCTTTAGAAGAAACCCGAATAATATTCAAAACATTTTGTTATTAGTTGTTTAAACTCAGAATATATATATTATAATATTTTTCCTAAAACCTAAACTAACAGTTTACATATATATAATATATGTTAATTTATTAACTAATTATAATATTATTCTCTCTCTCTCTCTTCTGGCCTTCTCTCTCTCTACTCTCTCTGTCTCTCTCTATTCACTCTCTCTACTTTTAACATATATATAAAATTATAATATAACCCTATATTAATCACAAACCTCTCTCTTCTCTGTTCCCTCTTCTTTCCTCGCCCCGAAGAAACCCAAATCCTGCATCCCGACATCTGCGCCCTCGCCATCGCCGACCTTGAGCTCGTGCTCACCACCCTCGTCTCCTCACCCTTATTATCACCGCCTCCACCACCTCATCTCCCTCTTCTCCTCTCCCCGAGAACCCACAACCCCCGACGACGATGACCCGACTACAAACCCCCTGCAGAAACCCAAACCTTGCCGATTGCCTCACCTCATCGTCACCCTCATCACAACCTCCACCGCCTCCTCTTCCTCTCCTCCATCCCTGACGACAGCCCTGCACCTCGACGACCCACGACGCCAACCCTGCAACGAACCCCGACCCAAAAACTCCAACCTCTTGCCAGAGACCTCACCACCTCGTCGTCGTCACCACCGTCACCTCCTTACCTCCCTCTCCGATCCCCAACACCACAAACCACTACCACCACCCTCGTCAACCCCGACTACTCACGACAGCCACCCGAGAAACCCTCTGCTCCTCGTTACCGACGGAAACCTACCATTGTCGCCGTCACCTCGTCTCTGTCCTCGCTTCCCCTGAACTCAAACACCAGTAACCCCATTCTTCTTCTCCTTCTTCTTCTTCTTTCTTTTCTTTCTTTTCTTGTTATTCTGGCCGTCTCGCCGGAGTTGCGCACGTCGCCGACGATCCAGATGACCCAATCACCGTCGTTGTCCAGCCTAGTCATCACGTCACGTCACTGATCAGCCAGATCCAGTCCTGCACGTGTAAATTTGCATCGTGATGTTAATCCGACGTCGGAATGTAGCATCCGTATCTTGACGTGAGTTCCGATCAGGCAAGTTTAACTTGCAATATGCTATGTTATATTATATCAATATCTATATGAATAAAAATAGTACATGTGTTTTATTATTTAGCAACTATTACCAATTTACAGTGTTACGTTATCTGTTCGTATCCGTATTGATAATCACATATCTAGTTGCATGCTGGAACATCATAATATCATTATATTACTACATCAGTACAACATATTATCTAGTTTGCATCATACATAGTCATGGACGTATAATGGTTATTACAGATAGATACATATGCATCATGGTATCAGTTTTGTTTACCGTGTTCCGATATTGATTACAGCTTCACATTAGGTATCTATTTGATACATATACATCACATGACATGTTCACGACACACTGCTTGACTTGTTACTTGAATATTATTAGTAATGCCGACAATCTTGACGTGTTATCCTAACGGACGTGACTTATTTCTACATAGACAAAACCTCTACCTGCTTGATTCTGTGTTGGCATTAGATTTATATCATAAATACCTGACTTGAATATATAACCTTGGGGGTAAGGGGAAATCAATAATGAAACCTGACTTGTAACTCAACAGTTCGATACTTATACTGATCAGTCTTTACGGGCTAGGCCAGCCCCGGGATGATGCTGTTGACATCATTCATCTGTACATGTTACCTGTTTACTGCCTAGTGGCACGTCTCGAATTCAGCCCGAGAATCTTGATCGTGGTCCCGGCCACGAACGAGATACTATTGAGTTACATCGACGATTCCATTAAATTGATTTCAAAGACTTTTAGAATAGATAACCTAGAAGCACAGTTTTTAGAATACACATCACATACTTGTACCTCACTGTTTTATATCTGTGTTATTCATTCATAGCATCATATCCTGATTATTACTATTATTTTGATATTATGACGCACTGACGTCTGAGTTTTGCAAGGACCGGTTTCTCTATCTTTATCGTAGGCTAAATATGAGTACTTTAGCAATCAAGCCGAGCAGTGAGGAGTTGAACATGTACTATTAGAGATATTAGTTTGTGTATTTCCGTAGTTTTATTTCCTTGATGTGAACCCATATTGGGACGTGATACAGATGTTATTATTTATTGGATTTGATTCGTTTCCACTATCTACATTTTCTTGACTCTATTTACTATGGCAAATGGACATGTACTAGCTAAATTATATATTTTACTGTTCTTGATATCCTATAGACAGCCGTAATGTGACTGTGGAGAGATGATTCCTAACCACAGATAGCATGGTTGGCTCTGTCACGTGCCATGGTTTACGTGTCTTGGAAAGCGGGGCGTGATAATATGACAAAATCACATCTATATCATGAAGTGCAAAATCTCTTAATTGTTCGTTACCGGGTACAATTTTTAAATTATGATGCAATTTTTCTAAACGTCTTTCATAATCGTCACTCATGGCCTCCCAATGTAAATCCCACAATTCTCGAGAATTCACAACTTTGTTAAAAAGTAATATTGTGCAAAACATGTGATGAAGTTGATTAACCGTAGCCCAATTAGACGCTTCTTGGAGTGCTAAGTTCCATTCATTATCATCATCAAAAAATCCAAGTGCTATGCATGCAGCCTTATAAGTTTCATGTTCAACACTATCAATTGTTCTCATATCAATAAAATTAATTCTTCCTTTCACTATTGTTAACAACATCCTGAGATAATATCTTTCACCAGTGGCAGGATGTGCATAAGGTAATCTACCTATCGCTTTCCTTCTTTTTCGTTACTTCCAACATAAGTTTTTTTGTCCCAAATAAAGTGATTTGGAAACACAATATAAATATAATTTCTAGCATAAGAAAATTTAAGATTCATAGTAAACCATTCAGTTAATATTGTTTTCTTAGCTCACTCTCCATTACTTCTTGAACACTTCCACCTTCTCTAAAAAAAACTATTTGTTCATAAAAAAGATGACACTGCAACCGTTCAACGGCAGGACGACGTTTATTTATTTTAAATTCAAGAAGCATCCATGAAACTTTAGATATTGCAATATATCTAGAATCTAAATATAATTTATTAATAACTTAAATTGAAAACTGTATAGATACCAATAGGAATTTAAATTTAGAGAACAAATAATTTACTTCTACATATAATCATAAATAAATAAAAATCTTAAATACTGAATTTTTTGAATAATAGATTTTTTTTACCTAAGTTTTTACTCCAATTTTGTTGTTGACCAAATCAAACAAACACTTTTCTGCAAATGGAAAAAACGTCAATTCAAGTCAAGTATTGCATTAATAATGGCAACTTTTAAAAATATTCTCATCGGTTAAAAAAATACTAAATGAAGAATGAAAAATAATATGTTGAAAAGAAAAGTTTAGTTATGGAAAAAAAGTTTAGTGCAAACCATCCTGATTCATGATCATATATATTGAAAAAAAACAAAGAAAGAGATAAAATACTTACTGAATTTATGGTGTTTTGAAATGAATCCAAACCAAGGATTTAAATTTCAAAAGTGTTGGAAAAGACGGAATTTGGTAAGAATGAGATCTCTCTCCTTCTCTCTCTCTATTTTCCCTTTTTTCAATATTTCCCCTTTTTTCTTCAAGTGAGAAAGAAGATGAAGAGCGCTGGATTAAATAGGGAAAGGAGATGATGATGTATGATGTCAATAGGAGGTGGTGACAAAAAGAAATTCAATTTATTTTTATTTTTTTAATTTCTGATAAAATATTTTGGTTTTATCATATGAATTTATTTTATTTACTATTTCTCATCACTACTAACGTCTCTATTTTTCTACGTCCTTTTGCATCTGGTAACGTGTCTCTCTTCTTCATTTTTTCTCTTTTGACATTTTCTGTCATATTTGTCCTTTCCGTCCTGTTTATACCCGGTAACGTCTCTATTTATTTACAGTCAATCATGACTAATGTCCTTCTACTGTCAAATCATGACTAATATCATTTTTCTGTCAATCACGACTAATGTCCTTTTTCTGTCAAATCATGACTAATATTAACGTCATTATTTTTCTACAATCTATCAAGACTAATATTTTTTTCTGTCAAATCATCACTAACATTAACGTCACTATTATTCTACAGTCCAGTATGACGAATGTCTTTTTTCTGTCAAATCATGACAAATGTTCTTTTTCTGGCCACCATGACCAATGTCCTTTTTTCTGTCAAATCATGACTAACATTAACGTCAATATATTTCTATAGTCTATCATGACTAATATCCCTTTTCTGTCAAATCATGACTAATGTCCTTTTTTGTCAAATCACGACCAATGTTAACGTCACTATTTTTCTAGAGTCCGTCATGACTAATGTCATTTTCTGTCAAATCACGGCCAATATTAACGTCACTATTTTTCTACGGTCCGTCATGACTAATGTCCTTTTTCTGTATTACCAATGTTAATGTCACTATTTTTCTACAGTCTGTCATGACTAATGTCTTTTTTGTGTCGTTGGCACTATTTTTCTACAGTCGATCATGGCTAATGTACTTTTTCTATCAAATCACGGCTAATATTAATGTCACTATTTTTCTACGGTCTGTCATGACTAATATCTTTTTTCTGTCGTTAGCACTATTTTTCTTCAGTCGATCATGACTAATGTACATTTTCTGTCAAATCACGGCCAATGTTAACGTAACTATTTTTCTACGGTCCGTCATGACTTATGTCATTTTTCTGTCAAATCACGGTCAATATTAACGTCACTATTTTTCTACAGTCCATTATGACTACTGTCCTTTTTCTGTCAAATCACGGCCAATATTAACGTCACAATTTTTCTACAGTCTGTCATGACTGATGTTCTTTTTCTGTCAAATCACGACTGTCCTTTTTATGTCAAATCATGAATAACGTTAACGCCACTATTTTTCTACATTCAATCATTACTAATGTCATTTTTCTGTCAAATCATTACCAATATTCAGATCACTATTTTTCTACAGTCCGTCATGACTAATGTCCTTTTTCTGTCGTTGCTACAGTCTATCATGACTAATGTCCTTTTTCTGTCAAATCATGACCAATGTTAACATCACTATTTTTCTACAGTCCGTCATGACTAATGTTCTTTTTCTGTCAAATCACTGCCAATATTTACGTCACTATTTTTCTACTGTCTGTCATGACTGATGTCCTTTTTCTGTCAAATCACGACTAATATTAACGTCATTATTTTTCTATCGTTAACACTATTTTTCTTCCATCGTGACCAATGTCCTATTTCTGTTCTGTTTGTACCTGATAACGTTTTTCTTTATATGCGTACTCAACTGTATGCGCTTACACGCGGGCCTTTGTCCCCTATCAATCTATGCACTGGCATTATGCCTTATTGATGCACGTCGCGTCTAGTTCAACCCGAGAATTCCGAACTCAGTTTTATGTCTTATTTTTAGCAGGTTTTCTATTTTTAGCAGCTTTTCTTTTATTAGCAAATTAGTTGTGATTTCGATTTTGCAATTTTAAGAGGCAAATTTTGATTGAATAAAACCCTAATTTGATGAAATTACCATTGTTATCTTTCTATTCCTTCAATTCCTCTCAAATCAGTTTAGAAGTGTCGCATCCCAAATTAGAGATGCACCACTTAACAATTAAAAAAGAGCATCATAACTAATGTGTTTTTCTGTTTAATAATACTTAATTATGATTGTTACAAATTATGACCATAACATGCATATTTTCCAACCAAAGAAGTATTCGTTAAAACCAATTGGCAATATCATTGTCCCTTTTCATTTGAGTTTTTTCTACATTTGGACGCTGTCACCTTCTCAATTTTTTTGTCCTTTTCTGTCCTTTTTCAAAGTTGATTGCAAAAACACGACTGAGTTAGAAAATTAAGTGATTTATACTATATATCCAAATACATCATATGATCATCAAATTAAATATATTAAGCCATTGAAAATATTAGAAAACACAATCAGAACTTGTGAACATTGTTCATCTCTTCTTCGAAATTTACATGCCAAAATAACAGAAATAACAGACGGTTGATCAACAAAGAAAAACTAAAATTAACATCCTAATCTATTTGATATGGGTTCTCACATCGACACAGCGGACATGAGTTATTGTTGAATAACTAAGGAACAATGCATTTCATATGGAATGCATGATCACAACACAACTGCACTTCTTCGAATAAATCACCACTGCTACTCTTCTAAATCTCTTTGAAGCACACCGCACAAACAATATCGTCATTCTCGTCCTTCAACTCTTGTCTTTTTCGCTTATGCGATCTCTTGATTGTCACCGTCCTATCAACGCTAATATAAACATATATTTTAATATGAAATTTAGCACTTTCTACCTCCACAGCTTCATGGACGAACTTGCTGATCTCCGTTTCAAGATATATGCGATACGGATCTTGGATGGGGTATTTCCGACGCACCACCCAGTTAGCGAAGTTACGACAGTTCTCGGGCGAACGTAATTGAGAGGATACATATTTGTGATGCTTATAAGATAGCATTTCGTCCAAAATACACTTTGTACCATCACGAGGACCAACGGGAGATCACTTGGGCGGAGTTTTCGATGTACCCGTAGGTGCAAACGAAAAGATCGACACCGTAGGTATCCGACGACGTAGGCGTCAGTTTTGCATGGAGAAATAGAAACAACGACGGTTTGTTATATTCTTTGACCATTGAGAGAGGCAACGGCTGTTCTGTATTAAGATTTTGTCCAATTGAGAGATGAAAAATATCTCTGGCTTACCTTTTTTTTACCTTTATTTTCTGTAGGAATTGAAGATGAAGTACCTTGGTTTAAATAGAGCAGAGGTGGGCACATGTGTCAATAAGAGATGGGACATATGGCAATAAGAGGTGGACATGACTGATATCATTTTTCTGTCAAATCATGACCAATGTTAACGTCACTATTTTTCTACAGTCCGTCATGACTAATGTCTTTTTTTGTCAAATCATGGCTAATGTTAACGTCACTATTTTTCTACAGTCCGTCATGATTAATATCCTTTTCTGTCAAATCATCCCTAATGTCCTTTTTCTGGCCATCATGACTAATGTTTTTTTTTCTGTTAAATCGTGACTAATATTAACGTCACTATTTTTCAACTGCATGCATTTGCACGTGGGCCTTTGTTCCCTCTCAGTCTATGCACTAGTATTATGCCTTATTGATGCAATCCTAGCCTACTTGGAGTGGCTCGACCGATCCAAAACACCTCGGGTCTAGTTCAACCCGAGAATCCCAAACTATCAAATCTTGTCTGATTCGCGTGTTCCACCGGCCAAATCGAAGATCTCGCAATATCGTCTGGGTAATGGATATTCCATAGGTGTTACATTGACGTCTCTCGGAATCGCGAAAATTCATCGTTTAAAGCTCCGAAATCGTGGTCAAAGGTTTGCTTCGAACTTTGACTTTCGAATTATGAATGAAATCAGCATCCGAATCAGTTAAGATTTGATAGGCAGTATCGGGAATCAATTTGGGATGCTATCAAATAATTAGTTTCTCGATTTAACAACTTTTTATTTTTAGCAGTTTTCTACTTTTAGCAGTTTTTCTTTTGATCTATTCCGTCCTACTTGTCATTTCTGTCCTATTTCTACCTGATAACGTTCCTATTTTTCTACAGTCATTTTGCATATGTCTTTCTCTTTTTTCATTACTACTGTCTTTTTCAGTTTAATAATTCTCAACTTGTTACGAATTGTGATGATAAGCATGCAGTTCCAATCAAAGAAGTATCCATTAAAGCCAATTGGCAATCTCATTGTTCTTTTTCATTTGAGTTTTTTCTACACTTGCACGCTAGTACCTTCTCAATTTTTTTTTCATTTTCCATCATTTGTCAAATTTAATTGCATAAACATGACCGAGTTAGAAAATTAAGTGATTTATACTATATATCCATAAAATGTATCATATGATCATCATATTAACCATATTAAACCGATTGAAAATATTAGAAAACACAATCGAATTTGTTAACATTGTTCATTTTTCTTCGAAATTTACATGTCAAAATAACAGAAATAACAGACGATCGATCAACAAAGAAAAACCAACATTGACATCCTAAGTTATTTGACATGGCTCCTCACATCGATATTGTCACGACCCGGAAAAGGCACGTGACTGGCACTTGAATCATGTGAAGTTTATAGGACCCCATCTAATTTAAGTAAGCCAAAAGCCCAGAAATCTAAACATTTTTAGGGAAGATAGTGAAGGTGAAGTTTTGAAACAACGGTATAATGAAAAGCAAGTTCTTTTTCTAAAAATATAAGTAATAACTTATGAAAATGTAATGTTTAAATCTATCTTGAAAACATTTTCGTCGTTCGAAATTTGGGCAACACCTCCTTTGTAAATCTTAATCTTAAAGCAATACAAGCAATAATAATAATAGGCATCCCCAAGCGGGAGCTAGCTCTTCGGCAATTGGCGGAAACAACCATGCAAGATATAAATATACGACGACCTAAAGCAAAGATCAAACACAGAAAGAAAGTAAGAAACCAAAACATCATCAAAGAAAACCAGCATAAAGAATAAATACATGAGCGTGACTCTAAGTCCGAAAGAATATACAAGTCGAGGTTTCTAAGTCTACAAATATACAAGTCTGGTTGATAGAGCCTTTAACTAGATACAATAGATAAATATACAAGTATAATGGTGGTCACGATGCAAGTGAACCCCACCTACCAAAGCAATCACCCGGAAAGAAGCGATGTGCCAGCAAGCCACGACGAAACCTGTGCAGTCAAACCTGCAAGAAAACTGTGGCACAACAGGGGTGAGCTGCCAACTCGTGAGTAGAAGACATCACCGAGAAGAAATCGAATGTATGACGATCTCCTAGGTCATACAATACAATAATATAATACAATAACGCCGAGTGGTAGCAAGGGTAATAATATAAGCATCAGTGTAACAATACTAAAGTAATCATGTCTTGGTCATAATGTAATACCATGTCATATGTAAATATATGTGTGAGTGTAAATGCATCAACCAATGTGTGTCCAGCAACGACACACTGAATCATGATAAAACCTGAGTACCCAGCATCGACACTCGAAAACATCATGAAAATTGTGTCCAGCAGCGACACATAATCCTCATATCTCGGGCTCCGTCTGTCCGGATCAGCCCTATATCATCTGATCTCACGACTCCGATCGGTTTCCTTCGGATATTCGTCGAGCCAACTATCACCGGTCGGTAGTGCTTCCCTGCCGGGCTCAACATCTCTCTATACGATCTTCTTGCCCCGGGATACCGCACCGGGTCCACCATATACCCGCAGACTGTGTCTCCTCGCTCTTCCAATTAGGTATACATATATACTCAGAACCGAAAAATCTCATGGTGGACGCCACACATCATATCACGAGAAACCACATCTTTCTTTTTGAAATGATCATAAATTTATAAAATTCACATGCAGTTTTCCCAAATCCGGAAATCTCATGAAAACCCGAAATTTCATAATCATGAGTCAATAATGAGATAATGAATACCGACATAGAGCCAAACTACAGTGCATAACCAAAATGTATATATATAAATGCATGTGGCATCTAAGTAAGAAATGCAATATCTAAACTAGCATATGAGATCAAGAATGCTAACAATATCATTAAACTATCAGTTATAAGGTTATATGAATGAAGTAACGGTTTATAATGTGTACGTGGTATGGCAATTACCGATGATGATGTGTATGAGCCAGCAAGAAAGTGTACGTGCAACATACGCATCATCGGTAATTATTCATGTGTCCTAGCAGATGAGATTATAACAGCTAATGAAGACACATGTATATATACAGTGCAATGAGAATATCAGGAGCGTAGCAGAAAGTAAACAGTAAACACAACATTAATATATATATATATATACACACACACACACGAGCCATACGGTTACCATATTTAAAAATAGCACGAATCGTTGTTTTTAGAAAAGTAGGGCCTACGGTGTTTTTTGAGAAAAGAGATATCTTGTGAAAATCCGTAGCATCCTTCGGTTTATCCTTTGAAAATGCATACGATTCGTTAGTTTGAAAATAGCTATGACTCTAATATTATATTCTAACACCTACTTAAGTAATTAAAGACCAAACTAAGAATCGGGTCGAAAATGATTAGAAAATCTATCGCATTCCGATTCGATATATCTAACTGTCGGCGATCCAGCCTCATAGTGTCACATACGGTATAGTCCATCGTACGGCATTCTCGAGTCAAGAGTGCGGATCAGTCATCATATATATATCTCGTACGGTATAGTCCATCGTACGGCATCCTCAAATCGAGGGTACGGGTCAATATCATATATATCATATTTCATACGGTATCATCCGTTGTATGATATCAAAGTCAAGGGTATGGATCTAAGGTCACGTACATTTTATTATCTCATCACGTCACATGTTATCGCATGTTATGTGTATAACGCCCAACGATCCTTTAGTATATTGTATCATAAACGATGTCTCAAACTCAAATCATATATCAAAATCTCTTGACATCATGTCCGATCATATCAATTTTTATACCAGTTCTAGTTCAAGTATTTCTTTATTTATGATAGTTTCTTGATTTATTGTGTTTTGGTTGCGAATAGTGTTTTTGACATTAGTATTACATCCGACCCGACCCTCTTGCTGGAAACCCATCTTGATTCCTATTTATGATTTATCCTGGCTTGTTATGTGGATCCGTGCACTTTCATTATTTGTATACTGCATACTGGCATTTTATCTGGCATCTGCATTTTTTTAATATAACATTTAAAGTCGCATAAAATATTTTAAAAATACATTGCATTGCTTACTTGATACCCCTAATCCTGTGGTAGCATCCGCGCATCTTGTTCTTGTCCCATTCAGTGAAACGAACTTATTTGGATGGCTACGCGCACGTACGTGCATCCGTTCTTGGAGGTATGCATTTTCGTTCTCCGGGTATCCAATTTTAACTTTGGTCGACATGTATATTTTTCATATTTTGAAACTAAATTTTTAGACCCGACCCGGGCGTATTTTGGACTATGTTTGTATTTGCCAAAATATCAAATTTTATTAATATTATATTTTAAATATTTTAACAGTTTAAAATTTAATTAATTAAAATATATTTTTTAGAAATTAAAATCAACTAAAATAACAAATCTCTCTCTCCTCTCGCACTCTCTCTCTCCCCCAGCGCATTTCTCTCTCTCTCTCTCTTTCTTTCTCTCTCTCTATCTTCCCTTTATCTCTCCTCTCGCGATCACTGTATATTTCTCGATTCTGGTCACCCCTTAACCCACTAGCCTCACCTCCCTTCTCCATTTCTTTTTTTCTTCTTCTTTACAACCCCGCGACGAGAAACCCTCTCATCTTCCCTTCGCCTCTTCCTCATCGCCGTCGCCTCCTTCTTCGAGCCCTCGCTGCAAACCAACACCCCAAACAACCGAAGCCACCATCACCTACAACTTCTTCGTCTTCTTCTCTTTGCATCTCAACGAGAACTCAATCTCGTCGTCGTCACCGCCTCCTCTCCACCTTCCTCCACTCCTCTTCTCGCCCTCCCTTTCCCCGACACCATCTCCGACGAACCCTACAAACCTCAAGAACCCAAGTACCTGACCCCTGCACGCCTCCACCTTCCCGACCTCGTCATCTCGTTGACCACCAGCACCTCTCTCTCCCCTGCATGCCTCGTGGATGGTGCAGCCACCATCTTCCTCTTCTCAACTGCACATCCAAAACCCTTGCCTCCTTCATCAAGAACCCAACTCCCCATCACCGGCGTCTCCTTTTATCCGAAGCACTCATCAACCCACAGCCACCATCGCAGCCTAACACCAACTCCTCATCCGGCTATCACCTCACCACCGAGCACCATCTCCATCCATCTCCCTCATCTTTGAAACTTTAGCTACCTCAAACCCCATCGCCTTCATCACCTACGACCTCAAACCCTAGATCGAGAACTTACCGGCAGCCACCTCATATTGCCGTTGCTGCTCCATTGCCGGAGAACCCTTCATCACCTGCAACTTCGACTCCATGCCAACTCCAGCTATCTGTGTCGTCATTGCCATCGTCTTCTTTTTTTAATCTCTCGGTTGTAAACCTATACTCGAGCCCAGCGTCCGACGTCGAGATCTTGGGCTGCATCGTGCTTTGCATCTCCGTCGTTGTTCCGTCGCGTGTTCGTTGTTTCTGAGGCAAGTTCATCTTGCTACATGCTATACTACAATATACTGCACCCATTTGAATAATAACATCACATAATGTTAGTTTTGCATCCCACATTACCATTTTACAGTTTTACTGTTTTCGGATATCCATATGCATCCATACCATTATTTACATATCTAGTCGCATGCTAATTCGTCTTGCTACATACTGGTTATAATATTATGCATCCATATGAGTAAAATATTACTCGTTTATCACATTATACATCCATATTAAAGTTTTACCGTTTTCGGATACCCGTTTGCATCCATATCATTTAAAATATATATAACTGCATTTATAGATCATATTAATTCATGTTATTATTGTAGTAACACCCCATGCTTAATAATGTGCATCCCACTTAGACTTGGAGCTGTAAATGTAACCCCTGATTGATATTTGTGCATCCATACCATTAATTATGTACCTAGTTGCATGCCATATTATATTGAATCATATTATTATTACATTAGTACCCCATACTTGATAACGTGCATCCTACATAGTCATAATGTAACCCCTGATAGATATTTGTGCATCCATGCTTTTATCGTACATCCGTACTTTTACCCTGATTCAATACTTGCTATATTGTACTGTTGGACACCCATTTGATTCACTGTGCACAACTTGACATGACCTGATACACCATTACTTGATCCTGACATGTTGTCCCGATCCTGTTTCTAATACCGACAATCCTGACATGTTGTCCCACTGGACATATCCTATTGTCTATATAGACAAACATGTTCCTGCTTGATCCTGTATTGGCATTAGCTTTAGATTTATCAATACCTGACTTGAACACATAACCTGGGGGTATGGGGAAATCTATAATGAAACCTGACTTGTAACTCAACAGTTCGATACTTATACTGATCAGTTTTACGTGCTAGGCCAGCCCTGGGATGATACTGCTGACATCATTCCTCTGTACATGTTACCTGTTTACTGCCTAGTGGCACGTCTCGGATTCAGCCCGAGAGTCTTGACCGTGGTCCCGGGCATGCATGGGATACTATTGAGTTACATCGACGATTCATTAAATTGATTTCACAGAATTGAGAGTAATTACCCAGTAGTTTAGTTCCGATTACTCACCGCACGTCACATGTGCTTATACCCTTCCCTGTTTCTTATTCGTGTTACTGTTATACCTTTATTACTGCTCATACTCGTGCTTGCATGTTTGCTACCCTGATTATATTATTGTTGATATTATGACGCACTGACGTCTGGGTTTTGCATGGCCCAGATCCTCTACCTTTGCAGCAGGCCGATCAAGAGTATTTCAGAGTACAGGCCGAGCAGTGAGGACCTGTTAGTATTTTAGTTTAGTTTTCTTTCAGCATTTTCATTCCTAATGTGAGCCCGTATTTAGGACGTACATTCCAGATTATTATTGTTTATTGGATCTATTGCTTCCGCATATTACTTCTTGACTCGTTTATTCTGGCTAATGGACATGTACTAGATAGTTTATTTTATTTCTACTGTTCTTGATATCTCTAGACAGCCGTAATATGACTGTGGAGGGATATTTCCTATCCACAGGTAGCATGGTTGGCTCTGTCACGTGCCTATCTTAGTGCACTCTGGGAAGCGGGGCGTGACACAAGGGTATGGATCTAAGGTCACGTACATTTTATTATCTCATCACGTCACATGTTATCGCATGTTATGTGTATAACACCCAACGATCCTTTAGTATATCGTATCATAAACGATGTCTCAAACTCAAATCATATATCAAAATCTCTTGACATCATGTCCAATCATATCGACTCACATCCACTAACGTTTCATATCCCCATCTTACACGTGTGTGTGTGTGTGTGTGTGTGTGTGTGTCAATATATCCATATACATACATACATATATATATATGAGAATAATGGAGGAAAGATGCCATAGGAGGGAATTTCCTCCTGTGGCGTCGAAAAAATACCCCTTCCCTAATTTTTTTCGACGATCGGCGCCTACCATCTTCATCGTTATCATCTAAGATGTGGGTACACCAAATTTCATGTGATTCTACAACTTTTTCACCGTTGATTTAGCAATGTAAAAAGTTCTATTGTCGGTAAACCATTAATTTTGAACCAGCTAAATCAACGGTGAAAAGGTTGTAGAATCACATGAAATTTGGTGTACCCACACCTTAGATGATGACGATGAAGATGGTGGGTGCCGATTGTCGGAAAAAATGAGGGAGGGTGTATTTTTTCGACGCCATAGGAGGAAATTCCCTTCTATGGCCTCTTTCCTCCATTATTCTCTCTCTCTATATATATACATACATATATACTTATACACACATATCATATCAAGTGTGTGTGTGCGCGCAACAAAATAAAACCAACTGCTCACGACAAAGGGAATAAAACTAAGGGTAAACCTTCCTACAAGTACGCCTATTCTAACCTAGGTCTTCTAGCACACTATCAGCTAGTTATCCATATTCCACATTGAAATATATATAGATATATATGAATCCTAATCTACGGTTGCGGGGATGCTATACGCCATCCACCCGACTTTCCCCGTAGATATACATCTACTCACCTACTATCCTCGCTTTATCCGGAGTCGATGAACGTCTTGCTCTCCCTTGTCGTCCCGAAGTCCATGCGAAGGTACCTACAATTCAACGCATGTCGTATCGACATCAAAATCAAGTATGGAAACCGATACGACAAACGAGACATATATAGGTTAGAACCTATGGTCTACGCTCGCAAGAATAACCAAACAACTCTCGACGTTGACGTACAAATGTCAAACGACCAAGACAAAACACAAATATCCAAAAATCAAATTTCAAAAGTCGCAAAACATCACCAGAAATCAAGTAAAACGACTCTAGATTTTTCTTAAGGTAAAATTAGACTTTTTTGCATACATGATAGGTCTAGTTATCTAATGAGTGAGTTACAGACCAAGTTTCACATGCTAATTCCAAAATTGGGCCGCAAATTGCGGCCAAATCGAATAAAACGGCAGCCAGAAAATGAGGGATTGGGCTCAAGCTTCTTGGGTAGCTTCCTATGGCTCTGCATATCTCACTATATTTGCTAAATATTTTCAGAGCCTCCGGGTAATAGCAGATCCTAAATTATCATCAAAATTTCCACAAAATCCGATATCGGTCAATTCCAAGTTCATGTTTTGGGGTTTTAGTCTCACGTTTAGACCAGAATTCTTCACTAAAAGGGTTGTGGTCACTAATTACACCTCAATTACACATTTTCAATTCATAATACTCCCTAAACCTCATCTTGGAATTTTCCAAGATCACTAAACTATATTAGTTTAGCTCTAACGTACTATATGATATAAGGAAAACTAATAACTTAATTAGAAGTGTAGAGTTTACCTCATTGAAGCAACTCAAAAAATTCCTAAGGTTGCCAAAGTGCTCAAAACCTCAACTTGATTCACCCATGGTCTTTGTAGTGAGCTTGTGCATAATTTTTGTGAAGGAAAACACAAGTTTTGATGAAGTTTTGGAGATGGTTTGTGATGGTAGCAAGGTGGAGGAGATGGAGAATGGAGAGATGAAGAAGATGAAGGAGTTTGAAGAGATGAAATGGAATGAGGTGAGGTGCCATGTCAAGAAAAGACCTCTCTCTCTCTCTCTCTCTCTCAGCCCATACCCCTTGTCCCCCCTGTCACAAATATCTCATCTTTTATTTTCCTTTTCTTTTCTTTTTCTCTTTTCTAATTAAACTAAAACCATTTAAAAACAATTGAAGCCATGGTTAAAAAAATGTAACAAGTGTTGCAAACATGATATGTTGCATGTCAAAAACAAGATTAATGCATAATTAGAAAAATATTAACCAAGTTTAGCACTAACTTGCATACAATTAATTGTATAATATTTTATAAAATGTCCAAATCACATAAATTCTTTCCAAATCAATAATTCGTATTAATTTCCAAATATTTTCCAAACTATACATATATAATCATGCCATTTCATTAAAACCAATATTCATAAAATTTATTATTTTATTTATTTTTCTGAAATGTTACAGCTATAGCGGGCGTGAGTTTTTCTTGAACAACCAAGAAACAATGCACTTCATGTGAAATGCATGATCACAACATAACTGCACTCGTTCGACTAAATCATCGTTCCTACCGATCTCAATTTCTTCAAAATACACTGCACAAATATCGCCATTCTCGCCCTTCAACCCTTGTCCTTTTCGTCTCTTGATTGTCACCATCTTATCAATTCTAGTACAAACATATATTTTTATATGAAATCTATTATTTGTTATCTCCACAGCTCCATGGACAAACATACTGATTTCCGTTTCAAAATACATGCGATATTGATATTGGATAGGAAATGCACGACAAACCACCCAGCGAGCAAGACTACGACAATTCTTGAGCAAACGTAATTGAGAGACTATGCGATGCTTGTAGGAGGGCATTTTGTCCAAAATAAATTTTGCACCATCATGAAGGCCATCGGAAAAGGGGATGATCACTTTGGCGGAGTCTTCAATATACACGTGGATGCACACTGAAGGATCGACACCGTAGGTATCCGACGACGTGGGCGTCAGTGTTGCATGGAGAAAGAGAAGTAATGGCGGTTTGTTGTACTCTTTGACCGTTGAGAAAGGTAACAGCTGTTCTGCATCAAGATTTTTGCGCCATTGAGAGAAATGCAAAATAAGAAAAGAAGATCGGTAGAGTTTTAAAAGCCTTTCTCTCTTCTCTCTCTCGACTTTTTTTTTATCTTTGGCTTTTTTCTTTTGAGTAGAGAATGAGAATGAAGTGCTCTGTCTTAAATAGAGCAGGAGGTGGGCACAGGTGCCAATAGAAGATGAGACATGTGGCAATAGAAAGTGCAAATACCAAAATTTGTGAGGACAAAATTGACATTTTGAAAAAGAGATGAGACATGTGGCAATAGAAAGTGGAAATACCAAAATTTGTGAGGACAAAATTGGCGTTTTGAAAATTCTGCCGGCTCTCTACACCTTTACATTATGTATATAGGATGATATGAGACTGATAAAAGCTGAACTGTGGTATTCTTTTGAAAATCACAAAATTTGCTTGTATTTTACAAAGCATATGGTATTCATCTGAATGTTGACATATCATGGCATCTTAGGTTAAATTCAGTCTAATTTCATTTCTGTTAGTGGATATGGTTCAAATTCATTTCATTGAGATATACATGTTAAGTCATAATCTTATTTTACCATCGTGGCTCATCTAGCTGAACTGCTACACTGTATCCGCTTAATTATATAATTTCATCTGTTATATTAATGTCAAAAAAAGGGATATTCTAAATGAATATTAGAATATATTGCTCTTAATCTACAAATAATTCAGATTTAGTAAAAAACACTAAAGGTGGTATTTCATGATGGTAAGTGATGGAGGTCGGAATCTCGCTCAGATATTGTCCTCCGTCGATCTTGCTGCCAGCGCGGCTGAACGGTTGAGATTTGAGGTGAGCGTTGAGCGTGTGGGTATCTTTTCCTCTTTCCCCTCCATAAATTAGTCTCCGTATACGATCCACGGGCAACCGAAGATAAAACAAACACACACGACACGAAGTGACCATCTGGAGAAAGAGAAAGTTGTTACCGCGATGCGTTAGCGTAATTAACTGCAAGGACTTGTGCCTGCAGGGAAGAGCGTCCCCACAATCAAAAACCCCTCATAACGAGGGGGAAGAAATGTGCTTTTATTGTGGGTCTCAATGGGTTGTTGGTTGTCGTTGACACCGAGCTACCTGTAAGGGAAGTCCTGGGGTGAGAAACTACCGTAGGACCCTCCGACGATCAAGTAAATACCGAGGAATAATAATGGCAGGGTAGCGGCGTATTGGAAATGAGTTCGAGGTACCTCAGTCGTATGGAAGTGAGGGTTTATATAGCGGTCGCATGGAGCGAACCGGCACGAGATTCTCGCCGTCCATTACGTTCCCGTCTCACGTTCGCGTTGATAGCGGGGCATGTCCATTAATGGCTGGACACGCTCATTAATTAAGAGACGCGTCAGCGTGACATGCGGGACGTGGAGCGGCGGAGATCTTGTTTTGGCGAGATACACGGAGCCGTTACGGGGATGCTTGGGCTCCGTGCTCTCGATTGAACAGGGAAGCCGAGAAAGCTCAAATCGGTGGATAGCTCGGAGACAAGCGAGGAGGCCGAGTAAGCTCAGCTCTGTAACAGCTCGGTGACGAGCAATGAAGCCGTGGAATCTCGGCTGTAGAATTGCTCGGAGGCGAGCCGTTGACAGGTTGCAAGGCAAATAGGGAAGATACTCCGGGAGGTCTTCAAAAGGTCGGATGTAACCTCGAGGACGAGGTGCCGAGAAATGTCCCCCATGCATCGTACTTATTCCAACTCCGTAACCCCAGGAATCTAGCGGTCCGCTATGTGTCGCGATCTGGGAATTTCCACTTACGGGTATCATCGGTCAGGATTCCGAGTGCTATTACTGTTGCGTTTATCAGTATACTATAGGTAAATACGCCATATTGACTTCTCCCTATTGGAGTTTTATCTTGGAGGAATGGCATCTTAACAATGATTACATCTGCTAGCGAGTAGGTTGTAGCGAAATAGTTGTGTATTAAGTGGTTGTAACCTAGTAGATCTTTTTTGGCAGGATACCGATGTACTTAATGTGCAACAACTTATGCAAGTTAAGTTACACATTAAGTATATCGTATCATGCTAATAAATTCTAGTAGATCACAACCACTTAAGTTAATAACAACCTGCTGCCAACATACGCTCAACACACTTTTACCAGTCAATTGACTTGAAGCCTACTGAAATTTCTCTTCCTCTTTTAGTGTTGTTATGGTTTCAAGCCCAAAAGTTAGCTTATGTTTTCAATGGTTTTCTCATTGTCCTTTATCGACCCTATAAATCCACAAACAACTAGCCTAACAACTTCTGCCCTTTCACCGAAGGGCAACATCCATCATCTGTCTCTCAACTCTCCTAACAATCTTGTGGATCTGATCGATGGATGTGAAACATGTTTGGTAGCTTTGTCTCTATGATGATTGCTCCTGGTCCTTATGTATCATGGGTTCGGAGAGATCAATAACTCATGGGTTTGCCTGTTGCTTCATTATTATAAGACGTCTCTCTCAAGTTGTCGACCTTACTATGCATTATAATAGGTGTGTCAAATGGGTCGGGTCGGGTCTTAGACAATTCGGATCAAGTTTGACCCGTCTCATTAACGGGTCGGGTCGACCGGATCCGAATAAGACATTGTGATATGAAATTATAAAGAAATAAGACATTGATGTATATTTCATATGTAAAAAAATACAATCAGTTGTCTTACTTTTTACTCATAATTAAAATCATTACTTGCTTAATTTTTCATTACTTAATATTTAAATTATTGGGTATTTGGGGGTGCCAAACAAGCTACTGGGTGTTTGGGGTTAATCGGTTGATATATACATGTCACGTGTGGAGTGATTGGCTAGTGGTAAATTTTTAAAAGAAAATGTATCCTGGTTGAAATGGGTCAAACTGGGTCACGAAACATACCCGACCTGCCCTGTTTAATAAATGGATCAGGGTCAAGACCCGATTAAAAAATTAGCGGGTTCAGGTCTGGTCTGGATTGCTCTTTAGGGACAGGTTCATATCGGGTAATTGGGTTCGGGTATTTTTGACAGGCATATCCGACAACATTTGGGATTGATTTGCTCAAGCTTTTGGTTTTACCTGCAATATGGAACTCACTCGTCAATTACAAAATCTGAAGAAACACGATTCATTTGTCTCCGTTTATCTTCGTCAAGGAAAATATATTGTTGATGAGCTTTTGCTTGACACCTTGTGTCAACTTCAATCTAATTGGCTACAAAAACAAGATGGTTTTTTGTATTCTCCACAAATCCTAACCTATTAAACTTCCTAAATTGCACGAGTTTGGTGCAATTACATTCTTGTATAAAAGACATAAGGACCTACATTTTTTGTATTGAGCGTGGACGTGGTTCAGGGCCATGATAGACATCGTCATCTCGTGTGTGGTGTTTATGACCTTAGTCCTTAATGAAGTTTTTGCCACGAAAATGGTTAGTTACTAAGTGCCCATATCGCTACCCATCGCCCATCAACTTTAGGTTGTGCAGACCGGTTTCTAGAGACTGGAGCTACACATCACATAAAGTCTGATCTTCATCTCATCACAGATGATACAAGTGAATCGATTAAGTGTAAGTGCAAGCGGGTAATGATGCAGGTTTGCGTATTTCACATACTAATTAAAGTCTTTTCACTTTTCTGTTAATATTTTAAAATCTTTTTAATGTACTTCATATTCCATATTTCCATCTACAGCCAGCCGAATCCATTCTTACCATTCGGTCAACTTGCTAAAGATAATAATTACTGCATTGTATTTCATCCTCAATTCTTGTTGTTCATAAAGTTAACAATACATGTTTGCCTACCGAAGATCATAGGGGTCTGTAATACACATATTTCATTACATTATGCATGCATTGTCAGCAAGAAAATTTTCATATTGGATATCATAATATATTAGTAGGTATTTTCTAAATGTGTGATTAAAATTTTTTGAATTTTAATTTTTACCATAACAAAGTTGATTTACACTAAATATAATAAATATCATCAATATAGTTCAATATCGAAAAGCAACTTTTTTAAATGAGTTTTTCTTTAATAGATCAGTGGTAGAACGGTCGGCTATTAAACAACTTGTTATAGGTTTGAAGTCTACTTAAGAAGATATGGTGTTAAACACAGACGAAAACATTAATTTTAAGTATTTATGATTGATAATCGCAATAAAACATATACATAAAATATTACTACAAACTTTCACTTTTTAAAAGAAAAATACATTTACATGCTTTGATCCTTAAAATGGAATGGATCCGGATCACATGAAAAAAAATTTGTAGAGAGCGCAGATAAGAATCTTAAAAGCAAGTTCAATCTTGGTATATACCTTATCTTTCAGCAAGTTCAATCTCACGACGGGGTGCGTGCGCTGCGTGCGACGTTGGGTAAACGCCGCAAAGTACACACGCACGCACGGGACAGGACCAGGCAAAGCAAGAAGTGACCACGCAGGCTGGGAATATCCACTGGATCGCCCGGATCGTCGGCAACAGCACGGCTATGGCGATCACCGGAAAATACAAGATCAAGAAAGAGAAAGAGAAAGAGAAGAGAAGAAGAAGAGGAAGAGGTGGTCTGTTGTGATGAGGCTGGGGGTTCAAGGCTCTGGGGTCAGAGAAGGCTGCGGTGGGGCGACGACGACGAGTCGTGGATTTTCCGGCGAGCTTTCACGGCCAAAGGCAGTGGGTTTCGGGTTCTTGAAGTCGGGATCGGGGTTCATGGTGTTAGGGTGTGCAGGGGAGAGAGAGGTGATGGTGATGATGAAGAGAAGGCCGACGAGGTTGTCGGCTTTGTGGGCGACGGCGAGGGATCGCCGGCGAGGAGGGTGCAGCGAGGATGGGTCGTGGGTTCAGGGTTGCGGGTTGCAAGCTCGGGAGAGGGAGGTGAGGTTGAGGCGGTGGTCGAGGAGATGTCGAGGTCGGGAAGGTAGGCGAGTTGCAGGGTCGAGTTAGGTCACAGCGAGGTCGGGGTTCGTTGCAGTCGGGGAAGGAAGGAAAGAGAAGATGGGGGAAGGTGTCGACGACGAAGCAACGTTGGCGACGGTGAGGTGACGGGGACGAGGTGCAGACGAGGTCGGGATCTTGAGTTGTTGGGTTCGGCAGGGTTCGTCGTCGGGAAAGGAGAGGAGTCGTGGGGAGGGGAGAGGTGGTCGAGGAGATGAGGTGAGTGATGATGCTCAATATTGGAGATCTCCAAGATCAGGACACGTGGCAGATGACGTGTCCCAGAACTCATAAGAAAGGGCCCACAGGGGCCGACCAGGCCACCCCTATACCCGACCTGCAAGCTCAAGCTGGCTCTCCTCAGAGCCAAAATTAGCCTCCTCGGCCTCTCAGTTCGCCCCGAGCTGCCACAGGACCAAGACTCCTCGGCCCTCTCGCTCGTCCCCGAGCTCCCCAGCCGATGCCATCTTCCTCGGTCCTCCGACCGACCAACTCCACCACTCGCAGGCGTAACCGTCGCTCCGCAAATTTCGCCATGCGCAGATTCTCCACCAGCAACATCCCACGTTCCACGCCATCATGATCCCTATTAATGGGCGATCCGTTCTTTACGCGGGCATGACGTCGGGAGCGTAACTACCGGCGGGATTCTCGTGTCTACTGCTGCGTGCTGCCGCCACTATATAAACCCCATCACAGAGGGATCAAGTAAGCCATTTTTTACTCCACTTAGCCGTTACTCTGCTCGGATCTCATACTAACTTGATCGTCGGAGGGTCCTCGGTGGTACCAAACCACCCCGGGACTTTTTTGCAGGTACTCGGCGTTGACTCCTCAAAACCACCAATCTCCTCAAAACCCATTGAGACCCACACGTAAAAGGAGATCACCTCCAAAATCCACCGGGATATCGACGGAAGACAACATCTGACGGAGACCCGAAAAGGACTTCCATCAGTTGGCGTCGTCTGTGGGAACTTAACTCCACAAAAAACAAAGTTGGCCTTCCAATCTCCATCCACATGGAAAGCGACCACCCTGAAGATCCAGGTACCAGCCGCCGCCTCCCCTTCACCGGAGGTGCGGATGAACCTCCCCCTGCGACCATCATCAACGTCCTCACCAGCCGAATAGATCGGCTACAGTCCCTCGTGGAGGCG
Source organism: Agapanthus africanus (assembly GCA_030015575.1). Taxonomy (NCBI): domain Eukaryota; kingdom Viridiplantae; phylum Streptophyta; class Magnoliopsida; order Asparagales; family Amaryllidaceae; genus Agapanthus; species Agapanthus africanus. Next base: position 157,005,017 of record JASDDO010000014.1, on the reverse strand, counting down.
CTCGTCCACGTCCAAATGGCGGGGCCAGGGCCCCAGATCGCCGCTCCTCCGCCTCCAAAAGGCTCTGTCCTCGTCGGCACGACTGACTACTGGCAGGTACGACCCTTGGCCACAGATCTTATAGGCCGATACTCCCTGAGGCCCGCTGGGCACCCCACGGCTCCACACCAAGATCCGCCGCCAGAGCGCCTCGCCTCGAGCCTCCTCACGACCCATACCCCCCTGAGGAGATGTCGGTCACCTCGCCTGTCCACAGGCATGATCGACACCCCCTCCCTCGACAGGGTCGCACAGAAGGGGCTCACCACGACGGCTCGAGGGCCACCTCGCCCAGGGATCTGAGGAACCTCATCGAGAGGAACCGGGGCCGTGGCCAGACGCAGGTCTCCCACAGCAAAGGCCAGGGATCACAGGGCGCCGAGTCCTCGGGGTACCACGACCGACTCGACACCCTCGAAAAGAAGATTGAGGGCATGCGCCGGGAAGGTCACCTCTCGGGCGATGGGGCTAAGTACGCCGCCGACTCGCTCACCAAGCCGTTTACCGAGGGACTGCTCGATGTCTACGTCTCCTCGCGCAACAAGCCCCCGAAGGTCTCTCTGTTCAACGAGAAAACCGACCCGAAAGACCATTTGGATGCTTTCACCACGAGGATGAGCTTCCAGGACCATTTCGACGCCGCCCAGTGCAGAGCCTTCCCAGCCATCCTCATCCGCTCTGGTTAGGACTGGTTCCGAGGACTCGAGCCTCGCTCAATCTCGACCTTTGACGAGCTGGCTACTCAGTTCCTCGGCCACTTCGTCGGGAACCGTCGGCAGAAGCGCACGGTCGACTACCTCTTCACAATTAAGAGCGGGGACAAAGAGACGTTCAAAGCTTACATCACCCGCTTCTACAACACCCTCCTCGAGGTCCCCGAGCACCAGGACGAGACCGTCATCACGGCGCTCAGATCCGGTCTCAGGCACAAGGAGTGGTTGCGCTCCTTTGCGTTGGCACAGCCTAAGACCATGGCCGAGGTCAAGGCGTGGACCGAGCGCGAGTTTCAGCTGGAGTCTGAGGTGAACGTGAACCTCCCTCGAGCAGACCGGTCCGACCAGAAGAAGAGGGCTCGGGAAGATAGGCCGGAGCGTCAGCAGCCCTATCACCTGAAGTTCCAGGAGTACACCCCACTCAACGTCGCCCTGGAAGTGTCACTAGAGGAGGCCCAGGGCGAGAGGTTCTTCAAGTTCCCCCCAATCCCGCGTCAGGCCTCGAAGCAAATCCGGGGACCTTACTGCGCCTTCTACCGGACGCTGGGCCACGCCACGGAGGATTGTATGCAACTCCCGGACTACATCGAGGAGCTCATCCGATCGGAGCACCTCGCCTCCTACTTGAGGGAAAAACGACAGGCCGACCGCGAGCAGGAGCAGCGTCCCCCTCCCGCCGAGCTGACCATCAGCCAGATCATGCTCGTTTCGGCAGATGACCAATCCGGCGCTCAGGGAGCCCCGTACCCGGTGCCGAGCACGGAGACCAACAAGCCTCCGGGGAGCTCGGGCCATGGTAGTAAGGTCATCTATTAGCATGTACTTTTATTTTAGGACAATTTAAACTCTTTCTAGGGTCTGTTGTTAATTTAATAAAGATCAATGGAACATTGCGAAAAAGAAGGAAAGGTCTCATTTATTCAAAAGGTATTATGGGCTCCTCAGCCATACATACATAAGAAAAAGAAAATTACAGCAGCGGGGGAAGGGGGTGCAAAGAGCACTGCTCATGATACTCGGTAAAGATCTCCGCCAGCCGAGGCCTCGCGAGATCCAACCTCAGCCCTCGATTCCCCCCATGCGTATTGACCCCGAGCCTCAGCTCGTAGCACTCACGGACGAGCGCTACTGAGCGAGCCAACCGATTCGCGGAGATCAGGCTGAAGCGCCTCAGAGACCGCAGCTTGCCCACAGCCTCATTATAGAGATGCTCGGACAAGGGGTTGTAGAGCCCCGGCGACGCCCTCCAGATGGAGTACATCAGCAGTTGCAGCAGGGAGGAGCGTCGGGGGAGCAGCTGGCCGAAGTGGTCTTCGATACTCCCATAGACCAACTGCACCATGTCCTCGGTGCAATTCTGGTCATAGAGGTATACATCTTCGAAGTGGATGATTTCGGGGATGGTAAAGGGAAAGTCTTGCATTCTCAATGATCTGTTTACGAAGAAAGGAAGGACCAGTGCTCCTTCAGCCTTATATAGCCCACTGCGCCCCAACGGAACTCAACGGTCGCCCGCTCTTGCCCAAAAAGTCGCTGCCACGCGGCGATCATCAAGCCTTCTCTGGCGGAATCGGAACGACGCGACCCTGGCGCTTCGCCTCCCCCCACATTCAATGTGCATACTACGCGCACATTCGTCGCGACCGTTCCTGTTCCCCATACCTGCAACTGGATGGTCGGGCGAAACCTCATGAAGAATCAGCCGAGAAGCTACTCTGCTCGGTTATCCCTAGCCGGTAGCTTCCCCACTCGCAACGCCAGGGATCAAAGCCCTCGCCAAGAGGCAACCGCGCAGCTTCACTACCCGGTTATCCTTAACAGGCCTCCTAAGGCCACTCCAACGCTAAGGATCAATGCCCTCGCCAAGAGGCAACCACGCAGCTTCACTGCCCGGTTATCCTTAGCAGGCCTCCTAAGGCCCCTCCAACGCTAAGGATCAAAGTCCTCCGTAGAGGCAGCCGAGCGGCTTCCCTGCTCAGCTATCCCTAGCCGGTAGATTCCCTACTCGCAACGCCAGGGATCAAAGCCCTCGCCAAGAGGCAACCACGCAGCTTCACTGCCCGGTTATCCTTAGCAGGCCTCCTAAGGCCCCTCCAACGCTAAGGATCAAAGCCATCGCTAAGAGGCAACCGAGCAGCTTCAATGCCCGGTTATCCTTAGCAGGCCTCCTAAGACCCCTCCAACGCTAAGGATCAAAATCCTTCGTAGAGACAGCCGAAAGGCTTCCCTGCTCGGCTATCCCTGGCCGGTAGCTTCCCTACTCACAACGCCAGGGATCAAAGCCCTCGCCAAGAGGCAACCGCGCAGCTTCATTGCCCGATTATCCTCAGCAGGCCTCCTGCGGCCCCTCCAACGCTGAGGATCAAAGTCCTCCTTAGAGGCAGCTCAGCAGCTATCCTGCTTGGCCGACCGACAGGGATCAAAAGCCCTCCCAGAGGCAGTCGAGCCCGAGGGTCCCTCGCTCGGCTATCCTTCAGGACAAAAGCCCTCGCCAAGAGGCACCGGGCAGTAACCCTGTCCGGCCAAGGGTCCTTGGTAGGCTTCTTACAGCCTCTCCCGCTCTAAGGACCAAAGTCCTCCCAGAGGCAGTCGAGCCCTTGCTCGGCTATCCCCGGCTGGTAGCTTCCTACCACAACTGACAGAGATCAAAGCCCTCGCCAAGAGGCACTGGGCAGTAACCCTGCTCGGTCCCCGTCCTGAAGGATCAAAGCCTTTGCAAGAGACAACCAACCAGCTACCCTGCTCGGTCATCTCCGACTGATAGCTCCCTACCCATGACGCCAGGGATCGAAGCCCTCGTAAGAGGCATCCGAGCGGCTACCCCGCTGGTCATCCCAGGCCGGTAGTTGCCTATCCATGACGCCAGAGATCAATGCCCTCGCCAAGAGGCAACCGCGCAGCTTCACTGCCCGGTCATCCTTAATAGGATTCTTACAGCCCCTCCAACGCTAAGGATTAAAGTCCCCTTAGAGGCAGCCGAGCGGCTATCCTGCTCGGCTATCACTGGCCGGTAGCTTCCCTACTCGCAACGCCAAGGATCAAAGCCCTCACCGAGAGGCAACCGCGCAGCTTCACTGCCCGGTTATCCTTCGCAGGCTTCTTACAGCCCCTCCCGCGCTAAGGACCAAAGTCCTCCCAGAGGCAGTCGAGCCCAACCCTCGCTCGACCATCCCCAACTAGTGGTCGTTGCTCGCAACGCCAGAAGTCAAAGGCCCTCGCCAAGGGACAACCGAGCAGCTTCCCATTTATGCTTATTCAAGCTCGGCACAAATACGGCGGACAACCCTCTGCCCATCACATGCAGAGGATCCGAAGCCCCACCAAGGAACATCAGGTCTATCCAAGTCTGAGCGATGCCCCCTCGACTTTGAAGCCATGGAGATGCCTCCTTCTCAGCAGCGCTAAGGATCAAAGTCCTCCTTAGAGGCAGCCGAGCGGCTACCCTGCTCGGCTATCACTGGCCAGTAGCTTCCCTACTCACAACGCCAGGGATCAAAGCCCTCACCGAGAGGCAACCACGCAGCTTCACTGCCCGGTTATGCTTAGCAGGCTTCTTACAGCCCCTCCCGCGCTAAGGACCAAAGTCCTCCCAGAGGCAGTCGAGCCCGACCCTCGCTCGACCACCCCCAACTAGCGGTCGTTGCTCGCAATGCCAGAAGTCAAAGGCCCTCGCCAAGGGACAACCGAGCAGCTTCCCATTCATGCTCATTCAAGCTCGGCACAAATATGGCGGACATCCCTCTGCCCATCACATGCAGAGGATCCGAGGCCCCACCAAGAGGCATCAGATCTATCCAAGTCTGAGCAATCCCCCCTCGACTTCGGGGCCATAGAGATGCCTCCTTCTCAGCAGCGCTTGGCATGCTTGGCAAGTGATCGAAATCAACTCGACGAACGACCGCTAGACAGATAGCCGACCTGACATGGAAGCCCAAAAGTGCAAGCAGAGATATTTTACGAGCATTCTTCACAAACAGAAGATAAAGTGCAAACCGATGAAACCAAAGAAAGAAAAAAAAAGTTTTATTACCAAAGGCAAAGTCTTTACAAAGGGTATTTTGGGCTCCCCAGCCTTACAAACTGCCCGGAGGCTTACAAAAATTCCAGAAGCAACAAAATAAAAGGAGGAGGAAGACAAGGGCTTTAGGCCTCGGGGCCAGGCGTGACCTCAGGGTCCTCGACATCCACCACGAGACGAGCAGGGTCCTCGGCGACCTCCTCGTCAGGAATCTCTTCCCCCTTCTCATCGGCGTCCGCGAGGGGGTATTCGGCCCGGAGCTCTTTGTCGGCGAACTCCAGCACCTGGGCCTTAACGGTGTCGAGGGCATCGTGCCAGATGCGAGTTATGGCCATGGCCAGGTCATCATAGAAGTACTTCGACTTCTTGTAGCCCTCCACCGCCTTCGCCACCGAGAGGTCGGCCAACTTCACCGCTCTCAGGTCGGCCGACTTCGTCGCCTCAGCCGCCGCCCCCAGCTCCTTCCGGAGGGTCTTCACCATCCTCTTCAGGTTGCCGACGAGCACCTCAGCGTCCTCAAGCTTGGCCTTGGCAGCCACGGCGGCCTCGCGGTACCGGGAAACCTCCCATTTCCCGGCCTCCACCTCGCCCTCCAGGGCGGCAACCCTCGCCATCACCGCTTCCAGCTCCCGCTTAGAGCTCTCTTCCAGCGAGGCAAGATGGTCCGTGGCCTTCATCGCCGGGGCTATCACCTCGGTCTCCATGCGCAGGGCAAGGGAGACGTGTTGGAGAACCTGAAAAATGGGAAAGAGGTCAGGAGGACAAAGGAGGCACCGAATTTCACAAACAACCGAGCACTAGCCTTCACGGACTCCTGGGCGATGGACGCCATCTGAGCCCTGAAGATCCCCCCGGGGACCCTACCCCCTGCCGACTTCTCTATGTCATGCAGCAGGCTATCCGCAACTGATATTCCCGAGGGCACCATGAACTGGAGGCCCCCCTCCTCCACCATGATTGGCAAGGGCGGGCCCCGGGAAGACCTCCGGGAACCCCTCTTAAGCGGCTCCGATGGGGAGCCGATCTCCTCCTCCGAGACCGGGTCCTCCAGAATTCGAGCCCGCTTCCGGCTCGGCGCTCTGTTAGGCCCCGGGGCGGGATCCGCCCCCGAACGCTCGCGGGATGCGGCCACCGGAGGAGAGGGAGCCGGAGCAGGCTTCGCATGAGAAGAACTGGCACCCCCAGCCTTCGTGACCTTCCTCGGCTGGCGCATGGAGGCTCGGAGCTCGTCCATATCAATGGGTCCTGCACAAAACCAAATGCAAAGGAGTCAGTGACACAAGCAATATACAAGCCTAACTTACCGACGAACTCAACGGGGCTGAGCCCGGCCCAACTCAGAACCCTCTCAGATAGCAGCACGTCAAATCGGGGGACGGGCTCCTACTACGCCACTCTCACCACGGCGGGGTCATTGGACTAGTTCCCCGGCAAGCAGTTTTCCCTCGACCACTTGGTAGGCACAGGCCAGTCCTCTCCCTCGGGAGGGGAAACGAAGAAGAACTTCTTCTTTCAGTCGTGAATGGACAAAGGCAGGGCCACAACCCCTGTCCCGGCAGCGCCCCCCTGGCGCTTTCTAAAAGAGAGGTAGACCCACCGCGGGTCGCCGTCTCGACCCCCAGGATGATTTTTGAAAACGAGGGAAGAATCAAGGAGGGAGAGGCTGAAAAGAACCACCTATAACTTCAGGCAGATCAGGAACCCGAGGAGAATCCTCCATGAGTTCGGCACTAACTGCCCAGGGGCTAACCCGAAGAAGTTCAGCGCTTCGACGACCTCGGGAGAGAAGGGCAGGCGCATTCCACCCCAAAAAGCTTCCAAGTACAGGGCGATTTCCCTACCCCGTACTTGGTCTGCCCTCTCTCCATCCTTGGCCAGACGAAGCGTATAACGTAAGGAGATGTGGAAGCGAGCCCGAGCATTGGCGAGCTCGTCCTCATGCCTTACCCAACACGACGCGCCGGGGGCGGCGTCTACCGCCTCCTCCCGGGGACTGCCCCCACCGCACGATCCCGAGAAGAGGATCCGACCCCTGCTCCCTGGGAAGACTCAGGCTCGACTAAAGGGTCCCTAGAACCTACTCCTGTAACATCTATAGATTCCACGAAAGAAGACATATAACCTTGAGAAGAGGGATCTTCGGGAAACGAAAGCTGAAGAAAGAAGACGAGCGCCGAGCAACCAGGCCTTATAGCAAGGAAACATGAAGGAGTAGGGACCATGGAGTGGGCCACACCCCTATTTGTTTCCACAACCGCCCTCATCCAAGGGCGCCCTTCATCTCCCGCCAAAACGCCTCCTCGCGTTCAGCGGCTCCGATTGCTCCACTTGTCGTTCCCACACTGGACCGCACCCCTATCAGATGCCGCAGGTCTGCACATGTCGCGTCGGCCAACCGGCGCTTGACACATGGACCGACGCTTCAGTGACAGGATGCACGAACCGGCGCACCTTCCTTAAATGCAGAGATCTCGCCCTGATTCGCTGACAGAAAAGACAGATGACAGCCCGGGGACGCATCCCGACGAAACCTTAGGAGGGAGCTCACCCCGGGCGGCCCGGCAGTTCACTCCTGACCCGACCCGCTAGCTGGTCAGGACAAGAGTAGGGGGATAATGATGATACTCAATATTGGCGATCTCCAAGATCAGGACACGTGGCAGATGACGTGTCCCAAAACTCAGAAGAAAGGGCCCACAGGGGCCGACCAGGCAACCCCTGTACCCGACCTGCAAGCAAAAGCCGGCTCTCCTCAGAGCCCCCTGAAAATTGGCCTCCTTGGCCTCTCAGTTCGTCCCGAGCTGCCACAGGACCAAGACTCCTCGGCCTTCTCGCTCGTCCCCGAGCTCCCCAGCCGAAGCCATCTTCCTTGGTCCTCCGACCGACCAACTCCACCACTCGCAGGCGTAACCGCCGCTCCGCAAATCTCGCCATGCTCAGATTCTCCACCAGCAACATCCCACGTTCCACGCCATCACGATCCCCACTAATGGGCGATCCTCTCTTTACACGGGCGTGACGTCGGAAGCGTAACTGCCGGCGGGATTCTCGCGCTTGCTGCTGCGTGCTGCCGCCACTATATAAACCCCATCACAGAGGGGTCAAGTAAGCCATTTTTTACTCCACTTAGCCGTTACTCTGCTCGGATCTTGTACTAACTTGATCGTCGGAGGGTTCTTGGTGGTACCAAACCACCCCGGGACTTCTTTGCAGGTACTCGGCGTTGACTCCTCAAAACCACCAATCTCCTCAAAACCCATTGAGACCCACACACAACAGGAGATCATCTCCAAAATCCACCAGGGATCAACGGAAGACAACATCTGACGGAGACCCGAAAAGGACCTCCATCATTGAGGTAAGGTGAGCGGAGTCGAGGGTGGAGGCGGCGACGGCGAGGCGCGGGCGTGGGTAGGGTTAGGGTTTCGTGAGGTGAGGAGGTGGGACGAGAATGAAGAAGAGAGAGATAGGGGAACGTGGGTTTTAGTTAAAGAAGATATATAAATATATATATATATATAGTGTAAAATATATGTAGAGAGAGAGAGAGAGCAGGACAGAATCAATTTCGATTAGGATTTGGATTATTTTAAAATATTTAAAATATATTCTTTTGTTTTAAAATTTTATATAAACGGTTTATATATAGAATATAATATTGATTATATTTGAGATTTTGGCTAATACAAATAAATAGTCCAAAACGTGCCCGGATCGGGTCTAAAATTTTGGTTTGAAAATATGGATAATATATGTGTCAACCAAAACCAAAATATGATAACCGGGTAACGAAAATGCATACCCCCAAGAATGGATACACGTAGCGTGCACGTAGCGATCCAAACAAGTCTGTTTCACCAAACATGACGAGAACAAGATGCACGGATACTACCACAGGGTCAAGGGTATGATGCAGGCCATACTAGATATTTTTAAAATATTTTATTAGACTTTATATGTTATATTAAAAAATGCAGATGCTAGATATAATACAGATGAGCAGGGTATACAACATGAAAATGCACGGATCCTCATAACTAACCGGGATGGATCCAAAACAGGAATCAAGAGGGGTTTCCAGCAAGCGGGTCGGGTCGGATGCAAATACAGATACAATTACACTCTTCGCACCCAGAACACAATAAATCAAGAAATAGTCATCCAATATATTAATTAATCAAATCAAGTCATGGTATAACGAACTAGGGTGTTACATTATACCCAACTACAAAAAGAATTTCGTCCTCGAAATTTCCAAAACAAGAAAAGACAACAAACATGAAACTACGAGAAGAGGTGTGGAAACTTCTGTCGAATCTCACTTCTCGTTCCCAAGTCGATTCTCCGTGTGAGCGATTCCCCCATGAAACAAGTACGAGCAAGATAACCTTGTTCTTGAGGACCTTTTCTCTTCGATCAACAATCGATATCGGTCGTTCCTCAAAGGTCAAATCCTCCCTTATAGTCAGCTCCGAATGATCTAGCACGTGTGTTTCATCTCGAACATACTTACGGAGTTGAGATACATGAAATACGTTATGAACACTCGCCAAAGATGGTGGTAAAGCCAATCGATAAGCCACTTCTCCAACACGCTCAATAATCTCGAAAGGCCCCACGCATCGAGGACTGAGCTTGCCTCGACTCCCAAAACGAATCACTCCTCTAGTCGGTGATATCTTCAAGAATACAATATCACCAACAGCGAACTCTGGAGGTCTTCTCGATGTATCGGCCCAACTCTTCTGCCGATCTTGTGCTTCCTTCATGTGATTCCGGATAGTATTAACTTTCTCTACGGTTTGCACGATCAAATCTTGTCCCAACAATCTTCGTTCTTCAACATCGTCCCAACAAACAGGTGAGCGATACTTGCGACCATACAATGTTTCGAATGGAGCCATCTGAATAGTCGCCTGGAAGCTGTTATTATACGAGAACTCCACCAAGTGTAGATGATCCTCCCATGAACCCTTGAAGTCCAACATACAAGCTCTCAACATATCTTTAAGAGTTTGGATCGTTTTCTCTGACTAGCCATCTGTCTGAGGATGATAAACAGTGCTAAACTTCAATCGCATTCCCAAACTTTCCTATAAACTCCTCCAGAAGTGCGACAAGAATCGGCTATCACGATCGGAAACGATGGTTACAGGTACACCATGCAATATCACAATCTCCTGCATGTACCGCTCTGCTAACGGTTCCGTTGACTGACCAACTCGAAATGGTATGAAATGAGCCGCCTTGGTCAATCGATCAACAATCACCCAAACTGCATTGTTGCCCTTTGGACTCCACGGTAAAGCTGTCACGAAATCCATGGTTATATGTTCCCACTTCCATTGAGAAATCGGAAGTGGTTGCAATAAACCAGCCACCCTTTGATGTTTAGCCTTAACTTGCTGACACACCAAGCGCTTCGCTACAAAGCGGGAAATCTCCCTTTTCATGCCTTCCCACCAGAAATGCTGTCGTAGATCACGGTACATCTTCGTGCCTCCTGAATTTACGGAATATGCGGAACTGTGCGCCTCCTTCATAATTTCTTAACGAATGTCTCCTTTTGGCACACACAAACGACTACCATATCGCAACGAACTATCTTCATAAATCAACAAGTCTGTTCGAAGTCCCGCTTCAACCTGTTCTCGAAACTTCTGCAATCTTAGGTCCTGTGACTGAGCTGGTTTAATATTATCGATCAATAACGACTGTACTTGCAGCTGCATCAACTGTCCTGAAGAATGCGGTAACACGATCTCCAAATCGAATCTCCGAAAATCATCGATAAGCTCCCTCTGTGCAGTCAACATCTGAATTGCTGGCAACCGACTAAGCGCATCCGGCACTACATTAACCTTCCCCGGATGGTACTTGAGATCAAGATCATAGTCAGCCATCAGCTCCAACCATCTACGCTGCCTCATGTTAAGCTCTTTCTGCGTGAACACGTACTTTAGGCTTTTGTGATCGGTGAATATTTTGACCCTTTCGCCCAATAAGTAGTGTCTCCAAATCTTCAAAGTGAAAATCATAGCTGCTAGCTCCAAATCATGAGTTGGGTAATTCTTCTCATGGGTCTTCAACTATCTCGATGCGTAAGCTATAACCTTCCCATGCTGCATCAAAACACATCCCAAACATTTCCCAGAAGCGTCGTTATGAATCAACAATCCTCCGGAACCATCTGGAATGGTCAAAATAAGAGCGGTTGTCAATTTTTGCTTCAACGCCTCAAAAGCTGACGCACAACTATCCGTCCATACGAACGGTACCTCCTTCCGTGTAAGCTTGGTCATAGGCTCAGCCAATCGAGCAAAATTCTCCAAGAATCTTCTGTAGTATCCGGCAAGTCTCAGAAAACTTCTGATCTCCGCTACATTCTTCGGAATCGGCCAATCTTGAACTGCTGCAATCTTCTCGGGATCAACGGCGATTCCATCTCCGGATACGACATGCCCCAAAAACTTCAATTCTTCAAGCCAAAACTCGCACTTGCTCATCTTTGCATACAATATTTCATGTCTCAATGTCTATAATGCGATCTTCAAGTATTCTGCATGCTCTTCTAGACTCCTCGAATACACCAGAATATCATCAATAAACACCACAATAAACTGGTCTAAGAACGGTGAAAAGATTCGGTTCATCAAGTCCATGAATATCGCCGGTGCGTTCGTGACTCCGAATGGCATCACTAAATACTCGTAATGTCCATATCGAGTTCGGGACGCAGTCTTGCAAATATCTTCTGATTTAACTCGAACTTGATGATATCCGGACCGCAAATCCAGCTTCGAGAATACCCTCACGCCACTGAGTCGCTCGAATAATTCGCCAATGCGAGAGATCGGGTACTTGTTCTTAATAGTCACCCGGTTTAATTCTCGATAATCGATGCACATTCTCCTTGTGCCATCTTTCTTCTTGACTAGAAAAACTGGAGCTCCCCAAGGTGAATTGCTACTGCGAATCCAACCCTTTTCTACCAATTCGGTAACCTGCTTCTTGACTTCTTCCTACTCCACTGGTGCCATCGAATAGTACGCCTTTGAGATTGGCACTGCACCAGGAAAAAGATCAATCGCGAACTCCACATCTCATTTTAGCGGTAACCCCGAGATGTCCTCGAACATATCTATGAACTCTCGAACTACAGCTGGCGCTTCCTCCTTATTAACTTCCATCGACGAAAGAACGGTGCTTGTCGACCTAGCCCTAAACTCGATTGGTCCGACAGAACTATTACCTCCAGCAAATATAAATTCCGGATGTCCGGGAATCTGGAAAATCACTTTCTTTGCCCTACAATCAATGTAAGTATGGAAAGTGCCGAGAAAATCCATTCCCAAGACAACATCATAGCTGCCAGTATCGATCACCAAGAAATCCGTGAATAACTCTCGTCCGCAGATAACAACCGAACAATCTTTGCACTCGCTACTAGATATGATATTCCCGTTCTCTGTGCGTATGTCCCAGTAACTAAACAGGGTCGTGCAAGAAATCGAGTGTGCAGCAATAAACTTGGACGACATAAAACAATGGGATGCACCAAAATTGAATAATGCCAAAGCGGGAAAATCATGAACAAGTAGGATCCCTGAAACGACTTCATCTGAAGCCAAGACACTGAAGAAGATAAGCATGGTAAACAGGATTCAAGCATGCGATAAAACATGAACTAGTAATCAATGAAACCGAGAAAAGTAAGGTAATATAACGACCATAAAACAAGGAAATGAATCAAGACTAGGACTCCAAGTTACTTAAATAGAGTACCGCATTGTAACCATGCTTCAATTCATAATTACAATCACATAACTCCATTCAAGTCGCCCAAATCCTAGTGTCAGAATCGAAGGAATAGGAAGGGAGAAACAATAGAACCAAAAGGATTTCAAGTCGAGATGCAAAGTCATCCATCTCGTCAAGATAAAGGGTCAAGAGAAAGATAAGATTCAAGAATCATGACAACAATGTGGCAGGACATGTTCCTAATTACGGGGTTTCTGATTCGTGTATTGAGTCCAATACCTAACTATAAGAGAATCAAACCCGATTAACCTAAATCCTATGTCTCTGATACGAGACAAACCCTGTCACGTCCCGCTTCCCAGAGTGCGCTAAGATCGGCATGTGACAGAGCCAACCATGCTACCTGTGGTTAGGAAACATCCCTCCACAGTCACATTACGGCTGTCTATAAGATATCAAGAACAGTAGAAATAAAATAAACTATCTAGTACATGTCCATATTCCAGAATAAAAGAGTCAAGAAATAATATGCGGAAGCAATAAATCCAATGAACAATAACATCTGGAAAGTACGTCCCAAATACAGGCTCACATCAGGAAATGAAAGTATGGAAATAAAACTAAACTAGATACTAACAGGATCCTCACTGCTCGGCCTGACGGTGGAAATACTCCTGATCAGCCTGCGAAAGAGACAGAGGATCTGGACAATACAAAACCCAGACGTCAGTGCGTCATAATATCAAACAATAAAATATAATCAGGAGGTAACAAGATATGCAGGCATGAGTATGAACGGTAATGAGTGTATAACAGTAACACGAATATGAAACAGTGAAGTGTATGTGCATGTGGTGAGTAATCTATGCTACTGGGTTAATTACTCTCAAGTCTTTGAAATCAATTTAATGAATCGTCGATATAACTCAATAGTATCCTGTGCATGCCCGGGACCACGGTCAAGGCTCTCAGGCTGAATCCGAGACGTGCCGCTAGGCAGTAAACAGGTAACATGTACAGACGAATGATGTCAGCAGTATCATCCCGGGGATGGCCTAGCCTATAAAACCGATCAGTATAAGCGTCGAACTGTTGAGTTACAAGTCAGGTTTCATTATTGATTTCTCCTTACCTTCAAGATTATGTGTTCAAGTCAGGTATTGATAAATCTGGAGCTAATACCAACACAGGATCAGGAAAGTACAGGTTTGTCTGAAATAAAAAACAGGATACGTCCATCAGGACAACATGTCAGGATTGTCGGCATTAGAAACAGGATCAGGTAACAGGTCAAGTAGTGGTGTATCAGGTCATGACGGGTAGTGCATAGGTATCAAACGGATGCCCAAAAGTAAAATATAGCAAGTATCGAATCATGGTAAATTACGGATGCTCAAGTGTTTATCAGAGTTCACATCTACAACTCCATGACTATGTAAGATGCACATTATCAAGTATGGAGTGTTAATATAACGGTAACATGAAATAATGTGGCATGGTATGCAGCTAGATATATAATAAATAACATGGATACGAACGGATATCGGAAAAACGGTAAAACTATAATATGGATGTGAAATGCCATAAACATGTAATAATTCTATACCTATAGATGTAAAATATGTTGCATATCCTGTAGCGAGATAAAATTGCATATGACTAAATATGTAATAAATTGTACGGATGCGAACGGATATTGTAAAACTGTAAAACTGTAACATAGGATGCACAATGCGATGAACATGTAACATTATTATTAATATGGATGCAAAATATGTATCATAGCATGTAGCAAGATAAACTTGCCTGAATGGATCTCACGATGGGGTGCGTACGCCGCGTGCGACGTGGGGTAAACGTCGCAAAGTACACGCACGTGCACGGGACAGGACCAGGCAAAGCAAGAAGTGACCACGCTGGCTGGGAATGTCCACTGGGTCGCCCGGATCGTCAGCAACAGAACGGCTCCGGCGATCACCGGAAAATACAAGATCAAGAAAGAGAAAGAGAAGAGAAAAAGAAGAAGAAGAAGAAGAGGAAGAGGTGGTCTGCTGTGATGAGGCTGGGGGTTCAAGGCTCTGGGGTCAAAGAAGGCTGCGGTGGGGCGACGACGATGAGTCGTGGATTTTCCGGCGAGCTTTCACGGCCAAAGGCAGTGGGTTTCGGGTTCTTGAAGTCGGGATCGGGGTTCTTGGTGTTGGGGTGTGCAGGGGAGAGAGGTGATGGTGGTGATGAAAAGAAGGCCGACGAGGTTATCGGCTTTGTGGGCGACGGCGAGGGATCGCTGGCGAGGAGGGTGCAGCGAGGATGGGTCGTGGGTTCAGGGTTGCGGGTTGCAGGCTCGGGAGAGGGAGGTGAGGTTGAGGCGGTGGTCGAGGAGATGACGAGGTCGGGAAGGTGGGCGAGTTGTAGGGTCGGATTAGGTCACAGCAAGGTCGGGGTTCGTTGCAATCGAGGAAGGAGGGAAAGAGAAGATGGAGGAAGGTGTCGATGACGAAGCAACATCGGCGACGGTGAGGCGACGGGGACGAGGTTGGGATCTTGAGTTGTTGGGTTCGGCAGGGTTCGTCATCGGGAAAGGAGATGAGTCGTGGGGAGGGTAGAGGTGGTCGAGGAGATGAGGTGAGGTGAGGTGAGCGGAGTCGAGGGTGGAGGCGGCGACGGCGAGGCACGGGCGTGGGTAGGGTTAGTGTTTCGTGAGGTGAGGAGGCGGGACGAGAATGAAGAAAGAGAGGGGAACGTGGGTTTTAGTTAAAGAAGATATATAAATATATATATAAGGTTTAAAATATATGTAGAGAGAGAGCAGGATAAAATCAGTTTAGATTAGGATTTGGTCTTTTGTTTTAAATTTTTATATAAACCGTTTATATATAGAATATAATATTGATTATATTTGAGATTTTGGTTAATACAAAAAAATAGTCCAAAACGCGCCCGGGTCGGGTCTAAAATTTTGGTTTGAAAATATGGATAATATACGTGTCAACCAAAACCAAAATATGATAACCGGGTAACGAAAATGTATACCCCTAAGAACGGATACGCGTAGCGTGCACGTAGCGATCCAAACAAGTCCGTTTCACCAAACGTAACGAGAATAAGATCCACGGATGCTACCACAGGGTCAAGGGTATGATGCAGGCCATACTAGATATTTTTAAAATATTTTATTAGACTTTATATGTTATATTAAAAAATGCAGATACCAGATATAATACAGATGAACCGGGTATACAACATGAAAATGCACGGATCCTCATAACTAGCCGGGATGGATCCAAAACAGGAATCAAGAGGGGTTTCTAGTAAGCAGGTCGGGTCGAATGCAAATACAGATACAATTACACTATTCACACCCAAAACACAATAAATCAAGAAATAGTCATCCAATATATTAATTAATCAAATCAAGTCATGGTATAACGAACTAGGGTGTTACAGGAATCTCATGAAATTCGGTGTATCCACATCTTAGATGCTGGGTGCTGATCGTCGATAAAAATCGTGGGAGGGTGTATTTTTCCAACGCCATAGGAGGAAATTCCCTCCTATAGCATCTTTCCTCCATTATCCTCCCCCATCTCTCTCTCTCTCTCTCTCTCTCTCTCTCTCTCTCTCTATATATATATATATATATATATATATATATATATATAGCTTCATGATAGAATTCTTATGGGATATATATATATATATATATATATATATATATATATATAGCTTCATGATAGAATTCTTATGGGATATATATATATATATATATATATATATATAGCTTCATGATAGAATTCTTATGGGATTCGGATTTGAGAAAAATGACGACTACTAGCTCTTTGAGATGCAAAAGCAATTGAGTGTATTTGAGATGGCAATAAACTCAAAATAAAATTTATTCAAAATACCATGATATTTTAACTTATATCAAGAGTTATACCGGTCGTTATATCGGCTTATATTTCTGCAAAATTACCAAACGAAATGAAGTTGATATATTACCACCTGGGCTGAGTTCTTGCGGTAAGAATTTTCTCTCCAAAGCGAGAGTCGGAGCCGCATTAAAAAAAAAATTCACTGTCATCTAGCTAGTTGGTTGAACCGTTGAAGCCAGGTCCTTTTGAATTGAGTGGTTGTGAGCTGCTAGTTACCATGTAAGGACTTATGCAAGCATGCATAATATATTCAAAGTACTGCAACCAGTGAATTGATTGGAGTCCTATTTAAATTTCTCTTCGGCTTTTAGGTTTGTTATATCTTGCACTTTTTATAATCTGCCAAACAGTTGATATGTAGTTTATTATCTTGGGTTGCTGGAAAGAAACCACCAAATTTGTAAGAACAAGAGTGTGTTTTTAAAAAATATGTTTTGGCTGTATTGTCAGCTGCGACAAATTTAGTAGTTATTGCTTTCTTTATGGTTGAGTCTAATTCTAATTTCCACAACAAATCATAACTATGCTCAACTGAAAAATTGACTTATCTGAAATTTTAGGTTCCATTGCCTTCAGAACTGAAATTTCGTGATTTCAAACTATAAGTTGGGTAAATCAAAAGGTGATGGAGGTTTGGGGTTTCCGATTTCGAATCCCTTAACTTGGGGTTATTAGCCAAGGAAGGATGGCTACTGATACATAACGCTCCTTTAGGTGCTAGATTACTTAAGCGCTACGTTAGTTAAGGCTTGTTAATTTTCCTTCATGTTCATTTTTTATTTGCACCTTCGGATTCGGATCCTGGTTTTGTGTTAAGTTATATTTGTGAAGCTGCAACATTGCTTAAAGAAGGATTGATTTGGAGGATAGGCAATGGTCAGTCACTCTATTCGAATTTTGATGACAAATGGATTTTGGTACCTCATACATTTTGTTTTGTCACTCCAAATTTTTTATCAGCAGAAGCTACTGTTAGTGAGTTGATCGACATCGATGGTTCTCCAGCACATAAAGAAGCGTGGTATATGTGGCACGGTAGGAACGGTATAAAAATATTGGAAATCGGCTCCTTATTCGTTGAACTCACATTGGCGGGTATATATTTACAATAAAGTCTGTTTCTTAGCTTGCTTAAAATAGAGTTTGGAACATTAATTTTAAGTTTCATGGGTGCAAGCTCTAATTGATAATTTTATCCCCATCTGGTTTGCTTCTTGATGATATCAAAGTGTTTCGGTAATTCATGTTTGTCGTGGTGGCAAAACAGTTGCTCACGCATTAGCCAAATATGCACTCGCTCTTGTAGAAGATGTATGGGTTGAAGAACTACCAAACTTTGTAATTCCTCTGTTCTTGTCGGACTTATCTCAGCTTTAGTTTAATTCTTATTATGCACCAAAAATTTACAAAATTTTCGAGTGTTGTCGCAAATTATGATTCCCTCCCATAGATTTTCTTGTGCAGGTAAACATCTTGATGCACACTGAAGAAGTAAAGCCTTCTGCCAAACAACTTTCCATAATCGAAAAATTGGAAAAGAAGCATCGGGATCAAGATGTGTAATGGAACTGCTTGCTATGGCAAAAACCGATTCAAATTCATATTCAGATTCAAATGGTGAAATGTTAAATTCTGAATATGAAGCTCAAGAGGTTAGCAAGGAAAACTACTTAGATGGAGGTGCTGTATGGGACATTTTTCGACGAGAGGATGTTCCAAAGCTTGAAGTCTACCTCAGAAAGCACAGCAGGGAGTTCAGATATGTCTATTGCTCTCCAGTAGAGGAGGTAAAAATACCATTATTTTTCATCGTTTTCCCATATGAATACCACCATATGAATACCATATAATCGTATAAAACTTGCAAATAAACACCATGGACTTAGTCCGTTGTGAATAAACTCCATGATCTTTCGACATGCTTCAATTCGGTAGCATGCACCGTGCAACTTAATACTTTCGAATAATTGCAATTGGAAACTGGTGCATAGGATTTGATTGAAAAAGTGCGGTATCTACTTGCAATCTTCAAAATATATGTTATATATATGCAAATATTCTGTAAGGTTTTGCTAATTGAGTTCCATATTGCCTAGCATCAATTTTCTGATTCATGGTAATTATTATTTTCATTCATTAGGTGGTTCATCCTATTCATGACCAATCTTTTTCTATTTAAGCTTGGAACACAAAAGGAGGTTGAAGTAAGAATATGGTTAGTATTATTACCATCATTTTGCTTTTCAAATTTTATAAATATAATAGCCGCTTACCATTAGTATTTGGGTTTGAACCTTGGACATTTGAGCAAAAGATTGGTGAGTCTGTATTGATCCCTGCTGGATGTCCTCATCAGGTCAGAAATATGAAGGTATTATAACATTCAAGGAGTTGCATTTTTGTCCCTTAATATTATAATTATACTTGTTTGAAACTTTTTATTACTTTGAATAATTTGTCTCATGCTAATGCAATTCTCTTGTCAATCCTGCATAAAGGTTGCCCTTGACTTCGTCTCGCCTGAAAATGTTTCGCAATGTGAGCGACTTGCTAAGGAATTCCGTCTACTCCCTGAGGGTCATAGAGCAAAAGAAGACAAACTCGAGGTCTTTTTCCCCTATTTTTTAAAAATACATTGTGTTTGAAAATTTTATAATTTGAATATCATTGTAACTGTTTTTGATATATTGTATCAGGTAAAGAAAATTGCTATTCATGCACTCATCCAAGTGGTGAAAGATATTAAAGATCACATGGCCAAATGAAAGTAAGCTTAGTTGATCTCATTATTGTTTGCTAGTTCAGAAGTTATTGTTTATTATTATTATTATTTTTTATTCTTTTCAATTCCAATTATCTTGTTTGCTCCAAAACTGCAGGTAATGATGGAGGAACCCCACTTTTGGTTTTGACTATTTTGAAGTTGTCATTTGACATACACTTAGCATGCTAATGCTTTTTTTTAATATATAAAGAGGCATAGTATGACTTGTTTTTAGCTCAATGTTAGTAGTTTTGTGTCTGTTGATGAAGCTGTAGTAAATGGAAGACACTTATGTAGCAAGATTAATTCGATAGTATCACTTGCCGTTAAGTTACTCTCTTTTGAGCCTTTTTGGTTGTAAAATCTCTCTTCCAAGTTTTTCTATAGGTTTTTTTTTTTTGGTTGCAGGGCTATTCTAATTGTGTTTACAATCAACAGTATGATTTAATACATGCCGGAAAAAAATGATGTTAGTTATTATACACAGCGAGCTGCAGTAGATAAAATCCTTACAGTTATTAGTAGTAGTGTTGTTAATATTTATAAGTATCTTGCAATCTGGGGCATTGTGTTTAAAAATGTCAGAAATTATTCGCTAAGAAGTGCAAAAACTCTTAGACAATTGCTTGAATCATTTATTTATAAGAGCAGTTTAAGGCAGGAACATATTTTATTAGTGTAATACTAAACTGTGCAACATTGACTATCGTAGTCCCGACGGCAAAATCTCAATTTTTTGGGTGATCAGATTGATCATAAATAAAGCTTGTATGTGAAGTTATGAGCACAATAACTTAGATGCAGATGAATAATGACCTGAGAGCTGCTGTTGGTGTTACTTCGCAAGGTGCAGAACCCTAGTACGATAGTCTCCAAGAGCCCATATTTGGAAAATGTTTGGGTATGCAGAATAACTGATCATGCAATTTTTGTTGATGACTCCCACAATTACCTGCGAGAAAGCAAGCAGGCCATTTTAATTATGATGTGCCTTATATTCTTTTGCAAGAATATTGATGCCCACATCTTTAAGACATTAGTAAGTTTAAGCGTGTTTTCTTCTTCTGAACACCCTAAAAAACTAAGACTTTTTTCTTATAATAACCATTTTAGATAATTATTCTTGCATTAGTTATACAACGTTTCATGTGCATTCTTGACCCTTTTCTTCATTAGTTAACTACTTTCATTATATGTCAAATCTCTACTAATATAAATCTAACCCAAAAGGAGTAATGAAATTAAGAGTATCCAATTTATTTCACCCAATGCTGGAGTAACAAGTATCTTAAGAAGAAGAAAAGAAAGGCAAGTCTTATTATTATTATTATTATTATTATTATTATTATTATTATTACTTGGGAAAAATCTATAATGAACCGTTGATTTTTCAGGGTTTTAGAGATAGCACCATTGAACTTAAAAAAATACCATTATATAAAAATAGTTCGGACTTGCTTAGTATTGAATTATTAGTTTTATTAACTAGTTTAAGGCATGAGTGGACTGAATAACCCAAAATAACCTTGTACATAGATTAAATAGCCCCAAAATGAACTGAATATGACATTCTTTGACGAATATACTTTGACAAAATACTTTTCCAAGACGGTTTATGACATTTTTAAAGTTCAATGGTGCTATCTCAAAAACCTTGAAAATTTGATGGTGTTCTATAAAATTTACCCTTTTATTTTTAAAAACCACATATTGTTTTTCTTAATTTTAACATATGTCTCTTGTAACACGGTTACACGCCTTTGATACTAATCCCTGAGATTTTCATTTTTCCTATAGTCCCCCAAATTCTTTTAGGCTATATTCCCAATTAATTAGCGTGCCCAACAAGTGGATGGATTAATAATATTATGCTTGACTATAACCTCCCATTTGTTGAGCCATTTTGTCGCTAAACTAATGTTCGAAATCTATAAATCCAATCAATCACTCCAGCCTAATCAATTACAAACCACTTATCAATTGAGCTCTCTATTCTAATCGAAACCGTGAACACATGGAATCATCCAAGCACAGAAGGACCTCATGAATTTAAGTATGAACTCACTTGTTTTAGGTGAGTGAGTGAGAAGGGGATTGAAATATGAAGCGATCGGGATAAAAATATCAGTATGTGTGATTAACTGTTATCTGGAGCCTCGATTTAAATTCAAACAACATGCACCAACATGTCCTATTTTGAATCATTACAAAGGAATTTGGGAATCTAATAGGAAATGTGAAGATTTAAGAGATTAATATCGAGCCATGAGTAATTTAAGGGACTGTGGAGACCAGTAAGATTATGATTTTCAAATAAACCTAAAAGTAAATATATAATGCATAACACTCTTTGCATCTAAATGCCACACGGTAGCTAAATAAAAGGAAGGGGAAAAAAAAACACCACATGCATAACAGAAGGGTAGGCTAATCAGAAATGTTCATTATCAAAGCAATTAAAATGAATGGAGAAAAGGAACCATTTTCCTCCATGGACTCAAGATTAGAGTAGGATTCCTAGCGACATGTGCATGTGCAAAGATTGCATTAAACACCAGTAGTAACGATAGTTCAAACCTTTTAAAACTCCTCTGCGTTTTAATCGTATATCTGTAGTAAATTTGTGCACCAAGATTATACTATTTACTAATCCTGATTTATTTGCTCTGTTTAGAGCACACCAAAATCTGATTTCTCATAATTGATTGGCGAGCAGGGCAATATACTATCTTATTAGCTTTATAACTTACATGTTGAGGGAATTCTCCATTCTCCATCTGCATACTTATCAACAGTTTTGCTGCACGGTGCAAAGGTAGTGGATCTCTTTTCTGCCTGCAAGGTTTAAACATCGTTAGTTTTATAATGGGCCAGTGTCAGATATACAATGAATCCACAGCCGGACTAGTTTTATAATGGCTCATGTGTTATATCATGCAAAATATTGAAAAAGTGAAGAAACAATTTTTTTCTTGAGATTTATGAAAATTTTACAATTTCTGTTTGTTATATATGGCAAGCAAATTATTGAAAAACCGAAGAAAATGGAATTCTTGGGGATTTTTGAAAATGTTGCAATTTTCATGCTCGCTATAACAAGAAAAATAATAAAACCCGAAGAAAACAATTTTTTTTGAGATTTTTGATGAATTTCATGATTTTCATGTGCATACAAAAAATTGTAAGACCGAACAAAACAAAATGATTTGATATTTTGTGTGCTATAAAAAAATATTGAAAAATGGAAGAAAACAAAAAAAATTAGATATTTTTGAAAATTTTGCAGTTTTTGTGTGCTCAAGCAAAATATTGAAAAACCGAATAAAACGGAAAATATTAAAATGTTTGAAAATTTTGCGATTTTCGTGTGATATAGCATGCAAAATATTTAAAATTTGAAGAGAAACGATTTTTTTTGAATTTTTAAAAAATTCACGATTTTTTTGTGCCAGCATGCAAAATATTGAAAAAAAACAAGTAAAGAGAAAATATTGAAAAACTGAAGAACATATAAAATTATGAGAATTTTAAAAGTTTTGCGCTTTGAGTGAATATTGAAAAACCGAAAAAACTGAAAAGTTTGAAATTAACGAAAATTACGTAATTTTCGTGTGGCAGCGGGCAAAGTACCGTAAATTTGATGAAAAATAATTTTGAAATTTTTATAAATTAGGCGATTGTCATATGCTCATGCAAAATATTAAAACACTGATGAAAACATAATAATTTGATATTTTTGAAAATTTCATGATTTTTATGTGCTATAATACATGCATAATATTGGAAAAAAGAAGAAAACGGAAAATTTTGAGAATTTTAATTGCGCTTTTCATGTGCTATATTAGGGAAAATTTTGAAAAACCGAAGAGTTTTTGTGTGTGAAAATTTTATGATTTTCTTGTGGTATAACAGGCAAAATATTAGAGAACCGGAAAAACAGAAATTTAAGATTTTTAAAATTTGGCCATATTCATGTGCTATATATAGTATGCAAAATGTTGAAAATTTAAAGAGAACAACACTTTTTGGGAATTTCGCACCTATCGTGATTCTTATATGCTATACAACAAGCCTTCATCCCAAGTTTTTGGGTCGGCTATATGAATACTTCTCTTTCATTCCGCTCTATTAAAAGCAGTCTTTTCGATCAAAGTAACAATTAACATATCGTTCTTAATTGTCTCTAACCATGTTAGATTAGGTCTATCCCTAATCCTAGTTGCGGCATGAACTATAATCTTATCATTTTGTCTAACTGGGATATTGATTGGTCTCCGTTACATATGTTCAAACCATCTCAATCGGTTCTCTCGCATCTTATCATTTATAGGAGCTATCTCTATCTTATTATAATATGCTTATTTCTTATCATATATTTTAGTATATTACAACCCCTCCATCTTAACATTTTTATTTCAGTCACTCTTATTTTTTGAACATGTTTTTTAATTATCCAATATTTTGATCCATAAAGAAGTGCATGTCTTATCGCCATCTTATAAAATTTCCTGTCAATTTCAAAGATACCCTACGATCACATAGCACTCCTGATGCACCTCTCCATTTCAACCATTCCGCTTTGCTTTTATGAGTTACATCCTTCGCAATCTCCCCATCATGATTAATTATAGATCTTAAGTAACGAAAATGGATCTTCCTAGATATTTTATGGCCATCACTTTGCACCGAACACTCATTTCTTCGTACCAATTTGCTGAAATTACATTCCATATATTCAGTTTTTATTTTGCTAATTCTAAATCCTTTAGATTCTAAGGTATCTCTTCATTTTTCTACTTTAATAATTATTTCTTCTCCCTGATCCTACATCTATTCCACCCTTGGTCACTTGTCATTGCATCGGAATGGGGTGGATGCAACACGTCGCTTATAGGCGACCCTAGCAAACCATCCTTGCTTACTTATCATTGCACCGGGATATGAGTAAGATGGATAATTCTGGCTGAGGATAAATCCGAAGCCCAACTCTCATAACTGAACTGACCTGCGTGTCTTTTACAAATCCGTGTGCCTTCCTAAGAGTGGAACCAAATTCTTCCGAAAAGCCAGTCAAGATAATTGCTTGAATAATGAAAATTGTGTCCCATAATCAGCTTCCATTGTGACCCTGTAGTTTATAGCAAAAAGGTAAAACAAAATCGCTATTGTGATAATTAATACTGTCAAAAAGATATACAATTATATATCGCAGCCATTTTTTTCTGTATTACCTTTTGTTTGCATTCTTGTGTCAGATCTGTGTAAATATATTAAATGAACAAGAGAATAGAAATATTCTGGACCATCATTTTCATGCCATCTTCAGCAAGCCACAAATAGTCATAGATTCTCGGAAGGTGAAGCTTGAATACCTCTGAATTTTGATCTTCTATCCCGCAGCAAAGCATATTTAGCACCTATATATCAATAAATTAGGCACACTACAGCTTTATAATATGATTATTACATGACAAAACACCACTTAGAAAAACTCATGGGTTGTATACTTGTATGCCTTGCACCAAGAGGCACGCCCCACAAATGATACATTACTTAGTCGCTAAAAGTCGTTAATAATCTCATAATCATTCGAATAAAAGCTAGGTGTCACAGGACAAACCAACTAAACAAGTAGCTGTACTCATAAAATACCATTTGGAATTGAAGAGTGAAGCTTCCTCAAGAAAGTGAAGAGTTGATATGATGAGATCAGAAAGTTATGCGTTCTGATCGACAGCACCTCTTCAATAATAACTGATTTGGTACCATGAAAGGTCCGGTAATTAGCGGGCGTATTTTTTTAATTTTTGAACAAGAACATCAGGAAAAGATCCAATATGCTTGCACATCAAGGGTGATGGTGGAAGATGAAGATCATCGTGTCTGTCTGCAACAAATAAAAATAAAAATGAAGTACAGTTTTGATGCCCACCTTATTTACAGGACCAATGCAAATATATCAAGTATTCTCATCTTCATAATGAATATGAATATCTTGTATCAAGGGATGGGGATAGTACAAATCTTCCTGCATCAAGAGAATAGTGAAATCATCGATTTGTAAGGAATACTTACATTAGATAATTGTTAAATGCTAATTCAAGGTTGCTATATGGCTTAATTCTTCTAGTAAGCATATATCCATTAACAAAGAAAGCTTAGATATCCGAAACCAAACAATATCCAACACATGTTAACTATACATCATTAAACATTAGAAAACTCATGATGATATTCTTATCTACCGATTCAGACTATTTTACATCTGCATTCATGATCATACGCAGTGAGTTGTGGTCGAAAATTGTTTTTGTTGATGGTGAAAATGGACTACGTGATCTTATTCTTTTTACCTCAAATCCAATAAATAATATCACTTCCGATTGGGTGGGTAATATCTGTAATTTTGCTCAGGATGCCAGTTTCGTCTCCTTGACAGGAAATCGTAATCGATACTTGGCAAGCCCCATCACTTGGCCTTAGCTAGCCTGACAAGGAGAATTCAGGGATTTTAATGGAGTTCACGCATATAGACGTAGAAGATGGAAGACCAGATTAGCCTACCTTGTTGAAAATCGTTTAGCTTCCCGCTTACAGTTATTAACTATATACTAGAATGTTATGTGCCAGAATTTTGTTGCTAGGCAGTTTAGTGTTTCTTGTTATGTTTACTTTCCGGTGTTAGTACTTTATGAGTCATGAACTTTTGAAGAGGTATAGGCTATGCAAACTCAAGTTTATAAGTCTTACGCCTCGACCTAAAATTTAACTTTGAAGGGTTGTCTAGCATTGGAGTTATCCAAACTACAAGGCCCTGTTTAGGAATGAAGTTAATAATGTAGATAACCAGAGTTTTATAAAGTTATCTAAAACATAACTCCAAAATCCTAACTATACCATGTTTTGCTTTCATTTTGGAGTTTAGAATACTCCGGTTATCTAAACTCGGAGTTATCTAAACTCCAATCCAACCTAGGTTTTCCAAACTCCAAAAAGTGTGGAGAAAACACCCATTATGGACTTTAGATATGCCCAAAACAAAATTATGGAGTTTACAAATCCAAATACTCTATCAAAGTTGAACTTTTAAGTGGAGGCAGCTTGCAAACTAGAGTTTGCATAACCTCTACTTCCGCTTAAAAATAAACTCCGGTTATCCAAAGTCCATACCCAAACAGGTACCAAACGGATTGTTTTGGAGGTTTCCCAAACTCCAAAATGGGCGTTTTCATCTCATTATTTGGAGTTTAGAGAAAAAAGAATCTGGATTGGACTTTAGATAACCCCGGTTGTTATCAAAAACTTTGATGCCATGTTTGGCATGGTATTTGGAGTTTAGAAAACTCCGGTTATCTAAACTCCAAAGTCGAGATAACCGGAGTTTGCAAAACTCCAATCTAAACAAAGTTTTCTTAATTCCAAAAGTTATGAAGAAAAAACTCATTTTGGAGTTTAGGTAACTCCAAATCAATAGTTTAGAGTTTAGATAACTCCAAGTCAAACGCCCATCAAAATCAAGTTTCTAAAATGGTGGGAGGGCCTTACAAACTAGAGTTTGCATATTCTTTCCCTCAACTTAAAAATAAACTCCAACTTTCCTAACTCCATACCCAAACAAGACCTGAAGCTTATTTATAAAAAAAGAAACAACTTTTTGAAGCTAAGATAACTCTCGATTGCCAAAACTCCAAAATGAAATTTTAAAATGGGGGCATAGTAACTCGACAACCCCATCCCATCTTCCCCTTAACCCAAACATCTTCACCATCAAAATTACCTCAATGTCACCACAAACCCCCAACAACCATAACAAGAAGAAGAATCAAAGAAGAACACAACAAACAGCAGAGATCAAAGAAGAACACAACAAACAGCAGAGATCGGCGCCTCTTTCTACGCCGGGGCCCCCGCCGGAGCCACGAGAAGCCACCATCGCCGCCGCATCCTGACCGCGGAACCGTCGACGCCTTTGTCGGTTGGTGTGTGGGCCCCTTGTTGATGACGGTTTGAGTTTGGCCCTCATTGCTTGATGACAGATTATTCAAATATACAGTGCAGCCAGATGGCAGAGAGAAATAGATAAACTTTCCAGACATCCTTGGTTTGGTTTGGAGGGGACCGAGGGTTGTATTTATTTCTCTCATTTTCGACTACATATCATCCGAACATAGAAGAACTTTTCCTGATTAATTGATTCAATAGCGATCCAGTTGGGGCTGCATAATATGGGAGTAGGTCCAATTCCGTTCAAAGCTTAATGTTTATCTTTGGATCAAGTCCATTAAATCCGAGTGCTAGTTTAACTTATTGGTAAAGCCTTCTTGTACTTGAACAAAAGTTCAAATTCCAGCAACTTATTAATCAAAACACAAAACAAGAAGTGAATTAAATCGACTTTACTCGAGAACTCAAACGGAGTGTTTCCAAGCAGATTGGTGAGGACAGAGAGCAGCATTGCATGATCTCTCAGATCGGGCTTGTGAGAAGTTTGAAAGGCAACATTTAACCTAGCAATACTTATCTTAGGTTTTGATACGTCCTACATATTTGCCAAAACTGTTATATAGTACAGATAATGGAAACAAGGGTTTCTATAACAATTTACTGATTTAAGAAGCTAAATAGAAATATTAATAATTAATAATACAGTGTTGTTGGGTTTGGGGGGGTTTTGTGTGTGTGTCTTTCTTTTCTTTTCTACTTTTTTTAATTCAATCAACAGTATCATTACCCTAGCTCCTCACTTGAAGAGTGCAATTGTACCTTATGATGATTATGGTTTTAATAATGAGCAATACTTTACCTATCCGCCAAGTGACGGCTAGCTTTGGTACTTGGCCGGCCAAGTACTGCCCTACTCGCCAAGAGGCAAGTAGGCTAAGAATTTTCTTTTGATATTACGGTGTGATGTCAGAAAATTTACCATACCATTTTATTCACGATTATGTAAAATAAAATATTAAAATGGCAAGAAAATTGGAATTTGTCCACTGACTGCACAAGCAGCAACTTATTCTCTGAAAAGCTTGCACGATGGTGCTCACAACCAACATTATTAGTCATAAAAAGGATGTGATAAGCATAAAAACTCTCGGCAACTGCGGAAGCCATTTATTCATTAAAACAGGCTTAACACAGGAGCATATTATTATCAGTATTAGACTAAACAAAACAATAATTACAATAATAATTCCAGCAGCCAAATCTCTCACAGTGAACATAAAATAGCGGCTTCTAAAACAGTACGCACAAAAACTTTGACGTCAATGAAATAATGAGCTGCGCGTAAATGTAGTGCTGCTGATATTACTTAGAGAGGCCCAGAACCCTAGTACGATACTCTCCAAGAGCCCATATCGGAAAAATATTTCGATATGCTGAATAGCTTATCATGCAATTTCTGTTGAAGACTCCCATAATTTCCTGCAATAAAGCAAGCAAACAGTTTCTATTAAGATGAGCCTTCCATTTTTCATTACAAAAGGTGGGTTCAGGTGATCCCACAAAAGTTTGTGACGAGGATGTGTGCGCACGAGCGTGATTTTTCATGTATTTGATTATTTATAATAAGTGAATAGAGTTGACAATTGATAAGCATCATGCAAAAGATCAATCGCAGCTGATTATGATTTTTTTAATAAAAAAATTGAGATTACTCTACAGGATTAAAAAGTAACAACTTAGTCTAATGTGTTTCCTGGCAAAGAACACCCTCATAAGTAAAAATAAGTTGCTTTTTTTTTTCAAAAATTTGTTTCTGCGTTAGCTATACAAGTTTTCATGTGAACTTCTTTAAATGGTTACTTTTCTTCACTTGTGAATTTTTCTACAGGTATATGTCGAATCTCTACTTTTTTAAAGCTAACCAAGGAGACCTGAAATTAGGAGTTTGAATTTATCTCGCGCGATATTTGAGTAGCAAGTACAATAATAGGTTGACAAGAAAGATGTGTTTCAAACTGCAATGTGCCATTTTATTATTATTATTATTGAAAATCACTTATATGTATATCACTCATTTTTTAATAAAGCTCTCTTAAATTTGGCATATTTTGTAATCAAGATGTTCCAAATTAAAATACCTGATTAGCTTGACCATAGGTAAAGGGAATATTCTGCTCGACTATAGCATCCGATACACCAGAACATTTTGTCCCTACACTATCATTCTACATAATTAAATCCTTAACCCAGTCCATCTCTCCATCATGTATAAACCCGCTTATTTTGCCCTAACCTATCTTACTACAACATATTTAAATCCCTAACCTAACCCATCTCTCCATCCTGTTAAAATCTCCCTATCTGAACCCACCTCTCTAACCCAACCCAAACCTCAAAACATAAATGATCACGGAAAGGAAGGACCTCAGGATATTCGGTTTGATTGAATTTCAAGAGGATGAGAGGGGGATTCAGAAATTAGGGAAGTGAGTGCGATGGAGATGGAGATGAAAAGTTGGAATCTGATGATATGTAAGCAAGAGGTTTATGTGAACTACAATATGTAAGGGTAGAGTAACAATGATATTTTGTAAGTTTGATCATCTGTCAAGCTGGAGAGTTGATTGAATTTTCAAGGCCTGCACTAAACAAGAATCAGCTTAAAGGAATTTGGGAACCTGATAGAAAAATGTGAAGATTTACACAATCAATAACGAAATGTGAAGAATTACACGATTAATAACGAAATATGAGAGCCTATATTAACCCCCACCCCCACCCCCACCCCCTCCCACCCCAAAAAAAAACCTTCTTTTATCATTTGGAAATATAGAACCCACCTTAACAAGTTTTACAATTGCACCGACCTAAAAGTAAATAAAC
Source organism: Agapanthus africanus (assembly GCA_030015575.1). Lineage (NCBI taxonomy): Eukaryota > Viridiplantae > Streptophyta > Magnoliopsida > Asparagales > Amaryllidaceae > Agapanthus > Agapanthus africanus. The sequence goes on along the minus strand of JASDDO010000014.1, from coordinate 156,974,963 downwards.
TTTTCCTAACACTCTATGATAACAACCCTTTCTAAAATATATTTTGCATATCCGCTCTTCCAAAATGTTATAATGCAAGTTCCTTTATAAGTAGATTGCAATTTGATAATTCAATTTATCTCACACATCTACATAAATGTCACACGATAGCTTCAACAAAAGGCACATGTTGAAATGCTCATCCATTATCAGAGCAATCAAAAGCAATTAAAATGGTAACTCTTTTCCTCAGTGGGATGTAGATTTGAATACAAATCCGTTTTGCAGCATACGCACATGCAAAAGAATGTGCTAAACACTAGTAAAAATAATAATTCAAAACTTCAAAGTCTTTGTGCTTAGCAAAATATTTATTTGGGCAGTTGTAAAGCACTCCCATCAATTATTTGCCGCATCCCATTTGGTCGGTGAGCGATACAGTAATAACTTACTTGTTGAGGGAATTCGCCATTCTCCATCTGCATATTTATCAACGCTTTTGCTGCATGGTGCAAAGGTTTTGGATCCCTTTCAGCCTGCATGGTTTAACAAACATTTTAGTTTATGATGACCAGATTCAACACGACACGATATCCAATTAACAAGGAGTCTAGCTATGCAGTAAAATAGAATATGCTCGTGAATTTAACCAGCATGAATATAGAGCCGTCTTGGAATGTGCTTTAGAAGGTGAATAACTTCGGACCGGTTACTTTCACCGCTACCCCTTCGTAAACTTATCAACTAGTGAGTCTAATATTGAAATAATATTTATTCTGCATAACTTGTTAAAATAATCTAACCTCCTATAAAAGTAGTTATGCAACTTCCTATACTTGGAGAATCTAAGTTTTCACATGGTGGAAGCAGTCTCAGAAAACTTCTTAGTTAAGCAGAATATGTGATGCCTAGAACAAGTCACAAGCTGAAATGCCAGCAATGTATAAGAGAGAATAAGTTGGTCCCAAGAAGAAAGTGCATAACTCATGAAGCGGTCCCAGATTCTGTGATGCCTAGAGCAAGTCACAAGCTGAAATGCCAGCAATGTATGTAAGAATTTATTTTTTTTAAAGTCAATCCCCTTCGGGGTTCGAACTTGTGACCTCTCTTATTGGAGAGGAAATTGGTACCAACTGAGCTAAGCCCAGTTGGTAAGAGAGAATATGTTGGTCCTAAGAAGAAAGTGCAGAAGGGCGATAAGTTATAAGTATTCCAACACGAGAGAAGGGCAAGTGTTGAAGAGAGTAAAAGGAAACATAAACCATGAAGCAATCCTTTTAGCTACAAAAGGTAAAGCTAGTGCAATAGCGGGCTTTTTTTTGGTGTGTTGGGGGTGGGGGATATGGGCAAGAAATGATAGAGAAAACGTGGCATTGCGGTCTTGAAATTCCGCTCAGTACTTGGCATGTAACAAGAGGTGGTACGTGCACCAACTAAATGCGACATGGGAAGAATATGGGTTTGAAATGAGACAGGGGGAACATAGCATTGCACTCTTGAAATTCCGCTTAGTACTTGGTGCATGTACCAAGAGGTGGTATGTGCACCAGCTAAATGTGACATCTACACCTTATGAACTTTAACAGGGTAAACATCTGTTGCACTCAAGCAAATCATATAAGAAAAAACATGGGCCATCGAGATTTAGAAATAGGAAATCCAAGTGTAACGACGAGTTACCGGTTAAATAAAGGTCTTATATGACAACAAATAACAATACAATAACAGCTGAGCCTTTTATCCCAAGCATATGGGGTAGGTTACATGAACCAACATGAGAATCACGCCAAGTCGAGCACATGAATCCTCCGCCTTCACTCACTCCTATCAATATATTTTCATTAAGACCTTTGGCATCCATATCTTTTCGTATCGCCTCCATCCACGTTTTCTTCGCTCCCTTTCGTTCTTTTAACTTGGCCTAAATCGAGAATATCCATTCGTCGATCCGGTGCTTCCGTAGGTCTGTGTTGCACATGATCAAACCATCTTAAACGGTATTCCCATATCTTCTCCTCCACGGGTGCTACACCAACCTTTATACAAATTTCCTCATTTCACATCTTATCCTTTCTAATGTCACCACACATCCAACAAAACATATGCATCTCCGCTACATGCATTTTCTGTGCATGATGTTTCTTAAGAGCCCAACATTCCGTACCATATAACAAGGCAGGTCGAACAGTGCTTCAATAACACTTCCTTTTCAACCTTAACGAAAAGTTACGATCGCACAAAATCCCTGTTGCACTTCTCCATTTTAACCAGCCAGCCTGAATCCTCTGATTGACATCACTATTGCTCTCTCCATCCTTTTGGATGATAGAACCTAGATATCTAAACTGATCGCTCGGTGATATCGCTTGCTCATCCAGTGTTGTACCACTATGATCACAACTTCTCTGTTTACTAAATTTGCATTGCATTATGTTGTCTTGAACCTACTCAATCTAAACCCTTGAGATTCCAATATTTTCCTCTACTTTCTCAAAACACAAACAATGAAAGTAATGACTTTCTTCACTTTCCTACTGTCTACCTTCACTTTCATTTTACCAAACACGTCCTCAAGGAAAGAATTGTTTATATCCGAAAATCAATTTGGTTTTATACCAGGAATATTTATCATTGCAGCAATTTATTTATTAAGATGGTTGATGGAGAAATATTTATGAGAAGAGAGGTCTACATATGATTTTAATTGATTTAGAAAAGTCTTATGACGGATCTTTAGTGAAACAATATGACGAGCTTTATAAAAAAAAGGTGTCCTATAGGTATATTGATGTTATTAGAGATTTATAGGATGGAACAAGGACTAGAGTGAAACAATTAAAGGAGATAGTCAATTCCTAACACCATAGGTGTAAAGCAAGGATCAACATTAAGTCCTTATCTGTTTGGATTAGTTATGGATGAATTTATTAAACATATTGAGGATGACGTCCCATGGTATATATTATTTGCTAATGATGTTGTTTTAATCGAAGAACTAAAATAGAAAAATAAAAAGATGTCATAGATCGAAAGGATTTAGAACTAGAAATACAAAAACGAAATCAATAGAATGTAACTTCAGCACAACAATGTGAAGAAATAGGAATACGGTGCAAATTGATGGCAAGAAATAACAATATTATCTGGTATTCAGGATATACATTAATATGATGATGAGATCGGAAAGGATATAGCTCATAGGATCAAAGCGGGATAATGAAAATAAAATGTTTCAAGCGTGCTATGTGATCGAAGATACCTTTCAATTGAAAGGACAATTTTATAAAATAGTCGTAAGGCCAAGGCTTCTTTATGGATCAGAATGCTGGGAATTAAGAAACATGTCTAAGGAAATAAACATGTCTAAGAAATGATTGTGGCTAAAATGTAATGTCAAGATGGATGAGTGGTAATACACTAAAAAAAGGGGATAAGAAATGAGTATATTCGTAACAAATTGAAAATCTCCCTCATAAAGGATTAGATGAGTGAACCAATTGAGATGGTTTGGACATGTGCAACAGAGACCAATAAATGCCCCGGTTATAACAAAATTATAGTTAATGACACAACTAAAGATATGAATAGACTTAAACGAATATAGATGGAGGCAATCAAGAATGATACATTGTGTTAGTTTAGCTAAGAAGAGAATGGAATAAAAGAATTTATATAGCCGACCCAAAACATTTAGGTTACGGGCTTATTGTTGTACTGAAGAAACTTCATGATAATTATTTTTAATCATTTAAGGAAAACTTTTTAAATGATCACATAACAGAGTAAGCTATATATTAGTTAAAAATATTCTTATATATTTATGGAAAATAATTTGTTGCAAAATTATAATGGTGTTGATGGCAATTTTCTTTGTAAATTATTATTTACTTTATACAAAAAGTTTTTTAATAAAAAATTGATCTAATTATAATTAATTTATCTTTTATATCAAAATTTTAGTTAGTAGATATTTAATAAACTGCTCTAGACATCATTAATTAGTGAAAAATATGTTAAATAAGTTTGTAGTTAGCCTTATTATATATTTATAAAACCACTATATCATTTATTATTTGAAGAATACGTCAAATTTTTATAGTTATCACTATCATTACTGAAAATGTTACTAGTTTTTTAAGTGAAAATTGTTTTTGTGCCCGGTTTTAAGAAGTGGCTTATTTTAAACCCACATATTTTGAAAATTGTTATAAAAAAACCAATACTCAGAAAATACGAATGTTTTAAGCCCAAGCATATTCTTATAAAGATATATTTTCATAAATACCAGTTTACCCTTTCTCATGAATTTAACTTTGATAAACTTTTTTAAACTATAACATTATTTATCAAATCATAAAACTATTTATCAAACCATAACAATGTTTATCTCATCATAACACTATAAATCAAACCATAACATTGTTTATCAAATCATAAACTTATTAATCAAACCATAACATTATTTATTAAATCATAACACTATTTATCAAACTATAACTTTGTTTTTCAAATCATAAGACATATTTTATAAAATCTTAAGGGTTTATTGGTAATCCATACACAAATACGCTTACAAATAAGAGCTTACGAGGTCTGCAGTGTCCCTGCAGGTCCCCCATTACAGTGCCCTCACCCATTCATGGGTGGGGTCCAGAGTCTTTATTAAGAAATTGCCACTGGACCCCACCCATGAATGGGTGAGGGCATTGTAGTGGGGGCCTGCAGGGACACTGCGGGCCCCTTAATGCCTACAAATTAATCTTTGGTTTTAAAAGAAATTCAATATTTTTGGGGTTTTCCACAATTTTGGAACTTCTTGTGTTTATAAAATAAATCAAGCTAAGAAACTAGGCCTGGAAATAATTTTCCCTTTAATAAACAAAGTATCCAATATTTCGGCCGCGACGAACGATACAACCGAAATGGTCAATTTCAATCCAAAAATGATTGTCTGATACAATCATTCTAGTCCACATACATGGATTTCAGCCTTGATACAAAGAAACCAAATAACCAAATTCTATTTATAACAATATACCATATATTTATAGTATATATCATAATTTTGTATATGATAAAATATATATCAAATGTCATAATTGTACTACCGTTAAGAGGACGTGGAATATACGGTGCCACTATAGGATGACGAGACATATGGCAACACGCTATTCATTAATCCACGACATTTTACCTTTTTCACTCTAATACAAAGAATTCTTCTATTTGCAAAATAAAAGTTGCACGTGGATTAAATGTCATTTGTCCCGCCAATATAGGAAATTCTTACAGTGCCTATGTATACTCCGTTTTCTCTATTGTTACTACTTTATTAGAATTACAACATGTAATCTCTAACATAAAGGTATATTGATCTTACAATTAAAGAAACAGGAAAACAAGTCTAAAGTTTTTTGGTTCTTTCCCACTTTGGTTTGTTTAATGCTCAACCCTACAAATAAGAACCTTCTAATTGTGAAAAAAGATCTTGTTCACAGAGATATTTTCAATTTGCTATTTGGCTCACAATGTGCCTAAACTTGTATCCTATCACTATATTAAACCTTGTATTTTTTTCTTCTAGATCTCCAAACTTAAGGAGTTTCTGAGATTTAAATACTCATGAGATTTTAAGCTTAAATTTGATTGTAAGCTTAAACCAATGGCTAACACGGATAGTTTTGCCCACACACAACCTTGTAGCTTAAATTTGAGGTTTCCTAGTAAGGCTTGATTTTCCCGAAGCATCTTCTTCAAGTCAAAGATGTTGATATTTGATAAGTTAACAATCAATTGTGAGATTTTGCTCAATCTTTGTATGTTTTCTTGACTTAATCAAAGGATGGTTGTTAGTACATTACTAACGCTTGTTATAAATAAATTAAATAGAATACTTAGTCGAGACTAAATGGCTGAGAATCAGCTTTGTAAGGAAAACATGGTTATAATTTACTAAAAGCGTCTTTTTGTATCATAAGTTTACCCAGAAAATTTGAATCATCACTTTGAGTAAAGTCAAAAGAAAATTTCAATTCTAGCAGCCAAGTCACTTGAACTGGTGGCTAGATAAGAAACTCCAATGCAGTGAATAGAGATAGTAATCGCAAAATCAGAGATACTAGCATGCACCGAATAACCCCTACCCCTTGCATGTGCACATTGAGTGATTGGCAATGCTATGATGAATTTAAATTTAAACTAACACCAAAACATACAATAAGGAAATATTTTTTAAAAATCAAAGCATTTATATGTTTGCTCTTGCTTCCAAGACTTAACAGAATTAACAGTTTCCGATAGCAAGGGATATGTTATGATAGTTCTGTGACATGCACCTCACAAGGCAATGAATAGGACTGGGGGGTTTACAATTTTTCCTCAACCAGCTAAATCACAAAGTGGGAGGGGGTGGCCTATTTCATAAGTCATATAATAAATTATTAATGGAATGGATTTACAATCTGTATGTTTCTCTATCAGCTTGCTATGCTCAGTAAAAGGTGAGATTGACCCCCCATAGTCAGTTCTCATAAAATATTATATTTTATATGCACATGGCATCAGTCATGTATCTCAATACCAGCTATTATGCTTAAAATAAATGGAGATTTTCAACATTCAAACAACATGCTCAGTTAAAACAGGTGTCCTTTCAGATTTGCTTTGTCATTTAGCGCAAAATCCACAAGTGCTAAAAAGAATTCCTCTCTTCTATGTTTCATAATTCATGAGGACCCGTCACTTTTTCAGTAGAGAATACCTTGAAAATTCATAATCACAAGCAGCATTAGATGACATTGCTACAGAAAAATATACTCATTTAAAGCATTCAATTACCTAAAGTAAGGTAATGAAAAGTAACAGTTTGTATTGACGTCACATCTAGAAGGAAGAATAAGATATAATAACCAGCAATACTGCCCCTCATGGTATGCAACTAAGTATGTGAATGAGTCCTGATAAAGTATTGATTAAAAACATGAGTGCCATGGTATATTCTGATATTCAGAAATTTGTTTTCCATACAATTCAGCACACATGAAAATATAGTTTGCATACCTGCCCAGCATCAATCAGCGCCAACATGGCCCAGCCAGTGTTCACTACATGAAGTCGGGTTCCCTCAAGATTTGAATAGACCTGTTAAAAAGTGTGAAGAAAAAGGTCCATACTATTAAAATAGCAATCCAACAGGCGCGCTGCAATTTTCAAATGATTATGACATAAACTTTCAGCAGTATCCAAGTATTTCTTTAATTTTAGTAGACTTGTTATTTGTGCTCGGAATCTCACGCCCTTCAAAAATTCCGTAAGTGAGGTGCTAACATACAACATTATGCATTAAAAATCTGCACGTGCTACGGTTTACTACAAGGTAACTGCAGTTTCCAACTAACGGGCACTCAGATATGCCGTACTAAACCCCCCGGGCGAAGAAAGACACTCCACAAATAAATAGAACACCACCACTGAAGTTTGGAAAATTACATAAAGTAAAACAGAAATTTTGAACCAAGCGAGGCCATGCTTAAACCTTCAGCTTCTAATGAATAATAAGTCTCTCAAATCCCATAAGCTATTGTTACTTTTAGGTTTTAATCATCTTGAGCTGAATTGAATCTAAGATCCTGAACTTATACCTGATCAACCACAAATAATATAAATGGAATCATCAGATGTGTATATGAATAAGCACAGGTTAGAGAAGAAGGGGAGGCTAAAATATGCATTGCGCTTCCATCCGCTCCCAAAGGAAAGAGTTAAGCAACTTTTACCTCTGGCTACTTGAAACTTCTTTACTATCTCAAAAGCTAATTCCATCCATATATTTATCCTCTAACTGCACAGGTGCATGCGCGCGCGCATGCTAGAATAAAGATTTAACAAAGTTTATATGGCTTGAAAAGTATTAAAAAATTAACAAAGCCCATATATCGATCAGATGGATTTACTCTGGAAAATTGAACCACATAAAACTAGCCTGGCAAAGTGAACTAGACCGCATTATGCTTACATGTATAACAGTAGGAGACCTGAGATTAGCGAGGGAATATGACATTGTAAGATTTAAGAATATGGAAATTAGTATAAATGACAGGTAACGACTTGGGATTCAAAATTGGACTGGAGAATAGCTGGAGTTAAGGAGGACGTTGATGAGTGAGATTAAAAGGACCAGTTGTCAAAACAGAATGCGGAGAAACTTTAAATATCTAGAAAGAAAGATGCACAGGAAAGAAGTACCGATAAAGAAGAAAATGGTTGTTTTGCATATACATTGGCCTCTATGACACCATATATCCCATGAGATATCTCCTACCGTGTAAAGAACTATGCTAGCTTGCATACCAAAAGACCAATGTATATTTAGTTAGCATGTTGCTAGAAAATACTATTTTTGGAGATATGCAAATAAAACAGCTGAAGGTAAGAAAGGAGAACGTCCAAATGAGTACATGAAATGGTCTAAATCTATAGATACTTTACACTGATCAAAGAATCATATGGAAAGAATTGCTCAAACGTAAAGAAGGGCAGATTTGCTGATCTACCTAAAGTATCTTAATTGTAACAAGGAATATAAATTCAATGGGGTTCAAAAAGAGTGACGAATGATAAACACGTTAAGTTATAACACTTAAAGGTCGGCTGTACGATTTGGAGCATGGAATATATTTTAGTCTCTAACTAATAATAAAATGCCAAATTCCTACGTTCAATTCAAAGATTCCTGCTATAAGCTCTAACTGTAGCAAGTAATAACAAAATGCTTCTCTAAACAACAAGTTACCAAATAAAGTCATTTGAAATTATGAGTTAACGAATAAAAAAAGGAATGCATATTACATGCTGCATTTGACAGAATTAAACTTGTAAATGGGAAAAGTTACCTTGTCTTGACATGAAAGATAACTCTCACCCCAACCACCAGAAGCCAACTGTTTCGACAACAGAAAATCACATGCTTTCCTGACGCTAGAACTGTTCCTGTAGTTTTTTCCACCAGCGATCAGTCCCTTCACTCCAAACCATGAACCATAGGTGAAGCAAACAGCCCAAGAGCCATACCTAATTGGAGTTAGGATTAGTAGCTAACAAACTACTATTAAAGTCCCTTCCACTTTATTTTTTTATGTTCTAACATGCCCCCACAAGTAGATCATCATTTTTATAGGTCAAAACCTATACTTTTCATGTGGTGTTTTTCTAATCCGGTAGTTAAATACGCATCGCTAGGATTTCAACCAGGTTGCTATGATACCACCTAAAAGTACTTTCCACGCTAACATCGAACTCGTGGTGAGGCATGAGGGATAAATTTCTATATTCTAAATGCTACCTATGAATTAAGACAACCGTGACAGCTATAGAAGTATGTAACTTTTTATGCCCTGATAGTCATGGACTATATGACAGATTGGAAAGGGGAAAAAAGCTCGCCTACTGATCATGTAGAAACTGTAGTTTCAACCATAATTAGGAGAGTAAAGTACAAACCATGAACCATCAGGCTCTTGTATCTTTTCAATGAAATGAACCGCTTTTGTGATGCAATTTTCTATCTCTTCTCTCCGATGTGCAGGATACAATTTTCTAAATGATGTCAAAGCCTGAATTGATGCGGATGTGCATTCAACATATCTGCAATTGAGCAACTGAATATTGCATCATTACAATAACATCACAAGTAATGAAAGAAATTTCAAAAATAAAACGTTGAACAATCGGATCTTACGGATAGTCAATAACAATGTCTCCAAATGTTTCAGCAGGATTCACGAGCTGAATAGAAAACATTGACACATATAAATGCATTTCAATAACATTATAGGAAGTAGAGGCAAAAAAATGAGCATATCAAAAGTTTTACTCCAAAGAGTGAGATGCATATATTATGTTTACTATCGGAAAATGCGTAGAAGCTGGAATATCAGTGAAAATATCAAAGAGGCTTTACAAGATCAAATTTATCTTGCAAGTTGTGTGGCAACATTTACAGAATTATTTGATACTTCTCAAAGAGACAATCTTTCACAGCAAAAGGACATGAATCTCACTGTTAGACTTGTAGCACAAATGGTGGAATCCTCTACTCAAAACCACTATGAGGCTGTTTAAGGCAATGGTAGATGCTGGGGTAACAAAAACCATCATTCTATTAAATAATAGGTCAAGGCTACAAAGGGATGGCAGAAATATGCTATATTATTTCTTAGCTCAAGATCAATTGGAGATTCATCAAGCTGCTGTAAATATAATATAGTAACAATGATATGCATGTGCGGAAATTATAATAAGCATATGTATCCAAGAACAGTCGTTGATGTCAAATTTTAGTTGCTTTATAAATTATAATGAATCATCATCGAAGTCGTGTCCATGATATGGAGCACAACTTAAAATCAAGAAGTTCTACAAAACATAAGAAGTAATAATAACTAAACCAAATCTAAGGCATAATGGACGAAATTTGAGAGTCCATCCTTGTAGCTAAACATTGACAGAATGGACCCTAGTTGGGAGGGCGGAATGATATGGGATTACTTTGGTGTACCGACGCAGCCAGGGGTAACTTTCTTTTGCCCGTTGAAGGGATTAAGCTTCTATGTAAAGATTGGTCAGATCCAGGTTAAACTATTAATTGATGACTTATCTCGTTTTAAGATGGAGCAAAATCTTCACAAAATTATTGATAGGAATTAAAGATGTATTGCACGCTTACAAGATTAAGAAAAAAGAGAAAACTACAGGAATTTACCTTTAGTTAAAATTATAATTAGTTAGGCCGCTTGTCTTTAAATTTATCCTTTTAAATTTCCTATAATTATCATTGATATAGTCAAGGAAAATGATTTAGCTTTTGATGTATACAAATTTATGTATTGACCTATGATTGAGCATCTTTTTCCCTCTCTTATTCCTCTTTCCTTATTTTCAGGCATATGATATCACAGCCATAAAAATCCATCGGTTTCAGCACAATAGTGCAACATCCACAGAAATCCCAATTTCAGACCTTCCTGCAACTGCTACAATAAAGTGGGAGAGGACGACTCATCTTATGAGATGTATGTTATATGTTTTATCATTGTGATTGTGTTCCAGAGGCTATAAAATGACTTTCGTGTGATAATTTCGAGAAGGGACTGGACATTGTCAACTATACTCTTATATATGCTAAAGACTGTCCTCAAGATCTCCAAATCGGTCTCGAAGATAATTTTGATTTTGGAATGCTTGAATCAAATTGCTTGAAGAAATGCTGATGATTCTGAAATTGAAATCATCACTATTACCATCACCAACCAACGAAAGTAAGGAGGAAGAATCTCTTCCACTGAAATTTCAGATAGATGTGATTCATGTGAATGTCTCTATTACCACATATCCTGAAGTTGCGGTTGTAGACTCATCACATCTTTTTTTTTTTCCTTTTCTATGTAAAAATTGTTATAGTTGACGAGGATGTCTCCCTACAATGGGAAGATGACTCATTGTAACACCCTAGTCCAGTTATACCAAATTCTCTTTCATTATTTTCTTGTGGCTATTTCCTGTTTTAATTCGCTTTTGTGTTTTGGCTGACACGTATATTATCCGTATTTTCAAACAGTAATTTTAGACCCGACCCGGACGTCTTTTGGACTATTTTGTATTTGGCCTAAAACTCAAGTTTTATTAATATTATATTCTAATATCCTCAATCATATTTTAAACAAACTAATATTATGTTATACTTTTATCCATTTAAAATTTTACCAAACTAAATAATTTTACCAAACCAAATATATTTTTAAATCTTTTATTAATCCTGATCCTAACAATCCCTCACCTAATCCCTCTCGTCTCTCTCTATATATATATTAATATATTAAAACCTAATATTATTTTACCCATCTTCCCACTACTCACGTTCCTCTCTCTCTCCCCTTTTCTTTCTCCCGCCTACGAACCCATCGCCCCGAAAACCCTAGCTTCACGCTCCTCGTCGTCGCCTCTGCCTTCGCCCCGCGCTCGTCGTCGTCGCGGCCGCCGTCTCGATCGAAATGGACCCCATAGACCGCCTCCTCGGCGCCGCCGCCGCCTCCAAGCCCTCTCGCTTCGCTCCCAAACTCAAAGGCAAGAAGATCGCCACCGCTCTCCCCAAACCCGAACCCATCGACATCAATCCGCCCCCAAACCCTAACCCTGCGATCCAAAAATGCAAAACCGAGCCCGATCCCATCACCGATGGCAAAGCTGTTGCCGCCGCCGCCGTTGATAACGTCGTTGATGATCCGATACAATTGGATGCTTGTAATGGGGTTGCTGTTGATGATGATGGCGCTACCAACATAAGGAATGGGCACTCAAATTTTGTGAATCATAATGGAGTTCCTGCAAGCCAAAATAAGATTTCAGAAGAAGAGTTAATTGATCGGCTTATGGGTATTGTTGGACACATTGTACGGCGCAAGACTTTGAAGAGAAACTTGAGAGATATGGTTGAAGTAGGACTATGGGCTAAGCAAGAGAAAAATGCCAGGTTTCAACAAATAAAACAAGAAGTCAATGAAATGATAAGGACACGTGTGTCACTCTTGAAGTCCAAGGTGGCTGAGCAACAGAATAGTTCTGCAGATGATTTTCAAGAAGTAAATAGTAATGATGAAAGGAGAGCTCTAAGAAGATATGGCATGGATATTGCACTGGAAGACAAGATGCGTGATCTGTATGATTTGTATGTTGAGGGAATGGATAAAGACAAGCGTCCTCGAAGTAGATTGCTCTATGCAGAGCTTGCGGAGTTGTGGCCAAATGGCTACATAGATACTAATGGGATCAAAGATGCCATATCCAGATCAAAGGAGCGAAAGAGATCAAGGATGTACAGCATAAGGATGAGCGTATAACTCTGATCCCAAGTGAATCCAAGCTGAGTTCGTGCCTCGCATCTTCGTACATCGTTCTTCCGTGATCCTTATCCTCCAGGAAAGTACTCTTGCTTTACTTTTGGTCGATATACATCGGCATTCTTTTGTGGTTATGTATACATACATTTCCTGCACTGTTAGAATAAAAGATAAATGTGTTAGTAGCTTTTTCGTTATATTATACAATATATATATAGGCAAACTTTTATGTAGCAAGTGAGAATAATTAGCAAGTGTGATTTTAAAATGAGATTTATTTTAACTACAAATAAAGTTCGAAAGTTGTAAACCTATCTCACATATATGTGTTTCTAGTCAGATTGTAATTAATATACCCATATTAAGGTTAACGATAAAGTTAACAATTGTGACTCATACCAGCTTGTACACCACCTTTATGCAGTTACTATTACCTGATAACTATTACCACTGACATGTCTTGACTATTCATTACTCTAGTCTTATTGGGCGAGATCGCTGATAAGGATGCTGAGCTACATTACATGATATGACACAATCTATACTGTTTACAAGTTTTATTTCCATACAATTACCATACCGCAAGTTCTTATCTTTTCAGTATTCTTAATTAGTGATTTAGTCTTTACTATAGTAGCTATAAATACGTGGGTGTTGGGGTAGTTTGAGTGTACGTTGTACAACAGGATCTCAGGAGTCCTATGCCGGCAGCTCGTACCGGGCTATAGCGGTCACATGATTACAGCTCGTACCGGACTATAGCGGTCACATGATTACAGCTCGTACCGGGCTATAGCGGTCACATGTTTACAGCTCGTACCGGGCTATAGCGGTCTCTTGTTCATTCCACAGTTGGGCCCGTGTTTCCTAGCCCCTGGGGCACCACTCTTGGGTTAGGAATACTCCTGCAGAGGTTGACGCACACACTCAAGCTTACGATAGGATAGTTTACCTTTTAGTGGCCAGTTAGGTTATGACCTGATCCCTTACATACATGTTTCCATAGTGTTAGTGCATTTAATTACTTATATACATGTTTTCTTGCGTACCGGGCTTCACTTATATATATTCTTGTTATTATGCTACACACACTTTATACGTTGAGTACTTGCTGGGATGTTCTGATATCCCTGAGATTTGCCATCTCAGGTTTAGAGACAGATCTGCAGGCTGAGCAGGATCAGAGCGGCTACCAGGATTTTGTTGAAGATCAGTAATCGTAGGTTTATTTTTCCTTTACTTTTATCCTTTAACATGTGCGCCCTTATTGGACATTAGGACTTTTGTATCTCTTTCGGATCTTATTTTATTCCGAATATTTTGTTTTGGATCTTTAATTGCATCAATTATCTAGTGGACCCATTTTTAGGATTTCCTGTGGTTTCATTGCAGCATGATTATCACTATTATTTCTTTTGGTATTGGATTTTATTTTTGACAGGTTAATCTAGACAGCCTTATGTGACTATGGAAGGACTTTTCCTTACCGTAGGTAGCACGGCTGGCCTTCGTCGCTTCCCGTATTCCACATTTTTGGAAAGCGGGGCGTGACACTCATGTACACCCAATTTAAAATAGATGATGCACAAAAGCATGAAAATGCCAATTTGGGGTTGAAATTTAAAATCTGTAGATAATAGGAATTAGTTTTATCATTATTACTTAGTTTAAGTTAGAAACTTAGAATATAATAGGATAATATTTTAAATTATTTAACCATTTTAAGGACTAATCTTCTTCAATATAGTATTTAGAAAGTAGACTAGACAAGATATATCTTTCGTTTGATTGATGAGTATTGGATTAGAAATTCTGGTTGATAGCGTTGGAACTGTCTTTTTATAAACTTTTTTAGTCACAATAATTTAATTGTCTTTAATCTTTATTTTTAGCCTTTCAAGTTCCTAAAAAACAATTCGCGTACTTAAGGTGAAGGGTACATCTTTTGATGAATGAAAATTTATTTATAGATCAGACTGATCAATCTCCGTTCCTCTTTCCCTTTTTATCATTTGTTATGAGCACCAGCATTTCATTATCACTCCTCTTGGGTAATGTACAAATTTTTGTAATATTCAGAGGATGTCCAGCTCAAAACTATAAAATAACTTTCACAAGAATTAAGAATAGAAAAGGTATTAATTATAAACCATAAACAACTTGCATGCATCTGTATGAGCACAATGCTGAATGGGTTTGACATCCTAAGTAGCATGTTAATCTATCAGAGGGATCTACCACAAGAAAGTGATGGGGTAAAACAACCCCAACACCCGATCTATGTGAGAATACAACGAATAATAATGCGGAATAATAATAAGCACAAAAGCCACAAGAAAAGACACCAAGATTTAACGTGGTTCGGCTCCAATTGGACCTAATCCACAATTATGCGAGAGAGAACTTCCACTATCAATCAACAACAAGAGGGATACATCACCAAAACACAACTTTGGGATCACTCATATAATGAGAAAATACAAGGTTACCTCACTGGCTCCAAACCCACTAACCCACTTGAAGATAACTCCTCAAACAAATAGAAGACAACAATCTTCTTCAAAGTGACGTGGAATGTTGAATCTTCAACCAAATGAGCTCTTGTAAGAAAACTCCTTAGCTTTCCCTCTTTCTCTCAAAACCTAACCCTTGAAATGGATGATGGAATGATTGGGATTAATGAGATAGAATGAGAGAGAAACTCTCTTGCCTTTTAACTTGAGTCATAACCCATATCAAATGGGTCCAAGCCAAAATGACTCGAGCTTGGTCTAAAACACCAAATCAACAAAGGGACCCAAATTGGTTGAGTCCACTCATGGGTATGGACCCAAACCCAACAAAAAGGACAACATGCATTAATCATAAAACTCAATTGATTCTCTGCATTAAGATATGTGCACAGTAAACATGGCCTACTTATAGTTGTTGCAACTATTTCATGATTAAAATGTAAAAACATGCTGCCATGTATTGGCTATGAACAAAATTGACCACTTTGCAACATATCCCTCTTACAAGCAACATCTATAATAATCCATAGTTCAAATACATAATTTCCACATTAAGAAGTTGGAAAAGAATTAATAGATGTCATAAAAAGGCACAGGCTTGTAAGAACAAATGAAAGATGACAAACCAAAAAAGAAAGTTCAAGAACCTTATATAATTGAAACTTCGGTGACAATACTAACCTCTAACCATGCATATGATCTTGTCAACTCATAAGTTGCAAAACCCCCATCTGGATTCTACATTGAGACCAAAAGATACAGATTATTAAGCGAATGAAATGTGGCAGCCTTATTAGAGGATAATTGGAAATGCAAAAGTCACATAGGCTATAACATAGAAAAGGCTTGCACATATTTATTTTTTTCTAAATGTAGAAATTAAAAAATTTAGTTGAGATGAAAATTAATAAGGCAATGAAACTGTTTAGCAACCTTATTTTCGTTGTTGTATTCCCAATATAACTTACATGTACCATAATAGGCAGTCACTGTTTGGTTGCGTAGTTTGTTTTTTTTTTTTGCAAAAGCTCAAGTACTACCGCACCTAAACCAGCAATATATATTCCTCCCTCCCTCCCTCCCTCTATTTATCTAAATTTCCAAATCGTAGTTTTCTATACCTTATGATAAAAATCCTACAAGATTCAACAAGAACCAGTTCACAGACATTAAAAAAGAAAACATGTAATTTTTTCACTTCTTTAATATAAACAACAGAACCTTATCATGGAAGAAGGGGAAGATAAAGATAACCCTAGTAGTTGCTTTACGATTTTATTTGGGTAATTCATTGGTTGATCCATGTCTATGTCAAGAACAGCATAACCCAAAAGCTTAAATTGTTGGGTTGTTGGCTAACAATGTAAATTAAGCTAGGATAACACTCAAGTCTCCAACTCATGTGGTGGAAGGAAGGGAAGATAACCCCAGTAGTTGCGTGATGAATTTATATGCGTGATTCATTGGTTGATCCATGTATATGCCAAGAACAGCTTTACCCAAAAGCTTGTATTGTTGGTGTTGTGGCCAACAATGTAAATTAAGGTATGATCACACTTAAACACTCCTACTCATGTGGTGGAAGAAGGGAAAGATAACCCCAGTAGTTATGTGATGATTTTATATGGGTGATTCATTGGTTGATCCATGTCTATGTCAAGAACAGCTTTACCCAAAAGCTTAAACTGTTGGGTTGTGGGATAACAATGTAAATCGACCTAACGCTCCTACTCATGTGGGCTTTCGAGCATGTGGAAAAGCCACCAGCAGAAACGCCCGCTTGTAAAAATAGAACAAATGGACATAGATAAAAATATTCTTATATGAACTTGATGGTGTTGAAAACCCAGGACCTCTTGAAACCTGGTGCTTTGATACATGTCAAGAACCAGTTTACCCAAAAGCTTAAGCTGTTGGTTGTCGGGTAATTGGCAAACAATGTATATAAAGCCAATATAGCATTAACAGTATAGAACAAATTTATCAAACACGTATGTCAAATTGGTTATACCAATTGGCTACACAACTCCGATAGTCTTGAGCAAAAGATTTTTGAAGATTAACCATTGTCCACAAAATATGATAACTAGATCATAAGAAAAAGAATGACATTCATAGCATCATAGAGTCAATTTTCACAGGACATAGCCAAATGAAACTAAATGTTGGTACTTAGTAGGAACATGAACCTTCATGATCTATGCTGTTTGTAACTACAATTGGTAAGAAATAAGTCCAAATCCTGCACAAATTTCAGATGGCATCATTATTAAGGTAGATGCACCTATATAATTCATGTACGGAAATGAAAAATAAGAAAAGTTTTTGAGCATGGCCTAATTTTTGCAATTGTGACTTTTCAATTATACCAAGGTTAAAATTTTAGCAGATGCTTGAATGAAAAAGGTTTTATGAAATTCTATTTCTTATCACATCCTCCACATCAAGAAAATGATGCAGTGGACAAAAGGATATTATCATGGTAAATGACTACATCTAACCCCAGCCAACTTACCATTAGTGAAAGAATAACATTCACAGCATCATAAAGACGATTCGCAACAATTTGATCACCAACAATTTCTGGAGAGATTCGTGACAACAGAAGTGCTGCCTGCACAATAAGAAAAGGTAAAACCATAAATAAGCACAGTTAATTGCATGACATATGGATGTCAAAATGAGTTTCATTTGGCATTTTCACTTGGACTGAGCTTCAGCAGTATGTTATAACAGGTCCTAGCACCTTCCCATTCATTTAAGACTTGTGTCTAGGAGAATATTGGTGGGTTGATAGCTGATAGTTTTACGGAAAACGCCATGATAAATTATAGTGGTTTCCCTACCAAACAAATTGGTCTTCTAGGTTTCTCACAAGATTGATTGAGCTTAGATTTATGACCAATAAGGTAGGTTCCCTACCTGCTAATTGGAATTCTTCTTTTTTCACACTGCAGCATGAGCTTAGATTCTTTACCAATAAAGTAGGTTTATGGTCCATTAATTGGAATATTGTTTTTTTGGAAAGTCACTCATGCCCATAGTTTTCTTGGTCAAGTGTCAAACCCATTCAGAGGGTTCACATCTAGGTTTAATATCTCAGTATTGGTACAGTGATGGTCAATTTTTGGATCGGAATTGGATATCTTGCTTGACTTGGACCCTCCGGATCAGAATATCAGACTTACTATCATCGGGCTAAAAGAATTTATAAAATTAATAAAAATAAAATGAATAGTAAAAATAAAATTAAACTATTTGACATATTTTTCAGTTACTAATAATGTAGAGTTGTTTTTCTAATACATGGTAAAAAAATAACAATCAAGTTTTTTATTTTTTTCCGTAATCAATGATGCGTATAATAGTTTTCTTCGTAAATAGTTAATAAAGATTTTACATAAACAGTAAAACTAACTATAATTATTTATTATATTTTCTAATAAAAATTTGTAATGTACAGAAAATATTAATGTACCAAGAAAGAATGCCGTTATTTGAAATCCATTTCTGAACCATCTCGGTATTGGAACTCACATGGTCATTTTCTGAATAGGAATCGGCCGAGATTTAAAACCATTCACATAATGTTTTAAACCCGCTGTAATATTTGCTCAATGTTTCCATGATTTCAATGGGAACAGCCTAGACAACGGTGATTGTTATGTTGAGTTCTTCATATGCCATTGGGATAAAATACAAACCTTCAATCCTTCTGCTGTGCAATCTGAAATGGGCCAGCCGTGATCGGCAGTTGAGAAGGGCCATGCACCTTTGGAAATGTGGCGATACCAGAAACTGAGGTCACCAGGGCAGTCTTCAAGAACCTAAAATCAGAGGAGAGAGAAATGGATTTGATTGAATAATACGTTTCCAGCTACAGATACATCAGAAGACTACTACTCTCATAACCGAACTAACCTGTGTGTCTTTCACATATCTGTGTGCCTTATTAAGAGTGGGACCAAATTCTTCAGCAAAGCCAGTTGAGATGATTGCTTGAACAGCGAAAGCTGTGTCCCACAATTGGCTTCCATTGTAACCCTGTAGTTCATAGAATAAAATAAAATAAATAAAACAAAATCAACATTTTAGTAAATAACACCGTCAAAGAGAAGATGCAATTATATGTTGTAAGCACTAACCAGTGAACCAATTCGTTTTTCTATATTACCTTTTGTTTGGATTCTTGTGTCAGATTCATGCAAATATAATTATGTAAGATACATACAAGTAGAGAATTCAAGGGAGTAGAAATTTTTCAAACCTGCATTTTCATGCCATCTTCGGCAAGCCACAAATAATCATTGATTCTAGGAAGATGAAGCTTGAATGCCTCAGAGTTTTGATCTTCCACCCAGCAGCAAAGCATATTCAGAACCTGTATATCAAAATTTTGGCACAGTACCGCTTTATACTATGGTTATTACATTAAACAACAGCTCTTAGGAAAAAGTAAAGGATGTTTAATGCCTTGAACCAAGAGCATGTCCGCAAATGAAGCATTACTAAATGGGGAAGGCTAATTTACTCCCAGGGCATGACCGGCTTAGTTATGCCTCGTGGATAATTACTACATTTGCCCCTCATTTATGAATTAAGTAGGGGTACTCTTTACTCATTTAAAAAGAAAGAGAAAGTAGAGAATCTTATACAAATCCTATGAGATGTTCTCTCTCCTTGTATTGATCATTTCTCTCTTTAATTACAAGGTTATCTACTTACTCTCTCCTTTTAAATGACAAAAAATATCCCTACTTTATCAATAAATGAGAGGCAAATGGAGTAATTATCCATCAGGGCATAACTAAGTTGGTTATGCCTTGGGAGTAAATTAGCCTTCCCCTTTATATATCAAAGTCATTTAGCAATCACATAAATTTTTTAATAAGAAGCTATTTTTTACAGTATGAACCTAATAAAGCAGTAGTTGTACTCATAAAAAACATTGGAATTGAGTGAAGCTTTCTGTAGGAAGTGAATAGTTAAGGTTTATGGCTGAAACCCCTTATAATGAGATCAGTAAATAAATATGCATTCTGCCTGCAATATCTCATAAATATTAACTGGCTTGATACTTTTATAATGAAAGGTCCAGTAATTAGTGGCTATTGAGAATTTCTTATTTTGTTCAAGCAAAAAAAAAAATTAAAGATCTCATATGCTTGCAGATCACGCATGATAATGAAAGATGACGATTGATGATCATTTTCTATGCCTAAAAGATGCACAGTTCTGATTATCACCTTATTTACAGGACCGATGCAAATATATCTTGTATTCTCATCCTCATAATGAATATGCTCTATAGCAGTTTTAAGAGCCTTCTCTCTCAACTTGTTACCAGGCCAGCGCATTAGAATAGGTTCCACACCCTTATGAAGAGAAGCCCAAAGAATATCTTGTATCAAAGGATGGGGATAGTACAGATCTTCCTGCATCAAGAAAATAGTGAAATCCTCAATTGGTAGATGATTCTCAGTAGATAATTGTTCAGTCCTAATCCAATATAGCTATACGCCCAAACTATTCTGTTACAATATGCCCCTTAACAGAGAAAGCCTACATATCCGCTAACGAACTACATACAACACATGTTAAGTAGACATCACTACGTGGGTAAACATTGGGGAATTCTTGACAATTTGTATCTACTGAGAGAGGTATTTTGGTGGGAAATTGTCTGTGGTTATGGTGAAGATAGACTGTGTGATCATATTCTTACCTCAAATACTGATAACATTATCAGTAGATATGAAATAAAGAATACCCAAGATTTCTAGTTTTAAAAAATTCATCACATCCCCTCTCTTTCTCCAGACATTATTATTAGTGTAAAATAGGGAGATGGCGTGATTCCCAATGCTCCATCTATCTTCCCTATTCGCCTTAAAATTGACATTTGATTCATCAATTTATACAGTGTATCTTATCATAGGGATCGGGTATCATCATTATGGTGCTTTCACTAAGAGTTAAACCCAAAATGTGCGCCCCTGATTAAAAGAGGGTGAGAAGATCAGAACCGGCAAAGGTGAGGATCTGAAGGATTAACAGAATAGTAGCCAAAGAAGATGATCCCGTAGGCTTAACAATTCTTACATCATTTCTAAGACAACTTTTACAATCTTCTATCGTAAGAAAGTTCATTAATTTTCATGAATTTGTTAAATATTCTCTAAATAATTCAGCAACTTCCTCTCCTTGCATAAAACTAATGGTAAGTCGGTAATAAATCTTAGTTAAGACTTAGGCTAGTGGTGACAGAACAGGAAACAAAAAACTGTAAGAGGTGTAATTGCCAACGATTGTCTCAAAATCACATCATAAATGTTAGCTTATTTTATATGAATTGACAGCAGGAAATACCATTAGAACCTTCGTGTATAACAATAATTAAGGAGACAAAGTTTACCAACCTTTGCACATTCATTTCGTGCCTTATTCCAATCTATCTGATTATAGGGGATAGCAAATAGTTCCTTTCTCAATGATAGAACTGTTGGTGTTATTGGACCAACAAACCTCTTCCCATATATATAAGACATGGGAAGGTAAACCATTCGGCAATGGCACCACATTCGACCTGTCATGCAATAAAATAAAGTTCAAACTTATGATGTTAGAGGGCCTGTTAATCCCCCCTGCAAATTCCCCTGCGAACCGGGGGTAAAACAGGAGGCCTAGGTCCCGATGGCGCATGCGGGACCCACCTGTTTGTCCCCGATTAGCAGGGGATTTGCTGGGGGGCGATTCACAGGCCCCTTTTTCTCCAAACTTAAATATTTCAGAAGCGGTATTGATCCAAGGCTAGAGGTGGTGTGATATTTGTCTGAGGATCATATGCAGATGCCTACTATAAACTCTCTTTCTTGTAGAGATGAAGAATAAAGTATGATGACATCAGAGATATAACACTTGCAAACAAGTCAAACAAGTTTGTAGGCTGCCTTGACTACTTGTTCAATCGATATAAAAAGATGTTTATTTTCCATTGAGTAAGGGAAATGATAATAAGGTTTGGGATCATACTCGTTGATGTTACAATAATAGGATAATTTCTACTTCTTATTGTTATATACAAAGTCTTGGCAGTGAGAAAGAATAGAAAATAAACAAAATGTGTGTGCCTCTGTTAAAGGATATGGAATCTACAATATCACCGTAGGAAGCTAGAAATACCTATAGCAGTGTTGACATGGAAATATCATATTGGATAATTTCCTTACTCAGATTATTGTGTCTAGCTCCCATTATATAATTGAGAGATTGGTCGCCTCAATTTAATTAATACGCATCAACCATGAGATATTGCCACGTTTGCATCAACTTATAATGACATAGTGCATCTTCTTTCCTCGTATAATTATCCATTTTCCTTTATTCATTATCACCTACAAAAGGAAAGTTCTAGTTTAACATTTTTAAACATAGAGATAAATTTTACGAAAAAAGAAAGAAGTTCTACTTCCAAGTTGCAACATTTAGCCTCAATTTGTTTGCTTGACAAAATAAATACCTAAGAAGTGGCTCAACCTAAGGGTTTAGTGAATATTCTACAAAGGCTAGACAGTGAAAGAGATCAACACTTCGAAAAAATATTGAGCATATAGGCATCCTTCTAAGCGTCCTTCCTGAAGGTATTGTTATCTTCAGGACTCATCCCATAAAGATTTTGGTCCTCGATATTTCCATATAGCTAATCACACTCACTCAAACGCTTAAACAGGTCACTGCCTTGTAAATGTTGAAATGTGCCTCGAGCTCAATTCAGAGTTGGAGACAAACAGGGGAAAAGTTCATCATGGATAATAGGAAAGTGGGATCAGCATGTATTGGCAACTAATCATCTAGCGAATATCGGGCATATTGGTATAACTAATTTATGCCAACTAGCAGCTGTGGGAGATATGCAATGTACTGAGGCCATAGCCGATGCATTTGGTGTTGAGAGCTTGATCTTGCAAACCAACCAACCAGATTCAGTTAATTGAGTGACTGGCTTCTTATGTATTGCTGATGTTTATTTAAATTTGGTTTAGGTGTAGTTCAGGTTTATCCCGTTTGAACTAATCCAACAGCAAATTTTATTGAAAGAGTCGGAAGACAGCTCTCTAAATAGGACTATTGTGGCAAAGATTAGATTTTCCATGCTCAGTGTTGCCAAAAGGTGATGCTCCTTGTGAATGTCAAGATATTATGACAAAGATTAGGTGTATTTTTCAAATGTCACTTGTCTGTGGAAAATCCTAAAGTGAAATCTCAAGAGAATGAGGAACTCTTCTGAACTTTAATTTGAAGGTGTAATCAAACGCTTTCTACCCTTGTTTTGTCAAACCACTTTATTTGCCTCAATATGTGTTTGTTTGATTTGTTCTTCACTATTTCATTCTTGAGCTTCCTCATTGCATGGGAATTCACTTGTTCGGTGCACCCAAAACCCAAAATAGTATTTATCAAAAATTGGTTATGTAAACCAATCCAATATACATAATGTAAAGCCATAAAGGGGTGGCGGACTTTTTAAAATACCCAATTTTCCCTCACAAATTTTGATATTCCCACCTCCTGCTCTATTTAAGCCAGGGCACTTCATCGTCATTCCCTACTGAAGAGATAAAAGGCAAAAAAAATTTAAAATAAGATGGTAAGACAGAGATATATGTTCAGAGAGAGGGAGAGAGGTCTCTAAGACTCTACCGATCTTCTCAATTATTTTGCATTTCTCTCAATGGCTCATAAGCTTGATGCAGAACCGCTGTTGTTTCTCTCAATGGCCAAAGAGTATATCAAACAGCCGTTGCTTCTCTTCCTTCATGCAAAACTGACGCCCACGTTGTCGGATGCCGACGGTGTCGAGCCTTCCGTTTGCACCCACGAGTACATTGAAAACTCCACCCAAGTGATCATCCCCTCCCATTAGCCCTCATGATGGTGCAAAGTTTATTTTGGACGAAATGCCCTCCTATAAACATCGCAAATATGTTGCCTCTCAATTACATTCGCTCGAGAACTGTCATAGTTTCGCTCGCTGGGTGGTCTGTCGTAAATGCCTCATCCAATATCAGCATCGCATGTAT
The DNA here is from genome assembly GCA_030015575.1 of Agapanthus africanus. Taxonomy (NCBI): domain Eukaryota; kingdom Viridiplantae; phylum Streptophyta; class Magnoliopsida; order Asparagales; family Amaryllidaceae; genus Agapanthus; species Agapanthus africanus. Next base: position 156,950,498 of record JASDDO010000014.1, on the reverse strand, counting down.
TTTGAAACGGAGATCAGCGAGTTTGTCCATGGAGCTGTGGAGAAAGCTGATGATAATTTTCATATAAAGATATATGTTTATACTGGCGATGATAAGATGGTGACAATCAAGAGACCGCATAAGCCAAAAAAGACGAGAGTTGAAGGACGAGAATGACGATATTTGTGGGTGTGCTTCGAAGAAGTTGAGATGGGTAGCGGCGGTGATTTGGTCGAAGGAGTGCAGTTGTGTTGTGTTCATGCATTCCACATGAAGTGCATTGTTTCTTGGTTGTTCAAGAACTCATGACCGCTATGTCGATGTGAGGAGCCATGTCAAATAGATTAGGATGTTGATTTTAGTTTTTATTTGTTGATCAATCATCTGTTATTTCTGTTATTTTGGCATGTAAATTTCGAAGAAGAGATGAACAATATTCACAAGTTCTGATTTTATTTTCTAATATTTTCAATTGATTTAATATGATGATCATATGATGTATTTGGATATATGGTATAAATCACTTAATTTCCTAATTCGGTCGTGTTTTTGCAATCAACTTTGACAAAGGACAGAAAAATTGAGAAGGTGACAGCATGCAAGTGTAGAAACAACTCAAATGAAAAAAACAATGAGATTGTCAATTGGTTTTAATGGATACTTCTTTGGTTAGAACAACAAGTATGTTATGATCATAATTCGTAACAAGCATAAGTAAAAGCATTATTAAACAGAAAAAGACATTATACATGATACTCTTTTTTTAATTGATAGGTGGTGCAGCCCTGATTTGGGATGTTACAATTCGAGGCTGATTTGAGAGAAATTGAAGGAATAGACTGATAACAATGGCTACTTCGCCAAACTACGGTTTTATTTAATCAAACGTTGCCTACTACAATTGCAAAGGAATCTTTTAATAAACACACAATCGAAATCACAACTAATTTGTTAAAGAATAAAAACTGCAAAACATAGAAAACTGCTAAAAAATAGAAAGTTGTTAAAACGATAAACTAATTATTTGATTACGTCCCAAATTGATTCCCAGTGCTTCCTGTCAAATCTTAACTGATCCGAACGCTGATTTCATCCTTAATTTGAAAGTCGAAGTTCGGAGCAAATTTTTTACCGCGGTTTCAGGATCCTAAATGAAGATTTTCGCAATTCCGAGAGACATCAATGGCATTATCTGCAGCAAACCTATTGCCCCAGACAATTTTGCGAGATTTTTGATTTGGCTGGTGGAACGCGCGAATCGGACAAGATCTAACAGTTCGGGATCCTTGGGTTGAACTAGACGCGACGTGTTTTGGAACAATCAAGCCGCTCCAAGTAGATTAAAGCTGCATCAATAAGGCATAATACCAACGCATAGATTGAGAGGGGACAAAGGCCCACGTGCAAGCGCATGCAGTCAAGTGTATGAGGAAACACGTTATCAGGTACAAACAGGACAGAAAAAGAACATAAGAAAAATAAAATGAAGGAGAGATGTTACCAGGTGCAAAAGGATGATAGAAAAATAGAGGCGTTACCGGATACAAACAGGACATAAAGGACAAAAGAAAAATAAAATGAAGAGAAACACGTTATCAGGTGCAAAAGGACAGTAAAAAATAGAGACATTAGTGGTGATGAGAAATATTAAATAAAATAAATTCATATGATAAAACCAAAATATTTTATCAGAAATTTTAAAAAATAAAGATAAATTGAATTTGTTTTTGTCCCCGCCTCCTGTTGAAGCCATAACTTCTCATCTCCTTCTCCAATTTAATCCAGAGCTCTTCATCTTCATTCCCGCTTGAAGAGAAAAAGGAAAGAAAATTAAAAAAGGGAAAATAGAGAGATCTCCTTCTTACAAAATTCCGGCTTTTCCAACACTTTTGAAATTTAAATCCTTGGCCTGGATTCGTTTCAAAGCACCATAGCTTCAGCAAGTATTTTTACCTTTCTTTCTTTTCTTTTCTTTTTCAACGTATATGATCATGAATCATGATGGTTTGCACTAAACTTTTCTTTTTCAACATATTATTTTTCATTCTTCATTCAGTATTTTTTTAACAACTAAGAATATTTTTAAAAGTTGTCATTATTAATGAAATACTTGATTTGAATTGATATTTTTTCCATTTGCAGGAAAGAGTTCGTTTGATTTGGTCAATAGACAAATTGGAGTGAAACACTAAGATAACAAAAAAATCTATTATTCGAACAATTCGGTATTTAAGATTTTTATTTATTTATGCTTATATGTAGAAGTAAATTATTTGTTCTCTAAATTTAAATTCCTATTGGTATAAGCTCATTTTTTCTATTTAAGTTATTAATAAATGATGTGACATATTTGTTGTTATTAGTTAATCATTTGTGTTGATCTCTATAATTGTTTCTATTGTGATATTATCTTTTGATTTTTATTTAGTTATGCATAGGAATAAGTCAAAACACATTCGCAAACAGTTCTCAGAAGCACAAAAACAACGCAAACATGAAAGAATAAGATTTCAATAAAAATAGTCATCCAAAACTAACACTAAAATGATGAATTTTCTTCCAAGCGGAAAGTGAGAAGCGTTGATTTTGGTATCCCGCACTTCAAAAGACCATTAGAACAAATTCCTAATCTTTCTACCAATGTTGAATGCAACACATCTTTGATGGATAATGATACCGCTTTGTGTCATTCGACGGAAGTGGGATTTTTGAATTATCACCATAGAGTTAATAAAAACATTCATCAGGATCTGTCATGCAGTCAAAAAAACGATAATGATGGTAAGAGCACATTTCATCCTCATTATATCTTTCTATAAAACATAAAGTTTTATCTAATTTTACTTGAATGTTTGATATTAACTATATTTAAAGAACATATTAATTTTTTTAATTTACAAATATTTTACATGTTTTAAAAGCTATAAGATTATTTTAACTAAAATCCTCCATAAATATTATAATATAATATATGAAATTTTTTATTGCTGGTTAAATTGTAATGTGTTTTTTATAATGAGGCATAATAAAATAATTTTAACGATAATTATTTAAGAGATTGGCGTAGTCGTTTCCATTATTTGGGCCATCCTACTGAAAAATGATCTAGATGTGATGCAATTGTGCGGAAAAAAGAAAGAGTCAGAACTAATGATAAGAAAAAATAGATTATTCACTTTTTGTAAGAGTAGAAGAGTTTCTCTACCTCTTCTTGAGAAGACACCCGAAGTGCTAGACTCTTTATTAAACTATCAAAATGTTTCTGAATAAGCTAAACAATTTTGGGGGGAAATTTGTTTGTTCATCTCTATGTTTGCTTTTACTTTCTATTGGTGCAAAAATAGACTATCAAATTTTGAAAGGAAGGGGACCATATACATTTCGAATTCATGGACAAAACTATCATAAAATAGGTTCATTACTTCCGACTATCGGAAGTCGGTCTAGATATGCGCAACTTTACATATATGATACTGAGCATGAAGTTGAAAATCGAATTGCATCTATTGGAAATAATTGTAATGCTACGGAATATGATTCAGAATTATGAAAAATTTAAAACAAATGTTGGATAAATACAACAAATATGTTAAGAAATTTCGATACGTATATGATTGGTATGAGAACAATAAGGATAAAGAGTTTAGTTTGCGCATTCTAGAGGATAGAAACCATAAGGGTCAACACTATAATAAACCAAATTCGACAGAAATAGCTGCTTTGATGATTGATGAAGAATTTTTTTTCATCCACTCGAGATGTTATTGTCAACGATCGGAAAAAAAGATATCAAAGAATTAGTGAGATTCATCCAGCATACATGCCATTATAATATTCGTTATTATTCCTATATGGAGAAGATATTTGGCATAATTAGATTGAAGGTAACAATATGAAATGAAAAAAGCATAAAGTTTCAATGAAAGACTTCTACGCAATTAGGTTACAACAACATTGTCATGAAGGAACAACATTGTTGAGAGGTAGAAAATTATTATATCAATATATATATGATGCTTATACGTCTGTTGAAGGGAATTATCTTGGATGGATTCGTAATAATCAAAAAACTTTACGATGTGAGCTATACCAAGGCTTGCAGGATGCCGTTGATGATGGTGATAATGATGCTCATACAGTTGATAAAAAATTTATTTTGCCTTCACCCTTTACTGGAGGTCCACGATACATGATTCAAAACTATCAAGATGTTATGTCAATTTGTGCATGGGCCGAGCCTCCGGATTTATTCATTACTTTTACAAACAATCCTAATTGGAAAGAAATACATGATTTTTTATTGATTACTGGTGGTCAAAGTGCATCTGATAGGCCTGATATTGTTGCTGGAGTTTCACTTAAAACTTAGGAAGATTCGATTAAACATAAATATTTTGGATGGGTAATTTCTGATAAGTTATTGTCATTATTTGTTAATATATATTTTGTGTATTGTTATATGTTAAAATTTAAAAGTTTAATTTTTCTATTTGTAGATCTATCTGTGGTAGAATTTCAAAAACGAGAATTACCACATTTCCATATCTTTATTACATTGGAAAGTTAAAAAAAATAAAACTCGCAAAATGTGGTAGAAAGATATGATGAAATCAAATTATATTTAGATTCTAGATATATTGCAGCATCTGAAACTTCATGGAGTCTTTTTGAATTTAAAATAAATAAACGTCATTCTGTCGTTGAACGGTTGCAATATCATCTTTTTGGAGAACAAATGGTTTTCTTAAAAGAAGATAGCAATGTTCGAGAAATAATGGAGTCTCGTATTGCAGAATCTGGAATTTCATCTTTTCCAACCAAAAATATAAGTTCTCGGTATATAAAAATTGTATGACAACAAAATATGATACTGCAATTTCTCGAACACTGCATCTTCTCTAAAGAAAACCATTTGTTCATAAAAAATATGATACTGCAACCGTTCAACGGCATGATGACGTTTACAACAATTGAGCATTTTATCCCAAGCATATGATGTAGGCTACATGAACCAACATGAGAATCACGCCGGGTCCAGCACATGAATCCTCCGTCTCCACTCACTTCTATCGAACAATATACTTTCATTGAAGCCTTTGGCAACCATATCTTTTCGTATTACCTTTATCCATGTTTTCTTCGGTCTCCCTTTCACCCTTTTGACATTGCCTATATCAAGAGTATCTATTCGTCGAACCGGTGATTTCATAGGTCTGCGTCGCACATGACCAAACCATCTTAGCCGGTTTTCCTGCATCTTCTCCTCCACAGGTGCTACACCAACTTTTGCACGAATATTCTCATTTCGCATCTTATCTTTTCTAGTGTTACCACACATCCAACGAAGCATGTGCATCTCCGCTACGTGCATCTTTTGTGTATGATGCTTTTTAGGAGCCCAGCATTCTGTACCATATAATAAGGCAGGCCGAATAGCGCTCCGATAAAACTTCCCTTTCAACTTTAACGGAAAGTTACGATCACACAAAATCCATGTTGCACTCCTCCATTTCAACCAACCAGCTTGGATCCTTTGATTAATATCACTTTTGATCTCCCCATCCTTTTGGATGATGGAACCTACATATCTAAACTGATCGCTCGGTGGTATCTCTTGCCCTTCTAATGTTATACCAATATGGTTTTGACTTCTCTGATTGCTAAATTTGCAATACATATATGCTGTTTTAGACCTGCTCAATCTGAACCCCCGAGATTCCAACATTTGCCTCCATAACTCCAATTTGGCATTAACCCCTGCTTTCGTCTCATTTACTAAAACAATATCATCAGCGAATAGCATACACCAAGGTACCTTATCTTGGATAGTTCTAGTAAGCTCATCCATTACGATGGTAAACAAGAATGGACTTAATGCAAATCCTTAATGTAAACCAATTGTAATCAAAAAATCACTCATTAGGCCGCCGCAAGTTTTGGCATTTGCCACTACTCCATCGTACATGTCCTTGATTATGTTAATGTACTTGACGAGAACCCTCTTCTTCATCATTATCCCCCTAATACCTCTCTAGGTACCTTGTCGTGCGCTTTCTCTAAATCAATAAATGTCATATGCAAATCTCTTCTACTTTCTCGAAAACGCTCGACAAGTTGACGAAGCAAATGAATAGTCTCAGTCGTCGATCGCCGGCATGATGACGTTTATTTATTTTAAATTCAAAAAGCCTCCATAAAACTCCAGAGGCTGCAATATATCTAAAATCTAAATAAAATTTGATTTTATCATATCTTTCTATCATATTTTGATGAATGATAGCGGTTGCAAAATCAGATCATTTATTCATATATTTAAATAAATACTTTATTGCTCGTCTATGATTGAATATTTCAACATTAATATGGGATTGATATTTTAGACGCAGATTTCCATTGCAAGACATAACTCAACTGTGAATATATTTTCCATCTACCGTGTAGGATCTTGATTTGCATTTTCGATAAATTGCATATCCCTTTTTATCAATAATAGTATGGTCGTTGAACATTTTTGGGAATTTTTTTAGTATTTATTATTTTTCATGCCAACACATTTTGGATTATGTGTACCACGTGGCCCATGAATCATACGGGTAGCTACCAAATCATGAAGCAAAGGTTCCATTTTACTATTAGGAAGTTCGGCTCTAATTAAATTATCAATATCTTTTGCAAGTTTTACTATTTTAAATAAAATAAGGATATGGGAATGTGGTTATCCTCGTTTTTGAAATTCTACCACAGATAGATCTACAAATAGAAAAATTAAACTTTTAAATGGTAACATATAACACAAAACATATATCAACAAATAATGACAATAACATATCAGAAATTACTCGTCCAAAATATTTATGTTTAATCGAATCATTAAGAAGCTGTATAACTTTTAAGTGAAACTCTAGCAACAATATCAGACCTATCAGATGCACTTTGACCACCAGCAATTAATAAAAAATCATGTATTTCTTTCCAATTATAATTGCTTATAAAAGTAATGAATAAATCCGGAGGCCCGGCCCATACACAAATTGACATAGTATCTTGATATTTTTGAATCATGTATCGTAGACCTCCAGTAAAGGATGAAGGCAAAATGATTTTTTTACCAACTGTGTGAGCATTATTATCACCATCAACACCGGCATCCTGCAAGCCTCGGTATAAATCACATCGTAAAGTTTTTTTATTATTACGAATCCATTCAAGACAATTCCTTTCAATAGACGCATAAGCATCAACTATATGTTGCTGTAATAATTTTCCACCTCTCAACAATATTGTTCCATCATGATAATGTTGTAACCTAAATACGTAAAAGTCCTTTATTAAAACTTTATTCTTTTTTCTCTTCGTATTGTTACCTTCAATATAATTATGCCAACTATTTTCTTCATATGGAAATAATAAGGGATGTAATGCATGTATGCCGGATGAATCTCACTAATTCTTTGATATCTTTTTATTCGATCGTTGACAATAACATCTAGAGTGGATGAAGGGAAAAATGTATCATCAATCATCAAAGCGGCTATTTCTGTCGAATTTAGTTTATTATATTGTTGACCCTTATGGTTTCTTTCCTCTAGAATGCGTAAACTAAACTCTTTATCCTTATTATTCTCATACCAATCACGTACGCATCGAAATTTCTTGACATATTTATTGTATTTATCCAACATTTGTTTTAAATTTTTCACAATTTCTGAATCATATTCCGTAGCATTACAATTATCTCCAATAGATGCAATTCGATTTTCAACTTTATACTCAGTATCATATATGTAAAGCTGCGCATATCTAGGTCGACTTCCGATAGCCGGTAGCAATGAACCTATTTTATGATAGTTTTGTCCATGAATTCGAAATGTATATGGTCTCCTTTTCAAAATTTAATAGTCTATCTTTACACCAATAGAAGTAAAAGCAAACATAGAATTGAACGAATGATTTTTTCCCCGAAATTGTTTAGCTTGTTCAGAAACATTTTGATAGTTCAATAAAAACTCTAGCACTTCAGGTGTCTTCTCAAGAAAAGGTAGAGAAACCCATCCACTCTTGCAACAAAATGAATAATCAATTTTTTTCTTATCATTAGTTCTAACTCTTTTCTCTTTCCATATAATTGCATCACATCTAGAATATTTTTCAGTAGGATGTCCCAAATAATGGAAATGACTACGCCAATCTGTTAAATAATTATCGTTAAAACGGTTTTATTATGCATCATTATAAAACACATTACAATTTAATCAGCAATAAGAAAATGTTATAATATATTATAATATTTATGGAGGATTTTCATCAAAATGATCTTATAGCTTTTAAAATATGTAAAATATTTGTAAATCAACAAAATTAAAAAATTTAAGTTTTTAAGTAATATGTTCTTTAAATATAGTTAATATTAAATATTCAAGTAAAATTAGATAAAAAAAAATTTGTTTTATAAGGAGATATAATGAGGATGAAACGTGCTCTTACCATCAGTATCGGATTTTTTTACTGCATGACAGATCCTGATAAATGTCTTTATTAACTCTATGGTGATCATTCAAAAAGCTCACTTCCGTAGAATAACACAAAACAGTATCATTATCCATCAAATATGTGTTGCATTCAATATTGGCAGAAAGATTAGGAATTTGTTCTAATGGTCTTTTAAAGTGCAGGATACCAAAATCATATGCCTCTCGCTTGCTCGGAAGAAAATTCATCATTTTTAGTGTTAGTTTTGGACGACGGATTTTGTTGATATCTTATTCTTTCACGTTCACGTTTTTGTGCTTCTGAAAACTGTTTGCGAATGTGACTTATTCCCATGCATAGCTAAATAAAAGAATAAATAAAATATCACAATAGAAACAATTATAGAGATCAACACAAATGATTAACTAATAACAACAAATATGTCACATCATTTATTAATAACTTAAATAAAAAAAATGAGCAGATACCAATAGGAATTTAAATTTAAAGAACAAATAATTTACTTCTACATATAGGCATAAATAAATAAAAATCTTAAATATTGAATTGTTCGAATAATAGATTTTTTTGTTACTTTACTTTTTCACTCCAATTTGTTTGTTGACCAATCAAACGAGCTCTTTCTTACAAAAGGAAAAAAATATCGATTCAAATCAAGTATTGCATTAATAATGGCAACTTTTAAAAATATTCTCAATAGTTAAAAAAAATACTAAATGAAAAATGAAAAATAATATATTGAAAAAGAAAAGTTTAGTGCAAACCATCATGATTCATGATCATATATGTTGAAAAAGAAAAGATAGAAAGGTAAAAATACTTACTGAACCTATGGTGCTTTGAAACGAATCCAAACCAAGGATTTAAGCTTCAAAAGTGTTGGAAAAGCCGGAATTTAGTAAGGAGATCACTCTATTTTCCTATTTTTTTTAAAAAAAATTCTCTCTTCAAACTGGAATGAAGATAAAGGGCTCTGAATTAAATAGAGAAGGAGATGAGAAATTATGGTGTCAACAGGAGGTGGGGACAAAAACAAATTCAATTCATCTTTATGTTTTTAAATTTCTAATAAAATATTTTGGTTTTATCATATAAATTTATTTTATTTAATATTTCTCATCACCACTAGCGTCTCTACTTTTCTACCGTCCTTTTGCACCTGATAACGTGTTTCTCTTCATTTTATTTTTCTTCTGACCTTTTCTGTCCTACTAGTCCTTTCCGTCCTGTTTATATCTGGTAACATCTCTATTTTTCTACTGTCCTTTTGCACCTGATAACGCGTTTCTTTTCTTCATTTTATTTTTCTTCTAACATTTTCTATCCTATTTGTCCTTTTTGTCTTATTTGTGCAGGGTAATGTTTCTATTTTTCTACTGTCCTTTTGCACCTGGTAACGTGTTTCTCTTCATTTTATTTTTCTTCTGACCTTTTTTATCTCATTTATCATTTTCGTCCTGCCAACTCAGCTAGACGAGCGTATTGTTATGCAATTAGGCTGAGGTCTCAACCAGATGTTTAAGCGGCGGGTTCTACTCTTTCAACTGTACAATCGAAGAGAAAATAAGCTTGTTAGCCAGAAGATTTATACACAGTAACGTCTCTATTTTTCTACGGTAACGTCTTTATTTTTCTGCAATCCTTTTGCACCTGATAATGTATTTCTCTTCTTCATTTTATTCTTCTTCTGATCTTTTTTGCCCTATTTGTCCTTTTTATGTCCTGTTTGTACCTGATAACGTCTTTCCTTATACACGTACTCGACTGCATGCACTTGCACGTAAGCCTTTGTCCCCTCTCAATCTATACACCGATAATGTCTTATTGATGCAGCCCTAGCCTACATGGAGCGGTTTGACCGTTCCAAAACACGTCGCGTCTGGTTCAACCCGAGGATCCCGAACTGGCAAATCTTGTACGATCCGCGTGTTCCACCAGCTAAATCGAAGATCTCGCAAAATCGTCTTGGGTCAATGAGTTTGCTGCAGGCAATGCCATTCACGTCTCTCGGAATTATAAAAATCTATCGTTTAGGGTCCCTAAATCGCGGTCAAAGATTTTCTCTGAACATCGACTTTCGAATTATAGATGAAATCAACGCCCGGATCAGTTAAGATTCGACAGGAAGTATCGGGAATTAATTTAGGACGCAATCAAATCAGTTAAGATTCGACAGGAAGTATCGGGAATTAATTTAGGACGCAATCAAATGATTAGTTTCTCGTTTTAACAACTTTCTATTTTTAGCGGTTTTCTATTTTTAGCGGTTTTTATTTTATTAGCAAATTAGTTGTGATTTCGATTGTGTGTCTATTAAAAAACTCGTTTACAATTGTAAGAGGCAGCTTTTGATTAAATAAAACCCTAGTTTGGCGAAATAGTCATTGTTATCTTTCTATTCCTTTAATTTCTCTCAAATCAGCCTAGAACTACAGCATCCCAAATCAGGGTTGCACCACTTATCAATTAAAAAAAGAGCATCATGACTAATGTCTTTTTTTGTTTAATAATACTTGCTTATGCTGGTTACGAATTATGATCATAACATGCATGTTGTTCCAACCAAAGAAGTATCCATTAAAGCCGATTGGCAATCTCATTGTTCTTTTTTATTTGAGTTTTTTCTGTGCTTGCATGCTGTCAGCTTCTCAATTTTTATGTCATTTTCTGTCCTTTGTCAGTTGATTGCAAAAACACTACCGAGTTAGGAAATTAAGTGATTTATACTATATATCCAAATATATCATATGATCATCATATTAAACATATTAAACCAATTAAAAATATTAGAAAACACAATCAGAACTTAAGAACATTGTTCATCTCTTTTTCGAAATTTACATGCCAAAATAACAGAAATAGCAGACGATTAATCAACAAAGAAAAACTAAAATTAACATCCTAATCTATTTGACATGACTACTCGCATCGACATAGTGGGCATGAGTTCTTGAACAATCAAGAAACAATACACTTCATGCGGAATGCATGATCACAACACAACTGCACTCTTTCGACCAAATTACCATTGCTACTCATCTCAACTTTTTTTAAGCACACGGCACAAACATCGTCATTCTCGTCCTTCAACTCATCTCTTTCGCTTACGTGATCCCTTAATTGTCACCATCTTATCAACGCCAGTATAAACATAAACATTTATATGAAACTTATCATCAGCTTCCTCCACAGCTCCATGGACAAACTCGATGATCTCGTTTCAAAATACATGTGATTCTGTTATTGGATGGGGCATTTACGACGGACTATCCAACGAGCGAAGCCACGACAGTTCTCGAGCGAACGTAATTGAGGACCTACCTACTTGCGATACTTATAGGAGAGCACTTCGTCCAAAATAAACTATGCACCATCATAAGGGCCAACGGGAGAGGAGATTATCACTTCGGCAGAGTCCTCAATGTTCCCGTGGGTACAAATGGAAGGAACGACACCAGCGGTATCCGACGACGTGGACGTCAATTTTGCATGGAGGAAGAAAAGCAACGGCGGTTTAATGCACTTTTTGTCCATGGAGAGAAGCAACTGCGGTTCTGCATTAAGTTTCTGCGCCATTGAGAGATGCAAAATAAATGAGAAGATCGGTAGAGCCTCAAAGACCTCTCTCTCCCCTATATATATATATATATATATATATATATATATATATATATGTCTTACCTTTTTTTTATTTTTTGTTTTTTTCTCTTCAGTAGAGAATGAAGATGAAGCGCGCTAACTTAAATAGAGCAGGAGGTAGGGACACGTGCCAATAGGCGATGGGGACAAGTGTGCCAATAGAAGAAAATACCAAAATTTGTGAGGACAAATTGGGTATTTTAAGAAGTATGCCACCCCTCTATGGCTTTACATTATGTATATAGGATTAATCATGAAATTAAGTCTTTGCATACTCACGTTACATATGAAGGTCTGGCCTCAGGGAACTTTCATAAATACAATACAAGCACTAATCAAAGTACAATCAACCGAACTAGGTGATTAGTGATGAATAGGTTTTTCATTAACTCCTTTTTATCAACGATATAGAAAGCAGAACCCAAATGCATTTTTATGCTCGAGGGTGGTCTCCACTAAAACTAGAGATATTTAGGACATGTTTGTTTCTAAGGAGTTTGCAAAATTAGGAGTTCCAACTCTTGATTTTAGACTGGAGTTCAAAGTTTTTTTTTGTTCGTTTTGTCAATTACTTCACTGACTTCGAAGTCCTAATTTTCTACGTGGCAGGACCAAAATTAGGAATTCGAAGTTGGAGCTTTTTGGTTGGAGTTTGGCTGGAGTTTGCCACATTAAGTACTTTTATTTTTTTCATTACTTCTCTCTTAACTACCCAATTTCCCTCCATTTTCATTTAGGAATTCATAATATTTTTTGATGCTCTACTAAACAAAAGCTTCAAACTCCTAATTTAAACTACAACAAACTTCTTCTAAACAGACACAAGAATTCAAAGTTTGCATTCATTTTCATGCATAACTTCTAACTCTAGATTTTTAACTCCATGGAAACAAAGAAGCCCTTAGTGTTGGACATATCTTCTTATGCATAGTCCATAAATTGCATTTAGCCATGTACGTAAGCTTCACTGGTTACCTTCAAATAATTGCTATAGACCTACTTCTAGGACTCTTACAATAGTTTAGGTAGAAATCGGAAAACAATAGGATAAAAGGTAGGGTCTCAATTGACCCACTTACTTCAACTTTGGTAGCTTAAATTGTAAAATTAAAAGATATCTTCCTGCCCACAAAATACTATGGATTCTAAAGAATGCCCCCCTCTTTTAAATAGTTTTCTTGGCCAGGAAGATGTTAAGCATCTAGTTTAACACTAGGCGTAAGGTAGGATTTTGTGAATATCCCATGGAACCTATTTAATATCAAGTTCTATTTGACAAATCGAATATATTTTGATGGAGAAGAGGCTTAAATGATGCTGATGATGATGCATTCTGTCTAAAACAAAAACTGCTGCAAGTAAATTGCATTAGTCGCTAGGAAGATTCAAGATCACTAATCTATATCAATTTCAGTCGATAAGCTGTGTGTGTGTGTGGAGAGAGAGAGAGAGAGAGAGAGAGAGACCTGGATGAACTGGAAGAAAATATGGGAGGAGCCACATCTCTGGGGGTAAAGGATTGTTACCAGACCACTCAAAAACTCCAAGTACCTGCAAGTATCCAAAATCAGAGTTTGATGCCCGGCGACAATAAGCCTTCTAGATTCTGTTTATATATATAGTAATGAAATGGTGAGATGAGATATTAAAGTGAGATGAAAAAATCCGACCATCATCTGACCATGAAAGAGGCGATAGGCTCACATCTTGTTCTGCACATCAATAGATGTACATCAACAAAAATTTAGAGGATTTAGAGACTTTTAAAGTATGCATCAAATGTCCACAAAATTGAAGGCTTTTAAAACATCGTAAAATTTGTATGCATTGCATAAACTTAAAAGTCTCCGAATTTTCCTATTTTTTATACACAGATCTTTTAGCGTGTTGAACAAGATAGACTGATGGACGGATCCAGTTGTTAATTTGACGGTCCAAGATGGACTGATGGACGGATCCAGTTGTCAATTCGACAGTCAGATTTGCCATCTCATCTTAAGGAACTCATCTCATCATCGCATACTCTCTCTCCCTCTCTCTCTCTCTCTCTCTCACTCACACACACACACACACACCATCATCATCATTATTTTCATTTTACCATTTTCATATACATACATACATATACATGTATATATATACACATATACATATATATGGTAAAAGGGGTCTACAGTGTTCATGTAGAGTGCATCCTACAGAAAAGGTTAGGTGGCATGATTTCGTTGGACTTTGTATTGTGTTTTTGCACTTGGGCTGTTTGGATGGACATAAGTACAGTAAGTGTCAGAAGCAATCTTGAAATTACTTCTTTAAAAAATTCATGGAATTAGTAACTTCTTGCACTTCTTTTGTTTGTTTTGTTTAAAAGTAGTTCTATTGAAGTAATAAATGCAATTATTTTGAGCAAACTTTTATCTAAAAAAGCATGAGAGAGAATGGAAGAAACTTAAAAGTAATTAAAGTCATGGATAAAATATTATTTTTCTTCCTCTTTCCTTGTACTCCATGCTACTTCCAAGCTTAGGGCCGTTTAGATGACCGGAAGTGCAGGAAATAGTTATGAAGTAACTTCCAAAAAGTTGTCATGGAAGTAAACCTAAAACTAACTTCTAGTGTTTGTTTGTAATATTTTTTGAAGGAAATAAATAATGAAGTAAATTCTTATGTTTCTTTATTAATTAAAACAAAAAAGAAAACTATTTTTTATTAATAAGAAATTATTACATTTTGGACGTATTAAAGAGAAGTAATAAACAATTAATACTTTTTCTTGTTCATTGTGCTCCATGCTTTCTTCCAACCCAAAATGCGAGGAAGAAAATTTTGGAAGTATGTCATGTAGGATTCACCTTATCAATTGGAAGTACCTTCCAAGTTCTTCCATCAAACAAACACTTGAAGTACCAGAAGTAGGTTTGCTTCCGGTACTTCCATGCCACTTCATGTCAAACAAACATACCTTAAGAGGTCATGGAAAGAAATCTTGATGCAGGGGCTCCACATAAGATCCATGTCAGCATATGAAAGTAACTTCAAATGATATTTCTTGTCAAAACAAACACTTGACGTATTGGAAGTAAGCCTACTTCTAGTACTTCTATGCAATTTCATGGCAAGCAAACATGCCCTAAGTGTGAAACACAATAAAAAGGAGGAAGGGCTTATGTGTAAACTCAATGCAAAGTCCAAAAAAATCTTGCCATGTAAGCTTTTGTGTATGGTGCACCCTATAAGGACATTGTAGGCCCATTTTACCTCGTTGTAGGCCCCTTTTACCTCTACACACACAAGGGGCGGAACATGGATTGGCACTGTAGGAATTTCCTACATGGGCAGGAGTTGGGACACCTGGCATCATACTATTCATTGATCCATGTGCAACTTTATTTTACAAATACAAGAATATTCTAAATTAATGTGACAAAAAGTAAAGTGAGATGGATCCATTAATAATGTGTTGCAATGGGTCGGAGACACTGTAGGAAATTGGCACTGTATATGATGCATCCTCTCTCTCTCTCTCACCCATGCCCCCCCCACACGCGCGCGCACAGAGAGAGAGAGAGAGGGTTGGACTATAATCCTATAAAGTTTTTAACCTTTTGGTTTGCATTGGGATATGTGATATCATTTATAAAAAGCATTCATTTTTACAAATAATTACATGATTGATAGCACATAACCAGCAAATCTAAAGGCCAAAAAACATGTAGGATTTGTTTCTAGATTCTACCGCTAGGATCCACACACACACAATACACACACACACACAATATATATATAATCAATATCCAAAAGTGGGGATGGTTTAAATTTTACCGAGAGCCAAAATTTTCCCCACGACGTTATAGCAGTTGCACTACCATGGTCTAAAATCCACTTTCTCCCTTTCTGCATTGGTCCATCCCCACTGTCAGGTCCTTCGCCAAGCAGTCTCAAAGTAACATATGTCAGGGCTGAACCAAACATGGTACTGTGGCCTTCAATATGCAAACCCCAGCCTCCATCTTCATTCTGCAATGCATTGGCAATAAGAAATATGAAATCTTCATGTCAGAGGTAAAATAGAAACGATAATTACTTTTCAGGATGATAGAATAGCGAATCTTCCACAGGATCAGAAAAAGTATACATGCCTGATGATTGTAAAAATAACGGCAAATCTCGCGCTGATGTTTTTCAGATAGAACAGTATTCAGTGCTCCGGTAACAGATAACGCTATAACCTGGCCATAATAGGAGAGAAAGAACACCATGAAGCTCAGATCTTCCATTGATAGATCAGTTGTTCGGCAGTTTCTCAATACAAGGATATAAATTACAGACAGAAAGTTTTTACTGTTAATAAGGCATGACCAAAGACTAACTTCAAACTAAAATGGCCTAAAAGTTTCTTTATTTAAGATACAGCAACAAAAGAATTACATATTTATTAACAATGATCGTCATGATATAATGTAAAGAAAATATTACCAATCCAGGCATAAGGAACATTGGACCAGCATAGTCCCCAGGCCAGTGCCCATCATGAGCTTGGAGAGTGGAATAGCGGCTGATAGCCCGTCTTAGGGTCATTGATACAGCCTCCTCCGTAACTGCTTCATGCTCTGCTAGCTTGATATGAGGAAGACTTAGCTTGAGTGGATTCTCTTTTGCAAACTGCATGAAATAGTAGATGTGAAAACAAATATCCTATTGCTAAAAGAAAAATAAACTAAAATATTCAAAGAACTTGATAACAGATGATCCTTCTGCCCCCAAGCAGATATTTCACCACCAAATTTCCAAAGCAGTTATCGGATGGAGAGCTTGGGCTACTAGATTGGGGTAAATAACTGACATAAACTAGAGCGAGGAAAGAAAAGCCTGGCACCCATGAGATGTAATGGTAAAAGGAATGAGGTTCACATTTCCACCCAACCTATATAAATTTTAACGAAACACAGACACTTATCTTTTTTTTATAGGGTTCACATCATTGACCACTGCTGTTAGATGTTTCTAGTAAAATTCAATTTTAGGGAGCGTTGGACCCATGCGAGATCCACCCCCTCTCCCAATACTAGGATTGTAATCTTTCCTTGTAAGGCTTATAAGGAATTTAAAAGAAAGGTTGGAGCTGCTTCCTGAATTTCAAGACACATGACTCAAGTTGCTTTGTCTCCTCACATTTCCTAATTCTTAGTTCCATATGATTTTTTTTAAACCATGCTAAGATTCTTACATATCTGGACTGGAACCCAAAACATACAAGTGAATTGCAGTTATTGTCACCATCAAAAATTCAAACGTGCTACAGCTTTACCAAATATTTCAAGTAAATTGTTCTAGAATTACATTATTCTCTAACTAAATCAAAGCTTCCTAAAAACAAAGAATCTGAATGGTATAAACAATTGTTGGCCCATCACCACCATCAGCTTAAGCTTTTCAACAAATATATATCTCCACGGTATTACAGCTCCAAGAAGCAACTGGTCATAGCTTTGTTTCCCACCATTAGCACCAAATAAAAAATTTATATAAAAAAAAAGGTTATTTCTCTCATGTGGGCTGTTCTTGCGCTATCTTTCCCATGAGAGACAATATTGGATAATCGAAGAGTAAACAATTGTTGCATCAGCTTAAGCTTTTGAGTGAAGTGACTGCCAACAAAATCAAATATTTTTAACACAACAAAAGAAAAGGTAATTCCCTCATACAATTTGGATGGTATGAATGATTGTTGGCCCATACAAAAAATTATTTTTTCCTAGACATTGCACATTGTTATACCTGCAACCTCATGAGGATATCAGCACTATGCTTCATTCTAAACCGATTCTCGCGAAAAGCTTCACGAGCCTTTTCGACGGCGGCGATCTCCTCGAGCGTACCGAGACTCGGATCAAACTCCCAAAATTGCCTACCCACATGATTGTTGTTGGTCCTCAGCCATGGGCTTCCTCCCTCCGCAATCTTCAGCTTCCACATTTTTCAAACCCTAGAAATCAAAACCCCATCAAAATCTATTCTTGAATCAAATCAAACACACAACTATGAGCATAAAAATGATACCTTGGAGATGAGATTAGGGTTTAGTTTGATTTTGCGCTGCTTCCGCTTCGCTCTCTCACTCACTCTCTTCACTTTGAGTTTTTATTAATGGATCTCAACGCATACATTTTTGCGCAATAAAAAAATAATTTGTATGGTTTTTTTGGGTAATATTTTGAGAAATAATGTTTTAGTCCACCACGTGATAACGTTGGTGTTTTTAATTTGGGACATCAAGGACGCCAATGATGGTATTTAAATGTCTCGGCTCGTTATAAACGATGGGGCGCAAATTTCAGCAAACCCCCTGAGGTTTGGGGCTGTATGGGTGAAAGTCCAGTTGTGTCGGGTTTGGACTCACATAACCCAAGTTTTCCGGATTTTCCTGCTTAAGTATACACGTCGGACCTGTTTGCGCGGTTTAAACGTTCATAAAAAGAATTCAGGCCGGGTATAGGTTCAACTCGAAACTTGTCGGCCCACCACCATACTTAAATTCTTCCATATCCAAACAATATTCAATCTCTAACTTGCTTCGATAAATCTGCTGTAAAATGCCAATACCTACAGGCTGCAATATTTAGAAAACATGAATATCGTCTTCCAACTACTCTAGGGTTGTATACAACTTATGAAATATTGTAAGATGCCAAATGTAGAAGCTTCTACATTACTGGTTCTTTTCGCGTGCATGGTGAACTAATAAATACCACTAAGAGTATATAACTACATAACTGAAATCTGTTCAAGTTGAGGGCTTGAAATTTAAATGAAAACTATATATTGATTTCAGAGAATAAATAAGTATAAACACGGTAAAATATAATTTTTGAAGTGATTACATTTTTATGTTAATTAGACATGAAATAGTTTAATAACAATTGAAAACTAGATTATGAATATTGCATGCCTTAGAAAATTAACATAAAGCGTTACCTTTATTGCATGATATTGGATATAAATCATAAGAGAATATATTAAGGAAAAGACTCCAACACGTTTTCTTTGTTTTAACCCAGCGAGGTTTACTGTTTAGATGGATTCCTTGATCTAAGAAGTAAAGCCTGGACTTTAAACGGATTTATTTTGAAATATGTTATTTAATATACAATATTCAAATTAAATTTAATAAGAGGGATAGAAATATCGTGAAAGTAAAAGAGAAATAAAATAATCCGTTTTTTTATGGCTCATGCATTTAAGCCTTCTCTTGCTACAATTAATCCGTCAATTTACCATAAATTGGTTTTACAATATGCTTGTTAAATGATTAGTGTGTCAATCCATCTCGTCTTTCTACACATGATTAAGTATTGGCTATAGAAGTCTGAAATCAACCCAAATTTATGAATATATATAACCCATTCCCAATAATTATACACTAAATGCAAATTGGAAAATTCCTGCAGTATTTGAGAAATTGCATAGATGAAACATCTAGCTTAATAGAAAACACCATTTTCCCAACAAAAAAATGAAATAAAAAGTATTTGTGTATATGTAAAAATGTATTGTTTTGCAAGATAATATACATATGTATGTAACTTTATATACAATAATCAAGTGTTTAGACATGAAGAATCCAAAAATGCACTTTAGGAAAACACACATAGTTTAAAATAAGTTAATTTTAATATAGTAAAATGAAAGATAATAAAGAATATATTGCCTGAAGAAACAAGAAATGATTAACTAAGTTGCATTCGAATTTCATTGAATATCCTGACCAACGAATAATAAAAGAAAATGAATTCGCAAAAATTTTGACCCAAATGACGATTTCACAAGCTAAAAGTAAAGGAATCGTGATTTTTTTTAGAAGATAAAAGTTCAAAATTAATGAATAATTAATTTGTGAAACCGTTACCGTGCTTCTGATGACGGATTTTTCATAACGGTTGTGTAACGGCTGGAATCGTTGACCCACTCTGCAGCAGCGAACCGTGAGGGGAAAATAAATGGTAAAAATTCAGGTATAAATTACATTTAAGACCAGAAAATTATTTGTCCAGAAGGTTCAAATCTAACCTTGATTGATTGGATGATCATGCCATGCAATTGGATAAGATGATTTTCATACTATACTATTAATTAATTAATTTGGTACCATATATTATCTTTTCTTCTATCTATATTTATATATAATGCGAATATCCATGGTTATCTATCTATTCTTCTATTCTATATATAATGCAAATAAGAGGCCCACCATTCTCCATTTTTTTTAGAAAAAATGAGAAAAATCCTTATCTCTCAAGCCCTCCATATCATCTCTCTCACCTCTCAAGCCCTCCACCTCATCCCTTACCTTTTTTAAAAAATAAATCTCTATATATAATCTCTATATATAATACAAATACCCATGGTTAGAGGTCCACCTTTCCCCTTTTTTCTAGAAAAAAAAATGAGAAAAATCATCACCTCTTAAGCCCTCCACACCATCTCTCTCTCTCCTTCCAAATAACAATTAATTGTTTATCTATAACCTTCCACATCATCAATCCCTTTTTTAAAAAAAATAAATAAATAAAACTCTAGAACCCTCCATATCTCTCTCACCCACTCCTCTTCTCAAATTTTTTTAAACTAACATGTGCAACGCACGTGCACCCTCCATATCTCTCTCACCTTCTCTCCTTCTCAAATTTTTTTAAACTACCACGTGTAACACACGTGCATAAATTCTAGTCTATATATCTATATATAACACAAATACCTAAGAGGTCCACCATTCTTCTTTTTTTTCAGAAAAATAGAAAAAATGAGAAAAATCCTTATCTCTCAAGCCCTCCACATCGTCTCTCTCACTTCTCAAACCCTCCATCTCATCCCTTGCCTTTTTTTAAAAATAAATAAATAAATAAAATTCTAGGACCTTCCACATTTCTCTCTTTTCTTAACGAATTTTTTTAAACACATACAATGCACGTGCATAAATTCTAGTAGTAATAATGGCAAAACGTTTGTAAGTAAATGATAATGGCATCACTTTAAATATGGGAGAAAATCAACCTCCAATGATCAAGTGTTCGGATTTGAAAGGTTATATACAAATTATATAATTCCATACTCCATTTAGTAATAACTGTGACGTGTATCTAAGTAAACGATGATGACATCACCTTAAATATGGCGGAAAGCCAACCTCCAATAATTAAGTTTTCGGATTTGAAAGGTTGTATACATATTATACAATGGTGAATACTTTCTTAAACAGAAAAAAATATCGTAATCAAGAAAGAGGCGATTACAATAAATAGTACAATAAATGATGTGAAACATATCAATGATATAACCACTCTATTCTTTACTAAATCTGATTTTGCCACCAAAGAGTCTTTTGAACCATATAAGAGACTGCATATACAAATATAGAGCGTGTAATTAAAAAAGGAATACCAAAGTTTGGGTGCTCGGCTATTTAAAATATAAATCCTGAGTTACAAAAATATTCCAAAATATTATAGAACTGTCATTTTCTACCATTCACCTTAATTACGAAACTGTCGTTTTCTATTGTTCATTTTAATTACGAATCTGCCACTCAAAACACTATTCAAAATCACTGTTTCCGTCCAAATTGAACGCACCCTTTTAAAAACGCAAGCTTCATTGCCATGATGTGCAAGCATCAAGTGTGCATGTGGCAAAATACCATATGCAAGCCATGTGTGACGTGCAATACAAGTGCGCATGTGTCGAGTTTCTAAAAAGCGCAAGCTGTGCACGCTTGGCAAAATACCAATTAAATAACATGTGTAAGTCCAAGCGGTACGCAAGTGCATTTTATTTAGAAGAAAATCTTCTGTTACTAACCAATTTAACAAATTAAATCAAAATTGATTGGATATCAAAAATCCAGCAGTACGCATGTGCCTAAGATTGATATGAATCAATTAAAATAAAAACAAACCGAAATATTAGAAAGAAAAATCATAATTTATCATCCCCTGTAAATAAAAGACCTAAAAACAGGAAAGACACGCACAGAGAGACACAGAGACATACAGAGAAAGCCGCCAGAATATTTAATGTGCACCTCTTTCAACGAAGAAAAAATCTTGTCATCTTGTAGTCTTTTCATTAAGAAGTTAAAAAAAAAAAAGAAATGAGAAGAGAAGGTGATAGAAAATTCGTAATAAAAAGCTTCGGCTTTAAATAAAAATCGTTTATTTTTTTATGACTCCATTGATTCATCATACACAAGATCAAAAGATCTTAGGGTTGATCTCTCTTTTGATAAAAGTTTCGATTTTTATGTGAGATCAATCCTAAAATCCAAGACTTCAAAAGAAAAGAACCCCTAACGAAATAAAATAACAAGTGTTTCAACACGTAAAAAATAGAAACCTTTGCTTCTCTTAAGTTCTGACTCCTTATGAAAATTATAGCTTTCATAAAAAAATGGATGCGCAACATAAGTGCGCTCCAAAAATCAATGGAACAGAGACTTTTTGTCTCTCTTGAAAGCCAAGGCTTTCTGATGAACCATACGCACCCTACCCTAGGGCGCACTTGGTAAAAATTGTCTATGAAGACATGCGCATCACGTGCCAAACACGTGAGCGCAAGTGGAAATTATTGCCCATTAGAACATGTGCATCACGTGTCGTATACGTGTGTGCAAGTGAAGAATACCACCTATAAGAATATGCGCATCGCGTGCCATATACATGAGCGCAAGTGAAAGATATTGTTTATGAAGACATGCGATAGATGCATGCGCATCCTGTGTTATGCACATGCACACCTCTCCCAAGCGCGCAAGCGCACCGAACAACAAGCTATTTGAAGCTTATGCTTCTTACCATATTACCTAAATTGATCCTAGTTTCCTATACGACTAATGATCCTTAAACTATATCATCTAAGTTGATCTTAGTTTCATATACGACTAACGATGCTTAGCCAAAACTTCTCAGTTGGTCTCAATCCAAAACAGGGTTAACGATATTTAGATCGATACAAATACCCTTCGAACTGATGGACCTCATCAATATGAGAAATGCAACTTAAGTTCAAACTCAAATCTAATATGTACAGATTTGAACTAATTTGCGCCCTACGGGCTACAATATTAGTCTCCGTATACAATCCAAGGGCAAACCAAAATAAACCAAAACACGACGACATAAAAGAATAAACAAGGGGTGTAGAACGTTGTTATCGATTGACAATAACGTAATTAACAATAGGGGCTTGCATCTGCAGGAAAAAGCATTCGCATAATCAATAAACCCCTCATTCGTGAGGGGTAATCTGAAAGTCGGCCACAATGGTCGTATCCATCCAAACCTCAGATATACGGCACCATAAACCAACTTGGTATATTTGGAGAGATTGATGGATATGTTACATATAGCATATGCCTCTAGATTCAAGCTGGACGTGCTTCCCGTGCCTCAGTCCAGTTCCGGCGGTAAACAGATTCTGGCACGCCCGATGGAACCCTTTTTCTCTCTCCGCTCCACACCCTTATGTGTCGTGTTTGGCGAACAAAATCGTGATATATATATGTTTATGGTTGCTATTGGTGTTGTGATACTAAGCTGGTGTTTCGTCTCCGTGAGAATCAATGACTTCCACCTGCACTCACAGCAACTCAAGCTCTGCCTCATCTGAGAGAATCAAATATGGGCCACTCGTAGCCTCGATGTTCTGCATCCCAGCTGTAACAACCCTAATTTTCCTATACACTTTTCTATACAATTTTTTTAAAATTTTTAAAAAATCCATAAAGGAGTATTTTATCCTGAGCATAATATATATATGTATGTATTTATTTTGTTTTTAAATAACTCCATTTTTAGTGTACATAAAATTATTTTAAAATTAAAGTAATACTTAGGGTATTTAATGTTGCTGTTACCACTTTAAATAGTTATTTACCCACAATAATTACAAGAAGGAGCTTGTAGCTCATTGGTAATACCTTGCATTGCTGAACCAAGCCACCAGAGTTCAAATCCCATGCCCCACATTATTTTTGTATTTATTTTGTTTTAATTTTTTTTTGAAGTCAACGGTCAAAAGGCCATAACTCCCAAAATATGTACTGGACAACAAAAAGTAAATATACCAAATTGTACCCCCGAAGTTTCCCCGGCCTCTGGTAGTGTGACTCGGCCCGACTCGGCGCCGCCGGCCGGCGACTCGGCCGACTCGGTCCGGCACCGCCGGCCGGACTTGGCCGGACGACCGAGTCTCCAACAGAAAAAAGATGCTCCTTGACTTGGTCAACCCTCCTGCACACTAATTATACCTGGATCGGTTTTAAATTGCCCAATAAATCCCTTTTACTCCTATATTTAATGAATTTTTAATGATTTTGTATATTTTTAAATATTTTTTTTATTAAAAAACCTAACCCTAGCCTAACCCTATATAAACCCCCATACCCTCTACCCTCTCACCCTACATTCCTAAGTCCACTCTCTAAAAATTTCAAGAGAACTTGGTACCTGAGAAAACGAGCGAAAGGCGAAGCACTGACGAAATCGACGGCGAAATTCCGACGATCGTGCTAGGACCTCTCAACGACGATTCGACGCACCGGCAAACCCTCTACCTCTCTCTTACTCTCTAACGTTGTCCAAACCCGTAAGTCCCCCTTTTCTATTATTCTTTTCTTTCATTAAAATACGAATTTATAAACCCGACGGAAATCGGAACAAACCGATTTCCGATTCGGTTTTCTATCAAATCTCACTTATCACTAATTTCATAATGCTTAAACATCTTCATGTTGACTACTGATCACTTAAAAATCAATTTGAACAAGTTTTCACACATGAAATGATGGCTTTTGCAATATATCGTATTCTTTCACTTAAATACCACCATATTTAGTTTATCACATTTAACCCTTTAACATTGCTATACCTTAAAGTAGATCACGAGGTAATGACCTACCTCCA
This sequence comes from Agapanthus africanus, assembly GCA_030015575.1. Taxonomy (NCBI): domain Eukaryota; kingdom Viridiplantae; phylum Streptophyta; class Magnoliopsida; order Asparagales; family Amaryllidaceae; genus Agapanthus; species Agapanthus africanus. Next base: position 156,925,434 of record JASDDO010000014.1, on the reverse strand, counting down.
CACACACTCATATGTAATCATAACACGCTACCTTGAAAACTTAGAATACGCTAAAACAAGATTTTACATTAAAATACCATTTTCTAAAAGTTCTAAGTTGTATACAATTTTAATGCAATATCTTTTAATAGGAAATACGATAAGTTATGGACAGCGATCGTTTATCTAAACTTGATTTTGTGGTGTCTAGGCAAGTGTGTCTAAGGCAAGTGGTTACTTAATTAGGACCACTACTTGTAGTGGAGAGTCTCCCACTTACCTGGCACTTACCTGACCGCAATTGGCGGTGAAGAGGCGATTTGAGGCTTCTAATGACGTGTCGTTTAGACCATTTAGAAATAGGCTAGTTGGCTTAGGAAACCCTAGAATCTAAAATACGGAAATTTATACCCTTTTACAAATAAATACCTTATTTTTATAAAACCGTTTTCTAAATGATTAGTATTTATAAAATCTTTGCAAAGCGCCACTACAACCCATATTTAGGGAACCCGTTAGGGATTGTACGGTTTATCGTGCACCCTCGGCTTAGTAGTGCGAGATTCAGACCTCCGCAAGGAGCATTCGGTCTCGAAAGATTTAAAATACGACATTTAAGAAAAATGTGATTTTGGAATATAAAATATTTATTAAAAATTATTCTTGTATAAACATATGTATATTTATCATTTAAACACCTATTTTATTATAAGATAAAGTTTTCACCTTTTCCTAAAAATTACAAGATTAAAAGTTATATTAAAATACCATGAATTTCAAATAAATTAATATTACAGATTAATACCTTTATTAGGATATATTCACTAGAAATATCACTAAATAAAATCACGCTCATTATAACTATAAAGACGAATAATAAATACTTGGGTGTATCTTGAAAACTATGCAAAAGTGTTTTTACAAAAAAAACCTCAAGTTTTATAATTTACAATAAGGACCCTAACAATTATAGAACTTCAAATTACATTGCTTTTAGTCTGACTCGGGTTTGAGTTTGATTATTTCTAACTTGAATATGATTCAAGTCATTCTATATTCTTTAATATTCCAACTCAATATGTATACATGAATCACAGAATCCAGTTAACAATCTATATAACTTGACTGAATCAAACCATGGATATACATCCATTATTCCGTATTCCATTTACCTGATTATGCAGTTACAACATGTTTACTGATATCATGGTTTTGGTCAGTCATCCAACTTACACAATACAATACAACAATACTATCAAAACACTACGGGGTTTAAGGGGTAGATTGGTACGGAAGGTGTTAAAGGTGGCACGAGGTGGTCAGATTAAGACACCTAACCTATATTCCGTTGCTGTTGTACCGTGGCTTAACGGTTCCTTGTACATTCCGTTTGCCCTGGTCTCTAGCATATAGAGACCCCTCTCGTATACACTGGCATCCTTCTGTACCAAGTTACAAACAACAGCGTTAACATAATATTCTATAATATTTTACAACCTCTTTAGGAAATACTCTTATTCTGTATTTTCTAATTCTTCTTTATCTTTGGGACTTACCGAGCGACCTGTTCGCTGACGACATTATATTTCTTTCTTCTTTGAATGTCGTCAGGTGCTTTGGACCCAGCAGAGATAGAGCCCACCGGTGAAGACTTGGAGCAGTTTCACGAAGACCCTGAGCTCTAGACATTGTACCTTGTTCTATTCAGTATTTTCATTTCCTGTTATGCCATTGTTTAGGCATCGCTTTTCATTTCAGTTGTATTTACTTTTCATGCATTGTACAAAAGAATGTTATTAATAAAGTTGATGTGATTTCTATATCTCTTGTCTCTTGTGATTTACTTTATATTGCTTAGATACGCTTAGCGTATGTACTTCTAAGTATATACGTAGCGGACCTCGTCGCGTCCACTTCGCCGTACACCGGGAAGCGGGGCGTGACACCAGCAGTGCAAACGACTAAAGGAATGAGCAGGATTTTCTTTGGGACGATGCCCCAGCTCCTACCTTTGATACTCCAACGTCAAAGGAGGAAACTTAAAGAAAGTAAGTTTTCGACAAGCTGGCAACTACTCTTGCAGGCCCTATCGAGAAGCCTACTATGTCTGAAGGTTTGGTCTTCTATAAGCTGAATACGAGCTCTGTGGGCCCCGCTAAGAAGCTCATCATACCCAAAAGATTAGTCCTTAAGATGCTGAGCTTTGCTGCGCCGGACGCTCCAACCGTTCCGGTTGTTCCTAAGAAGTCAGTCGCTCAAAGGCTGACGCCTGCTCCTCAAGCACCAAAGATTGCATCACCTCCGCAATAGTCCATCTTCAACAGGCTGTCATCCCAAGCTCATCCTCCAGATCAGCCGAAGGCGTCGGTCTTTCACCGGTTGACACCCAATGAAGCCCTGAAGCCATACTGGGTGCACACCGAAGGAGCTACTAAACTTGAAGAAGTGCCTGCTATAAGAGGTGCTCGACGTCGCTACTGGCATCGAGTAAGACAAACTGGTGGCAGCTCTCCATCCGGGCTGACTCCACCAACATCCGTGCATGTTGTCTATGTTGTTGTTCTAACTGGGAACAACAATGAACTACTGCAAAAGGTCAGATGCAACTCTCTTACTGCCGTGCTAAAGGAATTTCCACCCCCAGGAAACACCGAGTGAACCGAAGTCGGCTTGCTCACCTAAGCGGCTTTCTTCGACGATCCATAAGATCTAGAAGAAAATTCAAGAATCTGCGATCGATGAAAGTTATTCTCCCCGGTCTAAGAAAATGAAAAGTTGACCACAGGCCGACAACCCCCTTCCAAATATAGAGGGACCCATCCTAATAAGGCTCCTGATATGATGGCTCCTCCTGAAATGGCTTCTCACAAAAGAGAGAGGCCAGAGAAAGTTCGAGTGCCCGAGGCAAATCTCAAAGGTCGAGATTCCAAACGCCCAAAGCATGAGGGCAGGATAGTTCATACAGTATACATGATAAACTCCTCAAGCGAAAATAACGCTTCGTCCATTCATAGGCCCGTCACACGATCCTTGACTGCATCCCAAAGGTAGCAGAAAAAGCTGCAAGAAATGCTGGTTCAGGCGTCTACATTGGCTGGTCCTCTGGTCCTTCACTAAAAGAAAACTTGGAGAAAGAATCGGAAAAGCAAACAGGACAGGAGTCTGATGTGGACTTCTTGAAACGTACGCCCAGTAAGAAAGTTGAAGAGGCGATAGAAATGACCGCTAGGATGAACAAGATGGCTCTCCTAATCCAAAATATGGTTGGGATGATGGTTTAACTAGAACCGCCGATAAATGAATCACCGGTAGTCATCGTTGACGATAAAAGAGATGTTGCAAATCTTTTATAAGCCCCATCAACGGCTAAGAAGGAAATGATCTCCAAAGAAAAGCCGGATGAATATATCGCTTAGCAAATCAAAGTTCACCAGGCCAACGAGGCAGGAAATAAGCCGGTCAAGACCGGTCGACCATATCCAGTATAGTACGACCAGATACAGTACCCTCCGGGATACAAATTTCCAACGTTCCAATATACAAAGGGACCGGCGATTCTCGTCAGCACATCGCGCAGTTTAGACCCATGTGTACAAACACTGGAGGAGATGACGTGCTGCTTCTCGGTCAATTCGTTAATAGTGTATCGGAACTGCTTTCGAATAGTATTCGGAGGTTCCCAATGACCCTATGAAGACTTTTGCTGAGATGGAACTGCTTTTTTGCCAGATATTTTCCAGTGCAAGTGAACGCACTACCATGACGGCGTTGGTTGTAACACCCGAGCCCAATGCTACTATTTTCAGTTACTGTTTGAGCATAATGTGGTACTCATTTCATTTAACTTGCTTGTTTGTTGCTTACTGTAAAATTTACCCGGCAAAGTCATTTCTACATATAACAAATTTTGGCATCTAAAGTAAAATTGAAAATATTCATCTTGGCCTACTTGACACCCCTAACCTCGTGGTAGCGTCCGTGCATTGTGTTCTCGTCCCGTTCAGTAAAACGGGCGAGTTTGGATGGCTACGTGCACGTACGTGTGTCCGTTTTGGGGGTATGCTTTTTAATCATAAAACACTTAATTTTAAAATTTGGATCCCGCTTAAAATCCTATTATTTCAATTTCAAATTTTTGGACTCGACCCGGGCGCGATTTGGAAATGTTTTATTTGGCGCCAAAATCCCAAATTTTAATATTATTAAAACCATCGCATATATTTTTCTAACTAACCTGATATGTTACTGTTCATTACCTATCTTTTAAATCTTTAAGTTAACCATATAATATTTTTACAATCTTCTATATCCTTCTCAATTTATTCTCTCGGCCAATCGCAACTTCCCCTTTAACCCCGTGGGCCCCACTTTCTCTCTCTCCCTCTTCTCTCTTTCTCCACTTTTTTTTCTCTCTCTCTCCCTCATATATTCTCTCGTACTTCTCTTTATCATTCTTTCTCTTCTTGCTTCATGTCTCGTTTATCATTTTTTTAACTGTTCTTTTGTTGCCGGAATTCCGTCGTGCCGGTGACGCTTCTCGACGTTCCAGCGAGGTACCCTGACCCGTGTGGTTCCTTTGTTCGTCGTTTGGGTTCATTCCGTGAACCGTGCGCCCGTCGCGAGTTTTCCCCGCCGATGGTTAACGTTCCGTTTTCCCGATTCGCGACCCATCGAGGCAAGTTAATCTTGCTACATGCTATATAATTCATTTTATACCTATTTAAATAAATACCATACCTATAGTTTAAATCTAGTGCCCCATGTTTAATTTTATAACGTTTTGATGTTCCGTTTGCATCCGTTTATATCATATTAAATCTAGATCATGAAAACTTATTTTGTGACATACTATATTACATTATACTGCATCCATATCAATTAAAATATACATCGTCGTAATATTTCTTATTATTATCTTTAATTAGTTTATAATCTGCATTTTATGATATTATATATTTAAAATATGAGAATAATGGAGAAAAGAGGCCATAGGAGGGAATTCCCTTCTATGGCGTCGAAAAAATACACTCTCCCTAATTTTTTCCGACGATCGGCACCTACCATCTTCATCGTCATCATCTAAGATGTGGATACACCAAATTTTATGTGATTCTACAACTTTTTCACCGTTGATTTAGCAATGTAAAAAGTTCTATTGTCGGTAAACCGTTAATTTTGAACCCACTAAATCAACGGTGAAAAAGTTGTAGAATCACATGAAATTTGGTATACCCACATCTTAGATGATGATGATGAAGTTGGTGGGTGTCGATCGTCGGAAAAAACTAGGGAGGGGGTGTTTTTTCGACGCCATAGGAGGAAATCCCCTCCTATGGCCTCTTTCCTCCATTAATCTCTTAAAATATTATAGTTTACACATGAAACGTCGTTGAAAAAGCGGATACGACAAATCTGAAATTTACTGTACACCTTACCGTATAAAATTCATTATAAATTATAGAAAAATCATTAGTATACGTTCTTTAGTTCGTTACGAAGCTAACTCAGAATACTATAACTCTATGAAATATTTACTTGCAAAATAAATTGTTTAAATAACGTAAAATGCAAATGAAAATGTCTCCAAACTGCTGTCCAGGGAAATTCCAGCAGCAAACTTTCAATTTCGAATGTTCATAACTTTTTGTAGGGAAAACTTGAGATGCTTATACTTATAAAACTGAAAACCTTATTGAATTATCTTTGTTTTGGTATAAGACACGTCCCTTTTGGAGAACGTTTGTTATTTTTAAGCTATTTTACAAATTAGGGTGACGCTGAATTTCTGAACGGAACTTTTTTGTGCATGGTTAATCAATACCACTTTTATAGTTATTAATCGCTTTAAATATGCTATCCATATTAATATTATTATATCAATATTTATATCACATATTGCTTAGTTGTACATCCCATATTACCATTTTATAGTTTTATAACTTTTCGGATACCCGTTTGCATCCATCGCATTTAAGATACATATAATTGCATCCATAGATCACATTACTACATAATAATGTGATATTAACGCTCCATGTTTAATAAATTGCATCCTAATTAATATTGGAACTATAAATGTAACCCTAATCGATAACTGTGCATCCATATCCTTGAAATTATATCTATTTGCATATTATATTACATGTTCCAGTTTATTGTTCTGATAGTACTCATGCTTGTTTATTTATACACATGCTTATGTTAGTTTGATTATGAGCACCCACATGACATCTTGTGCTTCCTGACATGACCTGTTACACTTCCTACTTGACATGACATGGTACCGTATACTGTTGACTTGACCTGATGTACCATGACTCGACCCGTTACCTGATCTTGTGTCTAATGCCAACAAACCTGACATGTAGTCCTCATGGACCGTTCCTGTTGTCTATCCAGACAAACCTGCTTTTACCTGATCCTGTGTTGGCATTAGTTCTTGATTACTGAATACCTGACTTGACATACATAACTTGGGGGTATGGGGAAATCAAAGGTGAAATCTGACTTGTAACTCGACAGTTCACTACCTGTCCTGAGTGTACACATTCCTGTTTTGTGCCTAGCGGCATGTCTCGGTTTTGGCCGAGAATATTGTGCCCATGGTCCCGGGTATGTACGGGATACTATCGAGTGTACACATTCCTGTTTTGTGCCTAGCGGCATGTCTCGGCTGCAGCCGAGAATATTGTGGCCGTGGTCCCGGGTATGTACGGGATACTATTGAGTTACATCGATGATTCATCAATTGATTTCAAAGACCTTAGAATAGAAAACCTGATAGAACAGTTTAGTTTACCCACTGCACGCTACCCTGTACTGGTATGATTCATATTATTGTTATTCTTGCTGTATTCATGTTTATATTACATTGCCTGCTACACTGTTCATATTATATTACTTGATGACATGACGCGCTGACGCCTGGGTTTTGCATGGCCCAGATTCCGTACCGCTGTTGCAGTCCGAGCAGGAGTACTTCAGCCAGCAGGCTGAGCTGCGAGTTCAGTAGTAGTTAGTTTTATTTCCTGTATTTATTGCCTGATGTGAGCCCGCATTATGGGACACACTTTTCAGTTATTTGTATTGGATCATTTGCTTCCGCATTTATTTATTATTGACTCATGTTATTCTAGATTATGAACATGTTTTAGATAGTTTTATCTTGTTCTTGATATCTCTACAGCCGTAATGTGACTGTGAATGGATACTTCTTACCCACAGGTAGCATGGTTGGCTATGTCACATGCCCAATCTAGCGTACTCTGGGAAGCGGGGCGTGACATGGTTCTTTTGGTATCAGAGCCATAGGTTTGTTGGGTTGATTCTTTTGTAGTTGGGTATTGTACCCAATACACGAATCAGAATACCCGTGTTTAGGAAACATGTCCTGCCACCTTGCCGTTTACCATTCTTGAATCACATTCTTTCTGGTTATATCTTTACGATGTGCAAACTTCCTTTGCATATCGATTCGAAAACCTGATTCCTTGTTATCTCTAGGACTTAGGCGACTTGGATGGAGTTATGTAATTGTGGTTATGATACCGCGGCATAGTTACAATGCGGTACTCTATTTAAGTATCTTGGAGTTCTAGCTTTGATCTATATTCAAAATCTATCATCATTCTAATGTTGGGTATTTTGAGTTCAGGATTATGGCCGGTAAGAAATTGAAGACATACCAGAGGCGTGTGGACGAAGCCGCCATGCTTGGAGTGATAAGAGGAATGCTGGAGAATCAAAGAAACAGACCGAGCTGATCCAGCAGCAAGCGGACTCGTTTCGGGAAGGTTTGCAGATCGTTCAGCAGTCTGTGAACAACGTTGGAGCTAGACCAGTTGACCGAGTAGGGACCGTAGCAGATTTCAGACGGTTGGGTCCGTCTACATTTACTGGTTTAAAAGAGCCGTTGCCAGTGGAGCAGTGGCTAGTTGACACAGAGAAGTTGCTTTTTGCGGCACAGATTCCAGATGACAAAAGAGTTGATGTGGTACGCATTCAGTTAGTGGACTACGCCCGAGAATGGTGGCTTGTGGAGGAGACCCGCTTGCCCAAGCCGATCAAGTGGGCGGATTTTTCTAAGAGTTTCCTGGAGAAGTTCTTCCCGCGGACTGCACGGGAGGAAATGGAAGAGAAGTTCATCGGACTAAAGCAGAAGGGAGCACCCGTAGATGTGCATGTAGCAGAATGGACGAGACTCAGTAGTTTCACTGGACCTTTAGTTGCCAACGATGCAGACAGGGCACGGAGGTTCATGCGCAGACTGGACGTGGACATCCAGAGGCAGATTGTCTCCCTGGGTTTGATCACTTTCTCATAAGTACTTGCGGCAGCCGAGAGCAGCAGAGTTTATCTGGGATGAAGGGGAGTTTTTCTGTCGGGCCAGTCGAGTTTAGGGCTAGGCCGACAAACAATATTCTTGCAGCAATGGAAGTTGATAATAGTGAAGAGCCGGCTGTTGTTCGTGATTTTATGGATGTGTTTGAAGATATATCGGGATTACCGCCGAAGCGAGACGTGGAGTTCGCAATTGATCTTATTCCTGGTGCAGCGCTAGTATCTAAAGCGTATTATCCAACGGCGCCAGTAGAGTTGGAAGAAGTAAAGAAACAGGTTGCTGAATTGCTTGAAAAGGGTTGGATTCGAAGCAGTAACTCGCCTTGGGGAGCTCCAATTCTTCTAGTAAAGAAGAAGGATGGCACAAGAAGGATGTGCATCGACTATCGAGAATTAAACCGGGTGACTATTAAGAACAAGTACCCTATCCCTCGCATTGGAGAACTTTTGAGCAGCTTAGTGGAGCGAGGGTATTCTCGAAACTGGATTTGCGATCCGGATATCATCAGGTCCGAGTGAAAACAGAAGATATTTGCAAGACGGCGTTCCGAACTCGGTATGGACATTACGAGTACTTAGTGATGCCCTTCGGAGTAACGAATGCGCCGGCAGTATTCATGGACTTGAGGAACCGAATCATTTCACCGTTCTTGGATCAGTTCATTGTGGTATTCATTAACGATATTCTAGTTTACTCGAAGAGTTTTGAAGAGCATGCTGAGCATTTGAAGATCGCACTGCAGACGTTGAGACAGGAGAAATTGTATGCGAAGATGAGTAAGTGCGAGTTTTGGCTGGAGGAAGTAAGGTTTTTGGGGCATGTTGTGTCTGGCGATGGCATTGCCGTCGATCCAGAAAAGATTGCAGCAGTTCGAGATTGGCCTATTCCAAAGAATGTTGCTGAGATAAGAAGTTTCCTTGGATTAGCCGGATACTACAGGAGATTTGTGGAGAACTTTGCTCGTCTGGCAGAGCCGTTGACCAAGCTTACGCGCAAGGAGGTACCTTTTGTATGGGCGGATAAGTGTGCGTTAGCTTTCGAGACGTTGAAGCAGAAGTTGATAACCGCCCCTATTCTGACCGTGCCAGACAATTCCGGAGGATTGGTGATTCACAGCGATGCATCTGGAAAAGGATTGGGATGTGTTTTAATGCAGCATGGGAAGGTTGTAGCATACGCATCGAGACAGTTGAAGACCCATGAGAAGAATTATCCAACTCATGACTTGGAGCTTGCGGCTGTGATTTTCGCTTTGAAGATTTGGAGACACTACCTTTTGGGCGAAAGAGTCGAAGTTTTTACAGATCATAAGAGCTTGAAGTATGTGTTCACACAGAAGGAGCTTAACATGAGGCAGCATAGATGGTTGGAGCTGATGGCTGACTACGATCTTGATCTTAAGTACCATCCGGGGAAGGTTAATGTTGTGCCGGATGCGCTTAGTCGGTTACCAGTAATTCAGGTGTTAACTACGCAGAAAGAGATCGTCGCAGATTTTCGAAGATTTGACTTGGAGGTTGTGCTACCACATTATACGGGACAGTTGTTGCAGCTGCAAGTACATTCGTCATTGATCGAGAATATTAAAGCAGCTCAATCGCAGGATCCCAGACTGCAAAAGTTTCGAGAGCAGGTTGAAGCCGGGCAACGAACAGATTTATTGATCCACGAAGATGGTTCGTTGAGGTATGGTAGCCGTTTGTGTGTGCCAAAGGGTGATGTTCGTGAAGAGCTTATGAACGAGGCACACAGTTCAGCTTATTCTGTACATCCAGGAGGCACAAAGATGTACCGAGATATTCGACAGCATTTCTGGTGGGAGGGCATGAAACGGGAGATTACTCGCTTTGTGGCAAAGTGCTTGGTGTGTCAGCAAGTTAAGGCTGAACATCAAAGGGTTGCTGGTTTATTGCAACCACTTCCGATTCCTTAGTGGAAATGGGAACATATAACCATGGATTTCGTGACGGCTTTACCGCGAAGTCCAAAAGGCAACCATGCTATATGGGTAATTGTTGACCGATTGACCAAGGCAGCTCACTTTAATCCTTTTCGGGTTGGTCAATCAACAGAGACTTTGGCAGAGCGGTACATGCAGGAGATTGTAAGATTGCATGGAGTACCGGTGAGCATCGTGTCCGATCGGGACACTCGGTTCTTATCACACTTCTGGAGGAGTTTACAGGAAAGTTTGGGGACTCGATTGAAGTTTAGCACAGCTTATCATCCTCAAACTGATGGTCAGTCGGAGAGAACGATCCAAACTCTTGAGGATATGTTGAGAGCATGCATGCTGGACTTCAAGGGGTCTTGGGAGGATCATCTACTTTTGGTGGAGTTGTCTTACAACAACAGTTTTCAGGCAACTATTCAGATGGCTCCATTTGAAGCTTTGTATGGTCGTAAATGCCGTTCACTTGTTTGTTGGGACGATGTCGGTGAACAAAGATTATTGGGACCAGATTTGGTTGTGCAGACAGTTGAGAAGATTAACCCTATCAGAAATCATATGAAGGCAGCACAGGACCGACAGAAGAGTTGGGCAGATACGTCAAGAAGACCTCTAGAGTTCACCATGGGTGATTTGGTATTCTTGAAGCTATCACCGACTAGAGGGGTGATTCGTTTTGGAAGTCGAGAAAAGCTTAGTCCTCGATTCGTTGGACCCTTTGAGATCTTGGAGCGTGTTGGTGAGGTAGCGTATCGTTTGGCGTTACCGCAGTCCTTGGCGAATGTGCACAATGTGTTTCACGTATCTCAACTCCGTAGGTATGTTCGAGATGAAACACACGCATTGGATCATTCAGAGCTAACAGTACGAGAAGACTTGACTTTTGAGGAGCGACCGATTGGAATCGTGGATCGAAGGGAAAAGGTTCTTAAGAACAAGGTTATCCCCCTTGTGCTTGTTTCTTGGGGTAATCGCTCGCATGGAGAGTCCACTTGGGAACGAGAAGATGAAATCCGGCAGAAGTTTCCTCACCTTTTCTTGTAGTTATCTATCTTTGTATTCTTGGAATTTCGAGGACGAAATTCTTTTTGTAGTTGGGTATAATGTAACACCCGAGCCCAATGCTACTATTTTCAGTTACTGTTTGAGCATAATATGGTACTCATTTCATTTAACTTGCTTGTTTGTTGCTTACTGTAAAATTTACCCGGCAAAGTCATTTCTACATATAACAAATTTTGGCATCTAAAATAAAATTGAAAATATTCATCCTGGCCTACTTGACACCCCTAACCTCGTGGTAGCGTCCGTGCATTGTGTTCTCGTCCCGTTCAATGAAACGGGCGAGTTTGGATGGCTACGTGCACGTACGTGTGTCCGTTTTGGGGGTATACTTTTTAATCATAAAACACTTAATTTTAAAATTTGGATCCCGCTTAAAATCCTATTATTTCAATTTCAAATTTTTGGACTCGACCCGGGCACGATTTGGAAATGTTTTATTTGGCGCCAAAATCCCAAATTTTAATATTATTAAAACCATCGCATATATTTTTCTAACTAACCTGATATGTTACTGTTCATTACCTATCTTTTAAATCTTTAAGTTAACCATATAATATTTTTACAATCTTTTATATCCTTCTCAATTTATTCTCTCGGCCAATCGCAACTTCCCCTTTAACCCCGTGGGCCCCACTTTCTCTCTCTCCCTCTTCTCTCTCTCTCCACTTTTTTCTCTCTCTCTCCCTCATATATTCTCTCGTACTTCTCTTTATCATTCTTTCTCTTCTTGCTCCATGTCCCGTTTCTCATTTTTTTAACTGTTCTTTTGTTGCCGGAATTCCGTCGTGCCGGTGACGCTTCTCGACGTTCCAGCGAGGTACCCCGACCCGTGTGGTTCCTTTGTTCGTCGTTTGGATTCATTCCGTGAACCGTGCGCCCGTCGCGAGTTTTCCCCGCCGACGGTTAACATTCCGTTTTCCCGATTCACGACCCATCGAGGCAAGTTAATCTTGCTACATGCTATATAATTCATTTTATACCTATTTAAATAAATACCATACCTATAGTTTAAATCTAGTGCCCCATGTTTAATTTTATAACGTTTTGATTTTCCGTTTGCATCCGTTTATATCATATTAAATCTAGATCAAGAAAACTTATTTTGTGACATACTAGATTACATTATACTGCATCCATATCAATTAAAATATATATCGTCATAATATTTCTTATTATTATCTTTAATTAGTTTATAATCTGCATTTTATGATATTATATATTTAAAATATTATAGTTTACACATGAAACGTCGTTGAAAAAGCGGATACGACAAATCTGAAATTTACTGTACACCTTACCGTATAAAATTCATTATAAATTATAGAAAAATCATTAGTATACGTTCTTTAGTTCGTTACGAAGCTAACTTAGAATACTATAACTCTATGAAATATTTACTTGCAAAATAAATTGTTTAAATAACGTAAAATGCAAATGAAAATGTCTCCAAACTGCTGTCCAGGGAAATTCCAGCAGCAAACTTTCAATTTCGAATATTCATAACTTTTTGTAGGGACAACCTGAGATGCTTATACTTATAAAACTGAAAACCTTATTGAATTATCTTTGTTTTGGTATAAGACACGTCACTTTTGGAGAACGTTTGTTATTTTTAAGCTATTTTACAAATTAGGGTGACGCTGAATTTCTGAACGGAACTTTTTTGTGCATTGTTAATCAATACCACTTTTATAGTTATTAATCGCTTTGAATATGCTATCCATATTAATATTATTATATCAATATTTATATCACATATTGCTTAGTTGTACATCCCACATTACCATTTTATAGTTTTATAACTTTTCGGATACCCGTTTGCATCCATCGCATTTAAAATACATATAATTGCATCCATAGATCACATTACTACATAATAACGTGATATTAACGCTCCATGTTTAATAAATTGCATCCTAATTAATATTGGAACTATAAATGTAACCCTAATCGATAACTGTGCATCCATATCCTTGAAATTATATCTATTTGCATATTATATTACATGTTCCAGTTTATTGTTCTGATAGTACTCATGCTTGTTTATTTATACACATGCTTATGTTAGTTTGATTATGAGCACCCACATGACATCTTGTGCTTCCTGACATGACCTGTTACACTTCCTACTTGACATGACATGGTACCGTATACTGTTGATTTGACCTGATGTACCATGACTCGACCCGTTACCTGATCTTGTGTCTAATGCCAACAAACCTGACATGTAGTCCTCATGGACCGTTCCTGTTGTCTATCCAGACAAACCTGCTTTTACCTGATCCTGTGTTGGCATTAGTTCTTGATTACTGAATACCTGACTTGACATACATAACTTGGGGGTATGGGGAAATCAAAGGTGAAATCTGACTTGTAACTCGACAGTTCACTACCTGTCCTGAGTGTACACATTCCTGTTTTGTGCCTAGCGGCATGTCTCGGTTTTGGCCGAGAATATTGTGGCCGTGGTCCCGGGTATGTACGGGATACTATCGAGTGTACACATTCCTGTTTTGTGCCTAGCGGCATGTCTCGGCTGCAGCCGAGAATATTGTGGCCATGGTCCCAGGTATGTACGGGATACTATTGAGTTATATCGATGATTCATCAATTGATTTCAAAGACCTTAGAATAGAAAACCTGATAGAACAGTTTAGTTTACCCACTGCAGCTACCCTGTACTGGTATGATTCATATTATTATTATTCTTGTTGTATTCATGTTTATATTACATTGCCTGCTACACTGTTCATATTATATTACTTGATGACATGACGCGCTGACGCCTGGGTTTTGCATGGCCCAGATTCCGTACCGCTGTTGCAGTCCGAGCAGGAGTACTTCAGCCAGCAGGCTGAGCTGTGAGTTCAGTAGTAGTTAGTTTTATTTCCTGCATTTATTTCCTGATGTGAGCCCGCATTATGGGACACACTTTTCAGTTATTTGTATTGGATTATTTGCTTCCGCATTTATTTATTATTGACTCCTATTATTCTGGATTATGGACATATTTTAGATAGTTTTATCTTGTTCTTGATATCTCTACAGCCGTAATGTGATTGTGGATGGATACTTCCTACCCACAGGTAGCATGGTTGGCTATGTCACGTGCCCAATCTAGCGTACTCTGGGAAGCGGGGTGTGACATTGGTCAATGAAAGGGTCAGAACAAATGAGACATGGGTTTAATATGCTATCCGATGGCGAAACCTTTGGTCCAAGTGCGAGCGGCGCATCGGCGAAGCTCCAGCCATCGGAATATTTGTTGCTACCATCGATCGAAATTCGCAAGTGTACCTATTCATGATCTTTTTTAAGCCTGCTACCTTCCAAGAGCATATCGATAAATTAGCTCAGCTAGATTCGATGGGTCAAGGACCTTTCCTTTCAGTCGGGGACTCACGAAACTACAAAGTCAAAGGCAAGGCAGCATTTGTAACCGATGCACAACAGCAACAGAGCGGCCATAAAGCATCCGGTCGCCAAAACAACAGTCGCACAGGTCCGACTCTTGAAGAAAGGATGGAGCATGTCCCCCGTGACAAGACGAGAAAGCTGTTCGAGATTGCCACGAAAAATCGTATGCTATCAGTGCCCGAGCCACAAAGAACAGTGCAAGCCAGCGAAGTCAATGATCCGAATTATTGCCCGTATCATCGAGTGATAAGCCACCTGACCGAGAACTTGTACTTCTTCAAGAACTGGGTCGAAGAACCGTATAAGCAGGGCAAATTCATGTTGTCGGATAACTGGAAGGAAGATCCGCCACAAAAACAAACCCCCAAGAACGCAGGGGCATCATGCTCACTGGTGGAAGAAGTTCCATAGGAAACGGACCTTTCTCAAAAAACGAAAAGGATGTTGAAAGACCTACGAGCATGCCCGATACTTAAGTGAAAAAGTGTAATACCCAGCCCTTTTTATACCAATATCCGTATTTATGTAAATTGTCACTTACAAATTCGTTAGTTTATATCTAAAATTATTTTAGTTTAAAAACCCTATTACCTATCTATTTTATATTTTTCCCAAACTCGTTTATTGCTATTGCCAAGCCGGCCCCTTTCTTTTCCCTATTATTTTTCCCTTCAACCCTAAAACCCAAACCCTATTATATCTTATTTTTCCAAATTCTTCCACCTCAGCCCAAGCCAATGAAAACTAAAATTTAATCAAAACATTAAACTAAAACCCCTTAGCCCAACAAATATTAATTTATTTTAACAATTCCAATCTCCGGCCCAGCCTATTCTGTGTCTCCTTATTTCTTTTCCTGGCCCGGCCCCAAATTCCCTAACTCCTTTTCCTAACTGACCCGACCCATTCTTAACTCCTCCTTCTTCCTCCCAATTCAGTTTCCCGCCTCTTTACGTCACGCCCACGTCGCACGCCCGAGCTTCCCTCGCGGCCGTTTCTCACGCGCGCCCGCGTCTCTCGCCAACTGATCCCTGCGACGCGCACCTTCCTTACGATCCGCTCTCCTCAGCATCCCCTCATCCTCGTCTCACTCCTCTTCTCTCCTCCTCTCTTCTTTTCCTTTCCCGCTTCTCGCTCGAACCCGCGCACCCGCCAGCATGTCGTGCTCGCCGCCGTCCCCTCACGTCGCTCGCCTCCAACTCACCTGACTCACGTCGCTCGCTCTCCCCCTCCAAAATAATAACCGAGTCCCTAACCAAACCCGACCATCACCCTCGTCGGCAACCAAGCCTCACCGATCCGACAGCACCTCCCTCTCATTCTTCCTTCAGCTCAATCCATCACCATCTCCATCTTCTTCTTCGACCTCATTTTTGTCACCTCCTAACCTCACCGTTAACAGCCCCAGCTCCCTCTTCCCACTCGCCTGCATCCCACTGAGACCACCCTCTACCACCTCCAACCCCAACAACCGCTGCCGAGCTTCCCTCCACTGCGCGCCAGCCACCACCTCCATCGTCGGTGCTCCCCAGCCGTCTCCCTCGCCAGTGTGATCACCCCACCTCCAGCTGTGGCCCCCTACATTCTTCACCCGACCACTGCACTCCCCATCACACCCACTCGAGCCACAACCGTTGCCGACCCATTACCGGCCACCCAAACCCACTGCAGCCCCGCCATCAAGAGCTTCGACCACCGCAGGCACCCCGACGACGCCGACGAGCCCCCACTGCCCCGAGCCGCCTCGCAGACCCGACCTCATTCCGAGACGCTACCGTCGCCGTTCGTCGCGCGTTCGTGACATTACCGTCGCCGTGCATCCCCGAAACGTTTTCAGGCAAGTTCCCTACTTGCTACATGCTACTTTATATTAATTACAAATTACAATCGTATATATTCCATGTTTTACTTTTCTGTTAAATTATAAGACGCAACTGTTCGATGCGTGTTCTCTATGGAAATTCTCATTTAATTTGACGGAACTCAATTGTATAGTCTGGCCCGTATGGCTATGATTCTAGTGTATGAATTTCATTGGAAAATAAGGCCGTTAATGACTAAAACGAATACCCCAAATACATCCATAAAACTGGAAATTTCTCGTATTTGAAAACGGTTAAAATCACCATAAATTATTTACATACTGGAATGATGCATTCGAGGGCTCAAATCGAAGCCGACTCGACGAACTATAACCCTATGCAAGTTTCTAATTGTTTCTGTACTTAAACTGTGACAATATTTGGATCGGAGTGCGACTCCGGACTGCAGTCCAGAGCGACTCTGTTTACTGTGTGCTGTCCCGTAATGGGTACCACATTGTTTCCTTAACTCGTAGGTTGAGGAACTCCACTGTTTATTAAAGGTGAATCTATTATCTAGATAATACAAGTGGTTTCACCCTGTTTACTCATCATTTGCTATTTAACCTGTAATTTAAAAGATGGGGACATGTGACAGTCCCAACAGAATCAGAATTGACATACTGATATCGAACAGTGTATATCTCCTGACGTACAGACGCGATTGAGAATCCGTCTGATGCGTTGAAAACCTTATTGGAAACCCTAGATTTCACTCAACTGTAGCGTCGCTAAATTCTGATCCCAACTGGGATTAAAATGCGTTTCGAAACGGACTCCTGATTCTGAAACCGGATTTCCAGCCGTGAACGCTTAAAATGAAATGGCCATAACTAATGATCCTGAAACCCGATTGTCGTTGTCACTCGCCGCTTCCCAGAGTACGCTAAAATGGGCACGTGACATAGCCAACCATGCTATCTATGGGTAGGAAGTATCCATCCACAGTCACATTACGGCTGTAAAGATATCAAGAACAAAATAAAACTATCTAAAACATGTCCATAATCCAAGATAACATGAGTCAATAATAAATAAATGCGGAAGCGAAAGATCGAATACAAAATAACTGGAATGTATGTCCCATAATGCGGGCTCACATTAAGAATAAAATGCAGGAAAGAAAAGCTAACTACTGCTAACACTCACAGCTCAGCCTGTCGGCTGAAGTACTCCTGCTCGGATTGCGACAGTGGTACAGAATCTGGGCCATGCAAAACCCAGACGTCAACGCGTCAAATTATCAAGTAATAACATAATAAACAGGCAATGCGAATATAAACATGAATAAAGCAAGGGTAACAATAATATGAATCAGAGCAGTGCAGGGTAGTGTGCAGTGGGTAAACTAAACTGTGCTATCAGGTTCTCTATTCTAAAGTCTTTGAAACCAAATTGATAAATCATCGATGTAACTCAATAGTATCCCGTACATACCCGGGACCACGGCCTCAATATTCTCGGCTGAAACCGAGACATGCCGCTAGGCACAAAACAGGAATGTGTACACTCAATAGTATCCCGTACATACCCGGGACCACGGCCACAATATTCTCGGCTGAAACCGAGACATGCCGCTAGGCACAAGACAGGAATGTGTACACTCATAACAGGTAGTGAACTGTTGAGTTACAAGTCAGGTTTCACCTTTGATTTCCCCATACCCCCAAGTTATATGTGTATGTCAAGTCAGGTATCCCGAAATCAAGAAATTAATGCCAACACAGGATCAGGTAAACATGTTTGTCTGGATAGACAACAGGAACGGTCCATGAGGACTACATGTCAGGTTTGTTGGCATTAGACACAAGATCAGATAACGGGTCAGGTAATGGTACATCATGTCAAGTCAGGCAGTATACGGTACCATGTCGGGTCAATCAATGTGTAGGTAGCAAGACAGTTCAAGAAGCAAGCGATATCATAGGTGTACTCACAATCGGCTATATAATCAAGCATGGGTATCAACAACATGAGATAAGCAATGAAGTAAGCAATAGACAGATTCACTGAATTAGCAGTACAGTTGTCAGTTGTGTCACAGAGATACTTTCAATGTTATGCGAATGCAGTATGACAATTATGGCCTTTTAATCATGTTAACAAGTTTAAGCACTTTAGAGGTGCAATGATTTATATAAAGGTTCAATACAGCTATTACAGGTTAAAATGCATACGAGTGTCCGAATGGAACAAAACTATAGAGATAAATGCCATAAGCTATGTCAACATTAAAAATGTGATTAAACAGGTAAATGTGGTTATTAGGTTCAATTGCAAATTGTAGGTTCCAAGTTTAAAGATAAAATGATATATAACAATATTGTACATGAAAAAGTGGGAAATTATAAAACCAAAGTTAAATTGCGGGTTTTAAGGTGTCATTAATTATAAGTAAATATTGTTTAGCATGTAGCAAGGGTTACTTGCCTCGACGGGTCGTGAACCGGGAAAAACGGAACGTAAAATGTCGGCGGGGAAACTCGCGACGGGCGCACGGTTCACGGAACGAACCCAAACGACGAACAGTGGAACCACACGGGTCGGGGTACCTCGCTGGAACATCGGGACACGTCGCCGGCACGACCGGATTCCGACGAGATCAAAAATAGTGAATGTTAAGAGTTGCGATCAAGAAAAGAAAGGGAAAATAAAGAAGAAAGGGAAAGATGATGGAGAAGGTGATGCTCACGAGGATCTGTGTGAAGGGAGGTGACGGTCGACCACGCCGACGAACTCCGGCGGACCTCCTGCAGGTGACAACGGCGACCAAGAACTGTGAAGAGAAAGAAAGAAAAAGAAGGAGGGAGAAGGAGGAGAGGGGGGCAGCGATGCTCACCGAGTGCGCACGGAGGTTGGGGACACGGGGACGAGAGGGAGGTTGATTGGCTGAGGGGGGAAAGATGTTGGGAAAAGATTTAGATAAGAAAATAGTATAGAAAAATATTATAAGGTTAATAAAATATGCGACGGTTAAAATATATTAAAATTTGGGATTTTGGCGCAAAGTAAAACATTTCCAAATCGCGCCCGGGTCGGGTCCAAAAATTTGAAATTGAAATAATAGAATTTTAAGCGGGGTCCAAAACTTAAAATGAAGTGTTTTGCAATCAAAAAGCATACTCCCAAAACGGACACACGTACGTGCGCGTAGCCGTCCAAACTCGCCCGTTTCACTGAACGGGACGAGAACACGATGCACGGACGCTACAACAGGATTAGGGGTATCAAGTAGGCCAAGATGGATATTTTTAATTTTATTTTAGATGCCATAAATTGTTATATGCAGAATTGAATTGACGGGGTAAAATTTACAATAAGTAACAATCAAGCAAGATAAATGAAATGAGTGCCACACTACGTTTAAACGGTAACTGAAATTAGTAGCATTGGGCTCGGGTGTTACAGTCGTGAAACCAAATTCGCTGGTTAGATAATTAAACATACTATTTATTCCCCTTTCATTATTTCGCTAAACTGTACCAGTATGATTTATAATAAATTATGCAAGTGGTAGATTACTGATTCATGACATCCTAATCATGCTTTATGTAACAACCCTAATTTTTCTATACCAAAATTTTTTCAAATATTTTTTTCCAAAAATCCACAAAGAGGTATTTTAGCATGAGCACAAGATATAGGTAATTATTTTGTTTTTAATAACAAGCTACAAGAATATAATAACTCCATTTTTAGTGTACAAGAAATCACTTTAAAATTTAATGTATACTTGGAGTATTTACTCTTACTGCTATCATTTTAAGTAATTAAATAACACAATAATTACAAGAAGGAGCTTGTAGCTCATTGGTAATACCTTGCACTGCTGAACCAAACCACCAGAGTTCGAATCCCATGCCCCACATAATTTTTATATCGTTTTGTTTTAATTTTTGGGAAGTCAACGGTCAAACAGCCATAACTCTCAAATTAATGCTGTATATAAAAAATAAAGTACACCATAAATCCCCCCAAGTGAAACCCTACCGTTCGAGCCCCGACTCGGCCCCAACTCGGCCAAGTCGGCCGGCGGTTCGGCCGAATCGGCCGGCGCCGCCGGCCGGACTCGGCCGGTTGGCCGAGTCGTCAACACGGAAAAATTCCGTGTTGACTTGGTCAATACCCCTGTATACTTCAATTTTTCAGAACTGTTACCAAATTCCCATTACACCTCTTTTAATCCCAAATTTAATGAAATTTTAATGAATTTTTACATTTTTAATATTTTTTTTAATCCAAACCCTAACCCTAACCTAGCCCTATATAAACACCCCTACCCTCTACCATTTCACCCTACAACTCTAAGTCCACTCTCCCAAATTCTCAAGAGAACTCGGTACAAAGAGCGAGAAGCGAAGCACTGTCGAAACCGACGACAAATTCCGGCGATCGTACTAGAACCTTCGCGACGTTTTCGACGCACCGACATCCACCACTTTCCTTAGCCTCCTTAGCTTGTCCAAACTCGTAAGTCCCATCTCTTCTATCTCTCTTTTCTTTTAATAAAGAAATACGACTTTTTGGAACCCGACGGAAATCGGAACAAACCGATTTTCTATTCGGTTTTTCTACAAATTCCACCTGTCACCTAATCTATAATACTTAAACATATCCATGATGACTATTAACCACATAGAAACCAATTTAAATAAAGTTTCTCATATGAAATGATAGCTTTCTTGTAAAACCGTATTCTTTTCACAAAAATACCATGAAGTTTATTTTTCTTCGTTTAATCAATTCCCTCATTCCTAAATATGTTTATCTTGATCACTAAACTTGTAGAAATCAATTTGAATGACTTTTCACACATGAAATGATAACGTTTTCAAATACCGTATTCTTGTGCTTAAATACCTTCAAGCTTAACATATCATATTTAACCTCTAAAACTTCATTAAACCTTAAAATAAGTCACGAGGTAATAACCTACCTCTACACACACACCAATATAACACTAATTGATAAACGTCAAAACATAGAATACGAAAATACAGGACTTTTCACTAAAATACCATATTCTTTATAAACCTTTCTTGAAAGCTTTAAGTTGTACACAATTCTAAATAAAATCTTTTAAAATAGAAGTACGATTTGTCATGGACATCGATCGTTTATCTAAACTGACTTTGTGGTGTCTAGGCAAGTGTGTCTAGGCTAGTGGTTTTTAATTAGGCCCACTATTGTGGTTCCTTCCCACTTACCTGGCCGCAATTGGCGGTGAAGAGGCGATTTGAGGCTTCTAATGACTTATCGTTTAGACCTTAGAAATAGGCTAGTTGGCCTAGGAAACCCTAGAAACTAAAATAAGGAAATCTATACCCTTTTACGAATAAATACCTTATATTTAAAACCGTTTTTCTAAATGAATGGTATTTGTTAAACCTATGCAAAGCGCCACTACAACCCACCTTTGGGGAACCCGTTAGGGATAGTACGGTTCATCGTGCACCCGCGGGCTAGTAGTGCGAGATTCAGACCTCCGCAAGGAGTATTCGGTCTCGAAAGGTTTAAAATACGACATTTAAGAAAAATGAGATTTTTGGAAAATAAAATATTTATTTAAAATTATTCTTGGATTAATATATAATTATCATTTGAACACCTATTTTATCATAAGATAAAGTTTCCACATTTTTCTAAAATTACAAGATTAAAAGTTACATTAAAATACCATGAATTTTCAAATAAATCAATATTATAATTTAATACTTTTATTAGGAGATATTCACTAGAATAACACAAATAAAATCCACACTCATTATAACTATAAAGACGAATAATAAATACTTGAGGTGTATCTTGAAAACTATACAATAGTACTTTTTACATAAAACCCCCTCAAGTTCTATAAATTACAATAAGGACCCTAACAAATATAGAACTTCAAATTACCTTTCTTTTAGTCTGACTCGGGTTAGAGTCTGACTAATTCTGACTTGAATATGATTCAAGTCAATCTATATTCTTTAATATTCCAACTCAATATGAATACAGGAATCCCAGAATCCAGTTAACAATCTATATAACTTGACTGAACCGAACGACACTCAATCTATTTTATCATCAATTGATTTCAAAGACCTTAGAATAGAAAACCTGATAGAACAGTTTAGTTTACCCACTGCACGCTACCCTGTACTGGTATGATTCATATTATTATTATTCTTGCTGTATTCATGTTTATATTACATTGCCTGCTACACTGTTCATATTATATTACTTGATGACATGACGCGCTGACGCCTGGGTTTTGCATGGCCCAGATTCCGTACCGCTGTTGCAGTCCGAGCAGGAGTACTTCAGCCAGCAGGCTGAGCTGTGAGTTCAGTAGTAGTTAGTTTTATTTCCTGCATTTATTTCCTGATGTGAGCCCGCATTATGGGACACACTTTTCAGTTATTTGTATTGGATTATTTGCTTCCGCATTTATTTATTATTGACTCCTATTATTCTGGATTATGGACATATTTTAGATAGTTTTATCTTGTTCTTGATATCTCTACAGCCGTAATGTGATTGTGGATGGATACTTCCTACCCACAGGTAGCATGGTTGGCTATGTCACGTGCCCAATCTAGCGTACTCTGGGAAGCGGGGTGTGACATTGGTCAATGAAAGGGTCAGAACAAATGAGACATGGGTTTAATATGCTATCCGATGGCGAAACCTTTGGTCCAAGTGCGAGCGGCGCATCGGCGAAGCTCCAGCCATCGGAATATTTGTTGCTACCATCGATCGAAATTCGCAAGTGTACCTATTCATGATCTTTTTTAAGCCTGCTACCTTCCAAGAGCATATCGATAAATTAGCTCAGCTAGATTCGATGGGTCAAGGACCTTTCCTTTCAGTCGGGGACTCACGAAACTACAAAGTCAAAGGCAAGGCAGCATTTGTAACCGATGCACAACAGCAACAGAGCGGCCATAAAGCATCCGGTCGCCAAAACAACAGTCGCACAGGTCCTGTTAGTGTATATGCCCTAGAGGCCATTACTGTATCATACTAGTATGTATATTACTTAATGGAAGCTTGGGATATTCACCTTGTATTGACAATCTTGCTCAAAATAGTAGTATGCTACTTGGTTTGTTTCTACTTCAATGTGTACATGTGTTTATTTTTGTATATCGCCTATACACATTAGTAGAGCCCTTAGGATCTTTGCTTGATTACCAGCGATGTGATGGCCGTCACACTAGTGGGGCTGGGTAATCTATAAGCACATCCTTATGCAGGTCCCTGGTCGCAGGACTATCGAGACAGGGCATCGATACTCCGGAGTAGACCAGCGCATGCGCTTCTCATCCCAGTGTGGGAGACAGTCTGTCCTACAGCCGTCAGTACGTCGTACTTGAGATAGTATGCGGGTGCTCGTTAGGTTACGGGTACACTGGACAGGACTCGTCGGGAACTGACTAGTTGGTATTATACCTATCGTCAGTTATCAGTTCCCAGGTGACATGAGTACAGCTTAGTCCGCTGACTTGACACTGTCACTCCGCCTCGAGTGTGTTCCCACTGTACTTTGATCACTACCCTACCATGGCTCAAAGGAGTCGTGCAAACAGGTAGTGGTTGGGTGCAGTCCCAAAGCACTTGGAGGCAGTGACGGTTAGACAGGATTCGTCTCTCCCGGTATTGGGGGTTGACATCGCGCTGTGTCTAGGAGAGCCATTACACGAGGAGTCCCTGGCCAGGGCAAACGAGATATACTGGTAGGTTTCCAGTGTTATCTCAGGGTGTATTGGGCTTCACTCCGGCACGACTTGTACCGCTATTGGGGGACTGACGTTTACCGCCCCCTAGGCCCGCCATGCGATGTATCAGACGAACAGACCGGACTGTATGGAGAATGTCACACTCAGGCTCAGTAGGAGTTCAGATGGGTTTCGCCTCGTCGGTCTTCTTGTCGGCATTACCTGGGGACCGTTACGCACAGCTAGTGCCGCTTGCGGTCTGTGGTTAAACCCACTGCCAACGTAGTGTCGAGTCTTTAGAGTCCCACACAGAAAGCTTTTCGCCTTTAGGCAAAAGAGTAGAG
The DNA here is from genome assembly GCA_030015575.1 of Agapanthus africanus. Classification (NCBI taxonomy): domain Eukaryota; kingdom Viridiplantae; phylum Streptophyta; class Magnoliopsida; order Asparagales; family Amaryllidaceae; genus Agapanthus; species Agapanthus africanus. The sequence goes on along the minus strand of JASDDO010000014.1, from coordinate 156,900,772 downwards.
GTCGCATGGTATTGCGACAGGTCGCATGGTTTTGCGACAGGGTTCGGTCACATCCGTGCACTTGTGCACGTACAGTGTCCGGGCAGTTTACACTAGCGGGCTTTGGTTTAAGCCAGATCCTAGTGTACCTTATGGGATTGGATTTATCCAGTTTGCATTCGTGTTCCTCGGAACGCGGATGCGGGTGTGTATGCACAAATGACAGGGAGGCAGAGGCAGCGGATTCTCATTAGGGTTGTTGACAGTTGACCGTTGACTTTTTGACTTTATGCTCAACCCTAATGAGAATATGATATGTGATTAACTATTATATTAATTAAGTATTATGGTGATATGGTTGTTGACTTGTTGACTTTTGTTGACTTGTTGACTTTGGTGACTTGTTGACTTTTGTTGACTTGTTGACCGGTTGACTAGGCTTGACTAGTTGACCATCATGATAACCATGGTTATCATTTCATGCCAAAGACTTTTTCTTGCTTGTTCATTTGAGTAAAATGAGTGCATGACATGATAAGGTTATGGTTACTTCAACCATCACATAAGACTTTTGTTGATATGATGAGTTATCATTGCTTTGGATTATGAGAGGGTGAAAGACAAAAGAGTTGCTCATTCTTTCTTTCTCATTCTCTCTCTTGTTCTTGAGCTCTCCTCTTGCTCTCACCCTCAACCTCTTGCTCCCTCTCTTGATCTATGGTTCTCTTGTCTCATGAGTTGAGAATCAAGAACCATAGATAAAATCCCATTCTATTTCATCTCTACTCATTCTAGTTCACTAGGTTTGGCAAACCAAGTGAACTAGTTTCTTCAAAGAACGAAGAAGGAGCTAAAGGTTGGAGCTTTCAAGTGGATCTATCTTCGGCGTACGGAGACAACGAGAAGGAGCCATCGAACCACCATCGGAGCTTGAAGAGAAGGAGTTCAAGTTTAGGTATAACCATCTTCATCCGAGTAGCTAAATATCTTTAGCTTAGTTTGCTAGTTTTAGTTTAGGTAAAGATCCCGACCTTGCTTAGTCCATGTTGCCTCTTGCGTTAAAATTTTGATTTTATACCGTTTCCGCCTCCCCGTAAGAACCGGGGGTCGCAACGTGGACTTACAGTGGTATCAGAGCCTAACTAAACTTAAACTAGCTTGGTAGTGAAGTGTAACGAAGTTCGGAACCGGAAAAATCCAAAAACCAAACTTTACAAAAACCTGAGTTTCTGTTGAAATATTTTCTGGTCAAAATGAAAAAATTTATACTTGTAAATTCGGCTCAGGGTTTTGTGTGAACACCCAAGAAAAACGATACAGTGATTCGTCTAAACTGCCGCCCTTCCGCCGCGTGAGCCTTCTTAGCCGCCGCGGAACCGCCGCGAGTTGTTGTCTTCTCTGCATCGTTTTTCGTGCAGTGTGTGTCTGTGTTGGTTTTGGGATTTTTGGAATATATTATATGTGCCCAGATTTTCCAGAAAAGAAATTTCCTTTTGGGGTCCTATAATTCCGTATTTTTTCCGAACTTCACTGCACTTTGACTATGATGGTTATATCTGTAATGTTTGCATGTATTGAACGTCGGCTTATCGCTATAAGTCGATTGGTCGGGGTTATACATGATCTGTAATGTGCTGGAATGTGTATATAAATATGTTGGATTGTCGCGGGTGAATAGCCGGGGGTTGTGAGACGAGAGTTTTCTTTTCTTGCAATTCATGTAAATTTGTAAATTGATGTAATAATTATTTGTATGGCCGCACAACCGGGAAGGGGTTGTAGCCGTCATTGTATAATTTCTTTTTACTGTTTTTGCTCCTAGGATAGACCCATGGAGGGGTGCACAAACTACCGGGTATGCCGAAGTGTCGAGTGGCCTACTCATGGAGTTGAGGGAGGTTGCTACGCTTCGGGTACTTGGCGGGTAGTTTGCCGCACCCGTAGGGGTCTTGGGTGGGGTTTTGGCTATTCACCGCGACCGTGTTATCTGTTTTTGTTACAGGCTCGTACAAATTACAGATTGCTAGTATATCCAATGTATTTATCTGTGATCTGAAATGTTTATCATTGCAGTATATCTATATATGATATTATTTAGGCGTTGCTTATGTTTTACAGACGCGCTAGCCCAGCCCCCGCTCTGTCGTTAGTTAAGTAACCTAACGGGTAATGACGGGGCCCCGTGGCGAATGCGAATGGCATAAGCGTACGTCATATTTTGGTTGTTTTCTGCAATGGTAGGATTAAATGATGGGACGCATTAAAAGAACTAATGCAAGAATATCACGCATTAAAAGAACTAATGCAAGCAAAACATGCATTAAAAGAACTAATGCAAGAAAATAAACCAAGTATAAGTCGTTGGAACATTTTCGAAAAACCACTCGGTTCTTTTCAAAACAAACTTTTAAAATGCGGAGTTTGAGCCACTCCATTTAAAAGCTATCTCGTTCCATCGACTAAATCAAGTTCACTACGTTCACGGTTTCGCCAAAACCATTCGTAGCCCTCCGTCGTTTCATATGAATATTCAACAGTATTCAAGCTGTGTTTGTTGGCCTTAGTCAAGGCACAGTGTTTGGTAGCTGGTGGGTATTCATATGTTGCATAGATAGAATGCGTTGGTTTGGGACAGTCGTATTACCTTGTTGGCCTTAGTCAAGGGTATATACGGGTGGATTCAAATTAACCTGGACAACGACGGGTAGAACTTGACATGTGACTTATGATTTGTTGGCCTTAGTCAAGGTCATAAGAGCATGGGGCAAAAATATACATCGGGAGTTTCATAAGTACTGAAACTTGCTAGATTTGCATACCATTTGGAGTGTGATGATTCTGGTAGGATTCCTTCAGTTTCTTCACGCGATGATATTTGGATCCCGATCCTACTGTGAGTATATGCTACTCCTCGGAAAATTTCTCACTAAACGATCAATGCTATAAACCTAGTAGGTGCCTAGAAAGGTGTTAGCGGGGCTACGCCCCCAGGGAAAAGAGGTTCTTTAATTAAGGAACTTCGCGAAAGCGTTGGAAAACCTCCCTCGAAGTACCGACACCGGCCTGGCTGAACGGTTAAGCAAGTATTGTGCGGTGGGATTGATCCCGACTAATTCTTCCTTTATGGTTTGAGGAGGGATTCGAGAAACAGTGGGAGCCATCCTGTTTAGACAAACTAAAAACCACTCTAAACTTGCAAGAGCATCATGCTGAGTGTTTCTTCTTCTCTCTCTTAATTGCAGCGACCCTGTGACCGCACCTAGGTTACATCTAGATAAAAATATGACTGAACCTGACTGTTATGACTGGCAAAGGTCTGTCCAGATGTCCATTGCCCATGACAAGCTGGGACACCTCTTAACTAATCAAATCCCTGCTGTCTCAGGTCCAGTTTCCCCTGTCACGGATGTTCACATCCGCAGGACACCGGAAAAGGATTGTGCGAAAGCCAAGTGCCTCGTGTTAGCCTCAGTTAATGGTGCAAACCAGAGGCAGCACGAGAAGATGGACTCAGTTTCTATCTTCCTCCATAACAAAGTTTTATATGGAGAGCAATCTCGTATCGCAAGATATGAGACCTCGAACGAATTGCTTCAAGCGAGGTTGGCTGTCGGGTCATCTGTAGGGGGCAACGTCCTTACAGAGACCAGCTATTTTAAGCTCACGGACCTGGAGACCACGTTGGAGAATGGGTCAAGTACTGACCTAATTCTACAGTCCCTGCCCTCTGCTTATACCCTGAAAGAAACCAGGGAAGAAAAAGGAAAAACAAGGGCAAAAGTTTCGGGACTGGATATGATTAAAGAGGGACGTTCCTATTGTAACGGGAATGAACTATGGCAGAGAGATTGCAGGGCTTGTAAAGCCAGTAGCCAGAATTCGAAGCATGTTGTGGCTTCGGCTTCGAGTGTGTTTGTAATTGAGAACTGTTTGTCAGTTAACCCTACTTCCTGGGTATTGGATACCGGATCAGGATCTCACATCTGTAATTCGTTACAGGGTCTGAGAAACCGTAGGGTTATCAGGAAAGGTGATATGACTCTCAGGGTTGCTAACGGAATGAGCATGGATGCTGTATCCGTAGGGGAATATCACCTAGGACTGACAACTGGGCAGATATTGATTCTGCGTGACTGTTTGTATGTACCAGGTGCGACTTGCAATATCATATCTGTATCCTTACTTTCTAAGGAAGGATATGATTTTGCTTTTGTAAGCGATGTAGTAAACATCCACCTAAATCAAGCACTGATTGGGTCAGGTACATTAAATAACGGTATATACGTATTGAATCAAGCTCAGATATTCAGTGTCCAGAACACACTTAAAAGAAAGTCTCCAGAATTAAATCAGGCTTTCTTATGGCATTGTAGACTGGGTCACATCAATGAGACACGGTTGACTAAGTTACATAAAGAAGGATACTTGGATCCGTTCGAGTACCAGTCTTATGCCACTTGTGAATCTTGTCTCATGGGAAAGATGACAAAGACTCCGTTCACTGGACACGGAGTAAGAGCGAGCGAGCTCTTGGGACTTATACACAGTGACGTGTGTGGTCCAATGTCTACACATGCGCGAAGCGGTTATTCATACTTCATTACTTTCACAGATGATTTCTCTAGGTTTGGACATGTCTTCTTAATGAAGCACAAATCCGAGGCCTTTGAGAAATTTCGAGAATATAAGAATGAAGTAGAAAAACAAACAGGCAAAAGTATCAAGATCCTAAGATCGGATCGAGGTGGTGAATACTTGAGTGCCGAGTTTCTGGACTACTTAAAAGAGAATGGAATTCTCTCTCAGCGTACTCCTCCATACACACCACAACACAATGGTGTATCGGAAAGAAGGAATCGAACCCTACTAGATATGGTTCGTTCCATGATGAGTAAGGCTGAGTTACCGCGATCTTTCTGGGGTTATGCACTGGAAACAGCTGCACATCTATTGAACCAAGTTCCTACTAAGACAGTGCCTACCACACCATACCAGATGTGGAGTGGGAAGAAACCCTGTCTTAAATCCTTTAAGACATGGGGATGTCCGGCTTTTGTAAAAAAGCAGCATGCGGACAAGCTCGAGGCACGCTCAGTACAGTGCAAGTTTGTGGGATACCCAAAGAACTCCAAGGGGTATCTTTTCTATTACGCAGAGGAGCAAAAAGTCCTTGTTTCTCGTCATGCCCGCTTCATGGAAACTGAGTTTTTAGAAAATCAGATAAGTGGGAGCGCAATAGAACTGGAAGAAATTCCAGAACCACAAGCTATTACTGAAACCTTAGTTGAACCAGAAGGTTCAGGGGAACCGGACATTCCTACGCCGCTCCGCAGGAGTAGTAGGCAGTCTCATCCGCCCGAGAGATACTACGGTTTTCTCATAGACGGGGATAGAGAGGATTGCATCATAAATTATGATGAGCCTACTAGCTTCCAGCAAGCCATTCAGAGCGGTGACTCGGTAAAATGGCTGGATGCAATGCGGACCGAGATGGAGTCCATGTACACCAACAAAGTTTGGACTTTGGACTTTGCTCCAGAAGGGGTAAAACCCGTAGGCTGCAAATGGATCTTCAGAAAGAAGATTGGTGTAGATGGGCAGGTTGAAACCTATAAGGCTAGGCTCGTTGCAAAGGGTTTTCGTCAAAGACCTGGTTTGGACTATGACGAGACTTTTTCTCCGGTAGCCATGCTTAAATCCATTCGGATCCTTCTTGCCATTGCTGCCTTCCACGATTATGAGATCTGGCAGATGGACGTTAAGACGGCTTTCCTAAATGGAAATTTAGAAGAGTGCGTCTATATGGATCAGCCAGAGGGATTCAATCAGAGTGGGAGCAGCGGTAAAGTGTGCAAGTTGCTCAAGTCCATCTATGGACTTAAGCAGGCATCGCGGAGTTGGAACATCTGCTTTGATGATACTGTCAAAGAATTCGACTTTGTCAAAAACCCAGATGAACCATGCATTTACAGTAAGATTGTAGGGAGAAATGTGGTATTCCTCGTCTTGTACGTCGATGACATTCTCCTAATAGGAAATGATATTCCTATGCTACAGTCAGTCAAAGGATTCTTGTCACAGAGGTTCTCCATGAAGGACCTGGGCGATGCCAACTACATTCTGGGGATCCAGATTTATCGTGATAGATCTAAAAGGATGTTGGGACTTTCACAGTCAAGGTACATCGACACCATACTGAAACGATTCAGTATGGAAGATTCCAAGCGCGGTAATCTACCGGCTTGTCACGGAATCACCCTCTCCAAAGAGATGTCTCCCAAGACTGATTTGGAAAGGGCTCGCATGTCATCAATACCCTACGCATCTGCGGTAGGCTCTATTATGTATGCGATGTTATGTACCAGACCAGATGTAGCATACGCATTGAGCGTTGTAAGCCGGTATCAGTCAGACCCAGGGGAGAAACACTGGATAGCAGTAAAGAACATTCTCAAGTACCTGAGAAGGACTAAGGAGATGTTCTTGGTGTATGGCGGAAAAGACCTCCAGATTGAGGCCTTTGCTGACTCCAGCTTCCAGAGTGACAAGGATGACTCCAAGTCCATGTCGGGTTATGTCTTTACCCTCAATGGAGGGGCGGTTTGCTGGAAGAGTTCCAAGCAGGAAACCGTTGCTGACTCAACCATGGAAGCGGAGTACATAGCTGCTTGCGATGCCGCAAAGGAAGCTGTCTGGATGAAGAAGTTCCTCACGGAACTTCAGGTGGTTCCTACCAGTGTTGATCCAATACCGCTGTATTGTGACAACAACGGCGCTATAGCTTTAGCGAAGGAACCAAGGTCCCATCAGAAGTCCAGGCACATTTTGAGGCGGTTCCACCTGATCAGGGAGATCATTGATCGCCAGGAGATCGAGGTAAAGAGAGTAAAATCAGAAGATAACACTGCAGATCCATTCACCAAGGCCTTGCCCCAGACTCAGTTCGAGCGGCTGATCGAGATGATAGGTCTTCGATACGCCAGTACATGGCCTTAGTGCAAGTGGGAGATTGTTAGTGTATATGCCCTAGAGGCCATTACTGTATCATACTAGTATGTATATTACTTAATGGAAGCTTGGGATATTCACCTTGTATTGACAATCTTGCTCAAAATAGTAGTATGCTACTTGGTTTGTTTCTACTTCAATGTGTACATGTGTTTATTTTTGTATATCGCCTATACACATTAGTAGAGCCCTTAGGATCTTTGCTTGATTACCAGCGATGTGATGGCCGTCACACTAGTGGGGCTGGGTAATCTATAAGCACATCCTTATGCAGGTCCCTGGTCGCAGGACTATCGAGACAGGGCATCGATACTCCGGAGTAGACCAGCGCATGCGCTTCTCATCCCAGTGTGGGAGACGGTCTGTCCCACAGCCGTCAGTACGTCGTACTTGAGATAGTATGCGGGTGCTCGTTAGGTTACGGGTACACTGGACAGGACTCGTCGGGAACTGACTAGTTGGTATTATACCTATCGTCAGTTATCAGTTCCCAGGTGACATGAGTACAGCTTAGTCCGCTGACTTGACACTGTCACTCCGCCTCGAGTGTGTTCCCACTGTACTTTGATCACTACCCTACCACGGCTCAAAGGAGTCGTGCAAACAGGTAGTGGTTGGGTGCAGTCCCGAAGCACTTGGAGGCAGTGACGGTTAGACAGGATTCGTCTCTCCCGGTATTGGGGGTTGACATCGCGCTGTGTCTAGGAGAGCCATTACACGAGTAGTCCCTGGCCAGGGCAAACGAGATATACTGGTAGGTTTCCAGTGTTATCTCAGGGTGTATTGGGCTTCACTCCGGCACGACTTGTACCGCTATTGGGGGACTGACGTTTACCGCCCCCTAGGCCCGCCATGCGATGTATCAGACGAACAGACCGGACTGTATGGAGAATGTCACACTCAGGCTCAGTAGGAGTTCAGATGGGTTTCACCTCGTCGGTCTTCTTGTCGGCATTACCTGGGGACCGTTACGCACAGCTAGTGCCGCTTGCGGTCTGTGGTTAAACCCACTGCCAGCGTAGTGTCGAGTCTTTAGAGTCCCACACAGAAAGCTTTTCGCCTTTAGGCAAAAGAGTAGAGGTCGCATGGTATTGCGACAGGTCGCATGGTTTTGCGACAGGGTTCGGTCACATCCGTGCACTTGTGCACGTACAGTGTCCGGGCAGTTTACACTAGCGGGCTTTGGTTTAAGCCAGATCCTAGTGTACCTTATGGGATTGGATTTATCCAGTTTGCATTCGTGTTCCTCGGAACGCGGATGCGGGTGTGTATGCACAAATGACAGGGAGGCAGAGGCAGCGGATTCTCATTAGGGTTGTTGACAGTTGACCGTTGACTTTTTGACTTTATGCTCAACCCTAATGAGAATATGATATGTGATTAACTATTATATTAATTAAGTATTATGGTGATATGGTTGTTGACTTGTTGACTTTTGTTGACTTGTTGACTTTGGTGACTTGTTGACTTTTGTTGACTTGTTGACCGGTTGACTAGGCTTGACTAGTTGACCATCATGATAACCATGGTTATCATTTCATGCCAAAGACTTTTTCTTGCTTGTTCATTTGAGTAAAATGAGTGCATGACATGATAAGGTTATGGTTACTTCAACCATCACATAAGACTTTTGTTGATATGATGAGTTATCATTGCTTTGGATTATGAGAGGGTGAAAGACAAAAGAGTTGCTCATTCTTTCTTTCTCATTCTCTCTCTTGTTCTTGAGCTCTCCTCTTGCTCTCACCCTCAACCTCTTGCTCCCTCTCTTGATCTATGGTTCTCTTGTCTCATGAGTTGAGAATCAAGAACCATAGATAAAATCCCATTCTATTTCATCTCTACTCATTCTAGTTCACTAGGTTTGGCAAACCAAGTGAACTAGTTTCTTCAAAGAACGAAGAAGGAGCTAAAGGTTGGAGCTTTCAAGTGGATCTATCTTCGGCGTACGGAGACAACGAGAAGGAGCCATCGAACCACCATCGGAGCTTGAAGAGAAGGAGTTCAAGTTTAGGTATAACCATCTTCATCCGAGTAGCTAAATATCTTTAGCTTAGTTTGCTAGTTTTAGTTTAGGTAAAGATCCCGACCTTGCTTAGTCCATGTTGCCTCTTGCGTTAAAATTTTGATTTTATACCGTTTCCGCCTCCCCGTAAGAACCGGGGGTCGCAACGTGGACTTACAGGTCCGACTCTTGAAGAAAGGATGGAGCATGTCCCCCGTGACAAGACGAGAAAGCTGTTCGAGATTGCCACGAAAAATCGTATGCTATCAGTGCCCGAGCCACAAAGAACAGTGCAAGCCAGCGAAGTCAATGATCCGAATTATTGCCCGTATCATCGAGTGATAAGCCACCTGACCGAGAACTTGTACTTCTTCAAGAACTGGGTCGAAGAACCGTATAAGCAGGGCAAATTCATGTTGTCGGATAACTGGAAGGAAGATCCGCCACAAAAACAAACCCCCAAGAACGCAGGGGCATCATGCTCACTGGTGGAAGAAGTTCCATAGGAAACGGACCTTTCTCAAAAAACGAAAAGGATGTTGAAAGACCTACGAGCATGCCCGATACTTAAGTGAAAAAGTGTAATACCCAGCCCTTTTTATACCAATATCCGTATTTATGTAAATTGTCACTTACAAATTCGTTAGTTTATATCTAAAATTATTTTAGTTTAAAAACCCTATTACCTATCTATTTTATATTTTTCCCAAACTCATTTATTGCTATTGCCAAGCCGGCCCCTTTCTTTTCCCTATTATTTTTCCCTTCAACCCTAAAACCCAAACCCTATTATATCTTATTTTTCCAAATTCTTCCACCTCAGCCCAAGCCAATGAAAACTAAAATTTAATCAAAACATTAAACTAAAACCCCTTAGCCCAACAAATATTAATTTATTTTAACAATTCCAATCTCCGGCCCAGCCCATTCTGTGTCTCCTTATTTCTTTTCCTGGCCCGGCCCCAAATTCCCTAACTCCTTTTCCTAACTGACCCGACCCATTCTTAACTCCTCCTTCTTCCTCCCAATTCAGTTTCCCGCCTCTTTACGTCACGCCCACATCGCACGCCCGAGCTTCCCTCGCGGCCGTTTCTCACGCGCGCCCGCGTCTCTCGCCAACTGACCCCTGCGACGCGCACCTTCCTTACGATCCGCTCTCCTCAGCATCCCCTCATCCTCGTCTCACTCCTCTTCTCTCCTCCTCTCTTCTTTTCCTTTCCCGCTTCTCGCTCGAACCCGCGCACCCGCCAGCATGTCGTGCTCGCCGCCGTCCCCTCACGTCGCTCGCCTCCAACTCACCTGACTCACGTCGCTCGCTCTCCCCCTCCAAAATAATAACCGAGTCCCTAACCAAACCCGACCATCACCCTCGTCGGCAACCAAGCCTCACCGATCCGACAGCACCTCCCTCTCATTCTTCCTTCAGCTCAATCCATCACCATCTCCATCTTCTTCTTCGACCTCATTTTTGTCACCTCCTAACCTCACCGTTAACAGCCCCAGCTCCCTCTTCCCACTCGCCTGCATCCCACTGAGACCACCCTCTACCACCTCCAACCCCAACAACCGCTGCCGAGCTTCCCTCCACTGCGCGCCAGCCACCACCTCCATCGTCGGTGCTCCCCAGCCGTCTCCCTCGCCAGTGTGATCACCCCACCTCCAGCTGTGGCCCCCTACATTCTTCACCCGACCACTGCACTCCCCATCATACCCACTCGAGCCACAACCGTTGCCGACCCATTACCGGCCACCCAAACCCACTGCAGCCCCGCCATCAAGAGCTTCGACCACCGCAGGCACCCCGACGACGCCGACGAGCCCCCACTGCCCTGAGCCGCCTCGCAGACCCGAGCTCATTCCGAGACGCTACCGTCGCCGTTCGTCGCGCGTTCGTGACATTACCGTCGCCGTGCATCCCCGAAACGTTTTCAGGCAAGTTCCCTACTTGCTACATGCTACTTTATATTAATTACAAATTACAATCGTATATATTCCATGTTTTACTTTTCTGTTAAATTATAAGACGCAACTGTTCGATGCGTGTTCTCTATGGAAATTCTCATTTAATTTGACGGAACTCAATTGTATAGTCTGGCCCGTATGGCTATGATTCTAGTGTATGAATTTCATTGGAAAATAAGGCCGTTAATGACTAAAACGAATACCCCAAATACATCCATAAAACTGGAAATTTCTCGTATTTGAAAACGGTTAAAATCACCATAAATTATTTACATACTGGAATGATGCATTCGAGGGCTCAAATCGAAGCCGACTCGACGAACTATAACCCTATGCAAGTTTCTAATTGTTTCTGTACTTAAACTGTGACAATATTTGGATCGGAGTGCGACTCCGGACTGCAGTCCAGAGCGACTCTGTTTACTGTGTGCTGTCCCGTAATGGGTACCACATTGTTTCCTTAACTCGTAGGTTGAAGAACTCCACTGTTTATTAAAGGTGAATCTATTATCTAGATAATACAAGTGGTTTCACCCTGTTTACTCATCATTTGCTATTTAACCTGTAATTTAAAAGATGGGGACGTGTGACAGTCCCAACAGAATCAGAATTGACATACTAGTATCGAACAGTGTATATCTCCTGACGTACAGACGCGATTGAGAATCCGTCTGATGCGTTGAAAACCTTATTGGAAACCCTAGATTTCACTCAACTGTAGCGTCGCTAAATTCTGATCCCAACTGGGATTAAAATGCGTTTCGAAACGGACTCCTGATTCTGAAACCGGATTTCCAGCCGTGAACGCTTAAAATGAAATGGCCATAACTAATGATCCTGAAACCCGATTGTCGTTGTCACTCGCCGCTTCCCAGAGTACGCTAAAATGGGCACGTGACATAGCCAACCATGCTACCTATGGGTAGGAAGTATCCATCCACAGTCACATTACGGCTGTAAAGATATCAAGAACAAAATAAAACTATCTAAAACATGTCCATAATCCAAGATAACATGAGTCAATAATAAATAAATGCGGAAGCGAAAGATCCAATACAAAATAACTGGAATGTATGTCCCATAATGCGGGCTCACATTAAGAATAAAATGCAGGAAAGAAAAGCTAACTACTGCTAACACTCACAGCTCAGCCTGTCGGCTGAAGTACTCCTGCTCGGATTGCGACAGTGGTACAGAATCTGGGCCATGCAAAACCCAGACGTCAACGCGTCAAATTATCAAGTAATAACATAATAAACAGGCAATGCGAATATAAACATGAATAAAGCAAGGGTAACAATAATATGAATCAGAGCAGTGCAGGGTAGTGTGCAGTGGGTAAACTAAACTGTGCTATCAGGTTCTCTATTCTAAAGTCTTTGAAACCAAATTGATAAATCATCGATATAACTCAATAGTATCCCGTACATACCCGGGACCACGGCCTCAATATTCTCGGCTGAAACCGAGACATGCCGCTAGGCACAAAACAGGAATGTGTACACTCAATAGTATCCCGTACATACCCGGGACCACGGCCACAATATTCTCGGCTGAAACCGAGACATGCCGCTAGGCACAAGACAGGAATGTGTACACTCATAACAGGTAGTGAACTGTTGAGTTACAAGTCAGGTTTCACCTTTGATTTCCCCATACCCCCAAGTTATATGTGTATGTCAAGTCAGGTATCCCGAAATCAAGAAATTAATGCCAACACAGGATCAGGTAAACATGTTTGTCTGGATAGACAACAGGAACGGTCCATGAGGACTACATGTCAGGTTTGTTGGCATTAGACACAAGATCAGATAACGGGTCAGGTAATGGTACATCATGTCAAGTCAGGCAGTATACGGTACCATGTCGGGTCAATCAATGTGTAGGTAGCAAGACAGTTCAAGAAGCAAGCGATATCATAGGTGTACTCACAATCGGCTATATAATCAAGCATGGGTATCAACAACATGAGATAAGCAATGAAGTAAGCAATAGACAGATTCACTGAATTAGCAGTACAGTTGTCAGTTGTGTCACAGAGATACTTTCAATGTTATGCGAATGCAGTATGACAATTATGGCCTTTTAATCATGTTAACAAGTTTAAGCACTTTAGAGGTGCAATGATTTATATAAAGGTTCAATACAGCTATTACAGGTTAAAATGCATACGAGTGTCCGAATGGAACAAAACTATAGAGATAAATGCCATAAGCTATGTCAACATTAAAAATGTGATTAAACAGGTAAATGTGGTTATTAGGTTCAATTGCAAATTGTAGGTTCCAAGTTTAAAGATAAAATGATATATAACAATATTGTACATGAAAAAGTGGGAAATTATAAAACCAAAGTTAAATTGCGGGTTTTAAGGTGTCATTAATTATAAGTAAATATTGTTTAGCATGTAGCAAGGGTTACTTGCCTCGACGGGTCGTGAACCGGGAAAAACGGAACGTAAAATGTCGGCGGGGAAACTCGCGACGGGCGCACGGTTCACGGAACGAACCCAAACGACGAACAGTGGAACCACACGGGTCGGGGTACCTCGCTGGAACATCGGGACACGTCGCCGGCACGACCGGATTCCGACGAGATCAAAAATAGTGAATGTTAAGAGTTGCGATCAAGAAAAGAAAGGGAAAATAAAGAAGAAAGGGAAAGATGATGGAGAAGGTGATGCTCACGAGGATCTGTGTGAAGGGTGGTGACGGTCGACCACGCCGACGAACTCCGGCGGACCTCCTGCAGGTGACAACGGCGACCAAGAACTGTGAAGAGAAAGAAAGAAAAAGAAAGAGGGAGAAGGAGGAGAGGGGGGCAGCGATGCTCACCGAGTGCGCACGGAGGTTGGGGACACGGGGACGAGAGGGAGGTTGATTGGCTGAGGGGGAAAGATGTTGGGAAAAGATTTAGATAAGAAAATAGTATAGAAAAATATTATAAGGTTAATAAAATATGCGACGGTTAAAATATATTAAAATTTGGGATTTTGGCGCAAAGTAAAACATTTCCAAATCGCGCCCGAGTCGGGTCCAAAAATTTGAAATTGAAATAATAGAATTTTAAGCGGGGTCCAAAACTTAAAATGAAGTGTTTTGCAATCAAAAAGCATACTCCCAAAACGGACACACGTACGTGCGCGTAGCCGTCCAAACTCGCCCGTTTCACTGAACGGGACGAGAACACGATGCACGGACGCTACAACAGGATTAGGGGTATCAAGTAGGCCAAGATGGATATTTTTAATTTTATTTTAGATGCCATAAATTGTTATATGCAGAATTGAATTGACGGGGTAAAATTTACAATAAGTAACAATCAAGCAAGATAAATGAAATGAGTGCCACACTACGTTTAAACGGTAACTGAAATTAGTAGCATTGGGCTCGGGTGTTACAGTCGTGAAACCAAATTCGCTGGTTAGATAATTAAACATACTATTTATTCCCCTTTCATTATTTCGCTAAACTGTACCAGTATGATTTATGATAAATTGTGCATGTGGTAGATTACTGATTCATGACATCCTAATCATGCTTTATGTAACAACCCTAATTTTTCTATACCAAAATTTTTTCAAATATTTTTTTCCAAAAATCCACAAAGAGGTATTTTAGCATGAGCACAAGATATAGGTAATTATTTTATTTTTAATAACAAGCTACAAGAATATAATAACTCCATTTTTAGTGTACAAGAAATCACTTTAAAATTTAATGTATACTTGGAGTATTTACTCTTACTGCTATCATTTTAAGTAATTAAATAACACAATAATTACAAGAAGGAGCTTGTAGCTCATTGGTAATACCTTGCACTGCTGAACCAAACCACCAGAGTTCGAATCCCATGCCCCACATAATTTTTATATCGTTTTGTTTTAATTTTTGGGAAGTCAACGGTCAAACAGCCATAACTCTCAAATTAATGCTGTATATAAAAAATAAAGTACACCATAAATCCCCCCAAGTGAAACCCTACCGTTCGAGCCCCGACTCGGCCCCAACTCGGCCAAGTCGGCCGGCGGTTCGGCCGAATCGGCCGGCGCCGCCGGCCGGACTCGGCCGGTTGGCCGAGTCGTCAACACGGAAAAATTCCGTGTTGACTTGGTCAATACCCCTGCATACTTCAATTTTTCAGAACTGTTACCAAATTCCCATTACACCTCTTTTAATCCCAAATTTAATGAAATTTTAATGAATTTTTACATTTTTAATATTTTTTTTAATCCAAACCCTAACCCTAACCTAGCCCTATATAAACACCCCTACCCTCTACCATTTCACCCTACAACTCTAAGTCCACTCTCCCAAATTCTCAAGAGAACTCGGTACAAAGAGCGAGAAGCGAAGCACTGCCGAAACCGACGACAAATTCCGGCGATCGTACTAGAACCTTCGCGACGTTTTCGACGTACCGACATCCACCACTTTCCTTAGCCTCCTTAGCTTGTCCAAACTCGTAAGTCCCATCTCTTCTATCTCTCTTTTCTTTTAATAAAGAAATACGACTTTTTGGAACCCGACGGAAATCGGAACAAACCGATTTTCTATTCGGTTTTTCTACAAATTCCACCTGTCACCTAATCTATAATACTTAAACATATCCATGATGACTATTAACCACATAGAAACCAATTTAAATAAAGTTTCTCATATGAAATGATAGCTTTCTTGTAAAACCGTATTCTTTTCACAAAAATACCATGAAGTTTATTTTTCTTCGTTTAATCAATTCCCTCATTCCTAAATATGTTTATCTTGATCACTAAACTTGTAGAAATCAATTTGAATGACTTTTCACACATGAAATGATAACGTTTTTAAATACCGTATTCTTGTGCTTAAATACCTTCAAGCTTAACATATCATATTTAACCTCTAAAACTTCATTAAACCTTAAAATAAGTCACGAGGTAATAACCTACCTCTACACACACACCAATATAACACTAATTGATAAACGTCAAAACATAAAATACGAAAATACAGGACTTTTCACTAAAATACCATATTCTTTATAAACCTTTCTTGAAAGCTTTAAGTTGTACACAATTCTAAATAAAATCTTTTAAAATAGAAGTACGATTTGTCATGGACATCGATCGTTTATCTAAACTGACTTTGTGGTGTCTAGGCAAGTGTGTCTAGGCTAGTGGTTTTTAATTAGGCCCACTATTGTGGTTCCTTCCCACTTACCTGGCCGCAATTGGCGGTGAAGAGGCGATTTGAGGCTTCTAATGACTTATCGTTTAGACCTTAGAAATAGGCTAGTTGGCCTAGGAAACCCTAGAAACTAAAATAAGGAAATCTATACCCTTTTACGAATAAATACCTTATATTTAAAACCGTTTTTCTAAATGAATGGTATTTGTTAAACCTATGCAAAGCGCCACTACAACCCACCTTTGGGGAACCCGTTAGGGATAGTACGGTTCATCGTGCACCCGCGGGCTAGTAGTGCGAGATTCAGACCTCCGCAAGGAGTATTCGGTCTCGAAAGGTTTAAAATACGACATTTAAGAAAAATGAGATTTTTGGAAAATAAAATATTTATTTAAAATTATTCTTGGATTAATATATAATTATCATTTGAACACCTATTTTATCATAAGATAAAGTTTCCACATTTTTCTAAAATTACAAGATTAAAAGTTACATTAAAATACCATGAATTTTCAAATAAATCAATATTATAATTTAATACTTTTATTAGGAGATATTCACTAGAATAACACAAATAAAATCCACACTCATTATAACTATAAAGACGAATAATAAATACTTGAGGTGTATCTTGAAAACTATACAATAGTACTTTTTACATAAAACCCCCTCAAGTTCTATAAATTACAATAAGGACCCTAACAAATATAGAACTTCAAATTACCTTTCTTTTAGTCTGACTCGGGTTAGAGTCTGACTAATTCTGACTTGAATATGATTCAATTCAATCTATATTCTTTAATATTCCAACTCAATATGAATACAGGAATCCCAGAATCCAGTTAACAATCTATATAACTTGACTGAACCGAACCATGGATATATTCCTTTTACATGTTTCCCAGTATTCCATTTACATGACTCTACGGTTATAACCGTTTCCTGATATCATGGTTTCGGTCAGTCAGTCAGTCAATCATGCAATCAATACAAGTTTACAAGATAACAATATAAACAAGACATCGCGGGGTTTAAGGGGTAGATTGGTACGGAAGGTGTTAAAGGTGGCACGAGACGGTAAGATTAAGACACCTAACCTGAATCCAATTGCCGTTGTTCCGGGTTGTATAACGGAGCCTTGTACTTCCATTTGCCCTGGTCTCTAGCATACTGAGACCCCTCTCGTATACACTGGCATCCTTCTGTACCAAGCTACAACAACAGCGTTAACACCATACTACTATAATATGACAATACAATATTACAACATTATAATACAACATTAAAAGCTCTCTCTCCCCCTCTCTCTCTCTTACTTTCTGTCTATTTCTCCCTTATCTTGGGACTTACCGAGCAACCTGTTCGCTGACGACATTCTATTTCTTTCTTCCTTGAATGTCGTCAGGTGCTTTGGACCCAGCAGAGATCGAGCCCACCGGTGAAGACTTGGAGCAGTTTCACGAAGACCCCGAGCTCTAGATATTGTACCTTGTTCTTTTCAGTATTCTCATTTCCTGTTATGCCACTGTTTAGGCATCGCTTTCCATTTCAGTTGTATTTACTTTTCATACATTGTACAAAGAATGTTATTAATAAAGTTGCTGTTATATCTATATCTCTTGTCTCTTGTGATTTATTTTTATATTGCTTAGATACGCTTAGCGTATGTACTTCTGAGTTTATACGTAGCGGGCCTCGTCGCGTCCCCTTCGCCGTACACTGGAAAGCGGGGCGTGACACTTTACATACTATTTACGCATCATATCATACTTATGTCACTGCATTGATAACCTAGTGATAATGTGAATTACCCAGTGTTAGGTATTAGTGATGATTGTGGCAAGTACGTTAGTGTTCGTGTATAAGTGAATAAGTGAAAGTGACACGTACTTGTACACAATCAGTGAACCTTATTATTCTATCGCATTGTCGACGTCTGTGGGACGCGTGTACGTGTGACTATAAGTGGTATGGGACACTTATGGAAGCTCTTGTATGGGTGTCACAGATAAGGCACTAGACGGTGCCATTTATCTTGGGTATTAGTCGGGACATGCTTGATGGAGGGCCTGCCTCCAGTTCTCGCGCAGACTTGTCACAGACCGATTGGTATTTGAGGTTATGGTTAGCGTTTGATGTAGACCACGGGGTGTGGGGTAGTTTGAGTATGAGTTCAACAGAATCTCGGGAGTCCCATGCCGGCTTATATATATGGAAATATATGGAGATTTACAGGGTACATGATTATTACCGTGAGTTACATGTTGGACCCGTGGTCCCTTGCCCTTGGGTCCTACCCTTGGGTGGAGGACACTTGCGAGTGGTTGACTCTCACACTCGGACTGACGATAGGCTTAGTGACCTGTACAGTGAGACTTAGAGACTGATAGGGATGATAGTATCGATATACATACTTACTGTGTTGACATACTTGGCATATCATTTTACTGCTTTTACTGTTCCACTGCATTGATTACTGCATGTTCATACCTATACCGTCATTGATTTACTGCTATATATATTTATTATCACTGTTAGAGTTGTCACTTGGATTTATATATTATATTGCTATTGTGTCGCTCTGACGACCTGAGTATGCATGCTCAGTGTGAGGAGAGGATTTAGCCTGGACCAGGACTAAACGTGCATTACGAACATCTTGATTTGCTATCCAGAGTTATACCCTTTTGTTTCCCATCAGGTCAGTTCGTTATATTGTTTTGTTTCAGTTACTGCATTTCTCATTATCTGCGCATTATTTACTGTTTACCACATAAAGCTAGAAGCAGAAGTGTGACTACGGCAGGATATTTCCTTGACCGTAGGAGCATGGCTGGCCTTGTCAACCTCTCGTATTCCGTATTTTGGGAAGCGGGGCGTGACAAAAAGCCTGCTTGAGCCAGAAATTATCGAAGGGACGTTGAAACCGCATCCCATTCCGAAGATTGCTAATAAAGGGAAAAGCCCCCAAATCTAGTCTTCTAAGAAAAAAAGAAGACGAAGAAACCCGTGCAGCCAGCCGAATATGTAGACAGCCGGACAAATCTGCAGAAATATATTGACGCACTGGAGGAATATAATCAGAAAGCGCGATCGCCAGTTACACTCGAGGAGTTCCTTCAGCATCTCTTCTAAAATGGCGATGCTGAGGAAGAAGAAAACTCAGCAGAAGAAAAAGAAGAGGGTGTGGAAAGTTGCCATGTAGTTTCTCACTCATTCATATGTGACGACGACGCTCCACCAGCATTAGAAAGCGACACTGACGAGCAGAAAGCAGAGCCCGCGCAAAGGACTCCAATCCCGTCACAAGATCAAATTGAAAAGCTGTTAAGAGATGCCTTTCAAGCAAGTAAGGATAATCAAAGACGTGAAATGGCCCTATATGAAAAGGTCAGGCAACAACGTCTAAATAGGCAAGCAGCACAAGGGACGAGTAAGGATGCCTCCCGATCCAAACAAACTTCAGTCCAAAAAACCAAAAGCAGGACTAAAGACATGAAGGGCATGAAGCTGCTTCCTGTCACGATTTATACTCCGGGAGTACCGTATTTCGAAGGCGGAAAGGAACGCCTGAAGTATTGCCTATACCACCGGAGGGTCTCTCATCCCATCAATGAGTGTAACACTTTCAAGAAATGATGGCAGGGATATGTGTCCTACAAAAGACACTGGAAGAAGGAAAAGTGAAAGGCTAAGGCCCACCGGCTCAAAGATGATGACTCAAAAGCAAGTAAGGTAGGGTTAGTGACGGAAAGTTGCCATTTGACGAAAACCCAGTCTTCAGAAGAAGGAAGCTTAAAAGTTCCCACTTTCGGGAGCGATTCTGAATATAGAATCCTTATAACCCTCTATTCGAGAGCTCCTCCTCGGCAGTGAAAGCGACGAAAGATTGTGGCAATATTCACCTACAAAACCACACGTTGCCTGAGAAAAACATTGGGCCTTCAAAGAAACAAGACAAGGGGAAAGGAAAAGAAGTTGAAGAAATCGAAGTAGACGAAGATATTGCCAAGGAGCTCGCTTCTAAGGATCCGCCGAAGAAGATGAAAGTGGATTACAACGTCCTTGCACACTTTAAGAAGCTGCCATCACACTTGAGCATATATAATGCTCTCCTTCTGTCCAAAGAACTTCAGGAAACTCTTATCAAGGCACTGAAGGAGATCAGTTCCAAGTGTTTTTCGTAGAGGAAAAGATGAAAGACGAGCTCGTAGAAGTTAATACCGCCGACATTACCTTCAGCAAAGAAGATCTGCTTTTGGGAACATTCAAGCACAACATACCGCTCTACGTGGCCGGATACTGTGAAGACAAGAGGATAAATAAAATCCTCGTTGATAATGGTTCATTGGTTAACCTATTGAATGTGAAGGTGCTCAAGGAACTGTCTATGGATGCTCGATACTTGGCCGGGAGAAGATTAGCATCTCACGGTTTGACTCACAGTCTTCGCAAACACTTGGGTTCGTAGTGTTAACACTTCGTTTCGGGCATCTCATAACCGATGTCAAATTCTATTTCATCAAAGGCAAGACATGTTACAAAGCCTTACTCGGTAGACCTTGGCTACATGAGTATAATGTCATCCATTCTACACAATATCAGTGTATGAAGTATTTTAAAGATGGCCAAGATGACACCATCATAGGAGAGCTCAACCCCTTCTCGGTGAATGAAGTACGAAAATATGAGGATGCTAAGTACTTTCTGTCGGGATTCGAAGATATTGTAAAGTGCGGCAAACCGAAGGACAAACAAGTACAAGCGGCCACCATCCTGGTTTTAGAAAATGATTCTGAAGAAGAAGAAAAGATAGTGTTCGCGGGCCAACCTCCGAGAGAGAGTTACAAATCAGGCTCATCAACCCCATTCTAGTTTTTGGCCGTGACTCGAAAGAAGAAGCCAGTGCAGTGTTCTCTACCCACCCGCTGATGAAGGTTCTCGGTGAAACGGATCAAGCTCTGCATGTTACAATGGCTCCGCCACACCACTATAAAGAACTTGATGCACTTCGTGTTGGATACAGTGCCTTCAAAGCAATTATTGTAATTGCAGATAGACGATTATGAAAATTGAAGGAATACCTATACAGATAGAATAGTTTACCTATACAGATAGAATAGTCTTGCTTGAGATGATAGTATGCTATTTGGTTTGTCTTTATCATTATGTGTATACGTTTTACTTGTTATCACGTGTCGCTAATATATAATGATAAAGCCCGTAGGATTATTGCTTGACTGCCAGCATTATGATAGCGATCATATACGTGGGAGCTGGGTAGTGCATAAGCACATCCTTAAATGTCCTTAGTCGAGAGAGTATCAAGACCGGGCATCGATATTCCGGAGTAGACTAGTGTATACGTTTCGAGACTCCGAAGAGGGGCGGTGGCCGGTCTCACAAGCCATTGGTGTTGTGTTACCTAATATAGTATACAGGTGCTCACTGAAGGTGAGTACACTGGACGAACTCGCTGAGAACTTCTAGATTGTATTATACCTATCGTCAGATAGCAATTCTCTAGTGACATGAGTACATGTTGGTCTTTTGACCTGAGATCATCATTTGTCTGGTGTGAATTCCTACTGTACTTAGATTACTATACTACCATGGCTCAAAGGAGTCGTGCAAACTGGTTTTAGTTGGGTACAGTCCTGAGCCATATGGAAGCAGTGAGCGATCATCATGGATTCATCTCTCCTAGTATAGAAAGTTGATGTCGCGCTGTGTTCGGTTAAGCCATCACCATAAGTCCCTGGCTAGGGAGGATGAGATTTACTGATTGGAGATCAGTAATTTCTCGGTTGGATATGGGCTTGACACCAGTAGGACTTATCGGGTTATTAGAGGTTTGACGTTATCCACCTCCTAGACCCGGTATGCGGTACTCTCAGACGAAGAGACCGGACTGTACGGAGATTGTCACATGTTGGCTATAGTGCCCTCAAGGCAATTATCATGGTCGCGGACTTGTGATTATGATGATTGAGGCAGGACCTATACCGATAAAACAGTCTTACTCAAGATGATAGTATGATATCTGGTTTGTCTTTATCATCATGTACATGTTGATAGAGCTCATAGGATTCTTGCTTGACTGCCAGCATTATGATGGCGATCATATATGTGGGAGCTGGGGTCTATAAGCACATCCTTAAATGTCCCTAGTCGTAGGAGTATCGAGACCGGGCATCGATACTCCAGTGTAGACTAGTGCATACTGATCGAGACCCCGACGAGGGACGGTGGCCAAGTCTCACAAGCCATTGGTGTTAGTTTGTTCACCTAAGATAGTATACAGGTGCTCATTGGGTTATGAGTACACCGGAATGACTCGCCGGGAACCTGCTAGTAGGTATTATACCTATTGTCAGATAGCAGTTCCCAGGTGACATGTGTACAGGTTAGTCTGTCGACCTGAGATCATCATTTGTCTCGTATGAGTTCCCACTGTGCTTTGATTACTACCCTACCACGGCTCAAAGGAGTCGTGCAAACAGGTTTTAGTTGGGTACAGTCCCGAGCCACATGGAGGCAGTGATCGGATCGTCGGAGATTCGTCTCTCCCGGTATTGGGGGTTGATGTCGCATTGTGTATGGGTGGCCATCACCAGAAATCCATGGCCACGGTGAACGAGAATTACCGATCCAGGATCGATAGTTTCTCAGGTGGTGATGGGTTACATGCTGACACTAAATATCGCGTTGTTAAGGGTCTGACTTTATCCACCCCCTAAACTCGATATGCGATGCTCTTAGACGAACAGACGGGACTGTACGGATAAATAGGTCTTTGAAAGGATCTTCTTTCTTGATATTCAACCAGTTATTTCTAAAATAATTATTTCTAATAATCAAAACCTTTAAAAACATTCAAATTGAATTGAATTTTAAACACCCCAAACGGTTGTTTAATCCAACTCTAGAACTTGTTGTGCTATTTATACCGGAGAGTATCTTTGCGAGCGTTGAACGAGAAATAAAGACAGTGTAAATTATTTAAGAGATATAAGCGATGCATTGAGTAAACGACGATTGTATTTTGTGTATATAACCGTGTAAAAAAATCTTAATGTTCTTCCTTGACCTTTATGTTTAAGAGTTCCTTTGGTCGATATTAATTTTCAAATGCTTATTACGTAATCAGGTTTTCGGTTTACTCGATAAAGTTATTGGTTCCTTTTTTAAAAAAAATCGTTTGAAAATTTCTTCATATGTCTTCCATGATCTTAAGATTGAACGAATAGCTCATGTGTAAAGCAAATTTTGATGCTACAAGGTCCATGGGGTTGGTTTCCAAAGTCAATCTCTAATCTCTATTGGATATCCAATCTAATCTATCTAATGTAATCTAATATTTTAATGCTAAAGATAGGAGGTCTTTCAGCCTGAAATTGCCAATTTAATTCTCATTGACATGTGACAAGCAAAGTTCTCTTAATTTATTTGAAAAGTTGTAAGAATTATCACAAACAGATGAAATCTTCCCAGATTCATTAAGAGCAATAATGTATATTTAAATAAAGGATTATATATATATATATATATATATATATATATATATATATATATATATTCTTTATTTCTCTCTTATATTTAAATGTTTATTGTAATCTTAATATTTTTAAATTTTAACCTTAAATCTCTTATGTTAATCCATGTTTCTGTTTTTAACGTTTTACATCCGGCAAAAAACCCATACACTATACTAATTGATGTTCTTTTTAAGCTAAAATTATGATCTCTTTGTAGTATTTTGTGGATTGATGATCATAGTGTAATACAAAGTAATACCGGTGTTCATTATGTTAGGTTAATTCATGTATGATTTTTTTTGCAACGGACGATATGAATTAGTCAAGAGATTTAAGAGAGGATATAAAAATATCTAGATTAAAGGGACAGTTTAAAAAATAACAGAAAATTCAAGGAGGGATATAAAAAAAATGCTTAAAGTGCTAGGCATCCTAACATTTTGGTATCTTCTCTTATTTACTTTACGAGGTGCATGGCAAAATTTAAACCAATCTTTACTAAAATTTAGCATGCTTATCTTTTTGTTAGGAAGGTAAATTTTTTTTATTTATGTTCCTAACTTTAAGCACATGTATCAAACATGCAACTATCAGTGTTAAGAGTGCAAATTCAGTATTGAAAATTTAAAGTAACGTACGGACACTGTTTTCATATTACCAAAAAGAAACCAGTCACTTTTTTAAACCTATACACATCAATATCTGTTCAAAATTCCATCTATATTTATCTCTACTTCTTTAGATAAACACAAATTTTACTTTGGTTTGACAATCTTTAGAGATTATTTTGTGAATGCAAAACAAATTTTTAAAATTTTGTTAAGAAGTAAAATCTTTTTTAACCCCAAATGCCAAAAAGACAAGATATAAATGGAACAAAGGAAAGCCGAGGCCTCCTCTCTTTCGACTCCCCAAAAAGCCCCCTCTCCTCTCCTTCTCAAAAAATAAGAAGAGGAATCGATCGATCGATCTGCTCGCTTTCTCAAACCTTCGATTTCGATCACTTGCGCATCAACCGAAGGTAATCTCAGATCTTTAAAGTTCTCTTCTTTTCTCCAATTGATGTCTCGTTTTGGCTAACTAGGGTTTTGGAGCCCATGAATCGTGCGATCTGAGGTCGTGGTTGTTTAGTTTTTCTTGATTTGATGTAATTTAGTGCTTGATTTGATTGTGCCTCTGTTGTTAGGCCTCTGCGTTTGATTATTTGGGTCTTTATTTGGATCTCGAATCGCGGGGTTAGTTTTTTGTGCTTTAGGTGTATTGGACGTTGGGGCTTGGATCTTCATATAATCCTGAGGTTAAAAGACGATAGTTTGTTGATTGGAGGTTGCAAAGTTTGAATTTTTATGCTATGATTGTTTATATTCCTCCATGTGTTTTGTCATCTATGCTTTTATGGGTTTATGACTGCTCGATTTAGTTATGGACTATTCGATAAAAATTGCTAGTCTGTATCCAGTTTATGATATGTGTACTAGATAGAGTTTTGATATTACCTTCATAATTTTGTAACTAGCTGTAGAGTTAGATGTGTAAGGAACTTCTTCTCTGGCTTATTTCCATGAGGACCAAGTGGCGACTAGGTTTTGTTGTGAAACCCCTAGTGCTTGAATATGAATTTTATATAGTTAGAGTTATGATAATTACTTTACATATATTCTACTTATTTTATCTACATGCATATACCTACAAATAGCGCTGGTATATGCCGTCCATACCTACCGATATACCAGCCCTACCAACCAATATACCATCCATATTGGCCAGTGGCCGCTATATATCGGTACTGTTCATGGATTGAATACTTGTAAGTACCAGTAATTGGAACAAATGTCAAGAAGGCAGGAGCGATCAGGGGGCCTGTTTGCCTATGCTTACGCAGCTCAAAAATCAACAAC
This sequence comes from Agapanthus africanus, assembly GCA_030015575.1. Taxonomy (NCBI): domain Eukaryota; kingdom Viridiplantae; phylum Streptophyta; class Magnoliopsida; order Asparagales; family Amaryllidaceae; genus Agapanthus; species Agapanthus africanus. The sequence continues at coordinate 156,875,214 of JASDDO010000014.1, read as the reverse complement.
CTCGTTTCTTTGTTTAATCACGGTTTTCAAAATTGTTTGGCAATCATTAATTCTATTTGGTTTTTTAACTGATTTAAGTTTTCTTACTTTTAAATGACTAAATGATTATTTTCAAAGGTGTAAACAGCTAAAAAGACCAATTGAATTTATGTTGAGTGTTATTTTGACACCAAGAAAAGTCCAGGTACACATTAATTAAGACTTCATAAGGAGTACATATGCTATCAGGAAGACGTGGTAATAAAATTTGTATCACAACCGTCAAAAAGCAGGCGCTTGGCCAGTTTGGACTGCCTAAGTGACAAATTTTTAAAAACACGTATTGGAACACTGATGATATATATTTTTTTATCCCTTATTCTGAGCTATAATAATCACTATTGTGCCTAGCTGTTTATGATATGATTCATTTGAATGTTCAAGTAGTCATGTCAAACTAAGGTTTTACTTGGTTCACTGAAAATGGAGCAATGGCAGCAACTTTTGAGCATGTGCCCCATGTCATATGTTTTGCTAGATGCAAGGTTCGGACAAATGATAAAAAGTGCAGTTTTCCATGTGAAAAGATTGCAAAAAATGCTAGGACCAGAATATTTCCTAGTATTGCTAAAGATACAATTAGTAATGTGCCACATCATAAGTTTACAAATGTTCATTCCAAAACTTTTTCTTATGAGTTGGTTAATTTACAGTAATTGCTGGTAATTATTAATGATGGTATTTGCAATAAAAGTAGCATGCAACAAGCCAAACAAAGAAGCTGACATCATTTACTTGTAACAAATGTTACACTCACTCTTGAAGCAAACCGAACATCCCCAAGACAGGCTTCTCAGATAGTGTATTTGAGACAGTTTATAACAGCTCTTTGTCAAACCATCTGAAAGAGAGAGCATTACTATTGGTCATTTGTTGAAGTATGCAGTGTTTTAAAGGCGGGAGCGCCTTGGCGCCTCAGGCACCTGGGCGAGGCAATCCGAGCTGCTATCGCCTCAAGTGCCCAGGTGATCGCCTTAGCGTCCAAGGCAAGATTTTGAGGCGAGCATCTAAGTGATTTCTATTTTAAAAAAATAAATTTCATATTATTTCAATCACATTTTTCTTTATATAAAATGACAAAAAACTAGGTTTTCAATTCCAAATTGAAAAGCCTTTTATTCTTTTTTTTCACATTCTTTTTCTAATCCTCAAACCAAAGTAGTAAAGTTATGTTGGACGTCTGAATGTGTTGCAACACTTCACTAAGACGGTCGTCTTTTTAGCTCCTCTTGCCAGCGCCTCTCGCCTCAGGTGATAGGCAAGCTTCGTCGTCTTGAAGTCATCTTTCGCTTTTAAAATACTAGAAGTATGTCTAGGTAGGCACATGTAACATAAAATTAAATGGATTGATTTGCATACCTAGATATTTTTGATATAGCTGGATATCTTGCTTGTTGCTTGTTGTAGTTCTAGATACAACATTAATGTCTTAGGGAGAATGTTGAGGCTCGTTACTACGACTATATTATGATGAGAGGCCGAAATGAAAGACGCGTCCTTCATACATGATACATCACAAGAAATATTAAGGAAATTGTTATGGCTAATATTCTAACAACTAGAAATGTTTGGATTCTCTTTGCATTAGCGTCGATTTAACTCCTTTGTCCCTATAGGGTTAACATAGGCTGGAGAATCCCCCCCCCTCCCCCTCCCCCGAAACTTTCATAGAACCCTGCCCCATAGCTGACCCATTTTAATGAGAAAAGGGACATATGATAATAGTAAGAATTTTGTTAGATTAAGTTAATAGCACATATGATCATCGGTTATTGTGAATTTAAAAATATTATTGATATTTCATGCAAGAAGTGGCAAAGAAAATGAGTTTGCGAGCATACAACCATACAAGTGATTTAAGGATATTTGCTGGTATGCTAACAAATTCACCAGCATGTTAATTTCTTTTGATTTCATAATTGTGGAATTGCCATGATCATATGTCAGCTTTAGTTGGCTAATTTACACAGTAATTGATAATTAAGTAAATTAATTAATTAAGCATTCTTTATGAGGTCTATGAGCATTTAAATGCTTTTGTAACTCCTTTTGTATCCCTTTTTGAGCATCTGTTTTGAGTTCATTGAAAAAAATCTTAAGAAATTGCTCGGCCTTGAGAATGTGAACTTGGGAAGAAACTTATTGCTTCTAAGCATCTAATCTAGAAGTCAGAGACAGTTTTAGCTTTACCATATTCATGGATTACACTTGTTTGGATTCTAAATAAATCACCGACTTATAGTTGTCCTAGAAGTTTTTTCCAGGATGCGGCCCCTTTGGGAATCAAACCAGCGGCCTCTCACTTTGGAGAGGAAAGTTATACCATATGAGCTATGCTCAATTAGTATTGTCAAAGAAGTTATTCATATGTAATATTTGTTGGTTGGAAGTAAAAGAAAGAAAATGTTGGTATTGCTAAATTTAATATTTCTTGAAAGCATTTTATTCCTTTTTGGGATCTGACCTGGGCCTCCGAAGTATCTAATGCCCCAAAACAAGGATATGCTCCAGTGTTAGATTAGCTCAACTGTTTGACCAATAAATTAAATCTGCCGTAGCCTTCGTAGGTTCTACAGTGAACCTTTTTATTCCTAGCTGTTAACTCAAGCAGGAATATGAGACTAAATCATAGATAATATGTATATAGTTGACATCTGGGTACACTAGATTTGATGGACCCTTCACCATAGAGTTGGGTGTCTTAGACTAGTAACTTGGCCCATTTTGATGGCAAAAGACTGAAATGATGATTTATATGCAATGTTTAATGTGTAAGAATGCCTTAATGGTTCACCCATTTTGGTCTTTAATACCCTATTGATATTTCAACTGCACTAAAGTACCATAATGGTTAGAGTTGCATTTTGCTGCCAGACAATGGTAACAACATATATTAATGACATGCCGTAAATCCCTTTTTTTGGGGTGGGGAGTGGGGGATGGAATTCCACACTCAGTATCCATTTCAATCCTCCATCTAATGTTGTCCAGAAAGAGAGCGTCAAGCTGTATACAAGAATCTGAAGTAGAAAAAGAAACACCATTCAACTATTCTACCCATGGGGAGGAGGATGGAGAATAGATTTTGTTTAAAGAATGTTGCGCCCAGAATGATCATAAGAACAGTGTTCAATATAACAAGCCTACTAAATCCTCTGCAATAAGGACCTTGTCTTGGTTCTATATTGTTTGTTTAGAGATCTTGCTTCAGCCGATTTGTCAGTTCTTGTGATTTCAAAGCTACTCTCAAAACAAAGAATAGGGTTTGAGTTAGAAACCCATTTCCCAATTTCCTCAAACCCATTTTCTCCGGAATCATTTTGTTCAAAGAGCTTACAAAACCTTTATGCATTATTTTGGAACTCAATATCTTTGAAGCCATGAGGAGCACATTTGGAGTTGGAAACTGTGTTGGACATATCAGCAGGAAATATGCTAAGGTAGGATTAAGGATTTTCAAAGGAAGAGGATGGAAAAGAAGAGAAAAAATTTATCATTTAGTTTTTGGTTAGTGGTACACTTGTACTTAAAACTCACGAGGCGAGAACACAGGAATTTTTATGGCATGTTCAAACTATATATAAATTAACATGAAGTTTTGAAGGAAAGTTCTGAAAACTTTTGGTATTTAACGCAAAAAATCATTTCGTGTAAAATGCGTATGACTGGAATTTTGAAGTATTATTTTATAATTAACTTAATTCTTATATTTTTGTGTTTTAGTTTTATTTCTTCTTTCTTAGGTTTGCATTGGTGTCTGTCTGTAGACATGGATATAATTTTGCGCTGATTTGTAATTTTTTGACTTTCTCTCGCTTTGTGTGTGTGTATGTCAGTGAGCTCATTAGATCCTTGTGTGTGAGCATGCTAGATCCTTGTGTTTATTTGTACTCATTAGATCCTTTATGCACTTGCAGAAAAATGGCTGGAATGGCTGCAGAGGGATCTCAATTTGATGCTCGTCAGTATGATGCCAAGATGAATGACCTGTAATTTTTCTTCCTTTTCTATTTTTTATCCTTTTCCCCAGAAATGTAATCAATCACATTCATGGTTATGCAACTTACACCTTTTTATCTCCCCCACCCCCATTTGTTGTATATTGAATATAGGCTTGCGTCAGATGGGCAGGATTTTTTTACCTCATATGATGAGGTCTATGATAGCTTTGATGCTATGGGTCTTCAAGAAAATCTTTTGCGAGGGATTTATGCTTATGGTAGCTTCATTATAATTTTATAGATCTTTTGCCCATTGATGTAATTTGTCATGAATCCATAATCTTCATGTTTGATGGCTGACACTTTATGGATAACACTGTTAGGTTTTGAAAAGCCCTCTGCAATTCAGCAGAGAGGAATTGTCCCATTCTGCAAGGGGCTTGATGTTATCCAACAGGCACAATCAGGGACCGGAAAGACTGCAACTTTTTGTTCTGGAATTTTGCAGCAGCTTGATTATAGCTTGGTTGAATGCCAGGCTTTGGTTCTCGCTCCGACCCGAGAACTTGCCCAGCAAATTGAAAAGGTCATGAGAGCTCTGGGTGATTACTTTGGCGTGAAAGTTCATGCCTGTGTTGGTGGAACAAGCGTACGTGAGGATCAAAGGATCCTTTCTAGCGGTGTTCATGTGGTTGTGGGTACACCTGGCCGTGTGTTCGACATGTTGAAGAGGCAGTCTCTCCGCCCGGACTACATCAAGATGTTTGTATTAGATGAGGCAGATGAAATGCTTTCACGTGGTTTCAAAGACCAGGTCCCGCCTTTGCTTATTTTATTTACATTGGCCTATTATGCTCTGTTCGATTTTCACTTCCTTGAAAATTATATCTGCACATGCACACAAATTCACAAGCATTTCTAAAACCTGTATCTTGAAATTTTTTATGATTGTGCAAACAAAATTGTCTTACATGGTTTAAGTCTGGATGCCTGGTTGCATATTTTTATATTATTGGCCTGTTTTTCTCTGTTTTTTACTTCTGTTTTGCTTAGGAATGATATTTATCAGTTACACATGTATATATTCATATATGCATTGGAAGGAAGGAATGGTAGAGCTTATATCAAATTTCTGTATGTCCTGGCACATGGTCAACCTTCGCAAAACCATGATATATAATTCACACTATTCATCGTATTCGACACATCTTATTATATTTATTTGATAAATTTTGTCCTTTGCAGTCCTCACCTCACCCCAGACATCATATATATTGGCACTGTAGGAATTTCTTACATTGGCAGGACATGTGGCCACACTATCCATTGATCCATAAGCATGTTTATTTTGCAACCACAAACATTAAGGTAAAAAGACATGGATCAATGAATGATGTGTTGCCATGTGCCCCGACACAGTAGGAAATTCAGGGACATTGTATACTCAGCATCCTATTTCAACATTTTTATTTACTTTACAGTTCATACACTTGAAATAATGGTTATGATCTGCCTGTCTTGGCAGAAGCTGAATAATCCCTTGCCCTTTAAGCTGTCATTGGGATTTTTTCTAATAAAAAAGCGACTAGGTGATTTCCTATGAAATGAAAGCACTTGCACTCATTTGCCTATTATCTTTCTCACACGCACCATAATCTTTTTGAACGATGACTAATATTTTTTAGAAAGTTGGGTTTCCCATTATTTTGATTTGTTTTTGTGCACGTGATTTTATGCAAGTAAAAGTTTCCAATTTAAGAAGGATTAAGTCAGTGGTTTAATAAGTTGAGAACTTTAATTGAAGGTACAAACACAGTAATTTTAAATAGGTAATAAGCAAGCTATCAGTAAATATATGGCTTTATTTTGTCGGTGTTCATTTGCTATCTTTGTCATTATTCATGTAAAATTTTGATGCACTGCGCTTGCTATTCTATGACTTATTGATAAACATTAGATTTCCATCCCCTTTAATTTCAAGGACTTTATAGGCTTAGGATTGCCAGGTATTAGTGATATAATTATTTGTTTGCTCATGCGTTTGTAGTCGTTATTTGTCATTTCATACAACCTCAAAGAAATAGTATGTGCTTGTTTTCCTCCCTCTTCCTCCAATTGGTATGTTAATGGATTATGTCATGATCTTGCTATCCATGTTTGCTTGTGCAATCGCAGGAATGAGGAGGTTTATTCCTATGGCTATGCGACACTTAATTACAGTTAACTATCGGAGAACCCCCACCCACCCACCCACCCACACACACCACCACCAAAAAAAGGAAAACAGTTAAAATCCCTTAAAACTTTGGCATCAAGGTTTTCCCCCACTTTTAAGGATGCTTACTGCAATTAAAAACCCATAGGTTGCTAAGTGAGAAAAAACGAGTATAGTAAATAATATTTTAGTGTAATATAACCTATTCCTAATATCTATACTCATGTTAAGGTTACTATACCGATTTCAGATATACGACATCTTCCAGCTCCTCCCTTCAAAAGTCCAGGTCGGCGTATTTTCTGCAACCATGCCCCCCGAGGCCCTGGAGATCACCCGCAAGTTCATGAACAAACCTGTCCGTATCCTTGTGAAACGTGACGAGCTCACCCTCGAGGGTATCAAGCAGTTCTACGTCAATGTCGACAAAGAAGAATGGAAGCTGGAAACCTTATGCGACCTCTACGAAACCTTAGCCATCACCCAGAGCGTCATCTTCGTCAACACCCGCCGCAAAGTCGATTGGCTCACTGATAAAATGAGAGGCAGAGATCATACAGTCTCGGCCACACACGGGGACATGGACCAAAATTCCCGTGACATTATCATGAGGGAGTTCAGATCTGGGTCTTCGAGGGTTTTGATTACTACTGATTTGCTTGCAAGGGGGATTGATGTCCAGCAGGTTTCTTTGGTCATTAACTATGATTTACCGACTCAACCGGAGAATTACCTTCATCGGATTGGTCGAAGTGGTCGGTTTGGACGAAAGGGTGTTGCGATTAACTTTGTGACGAGGGATGATGAACGGATGCTGTTTGATATCCAGAAGTTTTACAATGTCGTGATCGAGGAGCTGCCGTCCAATGTTGCTGATCTCCTGTGATTTTTTGGTTCATCTTGTTCGGGGTTAGTATTCATATGCCTATTTAACCTTTTAGTTTTGTTTTAATAATCTCGTTTCCCATCGTTGTAATGCAATGGTGGTGATTGGAAGCAAACTATGGGTACCCTCTCTTACATATTTTGTAGCGGCACAGCAATCTTATAGTAGGGCACCATGGTTTGGATCTACTACTGTAGTTTTGTTTCGGTTATTTTCTGAGCTTTATGGTGGGAAGAAACTTTGTATAATGAGTGCTTGAATTTTGGTATTTATGTTTTTGAATTTGTGATATGACACTACTTTTGTGCTCAACGTTCATTTAATATTTTGGTCATGGTTGGTGGTTGTATCAGGTGTTTTGCTTCTGAAATTTAGTTTCTTGTGGCATGACATGATTTCGTACTTGCCATTCTAATTTGCATGATGCAATTTGTCTTTGGCGGTGCAGATCCTCTAGCTGATGTTGCATTTACCTCAAAATTTACGTTTGTATGCCTTGTTCAAGAGTTGCAACTTGTTTAGAAGTAGCAGGGGAGGATCAACTATGTGACAGTAAGCATGAAATTAAAATATAGTATAGATTTCACTGAAGTCACATATTGTCCAATGATAATTTACATAATACTTAAAAATTTGCATAATAAAATCCCAGGCCATTAGCAATCCAATAAAATCGTTGTTATATATTGGACAAACGTGAAATTGCATGGGATTTTAGTGTAATGTATACCCTTTATAATTTGTTTAGTTTCTTTTACCTACGTTTACCTAATTACCTATACACTCCAGACGATGATGATGATTCTTAACTAGCCAATCATTATATTGTTTTCAGGGCATGTTTAACCCAATAGTAAACATCATGACTCGTAAATGTCATATACTTGTTACTTTGTTCGCATATTTTAAAAACCATTAAGATCTTAATAGCTCAGCTGTCACAATTTAACACTTTTAAACGAGGGAGAAGGGTAAAAAATGCTATATCTAGTGGAATCCTTCCACTTGGTATGAAAATTGTTATATAAAAGAGAGAACAAACGAAATCAAAGGTACAAATGATAATGAAACTACATTAGTTGCTACCCACATCAAAGCGATCGTATTTGGCAGAAAAAAGAAAAAAGAGGACACATTATAGTAATTCTATCAATCCTGCCAACAGCAATGATTTATGGGAAACAACAGCGGTGGGCTCACTGTAAACCTTCCCATGTGACACCAAAACCAGCTCAGACCCCACCGCCCACTGTTTCCCTTCCCTTCCGCCCACTGTTTCCCTTCCCTTCAATCTCAGACTTCCAAATATAAATACAGCATTTTTTTAAATTTATTTTTACCCTAATTTAATTATCGGTCCCTCTATTGAGCATCTCCTTGTATCTAATAATTGAGTCCAGACGCTGGAGCTTGAGCTGATGCTTGAATCTGTTGATAAAGTCATCGGCCTTTGCGTCCACCTCAGCATCGGCTTCTCTTTCTCTCACCCTGGTCGTTGTCGTTGCCGGCCGCTTCACCGTCTCTACCTGTTATGATATTTAATAATTTGAATTCGTCAAATGTCATGTCTCATGTCTCAGGCACAAACATTTGAGGTTGTATCGGAACAACAAGGTTCAAAACCCCCCCAAACACACATCAAAATGATTAATTTAAAACAAAATAACGTCGCAAAAAAATCTAGGTTTTTGTCCAAAGGTTCTCAACCGGAGTTGTGGGTTGTTGTATGGCGGCAAGGGCATTTAATTGACGAGTAAATTACTTAGAAAACCCTGACTATCGTTTTTTACTGAAACAATCTTGAAGTTACTCGAATGTTGCTGCTTTTGAGGGTATATTAGCGCACGCTTGTTTGGCATGAAAAACCATGGAAGTTGGGTCTGTTTGTTGGCATGCAAGTAACATGATTTACTTCCGGTACTTCAATTGTTTGTTTGATGTAAAAAGAGCTTAGAAGTTACTTCATGATGATGAGGTGGATCGTGTGTGGTATGCTTACTTTCAAAATTTTCTCCCTCTCAATTTGGATGGAAAGTAACCATGGAGCTAGGAAGAAGCAAAAACTAACCAGGAAGTGGTTTCATTTGTTCTTTTTTTTCAAAAAACATACAAACAAACATTAAAAATAAGATTTAGGTCTATTTCCATTACAATTTTTTTGAAAGTTGCTTCCGGTACTTCTGGACAACCAAACATGTCCGTAGTCGAAGTAAGGTGTTTGGAAGTTAATTCCCGTACTTCAAGTGTTTGGTTTGATGGAAGAAGTGTTTGAAAGTTATTTCCAAGTGATCACATAGATCCTACGTGAGATGAGTACTTCCAAGAATTCCATACTCTCATTTTTTGGTAGGAAGTGCAACGGGACGACAATAAATAATTTTCTAATACTTCTTTATTGCTTCCCAACTTCCCAAAAGAAGATAAAAACCAAGCAAACCAACACCAAGTAACTTCTAGTCCTCCTTATATGCCCTTTTTATTGAAAGTTACTTCAAGTTCCGCCGGTCATCCTGGGCCATTAATAGGAAAATTCCCATAAAAACAATAATTTAAAGGTATTTTATTGTTGTTAAAAAAACTTTAAAGCACCGTTCAGGAATATGGAGTTAGGCTATCTAAACGGCAGTGTCATAAAATTAAAGGCCAACCCCAAAATGCTTCCTTTTATCCTGTTTGGCTATCATTTTGGAGTTGAGATAAGAGCAGTCAATCTCAGGTATCTAAACTCTATTTTTAAAATTCGGGGCCTGCAAATCACAGTCTGCATACCCCTCACCTCGACTAAATTAAAATAAACCGTGGTTACCCCAACTCCCTATTCCAAAAGGGGCCAAGATATTTTAGTGTAGAACCATGATTAGCAGAGGCTAGCTAGAGTTACCTTATCTTCTTCCTCGTGGAACTCGAAATGGTTGAAAGGGGATTTCATGGTGGCGGACTTCTTCATCTTCTTGGGAAGCTTCTCCGGGAATTCCCATGCATCGGGCTTCGTGTCCGACCGGCACCGGATAATGTGGTGCTCTTCTTGTACCTCTTCTTCTGCTGCTGCTTCTTTTTCTTCTCCTTCGAGATGGGGTTGTTGTTGTTGTTGTTGTTGTTGTTGTTGTTGAGGATGGTCGGCATTAATGAAGGGCGATTGGGTTTGGACGTTGTAGGAGTGGAGGTTGAAGGATTTGAGGCGGTCGAGGACAAGAGAAGGGGATCGCGCGATTTTTTTTGCCGTCGAGTTGCCGTAGGAGGAGAAGGAGGAGAGGGCGAAGATGCCGGCGATGACGAGGTTGAGGAAGAGGAAGAGGACGGTTGGGGTCAGCCAGCTTACAACGGAGGACCATAGGAACACCATTAATGCTGCTGCTTCTGCCATTTCTTCTTTATTGTATTTCTTGATATTTAATTCTTGATTTTTGAGAGAGAGAGAGAGGGAGGGAGGGATGGGGGGTTTATAACGCGGATCTCGAGAAGAGAGAGAGAGAGAGAAGGAGTAACAACTAGCACACATGGAGGATGAGGACAAGGAAATGTGTGGTGTGTGTGTGTGAGAGAGAGAGAGAGAGAGAGAGAGAGAGAAGGGCGCCTACGTTATCACCTACTGGTTCTTAATTACTGCTTTCATACGGGACTTGACTTGGACTCACTTGCGTCTTATGCATTCACATCAAGGGCCCAATTGGCAATTTGAAAGTAAAAACAAAGTAGCAAACTAAGACAGAAGAATGTGTAAATTATTGTTTGTTTTGCTGAAAAGATAGTTGGATTATATGGTAATGGAATGTGAATTTCTATAGTCTTGTAGAAATGATGGAAAGCAAGAAAGTAAATAGGAAATTTTGAAAGTAGAATGAAGTATAATGCGGTAACGATAAATAATTCATTTTCTAAACACTTTCTGCCATTTTGGTAAGAAAGTGAAATAGGATCAAAAGTTTATGTGGCAAGAAAGTGTAGCTCACTTTATTCAAATTATTTTGGCATCCAAACCAGGAAGAGAGCTCAATTCCTTACTTTCTAATTTACTTTCTACCTGCCAAACATGCCCTAAAATGAAAATGTTAATTTGTCGGGAAAAAAATACCAAGCGCTCGAGTAGGTCTTTCCGCCGATTAAAAAAAAACCGTGTCCTCGAGACACTTGTCAAAATCCTATGAAAAAGCTTTCGGTTGTCAAAAACCTTATGTCAGCGGTATTCATATAGTTGCATGTTATATCTAGTTATTATGCGATATTTATGTAGCTGTCCGCGATATGTATGAGTTGATTAGATATAGTAGGCAACTATACAGATACTGCACTGCAGTAAAGTTTTTCAAGGATTTTTTGACAACCGGTTCTTGACCAGGGTTTTTTGTCAGCACGAAAACATGTTTAGGGTTTTGATAATTTAGCCAAAAGTAAATATAAAAGACAAGATAACGATAAAAGTGAACATGTACAGGGTAACTAATATGGAGGGTGATAAGTTTAATTTTTCGTTTTAAGTTTGAGACGCACTAGGGTTTTTTTTGGGGAGCATATATTTATATATATATAGATATATATAGAGAGAGTGAGTGAGTGAGTGAGTGAGTGTGAGTGAGTGAGTAGAATAGAGGATAGGTCATAGGAGGGAATTTATATATATAAAGAGAGTGAGTGTGTGTGTGTGTGTGTGTGTGTGGAATGGTGGGGGAGAATTTTAGAATTTAGAAAAGCCTGTATAAGTTTCCATCACTGCTTTCAGTTGATTTTTAAAAATGACAAAATGCAATATGGCTCTTCTTGAATTCTAGTTATAATAGCAGATATGAACAAAAGGTATAGCTCTATGATGAAACTTTTGTTTTCAAAATCAAAAGATAATCAAATAAGCAACATCAAAATTGCAATCTTTTAAAATGGGGGGATTGTGGATTGCACAAGTCATCTTTAGCGAATGATCTTGGGATGGACGAGTTTTTGGGTAAAAGCATGTTTAAAATTCAGGCCAACGGGTTTTCATCATGGCTCAAACCTAACTAGGAATCAAGGAATTCAATACCATCCAATAGAGATCGGATGAGTATATATGGTTGAGAATTCGGATGGAATCCAAAGTTACTTCATCTCAAGGTCTACCATTTAAATACTTTTGTTAAATTCCATAGAACAGAAAATTATAGCATGAGAATGAGAATAATGGAGGAAAGATGCCATCAAAATTAGTTTTTGTTATTGTGGGCCCAACTACCCCCATTGCGTTCCCACCACTGCATACGTTGGTGTGTTCCAGCTGTAACCTTCAAATCTCTGTCTTTGTCTCCTAGAGATTTCAAGACCTTCTTTAATGCACCAAGGATTTTAGTATACCATATTGTTGAAGCTTGAGGCAAGTTGGTAGAAAATGTAAATTAATTTAAGTGAACTTAGGAAGAAAACATTAGAGACGTGATAAAATATTTGCCCATGCGATCAGCTAACATTTAGCTGGATACCTTATATAACAAATTATCTCATTCGGTTGGCAAAACAAAGGCAACAAATCCAAAACTATAGTAATTCTTAAGTTATAATTGTATAAGACTACTCAATGAATATATAAATTAAGTTATTGTTAACCTAGATGTTCAAAAACATATCAAAAACTCGACAAGACAGAAAAATCACACGGTCAGACCGCCGAAATAAAGGATAAAAAGACCGGGCTTGCTTTGAGAGGGTGAGGCATGCAAGATGTTGTATCCCTCTCTTACTATATCTCTCTTCCAAGACTCTATGTATACATGGATTAATGTCCCAATTAAGCTCATAGAGTATAAAAGTAAAGCATATCTTTGTAATATCGTGTCTAGATCTTGTATGTTAAGGTCTACTTCCAGCCATTGTTTAAGCGTTAAATACAGATTTTATCATTTTTTCCGCTACTTTTATTTGCTTGCGTTGCAAATGATCGATGTATTAGTTTTCTTTCATTTTATGGTATGAAAAAGCCATCTTCAACATTTTATAAATATGCTCGGCAGTAATCTATTCTTCGGACACAAAATTGATATACAAGAAGACTCATCTATTAAACACAACTCTTAACCAAATGCTCTGTGCACTTGCATGCTTAACCTATCTATTTCCATTATGTAGCATCGCAAAAAATACAAAACAAGTTGCACTTCAATTTGATACTGATAAAAGCACATATCTATATTGTAACCCACAAATTATTGGGCCAATTTAGGCTTGGTGGGTCCACTCTTCCCTAAAACGAGTGCGAATTCAAGCCCAAGAGTAGTAATTCCCTGTTGAAAATAATAATTCAATTTTGTTAGAATATAAATATAAACCGCTCAGCTCTTCTCATAGTTTCGGAGTTTTGCTGCAGTAGAAAAGACATTTCACGAATTTTAATTAAAGCAATTTATTTTAGTAATCGAGCCAAATTAAGTTTCAATTTCATAGTTACAGCTGAAAGAGTATTTATAATCGAATTAATTATAGTTATGGGTGTCTTGGAGATAAATTAGAAGATCGACCGAAGTTGTTTAATTGAGAGTTTTAGTCTGTCTGGCTAGGATTCGATTTATGTATGCGTCTACTTGATAAAGATTCGTATGTTTAGAGTGTGTAATTTGAGATGAGAATAATAAGGAAAGTCTAAAATGGTTAGTAATTAAATGCTTGAGAGTTTCTTCTCCATATAATGTTTTTTCTTCCATTCATTTTATTTTAGGTAAATGATAAGCACCATGATGGAGCTCCGTTTCGGACCTCCGTCAGATGTTGTCTTCCGTTGATCTTGCGGTGGACTTAGTTGATTATCTTCCTTCACGTGCGGGTCTCAAGGGGTTTTTGGAGGAAGAGGTGAGGTGAGGGAGGTGTTGCCGAGCACCTACAAAGAAATCCCGGGATGGTTTGGTACCACCAAGGACCCTCCGACGCTTAAGTTAGTAATGAATTCCGAGCAGAGTAACGGCAAAAAAGTGTCAAAATAGCTTACTTGACCCCTCTGTGATGGGGGTTTATATAGTGGCGGCAGCACGCAGCAGCAGGCGCGAGAATCTCGCCGGCAGCTACGCTCCCGACGTCACACCCTCGTAAAGAGCGGATCACCCGTTAATGGGGATCGTGATGGCGTGGAATGTGGGATGATGCTGGCGGAGAATCTGCGCGTGGCGAGATTCGCGGAGCGGCGGTTACGCCTGTGAGTGGTGGAGTTGGTCGGTCGGAGGACCGAAGAGGATGGCCTCGGCTGGGGAGCTCGGGGACGAGCGAGAGGGCCGAGGAGTCTTGGTCCTGTGGCAGCTCGGGACGAGCTGAGAGGCCGAGGAGGCCAACCTTTAGCGGGCTCTGAGGAGTGCCAGCTCGTGCTTACAGGTCGGGTACAGGGGTGGTCTGGTCGGCCCCTATGGGATCTTTCTTCTGAGTTCTGGGACATGTCATTTGCCACGTTTCCTGATCTTGGGGATTGCCAATATCGAGCACCATCACACCAACACATATAATGCCGTCAGTCCATCCAAAAATGAAAAAAAAATAAAACAAAATAGAAACATATTTCAAAGCAAATTTTAAATTTTAAATGAATCTCTCTGATATTATAGTAATACAATGTTGCACGTGTGTGATGCATGTTGAGCTAAAGAAATTTGCATTGCATTTAGAAATAAATATGAGTTAATTTTATAGAACATGCATACAAAAGTTTTCATATCATTTATTATAAAGATACAATAATAAATAATATAAACGTTCAGGTTGAATTTAGATATGATAAAATTCATATTTTTGTGAGGTCACAAAATACTATTGTAGCAAAGAAGTAGTAAATAATTATAAAAATATGTATGTCTTTATTTTTTCATTTCTTAAATGACCTTTTACTGCTTTTTCTGGGGCATTTTGTAAAAGATTTTTTTTGCTTTGAAATACAGGGAGGGAGGGAGGGAGAGAGAGAGGTGAGAGATTTTATTTAAGATTATATTTATTGAGAGAGAGAGAGATAGTCTTTTTGACCATTTGAATATTTAAATAGAAACTGATGACATGAATATACTAAAATGAGATGAGTTTGGAGAGAATTTTCCTTCTTTCTTGTAACTATTTCTTATAAAACTAAAGGCCCACTATATATCTATACGAAATGACAAAACCAATTTGATTCTTTTAAAAAGTTTGCAGTATAACAGCTACAAATATAAGACAGATTTTAAAAAAAAAAGAAATTCTATGATGACTGTGCCAGCCACCAAATTCGGAGAACATGCGAGGAGCTGAAGTTTTTATAAAAATAAATGAAAAGTGTGAAAGAACAAATATGGAACATGATGTCTCATCAATTTCTCTATTTCTATGATTTTTAAATGCTGTGTTTAGTTAATATGCTGATTTTCAACCATTTTAATTATGGAGTACCTAGATATAATAACAAAGATGAACGGTCAACTTCTCCAAATAAAATTTAAAAAAAATTAAGACTTACACTTCCACAAAAAATGTCAGAAAGCATCGGGGTTTGATGGCTTTGTTGCAATAAAAAAATCCAAATATTTACTATGTAATCTAAAGTTATTGTTTATTTTTTTTTATAAAAAAACCACCACCATTGGGAATCGAACTTGCCACGTGTGAGAAAAAATTAGACCACCTTAGCTATGCCAATTAGTTTGTTGTGTAGTTATTTTCAATTTTTGTTTAGTTGATTCCAACCTTGTTCGGGATAAAAATATTATTTTTTGTTTTGGCACAGTAAATTTAATAATTAATCACCGAAGGAGCGTTAAAACAAAATTAAATGCGCTGTAACAAAGATAAACTCTGCTTCGTGTGTTGCAATTACTTAATTTACAGTTTTAGTTCCTCAAGTTGCAAATATCTAAAATTTGGGATTCCTGCTATTATTTACCCTTTATTATTACATAGCATTGAATCTAACGATGGGAATTGAGGTAAAATATGGAGGCCCAAAGGTGTTTTTTTTTGTAGATTTATAATGTATGGTCGGGATCCGATAATAGCATGAAAATAGTAAGGAACTAATAACAGAGTATCTAAATCCGAATAGCTATCAACCTCTAAAAGAAAACTTGTAAAAGAAATTGAAATGAGGCGCTTCAAAGTTCATCCTCATGGTAACTATTTAACCCTTAAGATAACTGTTGATTAATAATAACAATAAGAAAATAAAACCTCAAGATCACCATTGCTGAATATTTTATATTTCAAATACATCTCGTCCACGTCACACTCAGCCCTTACTTGGCCGACTAAACATTCAATTTTGAAATTCATAGACTTTTCAGGTCAGGAATGGATGTTACTAAATTTGGGAATACATGTATATCCATAAAGTTAACCTTATGAGGTTTACATGAGGTTGACTTTAAGAATTAACCACAATTCAATTTTCTAGATAATAGACATTATCCTTCTTTATCTACATGGTCTAATACATACTTTAAAGTCTAGTAAGTAGCGACTAGTAAGTAACTCAGTAATTAGTAGCTACCCATTAGACCCAATACCCAATACCCATTAACTTATAATATAATCTTATATAAAAAAGAAAGCGGAAAAATCCATAGAGGCTAGAGTTCAGATCCACTCCAGACCCCAAAGGCTTCTCTTCCACCTCAAATATTTCATATCTCTCTCACTCTCTAAATTTCTTTAAAGTTTCGATTTTTAAACGAAAGGTCTCACTGTTGATGCTCGAAATTCGATTGAGCAAGGTTTTTTGAAGACCCCCTCTCGATTTTTTCGTTTTAGGTGTTGTTTTTTCGATTTCTGTATCATTTTATGATGATGATGATGAGAATTTGTAATATGTAGAGATGGTTTCTTGTTGTATTTAAGCATTTAATTGTTAGGACTTGGTAAAATATTTCGAGATCTAAATTAAGTAAAACCTTTGAATTGTTTGATTTCTGTTTTGTTTTATTATTTGTATAAAGGAAAATCTTTGATTGTAGAAAAGAAGTTTTTTTTAAATAAATTTGATTAATTGAGCCTCACCTGAGCCGAACACGAGCTGGGCATGTTTAATCGAGCCGGACTTGGGCCGACCAAAAAAACCCCGAGCCGAACTCGAGCCTAAGCTCAGCTCATTTACACCCCTAGATACGTATAGCACACTACTAAAAAACTATAAGGTATTTTTGTGAAAAAACACGATAGTTGGGGGTATTTTAGTGCAACTTGCTCATGGTTAACCCTATCCAAAACACAGCTAGCTAGAATCACTTGTCATTAGGTGAAGAGCATGCACCCATCTCTGCAAGTTGAAGGGTCCTTCTTTCCCCACCTTCTCCCCTTCTCTCTCTTATATTCAAACCAACCCTAGCTAGCTACTTCACCAATCTCAACTTCTCATCCCATCCCTCCCACCAATGGCCGACCGAGCCTATCCGTTTGCCAAACCTTTCGGCTCCGGCGTAACGCACACATTCCCTGCCATGAAGGCCCAGACATTCCCCTCTACCTACCGCCCTCAGCCACCTCTGAAACGCCGTAGGTCTCGCAGCGGCTTCTTCTTCTTCTTCTTCATCCTCTAGGTAGTATTTAGGTGCATAGATCATAACATCAAATCATGGCAGCGGAATAGTAGATCTACACATAAGGTTCTACAAAAATTACCTAAAACCGAAAGTGGTGGGATCGTTATCCTTACCCATGTTACCACAACGAACTTTGACCTCCGCCTTCTAGCAACGGCCGGAGAGAAACCATACCCTTGATGAGCAAGAATCTCCCACGTGATTACCTCGCAAGCCAACACTCGATAGAACTTAGAGAAGAGAAGGCGAAGGTTCAAACCCTAACAATCTCTTGGATCTCTTTTTCCTATCCTTGAAAACCCTAGCCTCATACCTCACACATATATATAGGGGGAGATGAGAGAGAGAGAGATGTAGGGACCGAACCCTATTAGGGTTCGGTCTCCATAACCCGAGCCCCCTTCGGGTTGGCTCATGCCAACTCGACCTGCCTACTAGAAGGGGTGGGTATTGGGCCGGGTGAAGCCCAATAGCCAACATACTCCCAATCGCTCCTTCGAGTGGGTGTCGTCCATAACTCCTTGAGCCGGTTTCCTGAACCGTTGACTTCCTGAGTCAATTGTTTTCTTAAGAATCTCCTTTTTCGTCCTTGTTCATACCCATACATATTAATGCGAAATGGACCGTTGAGAACCTGCAAACAGGTAGCCTTACAACTAGATCTGTTAGGACAGACACAAGGATCTCCCTAAAAGAAAAGTAACATAAACTAAATATATGTTAGGCTCGTAAAATCTCGTATCTTAGATTCGATCAGGCATGTCTGCCCAAGTATCTTCGATTCTTCTCGGAAGCGTACTTGAACGCCGCGGTAATTTCTCAATTCGTCGCACTCTTAAAATTCGCCACTATGGCGTCAATAAAAATTGGTCATACGATACAATCAGGAGACATCCCAATGGATTTTCCTTTGGCTTTAAATAGCTAGGTCTGCTATTTATCTGTTTTCCTGAAACTTCCCCGAATGTGCAGTATATAGTCATCGCAACAAGAAACATCAGCTAAAATAGCAGACGCTCATAACATGCCTATCCAAACAGCTCAGTGTCGCTAAGGGTATTTTGACCGCTTGTCCTTCCGTGAAGGAGGTTGTCATAAGTTCTCACACAGTAAAGGAGATGGGATCCATCTCTCAACCTCATTATGTGCTCAGTCTCTATGCACGTCGTATGGTAACGTAGTACGGTATAGAATTCTCTCTCTGAGAGTATATGACATTAAACTTATACCGTACGGACCTAAGTCCAATCACCATGTGATTGACTTGCATGGCCATATCGCCCTGCGATATGCCTAGGATCTCCCGACAAGCTTGCATCCCGTGCGACGAATCAGACCCCTAGTTCGACTATATGTAAAACAGGTAAAGTGGATATGGGATAACCATTTCGGTCGCTCGACATATAGCACATCGAAACCTCATCTTGATTCAGTCAGGGTGACTCTGTTAAACGCTCCTACTGTCTCTATACCCTGTATGCAACTATACGGTCACTGCTTCGAGCAGACAACGTCCTGCACTCAGTCTCACCTTCGTATGCTTCCCTAGCATAAAAAGGAATTTCTTGTGTGAGGGAAAGTTCCTACCTGCTGACGTATTTTTGTTAAATGTGTATCCTGCATATATCGCGTACCCCGTACACTTCGTGTACCTTGCACACTTGAATTTTTGCTCCATGCCAGAAATAGTCAAACAAAATAGACATATCCATCCCATATAATAAAGAATGAAAGCAACACTCCATCAATCATAGAATATATATCTATAAAGTCGCCATCCAAAAATGAATAATGTTAAACATAATAGGAAGTCACTACATGTCTGAATACATGGTTGTCACCAAGGATGTAGCCCTAAAGCCTTAGTATGCTGTACAAAAGGCTCCTCGGTAATTCCTTTCGTTAGTGGGTCCGCGACCAACTGATCCGTTGGGATGTACTGCAGCCTGACTTCCTCTTTCTCCTGCCTCGTAATAAAATGGTACCGAATCTGAATGTGCCTTGACTTACTGTGGTACTTCGGATCCTTCGAGTACGCAACGGCCGACATTCTATCGCAATTAAGGATCACCTTATCCTTCGCATATGGTACTATAGTCATATTCTCTAAGAATCAGCGTAACCAAACTGCCTTTTGTGCCGCAGCACAAACCACCATGTATTTTGCCACCATGGTGGAAAGGGAAATGTAATCCCGCTTCTTACTACGCCAAGAGATGGCCCCAGCATTAAGTAAGAAGGCATATCCCAACGTGGACGCTTACTCATCTAGATCGTCGGCCTAGTCGGCATCTGTATAGCCCTGCAGGCGAGTGTCTGATCCGCCATAGCACAAAATATAGTGGACTGTCCTATCTAAATACCGCAATATCCGCTTCACCCCCTTCCAATGAGCAACACCGGGGTTGGACTGATATCTGCTCATCAGTCCCAGTACATAAGAAATATCGGGTTTCGTACATACCATAGGATACATGAGGCTCCCGGTACTGTTTTTATAAGGAACATTCTGCCTATGCCTTTTCTCCGTTTCGTTCTTGGGAAACTGCTTTAGACTTAACATATGATTCTTTGCAATCGGAGTCCTAATGTAAGGACCCATAGTGCTCGCGTCGCAAGACTCGCGGCGAAGGCGAAAGCAAAAATAAAAATTTAAAGCGAACACTAGCGACCTATACCCTAGAATCGATACCAAACACTAACTGGATAACTTAAACATACAAGTTTAGGAGGCTAGCAACCTTTGTAGCGTGTCCGCGCAATTGCGGAAGACCCTTACACCACTTTATGGACTCTAGCTCGGCTCCGAAGTCGTCGGGAACGAGCTTGGTCGATGGTCTTCCTTATCGAAGATGATCCATCCAAGAGAACCCGAATCGAGCATTAGTTTCACATCCAAAAACAAAGTGAAGAAATTCACAAACAAAACTTGCTAAGAATTGTTGTGAAATTGATGTAGTGGTGGTAATCTCAAGTTTATCTCTTTGTAATTTTTCCACTCAAAATGGAAACTCAAAAAAGAAGAACAGAGAAGAAGAAGAATGAGTGTATGAATAAAATATCATTAGCCATTCTCTTCTCTCTTTCCTCTCCGCATTTGACAACTGCTATTTCCGTGGACGGATTTTACTCGATGCTTCTTGTTTTGTTGTTTGCTTCTACTTGCGTGGAAGAACAACGATTGAGGAACCTGCGCCCAAAAGCGCCTACTTAATGTGACTGGCCTCATGAATCGTCTTATAAGTCATGAGCCCACACCCAAATCCAAGCTTCCAAATACAAAAGAAAAAGATGTGTGTATCAACACACACACACACACACACATAAACCAAGTATGTATCAAAATACATATATCTGTATTCTTATCAAAATATGAGTACCGTATTCGTATAAAATTACGAATACTTGTATTCGTATAAAATTACGAATACTTGTATTCGTATAAAGATAAAAATACCCTTATTCGTTTCACTACTACAAATAAGGGTTGCCCTTACGGATACAGCCGTAGGGGTAAGAAAATACCCTGTAGGTACAAACGCCGTAGGTGCAAGTTGAAGCCCTGAACTTGCCCTTACGGACAAAAACTTGCCCCTACGGAGTTCTGTGTAGGTCCCGTTTGCCCTACGGAGTAGGCCGTAGGGGCAAAAAATTTATTTTATTTACGGTTTTTAAAATAGATTATTTGTACCTACGGATGAATCCGTAGGGTCAAGTAATAGCCCCTACGGATACATGCGTAGGTACATATCCGTAGGGGTAAAATATCAGGAATCCTGATATTTTGCCCCTACGGATAACTCCGTAGGGGCATTTATTTACCCTACGGATATATCCGTAGGGGCAATCCCAACCCCCTGATACTAAGATCACAGGAGAAAATATCAGTTATTCTGATATTTTGCCCCTACGGTTTAATCCGTAGAGGCAACGTTGGTACCTACGGATTAATCCGTAAGTACATATTATCAGTTTTTTTAAAAAAAAGGGCTGCCTATTTTTTTCTCTCCCCGTGCACAATAATATATACATCAATCAAATAAAAAATTAATCATCACACAACATATATCGCAGTATTCATAATCACATCTCATGCATATAATATACAAAAGAAACCAAAAACAGAATATGATATAAATATAAACACCGTAGGACCACCAATATCAATATCGTCCAAAATGTAATACAATATGTATCATATAAATAAATACACGTTTCAAAAAATAAGAATAAAAAATCTACCCTAGCTCGTCCAGCTCCACCTCTGATAAACGCTAGAATCTGGCGCGCCTGCTCCTCGGTCAATAAATCATGCAATTCGGCGCGTGCGGGAGTCTGAGCGGGCTGTGGAGCTGGCGATGTGGTCTGTGCAGCCGCCGTCGAGGTAGTGGCTTGCGGAGCCGCGGCTGCGGGAGTCTGAGCGGGCGGTGGAGCTATAGGAGCTGTCTGCAGAACCGCAGCCGATGTAGTGGCTTGCGGAGCCGCAGCCGAAGGAGATGCATGTGGAGGCTCGGCCGATGTACCCTGTCGCGTCTGGACCTAACGTGTGTAATAAGCGTGTAAGAACTGTGTATTATTCGAATTCGTATCATTATCAAGTTATTTCGAAACCCCATTTGGATATCTAGTTTGGAAAACCGCAGTTTATTTTAATTAGATTTGTATGTATGATTAATCAAACCTAAGTCTACAACCAAATAAGCTCAGGCTACGTACTAATATTGGATATGTTGATATCTATAATATGACATGATATTTTACTATAAAGTAGTATACATACCAGCATCTCCTTCAACTCCTGAACGGTGGCCTTCAAGCTCTCCAGTTCCTGCTGGACACGTCGCTCACTGGAAACGGAGGAAGTAACCGCCGGGGTGGAGTCCAACCTCATATGGTCCCTGCTAGGGCCTAGTCTCCGGCCTCTCTCCCAACCTCCGTGGTGCCCTCCGTGTGCGGCGTTCAGGACTGGGGTCAGCAGCCTCGGATCGCTCTGTCCGGTAAAATCGATCCCCGAGGCCTCGTCCTGCTCAACCACCCGCTCCTACACCCACATTAAGCAGTAAAGTATAAGTATAAAATTTAAATTTGAACCTTCCAAAACTAAAATTTCAAATATGGGTTGAATAAATATTAACACTTACGTAATACTCCTGGGTAGCGACGTCGGGATATCGAAGCTCGCCCGTGGCGGGATCTGTCGAGGTGCCGTGGACGGCAAGATATGCGGACAGCACGCTCGGTGTACCACCTTACGCCAGGGTCTGAGCTGTCTGCAATATTAGAAAATAACTCTTAATATTAGATATATTAGAAAATAACTCTTAATATTGCATTATATCACAAAGGCCGGTCTATTTTAATTTACTGATAACTCCATGGCTCGAGTAATATTTCTCGAGCCACCTGTGTAAGTGGGGCGACCCCTCTTCGCCGATTTCCTATTCTCTATATTTTGAGCGGCCTGTTTGTACACAACGCATTCATATTTAGTTTTCTAATTAAGGAACACAAAAATATAAATTATATCCTAAACAATGAATTACATTTAAAATACATACCTGTTTGCGTTGAGAGTCGAAATATTCGCACAATAGAGGCCATGTCTCTACGTCGACTCTCGCAAACGCTGGAGTAGATAGGAGGGCCGCTCTCTCTGCCTCGGGGGTCGCCATCCACAGGGAGTAGCAGTCGGCCTTCAGCTCATTCCTGTTGTATCGGACCTTAGTCTGCATGTTCTTCATCAGGCCATTGTACAGAGCATGAAGGTCGAGCACCCTCCTAGGGTGATCAGGATCGGGTACAGGCTGAAAATCGTAATCCAACTGAAAATACAAAAAAAAACATTGTTATTAGATTGCAAGTGTTAATAATAAATATATTGGATAAATCAAATGAAAATATATATTAATACCCGAGCCTGATCAAAGAAGAGGGCGAATGAGCGCCGGTGCTGCTCGCCCCACTCAACGTGAAGTGGATAGTTCTTCACGAGCCGGCCGAACCTCTCGGCATGAGGACCGGTATAGCGATAGTCAAGGGTAAAAAAGAGGTGGAATGCTGCCTCCCCCTAGCTCGGTCAGGCCTCAGCCTATGGGACTGATTCGGGCCTCGAGTCCCCCTCTGGGGATAGGGAGGCCCTGCGTCTGCAAGAAATATCAAGACAATCAATATTAAGACAAAGTTGTATTAAGAAATCAAGGTTAAACGAAAATTGAAGTGTGATATATACCTCCGGTGACTAAAGCATGAGCCTGGGCCCGGGCAGCAGCACGAGCGGGACGACAGTCCGGTGAGGAACAGCAGGTGTCCCGGATGCGGACGCATCCCCTCCAACTAGAAAATAAACATTGACGCTAAATTTCCATGAAGTTCATATTTATTCTATAGAGCATATGTAAAATGAATAAATATTTTATATTTATTCATACTAACCTACAGACGATGCGGAGGGTAAGGAAGTGGCAGGAGTGGCCCCTACGTCAGATGTGAACGCACCACCTATAATTAGACAATTAAAAATGGATTATATAAGTAATTGCAAAAAGAATGTGTAGATCAATAATATAACGTTCTAAATCAATATGCATGCACTATAGAATATATAAACATACCCGCAGGTGCGGTGGTGTCACCACCTACAGCTAGACAATAATAAAAATTACTATCTAAGTAAGAGCAAAAAGAATGTGTGTATATTTATGATATAGCATTCTAAATCAATATACATGCATTATATGTTATATAAACATACCTGGAGGAGCGGGAGTGGCCTCTGTCCCTGATGTGGACGCATCACCAACAACAAGACAATCAAACATTGACAATATAAGTAATTTTGACATAAATAGGCATGAATATCTATAATATTACATTCAAAATGGATATGCGTGCAATATTCCTGGAGGTGTGGCAAAATCCACACGGAAGGAGGCATCCGAAGGGGTCTCCGATCTGGGTGCAAGACCGACCCTCTGAAGCTCCCTACGCAGCTCTCCGGACGGCAGAACCGCTCTGCCTCTGCCTCTGCCGCGGCTGAAGCTCCTGCCTCACCTCGCTGCTCCCGACATCGTCATCAAATCTAGATAAACGGTTCGTGGACGCATTAGACAATCATTAAAAGTATTGACTATATATGTATAGATCGTAAAATGTGAAGTAATAATATAACATTACTGATAACCTTTTTCGTTTCGTGGGCGCATTATACATATCTACTTGGATTTCATCGTCGATGTCATTTCTAACCCACGTAATTTCATGATCGGCCGAAGACAACCCGTCCTTCGAAACAGACGGTCAGAGCACTCTAAGCCTTCTCTCTTCTTCATCCTCATCGCTGTCCTCAAATTCTGGGACATCGTAGACATCTCTGGGTTTCCATCGCTGTCTTCATCTTCATCCTCAACACTCAATCCCGGATGCTTCAAACACTGTGAGTAGTATACTTGGAACGCTTGGTTCGGAAAGATAAACGGATCTTTCTGACCGTAAAATCGAAGTGTATTCACACTGGTCAATCCATATTCATCTTTCCAAGTCCCAAGATTGCTTCTCCACTTATCCGTATCGGTTCGCGTATCGTACCAAGTACACTGGAATATATAAAATGGTTCTGATCGTCCGGGATAGTGGATGCCGAGTATACAATTTAAGTACCCATAATAAATCACACCGTCCGATCCTACCGTCGCAATCCCACTATTCTGAGTGGTTCTAGATATTTCTATGTCCTTAACTTTGAATTTGTATCCAAGAACACCAAATCCTTTGTAATATGCAACCTCCATACTAGGAAATTGAGCTAAACATCTTGAATCACTCTCAAATGATGCAGACAAGTTCGGATCGTGGATCTAACAAAACAAATTTTACGAAAAATACATAACGATACAAGTTTAGATTAAAACTGTTAACAATAAAATATTATTCGAATAACTTACATGATCTGTGACCCAATCACAAAAATTATCCTGATGATATTTTTCCAATCGTTCTTCGTTCCATTCAGGATACCCCTCACGTACCTCGTTAAAATGAATTCTGTTTTCGACAAATATTGGTGACATTAATATTATATCATTTCATACACATACAAACACAAATATAACAATTAATCCAAAAAAACTTATTCTCTAATTTGTTCAAGACATGCGCAATTAAGAAAGATAAACCGGTATATCTTGTTGATAAATATAGTGTCTACCCTCTTATACTCGGCTTTACCATATGGCCCGTCTTGAATTCTTCGAGGCCGGTTAAGTCTTGTCTCAATGTTCTCGTCCAGATAGTGGGAACAAAATGTAGTTGCTTCATTAAGAAAATAACCTTGCATGATAGAACCCTCTGGTCGATTTTTATTGCGTATATACTTTTTAAGAGTGTAGAGGTACCTAGTGAAAATATGTAGAATAAATAAATACGGGCATACAGGACAACAATAAATTTATAAATTGCGCGAAACGAAAAATTACACGTACCTCTCGACGGGATACATCCATCGATATTGTACCAGTCCGACTAACTTAGCCTCAGTTGCAAGATGAACCGTCAAGTGTATTATGATATCGAAGAATGACGGTGGGAAAATACGCTCAAACTTTCAAAGTATCAACGCAATAGAATTTTCTAGTTTATCCAGCGTCACAACCTCCAGTGTTTTAGCACACAACTCTCTGAAAAAACAACATAGGTCGTTGATTACTAGACCAACCGATTCGGGGAGAGAAGTCCTGAGGGCAAATGGAAGAAGGTGCTCCACGATAACATGGTGATCATGACTTTTCAGCCCATCGATCTTGCTTTTCACAATTTTTATTTTCTTGCTGAATGATCCTGAGAAACCTGTGGGAACTTTCAAATCATGCAACACCTGCATGAATCTTTTCTTTTCCGGTTGTGACATATGATAAGCGGCATTGGGAAGTACAAACTTGTCCGGTTTACCCGCTACCGGTCTAGGGTGCAATTCACTTCTTATTCCCCACTCCTGTAGATCCATCTGAGCATTCAGGTTGTCTTTCGATTTCCCGTCTTTACAAAGAAGCAAGTTGAGTATGTGCTCTGATACTCCCTTCTCTATATGCATGACGTCCAGACAATGACACTCTAAATTTGTTGACCGGTACGGAAGCTCGAAGAAAGTGCTTAACTTGTTCCAAAATGGTGGTTTGACCTGTTTCGTCGGATCCATCCCGAAGGTCACATTATTGTAACCATCCCATTTAGCAGTCACGTCCTCTCCGGAAAATGGGGATGGAGATCCAAGAAGCTCCTGATGACCATCAAAGTGAACCGTGTCTAATCTATAGGGGTGGCCTGGAGGCAGGAAACGCCGATGACCGCAATAACAAACCTTCCTGCTAAAATTCAAGAATTTCGATGTTGTGTGTTCATGGCAATGAAGACATGCTTTGTGACCATGTATGGACCAACCTGATAGCATTCCATACGCAGGAAAGTCATTAATTGTCCACATTAAAACCGCACGCAGTATGAAGGTTGTATTTGTATTTGCATCGTATGTCTCTATACCATCAATGAACAAAGATTTCAACTCCTCGATCAGAGGTCGGAGATAGACGTCGATATTGTTCCCCGGTGAGTTTGGTCCGTCGATAAGAAGAGGCATCATAAAGTATGATTGGTCCATAGCCAACCAAGACGACAGATTATAAATTATCATTACAACGGGCCATGTGCTGTGACTTCCAGCCATATAGTTGAATAGGCAGAAGCCATCAGTAGCCAGTCCGAGCCGGACATTGCGAGGATCGCTACTGAATATTGCGTGTCTCCTATCGAAATTCTTCTATGCCAGTGAATCTCTTGGATGGCTCATTTTTCCATCTTCACTTGGAGGAGCACGGTGATGCCAAATCATTGCCTCGGCTGTTTTCTTGCACTTGAATAGCCTCTGTAGCCTCTGTGTTATCGGAAAGTATCGTGCTATCTTGACAGGTATATCAGGCTTCTTATCAGAATCTTTCGGCTTATATCTGGCCTCTCCGCATGTTGGACACTCTTTCAAATCTGAATTCTCTTTCCGGTACAACACGCAATTTTTAGGACATACTTGAATCTTCTCGCACTTTAGACCCAAATCAGACATCATCTTCTGGGCTCCGTACCAGCTGTCGGGCACTTTATTTTCCGGGGGCATAGAATCTTTCAAGAACGAAAGAAGCATTATGAATGACTTGTTGCTCCATCCATTTAGGCATTTAATCTGGAAAAGTTGGACGAACCATGAGAGTGTGGAATACTTCGCATTCTCATAAATTGGTTTTCTAGCATCATTCATGAAATTTTCATATTTATCCGCACGCGGTCCTTGACCGAAAGGAATGTCATCTTCGGTACGAATAGATTAACCGATAGACGGGGACTAAGTGGCGCCTTTAGTTTCATATATGAGTATCGATGAGAATATGAAGGTTTCATATTATCATCGAGTATCATGTATTGGTTTTAACTTGAACATCTCGAATCACTCTCTAATTATGCGTTTGTTGTGTATTCTTGTTGTATGTGTGTGTTCCGGCTGTCGGGGGTAAGGCTTCTATCCCATTAAGAATGGATAGAGCGAACACCCATCACTTGTGCTTTCAACCGTTTCGAGTAAATTTCGGCAGCACCTCCCCGTTGTTCTCCGAGTACACTGTAATAGAATAGATAATCATTTCAAAGCTGTGAAACAACGTTGAAATGAACATCTAAACTATCTTTGTACACGGAGAACCAGCGGAAAGGTACCGACGAAATATTTCGAAACGGATGAAAACACAAGTGAATGAAGGTGTTTGCTTTATACATTCCTAACTTGTCCACACGGGACAAATCTATCGGTTACCATACGATTGAATCTTCTCGTCGCATAGACTATACGACGGTTGTTAGTATCGAGCTATACCGTCCGATATTTAACAACTTTCGTATAGTTCTATGTCACGACGAACATCGCACATATGTTAACCGATAGACGGGGACTAACTGGCGCTTTTAGTTTCATATATGAGTATCGATGAGAATATGAAGGTTTCATATTATCATCGAGTATCATATATTGGTTTTAACTTGAACATCTCGAATCACTATCTAATTATGCGTTTGTTGTGTATTCTTGTTGTATGTGTGTGTTCCGGCTGTCGGGGGTAAGGCTTCTATCCCATTAAGAATGTATAGAGCGAACACCCATCACTTGTGCTTTCAACCGTTTCGAGTAAATTTTGGCAGCACCTCCCTGTTGTTCTCCGAGTACACTGTAATAGAATAGATAATCATTTCAAAGCTGTGAAACAACGTTGAAATGAACATCTAATCTATCTTTGTACACGGAGAACCAGCGGAAAGGTACCGACGAAATATCTCGAAACGGATGAAAACACAAGTGAATGAAGGTGTTTGCTTTATACATTCCTAACTTGTCTACACGGGACAAATCTATCGGTTACCATACGATTGAATCTTCTCGTCGCATAGACTATACGACGGTTGTTAGTATCGAGCTATACCGTCCGATATTTAACAACCTTCGTATAGTTCTATGTCACAACGAACATCGCACGTATGTTAACCGATAGACGGGGACTAAGTGGCGCTTTTAGTTTCATATATGAGTTTCGATGAGAATATGAAGGTTTCATATTATCATCGAGTATCATATATTGGTTTTAACTTGAACATCTTGAATCACTCTCTAATTATGCGTTTGTTGTGCATTCGTGTTGTATGTGTAACATGATTTTAAACCATTGAGATCAAGATTGATAGAACTGATCATCCTACATTGCAATGGCATTCATCTACCAAAATCTATTATTGCAATGGCATTCATCTATAACAATCAACAATTAAAACTACAAATGTAGGATACCGATATCATAAAGCGTTATACGCAACATATGAATTCACATGACTGAAACATGCATCAAAAAAACATGTTCATCCAAAAGAAAGGCCACTGTCAACAAATATAGACAAATACGTCATAAAAACAGTAACTAATTAACAAGTTGTTTAGCATCTGGATCAAGAAAATGATAGGAAAAACAATTGACTATGATCTATAATGACAACTCTATTACCATGACTCGACTAATAAAGGTGGCTTTTCGTCCTCAGTAGCTTGATAATTGGGATTTCATGGCGAATAAAAATATGCATATGCCGTTTGACTGGGAACTTCAATAGGAAACTCAATGAGGTCGGGTGTACTGAAGTACGCTTTGTATTTCGCTATATCAGGTGATGAAGCCCAAGCCCTAGCTAGCCCCAGCCCCACCCCAACCGAACCCTATCGAAGGTAAAGAACGTCCTTACACTTTCAATGTTCACGAAAACCTATCGGCTTTCTAAGAAATTTTTTTGAATTTCGTTTCGTTGTTTTCAAATTTGACAATTCCTACAGGTTTTGATTTGGTTTGAGTTGGGGTTGAGATTTCGGGTTAAATTATTGCAAAAATTTGGAATTTATAGATTCAATTGAGAATTCAATTACTAGAAGATAGTTACTCCTGTTGATTGATGGCACTATAGTTGCAACAACTTATCTACAAAGAGATATAAAGGATTATATTGAGCTATGTTTTATTGTACAACTAAAATTTGTGCTGCATTTATGAGAAGAGATAATTGTGACTCAATGTGTCTACTTGCTGACTTCATGCATGAGGGATATGAAAGAGTTATTACAGCATCCTACATTGTAATACAATTTTCATAATTAATATAATAGCTCTGCGGTCTGAAGATAATATCTGTATGTAGTAATTGTTGAGCAGTAGTTTCTGATTATCATTATTTATTTTTGGTTAAAGACACCAAAAACTACAACACGAAAGACACGAATTCTTCCCATGTCTCTTCATGTCTCCATGAAAATTGGGGCAACATCGTCATAGACTACATTGTGGACCTGCATAAGATCGGCCCCGGCTCCTCCACCATCTACCGCGGCTGCGATCCCTCGGCCCAAGCCCAGTCCCAATCCCAACCGAACCCCAGCCCCAGCCCAACCGAACCCCAGCCCCAGCCCCAACCCCAACCCCAACCTAACCCCAACCCCAACCGAACCCTAGCCCCAGCCCAGCCCCAACCCCAACCCCAACCCCACAACCGAACCCTAACCCTAACCCTAACCGAACCCGACGCCGACGCCGATGCCAAACCCTCACCCCTACCCGAACCTGGCCTGAACCCTAGACTACATCATCAACATTAAAAATAATTTGAGATTTAATTACTAACCGTGCGCGCGGTGGAGGAGACGACAGAAATCGGTGGTCGACGACGATCGGCGAAGGTGTCGACGAGGCGTGGGAAGTCGACGAAGGTATGGGAACGACCGACGAAGGTGGCGACGAGGCGCGGAACGCGGTGGCGACGAGGCGCGGGAACAGACGATGAGAGGCGCGCGGGAGTGAGAGAGAAATTTTGGGAACGATGAATAATTTTCTGTGTTTTTTTTTATATTAATAACCTATTTAGATGCCCCTACGGACATAACCGTAGGTCCACCGTTTGCGGCTCCACAGGGCCAAACAAAAAATTAGAACGTAAGGACAACGATGTGGCCCTACGGATAAATCCGTAGGGGCAAGAAATATTTGTCCCTACGGATTCCTGAGTCCGTAGGGGCAACCCCCTACTGTAGTAGTATTTTAAGATACAAATATTCGTATTTATACAAATAGCCGTATTCGTATAAATACCGTAATACAAATAGCGTATTCGTATAAAAATACGAATACGAAAAGATAGATAACGAGAGATATATAATACTAGCTCACAATGATCTGGCTATCTTTCAAACCTGTCAGTATTATCAAAACGCCTGATTAAATTATATGCATTAAATACACGTATTTAATCGAACCCCCAACCCTCATCATAAATTTGGAGTTTTGCAGCAGCAGAAGAGACATTTCACAAATTTTAATCAGAGTAATTTATTTTAGTAATCAAGCCAAATTAAGTTTTTAATTTCATAGTTACAGCTCGAAGAGTATTTATGATGGAATTTATTATGTTATGGGTGTCTTCGAGATAAAATTGAAGATGACCGAAGTTGTTTAATTGAGAGTTTTAGTCTGTCTAGCTAGGATTCGATTTATATATGTGTCTACTAGATAAAGATTCGTATGTTTAGAGTGTGTAATTTGAGATGCGAATAATACCTAAAGTCTAAATGGTCAGTAATTAAATGTCTCCATATAATGTTTTATCTTCTCTTCATTTTGTTTTAGGTAAACGATAAGCACCAAGACATATAATGTCCTCAGTCCATCCAAAAAAAGAAAACAAAAACAAAAACATATTTTAAAGCAAATTTTGAATTTTAAATGAATCTCTCTAATATTATAGTAATACAATGTTGCAGTGTGATGCATTAAACGAAAGAAATTTGTATTGCATTTAAAAATAAATATGAGTTAATTTTATAGAACATGCATATAAAAGTTGATATCATTTATTATAAAGATACAATAATAAATAATATAAATGTTCAGGTTGAATTTAGATATGATAAAATTCATATTTTTGTGAGGTCACTGCATACTATTGTAGCAAAGAAGTGGTAAATAATTATAAAAATTTGTATGTCTTCATTTTTTCATTCCTTAAATGACCTTTTACTACTTTTTTGGGCCTTTTGGAAAACAATTTTTTTGCTTTGAAATATATAGAGAGAGAGAGAGAGGGAGAGAGAGAGGGATGGGTGAGAGATTTTATTTAAGATAATATTTAGAGAGAGAGAGAGAGATAGTCTTTTTGACCATTTAAATATTTAAACAGAAACTGCCGACATGAATAGACTAAAATGAGATGAGTTTGGAGAGGATTTTCCTTCTTTTTTATAAATATTTCTTTTTTATAAATGACAAAACCAATTTGAATCTTTTAAAAAGTTTGCAGTATAACAGTTGCAAATATAAGACAGATTTTAAAAAAAAAAGAAATTGTATAATGACTGTGCCAGCCACCAAATTCGGAGAACGTGCTAGCAACTTAAGTTTTTATAAAAATAAATGACAAGTGTGAAAGAACAAATATGGAAAATGATGTCTCATCTATTTCTATGATTTTTAAATGCTGTGTTTAGTTAGCAGGTTGATTTTCAACCATTTTAGTTATGGAATACCTAGATATAATAACAAAGATGAATGGTCAACATCTCCAAATAAAATTTTAAAAAAATTAAGAATTATACTTCCACCAAAAATGGCAGAAAGCATCGGGGTTTGATGGCTTTGCTGCAATAAAAAATCCAAATATTTACTATATAATCTAAAGTTAATGTTTAGTTTTTTGATAAAAAAAAATCAACCACCATTGGTAATCGAACTTGCCGCCTCTCACACTCCAGAAAAAATTAGACCAACTTAGCTAAGCCAAGTTGATTTATTGTGTAGTTCTCAATTATTATTTAGTTGCTATAAAAATATTATTTTTTGTTTTGGCACAGTAAATTTAATAATTAATCACTGAAAATTAAATGCGACCGTCTTTGTAGCCAAGCGGTAAAGCCTTATTGTGGTTGAACGGGAGGTCTGCGGTTCTAACCCCACTTGCATTAGGTTACAACACGTTAATAAAAGGAAAAAGAGAAAAAAAGGGGGAAAGTAAATGGAGGCAGATGGCTACAGTTGCAATATTTGTTAAAACAAGTATGCTGTAACAAAGATAAACTCTGCTTCGTGTGTTGCAATTACTTAATTTACAGTTTTAGTTCCTAAATCAAGTTGCAAATATCTAAAATTTGGGATTCCTGCTATTATTTGCCCTTTATTATTACATAGTATCGAATCGAACAATGGGAATTGAGGTAAAATATGAAGGCCCAAAGGTGTTTTTTTGGGGGATCTATAATGTATGGTCGGGATCCGATAATAGCATGAAAATAGCAAGGAACTAATAACAGAGTATCTAAATCCAAATACCTATCAACCTGTAAAAGAAAACCTGCAGAAGAAATTGAAATGAGGGGCTCCAAAGTTCCACCTCATGGCAACTATTTATCCCTCAAGATAACTCTTGCTTAATAATAACAAGAAGAAAATAAAATCTCAAGATTACCATTGCTGGATATTTTATATTTCAAATACATCTCGTCCATATCGCACTCAGCCCTTACTTGGTCGGTTAGCATTCATTTTTGAAATTCATAGACTTTTCCGGTCAGCAGCGGGGGTTACTAAATTTAGGAATACATGTATATCTATAAAGTTAACCTTATGTAACTTACATGAGGTTGACTTTAAGAACTAACCGAAATTCAATTTTCTAGATAATAGACATCATCTTTCTTGATCTACATGGTCTAATACATTCCTTAGACGCATGTCTCAGCAACACAAAATGAGGGTTTCGCTCACTGCAGATGTGGCTGAGGACGAAAAATTTCTAATATGGTTTGGATACTCTTGTTTAAAAAAATTAAAGAATTTTGACAGTAAAACATAGTGATATCCAAATTACCTGATAATTGTTGTATCCATGTTTTTAACCATAATAAAAGATTAATATGCACGATGTCAATCATTCAAAGAAAAATAATAAATAAAATAAAATGTTAGGTTCGAAGGAGAATCTCACATAACTTATATGAGATTGACCTCATGCACACATACCCTTAATTTAATATTGTTTTAATATATGCAAGTGCCACCATAGCCAGAAAGAAGTTTGAGATTCAAATCCTTATCGCATTAGCTTATGGTCAATTAATTATTAAAAGGGACTATTATTCTAATATATAATGGAAATGATTTAGCTAAATCAAATCTCTACTGTTGTAAACCAAATTAAAGAGGTTCCGCATGTCCACGTATCTATTTTTTTTATAGCTAAACTAAAGTATAAAAAGAAATGATGACAATCATTCTTAATAGACAATGCGGAGAGTTATTTCACATGCATCGCACAAACCATAATCCGGTATGATAATCAAAAGGTTATCTTTTAAATAATTTATTTCATTGTATATCGGCAATATTTACCGGTATATTGATTGTTGTAGGTACTGATATGAAAAGGAGAGATATACATGATGAATTAAGAAGTTTCCATCCTAAACAAGCTCGTGGGCACCTTTGGACTTCCATCTTATAAAATTGATGATTAGGGGGCAACAACTGGTTGCTTTAGCTCCCGATCATTTCAACCCCACAAAAATTAGTAGTATCAACTCTCCCTAATAATTGCTTCCATATGATATAGTACTCGCTTTTCGCAATATGAACGACTAATATTGAAGAATTGGTCCTTTCAATAATTAGAGGGGTAATTTTCATTTATTCTTTCAGTTAGGGAGGTCATATTTGAAACTTAATATATACGATACACGTGTTTAAATTAATTAGTAAGTATAAGAAAAGGATATTTTTTGTTATTAATTTATTAGACATCTTTTATATTTTAAAGAAATTTGTTGATGAACATGAATTTCATATTTCTTATTGAAGTTTTACTGCTATTGATGCTAAAGAATTTTCTCTATCAAACAAGGCGTGACATTTTTTTTAGTATTTATTTGAATCAAACCATCCTTTAGTTTTCTAGTTAATTACAATTAATAGCAAAGAAAAAATAAAACTTCAAGTCTTTAATAAATAAGTTAGGAGGTGTGATTTATGGTTAAATTACACTAAAATACCCTCAACTATCATGAATTTTCACTAAAATACCGTAAATGTACGTTTGGTAGAGGATAATCTAGATGCTAATCCTAGGTTCTCATAAAAAGTTACTATGCTTGTTTTGGTGTAAAAAGGATTCACCGGAACATAGCATTACCATGGTGATTAATAAGATGCTCCCATTTCATGAAAATCCAATCCCCAAAATTGGTGTTTATCCTCGATCACCCTGAAATATTCCCACCTCACAAGATATGCCATGATCCCAGTCGTCATATTCCTGTAAACATGAGGATTCCAGATAATCTTTCATTGCATTTACCAAACACAACCTAATGATTATTTATACAGCAAAATGTCTTAAAGCATGGTTTTTAAGAGATTTTTTGTAGTAAAATACCCTCAAAAGTAGCAGTGAAGATGCATATAGCACACTAATAACAAAACCGTAAGCTAGTTTAGTGAATAAACATGATATTTGAGGGTATTTTAGTGCAACTTACCCATGATTAACCCTATCCAAAACACAGCTTGCTAGAATCACTTGTCATTAGGTGAAGAGCATGCACCCATCTCTGCAAGTTGAAGGGCCATTCTCTCCCCACATTCTCCCCTTCTCTTTCTTATATACAAACCAACCCTAGCTAGCTACTTCACCAACCTCAACTTCTCATCTCATCCTTCCCACCTATGGCGGACCGAGCCTATTCGTTTGCCAAACCTTCCGGTGCTGGCGTAACGCACGCGTTCCCTGCCACGAAGGCCTAGACATTCCCCTCTACCTACCGCCCTCAGCCGCCTCCGAAACGCCACAGGTCTCGCAGCGGCTGCTGCTTCCTTTATGTAGCATTTATGTGCATAGATCATAACATCAAATTATGGGAGCGGAATAGTAAATTTACATACAAGATTCTATAAAGATTACTTTAACCCGAAAGTGGTGGGATCGTTATCATCGTCTACGTTACCACAACGAATTTTGACCTTCGCCTTCTAGCAACGGCCGGAGAGAAACCATACCCTTGATAAACGAGAATCTCCTACATGATCATCTCGCAAGCCAACTCTCGATAGAACTTGGAGAAGAGAAGATGACAGTTTAAACCCTAGCAATCTCTTGGCTCCCTTTTTCCTATCCTTGAAAACCCTAGCTCCATACCTTACATATATACAGAGGGGAGAGAGAGCGTGAGAGAGAAAGAGAGAGAGAGATGTGGGTGTAGGGTGTTTTTCATCACCCCATTGAGATGGAAATACGTGTCGCTTGTCAAGCGTACTACAGATTCCCCCTTGCCTAGGGTAGGCGGGGGTTTATTGATTATGGGGATCCGAATCTCCGGCAGTCGTGGACTAAACTGCCGTTAATTACCCCTCGCCTTTGAAGCGAAAGAACCTCCGATTGACGGGTTAACTATTCTTGCGAACTCAATACGCAGCGTGTGTGTTGTGTTTTGGATATATCGGGGCCCCCGCAGAGTTTGCGGGGGTCCCGCTATCCGGATAGCTGGCTGGGGGTCAAGGGGGCTAGCATCCCCCTTACGGGGTACGGAGCAGCACCCCGTTAGAAAAATTTCCCAACGTGGGACGTGTTTTGGTGTGGAGTGCATGATAAATGAGGAGTGTGGAGCGTCTTAAAGACACGTGCATGGCACGCGGCACTGGACGCCCACGGGTCACGTGTCCGGCGTGTGGATGCTTGGCGCCCGCGGGTCATGTGCCCGGCACAGGGGCGATGGGAGCCCGTGGGTCACGTGCGCAGCACGCGACCGTTGGGCGCCAGCTGATCACATGGGTTGCACTCGACCGCTGGGCGCCAGCGGATCACATGAGTTGCACGCGATCGCTAGGCGCCCGTGGGTCACGTGCGCGGTACGTGACAGCTAAAAACACCAGCGGAAAAGGGGCTTAGCCCCTGGGTTAGGAGTTGAACTCGCAAGGGGTTTTGGAGTTGAACTCCTAACAGGGATTATGTATAGATTTGGAGTTAAACTCCGAAAAAGGGGTTTGATTTATGGAGTTAAACTCCAACAGATCTTGAATGTAGTTAAACTCCTAGAAATCTTTGGATCTTTTTTGAGTCTCGGATCCTCCCGGAATAGGATTTTTTTTGGATATGGGTATCCTTCTTCTTCCTCTCTGTTGGCTGGATCTTAGGGGAAGAAGGGGAGGTGAGACTTAAAATCTTCCCCTTTTAGGGATTTGATGGGAGATCCGAGCTCCCCTTTGTGGGTTTTATGGTGAAAACCTATTTCTTTTTGAAAAAGGAAGAGTTAAACTCTTGATTTAATTCAGAAAGGAGAAGGTTTAGAACCTTGAGGAAGGAGAAGGAGGCATAAACCCTAGTTTTTTTTGACGGCGAATGAAAAGTTATCCTTTATTTCATTATCATGTTGCCTTATATAGGCTTACAAATTTACACATAGCCTCTTGGGCTTTACAAAATGGCATTTTGCCCATCCCATACCTAATGTGCTCATTTCTTTTGCACATGAGCCACGGGCTTTACAAAAATTTAGTTTTTTGCCCATTTTTCTTACATTCATGCATAAAAAATTATATCAAAATTATTTATTACATGATTTCATTTTGGCATGGGGGAGGCTGGCCGCGGGGCTCGACTTGGGCATGGGCCCACCTGGCTTG
Organism: Agapanthus africanus; assembly: GCA_030015575.1. NCBI lineage: Eukaryota > Viridiplantae > Streptophyta > Magnoliopsida > Asparagales > Amaryllidaceae > Agapanthus > Agapanthus africanus. The sequence continues at coordinate 156,837,355 of JASDDO010000014.1, read as the reverse complement.
GGGTTGACTTTGACTTTGACTTGGTCAACCGGGATGCAATTTTTGACCCTAACAAAGTACCCCATATCAATAAATGCACACCGTGTATATGAGTTGTGTGCATGAAATTGATGTATCTTGGAGTTGGACTTCAGGGTAGATCATCATTCCGGGGGCGGAGCATTATTTCGGGAGCATAATTCCAGGGAAAGGAGCATAATTCCGATATACGGAGCATAATTCCGGGGATCGGAGCATAATTTCGATTTGCGGAGCATAATTCTAGAGGTCGGAGCATAATTCCGAAGAGCGGAACATGCTTCCAAGGGGTCTGAGCATAATTCCGAGGGACAGAGCATAATTCCGGGGACCGAAGCATAATTCTGGAGAGCGGCAGACATTTTGACCGAAGCATAATTTCAATGCAGAGGTTGATTCCCAGGCGAAGTATAATTTCGACAGGGAAGGCAGATACTCCAAGGCGAAGCATGATTTCGACACGGGGTACATTCTGAGATGAAGCATGATTTCGTCGCAAAGCTTGTTGGTTGACGTGATTCCGAGTCGGAGCATAATTCCAACGGGGATGTCATTAGTTGACTTTATTCCGAGTCGAAGCATAATTCCGACAGGGAAGGCAGATACACCGAGGCGAAGCATGATTTCGACACGGGGTACACTCAGAGACGAAGCATGATCCGACGCAGAGCTTGTTGGTTGACTTGATTCCGAGACGGAGCTTAATTCCGACGGGGAGGTCGTTGGCTGACTTGATTCTGAGACGGAGCATAATTCCGACGGGGAGGTCATTGGTTGACTTGATTCCGAGTCGGAGCATAATTCCGACGGGGAAGTCATTGGTTGACTTGATTCCGAGTTGGAGCATAATTCCGATGGGGAGGTCATTGCTGCCCTTTTTGCGACTTGGACGGTCGGTTCTGCCATTTTAGCGACTTGGAAGGTCGATGCATGATTTGACTAGCTCCGCTTCTCGCGGTGTCAGGGATTAAACTTGTTTTCGAGGTAGAGCTTGATTCCTCCAGGGAAGTCGTTGGTTGTCTTGCTGACTTGATTTGATTTGGGTTGACATCAGCATTGCTGCACTGAAATAATGCCAGGAGCAACTCATCATTTGCCCCAGGAGGACTCGGGATTTGGTTTTTGGGTCGGTATCAGCACCGCTACACTAGAATATGGTACCAGGAGCGAATCATCATTTTCCATGAGGGGGATTTCCCTCGTTCCTAGTTTAACGACTTAGGGGTCATCTATTCCCAGTTTAACAACTTAAAGGTCATATGTTCCTAGTTTTAAGACTTAAGAGTCTTCTGGATCAAAAATTTGGAATTTTGGGGTTGGGGTCGGCATCAGCGTTGCTAACACCGAAGCACAGGTGCCAGGAGTAATTCATCATTTGCCTTTGCCCGTTGGGAAGCGATAGCTTAGGAGACAGGTTTAGATCCCCATCAGCTAAGGCTTTTCAATTTTATGAGCCGTAAGGGTCCCATAAAAGCATTTTCTCCCTACGAGTCGAAAGGATCTCGTAGATGTACTTTCTCCTTAATAGTCGTGGGGACTACCGAGTGTGTTTTTCCTTTGTAAGTCGTAAGGATCTTATGAAGGTGTTTTCTTACTAGTCGAGAGGATCTCGTAAGTTTGTTCTCCTCATGTATCGTGAGGACACATGAGTGGGTCTTCCCAAATGGAGCATAATTCCAAGTGCGAAGACCGGCCGCTAGACTGGTGATTGCGGTGGGATATGGGTATGATGAGAATTATTTGAGCTCGTAGATTGTATACGGTAGTCAACTTGGGGACCAACCGTAGGGCATGGAGAATTTTGAGACTTTGTTGACGTCTGCATCGCTGCACTAGAATATGGTACCAGGAGCGACCCATCATTCGCCGTTGGGACATTCAGAGATTTGAAATTTTGGTTGGCGTCTGCATCACCGCACTGGAATATGGTACCAGAAGCGACTCATCATTCGCCATTGGTTTTTGGATTTTGGTTAGCGTCTGCATCGCTGCACTGGAATATGGTACCAGGAGCGAATCATCATTCGCCATTGGGTTTTTTTTACCACGATTGCTCTATCATTTCAGCTTTTCTTATCGCGAAGGTCACGATTGCCCCATCATTTCGGATTTTTATTCACGGTTGCCCCATCATTTCGGCTTTTTTATATTTTATATTTTATTTTATTTATTTACATGTTTTTTTACATCCCCAGTTTAACGACTTAGAGGTCGATTGTTCCCAGTTTAATGACATGGTGGTCGGCTGTTCCCAGTTTAACGACGTGGTGGTCAACTGTTCCCAGTTTAACGACGTGGTGGTCATCTCCTTTCATGGAAAGGAAGATGTCTGAGAGAATCAGGTTCCCGAAAAATTTCGGTCTCCGTTTGTATGAAATTGGCGGTCGCGGCTTGACTGTTTGCTAACATGCCTTTAGATAGTTCTATCTCTCCTGCCTTGTATTGTTTTTTGACCCAATCTTTGAAGACGAAGCAGTTCTCAATAGCATGACTTATCACTCTGTGATAGAGGCAATATTTATGATCGTCGGTCATATTCGCTTCTTGCGGTCCTTTTGATTCTGGTAATTGTAGATCATTTCTTAGGGCGTCTTTGAATATTTTATAGACTTTATCCCTTCTGAAGGAATAGACCTTATCTAGCTTCTCTTTCAGTGGAGATTCTCCCCTCTCTCCGAACACTGGCTTCCGAGGCTGGTTGGCATTAGGCCCACTCATCCCTCGCTTATTTCGGTTAGCCGAAGTGTCAAAAGATTCAGTATCGTCAGAATCTCCGTCTTTGCGATTATCGTCCTTTCGGTTTCTTCAGGACCTATTATTATTTTGGGAATCAGAGGAGGACTCTTTCTTTGAGCGCTCCAACATCTGGACTTTCCTGGTCAGCTCTTGGAATGTTTTGAGACCTGCGGTACATAAAAACGGGGCCATACAATTGTTGAGATTTCCGATGAGGAGACTGACAGATTGGTCCTGCTCTTTCGGCGGTTCACATTTGACGGAGAGATTGCGCCATCGGGTTATAAAATCCATGCTACTTTCGTTGTTCTTTGGCTTGGTCCTTACGAGGTCGGCAATGGTGATCTTATTGCCAACACTCATGAACCTTTGTCGGAACAGAGATTCCATTTGGATGAAAGTAATAACAGAGCCATCCGGTATGCTAGCATACCAGTTGAAGGCGACATCGGTTAAGCTATTAACGAATTGGCGGAGGATAAGCGCATTATTGCCCCCAGTATTCCCGCATGAGGCTTTATAGTGGGCGATGTGTTGATTCGCATTTCCCGTCCCATCAAATCTTCCGAATTTGGGGATGACATAGCCGCTAGGAAATTCTACCAGATCATACTGAGCAGGATATGGTCTCCCACTACTGCTGATATCCTTCTGCGCTTTGGCTTCAGCTACCAACGTTTTGACTTTGGTTGCAACCAAATCCATGATTTGATCTTGAGTTAGCGGGCTACCGTCATCGGTAGCCAAGACATTTTCCGAGATAGGATGCGACTGACTTTCATGCGGTCCGCCCCCCTTTGGATTTGAGGGAATAGGAGTCGGCTGTCACGGGACACCATTTTCCGGTTCATGAGCAGAACCCTGCGCTTGATTGGACGGCTGAGAGGCAACTTGGGTTGTGAGCTGCATCACGACATTCGTCAAGTCGTCAATTTTGGAGTAAAGTTTGGCCATCTCCTTATCTTTACTTTTGAGCTGTTTTCGGAGCTCTTAGAGAAGTTGCTGCTCTGTGTTCTTAGGACGGAAGATTGACTCATCTTCGCTTTCCGAGCCCGACTCTTCATGAACCGAGGGATCTCTCTGCTTATCAGCCTCACTGTAAGGGTTCTCATTACCTCCCAGAGGATGCTGGTCTTGAGAAGTGGCAGCCACATTCATACCAGATTGGATCTGAGATGTGGTGGCCTCATCCTTGCTGTCCTAGCTTCTCGATTTTGAGGGCTTGGCGGGCATCCGTCATCCAGGAAGCCATCGTGAGCCAATTAACGGGGAGCTTAGAGAAGATGCCTAATTGAGCAGTTGTTAGGGGCGCCGCTGGAGCTTGCCTGAGATGCCTTGTTGCTTTGTTGGTATTGATGGCCTTTCCTCCAGCCGGGGCTAAGGAAAATCGTTCAAACACCGACTTGCGTTTGGGTAGTGGTGCCCTCGAGATTACCACATTTGGCCTCTTGCCTTTCGAGGCCGGTTTGTCTGTTACCGGAGCTTGAGGAGCTGGGATGGCGTTAGCTGACATGAACAGAATAGAGCCAAATGGTAGCGGCGGCTCCTCCCATTGTCGTCCGAGACTGGCTGGGAGGACTGTCCTGGCATCTATCTTCATCGTGTAGGAGATGGGAGCTGTGTCAAGAGCTGAGCTGATCCTTAGAGACATTTTGTTGCGTCCAGAGATTGCAATTTGAAATTTGTTAACCTACATAAAGAAACATGATTTTAGTACAGGCAATCGATATGTATATTGATTGAGTTAGCATGAACGTTTAACCCGAAATATAGGAGGAGAGATCAGTCCCACCGGGCGTGCCAGAATCTGTAGGGTGTTTTTCGTTACGCCATTGAGATGGGAATACACGTCGCTTGTCAGGCGTACTATAGATTCTCCCTTTCCTAGGGTAGGCGGGGGTTTATTGATTGTGGGGATCCGAATCTCCGGCAGTCGCGGACTAAGGTTCCGTTAATTACCCCTCGCATTTGTAGCGAGGGAACCTCCGATTGACAGGTCAACTAGTCGTGCGAACTCAATATGCAGTGTGCATGTGTTGTGTTTTGAAAGGGTTTTGGATATATCGGGGGCCCCGCAGAGTTTACGGAGGTCCCGCTACCTGGATAGCGGGCTGGGAGTCAAGGGGGATAGCAGTCCCTTTGCGCGGTGCTGGACAGCGCCCCGTTAAAAAAAAATTCCTAACGAGGGACGTGTTTTGGTGTGGAGTGCATGAAAAATGAGGGGTGAGGAGCGTCTTAAAGACGCGTGCATGGCATGTGGGCGCAGAGCGCCCATGGGTCACGTGCCCGGCCTGTGGGCGCTTGGCACCCACGGGTCACGTCCCCGGCATGCGGGCACTTGGCGCCTGCGGGTCATATGCTCGGCACGTGGGCACCGGGCGCCCGCGGGTCACATACCTGACACGCGACCGCTGGGCGCCCATGGGTCATGTGCGCAGCACGCGACCGCTGGACGCCAGCGGATCATGTGAGTTGCACGCGACAGCTGGGCACTGAGCGCCTGCGGGTCGCGTGAGGCGCACGCGGGCGCTTAGCGTCCGCGGGTCGCGTGACCGTTGGGTGCTCGCGAGTCACGTGCATGGCACGCGATCGCTAGGCGCCCGTGGGTCACGTGCGCGACACGCCACCACTGGAAACACCAGTAGAAAAGGGGCTTAGCCCCTGGGTTGGGAGTTGAACTCCCAAGAGGCTTTGGAGTTGAACTCCTAACAGGGATCATGTATAGATTTGGAGTTAAACTCCGAAAAAGGGGTTTGATTTATGGAGTTAAACTCCAACAGATCTTGAATGGAGTTAAACTCCTAGAAATGTTTGGATCTTCTTTTGAGTCTCGGATCCTCCCAGAATGGGATTTTTTTGGAGATGGGTATCCTTCTTCTTCCTCTCTGTTGGCTGGATCTTAGGGGAAGAAGGGGATGTGAGACTTAAAATCTCCCCCTTTTAGGGATTTGATGGGAGATCCGAGCTCCCTTTGTAGGTTTATAGTGAAAAACTATTCTTTTTGAAAAAGGAAGAGTTAAACTCTTGATTTAATTCAAAAAGGGGAAGAAGGTTTAGAACCTTTAGGAAGGAGAAGGAGGCACAAACCCTAGTTTTTTTTGATGGGGAATGAAAAGTTATCCTTTATTTCATTATCATGTTACCTTATATAGGCTTACAAATTTATACATAGCCCCTTGGGCTTTACAAAATGGCATTTTGCCCATCCCATGCCTCATGTGCTCATTTTTTTTGCACATGAGCCATGGGCTTTTCAAAAATTTGGCTTTATGCCCATTTTTCTTACATTCATGCATAAAAAATGACATCAAAATTATTTATTATATGATTTCATTTTGGAATGGGGGAGGCTGTCTGAGGGGCTCGACTTGGGCATAGGCCCACTCGGTCTAGACTTGGGCCAACCTGGCTTGGTGTTGACTTTGACTTTGACTTGGTCAACCGGGGTGCAATTTTTGACCCCAACAGTGGGACCGGACCCAATTAGGGTTCGATCTCTATAACCCGAGCCCCCTTCGGGTTGGTTTGTGCCAACTCGACCCGCTAAGTAGAAGGGGTGGGTATTGGGCCAGGTGAAGCTTAGTAGCCAACATACTACCACTTGCTCCTTCGAGTTGGTGCTGTCCATAACTCCTTGAGCCAGTCCCATGAACCATTGACTCCCCGAGTCAATTGTCTCCTTGAGAATATTCTTTTCAATCTTGTTCATACCTATACATGTTGGTGCGAGGTGGACTGTTGAGAACCTGCAAGCGGGTAGTCTTGCAGCCAGATCTGTTAGGACCGACACAAAGATCTCCCTAAAAGAAAAGTAACATAAACCAAATATATGTTAGGCTCGCGAAATCTCGTACCCTAGATCCGATCAGGCATGTCTTCTTAAGTACCTTCGATCCCCCTCGGAAGCGTACTTGAACACCGCAGTAGTTTCTCGGTTCATCGCACTCTTAAACTTCGCCACCATGGCGTCAATAATAGTTGGACATACGATGCAATCAGGAGACATCCCAATGGATCTTCCTCTGGTTCTGAGTAGATGGGTTTGCTATTTATCCGCTTTCCTGGCACTTTCCTGAATGTGCAGTATATAATCATCGCAACAGGAAACAACAGCCAAACTAGCAGACGCTCATAACATGCCTCCCCAGACAGCTCAGTATCGCTAAGGGTATTTTGACTGCCTGTCCTTCCATGAAAGAGGTTGTCATAAGGGCTTACATAGTGAGGGAGATGGGATCTATCCCTCAACCTCCTTATATGCTCGGTGTCTGCGCATGTCGTATGGCAACATGCTACGATATAAAATTCTTTCTCTGAGAGTATTCACCATTAAAGTTATACCGTACGGACCCAAGTCTAATCACCCTATGATTGATATTCCCGGCCATATAGCCCTGCGATATGCCTGGGATCTTTCGACAAGCTTGCACCCCGTGCGACGAGTCAGACCCCTAGTCCGACTATATGTAAAACACGTAAAGTGGCTATGGGATAACCACTTCGGTCGCTCGACATATAGCACATCGCAACCTCATCCTGACCCAGTCATGGCGACTCTGTTAAGCGCTCCAACTGTCGCTATACCCTATATGTAACTATACGGTCACTGCTCCGAGCAGATGACGTCTTGCACTCAGTCTTTCCTTTGTATGCTTCCTTAGCATAAAGGGGATATCTCATGTGAGGGAGAGTTCCTACCTACTAACGTATCTTTATTAAATGTGTGCCCTGCACACATCGTGTACCTTGTGCACTTGAATTTTTACTCCATGCCAGAAATAGTCAAACAAAATAGACATATCTATCCTATATAATAAAGAAAGAAATCAACATATTATCAATCATAGAATATACATCTATAAAGTCGCCACCCACAAATAAATAATGTCAAACATAAGAGGAAGTCACTACATGTCTAAATACATAGTCGTCACCAAGGACGTAGCCTTAAGGCCCTAGTATGCTATACAAAACGCTTCAGTAATTCCCTTCGTCAGTGGATCCATGACCATCTGATCCATTGGGATGTATTGCAACTTGACTTCATCTTTTTCCTGCCTCATAATAAAATGGTACCGAATTTGAATGTGCTTTGACTTGCTATGGTACTTCGGATCCTTCGAGTACGCAATGGACGACATGCTATTGCAATTAAGGATTACCTTATTCTTCGCATGTTGCACTATAGTCAGATTCTCTAAGAATCCGCGTAACCAAACTGTCTCTTGTGCTGCAGCACAAGCCGCCATGTATTCCACCTCCATGGTGGAAAAGGAAATGTAATCCTACTTCTTACTACACCAAGAGATGGCCCCATCATTGAGTAAGAAGGACTATCCTGATGTGGAAGCTGGCACATCCAGATTGTTGGCCCAGTCGGCATCTGTATATCCCTACAGGCGAGTGTCTGATCCGCCATCGCACAAAGTATAGTGGGCTATCCTACTTAGGTACCGCAAGATCCGCTTCATCCCTTTCCAATGAGCAACACTGGGGTTGGACTGATATCTGCTCATCAGTCCCATTACATAAGGTATATCGGGCCTCGTACACACCATAGCATACATGAGACTCCCAATAGCGCTCTTATAAGGAATATTCCGCATCCGCCTTTTCTTCATTTCATTCTTGGGATACTACTCTAAACTTAGCGCATAATTCTTTGCAATCAGAGTTCCAACGCGTTTGCAACCGTTCATGCCAAACTATTCCAAGCCTTTTCTAATGTAAGTCTCCCGAGACAAACCTAGGGTCCTCTTAGAGTGGTCCCTCAAAATCTGAATCCCGAGTACGAACCGGGCATCGCCCATGTCCTTCATCTCAAAGGTGGAGGACAACCAACTCCAAGTGGTATTTATGGTCCCCATGCTGTTTCCTGCCAGCAAGATATCGTCGACATACAATGATAGAATCTCAAAACTTTTACCAGCTTGTAGTATGTAGACACAATTGTCCTGATCGATCATCTAAAAATCATAGTCCGGTACGGTTTTATGAAATCGAAAATATTAGACTCTGGAAGACTGTTTCAAATTATAAATAGACCTCCTCAATTTGCACACCTTGCCCTCAAGGCCTTTGGCTTTGAAACCAGTGGCTGATCCATATAGATCTCTTCTTCCAGTTCTCTATAGAGAAAAGTTGTCTTGATGTCCATCTGGACTAATTTAAGATCTATCTGCGCTACTAAAGTAAGGACTAGGCGAATGGAGACAATTTTCACCACTGAGAAAAATGTCTCATCATAGCTCACTCCACTCCTTTAGGTGAACCCCTTCACTACCAAGCATGCCTTACAATACTCGATTGTCCCATCTGCCATCCGCCTAACCTTGAAAACCTACTTGTTCTTAATGATTTTGCATCTGGCAGGAAGATCCACTAAGTCCCTGACTTAATTCTTTCTCATAGACTCAAGTTCCTTCTCCATCGCAGCCTTCCACTCTTTCCCTGCTGGTCCTGAAATAGCGTACTAGTAGAACTTGGGTTCTGCAACATCATGCGGTACAACCATGAACCCTTCCACCTCAATCTCGAAGCGTCGATGAGGCACTTGTCTATGAGACGATCTACGAGACGGTTGAGATTCTATAAATGGCTTCGAGTCATTTATCGGTATCTCACTCCCACTATCCCTAGGCGACATAGGAACCGATTCTTCATCCAATTTTTGATGATCAGTGGTCTCCTCGACTTCATACAACTCCAAATCCCTAGCTACTTTGCCTTTTTGCGGAAATTCCTCCTCGAGGAATTCGACATCTCATGACTCAATCCCAGTCACAGTCCCATCGTCATGCTCACTTAAGAGCACATATCCCTTAGAGTGATTGGAATAGCGTATAAATATACACTTCTTTCCTCTAAGGCCTAACTTTCCATACCGATATGAAGTGTTGTGCACATAGGCAGCACACCCTTATGGATATAAGTGATCCAACACTGGCTTATCGTCCGTTCATAATTCATAGGGTGTGGATTGAACCGATTTAGAAGATACCCGGTTAAGAACATAAGTTGCTGTCATCAGCGTATCTCCCCAAAATGATATAGGAAGATTGGTATGCCCTATCTTGCTCCTAACCATATCCAGAAATGTTCTATTTCATCTCTCTGCAACACCATTTTGTTGAGGAGTGAAGGGCATCTTCGGCTGTCTGACGATCCCTTTCTCTTCACACAGTTCCCTGAATTGATCCGACATATAATCTCTACCACGGTCCGTGCGCAAGGCTTTAATGCTTTTGCTCAATTGATTTTCCACTTTGCTAATATAGCGTTTGAAATAATCCAAGGTTTCAGATCGGTGGGAAATCAAAAAACACGTGCCCGTAATGGGAGTAATCATTTATGAAGGTGATGAAATAAGGCGCACCGGTATATACCTTCACGTTGATTGGTCCGCTTATGTTAAAGTGAATGAATTGCAATGGAGCACTCGCTCTCTTTGCCATTCCGAATGGCTTCCTAGTGGCCATACCTGCGAGACAATACTCGCATATGGACAGGTCGGCCTTGGCAAGTGTACCAAGTAAGCTGTCTCTGGCAAGCCTTGTCATCCTACCCTGCCTAATATGACCTAACTATCTATGCCATAATATAGATTCATCTACAGAACTATTCACATCATACGAATAAGCAAATAAAGTATCTTTATTGCCAAAAGAGTCACAATCCAAAATAATAAAGCCATTTATAAGGCATTCAACACAAAACAGAGAATTGTTTAAAATAAATTTTACAGAATTATTCTAAAATAAAATGCTAAATCCAACGCTAACTAGCCTAGCCACTGATAAAAGGTTCTGCCGCATCCTTAGAGCATATAACAGATCATGGAGAAGTCACTCATTCCCTGAACTCGTAGGTAGCCGATACGCCCCGATGCCCCACACCTCGACATACAACTCGTTCCCTATGTAAATCTTCCGGCTCCCGGCAGATACTCTCCTGTACTCTACGAACCCTTCCATGTCTCGGGAGATGTGGTCCGTGGCTCTCGAATCCACAATTCACAAATTTGTAGAGTCAACCATCATCACTGTACTAGAAACTAATGCTATATAGTGAGAAGAGTGAAAGCTTACCTTTCTAGGACCCTTGCAATCACGAGTAATGTAACCTAGCTTCTCACAGTTGAAGCATGCATTCCTCTTAGCTGATCTTTTCCCACGCTTCGCGGGCTTATTGGGTTTCGCATTTTCATCATTCGCCTCTTTGTTCGATTCCTTATAAGGCGTCTAGGCCTCTTGGCCTTCGGCTTGGAGCCTTTAGCTGCCATAGACGAGGATGATGGCTTCGTAGCCTTGAGGGCATCCCTACGCTCTGCTTCGAACTCAACTTTTGTTCTTACTGTTTACCACCGAAAGACCGGACCGAGACATTGGGACGTTTAGCCTGAATTTGGGGGCAGATGCTATTTGGACTTATCTATCTACCTCTCTGAAGATACTAAGTTGATTTATGGAACCATATATCGGAGGTTTGGACAGATACGACCGCTGTAGCAGATTTCATCAGATTCCCCCTCATTTGTGAGGGGTTTTTGATTGTGGGGACGCTCTTCCCTGCAGGCGCAAACCCCTGCAGTTAATTACGTTATCGAGTTGCGATAACCGCTTTCTCTTTCTCCAGCAGTTCACTTCGTGTCGTGTGTTATTTTGTTTGTTTTATTTTAGGCTGCCCGTAGATTGTATACGGAGACTAGTTTATGCCGTCGCCCATAGGGCGCGGATCAGTCCAAATCCGTATATTTTAGATTTGGGATTTTGAGCTTAAGTTGTATTTTCCTTTAGTTCAAAAATATTTTGTTTGGTTTAATGACCGTTAATCTAGTTGGAGATTAAGATCAACTTAAACATATGAGCATTTGGGCTCAATTTATTTTAACTAAGAAGACGCTAGTCTTATTTGAGACTAAGGTTAACTTAGCAATATTTTAAGGATCATTAAATTTTATTAAGATCCAACAACAGAGCATTTGGGCTCGCTGCAAGAGACTTAGCCAATTTGGGCTTAGTCTGCTCAGTCATCTTTTTTTGTTCAAAAGTGCTAAGCACTTATTTGGGCTCTGTTTATTCAGCTCTCCCTTTTTTATGCAAAAGTGCTAAGCACTTGTTTGAACCTCTAGCGCCCATATGAATATCATGTGAAGCTCTTAGTTATGGACGCTGCCCAATCAATACTAAGTACTCAGTTATTTTGACTGAATACATATAGACACACACACACACACACATAGTGCTAAGCACTTTTTTATATGGCGTCCACGTGAGGAGCACGTGCAGCACTGTCCTATTTATTTTGTTGAGCGCCCACGTGTGTTTCATGTGAGGCGATGGGCGCACTGTCCAATCAGTGCTAAGCACTTAGCCGTTTTGGTTGTATATAAAGTGCTAAGCACTTTTTATTCAGCACTCATGTGTATTTCACGTGAGGTGCTGGTCTTCTGCTTTGGGCGCCCGCGCGTTTTTTACGTGAGGCGCTGGGCGCTGTTGGGGGCGTCCACGTGGGAAGTACGTGAGGCGCTAAGTTATTTTCTTTTTTCAGAGATTGAATCTCTGTTAATGACATTTTGATCACTAATGCTCACCAAGATCTTTGTTTTGAAGATCTAGGATCAAGTTTTCTTCAAGAACCGAGTTTTTTTTTTTTTGAGAACTAAGTTTCTTTTTAGGGTTAAACCCTATTTTCATGGGAATTGAATTCCTATAAGATAGGTTCTTTTCCTTTTTCCTAGTTCTTTTCTGAATCTTTTGATTCTCAAGAATTCCCGATGAGAATTAAATTCTCAACTTGTGGGAGACTTGTCTTGTGGATCTCAAATCCAGAGAAAGAACTAAGTTCTTGAGAAGGGTTAAACCCTTAGATATGCTATGATAGGTAAATGAGATATTTTGATCTCTGTGGTTTCTTTACCTAGGGGTTGAGAGGAAAAAGATCTTCTTCTCTATTGAGAATTAAATTTTCTGTTGTTTTTGAGAGCCTTGTGTATTTTTTGCAGAAGCTTATGAGGGGTTCCTCCCTATATGAGACTTGAACTCTCGGGTCCTTTAAATAGGAGAGACAAGTTTGTTAATTAATTTGAGAAGATCTTTCATTGAGAGATTCCAATTGATTTTATTGGTCTCAAAAATTACTTGGGAGATTTTATCCACCATTGGATTTTTGATCCAAGGATTTCTGTTTTACAGAATATGTTTTCTTGTTTTTAACAAGATTGGGTAAATATTTTCCCATGTACAACATTTTATTATGTAAAACGGTGATTTTTAATCACCATTGGATTTTTAATCCAAGGGCTTACTGTTTTATAGAGAGCAATCTCTTTTGTTTGTAAAGATTGAGGAAATATATTCCCAAAATGGAATTTTATTCTATCATTGGATGTTTTGATCCAACCGAGAGTATCTTTCTAACTTAGAAAGATTTGGGAGATATTTTCTCCTAATAGAATTTAATTCTATATTTTGATGATTTATCATCTCCATTAGATCTTTGATCCAATGCCACTGTTTAACAGAGAGTATCCCAGTTTTTAGGGAAATATCCCCATGTAGAATTTAATTCAACTAATTTTAACTTAGGCGCCGGCACTCACATATTATGCACGTGGACGCCACTTAAGAATTTAATTCTTATACATGATAGGCGCTCTTGTGTTTTGCACATTGGCGCCCACATGAGCTTCACATGCGGCGCCACCATAAGATTTAATCCTACAAGGTTTGTGCTGGTGCTGGCGCCCTCATGGGGAGCATGTAAGGCGCCGCCTCATTATAATTTAACAAAGCTTAGCTCTTCTATTATGTTTAAATAATTAGGGGAACAAATGCCCCCATCGTTGTTCTCACATGGCTTACACGTGGTTGCAACGGCGTCACTTTACCACCGTTTGATCTCTAGGGAGTTGAACCATCCCCTTACGTCCTATAAATAAGGCCTTTGGCCCCTGAGATGATTGCCGTCTCATTATCTTCCTTAAGTTTCCTTCTTCATCGAGAATTTAATTCTCATCTCAGAGTTTAAATCTCTGCCCACAGAACTCCTTCTGATCAGAGTTAAACTCTGCCAAAAAAATTTAGTAAGGATTATGAATAGAGTTTAACTCTTAGAAGACCCTCCCTTATTTTTGTTTTGGATTTTTAATCCATTAACAGAGCTTGGCACTTTTTTTGAAATGATCTCTTAGAGATCTTAAAAAGAACTTTCCCCCCTTTTTTGAGTACACCGTGGGTCTTAAATCAATGGGTATTCCTAAGAATCGTTAGTTCTTTTCTTAGGGTTTTACTTTTTCATTGATCCTGATCTTTGAGGGTCTCTGGAATTCAATTCCATTATATTTCCCATCTGTCTCCCAACATGGGGGATTTCTGGGATTTAATCCCATTATTGGAGGAATTTAATTCCATTTTGACTTACAGAACTTAGCTCTGAGAAATTTTGGAAATTTTGGGAATTTTATTCCCCTTCTTATTCCTTTTTAGGGTTTTAATACCCTTTTTACAGATTTGAATATGTTGTTATTTTTAACAGAACTTGCTTTTTAAGGACATTGGTTTTTTTAACTCCACTGCTTAATGGGACTATTCATTTAATGAGAATCCTTTTGGATTCTCACCATGGGCGCATGTCTCATCATTGATGAGCCATCACTTAGATTTTGTGGGGCCCATTGTTTTTCCTTTAGACTGTAGTGATTTTAATATGCTAATCGCTAACTCTCCACTGGTTTTTCTTTTCAGGTACTATGGCTTCCAATTCCTTTTTTTATGTTCGTTCGGAGAGTGCTTTTGCCGACGTGCCTACTGATTGTGAAGTCCTTGCTTTAATCCAGGACTATGATCCGGAGCAGAAATCTATTCATCTATGGAGATCGCGGTATAGCTATATTATCCGAGGTCGGTGCAACTTTACTTGTGTGGTGCTATCAGAACCGATCCCGTCAATTCATTATGCTGACCCTCCGCAGGTCGCTTATGTTGTGGAAGAGGTCAATTAGACCGCGGAAGGTCATCTCCAACCTTCTATGGCGTCGAGACCAGTCCAGCCGCCGACGGCCTTAGATATTTTGGGGCGTCGCATGTGTCAAGGAGAAGCACATCCTTAGGGTCAGGTTTACACAATAGGAGTGACCCCGCGACATCCGGCTAGCTACCTCCAGTGGGCCCGTTACATTTTATCGGCCAAGAAGTCGCTACTGCTGAAAACCGAGTTATACCCAGCGATCTACACGTCTCTCTTTTATTACCATACTCCTCATGTGTGGTGGGTTAAATCCTTCCTGGAGCAGTGGAATATTCCAACCCACACATTCCTTTTGTCGGACCGCGAGGTATCGATTTCGCTGGAAGAATTTGCAGAAATTTTTGGGTTACCCGTCACAGGGGAGTATTATGAGGAGATACTTCCTCCTGACTACTATATCTTTGCCACCGAATCGATAGTCATGGGCTTTACCCCCGAAAATGCTATCCGCCATAAGTTCCCGAGTTTAATCAAGGTGTTAAACATCTATGAGAGCTTGTTTTTGGAGTCCGGGGGCAAGGATTTAGCTTTACGGACTTTGTTGCCCGTTTCCTTCGTCCGGAGGTTTTATTGGAGAAGGCTACAAAGTTCACCAAGCTTGATGATCCATTCGGGTTTTTCTTGGACAAATTGCCGACTGCAGATGCAGATTTAAAGCAGTTCTTTATTCCGGACACCCCTATCGTCCCTTTTGCAGAGATTGCCACTCCGGATATTGATGAGGAAACGTTTTTCATGAGCTTCATTGGTTTATGGCTGAGCTGGTTTGCGCTCCCAATACGCCCTCGCTACATGAGACCGTCTGTTTTCTATCCGGCTCATCGCGTTGCGGCGGGGACGCATATGGCTGTTGGGGTTGCAGGATTGGCCCATTTGTATCAAGGTCTAAGTATAGCGACCGACACCACTCAGCTGGGTTTAAAGCCTGTAAATCTCCCTTTCCATTACTTCATCTCATGGATCGAGATGCACGTGTTGGGTGCCTTTGGTGTGCACAAAAGACCTAGATTTTATGAAGGGTACAATTTCCATCGGGTCATGAAATTGGTTGATGCTTCTTCTCTGGACCCAACACAGTGAGAGGCTCGACGATAGCTCCTGCATCCATGCATGGTTGGGGACAGCATGACCTTTGTTGATAGGGTTCTGACCATTGGTAAAGAACCCTCCAAAGTAGTTCATCCACTTCACGATGTCTTTAAGGATAGAGTTTCTGCTTTGAGGGTCCGAGAGATCGTGCATTTGTATTCTGTCAGGCCAGGTTTCCTAGTATTCAGGCAAAATGCCTTGGTGTTATTCATGAGGTATAACCCGCATTGCTTTGCTCATCAATCTGGCTATAACCAAGGCATTCCCCTTAAAGCATTTCTCATCGATCCGGTTGCTACAGAGGAGAGCGTTCGCAATGTGGCGCGCCATTTTATGCGGCTGAATACGAGGTCTCATTTTCTGATCGCTGAGCCAAGTCATATCCGGAAGGCCTCAAATGCTTACATTTTCTGGTATCTGCATGCAACGGGTGCCGTTATCAAGGAAGAAAGGCGGATGCTTCTTGATCATAAGGATTCTGTCCCGGCCAATAATCCCGCGGTTCCGCTGAAGTGACGGGCAGTTGTTCGTCCTTCTTTGAGAGAGAGCAACGCGGTTGTAGTTCCGCGAGCCTTTTCGATAGTGTCGATGGCTAAGCCATGACCAGATGCAAGTGCTCCTTGCAATGTGATGGCTGTGGCGTCCCCTGAGTCGGGTATTGGCTCGGAAATCGGGACTCGCCGTCCCAAGAAGCCTGTAAAGTGAAAGCTTCTACCATCAAGTGTTGCCGGCTCTTAGAAGAAGAAAAAATTTATATTTTCGGCTAATGTTGAATTTGGTCAGGAGCCTCATACTCCTTATAGCGAAGCCTTGTCCGAATATGGCACCAACGACAGTCTGTTTAAAGGTTCTACTGATAAGAATGTTGCAACTAATCTTCAAGCTGCTATTGAGGCTTCTAAGAGATTAGCCCGCGAGCAAGCAACGTTTGCTTCTCTTGCAGCGTCAGATATATCTCATTTATACTCTTTTGTATATTTTAGAGTTTATCGCATTTTATTAACGCTCTTTTCTTAACAGGCATCTCTACTGAAGAGGCTCTTTTGGCGTCCCTCAAAACATTCGAGGAAGAGGGAAGGCTTCACGGTTCTATGGGCCTCGGTATGACTCATTTTGTGATGCCTTTAAATACACATATTTATCTCATTTTGTTCACACCCTGACTCCCTTTTTTTTATTATAGAAACCACCATAACTTGTGTTATCCCGAGTGCGATGACGTCGTACGGAGGATATCCCTCCCTCGATGGCACCTACGGAGCCTTTAGATATACTAGCTACCATTGAGGTCACCCTAGGACCGCTATGGGAAGCGTCACTAAAGCAGCCGATGACGGACATTGTAGCCAATCCAGAGGCTGAGCCTGATTCGGAAAAAGACGTTCCCCTGTCTATGGTTATGAAGAGATCTCTCCATACGGCTAAAGCCGAGAGAAGAGATCTCTCCATACGGCTAAAGCCGAGAGGAGGCATCGGAAGCATGCAGCGAGGGAGTGTCAGGCTAGCTTGGCCACAGGTGTGGGTTCGAGTGATATACGACCCCCTAATGTTTCCATGGAGGACATTCCTTCTGCCTTATCAACCGCTCATAGGCAGATTGCGCGTGCAGCTCGTGAAGAGGCTGAGCGGTTACTTCAAGGTAAGATAGCATACGATATCTTAATGAAACCTAGTAGGACTTATTTACTTTTCCAGGTTTCCTTCCACACCAGTTTTTCCTAAATCATAACACATTTTTCCTTAAATAGTACAGCAGGGCCGAGTTCAGGTGTCAGCGCTGTGGGTGAGGTGCCAGCGTTTGGGGATTCTGGGACGCCGAGCCTTCATTTCGAATCCGAGAATGTTCCAGCTGCCACTTCTTCTCCTTGTGGATCCCCGATATTCATGGGTGACGCTAGCGTAACGACGACCCTTATTGATTCGGGAGACGAAGGTGCAGACGTTGAGTCCGTCTTCCCGGTGATGGTGGAAATCGAGGAAGCTGTCATAACCAGTGACGCTCCAGATACCGCTATGATTTCTGCCCCATCAGGTATTTCTCGTGTTATCACTTTTGGGTTCTCAGTCCTGCTAGACACATTCGTTGATATCTTTTTTATTTCGAATATAGGTACGGTAAACCCCGGCGTTGTGCTAATTGAAGAATCCCCGTCAGCCGTCACCATGACTGTCGCTGTTCCACCTATCTCTTTCGCACCCCCCAAGTTCTCTCGGGTTCAGCGACGGAAGGTAAAAATCTTTTATTTCCTTGTTTCAGTATTGATATTACTTCTTGGATTAATTCCTTTACCATATATTGTTGCAATCCTGTAGGAGTGCTTTTCAACCGCTTATGCCAAATGTTAACCTCGTACTTTGCTTTCTAATCAGGATCTGTCTCTCCTTCTGGCGTTGGTCAGTATATCTTTCCTTTCTTATTTCATCTTTCCACAAGTAACCCTTTTTTAATAGGCTTTTCCCGTATTGACCACAGTCTTACGGCTCGAAGGAGAGGACGAAGAAATAGCTGAGCCCTTTACGCTCCCTGATTTGCCCGTTTCAACTCTTGGTAGGTTAGATCTCATTCTTTATTTTTTTTATTTTAGGTTGAAGTCTGACCCTTCTTTGTGCGTGTCTTATTCCGTAGCAGCTACATCGGCTTTGGCTCCTTTCGAGTCTCGTATTTCTATGCCCGCGGGGCCCTTCGCTATACGTCAGTCTTCCAGAGGTGCGGCAAATAGCAGGCGAATGCTAAGTGAATTTATTGAAAACCTTAATGTCGAAGCTCTCACTTCTGCTGCGGACTTTGCGGACGAAGTCAATCCCATGCTGGCGACTTTTATGACTTTCCACAATAAAGATTTCATCGGCATCTGGGTTGACTACTGTAAGCGAATTGATGCTTGCCTCCATAAGATCGAGCATAAACGTTTTGCGCCTGGGGAATTATCCTAGAAGGCTCAATTGGTCGCATGGATCGAACAGAGTGCCGCTTCCATCCAATACTTCGAGCAGAAGCTGGTCCTGAAGCAGAAGGAGCATAAGACGACTTTCAGCGAATCAAGCCAATTGCATGCCCAGGTTGAAACGAATGCTGCTCAACTCTAGGTTATCTTTGAAAATCTTCAACAATGTATTTCTGAAGGAGTGGCGCTGAGGCAAAACCTTGACTCCACTGAGCGAGGAATGCGGGACTGCGAAGTTGCTAAGCAGGAAATTTCGGAGAAGCTTTCTTCGTTCTTGCAACAACGGGCTCAAGTCGAAGCAATGCTGGCCGCAATAGTGGAGTGTGAGAAGGAGCTGCAGCAAGAAAGTGAACGAGTTGCCACTTTATTGAAAGCCCCGCCCTCTTAAAGGCTAGAATTGTATCCCCTTTTTTATTATATAAATTATATCTTTCAAACATTTCGATTCATGAATAAAGAATATATATTATTTTCTTTTGCATGCACTCTTCTGTGTTTGATGTCTTGACGCTTTTTACATGAGGTTAGGCTCAATTTGGAACCCCGATGAGTCATAACTGCACCTTTCTGGGGTGGGATGATTTCTAATGGTCTTTTAAGCTTTATATGTATTGCCGTCAAGACTCGAAGCTGGGAATATTCCGTCACTTCGTTTTTTGTTTTGACGATGTCGCACCGATTCTTTGCTGAAATAAGGTAGACATTTGTAGGACCTCTATGCTATATGTATTGCAATTGAAGTCCGGAGTTAGGAATATACCATTGCTCCAATTTCATTTGATAGCTGTGTTCGTATCCTGCAGAAATGAGGGGTGAACGCTGGGATAGTCTCTAGGTTGTATATGTACCGTCAAGACTTGGTTCCTTTTCCTTTATTTATGCCCATGGATTATGTACAAGAGTCAATATGGACATACTTGCCGGGCAGAAAAGTTTCATTTTCAATTTTTTTTATTTCTTTCCGCGATGCTCTATCTTTTTAGCTTTTATGTTGCGAAAGTCACGATTGCCTAATCATTTCGGCTATTTATCACGGTGCCCAATTATTTCGGCTATTTTTTTTATTTTTACTCGATGTTTTTATTGCGAGTTGCCCAAACATTTCGGCTGTTTATGCATATTTCTTGCTTGCTGATTTTTATCGCGAGTTGGGGACTTGGTATCAGCATCGCTAAAAATTGAATATTGGCAGGAGCGAATCATCATTTGCCGTGAGTGGACTTGGAGTTTGACACCTATTTAGGCATCAGTATCGCTACAACTGGAATACTGCCAGGAGCGAATCATCATTTGCCTTTGTCGATTTGAACAAGGATGGCTTTGTAGACAGGGTTAGGATCCTATCGACTAAGGTTTTTGACTTCATGAGCCGTAAGGGTCTCATAAAAGTATTTCTCCCTATGAGTCGTGAGGATCTCGTAGGTTTATTTTCTCCTTAGGAAACGTAAGGATTCCTAAGTGCGTTTTCTCTTGTAAGTCCAAGAGAATTTTCTCCTTATAAGTCGAGAGGACTTACAAGTGTTGTTCATTATATGGGGATATTTCTCATCATTGGTGGAACTTGGTAGGGGATATATTTATTTATACCCGTGGATTGTATATAAGGGTCAATATAAGACCACCTGTAGGGCAACATTAGGGGAATATGATAGCTTAAGAATAGGTTTAGATCTCTTTAGCTTAAGGATTTTGAATCCTACAAGCCGTGAGGGTCTTATAGGGGGAATTCTCCTTACGAGTCATGAGGATCTCGCAAGTGTAATTTCTTCATAGGAATCGTGGGGATTCCTAAGTGCGTTGCTCTTTTGTGAGTCGTAAGGATCTCACGCAGGTATTTTCTCCTCACAAGGTCGAGAGGACCTTGCAAGTGTATATGAATTTTTTATTTTATGAGTTTGCGCCCTTTTCGGGTTTTCACAACTCGCCGGCAGTCCTACTGTTTTTACCCACAGCGCCCTTTCGGGTTTTCCTCCGTGCCCATTTTGCTTATGGACATACCGTTTTTTTAACGTGGTGAAACTCTCAAGAATAGTTTCGTCATAGGTAACCCATCTGTTTGCCGGTGGGACTTGGAGGTGGCTTCATTGCTGGAGTAGTTGTGCAGCCAGTGGGACTTGAGTTGCAACCTTTGCCGCTAGGACTTCAATTGCAATATAGATCTTAAGGGAGCATATCGCTGTATTTGGGGCGATGCACTAGTTTAGGGACGTTCCGGTCCATTATCGCCATGTTTGAGGCGAATTTTTAGTTTAAAGACTTTTCGGTCCATTATCGCCATGCTTGAGGCGGATTTTTAGTTTAAGGACTTCTCGGTCCATCATCTCCATGTTTGAGGCGAAGTTTTAGTTTAAGGACTTTTCGGTCCAGCATTCCTATCTTGGGGATGAATGGTAGTTTAAGGACATTTCAGTCCAACATTAGTTTAGGGACGTTTCGGTCCAATATCGCAATATTTGAGGCGGATTGTTAGTTTAGGGACTTCTCGGTCCAATATCACCATGTTTGAGGCGGATTGTTAGTTTAGGGACTTCTCGGTCCAATATCGCTATGCTTGCAGCGGAGTTTTTTGGATACTATTCTCAAAGTTCTGACTCAGGAAGATAGCGAGCGGACATAAGCGTCGTCATCTATCATTGACCTAAGTCATGACTTGTTAGGAATAATACTTTTTGAGGATTCGACCGTTTATTGGTCAGAAAGGTCTTTCGCCATGCATGTTCATGAGCAGATAGGCTCCACCTTGGTAGACTTTGTCTATGATGTACGGGCCATCATAGTTTGACTCGAACTTCCCCCGTTTTGCACGATTGAGGATCATTGGTCTTTTGACGACTAGCATGAGTTCGTCTTGGCGGAATGTTCTCGGCCTGGTCAGTTTTTTGTATGACCGTGTCATCCTTACCTTATAAGCCTCCAGATTTTGCTGTGCTATAAGGCGAGTTTCGTCGAGGGCATCGAGTTCCCCAAGCCGAAGATTAGCATTTTCTTCATCTGTCAGCTCGTATCGAACCGCTACTCGTAGAGAGGGGAGTTCTATGTCCAATGGGAGCATTGCTTCCGTGCCGAACACCAATGCGTACGGTGTTGTTTTCGTGGCCGTCTTGAACATTGTTCGGTACTCCCAGAGAGCTTCATGCAACCTTTTGTGCCAGTCCTTTTTGTTTCTGGACACCGTCTTTTTTATAATCTTTATCAAGGTATTGTTGAAAGTTTCAGCTAGACTGTTGGTCCGAGAATTATAGATTGAAGAGTATCTCCAATCTATTTTATGTTGTTGTGCGAAGCGGCTGATTTTATGACTTCTATAAGCTGGCCCATTATCCGAGATTATCCATCGCAGAGTGCCGAACCGATAGATAACATGGGTTCTGAAGAAATGGACGATATTCTCCGTCTTCACTTCCCTTAGTGGTATTGCTTCTACCCACTTAGAGAAGTAATTAGTTGTTGCCAATATAAACCGATGTCCTTTGGAGGATGCTGGTTCGACATGGCCAATTATATCTATTCCCCACATCTCGAACGGCCAGCTGACCACAGTCGGGTGTAGAGGATTTGGATGTTGATGGATGAAGTCCCCGTGAATTTGGCACGAGTGACACTGCTTTGCATATTCGAGGCAGTCATGAATCATTGTGGGCCAATAATAACCCATTCTTTTTATCTTCAGCTTCATCTTTGGTCCAGATTGGTGAGAACCGCAGAGTCCATCGTGTATTTCTTGGACGACTTTCTTTGCTTCCTGCGGTTCCAGGCATCTTAACCATAAACACTCAAACGATCTCTTATATAGAGTATCATTGACGAAGGCGAAAGACAGAGCTCATTTCATGAGCCGATATCTAAACGACGCATTTTTGGGCGTTCGTTGGGATTTGAAGTAGTCTATGAAGACTTCTCTCCAATCCTAAACCTTTTCTTCGTCCTCAATTTGAAGGGCTAGTTGTTCGGTCATTTCTTTTCCTTCAAATGACTCTATCAGGTCTTCCGAAGATATATTTGTTGGCACGAGAATCCTACTGCTTTGCACAATAATCCTTACATCATCGAGGTCTTCATCGGCCAGTTCCTTAGCCAATTTGGCCAATGCATCCGCCTTACTGTTTTCTGCATGCGGTATACTCTCAAGGATATAGGAAGTGATTTGTGTCAGCAATTGCTGCACTCTTTCACCATACTTTATCAGCTCTGGCCTGCATTTCTGATAGTCGCCATTTATTTGGCTAGCGATCAGCTAGGAGTCTCCATATATGAGGAGTTATTTGATTCACATGTCGATAGCGATCTCTAGACCTGCTATCAAAGCTTCATATTCATCCTCGTTATTAGTCTTTGGCTCTGTTAAGGAGAGGGCATAACGCAATATCCCTCCTTGCGGAGTCACGAAGATAAGGCCCACCCCGGCTTCGATTATGGGGGTGTTTTGCTTTCGCCACTTCATGGAAGATACTCCATCGAAGTAGAGTTCCTATTAGGAATCATTTTCTTCTTCGGATGTATCAAACGCATGTTCGTATGGCAATTCACAATTTAATGGGGAGTCAGCTAGTATCGGATGCTCCACAAGAAAGTCGGCAATGGCCTGCCCTTTCATTGCTTTGAGGGGACGATACATTATCGAGAACTCCATTAGGAGGAGGGCCCATTTGGCAAGCCTTTCTGTTAGTGTGGCCCTTGACATTAGATATTTGAGAGGATCCGCCTTCGATATGAGATAGACTTCGTGTGCCAAGGCGTAATATATGAGCTTCGTTATTGCGAAGATCGGTACCAGGCAATGCTTTTCGATGGGGGAATAGTTTTTTTTGCCCCCAGGTGAACTCGACTCAAATAGTATAGAGCTCTCTCATTTCCCTGATCGTTCTCTTATGCCCGTAGTGCGTCTAGAGAACCCTCAAGAGCCGTTGTATATAGGATAAGGGGTTTTCCCTTAACCGGAGCGGTCAATACCGACGGATTTTGCAGGTATTGCTTGATTTTGTCTAGTGCATTTTGGCACTTTCGATCCCAGACGAATGAGGTCCCCTTTTTCATCAATGACTGTAGGGACGATATTTTCTGGATAGGTTAGTTATGAACCGCCGGATATATGTGAGCTTTTCTTGGAGAGACCGCAGTTGTTTGAGGGTCCTTGGCGTGGGCATTTCCATAACCGCCTTGATCTTTGAGAGATCGATTTCGATACCCCGGTGACGTATGATAAATCCTAGGAATTTGCCTGAGGAGATTCTAAACGCGCATTTTAGAGGATTCATCTTCAGATTATAGTTCCTAAGATGTCGGAACACTATTTTTAGATGTTCCCAATATTCCTCGTGAGATTTACTCTTTACCACAAGGTCGTTGATGTAGCATTCAACGATCTCGTGTATGAGGTCATCGAAGATCTTTGTCATGGCCCTCTGGTAGGTAGTGCCAGCGTTCTTCAAACCGAAAGGCATCACTTTATAGCAGAATATGCCCAATGGGGTTTGGAAGACAGTATGCTTTTGGTTTTCAGGATGCATTTTTATTTGATTGTATTATGAAGTTCCATCCATGAAGGAGAAGACCTCATGGGTAGACATGTTATCGATCATCAGCTTGGTAACAGGTACTTGGAAATCGTCCTTCGGGCAAGTTTTGTTGAGGTCCCAAAAGTCTACGCAGATGCGCACCGTCCCATTTTTCTTCATCACCGGAATGATGTTAGCGATCCAGTTGGGATATTGAACTTCTTGGATGAAACCGGAGTCAATTAGTTTCTTGACTTCAGCGACGATACTCATCTCAAGTTCGAGTCGCATCCTTCTTGGCGCCTGTTTGACTGGCTTTATGTCCGGAGATATGGCCAGTTTATGTATCGCTATTTTTGATCTAGACCCGGCATCTTGGAATAGTTTCATGCGAAACAGTCTTTATATTGTATGAGCACGTCTTTTAACGCGGCTACCTGTTTTTCAGATAGTAGCTCACTGACGAATCTCGGACTCGAATCGTTTTCTGTTCCTAAGTCTATTTTTCTTAGGTTGTACGCCGTGGTGTATATCCCATTTTCCAGCTCTTTTGGTGCTGGTGGAAACTCAGAGATCACCTCTTCATTGTCTTCATTTGCGAAGCATATGTGGAGGTCATCTATTGTCTCGTGTCCTCCCTCTTTTTAGAGTGTTATCATATGGTAGGTACGAGCATATTTCGCTTTTTGTTGTCGAGACGTCCTAATCTGACGTTTTAGGTTCTTTTTGGCTCATGATTTTATGGTGGGGTTACCCTCCAGCTGTTGGATAACATAAACCTGCCTTATCGATACTGATCTTGTATCCAGTGTTTGAAGGTATAGCAGTTTGCAAGGGGATGCCCTATTACTCGGTGATAAGAGCAATAATTCGGGTGATGGACCTCGCTTATTTGTTCCGGGTGCCGAGACTCCGGAAGCATCATCATTTGGTACTTCATGAGAAGGTTGAACATTTTCCTTGTCTTGTCTTGAGGGAAAGAGTATTCCCGACCCATCTTCTTTATAAAGGACGAGCTCCAATCAAGTTTTTCTCGATTGCACGGCGTTTTGGATCCGCTTTATTGTTTTCGAACGTTGTTTGCTCTCTTTGCCCTATTTTTTCCTTTATTTCGGGATTTTCCTCTTTTGCGAGAATACATAGCTGGCTGAGGATGAATAGCATCACGGTCTATTTTATCCGCAGATTGCTGACCGAGACGCTGCGTTCTGGCCTTTTCATAATTGGCCATTTCCCGGCCGTGGTTGTCCCGGCTCGTTTGACAAGCTTATTTTATTAACTTGTAAATTTGTTCTTCCAGCGATGGACTTAACGCTTTTATAGCAGGATCTTTCTCCGATTTGATGCTCCAACTATTTGGAAGAGCGTTTTCCGCGTTTACGATGCGACAACTGTGGAACTGCTCCCGTTTTTTGGACCGAACGTATCCGAGCCCGGTTGTCTCGAACTTCCCGTTGGGCATCTTTCGTTGAGTTCCAGTAATATCCTAAATTTTTTCGTAGAATTGGGCTTGTCGAACAGTTTGTTCGAGGGGTACACCTTGGTATCTTAACAGCCTTTTAATCCTTCCGCGTAATATCTTGGCAGACGGATGGGTTGAAGCATGTCGAGTGCAAAATCGGCACCATGCCAAACTTCTTTTTCTATTTTGGTCTCCGTATATTAGTAGAAGAGGATCACCTTTTCACCCCTTCGCCTAGAAGATACGTAGAAAGTTTGCAGTTCTTGTACGCTATATATATGGAGCGCGTCAAGTTCCTTATAATGCCGAGGCGGAGCCATAGTAATTTGTAGACTCTGATCTATTCCAGCAAAAGTTTGCATTGAGGCGGACGGACTACATTGGCCTCGTCCTCAGAGTCGCTGCCAAAGACCAAGATAGGAGTACATGGTCTAGGCTTATTGTTTTCTTTTTGGGGCTACCCTGCGTAGACTATTTTTTCATCTTCCTTGGTATCGCTCCCAAAGATTGGGATAATGGCGACGGACTTCTGTTTATTCTCCGGCTTGTAGCCCCTTTCAGTATCCTCGAAGTCTGGTATGAAGTACTTTGCGTCTTCGTATTTCCGGACTTCATTTACGGAGAATGGGTTTAGCTCTCCCGTGATGGTGTACTCCGAGCCATCCTTGAAATACTTCATATACTGATGTTGTGTAGAAGGGATGACGTTGTACTCGTGTAACCAAAGCCTGCTGAGCAAAGCCTTGTAGCAAGGCTTGGCGTCAATGATATGAAATTTGATGTCAGTGATGAGCAGCCCGAAGCGTAGCGACAATATTACAGACCCAAGTGTCCGTGATGACTGTGAGTCAAACTCAGAGATGGTAATTTTATCTCGGGCAAGGTGCTGAACGTTCATGCAAATCTCCTTCAGCACTCTTACGTTGAGAAGGTTAACGGAGGATCCGTTGTCGATAAGGATTTTCCCTATCTTGATGTCGTAGCAGTACTCGGTGACGTATAACGGGCGATTATGCTCGCATGTACTGAGGAGGAGATCTTCATCACTGAATGTAATGTCAGCCATGTGGACCTCTGCCAGCTCATCCTTCATCTTCTCTTCTGCGAAGAAAGCTTAGAACTGATCGGGCTCTTGTAATGCCTTGATAAGGGAATCTCATACCTCTTTGGATAGGAGGAGAGCATCCAATATGCTCAGTTGCGAGGGCATTTTCCTCATATGTGCCAAGAAGTTGTAATCCACCTTGTTTTTCTTAGGCGGATCTTTTGCCGCGAGCTCTTTGACTGCTTCTTCCTCGAGGGCGATCTCCTCGGGGATTTTTCCTTTCGCTTTGTCCTTTTTGTTCGATCCTTTGTTTGTAGGTCTGAGGTTTCTCTAAGACAGCGTGCGGTTACGCAGCTGAATATTCTCGCAGTTCTTCTCCTCCTCTTCTTTTTCGGAGGGGGAGTCTTTGAAGAGAGGGCTGAGAGATGTTTCATCCTTAGAATCGCTTCCAAAGGTAAGAACTTGGGGTTTTTCCCCTTCTGAACTGGTACCAACCATATGACAGTTGCCAGTCGTTTCTTTATATGCATCTGTCGCACTATTTTGCTATCGACGAGCACGGGCTTCACGCTTTATCCTCTTGAAGTGTTTTTGATGGGCAACGTATCCTTACCACCACTTCTTGAAGGCACTGCATTTCTCGGTAGGGTGGGTGACCTTCCGATGATATAGGCAGTAGTCTGGATGTGATCCTTCTCTATCGAGGCTAATGATCTCGAGAGTGTTCCTTATGAGAGGTGGCAGTTTCATCCCCATTGTCAGGGCTTTGGCGAACCGCTTCTCTGTTTTGATCCTGCTCTAATTTTTAGCAGGTGTGCTTTGGTTTGGTCGGAGTACTTTACGACTCGTCCGCGCCGCAGATTCTTTATCCTTACGATGACGCTTATCGCTTTCATACATGGCTTTCTCGCATTCTTGATCAGCTTTACTTTTTTGAAAGGTTTCGTTTAACAGCCTCTCGATCGGGTCTTTTGGCAATTCCGGGGATTTTAGCGCCGATTCTGCCCCCAGTTTCTTTGCGTTGTTTTCTGACGCTGAGAGAGCTTCTTTGTCATATAATGACGAATGTGAGATCATGCGGCAACTTGCTACACGGTCTTCGGTGTCTTCTGATGAATCATTTTCTTCATCATTGTCACTATGTTCTTCTTCAAGAATATGCCTGAGAAATTCTTCGAGCGTGATCGATGTTCGCGCCTTCTGGTTGTACTTCTCTAGCGTGTCAATGTATTTTTGTAGATTTATGCGCTTTTCGTCATACCTGGCAAGCTGCACAGGCTTCTTGGTCTTCTTCTTTTTCTTCGAAGACTTCAAGGGCTTAACCTGTGGGACAAGCTTTTAACATCTCTTTGATTATTTCGGATTCAAGTGGGCTTTTCCACCTGACTGCTGGACATACCTGTAAATACTTCAACATTATTTTGGTTTTTGCTGAAATAACGACTTCCAATGGAGTTTCTTCCACGAGTGAGCATGACGCCCCCTGCGCATCCACCTTTTTGGGAGTGTGCTTCTGGGGTGGGTTTACCCTTCAGTTATCAGACAGTGCGAATTTCCCTTATTGATACTAGTCTTCGACCCGGTTCTAGAAGACGTAGGAATCTTCAATTGGGTGGTTCACCATTCTGTGATAGGAGCAGTAATTAGGGTTGTTGATATAACCGGGTTACGGTGGACGCCGCGGGTCTAGCAATGTGATGAGTTTATTATGCATTGCCAATTCAAACAGTCTCCTCGTCTTGCCGTGGGGAAACGAGTAAGCGCGTCCTAGTCTTTCCTCTAAGGATGGGCACGGACGCGCGTTGTTTTGGAAAGCAGCTGGTTTTGGGCCAATCGGTTGTTGTTGCGTATTAGCAATGAAGGCCGCTTTCCCTTTACTCTTTCTATTTCGAGGATCCTTATTTGAGGAGGGAGTCCCGTGGCCCATCTGGTCCATTTGAGCCAGTTTATCTATCAAAGCCCGAAAGGTTATTGGTTTGAAGAATGTCATGAACTGAGACACAGTGTTTGAGGATCAAGGGTCCCGATGAACATGCCCATGGTAGGGAATTCTTCAATGCGCTGTTCTCATTTAGACCACAGGTTCTGTAATACCCAGCCCCTTTTTATACCAATATCCGTATTTCTCTTTAACTTATAAATTTTTTTATTTTTTTTATTTATTTTAAAACCCCTTTTTACTCCCAAACCCAAACCTTACCTTTTATTTTCCTCCGGCCCAGCCGTTTCCTTTTTCCCATTTTAATTTAAATTAATTGAGCCCGGCCCACCTTTTCCCTTCCTTTATCTTCCTCTTTTTTTTTTCTTATTTCCCTTTTTCTTTTCTTATTTCCTTTTTCCCTTCAAACCCCAGCCCAGCCCAGCAGCCCACACCCCTTACCAACCCGACCCAGTCCGCTCTTCATCTTCTCCCCAACGTCACTCCCTTTTTCCCGCTCACTGTTTCCTCGATCCGCTTCCTCCGCCAACGCCTACACCCACGCCACGTCGTGCGCCGTTACCCCTCGCGATCCCCTCAACGTTCTCCCCTCGTCTCCCCTTACTCTTTACTCTCTATAAACTCTCCAACTCTCAACCTCTCTCTCGTTCACCCCAAAAATCTTGTTCACCCAACCCACTGCCTCGAGCCCCTCACGCCGCTCGACCCTCACGCCGCTCGACCCCACCACCTCGTACTCCCCCTCGCTCTCCTCTCTCCACCACTGGAGCCCTCTCCTCACCTCCTCCAGCCACTTTTTCCCCGCACTGCACACCCGAGCTCGAGCCCCTGTACCCTCTCGCCGGCGAGCTCCCACTGCACCTCGTCGACTCCCCCGCACCCTCCTCGTCATCAGAACCATCACCGTCACCTTCAAGCCCAAGCCCCACTGCAACTTCTCTCTCTCTCTCTCTCCATCTCTCTCTCTCTGTTTCCTTCTCTCTACATCTCTCTCTCTGTTCCTCTCTCTCTAATTCCATCTCCCTCTCTCAATTTCTCTCAGGCTCTGTCTCTCTCTCAATCTCTCTGTCTCTCTCTCTTTCTCACTCTCTCTCTGTGAATCTCTCTTTCTCTATCTCACTCTATCTTTCTCTAATTCCCTGTCTCTCTAAATCTCTCTCTCTCCCCCTCTCAGCGTCTCTCCTCCCTACTGGAGCCACAGTGTCCGTCGCACCCACCGAGACATCGAGTCCAAGAGCTAAGCTCGAGCCGAGACCGCGAACCCTAGCCGCGTCGTTCGTCGCGCGTTCGTGCCGTTGCTGCTGCCGTGTATCGCCAAAGCGTCTCCAGGCAAGCATTTTTACTTGCTACATGCTAATCTATTCATGTTACAAACTCAAATCGTATAAATCGCAAACTTACAATTCATGATAACTTACATGATATACCTGTTCGATGTGTGATCTCAATGAAAATATTCATCTAATTTGATGGAATTGGATTGTCTATGCTGGCCCTTTTAGTGATGAATACTGTGTATAAATTTTACTGGAAAATACGACTGTTAATGGCTAAAACGAATACCCCCAAATATACCCGTAAAACTAGAAATTTCATGTATCTGAAAGTTGTTAAAATCACCATAAATTATGTACATACTGGAATATTACGTTCGAGGGCTCAAATCGAAGCTGACTCGACGAACTATAATCCTATGCAAATTTAAAGGATCGGGACGTCTAGCAGTCCCAAACAGAACCAGAACGGACACCCCACTGTTGAATAGTGTATAAATCCTGACGTACAGACATGATTGAGAATCCATCTATTGTGTTGAAAACCTTATTGAAAACCCTAGATTTCATTCAACTGTAGCGTCGCTAAAATCTGATCCCAACTGGGATTAAAATGCGTTGCGAAACGGACTTACGATTCGGAAACCGGATTTCCAGCAGTGAACGTTTAAAATAAAATGGCCATATCTAGTGATCCTGAAACCCGATTGACGTGAAACCAAATTCGCTGGATAGATAATCACACATACTACTTATCCCCTATTCATTGTTTCGCTAAATTTTGGCATATATTATTTATGATAAATTATGCAAGTGGTAGGATACCGATATATGATATCTTAATCCTGCCTTACATACTGCTTTCTCATCACATCATATGTATATGTTATTGCATTGGTAGCCTAGTGATCATGTGTATTACCCAGTGTTAGGTATTAGTGGTGATTGTGGCAAGTACGTTAGTGTTCGTGTATGAGTGGAAGTGAAAGTGACACATACTTGTACACAATCAGTGAACCCTATTATTCTATTGCATTGTTGACGTCTGTGGGACGCGTGTAAGTGTGACTATAAGTGGTATGGGACACTTATGGAAGCTCTTACATGGGTGTCACAGATAAGGCACCAAACACTGCCCATTTATCTTGGATATTAGTCGGGACGTGCTTGATGGAGATCCTGTCTCCAGTTCTCGCACAGACTTGTCATGGACCGACCGGTATTTGAGATTATGGTTGGCGTTTGATATAGACCACGGGGTGTGGGGTAGTTTGAGTGTGAGTTCAACAGAATCTCGGGATTCCCATGCCGGCTTATATATATGGAGATATATGGATATTTACAGGGTACATGATTATTACCGTGAGTTATATTTTGGGCCCGTGGTCTCTTGCCCTTGGGTCCTACCCTTGGATGGAGGACACTCGCGAGTGGTTGACTCTCACACTTGGACTGACGATAGGCTTAATGACCTGTACAGTGAGACTTAGAGACTGATATGGATAATGGCATTGATATACATTACTTACTGCGTTGACATATCTGACATACTATTTTTACTGTTCACTTGATCTATTAGACACTGCATTGGTTACTTCATGTTCATACCTCTACTATCTTGATTTACTATTATATATCCATTATTACTGTACGAGTTATCACTTGCACCTATGTTTATATTGCTATCGTGTCGCTCTGACGACCTGAGTATGCATGCTCAGAGTGAGGAGCAGATCTAGCCTGGACCAGGATCAGACGTACATCGCGGACATCTTGATCAGCTATCCAGAGCTATACTCTTTTTACCTCCATCAGGTCAGTTCTTTGTATTTGTTTTGTTTCAGATACTGCATTTCTCATTACCTGTGCGTTGTTTACTGATTACTACGTAAAGTTAGAAGCCGAAGTGTGACTACGGCAGGATATTTCCTTGACCGTAGGAGCATGGCTGGCCTTGTCAACCCCTCGTATTCCGTATTTTGGGAAGCGGGGAGTGACATGGTTTTGTTGGTATCAGAGCCAAGTTTTGCTTCGATTGGGATTGTAGTTTTCCGTGTAGAGCTTGACAATCTAAGACATCCCTCGGTCTAGATTGTAAACTTGTTATTCTTAATCCTTATTCACATTGTGTATTCTGCTATCCATCCGCTAGGGTTTCGGGTGATTTGGCAGAGTAACGTGGTTGTAATTGTGAACTACCTCATAGTTACAATACTGTACTCGGTTTAAATGACTTAGAGCCCTACAGTTGATTTCCACTTGTAATGAATTTTATCACACCCGATGTTCTTGATTCCTTGCCCAATCCATATTATATTTTAATTCTTATAGCTTGTGCCTTATATCGTTCTCAAAATTTTCGTTTTAGGACCATGTCTTCCAACGACTCTTCCTCTATCTCCACTCCCCAGAATCAGACCGTTGAGATTCTGACTGCACTGCAAAGTCTGAAGGAAGCCCAGGAGCGAGCAAACGACCTATTAGCTGAAGGATTGAGAAGACAGGTGAATCAGGCACCAGCGGAAGTCTCCAATCGTAAAGGGATCCTATTAGACGAGGAAAAGAGAAGAAGATGAAGCGCCCATTTGTTCCCCCGAGACAGAAGTAGCAGAAGACCCAATGTTGTGGGTACTGCAGGAGGCCATGACATCTTCAGAGGGATTGTCGCCGCGCCCAGGGGAAATTCCTGATTTGCGGATCCAGCGAACATCTTATCAATGGTTGCCCTAAAAAGAAGGAGCTACAAGGAGGAGACCCGTCCACACTCTCCACCTCTGCCAAGTGATGATTATTACGTAGTTCGAACTTCGAGGATAGAGCGGACCCAGCGCAGGATTCAACTCGCGTGACGAGAATGCAGCGGTCTAGTAATCGAAGAAGAGTTATCACGTTTTCTGCTTTTAATAAAATGTTGCCACTTATAAATATTTCTCTGTTCGTTTGAGATCCTATATCCGTTAAACTTTTGGCTGAATGTAATAAAATCCTGAGTTGTGATGTATGTATCGCCTTTTCCCCCTTACTTTACTTATACCATTCGTTGCATCAGTATTCTAGATTTTGTTTTCAGTCCCTGCTTACCGCATATTTTCTTGTACTCCGTATCCTTGATTATTTTTCCTAATATGTTCCATTGTCTGATCATGACTCTTTTTTTTCAGGCCATGGCCCATCCTGGAGCAGCGCCGCATTTAGATGAGGATGCACAATCATGCGTTTCCTTAAACCGCATGCTGGTGAGTTCTGACGATGAGGTCAACGGCCTCCAGGTCATTTTCGGAAACAGCGATCCCGAGGACGAAGGAGCCGCCGCCCCAGAGGTTGACATGATAGGCAATTCCGACGAGGAGGAAGGAGACCCTGAAGAGAACCCGATAGAGGAAGATTCCGAGGAAGACCCGATAGAAGAAAATCCAGTAGAGGAAAATCCCATGGGAGAGGATCCAGAAGGAGAGAATCACATGGAAGTAGACCTCGATGAAGAAGCTCTAGCCGAGGAAGAAGGACTGGAAGAACAAGACCCTGTAGCGGGAGAACTCCCAATGGCGGCCCCTGCAAGGCGCTATGGGAATGAACACCCCTACTTGAGCGCGCGAGCCTACCGCAACCTGCTGAACCTCCACAACCGCGACTGACAGGATTTTTAGCTGTTGTTTTCTCTGGCCAAATAAACCTATGTATAGTTTAGGGCCATCTGTTACTTTTTGAGAGTGCTTTGTTTCAAATTTTCTGGAATGAAATAAAATTGGCTGAGTTCGCTAATCTTTTGATCTTCTTGGTCTACACGATGCTTGGCTGTTTCCCCTATACATTTATTTTCTCCTGAGATCCCTGACTGGCCACCCCTGTACCTTGTGCTGTTCGACCCTCACTTAGATTAACAAGTACCGTACCCTGATCTTTCAAATGGGCCACCCTTCATCCTTCGTATATGCCTCGTTTGAGATCCTTCTGGGAGGGAAAATTGATAGTGAAATTTCCGAGTTCGCTAACCCTTCGGATTTTTGATTCGCTTCATGTGTCGACTGTTTCCTTCCCATACATTCCCTTCCCTCCTGAGATTCATTACCGTTCATCCTTACACCCTGGGCTGACCCGACCCGAAATCGCTTCGACCTTCTGTCTAAAGCCGTCACACTCCGACCTTTTGAATGAGCCACACTCCATTGTAATCCCTACCCTAGCTAGCCCTATACATTTTTGTGCTTTTCCCTGTTACCCTAACTATATTTAGGGACATCATTATTCGAAAATTTAGTTTTCATTATTATGTATTTATCGAAGAGTGCATGTTATTGACTACTCCGTTTTATGTATTTTAAGTACACTACTATTATTCTCATTTTTTTGGTAGCGCGACCATATGTATTACACATATTATTTTGGTGCTATGCTTCTTATTTTCACCATGTGGTCTTCTAAGTTATGTTAAAATGGTTTGATTGATACGCTATTCTAAAAAAATGTTTTAAACCACCGACAAGTCCTTCACTGCTTCATTATGATTATGCCTTATACTTATTATTTCTGCTGTGCTACTTTTGATATACTTATATGCGCACATATTTGGGTTTCGATTTTATCGAACACGCCTCGAATATTATTGTTCGTTATTGTTATTTATATTCTCGTATACATGTAGTTTGCCCTTATAGTTGTTCCTGCCTTATACTTATTTAGACCTATTTTTGTATGTTTTTCTTACATATATAGACCTTCAAAATTTTATCCACCCGTTTTAAGTAAGTCACTAAGTGTTAACGTTCGATGTGGTAGCCTTTCGCTTGTTATTTTGTAGCTTATCATTATTTTAAATTTCGAGGACGAAATTTTTGTAAGAGTGGTATGATATAATACCCAGCCCCTTTTTATACCAATATCCGTATTTCTCTTTAACTTATAAACTTTTTTTATTTTTTTAATTTATTTTAAAACCCCTTTTTACTCCCAAACCCAAACCTTACCTTTTATTTTCCTCCGGCCCAGCCGTTTCCTTTTTCCCATTTTAATTTAAATTAATTGAGCCCGGCCCACCTTTTCCCTTCCTTTATCTTCCTCTTTTTTTTTCTTATTTCCTTTTTCCCTTCAAACCCCAGCCCAGCCCAGCAGCCCACACCCCTTACCAACCCGACCCGGTCCGCTCTTCATCTTCTCTCTAACGTCTCTCCTTTTTTCCCGCTCACTGTTTCCTCGATCCGCTTCCTCCGCCAACGCCCACGCCTACGCCACGTCGTGCGTCGTTACCCCTCGCGATCCCCTCAATGTTCTCCCCTCGTCTCCCCTTACTCCTTACTCTCTCTAAACTCTCCAACTCTCAACCTCTCTCTCGTTTACCCCAAAAATCTTGTTCACCCAACCCACTGCCTCGAGCCCCTCACGCCGCTCGACCCTCACGCCGCTCGACCCTACCACCTCGTACTCCCCCTCGCTCTCCTCTCTCCACCACTGGAGCCCTCTCCTCACCTCCTCCAGCCACTTTTCCCCCGCACTGCACACCCGAGCTCGAGCCCCTGCACCCTCTCGCCGGCGAGCCCCCACTGCACCTCGTCGACTCCCCCGCACCCTCCTCGTCATCAGCACCATCACCGTCACCTCCAAGCCCAAGCCCCATTGCAACTTCTCTCTCTTTCCCTCTCTCTACATCTCTCTCTCTGTTTCCCTCTCTCTCTGTTCCTCTCTCTCTAATTCCATCTCTCTCTCTCAATTTCTCTCAGGCTCTGTCTCTCTCTCAATCTCTCTGTCTCTCTCTCTTTCTCACTCTCTCTCTGTGAATCTCTCTTTCTCTATCTCACTCTATCTCTCTCTAATTCCCTGTCTCTCTAAATCTCTCTCTCTCCCTCTCAGCGCCTCTCCTCCCTACTGGAGCCACAGTGTCCGTCGCACCCACCGAGACATCAAGTCCAAGAGCCAAGCTCGAGCCGAGACCGCGAACCCTAGCCGCGCCGTTCGTCGCGCGTTCGTACAGTTTCCGCTGCCGTGCATCGCCAAAGCATCTTCAGGCAAGCATTTTTACTTGCTACATGCTAATCTATTCATGTTACAAACTCAAATCGTATAAATCGCAAACTTACAATTCATGATAACTTACATGATATACCTGTTCGATGTGTGATCTCAATGAAAATATTCATCTAATTTGACGGAATTGGATTGTCTATGCTGGCCCTTGTAGTGATGAATACTGTGTATAAATTTCACTGGAAAATATGACTGTTAATGGCTAAAACGAATACCCCCAAATATACCCGTAAAAATAGAAATTTCACGTATCTGAAAGTTGTTAAAATCACCATAAATTATGTACATACTGGAATGTTGCGTCGAGGGCTCAAATCGAAGCCGACTCGACGAACTGTAATCCTATGCAAATTTCTATTGGTTTCTGTACTGATGTTGTGACGATAATTGGGTCGGAGTGCGACTCTGGACTGCAGTCCAGAGCGACTCTAGTTACTGTGTGCTGTCCCATAATGTGTACCACCTAGTTTCCTGAACTCTTATGTTGCGGAACTCTACAGTTTATTAAAGGTGAATCTGTTAGCTAGATAACGCAAGTGATTTCACCCTGTTTCATCATTGATTACTATTTAAAATGCAATTTAAAGGATTAGGACGTCTAGCAGTCCTAAACAGAACCAGAACGGACACCCCACTGTTGAATAGTGTATAACTCCTGACGTACAGACACGATTGAGAATCCGTCTATTGCGTTCAAAACCTTATTGAAAACCCTAGATTTCATTCAACTTCGCTAAAATCTGATCCCAACTGGGATTAAAATGCGTTGCGAAACGGACTTCCGATTCAGAAACCGGATTTCCAGCAGTGAACGTTTAAAATGAAATGGCCATATCTAGTGATCCTGAAACCCGATTGACGTGAAACCAAATTCGCTGGATAGATAATCACACATACTACTTATCCCCTGTTCATTGTTTCGCTAAATTTTGGCATATATTATTTATGATAAATTATGCAAGTGGTAGGATACCGACATATGATATCTTAATCCTGCCTTACATACTGCTTTCTCATCACATCATATATATCTGTTATTGCATTGGTAGCCTAGTGATCATGTGTATTACCCAGTGTTAGGTATTAGTGGTGATTGTGGTAAGTACGTTAGTGTTCGTGCATGAGTGGATAAGTGAAAGTGACACGTACTTGTACACAATCAGTGAACCCTATTATTCTATTGCATTGTCGACGTCTGTGGGACGCATGTAAGTGTGACTATAAGTGGTATGGGACACTTATGGAAGCTCTTGCATGGGTGTCACAGATAAGGCACCAAACACTTCCCATTTATCTTGGGTATTAGTCGGGACGTGCTTGATGGAGATCCTGTCTCCAGTTCTCGCGCAGACTTGTCATGGACCGACCGGTATTTGAGATTATGGTTGGCGTTTGATGTAGACCACGGGATGTGGGATAGTTTGAGTGTGAGTTCAACAGAATCTCGGGAGTCCCATGCCGGCTTATATAAATGGAGATATATGGAGATTTACAGGGTACATGATTATTACCGTGAGTTATATTTTGGGCCCGTGGTCTCTTGCCCTTGGGTCCTACCCTTGGGTGGAGGACACTCGCGAGTGGTTGACTCTCACACTTGGACTGACGATAGACTTAGTGACCTCTACAGTGAGACTTAGATACTGATAGGGATAATGGCATTGATATACATTACTTACTGCGTTGACATATCTGACATACTATTTTTACTGTTCACCTGACCTATTAGACACTGCATTGGTTACTTCATGTTCATACCTCTACTATCTTGATTTACTGTTATATATCCATTATTACTGTACGAGTTATCACTTGCACCTATGTTTATATTGCTATCGTGTCGCTCTGACGACCTGAGTATGCATGCTCAGAGTGAGGAGCAGATCTAGCCTGGACCAGGATCAGACGTACATCGCGGACATCTTGATCAGCTATCCAGAGCTATACTCTTTTTACCTTCATCAGGTCAGTTCTTTGTATTTGTTTTGTTTCAGATACTGCATTTCTCATAACCTGTGCGTTGTTTACTGATTACCACGTAAATCTAGAAGCCGATGTGTGACTACAGCAGGATATTTCCTTGACCGTAGGAGCATGGCTGGCCTTGTCAACCCCTCGTATTCTGTATTTTGGGAAGCGGGGCATGACAGGTTCCGCCACCGGTTCGCGTATTGGACCCAGGTTTCTCCCGGTTTTACCCTGGCATTGATTAATGCCATGATTGGAGTACGTTTGCTCACGCTGGCGAAATGCCGTGTGAACAGCAATTCCATCTCTGCGAATGTTTTCACGGAGTCATTTGTGCGTTCCGAGTACCATTCGAAGGCTGTATCTGACAGGCTGCCGACGAACTGGCGAAGCAACAGTTTGTCATCGCCTCCAGTATTGCCGCACAGAGATCTGAATTGCGCGACGTGCTGGTGAGGGTTTCCTGTTCCTTTGTAAACATGCAGCTTGGGGATTGTATTGTTGGATATAGTGCCCCTAACTCAATTATTGTAATCGCAGGCACTCGATTGTGAAGATTGAGAGAGGACCTATATGGGTAGAGCAGTCTTACTCAAAATGATAGTATGCTTTCTGGTTTGTCTTTATTATCATGTGTATGTATTATGTGGTATTTGTAACACCCGAGCCCAATAATACTATTTCTGTTACTGGTTGAGTGTTTGGCATTGCTCATTTCATTTATCTTGCTTGTTTGGTTCTTATTGCACAATTTTAACCGGCTAAGTCATTCTGCATATAACAAATTTTAGCACCTAAAATAAAATTGAAAATATTCTTCTTGGCCTACTTGACACCCTTAGCCTCGTGGTAGCGTCCGTGCATTGTATTCTCGTCCCGTTCAGTGAAACGGGCGAGTTTGGATGGCTACGTGCACGTGCGTGTGTCCGTTTTGGGAGTATGCTTTTTAATCATAAAACATTTCATTTTAAAATTTGGAACCCGCCTAAAATCCTATTATTTGAATTTCGAATTTTTGGACCCAACCCGGGCGCAATTTGGAAATGTTTCATTTGGCGCCAAAATCCTAAATTTTAATATTATTAAAACCATCGCATATATTTTTCTAACTAACCTGATATCTTACTGTTCATTACCTATCTTTTAAATCTTTAAGTTAACCATATAATATTTTTACAATCTTTATATCCTTCTTAATTTATTCTCTCAGCCAATCGCAACCTCCCTTTTAACCCCGTGGGCCCCACTTTCTCTCTCTCTCTCTCCACTTTTTCCTCTCTCTCCCTCTCCCTCATATATTCTCTCGTACTTCTCTTTATCATTTTTCTCTTCTTGCTTCATGTCTCGTTTCTCATTTCTTTTAACTGTTCTTTTGTTGCCGGAATTCCGTCGTGCCGGTGACGTTTCTCGACGTTCCAGCGAGATACCCCGACCCGTGTGGTTCCTTTGTTCGTCGTTTGGGTTCATTCCGTGAACCGTGCGCCGTCGCGAGTTTTTCCCGCCGACGGTTAACGTTCCGTTTTCCCGATTCACGACCCATCGAGGCAAGTTAATCTTGCTACATGCTATATACTTTTATAATCTTCATTTTATAATATTATACATTTGAAAATCTTATAGTTTACATATGAAATGTCGTTGAAAAATCGGATATGACAAATCTGAAATTTACTGTACACCTTATCTTATAAAATTCATTATAAATCATAGAAAAATCATTAGTATACGTTCTTTAGTTCGTTACGAAGCTAATTCATAATACTATAACTCTATGAAATATTTACTTGCAAAATAAATTGTTTAAATAACGTAAAATGCAAATGAAAATGCCTTTAAACTGCTGTCCAGGGAAATTCCAGCAGCAAACTTTCAAGTTTGAATATTCATAACTTTTTGTAAGGATAACCTGAGATGCTTATACTTATAAAACTGAAAACCTTATTGAATTATCTTTGTTTTGGTATAAGATACGTCTCTTTTGGAGAACGTTTGTTATTTTTAAGCTATTTTACAAATTAGGGTGACGCTGAATTTCTGAACGGAACCTTCTTGTGCATGGTTAATCAATACAGCTTTTATAGTTACTAATCGCTTTGAATATGCTATCCATATTAATATTATTATATAAATATTTATATCACATATTGCTTAGTTGTACATCCCACACTACCATTTTATAGTTTTATAACTCTTCGGATACCCGTTTGCATCCATCGCATTTAAGATAAATATAATTGCATCCATAGATCACATTACTACATAATAATGTGATATTAATACTCCATGTTTAATAAATTGCATCCTAATTAATATTGGAACTATAAATGTAACCCTAATCGATAACTGTGCATCCATATCCTTGAAATTATATCTATTTGCCTATCATATTACATGTTCCAGTTTATTGTTCTAATAGTACTCATGCTTGTTTATTTATACACATGTTTATGATAGTTTGATTATGAGCACCCACATGACATCTTGTGCTCCTGACATGACCTGTTACACTTCCTACTTGACATGATATGGTACCGTACACTCTTGACATGACATGACACCTTTATACATTACCTGACCTGTTACCTGATCTCATGCCTAATGCCGACAAACCTGACCATTCCTGCTGTCGATCCAGACAGACCTACTTTTACTCGACCTTGTGTTGGCATTAGTCCTTGACTACTGAATACCTGACTGACATACATAGCTTGGGGGTATGGGGAAATCAAAGGTGAAACCGACTTGTAACTCAACAGTTCGATACATTGATCTGATCAGTCTTACGGGCTTGGCCAGCTCCGGAGTGTTGATGCTGACATCACTCATCTATCCTACTACCTTTTACTGCTTAGCGGCACGTCTCGGATTCAGCCCCGAGGATCATGACCGTGGTCCCGGGCACGCACGGGATACTATTGAGTTACATCGACGATTCATCAATTGGTTTCAAAGACTATAGAGTAGAAAACCTGATAGGACAGTTTAGTCACCATTGCACATTACCCTGTTGTTATTTCTTAGTACTGCTTTATTCATGTTCATATTTGCATTGCTTATCACCATGTTTATACTATATACTTGATGTCATGACGCGCTGACGTCTGGGTTTTGCATGGCCCAGATTCTTTACCACTGTCGCCGACCGTGCAGGAGTACTTCAGCCAGCAGGCTGATTTGAGTTCTATAGTGGTTAGTTTGTTTATTGCATTTTATTTTCAGGTGCGATCCCGCATTATGGGACGTACCTTTCTATGATTATATTGGATCATTTGCTTCCGCACTTTATTGTTTATTGACTCTCGTTATTATGGATTTGGACATGTGCTAGATTAGTTTATTTATCTTGTTCTTGATAACCTTACAACCGTAATGTGACTGTGGATGGATACTTCCTACCCACAGGTAGCATGGTTGGCTATGTCACGTGCCCAATCTTGCGTACTCTAGGAAGCGGGGCGTGACATGGTTTTTTTGGTATCAGAGCCATAGGTTAGTTGGGTTGATTCTTTTGTAGTTGGGTATTGTACCCAATACACGAATCAGAATACCCGTGTTTAGGAAACATGTCCAGCCACATTGACCGTTTTACCATTCTTGAATCACATTCTTCCTGACTATATCTTTTACGACGTGCAAACTTACTTTGCATGTCGACTCGGAAACCTGATTTCTTGTTATCCCTAGGACTTGGGCGACTTGGGTGGAGTTAAGTAATTGCGGCTATGATACCGCGGCATAGCTACAATGCAGTACTCTATTTAAGTATCTTGGAGTTCTAGCCTTGATCCACATTCATAATCTATCATCATGCTAATGTTGGGTGTTTTGAGTTCAGGATTATGACAGGTAAGAAGTTGAAGACGTACCAGAGGCGTGTGAACGAAGCCGCCATGCTTGGAGTGATAAGAGAAATGCTGGAAATCAAAGAAACAGACCGAGCTGATCCAGCAGCAAGCGGACTTGTTTCAGGAAGGTTTGCAGATCGTTCAGCAGTCTGTAAACGATGTTGGAACTAGACCAGTTGACCGAGTAAGGACCGTAGCAGATTTCAGACGTTTGGATCCGTCTACTTTCACTTTTCTGGAGGAGCCGTTGCCAGCCGAGCCGTGGCTAGCGACACGGAGAATTTGCTGATTGCGACACAGATTCCAGAGGACAAAGGAGTTGATGTGGTGCGCATTCAGTTAGTGGATTACGCCCGAGAGTGACGGCTTGTGGAGGAGACCCGCTTGCCCAAGCCGATCAGTTCGGCGAAGTTTTTCTAAGAACCCCCTGGAGAAGTTCTTCCCGCAGACTGCGCGGAGGAAAGGGAAGAAATTTATCGGACTAAGGCAGAATGGAGCAACCGTAGACGTGCATGCAGCGGAGTGGACGAGACTCAGTAGTCTCGCTGGACCTTTCGCGGCCAACGATGCAGACAGCAGTTGCGGTAAGGAAGCAGTTCTGTCGGGCCAGTCGAGTTTAGGGCTAGGCCGACAAACAGTGTTCTTGCGACTATGGAAGTGAATAGTAATGAAGAGCCGGCAGTTGTTCGCGACTTTATGGATGTGTTTGCAGATATTTCGGGCTTACCGCCAAAGCGAGATGTGGAGTTCGC
Source organism: Agapanthus africanus (assembly GCA_030015575.1). Classification (NCBI taxonomy): domain Eukaryota; kingdom Viridiplantae; phylum Streptophyta; class Magnoliopsida; order Asparagales; family Amaryllidaceae; genus Agapanthus; species Agapanthus africanus. The sequence goes on along the minus strand of JASDDO010000014.1, from coordinate 156,794,742 downwards.
GATTGACCTTATTCCTGGTGCAGCGCCAGTATCAAAATCTTATTATCCGATGGCATCGGTGGAATTGGAAGAAGTTAAGAAACAAGTTGGTGAATTACTCGAGAAGGGATGGATTCGAAGCAGCAACTCACCTTGGGGAGCTCCAGTTCTTTTAGTAAAGAAGAAGGATGGCACGAGAAGGATGTGCATGGATTATCGAGAATTGAACCGGGTGACTATTAAGAACAAGTACCCGATCCCTCGCATTGGAGAGCTTTTTGAGCAGCTTAGTGGCGCGAGGGTGTTCTCGAAATTGGATTTGCGATCGGGATATCATCAGGTCCGAGTGAAAGCAGAAGGCATTTGCAAGACGGCGTTTCGAACTCGATATGGACATTTCGAGTATCTAGTGACGCCCTTCGGAGTGACTAATGCGCCGGCAACATTCATGGATTTGATGAACAGGATCTTTTCACCGTTCTTGGACCAGTTTATTGTGGTATTCATTGACGATATTCTGGTGTACTCGAAGAGTCCGGAGGAGCATGCTGAGCATTTAAGGATCGCATTGCAGACGCTAAGACAAGAGAAATTATTTGCGAAGATGAGTAAGTGTGAATTCTGGCTGGAAGAAGTGAAGTTTCTGGGGCATGTCGTGTCGGGCGATGGAATCGCCGTCGATCCCGAAAAGATTGCAGCAGTTCGAGACTGGCCTATTCCAAAGAATGTTGCAGAGATAAGGAGTTTTCTTGGACTCGCCGGATACTACAGAAGATTTATGGAGAACTTCGCTCGCGTAGCTGAGCCGTTAACCAAGCTCACACGAAAGGAGGTACCGTTTGTTTGGACGGATGGATGTGCATTGGCCTTTGAGACGTTGAAGCAGAAGTTGATAACTGCCCCTATCCTAACCGTACCGGATGATTCAGGAGGACTGGTGATTCACAGCGACGCATCTGGAAAAGGATTGGGATGTGTTTTAATGCAGAATGGGAAAGTCGTCGCTTACGCATCGAGACAACTGAAGACTCATGAGAAGAATTATCCAACTCATGACTTGGAGCGTGCGGCTGTGATTTTCGCTTTGAAGATTTGGAGACACTACCTTTTGGGGGAAAGAGTCGAAGTTTTTACAGATCATAAGAGCTTGAAGTATGTGTTTACACAGAAGGAGCTTAACATGAGGCAGCGTAGATGGTTGGAGCTGATGGCTGACTACGATCTTGATCTTAAGTACCATCCAGAGAAGGTTAATGTTGTGCCGGATGCGCTTAGTCGGTTACCAGCAATTCAGGTGTTAACTACACAGGGGGAGATCATTGCAGATTTTCGAAGATTTGACTTGGAAGTTGTGCTGCCACATTCTACGGGACAGTTGATGCAGTTGCAAGTACAGTTGTCCTTGGTTGAGAAGATTAAAGCGGCACAATCGTAGGATCCTAGACTGCAAAAGTTTCGAGAGCGGGTTGAGGCTGGACTACGAACAGATTTACTGGTCTACGAAGATGGTTCGTTGAGGTATGGTAGCCGTTTGTGTGTGCCAAAGGGGGATGTTCGTGAAGAGCTTATGAAGGAGGCACACAGTTCAGCTTATTCTATACATCCAGGAGGTACAAAGATGTACCGAGATATTCGACAGCATTTCTGGTGGGAAGGCATGAAACGGGAGATTGCTCGCTTCGTGGCTAAGTGCTTGGTATGTCAGCAAGTCAAGGCTGAACACCAAAGGGTTGCTAGTTTGTTGCAACCACTTCCGATTCCTCAGTGGAAGTGGGAACATATAACCATGGATTTCGTGACGGCTTTACCGCGAAGTCCAAACGGCAACAATGCAGTATGGGTGATTGTCGATCGATTGACCAAGACAGCTCACTTTATTCCTTTCCAGGTTGGTCAATCAACGGAGACTTTGGCAGAGCGGTACATGCAGAAGATTGTAAGATTGCATGGCGTACCGGTGAGCATCGTGTCCGATCGGGACACTTGGTTCTTATCACACTTCTGGAGGAGTTTACAGGAAAGTTTGGGGACTCGATTGAAGTTTAGCACAGCTTATCATCCTCAAACTGATGGTCAGTCGGAGAGAACGATCCAAACTCTTGATGATATGTTGAGAGCATGCATGTTGGACTTCAAGGGTTCGTGGGAGGATTATCTACACTTGGTGGAGTTTTCTTACAACAACAGTTTTCAGGCAACTACCCAGATGGCTCCGTTTGAAGCTTTGTATGGTCGTAAATGTCGTTCACCTATTTGTTGGGATGATGTCGGTGAACGAAAATTGTTGGGACCAGATTTGGTGATGCAGACAGTTGAGAAGGTTAACACTATCAGAAATCATATGAAGGCAGCACAAGACAGACAGAAGAGTTGGGCTGACACATCGAGAAGACCTCTAGAATTCACCATGGGTGATTTGGTGTTCTTGAAGATATCACCGACTAGAGGGGTGATTCGTTTTGGAGGGCGAGGAAAGCTCAGTCCTCGGTTCGTTGGACCCTTGAGATCGTGGAGCGTGTTGGTGAGGTAGCATATCGTTTGGCGTTACCACAGTCCTTGGCAAATGTGCATGATATGTTTCACGTATCTCAACTCCGTAAGTATGTTCGAGATGAAACACACGTTTTGGATCATTCGGAGCTAACAGTACGAGAAGACTTGAATTTTGAGGAGAGACCAGTTGAAATCAAGGATCGAAGAGAAAAGGTTCTTAAGAATAAGGTTATCCCCCTTGTGCTAGTTTCTTGGGGTAATCGATCGCATGGAGAATCCACTTGGGAGCGAGAAGACGAGATCCGGCAGAAGTTTCCTCACCTTTTCCTGTAGTTATCTATCTTGAATTCTTGGAATTTCGAGGACGAAATTCTTTTTGTAGTTGGGTATGATGTAACACCCGAGCCCAATAATACTATTTCTGTTACTGGTTGAGTGTTTGGCATTGCTCATTTCATTTATCTTGCTTGTTTGGTTCTTATTGCACAATTTTAACCGGCTAAGTCATTCTGCATATAACAAATTTTAGCACCTAAAATAAAATTGAAAATATTCTTCTTGGCCTACTTGACACCCTTAGCCTCGTGGTAGCGTCCGTGCATTGTATTCTCGTCCCGTTCAGTGAAACGGGCGAGTTTGGATGGCTACGTGCACGTGCGTGTGTTCGTTTTGGGAGTATGCTTTTTAATCATAAAACATTTCATTTTAAAATTTGGAACCCGCCTAAAATCCTATTATTTGAATTTCGAATTTTTGGACCCAACCCGGACGCAATTTGGAAATGTTTCATTTGGCGCCAAAATCCTAAATTTTAATATTATTAAAACCATCGCATATATTTTTCTAACTAACCTGATATCTTACTGTTCATTACCTATCTTTTAAATCTTTAAGTTAACCATATAATATTTTTACAATCTTTATATCCTTCTTAATTTATTCTCTCAGCCAATCGCAACCTCCCCTTTAACCCCGTGGGCCTCACTTTCTCTCTCTCTCTCTCCACTTTTTCCTCTCTCTCCCTCTCCCTCATATATTCTCTCGTACTTCTCTTTATCATTTTTCTCTTCTTGCTTCATGTCTCGTTTCTCATTTCTTTTAACCGTTCTTTTGTTGCCGGAATTCCGTCGTGCCGGTGACGTTTCTCGACGTTCCAGCGAGATACCCCGACCCGTGTGGTTCCTTTGTTCGTCGTTTGGGTTCATTCCGTGAACCGTGCGCCGTCGCGAGTTTTCCCCGCCGACGGTTAACGTTCCGTTTTCCCGATTCGCGACCCATCGAGGCAAGTTAATCTTGCTACATGCTATATACTTTTATAATCTTCATTTTATAATATTATACATTTGAAAATCTTATAGTTTACATATGAAATGTCGTTGAAAAATCGGATATGACAAATCTGAAATTTACTGTACACCTTATCTTATAAAATTCATTATAAATCATAGAAAAATCATTAGTATACGTTCTTTAGTTCGTTACGAAGCTAATTCATAATACTATAACTCTATGAAATATTTACTTGCAAAATAAATTGTTTAAATAACGTAAAATGCAAATGAAAATGCCTTTAAACTGCTGTCCAGGGAAATTCCAGCAGCAAACTTTCAAGTTTGAATATTCATAACTTTTTGTAGGGATAACCTGAGATGCTTATACTTATAAAACTGAAAACCTTATTGAATTATCTTTGTTTTGGTATAAGATACGTCTCTTTTGGAGAACGTTTGTTATTTTTAAGCTATTTTACAAATTAGGGTGACGCTGAATTTCTGAACGGAACCTTCTTGTGCATGGTTAATCAATACAGCTTTTATAGTTACTAATCGCTTTGAATATGCTATCCATATTAATATTATTATATAAATATTTATATCACATATTGCTTAGTTGTACATCCCACACTACCATTTTATAGTTTTATAACTCTTCGGATACCCGTTTGCATCCATCGCATTTAAGATAAATATAATTGCATCCATAGATCACATTACTACATAATAATGTGATATTAATACTCCATGTTTAATAAATTGCATCCTAATTAATATTGGAACTATAAATGTAACCCTAATCGATAACTGTGCATCCATATCCTTGAAATTATATCTATTTGCCTATCATATTACATGTTCCAGTTTATTGTTCTAATAGTACTCATGCTTGTTTATTTATACACATGTTTATGATAGTTTGATTATGAGCACCCACATGACATCTTGTGCTCCTGACATGACCTGTTACACTTCCTACTTGACATGATATGGTACCGTACACTCTTGACATGACATGACACCTTTATACATTACCTGACCTGTTACCTGATCTCATGCCTAATGCCGACAAACCTGACCATTCCTGCTGTCGATCCAGACAGACCTACTTTTACTCGACCTTGTGTTGGCATTAGTCCTTGACTACTGAATACCTGACTGACATACATAGCTTGGGGGTATGGGGAAATCAAAGGTGAAACCGACTTGTAACTCAACAGTTCGATACATTGATCTGATCAGTCTTACGGGCTTGGCCAGCTCCGGAGTGTTGATGCTGACATCACTCATCTATCCTACTACCTTTTACTGCTTAGCGGCACGTCTCGGATTCAGCCCCGAGGATCATGACCGTGGTCCCGGGCACGCACGGGATACTATTGAGTTACATCGACGATTCATCAATTGGTTTCAAAGACTATAGAGTAGAAAACCTGATAGGACAGTTTAGTCACCATTGCACATTACCCTGTTGTTATTTCTTAGTACTGCTTTATTCATGTTCATATTTGCATTGCTTATCACCATGTTTATACTATATACTTGATGTCATGACGCGCTGACGTCTGGGTTTTGCATGGCCCAGATTCTTTACCACTGTCGCCGACCGTGCAGGAGTACTTCAGCCAGCAGGCTGATTTGAGTTCTATAGTGGTTAGTTTGTTTATTGCATTTTATTTCCAGGTGCGATCCCGCATTATGGGACGTACCTTTCTATGATTATATTGGATCATTTGCTTCCGCACTTTATTGTTTATTGACTCTCGTTATTATGGATTTGGACATGTGCTAGATTAGTTTATTTATCTTGTTCTTGATAACCTTACAACCGTAATGTGACTGTGGATGGATACTTCCTACCCACAGGTAGCATGGTTGGCTATGTCACGTGCCCAATCTTGCGTACTCTAGGAAGCGGGGCGTGACATGGTTTTTTTGGTATCAGAGCCATAGGTTAGTTGGGTTGATTCTTTTGTAGTTGGGTATTGTACCCAATACACGAATCAGAATACCCGTGTTTAGGAAACATGTCCAGCCACATTGACCGTTTTACCATTCTTGAATCACATTCTTCCTGACTATATCTTTTACGACGTGCAAACTTACTTTGCATGTCGACTCGGAAACCTGATTTCTTGTTATCCCTAGGACTTGGGCGACTTGGGTGGAGTTAAGTAATTGCGGCTATGATACCGCGGCATAGCTACAATGCAGTACTCTATTTAAGTATCTTGGAGTTCTAGCCTTGATCCACATTCATAATCTATCATCATGCTAATGTTGGGTGTTTTGAGTTCAGGATTATGACAGGTAAGAAGTTGAAGACGTACCAGAGGCGTGTGAACGAAGCCGCCATGCTTGGAGTGATAAGAGAAATGCTGGAAATCAAAGAAACAGACCGAGCTGATCCAGCAGCAAGCGGACTTGTTTCAGGAAGGTTTGCAGATCGTTCAGCAGTCTGTAAACGATGTTGGAACTAGACCAGTTGACCGAGTAAGGACCGTAGCAGATTTCAGACGTTTGGATCCGTCTACTTTCACTTTTCTGGAGGAGCCGTTGCCAGCCGAGCCGTGGCTAGCGACACGGAGAATTTGCTGATTGCGACACAGATTCCAGAGGACAAAGGAGTTGATGTGGTGCGCATTCAGTTAGTGGATTACGCCCGAGAGTGACGGCTTGTGGAGGAGACCCGCTTGCCCAAGCCGATCAGTTGGGCGAAGTTTTTCTAAGAACCCCCTGGAGAAGTTCTTCCCGCAGACTGCGCGGAGGAAAGGGAAGAAATTTATCGGACTAAGGCAGAATGGAGCAACCGTAGACGTGCATGCAGCGGAGTGGACGAGACTCAGTAGTCTCGCTGGACCTTTCGCGGCCAACGATGCAGACAGCAGTTGCGGTAAGGAAGCAGTTCTGTCGGGCCAGTCGAGTTTAGGGCTAGGCCGACAAACAGTGTTCTTGCGACTATGGAAGTGAATAGTAATGAAGAGCCGGCAGTTGTTCGCGACTTTATGGATGTGTTTGCAGATATTTCGGGCTTACCGCCAAAGCGAGATGTGGAGTTCGCGATTGACCTTATTCCTGGTGCAGCGCCAGTATCAAAATCTTATTATCCGATGGCATCGGTGGAATTGGAAGAAGTTAAGAAACAAGTTGGTGAATTACTCGAGAAGGGATGGATTCGAAGCAGCAACTCACCTTGGGGAGCTCCAGTTCTTTTAGTAAAGAAGAAGGATGGCACGAGAAGGATGTGCATGGATTATCGAGAATTGAACCGGGTGACTATTAAGAACAAGTACCCGATCCCTCGCATTGGAGAGCTTTTTGAGCAGCTTAGTGGCGCGAGGGTGTTCTCGAAATTGGATTTGCGATCGGGATATCATCAGGTCCGAGTGAAAGCAGAAGGCATTTGCAAGACGGCGTTTCGAACTCGATATGGACATTTCGAGTATCTAGTGACGCCCTTCGGAGTGACTAATGCGCCGGCAACATTCATGGATTTGATGAACAGGATCTTTTCACCGTTCTTGGACCAGTTTATTGTGGTATTCATTGACGATATTCTGGTGTACTCGAAGAGTCCGGAGGAGCATGCTGAGCATTTAAGGATCGCATTGCAGACGCTAAGACAAGAGAAATTATTTGCGAAGATGAGTAAGTGTGAATTCTGGCTGGAAGAAGTGAAGTTTCTGGGGCATGTCGTGTCGGGCGATGGAATCGCCGTCGATCCCGAAAAGATTGCAGCAGTTCGAGACTGGCCTATTCCAAAGAATGTTGCAGAGATAAGGAGTTTTCTTGGACTCGCCGGATACTACAGAAGATTTATGGAGAACTTCGCTCGCGTAGCTGAGCCGTTAACCAAGCTCACACGAAAGGAGGTACCGTTTGTTTGGACGGATGGATGTGCATTGGCCTTTGAGACGTTGAAGCAGAAGTTGATAACTGCCCCTATCCTAACCGTACCGGATGATTCAGGAGGACTGGTGATTCACAGCGACGCATCTGGAAAAGGATTGGGATGTGTTTTAATGCAGAATGGGAAAGTCGTCGCTTACGCATCGAGACAACTGAAGACTCATGAGAAGAATTATCCAACTCATGACTTGGAGCGTGCGGCTGTGATTTTCGCTTTGAAGATTTGGAGACACTACCTTTTGGGGGAAAGAGTCGAAGTTTTTACAGATCATAAGAGCTTGAAGTATGTGTTTACACAGAAGGAGCTTAACATGAGGCAGCGTAGATGGTTGGAGCTGATGGCTGACTACGATCTTGATCTTAAGTACCATCCAGAGAAGGTTAATGTTGTGCCGGATGCGCTTAGTCGGTTACCAGCAATTCAGGTGTTAACTACACAGGGGGAGATCATTGCAGATTTTCGAAGATTTGACTTGGAAGTTGTGCTGCCACATTCTACGGGACAGTTGATGCAGTTGCAAGTACAGTTGTCCTTGGTTGAGAAGATTAAAGCGGCACAATCGTAGGATCCTAGACTGCAAAAGTTTCGAGAGCGGGTTGAGGCTGGACTACGAACAGATTTACTGGTCTACGAAGATGGTTCGTTGAGGTATGGTAGCCGTTTGTGTGTGCCAAAGGGGGATGTTCGTGAAGAGCTTATGAAGGAGGCACACAGTTCAGCTTATTCTATACATCCAGGAGGTACAAAGATGTACCGAGATATTCGACAGCATTTCTGGTGGGAAGGCATGAAACGGGAGATTGCTCGCTTCGTGGCTAAGTGCTTGGTATGTCAGCAAGTCAAGGCTGAACACCAAAGGGTTGCTAGTTTGTTGCAACCACTTCCGATTCCTCAGTGGAAGTGGGAACATATAACCATGGATTTCGTGACGGCTTTACCGCGAAGTCCAAACGGCAACAATGCAGTATGGGTGATTGTCGATCGATTGACCAAGACAGCTCACTTTATTCCTTTCCAGGTTGGTCAATCAACGGAGACTTTGGCAGAGCGGTACATGCAGAAGATTGTAAGATTGCATGGCGTACCGGTGAGCATCGTGTCCGATCGGGACACTTGGTTCTTATCACACTTCTGGAGGAGTTTACAGGAAAGTTTGGGGACTCGATTGAAGTTTAGCACAGCTTATCATCCTCAAACTGATGGTCAGTCGGAGAGAACGATCCAAACTCTTGATGATATGTTGAGAGCATGCATGTTGGACTTCAAGGGTTCGTGGGAGGATCATCTACACTTGGTGGAGTTTTCTTACAACAACAGTTTTCAGGCAACTACCCAGATGGCTCCGTTTGAAGCTTTGTATGGTCGTAAATGTCGTTCACCTATTTGTTGGGATGATGTCGGTGAACGAAAATTGTTGGGACCAGATTTGGTGATGCAGACAGTTGAGAAGGTTAACACTATCAGAAATCATATGAAGGCAGCACAAGACAGACAGAAGAGTTGGGCTGACACATCGAGAAGACCTCTAGAATTCACCGTGGGTGATTTGGTGTTCTTGAAGATATCACCGACTAGAGGGGTGATTCGTTTTGGAGGGCGAGGAAAGCTCAGTCCTCGGTTCGTTGGACCCTTGAGATCGTGGAGCGTGTTGGTGAGGTAGCATATCGTTTGGCGTTACCACAGTCCTTGGCAAATGTGCATGATATGTTTCACGTATCTCAACTCCGTAAGTATGTTTGAGATGAAACACACGTTTTGGATCATTCGGAGCTAACAGTACGAGAAGACTTGAATTTTGAGGAGAGACCAGTTGAAATCAAGGATCGAAGAGAAAAGGTTCTTAAGAATAAGGTTATCCCCCTTGTGCTAGTTTCTTGGGGTAATCGATCGCATGGAGAATCCACTTGGGAGCGAGAAGACGAGATCCGGCAGAAGTTTCCTCACCTTTTCCTGTAGTTATCTATCTTGAATTCTTGGAATTTCGAGGACGAAATTCTTTTTGTAGTTGGGTATGATGTAACACCCGAGCCCAATAATACTATTTCTGTTACTGGTTGAGTGTTTGGCATTGCTCATTTCATTTATCTTGCTTGTTTGGTTCTTATTGCACAATTTTAACCGGCTAAGTCATTCTGCATATAACAAATTTTAGCACCTAAAATAAAATTGAAAATATTCTTCTTGGCCTACTTGACACCCTTAGCCTCGTGGTAGCGTCCGTGCATTGCATTCTCGTCCCGTTCAGTGAAACGGGCGAGTTTGGATGGCTACGTGCACGTGCGTGTGTTCGTTTTGGGAGTATGCTTTTTAATCATAAAACATTTCATTTTAAAATTTGGAACCCGCCTAAAATCCTATTATTTGAATTTCGAATTTTTGGACCCAACCCGGGCGCAATTTGGAAATGTTTCATTTGGCGCCAAAATCCTAAATTTTAATATTATTAAAACCATCGCATATATTTTTCTAACTAACCTGATATCTTACTGTTCATTACCTATCTTTTAAATCTTTAAGTTAACCATATAATATTTTTACAATCTTTATATCCTTCTTAATTTATTCTCTCAGCCAATCGCAACCTCCCCTTTAACCCCGTGGGCCCCACTTTCTCTCTCTCTCTCTCCACTTTTTCCTCTCTCTCCCTCTCCCTCATATATTCTCTCGTACTTCTCTTTATCATTTTTCTCTTCTTGCTTCATGTCTCGTTTCTCATTTCTTTTAACCGTTCTTTTGTTGCCGGAATTCCGTCGTGCCGGTGACGTTTCTCGACGTTCCAGCGAGATACCCCGACCCGTGTGGTTCCTTTGTTCGTCGTTTGGGTTCATTCCGTGAACCGTGCGCCGTCGCGAGTTTTCCCCGCCGACGGTTAACGTTCCGTTTTCCCGATTCGCGACCCATCGAGGCAAGTTAATCTTGCTACATGCTATATACTTTTATAATCTTCATTTTATAATATTATACATTTGAAAATCTTATAGTTTACATATGAAATGTCGTTGAAAAATCGGATATGACAAATCTGAAATTTACTGTACACCTTATCTTATAAAATTCATTATAAATCATAGAAAAATCATTAGTATACGTTCTTTAGTTCGTTACGAAGCTAATTCATAATACTATAACTCTATGAAATATTTACTTGCAAAATAAATTGTTTAAATAACGTAAAATGCAAATGAAAATGCCTTTAAACTGCTGTCCAGGGAAATTCCAGCAGCAAACTTTCAAGTTTGAATATTCATAACTTTTTGTAGGGATAACCTGAGATGCTTATACTTATAAAACTGAAAACCTTATTGAATTATCTTTGTTTTGGTATAAGATACGTCTCTTTTGGAGAACGTTTGTTATTTTTAAGCTATTTTACAAATTAGGATGACGCTGAATTTCTGAACGGAACCTTCTTGTGCATGGTTAATCAATACAGCTTTTATAGTTACTAATCGCTTTGAATATGCTATCCATATTAATATTATTATATAAATATTTATATCACATATTGCTTAGTTGTACATCCCACACTACCATTTTATAGTTTTATAACTCTTCGGATACCCGTTTGCATCCATCGCATTTAAGATAAATATAATTGCATCCATAGATCACATTACTACATAATAATGTGATATTAATACTCCATGTTTAATAAATTGCATCCTAATTAATATTGGAACTATAAATGTAACCCTAATCGATAACTGTGCATCCATATCCTTGAAATTATATCTATTTGCCTATCATATTACATGTTCCAGTTTATTGTTCTAATAGTACTCATGCTTGTTTATTTATACACATGTTTATGATAGTTTGATTATGAGCACCCACATGACATCTTGTGCTCCTGACATGACCTGTTACACTTCCTACTTGACATGATATGGTACCGTACACTCTTGACATGACATGACACCTTTATACATTACCTGACCTGTTACCTGATCTCATGCCTAATGCCGACAAACCTGACCATTCCTGCTGTCGATCCAGACAGACCTACTTTTACTCGACCTTGTGTTGGCATTAGTCTTTGACTACTGAATACCTGACTGACATACATAGCTTGGGGGTATGGGGAAATCAAAGGTGAAACCGACTTGTAACTCAACAGTTCGATACATTGATCTGATCAGTCTTACGGGCTTGGCCAGCTCCGGAGTGTTGATGCTGACATCACTCATCTATCCTACTACCTTTTACTGCTTAGCGGTACGTCTCGGATTCAGCCCCGAGGATCATGACCGTGGTCCCGGGCACGCACGGGATACTATTGAGTTACATCGACGATTCATCAATTGGTTTCAAAGACTATAGAGTAGAAAACCTGATAGGACAGTTTAGTCACCATTGCACATTACCCTGTTGTTATTTCTTAGTACTGCTTTATTCATGTTCATATTTGCATTGCTTATCACCATGTTTATACTATATACTTGATGTCATGACGCGCTGACGTCTGGGTTTTGCATGGCCCAGATTCTTTACCACTGTCGCCGACCGTGCAGGAGTACTTCAGCCAGCAGGCTGATTTGAGTTCTATAGTGGTTAGTTTGTTTATTGCATTTTATTTCCAGGTGCGATCCCGCATTATGGGACGTACCTTTCTATGATTATATTGGATCATTTGCTTCCGCACTTTATTGTTTATTGACTCTCGTTATTATGGATTTGGACATGTGCTAGATTAGTTTATTTATCTTGTTCTTGATAACCTTACAACCGTAATGTGACTGTGGATGGATACTTCCTACCCACAGGTAGCATGGTTGGCTATGTCACGTGCCCAATCTTGCGTACTCTGGGAAGCGGGGCGTGACAGTATTACAGATCACTATTACATGTTGATAGAGCCCATAGGATTCTTGCTTGACTACCAACGTTATGATGGCGATCATACATGTGGGGGCTTGGTAGTCTATAATCACATCCTTAAATATCCCTAGTCGTGGGAATATCGAGACTGGGCATCGATATTCCAGAGTAGACCGGTGTATACGTTTCTAGACCCCAACGAGGGGCGATGGTTAGTCCTACAGCCATTGGTCTTTCGCACCTAAGATCGTATACAGGTGCTTACTGGAGGTGAGTACACTTGACGGACTCACCGGGAACATGCTGGATGGTATTATACCTATTGTCAGATAGCAGTTCTCAGGTGACATGAGTACATGTTAGTCCTTCGACCTGAGATCGTCATTTGTCTCGTATGAGTTCCCACTGTGCTTTGATTACTATCCTACCACGGCTCAAAAGAGTCATGCAGACAGGTTTTAGTTGGGTATAGTCCCGAGCCACATGGAGGCAGTGAGCGGATCGTCGGGGATTCGTCTCTCTCGATATTTGGGGTTGATGTCGCGCTGTGCATGGAGGGACATCACTAGAAATCCTTGACCAAAGTGGATGAGAATTACTGATTTGGATCAGTAAATTCTCAGTGGGTGATGGGCTTCACACCGACACGAAATATCACGTTATTAGGGGTCTGACTTTATCCATCCCCTAGACCCGATATGCGATACTCTTAGACGAAGAGATCAGACTGTACGAAGATTGTCACAGATAGGCTCAGTAGGGATCCGGATGAGTTTGTTCATCGGCATTCCTTTTCGATAGGTACTTGGGTAGCCGTTACGTACAGCTAGTGCCCCTGACGTGCTTGTGGTTATGGATTTATCCAGTAACTCACTGTCGGCGTACTGTCGAGTCTTTAGAGTCCCACACAGAGGGTTTCCCTGGTTCAGGCGAAATGATGTAGTAGCCATATTTTTATACGTGCAGGGTTCAGATCGAATGATTGTACTAGTTACCCGGACTTTCGATCGGATGGTTGATAATACTAGCCGGTATAGGATTGAACCGGATTATTAAATCAGGTATTGATTTAATAATTTACGTATATATATTTCGATATGTATATTCTAGTATTATGTTCTTTGTGTTATTCTATCTCTTTGGATATTCGTATTTTAATATGAATATGGGTATGTATATACAGTTGAGTGTATTCCGTATTTATACGGAAAATATTCTAGAAGGTAGACACCTCATTTTGGTTTATCCATTTATTAAATTAAATGGAAATGAGGTGTAAAGGTAGTGAAGAAAGAATGGTGAGAACCATGCTTGAATAGTGTTGACAAATGAATTGAAAATTTATTTGTGCAAACTATTCAAGTATGGTTGCTTTATTTTATTTGGAAAATAGTTTTTACAAAATCATGCTTCATATTATACTTTCATTTTGGATGTTGGATGAACACTTGGATGTTTTTCTGATGAAAACTTTCTCACCATTTTGCCTCATCTCTCCTCACTAGCCTTTCTTGAGCCCCTCCTTCTTCATGATCTTCCACCCTACTATCTCATGTGTTGAGAATCAAGGGTAGATGAGAGATATAAATACACTTAGAACAACTCACTAAATCTCTAGACACTCTAGATTAGTAACCTAGAGTCCCTAGTTGCTCCACTAGATTTTTAGTGTGGAGCTAGAGCCATAAACCACATCTCTCGGGCGGATCATCTTCGACGGAGGAAGACCGGCGGTCAAGCTTGATCAAGGAGACCTCAAGGATCTAAGGAAGAGGGTAGAAGACCGAAATAAATAGATCTTTTGGTATAACACTTCTATCTCAGTAGTTAACCTCTTTGTAGCTTGCTAGTTTCATATTTGGTTTCAATTCTAGGTAGTTGTTTCTAGGGCCGAGTTTTTAAACCCCAAAATTTTTTGTTTCGCAACGGCCGCGGTCGACGGCCGGGGCGCTAGGAACTACAACACGTATATCCCGGCGGGTATTTGATTTGATCATACCAGCCTAGATATGGTCGTCCAGTTCTGACAATTTGGCCAGCGACCTCATTAGCTTGATGAGATCTTATTTTTTGAGCAATATAATCATCAAGGGCGGCCTTGGAGATCGTTTCCTTCTTGGCTACCGATAAGGCTGGAGGGGGGTTTGATGTTTCTCCCTGTCATCCTCGATGATTATCGGCGGATTCTCGGCCGGGGGTTCTGGTTGGATTATCATTCCAACCATATCTTGAAACAAGAGAGCCATATGCTTTATGTTGGCAGCTTGCTCAGCGGCTTCTTTGTCTTTTCTCTTGAGCACCCTTCGCAGGAACTCTGTATCGATCTCCTGCTCTTGGTATTGTTCAGCTTCTTTGTCCGGATTTTCTTTCTGTCCGGTAAGTGCTGCCATTTTGGTCAGCATTTCCTGGAGCTTTTGTAGTTGCTCCTGAGCCTTAGTCAGCGACCAAGTTTGTGGTCGGTGACTCACCTAAGCATGGATTTCTTCTTTTCCTGAAGCCATGTAGACCGTATGTACTGTTATTCCCCCGGCCTTGGGGCGTTTAGGTCTATCTCCTTTGGAGTTTGCCGCAGGCGCTAGAGTTTTCTCCAGCTTCGTTCTTATATGAGAGATTGGAGTTGAAGGCGCCGTTGTGATAGGCACCTGTTTAGGAGAAGTCCCCCGTTGCATGGTGGAGGAGTGATCTTTTTCTTGTTGGCCCTTAGATTTCTCAGGTCGACGAAAGTAATCTTTGTCAATCACAGAGTCTTGGACTTTCCACCAGACCCTATGAATTTGCGAGGAGAGCCGCTGATGAGGCCGCTCCGGCTTTGCCTGCATAGGGACCTCTACTGGCAGAGGTGATTTCTTCAGCACTGCCGTCGAGGAGTTCTTACGTACCCACTTGAACGGATCAAAGTTGTTCCCGGTTGGAACAACATTGTCGACTTCCACCATTGGAGCTGGTGGGGTGAGTCCAGAGGGGGAGTTGCCCCTAGATTCTCTCACTCAGTGCCAGTGGCGACGTCAAGCGTGCCTCGTAGAAAGGACCGCTTCAGTTTTGGAAGCGGCTTTATCATGCCCCTGGTTTTGCTGAGAAGCTTCAATCGGTGTCAGCCTATTGAAGACCGACGTCTTTGTTAAAGTTTGAGGAGAAGCGACCAGCCTTTCGAAAACCGACCGTCTGGTGGGGGTAGCGCCTTTGACGGCTTTGCCTGTAGGAGGAGTTGGGAGGGCTATCCATTTTGGGGTAGCCTCTTCAGGTATCACAAGCTGTTTTACGGGCCCGTTTGTGCTTTGCTCAGCCTGTTGAAGACTGAGATGACAGATTTGGACGGCCCGTTGAGAGGGACCGTTGTGGCTGCCAGTCGATCGAAGACCGACCTTTTAGGAGATTCTTCTTGCGGCGCTGAGACACTGAAACTCACAAGTGGGACCATGGTCCTGAAGAACAATCCAGTAGTGGCTTGTGTAACTTGTTCCACTAGCATTGAGAAAATAGAGGCCATGTTGGGCCTGTAGGCCACTCCTCCAGTTGGGGTGGAGTGAGAGTTGCTATTGTATGAAGTGTAGTTGAAAGCCATTAATTTTCTGTACAGGAGAAAGACACCAGGTTTTAGTACCTCGAATCCAAGGGTAACTGTAACAACCGAGTTCATTTATACCAATTCCAGTTCCGTAGTTATTATATCTGTAGTATTTTATTGATTTATCGTGTTTGGGTGCGGTTGGTATTTTACATTTTACATTGCATTCGACCCGACCCGCTTGCTTGAGCTTGTTGATTCATATTTATAGATTACCTTGACTTGTTACATAGACACGTGCATCTCATGTATACTGCATACTGTCATTTTATCTGGCATTGCATCTTTTATCATATAACATTTTAGGTCATGTAAAATAATTTAAAATTGCATTTCATAGCCTGCATGATACCCCTAACCCCGTGGTAGCGTCCGCGCATCTTGTTCTCGTCCCGTTCAGTGAAACGGACGTGTTTGGATGGCAACGCGCACGTACGTGCATCCGTTCTTGGGGGTTTGCATTTTCATTAACTGAGCATTCATTTTAAAATTTGGTCATCGCATATATTTTTCGTATTTTAAATCTGAATTTTTAGACCCGATCCGGGCGTGTTTTGGAGTAAGTTTGTATTTGCCAAAATCTCAAAACGTACTAATATTATATTAATATATTTCTAAACTATAATTATATATATACTATCATATATTAATCGTTATATTTTAAACAGAATATATTTTTATAACCAACCGTCTCTCTCTCTCTCACAGAATTCCCTCTCCCTCTCTCTCTCCTCTCGATCTTTCTCTCTCTCTCTCTCTCTCTCTCTCCTCTCTCTCCGCAGTATATAATATATATATATATTATATTATAATTAATTCTTTTGTTCACAAAACCTTTCACTGTTTTCCCCACGTCCCTTATCTTCTTCATTTTATTTTCTTTTCTCCCGCGTGCTTTCTTCGCCCTCATAGCCGCGTGAATTCACGCCTGTGCTCGCTCGCGCCCGTCGCCACCACCGTCTCCACCATCACCTCCATCTCTTCGACCTCACTTCCTCTCCTTCCCCGCAAACCCACGACAACTACAACCCGACGAACCCACCAAGAACCTATTTCCTCCTTCATCTGCACCCCCACCGCCGGCGACCCCACTTCATCATCGCCTCTGACCTCACGTCCATCCTCTCTCTTCACAGCATCACGATCCATCATCCCACTGCAGCCTAACCCTAGAAACCCTAACCCTAGCCTCCTACTACCCGTGCCTGCACACCACGCCTCCGGCAGCCGTCCCTCGCCATCACCACCTCGACCACCTCCTCCTATTCTCGTCTTCTCACCCTTGCTTCCACCATCACCTCACCTTCTCTCCCCTCTCTTCAAACCACCACCACCCGACACCACCTTCGCCCGACTACACAACCTGACCTCGCCGACGCCCTCGCTGTCGACTTCCTCTCCTCAACCTCTCTCTGCTCCTTTGTAATCCCAACAAAGTGAACCCCAAACCCAGAGCCAAACCCCCATCTTCTTCTTCCTCTTCTTCTTCTTCCTTTCTCTTCTCTTCCTCTTTCTTGATCTTGTTTTTCCGGTGATCGCCGTCGATGACCCATCGTCGTCATCCCCTCGCCCTTGTCTCCGACCTCAGAGCAAAACCTGAACACCAGCCCCTATCCTCCTCCTTCTTCTTATTTCTTCTTCTTTTCTTTCTTGTTCTCGATCTTGCTCTTTCCGGTCATTACCGGAGCCGTACCGTCGCCGACGATCCGGACGACCCAGAAGACGTTCTCGTGCAGTGTGGTCACTTCTTGCATTGGCTGGTTCCGTTCCGGGCACGCGTGTGTGCATCGCAGCTTTTACCGACATTGGACATTGCAGCGTATCCGTATCGCGATCCATCAAGCAAGTAAAACTTGCTACATGCTACTTATATTATTTTATACGTATTTAATTGCATGTTAAACCTGTAAATTAAACCTAGGGCCATATGTTCCATTTTAACACTTCGATGTTCATTTATATCATTTTAGATTCATAACTTGAAACATACCATGTTGCATTTTAGTTTAACATACATGGTACCCACGTCCATATTTTAAATCACATAATAAGTATTTGCATAGCCCATAGTATCCTTTTAATAGTTTGTACCCTATCGGACACCCGTTTACATCCATTTAGCTTAATATATATATTCAATTGCATCCCTAGATCATTTACTACATATTAATGTGATTTTAACATTCCATAATTGATAAAGTGTATTTTAGTTAATGTTGGAACTATAACCCTAACTTAAATCGATAACCGTGCATCCATCTGTTTTAATCTGTACCTATTTGTATACCACATTATAATGTTCCATTTTTGTTGTTACATTGGTACCCCATACTTGTTTTTGTGTACCCATGCTTATTATAGTATTGATTATGAGCACCCTTGTGACATTTTGTGCACCCCTGACATGACTTGATACCCTACTACTTGATACGACTTGATACCATGCACTTCTTGATATGATTGGTTTTATTTACACTTCTTGACTTGACCTGATGTACCATGTCTTGACCTGTTACCTGATCTTGTAACTAATGCCAACAGCCTTGACATGTTGTCCCTACGGACATTTGCTGTTGTCTATCCAGACAAACCTGTACCTGCTTGATCCTGTGTTGGCATTAGCTCCAGATTATTTAATACCTGACTTGAACATATAACTTGGGGGTATAGGGAAATCAATGATGAAACCTGACTTGTAAATCGACAGTTCGATACCTTTTTCTGATCAGTCTTACGGGCTAGGCCAGCCCCGGGGTGATGCCGCTGACATCACTCGTCATTACCTACCACCCTTTACTGTCTTGCGGCACGTCTCGGATTTAGCCCGAGAGTCATAGACCGTGATCCCGGGCACGCACGGGATACTATTGAGTTACATCGATGATTCATCAAATTGATTTCAAACACTTGAGAGTGGTTAACCCAGTAGACCAGTCTAGATTACTCACTGCACACTACCCTTCACTGCCCTTATTTATATTACTGTTATACCTGTCTTACCGTTTATACTCATACCTTCATGTCTTGCTACTTGATGTATTGTTGCTTGATATTATGACGCACTGACGTTTGGGTTTTGCATGGCCCAGATCCCCTACCTTTGTTGCAGACTGATCAGGAGTACTGCCGCTGTTAGACCGAACAGTGAGGATCCTGTTGGTATCTAGTTTTACTTTCCAGGTGTTTTATTTATTGGATCTTTTGCTTCCGCATATTATTATTTCTTGACTCGTTTTATTCTGGCTTATGGACATATACTAGATAGTGTTAGTTTACTTTCCTGTTCTTGATATCTCTACAGCCGTAATGTGACTGTGGAGGGATTTTCCTATCCATAGGTAGCATGGTTGGCTATGTCACGTGCCTATCTTAGCGTACTCTGGGAAGCGGGGCGTGACAGTAACTATAGCGAACCGCAATTTTGTTCGCGAAACACGACACACGAAGTGTGGAGTGGAAAGAGGAAAATGTCCCACCGGGCGTGTTAGAATCTGTTTACCACCGAAAGACCGGATCGAAACGTTGGGACGTCTGGCCTGAATTTGGGGGCAGAAGCTATTTGGACTTTTCTATCCACCTCTTTGAAGATACCAAGTTTATTTATGACACCATATATCGGAGGTTTGGACAGATACGATCGTTGTAGCAGACTTTCATTAGATCCCCTCTCATTTGTGAGGGGTTTTTGATTGTGGGGACGCTCTTCCCTGCAGGAGCAAGTCTCTGCAGTTAATTACGTTATTGCGTTGCGATAACCACTTTCTTCTTCTCCAGCAGTTCACTTCATGTCATGTGTTATTTTGTTTGTTTTATTTTGGATTGCCCATAGATTGTATACGGAGATTAGTTTATGTCGTCGTCCGTAGGGCGCGGATCAGTCCAAATCTATATATTTTAGATTTAGGATTTTGAAATTAAATTATATTTTCCTTCAGTTCAAAAATATTTTGTTTGGTTTAAGGACCGTTAATTTAGTTTGAGATTAAGATCAACTTAAACATATGAGCATTTGAGCCCAATTTATTTTAACTAAGAAGACGTTAGTCTTATTTGAGACTAAGGTCAACTTACCAATATTTTCAGGATCATTAAATTTTATTAAGATCCAACTTAAACATATGAGCATTTGGGCTCAGCTACAAAAGACTTAGTCAATTTGGGCTTAGTCTGCTCAGTCTTCTTTTTTTTTGTTCAAAAGTGCTAAGCACTTATTTGGGCTCTGTTTGTTCATGCCCCTTTTTTATGTAAAAGTGTTAAGCACTTGTTTGAAGTTCTGGCGCTCATATGGGTATCATGTGAAGCCCTCAGTTATGGGCGCTGCTCAATCAGTGCTAGGCACTCAGTTATTTTGACTGAATATATATATATATATATATATATATATATATATATAGTGCTAAGCACTTTTTTATATGGTGTCCACGTGAGGAGCATGTGCGGTGCTACTCCATTTATTTTATTGAGCGTCTACGTGTGTTCCACGTGAGGCACTGGGCGCTGCCCAATCAGTGCTAAGCACTTAACTGTTTTGGCTGTATATAAAGTGCTAAGCACTTTTTATTCAGCGCTCACGTGTATTTCACGTGAGGCGCTGGCCTTCTGCTTTTGTCACCCGCGTGTTTTTCACATGAGACGCTAAGTTCTTTTTTTTAGAGATTGAATCTCTGTTAATGGCATTTTGACCACTAATGCTCACCAAGATCTTTGCTTTGAAAATCTAGGATCAAGTTTTTTTCAAGAACCGAGTTCTTATTTTTTTTAAGAACTAAGTTTCTTTTTACGGTTAAACCCTATTTTCAGGGGAATTGAATTCCTATATGATAGGCTCTTTTCCTTTTTCTTAGTTCTTTTCTGAATCTTTTGATTCTCAAGAACAAGATCTTCTTGATGAGAATTAAATTCTCAATTTGTGGGAGACTTGTCTTGTGGATCTCAGATCAAGAGAAAGAACTAAGTTCTTGAGAAGGGTTAAACTCTTATATATGCTATGATAGGTAAAGAAGATGTTTTGATCTCTGTGGTTTCTTTACCTAGGGTTTGAGAGGAAAAATATTTTCTTTATTGAGAATTAAATTCTATGTTGTTTTTTAGAGCCTTCTGTAATTTTTGCAGAAGCTTATGGGGGGTTCCTCCCTATATGTGACTTAAAGTCTTGGGTTCTTTATATAGGAGAGGTAAGTTTGTGAATTAATTTGAGAAGATCTCTCATTGAGAGATTCCAATTAATTTTATTGGTCTCAAAGATTACTTAGGAAATTTTATCCACCGTTAGATTTTTGATTCAAGGATTTTTATTTTACAGAATATATTTTCTTGTTTTTAATAAGATTGGGAAAATATTTTCTCATGTACATCATTTTATTCTGTAAAATGGTGATTTTTAATCACCATTGGATTTTTAATCCAAGGGCTTTCTGTTTTATAGAGACCAATCTTTTTTGTTTATAAAGATTGAGAAAATATATTCTCAAAATAGAATTTTATTCTATCATTGGATCTTTTGATCCAACTGAGAGTATCTTTCTCACTTAGAAAGATTTGGGAGATATTTTCTCCTAATAGAATTTAATTCTATATTTTGATGATTTATCATCTCCATTGGATCTTTGATCCAACAGCTCTGTTTAACAGAGAGTATCCCAGTTTTTAAGGAAATATCCCCATGTAGAATTAAATTCTACTAATTTTAACTTGGACGCCGGCGCTCAAGTGTCATGCACGTGGGCGCCACTTAAGAATTTAATTCTTATACATGATAGGTGCTCCTGTGCTTTGCACATTGGAGCCTACGTGAGCTTCACGTGCGGCGCCATCATAGGATTTAATCTTACAAGGTTGGCGCTGGTGCTAGCGCCCTCATGGGGAGTACGTGAGGCGCTGTCTCATTATAATTTAACAGAACTTAGCTCTTTTATTATGTTTAAATATTAGGGGAACACTTACGTTCTCGAATGTATTCATGTTCTCAGCATGGGCTAAAAGGAATTTGAGATCATCCCAAGAATCGGGCAGAGCCTGGGTGACGGCCTGAACTTGCTGCTCATTGCTGAGTGCAGCTCCAGCAATTTTGAGATCCATGATCATCGATACCATCACTCGAAGATGAAAATTGATGTCCTGCTTTGCAGTCATTTTGTACTAATTCAGCTTGATAGTCAGCGCCTGGACCCGCATCGGTGAGACATGTCCAAAGTGAGCCTCAAGAGCTCTCCAGAGTCTCTTACTTGTTGGATAGTTCTCAAACTCACCGATGAGATCGTTTCTCATTACGGATAACATGATATACCGCGCCGAACAATCTTTCTGGACCCAGCTCTTGTATTTTATTGGTTTACGCTTGCTACAAGAATTTTAGTCTTTTTCAAATGGATGTAAAGAGTGCGTTTTTAAATAGTAAAATAGAGGAGGAAGTATATGTGGAACAACCTCCAGGCTTTGAAGATTATCAATTCCCAAATCATGATTTTAAATTTCACAAGGCCTTATACGGTCTTAAACAAGCTCTTAAAGTTTGGTATGAACGTTTAAGTGCATTTTTACTAAATATCGTTTTTTCAAAAGGAATTGTTGATAAAACTCTCTTTACAAAACATTTTGATAAAGATATCTTGTTAGTGCAAATCTATGTAGACGATATTATTTTTGGATCTACCAACGAAGGTATTTGTCAAGAGTTTGCCAAGTCAATGCAGGATGAGTTCGAGATGAGTATGATAGGCGAACTAAGATATTTTCTTGGACTCCATATACCGCAAACTAAAAACGGAGTTTTCATAAATCAAGCAAAGTACACAAAAGAGTTGAACAAGAAGTTCGATTTAGAAAGCTTACGTACGTACGATACGCCTATGCCTACAACGGTTAAGCTATCAAAGGACGATAATGTAAGAGTATAGATAAGACTCTATACCGAGATATGATAAGTAGCTTACTTTATTTAATAGCTAGTCGTCCGGATATTATCTTTAGTGTTTGTCTGTGTGTGCGTTTTCAGTCCGATCATAAAGAATTGCACCTTTCCGCTGTCAAACATATTTTCAAATAATTAAAAGGTACGACTAATTTAGGATTTTGATATCCGAAAAATAATAACTTTTCTTTGACTACTTGTTATTTAGATGCTGATTATACAGGTAGTCAAGTAGATCGCAAGAGCACGAGTGGTACTTGTCATCTAGTTAGTAACCGTCTTATGTCGTGGACTTTTAAGAAACAGAATTCGGTATCTCTATCCACGGCCGAGGCAGAATACAGCGCGACCGGTGCGTGTTGTGCACAAACTCTTTGGATGAAATACACTTTAAACGATTACGATGAATATTTTTCAAAAATTCCAATTTTGTGCGACAATACGAGTGCTGTGCATATGACTAAAAACGTGGATCAACACTCAAAAACTAAGCATATTGATATTTACTAACACTTTGTACACAATCATTATCACAAGGGCGATATTATTCTTGAGTATGTGCCAACTGAAGATCAATTGGCAGATATTTTCACGAAACCCTTGGATAAGATTCGTTTTGCTAAAATTCGACGATCCCTGAATTTAATAAACATAGATGCATGATTTCATGATGTTTTTGGATTGATTTTATAAGATTTGAATATTGTTTGATGGTTTGGAGAATAGTTGTCACGCCCCGCTTCCCAAAATACGGAATACGAGGGGTAGACAAGGCCAGCCATGCCCCTACGGTCAAGGAAATGTCCTGCCGTAATCACACTTCGGCTTCTAGTTTATCATGGTAAACAGTAAATAATGCGCAGGTAATGAGAAATGCAGTAACTGAAAGAAACAATAATATAAACTGACCTGAAGTGGAACAAACAAATGTAACTCGGAGTGGCAAGTCAAGAAGTCTGTGATGCACGTCTAGTTCTGATCCAGGCTAAATCTTCTCCTCACACTGAGCATGCATACTCAGGTCGTCAGAGCAACACAATAGCAATATAATATATATAAAATCAAGTGACAGTTCTAACAGTGGTAATGAATATGAATAACAGTAAATCAACGACAGCATGAATATGAATGTGCAGTAGTCAATGCAGCGGAACAGTAAAGCAGTATAACGATATGTCACATATGCCAACACAGTATATAAGGAATATAAAAGCCAGTAACCCTATCAGTCTCTAAGTCTCACTGTACAGGTCACTAAGCCTATCGTCAGTCCAAGTGTGAGAGTCAACCACTCGTGAGTGTCCTCCACCCAAGGGTAGAACCTAAGGGCAAGGGACCACGGGCCCAACATGTAACAAGAATATCACGGTGTATATATCACATACCCTGTAAATCTCCATATAACTCCCTAAATATATAAGCCGGCATGGGACTCCCGAGATTCTGTTGAACTCACACTTAAACTACCCCACACCCCGTGGCCTACATCAAACGCTAACCACAACCCTAAATACTAATCGATCCGTGACAAGTCCGCGCGAGAACTGGAGGCAGGACCTCCATCAAGAACGTCCCGACTAATACCTAAGATAAATGGCAGTGTCGGATGCCTTATCTGTGCACCCGTGCAAGCGCTTCCATAAGTGTCCCATACCACTTATAGTCACACGTACACGCATCCCACAGACGTCGACAATGCAATAGAATAATAGGATCACTGATTGTGTACAAGTACTCATCACTTTCACTTAATCACGAATACACGAACACTGACGTACTTGCCACAATCATCACTAAAATCTAACACTGGGTGAATGCACGATATCACTAGGTTATCACTACAATGATATAGGTATGATATGATGCATGAACAGTATATAAGCACAATTAAGGTGTCATAAAACAGTAGTCTATCACTTGCACGATTTATCATGAAACGTACGTATATAATTTAGCGAAACGATAAACAGGTAGTAATTAGTATGTTCAGTTAACCATCCATAGAATATTGTTTCAAGCCAATCGGGTTCCAGGATCAATAATTATAACCATTTCATTTTAAGCGCTCGCGGCTGGAAATCCGGTTTCAGAATCAGAAGTCCGTTTCGCAACGCATTTTAATCCTAGTTGGGATCAGATTTTAGCAACGCTACAGTTGGATGAATTCTAGGGTTTTCAGTAAGGTTTTCAACGCAACATACGGATCTTCAATCTCATCTGCTCGTCAGGAGATATACACTGTTTAACACTAATATGTCAGTTCTGATTCTGCTGGGACTGTTATGTGTCCCAATCTTCTAAATTACAGATTAAATATCAAACGGTAACGAAACAGAATGAAATTAATTGTGCTGTCTAGCTAACAGATTTATCTATAATAAACAGTGGAGTTCCACAACTTACAAGTTAAGGAAATCCTGTGGTACCCAATACGGAACAGAAAGCAAAGACTGGAGTCGCTCTGGACTGCAGTCCAGAGTCGCACTCGGATACAATTATCATCACGGTTTAAGTACAGGAATGTATGGAAACTAGCATAGGGATAAAGTTCATCGAGTTGGATTCGATTTGAGCCCTCGAACGCACTATTCTAGTATGTATATGATTTATGGTGAATTTAACGGTTTTCAGGTACAACATAATTACAATTTTACGGTTAAACTTGGGGGTAGTCGTTTTAATCTTTAACAGTCGTATTTTCTAATGAAATTTGCACATGTTATCCATCACACCAAGGGCCAACAAGAACAATCTGGTTCCGCCAAATTAGACAAGTAATTTCATTGGGAACACGCGTCGAACAGGTATGGCACGATAATTAATCTAAACTTGCAACTTTATGATATATGTAATTAAAGATCGTAACTTAGGTAATTAGCATGTAAGAAAGTAGAAAACTTGCCTGGAGGCGTCTCGAGGTTGTACGGCATCAGGTACAGTACGGTCACGCGACGAGCTAGCACCACGACGGTAACGGCTCCGGGTGATCTCGGGTCGGTTCTCGGCCAGTGGGGGCTCGCAGCTTGGTGATCGGGCTCGGCTTTGAAGCTTGGGCCTTGCGCGTCAAGGGGTTCGACGATAGGTGATGATGACGATGGTGAGAGTGTTAGAGAGAGAGAGAGAGAGAGAGAGAGAGAAAGTTAGAGACAGAGAGAGTGAGAGATGGCTGAGAGAGAGAAGTGAGTGAGAGAGAGTTAGAGAGAGAGAGAGAGCTGGAGTAGACAGAGAGAGAGAGGGTGTATACAGAGAAAGAGGGAGCTGGGAGAGAAGGAGAGTGCTAGAGAGAGAGAGAGAAATGGGAGAGAGAGAGTGCTAGAGAGAGAGAGAGTCAGAAAGAGATAGTTACAGAGAGATTAGAATGAGAAAGGGAGAAAGAACAGGGGGAGCAAGCAGAGGGATATTGAGAGATCGAGAGCGAGAGTGATCCAGAACAGAGAGGGACAGAGTGAGAGAGGTGATGACGACGACGACGTCGATGACGTCGACGATGATGATGAGGTCGACGACGTGGTGCAGGGGGTGGGGCTCGGTGTGGCGCTTGGAGGGAAAGGTGACGGAGGCGACCAAGGTGGTCGGAGCTTTGGTGGATGGGGGTGATGACGACAGAGGAGGGAAGGTAGTTAGGGCGTGGTGGCGACGACGAGGTCGTCGGTGGTGATGGAAGAGGATGGCGAGGTCGGGGCTGTGGGTTCGAGGGTGCAGAGAGTGGGTGCAGGCGAAGTCGCTTGGGGGCAATGGAGGAAGAGGAGGAGGAGTGAGCGAGGTAGTGTGGTCGTCGGCGGCTACGAGAGGAGCGGGTGTGCAGGGAGATCGGCCGGGGTCAGCTCGAGGCAGGGGTTTCTGGGGTGAACGAGGGGAGAGGACGAGAGATCGAGGGAGAGAGAGAGTGTGCGTGAGGTAGAGAGGAGATGGGGAGACGACGAGGAGGGGGTCAAAGGTGTGCGTGTGGGGAGTAACGGCCAAGCAACGTGGGCGCGGGCGGAGGAGGCGGCGCGAGAAGCGTGCACGCGAGCGGGAAAAAGGGAAAGGAGCCGTTGGGGGAGACGAAACTGTAGGGAGCGGGTCGGGTATGCAGGCGTGGGCTCGGAGGGGAAGCGGGCCAAGAAATAAAGGGAAATTTGTGATGGATAGGCGCTGGGCTCAGGTTGGGCCAGGAAAAGTAATTTAAATGGAGAATATGGAAAATTAGAAAAGGGCCGGGCTTGGGATAAATTAGAAGGAATAGAGGGATGGGGCCGGGCTGTGGGTTTAATGGGGTTTTAATAAATAATTGGGAATTAAACTGTTGGGCTGAGGTAATGTGGCTGGGCTAAATAAATTAAAAAGAATTTTAAGAGAAAAATCAGGCCGGCCAAGGTTTAGAGGAAAGAAATTGAATTATAAAAAGGGATGGGCTCGGGGAGCTGGGCCAGAGGATAAATAAAAGAATTGTGGGGAAAAGAAGAGGGCCGGACCAAAAAGGTTTTGATGAAAGAAAATAGGCCGACTGGGAAAAATTCGTGCTTGGGCCGGAGGGGAGATTCAAATGTTTTGAGAGCGAAAAGGTTTTGGGTTTAATAAAGTTTCTTTAAATAATTGAATGATTAAGAATAACAAATCTATAGTTTATAGAGAAATACAGATTTAGGTGTATAAAAAGAACCGGGTATTACAATAGTTTTATGAAACTTGAAAATATATATTTTTTTATTTTTGTTTTGATGTGATGATATGATCTAGAGTAATTTCTACGTTCATTTTGTCGAATGGCATCTGCAACCTTTTTAGGTGAACTCAGTTATGAATATCGTTATTCATTACAAATCTTATTCATGAGTCTAGCAGAGACATTTCAGAATCCGTAACGGGATATTCGATTCATCAAGTAAGAAATGAAGTTAAATGGTCTATATCATGTTTTCTATGAGATTTTAGGGTAAAATGGTTTTCAAAACTTAATACTATATTTTTATTAAGTCTCCAATGCTGAAAAGTCAATAAACAAACAAGAGTACACTTATTTTTCTTGACATATCATGTTTCAGATTTTGAGCCATCTCAACTTCTCTTGAGACGTCTAAGAAGTTCTCTTTCCTATTCGGTTTCTGACTTTCTGAGCATATCTGTTTTTTAGCCGTCTCAAACTTATATGAGCCGTCTCAAACTTTGAATATTTTTTCCTGCATAAGCCTCTGTTCGTATGAGCTGGTTCAAAATATTGCTGAGCCGTCTAAACCTTATTTTCTGATACTTTCGAAATCTTTTTATGATGGACCCCCTTTCTCTTTTCATTCCTAATCCATCGCGCTCTTTCTTACTTAAACCCTTGCGATAAAAAACCCTCAACTCCTTGGCTGATCTCCATCGATTCCCTTCAAATTTTTCCACGGCCGCTCATCGACCCCCTCTCAATTTTCTTGATTTCTTCGACCTCATCTGTACTCATAGCCCCGAGAACGAAAATTTCAAAGGAAAAGGCAAAGAAACCTTTGATCCCTCATGACTCTGATTCTGATGTGGAATTGATCTCTCAGCAATCGAAGCGTGTACATCGCACTCAAGGAATAGGTGGCATAAACTTTAAGCAAACTGTTAAGAGACCTCCAAAACCGTTTTTAAACCTAGAGGTAATCTACGATCTTCGTCAACTGCTTCTACTCCTTCATCGTCTATACCTTTACTTGCACCTGAACCTATTCCTACACCCCCTACATTCTCTGCTCCTTTATCATCTTCACCCAGAATTAATTTTACACCCGTTCGCACCTTTGAGCCTCATTGTCACAAATACGGCCACCTTGAGTTTCTTATGGCAAATATGCAGCGCAAGGTATCAACTAGGTCAGTTATCAAGTTTGATGATCTGGAGGATTGGCAAGTTAAGTCTCTTTTTGAACACTAAAGTTGGATGGATTTTCTTTCTCTTGATTGCATGACCTATCCATATGTTGTTCGATACTTTTATGCAAACTTATCGTGTGATTCGCTATCTACTGAAAATCTCAGTTCGTACTTTTATCCTATTTTCACATTTAATCCGGAGACTTTAAGAGCTATTTTGAATCTTCCAAACTCTGGTCTTGACATCTATAACCACAATCTCTCATCTTTTCAATCATACCCTGTCACACCCCGCTTTCCAGTATATGGGCAGAGGACGCGACGAGGCTGCTACGTATTTACTGTGAAGTAAATACACTAAGAGTATCTAAGCAATATAAAAGTAAAGCACAAGAGACAAAATATAATAAAACAACTTTATTTATTCACATTCTTTCTGCACAATATATGGAAAGTAAATACAACTGAAATAAAAAGCAATGCCTAAACAATGGCATAACAAAAAAGAAAAGTACTGAAATGGAAAGTGTACAATGACTAGAGTTCGGGGTCTTCACTGACCTGGTCTAAATCTTCAGCAGTGAGCTCGATCTCTAACGGGTCCAGATCACCTGACGACATTCAAAGAATAAAGAAAGAGAATGTCGTCAGCGAACAGATCGCTCGGTAAGTTCCAAAGATAAGAGAGAAGTAGAATAGACAAAATAAGAAGGTATCTTTTAAAGTTGTAGTATATTATTGTGTTAACGCTGTTGTTTGTAGTTTGGTACAGAAGAATGCCAGTGTATATGAGAGGAGTCTCTATATGCCAGAGACTAGAGGCAAGTATAGTATAAGGAACCGTTTATGCCACAGTACAATAGCAACTGGATTCATGTTAGGTGTATTAAGTCTTACTGTCTCGTGCCACTTCTAACACCTTCCGTACCAATCTTCCCCTTAAACCCCGAGATATCTTGTTTGTATTGTATTGTATTGTATTGTAAATTGTATTGATTGTATAATTGGATGACTGACCGAAACCATGATATTAGTAAACGGATGTAACTGTAGAATCATGTAAATGGAATAACTGGAGAACCATGTAAATAGAATGTATATCCATGGTTCGGTTCGGTCAAGTTGTATAGATTGATAATTGGATTCATGGATTCATGTTGAATTGTAATATTGAAAATTATAGATTGTAGATTGTAAATTATACTTGAATCATATTCAAGTCAGATTATAATGAGACTCACTCTGAGTCAGACAATTAGAAAAGTAAATTGAAGTCCTGATTGTTTTGATGTTATCGGTAACCGCTGTACATGGACGGCAGGATTTGTGTCTTTTTCAAAGACGATTACCGTATTGATAACACCATTATTAAGTTGTCTACCTTAAATAGGCAAGCACCCACTTCTCCGGCTCCCTGAGGCTCAAAAGATTGGTCCCGCTTAAAGCTATGTTTACTAGGGTCCTTAGGGTAATTTATAGAACTTGAGGGGTTTTTATATAAAAATACTTTTATATACTTTTCAAAATACACCCCAAATATTTATTATTCGTCTTTAGAGTTATAATGAATGTAGATTTTATATTGTGATATTTCTAGTGAAAATATCCTAATTTCATAAATAAAGGTATTTATTTGTAATATTGATTTGTATGGAATTCATGGTATTTTAGTGTAAAATGATTTTTGTGACATTTTTAGAAAAAAAGTGGGATATTTATAATAATTCAAAATAGATATTTTTATGTTACATATACATATATTTATATGAAAATAATTTTTTGTATATATATAATATTCTAGAAATCTCGTTTTCTTAAGATGTCGTATTTTAAATCTTTCGAGACCGAATGCTCCTTGCGGAGGTTTGCATCTTGCACTACTAAGCCCGAGGATGTGCGATAATTCACACCATCTCGAACGGGTTCCCCAAATGGGTTTTAGCGGCGCTTTACAAAGATTTGTATAAATACTAATCATTAAGGAAAAACGGTTTTATTAATTATGGTATTTATTTGTAAAGATGTTGATTTCCCGTATTCTATGTTCCCGAGAGTATTGTGCTTTGTTGCATATGAGTGTGTGAGGATGTAGGTCATTACCTCGTGATCTACTTAAAGGTATAGCAAGTTTTGTGATATTAAATGTAGAATTGAAACTATATGGTATTTAAATGAAAAATACAGTAAAATGAAATAGCAATTACTTTATGATATGAAACTTGATCAATATGGTTGATTAGTGATTAATAGTCAATATGTAATGCTTTAAGCATAATTGTATTAAAGAAAAGTGAGGTTTTATAAAGAAACCGAATCGGAAATCGAATTTGTTCCGATTCCATCGGGTTTTGTAATTCCATTTTTTTAGAAAGAAAAAGGAAGATAGTGTTAGTTGTATGTATGCCCTAGAGGCCAGTATTGTACAGATGATGTATATTATATTGGATGCTTGGACATATATAGAGATGACTTTCTTGCTCGATATGATAGTATGCTATCTGGTTACTCTTTATCTTAACATGTACACTAGTCTCTTTATACTGTCTTATAGTTACATGTTGGTAAAGCCCTTAGGATGTGTACTTGACTACCTGGACTATGATGAAGATCATACTAGTGAGGACATGGTAGTCCATAAGTACATCCTTCAAGGTCCCTAGTCGTGGGTGTATCGAGACAGGGCATCGATATACCAGTGTAGACTAGCGTATAAGCTTCTCGACCCATGTGATGGGCGATGGATGATCCCATATCCATTGGTGTTTGACATCAGAGATGGTATACGGGTGCTCAGTAGAGACTGGGTACACTGGACGGACTCGCCGAGAACTCCCAGATGGTATTATACCTCATGTCAGATGGCAGTTCTCAGGTGACACTTGTACAGGATAGTCTGTAGACCCGAGATCATCATAGAGTCTTGTGTGATTCCCACTGTGCTTTGATCTCCACCTTACCACGTCCATGAGGGCGTGCAAAACGGTGGTCTTTGGGCACAGTCCCGAGTCACATGGAGGCAATGAGCGATAGGAGGGGTTTCGTCTCTCCCGGTATTGGGGGTTGATGTTGCGCAGTGCTCGATTGGCCGTAGCAGGGAAGTCCCTGGCCAGGGCTGATCAGAGATTTGCTGGTAAGTGTTACCAGTAGTTTCTCGACCCGTTATGAGCCTCACATCGGCGCGACTTATCGGGTTATTGGGGTCTGACGTTTACCACCCCTAGACTTGATATGCGACATATCAGACGAAGAGACCGGACTGTACGGTAAGTGTTACTGGTCGGATTCGCAGGAGTGTGAGCGGGCTAGCTCGTCGATCTTCTGATCGCTCAATACCCGGGTGGCCGTTACGTTTAGCAGACCGCTTGCGGCTTGTGGGTGCTTGATATGATCATCATCTGCTACCGGCGTATTGACGAGTCTTTAGAGTCCTACACAGAGGTTTCCTGGCTCAAGCAAAACGAAATAGGAGCGCATATGAGATATGTGCGGGACCGAGAATAATACCAGTATGTGATACTGTATTCGATTCTCGCGATTTGTAGCATTGATCGGTTATATGCATTATAGTCGGGTTATCGGATCAAGTGTTGATTCGATAAGTTGTTACTATTGATATTAGTCGGTTATATGCGATATGACCGGGTCGTTAAATCAAGTGTTGATTTAATGATTTAATGTATAATTATATATTTGATATATTACTTTACATTAACTAATATGGGTTCACTTTAAATGGATTTTCTCACTTGATGTGCATGATGTATATGTGATATACTTTTGTACACTTGTTTGTATCATATTAGATGATGCATGTTTATTTGGTTAAGTGTAAAGAATAAACCCATGATTAAGAGGATAATTAGGGTTTTGATTTTATCACACATTTATTTATCCATTCCTTTTTATTTAAATTGTTTTATAAAAACAAAATGGTTTTCTTTTGTCATGAAGCTTAATGAAGCTTCATGAAGGTTTGACTCAAAGACCATTTTGTCTTTATGCTAAACCCTAACTATTCCCACTTACCATGGTTTGCTCTCTACACTTAACCCATGTTAGATTATGATAAGTATCAATTTTATTTCATTATTGAAAAACACTTATCATAATACTAGCTCATCTTCTTCTTCATCTTCAAGTTAGAAACCTTGAGGCCATTAATGGCAACTTGAGCTTGAGAGTGAGAAATCCAATTCTAAAGACAACCCACCTCCTATTTCTTCACCCTCTACCTCTAGCCAAGTTGTAGAGTGTGTTTTCTTCACAAGTTTCATCACTTTGTGAAGTCGGAGCTTGAACTTGCGATGCCTCGACGTAGATCGTCTTTGACACGAAGCCGGCGACCTAGCTCACCCGTTTCTCCGACGAAGCCGACGCTTGAGCCCGGGGTTCGACTTGGACAGCGAGGAGACTTCGTCGCGGAGCCGTGGAGGTGGACATCCGGATCTACAAAGGTTGTATTTCCGTTTAAACTATAGTTAAGTGTTAACTAGATTATCATTTCGCCTAAACATCTAGTCTAAGATCCGTAGTCTAGGGTTTCTCGGCACCATTTTTTTAAATTGGCATGTTCGATGTCTTGTGAGACCTTACTAGAGTGCCTAGGAACCCTACAGATAGAAATGGGATTTATGGGTTTAGGACAACAAGAAGAGGGATATGGATCGGGAGGAGTCGCCGGTGCGTCGTTTCGTCGCCGGGAGCTCCTAGGATGGTCGTCGGAAGTTCGTCGGAAAAATTCGCCGAAGCTTCGCTTCTTGCTCGTTTTCAAAGTAAACAAGGTTTCTTGAAAATTCTTGAGAGTTGGCTCAGAGTTTGGGGTGAGGGGGTCGTGTGTAGGGTTGGTATTTATAGGGTTAGGCTAGGGTTAGGGTAGATGAAGGGTTTAAATTGAAAAATGTAAAAAAATATTAAAAATTCATTAACAATGGAGTATTAAGAGCTCTCTGGAAACGATCTAATTAAATGGAGTGTGCATGGGGGTTCAGAATGCCAAGAGCCACAACTCTTCAGTTGTCAATTCGGCCGAATCGGCAACTCCGGCCGGCGGCGGCGAGCCGAGTCGGCCGGTCTGCCGGCCGCGTTGGTCGATCCAGGCCGAGTTTGATGGTCGGAGGGTGCCTCGTCGTTTGGTGATCTCACTGGTACATTTACTTTTGGTAGGGTAGTGGGATTTTTAGGAGTTAACACGTGTTGACTGTTGGTATTCTAAAAATTTCAAAACAAAATAATATTAAAAATAATATGGGGTATAGGATTTGAACTCTGGTGGCTTGGTTCAGCAGTGCAAAGTATTACCAATGAGCTACAAGCTCCTTCTTGTAATTAAATTAGTAATTAATTACTTATCTTGTGCTCAGGTAATAATTACCCCTTTAAACAATTTTGAAAAATTGTACAAAAATTTGTATAGGAAAATTAGGGTTGTTACATTCTACCCTTCTTATAAAAATTTTGTCCTCGAAATTTGTAAAAAGAAAGTGTAATAGATTCAAGAAAAGTTTGGTGACTGAAGTGCTGATGGTGTATGAAAAATAACAATGTGATGCAAGTGTTTAAAAAATGTGGAAGAGACTTACTAGTGTTACCTTGGTCATCTGTCTTGGCTTTTATGGCTGCTAAGGTGGAGGCTTGGCGTCTCGACACATTTTTCTGTGTATGCCGGTACATCGATGCTGACTGGGTAGAGGTGGTCCATGTGGAGGTGGTGATGGGAGTGTAGGACGAGTTGCAGGAGCCTGGATAGCTGGCCGCTGCGGGTAGTTGGTGTGTGTGTGAGCTGAGTTGCGTCTATAGGGACAATCTCTAATTTTATGATCGGATGCACCACAAACTAGGCACAGACCTTTTGCGCGCCTACAGTCCTTCCATAAGTGTCCATCCCTATGGCAGTGGTAACAAAAACCTGGATTTGACTGGATAATTGTTTCTTTCTATCTCTTGGGTTCAGAAGGTTGTGTAGTGTAGGCTCCTCTTACCATCTGGGTGGCAGAGCGTTTGCTGACGGTTGCTTCTGCTTCTGGTCAGTTCAATAATATAGCAGTCTGCTGCTGCAGTCCAACCAGGAGGCTTCGGATTTCCTCAAGCAGAACCGTCTGCTAATTGAGTGGAGCAGGAACGACAGGTGTGATTGGTAGTGGAGGTGGAGTATTGTTGAAGTTGGCGCTTGTATTGTTTGGGGAATCCATAACCTTAAAAGAAAAATTTGGGTTTGGACAGATTCAAGTACATGAAATGATACAATTCAAGGAACATGAATTGTAAAGAATGTTTCAGTTGCTGGTTTTTGTGTTATATTGCTTAGGTTGTTCACGCAGAACAGAACTGCATAGTATGGTTCTATACAGCTCTGACCTGCATGGGCCACCAACAAAACTTGTCACGCCCTGTTTTCCAGTATACGGGCAGAGGATGCGACGAGGCCGCTACGTATTTACTGTGAAGTAAATACGCTAAGCGTATCTAAGCAATATAAAAGTAAAGCACAAGAGATAAGATATAATAAAACATCAACTTTATTTATTCACATTTTTTCTGTACAATACATAGAAAGTAAATACAACTGAAATAAAAAGAATGCCTAAACAATAGCATAACAGAAAAGAAAAGTACTAAAATGCAAAGTGTACAATGACTAGAGCTCGGGGTCTTCACTGAACTGGTCCAAATCTTCAGCAGTGGGCTCGATCTCTAACGGGTCCAGATCACCTGACGACATTGAAAGAATAAAGAAAGAGAATGTCGTCAGCGAACAGATCGCTCGGTAAGTCCCAAAGAAAAGAGAGAAGTAGAATAGACAGAATAAGAAGATATCTTTTAAAGTTGTAGTATATTGTTGTGTTAACGCTGTTGTTTGTAGTTTGGTACAGAAGAATGCCAGTGTATATGAGAGGAGTCTCTATATGCCAGAGACTAGAGGCAAGTATAGTACAAGGAACCATTTATGCCGCAGTACAACAGCAACTGGATTCATATTAGGTGTATTAAGTCTTACTGTCTCGTGCCACTTTTAACACCTTCCGTACCAATCTACCCCTTAAACCCCGAGATGTCTTGTTTGTATTGTATTGTATTGTAAATTGTATTGATTGTATAATTGGATGACTGACCGAAACAATGATATCAGTAAACGGATATAACCGTAGAATCATGTAAATGGAATAACTGGAGAACCATCTAAATGGAATGTATATCCATGGTTCGGTTCAGTCAAGTTGTATAGATTGATAATTGGATTCATGTTGAATTGTAATATTGAAGATTGTAGATTGTAGATTGTACTTGAATCATATTCATGTCAGATTATAATGAGACTAACTCTGAGTCAGACAATTAGAAAAGTAAATTGAAGTCCTGATTGTTTTGATATTATCGGTAACCGCTGCATATGGACGGCAGGATTTGTGTCTTTTTCAAAGACGATTACCGTATTGATAACACCATTATTAAGTTGTCTACCTTAAATAGGCAAGCACCCACTTCTCCGGCTCCCTGAGGCTCAAGAGATTGGTCCCGCTTAAACCTATGTTTACTAGGGTCCTTAGGGTGATTTATAGAACTTGAGGGGCTTTTATGTAAAAATACTTTTATATACTTTTCAAAATACACCCCAAGTATTTATTATTCGTCTTTAGAGTTCTAATGAATGTAGATTTTATATTGTGATATTTCTAGTGAAAATATCCTAATTTCATAAATAAAGGTATTCATTTGTAATATTGATTTGTATGGAATTCATGGTATTTTAGTGTAAAATGATTCTTGTGACATTTTTAGAAAAAAAGTGGAATATTTATAATAATTTAAAATAGATATTTTTATGTTACATATACATATATTTATATGAAAATAATTTTTTGTATATATATAATATTCTAGAAATCTCGTTTTCTTAAGATGTCGTATTTTAAATCTTTCGAGACCGAATGCTCCTTGCGGAGGTCTGCATCTCACACTACTAAACCCGAGGATGTGCGATAAACCGCACCATCCCGAACGGGTTCCCCAAATGGGTTGTAGCGGCGCTTTGCAAAGATTTGTATAAATACCAATCATTAAGGAAAAACGGTTTTATTAATTATGGTATTTATTTGTAAAGATGTCGATTTCCCGTATTCTATATTCCCGAGGGTATTGTGCTATGTTGCATATGAGTGTGTGAGGAGGTAGGTCATTATCTTGTGATCTACTTAAAAATATAGCAAGTTTTGTGATGTTAAATGTAGAATTGAAACTATGTGGTATTTAAATGAAAAATACGGTAAAATGAAATAGCAATTACTTTATGATATGAAACTTGATCAATAAGGTTGATTAGTGATTAATAGTCAATATGTAATGGTTTAAGTATAATTGTATTAAAGAAAAGTGAGGTTTTATAAAGAAATCGAATAGGAAATCGGATTTGTTCCGATTCCGTCGGGTTTTGTAATTCCATATTTTTAGAAACGAAAAGGAAGATAGAAATGGGACTTACGGGTTTAGGACAACAAGGAGAGGGAGATGGATCGGGAAGAGTCGCCGGTGCGTCGTTTCGTCGCGGAGAGCTCCTAGGATGGTCGTCGGAAGTTCGCCGGAAAAATTCGTCGTAGCTTCGCTTCTTGCTCGTTTTCAAAGTATACACGGTTTCTTGAAAATTCTTGAGAGTTAGCTCAGAGTTTGGGGTGAGAGGGCAGTGTGTAGGGTTGGTATTTATAGGGTTTGGCTAGGGTTAAGGTAGATGAAGGGTTTAAATTGAAAAATGTAAAAAAAATATTAAAAATTCATTAAAAATGGAGTGAATGGGGTATTAAGAGCTCTCTGGAAACGATCTAATTAAATGGAGTGTGCAGGGGGGTTCAGAATGCCAAGAGCCATAACTCTTCAGTTGACAAATCGGCCGAATCGGCAACTCCTGCCGGCGGCGGCGGGCCGAGTCGGCCGGTCCGCCGGCCGCGTTGGCCGATCCAGGCTGAGTTCGAAGGTCGGAGGGTGCCTCGTTGTTTGGTGATCTCACTGGTACATTTACTTTTTCTAGGGTAGTGGGATTTTTGGGAGTTATCACGTGTTGACTGTTGGTATTCTAAAAATTTCAAAACAAAATAATATTAAAAATAATGCGGGGTATAGGATTTGAACTCTGGTGGCTTGGTTCAGTAGTGCAAGGTATTACCAATGAGCTATAAGCTCCTTCTTGTAATTAAATTAGTAATTAATTACTTATCTTGTGGTCAGGCAATAAATACCCCTTTAAACAATTTTGAAAAAATTGTACAAAAATTTGTATAGGAAAATTAGGGTTGTTACTGTAAGTCTACTCTAGCGCCCCGGCCGTCTACAGACGCCAAATGCGGAACAAAAACTTTTTAACTGGCGCTATCGTATACTTTAACCCGGATCTTCCATTATTGCTAAACTAACAAACTGTAAAGAGTGTAGAAAAGGTTATACCGAACGATCCGAGTCCTTCGTTCTTTAACCATCATCCCACGCTCCGTTGCGGCTGCTCCGATCTCGTCGATCTCTGATCTGCTCGTCCAGGTGGCACCACATCACTGATTCTTTAAACGGGCTCCCGCCTCTGACTCGAGGCAACTCGGTCGTCAAGTTTGCCAAAAGAGACGACCAAGATTGATGTAGAGAATGAGTAGATGACTTTGTCTCACTTTGTCCAAGTCCGTGGACGATCGGTTAATGAAGTTGCCGTGGGAATTGGGTGATGGAATGAAATGAACTGTGAAATTCCATACACCCCAAAATCTATCATATCTTTTTCACAAATGAAAACACTAAGTGAGTGAAGAGGAAGAGAGAGAGGGCCGGCCATATATAGGGCAAAGAGGGAGGTGAGTGTAGGAGAGGGGAGAGTCACCTTAAGCAAATATCATGTGTGAACACAAAATAAATATCTTAAGGAAAACAAAACCTCATTGAAATCAAAGCATGAGTCATTAACCTTGTCATCAAATTCTAGAACCTTCTAGAACCTTCTAGAAGCATGACTCACCCTCATCCAAGAAAAGATAAATCCGTCTTTAACCGAATGTTAAAAGACGGCTGATAGAAAACTGGAAACTGGCAACTTCCAAAAGTGATCCTGAAACAACTTTCAGGATAACCCCGTAACTGTATAAATATACCCGCATTTGTATTACGACCGAATACAAATGCAACTGAGACAAAGATATTATACCTACTCAATACAATACTCGGATCCGGCTTAAACCAAAGCCGACCAGTATTATCTGCCCGAAAACTGACACGTGCGTAAACGCACGTGCATTTTCCGAACCCTGCCATAAAACCATACGGCCTCTACAACGTTTCGCCCGAACTTGGGAAACTGTCTGTGGGGGACTCTAATGACTCGTCAGTACCCTGGCAGTGGGTTTAACCACAAACCGTCAGCGGCACTAGCTATGCGTAACGGCTGCCCATGGACTGACCTCAAGGGAGGCTGATGAGCGAACTCATCCAGAAACCCTACTGAGCCTAACAGTGACAATGTATATACCGGTCCGTTCGTCAATGAGTATCGCATATCCGCTTAGGGGGCTAGTAACGTCAGACCCCCAGAAGCAGTATAAGTCGTGTCGGAGTATAGGCCAATAACACCTTGAGATACTACTGGAGTACCTACCAGTAAATCTCCTGCCATGGCCATGGACTATGTGTAATGGCTCTCCTAGACACAGCACGACCTCGCCCCAAATACCGGGAGAGACGAATCCCCTACCGATCCGCTCACGTGCCTCCATATGGCTCGGGACTGTACCCAAAAGCTACCTGTTTGCACGACTCCTTTGAGCCGTGGTAGGGTAGAAATCAAAGCACAGTGGGAACTCACACGAGACAAATGACGACCTCAGGTCGATGAACTAACCTGTACACATGTCACCAGGGAACTGCTATCTGACGATAGGTATAGTACTAACTAGCAGATTCCCGGCGAGTCCTGTCCGGTGTACTCATAA
The DNA here is from genome assembly GCA_030015575.1 of Agapanthus africanus. NCBI lineage: Eukaryota > Viridiplantae > Streptophyta > Magnoliopsida > Asparagales > Amaryllidaceae > Agapanthus > Agapanthus africanus. The sequence goes on along the minus strand of JASDDO010000014.1, from coordinate 156,755,021 downwards.
CCCAATGAGCACCTGTATACATCTTAGGTGATCCAACTGACACTAGTGGCTTGTGAGACCTGCCACCGCCCCTCGTCGGGGTCTCGACTGTATACACTAGCCTACTCCGGAGTATCGATGCCCTGTCTCGAAACTCCCACGACTAGGGACCACAATTAAGGATATGCATATAAACTATCCAACTCTCACGTATATGATCGCCGTCATACAGTTGGTAGTAAAGCAAGATCCTAAGGGCTCTATCAAAGTGTAACATATAATCAGTCACCTGAACATGTACACGACTGATAAAGGCAAACCAGATAGCAAACTATCATCTCGAGTAAGACTGTTCTACCGGTATAGGTCCTCCGCAATCATTGCAATCACGTACCTGCGATCCAATAATTGACTATGAGGGCACTATCTCCAACAGTTACATACCCGGTGAACGAGAATCCCGTGACGGCCTCTTTGTTGGTTCATAAGAATGCTAGTCTCATTGATTCCTCGCTCTTGGATCCCTTGACTCCTCGCTCTTGCCTTTTAGCTAGAATTTTTAGCTTTTACATTCTTCCGAAGGCAGGTTCTCGACACAAACATACGAAATGTCATAAGCTTCTCATCTATTATATTTTGTAGAGGATTCGTGTTAATTTACCTTTACTTATCTGTAAGTACATGTTCTTTCTTGTCAATGCTCACAACATTCTCGCTTACGGTAAAGTCATTGCCAAAATTCTCAATCATTTTGAGATTCGTGTTGAAAAATTTCCTACCCAGGCTTCCTATAACCCTTTCACAAAGCACGATGTGAAATTTATGGATATATATATCTCCTGATGACTCGTTTGTTTAAGATTTTGAGTCTCCTTCCTCACCTATTGAGCCAAAGCACGTTCTCGTTGATGAACCATCTACATCCGCTTCTCTCTTTTTCATACAAGTGAGTCTTCACCCCACTCATCTTACTCCTGAAAAAGCTCCTTCTCACACCCATGTGACTCCTCCACAGCCGAATCCTATTCCTGAGGATACTCCTCCATAGGTCAATGTTCGTCATGTTCTCTCTGGACTTGAGCGAAATATCTTATCTAGACTTGATAATCTTGAAGATCGCATCTTTAATCGTTTGAACGTATTGGAAAACCGTTTGGATGTTGTCGAAATTAGTATCTCAAATCGGCAAATCTTCTCAGAGTCGTAATACGGATTTTGTTACAAAATGCTTTGATGTTCCTCCTCCTCCTCAACATCCTACCTTCTATGCTCCTCCTTTTTCTGCTCCTACACATCCAACTACTACTATTGATCCCACAACTCACTCGACCTCGGCTGCTCTTGTTGCTCTCGGTTCGTAGTACTTTTGTGATGGTTATATATTAGAGCTTAGTTATAGTTTTTGTGCTTAATTTGGTATTTTGAAACAATGTTTGTTTTTGTTGAATGGTTGGCATATAGAACATGGATTGTAATATATTTTTTGGTGATGATGGTGTAAGTCTATTTTACATGCTCTGCAAGATTTGTAGAGAAGCGAAATTTCAAAAACCAAATTTTGTAAGCATGCAAGAAAGAATTTTAACCCAAGATCTACCATAAAACCCTAACTAGCCCGTGTGAAACCGAACATCCAACTCCCACTTGCACTCAAGGCTAATATTGCGATGTCGACTACTCACAGCCCGTGTGAAACCGAACATCCAACTCCTCTACTAATCAGTTTCACAAAGCCCGTTTGTAAAACTATTGTGTTCGAGAAATAGCCTCAGTGAGTGGATCCGCCTAGATGTTTCTTTCTATATCTCTCTTAATCTTAAGTTCGTGGAGAAAGCCATCTCCCGAATCGAGTAATACCTGTCTTAGAATATGTCTGGAAATCTGATGGGACCTAGCTCATAAATGAACTCCAAATCCAAACTTCTTAGACTGTATCGATCACTGAACCTAATTAGTATCCGGCACCATGCCACCCACAGTATCCTCTTGGACCACCTGTCCAAAATACTGTCCCTCTTCGTCAGAGGGAAAAACTAAAACTCTGACAATCACTCTGTCAACCATGTCACCTTTGAAGCCTGGAATGATAACCGTCTCCCGAAAGAGGCTGCCGTCATCAAATCCGTAGAACATCCACTTATGTTCTAAAACTGCTTCCTTATGTCTCTCCAGGATTGGATTAATACAAACTCATTGCATCTAGTGCAAAAACAACATCTGGTGTGGTACTTGACATCTCATGATTGACTCAATTGCCTAAGCAAGTGATCTGCCAATCATGCACTTCCCTCTCCTCTTTAGTCTATACGACACTTTAGAGAGGGTGACTCCATCACCTGCAGGTACACCACCATGCTAGGAGTCATCTATTCTAAAAACCATTAGAATATCTGTCAAAGTACCCACATAGGGAAACTACCCAAATCCAGATCTAAAACCATAGATCTAGAAACCATAATGTCAGATATTATATCCAAATCCTGTCTGGAGAAACAACTGTGTGATGACCACAGTACAACCGATCGTAGTATAGGAATTTTGCTTCCTACTCTGTGTATGTCATTCAGATACCATGACATCACACCCTACTACCTTCTTAACAGATCCATCCCTTATTCTGATTGAAGTCAAACCCATGACTGTCACATCAAAACTAGATGATCTATCTCCGCTATAACTGCTCAAGTCTATAAATAGACATAAGCTACTTGCCCACCATGCTTCCGCTGCTCCCACTGATTACGACAGCCCTCCTACCGGGTCTCATAACCTGGAACAACAGTAGTGTCAAGTCTGGGTAGATAAGAACCTTCCTGTCACCGTCCTTGAGGCTACCGAAGTACCTCTCGGGTGTCTGAGGTTACCCACCATATCTGCGGAGTGGCTATTGGAATGTCAAACCTGATTGAATATATAAGTCCTATTAAATTTTCCGTAATCGTTCGCGGTTCTGGAATCACTTCCAGTTCTACCATACTCCCACTACTGTTTTCTGAAAAAGATCCATTTTACTAAAACTGTGGCGAGTCAAGAACAATATCACTATTGATCTTCCAAATGGTAGAATATCAACCCTCGTCATAGCCAGGGTCAACCCACAAACAGCCATTACAGAAACGTGCCCTGAGTTATCCAGAGTCTGGTTTTAAGCATAAGCTGGACAACTCCCCATACCTTAATATCTTTTAAGGTACGATCCATTCTATATCCAATATAGAAACTTTGGCACTTATTTAATTGGAACCACATTCAAATCAAGCAGCTGTCTCCAGTGCATATCAACTTAATGGAAAGAGGCTAATCAGCATTACTCAACTTAGGAATCCATCCAATTATGAGTAACCTGAAAGAGAAACTCGTTTCTCAAAAACCATCACTATCATCTGAATACCAATCATAAGAATCTACATCTTCGATCTCTTTGAAGAATCCCGACACTTGTGATACCTGGTTCTCTACTTTATTCTTATACCTATAACTTCTCAAAACTTAGACCTTGTATTTCTACGAAACACTTTTCCAAATATTAGAGAAGTTATAAGTAAATAGAACATAGTACGAGGACCTACCCCTTTGTCCTGAAGGATACTGGACAACATACAATACTTTGTATAAGTCCGCTGAGTTAAACAACTCAAAACCTGTGCATCGTAGGTTGAAAACTGTACCCTGGCGATTTCCTCAAATATCACCAATTACAACGAATTCCGATATAATGAGGATGATCACCTAATTCCCAATAACTTACTCCTACTCATCATCTGTAAAACCATACAGATATGAGAATGAAATCTGGTAAATACATACCCTTGGAGTAAGTGTCTAATCGGGAAAACAGGTTTTCTTTAACAATGCACTGAAACATGAAAATGTTTCGTAGGGGTATCCTGGTATTCATAGCAATGCCTCTTCCATAATCCAATTCATGACTTCAACCGTATATTTTATTGCCATCTCTCCAAATCCCTTTATTTGTCTTTAGTCGTTACCTTCTGTACACCATCGTTAGGCTAAATGGTTTTCTTCCTTCCCTACCGTTCGGCACCAGCCTATGGTTTGGAAGAAGACTATCCAGTAAGCATAATGGTGTACCCTCCTAAACCAAGGAGTACTCGCATCTCGAGAGAAGGTGATGATAAAAGACAACTGAATAATACCTTATTCTTTAAAGTGAAATAGGAGTGGCGATGAAGTACGCGGTTTTGGTCGTGAATGATATTAGTCGCAATTTACTTTGCCCTCTTTCTAATCCCTTTATTTTGTCTTTAGTTATTGCCTTCTGCACACCCTACTTAGGCTAATTGGTTTTCTTCATTCCCTACCTTTCGGCACATGCCTATGGTTTGGAAGAAGACTATCCAATAAGCGTAATAGGTGTACTCTCCTAAACCAAGGAGCTCTCGCAACCTGAGAGAAGGTGATAATAAAAGACAACTGAATAAACCAATTCTATTTCTCCTGAACCTTGATCCATCCTCGAAGAAGTCCCTTTGAGTTCGTATATAACCATACGATGGATCTATCCAATGGAAGTGGATATCCGTAGTAATACGGGTGTTCTGAGAAATGCAAAGGGTAAAAGAAGGAGTGGCAATGACTTATGCAACATAGACAATCCAAAAGCCAGTATTTTAAGAAGGTTCGGTCAACCTGGTCACTGAGTCATAGTCTAGGGTCGGTCAAAGGTCGCTGCCAAAGAGAGAGAAAAAAGAAAACACTCTGCGTGCACTCTAACCTAGATCAGAATGGTTATCACTTTATCTAATCCGGAAACCTCCCACTGTCCTGTCAAATTCTCCTCCAAACCTGAAAGAAGAATTAATCGGGATCACCCGAAGAGTAAACCAACTCATCAGTGGGAATCGGGATCCAACTCTCATCGCATGATAACGTGACGGAATCCACTCACGTTATCACACTCCAGAAGGTATGCGCATGCCTGGCAAGTTTCAGTTTCTTTAGAAACTCCCGATATGATTTTTACCCCATGCTCTTATGATCGTGACTAAGGGCCAGCCCATCATAATTCACATGTCAAGTTCTTCCTATCATTATCTTGTTAATTTGAACCCACCCGTACTCGCCCTTGACTAAGGGCCAACAAGGCTGTACGACTGTCCCAAACCAACGCATCTATCTATGCAACATGTGAATACCCCAGCAGCTACCAATCACTATGTCCTGGCTAAGGGCCAGACCAACATAGCTTGAATACTACTGACCATTCATATGAAATGACGGAGGGCTACGGCTGGTTTTTGGCGAAAAACCTTTAGCGTAATGAACTTGATCTCGTTGAAGGAACCTGACAGCTTTTTAAAATATAGTGGCGAAAACCTTTGCTAAAGAGGTCATTCCCGGTGAAGGGATCTCGGCTCTTTCCTCGTGGAATGAGGTGCAGGATATTCCACTGAATACCGCTATGCAAATCAACATGTAATCGACTATAGTGAAGTTATTACCCTGACGTAAACTTCTGCCTAAGGGGTCAGTCCCGGTGAAGGGATATCGGCCCTTGCCCCGTCGAATGAGGTGCAGGATATTCCACTGAATACCGCTATGCAAAACAAAAGGAAACGTCTTTGCAATAACACTTTTTAAATTTGTTCCAACAACATCAAACAGGTTTGTTTAACTTTGCATTGATCAGAATCAACGCAGTCCCATCAATCAATCACACCAGAAAAGAACGAAAATAAAATGTACGTATATGCCATCCGCATTCGTCACTGGGTCCCGTCATCACCCGTTAGGTTACTTAACTAACGACAGAGCGGGGACTGGACTAGCGCGGGTGTAAAACATATACAACATCTAATAGTATATAAACCAATATACAATAATCGCTCCAGGCGTGATAATATGCAACATTACAGAAAAGTAATAAGCATCACAGAACAATACAGATAATCTGGGATCTCCGAGTTTCACAGAGCCGCTGCTGAAACTCGACGTTCCCCTGTCGTGTGGATAGCCTGTGCAATGAAACCTAGACCCCTACGGGTGCGGCAAGTTACCCGCCAAAACCTGAAGCGAGGTAGTCCCCACAGCATAGTGAATGGAACGCCCGGCACTTCACGGAATTCGGTAAATTGAGCACCCCTCCTTGGGTCAACCTGTACCCCCTACGAGTGCGGCGAATAGTCTGCCAATTCTAGAGTGGGACCCCTCTACCTCTCAAAGCCATGAGATGCGGACCCGTTGCCCCCCAGAACCCGGCTATCCGTGCACTCCGTCTCGGGGCAAAACCTAGTACAGTAATGAAAAATAGTACAACAGGTACATCGACCGCAACCTGGTCGTGCCCCAAAAGAATATTATACAACAGGCAGTGACGGCAGTCCACATGTTGGACGCTCGTCCCGCAATATCAAATGTACAAATCAACTCAAACTGTACTACCATTGCACACTGCTATCCACCACGACAAATCCGCAACATCACAGCACAACACAGAACATCAACGCGAATGTCACATTCGCAAACCCGTCTAAAAGAACTATAGCAGTCGGACGCGGTTTACCGATCAAATGACATTCCCGGTCGGAGATATAATGTAAGCACTGTAAACTAACATGTTTAAATTTCGATCGACAAAATATCATAAAGTGGGCCCCACGCAAATATGTAGAACAGTAACAAAACCTGGGCCCAAAAGATATATACCAAAAACCCCAATTTCCAGAGGGGAACACACTGTACAAATTTGGGGGCATGATCACTCAGAACGGCCGCGGATGCGCGGCCAAAACATGGGTTTGGCCGCATTTCCGCGGCTGTCTTGTCGATTCACGTGTTCAAATTTGTACGTCGTTCTTAAAAAACCCTGCACAGTTTTCTGAGATGTGTGAAATATTTTTAGGACACCGTTTAAAATCAACAGAAACTGTCAAGCTGAAAAATTGCGATTTTTTATTTCCGGTTCGATCGATATTTTAAACGCGTTAGCACAAGTTAGTATAGCAAAATGGTGAGGCTCTGATACCACTGTAAGTCTACGCTAGCGCCCCGGCCGTCTACAGACGCCAAATGCGGAACAAAAACTTTTTAACTGGCGCTATCGTATACTTTAACCCGGATCTTCCATTATTGCTAAACTAACAAACTGTAAAGAGTGTAGAAAAGGTTATACCGAACGATCCGAGTCCTTCTTTCTTTAACCATCATCCCACGCTCCGTTGCGGCTGCTCCGATCTCGTCGATCTCTGATCTGCTCGTCCAGGTGGCACCACATCACTGATTCTTTAAACGGGCTCCCGCCTCTGACTCGAGGCAACTCGGTCGTCAAGTTTGCCAAAAGAGACGACCAAGATTGATGTAGAGAATGAGTAGATGACTTTGTCTCACTTCGTCCAAGTCCGTGGACGATCGGTTAATGAAGTTGCCGTGGGAATTGGGTGATGGAATGAAATGAACTGTGAAATTCCATACACCCCAAAATCTATCATATCTTTTTCACAAATGAAAACACTAAGTGAGTGAGGAGGAAGAGAGAGAGGGCCGGCCATATATAGGGCAAAGAGGGAGGTGAGTGTAGGAGAGGGGAGAGTAACCTTAAGCAAATATCATGTGTGAACACAAAATAAATATCTTAAGGAAAACAAAACCTCATTGAAATCAAAGCATGAGTCATTAACCTTGTCATCAAATTCTAGAACCTTCTAGAACCTTCTAGAAGCATGACTCACTCTCATCCAAGAAAAGATAAATCCGTCTTTAACCGAATGTTAAAAGACGGCTGATAGAAAACTGGAAACTGGCAACTTCCAAAAGTGATCCTGAAACAACTTTCAGGATAACCCCGTAACTGTATAAATATATCCGCATTTGTATTACGACCGAATACAAATGCAACTGAGACAAAGATATTATACCTACTCAATACAATACTCGGATCCGGCTTAAACCAAAGCCGACCAGTATCATCTGCCCGAAAACTGACACGTGCGTAAACGCACGTGCATTTTTCGAACCCTGCCATAAAACCATACGGCCTCTACAACGTTTCGTCCGAACTTGGGAAACTGTCTGTGGGGGACTCTAATGACTCGTCAGTACCCTGGCAGTGGGTTTAACAACAAACCGTCAGCGGCACTAGCTATGCGTAACGGCTGCCCATGGACTGACCTCAAGGGAGGCTGATGAGCGAACTCATCCAGAAATCCTACTGAGCCTAACAGTGACAATGTATATACCGGTCCGTTCGTCAATGAGTATCGCATATCCGCCTAGGGGGCTAGTAACGTCAGACCCCCAGAAGCAGTATAAGTCGTGTCGGAGTATAGCCCAATAACACCCTAAGATACTACTGGAGTACCTACCAGTAAATCTCCTGCCATGGCCATGGACTATGTGTAATGGCTCTCCTAGACATAGCACGACCTCGCCCCCAATACCGGGAGAGACGAATCCCCTGCCGATCCGCTCACGTGCCTCCATATGGCTCGGGACTGTACCCAAAAGCTACCTGTTTGCACGACTCCTTTGAGCCGTGGTGGGGTAGAAATCAAAGCACAGTGGGAACTCACACGAGACAAATGACGACCTCAGGTCGATGAACTAACCTGTACACATGTCACCAGGGAACTGCTATCTGACGATAGGTATAGTACTAACTAGCAGATTCCCGGCGAGTCCTGTCCGGTGTACTCATAACCCAATGAGCACCTGTATACATCTTAGGTGATCCAACTGACACTAGTGGCTTGTGAGACCTGCCACCGCCCCTCGTCGGGGTCTCGACTGTATACACTAGCCTACTCCGGAGTATCGATGCCCTGTCTCGAAACTCCCACGACTAGGGACCACAATTAAGGATATGCATATAAACTACCCAACTCTCACGTATATGATCGCCGTCATACAGTTGGTAGTAAAGCAAGATCCTAAGGGCTCTATCAAAGTGTAACATATAATCAGTCACCTGAACATGTTCATGACTGATAAAGGCAAACCAGATAGCAAACTATCATCTCGAGTAAGACTGTTCTACCGGTATAGGTCCTCCGCAATCATTGCAATCACGTACCTGCGATCCAATAATTGACTATGAGGGCACTATCTCCAACAGTTACATACCCGGTGAACGAGAATCCCGCGACGGCCTCTTTGTTGGTTCATAAGAATGCTAGTCTCATTGATTCCTCGCTCTTGGATCCCTTGACTCCTCGCTCTTGCCTTTTAGCTAGAATTTTTAGCTTTTACATTCTTCCGAAGGCAGGTTCTCGACACAAACATACGAAATGTCATAAGCTTCTCGTCTATTATATTTTGTAAAGGATTCGTGTTAATTTACCTTTACTTATCTGTAAGTACATGTTCTTTCTTGTCAATGCTCACAACATTCTCGCTTACGGTAAAGTCATTGCCAAAATTCTCAATCATTTTGAGATTCGTGTTGAAAAATTTCCTACCCAGGCTTCCGATAACCCTTTCACAAAGCACGATGTGAAATTTATGGATATATATATCTCCTGATGACTCGTTTGTTTAAGATTTTGAGTCTCCTCCCTCACCTATTGAGCCAAAGCATGTTCTCGTTGATGAACCATCTACATCCGCTTCTCTCTTTTTCATACAAGTGAGTCTTCACCCCACTCATCTTACTCCTGAAAAAGCTCCTTCTCACACCCATGTGACTCCTCCACAGCCGAATCCTATTCCTGACGATACTTCTCCATAGGTCAATGTTCGTCATGTTCTCTCTGGACTTGAGCGAAATATCTTATCTAGACTTGATAATCTTGAAGATCGCATCTTTAATCGTTTGAACGTATTGGAAAACCGTTTGGATGTTGTCGAAATTAGTATCTCAAATCGGCAAATCTTCTCAGAGTTATAATACGGATTTTGTTACAAAATGCTTTGATGTTCCTCCTCCTCCTCAACATCCTACCTTCTATGCTCCTCCTTTTTCTGCTCCTACACATCCAACTACTACTATTGATCCCACAACTCACTCGACCTCGGCTGCTCTTGTTGCTCTCGGTTCGTAGTACTTTTGTTATGGTTATATATTAGAGCTTAGTTATAGTTTTTGTGCTTAATTTGGTATTTTGAAACAATGTTTGTTTTTGTTGAATGGTTGGCATATAGAACATGGATTGTAATATATTTTTTGGTGATGATGGTGTAAGTCTATTTTACATGCTCTACAAGATTTGTAGAGAAGCGAAATTTCAAAAACCAAATTTTGTAAGCATGCAAGAAAGAATTTTAACCCAAGATCTACCATAAAACCCTAACTAGCTATACTACTGTAAATCCCCGTTTCCTTCAATAAAGTTTTCCCTATTTTTCCCCAAGTTCCTGAATATTATCCCATTTTTCCCGTATCATTATTTTGTGTGAAGAATAGTGCGTAAGTTGTAGTATTCGTTTTTCTAAAACCAATTAAAAATCAAATCCCAAAATTTAAAACCAAAGATAATAATTTCACCTTCTTTTCCCCAGTCCAAGCTTTAATCCCCGGCCTTTCCCTTCGCAGCCCATGAAAGAAAAGATAATAAAGAAATTAATTTTCTAAGCCCAGCCACATTTCTCAGCCCAATGAAATTTTAAAATAAATTAAACATAAATTTCTCTGGCCCAAAGTCCCAGCTCTCCAAGCCCATCAGACCCCAGCCGCGCCCGCTTCACCCGACCCGACCCGCCTTCTAACCTCTCTTCCCCAACGTCTCTTTCTTTTCCCGCTCACTCCTTTCTCTCGATCCACTTCTCGCGCCGACGATCGCGGCCACGTCGCCTTGCCGTTGCCCCACGACCCGCGACCGCGACAACACCTCCCATGAGCTCCTCAACCTCATCTCATCTCTAACTCCCTTCTCCCTCCTCACTCTCATTTTCGGTTCTTCTCTCCTCTCAAAGAACAAAAAAAGAGCTCCATCTCTACGCCTCGCCACCCCCTCCGACGGCGACGACTGCGACTTTCCCCCTCCTTCCCTTCCTCCTCCTCCATCAACAGAGCCCTTCACTACTCCACCCCCTCAACCGATCACCCCTCACTCAAGCATCCCCTGCCAAGCTCACCTGCACCCATTCGACCACCACCTACGCTCAACGCCAGCGAGCTCCCATTGACCTGAAACACCCCGTCGACCTCTGCACCCTCTGCATCTTCTCCACCTCCTCCAAAAATCCTAACCCGAGCCCACTACCTCTCTCTCTCTCTCTCTCTCTCTCAAACCCTAAGACCCAACCTCGAGCTCACTGTGTTCATCGCCGGAGCGACGCCGCCGACCGTCGTCGACCCCAGTGCACTCACAGAGAACCACTGAGCATCCCCTCCGTTTCCAGTGACCGCAAAACATCTCCGGGCAACTCCGACGTCGCATCCGAATTGCGAGCCGAGGCCGTGAAACCAAACCGCGCCGTTCGTCCTGCGCTCGTGATGTTGCTTATCGTGCGTGAATGATATTGATTTAGGAGTGTCAAGTACACCAATGGAAAGTGAATGATTTGTGACAGTGATTTATACAGTGAACAGTGATAAAATCGTGCTATTGGTATACTTGTACACGACTAAATCATAATCATAAATAGTGAAAACCTGGGGAAAAAGGGGAAATCGAAGTGGAAAGAGTATCGTATTTAGCGGGACCGTGTTTTAGAGGATGATCATTGGAGCAGTGATATATATATTAGGTAGAATCTAGCGATCCGGCTGACAGGGTTATGTCCCGGGCATGTGGGCCGTTGTCTCGGGTATGTACGAGACTCCTGTTAAACATGATCCTCCTTTCCACTATACGATTTCAAATATGACCTAGAGACTAATAGGGACACAGAGCATACTTTGCATCATATAGTGACATAGTGATTACACGCACTGTACTTTCACTGTTATTACCGTATTTACCAGTTTCACATCATTATAATAACATTGCTATTACGTCGCTCTAACGACATGAGTATGCATGCTCAGATCTCGTGGAAGAACCAGCGCAGGAGTCGGATTTACCTTTCGAGCTGACGGAGATCTAGTCTGGAGTACTTTTCTTCCTTCCTGCTTTCCATAAAGAGATCTTGTACTTGAACTGGATTAGTAGCTCTTCTTGTATATCTGTAAGCTGTGAACGATGGATTTTAATGTAATAATTTAGTGATGTATTTCCTTTACTGCTGCGCTTTGTTTACTGATTACCATGTAATGCTAAAAGCCGAAGTGTGACTACAGCGGGATTATTCCTTGACCGTAGGAGCATGGCTGGCCTAGTCATCCCTCGTTTTCCGTATTTTGGGAAGCGAGGCGTGAAATGGTTTTGTTGGTATCAGAGCCGTGTTCAGTAACAAGGGATAACATTAACTATACTGTAATACATTATTTTCGTTTCACTATTCCTGATTTTCATCCTTGAATCTGATCATATCCTTTTGAATCTTCCAGCGATATGACGTCCTCGAACGACCCCTCCTCGGACTCCAGTTCTCAGGACTGCACGGAAAGAATACTTAGTGCACTGACCTCTCTCGCGGAAGCTCAGGAGAGGAAGACAGACTTACTCGCTGAGGGACTCAGGGTGATTACCGCCGCAGGAGGACCCTCCGCATTTATTACCGCCCCTGAGGGCACTACTCCACCAGCTTACCCTGCTAGGGCTGGTACCATATCAGACTTTCGGTGGTTGCATCCAGCGGCATTCACAGGGCTAGCTAAACCCCTCGAGGCCGAGCAATGGCTAGTGAACATGAAGAACTTATTGACGGCCGCTAGGGTACCAGATGAAGATAGGGTGAACGTGATAAAGATCCAATTAGAAGATAAGCCCGTACATGGTGGTTAGTGGAAGAAAGCAGGCTAGACAGGCCGATTGAGTGGGGAAAATTCAAGGAGTGCTTCCTAGACTATTATTTCCCTTCCACCGCCAAGGCAGAGATGGAGGAAAGATTCATTCTATCGAAATAGAATGGACGTCCAGTGGACGTATATGCGACAGAGTTCAACCGTCTGAGCCGTTTTGCTCCATACATGGTCGCCTCAGAGGCCACCAGGGCCAGACGCTTCTTGTAGGGGCTTGATTTTGAGCTGCGGCAGTTGATCGCATCACTGGAGTTGCAGACTTTTGCACAGGTACTCAACACGGCGAGAGTTCAGGAGCAATTGATCAACAAGTTCAGGAAGCCCCCAGTCATTCCAGCATGTACCCCTGCACCTTCTCGAGGAGCCATACCGGTTCACAGGCCTAGAACGGCACAAATGAAGCGTCCGTTCGTACCACAGCATCGCCCCCAGAGACGGAACGTAGTTTGCGGTTACTGCAATAGAGATGGGCATACCCAGAAGGACTGTCGCCGCGCCAAGGGACAGTGCTTGATTTGCAGATCCAGTCAGCACAGGATTAGCGATTGCCCTGAGTGAGCAGAGATACAGGAAGGTTCTGGACCGCCGCAGCAGAGGCCACAGGAGCAGAGGCAACCCTTTACAGGTCGCGGTCAGGGACGGGCTTTCACCTTGACCGCCGAGCAGGTAGAGGCATCAGGAGACGTTGTTACGGTACTCTACTCATACATTCCTTGCCAGCTAGAGTACTATTTGATTCTGGGGCAACGCACTGCTTCATATCGGAGCATTTCATTGATACACACTCCATACCACATGAACCACTAACCAAGGGCTGGGAGATACATACGGGTAATGGCATTATAATATCTAGTCGAGAATGTAGATCTTGTCCGGTTGTAGTGTGTGGCAGGGAATTCTATGCGAATTTCCTTCTGATTGGGACAGGCAGTTATGACGCAATTCTCGGGATGGATTGGATGAGTACCTTCCATGCAGTTATCGATTGCCGTGCAAGGAATATGATCTTCCGCATTCCCAATCACCCGGAGTTTATTTTCGAGGGCGGAAGCGAATCTCTGGAGCCAGCCAAGTACAGAGCCAAGCCAAAGGAGCTGACAGCTATGGAGATTGATGAGAGCCCATCCCCAGAGATTGTTCGGGACTTTCTGGATGTATTTCCTGAAGATCTACTAGGTCTACCACCTCCTCGCATCTTGGAGTTCTCGATCGATTTGACTCCAGGTACAGCACCAGTATCCAAGACCCCATACAGAATGGCACCAGTTGAGTTGGCAGAGTTGAAGAAGCAAATTGAAGAACTATTGGAGAAGGGATTTATTCGGCCGAGCGCTTCACCGTGGGGTGCACCAGTTCTGTTAGTAAAGAAGAAGGATGGATCACTGCGGATGTGTATAGATTATCGGGAGCTGAACAAGGTCACAATAAAGAACAAGTACCCAATCCCGCGCATTGACGACTTATTCGAGCAGCTAAGTGGGGCCAAGGTATTCTCGAAGTTGGACCTCCATTCTGGATATCATCAAATCAGAGTGGCAGCCGAGGATGTATGCAAGACGGCTTTCAGGACCCGATACGGACATTACGAGTTCCTTGTGATGCCGTTTGGTGTTACCAATGCTCCAGCGATATTCATGGACTTGATGAACAAGGTGTTTGCAAAGTACTTGGATACGTTTGTCGTTGTATTTATCGACGACATACTTATCTACTCGAAGACCCGGGAGGAGCATGTCGAGCATTTGCGCACGGTTCTACAAATTCTTCGGGAGGAGAAGCTGTATGCAAAATTAAGCAAGTGTGAATTCTGGCTCGGCAAGGTTCAGTTCTTGGGACACATTGTTTCAGGCGAAGGCATCTCAGTAGACCCGGCAAAAATAGAATCCGTCAGAGATTGGCCAACGCCGAAGTCAGTGGCCGAGATCAGAAGCTTTCTGGGATTGGCAGGATATTATCGGAGGTTTGTCCAAGACTTTTCAAGAATCGCTGAACCGTTGACAAGGCTGACACGGAAGGATGTACCATTTGCATGGACGGGGGAGTGTACTCAGGCATTTGACACACTAAAGCAGAAGTTAACCACGGCGCCTATCCTTACAGTACCAGATGATTCCGGCGGTTTGGTGATACACAGTGATGCCTCAGGGAAGGGTTTAGGCTGTGTTCTGATGCAGCACGGCCGAGTGGTTGCTTACGCCTCTCGACAACTGAGAAATCACGAGAAGAACTATCCTACGCATGACTTGGAGTTAGCTGCAATAGTCTTTGCGTTGAAGATTTGGAGGCACTACCTATTGGGCGAGAAAGTGGAGCTGTACACGGATCATAAAAGCCTGAAGTATGTCTTCACTCAGAAAGAACTAAACATGAGGCAGCGCCGATGGCTAGAGCTGTTGGCAGATTATGACTTAGACCTTCAGTATCACCCGGGGAAGGAGAATGTTGTACCAGATGCGCTCAGTCGCAAGCCAGCGGTCATGATGTTGACCAGTCAGAGGAGCATTATTGAGGATTTTCAGAGACTCGAGCTTGAAGTCGTTACCCCGAGCGCACTTAGTCAACTTTGGCAACTACAGGTGTAGTCTTCCCTTATGGATCGCATCAAGGCTGCATAAGCGGATGATCCCCGATTGCGAAAGTTCAGAGCGCAAGTAGAAGCCGGGCTGAGATTGGACTTAATTATACATGAAGATGGTTCTTTGAGATTTGGTAGTAGACTCTGCGTACCCAAGAGAGTTGTTCGAGAAGAGGTACTGGCTGAAGCGCATAGTTCAGCTTATTCTGTGCATCCGGGAGGTACAAAGATGTATCGTGACCTAAAGCAACATTTTTGGTGGAACGGGATGAAGCGGGAAATTGCGAGGTTCGTATCCAGATGCTTGGTCTATCAGCAGGTGAAAGCAGAGCATCAGAGGGCTGCACGGTTGTTGCAACCACTTTCGATACCAGAATGGAAGTAGGAGCACATTACCATGGATTTCGTGACGGCCTTACCACGGAGCCCTAGGGACAATAACGCCATTTGGGTTATCGTCGATCGCCTCACGAAAGCTGCACACTTCATACCATTCCGAGTGGGACAGTCGACAGAGTCACTGGCAGAGAGATATATGCAGGAGATAGTGCGACTTCACGGTGTTCCAGTTAGCATTATGTCAGATTGAGACACCAGGTTCGTGTCGCACTTCTGGAGGAGCTTACAGGAGAGTTTGGGTACCCGTCTTAAATTTAGCACAGCTTATTACCTGCAGACGGATGGACAATCCTAGCGTACGATTCAGACGCTCGAGGATATGTTGAGAGCCTGTATGTTGGACTTTCAGGGTTCCTGGGAAGACCATCTGCATCTAGTCGAGTTTTCTTATAACAATAGCTATCGGGCTAGCACTCAGATGGCCCCTTTCGAAGCACTTTACGGGCGGAAGTGTCGATCCCCAGTATGTTGGGATGATGTGGGAGAGCGAAGATTACTGGGTCCTGAGCTCATTGTTCAGACAGTCGACAAGGTCCAAATGATCAGGCAGCGTATTAAGACGGCTCAGGATCGACAGAAGAGTTGGGCAGATACCAGCAGGAGGGAACTAGAATTTGAAGTCGGAGATCACGCGTTCCTGAAGATTTCCCCTACCCATGGAGTTATCAGGTTCGGAGGTCGGGGAAAGCTCAGTCCCCGTTTTATCGGACCTTTTGAGGTGCTAGAGCGAGTAGGAGAGGTGGCCTACCGACTTGCCTTACCTCCATCGCTAGCTGGTGTACACAATACCTTCCACGTGTCACAGTTGCGGCGTTATGTTCGGGATGATAGCCATGTTCTGGACTATTCGGTGCTAGTTTTGGGTACTGATCTCTCATACGAGGAGCAGCCCACTACCATCCTCGACCGCAGAGAGAAAGTGCTGAAGAACAAGGTCATTCCGTTAGTCTGAGTGTCTTGGGGCGGTCGTTCCCCAGGAGAATCCACCTGGGAGCTGAAGGAAGATATCCTGCTCGTTTTCCACATCTCCTTGTTTAGTACCTTCGTTTCCATGTATCCTTGTTAAATTTCGAGGACGAAATCTTTGTAAGGGGGGTATGATGTAAATCCCCGTTTCCTTCAACAAAGTTTTCCCTATTTTTCCCCAAGTTCCCGAATATTATCCCATTTTTCCCGTATCATTATTTTGTGTGAAGAATAGTGCGTAAGTTGTAGTATTCGTTTTTGTAAAACTAATTAAAAATCAAAACCCAAAATTTAAAACCAAAGATAATAATTTCACCTTCTTTTCCCCAGCCCAAGCTTTAATCCCCGGCCTTTCCCTTCCCAGCCCATGAAAGAAAAGATAATAAAGAAATTAATTTTCTAAGCCCAGCCACATTTCTCAGCACAATGAAATTTTAAAATAAATTAAACATAAATTTCTCTGGCCCAAAGTCCCAGCTCTCCAAGCCCATTAGACCCCAGCCGCGCCCGCTTCACCCGACCCGACCCGCCTTCCAACCTCTCTTCCCCAACGTCTCTTTCTTTTCCCGCTCACTCCTTTCTCTCGATCCACTTCTCACGCCGACGATCTCGGCCACGTCGCCTTGCCGTTGCCCCACGACCCGCGACTGCGACAACAACTCCCACGAGCTCCTCAACCTCACCTCGTCTCTAACTCCCTTCTCCCTCCTCACTCTCGTTCTCGGTTCTTCTCTCCTCTCAAAGAACAAAAAAAAAAGAAAGCTCCATCTCTACGCCTCGCCACCCCCTCCGACGGCGACGACTGCGACTTTTCCCCCTCCTTCCCTTCCTCCTCCTCTACCAACAGAGCCCTTCACTACTACACCCCCTCAACCGATCACCCCTCACTCGAGCATCCCCTGCCAAGCTTACCTGTACCCATTCGACCACCACTTACGCTCGACGCCGGCGAGCTCCTATTGACCTGAAACACCCCGTCGACCTTTGCACCCTCTGCATCTCCTCCACCTCCTCCAAAATCCAAACCCGAGCCCACTACCTCTCTCTCTCTTTCAAACCCTAAGACCCAACCTCGAGCTCACTGTGTTCATCGCCGGAGTGACGCCGCCGACCGTCGTCGACCCCAGCGCACTCGCAAAGAACCACCGGGCATCCCCTCAGCTTCCAGTGACCGCGAAACGTCGCCGGGCAACTCCGACGTCGCATCCGAATCGCGAGCCGAGGCCGTGAAACCAAACCTCGCCGTGCGTCACGCGCTCGTGACGTTGCCGCTGTCGTACATCGCCCAAAATGTTTCCAGACAAGTTCCCTACTTGCTACATGCTAATTTATGTTGTTA
Organism: Agapanthus africanus; assembly: GCA_030015575.1. Lineage (NCBI taxonomy): Eukaryota > Viridiplantae > Streptophyta > Magnoliopsida > Asparagales > Amaryllidaceae > Agapanthus > Agapanthus africanus. The sequence goes on along the minus strand of JASDDO010000014.1, from coordinate 156,736,964 downwards.
CAAACTATAATAGTATAAATCCCGTGTTTTACAAGTCACGATAAATTATATGTTATGACTGTTCGATGCATGATCCCAATGGAAATCTTCACTTAATTTGACGGAACTCATTTGCATAGTCTGGCCCGTATGGCAGTGAACCTTGCCACTGGAAAATGTGACTGTTAATGACTAAAACGAACACCCCCAAATACACCCGTAAAACTGGAAATTTCCCGCATCTGAAAATTGTTAAAATCACCATAAATTATGTATATATTGAAATGATGCGTTCGAAGGCTCAAATCGAAGATGTCTCGACGAACTGTAACCCTATGCAAGTTTTAAATGGTCTCTGTACTGAAATTATGACGATAATTGGGTCGGAGTGCGGCTCTGGACTGCAGTCCAGAGCGACTCTGGTTACTGTTTACTATCCCGTAATGTGTACCACCTTGTTTCCTGAACTTGTATGTTGCGGAACTCTGCAGTTTATTAAAGGTGAATCTGTTAGTGAAATAACACAAGTGGTTTCATTCCGTTTTATTGTCTTTTTCTATTTAATCTGTAAATTAAAAGAACAGGACGTATAACAGTCCAAAACAGAATCAGAATTGACATACTAGTGTTGAACAATACATAACTTTTGACGTACAGATGAGATTGAGAATCCGTCTATTTATTTGAACACCCTATTGGAAACCCTAGATTTTATTCAACTGTAGCGTCGCTAAATTCTGATCCCAACTGGGTGAAATTTGTGTTGCGAAACAGACGTTCAGTTTAGAAACTGAATTTCCTGCAGCGAGCACTTAAAATGAAACGGCTGTAACTTGAATACCAGAAACTCGATTGAACTGAAACCAATTTTGATGAACTTTTGACAGAGTGTACTTATTATTGTATTTGTATCATTTCGTTGAATTCTGAACATATGAATTACTGCAATTTTTGGAAGTTTATGACGTGCATATTGGTTCATAATGTACATGACTTGTTAACGGCATAAATACACATATCTTACACAAATGCCATATACATAGTGTTAGTGCGTGTTAGTGCTCAGTGGACATTGCATTATCGTGCGTGAATGATATTGGTTTAGAAGTGTCAAGTATACCAATGGAAAGTGAATGATTCGTGACAGTGATTTATACAGTGAACAGTGATAAAACCGTGCTATTGGTATACTTGTACATGACTAAATCATAATCATAAATAGTGAAAACCTAGGGACAAAGGGGAAATCGAAGTGGAAAGAGTATCGTATTTAGCGGGACCGTGTTTTAGAGGATGATCATTCGAGGAGTGATATATATATTAGGTAGGATCTAGCGATCCGGCTAACAGGGTTATGTCCCGGGCATGTGGGCCGTTGTCTCGGGTATGTACGAGACTCCTGTTAAACATGATCCTCCTTTCCACTATACGATTTCAAACATGACCTGGAGACTGATAGGGACACAGAGCATACTTTGCATCATATAGTGACATAGTGATTACACGCATTGTACTTTCACTGTTATTACCGTATTTACCTGTTTCACATCATTATAATAACATTGCTATTACGCCGCTCTGACGACCTGAGTATGCATGCTCAGATCTCGTGGAAGAACCAGCGCAGGAGTCGGATTTATCTTTCGAGCTGACGGAGATCTAGTCTGGAGTACTTTTCTTCCTTTCTGCTTTCTATAAAGAGATCTTGTACTTGAACTGGATTAGTAGCTCTTCTTGTATATTTGTAAGCTGTGAACGATGGATTTTTATGTAATAATTTAGTGATGTATTTTCTTTACTGCTACGCTTTGTTTACTGATTACCATGTAATGCTAAAAGCCGAAGTGTGACTATGGCGGGATTATTCCTTGACCGTAGGAGCATGGCTGGCCTAGTCATCCCTCGTTTTCCGTATTTTGGGAAGCGGGGCGTGACAACTACAAAGGTATTTATTCTACTGTGTTAGAATTTTATACCTATCGGATTCGTGTCCTTCGGGTCTTTAATCCTCTTCTTGAGCTCCTTTCAGGGTCTTCGGTGTAGTTTGGTTGCCGGTCTTCTGGATCCTAGATGATCCACCCGAAAGTCCTAGGTTCAAGCTACAACTTTCAAATGAAGGAAACTCAACTAGCTAGTTCGCTAATCTAGCTAGTTGAGGATGAGTGGAGATGATTAGTGGTGATTTTTCTTTCTCAAAGCCCTTGTTTCTCAACTCATAAGAATGGTAGGGTTTTGTGAATGAAGAGGAGGAAGCAAAGAAGAGAGGATAGCAACTCAAGAAAATACGAGCTCTAGGAAAAGAGAACTTGCATCCATGAAGAATGGCTAGTAAATCATAATATCAAGCCTTTTCTTTAAAAAATCTAGACATACTTCAATAGTGATGGAAATAAATGCCCAAACCATCTCTCATGCCATACTTCATTTACACCTCATTTTCTATTTATCAATAAATAGGAAAATCCATATAATGAGGTGTCCCCTTCTAGAATATATTTTGTATAAATACAAAATACTTTCTACCGTATATACATACCCGTATTCGTATCAAAATACGAATACCCAAGAGATAGAATAATACCACTAAAAATAATACTAGCATTAAATCAATATCTGATTTAATGAACTGGCTTAATCCTAAGTCTGCTAGTATTAAAAACCGTCCGATTAAATTCCGCGTAACTAGTACACACAATCAATCGGAACCCTGCACGTATAAACATATGGCCTCTACTTGTTTCGCTTGAACCAGAGAAACTTTCTGTGTGGAACTCTGAAGACTCGATAGTACGCTAGCAGTGGGTTTAACCACAAGCACATCAGCGGTACTAGCTATATGTAACGGCTACCCGGTACCTGACAAAAATGAAGGTCGACGAGCAAACTCATCTGAACCCCTACTGAGCATAACCGTGACAATATCCGTATAGTCCGGTCTATTCGCCTGAGAGCACCGCATACCGGGTCTACGGGGCGGTCAATGTCAGACCCCTGTTAACCCTGATAAGTCGTGTTGGTGTGGCTCAATACCATCCGAGAAATTACTGATCTAATCTATCGGTAATTCTCGACTGTCTTGGCCAGAGGCTTATGGCGTTGACCAACCAAGCACGGTGCGATATCGACTCCCTATACCGGAAGAGACGAATCCATAACAATCACTCACTGCTTCCATGTGGCTAGGGACTGAACCCAACTAAAATCTGTTTGCACGACTCCTTTGAGCCGTGGTAGGGTAGTAGTCAAAGCACAATGGAAACTCACACAACACAAATGATGATCTTAGGTCTACAAACTACCTGTACACATGCCACACGAGAACTACCATCTGACGTTAGGTATAATAACATCCAGCAGTTCTCGGTGAGCTAGTCCAATGTACCCACCCACAGTGAGCACCTATATACAATCTTAGGTGAAACGCACCAATGACCGTGAGACTAACCATCGCCCCTCGTCGGGGTTTAGAAATGTATACACCAGTCTACTCTGGGATATCGATACCCTGTCTCGATATTCCTACGACTGGGGACACTTTTTAGGATATACTTATAGACTACCCAGCTCTCACAAGTATGACCGCCATCATAACAGTGGTAGTCAATCATGTTGTCTCACCCCGCTTCCTAGTAGACGGAAACGGTGACATGGCAGGCCACAACGTAATTACTAAGAAATAAATACGTTAAGTGTAATTAAGCAATATATATATATATATATATATATATATATAATGCACAAGAATGACAAGAGAATTAAAATAAATAACAACTTTTATTTACATTCATCTTTACATACAACTGTTTTGAAAAGGAAAGATACAATGAATAAAACAGTGCCTAAACAGTGACATACAAAATAAAAGTAAGTACAAGAAGAGCTAGTAGTCGAGCTGAGCGGTGAGCTGATCCAAGTCCTCCTGGCTAGGCTTGATCTCCTGAGAGTCCGGTCCTCCTGATGAACATTCCAAAAAAAAAATAGAAGGAACATCGTCAGTGAACTAGCACTCGGTAAGTCCCAAAAGAAGAATGAGAAGACAGTATATGAAATGAATTGTGTATGATTGGTTACTGGTATATGATAGTTATTATAACGTGGTTGTTTGTAGCTTGATACAAAAGGTATTCGTGTATACGAGAGGAGTCCATCTTACCCCGTAGACTATGATAACATGTAGTACAAGGCTCCGTCATAACCTACGGAACAACGGCACAAGAATTCCTGTAGGTGTCTTTTAAGTGACCTCTCATGCCACGATATATGTTCCGTACCAATCTACCCCTTTATCCCCGCGTATTGTTTTGTATAGATTATAATTATCAGACTTGCCGAAACCATGCATACAAAATGTTCAAATATTCATGTTCAGAATGTAGTCAAGTATTCAAGTAGTCAAGTCATAACCATAGTTCGGTCAAGTCAAGTCAAGTTATACAGGTTTGATATTGATGTTTGATTTCAAGTATTTATGTTCATGTTCAATTATTCATGTTTGATTTTGGATTCAGGTTTGAATTGGATTCAGGTTTGAGTTTAGACTTGGACTGGGTCAGACACTTATACTGATTTAAATCTTGAATTAAGTTCGGAAGTTATCGGTAACTGCTGCACATGGATCGCAGGATTTTTGTCTTTTTCCAAGATAATTACCATTTATAACTCCGTTAAGTTGTCTATCTTAAATAGGCAAGCACTCACTTTCTCCGGCTCCATGGGGTTCAAGAGAGTTGATCCCGCTTAAACCTATATTTACTAAAGTCCTCAAATATTGTTTTATATATCTCGAAGGGGTTTTATGAAAAATATTTTTAATATAGTTAAAAAGTAAATATCGAGGGTGATTAGTATTATTTAGGGTTTCATGAGTATGGATTTTAAGGATTTGGGGTATTTTAGTGATATACACTTAACTTGGTAAGTTCATAGTATTTTATTGAAAAACTTGTCCTTTTTGGTATCTTGATGGTATTTTCTTGTCATTTGTTAATCTTTTCATTTTTGAAAAACATAGGATTATTATATTTTGAAAATATGGATTTATAATTTTATATAATTTTAATTTTAAAAAATATTTTATTTTATTTAGAAAATTCGTATTTCTTAAAAAATCGTACTTAAATCCTTTCGAGATCGAATGCTCCGTGAGGAGATCTGCATCTCGTTCTACTAGCCTAAAAATATGCGATAATCTGCACCATCCATTAGCGAGTCACCTAAAGAGGGTTGTAGATGCCTAATCGCAAAGGATAGAAAATACCGCTTTTAAAGAAATCCGGTTTTTAAAGTTATGTGGTATTTTATTGTAATATTATACTTCGTAATGAAAATACATTCAATAAGTATCGTGCTATGAAACCAAGTGTGCGTGTTGGGTAGGTCGTTACCTCGTGAAGTTTTTTCTAAGGTATTGTTTTAACAAATACTAAAAGAGGTGATATCAAAGCTTATAGTATTTTAATGAAAAAGTTCATGTATGGATTTTTCACATGAGATTCGTGGTTAGAATTAATTCTAAACATTAGTATTTAGGGTTACAAGTATTGTGTAAAAGTGGTTTGACCCAAATGATAAAAGAAAATGGAGTTATAGGTTTTATTAAAGAAGATATCGGTATAACCCCACTTTTACCGATATTGGATTTAAAGTGAAAAGCAATGACAAAGGAGGAGGATTGGGAAGGACTTACGGTTTGAATATGCTAAAAAGAGTTTAAGGAAGAGAAGGGAATCCTTATGGTTTCGCGGGAGGTCCAGATATTGCTTCGATATTCGCCGGAAGTTGCTTGCTCGCTAACTTCTCTTTACTCCACCTGTATTTAGGAACTTTTTGAGAGAATTTTGCTATAGTTTTCAGAATGGTGCTGAGTCAAGGTAGGGGATGGTATTTATAGTGGAGAATTAGGGTTTTAGAATTAAAAATTTAGATTAAAAAGCATTAAAATATGGTTTAATTGTGAAATGAAGGGTCTCTGTTTGATTGTAGGGAAATCAAACAGTGCAGAAGGGTTAGGGGTAGCAGAAGGGGTTTGTGTGCAAAACACGGAGCCAAATGGGCTCATCCTAGCCGTTGGTGCCGGCCATATTGGCTTTTCCGCCGGCCAATTAAAGGCTTCTGGCCTCGAGATTCGTGCCAGTTGATTAAATATATATTTAAACCATTTTCCACATGTTTGATTTTTCTGAACTTTTCATTTACCTGTGTATTGCAAGTGCAATCTCTTGGGCTTCCAAAAATTAAAAGAAAAATTCAGAAAAAAATATTGTGTCTGATGGGACTCGAACACACGGGCTACGTCACAACAGTGCAAGGGCTTTACCAGTGAGCTACAAGTGGCTTCTTGCTGTTTTTCAACAAAAGTAACTTATAATTCAAACTCAGACTGTAAAACTCATTTCTTGTATATTAACAGTAAAATTTCCTTACAAGATTTTTAGAGTTGTTACACATGTCTTACGGGTTTTATCAACATGTATAAGTAGTATGTAATAACAAGTAGAACATCCGCATATGTTAAGATAAAATTAAACTAGATAGCATACTTTCATTTCGAGCAAGATCGTCCTATATATATATACATATCCATAGTATCCATTACAAATAATGGCCTCTACGGCATATATATCCTACAATCTCCCACTTGCACTAGGGCCAGTTATTTGCATAACGCATCCCTAACATCTCGAACAGCCGCTCGAACTGTGCTTGAGGTAAGGCCTTCTTGAATGGATCCGCTGTATTGTCTTTTGTGTCCACTCTCCGAACCTCGATCTCCTTACGATCCACGATCTCCCAGATCAGGTGATACCGCCACAAGATATGTCTGGATTTCTGATGGGACCTTGGTTCATTCTCTAAAGCTACAACCCCATTGTTATCGCAATACATGGGTATTCGATTGGCAATAGACGGAACCACCTGAAGCTCAGAAATGAACTTCCTCATCCAGACCGCCTCTTTTGCGGCATCGTTAGCAGCTATATACTCAGCTTCTATCGTTGAGTTTGTGACGGTGTCTTATTTGGAACTCTTCCAATATACCGCCTTTCTATTGAGGGTAAACACATAACCAGAGATGAATTTAGAGTCATCCTTGTCACTTTGGATGCTTGAGTCGGTAAAAGCCTTGATCTGGAAGTCCCCATTACCGTACACCAAGAACATCTCCTTAGTCCTTATTAGGTACTTAAGAATGTTCTTTACCGCTATCTAATATTTCTCACCCGGGTTTGACTGATACCTATTTACCACACTAAGTGCGTAAACTATGTTTGGTCTGGTATATAACATCGCATACATTATAGATCTTACCGCCGAAACATAGGGTATAATACTCATGCGAACCTTCTCTTCATCAGTCTTTGGAGACATCTCTTTGGAGAGGGTGATCCCGTGATAAGCGGGTAAATTACTATGCTTGAAATCTTCCATACTAAACCTCTTCAGTATGGTGTCGATGTACCTCGACTGTGAAAGTCCTAACATTCTTTTAGACCTATCACGATAGATCTTAATCCCCAGAATGTAGGAGGCATCACCCAAGTCTTTCATGGAGAACTTCTGTGACACGAAGAGCTTGAATGATTGTAGCATAGGGATGCCATTCCTAATCAGGAGTATGTCATCCACGTACAGTACGTGGAAGACTACTGCTCCTTTTACAGTCTTCCTATAAATGTATGGTTCATCTATATTTTTGATAAAGTCAAATTCTATGACCGTCTCATCAAAGCAGATGTTCCAACTTCGCGATACTTGCTTTAATCCATAAATGGATTTAAGCAACTTGTACACTTTTCCGCTACTCCCACTATTTAAGAAACCCTCTGGTTGATCCATGTAACCACTCTCTTCTAAATTTCCATTCAAAAAAGCCGTTTTCACGTCCATCTGCCAAATGTCATAGTCATGGAAGGCAGTAATGGTAAGCAGGATCCTAATGGATTTAAGCATAACCACTGGAGAAAATGTTTCATCATAGTCCAATCCTGGTCTTTAACGAAAACCTTTTTCAACAAGTCTAGCTTTGTATGTTTCCACTTGTCTATCTACACCAATCTTCATTTTGAAAATCCGTTTGCATCCAATGGGTTTTACCCCAGGAGGAGCAATATCCAAAGTCCATACTTTGTTGGTGTACATGGATTCCATTTTGGATCTCATAATATCCAGCCACTTCACCGAGTCTTTACTCGTGATAGTCTGCTGAAAATTAGTAGGCTCATCATCATTGATAATGCAACCCTCTCGATCCCCGTCTATGAGAAACCTATAGTATCTCTCAGGCGGATGAGAATGCCTACTAGATTTGCGGAGCGGCGTCGGTTCTTCGGGCTCTATTGAAACTTGAGGTTCTACTAAGTCCTCAGCAGTAGTTTGTGATTCTAGAATTCCCTCCAGTTCTACAGCGCTCCCACTAATTTCTTTTGCAAGAAATTTGCTCTCTAAAAATATTATGTGGCGAGTGACAAACACCTTTTGTTCTTCAGTGTGGTACACTAGATATCCCCTTGAATTCTTTGTTTACCGCCAAAAACAGAGACAAAACCGCGTCGGTCGTCTTGCCTGAATTTGGGGGCAGATACTATTTGGTTTTATCGGTCCACCTCTCCAAAAATGCCAAGTTGATTTATGGCACCATGTATCGAAGGTTTAGACGGATGCGGCCGATGTAGCAGACTTCGTCAGATTCCTCTTCATTGTGAGGGGTTTTTGATTGTGGAGACCCTCTTCCCTGCAGACACAAGCCCCTACAGTTAATTATGCTACCGCATTGCGGTAACCACTTTCTCCTTCTCCAAATGGTCACTTCGTGTCGTGTATGTTTGTTTTATTTTTGGTTGCCCGTGGATTGTATACGGAGACTAATTTATGTTGTCGCCCGTAGGGCGTGGATTAGTCCAAATCCGTATTTTCTTAGATTTGGCTTTGGATTGGGTTTAAGGATCGTTAATCTCATTTGAGACTAAGATCAACTTAAACGTTTGTTAAGGATACGTTAGTCAAATTTTAGACTAAGATCTACTTAACAGGATCATTTAGATCCAACAAAAGAGAATTTGGACTCTACTGTTTTAGTTTAGGGACATTGCGGTCTATTGGGTTTAAGGACATCATAGTCCGTGACAGTTTAAAGACGTCATAGTCTGTAAAGTTTAAAGATATCACAGTCTATGAGTTTAAGGACCTCACAGTCCATAAAGTTTAAGGACATTATAGTCCATGAGTTTAAGGACCCCACAGTCAGTAAAGTTTAAAGACATCATATTCCAGTTTAAAGACGTCATAGTCTGTATGGTTTTGGTTCAACCGTTTGGAGATGCACCAAAAGTTATTGGTTATTGGGACCCTCCATCTCTCTGAAAACGTTGAAGAATTACAACGACATATATCAGAGGTATGAAGAGATGTACTTTTGAACCAATGTTGGTTGGGAGATCTGTAGTCAAGTTTGGGACTAAGATCAGTTAAAAAGATTTATGAGCATATAGGCTCAATTAATCTGAATTAGGGATCTGTGACCAACTTGGGCCCGACCCACTCAGTTAAAATGTTGAATATTTAATTAGGCTCAGTCCTTTTTCATTTAACAATACTGAGTATTGGTTTGGGTCCTGACAATCTTTTTGTCTTTTATTGAGTGTTGAGCCCTCATTATGGCTCTAGGGCTTTATTTAAAGAACAGTCTATGTTCCCTCAGCGCCCACGTGAGGAGCACGTGGCGTGCTTGGCGCTGAGCGCCAGACTTAGAGCGCTAAGGCGCTTCCTGTGAGATAGCGCACACGTGAGGAGCACGTGGCGCGCTTGGCGCTGAGCGCCAGTCAATGAGTATGAAGCACTCTTTATAAAATAGCGCCCACGTGAGGAGCACGTGGTGCGCTTGGCGCTGAGCGCCAACCTTGAAGCACTGGACGCTTCTTTTATGATAGCGCTTGGAGCGCTGGGCGCTTCTTTTAAAATAGCATTTGGAGCGCTGGGCACTGAGCGCCAGACTTAGAGCGCTAAGGCGCTTCTTTAAATTGGAGCGCTAGGGTTCTGCGGCGCTGTGCACCAGACTTGGAGCGCTGAGGTGCTTCTTTAAATTGGAGTGCTAGGAGCGCTGCGGTGCTGTGCGCCAGTCTTGGAGCGCTAAGGCGCTTTTTTTAATTGGAGCGCTAAGGCTCTTTTTAGGCAGCTTTGATCAGTTCTGCGCTCTGAGAATAAAACTCTCGTTTATAAGAGACTTTGTCTCGTGGCTTTAAGAACAAGGTTCTTATTTTTATAGGAGATGTTACAATCTCTTATGTTTTTTTGTGAAAGACTTTGTCTTTATGGATCTGTGATCTGAAGAGAATTAAGTTCTTCTCCCCCCTTTTTATGATGAGATGCTATGATCTTTTTTTGCGAAAGAAATCTGTCTTATAGATCTATGATCTAGAAAAAGAACTAGGTTCTTCTTCTTTTGATGAGATGCTTTGATCTCTCAGTTTTATTTACTTTGAAGAAAATTTTCTTCCGAGAACTTGCTCTTCTCTTTGAAATTTCTTAAAATTTGTGTGTGTGTGGGGGGGGGGGTTCCTCTGTGTAAGACTTGAAGTCTTGGGTCCTTTATATAGGGGAGGCTGATTTGTTGAATCAGTTAAGTAGATCTTTCTCTAATTGATTTGGGGATGTTTCCCCACTATTGGATCTTTGATCCTAGAGCTTCTGTTTTACAGAAGATAATCTTCTTGTTTTTAACAAGATTGGGAAATTATTTTCCCATACAGAGATTGTTCTTTATCTTGGTGATTTTTATTCACCATTGGATCATTGATCCGTCGGTGCTCTGATTTATAGAACACAATCTTTCTTATTTGGAAAGATTCTGAGGAGTATTTCCTTAACAGAATTTTATTCTGGTAATTTGATAATTTATCATCTTTGTTGGATCTTTGATCCAACGGTAAGGAATATTTAGTTCTAGCGCTTGGCGCTCTCGTGCCTTGCACATGAGCGCTGCTTTAGAGTCTTTGACTCTAAGCGCTGGAGCACTTGGCGCGAGCGCTCTCATGCTTTGCTCGTGAGCGCTGCCTCAGAGTTTTTGACTCTTAACGCTGGCGCTCTTGGCACCAGCGCTTTTATGAAGCGCTGCTTCATTTCAAATTTCAAAATTTGAACAGAGCTTTGCTCTGATTGGGGGAAACATTCTTGGGGGAAACCACAAACTTGCATAAAACTGATTGTCACACCCCGCTTCCCAGTGTCCGGAAACGGTGACGTGGCGGGCCGCCACATATTTACTAAGAAATAAATACGTTAAGCGTAATTAAGAAATATATAAAAATACACAAGAATGAAAAGTGATATAAAATAAACAGCAACTTTTATTAACATTTATCTTTACAATACAACTGCTTTGAAAAGAAAATATACAATAATATAAAGCAATGCCTAAATAGTGGCATACAAACTGAAAGTAAGTACAGGAGAGCTAGAAGTCCGGCTGGGCAGTGAACTGGTCCAAGTCCTCCTGGCTAGACTCGATCTCCTGAGAGTCCGGTCCTCTTGATGAACATTCCAAGGAAAGAAATAGACATGAATGTCATCAGCTAACTAGTGCTTGGTATGCCCCAAAAGTAGGCATGGAAAATAACAGTAATGAGAATTGAACTAATAAGATGTATAGTTATATGATTGTTATTCTAGCGTAGTTGTTTGTAGCTTGGTACAGAAGATATTTGTATATTCGAGAGGAGTCCATCTGACCCCGTGGACTATGGTAACATGTAGTACAAGGCCCTATCAAAACCCACAGGACAACGGCACGAGAGTTCATGTAGGCGTCTTTTAAGTGACCATCTCGTGCCACGTTAATATATTTCGTACCAATCTACCCCGTTATCCTCACGTAATGTATTGTATATGTTATATTTACAAGTTTTGCCGAGACCATGGATACAAGTTGTTCAAGTAGTCAGGTTCAGGATGTAAACAAGTATTCAAGAATTCATGCTAAGTTATAGCCATAGTTCGGTCAAGTCAAGTCATGTATTCTGATTTGAAATTGAAGTTTGAATTCAGGTATTCAGGTTCATGTTCAAGTATACATGTTAGACTTTGGATTCATTTTTGAATTGGACTCTAATTTGAGTTCGGATTCAGGTTTGAGTTAGACTCAGACTGAGTCAGACATTTGTAATTGATTTAGATCCTGAATTAAGTTCGGAAGTTATCGGTAACTGCTCCATATGGACGACAGGATTTGTGTTTTTTTTCCAAGACAATTACCATTGATAACTCCGTTAAGTTTTCTATCTTAAATAGGCAAGTACTCACTTTCTCCGGCTCCCTGAGGCTCAAAAGAATTGATCCCGCTTAAACATATATTTACTAAAATCCTTAAATATTGTTTTATATAACTCGAGGGGGTTTAATGAAAAATATTTTTAATAAAGTTTCAAAATAAATCTCGAGAATTTATTTATCTTATTTAGGGTTTTCATGGATGTGAATTTTAAGGATTTGAGGTATTTTAGTGATAATTATATAGCTCGGAAAGTTTATGGTATTTTATTGTAAAACTTATTTTTTGTTGGTATCTTGATGGTATTTTGGTAAAACTTTTAATTCTTTCATTTAAAAAATGTAAGTTTATTATATTTTGAAAATATATGGATTTGTAATATTTATATAATTATTAAAAATTAAATTTTATTAAAGTAGAAAAATGTGTTTTTCTTAAAAACCGTATTTTAACACCTTTCGAGACCGAATGCTCCGTAAGGAGGTCTGCATCTCGCTCTACTAGTCCAAGGATGTGCGATAATCCACACCATCCAATAGTGGGTCCCCTAAAAAAGGTTGTAGAGGTATATTCGCAAAGGAGTTTAAAATACTGTTTTAAAAGAAAACCGTTTTTAAAGTATATGGTATTTTAATGTAAAGTTGTACTTGTAACAAATATTCCTACAAAGATGTATCGTGTTATGGAATCATGTGTGTTTGTGAGGGGTAGATCGTTACCCTATGGAATTTTCCTTAAAGTATGTTTAAGTAAAACAATAAAAGATGATATATAAAGTTCATGGTATTTAAACGAAAAATTTAAATTAAAGTTATTTTACATGGAATTCTAGGTTAAAATTTATTCTAAACATTTAATATTAAGATGAAAAGTATTGTGTAAAATTTGTATGAACAATATGTAAGAAAAAGAGGAGTTTTTTAGGGTTTAGAAGATAGATATCGATATTAACTCCACTTACTGACATCCGTTTTAAAAAGAATTTTTAAAGAAGGAGAAGGAAGATTGGATGGGACTTACCACTTGGTTATATTAAGAAGAGATAGGAGAAGATATTTTTGTCGTCGTGGCGTCGCGGAATTGCCGGAATTTGCTTCGATCCTCGCCGGAAGTTGATAGCTTGCTAACTCCTCTTCTATTCCACTTGTACTTAGAAAATTTTGAGAATTTTGACTAGAATTTTCAGAATGATAAAGGGCTAGGGCATGGGGTAGTATTTATAGTGTGGAATTAGGGTTTTAGAATTAAATTGCATTAAAAAGATAATAAATTAGGAATTGAAGGGGCTCTGTTTGATTGCAAGGCAATGAAACAGTGAGGGTAGAGGAAGAGTCGAGTGTGCAAAGCACGGGGCTCTTTGGCCATAGTTGGACCGTCAGTGCCGACCCAAGGAGGGTTTTGACCGGTTGATCTTAGGAGTGGGATCTCTAGATTTTGGCCACGTGTACAAGTCAGTGTTTAAACCCTTTTGCACATATTTGATTTTTCTGACTTTTCATTTTTATGTGTATTGCACGTGTAAACTTTTGGGCTTCCAAAAAGTTTTAAAATAAATCAGAAAAATAATGTGTCTGATGGGATTTGAACACATGGGCTACATTACAGCAATGCAAGGGCTTTACCAGTGAGCTACAAGTGGGTTCTTGCTGTAATTTAACAAAATTAACTTTTAACTCAATCTCAGGCTGTATAACTCATTTTCTGTACATTAAACTGAAAAATTCCGTACAGTAAATTCAAAGTCGTTACATTCTACTCTCCGTATAAAAATTTCGTCCTCGAAATTTACATTTACATAAGGACTGATTTTCAAATAAGTAAGGATATCTTGCATGCATGTCTTCTTCTCGTTCCCACGTTGATTCTTCTGGCGAATCTTTTCTCCACATCACTCGGACCAAGTTTACTTTCTTATTCCGCAGTGTCTTTACCTTTCGGTCCAGGATTTCAATGGGTTGTTGCTCGCAAGTCAGGTCAGTCTGGACTATAAGCTCTGAGTGATCAAGGATGTCGCTAGGGTTACCACATATTTTTGTAGCTGAGATATGTGGAACATGTTGTGCACTTCAATGAGGGTCGTAGTGCCAAACGGTATGCCACTTCTCCAACTCGTTCGAGAATGTCGAACGGTCCAATGTATCTGGGACTGAGCACCATATCGAGTAGCGTGCGATTCCTTCTCTCTGATACACCGTTATGCTGAGGTGTATACGGAGGAGTATGCTGAGAAAGAATTCCATTCTCTTTTAAGCATTCAAGAATACTGGTACTTAAGTATTCTCCACCCCGATCAGAACGAAGTATCTTGATACCCGTTTGTTTCTCCACTTCATTTTTATACTCCTTGAATTTCTTAAAAGCCTCAGATTTATTTTTCATTAAGAATACATGTCCATACCTTGAGAAATCATCAGTAAAAGTGATGAGGTATAAGTAACCGCTTCATGCATGTGTAGATATCGGACCACATACATCATTATGTATGAGTCCCAAGAGCTCAGTGGCTCTTTCTCCGTGTCTTGTGAACGGAAATTTGGTCATCTTTCCTTTCATACATGATTGACAAGTTGTATATAATACATATTCAAATGGATCTAAATATCCATCTTTATACAACTTATTCAACCTTATTTCGTTAATATGACCAAATCTACAATACCATAAAAAGGCTTGGTTTGAATCCAAAGCCTTTCTTTTGAGTGTGTTTTGGATGCTGAAAACTTGATGTCGATTGAGTACGTATATGCCATTTTCTAGTGTGCCAGACCTAATCATTTCTTAATTTAGGTGAATGTTCATGACATTTCTTTCAAGTGCAAAATTATATCTTTTATTAGATAATAAAGATACTGATATAATATTACATAGCATACTGAGTACACAAAACAACTATACAATACCAAAATATATCCACTTGTCAACCCCATGTGATAATCCCCTGCCGCAACAATATCAACGTTTGCTCCATTGCTAACCCTGAGGGTCATATCACCTGCCTTCAGTACTCTGCGTTTTCTCAGAGCCTGCAAAGAATTACAGATGTGAGAACCAGAACCGGTATCTAGTACCCATGATGTAGAGTTCGATTACGAACACACCTGAAGCAGAAGCATCAACTTGCTTCGTGTCCTTACCTTTGGCTTTAAAAGACTTGTAATCCTTCTTCCAGTGTCCCTTCTTGTGACAGTAGTAGCACTCATCCTTTTTCGCTTTAACTCTCCCTGATTTGTTCGTTCCTTGCACCTTTTTGACACCTTCTTTCGGCTTGGTGGTGGTCTTCTTCTTCTTCCCCTTAGTTTTCGCTTTGGATTTAGAAGAGAAAGATTCCCCAACAATAAGAACATGCATCTTTTCCTTTTTCAAGGAGCTCTCCGCTACCCTCAACATGTTGAGGAGCTTTGAAAGATCAACTTCCATGTCATGCATGTTAAAGTTCAGCACGAACTGAGAGAAGGTGTGAGAAAGGGACTGTAGAATCAAGTCAATATATAACTCATTCTTTAACATGCATCCCAGGTTTGTGAGTTCCTCAATGAGACTGATCATCTTTAGGACGTGCTCTCCTACAGGTGATCCAGGAGCTAACCTCATCTAGAATAACTTCCTTGAGGTCTCGTACCTTGCGATACGAGAGTGCTCTCCACACAAATCCTTGCAGGAGAAAAATGGATTTGATGTCCATATTCTCATGCTGCTTCTGGAGTTCATTATTCATGGACGCCAGCATGATGCACTTAGCTTTCTCGCAATCCAGGTCCTACGTTTTGCGGAACTCGATGTCCGCTACTAAGGAGTCTGGTCCTAGGACTGGGGGAGCAGTTCTGGTGAGGACGTATACTACTTTGTCATAAGTAAGTGCAATGTTGACGTTCCTCAGCCAATCATTATAGTTTGGCCCAGTCAGTGTATTTTTTTTAAGTAGTAATTTAAGTCCTGTCATGGTTGCCTCCAGAGAGAGAAAAGAAATACTAGCGTATGCTCTTGAAAAATTAGATTGGTTTATTATCTTGTCTAACCAGGATGGCTCCCACAGTTTCCTCGGATTCTCCATCAAACCTTAAAAGAAGAACTAGTCGGGATCATTTACACTTTATAAGTTCGCTAACCGTTAAGCCAGGTGGGTGTTGGTACTCCGAGGGAGGTCCCCCGTGCTCTCGCACGGACCTAATTGAAATAAACCTCATTTCCGCAGAGGCGTAGCCCTGTTAACACTTTCTAGACACCTAATAGGTTAGCTAATTGTGAAGTGAAAACTATCTTCCAAGAGTTATCCTACTCATCAGTGGGATCGGGATCCAAATATCATTGTGTGATGACTTAGATGGATGCCACTCTAGTTACCACATGTTTACCCCAATCAGAGCAAAACTCTGTTCAAATTCCAAGGCGGGAAACGAAGCAACGCTTCTGTTTTCCCCAATCAGAGCAAAACTCTGCTTTGAAATTAAAGTAAAAATAATTGAAGCAACGCTTCAGCTGGCTTGCGCTCTGCGATGCACGACACGTGTCAGCGCAGTTGCGCTGCACTTTGCGCTGCGCGACATGTGTCAGCGCAGGTGCGTTTGCGCAGTTACGCTGCGCGACACGTGTCAGTGCAGATGCGCTGCGCTCTGCGCTGCGCCACATGTGTCAGCGCAATTGCGCTGCGCTCTGCGCTGCGTGACACGTGTCAAGCGCAGGTGCGCTTGCGCCAACTGTGCCAGCACTAAAACAGAATTAAAATTCCAGAAAGATCTTTCTGATCTTGTTAAAATAAGAAGATTATTTTCTGTAAAACAGAGCCCTTGGATCAAAGATCCGACGGTGGGGAAATATCTCCAGATCAATCAGAGAAAGATCTCTGTAACTAACGTAGCAAATCAATTGGCACTATATAAAGGCCCCTAGACTCCAAGTCTAAAGGGGATGGACATTGATACACACACAGAGAAAAACCAGAGAATTCCTCTAAAACTTGGAGAAGAAACTCAGAGAGAAATAAAGGTAAAACCTTTTGAATAAAAGAAGAATTTCTTCTAAAAAGATCAGTGATCTATGATCAAGATCAAAGATCTTCAATAAAAAAAAGAAAAAAGAAAGATAATATTAATAAAAAAATAAAAAGAAGTAATTTACTTCTGCATAAAGGCATTGCCTTTTGATGAACCACTGGTTCTTGAAAACAAGAAAAACTTGTTTTTTTTTATCTAATTTGATCCAAATATTAAACAGTGCCTTGCACTTTTGAAGTTTGCACTGTTGCGCTCCTTGGATTGGCGCAAACCACCAGGGAGCGCCACGTGTCGGCCCCAGAACAGTTGCGCTATGCGCTTCTAAAAACAGAGCACTGCTCTCTTAAATTGGCGCAAGTCATCAGAGCGCGCCACGTGTCAGCAGCGCGCTGGCGCTAACAGACTTGCGCTCACCAGAGCGTGACACGTGTCACACCCACATGAGTTTGCGCCTCGTGCTGGCACAAAGCGCCTGACAAGCCACGTGGCACTCTGTCAGACTAATTAATGCAGTGTATTATTAAAAAGAAGGGCAGAGCCCAACTAAAAGAGGCCTAATAAAATGCAATGCATTATTAAAAAAGGGGTAGAGCCTAAACAAAGGTCTGTCAGACCAAAACAGATGCTGTGCATCACTTAAAAAAAAGGGGAAGAGCCCAAATAAAGGTCTAATAGACCAGACAAAAATGCCATGCATTATTAAATAAGGGCAGAGCCCAATCAAAGGCCTAACAGGCCAAATGTGAATAAATGTTAAACATTTTCAAATGGACTTAATCCAATTCTGGCCGTAAGTCCTCAAATTAAATTGAACTGAGCACAACTGCTCTCCCAAATCAATTTACACCCGGTTCAAGGGTACATCTCTGAACTCCTCTGATATATATCGTTGTAATCCTTCAATGTCGTCAAAGAGGTGACGGGTCCCGACAACCACACATTAATACGGACTAATACGTCCTTAAACTCGTGGACTAATGCGTCCTTAATTGGACTATAGTCCCTCAAACAGACTTTAGTCCCAAATTAGACTATAGGTCTCCCAACCAACTTTGGTTCAAGGGTACATCTCTGAACTCCTCTGACATCTGTCGTTGTAATCCTTCAACGTCGTCAGATAGGAGATGGGTCCCGACGGCCATACATTCAATGGACCACCATATCCCTAAACTGGCAATCGACCGCAATGTCACTAAACTAAACAATAGAGCCCCCAAATACTCTTTTGTTGGATCTAAACGATCCTGTTAAGTTGATCTTAGTTTGGAAATTAGACTAACGTATCCTTAACAAACGTTTAAGTTGATCTTAGTCTCAAATAAGGCTAACGTATCCTTAAACCAAAACCCCAAACCCAAATCTAAGAAAATACGGATTTGGACTAATCCACGTCCTACGGGCGACCACATAAATTAGTCTCCGTATACAATCCACGGGCAACCACAAACAAAACAAACACCCACGACATGAAGTGACCATCTGGAGAAGGAGAAAGTTGTTACCGCGATGCGGTAGCGTAATTAACTGCAGGGGCTTGCGCCTGTAGGGAAGAGCGTCCCCACAATCAAAAACCCCTCAAGCGAGGGGGAATCTGACGAAGTCTGCTATATCGGCCGCATCCGTCTAAACCTCCGATACACGGTGCCATAAATCAACTTGGCATCTTCGGAGAGGTGGACGGATAAAACCAAATAGCATTTGCCCTGAATCTCAGGCAAGATGCCCATGTCTTGGCCGCCGTTCAGAGGGGAACAGATTCTGACACGTCCGTTGGGACCTCTTCCTCTTTCCACTCCACACTTCGTGTGTCGTGTTCGCGAACAAATCGCGGTTTGCTGTGGTTGCCTGTGGATTCGAGGTACTAAGATTTGGTGTCTCGCTCCGTGCAGAAAAAAGAAGATCAATGGCTTCAAACTGCACTGCCTGCAACTGCAACTCTCGCTCC
Source organism: Agapanthus africanus (assembly GCA_030015575.1). Classification (NCBI taxonomy): domain Eukaryota; kingdom Viridiplantae; phylum Streptophyta; class Magnoliopsida; order Asparagales; family Amaryllidaceae; genus Agapanthus; species Agapanthus africanus. Next base: position 156,717,787 of record JASDDO010000014.1, on the reverse strand, counting down.
GCCCCCGCCGGAGGAGTGACTTACGGGCCCCAAGCGGCCTCTCTTTTCAAGATGCCAGTGGAGCAGGTAACTCAAGCCACCACTGGACTATTCTTCGGGACCATGATCCCACCAACAAGCTTCAGCGCTCCTGTACCATCGTAAGAAGCTCCAAAGAAGTTGGTCTTTGATCGGCTTACAACTACTGCGGCCCCTCTCAACGGGTCGCCCAAGTCCAATGCCTCAGTTTTTAACAGACTGGGTCAGAGCTCTAGCGGGCCCATAAAGAAACCTGTAATATCAGAAGGCGTTATCCCAAAACGGATAGCCATTCCTACTCCTGAAGTCCCTAAGGCGGCTTCTCCTGCTAAGGGGTCGGTCTTCACAAGACTGGCCGTTTCAGCTCTTACTCCACGTGAAGTCATGAAGGCTGTTTCCCCTGTTCGAAAGTCGGCCTTCGCAAGACTGATTATCCCCTCTCAACGGACTTCAGTCTTCGACAGGCTAGCACCAATAACAGTCTCTCCTCAAAGCAGGGGGTATGAAGAAGCTTATCCAACAACGGAGGTGATCTCATATGCATGACATGCTCGACGTCGCCACTGGCGCCGAGTGAGGAAAGTTGGGGGCAATTCCCCTTCTGGACTGAATCCGCCGGCTCCAGCGATGGAAGTTGACGCTGCTGTTCCAACCGGGAACAGCTTTGAACTACTTAACAAGGTGAGCAGGAATTCGCCAACTGCTGTGCTGAAAAGATCTCCTCCACCTATGGAGAAATTCCCAAAGGCGAAGCTGGAGAAGCCCCCTCAACGGCTATCCTCTGAAATTTACAAAGTTTAGCAACGTGTCCAAGAGTCGGTGATTGATCAAGACTATCTCCGCCGACAGAAAAAGGTGAAAGTTCAGCAAAAAGAAAATCATCTTGCCAAGCCCCAAAATGCAATGGCTGTCTGGGTGCCCGCTGCGACGGCCCCCTCGACCTCAACTGCTCAAAAAAGAAGGAGGCCAGAGAATCCCCCTGTAACTACGACAGATCGCAAAGACGCCGAGCCCAAACGCCTGGGGGCATGATGGTACATACTGTTTATATGGCATCCGGAAAAGAGGATAGCCGTATCTCCACAGGCCATCGACCGCTCACCCGATCCGTGACAAAAGCCCAGGAGCAGCAACAGAAGCCTCAGGAAATGCTGACACAAATGGCCGCACTCACCGGGCTAAAAGAAAGCTCGGAGGCGCCATCAGAACAGCGTTACGAACAAGAAACTGACGCTGAATTCCTTCGCAGAGTCCTCGAAAAGAAGGACAAAGAGGCAGCGGAATAAGCTGACAACATAAAACAAATGGCGCTTCTCTTCCAAGACATGATAAGAATGATGTTACAGCCGGACCCTCCAGCTGAAGACCCTCCGATCATTATTGAAGACGATAGAGGGGAGACATCTAATCCTCCTCTGGCTCATTTAGCAGCCAAAGAGGAAACCATTTCCAAGGCCGCACTGGATGACTATATAGCTCAGCAAATACGAACTCACCAGTTGAATGAAGCGGCTGGGAAAATTGTTAGAACCGGACGACCCTATCCAGGCTGGTATGACTAAATAAGTTACCCGCTGGGATATACGATCCCTAAGTTACACATATATAAAGGAACGGGAAATTCCTATCAGCATGTCGCTCAATTCAGAGCCTTATGCGGCAACACTGGAGGCGATGACAAACTGTTGCTTCGTCAATTCGTCGGCAGCTTGTCAGAGACAGCATTCGAATGGTATTCTGAACTTCCAAACGACTCTGTCAAGACATTCGCGGAAATGGAGCTTCTGTTTACGCAGAGATTCGCGAGCGCCAGCGAGCGTACCCTGATTACCGCATTGATTAACGCCAGGTTAAAGCCAGGCGAAACTTGGGTACAATACGCAATACGGTGGCGAAATTTATGGTCAAAATGTGAGCAGCGCATCGAGGAAGCGCCTGCGGTGGGCATGTTCGTAGGCACTCTTGATCCACAAGCGACCATCTCACAATTCATGATGTTCTTCAAGCCAACTACTTTCCAGGCCTTGATCGACAAACTGGCCCAAATGGACCAGATGGGTCACAGACCATCTCCTCCAGAGCCAGACTCTCGAAATGAAAAAGGGAAAGCGATCGTCGTCACCAATACTCAATAACAGCCGAGCAACTCAAAGCCGGTTGTTCGCCAAAATAACGTGCGTCCATGCCCATCCCTCGAGGAGAGACTGGGACGTCCTTACTCATTTCCTCAGAATAAAACAAGGAAACTGTTTGAGCTGGCAGTGCGCAACAGATTCGTTAATCTGCCGAGTCCGAAACGTCCGCTACAGCCAGGCGATGTCAACAATCCTAATTACTGCCCCTACCATCGAGCAGTAAGTCATTCGATCGAAGATTGCTTCGTCTTCAAAAACTGAGCTGAAGACCAATACCAACAAGGCAAACTCGTGCTGTCCGAAAACTGGAAGGTGAGCCCGCCACAACCACATGGTTCGAAAAAGATGGATATGCCGGGGGCATCATGCTCACTCATAGAGAAAGCCCAATGGACCACTATGTCCTAAAACTGGATAATGACCGAAACGTCGTTAAACTACTACCAACCCGCGGTATCCCCAGGCTGACGTGGTGTTAAAAAAAAGAGAGAGAATAAAAAAATAATAATAATAATAATAATAATAATAAAATAAAAACGGTATGTCCATAAGTAAAATGGGCACGGATGAAAACCCGAAAGGGCTCCGTGAGTAAAAACAGCAGGGCTACCGACGAGTGTTCGTGAAAACCCGAAAGGGCGCGGCCTCGTTAAAAATAATAATAAAAAAAACAATAAAAAAAAAGACGGTATGTCCATAAGCGAAATGGGCACGGATGAAAACATGAAAGGGCTCCGTGAGTAAAAACAGCAAGGCTACCGGCGAGAGTTTGTGAAAACCCGAAAGGGCGCAACCTCGTTAAAAGAAACTTACAAGGTCCTCTCGACCTTGTAAGGAGAAACCACCCGCGTGAGATCCTTACGACTCACAGGGAAGCAACACACTTAGGGATCCTCACGATTCCTAAGAAGAAATTACACTTGCGAGATCCTCACGATTCGTAAGAAGAACTCTCTTATGGGACCCTCACGGCTCATAAGACTTGAAAGTCTTAAGTTACAGAGACCTGAACCTGTTCTTAAACAACCCCCACAACCTTCGATAGTGCCATGCAAGTGGCTCAGTACTGGCCCTTGTATACAATCCACGGGCGCGAATAAACATTTCCCTAACCAAGTCCCACCCGTGACTGGGAATATGTCCATATGGTGAACAACCCTTATAAGTTCTCTCGACTTATAAGGAGAAAACCCTTTTGTAAGATCCTTACGACTTACATGGGAACATACACTTAGGAATCCTCACGATTCCTACGGAGAAAATACACCTACGAGATCCTCACGACTTGTAGGGAGAAATACCTTTGTGAGAGCCTTACGGCTCATGAAGTCAAAAGCCTTAGTCGACAGGATCCTAACCCTGTTTACTGAGCCACCTTTGTTCAACATCGACAGAGGCAAATGATGATTCGCTCCTGGAAATATCCCAGTTGCAGCGGTGCTGATGCCGAAATCGGTGTCTAATCCCAAGCTTGCGGCAAAAAGACAGCAAGCCACACATGCATACGAAATAGCCGAAATGATGGGGCAACTTGCAACGAAATCAGCAAGTAAAAATGTATGCATGCTAAATAGCCGAAATGATTGGGTAACTCGCAATAAAAAGCAGCGAGTGAAAATAAAATAAAATGGCCGAAATGATTGGCCGAAATGAAAAAACCCTAAGCTTTATTTCATTTATGCCTTATATTTCCTCAACTGTTTTGATATTGCAAACAGCTGCAGCTGCTTATATATTACAAGAAATTGCTTAGATATTACAGGCAACTGCGTAGAAATTACAGCCAAGTGGTATACATGGGGTTTTGACTGGGCCAGAGGTTTTTTAACAAGAAAAAAAGACCAGGGGTTTTTACACAAGTTTGAAGCGAGCCGGGTATTTTTTGAAAATTTACCCTAGATTTTTTCTCAAGTCTCAGACATTGCATGATATTAAAGGCTTCAAATCTCCTGCCAAACATCTAAAATCACTATCGAACATCCTCCAAGCCATTTAAATAATAAATAGGGAAAATTGTTTCCCGGCTCAGTTTGAAGAGACAATTTATTCTTAAAACCATAAAGTTCCAAAATTATGAAAAAACCAGAAAAATTATTTTGACCTTATTTTAAACTCAAACTCTTATTTGTATACGTATTTATGTATGCATCGTATATAATTCCTTTTAAATATTTTTTACGATATTAGAACATGAAATTTTTTGGATTTCGTAAGATATTAAAACAGGAGATTTTTTATCATGTACCTATAATTTTCCATGGCTTTTTTAGTATTCTTTCTTATCACTGTTTTTGTCCTAATTTCTTTTCAAAACCCATTTTCTTTATTGTTATTAGTCCTAGTTTTCAACATCTTTCCTATTTTTATTATTGATTGCCATAGTTTCAGCCGGGGATGGAGATACCGGAAACATAAGAGGAAATTGGCGGATTGGTAATCGGGAAAATTTAATAGGGGTTAGAGATTTGAAAGGGGAGATGCAAAAATAATAGAGATGAAGGAATTGGAGGAATTGGATTGGAGATGAACGATTTGAAAATGAAGATGCAAATTATGGGAGAAGAGATTAGAGAGAAAAATTAGGGAATTGAGAGGGCATCACCGAGGAAGAAGAAGCAAACAGTATTAGCTAATATTTTTTTAAAAAATAATTATGTGTATTTGATTAAAAAAAGGAGGGTGAACCTGGATTTTTTGGAAAAATATTCTAAATATAATATGCAATCTATTTTGGGCTTGAAACATTCGTATTTTGTAATTATTAGTGTTTTCCACAGTTTTGAAAATACCTGGGTTTAAAAATAAGTTATTTTTTCAAACTAGACCCGGAAACAATTATTCCTAATAAATAATCAAGATATCTAACCAAAATTATGGAACCAAAAAAGGCTAAACATTCAAGAATCACACAGAATATTTTCCCAAATTGTATTGGTTATTTTGTTATAACCCATCCAAAACTTTCATATAAAACACTTTGGTATTTTAAATACCACACCCAAAAATTAAAATTAACTAAAATCAATACTTTGGTTAGGTTCTGTTAGTTTTCCGTAACGCTGCCATTGAATGTATTAGTCAAAGGGGAAAAGACTAAAATACCCCTTAAAGAACTATATTCTTGACTTTAACATCTCTTAATCTACTCTTTCTCTTTCATCCACATGCTTTTCTCTTCCTTCTGCCGCCGCCGCCTCTTTGTATCTCTCTCAAGATCTCTCTCTCCCCTTCTCAACTCTCCCCTGCTTGCTCCCTCCCTCACTCCCCATTATTTTGCTCAATTGGCCTCCTTCTCCCTATCTCTCCCTATCTTTGTTCTCAGTGTTTTATTTTTTTTAGACCGAGATGAGTAGAGAATGGAGAGATCTAGTGAGAAGATAACGCTGGATTTGGAATTGAGAAATGATAAGAAAGTAGTTAATAACGATAGGTAAGAAATTGTAGGTCTTAATTTATTTGGGGGAGCGCCGCCCTCCGCCTGCTGCTCAACACACGACCGCTCTCCGTTCGGCGGAGCGGTCACGTGGTTCCCACCGCTCGAATTGAACGGTGGGAAAAGCTGTAAGTCTACGGTAGCGCCCCGGCCGTCTGTCCGAAGCCAAAATGCGGAAACAAAACTTTTTCATAACTTGAAAACCGGCGCTATCGTATACTTTTTTCCCGGATCGGACCATTAACCTACTACTAGCTAACTAGAGAAATGATAGAGTGGCTATACCGAGCGATCCGTGTCCTTCGGTCTTCGGCCACCATCCCAAGCTCCTCGCGGCATCTCCTGTCTTGTTCTCCTCGTCAGAAAGGGCACCACATCGAGAAGTCTTTTTACGGGCTCCCACCTCTGAACCGAGGCAACTCGGACACGAAGTTGGCTAGCCGACATGTCCAAGATTGCTGTAGAATATACGTAGAAACCTTTGTCTCAATGGGTTATTAGGAGTTTCCATTTGGATGTGAAGGTGGAGGAATGAACTTTTGGAGATGAGCTAAGGGTTTTTGTGTAAGCAAATGAGATTATAATCCCCTCTCAAAATATTGGACAGCCTCATTTTCCTTAGTGGTCGGCCATTCTATGAGAGGAGAGAGATGATGGTATCTAGCATAAAGCAAAATGGGTGATAATGAGAAATATATGTCACACCAAAGACCAACTCAATCCTCTCACAATCCCATCTCAAAAAAGCAAGTAATGATGAACAAAAAAGGAATCAAAAGACGCTAGAACCCTCATGAAGCTTCATGAGCAAGTGGAGAACAAGCCACCACCAAAAAAACCCTCCAATACTAATTTCCACTTTTGCAAATAAACCCCTCCCATCAAAGGAATTTCAGCCAAGAAGGAATAAAGAAAAATGGCCGAAACGGAATGCAAACTAGCAACTTCAAAAAGCAATCCCGTAATAAATTACAGGATAACCCCGCGATTGTATATACATATCCGCATTTGTATTCCTACCGAATACAAATGCAATGAGACAAAATCTATACTGTACAATACTAGGATCCGGCTTAAACCAAAGCCTACTAGTATGATCCGTGCAATACCTCACGTATATGATCGAACTCTTCCATATATCATACGGCCTCTACAACGTTTCGCCCGAAACTTGAGAAACTGTCTGTAGGGGATTCTAAAGACTCGTCAATACTTTGGCTGTGGATTTATCCACTAGCACGTCAGAGGTATTAGCCGTACGTAACGAGCTACTAGGTATTGACCAAAAGGGAGGTCGATGAGCGAACTCATCCTGACACCCTACTGAGCCTGTCAGTGACAATATCCGTACAGTCCGGTCCATTCGTCTATGAGCATCGCATGTCGGGCCTAGGGGGTTGGTAAAAGTCAGACCCCCAAAAGCGGTACAAGTCGTGTCGGAGTGTAGCCCAGAACACCCTGAGATACTACTGGAATACCTACCAGTAAATCTCCTGCCTTGGCCAAGGACTTTGTGTAATGGCTCTCCTAGACACAGCGTTACCTTACCCCCAATACCGGGAGAGACGAACCCCTGCCGATCCGCTCACTGCCTCCATATGGCTCGGGACTGTACCTAACTAAAACCTGTTTGCACGACTCCTTTGAGCCATGGTAGGGTAGTAATCAAAGCACAGTGGGAACTCACACGAGACAAATGACGATCACAGGTCGATGAACTAACCTGTACACATGTCACTAGGGAACTGCTATCTGACGTCAGGTATAATACCAACTAGCATGTTCCCGGCGAGTCCTGTCCGGTGTGCTCATAACCCAATGAGCACCTGTATACATCTTAGGTGATCCAACTGACACCAATGGCTTGTGAGACCGGCCACCGCCTCTCATCGGGGTCTCGACTGTATACACTAGTCTACTAACGGAGTATCGATGCCCAGTCTCGAAACTCCCACGACTAGGGACCACTTTAAGGATGTGCTTATAGACTACCCAACTCTCACGTATATGATCGCCATCATACTGCAGGTAGTCAAGCAAAAATCCTAAGGGCTCTATCAACGTGTAATAGCGACCTGTAAGGTCACCTAAAGCGGTACACGATGATAAAGACAAACCATGGTAGCATACTATTCTCTATCAACGTATAATAGTGAACTACAATGTCATCTAAAGTATGTACACGATGATAAAGACAAACCAGATAGTATACAAACCTCTCGAGTAAGACTGTCTTACCGGTATAGATCCTCCCTCAATCATTGCAATCACATGCCTGCGATCCAATAATTGACTCTGAGGGCACTATATCCAACAATCTCCCACTTGTACTCAAGGCTAATTATTGCGATGTCGCATACTCACAGCCCGTGTGATACCGAACACCCAACTCCTCTACTAATCATCTCACAAAGCCCGTTTGCGAAACTATTGCGTTCGAGGAATAGCCTTAGCTAGTGGATCCGCCCTGATGTTTCTTTCTATGTCTCTCTTTATCTCAAGTTCGTGGAGAAAGCCATCTCCCGAAATGAGCAATACCTGTCTTAGAATATGTCTGGATATCTGATAAGACCTAGTTCATAAATGAACTCCAAATCCAAACTTCATAGACTGTATCGTCAACTGAAACCAATCAGTATCCTGCGCCATGCCTCCTGTTGGGGTAAAAATTTACACCCCGGTTGATCGAGTCAAAATCAAGGTCAACCCCCAAGCTAGGTGGGCCCAAGCCCAGGTCAAGCGGGCCCATGCCCAAGTCGAGCCCGCGGCCAGCCTCCCTATGGCAACAACAAAATCATGTAATAAATAATTTTTTATGTAATTGTTTATGCATGAATGTAAACAAAATGGGCATAAAGCCAATATTTTGTAAGCCCATGGCTTATGTGCAAAAATGAAATGGCACATGAGCCATGGGATGGCTAAAATGCCATTTTTGTAAAGCCCAAGGGGCTATATGTAAATATGTAAGCCTATATAAGGCAACATGATGATGAATAAAAGAAGATTTTTCCATTCTCTCAAAAACCTAGGGTTTGTGCCTCTTCCCCCTTTCTGAAGGTTTCAAACCTTCTTCTTTTTTTGTGAATTAAATCAAGAGTGTTACTCTCCCTTTGCCAAAACTAAATAGTTTTTCACCACAAAATCCACAAAGGGGAACTTGGATCTGCCATTAGATCTCAAAAAGAAAAGATTTTTAGATCTCACATCTCTTGATCCAGCCAACAGAGGAGGAAGAAGAAAAACCCATTTCCTCAAACAAAACGTTTTTAGGAGCTTAACTCCATATATATATATATAACAACAAATATTTCCTCTCTGAAGCATAGCTTCTGTTTCTGGGACTGAAAGCGCCTTCTTCTCGCCAGCGCTCAGCGTTCGAGCGCAGAGCGCCCACGTGCCGACACGTGGCGCGCGTGCGCTCAAGCGCACAGCGCCCGAGCGCAGAGCGCCTTCGTGCCGACACGCGGCGCGCCTGCGCTCAAGCGCACAACGCCCGAGGGCAGAGCGCCCACGTGCCGATACGTGGCGCGCCTGCGCTCAAGCGCCCAGCGCCCTAGCGCAGAGCACCCACGTGCCGACGTAGCGCGCCTGCACTCAAGCGCCCAGCGCCCGAGCGCAGAGCGCCCACGTGCCGACACGGCGCGCCTACGCTCAAGCGCCCAGCGCCCGAGCGCAGAGCGCCCACGTGCCGACACGGCGCGCCTACGCTCAAGCGCCCAGCGCCCGAGCGCAAAGCACCCACGTGCTGACACGTGGCGCGCTTGCGCTCCAGCGCCCAGCGCTCGAGCACAAAGCGCCCACGTGCCGACATGTGGCGCGCTTGCGCCTAAGCGCACAGCACCTAAGCGCACAACGCTTGAGGCGCTGGCCCCCATGCATCCATTGGATGCCTTTTCTCCCGTAAAAACTCTGCGTGGCTCCCGATATATCCAAACCCCCCTTTCAAAACACAACACACGTACACTGCACATTAAGTTTGCATGACCAGTTTAACCCGTCAATCGGAGGTTCCCTCGCTCCAAAGGCGAGGGGTAATTAACGGCAGCTTAGTTCGCGGCTGCCGGAGATTCGGATCCCCACAATCATTAAACCCCGGCCTACCCTAGGCAGGGGGAATCTGTAGTACGCCTGACAAGCGCGTGCGTATTCCCATCTCAATGGGGTGACGGAAAACACCCTACACCTCTCTCAGTATCCACTTGGATCACCTGTCCAAACTACTGCCCCTCGTCAGAGGGAAAACTATAACACTGACAGTCACTCTGTCATTCAGGTCACCTTGGAAGCCTGGAATGATAACCGTCTCCCAAATGAGGCTGTCGTTATCTTATCCCTAGAACATCCACTTATGTTCTAAAACTGCTTCCGAACGTTTCTCCAGGATAGGATTAATATCAACTTATTGCATCTAGTGCAAAAACAATATCTGGTGTGGTACTTGACATCTCAAGATTGACTCAATTGCTTAAGCAAGTGATCTGCCAATCATGCACATCCCTCTCCCCTTTAGTCTGTAAGACACCTTTAGAGAGGGTGACTCCACTACTTGCAGGTACACTACCATACCAGGAGTCGTCCATTCTAAAACACCTTTAGAATGCTGTCTAAGTACCCAGATTGGGAAACTACCCAAATCTAGATCTAAAACTATAGATCTAGTAACCAGAATATCTGATATAATATCCAATTCCCATGTGGAGAAACCACTGTGTGATAACCAAAGTATAATCGATCGTAGTATAGGAATTTCACTTCCTACTCTGTGTATGTCATCCAAATACCAGGACATCACACCCTACTACCTTCTTAACAGATCCATCCCCTATTCTGATGAAGTCAAACCTATGACTGTCACTTCAGAAACAGATGATCTATCTCCGCTATATCTGCTTTAGTCTATAAATAGACATAAGCTACCTGTCCACTATGCTTCCGCTGCTCCCACTGATTACGACAACCCTCTGGCAGAGTCATATACACGTGCACTTCTAAAGCCAGTTCAGAATGACGCTCTACTCATCTTCCTACCGGATCTCACAGTCTGGAACAACAGTAATGGCAAGTCTGGGTAAACAAGAACCTCCCTGTCACCGTCCTTGAGGCTACCGGAGTATCTCTCAGGTGCCTGAGGTTACCTACCATATCTGCGGAGTGGCTAATGGAATGTCAAACCAGAATGAATCTTTAGGTTCTAATCAAATTTCCAGTAATCATTTGTGGTTCTAGAATCACTTCCAGTTCTACCATACTCCCACTACTGTTTTCTGAAAAAATCCATTTTTATTAAAACTGTGGCGAGTCAAGAACAATATCACTATTGATTTTCCAGATGGTAGAAAGTCAACCCTCGTCATAGCCCGGGTCAACCTACAAACAGCCATTATAGAAACGTGCCTTGAGTTATCCAGAGTCTGGTTTTAAGCATAAGCCGGACAACTCCCCATACCTTAACAATGTTAAGATATGAACTATTCTATATCCAATATAGAAGCAGAGGCACTGATTTAATTGGAACCATATTCAAATCATGCAGCTGTCTCTAGTGCATGTCAACTAAATGGAGAGAGGCCGATCAGCATTACTCAACTTAGGAGTGTTTCCAATTATGAGTAACCTGAAAGAGAAGTAAGTTCTCTTAATCATTACTATCCACTGAATACCATACACAAGTATCTGCATCTTCGATCACCTTGAAGAATCCTGATACTTGCAACACTTGGTTCTCTACTTTATTCTTATACCTATAACTTCTCAAAACTTAGACCTTGCATTTCTACGAAACACATGTCTGAGAACTAAATAAGTCATAAGTAAACAGAATATAGTACGAGTACCAACCCCTCTGTCCTTATGGACACTGGACAACATACAATACTCTGTATAAGTCCTCTGAGTCTAATAACTCATTCCCTGTGTGTCGTAGGTTGAAAACTGTACTATGGTTATGAAGAATTACACCGCTGTTTAATACTCCTTACCTAACCATCCACTGATATAGGTAAATGTCATAGACATAATTTCAAAAAGTTATATCTCACTTTATAAAAATAAACGTACAAATATATCAATTTGAAATTGGTGCATAACAACGGATATTCAAAACCAAATATCTGTCGTCCGGTAAACAACCCAGGTGATTTCCTCAAATATCACCAATTACAACGAATTCCGATATAATGAGGACAATCATCTAATTCCCAATGACTTACTCCTACTCATCATCTGTAAAACCATACAGATGTGAGAATCAAACCTGGTAAATACATACCCTGGAGCAAGGACTAATTGGGAAATTAGTTTTCTTTTAACAATACACAGTGAAACTGAAACATGTAAATGTTTCGAAGGGGTATCCGAGTATTCTTAGTAATGCCTCTTCCATTATCAGATTCAAAACTGTAACCGTATATTTCTTTGCCATCTCTCTAAATCCCTTTATTTGTCTTTAGTCGTTACCTTCTGTACACCTTCGTTAGGCTAAATGGTTTTCTTCCTTCCCTACCGTTCGGCACCAGCCAATGGTTTGGAAGAAGACTATCCAATAAGCGTAATAGGTTTACTGTCCTAATCCTAGGAGCACACGCAATGCGAGAGAAGGTGAAGATAAAAGACAACGGAATAAAACCTTATTCCTATTTCTCCTGAACCATAATCCATCCCCGAACTGGAACAAGTTCCTTCGAGTTCGTATAAAACCATACGATGGAGTATCCAAATAACCGTGGATCTTCGTAGTGATACGGAGTGTTCTAAAGAAATACAAAGGTGATGTAGGAGTGGCGAAGAAATACTTGGTTTGGTCGTGAATAGCAGTCGCATTTTACTTTGCCCTCTTACTAATCCCTTTATTTGTCTTTACTTAATACCTTCTGTACACCTTCGTTAGGCTAATTGGTTTTCTTCATTCCCCACCGTTCGGCACCTGCCTATGGTTTGGAAGAAGACTATCCAATAAGCGTAATAGGTGTATTGTCCTAATCCAAGGAACACTTGCAACCTAAGAGAAGGTAAAAGGAAAAGACAACTGAATAGTCCTATTCGTTTTCTCCAGAACCGGAACCATCCTCGAATCTGGAACAAGTTCCTTCGAGTTCGTATATAACCATACGATGGTTTTATCCAATGGAAGTGGACGTTCGTAGTAATACGGGGTGTTCTGGAGAAAAGGGTAAGAGTAGGAGTGGCAATGAGGTATACAACTCTGAAAATCCAAAAGCCAGTGTTTTAAGAAGGTTCGGTTAACTTGGTCACTGAGTCATAGTCAAGGGTCGGGCCATGGTTGCTGCCAAAGAGAGAGAGAAAAGAAACACTCAGCGTGCACTCTAACCTAGATCAGAATGGTTATCATTTTATCTAATCAGGATACCTCCCACTGTAACCTCAAATTCTCCTTCAAACCTAAAAGAAGAATTAGTCGGGATCACCCGAGGAGTAAACCAACTCATCAGTGGGAATCGGGATCTAACTATCATTGCATGATAACGTGATGGAATCCACTCACGTTATCACACTCCAGAAGGTATACGCATATCTGGCAAGTTTCAGTTTCTTTAGAAACTCCTGATGTGATTTTTACCCCATGCTCTTATGACCTTGACGAAGGTCAACAAATCATAAGTCACATGTCAAGTTCTACCCGTCATTGTCCAGGTTAATTTGAACCCACCCGTATAAGCCCTTGACGAAGGTCAACAAGGCTATATGACTGTCCCAAACCAACGCATCTATCTATGCAACAGAAAAGTAACAAGCAGCTACCATTCACTATGCCTTGACGAAGGTCAACAAACATAGCATGAATACTAAGTGCTACCCATCTGAAATGAAGGAGGGCTACGGATGGTTTTTCGCGAAAAACCTTTAACGCAATGAACTTGATATCGTTGAAGGAACCGGATAGCTTTTTATAAAAATATAGTGACGAAAACCTTTGCTAAAGAGGTCACTCCCGGTGAAGCGATCTCGGCTCTTTTCCCGTAGAATGAGGTGCAGGATATTCCAACTGAATACCACGATGCAAAGCAAAAGTAACCGACTATAGTGATGTTATTGCCCTGACGCAAACTTCTGTCCAAGGGGTCACTCCCGGTGAAGGGATCTCGGCCCTTGCCTCGTCGACTGTGGTGCTGGATATTCATAACCGAATATCACTGTGCAAAACAAAAGAGAACGTCCTTGCAATAACAGTTTTTTTTGAAAAATGTTCCAACAACATCAGAATAGGTTTGTTTAGCTTGCATTGATCCGAATCAACGCAGTCCCATCAATTGATCACACCAATAAAGAACGAAAATAATGATGTACGTATATGCCATCCGCATTCGCCACTGGGTCCCGTCATCACCCGTTAGTTTACTTAACTAACGACAGAGCGGAGACTGGACTAGCGCGGATGCAAAACATATACAACATCTACTAGTATATATATCAATATATAAAATTCGCTCAAGGCGTGATAAAATGCAACATCACAGAAATGTAATAAGTATCACAGAACAATACAGATAATCTGGGATCCCCGGGTTTCATAAAGCCGTTACTGAAACCCGACGTTTCCCTGGTCGTATGGATAGCCTGTGCAATGAAATCCTAGACTCCTACGGGCGCGGCAAGTTACCCGCCAAAACCTGAAGCGAGGCAGCCCCCTTCAACAACATGAATAGACCACCCAGCACTTCATGGAATCCGGTAACTTGAGCACCCCTCCTTGGGTCAACCTGTACCCCCTACGAGTGCTGCGAATAGCCCACCAATTCTAGTAAAGCCCCCTCCGTCTCAAAGCCATGAGATGCGGGCCCGTTGCCCTCTAGAACCTGGCTACCCGTGCACCCCTCCGCGGGGTAATCCTACTACAGAAAGTAAAATATATACAACGGGTACATCGACCTCAGCCCGGTCGTGCCCCAAAAGAATAATATACAAACATGCAGTGGCGACAGTCCACATGTCGGACGCTCGTCCCGCAATATCAAATGTACAAATATAACAAAACTGTACTACCATTGCATCCAGGCTATCCACCACGATAAATCCGCAATATCACAGCACAACACAGAATATCAACGTGAATGTCACGTTTGCAAATCCGTTTAAAAGGGCTATAGCAATTAGACAGGATTTACCGATCAAATGACATTCACGGTCGCAGATATAATGTAAATACCGTGAACTAACATGTTTAAATTTTCGATCGACAAAATTTTTCGAAGTGGGCCCCAAGTACAATACCCAGTACACAAAATAAATCTGGGCCAAAACAGAATATACCATAAACCCCAATTCCAAGTTTAAAGAGCACTGTAGAAAAATGGTACAATGATGACTTCTGACTGCGGCGAAACCGCAGCCAGAACATGGGTTTGGCCGCGGTTCCGCGGCCTTACTGTAGTATCACCATACCAAATTTTCACAGAACTTTTAGAAAAGCCTGCACGTATTTCTGCAACACTCAAAATAATTTTTCGAGCACAAATGAAAATCGACAGAAACTGCGTTTTGAAATTGTGGTTTTTAGAATTTTTGTTCGATCGAAGTTCTAAACACGTTAGAGCAAGCCAGAAAAGATTAATGGCGTGGCTTTGATACCATGTAAGTCTACGGTAGCGTCCCGGCCGTCTGTCCGAGGCCAAAATAGGGAAACAAAACTTTTTCATAACTTGAAAACCGGCGCTATCGTATACTTTTTCCCCGAATCGGACCATTAACCTACTACTAGCTAACTAGAGAAAGGGTAGAGAGGCTATTCCGAGCGATCCGTGTCCTTCGATCTTCGGCCACCATCCCAAGCTCCTTGCGGCATCTCCTGTCTTGTTCTCCTCGTCGGAAAGGGCACCACATCGAGAAGTCTTTTTACGGGCTCCCACCTCTGAACCGAGGCAACTCGGACACGAAGTTGGCTAGCCGACGTGTCCAAGATTGCTGTAGAATATACGTAGAAACCTTTGTCTCAAGGGGTTATTAGAAGTTGCCATTTGGATGTGAAGGTGGAGGAATGAACTTTTGGAGATGAGCTAAGGGTTTTTATGCAAGCAAATGAGATTATATTCCCCTCTCAAAATATTGGACAACCCCATTTTCCTTAGTGGCCGGCCATTCTATATGAGGAGAGAGATGATGGTATCTAGCATAAAGCAAAATGGGTGATAATGAGAAATATATGTCACACAAAAGACCAACTCAATCCTCTCACAATCCCATCTCAAAAAAAACAAGTAATGATGAACAAAAAAGGAATCAAAAGATGCTAGAACCCTCATGAAGCTTCATGAGCAAGTGGAGAACAAGCCACCACAAAAAACCCCCTCCAATACTAATTTCCACTTTTGCAAATAAGCCCCTCCCATCAAAGGAATTTCAGCCAAGAAGGAATAAAGAAAAATGGCCAAAACGGAATGCAAACTGGCAATTTCAAAAAGCGATCCCGAAATAAATTACAGGATAACCCCGCGATTGTATATACATACCCGCATTTGTATTCCGACCGAATACAAATACAATGAGACAAAATCTACACTGTACAATACTAGGATCCGGCTTAAACCAAAGCCCACTAGTATGATCCGTCCAATCATGATCTGTACAATACCGCACGTATATGATCGAACCCTGCCATATATCATACGGCCTCTACAACGTTTCGCCCGAAACTTGAGAAACTGTCTCTGGGGGACTCTAAAGACTCGTCAATACTTTGACTGTGGATTTAACCACTAGCACGTCAGAGATATTAGCCGTACGTAACGAGCTACCATGTATTGACCAAAAGGGAGGTCGATGAGCGAACTCATCCTGAACTCATCCTGACACCCTACTGAGCCTGTCAGTGACAATATCCGTACAGTCCGGTCCGTTCGTCTATGAGCATCGCATGTCGGGCCTAGGGGGTTGGTAAAAGTTAGACCCCCAAAAGCGGTACAAGTCGTGTCGGAGTGTAGCCCAGAACACCCTGAGATACTACTGGAAGACCTACTAGTAAATCTCCTGCCTTGGCCAAGGACTTCGTGTAATGGCTCTCCTAGACACAGCGCGACCTCACCCCTAATACCGGGAGAGACGAACCCCTGCCGATCCGCTCACTGCCTCTATGTGGCTCGGGACTGTACCCAACTAAAACCTGTTTGCACGACTCCTTTGAGCCATGGTAGGGTAGTAATCAAAGCACAGTGGGAACTCATACGAGACAAATGACGATCTCAGGTCGATGAACTAACCTGTACACATGTCACCAGGGAACTGCTATCTGACGTCAGGTATAATACCAACTAGCATGTTCCCGGCGAGTCCTGTCCGGTGTACTCATAACCCAATGAGCACCTGTATACATCTTAGGTGATCCAACTGACACCAATGGCTTGTGAGACCGGCCACCGCCCCTCGTCGGGGTCTCGACTGTATACACTAGTCTACTAACGGAGTATCGATGCCCAGTCTCGAAACTCCCACGACTAGGGACCACTTTAAAGATGTGCTTATAGACTACCCAACTCTCACGTATATGATCGCCATCATACTGCTGGTAGCCAAGCAAGAATCCTAAGGGCTCTATCAATGTGTAATAGCGACCTGTAAGGTCACCTAAAGCGGTACACGATGATAAAGACAAACCATGGTAGCATACTATTCTCTATCAACGTGTAATAGTGAACTACAATGTCAGCTAAAGCATGTACACGATGATAAAGACAAACTAGATAGTATACAAACCTCTCGAGTAAGACTGTCCTACCGGTATAGAGCCTCCCTCAATCATTGTAATCACGTGCCTGCGATCCAATAATTGACTCTGAGGGCACTATATCTAACAAAAGCGTCCCCCATCAAGATTTTCCCTCTGCGCGGCGAGCGGTAAGAACGAAGGTGTGGGCCTCCCTTTCAATTCAGGCACAAGACTTTTGTAACCTCATCTCTATAAGAAAGGGAGAGAGAGAAAGAAGAGAGAGGAAAGAGAACCTAAAGAGAAATCGTCTACGGCTTCTCAAAGAGATGAGGAAGGAGACGGTCTCTCTCTCTCTCAAAATCTTTTATTGGTTTCAGCACTGGAATCCATGTGAGGCTCATGTGAGAACCTCTGGGGCATAACAGAGCATGCCTACCCAAGTGAAAATATTAATAATACACTTATAATACATGCATGTCCTTTTTGGTGATTTACATTTAAAATAATGGTTACAAAACCATGGTTTGGGTTATCCAAACACCCATACCTGCAAAATCATGGTTTCATCCTAAACACACCTTAAGATATTGTTTGTGTCACGCCCAGCTTCCCAGAGTGCGCTACGATCGGCACGTGATAGAGCCAACCATGCTACCTGTGGATAGTAAACATCTCTCCACAATCATATTACGGCTGTCTATAAGATATCAAGAACAGTAAAAAATATATAATCTATCTAGTACATGTCCATCCGCCAGAATAAACGAGTCAAGATATATAATTGTGCGGAAGCAATAAATCCAATAAACAGTAATATCTGGAAAAAACGTCCCAAATACGGGCTTACATCAGGAAAGAAAACTAAACTAAACTAAACATTAACAAGATCCTCACTGCTCGGCCTGACAGCAGAAATACTCCTGATCAGCCTGCGAAAGAGATAAAGGATCTGGGCCATGCAAAACCCAGACGTCGGTGCGTCATAATATCAAACAACAAAATATAATCAGGATGCAACGATATATGCAGGCATGAATATACACGATAACATGAATATAACAAGTAACACGAGTATGAAACAGTGAAGTGTATATATGCAGGTGAAGTGCGGTAAGTAATCTAAACTGTTCTACTGGGTTATCTATTCTAAAGTTATTCGAAATCAATTGATGTACTCTTAATGTAACTCAAAGAATATGCCCTGTTACCCCCCGGGACCACGGATCAAGATATGTGAACCAATAATGGTTCTGTCCCGTTACCCCCGGGACCACGGACCAAGTTGTAAGAGTCACGAATGAATCTGTCCCGTTACCTCCCGGGACCACGGACCAAGAAGAATCACGAATGATTCTGTCCCGTTACCTCCCGGGACCACGGATCAAGTAATACCCTTTTAAGCTACACTTCAGTTACACTTTTGATTTCCCCATGCCCCCAAGGTTATGTGTTCAAATCAAGTATTGATAATCTGGAGCTAATGCCAGCACAAGATCAAGCAGGTACAGTTTTGTCTGAATAGACAAAAGGATATGTCCGTCGGGACAACAAGTCAGGGTTGCCGGCATTAGTAACAAGATCAGATATCAAGTTAAGCGGTGGTGTATCAGGTCATGTCAGGTGGTGCACAGTGTATCAAATGGATGCTCAACAGAAAAATGTAGCAAGTATCGAACCACGGTAAAACACGGATGCACAAGTGTTTATCATGGATCACATCTACAACTCCATGACTACGTAGGATGCACATTATCAAGCATGGGGTACTAACATAACAGTAACATGAAATTATATGAAGTGGCATGTAACTAGAGATGCAATAAATGATACGGATACGAACGAGTATCGCAAAACAGTAAAACGGTAACATGGGATGCACAATGCAATAACATGTAATATTTTTATTCATATAGATGTAAAATTTATATCATAGCATGTAGCAAGATAAGCTTGCATACAACTAGATATGTAATAAATAACACGGATACGAACGGATATCGGAAAACGTTAAAACGGTAACATGGATGTATAATGTAATAAACAGGTAATATTATTATTCACATGAATGTAAAATATAGTAATATAGCATGAAGCAAGATAAACTTTCCTGATTGGATCTCACGACGGGATGCGTACGCTGCGTCCGACGT
This sequence comes from Agapanthus africanus, assembly GCA_030015575.1. Lineage (NCBI taxonomy): Eukaryota > Viridiplantae > Streptophyta > Magnoliopsida > Asparagales > Amaryllidaceae > Agapanthus > Agapanthus africanus. Next base: position 156,698,392 of record JASDDO010000014.1, on the reverse strand, counting down.
CGGATAAACGTCGCAATGTACACACGCGCGCACGTGGCAGGACCAGGTAAAGCAAGAATATGACCACGCTGGCAGAGGACGTCTACTGGGTCGCCCGGATCGTCGGCGACGGCACGGCTCCGGCGATGACAGGAAACACGAGAAACCAAGAAATCAAGAGAAGAAAGAAAAAGAAGAAGAAGGTCTGGGTTTAGGCTCTGGTTTGGAGCTCTGGGTCAGAGGAGGCGAGGGGAGGTGACGACGAGTCGAGGGTTTTCCGGCGATGGGGTTTTTCGGCGAAGAGCAGTGGGCTGCGGGTTGCAGAGTGGTGTCGGGTTCTAGGTGCTCGGGTGATGGTGGTGTCGGGTTGAGAGAGGGGAGAGGAAGAGGGAGTTGTCATGAAGGAGGTGGCGACGAGGGGTCACCGGCGGTGAGATCAGGGTCGTGGGTTCTCGTCGAGGTTGAAGCCGGGGTTTGAGGAGAAGGAAACAAGGGTGGTGAGGTGATGTTGAGGGTGGCGAGATGAGTGTGATCGGCGGTGAGGGGGTCTACGATGAGGGCCACGTCAGCAAGGCGAGCGTAGGTTAGGTCTCGTCGCGGTTGGTGTGCGGGGAAAGAAGAGAAGGCTGGGAATAGGTGTGCAGGTGACGATTGTGGTGTCGGGAGGAGAGATGGAGAAGGTGGTGGCGAGGTGATAATGCTCGATATCGGTGATCTCCCAGATTGTGACACGTGGCAGATGACGTGTCCCGAAGCTAGCAAGAAAAGACCAGGAATGGTACGTCGGTAAAATACCCCGGGTCTGCAGCCCATGGACGTAGCCGACCATCTACGACAGACCACACCACTCCTGTGCCCGCCTTGCAGACAACCGTTGGCTCGCCTCCGAGCCTCCTGCATAATTGGCCTCCTCGGCCCTCTCAGCTCGCCTCCGGGCTACCGCAGAACCAAGATACCTCGGGCTCCCGCTCGTCCCCGAGCCTCCCACTGAGCTCATCTTCCTCGGTCTCACCGACCGACCAACGACACCAATCGCAGGCGCCTCACCTCCGTGAATCTCACCATGCGCGAGATATCCGCCGGCCATGTCCCGCGTGCCATGCCATCACGATCCTCTATTAACGAGCCTGTCTCGTCATTTATGCGGGATCCCGCCCATCACGCGGGCGTGACGCCGAGAGCGTAACGACCGGCACGATTCTCGCGCCTGCCTGCCTGTTGCCACCACTATATAAACCCCTCTTTCAGATGACTCAAGTAAGTCATTTTCTCCTCACTAGGCCGTTACTCTGCTCAAATACCCTGTCTAACTTGATCGTCGGAGGGTCCTCGATGGTACAACCACCCCGGGACTTTTTTGCAATTAGCTCGGCTACAACAACCTCAAACCCATTGAGAATCCACACGCTTCAGGAGGCAACCTCTAACTCAATCCCAGCCGTCAATCGTTGCTCGCAGCAGATCTACGGAAGGTAACATCTTGACGTGATTCAACGCACGTCAGCTGGCACTGTCTGTGGGAAAATCATGATTCCACTAAACAAAGTTCACCTTCCGATCTCAACTCAATGGCGAGCGATCTCCGCAACGATCCAAGCGCTAGCCGCCGCCTCCCTCACAATGGAGGCGTGGACGAATCTCCTCCCCTGAACTCCATCAACGCCCTAGCCGTCCGGATAGATTGACCCGCATCCGTAGTGGATGCGCTCTTCCATGTCCAAATGGCCGGGCAAGCTCCCCAGGTCGCCGCTCCCCCACCTCGGGACCGAGACTCATACAGAGGGAGAGAAGACTCTTCTTGCGTCGGCACGGCCGACCACCGCCTCCCACGGCCGCAGATCTCCCGGGCCAACATATTCTATGATCCGCTGGGCCCTCCACAGTTCAACACCGAGGTACGTCGCCAGAGCACCTCGCCCCGAGCCCCTTCGCGCTCCTGTCCCTCCCGAGGAGATGACGGTCAGCTCGCCTGCTCCCAGGCATGACCGACACCCCCTCCCTCGACGGGGTCGTGCGGACGGGACTCGTCACGGCAGCTCAAAGACTACCTCGCCAGGGGACCTAAAGAACCTCATCAAGAGAAACCAGGGCCGCGGCCAGACACAGGTCTCCAACGGCAGAGGCCAAAGATCAAAATGCGCCGAATCGTCGGGATACCACGGCCGACTCGACGCCCTCGAAAAGAAGATCGAAGGTATGCATCGGGAAGGTCATCATCCGAGCGACGAGGCTAAGTACGCCGCCGACTCGCTCACAAAACCCTTCACCGAGGAGCTGCTCGTCGTCCATGTCTCCTCCCGGAACAAGCCCTCAATGGTCTCTCTATTCGACAGTAAGTCCGACTCGAAGGACCATTTGGAAGCATTCACCGCGGGAATGAGCTTCCAAGACAACTCTGACGCCGCCCAATGCCGAGCTTTCCCAGCCACTCTCATCCACTCCGGATGAGACTGGTTCCGAGGACTCGCGCCACGCTCGATCTCAACCTTTGACGAGCTGGCCACCCAATTCCTTGGCCACTTCTTCGGTAACAGACGGCAGAAAATCGACCATCTCTTCACAATCAAGAGCGGAGATAAAGAGACATTCAAATAGTACGTCACCCGCTTCTACAATGCCCTTCTCGAGGTCCCAGAACATCAAGACGAGACGGTCATTATAGCACTTAGGTCTGGTCTTAGGCACAAGGAGTGGTTACGCTCTTTTGAATTAGCGCAATCTAAGACCATGGCCGAGGTAAAGGCCTGGACCTAGCGCAAGATCCAGCTCGAGTCCGAGGTGTACGCGAATCTCCCCGAGGCAGAGCAAACTGACCAAAAGAAAAGGCCGAGGGAAGAGAGAAAGAGACTTGAGCGGCCGAAACCCTACTCCCTGAAGTTTCAGGAGTACACCCCGCTCAACGTCTCCTAGACGGAACTGTTAGAGGAGGCCAAGGGCGAGAGGTTCTTCAAACTCCCCCCGATCTCGCGCATGGCGGCAAAGCGTACCCTGGGGGCCCCTACTACGGTTTTCACAGGTCGCAAGGCCACTCCACAGATAGCTGTAAACAGCTCTGAGACTACATCAAGGAGCTCATCCGTTCGGGACACCTGGCAGCGTACTTGCGGGACAAGCGGCAAGCTGACCACGAGCAGGAGTAGCGTCCCCCTCTCGGCGATTTGACAATCGGCCAAATCATGGTCATGTCGGCGGGTGGTATATCGAGTACCCACGATGCTTAGCACCCTACGCTGGTCATGGAGGCCAACAGACATCCGAGGAGCTCAAACTGTACCAATAAAAAGAACATCTACTAGCATGTACTTCTTCCACTAAGGCAATGTAACTTTTCTCAAGATCTTTTTGTTTATATAAAATGAAGAGATCAATAAAATATTGCAAAAAGAAGAGTTTTGTTTATTCAAAAGGGTACTATAGGCTCCTCAGCCGTACACCGAAAAAGAAAAATTACAGTAGTGGGGAAGGGGGTGCAGAGAACATTGCTCGTGGTACTCCGAGGATATTTCTGCCAGCCGAGCCCTCATGGCCTTAGACCTCTGCCCCTGATGCCACCCGTGAACGTCGGCATCGTGCCTCAATCGGTAGCACTCAAGGATGAGCGCCACTGAGCGATCCTGCCGACCTGCGGAGATCAGGCCGAAGCGCCGCAGAGACATTAGCTTACCAACCGCCTCGTCCCTCAGTTGTTCGGACAAGTGATTGTAGAGTCCCGGCGACGCCTTCCAGATGGAATACATCAACAGCTGAAGCAGGGGGAGCGCCGAGGAAGCAGTCGGCCGAAATGATCCTCAATACGGCCTATCACTAACTGCACTATGTCCTCGGTGCAGTGCTGATCGTAGAGGTACACGCCCTCAAAGTTTATGATGTCGGGGATGGTAAAAGGGAAGTCCTCCATTCTTATGTTTTGGATGTGAAGGAAAGAGTAGTCAATGCTCCTTCCGTTTTATAGCCCACAACGTCCAACGAGTCCAACAGTCGCTCGTTTCACCCACAACTGTACCGCCACGCGGCAGACATCGAGCCTTTATCGGCGAAATCGAAACGACGCGGCTCCGGCGCTTTACCTCCCCCGCGCGTTCGTTACACGTGTCGCCAGCGACTGTCCCTATTCCCCATACTCACACCGGGAAAGTAGGACAGAACCTCGCGAATCAACCGAGCAGCTTCACTGCTCGGTCTATCCTTAGCAGGCCTCTTACAGCCATTCCCGCGCTAAGGATCGAAGCCCTCACCAAGAGGCAACCGGGCTCGCCCGTGCTCGGTTATCCCTGGCTGGTAGTTCCCTACTCCACGATGCCAGGGATCCAAGCCCTCGCCAAGAGGCACCGGGCAGTAACCCTGCTCGGCCCGTCCTTAGCAGGCCCATCATGGTCCCTCCCGCGCTAAGGATCGAAGCCCTCACCAAGAGGCAGCCGAGCGGCTACCTTGCTCGGCTATCCCTGGTTGGTAGTTCCCTACCCCACGACGCCAAGGATCTAAGCCCTCGCCAAGAGGCACCGAGCAGTAACCCTGCTCGGCCCGTCCTTAGCAGGCCCATTATGGCCCCTTCCGCACTAAGGATTGAAGCCCTCACCAAGAGGCAGCCGAGCTGCTACCCTGCTCGGCTATCCCTGGCTGGTAGCTCCCTACCCACGACGCCATAGATCAAAGCCCTCGCCAAGAGGCACCAGGCAGTAACCCTGCTCGGCCAGTCCTTAAGGATCAAAGCCCTCGCCAAGAGGCACTGGGCAGTAACCCTGCTCGGCCTGTCCTTAGTAGGCCTCTTACGACCCCTCCCGCGCTAAGGATCAAAGCCCTCATCAAGAGGCAATCTGGAAGCAACCCTGCTCGGTTATCCCTGGCTGGTAGCTCTCTACCCATAACACCAGAGATCAAAGTCCTCGCCAAGAGGCACCAGGCAGTAACCCTGCTCGGCCCGTCCTTAAGGATCAAAGCCCTCGCCAAGAGGCACCGGGTAGTAACCCTGCTCGGACACTCCTTAGCAGGCCCCTTGCGGCCCCTCCCACGCTAAGGATCAAAGCCCTCGCTAAGAGGTAACTGAGCAGCTTCACTGCTCGGTCCATCCTTACCAGGCTTCATACGGCCCCTCCCGCGCTAAGGATCGAAGCCCTCACTAAGAGGCAGCCGAGCGGCTACCCTGCTCGGCTATCCCTGGCTGGTAGCTCCCTACCCACAACGCCAGAGATCAAAGCCCTCGCCAAGAGGCACCAGGCAGTAACCCTGCTCGGCCAGTCTTTAAGGATGAAAGCCCTTGCCAAGAGGCACCGGGCAGTAACCCTGCTCGGCCCGTCCTTAGCAAGCCTCTTACGGCCCCTCCTGCACTATGGATCAAAGCCTTCATCAAGAGGCAATCGGGCAGCAACCCTGCTCGGTTATCCCTGGCTGGTAGCTCCCTACCCACAACGCCAGAGATCAAAGGCTTCACCAAGAGGCACCGGACAGTAACCCTGCTCAGTCCGTCCTTAAGGATTAAAGCCCTTGCCAAGAGGCACCGGGCAGTAACCCTGCTCGGCCAGTCCTTAGTAGGCCCCTTATGGCCCCTCCCGCGCTAAGGATTGAAGCCCTCACCAAGAGGCAACCGGGCTCGCCCTTGCTCGGTTATCCCTGGATGGTAGTTCCCTACCCCACGACGCCAGGGATCAAAGCCCTCGCCAAGAGGCAACTGAGCGGCTTCACTGCTCAGTCCATCCTTAGCAGGCCTCTTACGGCCCCTCCCGTGCTGAGGATCGAAGCCTTTACCAAGAGGCAACCGAGATCGCCCTTACTCTGTTATCCCTGGCCGGTAGTTCTCTACCCTACGACTCCAGGGATCAAAGCCCTCGCCAAGAGGCAACTGAGCAGCTTCACTGCCCGGTCCATCCTTAGTAGGCCTTTTACGGCCCCTCCCGCGCTAAGGATCAATGCCCTCATCAAGAAGCAATTGGGCAGCAACCCTGTTCTGTTATCACTAGCTGGTAGCTCTCTACCCACAACGCCAGAGATCAAAGCCCTCGCCAAGAGGCAATCGAGCAGATGCCCTGCTCGGTCATCCATGGCTGGTGTTACTACCCACCGACGCCACAGTCCAAGCCCTCTCCAAGAGGCCACCCATGTCTATGCGATTCCCACCTCGACTTCGGGGCCATGGAGATTCCGACTCTTAACCGGTCTTTGCACACTTGGAAAATGGTCGAATTCAACTCGACGTGTGATCGCCATACGAAGAACCGACCTGACATGAAAGCTGAACCGTGCAAGTACGAATGTTCTCCATAAACAAAAGGATAATGTGCACGCAAAGAAACTGCAAAAAGATTTTTATTCACATAAATCAAAAGTCTCTACAAAGGTATTATGGGCTCCCCAGCCTAACAAAAGTGCCTGGAGGCTTACAAAATTTCAGAGCAAAAGAGGGAAATAAGAAGACGTGGGGCTTCAAGCCTCAGGGGCGGGAACGACCTCGGCGTGCGGCGCTTCCCCTACGACCACCGGGGCGGCATCTTCAGGGTCGGCACCACCGGCGGGAACTTCGGCACCGGCAGCTGGGGCGACCGACTTACCCCTCGCACTCCCACTAGGGGCCACTTTCCCTGCGTCATGTCCGGGGTCGATCCCCTGTGCGTCGTCGTCGAGAGGGTACAAGGCCCGAAGCTCGGCATCAGGGAACTCCGGCATCTGAGCCTTGACAGAGTCGAGGGCGTCGTGCCAAATGATGCCCCGGCACAGGCAAGGTCGGCGTAGAACTGATCTGACCTTTTGTAGCTCTCCACCGCCTTCCGCGCTCGGTCCTTCGCCGCCTCGTTCTCCTTCCGGAGAGTGCTCACCGTCTTCTTCATGGTAGCAACGAGCACCCGGGAGTCTTCCAACTGGGACTCGGCGGCTCGGGCGGCCTCTCGGTACCGAGCGACCTCCTTGCTCCCGGCCTCCACCCGGTCCTCAAGGGCAGCAGCCCTCTCCATCGCTGCCCCCAGCTCCTGCTTTAAGCTCTCCTCCTGCAAGGAGAACTCGCCCGCGGCCCACATCGCCGGAACAATCTCCTCGTCCTCCATGTGGACGACGAGGGCGACGTGCTAGAGGACCTGAAGAAAGAAAGAGGGTCAAAAAGCGGATGGAAGCACCCGACCACGCGGACAAAATGTTGGAAGAAGAACTAAGTGAAGTGCGAACACTAACCTGCACGGCCTCTTGAGCTATCACCGCCGTTTGGGCCTGGAGAGTTCGTCAAGGGACCCTGCCTCCGGCCGACCTCTCCATATCCGAGAGCAGTCTGTCGGCGACAGAAAGCCCCGAGGGCACCTCGAAGCGAAGCTCCTTATCGTCCATAAGGATTGAGGAAGCCGGGGAGCGGGGCGCCCTCCTGTGAGACCTCTTGAGGGACGGCACGGGAGAACCCTCCTCGTCTCCCACCTCGGGGGCCCGAGGCTCTTGCGCCCGAGCACGCTTTTGAACCGGCGCACGACTAGACTCGTGGACCCGGGGCTTACTTGGGCACTTGGGTGAAAGGGCCGCCGGCAAGGCCGGAACGGACGACGAGTGAGAAGGGCCAGCGCCTTTGGGCTTCTTCCACCTCTTCGCGTCGATCACTGTCGTGCGGAACTTGCTCATATCCATGGGTTTTGCATAAGACAAGGTACAATAGAGTCAGCGATACCAGGAAAAATAGAAGAGATGCACAATTCTAAACAGGTCGCCTGAGAGCTCTTAACTTACCCATGAACTGGGCGGGGCTGAGCCCAGCCTAACTAAGGGCCTGCTCAGAAAGCAGCACGTCAGCCCGGGGAATAGGCTCCCACTCCGCCACTTTTGCTGCGTTAGGATCGTTCGACCGACTCTCCCGCCGGCACCTATCCCTAGACCACTGGGTAGGCATGGGCCAGTACTCGCCCTCGGACGGCCCAACAAAGAAAAACTTCTTCTTCCAATCATGGATGGAAGAAGGTACGACGACGACCCTCAACTTGGCAGCACTTCCCAGTTGTTTTCTAAATGAGAAGTATACCTACCTCGGCTCGCCCGAGCGAATGCCGGGGTGACTTTTATAACAGAGAGAAGAGTCAAGGGTGCTCAGCCTGAAAGGGATCATGTGCAAGTTCAAGCGGACCAAGAACCCAAGGAGAACCCTTCAGGAGTTCGGCACTAGCTTACCCGGGGCTAACCCAAAATGATTCAGCGCTCTAACAACCTCGGGAGAGAAGGGCAGACACATTCCGGCCCAAAAGGCTTTTAGGTACAAGGCAATCTCCTTACCCCGTACCTGATCTGCCCTCTCTCCTTCCTCGGCCAAACGTAGCGTATAGCCGAGAGGAATGTGGAAATGAGCCCCAGCGGTGGCAAGCTCATCCTCCTCATACCTCATCGAGGATGACACACCAGGGGCATCCGCGACCTCCGCTCTGGGAACCTCCCCCATCGCGCGACCCTGAAAAGAGGATCTGACCCTAACTTCCCGGGAAGACTCCGAATCAGTGGAAGAAGAAGCAGAAGTTGAAGAAGCAGAAGAAGAAGAAGAAGAAGAAGAAGAAGAATCTACAAGGAACTCCCTAGACTCTACCCGATCTATTTCTACAGACTCTTCATAAGAATACATCTAACCTGATGAAGAGGAGGAGTCCTCGGAAGAGAAAACGCAGAGATCCAACCTAAAAGAGAGAGTGCCTAGCTAACAAGACTCTGGACAAGGAAAGTATGAAGAGGTATGGGCCCGATGAAGACCCCACCTCTATTTATAACTGCCGGCATACACATCCAAAGGTGACAGTCATCTCCCGCCAAAACGACTCATCACATTCGACGGCCTCCATCGCTCCACCCGTCGCACGCGCATTGATCGCACCCCATCGGACGCTGGAAATCTGCGGCCCGTCGCGTCAGCCAACCAGCGCCGGACACGTGGGTTGTCACTTCGGTGAACGTACGCACGATCCAGTGCATCCTCTTTAATACGATATCTGACCCCTGATCCGTTGACGTCATCAGGAAAATACAGCTGATTGCCCGGAAATACACACTTACGATATCGATGAAAAGGAGCTCACCTCGGGTGACCCGGCAGACCACTCTCGACCCGACCCGTGAACAGGTTGGGGCGAGAGTGGGGGGCTAATGATGATGCTCGATATCGGTGATCTCCCAGATTGTGACACGTGGCAGATGACGTATCCCGAAGCTAGCAAGAAAAGACCAGGAACGGTACGTCGATAAAATATCCCGGGTCTGCGTCCCATGGACATAGCCGACCTTCTACGACCGACCACACCACTCCTGTGCCCGCCTTGCAGACAACCGTTGGCTCGCCTCCGAGCCTTCTGCACAATTGGCCTCCTCGGCCCTCCCAGCTCGCCTCCGGGCTACCGCAGAACCAAGATACCTCGGGCTCCCGCTCGTCCCTGAGCCTCCCGCCGAGCTCATCTTCCTCGGTCTCACCGACCGACCAACAGCACCAATCGCAGGCGCAACCGCCTCACCTCCGCGAATCTTGCCATGCGCGAGATATCCGCCGGCCATGTCCCGCGTTCCATGCCATCACGATCCCCCATTAACGAGCATGTCTCGTCATTTATGCGGGATCTCGCCTATCACGCGGGAGTGACGCCGGGAGCGTAACGACCGGCGTGATTCTCGCGCCTGCCTGCCTGTCGCCACCACTATATAAACCCCTCTTTCAGACGACTGAAGCAAGTCATTTTCTCCCCACTAGGCCGTTATTCTGCTCAAATATCTGGTCTAACTTGATCGTTGGAGGGTCCTCGGTAGTACAACCACCCCGAGAATTTTTTGCAGGTAGTTCGGCCACAACAACATCAAACCCATTGAGAATCCACACACTTCAGGAGGCAACCTCCAACTCAATCCCAGCCGTCAATCATCGCTCGCAGCAGATCTACGGAAGGTAACATCTTGACGTGATTCCACGCACGTCACGAGGGGTTGAGGCCGACGGGGGTCGGAGCTCCGGTGAAGGTGCAAGGGAATGTTGCAGAAGAGGGTTGCGGTTCGTCGTGTGGTTTTGTAGTGGGGAGAGAGAGGTGAAGGAGGAGAGAATAGTAGCGAGAGTGGGTGATGGGATCAGGTTAGAGAGAAAGAGAGAGGGCTGTGAGATTTGTGAGGATTATAAAATAAAATAAAAATATATTTAGTTAAAAATATATTTAGTTAAAAATATATTTGAACGTATATATATTTAAACAGTTTATAATATAAAGAATATTATATTATATATTTTGAGATTTTGGCTAATACAAAAATTGTCCAAAACGCGCCCGGGTTGGGCAAAATACGGATAATGTACGTGTCAACCAAAAACAAAATACGATATCTGGCTAACGAAAATGCATACCCCCAAAAACGGATACACTCAGTGTGCACGCAGCTATCCAAACGAGTCTGTTTCACTAAACGGAACGAGAACAAGATACACGGATGCTACCACAGGGTTAGGGGTATGATGAAGGCCATGCTAGATATTTTTAAAATATTTTATTTGTTTTATATAAAAAAATGCAGATGCCCGATATAATACAGATATACAGGATATACAACGTGAAAGTGCACGGATCCTCATAACTTGCCGGGATATATCATAAACAGGAATCAATATGAGTATCCAGCATGCAGGTCGGGTCGGATGCAAACACAGATACCAATTATACTAGTCGCACCCATAACATCAATAAATCAAGAAATAGCCACAATATAAATAAAATATTCAAATCAAGCATGGTATAACGAACTAGGGTGTTACATTATAACCAACTACAAAAAGAATTTTGTCCTCGAAATTCCCGGAACAAGAAAAGATAAACAAATATGAATCTACGAGAAGAGGTGTGGAAACTTTTGTCGAATCTTGTCTTCTCGTTCCCAAGTCGACTCTCCGTGCGAGCGATTCCCCCATGAAACAAGTACGAGAGGGATAACCTTGTTTCTGAGGACCTTTTCTCTTCGATCGACAATCGACATCGGTCGTTCTTCGTATGTCAAGTCCTCCCTTACTGTCAGCTCTGAATGATCTAGCACGAGTGTTTCATCTCGAACATACTTACGAAGTTAAGATACATGAAACACGTCATGAACACTCGCTAAAGATGGTGGTAACGCCAATCGATAAGCTACTTCTCCAACACGCTCGATAATATCGAAAGGCCCCACAAATCGAGGGCTAAGCTTGCCTTAACTCCCAAAATGAATCACTCATCTAGTCGGTGATATCTTTAAGAATACAATATCACCAACAACGAACTCTTGAGGTCTTCCCGGTGTATCGGCCCAACTCTTCTGCCGATCTTGTGCTGCTTTCATGTGATTCCGGATCGTATTAACTTTCTCCACGGTTTACACAATAAGATCCGGTCCCAATAACCTTCGCTCTCCGACATCGTCCCAGAAAACTGGTGAGCGACACTTGCGACCATATAACGCTTTGAATGGAGCCATCTGAATAGTCGCCTGAAATCTGTTATTATACAAAAACTCCACCAAGTGTAGATGGTCCTCCCATGAATCCTTGAAGTCCAACATGCAAGCCCTTAACAAATCTTTAAGAGTTTGGATCGTTCTCTCTGACTGGCCGTCTGTCTGAGAATGATAAGCAGTGCTAAACTTTAATCGCGTCCCCAAACTTTCCTGTAAACTCCACCAGAAGTGCGATAAGAATCGGGTATTACGATCGGAAACGATGCTCACAGGTACTCCATGCAATCTCATAATCTCCTGCATGTACCGTTCTGCTAACGCTTCTGTTGACTAACCAACTCGAAACGGAATGAAATGAGCTGCCTTGGTCAATCGATCAATAATCACCCAAATTGCATTGTTGCCCCTTGGACTCCGTGGTAAAGCTGTCACGAAATCCATGGTTATATGTTCCCACTTCCTCTGAGGAATCGGAAGTAGTTGCCATAAACCAGCAACCCTTTGATGTTCAGCCTTAACTTGCTGACACACCAAGCACTTCGCTACAAAGCGAGCAATCTCCCTTTTCATGCCTTCCCACCAGAAATGCTGTCGTAGATCAAGGTACATCTTCATGCCTCCTGGATGTACGGAATATGCAGAATTGTGCGCCTTCTTCATAACTTCTTCGCGAATGTCTCCTTTCGGCACACACAAACGGCTACCATAACGCAACGAACCATCTTCATGAATCAACAAGTCCGTTCGAAGTCCCACTTCTACCTATTCTCGAAACTTCTGCAATCTTAGGTCCTGTGACTGAGCTGCTTTAATACTCTCGATCAATGACGACTGTACTTGCAGCTGCATCAACTGTCCCGAAGAAAGCGGTAGCACGATCTCCAACTCGAATCTCCGAAAATCGTCGATAAGCTCCTTCTGTGCAGTTAATACCAGAATTGCTGGCAACCGACTAAGCGCATCCGGCACTATATTAACTTTCCCCGAATGGTACTTGAGATCAAGATCATAGTCAGCCATCAGCTCCAATCATCTACGTTGCCTCATGTTGAGCTCTTTCTGCGTGAACACATACTTTAGGCTTTTGTGATCGGTGAATACTTCGACCCTTTCGCCCAATAAGTAGTGTTTCCAAATCTTCAAAACGAAAATCACAACTGCAAGCTCCAAATTATGAGTTGGATAATTCTTCTCATGGGTCTTCAACTGTCTCGATGCGTAGGCTATAACCTTCCTATGTTGCATCAAAACACATCCTAAACCTTTCCCAGATGCGTCAATGTGAATCACCAATCCTCCGAAACCGTCTGGGACGGTCAAAATAGGAGCGGTTATCAATTTTTGCTTCAACGCCTCAAAAGCTGAAGTACAACTATCCATCTAAACGAATGGTACTTCCTTCCGCATAAACTTGGTCAAAGGCTCAGCCAATCGAGCAAAATTATCCACGAACCTTCTATAATATCCAGCAAGTCTAAGAAAATTTCTTATCTCCGCTACATTCTTCGGAATCGGCCAATCTTGAACTGCTGCAATCTTTTTAGGGTCAACGGCGATTCCATCTCCAGATATGACATGCCCCAAAAACGTCACTTCTTCATGCCAAAACTCGCACTTGCTCATCTTTGCATACATTCTTTCATGTCTCAATGTCTGCAGTGCGATCTTCAAGTGTTCTACATGCTCTTCCAAGCTCCTTGAGTAGACCAGAATATCATCGATGAACACCACTATAAACTGGTCCAAGAACGGTGAAAAGATTCGGTTCATCAAGTCCATAAATATCGTCGGTGCATTCGTGACTCCGAATGGTATCACTAAATACTCGTAATGTCTATATCGAGTTCGGAACGCAGTCTTGCAAACATCCTCTGATTTAACTCGAACTTGATGATATCCGGATCGCAAATCTAGCTTCGAGAATACCCTCGCGCCACTGAGTTGCTCGAATAATTCGCCAATGCGAAGGATCGGGTACTTGTTCTTAATAGTCGCCCGGTTTAATTCTCGATAATCGATGCACATTCTCCTTGTGCCATCTTTCTTCTTGACTAGAAGAACAGGAGCTCCTCAGGGTGAATTGCTGCTGCGAATCCAACCCTTCTCTAGCAATTCGGTAACCTGCTTTTTTACTTCTTCCAACTCCACTGGTGCAATCGAATAGTACGCCTTTGAGATTGGCGCTGCACCAGGAACAAGATCGATCGCGAACTCCACATCTCGCTTTGGCGGTAAACCCGAGATGTCCTCGAACACAACCATGAACTCTAGAACTACATCTGGCGCTTCCTCCTTATCAACTTCCATCGACGAAAGAACGGAGCTTGTCGGCCTAGCCCTAAACTCGACTGGCCCGACAGAACTGCTACCTCCGAAAAAAAACATACTCCGGATGTCCGGGAATCTGGAAAATCACTTTCTTTGCCCTACAATCAATGTGAGCGTGGAAAGTGCCAAGAAAGTCCATTCCCAAGACAACATCATAATTGTCGGTATCGATCACCAAGAAATCTTCAAATAACTCCCGTCCGCCGATAAAAACCGAACAATCCTTGCATTCGCTGCTAGATATGATCTTCCCGTTCCCAGTGTGTATGTCCCAACAACTAGACAGAGCCGTGCAACAAATCGAGTGTGCAGCAAAAAAAACTTGGACGACATAAAACAATGGGATGCACCAGAAACGAATAATACTAAAGCGGGAAAATCATGAACAAGTAGGATACCTGAAACGATTTCATCTGAAGCCAAGATACTGAAAAATATAAGCACGGTAAACAGGATTCAAGCTTGCGGTAAACATAAACTGGTAAGCAATGAAACCGAGAGAAGCAATGTAATATTACGGCCATAAATCAAGGAAGTGAATCAAGAATAGGATTCCAAGTTACTTAAATAGAGTACCGCATTGTAACCATGTTGTAGTTCATAGTTACAATCACATAACTCCGTTCAAGCCGTCCAAATCCTACTATCAGAATCGAAAGAGTAAGTAGGGAAAAATAATAAGAAACTAAAAGGATTTCAAGCCGAGATTCAAAGTCATTCCATCTCGTCAAGTTAAAGTGTCAAGAGAAAGATAAGATTCAAGAATTACGACAACAATGTGGCAGGACATGTTCCTAAATACGGGTTTCCTGGTTAGCGTATTGGGTTCAATACCCAACTACAAAAAAAACCCGATTAACCTAAATCCTATGGCTCTGATACCAAACAACCCCGTCATGCACCGCTTCCTAGAGTGCGCTACGATCGGCACGTGACAGAGCCAACCATGCTACCTGTGGATAGGAAATATCCCTCCACAGTCACATTACGTCTGTCTATAAGATATCAAGAACAGTAAAAAAAAAATACAATCTATCTAGTACATGTCCATCTGCCAGAATAAATGAGTCAAGAAATATAAATGTGCGGAAGCCATAAATCCAATAAACAGTAATATCTGGAAAAAACGTCCCAAATACGAGCTCACATCAGAAAATAAAATTGCCAAAAGAAAACTAAACTAAACTAAACATTAACAAGATCCTCACTGCTCGGCCTGACGGCGGAAATACTCCTGATCAGCCTGCGAAAGCGATAAAGGATCTGGGCCATGTAAAACCCAGACGTCAGTGCGTCATAATATCAAACAACAAAATATAATTAGGATGCAACGATATATGTAGGCATGAATATACATGATAACATGAATATAACAAGTAACACGGGTATGAAACCGTGAAGTGTATACGTGCAGGTGAAGTGCGGTAAGTAATCTAAACTGTGCTACTGGGTTATCTATTCTAAAGTTATTCGAAATCAATTGATGTACTCCTAATGTAACTCAAAGAATATGTCCCGTTAACCTCTGGGACAACGGATCAAGATATGTGAACCAATAATGGTTCTGTCCCGTTACCCCCCGAGACCACAGACCAAGTTGTAAGAGTCACGAATGAATCTGTCCCGTTACCCCCCCGGGACCACGGACCAAGAAGAATCACGAATGATTCTGTCCCGTTACCTCCCGGGACCACGGATCAAGTAATACCCTTTTAAGCTACACTTCAGTTACACTTTTGATTTCCTCATGCCCCCAAGGTTATGTGTTTAAGTCAGGTATTGATAATCTGGAGCTAATGCCAACACAGGATCAAGAATGTACAGGTATTGTCTGAATAGACAACAGGATATGTCCGTCGGGACAACAAGTCAGGGTTGTCGGCATTAGTAAAAAGATCAGGTATCAAGTCAAGCAGTGGTGTATCAGGTCATGTCAGATGGTGCACAGTGTATCAAATGGATGCTCAACAGAAAACTGTAGCAAGTATCGAATCACGGTAAAATACGGATGTACACGTGTTTATCAGGGATCACATCTACAACTCCATGACTACGTAGGATGCACATTATCAAGCATGGGGTACTAACATAACAATAACATGAAATTATATGATATGGCATGTAACTAGAGATGCAATAAATGATACGGATACGAACAAGTATCGCAAAATAGTAAAACGGTAATATGGGATGCCTAATACAATAACATGTAATATTTTTATTCATATAGATGTAAAATATATATCATAGCATGTAGCAAGATAAGCTTGCATGCAATTAGATATGTAATAAATACCACGGATACGAACGGATATCGGAAAACGTTAAAACGGTAACATGGATGTACAATGTAATAAACAGGTAATATTATTATTCACATGAATGTAAAATATAGTAGTAGAGCATGAAGCAAGATAAACTTGCCTGATTGGATCTCATGACGGGATGCGTACGCTGTGTCCGCGTCGGGTAAACGTCGCAATATACACATGCGCACACGGGGCAGGACCAAGCAAAGCTAGAACGGTCTGGGTTTAGGCTCTGGCGACGGGATGTTCACTGGGTCGCCCGGATTGTTGGCGACGGCACGGCTCTGGCGATGACCGAAAACATGAGAAACCAAGAAATCAAGAGAAGAAAGAAGAAGAAGAAGAAGAAGGTCTGGGTTTAGGCTCTGGTTTGGAGCTCTGGGTCAGAGGAGGCGAAGGGAGGTAACGACGAGTCGAGGTTTTCCGGCGATGGGGTTTGTCGGTGAAGAGCAGTGGGCTGCGGGTTGCATAGTGGTGCCGGGTTCTAGGTGCTCGGGTGAGGGTGGTGTCGGGTTGAGAGAGGGGAGAGGAAAAGGGAGTTGTCATAAGGAGGTGGCGATGAGGGGTCGCCGGCGGTGAAGTCAGGGTCATGGGTTCTCGTCGGGGTTTTAGCGGTGGTTTGAGGAGAAGGAAACGAGGGTGGTGAGGTGATGTTGAGGATGGCGAGACGAATGTGATTGGCGGTGAGGGGGTCTACGACGAGGGCCACATCGGCAAGGCGAGCGTAGGTTGGGTCTCGTCGCGGTTGGTGTGCGGGGAAAGAAGAGAAGTTCGGGAATGGGTGTGCAGGTGACGATGGTGGTGTCGGGAGGAGAGATGGAGAAGGTGGTGGCGAGGGGTTGAGGCCGCCGGGAGTCGGAGCTCCGGTGAAGGTGCAAGGGAAGGTTGCAGACGAGGGTTGCGGTTCGTCGTGGGGTTTTGTAATGGGGAGAGAGAGGTGAAGGAGAAGAGAATAGTAGCGAGAGTGGGTGATGGGATCAGGTTTAGAATAATTAATATATATATATATATATAGTAGAAAGAGAGCGCTGCGAGATTTGTGAGGATTTATAAAATAAAATAAAAATATATTTAGTTAAAAATATATTTGAACGTATATATATTTAAACAGTTTATAATATAAAGAATATTATATTATATATTTTGAGAATTTGGCTAATACAAAAATTGTCCAAAACGCGTCCGGATTGGATCAAAAATTATGGTTTGAAAATACGGATAATATACTTGTCAACCAAAAACAAAATACGATATCCGGATAACAAAAATGGATACCCCCAAGAACGGATACACGCAGTGTGCACGTAGCTATCCAAACGAGTCCGTTTCACTAAACAGAACGGGAACAAGATGCACGGATGCTACCACAGAGTTAGGGGTATGATGCAGACCATACTAGATATTTTTAAAATATTTTATTTGAGTTTATTTGTTTTATATAAAAAAATGCAGATGCCCGATATAATGCAGATATACAGGATATAAAACGTGAAAGTGTACGGATCCTCATAACTAGCCGGGATATATCATAAACATGAATCAATACGGATTTCCAGCATACGGGTCGGGTCGGATGCAAACATAGATACTAATTATACTAGTCGCACCCATAACATCAATAAATCAAGAAATAGCCACAATATAAATAAAATATTCAAATCAAGCATGGTATAACGAACTAGGGTGTTAAAGTTTGGTTACAAAATCATGGTTTCACAACCATAGTTTCAGACCGCGCATCCGAACTGAACCTTAACCTAAGTCAACTTAATTACCCAACTTAAACTAACAAAAGTTAATAGAGTGTTGTTTTAGTTTAATTTTAAATTTTGGGTGCGGTATTTAAGAATACCAATATTTGAATGTGTTTTATCAAAATGTGAAATTTTTAGGTGGGATATATCAAAACACACCAATTGCAATTTCGCATACATCTATATCTATATCTATACTACTCTTATAAGCAAATTGATGAAATTTTAGATCCGTCATATCTGAACTAATTTTTATCTCTTATAAAATTATTCTTTTAAAAAAAATTAGGATCTATTTCATATATTGATATCTATCTATATCTATACTGCTTTTATAAGCAAATTAATGAAATATTGTCATATCTTAATAAAAAAATTATCCCTATAAAATTATTCTTTTAAAAAAATTTAGGTTCTCTTTGAAATAATCTTATGGAACCTTTCATACCAACCATTTCAATTAAACTTTATTTTTGTAGTGTCGTTTATAAAAATATAAATTGAGTTAGTTGAGATCTTTTTTCGGTTTTTTTATATCACTCAAAAAATTCTTTCATATTTTAAAAATTATCTTTTTAATCTTCATATTTTATATTTCTTCCTCAAATTTATTTGATATTTGATAGTTCTCCTAATAAAAATTTTCTTCCAAAAGTTAACCCGATTTTATGTTGACCAATATTTTTTCTACCAAACTATTATCATTATATATATATATATATATATATATATATATAAAATAAAGAAAAGAGGCCCTAGAAGAGTTTTTCGTCAGGTGGCGTCAAAAAAATACACCTTCCAACATTTTATTCAACGATCGTCATCCATCATCATCATCTTTATCATCTAAGAGGTGGATACACCAAATTTCATTTAATTCTACCACTTTTTCATCGTGGATATTTTATTTAAATATAATATGCATGTATTCCCCCAATTATATTAATTATAAATTAAGAAACATATGACAAAATCTTTTTACAAATAAACCCACATATATTCTTAAATTACAAATAATACATTTTAGTAATTAATAATAATAAGGAAAATGACCGTAAAAATGTGCAATAAATTTGACTGGTCAGCAGCTCATTTCATATCTTTTCATGTCGGTCGGTCGACGGAGTCTCTAGCAGAGAAGTTATACAAGAGGTAGTGAGACTGCATGGGGTGCCGGTTAGCACCGTGTGTGACCGAGACACTCGATTCCTATCTCATTTCTGGAAGAGTATGCAGGAAAGTTTGGGTACTCAACTAAAGTTTAGCACAGCATATCATCCACAGACAGATGGTCAGTCCGAGCAGACTATTTAGACTCTTGAAGATATGTTGCGAGCATGTATATTAGATTTTAAGGGCTTGTGGGAAGATCACTTGCACCTAGTTGAGTTTTCTTATAACAACATTATTCAGGCCAGTATTTAGATGGTCCCGTTTGAAGTATTGTATGGTCACAAGTATCGTTCACCTGTATGTTGGGATGATGTTGGAGAAAAGAAGCTATCGTAGTCGGAGTTGATCGTTCAGACTGTGAATAAGGTCCAATTGATTTGTAAGCATATGAAGGTGGCGCAAGACAGTTAGAAGAGTTGGGCCGATACGGGAAGGAGACCCCTAGAGTTCGCTGTTGGTGATCATGTGTTCTTAAAAATATCACCGACGAGGGGTGTGATCCGATTTGGTAGTCGAGGCAAGTTTAGTCACTGATTTATTGGACCATCTGATATTATCGAGCGAATTGGGAAGGTGTGTGTCGTTTGGCCCTACCACCATCCCAGGCAGGTGTCCATAACGTATTCTATGTATCTAAACTTTGCCGATATGTATGAGATGAGACTCATGTCTTGGATCACTCGAAGTTGACTTTGGGCAATGATCTATCTTATGAAGAGCGACCTACTATTATCTTAGATCGTCGAGAGAAAGTCCTGAAGAATAGAGTTAGTCCATTGGTTCTCATTTCATGGGTGGTCATTTGCATGAAGAGTCCACTTGGGAGTGTGAAGATGAAATCCGTTAGAAATTTCAAAATTTAATTTTTTGATTCCGGTAATTTCCTTGTCTTCTTTTCATTTCCGTTTTCCATTAATTTTAAGGACGAAATTCTTTTGTAGTTGGGTATAATGTAACAACCTAGAAAACTTGTACGGCATAATAATAGTCTTAGTTATTAATTGCTCAAATGAAAACTATTTTAATCGGAGTTTAATATTTTATTTAAGATAAATAAATAATAGGGTAAATGAAATTAAATCCTAAGCTATTCTTTCCTTATTTTTTCATTTCTCTTATTTTCTATTCCTAGTCAAAATCAACCTTCATGCTAACCGACCCGGTTCCACCCTTAAATAGCACTTTTAAATATTTGTTCATATAGCTTCAAAACTAATTGCATCAAAAAAATACCAGTTTAAACCAAATCAAGTAAAATATTATATAGGCTAAAGTATCATGTAACAAATTATATATATGATTATCAATCTAAACTAACTAATCTAAATATACTACGCCCTATTTAAATACCCTTGTTCCTTTCCTCTTTCTTAAAAATTGCGAGGCTTCCCTCTTTTTTCTCTCTCGTTCCTTACGCTTGTAACACCCTAGTAAATTTATACAATATAGTTTGATGTTTTAAATCTTGCTTTAAAATTATTTTACTCTTGTTACTATTGGGTTGCGAATGATTCAAGTAGTTGTGGTGGTCGTTATCTGACCCGACCCGCATGTTTAAAACCCTCTATGATGCGAGCTTATATTAAATATTTACTAGTACGGTGTATCTACGTGAATCGAGTACTATATATACTTAATATATTTTTTAAATCTTTACATAACTATCTAAAGTACAAGATGTGTATAAATAATATTTTTTGCGACCTAACTTTGCATGGCATATCATCCCTGTTCCCCTCCGAAGGACGCGACGAAGACGCGATAGACGTCTTTGTCTTAGATTCAGGGCAGATGCTAATTGGTGCTATTTGTCCACCTCTCCGAAGAATGCCAAGTTGATTTATGGTACCGTGTATCGAAGGTTTAAACGGATGCGGCCGATGTAGTAGACTTCGTCAGATTCCCCCTCGTTTGAGGGGTTTTTGATTGTGGGGACGCTCTTCCCTGCAGGCGCAAGCCCCTGCAGTTAATTACGCTACCGCATCGCGGTAACAACTTTCTCCTTCTCCATATGGTCACTTCGTGTCGTGGGTGTTTGTTTTGTGTTCGGTTACCCGTGGATTGTATACGGAGACTAAATTATGTCGTCGCCCGTAGGATGTGGATTAGTCCAAATCCGTATCTTTCTTAGATTTGGGTTTGGGGTTTGGTTTAAGGAGACGTTAGTCTCGTTTGAGACTAAGATCAACTTAAATGTTTGTTGAGAATACATTAGTCTAATTTCTAGACTAAGATCTACTTAACGGGATCATTTAGATCCAACAAGAGAGCATTTGGACTCTATTGTTTAGTTTAGAGACATTGCAGTCGATTAACAGTTTAAGGATATGGTGGTCCATCGTAGTCCGTGGAGTATATGGCTGTCGGGACCCATCACCTCTCTGAAGACGTTGAAGGATTACAACGACAAATATCAGAGGAGTTCAGAGATGTACCCTCGAACCGGGTGTAAATTGATTGGGAGAGCAGTTGTGCTCAGCTCAATTTATGTTGAAGTCTTATGGCCAGAATTGGGCTAAGTCCAGTAACATTTTATTCATGTTCTGCCTATTAGGCTTTTACTTGGGCTCTGCCCTTTTATAATGCACAGCATTGGGCTCTATAATTAAATGCATAGCATTTATATTTGGCCTGTTAGACCTTTACTTGGGCTCTGCCCTTCTTTAATAATGCATAGCATTTTAGTGGTCTGATAGTGCGCCACGTGGCTTGTCAGGCGCTTTGCGCCAATTAAAGAGCGCAATGCGCTAGCGCATGCGCAGGTGACACGTGTCACGCTCTGCACTAAGCGCAAGTTTGTTAGCGCAGTGCGCTGCGCCAGTGAATGACACGTGGCGCGCTCTGGTGCAGTGCGCCAATCCAAAAGCGCAGTGCACTGTTTTAGAAGCGCAAAGCGCAGATTGTGTCTGTGGTTGACACGTGGCGCGTTCTGGCGAAGTGCACCAATCCAAGGAGCGCAAAGGCGCATTTCAAAAGTGTAAGGCACTGTCCAATAGCACAGAGCGCATCTTGATCAAATTAAGATCAAAGAACAAGTTCTTTGTTCTCTCAAAAGAGGTTCTACCTCAAGATTCAAGAACCAATGGTTCTTATTCTCAACAAAAGGCTATGCTTTTATATAGATCAAATGATCTGTGAATGAAGTAAATTACTTCTTTAAATTTTTTTTGTAATTAGATCTTTCTGATCTTTTTCTTTTTTATAGAAGATCTTGATCTTGTTCTTAGATTTTTGATCTTTTTAGAAGAGGATTCTTCTTTTCTAATGAGATGATTTCATCTATGTTCTTCTAAGAATTTGATTCTTTACCTTTAAAGATGAAGAAGATGATCTTCTTTCTTTAAAGGCCTGCATTTCTTTTTTTGAGTTTTTCTCAAAGTTTTTTTTTGAGGGATCTCTCTCTTCTGTATCTCTATATGTATGAGACTTGGAGTTTAGGGTTCTTTATATAGGGCCAATTGATTTGTTAAGTTGGTTACAGAGATCTTTCTGTGATTGATCTGGGGATATTTCCCCACCGTTGGATCTTTGATCCTAAGGCCTCTGTTTTACAGAAGACAGTTCTCTTATTTTAATAAGATTGGAAAGATCTTCCTAGAATTTTAATTCTAATAATTTATTATTTAAATTCTAGTGCTGACGCAATTGGCACTAGCGCGCCTGCGTTTAACACGTGTTGCGCAGCACAGAGCGCAGCGCCACTGCGCTAGCGCGCCTGTGTTTGACACGTGGCGCGCAGCGCAACTGCGCTAGCGCACCACTGTTTGACACGTGGCGCACAGCGCAGAGCGCAAGTGATCTGAAGTGTTGCTTCCATTTTTACTTTAGATTTTTAATACAGAGCTTTGCTCTTTTCTTGGGAAAAGGAAGCGTCGCTTCATTTCAAATCTTGGAAACTGAACAGAGCTTTGCTCTAATTGGGAGAAGTAGAAGCGTCGCTTCATTTTCATTTTTGAAACAGGGCTTTGCACTGATTGGGGGAAACAAATGCCCCCCCACCGTTGCGCTTACGTGGCCCCAAACGTGAGCGCAGCGGTGGCAACATCTCGGTCGTTGGATCAACTTTTGGAAGTTGAAACGGTACTCAATGCCTATAAATAGGACCTTTGGTCCCTTAAATGATTTTCATCTCCTCCCTGAGAATTATCTCTTATTCAGAGCATTGCTCTTAAGCTTTAAGAACTTTTCAAAGTAAAACTCTGTTAAAACTTAGGTATAGTTTAAAACTTTTTAAGAAATTAGGGTTTTACCCATTAACAGAGCTTTACTCTTTATAGATCTTTGATCTAAAGAGAACCATTTTAGGGTTCCAATAATAGAGCTTTTACTCTCTTAAAGGATTTTATTTAAAATTTCTTGATTCATTAATGGAGTTTTGCTCCTTTTAAATCATATAGCAGAACTCTTAAGAGTTTTTCATGGATCTTTGAAGATTAAAAATGGGAATTTATTTTTTGATGAATTATATCATCTTTTCAGAACAAAGCTCTCAATATTCTCGGGGGATTTCTTTAAATTCCATTCATAACTGATTTTGGCGGGTGTCACTCCTGTCTGTAGAGTATTGCTCTCGGGGAGTTTAATTTCCTGTGCCTGTTTTGAATCAAAAATTGCTTAATCACTCTGTTTGCTAATTTTGTTGATTTTCTTTTTCAGGAGGAATGAACGCCCACATGTACGATCTCGACGAGATTATCTCTTACGGGGACATCTGCCGACTCGGCCGTTCTCAGAATCGAGAATTCACAAATGCCGAGTGTGCCGAAATCATGAGTCGCTTCGATGCATACAATAGTCGACTGCTTCCTCGACGTTCCTCTCTCTTGAAACTTATCGTGGGAGCCATCTGGGAAGCGCTTCCCTTATTCTGTACTGGTGTGCCACTTAGGGCATTGGATGCCGCCGAGGATAAGGTGCACTCGGTGTATCTGATGAGCCTAATCTCAAAGAGAAGGTGAGATAAGCTTATCGATCTTCTGCATCAAGCTTTTCAACAGTCTGCAATACTTGCTGCTTATCGGAGGGAGGAGGACATCCGTGAGGATCACGACGTTTGTGATCGCGAAAGAAAGCACACCAGGATGGTTCGAAAGACCTGGAAGATTCTGGACAAGGTCACTTTTGAATTCCTCAATCCATGCCCTTGGTCCAAGGTTATACCCTTGTAAACATTTCAATAATGCCATTTTTGTTTATTGTCTTTATTGATGTAAGAATTTTCCAAGTATGAATGACAAATCTTTTGCCTCCTTCCTTTTGTTTTCTGCTTCGTTATTGGCATATTCCTTAAGTAAGCATAGCCTGTAGGTGATATAGAACATTCCGTCTTGAATACTTTGGGGGTAGTGATGGCTTAGGAAGCAGGTTCAAATCTGCTACCTAAGGCTTTTCAACTTTATGAGCCGTGAGGGTCTCATAAAGACTTTTGTTCCCGCCAAAAATTTCTGCGCAAAAGAGCCCAAGGTATCAAATGGCGGCGATACGCCTAAGAAAATGGGAACCGGTATCTTCCGGGCTATTTTTTGACAAACTCCCGAATGAGAAACAGATAAATTCTGATGGAATCTAAAGCGTCTCGAAAAACCCTTCGATTTGATATATAATGGGCCTCATAATTCATCCGGGATCAAAAGTTATGAGGCATTACGTGTCCGCACGTGATGGACCTTTAAGAACCCGCTAGAGGAGTTAAAAGATATAATAAAAACTCAAAAAAGACCCCAATGGGGCATCACGTGCTCACACGTGACCATGGGTCACGTGCAGACACGTGATGGGCTCTTAATGCCTCTAAAATAATGAATAGAATTAAATTCTAAAATCTGTTCCCTGATTAAAAATCAGAAGTTACCTCAATGAGGTATCACGTACTCACACGTGACCAATGGTCACGTGTTGACACGTGATGGTTAAAACTGAAGCATAAACAAGCGGCCGTTAAAGAATTCAATTGGGGGTCACGTGCTCACACGTGACCAAGGGTCACGTGTCAGCACGTGACTGGTTTCGAAAGCCTTACAGTTAATAGAATTAAAATTCTAAAATTTTCTCAATCTTTCCAAACACAAAAGGTCTATGGGGACCGTTGGATTAAAGATCCGAGGGTGATTAAAAATCACCAATTTATGGAATAATCATGGACTTGGAAAGATTTCCCTCCTAAATCTAACCGGGATAATAAAGGGATATCTTTGGATTTAAAATCCAATGGTGAATAAAATTCACTTAACAATCTAAAGGCCCAGATTAATGATAAATATAAATCAAATCTCTCAACATACAAATCAAATCTCTCAATGAGAGATTTACTAAGCAAATTGATTCTTTTCCTTCTCCTATAAATAGGAGCCAAGATGTAACACCCGAGCCCAATACTACTATTTTCTGTTACTGGTTAAGTATTAGATATTACTCATTTCATTTAGCTTACCTGTTTGACACTTACCGTGAAATTTTATCTGGAAAGGTCATTTCTGCATATAATAAATTTTAGCACCTAAAGTAAAATTAAAAATATCCATCTTGGCCTACTCGACACCCCTAGCCGCGTGGTAGCGTCCGTGCATCGAGTTCTCGTTCCGTTCGGTGAAACGAGCGAGTTTGGACGGCTACGCGCGCGTACAGGTGTCCGTCTTGGGGGTATGCTTTTTAATCATAAAACTTTTCATTTTAAAATTTGGAGCCCGCTTAAAATCCTATTATTTAAATTTCAAATTTTTGGACCCAACCCGGGCGCGATTTGAAAATGTTTCATTTAGCGCCAAAATCCCAAATTAATAAAATATTCAAAACCATAATATATTCAAAATCTTACTTTTATTATAATATTTTTCATATATCCTTTACTGTTAAATCTAAGTTTCCTGAAATCTTTTCAATATTTTTACCCTCTGAATCTTTCAGCCAATCTCGTGGGCACATAAACCCCCGTGGGCCCTGTCCTTAATATATATATATCTCTCTCTCTACCTTTCTCTAACTCTCTCTCTCTCTTCCCTATATATTCTCCTTCCCCCCCTCATATTTTTTTCCCAGAACGCGAAAACGAACGCAACCTAACACTAGCCGTCTTCACCGTCGCCGCCGCAGCCCCGACGCCGGCGCCAACCCCACCGTCGCCCTCGCCTCCGCCTCCTCTTCCCAACCTCAATATCTTCTTCCTTCTCCCCGTGCGCCCTGTGCAGACCGCAACCCCTGCAGAGTTCGCTGCAGTCGCCTGATCGCCGGCGGCCTTCGTCGTCGCCACCCGCGCCACCTTCAGCACCTCCTCATCACCTGCGCACTCTGGCCCCCGACCACCTCCTCTCCCTCTCCGCCTTCTTTCCCTTTCACCGAACTTCCATACCCGAGCCCTAACCCTCACCACTGCAACCTCCTCGCCGGCGCCCCACCGCCGTCGACCCCATCGCTGTCACACCCTCTACAACACCAGTAAGCCTTCTCTCCCCTTCCTCCTTCCATTTTCCCTCCGGGTTATCCCTTGGCCGTGCATTAATTTTCTGGTTGTTGTTGTCGCTGTTCGCCGGAATCCGGCCGTGCCGGTGACGTGTCCCGGCGATCCAGCGGAGTGCTCTGACCCGTGAGGTCCCTTGGTTCGTCGTTTGGGTTCAATCCGTGAACCGTGCATCCGTCGCGTGTTTCCCCGCTGACGTTACGTTCCGTTTTTCCCGGTTCGCGACCCGTCGAGGCAAGTATCACTTGCTACATGCTATACTATACATTTATATATGTTTTGACTCTTTAAACCTGCAAAACTTAACTCGGTATAGTCGTTTCTCATTTGGTTGCAATATGACATATATCATTTTACAATTAACATAAAATTTACAGTTTGCCACTTTAAACCTAAGAACCAAGTTTACCTGTTAATCACATTTTTTACCGTTTAATAGATTGTAGCATTTACCCATGTAGTTCTATTACATTCGGACATTCGTATTCAAAGGCTTGATATAACTGTATTGCATCATCATTTAAACTATTGCACCACTAAGGGTGCTCAAAACCTGTTAATATAATAAAACGGCTGGACTGTATTACTGCACTCTTGTGATTGAATGACACTGCTTATTGTTGTTTAACTCATTGCTTATTTCCTGCTGTTAACACCCTGTTCGATTATATATCTGTTTGTGAGCACACCCACGATATGGTTACATCTTGACTTGACATTTTTACACATGGTATATATTGATACACCTGACATGGTACCGTTTACTGTTGACTTGACCTGATGTACCATGACCTGACCTGTTTCCTGATCTCGTGCCTAATGCTAACAAACCTGATATGTAGTTCTCATGGACCGTTCCTGTTGTCTATCCAGACAAACCTGTTTACCTGATCCTGTGTTGGCATTAGTTTCTTGATTACTGGATACCTGACTTGACATACACATATAACTTGGGGGTATGGGGAAATCAAAGGTGAAGCCTCACTTGTAACTCGACAGTTCACTACCTGTCCTGAGTGTACACATTCCTGTTTTGTGCCTAGCGGCATGTCTCGGTTTCGGCCGAGAATATTATGGCCGTGGTCCCCGGTATGTACGGGATACTATCGAGTGTACACATTCCTGTTTTGTGCCTAGCGGCATGTCTCGGCTGCAGCCGAGAATATTGTGGCCGTGGTCCCGGGTATGTACGGGATACTATAGAGTTATATCGACGATTCATCAAATTGATTTCAAAGACTTTAGACTAGAAAACCTAATAGAACAGTTTAGTTACCCACTACACATTACCCTACACTGCTTGTCCCGCACTATTGCTTTATTCATGCTTATTTTGCATTGCCTGTTACATTTTCATATTATATTACTGGTTGACATGACGCGCTGACGTCTGGGTTTTGCATGGCCCAGATTCTATACCACTGTCGCAATCCGAGCAGGAGTACTTCAGCCAGCAGGCTGAGTTGTGAGTTCAGTAGTGGTTAGTTTTATTTCCTGCATTTATTTCCAGATGTGAGCCCGTATTATGGGACATACTTTTCCGTTATTGTATTGGATCATTTGCTTCCGCATTTATTTATCATTGACTCTTGTTATTCTGGATTGTGGACATGTTTGTAGATAGTTTTATCTTGTTCTTTATATCTCTACAGCCGTAATGTGACTGTGGATGGATACTTCCTACCCACAGGTAGCATGGTTGGCTATGTCACGTGCCCAATCTAGCGTACTCTGGGAAGCGGGGCGTGACATGGTTCTTTTGGTATCAGAGCCATAGGATAGTCGGGTTGATTCTTTTGTAGTTGGGTATTGTACCCAATAACGAATCAGAATACCCGTGTTTGGGAAACATGTCCTGCCACCTTGACCGTTTTACCATTCTTGAATCACATTCTTCCTGATTATATCTTTTACTATGTGCAAACTTCCTTTGCATATCGATTCGAAAACCCGATTCCTTGTTATCTCTAGGACTTAGGCGACTTGGATGGAGTTATGTAATTGTGGCTATGATACCGCGGCATAGTTATAATGCGGTACTCTATTTAAGTATCTTGGAGTTCTAGCCTTGATCTATATTCAAAATCTATCATCATGCTAATGTTGGGTATTTTGAGTTTAGGATTATGGCCGGTAAGAAATTGAAGACATACCAGAGGCGTGTGGACAAAGCCGCCATGCTTGGAGTGATAAGAGGAATGCTGGAGAATCAAAGAAACAGACCGAGCCGATCCAGCAGTAAGCGGACTCGTTTCGGGAAGGTTTACAGATCGTTCAGCAGTCTGTGAACAACGCTGGAGCTAAACCAGTTGACCGAGTAGGGACCGTGGCAGATTTTAGACGTTTGGGTCCGTCTACATTCACTGGTTTGGAGGAGCCGTTTCCAGCCGAGCAGTGGTTAGTCGACACGGAGAATTTACTGATTGCGGCACAGATTCCAGAGGACAAAAGAGTTGTTGTGGTACGGATTCAGCTAGTGGACTACGCCCGAGAATGGTGGCTTGTTGAGGAGACCCGCTTGCCCAAGCCGATCAAGTGGGCGGATTTTTCTAAGAGTTTCCTGGAGAAGTTCTTCCCGCGGACTGCACGGGAGGAAATGGAAGAGAAGTTCATCGGGCTAAAGCAGAAGGGAGCACCCGTAGATGTGCATGTAGCAGAATGGACGAGACTCAGTAGTTTCGCTGGACCTTTAGTTTCCAACGATGCAGACAGGGCACGGAGGTTCATGCGCAGACTGGACGTGGACATCCAGAGGCAGATTGTCTCCCTGGGTTTGACCACTTTCTCACAAATACTTGCAGCAGCCAAGAGCAGCAGAGTTTATCTGGGATGAAAGGGAGTTTGCAGCAGACAACAGTTGCGTTAAGGAAGCAGTTCAGTCGGGCCGGTCGAGTTTAGGGCTAGGCCGACAAACAATATTCTTGCAGCTATGGAAGTTGATAGTAGTGAAGAGCCGACGGTTGTTTGCGATTTTATGGACGTATTTGAAGATATATCGGGTTTACCGCCGAAGCGAGACGTGGAGTTCGCATTTGACCTTATTCCTGGTGCAGCGCCAGTATCTAAAGCGTATTATCCAATGGCACCAGTAGAATTGGAAGAAGTTAAGAAGCAGGTTGCTGAATTGCTTGAGAAGGGTTGGATTCGAAGCAGCAACTCGTCTTGGGGAGCTCCAGTTCTTCTAGTAAAGAAGAAGGATGGCACAAGAAGGATGTGCATCGACTATCGAGAATTAAACCGGGTGGCTATCAAGAACAAGTACCCGATCCCTCGCATTGGAGAACTTTTTGAGCAGCTTAGTGGCGCGAGGGTATTCTCGAAGTTGGATTTACGATCCGGATATCATCAGGTCCGAGTGAAAATAGAAGATATTTGCAAGACGGCGTTCCGAACTCGGTATGGACATTACGAGTACTTAGTGATGCCCTTCGGAGTAACGAAGGCGCCGGCAGTATTCATGGACTTGATGAACCGAATCTTTTCACCGTTCTTGGATCAGTTCATTGTGGTATTCATTGACGATATTCTGGTTTACTCGAAGAGTTTTGAAGAGCATGCTGAGCATTTGAAGATCGCACTGCAGACGTTGAGACAGGAGAAATTGTATGCGAAGATGAGTAAGTGCGAATTTTGGCTGGAGGAAGTGAAGTTTCTGGGGCATGTTGTGTCTGGCGATGGAATCGCCGTCGATCCCGAAAAGATTGCAGCAGTTCGAAATTGGCCGATTCCAAAGAATGTTGCTGAGATAAGAAGTTTCCTTGGATTGGCCGGATACTACAGGAGATTTGTAGAGAACTTCGCTCGTTTGGCAGAGCCGTTGACCAAGCTTACGTGCAAGGAGGTACTTTTTGTATGAGCGGATAAGTGTGCGTTAGCTTTCGAGACGTTGAAGCAGAAGTTGATAACTGCCCCAATTCTGACCGTGCCAGACAATTCCGGAGGATTGGTGATTCACAGCGACGCATCTGGGAAAGGATTGGGATGTGTTTTGATGCAGCATGGGAAGGTCGTAGCATACGCATCAAGGCAACTGAAGACCCATGAAAAGAATTATCCAACTCATGACTTGGAGCTTGCGGCTGTGATCTTCGCTTTGAAGATTTGGAGACACTACCTTTTGGGCGAGAGAGTCGAAGTTTTTACAGATCACAAGAGTTTGAAGTATGTATTCACTCAGAAGGAGTTGAATATGAGGCAGCGTAGATGGTTGGAGCTGATGGCCGACTATGATCTTGATCTTAAGTACCATCCGGGGAAGGTTAACGTCGTGCCGGATGCGCTTAGCCGGTTACCAGCAATTCAGGTGTTAACTACGCAGAGGGAGATCATTGCAGATTTTCGAAGATTTGACTTGGAGGTCGTGCTACCGCGTTCTACGGGACAGTTGATACAGTTGCAAGTACAGTCGTCTTTAATTGAGAAAATTAAAGCAGCACAATCGCAGGATCCTAGACTGCAAAAGTTTCGAGAGCAGGTTGAAGCCGGGCTACGAACAGATTTATTGATCCACGAAGATGGTTCGTTGAGGTATGGTAGCCGTTTGTGTGTGCCAAAGGGTGATGTTCGTGAAGAGCTTATGAAGGAGGCACACAGTTCAGCTTATTCTGTACATCCAGGAGGCACAAAGATGTACCGAGATATTCGACAGCATTTCTGGTGGGAGGGCATGAAGCGGGAGATTGCTCGCTTTGTGGCGAAGTGCTTGGTGTGTCAGCAAGTTAAGGCTGAACATCAAGGGGTTGCTGATTTATTGCAACCACTTCTGATTTCTCAGTGGAAGTGGGAACATATAACCATGGATTTCGTGATGGCTTTACCGTGGAGTCCAAAAGGCAACAATGCAGTATGGGTAATTGTTGATCGATTGACCAAGGCAGCGCACTTTATTCCTTTTCGGGTTGGTCAATCAACAGAGACTTTGGCAGAACGGTACATGCAGGAGATTGTAAGATTGCATGGCGTACCGGTGAGCATCGTGTCCGATCGGGACACTCGGTTCTTATCACACTTCTGGAGGAGTTTACAGGAGAGTTTGGGGACTCGATTGAAGTTTAGCACAGCTTATCATCCTCAAACTGATGGTCAGTCGGAAAGAACGATCCAAACTCTTGAAAACATGTTGAGAGCATGCATGTTGGACTTCAAGGGTTCGTGGGAGGATCATCTACACTTGGTGGAGTTTTCTTACAACAACAGTTTTCAAGCAACTATCCAGATGGCTCCGTTTGAAGCTTTGTATGGTCGTAAGTGCCGTTCACCTATTTGTTGGGATGATATCGGTGAACGAAGATTGTTGGGACCAGATTTTGTAGTGCAGACAGTTGAGAAGGTTAACACTATCAGAAATCATATGAAGGCAGCACAAGACCGACAGAAGAGTTGGGCTGACACGTCAAGAAGACCTCTAGAGTTCGCCGTGGGTGATATGGTATTCTTGAAGATATCGCCGACTAGAGGGGTGATTCGTTTTGGGAGTCGAGGAAAGCTTAGTCCTCGATTTGTTGGACCCTTTGGGATCGTGGAGCGTGTTGGTGAGGTAGCGTATCGTTTGGCGTTACCGCAGTCCTTGGCAAATGTGCACGATGTGTTTCACGTATCTCAACTCCGTAAGTATGTTCGAGATGAAACACACGTTTTGGATCATTCGGAGCTAACAGTACGAGAAGACTTGACTTTTGAGGAGCGACCGATTGAAATCGTGGATTGAAGGGAAAAGGTTCTTAAGAGCAAGGTTATCCCCCTTGTGCTTGTCTCTTGGGGTAATCGATCGCATGGAGAGTCCACTTGGAAGCGAGAAGATGAGATCCGGCAGAAGTTTCCTCACCTTTTTCTGTAGTCTTCTATCTTGTATTCTTGGAATTTCGAGGACGAAATTCTTTTTGTAGTTGGGTATAATGTAACAGCCGAGCCCAATACTACTATTTTCTGTTACTGGTTGAGTATTAGATATTACTCATTTCATTTAGCTTGCCTGTTTGACACTTATCGTGAAATTTTATCTAGAAAGGTCATTTCTGCATATAACAAATTTTAGCACCTAAAATAAAATTAAAAATATCCATCTTGGCCTACTCGACACCCCTAACCACGTGGTAGCATCCGTGCATCGAGTTCTCGTTCCGTTCGGTGAAACGAGCGAGTTTGGACGGCTACGCGCGCGTACAGGTGTCCGTCTTGGGGGTATGCTTTTTAATCATAAAACTTTTCATTTTAAAATTTGGAGCCCGCTTAAAATCCTATTATTTAAATTTCAAATTTTTGGACCCAACCCGGGCGCGATTTGGAAATGTTTCATTTAGCGCCGAAATCCCAAATTAATAAAATATTCAAAACCATAATATATTCAAAATCTTACTGTTATTATAATATTTTTCATATATCCTTTACTGTTAAATCTAAGTTTCCTGAAATCTTTTCAATATTTTTACCCTCTGAATCTTTCAGCCAATCTTGTAGGCACATAAACCCCCGTGGGCCCCTTCCTTAATATATATCTCTCTCTCTACCTTTCTCTAACTCTCTCTCTCTCTTCCCTATATATTCTCCTTCCCCCCCTCATATTTTTTTCCCAGAATGCGAAAACGAAACCCAGCGCAACCTAACCCTAGCCGCCTTCACCGTCGCCGCCGCAGCCCCGACGCCGGCGCCAACGCCACCGTCGCCCTCGCCTCCGCCTCCTCTTCCCAACCTCAATATCTTCTTCCTTCTCCCCATGCGCCCTGTGCAGACCGCAACCCCTGCAGAGTTCGCTGCAGTCGCCTGATCGCCGGCAGCCTTCGTCGTCGCCACCCGCGCCACCTTCAGCACCTCCTCATCACCTGCGTACTCCGGCCCCCGACCACCTCCTCTCCCTCTCTGCCTTCTTTCCCTTTCACCGAACTTCCATACCCGAGCCCTAACCCTCACCGCTGCAACCTCCTCGCCGGCGCCCCACCGCCGTCGACCCCATCATTGTCACACCCTCTACAACACCAGTAAGCCTTCTCTCCCCTTCCTCCTTCCATTTTCTCTCCGGTTTATCCCTTGGCCGTGCATTAATTTTCTGGTTGTTGTTGTCGCCGTTCGCCGGAATCCGGCCGTGCCGGTGACATGTCCCGGCGATCCAGCGGAGTGCTCTGACCCGTGAGGTCCCTTGGTTCGTCGTTTGGGTTCAATCCGTGAACCGTGCATCCGTCGCGTATTTCCCCGCCGACGTTACGTTCCGTTTTTCCCGGTTCGCGACCCGTCGAGGCAAGTATCACTTGCTACATGCTATACTATACATTTATATATGTTTTGACTCTTTAAACCTGCAAAAATTAACTCGGTATAGTCGTTTCTCATTTGGTTGCAATATGACATATATCATTTTACAGTTAACATAAAATTTACAGTTTGCCACTTTAAACCTAAGAACCAAGTTTACCTGTTAATCACATTTTTTACCGTTTAATAGATTGTAGCACTTACCCATGTAGTTCTATTACATTCGGACATTCGTATTCAAAGGCTTGATATAACTTTATTGCATCATCATTTAAACTATTGCACCGCTAAGGGTGCTCAAAACCTGTTAATATAATAAAACGGCTGCACTGTATTACTGCACTCTTGTGATTGAATGACACTGCTTATTGTTGTTTAACTCATTGCTTATTTCCTGCTGTTAACACCCTGTTCGATTATATATCTGTTTGTGAGCACACCCACGATATGGTGACATCTTGACTTGACTTTGTTACACATGGTATATATTGATACACCTGACATGGTACCGTTTACTGTTGACTTGACATGATGTACCATGACCTGACCTGTTTCCTGATCTCGTGCCTAATGCCAACAAACCTGACATGTAGTCCTCATGGACCGTTCCTGTTGTCTATCCAGACAAACCTGTTTACCTGATCCTGTGTTGGCATTAGTTTCTTGATTACTGGATACCTGACTTGACATACACATATAACTTGGGGGTATGGGCAAATAAAAGGTGAAGCCTGACTTGTAACTCGACAGTTCACTACCTGTCCTGAGTGTACACATTCCTGTTTTGTGCCTAGCGGCATGTCTCGGTTTCGGCCGAGAATATTGTGGTCATGGTCCCGGGTATGTACGGGATACTATCGAGTGTACACATTCCTGTTTTGTGCCTAGCGGCATGTCTCGGCTGCAGCCGAGAATATTGTGGCCGTGGTCCCGGGTATGTACGGGATACTATTGAGTTACATCGACGATTCATCAAATTGATTTCAAAGACTTTAGACTAGAAAACCTGATAGAACAGTTTAGTTACCCACTACACATTACCCTACACTGCTTGTCCCACATTATTGCTTTATTCATGCTTATTTTGCATTGCCTGTTACATTTTCATATTATATTACTGGTTGACATGACGCGCTGACGTCTGGGTTTTGCATGGCCCATATTCTATACCACTGTCGCAGACCGAGCAGGAGTACTTCAGCCAGCAGGCTGAGTTGTGAGTTCAGTAGTGGTTAGTTTTATTTCCTGCATTTATTTCCAGATGTGAGCCCGCATTATAGGACATACTTTTCCGTTATTGTATTGGATCATTTGCTTCCGCATTTATTTATCATTGACTCTTGTTATTCTGGATTGTGGACATGTTTGTAGATAGTTTTATCTTGTTCTTGATATCTCTACAGCCGTAATGTGATTGTGGATGGATACTTCCTACCCACAGGTAGCATGGTTGGCTATGTCACGTGCCCAATCTAGCGTACTCTGAAAAGCGGGGCGTGACATGGTTCTTTTGGTATCAGAGCCATATGATAGTCGGGTTGATTCTATTGTAGTTGGGTATTGTACCCAATACACGAATCAGAATACCCGTGTTTAGGAAACATGTCCTGCCACCTTGACCGTTTTACCATTCTTGAATCACATTCTTCCTGATTATATCTTTTACTATGTGCAAACTTCCTTTGCATACCGATTCGAAAACCCGATTCCTTGTTATCTCTAGGACTTAGGCGACTTGGATGGAGTTATGTAATTGTGGCTATGATACCGCGGCATAGTTACAATTAGGGCGCCCTCACGTGTCCCCACGTGACCCCTAACAAATCCCTTTAATATCCAATGGATGGATGCCTATCACGTGCCCACACGTGATGGCCAGGAAATGAAAAGTGTTTAACACTTAATTGCAGAATGAAGGAAAGGGATCTGGTCCCCCCTTTGGGCGCTCTCACGTGTCCACACGTGACCCCTCTGTCTTTAGTGTTTAACACTAATTTGGAGATTATATTTCCAGTGTTTGACACTGATTGTTTCTAGTGTTTAACACTAAATTAAAGATTATATTTCCAGTGTTTAACACTGATTGTCTTTTAGTGTTTAACACTAATTTGAGAGTTCTATCTCCAGAGTTTAACACTGTTCATTTCAAACAAATGTCTAATGACCCAGACAAATGTCTAATGACCCAAAGGGCCAATATTTCAAACATAATTGGACTTAGCCCAAACCGGCCATAAGTCCTCAAATCATCCTGAACTGAGCACATCTGCTCTTTCAACCAACTCATTGCAGATTTGGGCTATGGTACATCTCTGAACTCCTCTGATATTTGTCGTTGTAATCCTTCAACGTCGTCATAGAGGTGACGGGTCCCGACGGCCATACATTCAATGGACCACTATGTCCCTAAACTGGAACAATAGAGCCCCCAAATGCTCTTTTGTCGGATCTAAACGATCCCGTTAAGTCGATCTTAGTCCCAAACTGGACTAACGTATCCTTAACAACTGTTTAAGTTGATCTTAGCCCCAAAAATGGCTAACGTATCCTTAAAACTTTCAAACAGACTTTAGTCCCAAATCGGACTATAAATCCCCTAATCAACTTTGGTTCAAGGGTACATCTCTGAACTCCTCTGACATCTGTCGTTGTAATCCTTCAACGTCGTCAGAGAGGTGACGGTTCCCGACGGCCATACATTCAATGGACCACTATGTCCCTAAACTAGAACAATAGAGCCCCTCAAATGCTCTTTTGTCAGATCTAAACGATCCCATTAAGTTGATCTTAGTCTCAAATTGGACTAACCTATCCTTAACAACTGTTTAAGTTGATCTTAGCCTCAAATATGGCTAACGTATCCTTAAACCAAAACCCCAAACCAAAATCTAGGAAAATACGGATTTGGACTAGTCCACGCCCTACGGGCGACAACGTAACTCAGTCTCCGTATACAATCCACGGGCAACCAAACACAAAACAAACACCCACGACACGAAGTGACCAGCTGGAGAAGGAGAAAGTTGTTACCGCGATGCGCTAGCGTAATTAACTGCAGGGGCTTGTGCCTGCAGGGAAGAGCGTCCCCACAATCAAAAACCCCTCAAGCGAGGGGGAATCTGACGAAGTCTGCTACACCGGTCGCATTCGTCTAAACCTCCGATACACGGTGCCATAAATCAACTTGGAATCTTCGGAGAGGTAAACGGATAACACCAATTAGCATCTGCCCCGAATCTCAGGCAAGAACGCCTATGTCTTGGCCGCCGTTCGGAGGGGAACAACTTTTCTCCCTACGAGTCGAGAGGATTTCGTAGGTGCATTTTCTCCTTAGGGGTCGTGAGGACTCTTAAGTGTGTTTTTCTCTTGAGAGTCGTAAGGATCTTACTAGAGAATTTTTCCTCTTACAAGTCGAGAGGACTCGTAAGTGGTTGTTTCCCTCCTTGTCGAGATTCGACTTTGGAGAATGTGGTCCATGAATAGTATGCAAGAGTCCGTTTTGGACCGACTTGTAGGGCCCCAGTGCTTAGGAAACAGTTTTTTTAATCCCCGCTACCTAAGGCTTTATCTCACAAGTCGAGACGAATCAAGCATTTCTCGCAAGGATATCCTAACGTCACAGTTAACCTTTGCTCTTTACGACAGAGGTCTGTTAGGGTCTATGGTACTAGGGTTTTTTCCATCGTACCGTCGCGTCGGCTGATATATTCCTCGATAGGCAATCTTGCTGTTCGAGTAGCCTTGCAACTGTCGTGTCTCTGATCCCTTCGTGGGCTGGACAAGATATCTTCAAGCAATCCTCCTAGGCAGTTTGACCGTCGGAAGAGCAAGCGTTAAGAATTTTGCCATGTCGCTTTTTACTTGAGATTAGGCTCATTTTGGAGAGCCTCGATGAGTCATAACCACTCCGCGCTGGTGTGGGATGATCTCCGATAGTCTTTCAGGTTTTATATGAGTTGCCGTCAAGACCCTGAAGCTAGGAATTTGGCCTTCGCTTCGTTTGCTGGCATTGTGTCTGCTGTATTGAGATGAATGTCGCGGTGGAGCTGGGATTTTGCCATGGCTCTGTTGTTTGATTGTCGCGTCTGAATCCTGCTGGAGAAAGAACGCTGTGGCGACATCTCGTCTGCTGTATCGAGATGAATGTCAAGGTGGTGACCACTCCGCGCTGGTGCGAGATGATCTCCGATTGTCTTTCAGGCTTTATATGAGTTGCCGTCAAGTCTCTGAAGCTAAGAATTTGGCCTTTGCTTTGTTTGCTGGCATTGCATCTGTTGTATCAAGACGAATGTCGCGGTTGTCTCTAGGTTGTTGGCGAACCATCGAGGTTTGGAACTAGGGATTTTGCCGTGGCTCCGTTGGGTGATATTGCGTCTGAGTCCTGTTGGAATGAGGAGGAACGCTATTGTTAACATCTCGTCTTGTTATATCGAGACGAATGCCGAGGTGGAGTTAGGATTTTGCCATCACTCCGCTTTGTTTTGATACTGCGTATGCATCTTGTTGGATTGCGAAGAAACGCCGTAGTTGATACTGCGTCTATTGTAACGGGACGAATGTCGAGGTGGAGCTGGGAATTTGCCGTCACTCGCTTTGTTTTGACCGTGAGGTCTTTCGTTGACGTTGCATCTGCATCCTGGTGGACTTGCGAAGGAACGCCGTTGTTGACATTGCGTCTGTTGAGACGAATGCTGAGGTGGAGTTGGGATTTTGCCGTCACTCCACTTTGCTTCGACCATGTAGTCTTTCGTTGACGTTGCATCTACATCCTGCTGGACTGCGAAGAAACGCCGTTGTTGACATTGCATCTGCTGTAATGAGACGAATGCTGAGGTGGAGTTGGGATTTTGCCGTCACTCCACTTTGCTTCGACCATGGGGTCTTTCGTTGACGTTGCATCTATATCCTGCTGGAATGCGAAGGAACGCCGTTGTTAACATTGCGTCTGCTGTAACGAGACGCATGTCGAGATGATCTCTAGGTTGTCTGCGAACCATCGAGGTTTGGAACTAGGGACTAAGTCGTGGCTCCGTTTGGTGATGTTGCGTCTGTGTCCTGCTGGAATGAGGAGGCACACCGTTGTTGGTCTCTAGGCTGTAGATGTGGCCATTAGGATTTGGAACTAGGGACTTTTCCATGGCTCCGTTTCATTGCAACTCTGAGGTCGGTTGTTGACGTCACGTCTGCATTTGGTTGGAGTGAGGAGAAACGCCGTTGGTGATCTCTAAGTTGTCGATATCGACGTCGAGACCCTGAAGCTAGGGATCTTCCTTTGCCTCGTTTGTTGACATTGTGTCTGCAATATTGCGACAAATGTCGAGGTTGTCTTTAGGTTGTCTATGAACCGTCGAGATTTGGTTTCGCTTTCTGGTGGAGCCTGTTGGGAAGGTATGGTTCCTTCATTTGTTAGCGCCCCTGGATTGTATACAGGGATCGATATGATTTCACCCGTAGGGCATAAATTTCACTTTTATTTTATCTTATTTCTTTCCTCGATGCTCTATCATTTTAGCTTTTATATCGCGAAGGTCGCGATTTCCCCATCATTTCGGCTATTTTTCGCGGCGCCCAATCATTTCGGCTTTTTTTTACTCGCTGCTTTTTATTGCGAGTTGCCCAATCATTTCGGCTATTTCGCATGCATACATTTTCTTTTTACTTGCTGATTTTGTTGCAAGTTGCCCCATCATTTCGGCTATTTCGTATGCATGTGTGGCTTGCTGGCTTTTTGCTGCAAGCTTGGAATTAGACACCGATTTCGGCATCAGCACTGCTACAACTGGGATATTGCCAGGAGCGAATTATCATTTGCCTCTGTCGACATCAAACAAAGGTGGCTTAGCGAACAGGGTTAGGATCCTGTTGACTAAGGCTTTTGACTTCATGAGCCGTAAGGGTCTCATAAATGTGTTTCTCCCTGCGAGTCGTAAGGATCTCGTAGGTATGTTTTCTCCTTAGGAATCATGGAGACTCCTAAGTGTATATTCTCTTATAAGTCATAAGGATCTTACAAGAGGGTTTTCTCCTTATAAGTCGAGAGGACTCACAAGGATTGTTCACCGTGCAAACATATCCCTAGTCACGGGTGGGACTTGGTTAGGGAAATGTTTATTCGCGCCCGTGGATTGTATACAAGGGTCAGTATTGAGCCGCTTGTAGGGCTGTATTGGAGGTTGTGGGGTCTGCTTAAGTATAAGTTCAGGTCTCTGTAGTTTAAGACTTTCAAATCTTATGAGCCGTGAGGGTCTCATAAGAGGATTCTCCTTACGAGTCGTGAGGATCTCGCAAGTGTAATTTCTCCTTAGGAATCGTGGAGATCCCTAAGTGTGTTGCTCCCTTGTGAGTCGTAAGGATCTTACGCAGGTGATTTCTCCTTACAAGGTCGAGAGGACCCTGTAAGTGTCTTTTAACGAGGTTGCGCCCTTTCGGGTTTTCACAAACACTCGCCGGCAGCCCTGCTGATTTTACTCACGGAGCCCTTTCGGGTTTTCATCCGTGCCCATTTTGCTTATGGACATACCGTTTTCCTTTTTTTTTTGTTTTTCTCTCTTTTTTATTTTTTATTTATTTTAGTATCATCTTTGGGATGCTGTGATCCGCCGTAGCTTCTTGACATCTCGGTCAACAGCTAGTTTTAGGACATAGTGGTCCGTCATTAGTTTAAGAACATTTTGGTCCCCGGGGCTTTCCCTGTGAATGAGCATGATGCCCCCGGCATATCCATCTTTCTCGGAGCATGTGGTCGTGGCGGGCTCACTTTCCAGTGTTCGGACAGCGCGAACTTGTCCTATTGGTATTGGTCTTCAACCTAGTTTTTGAAGACGTAGCAGTTTTCGATCGGATGGCCCAATACTTGGTGGTAAGGGCAGTAATTAGGATTGTTGACATCATTCAGTTGTAGCTGGTATTTCAGCTCCGGTAGAGTGATAATCCTGTTGCGCACTGCTAGTTCGAACAGCCTCCTTGTTTCATCCCGGGAAAATGAGTAAGGACGTTTCAATTTCTCACAGAGGGGTTGCCGCCTGTTGCTTTGGCAAACAACCGTTCTAGGGTCGCTCGATTGTTGCTGAGCGTTGGCGACGAAGACCGTTTTTTTCTTCCCTTTATCCATTTTGTTTAATCCCTTGTTTGTGGGTCCGAGATTCTTTCCAGGTAGCGTGCAATTGCACGGCTGAATGTTCTTGCAACTCCTCAATTCTTTCGTTTCAAAGACGGATTCCTTGAAGAGAGGGCCGAGGGTTACTTTTTCGTCGGAGTCACTCCCGAAGGTAAAAACTCGCGGTCCCTCGGGATCAACCCTATGACAATTGCCGGCAATTCTTATATGCTCATCTGTCGTATTTTTCTGCTGTCTACGAGCTTCACGCTTTGTCCTGTTGAAGTGTTACCTGTGTGCGACATACCCTTGCCACCAACACTTAAAGGAGTTGCAGTCTTCAGTAGGATGTGTGATCTTCTGATGATATAAGCAGAAGTTAGAATGCACATCCGCTTCATCAAGATGTATACCACCAGGAGAATTTTCTCTGAAAGAGGGCAGCCTCATCCCAATTGATATGGCTTTGGCGAATCGTTTCCTTACTTTGATCCTGCTTTCATTTGCGGCGGATGTACTTTGATCTGGTGGGAGTTGTTCATATCAGATTATTGCATTTTTATACCGCCCAATTTTTATCATATTGCTTATCGGTAGGTACTCTTGAGCCGTGTTTGCTAGTCAATTGCAGGATACAGGTTCTCGGCTCTTAACAATGAAATTCATGGAAAAACACGACAAAATCCGGGTTCCTGCCAACCACAGATAAAACACGGATCTCCGCTCTTTATCCGTCTGTTGCCACACACCAGTTTAGGAGACAAAATGGCAAATCAAATGTCATTTTCATGCACAAGGCTCAATGGCAGCACAAAATCCAAGAAATCTACACGGAGCTCGAGAAAATCATGACAAAAAGATCCATATCCAATCACCTTTTGATCAACAGAAATTCTGGAAAAATCGTGAAGCAATTCTGAGAAAAAAACATATACCAGAAGAAAGGGCACAGCAAACCAGGGAACACCACCAAAAATGAAGGCACGATCCCTCTAAACGGCCGCGGCTCCGCGGCATTAGCAGGCTTAGGCCGCGGAACCGCAGCCGTACGGTCTCTTCAGACTGAAATATTTTAGGGGCAGTTTGGTCATTCTATGTGGAGCCCGATTCTTGCCTTAGGTTTCCAGCCTCCTGCCTATAAATAGTCCAGAACTTGCCAAAGCCAAGTGTGCATAATCTTGTATTTTCTAGGTTTTAGAATACTTGATCTTCTTCCTCTTCTCATCTCTTCTCCATTGAAAAACTTGTAGTGAGCTTTTGTGAGTGAAGAATGATGAATAAAGAAGTTCATTTTATTATCATACTTGTCTTGCTCTTATGTTAAATGCTTGTAATTTTCATTTGTTAACTTAGTTGCTGTTATTTCTTGTTGTTTCTTTCTTTCTCTTTTTCTTTATCCTTAAAACAACCATGATGCTTACGCTTGATCCTTGCCAAGGTGAGGTCGCAAACAGCTAGTTGTTATCTTCTAATCTCCTTCTTTCTATCTTCCTCTTTGTTTTGTTTTCTTTTCATTATGATGTGTGAGTAGTTTCCATACTTGTTAGGTTAGGATAAGGGAAGTTTGAGAGAAGGAAATCTCTCTCACTCTTTCCTTGCCCAACATCTTAAATCGACTCCCGTTAATTGAACCACAATCCGCTCCCTACGGCACCCTATCCTACATGATAGCGGTGATTCCGTAGTGAGACCGGTTGTGGTTGAATTAACCGGAGGTTATGGCTAAGAGCCAAGAACGGACGGACAAGCACCAAAAGGAAGAACTTAAGCGTTGGAAAGCCTAGCTTATACTCGCAAGTTCCTTCCTAGTCGTGCTAATCCCCGTTGTTACCGATTACCGTAACACCGATATTAAGAGTGGCAACGAAAGAAGTGAGCGACTCCTAACTCAAACTAACCTAATCCTAACCCTAACAAGCTCTCTTTACATATCATTTTAACACTTAGATAATCACAAACAAATCTGGAAAACTGAACTTAACTCGTTAAAGCACATAGAAAAAGATTCCCATCTCCCTGCGGACGACCCGTACTCAACCGGCTAGCTACAAGCGAAACCGTTTTGATTGCGGTAATTAACTAAACTTGAACACGCAGAATCCCTACCAATCAAATAGCGCCGTTGCCGGGGAGACGGTAGTTTATTTCCTTGTGTAATTTCGGGTTAACTTGTGAATATAAATATAACCAAAACAAAAAAAATATATACATTGTAAAAAAATCATTTTGTTATTTTTGATTAGTTTTTGTGCAAGTGTGCAGGATAATACGGAATTCGAGTTCAGTGCCAAAGACGTGGGATATTCGAAATTCAAGTTCAGTGCCAAAGACGTGGAAGATAGACCCACATTTCGCGGCTACACCGCGACGGATCAAAACGAAGCAAACGGTCTACTGTAAAAATCTGGAGCAGATACAGTAAGCAAGTCAAAATTCAGCACATCCAGACAAGCAGAGGACACCCAACAGAGCACCTACACAAAAATTGAAGGCCCATCTCACTGTTCCTACCGCGGAACCGCGGCATAAGAAGGCTTAGGCCGCGGAACCGCGGCCACTTGGTGCCCTCTTCATCTAAAAATCTCTGTAAGTCTTTCTTGCTTTTTCCCCACTCCTCTGGACTCCAATAAACTGTGTTTTCTGCAGCATTCTTTGCGCAAATTCTCTTCCCCCTTCCAATAAACTGTGCAGGATTCTTTGCGCCGCGCTAAAAATAAAAATTGTTTGCAATTGATTTGTTATCGCTTTGCATTCATTAATACGGACTTAAGGGGCTTGAAACCAATTCAGATTGGGTGGGGATTTCATCACCCTTCCCAGGACCCCAGAAATCACAAAAAGCATATGCATTGACCATTGTTAAATTAAAAAATACTAGACTCGGCCCTAAGGACTTCGCGCTCAATAGGACAGAGGACTAATTACAGGCATCGGCCGTTTATCCTATCCTGACTTTGCGGTGTCTAGGCAAGTGTGACGAAGGCAAGTGGTTATTTAATTAAGGAACTTCGCTAAAGCGTTGGACAACCTCCCACTTACCTGACACTTATCTGGCCGCAATTGGCGGAGAAGAGGCGGTTTGAGGTCCTGTTTCTAGTTCTTTGGAACAGTTAGGAGCTGTCTAGCTGACCTAGGTGACCC
Organism: Agapanthus africanus; assembly: GCA_030015575.1. Classification (NCBI taxonomy): domain Eukaryota; kingdom Viridiplantae; phylum Streptophyta; class Magnoliopsida; order Asparagales; family Amaryllidaceae; genus Agapanthus; species Agapanthus africanus. The sequence goes on along the minus strand of JASDDO010000014.1, from coordinate 156,654,520 downwards.
TAGATCTAGGTGTGATTGTGCATATCTTGTTTGTGATTGCTTAAAGCCGTAAATCCGTACATATTTCTGTAAAGCTCTTTCTAAAAAAAAAAGGGGAAAAATCAAAAACTTTTATAAAAACTTGCCCTTTGTCGCCAAAATCCATTTTTCACCCACCACCCATCGCCTTTCTCCATTGACGTTTTCTTACCCTCACCTTCTCCGCTTTGACTATACTAAACTCGTTTAGTGTATGTCCGCTTGGACTCGGGACACTAGCGCCCGCCTAGTCCGCGTTACGTTAGTCGCTACCGACTACGCGATCGATTCAGACGTCGAAACTCCGTCCACTCCTCTTTCACCTTTACCTTTGCCGGCCAACTCCGACGTTGACCGGAATTCTGTTCAAACATCTTCACCTTCACCATCACCAACCTCTTCTTCCGCGATATCAGGATTTAATCCGAACATCTCTTTGACTAACCCTGGATTGGCTCCACCTCCTACGGAGACCAATAACCCACCACCACCACCTGTTGTAGCGCCGCAGCGAATCGCGCTCCAGGATCGTTTCTATCCCAACCGTTCTGCACTTCCCACCTGCCTTTCTCTTCCACCGGCCAATGGGGATAATTTTGAAATTAAGCCCCACTTCATCAACATGCTTCCACGATTTCATGGGCTTGAATCTGAAGATGCCTATATCTTCATCAATAAATTTCAAAACGTTTGTGCCATGATGAAAACCACCCAACTGTCGGATGATGCTATACGTCTACGGATCATTCCGTTCACTCTATGCGATCTTGCTGAGAAATGGCTGTATAGCACCGCTTCCCACTCAATAACCAGTTGGGACAAGTTTATTAAAGCGTTTCTAAAGAAATTTTATCCGAATCATAAAACCGCAAGGATCCGCAATGAAATCAACCAATTCTCTCAGCTTCCTTCTGAACCCTTCTGGAAATGCTTTGACCGGTACAAAGACCTTCTTGTTCAGTGTCCTCACCACGGTATAGAGAAATGGCAACTTTGCCAAACCTTATACGAAGGCCTGAACCCAGCAACGAAGCAGTTGTTGGAAACCATCTGTCAGGGCCACTTCCTATCGAAATCTGACGAGGAAGCATGGCAATTCTTTGACGACCTTGTGGAGCAAACGCTACAATGGGAGAGCACCAGACCGACTTCTTCTTCTTCTTCTACCTCCACTTCTACCGGTCAGTCTAGGGTAGGAATTCACCAACTTGATGTCTCTATTGCGATGAAAGCTGAAATGGCTGCAATAACGAGAAAGCTTGAAGCGATAGAGAGCAAATTCTCTTCTCCTGCTCCTACCCCTATTCTCCCCCTTCGTACCATTTGCGCTTGTTGTTCCGATCCTTCTCACTTAACCGAAGAGTGTCCTTACAATCCACCGTCGCAAGGACAGGATCAGGTTAATGCTGCATTCCGATAAAGACCGAGGAATGATCCATACTCTTCCACCTACAATCCCGGTTGGAGGAACCACCTAAATTTCGCCTGGAATCAGAATCAGAATCAATTCCAAGGCAACAATTTCCAAAGGCCTCCTCCGCCGCAGCAACAAGCGCAACAACAAACTCAACATCAGTTTCAGCAGCCCTTCCAACCCCAACCTTTTCAAAATCTGACGAACAACTTTGCACCCAACAATTCTTTTCCACCAAACAACTTTGTTCCGTCAAACAACGATAAGGTTTCCTCGCTCGAACGAAGTCTGGAGGCGTTCGTTAAACAATCGACACAATCCACCGCCAACATCTAGTCTTCCATTCAGTCCTTAGTGCAACACACTGCCGCTCACGGGCAAAGCATCAAGACCATCGAGGCCCAGATTGCACAGCTGAATGCGGCCTTAAGCGAGCGAGAGAAGGGGAAGCTCCCGTCCCAGCCACTCCCAAATCCCGGTCACCCACAGAATGTACATGTTGCTCTTGAACAACAGAACCATAATGTGAGTGCCGTGACCACATTGAGATCGGGAAGGATGCTTCAAAACAACATTGGCACACGGATCAACGATGACACCCCGGCCGCCGCTTCTTCTTCTTCTTCTCCTGCTTCTTCGTCTTCTGAGCCTATTCTCCATTCTTCAAACGGCTCTCCTTCTTCTTCTTCTTCTTCTTCTTCTTCTCTGAATGGACCCGCCTCTCACTCCACGAAAACACCTGTTCTGGGATCCGTTCCGACTCTACAATCTCCTCCACTAGCATTAGACTCAACCAATTTTAAAAACGTCCCATTTCCAAACCGGTTGAGGTCTAATAAACAAAATCCTCAAATGGAGAAGATTCTGGAGTTATTTAAGCAGGTTAACATTAACATTCCTCTTTTAGATGCCGTCCAACAAGTCCCATCCTACGCGAAAATCTTAAAGGACTTGTGCACGAAAAAGAGGAAGTCTCAGGTACCAAAGAAAGTTTTCTTGGCTAGTGCTGTGAGTGATGCTCTTACCCAGTCTTTACCACAAAAACGGAAGGACCCTGGCTGTCCTACGATTTCTATTACCATTGGGGATAAGAACATCAACCACGCACTATTAGATCTTGGTGCCAGTGTTAACCTGCTTCCGTACTCAGTATACGAGCAATTAGACGTAGGAGAGCTGAAACCCACACACTGTACTCTCCAAATGGCCGACCGATCAATCACCCATCCTAGGGGTGAGCTAGAGGATGTGTTAATCAAAGTCGTGGACTTCATATTCCCCGTTGACTTCATTGTATTAGACACACAGCATGTAGCTAACCCCCGGAATCAAATTCCGGTGATACTCGGTCGCCCATTCCTTGCAACCTCAAATGCTGTGATCAATTGTCGCAATGGTTCGATGAACCTCTCTTTTGGAAACATGACAATTGAACTGAACATTTTTAGGTTGGGGAATCAGCCCTCCGAACCTAATGCTCATATACTGGACGTCTGCTCGATCCAGGAGATCACCCCTGAAGAGTGTGAATTCGAGGAGTTTTTGTTCGATCATGCTAACCTTAACGCCACTAGTGCGTTCCTCCTCGAACCTGCTGCTTCTGCGCCCGACAACGACTACGAGTGTTTCACGTTCTTGAACGATCTTAGCCGCTCGCAACCCGAGTTTGAATCCTTCGAATTTCCGGATGAGTTACCGGAACCATCCGACTCGGTCGCTTACACTCGTTTTGAACCTTTGCTAGAGTCCTTTGAGTTCGAGACCTCTGCACCAATCTTGCCTTCAATCGTTTCACCTCCGACGCTCGAACTCAAGCCTTTGCCGTCTCACCTTAAGTACGCTTACTTAGGTGAGAACGAGACCCTCCCTGTCATCATCTCGGCTTCTCTAGCTCCAGAGCAAGAGAAAGCCCTTCTCGCGGTCTTGCACAGCAACAGGCAAGCTTTTGGCTGGTCCATGGCGGACATCAAGGGGATTAGTCCCCTGATCGTTGAACATCACATTCATCTGATGGATGATGCCAAACCAGCCCGGGATCCACAAAGACGTCTCAATCCAGTCATGAAAGAGGCTGTGAAGAAGGAGATCGTAAAATGTCTGGATAGTGGTATCATTTACCCTATCTCTGATAGCCAGTGGGTTAGCCCCATTCACATTGTCCCCAAGAAATCAGGTATAACGGTCATCACTAACGAGGCGAACGAGTTAATCCCTACTCGCTCCCAAACTGGGTGGCGAGTATGCATCGATTACAGAAAACTCAACGCCGCAACGCGGAAGGACCACTTTCCGCTACCTTTCATTGACCAAATGCTTGAACGATTGGCCGGACACGAGTACTACTGCTTTCTTGATGGCTACTCCGGCTATAATCAGATTCCCATCGCCGAAAAAGACCAGGACAAGACCACATTCACTTGTCCTTTCGGCACGTTTGCATATCGTCGCATGCCCTTTGGGTTATGCAATGCGCCTGCTACCTTCCAGTGGTGTATGATGGGAATCTTCTCAAACATGGTGGAAAAATTTCTGGAGATCTTCATGGATGATTTCTCCATCTTCGGCGATTCCTTCAACGAGTGTTTGCTGCATCTTGACGCTGTCCTTACCCGATGTAAGGACAAGAATCTCACTTTGAATTGGGAGAAGTGCCACTTCATGGTGCGCGAAGGTATTGTCTTAGGACATATCATCTCGCAAAATGGCATAGAGGTTGACAAAGCAAAGATTGAGGTCATTTCCAATCTACCTCCTCCCCGATGCGTCAGAGATATCCGAGCCTTCCTTGGCCATGCCGGTTTCTATAGACGGTTCATCAAGGACTTTAGCAAGATTGCTAGTCCCTTGACTCTTTTGCTGGCCAAGGACACGCCATTCGACTCCAACTCGAGCTGTGTGACTGCGTTCGAGTCATTGAAACGCTCGCTTACTTCTGCTCCCGTTCTTTCTTCGCCTGACTGGACGCACCCATTTGAGATTTTGTGCGATGCATCCGACTTTGCCATTGGTGCTATCCTTGGACAACACATAAACAAGATGCCGCACGTAATCTATTATGCGAGCCGAAGCCTGAACAACGCCCAACTCAATTATACAACAACTGAGAAGGAATTCTTAGCTGTTGTATTTGCTTTAGAAAAGTTCAGGCCCTACCTCATCGGCTCTCCAGTCATTGTCTACACAGACCATTCTGCTCTGCGCCATCTTTTTGCGAAGAAAGATGCAAAATCTAGGCTAATACGTTGGATCCTCTTGCTTCAAGAGTTTGACCTTGTCATTAAGGACAAACGAGGATGTGAAAACGTAGTTGCCGACCATCTCTCACGACTTTGCCTTCGCTTCCAATTCCGATCAACGACGTTTTCCCGGATGAACAGCTCTTGACAGTATCTTGCGAACCTTGGTTCGCAGATATTGTGAACTATTTGGCCACGGGATTACTACCGACTGAATGGTCAAGTCAGGGCAGACTTCGCTTCTTATCCCAAGTAAAACACTTTTACTGGGATGAACCCTATTTGTTCAAGTACTGTCTCGACCAGATTATTCGTCGGTGTGTCCCTGACGAGGAATTCAAGAGTGTGCTGTTGTTTTGCCACGATCAAGCGTGTGGCGGGCATTTTGGCCCCAGAAAGACAGCTGAGAAGATCTTGCAATGTGGTTTCTACTGGCCACAACTCTTTAAAGACGCTCATGACTATTGCATGACTTGCTCCCGGTGCCAACACTTGGGCCGGATATCCCGGAGGAACGAGATGCCGCTCCAACCAATCTTGGTTGTGGAGATTTTCGATGTTTGGGGGATAGATTTCATAGGGCCGTTTCCCAGCTCTTTCGGGAACTTGTACATCCTTCTCGCTGTTGACTACGTCTCTAAATGGGTCGAGGCTGTGCCTAGCCGGACTAACGACAACAAGGTTGTCGTTAGGTTTCTTAAAGAAGACATTTTCTCCCGTTTTGGGCACCCACGAGCGATCATTAGCGACAATGGAGGTCATTTCTGCAACAAGACTTTCGAGGCCTTGATGCGAAAATATTCCATTAATCATAAGCTCTCTACGCCCTACCACCCCCAAACCTGCGGGCAGGCCGAAGTTTCAAATCGGCAAATGAAGCAGATACTGGAAAAGACGGTTTCCAAGAACCGTAAGGATTGGTCGCTGAAACTCACTGATGCCCTTTGGGCATTTCGAACCGCTTATAAGACCGACCTTGGCATGTCTCCCTATCGGCTTGTGTACGGAAAAGCTTGCCACCTACCTGTCGAAATAGAGCATCACGCATTTTGGGCGATAAAGGAGCTGAATCTGTCTCTCGAAGATGCGGGCAGCCATCGGAAGCTTTAGTTGAACGAGCTGAGCGAGCTTAGGGATGAGGCTTACGATAACGCGGTTGTCGTTAAGAACCGAACGAAGGTGTTTCACGATAAACACCTTTTGCGCAAAACTTTCGTACCTAGTCAGCAGGTACTGCTTTACGACACCCGACTTCACATCCATCCAGGAAAGCTCAGATCTCGCTGGAAAGGGCCGTATTTTGTGCGGAATGTGTATCCGCAGGGCGCTGTGGATTTAGAGAATCCAAAGGACGGTTCATTTTTCAAAGTGAACGGACACTGAATAAAACCGTACCTTAGCGCCGAACCAACAGAGGAGCTCCTGGTCTTACAGGAGCCGGTTTACCCTGCATAATCTTCCTCTGCCTACCACGAAACTTCGGTTATCCAGCCAAGAACAGTGGACACTGTTCCAAATAAGTTTGGGGGTATGTATATACCATTTTGTACATTTTTGTGGATATTCTTTTTCTTTTTCTTAAAACCAAAAACACAAAAAAAAAGAAAAAAAAATAATAATAAAAATTTTGTGTATATCTAACCGACAATTTTGACCCTTCAAATGATCTCTTCATGCAATGACAGTGAGGACACTGTCCAGTTTAAGTTTGGGGGTACGTGTTTCTTACCTTCGCATCCATATGTTTATTTTGCATCTGCATATTGAAATCCATAAAATCCATAAAAATCTGAAAATTTTAACATAAAAACCTTTTTGTCAAGTTAGCTAGTGGGAGGACTCTGATTCAACATTTCGACGGTTTTGTTTGATAAGATAAGAATAACTAAATCTTATGTTTAGATTTTGAAAAACTTGAAATATAACTCTTCTTTGAAGTTAACTATAGCTGATATACGTCTTTACATCACACTACACGTGTCGTGATTTTTGGGAATTAGATGACAAGTCTTTTATGTCTAAAACTTTTAAATGGATCAATGATTTTCTGAGGATCAAATAGGTTTGTTCTGAAATAAGTAATATCAAGAATAGTTTATGAAGTGAGTGAATATGAAGGAATGTTATTGATGCCTTAATTGGAACTAAGTCTGAAAAATAACCCATCTGGAACTTGATTGGAATGATTACACACCAAAACCCACTAAACACGTCTTTTATCCGAAAAATAATTGAACTGCCGGCTATATCTCCGTTCGTATTAAATCATCATGATTTTCACGCCAAACTGTCTTTTGTTTTTTGACCTAGGTAACTTGAGTAATTAAGTCCGCTGAGGTGTTTCTACACCTAATGCCCTAAAGCCAACTGGTTTGGGTGCATTGGCCCAAAGCTCGCTAAGAAGCCTAGAAAGTCCAGTTTAAAACAAAGTCAAGCAAGTGTTCTCTCCGAGTTAAAATTCCTAACGGTTCTTTGTGTGAGAATAATCTTGATAAAAGACAGGCTTTTATAAAAAAAAAATTAACGGAGATATGAAGGTTTTATTCCATGATAATGACTATTGCACGTTCACAGAGGTGTGTATGAAATGAAAACAAGAAAAATGTGGAGTGAAAAATAAGACCTAGTTTCCTGTTAAGGAAGATAGAAATTCTAAAGTTGAAACTTTACTGGAAAACGAAACTTGAAAAATGCTTAACTCTTTATAAAACTTATGTGATCCTTTCAAAAATTTTATCTGGGCTTTATTGTGTGACATGATGACGTAAATCGATCCTTCTGGAAACTTAACGACCCTATTTGCACTGCACGTAAAGACATATAAAATCTGTAGTTAATTAAGAAGCGAGGTGTGAAAAATAAAGGTTCGATGGTCTAGACTTAGGATAATAGAATTTTTATTTTCTGAAACAAAACTTTACGGTTTGAATCTTAGTTATTTTACAAAACTAACTTGACCGGATTTTGTGGGTAGTATCCGCTGAAAACCCTCCGGAGACAACACTCCTCCTACTAGGGACACCTAGAGGTTTAACGGCTTGTTGCACATGCTCAGTGCAATCGCGTTCCCTGCGAAAGTGAGGTTAGGAAATTTTTTGTGAATAAATTGGCTTTGCTCGGGACGAGCAAATGATAAGTTTGGGGGTATTTGTTCATATCAGATTATTGCATTTTTATACCACCCAATTTTTATCATATTGCTTATCGGTAGGTACTCTTGAGCCGTGTTTGCTAGTCAATTGCAGAATACAGGTTCTCGGCTCTTAACAATGAAATTCATGGAAAAACATGACAAAATCCGGGTTCCTACCAACCACAGATAAAACACGGATCTCCGCTCTTTATCCGTCTGTTGCCACACACCAGTTTAGGAGACAAAATGGCAAATCAAATGTCATTTTCATGCACAAGGCTCAATGGCAGCACAAGATCCAAGAAATCTACGTGGAGATCGAGAAAATCATGAAAAAAAGATCCATATCCAATCACCTTTTGATCAACAGAAATTCTGGAAAAATCGTGAAGCAATTCTGAGAAAAAAACATATACCAGAATAAAGGGCACAGCAAACCAGGGAACACCACCAAAAATGAAGGCACGATCCCTCTAAACGGCCGCGGTTCCACGGCATTAGCAGGATTAGGCCGCGGAACCGCGGCCGTACGGTCTCTTCAGAGTGAAATATTTTAGGGGCAGTTTGGTCATTCTATGTGGAGCCCGATTCTTGCCTTAGGTTTTCAGCCTCCTGCCTATAAATAGTCCAGAACTTGCCAAAGCCAAGTGTGCATAATCTTGTATTTTCTAGGTTTTAGAATACTTGATCTTCTTCCTCTTCTCATCTCTTCTCCATTGAAAAACTTGTAGTGAGCTTTTGTGAGTGAAGAATGATGAATAAAGAAGTTCATTTTATTATCATACTTGTCTTGCTCTTATGTTAAATGCTTGTAATTTTCATTTGTTAACTTAGTTGTTGTTATTTCTTGTTGTTTCTTTCTTTCTCTTTTTCTTTATCCTTAAAACAACCATGATGCTTACGCTTGATCCTTGCCAAGATGAGGTCGCAAACAGCTAGTTGTTATCTTCTAATCTCCTTCTTTCTATCTTCCTCTTTGTTTTGTTTTCTTTTCATTATGATGTGTGAGTAGTTTCCATACTTGTTAGGGTAGGATAAGGGAAGTTTGAGAGAAGGAAATCTCTTTCACTCTTTCCTTGCCCAACATCTTAAATCGACTCCCGTTAATTGAACCACAATCCGCTCCCTACGGCACCCTATCCTACATGATAGCGGTGATTCCGTAGTGAGACCGGTTGTGGTTGAATTAACCGGAGGTTATGGCTAAGAGCCAAGAACGGACGGACAAGCACCAAAAGGAAGAACTTAAGCGTTGGAAAGCCTAGCTTATACTCGCAAGTTCCTTCCTAGTCGTGCTAATCCCCGTTGTTGCCGATTACCGTAACACCGATATTAAGAGTGGCAATGAAAGAAGTGAGCGACTCCTAACTCAAACTAACCTAATCCTAACCCTAACAAGCTCTCTTTACATATCATTTTAACACTTAGATAATCACAAACAAATCTGGAAAACTGGACTTAACTCGTTAAAGCACATAGAAAAAGATTCCCATCTCCCTGCGGACGACCCATACCCAACCGGCTAGCTACAAGCGAAACCGTTTTGATTGCGGTAATTAACTAAACTTGAACACGCAGAATCCCTACCAATCAGGAGTGTTTCGACCCTTTTGTCTAGTCGCCGGCGTTTGGTCTTTTGGAATATGGCCATCTCACGCTCCCGATCGACTTTACTTTTTAGATGAATTTCACTTAGGAAGGCGTCGATCATTTCGTCTGACGGCCATAGAATTTCTGGTTCAGGGCCTGCCCCCGTCTCTCGGTGCATGGAGCTTCTTTATCGTCTATCGACGAGTGAGAGATCACATGGTAGCTTGCCACGCAATCCTCGGGTTCATCCGACGAGTTTTCGTCATCATCTCCGTCCTCAAGGACGTGGCTGAGGAATTCTTGGAACATGATTGGAGTCCGCGCCTTCTGCTTATACTCTTCCAGCACGTCAATCTGCTTTTTTAGGTCCGTGCGCTTGTCGCCAGGCTTCACGGGCTTCTTGGATTTCTTCTTCTTTTTCGAAGATTTCGGCGGCTGGGCGTGAACACTTTGGCTATCACCACCAATATTTGGAGTTGGGCGTGGCTTCAGCATCCCTTCGATGATCTGGGGTTCCAGCGGGTTCTTCCATCTAATCGCCGGGCATGTCTGGAGATCATTCAGCATCTTTTTGGTTTTGACCGAAAGAGCCACCTCCCATGGAGCTTCCTCAACAAAAGAGCACGTTGCCCCCTGTGTGTTTGTCTTCTTAGGAGTGTGAGGCTGTGGCGGGTTCACCTTCCAGTTTTTGGATAACGCGAATTTGCCTTGTTGGTACTGATCCTTGATCCATCCCTTAAAGACGAAGCAACCTTCGATTGGATGGCTTACGGCTTGGTGGTAAGGGCAGTAATTAAGATCGTTGACATCGCCTGGCTGCAACGGACGTTTTGGATTCGGCAGATTGATGAGTTTGTTGCGCACTGCCAGCTCGAACAGTCTCCTTGTTTTATCCTGAGGAAACGAATAAGGACGTCCCAGTCTCTCCTCGAGGGATGGGCGTGGACGCACGTTGTTTTGGCGAACAACCGGCTTTGAGTTGCTAGGTTGTTGTTGAGTATTGGCGACGAAAGTTGCTTTTCCTTTCCATTTTTCATTTCGAGAATCCGTCTTTGGAGGAGATAGTTTATGTCCCATCTGGTCCATTTGGGCCAACTTGTCAATCAAGTCCTAGAAAGTAGTTAGCTTGAAGAACATCATGAACTGGGAGATGGCCGCTTGAGGGTCAAGAGTGCCTACGAACATGCCCACCGCCGGCGCTTCTTCGATCCGCTGTTCGCATTTCGACCACAAATTCCGCCATCGGATAGCGTACTGGACCCACGTCTCGCCTGGCTTCACCCTGGCATTAATCAGTGCTGTTATCGAGGTGCGATCACTAGCACTCGCGAATTTTTGTGTAAACAGTAGCTCCATCTCCTCAAATGTTTTGACAGAGTCGTTAGGTAGCTCCGAATACCATTCAAAGGACGTTTCTGCTAAAACTGCCGACAAATTGGCGAAGCAACAGTTTGTCGTCGCCTCCAGTGTCGCTGCATAAGGCCCTGAATTGAGTGACATGCTGATGTGGATTCCCTATCCCCTTGTACACATGGAATTTAGGGATCGTATATCCCGGCGGGTAACTAATTTGGTCATACCAGCCCGGATAGGGTCGTCCGGTTCTCACAATTTGCCCATCCGCTTCATTCGCCTAATGAACTCATATCTGCTGAGCTATATAGTCGTCTAGTGCAGATTTGGAAATGGTTTCCTCTTTGGCTGCTGAATGAGCCGGAGGAGGATTAGATGTCTCCCCTCTATCGTCTTCAATAATGATTGGAGGGTCTTCAGCTGGAGGGTATGGCTGTAACATCATTCCTACCATGTCTTGAAAGAGAAGTGCCATTTGTTTTATGTGGGCAGCTTATTCTGCTGCTTCTCTGTCTTTCTTTTCGAGGATTCTCCGTAGGAAGTCAGCGTCAGTTTCCTATTCGTAACGTTGTTCTGATGATGTTTCCGGGATTTCTTTTGGCCCGGTGAGTGCGGCCATCGCAGTCATCATCTCTTGAAGCTTCTGCTGCTGATCCTGGGTTTTTGTCATGGATCGGGTGAGCGATCGGTGACCCGTCGAAGCGCGGCTATCCTCTTTCCCGGATGCCATATAGACAGTGTGCACCACCATGCCCCTAGACTTGGGGCATTTAGATTCAGTGTCTTTGCAATTTGTCCAAGGCGTAGGGATCTTCTCCGACCTCCTTCTTTTGTGGGCGGTCGAAGTTGAGGGGGCCGTTGTAGTGGGCACCCAAGTAGCTTTTGCTTTTTTTGGCTTGACAGAGTAGTCCTTCTCCTGCCGAACCTTCATCTTTTTCTGTCGGTGGAGATAGTCTTGATCCATTACGGAGTCTTGGACTTGACGTCAGACCTTGTAAATTTTAGAGGACAGTCGTTGAGGGGGCTGCTCCAGCTTCACCTTTGGGGCATTATCCACAGGTGTAGGAGATCTTTTCAATGCGGCAGTCGGCGAGTTTTTGCGCACCCTTCTTAGCGGTTCAAAGCTATTTCCGGTCGGAACAGCGGCATTGATTTCCACCATCGGAGCCGGCGGAGTTAGCCCAGAGGGGGAGTTGCCCCCAGCCTTCCTTACCCGACGCCAGTGACGACGGCGAGCATGTCGCGCGATTGGAGTTGGTTTAGCCGTAGGGTGACCTCCTCATGCCCCCTGTGTTGGTCAAAATTCGCTGGTATCAGCCTTTTAAAGACCGACGTCCACTGAATGGGGACGGCCAACCTATCAAAAGCAGACTTCCGAGTAGGGGAAGCAACCTTGGTGATTTCGCCTGGGACGGGAGCAGAAATAGTCAATTTTGTAAAGACCGACCCTTTGGCAGGAGAAACCGCCTTGACGATTTTGGGAGCAGGGATGGCTATCCGCTTCGGGATAACGCCTTCTGGTATTGCAGGCTTCTTCACGGGTCCACTTGAGCTTTGGCCCAGTTTGCTGAAAACTGAGGCACTGGACTTGGGTGACCCGTTGAGAGGGGCCGCGGTAGTTGTAAACCGATCAAAGACCGACTTCTTGGGAGCTCTAGTGTTGGTACAGGGGTGCTGAAGCTCATTAGTGGGAGCATGGTCCCAAAGAATAGTCCGGTAGTGGCTTGAGTCACCTGGTCCACCGACATAGCGAAGATGGAGGCCGTTCGGGGCCTGTAAGTCACTCCTCCAGATGGGACTGAGCGAGAGTTGCAGTTACGGTTAGTGCAGTTTGAAGCCATTGATCTTCTGTTTTCTGCACGGAGCAAGTCACCAAATCTAAGTACCTCGAATCCACAGGCAACCATTGGCAAACCGTGATTGGTTCGGGAACATGACACACAAAATGTGGAGTGGAAAGAGGAAAAGGTCCCACCAGATGTGCCAGAATCTGTTCCCCTCCGAAGGACGCGACGAAGACGCGATAGACGTCTTTGCCTGAGATTTGGGGCAGATGCTAATTGGTGCTGTCCGTCCACCTCTCCAAAGAATTCCAAGTTGATTTATGGCACCGTGTATCGAAGGTTTAAACGGACGCGGCCGATGTAGCAGATTTCGTCAGATACCCCCTCGTTTGAGGGGTTTTTGATTGTGGGGACGCTCTTCCCTGCAGGCGCAAGCCCCTGCAGTTAATTACGCTACCGCGTCGCGGTAACAACTTTCTCCTTCTCCATATGGTCACTTCGTGTCGTGGGTGTTTGTTTTGTGTTCGGTTGCCCGTGGATTGTATACGGAGACTAAGTTATGCCGTCGCCCGTAGGACGTGGATTAGTCCAAATCCGTATCTTTCTTAGATTTGGGTTTGGGGTTTAGTTTAAGGAGACGTTAGTCTCGTTTGAGACTAAGATCAACTTAAACGTTTGTTAAGGATACATTAGTCTAATTTCTAGACTAAGATCTACTTAACGGGATCAATTAGATCCAACAAGAGAGCATTTGGACTCTATTGTTTAGTTTAGAGACATTGCGGTCGATTACCAGTTTAAGGATATGGTGGTCCATCGTAGTCCGTGGAGTATATGGCTGTCGGGGCCCATCACCTCTCTGAAGACGTTGAAGGATTACAACGACAAATATCAGACGAGTTTAGAGATGTACCCTCGAACCGGGTGTAAATTGATTGGGAGAGCAGTTGTGCTCAGCTCAATTTATATTGAGGACTTATGGCCAGAATTGGGCTAAGTCCAGTAATATTTTATTCATGTTCTGCCTATTAGGCTTTTACTTCGGCTCTGCCCTTTTATAATGCACAGCATTGGGCTCTGTAATTAAATGCATAGCATTTATATTTGGCCTGTTAGACCTTTACTTGGGCTCTGCCCTTCTTTAATAATGCATAGCATTTTAGTGGTCTGATAGTGCGCCACGTGGCTTGTCAGGCGCTTTGCGCCAATTAAAGAGCGCAATGCGCTAGCGCATGAGCAGGTGACTCGTGTCACGCTCTGCGCTAAGCGCAAGTTTGTTAGCGCAGTGCGCTGCACCAATGCGCTGCGCCAGTGAATGACACCTGGCGCACTCTGGTGCAGTGCGCCAATCCAAAAGCGCAGTGCGCTGTTTTAGAAGAGCAAAGCGCAGATTGTGTATGTGGTTGACATGTGGCGCGTTCTGGCGCAGTGCGCCAATCCAAGGAGCGCAAAGGCGCATTTCAAAAGTGCAAGGCACTGTCCAATAGCGCAGAGCGCATCTTGATCAAATTAAAATCAAAGAACAAGTTCTTTGTTCTCTCAAAAGAGGTTCTACCTCAAGATTCAAGAACCAATGGTTCTTATTCTCAACAAAAGGCTATGCCTTTATATAAATCAAATGATCTGTGAATGGAGTAAATTACTTCTTTAAATTTTTTTTTTGTGATTAGATCTTTCTGATCTTTTTCTTTTTTATAGAAGATCTTGATCTTGTTCTTAGATCTTTGATCTTTTTAGAAGAGGATTCTTCTTTTCTAATGAGATGATTTCATCTCTGTTCTTCTAAGAATTTGATTCTTTACCTTTAAAGATGAAGAAGATGATCTTCTTTCTTCAAAGGCTTGCCTTTCTTTTTTTGAGTTTTTCTCAAAGTTTTTTTTTGAGGGTTCTCTCTCTTCTGTATCTCTATATGTATGAGACTTGGAGTTTAGGGGCCTTTATATAGGGCCAATTGATTTGTTAAGTTAGTTACAGAGATCTTTCTCTGATTGATCTGGGGATATTTCCCCACCGTTGGATGTTTGATCCTAAGGCCTCTGTTTTATAGAAGACAATCCTCTTATTTTAATAAGATTGGAAAGATCTTTCTAGAATTTTAATTCTAATAATTTATTATTTAAATTCCAGTGCTGGCGCAATTGGCGCTAGCGCGCCTGCGTTTGACACGTGTCGCGCAGCGCAACTGCGCTAGCGCGCCTGTGTTTGACACGTGGCACGCAGCGCAGAGCGCAAATGATCTGAAGCGTTGCTTCCATTTTTACTTTAGATTTTTAATACAGAGCTTTGCTCTTTTCTTGGGAAAAGGAAACGTCGCTTCATTCCAAATCTTGGAAACTGAACAGAGCTTTGCTCTAATTGGGAGAAGCAGAAGTGTCGCTTCATTTTCATTTTTGAAACAGAGCTTTGCTCTGATTGGGGGAAACAATCCCATGTCTAATTGTTGATCTTATATATTATGTTCATATCCTAAAATATAAACAACAAAATATTTAGAAATATTTACGTATATTTACTTAGATTTTATTGGGGGTATAGGTATTTACTAATAGATTGTTGTATTATGGTTAAAATCCTTACGTATGTATCTTATATTTACAAACTATATTTTTGATTAAATTCGGGTAATATTTGGAGTGATCTGGTATTATCTGTAAAATCCTATGTAATATATATAATATATCCTTTAATATATTCCCATGCCTATAATATTATATAACTGTTCATATATATTATATTATTAATAGATTATTTTATAAACTCTCTCTCTTTCCTTTCCTCGTCTCCATCTCTCTCCTCTCGCTTTCTCTCGCGCCCGAACCACAACCTCGTCGCCGTTCCCTCTCGTTGTCGTCACCACCTATGCACCCTTACCTCCTCATCACCACCACCGTCATCACCTCATTCCTCTTTTCCGAGACCCTGCCCAAACTTGACTTCACACCCGAGAACCCACCTTCATCTCCCTCGTCGACGTCGCCACTCGAACCCGACCACCACTAAGTGTCATCGTCACTTCCCCCTTCTCGTCGTCTGCTTCAGAGCACCCTACACCGCTATCTCCTTCCCTTTCTTCTTCTTCTTCTCTTTTCCCCGATCACCAGCCCAACCCCTCACCGCCCACGACACCTCATCGTCGACCTCATCCCCCATCACCTTGTCGTCGACCAACCCGTCCACGTTAAAACCCAAGAACCTAACAGCCCCACCTTCTTTTCTTCTTCTTTCTTTTTCTTCTTCTTTCTTTTCTCTTTCTTCAACTATTTTTTCGTCGAAGTTAGTCACGTTGCCGACGACCCAGACGACCCCAGTCACCATCATCGTTTACTCCAGTCACAACTTCTCGTAGTTGATAAGTTCAGGACAAGTTTTGCGTACGTTGGGTTTTGCATCGTGTTTAATTCGGTGTTCGGAACGTGAATATCCGTATTTCGTCATGAGTTTTCGATCAGGCAAGTTTCTAAACTTACGACATGTTACATTACATATTTTATTATATATATAGTCATTATTAGTATGCGTCTGATAATAGTTAACATGTTATTTGCAATTTACAAATTTTACGACATCAATCCATATTTATATCAATAACGGTTTTATCTTGTTGCATGCTAGTTCATTATAAGATTATTATAATGATATTTCAGTTCAGTATCCTTTATCTAGATTACAGTATACCTTGTAGCAAACGTGAAATGTTATTTCAGATAAATATGTGAATAGATTGATTACACCTTACTACATAGATAATATGCATTGGTCTTTTCTGTCGTATTTAAATAACCGGTTGCTATTTCCTATCTAGTATTCTTTCGGTTAATATATATACACTGCTTGACATATTCGCGACACATTACCTGACTTGTTACTTGGATTGTTACTAATGCCGACAATCCTGATTTGTTGTCATGAGGGACGTAATTTGTTGTCTAGATAGACAAGACATGTACCTGCTTGATCCTGTGTTGGCATTAGGTAGATATCGTCAATACCTGAATTGAACACAAAACCTAGGGGGAAAGGGGAAATCAATAATGAAACCTGACTTGTAACTCAACAGTTTGATACTTTCCAGAGACCGATCAGTCGATACGGGCTTCGGGCCCCAGAATGATGATGTTGACATCATTCGTCTATACATGATACCCTATTGTTACTGCTTAGCGGCACATCTCGGATTCATCCCGAGGGTCTTGACTGTGGTCCCGGACACGCACGGGATACTATTGAGTTATATCGACAATTCTATTAATTGATTTCAAAGGCTTATAGAATAGATGTTGGCTATAGTGCCTTCAAGTCAATTATTGGATCGTAGGCACGCGATTGCAATGATTGAGGGAGGACCTATACCGGTAGAACAGTCTTACTCGAGATGATAGTATACTATCTGATTTGTCTTTATCATCATGTACTTACCTTAGGTGGCTTTACAGATCACTATTACATGTTGATAGAGCCCATAGGATTCTTGCTTGATTACGAGCAGTATGATGGCAATCATATACGTGGGAGCTGGGGGTCTATAAGCACATCCTTAAGTGTCCCTAGTCGTGGGAGTTTCGAGACTGGGCATCGATACTCCAGAGTAGACTAGTGTATACTGATCGAGACCCCGACGAGGGGCGGTGGCCGGTCTCACAAGGTGTCAGTTTGTTCACCTAAGATGTATACAGGTGCTCATTGGGTTATGAGTACACCGGACGGACTCGTTGGGAACTTGCTAGTTGGTACTATACCTATTGTCAGATAGCAGTTCCCTGGTGACATGTGTACAGGTTAGTCTATCGACCTGAGATTGTCATTTGTCTCGTGTGAGTTCCCACTGCGCTTTGATTACTACCCTACCACGGCTCAAAGGAGTCGTGCAAACAGGTTTTAGTTGGGTATAGTCCCGAGCCACATGGAGGCAGTGAGCGGATCGTCGGGGGATTCAACTCTCCCGGTATTGGGGGTTGATGTCGCGGTTGTGCATGGGTGTCCATCACCAGAAATCCTTGGCCAAGATAGTCGAGAATTACTGATCTAGGATCGGTAGTTTCTCAGGTGGTGATGGGCTTCATACCGACACTAAATGTTGCGTCATTAGAGGTCTGACTTTATCCAACCCCTAGACTCGATATGAGATACTCATAGACGAACGGACCGGACTGTACGGATATTGTCACTGTCAGGCTCAGTAGGGGTTTCAAGATGAGTTTGCTCGTCGGCCTCCCTTTCGCTCAATACCTGGGTAGCCGTTACGTACAGCTAGTACCGCTGACATGCTTGTGGTTAAACCCACTACCAGCATATTGACGAGTCTTTAAAGTCCCACATAGAGGGTTTCCCTACTTCGGGCGAAGCGATGTAGAGGCCGTATGGTTTTACGGCAGGGTTCGATCACATACGTGTACTTGTGCACGGATGATGTTCGGACGGATAATACTAGTGGGTTTTGGTTTAAGCCGGATCCTAGTATTATATTTGTTGGATTATTTTTGTCTCTTTGTATTCGTATTCTTCGGAATACGGATGCGGGTATGTATATACGGTTGAGGGGTATTCTTGTAATTTATTATAAGATTACTTTTAGAAAATTACACATCATCATGGTTTAGACCTTTTTGGATTAAAAGGTTATTGAGCTGTAGGATGAGGTGTTTATTGCATTTTTGTGACATGGCTAATTAGTGACCCATGGTTACTATTCTACCATGCTTAGGTTTTTGTTTGTTGTGAGATTATGTTGACTTGAGATATTTTTTGTTGACTAAGATATTTTGGAGACATGGATATTTATGTGATGGCTCCATTATTTCTTATCATACTCACACAACAAACAAAAACACAAGCCATTATTTTTTTCTTTTCTCTTTCTTGAGTTGCTCTCAACACCTCATTCTCATGGCATCTTCTTCTTCCTCTAGCTCCACCCAAAACCTCTCATGAGTTGAGAATCCTTGGGTGTCTTGAGACAAATTAATCTTTCATCACTCTCTATTTCATCTACGGTATCTAGAGTAGCGATCTAGGTGCCCTAGTTGCCTTGGATATGAGGTTGGAGCTCGTTGCATAGACTCTCGGGTGGATCATCTTCGATGGAGGGAGACCGGAGTTCAAGCTTGATCAAGGAAGACCCTAGGAGCTTGGGATAATGGTTGAAGACCGAAGGACACAGATATATTCGGTATAACCATTCTAACTCCTTTGCATGTTTTGTTATCTAGGGCTTATGGGTAGATCCGGGTAATTGGTTGTGGTAGCGCCAAGTTTTATAAATTTTTGTTCCGCATTTGGTCACGGATTGAGGGCCGGGGTGCTTGCATAACCCAACATGGTATCAGAGCTACTCCATAAGCCTTAGTTAACTCACCGCGATATTAGAAATCTGCCGTTTTTGTCGTGCAAAAACTGCCGACAAAAACAGTTCCGAAAACTGAAAGTTGGAGATGTTTGCACACCCCGCGGGCTCACGGTTTGAACTGAGAAGCCGTGGGGTGGTGCATGGGCACCCCGGGGAATCCTTGGGGAGGACCAAATGGCTATGCCCACTCCCCAAGACTACCACAAGGTGTTCTTAGCGGTGGGGACCCGAAACTGACCCACCCTGGGCAGTTTCAGGTCTGCCTCATCCCCTGGCCACCTCACGGTGGCCTCAGGGGTGGGGTACACCCTCTAGGACCCCCAACTCGAAGTTAATTCTATGCTCTAACTCCCTGCAAAGGTTCGGGTGCGTTTCGTTTTGATTCGGACTTCCGAATTGGCTTTAAACGGTCAGTTTTTGGAACTTTGGCTCACTGTTTTTTCATGGTTTTGGAAATTGGTTTAGTTTGCTAATTGCGTGCGGAATTCTAATGTCGTAGTTTTCAGTACGTACATTACTATTTGCGACCATGAATGTCATTAGAGCGGTACAACTCGTCTAATTGTTATATGACTTTTAGACGGGTTAGCGAACGTGACATTCACGTTGATGTTATGTGTTGTGCTGTGGTTGTGGTTGGATCGTCGTGGTGGATAGCTTGGGTGCAATGGTAGTACAGTTTGGGTTTATTTGTACATTTGATATTGCGGGGTGAGCGTCCGACATATGGACTACCGTCACTGCAAGTTTGTATACTATTTGTTTGGGGCACGACCGGGTTAAGGTCGATGTCACCGTTGTACATATTCTTTTCTTTTCTGTACTAGGATTACCCCGCGATGGAGTGTACGGTTAGCCGGGTTTTAGAAGGAAACGGGCCCGCATCTCATGGCGTTGAGACGGAGGGGGCCTCACTCTAGAATTGGTGGGCTATTTGCCGCCCTCATAGGGGGTATAGGTTGAACACGGAGGAGTGCTCAAGTTACCGGATTCCGTGAAGTGCTGGGTGGCCCATTCACGTTGTTGATTGGGGTTGCCTCACTTCTGAGATTGGCGAGTAATTTTCTGCGCTCATAGAGGTCTAGGTTTTCATTGCACAGGCTATCCACACGACCAGGGGATTGTCGGGTTTCATTTGCGGCTCAAAGGAAACCCGGGGCTCCCAGATTATCAGTATTGTTCTGTGATACTTATCGCTTATTTGTGATGTTGCATATATCATGCCTGGAATGATTATTATATATTATTATATATATACTAGTAGATGTTGTATATGTTTTGCACCCGTGCTAGTCTAGCCCCCGCTTTGTCGTTAGTTAAGTAACCTAACGGGTGATAACGGGGCCCGGTCGCGAATGCGGATGGAATATACATACATTATATTTTTGTTCTTTTCTGGTGTGATTAATTGATGGGACTGCGTTGATTCTGATCAATGCAAAGATAAAACAAACCTATATATGATGTTGTTGGAACAATTTTCAAAAGCTGTTATTACAAGGATGTTTTCTTTTGTTTTGCACAGCAGTATTCGGTTATGAATATCCAGCATCTCATTCGACAAGGCAAGAGTTGAGATCCCTTCACCGGGAGTGACCTTTTGGGCAGAAGTTTGCGTCAAGGTAATAACTTCACTATAGTCGATTACTTTTTTGCTTTGCATCGAGATATTCAATTGGGAATATCCCGCACCTCATTCGACGAGGAAAGAGCTGAGATCCCTTCACGGGGAGTGACCTCTTTAGCAAAGGTTTTCGCCACTATATATTTGTTAAGCCATCCGGTTCTTTCAACGATATCAAATTCATTACATTAATAGTTTTTCGCCAAAAACCATTCGTAGCCCTCCGTCATTTCAGATGGGTAGCACTTAGTATTCATGCTATGTATGTTGGCCTTCGTCAAGGCATAGTGTATGGTAGCTATTTGTTACTTTTCTGTTGCATAAATAGATGTGTTGGTTTGGGACAGTCGTACTACTATGTTGGCCTTCGTTAAGGGTATGTACGGGTAGGTTCAAATTAATTTGGACAATGACGGGTAGAACTTGACATGTGACTTATGATATGTTGGCCTTCGTCAAGGTCATAAGAGCATGGGGCAGAAATCACATTGGGAGTTTCAAACATACAGGAAACTTGCCAGGCATACGCATACCTTCTGGAGTGTGATAACTTGAGTGGAATCCATCGGGTTATCATGCGACGATAGTTGGATCCTGATTCCCACTGATGAGTTGGTTTACTCCTCGGGTGATTTTGATGATCCCAACTAATTCTTCTTTTGGGTTTGGAGGAGAATTCGAGAAAACAGTGGGAGCCATCCGGATTAGATAAAGTGATTTACCATTCTGATCTAGGTTAGAGTGCACGCTGAGTGTTTATTTTCTCTCTCTCTCTCTTTGGCAGCGACATGGCCTGACCCTAGACTAGAACTCATGAACCAAGTTAACCGAACCTTCTTAAAACACACTGGCATTTGGATTGTCAGAGTCGCATTTATCATTGCCGCTCCTACTTTTACCCTTTGAATTTGTCCAGAACATCCCCTATCACTATGAAGATCCACATTTATTGGATATGACCATCGTATAGTTACATACGAACTCGAAGAAACTTGTTTCAGATTCGAAGATGGTTTTCGGTTCTGGAGAAATTGAATAAGACTATTCAGTTGTCTTTTCCTTTTACCTTCTCTCAGGGTGTGAGGGCTCCTACGATTATGAGAGGGTACACCTATTGCGCTTATTGGATAGTCTTCTTCCAAACCATAGGCAGGTGTCGAAAGGTGGGGAAGGAAGAAAACCAATTTGCCTAAGTGAGGTGTACAGAAGGTAATAAGTAAAGACAAATAAAGGGATTAGAAAGAAAGCAATGTAAATTGCGACTGTTATCATTCACGACCAAACCGCGTCTATCATCGCCACTCCTACTTTACCTTTGAATTTCTCCGGAACATCCCGTATCACTACGAAGATCCACATTTATTAGATAATCCATCGTATAGTTACATACGAACTCAAAGAAACTTGTTCCAGTTCGAGAATGGATTCTGGTTCAGAGAAATAGAAATAAGGATTATTCAGTTGCCTTTTCCCTTTACCTTCTATCAAGTTGCGAGGGCTCCTAGGATTAGGAGGGTACACCTATTACGCTTATTGGATAGTATTCTTCCAAACCTTAGGCCGGTGCCAAAAGGTAAGGAAGGAAGAAAACCATTTAGCCTAAGGATGGTGTACAGAAGGTAATGAGTAAAGAAAAATAAAGGGATTTGGTGAGATGGCAAAGAAATATACGGTCATAGTCATGAATCTGAATAATGGAAGAGGCATTGTTCCCCTCCAAAAGACGGTGCGACGCAGGGACGTCTTGCCTGAAATTCGGGGCAGATGCTAATTGGTGCTATCCGTCCACCTCTCCGAAAATGCCAAGTTGATTTATGGCACCATGTATCGAAGGTTTAAATGGATGCGTCCGATGTAGCAGACTTCGTCAGATTCCCCTTCGCTGGAGAGGTTTTTGATTGTGGGGACGCTCTTCCCTGCAGGCGCAAGCCCCTGCAGTTAATTACGCTACCGCATCGCGGTAATAACTTTCTCCTTCTCCAGATGATCACTTCGTGTTGTGTGTGTTTGTTTTATTTTTGGTTGCCCGTGGATTGTATACGGAGACTGAGTTATGTCGTTGCCCGTAGGGCGTGGACTAGTCCAAATCCGTATTATCTTAGATTTGGGTTTGGGGGTTTGGATTTAAGGATACGTTAGCCTCATTTGAGACTAAGATCAACTTAAACGTTTGTTAAGGATACGTTAGTCTCATTTAGGCTAAGATCAACTTAACGGGATCATTTAGATCCAACAAGGGAGCAATTAAGGGAGCCCTATTGTTTAGTTTAGGGACATTACGGTCAATAGGTAGTTGAAGGATATTGCGGTCCAATGTTAGTTTTAAGACGTTGCGGTCAAGGTTAAGGACGTCATAGTCCATGGATTTAAGGACTCCACAGTCCGGTGTTAGCTTTAAGACATCACGGTCAAGGTTAAGGACCTCATAGTCCGTTGTTAGTTTTAAGACATCCCGGTCAAGGTTAAGGACATCATAGTCCATGAGTTTAAGGACCCCACAGTCCGTATCAATGTATGTGGTTATCGGGACCCGTCACCTCTTTGAAGACGTTGAGGAATTACAACGATAAGTATCAAAGGAGTGAAGAGATGTACCCTTACACCAAGGTAGATTAAGTGATCTGTAGTCCAATTTGGAAACTAAGATCAATTATTGTATTATGAGCCCATTGGCCCAGTTAAGTTTGAATTGAGGACTTATGGCCATCTTGGGCTAAGTCCAATTGTGTTTGGGATATTGGCCCTCTGTTGATTCATTGTAGGAGAGGCTTTGCCTCTGGAAACTTAGCCAATTGGACTAATGCCAGTATTAAACACTAGAGACCAACAAGTGTTAAACACTGGGAATAAGATTGACAAGTTGGTGTTAAACACTAAAAGATAATCAGTGTTGAACACTGGGAACAGAGTTTTCACTAAGCGAATCCAAATTAGTGTTAAACACTAAGAAAATCAGTGTTAAACACCGCAAATAGAGTTTTCCAAATTAGTGTTAAACACTAAGAAAAATCAGTGTTAAACACTGGATACAGAGGTCTCAATTTAGTGTTGAACACTAAGGCAAAAAGGGGTCACGTGGTCACACGTGAGAGCGCCCCAGAGTCTCTTTATTTTGTTCTATAGATAAGTGTTTAACACTTTTAGTCCTGAAAGCCATCACGTGCGGGCACGTGATGGGAGCTCATACTCCGGTTTATTAGAATACTCATTAGGGGTCACGCGGTGACACGTGAGGACGCCCCAAAGTCTCTGTTTATTTTGCTTTTTCTTTATGTGCTTCAGGGATCACGTGGAGCACGTGGGGCGTTGCCTCAAGGCTCTCTTATATGTATCTTCGCAGGAGTCACGTGGTAACACGTGAGGTGCCTACTTCAGAGTTTTTTTCTGTGGGTCTCTGCATGTTTTAAAGTTCTGTTCATAGGGTTAAACCCTAAACTTTAGAGGAATTAAATTCCCGTTTTCTTCTGAAGAATTATATTCTTAATAGGGTTAAACCCTAGTTTCTTTTCTTAAAGGAATTAAATTCCTGTGAGCTTGAGAGAATTATATTCTCAGTTAGGGTTAAACCCTAGTTCTGTTCATTAAATTCCTATAACATAGGGTTAAACCCTAACTTTATCTCAAAGGAATTGAATTCCTATCATTTTGTGAGAATCAAATTCTCTAAACTCAGTTCCTCCTCTGTTTTAGATCTGCATGGCAGGATCTCAACCCAATGAGAATTAAATTCTCAATTCATGGGGAGATGTGCACTTTGCAGATCCTCAACCAGAGAAAGAACTAAGTTCTTTGTTTTTTATATATATAAGAGTTAAACTCTTTTGAGAATTAAATTCTCTTGTTTGAAGCCTCTCCTTTCTTACCTAGGGTTTTCTTTTGCAGAGAATCAAATTCTTCCAAAATCTCAAGGCTCTATTTCTCTCTCTCTGTATGTCTCTGTCTGTCTTTTATCTCCTCCTTTTAACTCTCTCCTTTGGCTCCTATTTATAGGAGAAGGAAAAGAATCAATCAGTTTTAGTGAATCTTTCATTTAAGGATTTGATTTATTTGTTAAGAGATTTGATTTATATTCATCATTAGTCTGGGCCTTTAGATTATTAGGTGAATTTTATTCACCATTGGATTTTAAATCCAAAGATATCTCTTTATTATTTCGGTTGGATTTAGGGGGAAATCTTTCCAAGTCCGAGATTTTTCCATAAATTGGTGATGTTTAATCACCTTTGGATTTTTAATCCAATGGTTCCAAATAATTCTTTTCCACTTTGGAAAGATTTGAAAGATCTTCCCTCGGATTTTAATTCTGTCATAGAAATAAGGCTTTTAAAGCTGGTCACGTGTGGCCACGTGACCGTTGGTCACGTGTGGCCACGTGACCCCTGGTATAGGCTTCCTTCTGCGCTCTATTCTTTGCCGCTGCTTAGTCATCACGTGCCAACACATGACCACTGGTCACGTGTGCACACGTGATGCCTTTTCTGGAGCTTTTTTTCTTGATTTACTCAGGGAACGAATGTGCCTTGCGCTGCTGCTTTGAACGTCACGTGCCAACACGTGACCACTGGTCACGTGTGAGCACGTGATGCCTCTTCTGAGTCCTTTCCTGATTTTTAATCAGAGAACAAATGCCCCCACCGCGTTGTTCTCGCGTGTCCGCACGTGAGTGCAACGCTGTCTCTTTTGTGACCGTTGGATCCCTCTAGGGACTTGAGGAGATGAAGCGTCTCCATCACATCATATAAATATAGGGGTCATTTCAGAAACGCCTCCACTTTTGCTTATCTTCTTCCTTGCAACTTTTTCCTTGAGAATTTAATTCTCGTTTCTAGAGCTAAGTTCTCTGCCTTGAAAAATTTTCAGAGTTTAACTCTGTTTCAAAAAGAACTCTTTTCTTCAGGTAATGATGTTGAACGATCGATGAACTTTCATCCCCTTTCTGGATTTTGAATCCATAGCAAGGATTTCACCCTTTTTAATATGAACCCATTTTCTTCAAATTCATCAACAAACAAAATAGAAAACCACTTAATCTTTGATCAGTAGGTCTCTCAGAGCTCATTTGATCTTTAGGGGGATGATGAGATCCGTTGCTCTTTCCAAGGAATTTAATTCCGTTTAAAGAAAATGTTTCCGGGAATTTAATTCCCTTCTCTTAATAAGGAATTTAATTCCCATGAAGAACTCAGTTCTTCCCATGGAGGCTTCTTAGGGTTTTCTTACCCTGGGTCCTCTTTCACAGCTGAGGGGAAGAAGTTTGTAATGAATTCTCTTGATTGTCATTTCAGGTATCATGGATGCCCACTTGTATAATCTTGACGAAATCATTTCTTACGGGAACATTCGTGCACTGGGTCGCAGTCAGAACTTGGAGTTTACCAATGCTCAGTGTGCTGAGATCATGAGCCGCTTCGACGAGTACAACCATCGGTTACTCCCTCGTCGCTCTTCTCTTTTGAGACTCATCGTGCTGGCGATCTGGGAGGCGCTCCCTCTTTTTTGCACCGGCGTGCCGCTCAGAGCATTGGACACCGCCGAGGATAAGGTGCATTCGGTGTACCTGATGAGCTTGATCTCAAAAAGGAGGCGACATCACCTCATTGACCTCTTGCACCAGGATTATTTTCAGCAGTCAGCCATACTTGCCGCCTATCGGAGGGTGGAGGACATTCGTGAGGACCCCGACGCTTGCGACCGCGAGAGAAAGCATACCAGGATGGTTCGAGATGCCTGGAAGATCTTGGACAAAGTTACATTCGAGTTTCTCAATCCATGCCCCGCGTCCGAGGTCTTACCGTTGTGAACGTTTCCTTTTTGTTTTGTATGAACCTTTTAAAGCATGAATGATAAATCTTATTATGTCCTTCTGTGTTTGCACACCCCTCTTTTTTATGGGATTTTGTCATATATTCATCATTTTTTTTGTTGGTACTGATGTGTTTAGCTTACAGGGCATTATTTCATTTTCTAGTACACACCAAGCATGTTGCTCACGTGCTCCACACGTGAAGGGCCTTTGATGGGGCTATTCAATTTTTTTATGCCATATTTCTGTGCATGGCATTAAATGTAGAGAAGGTGCCTTGGAAATCGCTCCTTTTCCTGATTTCCAATGTCTCCCATTCTCTGGGCCTTGGAATGGGTTTCACCTTGCAATCTTTTCCGCACGCAGCATTTAATGCTCCCCTTTATAGTCTTGAGGCCATAGTCTATTTTCTCTTCACAGAGAAATCTATTCTCACTTGGTGTGATTTACCTTGAGAGACCGCTGAGTGCCATGGCCTGCAACCGCCCTCGTGCTCGTCGACAGCCCTGGGAGGTGCCTATCGAGGAGATGATCCCGCGTTTTGCTGCACGGCTGGTGGATCCTCTCCTTACCGATGATGAATGCGACTCAGCGGTGTATGAACTCTCGATCCGTAGGGGGTCCCCCCTCCCGATGGGCTCCCTCTGGCTCAGGATGATTCTTGCTGCCGTGCTTGCCGACATCCCCCCTCACCCGGCGGAGATGACCCTGGCGATGCTTGAAGTGGCTGAGGAAAAGCTCGAGGGCTTTCACGAAGCGTGCCTGATTACTCAGGCTTTGAAAGATTGCTCAATTCACCTGCTGAGCCAGATAAGAGCCCGGCGAGCTATTATGTATGCTTTCGCAGACGAACATGGCGCCAATCGATGGGGGGCGACGCCTCGCGAGAACCATCGCTATGACGTGTTGGAGAAAGCAAAGAAAGTGATGGAGAATTTTGTTCTTTGTTTTGTTAACCCTTGTGCTACTGATCCCGTATTTGGTGACCTTTTCCCGCTAGCGTAGTATATTCAAATTAGTTTTTTTCGCATGCTTTATGTCGAACTTCCATGTATGCTTGGTACTCGTATGTATGTTTTTGTTTGCATAAATGAACTTTGTGTTCTTCTTATGAGAACTTTCTTTAATCACCAACACTATCATCATGTCGCATGCACATCAGGGCTTCAAATATTATTTCTTCTCGGATATTCATATAGTTGCAGATGCATGCTTGATAGGATATAAATCAGAAATTTTCTTGTTACTTTCCACACCCGATGATGTGCGCGTGCTTTAGATCGACAATTGCTACCAACAGTCCCGAGCGTACCTATCCTGTTTCAGAGGCTGCGGTCATGACAGCGGACTTGCGTGATCTGATAGAGCGATGGTGTCATGCGAGAAGAGGCTCGACCGTAAATTCTCAGAAAGGGAACTGGCCTCTAAAGCACTGAGCGAGCTTCATACCAGCCTCACAGCTAAAGCCAATAAAGCGTATAAACTCTGGCGGGTACTTCAAGAGTCTATCAGAGAGGTGGTGGCTCTTGATAAAGCTGTCGTGTTCACTCGCGAGAGGGTCGAGGCTCACAAGGCCACTGAGAAAGAGCTTAAAGGCCAGCTTGCTTCGTATCAGGTCCAGCAGGCTCAGGCGGAGGCCCGTCTTCTGTCGATCCTGAATAATGAAGCCATGACCCAGCAAAAGCGGGATGAGCTAGCGAAATTACTAAATCGCCCGCCGGCTTGAAAACTTGTATCTTTTCCTTTCTTCTTGTACAAACTCCTGAATGAGAGTATTTTCTTTTTGTTCTTTCATGAATCGTACTTTGTACCCATTTTGGTTTATGAATAAAGACATATTTTTCTTCTCGACGGTGCACCTCCTTTTTATTGAATGTGTTCTGTAAGTCCACGTTGCCCATCCCGGTGCTTGCGGGGAGGCGGAAAACGGAATAAAAATCGGATTTTTATCACTTTAGGCAACATGGACTAGACAAAGTCGGATCTTTGCTAAACAAAAACTAGCTAAAGCTAACAAGAAACTAGTTAAAGGGTAGAATGGTTATACCTAGGGCTTTATATCCTTCTCTCCTTGCTCCTTGGAGTAGTAGAAAGGGATCACCTTTGTCGTCTTCTCACGTCAAAGAAGGATCCACCCGAAAGCCTCAACCTTTGGTTTCAACTTCAAGCTAAAAGTAACTAGGGTGCTAGAAGTGCTAGTCCTAGAACCCTAGATGAGAGTAAAGATTATCAAGAAGAGGTTTTTCTCAAGCTCAAGTGTTTCTCAACACATGAGAGGGGAGAGCTTGAGGGAGAGGAAGAACAAGAGAGAGAAAGTATATGATAGAATAAGAGAAAATATAAAGCATTCTCACATATATGTGTGAATTATTATAATTTTATAATTAGTAAGATAATTGTCATGGCTTAATCAAGACATGACCATTATCATTTCATTTTTAATGCAAATTGCAAGGATCAAAGAGTATCTTCCAAATGAAATGATGATGGTCAAAGTGTCAACCTAGGTCAACAAGTCAAGAATGTCAAATGGTCAACAACCATAACCATGCACAATTATATTAAACTAATATCAATTAATCATAATACACACATAAGCATTAGGATTAATAAAATGACAATGGTCATTAACCCTAATCAAAGTCCTCTCCCTCTGTCTCAAGCAACTGTGCATACGCACCCGTATTCGTGATCCGAGGAACACGAATACAAAGAGATAAAACCAATCCCAAATCATATACTAGGATCCGGCTTAAACCAAAGCCCGCTAGTATAAGCTGTCCGGACAGCAAACGTGCACAAGTGCGCGGATGTGAACGAACCCTATCGCAAAACCATGCGACCTCTACTCATTTTGCCTAAAGGCGAATAGCTCTCTGTGTGGGACTCTAAAGACTCGACACTACGCTGGCAGTGGGTTTAACCACAGACCGCAAGCGGCACTAGCTGTGCGTAACGGTCCCCAGGTAGATGCCGATAAGAAGACTGACGAGGTAAACCCATCTGAACTCCTACTGAGCCTGTATGTGACAGTCTCCGTACAGTCCGGTCTGTTCGTCTGATACATCGCATGGCGGGCCTAGGGGGGCGGTGAACGTCAGTCCCCTAATAGCGGTACAAGTCGTATCGGAGTGTAGCCCAGAACACCCTGAGATAACACTGGAAACCTACCAGTATATCTCGCTTGCCCTGGCCAGGGAGTACTTGTGTAATGGCTCTCCTGGACACAGCGCGATGTCAACCCCCAATACCGGGAGAGACGAATCCTGTCTAACCGTCACTGCCTCCAAGTGCTTCGGGACTGCACCCAAAAACTACCTGTTTGCATGACTCCTTTGAGCCGTGGTAGGGTAGTAATCAAAGTGCAGTGGAAACACACTCCAGGCGAAGTGACAGTGTCAAGTCAGCGGACTACGCTGTACTCATGTCACCTGGGAACCGATAACTGACGATAGGTATAATACCAACCAACAGTTCCCGATGAGTCCTGTCCAGTGTACTCGTAACCCAACGAGCACCCGCATACTATCTCAAGTACGACGTACTGACGGCTGTGGGACAGACCGTCTCCCACGCTGGGATGAGAAGCGCATACGCTAGTCTACTCCGGAGTATCAATGCCCTGTCTCGATAGTCCAACGACCAGGGACTTGTATAAGGATGTGCTTATGGATTACCCAGCTCCCACGAGTATGAGCGCCATCACAACGCTGGTAATCAAGCAATAATCCTAAGGGCTCTACTAATATGTATATAAGCGATATGCTAAAAGAAACACATGCACATATTGAAGTAGAGACAAACCAAGTAGCATACTACCATTTCGAGCAAGATTGTATATACAACTGTGAATATCCCAAGCTTCCATCAAGTAATATAAAAACTAGTATGATACAGTAATGGCCTCTAGGGCATATACACTAACAATCTCCCACTTGCACTAAGGCCATGTACTGGCGTATCGAAGACCTATCATCTCGATCAGCCGCTCGAACTGAGTCTGGGGCAAGGCCTTGGTGAATGGATCTGCAGTGTTATCTTCTGAAGCAACCCTCCGAACTTCGATCTCCTGGCGATCCACGATCTCCCTGATCAGGTGATACCGCCTCAAGATGTGTCTGGATTTCTGATGGGACCTGGGTTCCTTCGCTAAAGCTATAGCCCCGTTGTTGTCGCAATACAGAGGTATTGGGTCAACAATGGACGGAACCACCTGAAGTTCTTTCAAGAACTTCCTCATCCAGACAGCTTCTTTTGTGGCATCAGATGCAGCGATGTATTCCGCTTCCATGGTCGAGTCAGCAACGGTTTCCTGTTTGGAGCTCTTCCAACACACCGCCCCTCCATTGAGGGTAAAGACAAAACCCGACATGGACTTGGAATCATCCTTGTCACTCTGGAAGCTGGAGTCAGCAAAGGCCTCAATCTGGAGGTCTTTTCCGCCATACACCAAGAACATCTCCTTAGTCCTTCTCAGGTACTTGAGAATGTTCTTTACCGCTATCCAGTGTTTCTCCCCAGGGTTCGACTGATACCTGCTTACCACACTCAGTGCATAAGCCACATCCGGTCTGGTACACAACATCGCATACATTATAGAGCCTACCGCAGAAGCGTAGGGTATAATGGACATACGATCCCTCTCCAAATCAATCTTGGGAGACATCTCTTTGGAGAGGGTGATCCAGTGACAAGCCGGTAGATTACCGCGCTTGGAATCTTCCATACTGAATCTCTTCAGTATGGTGTCAATGTACCTGGACTGTGAAAGTCCTAATATCCTCTTGGATCTGTCACGGTAGATCCGGATACCCAGAATGTATGAGGCATCACCCAGGTCTTTCATGGAGAACTTGTGTGACAAGAACCCCTTGACAGATTGTAGCATATGAATATCATTTCCTATTAAGAGAATGTCATCCACATATAAAACGAGGAATACTACAGTTCTCGCTACAAATCTACAATAGATGCATGGTTCATCTGGATTTTTGATAAAGCCAAATTCCTTGACCGTCTCATCAAAACAGATGTTCCAACT
The DNA here is from genome assembly GCA_030015575.1 of Agapanthus africanus. Classification (NCBI taxonomy): domain Eukaryota; kingdom Viridiplantae; phylum Streptophyta; class Magnoliopsida; order Asparagales; family Amaryllidaceae; genus Agapanthus; species Agapanthus africanus. The sequence continues at coordinate 156,623,181 of JASDDO010000014.1, read as the reverse complement.
CCGCGATGCCTGCTTTAGTCCATAAATGGACTTAAGCAACTTGCACACCTTTCCGCTGCTCCCACTCTGAATGAAACCCTCTGGCTGGTCCATATAGACACACTCCTCTAAATGTCCATTTAGAAAAGCGGTCTTTACGTCCATCTGCTAAATCTCATAATCGTGGAAGACAGCAATGGTAAGAAGGATCCGAATGGATTTCAGCATAGCTACTGGAGAAAAGGTTTCGTCATAGTCCAAACCAGGTCGCTGACGAAAACCCTTTGCAACCAGTCTAGCTTTATAGGTCTCAACCTGTCCATCTACACCAATCTTCCTTTTGAAGATCCACTTGCATCCTACGGGTTTTACCCCATCTGGAGCAATGTCCAACGTCCATACTTTGTTGGTGTACATGGACTCCATTTCGGCCCGCATTGCATCTAGCCATTTTACCGAGTCGACGCTCTGAATGGCTTGCTGGAAGTTAGTAGGCTCATCACAATCTATGATGCAATCCTCTCTATCCCCGTCAATGAGAAAACCGTAGTATCTCTCGGACGGATGAGACTGCCTACTACTCCTGCGGAGTGGCGTGGGAATGTCTTGATCTTTCGAACCCTCTGGTTCTACTAAGCTTTCAGTAATAGCTCATGGTTCTGGAATTTTTTCCAGTTCTACTGCGCTCCCACTTATTTCTTTTTCTATGAACTGGTGTTCTAGAAAGTGGGCATGTCGAGAAACAAAGACCTTTTGTTCCTCTTCGCAATAGAAGAAATATCCCTTGGAGTTCTTTGGATATCCCACAAACTTGCACTGTACTGAGCGTGCCTCGAGCTTGTCCGCATGCTGCTTTTTTACAAAAGCTGGACATCCCCATGTCTTAATGTGATTAAGATAGGGTCTCTTCCCACACCACATCTGATATGGTGTAGTAGGCACAGTCTTAGTTGGAACTCGGTTCAAAAGGTATGCAGCTGATTCTAGTGCATATCCCAAGAACGATCGCGGCAACTCAGCGTTACTCATCATGGACCGTACCATATCCAATAGGGTTCGGTTCCGTCTCTCTGATACACCGTTATGTTGCGGAGTGTATGGAAGAGTAAGCTGAGAGAGAATTCCATTCTCTTTTAAGTAACCCAGGAACTCGGCACTCAAGTATTCACCATCTCGATCAGATCTCAGTGCCTTGATACTTTTGCCTGTTTGTTTTTCTACTTCATTCTTATATTCCTGGAACTTTTCAAAAGCCTCGGATTTATGTTTCATTAAGAAGACATAACCGTACCTTGAAAAGTCATCCGTAAAAGTAATGAAGTAAGAATAACCGCTTCGTGCATGCGTAGACATTGGACCGCACACGTCATTGTGTACGAGTCCCAAGAGCTCGCTCGCTCTTACTCCGTGTCCAGTGAACGGAGTCTTTGTCATCTTTCCTTTGAGACAGGATTGACAAGTTGCATACGATTGATATTCGAACGGATCCAAATATCCTTCTGCATGTAACTTAGTCAACCTTCTCTCATTTATGTGACCCAGTCTACAATGCCATAAGAAAGTTTAATTGATTTCTGGAGACTTTCTTTTGTGTGTATTCTGGACATTGAAAATCTGTGGTTGGTTTAATACGTATATGCCGTTATTCAATGTACCTGACCCAATCAAAACTTGATTAAGGTGAATGTTCACTACATTACTTACAAATGCAAATTTATAACCTTCTTTAGATAATAAAGATATAGAAATGATATTACAGGTTGCATTTGGTGCATAATAACAACTACGCAAAACCAAAAAGTGTTCATCTGACAGTCCCAGGTGATAGTCCCCCACGGCCTCAGCATCCATGCTAGCACCGTTTGCAACTCTGAGGGTCATGTCACCTGCCTTCAAAACTCTACGCTTTCTCAACGCCTGCAAAGAATTACAGATATGAGATCCTGATCCGGTATCCAATACCCAAGATGTAGAGTTTATTGATAGACAGTTTTCAATAATATACACACCTGAAGCTGAAGCCGCAACTCGCTTCAAATCCTGTGTTCTGGCCTTCCAAGCCTTGCAATCCTGTTTCCAGTGACCACTTTTGTGACAGTAGAAGCATTCTTCCTTCCCCACCAGCTTTCCCGCTACTTTTGTTGCCTTTCCTTTTCCCTTCTTATCCACTTTACTGACACCGCCTCTTGGTTTGGCAGGGGCTTTCTTCTTCTTACCCTTGGCTTTCGGCCTGGATCTAGAAGAGGAAGATCCTCCTACAAACAAAGTGGATGTCTCCCTACCTTTCTGTAGGGTGCCCTCAGCACTCCTCAACATGTTCAGAAGTTCGAAAAGTTCAACCTCCTTTCCTTGCATGTTGAAGTTAAGGATAAACTGGGAGTAAGTGGAAGGAAGGGACTGGAGAATCAAATCAGTATAGAGTTCATTCTCCAACGTGGTCCCAAGGTCCGCGAGCTCCTCTATGTAGCCAATCATCTTAAGCACGTGTTCCGCTACCGATGATCCGACGGCCAATCTTGCCGAAAATAGCTTCTTCGACACTTCGTATCTTGCGATACGAGACTGCTCTCCATACAGTTCTTTTGTATGGAGAAATATGGACTCCAGGTCCATATTCTCATGCCTCCTCTGATGTTCGTTGTCCATCGAGGCAAGCACGAGGTATTTGGCCTTCGCGCAATCGATCTCCCATATCTTACGAATTTCTTTATCCGCGACGCTGGAGGTGGGACCTGGGATAGGGGGAGCTTTGGTGGTAAGGACATACCCCAACTTGTCGTAAGTGATTGCCATCTTGACATTCCTGAGCCAATCTTTGTAGTTTGGCCCTGTCAGTATGTTTTTATCTAGTAATAACTTAAGTCCGGTCATGTTGAATGGTCGCTAAAATTAGGAGAGAGAAAAGAAACACTTTAGCATGATGCTCTTGCAAGTTTAGAGTGGTTTTTAGTTTGTCTAAACTGGATGGCTCCCATTGTCTCTCGAATCCCTTCTCAAACCGTAAAGAAAGGATTAGTCGGGATCAATCTCACCGTACAATACTTGCTTAACCGTTCAGCCAGGCCAGTGTCGGTACTTTGAGGGAGGTTTTCCAACGCTTTCGCGAAGTTCCTTAATTAAGTAACCTCTTTTCCCTGTGGGCATAGCCAGGCCAGGCCAGTGTCCGATATTAGTTTTAAGACATCACGGTCAAGGTTAAGGACCTCATAGTCCGTGGATTTAAGGACTCCACAGTCCAATGTTTGGTTACTGGGACCCTTCACCTCTTTGAAGACGTTGAGGAATTACAACGACAAATATCAAAGGAGTGAAGAGATGTACCCTTGAACTAAGGTAAAATCAGTCTAGAATCATCATGGTTGATCGTTTAGTTTTAAGACATTACGGTCGAGGTTAAGGACATCATAGTCCGTGGATTTTAAGGACTCCACAGTCCGATGTTTACTCTGGATGCTTCACACGGGTTCACTGCCGTGCTTGGCGAGGACCAGGCTCAGCTCTGGGCGTTTTCCGCGGGGTCAAAGAGTGACATTATCCACGTTCCACGAAACCAGGAATTTTGCACTAGATGCTTCACACAGGTTCACTGCCGCGTTTGGCGAGGACTAGGCTCCGCTCTGGATGCTTCACACGGGTTCACTGCCGTGCTCTGCCAGGACCAGGATCCGCTCTGGACGTTTTCCACAGGGTCAAAGAGTGACATTATCCGTGTTCCACGTGACCAGGAATTTTGCACTAGATGCTTCACACGGGTTCACTGTCGTGTTTGGCGAGGACTAGGCTCCGCTCTGAATGCTTCACACGGGTTCACTGCCGTGCTCTGCGAGGACCAGGATCCGTTCTGGATGTTTTCCACGGGGTCAAAGAGTGACATTATCCGCGTTCCACGTGACCGGGAATTTTGCACTAGATGCTTCACACGGGTTCACTGCCGTGTTCGGTGAGGACTAGGCTCCGTTCTGGATGCTTCATACGGGTTCACTGCCGTGCTCTGCGAGGACCAGGATCCGCTCTGGACATTTTCCACGGGGTCAAAGAGTGACATTATCCGTGTTCCACGTGACCAGGAATTTTGCACTAGAGATACTTCACACGGGTTCACTGCCGCGTTTGGCGAGGACTAGGCTCCGCTCTGGATGCTTCACACAGGTTCACTGCCGTGCTCTGCGAGGACTAGGATTCGCTTTGGACGTTTTCCACGGGGTCAAAGAGTGACATTATCCGTGTTCCACGTGACCAGGAATTTTGCTGATTATATCCGCACTTCACGGAATGGAGGTTTGACTCTTGGTGATATGTATATCGCCGAGCCATGGAACTGGGGGTTGCCGCTGTTCCGTTTGCTTGATGTTGTGTCCGCTATGACGAGACGAGTGTTGAGATGATCTTTAGGTCACTTGCGGCCCGTCGAGATTTGGCTTCTTCCTTTGATGAAACCTGGAGGGGAAAGGAGTATGATCCCTTTTTGTTTGTGCCCTTGGATTGTATACAGGGGTTGATGTAACATCAGCTGTAGGGCAAGAATTTTCATTTTCATTTTATTTCTTTGTCCGCGATGCTCTATCATTTCAGCTTTTATATCGCGGAGGTCGTGATTTTCCTATCATTTCGGCTATTTTTTGCGGTGCCCAATCATTTCGGCTATTTTTTTATGCATACATTTTTACTTGCTGATTTTGTTGCAAGTTGCCCCATCATTTCGGCTATTTCGTATGCATGTATGGCTTGCTAGCTTTTTGCCGCAAGCTTGGGATTAGACATCGATTTTGGCATCAGCACCGCTACACCTGGGATGTTGCCAGGAGCGAATCATCATTTGCCTATGTCGATGTCGAATAAAGGCGGCTTAGCGAATAGGGTTAGGGTCCTGTCGACTAAGGCTTTTGACTTCATGAGCCGTAAGGGTCTCACAAAGGTATTTCTCTCTACAAGTCGTGAGGATCTTGTAGGTGTATTTTCTCCTTAGGAATCGTGAGGATTCCTAAGTGTATGTTCCTCTGTAAGTCGTAAGGATCCTACAAGAGAGTTTTCTTCCTTACAAGTCGTGAGGACCTGCAAGTGCTGCTCACCATATGGACATATCCCTAGTCACGGGTGGGACTTTGCTGGGGAAATGTTTATTCGTGCCCGTGGATTGTATACAAGGGTCAGTATTGAGCCACTTGTAGGGCAATATCGAAGGTTGTGGGGGTGAGGGGTTTGCTTAAGAACAGGTTCAGGTTTCTGTAACTTAAGACTTTCAAATCTTATGAGCCATGAGGGTCCCATAAGAGAGTTCTCCTTACGAGTCGTGAGGATCTCGCAAGTGTAACTTCTCCTTAGGAATCATGAGAACTCCTAAGTGCGTTGCTCCCTTGTGAGTCGTAAGGATCTCACACGGGTGGTTTCTCCTTACAAGGTCGAGAGGACCCTGTAAGCGTCCTTTTAATGAGGTTGCGCCCTTTCAGGTTTTCACAAACACTCGCCGGTAGTCCTGCTGTTTTTACTCACGGAGCCCTTTCAGGTTTTCATCCGTGCCCATTTGCTTATGGACATACCGTTTTTTTAATTCTTTTATTCCTTTCCCTTTTTTTACGAGGTCGCGCCCTTTCGGGTTTTCACGAAACTCGCTGGTAGTCCTGCTGTTTTTACTCACGGAGCCCTTTCGGGTTTTCATCCGTGCCCATTTTGCTTATGGACATACCGTTTATCATTTTATTTTATTTTATTTTTTATTTTTTTATTTTTTTTTAATTCCTCTTTTCTTTTATTCATCTCGTCAGCCTAAGGATGCTGCGGTAGTAGTTTAAGGACGTTTCGGTCCGTCATTAGTTTAAGGACATTTCGGTCCGTCATTAGTTTAAGGACGTTTTGGTCCGCCATTAGTTTAAGGATGTTCCGGTCCGTTGTTAGTTTAAGGACATTCCGGTCCATCATTGAAGAGGGCCGGTCACTACTTATAGAGTTCGGGCTTAGGAGGATAGCGAGCGGACATAGTCGTCGTCATCTATCATTGACCTAGGCCTTGACCTATTTAAGCGTAGTATTTCTTCAGAAAGCAACCGTTTATTGGCCTGAAAGGTCTTTCACCGTGCATATCTATGAGTAGATACGCTCCACCTTGGTAGACCTTGTCTATGATGTACAAGCTTTCGTAGTTTGGCTCAAATTTTCCCCGCTTGGCACGATTGGGGATCATAGGTCTTTTGACCACTAGCACGAGTTCGCCTTGGCGGAATGTCCTCGGCCTGGTCAATCTTTCATATGAGCGCGTCATCTTTGCTTTATAAGCCTCCAGATTTTGTTGCGCTATGAGCCGGGTTTCATCAAGGGCATCAAGCTCCTCAAGTCGAAGGTGAGCGTTTTCTTCGTCCGTCAGCTCGTAATGAACTGCCACCTATAGAGAGGGTAACTCTATCTCGAGGGGAAGTACTGCTTCTGTATCGAATACCAATGCGTACGGCGTCATGTTTGTGGCCGTTTTGAACGTAGTTCGATACGCCCAAAGAGCTTCTTGCAGTCTCTCGTGCCAGTCTTTCTTGTTTCGGGACACCGTCTTCTTCACGATCTTTGTCAAGGTTTTGTTGAAAGCCTCAGCTAGACCGTTAGCTCGGGATTATAAATTGAAGAGTATCTCCAGTCTATGTTGTGTTGCTGCGCGAAGCGACTAATCTTGTGGCTTCTGTAGACTGGCCCGTTATCGGATATGATCCGTCGTGGAGTCCCAAACCGATAAATGACGTGCGTCTTGAAGAAATGGAGAATATTCTCCATCTTCACTTCCCTCAGCGGTACTGCTTCTGCCCATTTGGAGAAGTAGTCAGTCGTCGCCAAAATGAATCGATGTCCCCTGGACGACGCTGGTTCGATAGGGCCAATTATGTCAGTTCCCCACATTTCGAATGGCCAGCTAGACACCGTTGGATGTAGTGGGTTTGGATGTTGGTGGATAAAGTCCCCATGAATCTGGCACGAGTGGCATTGCTTCGCATACTCGAGACAGTCCTGGATCATCGTGGGCTAATAATAACCCATTCGTTTGATCTTCAACTTCATCTTTGGGCCTGCTTGGTGCGAACTGTAGAGTCCGTCGTGAACTTCCTGAACGACTCTTTTCGCTTGGTCAGGTCCCAGGCATCTCAGCCACAGAGAATCAAACGACCTCTTGTACAGAGTATCATTGACGAAGGTGAAAGACAGAGCTCGTTGCATAAGCTGATGTCTTGAGGACGCATCTTCGGGCGTTCGACGGTATTTGAAGTAGTCTATAAAGACTTCTCTCCAATCCTCGGTATTTTCCCGATCTTTTATTTGCAGGGTCGTCTGCTCAGTCGCTCCCTTTTCTTCGGATGATTCTGGAGATATTTCTGTTGGAGCAAGCACTCGGGGGCTTTGCACCACAATTCTAACGTCATCGAGGTTCTCATCAGCCAGTTTTTTAGCGAGCTTGGCTAACGCGTCCACCTTGCTATTTTCTGCACGCGGTATGCTTTCCAGCATGTAGGAGGGAATTTGAGTCAGCAGTCGCTGTACTCTCTCGCCATACTTCACCAGCTCTGGCTTGCACGTCTGGCAGTTGCCGTTTACTTGACTAACGACCAGTTGGGAGTCTCCGTATATGAGAAGGTTTTCAATTCCCATGTCGATGGCGATCTCGAGGCCTGCTATCAAAGCTTCGTATTCAGCTTCATTGTTCGTCCTCGACTCTGTTAAGGAGAAAGCGAAGCGCATTATCCTTCCCTGTGGAGTTACGAAGATGAGGCCCACCCCTGATTTGATTATAAGGGTGTTTTGCTTGCGCTTCTTCACGGAAGATGCTCCATCGAAATAAAGTTCCCATCGGGTATCACCGCCGTCGATCGCATCAAACGCGTGTCCATCTGGCAGTTCGCAATTCAAAGGAGAACCGGCAGGTACTCGGTGCTCAGCAAGGAAGTCGGCGATGGCTTAGCCTTTTACCGCCTTAAGAGGCTGATAGGTTATTGAAAACTCCATCAAGAGCAGGGCCCACTTAGCGAGTCTCCCTATCAATATGGCCTTTGACATTAGATATTTGAGGGGGTCCACTTTTGATATAAGACGGACTTCATGTGCCAATGCATAGTGCCGGAGTTTTGTTATCGCAAAGATTAACGTCAGGCAATGTTTTTCGATAGGGGAGTAATTTCTTTCTGCCCCTAGAAGAACTCGGCTTAAATAGTAGAGCGATCTCTCCTTCCCTTGGTCGTTCTCTTGTGCCCATAATGCGCCTAAGGTACCCTCAAGGGCTGCTGTATAAAGAATAAGGGGCTTTCCCTTGACTGGAGCAGCTAACACCGGCGGGTTCTGCAGGTACTGCTTGATCTCATCTAGCGCGCTCTGGCATTTTTGGTTCCAGACGAACGGGGTTCCTTTCTTCATCAGATGGCTGTAAGTACGGCACTTACCTGACAGGTTGGCTATAAATCGTCGGATGTACGCGAGCTTCCCTTGGAGAGACCGCAATTGTTTGAGAGTTCTCGGCGGTGGCATTTCCATTATCGCCTTGATCTTCGACGGATCTATCTCGATGCCTCGGTGTCGGATGATGAATCCCAGGAATTTACCCGAGGAAACTCCGAATGCGCATTTGAGAGGGTTCATCTTCAAATTGTATTGCCGAAGGCGTTGAAATACGGTCTTCAGATGCTCTAAATGCTCTTCGTATGACATGCTCTTCACTACAAGGTCGTCGATATAGCATTCGACAATTTCATGTATGAGATCATCGAAGATCTTTGTCATGGCCCTCTGATAGGTGGCACCGGCATTCTTTAAACCGAAGGGCATAACTTTGTAGCAGAATATACCTAAAGGAGTCCGGAAAGCGGTGTGCTTCTAGTCTTCGGGATGCATCTTTATCTGATTATACCCTGATGAGCCGTCCATGAAGGAGAAAATCTCATGAGTGGACGTATTTTCTATCATCAGTTCTGTGACCGGCACTGGGAAATCATCCTTCGGGCAGGCTTTATTGAAATCTCGGAAGTCCACACATATGCGTACTGTCCCATTTTTCTTCATTACTGGGATGATGTTGGCGACCCAGTCAGGATATTGTACTTCCTGGATAAACCCGGAATCGATAAGCTTCTTGACTTTGGCGTTAATGCTCATCTCAAGCTCGAGTCGCATCCTCCTTGGCGCCTGTTTGACCGGCTTGACGTCCGGAGATATTGCCAATCTGTGCGCAGCAATTTCTGAATCTAGTCCCGGCATTTCGGAATAGTTCCATGCGAAGCAATCTCTATGCTGTAGAAGCACGTCTCTTAACGCAGCCACCCTTTCTTCAGATAGCAGCTCGCTGACGAATGTGGGCCACGGGTCACTTGCCGTTCCCAAATAAATCTTCTTGAGGTTATCTGCGGTAGTATGTATTCCATCTTCCAGCTCTTTCGGTGCTGGTGGAAACTCTGAGATCACCTCATTGTCATTGTTTTCGAAGCACCAAGGGAGGTCGTCCATATTCTCGGGCCCTTCTTTTGATATCGTTATCATATGACAGGTACGAGCTCGCTTCCAAGACTGTTGTGGATCTGATTTTGCTCTTATGTCTTTGGGTTCGTGCCTTTGTGGCGGCGCTACCGTCCAGCTGCTGGATAGAGCAAACATGCCTTGCTGATATTGGTCTTCGACCCAGTTCTTGAAGGTGAAGCAGTCTTCGGTAGGGTGTCCTATAGCTCGGTGATAAGAGCAATAGCCCGAATGAGAGACCTTGCTAGCTTGCTCAGGGTGTTTAGACTCCGGAAGTGTAATCATTCAATGCTTCATAGCGAGATCGAGTATCTTCTTCGTCTTTTCTTGAGGGAAGGAATACGCTCGACCCATCTTCTTCACGAGAGATAAATCCGGACCGCGCAATTTCCGATCGCATAACTCTTTAACCCTATGTTGTTGCTGTCGACTCTTTTTCCCGTTTTTTGACTTACTTCTACCTCTACGTCGGGCCTTTTGCGTAATAAGTCAACAGGGGGGAGCATCTTCGTCTTTTGCGGCCTGTTGAAACAGACGTTGCGTCCTGGCTTTCTCATAGATGGCCATCTCGCGATTATGGTCGTCCCGAGCTTTTTGACCCGCTTTCCTGATAAGTTTGTCCATTTTTTCTTCAAATGACGGACTCAGCACTTCGATCGTGGGATCTAGTTTTGATGAGGGATTGGCATTTCCCGACAGGGCATCCTTTTCCTAATCGAAGTTATATATGGCGTAGCTACCGTGGACTCGTTCCCGTTTCCCGGATCTCACATATCCAAGCCCAAGCGTTTTCGTTCTCCCGTTGGGCAATTTGCGCTGAGTCCCAGGGACATCCCAAATCCTGTTGTAGAACTTAGCCTTTCGAGCGGTCTGTTTGAAAGATATCCCCTGGCGCCTCAACAGCCTCTTCAAGCCTTCTGTATAATATCTGGGCAGACGGATTTGCTGAAGCCTGTCAAGCGTAGGATCTGCGCCGTGCCAGACCTCTTTCTCTACTCTTGTTTCCGAGGATCGATAGAATAGGATCGCATTTTCTCCTTTTCGCCTGGGAGGGACGTAAAATGTCCGCAGCTCTTGCACGCTGTGAACTTCAAGTGCATCAAGGTCTTTGTAGTGCTCCCGCGGCACCATGGTGATTTGCAAACTCTGATCATCGCCAGGAGATGCTTGTATTGACGGCCGACTGGAGAACACGGCATTAACCTCATCTTCCGAGTCACTTCCGAAGATCAATATGGGGGTGGACGGTCCCGGGTTGTTGCGTCGGGACGGCCCAGCGTAAACTATCTCTTCTTCTTCTTCGGTATCGCTCCCGAAAACAAGGATGGTGGCGGCGGCTTTGTTTTCCGGTTTGCGACACCTTTCTGTATCCTCGAAGTCTGGCAAAAAGTACTTTGCATCTTCGTACTTGCGGACTTCGTTCACGGAGAATGGGTTCAGCTCACCTGTTACGGTATACTCAAAACCATCCTTAAAATGCTTCATACACCGATACTGTGTAGAAGGGATGATATTGTACTCGTGTAACTAAGAACGACCGAGTAAGGCATTGTAGCAGGTCTTGGCGTCAATGACGTGAAACTTGATGTCCGTGATGAGCAGCCCGAAGCGTAATGTTAGTATTACAGACCCAAGAGTTCTTGATGATTGGGAGTCGAACCCAGAGATGGTGATATTGTCCCGAGCAAGATGCTGACGCTCATGCAGATTTCCTTTAACACCCGCACGTTGAGAAGATTAACGGAAGACCCATTGTCAACCAAGATTTTGCCTATCTTTATATCGTGGCAATATCCAGAGACGTATAGGGGACGGTTGTGGTCGCAAGTCCCAAGGAGCAGTTCTTCGTCACCGAAAGTGATATCGGTCGTGTGCACTTCTTCCAGTTCATCTTTCATCCTTTCTTCGGCGAGGAAGGCTTGGAATTGCTCGGGCTCTTGCAGCGCCTTGATTAATGAATCTCTCACTTCTTTTGATAATAAGAGGGCGTCTAGAATGCTGAGCTGCGAGGGTAGCTTCCTCAGGTGCTCTAGGATGTTGTAGTCCACCTTAATTTTCTTAGGCGGGACCTTGGCAGTCGGCTCTTTCATGACTTGGTCATCTAAGGCGATATCCTCAGCGACCTTTTCCTTTCCCTTATCTTTTCTAGTTGCGGGTCCGAGATTCTTTTCCGGGAGTGTGCGATTGCGCAGCTGAATGTTTTTGCAGGCCTCCAGTTCTTCCTCTCTCCCTAAGATGGTCTCTTCAAAGAAAGGGCCCAGAGCCATTTCCTCATCAGAGTCGCTCCCAAAGGTGAGAACCTGTGATCCTCCGGCGTTAACCGTGCGACAGTTGCCGGTAGTTATTTTGTGCCCGTCGGTAGTTCTTCCCTGCTCCCGACGAGTTCTGCGTTTCATGCGCTTAAAATGTTGCCGGTGAGCAACATATCCTTGCCACCATATCTTAAAAGCGTCGCACTCTTCCGTAGGGTGTGAAATCTTCCGATGATATAAGCAATAATTAGGGTGCCTCTCTGCCCCTTTGAGTGTGTTTCCTTCCGAGGGTGGTACCTTCATTCCCATTGACATGGCTTTGCAAACCTTTTCCTCGTCTTGAACATGTTTTTATCTGCATCGGATGTCTTTTGATCTGGCGGGAGTGCTTCGACTCTTTCGTTTAGTCGCTTGCGTTTGGCTCCTTCCGATGCGGCCATCTCACGCTCCCGATCGGCTTTACTTTTCAAACGAATCTCGTCTAGAAAGGCGTCGATCATTTCATCTGTCGGCCATACAAGTTCTGGCTCAGGGTGTGCCCCCAGTTTCTCAGTGTCAGGAGTTTTTCCATTGTCCGTAAACGAGTGGGAGATCACATGACAACTCGCCACGTATCCCTCGGATTCATCCGACGGGCTTTCTCCATCATCTTCCTCCTGAAAGACGTGGTTTGGGAACTCTTGGAGTGTGATGGGAGTCCGCGCCTTTTGATTGTACTCTTCCAGCGCGTCAATCGGCTTCTGCAAGTCCGTGCGCTTGTCTCCAGACTTCACTGGCTTTTTGGATTTCTTCTTCTTTTTCTTCGAAGATTTTGACGGTTGGGTGTGAGTACTTGGGCCATCACCGCCGATCTTTGTAGTTAGACACGGCTTCAGCATCCCTTCGATGATTTGAGGTTCAAGCGGGTTCTTCCATTCGACCGCCGAGCATGTATGAAGATCACTCAGCATCTTTTTGGTTTTTGCTGAAAGCACGATTTCCCATAGAGCTTCTTCAACAAAGGAACAAGTTGCCTCCGGTGCGTCCGTCTTCTTAGGAGTATGCGGCTGTGGCGGGTTTACCTTCCACTTTTCGGACAGCGCAAACTTTCCCTGGAGGTATTGATCTTCAATCCACCCTTTGAAGACGAAGCAATCCTCAATCGGATGGCTTACCGTTTGATGGTAAGGGCAATAATTTGGGTTATTCACCTCAGTGGGTTGTGGCGGTCGCCTTGGGTTTGGCAAGTTGATAAGCCTGTTGCGTACGGCTAGCTCGAATAACCGTTTCGTCTTGTCCCGTGGGAACGAGTAGGGGCGCTTCATCTTCTCGTTATAATACCGTCGTCTTTCTTCCAGTTGATCCGCCAGCTTTGGGGCACTGGGTTGCTGCTGAGCGTTCGCGAAGAAGGTTGCCTTCCCTTTACCCTTATCATTCCGAGGTTCTGGCTTCGGGGGAAACGGTCTATGACCCATCTGGTCCATCTGGGCCAACTTGTCGATCAAAGCCTGGAACGTGGTTGGCTTAAAGAACATCATGAACTGTGAGATAGTTGCATGAGGATCTAGGGTACCCATGAACATGCCCACCGCGGGCGCTTCTTCAAAGCGTTGTTCGCACTTTGACCATAAGTTCCGCCATCGGATCGCGTATTGGACCCAAGTTTCACCCGGCTTCACCCTTGCATTAATCAAAGCTGTTATCAGGGTGCGTTCGCTGGTGCTTGCGAAACGCTGGGTAAACAGCAACTCCATTTCAGCGAAAGTTTTGACGGAGTCATTCGGAAGCTCAGAGTACCACTCAAACGCTGTCTCTGATAAACTGCCGACGAATTGGCGAAGCAAGAGCTTATCATCGCCGCCGGTGTTGCCACAAAGAGCCCTAAACTGAGCGACATGTTGATGGGGATTGCCTGTCCCCTTATATACATGAAATTTCGGGATTGTGTAGCCCGACGAGTATTTGATCTGGTCATACCAGCTTGGATATGGTCTTTCCGTCTTGACAACTTGACAGCTGCCTCAGTCGCCTGGTGAACGCGTATCTGTTGAGTTATGTATTCGTCCAGGTCAGCCTTGGAGATTGTCTCCTCCTTGGCTGTGGACAGAGCAGGCGGAGGATTTAACGTTTCTCCCCTGTCGTCTTCAAGAACGATTAGAGGATCTTCAGCAGGAGGCTCTTACTGGATCATCAGACCCACCATGTCCTGGAACAGAAGGGCCATTCGTTGTATATTGGCCGCTTGTTCCGCAGCCTCTTTATCCTTCTTCTCCAGTATCCTACGAAGGAACTCAGCGTCAGTTTCTTGTTCCTGGCGTTGATCAGATGACGCTTCGGGGTTTTCTTTCGGTCCAGTGAGTGCGGCCATCACGTTCATCATTTCTTGGAGCTTCTGTTGTTGTTCCTGAGCCTTGGTCACTGACCGTGTAAGTGGCCTATGACCCGTAGATGCACGGCTGTCCTCTTTTCCAAGCGCCATGTATACTGTATGCACCATCATGCCCCCAGACTTAGGGCGTTTCGGCTTATCGTTCTTGACATTTTCTGCAGGAGTGGGGACTCTATCCGGCTTCTTTCTCTTCTGAGTAGTCGACGTGGAGGGAGCCGTTGTCGCGGGCACCCAAGTGGCTGGCGTCCTCTGTTGTTTGACATGGCGGTTCTTTTCTTCCTGAACCTTCACCCTCTTCTGCTGGCGGGAGTGATCATGAATGATTACCGAGTTCTGAACCCGTCGCCAGACCTTATAAATTTTGGAGGATAGCCGTTGAGGGGGGTGCTCCGGCTTTGTTTCTATAACATTCTCCGCAGGTGGAGGGGATCTTTTGAGAACCGCAGTGGGCGAATTTCTGCGTACCCTGTTCAGCAGCTCGAAGCTGTTCCCGGTTGGAATAGCAGCCTCAATTTCCACTGCTGGAGCTGGTGGAGTTAGTCCAGAGGGGGAGTTTCCCCCAGTCTTCCTTATCCGGCGCCAATGGCGACGTCGGGCATGGCGGGTTGTTGGGATTGATTCAGCGACGGTTTCATCTTGCCCCCTGTTATAGGAAGGGGCTGCTGCTGGTGTCAGCCTTTCGAAGACTGACGTTCGTTGAGAAGCTACAGATCTCTGAGCGGGAGCGGGAGCGGGAACGGGGGTAGTCAATCTCGCGAAGACCGACCCTCTGGAAAGAGAAGCCGCCTTGACGACTCTGGGAGCAGCTGTCCTCTTTGGGATGGCCTTCTCAGGTATCACGGGCTTCTTGGCGGGCCCTTAGGAGTTCAGGCTCAGTCTAGTGAAGACCGAGGAGTTGGATGACCCGCTGAGAGGGGCCGTAGGAGTAGCAAGTCGATCAAAGACCGATTTCTTTGACGCTTCCGGTACGGGCATTGGGATGTTAATGTTTACCGGTGGGAGCATGGTCCCGAAGAATAGACCGGTGGTAGCTTGAGTCACTTGCTCCACAGGCATAGTGAATAGGGAAGCAGCCTGCGGTCCATATGCTACACCTCCAGGTGAGGCGGAGCGTCGGTTGCATTTGCAGTTCGAGCAGTTGTCAGCAGTTGATCCTTTTGCTTTTTGCAGCAAACAAAACACCAAGTCTTAGTACTTCGAAACCCGAGGGCAACCATTAACAAACTGCGATTCATTCGTGAATACGACACACGAAGTGTGGAGTGGAAAGAGGAAAAGATCCCACCAGGCATGCCAGAATCTGTTCCCCTCCGAAAGACGGCGCGACGCAGAGACGTCTTACCTGAAATTCGGGGCAGATACTAATTGGTGCTATCCGTCCACCTCTCCGAAAATGCCAAGTTGATTTATGGCACCATGTATCGAAGGTTTAAACGGATGCGTCCGATGTAGCAGACTTCGTCAGATTCCCCCTCGCTGGAGGGGTTTTTGATTGTGGGGACGCTCTTCCCTGCAGGCGCAAGCCCCTGCAGTTAATTACGCTACTGCATTGCGTTAACAACTTTCTCCTTCTCCAGATGGTCACTTCGTGTCGTGTGTGTTTGTTTTATGTTTGGTTGCCCGTGGATTGTATACGGAGACTGAGTTATGTCGTTGCCCGTAGGGCGTGGACTAGTCCAAATCCGTATTATCTTAGATTTGGGTTTGGGGGTTTGGTTTAAGGATACGTTAGCCTCATTTGAGACTAAGATCAACTTAAACATTTGTTAAGGATACGTTAGTCTCATTTAGGCTAAGATCAACTTAACGGGATCATTTAGATCCAACAAAAGAGCAATTAAAGGAGCCATGTTGTTTAGTTTAGTGACATTACGGTCAATAGGTAGTTTAAGGACAATACGGTCCAATATTAGTTTTAAAACGTTGCGGTCAAGGTTAAGGACGTCATAGTCCGTGGATTTAAGGACTCCACAGTCCGGTGTTAGTTTTAAGATATCACGGTCAAGGTTAAGGACCTCATAGTCCGTTGTTAGTTTTAAGACATCCCGGTCAAGGTTAAGGACCTCATAGTCCATGAGTTTAAGGACCCCACAGTCCGTATCAATGTATGTGGTTATCGGGACCCGTCACCTCTTTGAAGACGTTGAGGAATTACAACGACAAGTATCAAAGGAGTGAAGAGATGTACCCTTACACCAAGGTAGATTAAGTGGTCTGTAGTCCAATTTGGAAACTAAGATCAATTATTGTATTATGAGCCCATTGTCCCAGTTAAGTTTGAATTGAGGACTTATGGCCATCTTGGGCTAAGTCCAATTGTGTTTGGGATATTGGCCCTCTGTCGATTCATTGTAGGAGAGGCTTTGCCTCTGGAAACATAGCCAATTGGACTAAGGCCAATGTTAAACACTAGAGACCAACAAGTGTTAAACACTGGGAATAAGGTTGACAAGTTGGTGTTAAACACTAAAAGATAATCAGTGTTGAACACTGGGAACAGAGTTTTCACTAAGAGAATCCAAATTAGTGTTAAACACTAAGAAAATCAGTGTTAAACACCGCAAATAGAGTTTTCCAAATTAGTGTTAAACACTAAGAAAAATCGGTGTTAAACACTGGATACAAAGGTCTCAATTTAGTGTTGAACACTAAGGCAAAAAGGGGTCACGTGGTCACACGTGAGAGCGCCCCAGAGTCTCTTTATTTTGTTCTATAGATAAGTGTTTAACACTTTTAGTCCTGAAAGCCATCACGTGCGGGCACGTAATGGGAGCTCATACTCCGGTTTATTAGAATACTCATTAGGGGTCACGCGGTGACACGTGAGGACGCCCCAAAGTCTCTGTTTATTTTGCTTTTTCTTTATGTGCTTCAGGGATCACGTGGAGCACGTGGGGCGTTGCCTCAAGGCTCTCTTATATGTATCTTCGCAGGAGTCACATGGTAACACGTGAGGTGCCTACTTCAGAGTTTTTTTCTGTGGGTCTCTGCATGTTTTAAAGTTCTGTTCATAGGGTTAAACCCTAAACTTTAGAGGAATTAAATTCCCGTTTTCTTCTGAAGAATTATATTCTTAATAGGGTTAAACCCTAGTTTCTTTTCTTAAAGGAATTAAATTCCTGTGAGCTTGAGAGAATTATATTCTCAGTTAGGATTAAACCCTAGTTCTGTTCATTAAATTCCTATAACATAGGGTTAAACCCTAACTTTATCTCAAAGGAATTGAATTCCTATCATTTTGTGAGAATCAAATTCTCTAAACTCAGTTCCTCCTCTGTTTTAGATCTGCATGGCAGGATCTCAACCCAATGAGAATTAAATTCTCAATTCATGGGGAGATGTGCACTTTGCAGATCCTCAACCAGAGAAAGAACTAAGTTCTTTGTTTTTTTATATATATAAGAGTTAAACTCTTTTGAGAATTAAATTCTCTTTTTTGAAGCCTCTCCTTTCTTACCTAGGGTTTTCTTTTGCAGAGAATCAAATTCTTCCAAAATCTCAAGGCTCTATTTCTCTCTCTCTGTATGTCTCTGTCTGTCTTTTTTTTATCTCCTCCTTTTAACTCTTTCCTTTGGCTCCTATTTATAAGAGAAGGAAAAAAATCAATCAGTTTTAGTGAATCTTTCATTTAAGAATTTGATTTATTTGTTGAGAGATTTGATTTATATTCATCATTAATCTGGGTCTTTAGATTATTAGGTGAATTTTATTCACCATTGGATTTTAAATCCAAAGATATCTCTTTGTTATTTCGGTTGGATTTAGGGGGATATCTTTCCAAGTCCGAAATTTTTCCATAAATTGGTGATGTTTAATCACCTTTGGATTTTTAATCCAATGGTTCCAAATAATTCTTTTCCACTTTGGAAAGATTTGAAAGATCTTCCCTCAGATTTTAATTCTGTCATAGAAATAAGGCTTTTAAAGCTGGTCATGTATGGCCACGTGACCCCTGGTATAGGCTTCCTTCTGCGCTCTATTCTTTGCCACTGCTTAGTCATCACGTGCCAACACGTGACCACTGGTCACGTGTGCACACGTGATGCCTTTTCTGGAGCTTTTTTCTTGATTTACTCAGGGAACGAATGTGGCTTGCGCTGCTGCTTTGAACGTCACGTGCCAACACGTGACCACTGGTCACGTGTGAGCACGTGATGCCTCTTCTGAGTCCTTTCCTGATTTTTAATCAGGGAACAGGCATTACTAGGAATACCCGGTTACCCCTTCGAAACATTTTCATATTTCAGTTTCACTGTGCGTTATTAATTGAAAACTGAATTCCCAATTAGATCCTTACTCCAGGGTATGTATTTACCAGGTTTGATTCTCACATCTGTATGGTTTTACAGATGATGGGTGGGTGTAAGTTATTGGGAATTAGGTGATTATATCCTCATTATATCGGAATTCGTTGTAATTGGTGATATTTGAGGAAATCACCTGAGTTTTTGCTGGATGGCAAATATTTGGTTTTGAATATTCGTTGTTATGCACCAATTTCAAACTGATATATCTGTACGTTTATTTTATAAAGTGGGATATAACATTTTGAAATTATGTTCATGACATTTACCTATATCGGTTGATGATTGGGTAAGGAGCATTAAACAGCGGTGTAATTCTTCTTAACCATAGGACAACTTTCAACCCACGACGCACAGGGTTTGAGTTATTCAACTCAGGAGACTTATATAAATAATTGTATATTGTCCAGTGTTCATTAGGACAAAGGGGTTGGTACTCGTACTATATTCTGTTTACTTGTGACTTCTCCGGTTTTAGATAAGTATTTCGTAGGAATACAAGGTCTAAGTTTTGAGAAGTTATAGGTATAAGAATAAAGTAAAGAACCATGTGTTGCAAGTATCAGGATTCTTCAAGGTGATCGAAGATGTAGATACTTGTGTTTAGTATTCAGTTGATAGTAATGGTTTTGAGAACTTGCTTCTCTTTCAGGTTACTCATATTTGGATGCACTTCTAGTTGAGTAATGCTGATCAGCCTCCTTCCATTTAGTTGACATGCACTGGAGACAGCTGCATGATTTGAATCTGGTTCCGATTAAATTAGTGCCTCTGTTTCTATATTGTATATGGAATGGTTCATATCTTAACGATGTTAAGATATATGGAGTTATCCGATTTATGCTTAAAACCAGACTCTGGACATACTCAAGGCACGTTTCAATAATGGCAGTTTGTGGATTATCCCGGGTTATGACGAGGGTTAACTTTCTACCATCTGAAAGATCAATAGTTATATTGTTCTTGACTCGCCACAGTTTTAGTAAAATGGACTTTTCAGAAAACAGTAGTGGGAGTATGGTAGAACTGGAAGTGATTCCAGAACCACAAACGATTACTGAAAATTTAATAGAACCTAAAGATTCAATCGGGTTTGACATTCCATTAGCCACTCCGCAGATATGGTGGGTAAGTTCAGGCACCCGAGAGGTACTTCGGTATCCTCAAAGACGGTGACAGGGAGGTTCTTGTTTACCCAGACTTGCTATTACTGTTGTTCTAGACTATAAGACCCGGCAGGAGGATGAATATAGCGTCATTCTAAACTAGCTTTAGAAGTGCACGTGTATATGACTCTGCCAGAGGGTTGTTATAGTCAGTGGGAGCAGCGGAAGCATAGTGGAAAAGTAGCTTGTGTCTATTTATAAACTAAAGCAGCTATAGCGGAGATAGATCATCTGTTTTTGATGTGACAGTCATAGGCTTTGACTTCATCAGAATAGGAGATGGATCTGTTAAGAAGGTAGTAGGGTGTGATGTCCTGGTATTTGGATGACATACACTTTGTAGGAAGTGAAATTCCTACACTACGATCGGTTATACTGTGGTTGTCACACAGTTGGTTTCTTCACATTGGATATGGATATTATATCAGGCATTCTGGTTACTAGATCTATGGTTTTAGATCTAGATTTGGGTAGTTTCCCAATCTGGGTACTTTGACACTATTCTAAAGGTGTTTTAGAATGGACGACTCCTGGCATGGTGGTGTACCTGCAGGTGATGGAGTCACCCTCTCTAAAGGTGTCTTATATACTAAAGGGGAGAGAGATGTGCATGATTGACATATCACTTGGTTAGGCAATTGAGTCAATCATGAGATATCAAGTACCACACCAGCTGTTGTTTTTGCACTAGCTGCAATAAGTTCATATATTAATCCAATCTTGGAGAAACGTTCGGAAGCAGTTTATGAACATAAGTGGATGTTCTAGGGATTTGGTAACGGCAGCCTCCTTCGGGAGACGGTTATCATTCCAGGCTTCAAAAGTGACCTGGATGATAGAGTGACTGTCAGAATTATAGTTTTCCTTCTTTTGAGGGGCAGTAGTTTGGACAGGTGGTCCAAGCGAATACTGAGGAAGACATGTCGCGGGATACTGATTAAATTCAGTGGACGATACCGTTTAAGAAGTTTGCTGGATTTGGAGTTTATTTGTGAACTGGGTCCCATCAGATATCCAGATATATTCTAAAACAGGTATTGCTCATTTCGAGAGATGGCTTTCTCCGTGAACTTGAGATAAAGAGAGACATAGAAAGAAACATTGGAGCGGATCCACTCACTGAGGTTATTTCTCGAACACAATAGTGTTACAAACGAGTTTTATGAAACTGATTAGTGGAGAAGTTGGGTGTTCGGTATCACACGGGCTGTGAGTATGCGATACTACAATAATTAGCCTTAAGTGCAAGTGGGAGATTGTTGGCTATAGTGCCCTTAAGTCAATTATTGGATAGCAGGCACGTGATTGCAATGATTGAGGGATGGCCTATACCGGTAGAACAGTCTTACTCGATATGATAGTATGCTATCTGGTTTGTCTTTATTACCGTGTACTTGCTTTAGGTGGCTTTACAGATCACTATTACATGTTGATAGAGCCTATAGGATTCTTGCTTGACTACCAGTAGTGTGATGGTGATCATATACGTAGGAGCTGGGGGTCTATAAGCACATCCTTAAATGTCCCTAGTCGTGAAAGTTTTGAGACTGGGCATTGATACTCCAGAATAGACTAGTGTATACTGATCGAGACCCCGACGAGGGGCGGTGGCCGGTCTCATAAGCCATTGGTGTCTGTTTGTTCACCTAAGATGTATACAGGTGCTTATTGGGTTATGAGTACACCGGACGGACTCGCCGGAAACCTGCTAGTTGGTACTATACCTATTATCAGATAGCAGTTCCCTGGTGACATGTGTACAGATTAGTCTATCGACCTGAGATTGTCATTTGTCTCGTGTGAGTTCCCACCGTGCTTTGATTACTACCCTACCATGGCTCAAAGGAGCCGTGTAAACAGGTTTTAGTTGGGTACCGTCCCGAGCCACATGGAGGCAGTGAGCGGATCGTCGGAGGATTCGTCTCACCCGGTATTGGGGGTTGATGTCGCGGTTGTGCACGGATGGCTATCACCAGAAATCCTTGGCCAAGATAGTCGAGAATTACTAATCTAGGATCGGTAGTTTCTCAGGTGGTGATGGGCTTCATACCGACACTAAATGTCGCGTTATTAGGGGTCTGATTGTATCCACCCCCTAGACTCGATATGCGATATTTACAGACGAACGGACCGGACTGTACGGATATTGTCACTGTCAGGCTCAGTAGGGGTTTCAGGATGAGTTTGCTTGTCGGCCTCCCTTTTGCTCAATACCTGGGTAGTCGTTACGTACAGCTAGTGCCGCTGACGTGCTTTTCGTTAAACCCACTTCCAGCGTATTGACGAGTCTTTAGAGTCCCACACAGAGGGTTTCCCTGCTTCAGGCGAAACGATGTAGAGGCCGTATGGTTTTACGGCAGGGTTCGATCACATACGTGTACTTGTGCACGGATGATGTTCGGACGGATAATACTAGTGGGCTTTGTTTTAAGCCGGATCCTAGTATTATATTTGTTGGATTATTTTCGTCTTTTTGTATTCGTATTCTTCGGAATACGGATGCGGGTATGAATATACGGTTGATGGATATTCTTATAATTTATTACAAGATTACTTTTAAAAGATTACATCTCATCATGGTTTAGACCTTTTTAGATTAAAAGGTTATTGAGGTGTAGGATGAGGTGTTTATTGCATTTTTGTGGCATGGCTAATTAGTGACCCATGGTTACTATTCTACCATGCTTAGGGTTTTTGTTTGTTGTGAGATTATGTTGACTTGAGATATTTTTTGTTGACTAAGATATTTTGGAGACATGGACATTTATGTGATGGATCCATTATTTCTTATCACACTCACACAACAAATAAAAACACAACCCATTATTTTTTTCCTCTTTCTTGAATTGCTCTCAACACCTCATTCTCATGGCATCTTCTTCTTCCTCTAGCTCCACCCAAACCCTCTCATGAGTTGAAAATCTTTGGATGTCTTGAGACAAATTAATCCTTCATCGCTCTCTACTTCATCTACGGTATCTAGAGTAGCGATCTAGGTGCCCTAGTTGACTCGGATATGAGGTTGGAGCTCGTTGCATAGACTCTCAGGTGGATCATTTTCGATGGAGGGAGACTGGAGATCAAGCTTGATCAAGGAAGCCCCTGGAAGCCCCTAGAAGCTTGGTTGAAAACCGAAGGGCACGGATCTATTCAATATAACCATTCTAACTCCTTTGCATGTTTTGTTATCTAGAGCTTATGGGTAGATCCGGGTAATTGGTTGTGGTAGCGCCAAGTTTTATAAATTTTTGTTCCGTATTTGGTCACGGATTGATGGCCGGGACGCTTGCATAACCCAACAATAGATAATCTAGAAGCACAGACTTTAGAATACACATAGCATATTTATGCTCACTGTTTTGCACCTGTGTTTATTATTTATACACATGTTTAATCATAGCATCTTATTCTGGTTATTACTATTATTTTGATATTCATGACGCACTGACGTCTGGGTTTTGCATGGCCCAGTTCCTTTGACTTTGTCGCAGGAAGATCATGAGTATTTTAACTAGCAGGCCGGGCAGTAAGGAGCTTGATGATTAGTTTTAGAGATACTTAGTTTATTTTATTTCCATAGTTTAAATTTGTCGATGTGATCCCATAAGGGACGTGATTCAGATATTATTCTTATCGGATCTTTATTCATTTCCGCTATATACATTTCTTAACTTTTATCTATTGTGGCATATGGATATGGGTTAGTTAGATTTTATTTACTGTTCTTGATATCTGATTGACAACCGTAATGTGACTATAGATAGATCTTTTCTAAGCATAGGTAGCATGGTTAGCTCTGTCGCGTGCCGTATTTATGTATTTTGGAAAGCGGGGCATGACACGCCTAGAAAACCCTAGATCCTTCAAACCCCCATCCATATCTCTCTCTTCAAAATTCTCTTTTTCCTTGATCTCGAATCATCGGAGCCGAGCAATTGCAGGAAAAGGAGAAGGGCCTGCAATCGGGTTCGATCTCGGCACCACCTACTCATGCGTCGACGTCTAGCAACATGACTGCATCGAGATCATCGCCAATGACCAAGGTAATCGAACCATGCCGTCGTATGTTGGGTTCACCAACACCGAGCGCTTGATCGGAGATGCCGCCCTCTTCTTCTTCCTCTCGTTTCTCTAAACTCGAGCATCCCAAGCCGAGATCGCTGTCGTCGCCGTCTTCTTCTCTTGGTTGCAGCACTTTCGACGCCGACTCAATTGCGCCGTCATTGTCTTCCCTTTGTTTTTTTCTCTCGGTTGGACCATCAAGGCCGAAACCTTACCCGAGTCAACCCCTAACCGAAGCAACTACTCGAGATCTTGCCGTCAGGCTTCGAGCTTTGCGTCTTCGTATTGTTCTGTTCTCGTGATCGTCGACTCGAGAGAAGTATTTATATACTTGTTTACATGCTAGTTACGGTAAGATCAAATCTTACATTATTATTATTATTATTATTATTATTATTATATCTCTTACATTGTATACATATTATTATTTATATCTTATATATATGAAAATCTGATAAATATTATACTACATTGTTACTATGAATAATAAATTAGTATTATGAAATCAATAAACTGTTAACAAATATAAAGTGCATTATGTATGACATACAATATTATAAATGATGCTAAACATTTACTTCTAGTAGTAGAATTTACTACTGAATAGATACTTAAATCATAAAACTCTGATAATGTACAACATATAAAGCTGATTAAATAATAATCTGCCTATATAATGATCTTATATAACATTTATTGATATTAATATTCAGGTGATTTGTTGATGATTGCTATTTAAATTGATAATGTGTAATTATCATAATCGATGTCACAACTAATGTGTTACTTATATACTTTCATCTGTTATAATTGATAAGACAATTATATATTGAAATTATACACATATTTTGTAAGTGCCTTACACAAATTAACTTATAATTTGACAAATATTAATATTATTATGTATTAACAATCAAATCAATCATAAACATATAATAGTTTTACACATGAAATGTCGTCACCAAGCGGAGACGACAAATCTGGAATTTACTGTATCCTTTGTGTTGGAAAATTCATTATAAATTGTACAAAAATTGTTATCAGGTGTTCTTTAGCTTGTTTCGAATCTAACTCAGAATATCTTAGATCTGTTAAAAAAATTTCCTGATAAATAAATTTTTTAACTGTCATAAACTGCGAAAAACTCACCTCTGGACTGCTGTCCAGGGAAATTTCAGATCATAACTTTCAATTTCGAACATCCATAACTCTCTATAGAAATAACCTGAGATGTTATAATTTATATCAGTGTAAACCTTATCTAGTTAGCTTCGTTTTGGCTTATGACATGTCATTATTGGCGATCGTTTGTTATTTTTAAAATATTTTTACAAATCAGAATGCTGCTGAATTTCCAGAACTGAAGTTTTATGTGCATAACCAATAGATATACCTTATTCATTGTTATTGATATGATTATATTATTTCTGATAATGCTAGTTATATTGATTGCTTTTATTATCATTATTTTGGTGGCAATGGACATGTATTAGAACTATTCTTATTTATATGTCGCTGGATATACTGCAAGATGCCTTAATGTGACTATAGAAGGATGGTTACTTACCATAGGTAGTATAGCTGGTCGGGTTACGTTCTCGTATTTTCATATTTTGTGTGGCATATATATGCCAATTTCCATAGGCAGGGGTTCAAGAGGAGGAACAACAAGAAGGGAAGCGGGACGTGACAGAGAGTTTGAAGGATCTTGTCCCAACAGCATTTTCATATTTTGTGTGTGGCATATATATGCCAATTTCCAGTAGAATCACCCAGGTTTTAAATTTGAAAAACTTGTTGTGGGAGGCTGGTTGTGCCACTGAAGTTTGTGATTTTGAAAATTCTATGGAGCAGTTCAAGAAATTGAATGAGGATGCTTGGATGTATTTGAAGAAGACAAATAAAAAGATGGGGACTTGGAGTCATTTTAGCCTAGACTCTAAGTGTGATCTCCTTTGTAACAACATTTGTGAGGCTTGGAATAAATACATCCTTGAAGCAACAGATAAACCAATAATAACCATGCTTGAAATTATCAGGAGGAGTCTGATGAGAAGATTCCGAATGTAGAAAAAGGTGGAGGCAATGTGTAAGAGTAACATTTGTCCAAAAATTCTAGAGAAGTTGGGAATAAGGGCTGATGAATGTAGAGATTGGCCACCAATATTGGCAGGAGCCGACACTTTTGAGGTGTTAGAGAAGTGAGAGCATCATATTGTTCAGTTGGATTCTAATATTTGTGATTGTAGACGATGGATGTTGACTGGCATACCAAGCATGCATTATCTTGCATAAGGTAGTTGAGAGGAGATGCTGAAAAATATATAGATGATTGCTATGCTAGATCAATATACTTAGAAACATATGCTGGAATGCTAAATCCTATTCCTGATCCCAAGAACTGGCCTCATCAAGATTCCATGTCAATTTTACCACCACATATCAAGAAACAATCAGGGAGACCACCAAAGAAGAGGAAGGGAGATGATGGGCCAAGAAGTAAGCCGGGAGGTACTAAAGTAGGTATGACCTTAAGCTATAGCAATTGCAAGAAAATTGGCCATAACAAAAGAAGTTGCAAGATTCCATTTGTGTGAAAGATCAGAAAACAACCGGTTTCAAAGGGTGGGGGGCCAAGAATACCCACTCCAATTGATAGTGGTGCTAATGCTTCAGGTACTACTGCTAGTGGGGGTATTGCTGCAGTTGATGGGGGTGGTTTTGCTGCTGAGGGTGATGTTGCAGTTGGTGGGGTTAGTATCACTTCAGGTACTGCTCTATTTTTTCCCATCTCATATGTTGTCTATTATGTTTGAATTGCTTCCAATGAGGTTAGTAATTGTTCTATTTTTATATATATAGTAGGCAGCGGCAAGGGAGGCAGGGGTTCAAGAGGAGGAACAAGAAAAGAAGGGAGAACAACACATCTTGTTGATACATGGGGTACATTGGAAGTGTTACTCAGCCAAGAGATGGATTCAATACTCAAAGAACTGGAATCACTATTAGTAGGGAAATAGGAACACAAGGCATCTTTTGAATGTAATTCCATCTAAGTACTTGGACATTCCATCAAGTAGCAAAGCTCAAATAGGGTCACAAAGCTCAAGTGTCTTGATGGTTGATGTTTACAATGTAAATGTTTTGTCCAAAACTTGTTATGTCATAACCGTTGAATGTGAGGTATTTGCTACTATGTTATGTTTTTATTGGTTTACATATGTTGTATGTGATGTAGTATGTTATGTTTTTACCTTTTGAATGTGATAAATGCTATTTTGATGTGTTTTATTTCCATATGTCTGGGAGAGTTGATAATACTGTGTCTGGAATTACTATGGAATTGTTGAAAATGTTGAAATAGTCCAGAAATCTGGACTGTTGTTGTTTTTTACAGGAAAAGATTCCTGACAACGGGTAATATTGTGATAATTTCATAAACTAGTATGGTAGTTTTCTAATAATTTCATATATTAGTATTGTAGTTTCTGTCAATTCCATAAACTACTATGGTAGTTTTCGGTCAATTCCATAAACTTGTAAGACAATAAAACTCTTTTTTAGTTCTAAGATCATTGTAAATACATTATAAGATTGAAAAACAGATAATACAGATAAAACTGGACATAATCTTCGCAAAATGAACTTGTGTTTCATAGTTTAACAAGCAAACTACAATACATTATCCATCACTTGTGGTCAAAACAATTCACAAACATATACAGTCTTCTACAACACAAACTCCATAAAAAATGATTAAATTACAACTTCAAATTCGTACAAGAAAGAAACCAACAATAATACCGGAGATAATACCAAAAATAATAAAGAAATAATAAAACCAATGACTTTGACAGTCGAAATTCTTCTCGATATGGCCATCTTGGAAGCTATTACCATACTTTGCAGAATCTTGGGAGCTATTAGCCTATTACCATACTTTGTTGTAAGAACTCATTTCCCCTTATCTTCGGGCCTGTGACAAACCAATCGACGAAGCGACAAATTTCTTTAGGGCACCCCCAAAATTCTCGACCGGGGATTTTTCTAAGTGGGAGATCGTAACCCGAGATGTTAGGTCGCACTTGCAGAAGAGTACTCGATTATCCGGGTACTCCGTGGTTGCCTGGCTTCTTCGATCTGAGGACGAAGAAGAAAATTAGTTTTTTACCCAATGAACCTAAAACATATTATAAAAGATAGGGAGGAGTATTTCAGGCATTTCATATTCGTTTTATACTGATGTGACAGTCAGTTGACCGGTTGACTAACTGATGCGGCACGACTTTGATAGTTATTTGATAGTTTTGAAGGTATTGAAAGTTTATCTGTTAGGAGTTTTTAGTAAATAAGATATATATATATATATATATATATATATATATATATATATATATATATATATATATATATAAGCAAGTTGATGAAATTTTTGGTCCATCATATCTTAACTAATTTTTATCTCTTATAAAATTATTCTTTTAGAAAAAATTTAGGGCCTATTTCATATATCTATATCTATCTATACTATCCTTATAAGCAAGTTGATGAAATTTTGGTCCGTCATATCTTAACTAATTTTTATCTCTTATAAAATTATTCTTTAAAAAAATTTAGGGTCTATTTCATATATCTATCTATATCAATGCTATTCTTATAAGCAAATTGATGAAATTATCGATTTTGTTTGTATATTGTAATATCATTAAAAATTCTTCATGTGCATGGCACGTGCAGAAAACAAGTATTAATATATATAAAATACTAGTTTCCTTTGTTATCATATTTGCCATGCTTGCATTATTGATTTATATACCATATGAAAAAATAGTTTATAGGATGGTGAATAGTCTTATCAAGGAAGATGTATGATCTCTGTGTTGTTGCAGACTGACTTTTTTGGTTTATATATTTTGGCCTTATATTGTTTGAAACGAGTTTTGAAAATCTTTCGACCCTGTCCTTTAAATAAAATATAATCTGGTCCAGACCACATTTCGGCTTTGAATTTTAGTGGAATTTCTCTTGGGCTTGATTTAATGGGATTGGGGTTTGTTAATTTCATAGTCCAAAAGTAGGAAAAATCGAAGTATATTTATTTATGCTCATCTTTAAATTGATGATATCATTTTCACATAAATCCGCATTTAATCTCCATTATTACGGATTCATTTACTGTTACAACACTTCAGGAAAGTTATCATAAGTTAAATGCACCTACCTAAAAGGTGCATTGCTTGCTTCAACGTATGCTTTTCTGTTCTTTGCATTTTGTTTTGCTTAATATTCTAGGCAATGCATATAATCGATACATTCCTTATAAGAAATCCAGAGGAAACAGGATGAATGAATCAACATTTAGGGAGGATATAAGCTATGTATGATTCAAAGTCTTTTGTGCATATGCCCCATGCTATAAATTTAGAGGGCTCCCAATGCTAAAGACACACTAAAAGTTTATGACGAGAAGAGTTGCAAGAATGGATGATTGGAGTTCCTCTCTTCTTCGTGCATCATCGGTAGATCATGCTAATCATGGAAGCACTAATAGTGACACGGACCATAATGAAGAAGCATGTTATATTAAGGACCAAGGGTCATGAAGTAATCACCCTTCAATACGACAGGATTATCGCTGCAAAAAGACACTCCGAAGTGAGAACTCTCTCTCTCTCTCTCAACTCATTGTATAATGATAATCATTTGTATTCATTTTTTTTTTGTTAGTTTGAAGAAATAATCATCTTGTACTCTGGCTCTCATATTGATCGTATAATAATCATCTTGTATTGTTGATTTTCTTTTACTAAGAATAAGAATAGTACCGATTTGAGAATTCAATTATATTATTCTGACTGTTTCTGCAAATTTCTACATTTCAATTCAAACTCAACAATTGGAAACAGTGGTTCAAATAATCAAAATTGCTACCAACCTGCCTTCTCCATTTAAAGCTTGCTTTGATAAAATTTACAGGAAATATCAGGGCACTTTCCAATAACTTTGAACCAGAAGTTTTTGGGGAATAATAATAATAATAATAATAATAATAAGATAAATGTGTTCAGCCAGAGCTAGGTTGTAATTTGTTACTAATCAACCAAATTTAAATAACAAGGATACAGGATTAAAAGCAGAATCTCAGTGTCATTTCAATAGCTAATGGAGTTTTCGTGCCGAAAACCATGGATTTAAAAAAATAAAAAACTCATGAGTGACCATCACATTTGTACGGCATCAATTGCATATCAAACAGTGTTAGAACTGAGACAAATTTGACTCGAACCTGTTCACATCCGAAGGATATTTCGATTTTTTACGTACTGCTTTGTCTAGATTTGTTTGAAATTATGAATGCGGTGTGTTGTTTTGTAAATTTCTTTTTCGTTTCTTTTTTCAGCTTGTATTTTACTGGGTGCTATACATTTTTCTTCTTTGTTTATTTTGTTTATTAATTTATAATGATTGTTTTGTATGATGATGATTGAGATTATTTAATTTGAGTTGTTTGGTAATGATTGCTTGAATTTTTTCGATTAAATGTTTAAATTCACGGTAAGTGTTGTAGGTGGAGGACAATTTTATTCTCAATGTGGGGATTAGTAAATTCTCATTGAACATGTAAGTTGGTTGACATTGAGTGCAATAAGTGAATTTCTTAGCTGCGCTTTGGAACGATGATTCTGATTTGTATTTATGTTATTTTCCAATTGGCTGAATTGCAGGAAATATCTTTACTTTTGTCCCAATAATAAGTAATACCTCTAACTTTCTACGGCGCTTTGCCCTCTTAACCTTTTTTATTATCAAAATTCCCTGAATTTAAATATTTATTAAAAATATCTAAATGAAATAAGAAAAAAGAGATATTTTTAAATTAACTATTTAAATGAAAAGCATTTTGGGAACATAGTAAAGTTAAGTGGGCAAAATACAAGTTTCACAAAGTTAGGCAAACAAAAAATTACGGGATATATCCTGCAATTTAACATTTCCTATTCCATACCAATGATTCAAATCAATTGTTTCGTAATTTCATCCTTATGATTGGTTTGACGCAAGGCTCTGTGCACAGGTGGGTCGGGTTAGACCTAAACCCCATACGCATTTGATAGGAAAATCCCAAAGGTGTTATCTAACTCAGTGTTATCTGAAACGCGGAACATTTCGATATGCAAAATGAAAATGGAAACATGAAACGCCACTTGTTGTAGAACGCGGTATGATAAGAATAGTTTTCTTCTATATTAAATGGAAAACGTATCCCCAAAAAAGGAAGTGTCTTTGGACCATTTGTATATTTATGCATAATATACATAAAATATAATTCCGTTCTTCTGCTAAAAAATAAATTTTTTAGGATAATCTAACATAAACCCTATTAAATACCCAATTTAACTTAAGTTTTGATCGGAACGATGATTCTTCCAATCCGGAATGCCAGTGTTTCCTAATTGGGAACAATCGTTTCAACTTGTAATTCGACAGCGATTTAGTGATTTATGGTAACATAGATCTAACTTAATGTTAACTTTATCTTTACTCATTTACTAAATTTGAAAATTTTAGATATAATGGATGGGTTTAAAAGGTGCATCTTATTTATTTATAGGGCGGGTAAAGAAACTCAAAGCCAGGGGCTTGGCTCTAGCTCCACTCGTTAAAAAAGCTCATTCCAGCTTATTTGAATCCTAATAAGCTAAGCTTGAATAGAAATTTATGCTCAATTAAATTAACAAACAAACACGAACCTGACTTGCTCGAGCTTGGCTCTTGTTTGAGCTCGGCTCATTTAAAGCTCGGGTGGGCTCGGAGTATTTGTATTTTATTTTGTATTTAGTAGAAATAATAGAATGATTGCTCATTTCTTTAATTTAGATAATAGTTATTATGTTAACTCAAAACTCAAATCGTTATAAATATTTAGTCAAGTACTCCTTCCTATACAATAATAATGAAGAATTGAAGAGTTTAGATAATTAATAACTTAGAATGTCATATTGTCAAGGTTCTGATCAAGTTTTAAACTCATTTATTTAGTTATAACAACTATATTTCCCGTTGTTCAATTTCTTAAATACAATTTTACACATCTATATTTTTTTGATATACTCTTATAATATTATGTTGTTAGTTTTCTACATTTCAAATAGAAAACTCCAAACTCCAGGCTCGGCTCAAGCTCGCTCGGGCTTGTCTGAAAAATAAACGAACCGAACTTAAACAACTTTTAAGCTCGTTTAAATGATAAGTTCGTTCAGCCCGCAGAAACGGACATGTTAATACTCATCCAAGGTTGCATATTAATTAAATCGATGTAACATAAAGCAGATCCAATATTCAATATAAGTGACGACTGAGTCACTTTGAATGATAGGTATCATCTAATAGAATGATGTAACATCATTATCATTATTGGATGCATCCTGCAATGTCACTTTATACCATGTTTATATATTTTGGCTTTACTTAGTTTGAAACAAATTTTGAAAATTTTCATCATGAACAGATCACGGGAGTCGGTGAGAAAAGTCTTATGGAACTTCAAATGCGGAACTTAATTGAAGATCGAAGCAAAACAAACTTTAGAAAGACCGGGGTTTTCCATTACCTCGCACTCAGAGGTGGGTAAACAAGTGGATTCTAGATCAAGATTGTCTAAAAGATTGACAGGTTCTCTCGGCCAATAGGCACCCCTTCGGGAGCTCTGCAATGCTTCTTCGGGAACAACCGGAGAAGAGACTCGGATGGGGGTAAAGTAAGCTTTGGAATGCCATGCCGTCAAGGGCAGGTGCCTAACTCTATCCATTTTTCTCCCATCCGGATGAATAGGTTCCCAATAAAAGATCTCTCGACACAATAGGTTCGGCAATAATTAAAAAAATTGAATTGGATTTGTTGATATCAGTATTGTGGAAAGCATAAAGCATTGCGAAGCGGAAGGATAAGGCTTAGGTTTTAACAGGATTTATTAGGGATTTAGCGGCAAAGAACGTCAAGACATTTTTTAAATATTAAACAAAATTATAGAGATGGAAAAGTTAGATAGAAAGATCTATATACAAAGGATGCAAAAATAAAAAAGATGTTTTCCTTTTCGTAAGCTGTGTATATCCAATAAAATAGAAATATATTTAGTAATTTTAAAACAACATTAATAAATATGTCATTATATAACATCTAAAATATTATGGCATAGATTAAAGACAGCGATAACATTCACTTGTTCTATTATTTAATATGATAATGCGAAAGTTTTAATAGATAACCGATTAAAAAGCGGGTTGAGCAGAGTTTAAACACATAAAAGCGGACCAAAGCGGGGTTTTGGCCACTAAAAAAACTCAAAGGCTTTATACCACCGCTTTATAAAAAAGTGAAGCGCTACATAACCGCTTTCTGCTAAAGCGAGGCCGGAGCTTTTCGAGGCTTTTTTACAGCAGTGGTTGATATAAATTATAAGATCAAAACTTCTAATTTTTCAAACGAGATGGGCATCGTTTTGGTCTGTGGTAAAACTTGTATAAACAAAGTTAGCATCCTTTTGGTTACTTCATTATTGAAGAATTCCAATGTTATTCCACTGTATATAATTAATGGGATTTCTTTTGGGTTTAGTTTCTTAGTCCAAAAATAGGAAAATCAAAATATATCTATTTATACATCTCTCTTTAAATTGGTAATAGCATTTTGACAGAAATCTGCATTCCGATTCATTTACTATTGCAACACTTCAGGAAAGTTGGCATAAGTTAAATGCACATGTCTAAGGTGCATTTCGTACTCAAATGTATGCTTTTTATGTCCCTTTGCATTTTGTTTTGCTTAACATTCTAGTCAATGTACGTAATTGATACATTCCTTTTTAGAATCCATATGAAACATAATGAATGAATCAACATTTAGGGAGGATGTAGGCTACCTATGTTCAGAGTATTTGTGCATATCCACCATGCTATAAATTTAGAGGGCTCGCGACACTCAAGACACGCTAAAAATTCATGACGAGAAAAGTTGCATGATCGAATGATGGGAGTTCAGTTTCATCTTCCGCAAAAGGCAGAAATTGTAATAAATCATCGAGAAATGGAAGCGTTGGCGATAGAAGTCCACAGCCAATGAAGAAGCATCTATGAATTGAGGTCCAAGAAGCTATAAGAGGAAAGTATCTCACTTCAGGAAAAATTGATTGACATGTTTACCTCTAAGAGGTGGTAGAACAACGGTCGAAGCCTCTTCATCTAATAAACACTCAGATATGTATTAGAGCCGATAAGCATATACATGTGCACAAAGGTGACACGCAAATCCATTACACTGCTTGAAACTAGGATTTCAATAAGAGACCTTTATCTCTCCCTTTCCTTTTTTCCGAATCCCTGCAGCAAAATATCGGCCTCTATGCCGCTAGGTTCAAACAAGAAGGTCAAGCATAGAATCATATCAAATAATTCAGTGAAACTTGCTAATTAACGAAATTATTTACATGGAAATAGAAATCCATAGACATGCGAAATCAACCATCATATTTCGCAGGCAAAAGAAACAATGACCCCCTAGATGAGTGCATAAGCGTACATCTAAGTTCCATATTATTATTGAAATAAAAGTTAATCATACCACAGAAGAATCAGGAGACATTACACATATTAGAGTAACTATCAGAATTAAATCAAACATGAATTATATTATATGTATCATAATTTTTAAACCCAGAACTAGTGTCTTCTTGCATTAGGTAATGCCCCTAAAGACATAGAGCGAGGGCGTCGCTCTCCCAGTTTCATCACTATAGCTAATGCAGTTTTCGGGTCCAAAAACATGGATTTTTGGATGTTTTGAGAAAGGCCTTACAAGATGATGAGACCGGATTGAAAAGCTCATGGCTTAGTTCAGTCAGAAGAAATGGAGGGAAGAATTGATCTATGAATTATGACAAAGCCTAATAGTATTTGAGTCATGGCACCTATTGTGCATCTGATAATTTCAACATGAAAATGTTTGTCATGCCGACATTTGCTTTTATGCGATAATTTGAGTGTTGTAACAGAAAGTGGACTTCAAGCTATGTTATGGTATGCATAATAATATGTTACATCTTGTTTATTGTATGCTAGAATTAACCAAAACATAAAATGTGTGTTGTGTTGACATTTGCTTTTTATGCGATAAATTGAGTGTTGTAACGGAATATGCACAAAACATGAAAATGTATTTAGGAACTGAATAATCAATAAAAAAAAATCTTGAGTGGCAATCACATTTGTATGCCATTGCATATCAAATGCGGTTAATACCGAGTCAAATTTGACTCGACTCGAACCTGTTCACAAGGAAATTTCTTTTGTTAAAATTTTGAAACTCAACCAAGCCAGAACCTGTCCAACAACACCTGCTCCGAAATCAAATGTTTCTCATCTTAGACTTCCCCCCATCCATTTACTAAATGGTGAATGGATCCTATACCTTTATAGTTTATACCCACATCTATAAAAATCTCATGGCTCTAATTCTCCTACCCATACATACAGTGCCATTCATAGCTTCACACTATATAGAGAATTCATACCATAAAGCACTTTATTTTCTCATATATTTTTGTTCATTTCTTTCATTCCTTGTTTGTACAGTTCAAAATAATGTAGTATATGTTACTGTGAATGTGACATCACTATTTCAGTTTATTGTTTGTATTATTCTGAAATTTCAGATTTTCATTTGGTTTGAGAAATTTTAATTGATGGTTGGCCAAATCATAACTACTCAAATGTTCACTCCTTCCATCCCCTTTGGGAATCGAACCGGTGACTTCTCGCTTTGGAGAAGAAAAGTTTTCTCACAAGAGCTAAGCTCCTTTGGTTAATGCTCACTTCCTTTGGACGCAAGTATAGCCTCATTTTTCTGATTAACATTTGATGTTTTTTTGTGGTTTCAGGCCCTAATGGTGGTAAAGATAGTAATGGCAATTGCCAAAATGTCTCTGGTGAGAGGCACGCACTTGCCAAATAATAAGTGGCTGGGATACCAAGTATAATCCAAATCCTGGCCATATGCTAAATTTGCAATCACTAGCAAGTAAATCACCCAACTGTAAAACATTCTATTGGATTTAACAGGATCAGTGTTAGTAGACCCCTCACACCCGAAGTTCGCTTAATTGTACCTAAATTAATGTTTAAAGTCAAGACATTTTGTCCATGTTGCGATGACTATATGCCTGATTCCGTAGATCTAAGAGGGAAGCAAAGCTATTAACCTAGAGGAATTTAGATTGAATTAACCTAGAGTAATTTAGATTGTATTGAGGGAAAGATAATGGGTATCGTCGTGTTGGTATGCTAACCTTAGTTCCTTGCACAAAAACACACAAGCACAAAAGGACACTTAATGACATGCCAGGGCATCATGGTTGATTGCCATCCTAATTCTAACAGAAAAGGATTTGCAAAACATCATTTCAGATTATAATGAAATTGTTAGAAGGATACAAAAGAAAGAACCATTCAAAATGAGCACATATGTACAAGAAAAGCAACATTAACATACAACGAACATGAAACAGAGGCTTACTCAAGATCGCCATCCAAACTCCAAGACCTACAAAAATCATGGGCGGTCGATATACAGTATAATCAGTCTGCATCCTTGAAATCCTCATCGTCGTCCTCAAACTCTACCTCTGATTCTTCCTCATCCTTTTCTTAGCCTTGCTCTACTTCTTCCTCGTCAACGCTGAAGCCGCCTAGGGTCTCATCTCTTTCCTCCTCACAATCCTCAACTTCATCTTCACGTATCTTACTATCTTTCTTCGAAGCACCCTTTCGTGGTCTCTTTGGGTCTCTGGACCAAGTAGAGTACTTGGGGCGCCACTTGATGCTTCCGCCCTTTACAGCTACTGCACTTTCTTCTTCACTCTCTCCACTCCATTCATCATCTTTCTTCTTCTTCTTCTTCTTCTTCTTCTTCCTCCTCCTTATCTTCCTCTCGTCGTCGCCGTCATCGTCATTGTCACGACCCGTCTCCTCAAGAAACCAATTCAACCTCTTAGTGTCAGGCATCCTTTGCTTCGAGTATCGACCTTCACCAAGAACCCAAACTCTTTGACCGGATCGATTCGAGAGACATCGAAAGATCCAATCTCCTCATTATTGAGGTCATCGTCATCGTCATCGTCATCATCGTCTCCTCTTCTCTTCATGACGAGAAAAGAAGGCTTTTTGAGGGACAAAGAGAGCTTATCCCCAATCCTCAGCTCGCCTTTCTCCGAGTTCTTGAACATCCTGCGCTCTCCGTCGGCTCCGCAGCAGACCCATATTGGATTCTTGCAGACGGCCTCGAATCCGCCACGGAATTTGTCAATTGGGTGGAGGGAGAGGTGGCGGCGAGAGACGGTGAGGTCGGTGGTGGAAGAGGGGCTATTATTGGGTCCTGACCCTGACCCTAATTCTCTTCTTCCAATTTGGGCGTTGGAACCGATCCTATAGGGATAATCTTAGATCCGTCTTCGAACTCGAGGTCCATTTTCTGCCATTAGTTTTTGGGGAATTTGAAATTTTGTGGAGTTAGGGATTTGGAAGTTGAGAGGGAACGAGGAGATGCATCACATTTAAATATTATTAAGAGTTTTTTACATATCTATCTCTCTTAAATATGTGTCTCTGCCCGAAACTTGGATATTTTATTTCTGTATTTCACATCCAAATCTTTGAGGTTCTTACAATTTGTTACCTTAATTAGTATTTTACATGTGCGTATATTTTAAACAATACGAAGACGTGTGTAAATTTTTATACCCTACTGATGATGCTCAATAATTGGCGATGCGAGATCAGGACACGTGGCGGATGACATGTCCCGTGGCCCGGAAAGAAGGGCCCACAGAGGCTGTCACGCCCTGCTTCCCAGACTACGCTAAGATGGGCACGTGACATAGCCAACCATGCTACCTGTGGATAGGAAATATTTTCCACGGTCACATTACGGCTGTAGAGATATCAAGAACATGAAAGTAAACTAAACTATCTAGTACATGTCCATGAGCCAGAATAAATGAGTCAAGAAATGATAATATGCGGAAGCAAAAGATACAATAAATGAAACACCTGGAAAGTAAAACTGCATACCAACAGCATCTTCACCGCTCGGTCTAACAGCGGCAATACTCCTGATCAGTCTGCAACAAAGGTAGAGGATCTGGGCCATGCAAAATCCAGACGTCAGCGCGTCATAACATCAAGCAATAATATAAACAGGGGTAGCAATACATGCAAGTAAGAGTATAAATGATAAAACAAGCATAACAATGATATAAGTAAGGACAGTGGGGTAATGTGTAGTGAGTAATCTAAACTGGTCTATTGGGTTAACTACTCTCAAATCTTTGAAATCAATTTGATGAATTTTCGATGTAACTCAATAGTATCCCGTGCGTGCCCGGGATCACGGTCTATGACTCTCGGGCTGAATCCGAGACGTGCCGCAAGGCAGTAAAAGGGCAGTAGGTAATAACGAATGATGTCAGCATCATCACTCCGGGTTGGCCTAGCCCGTAAAAATGATCAGAAAAGGTATAGTATCCCGTGCGTGCCCGGGATCACGGTCTATGACCCTCGGGCTGAATCCGAGACGTGCCGCAAGGCAGTAAAGGGTGGTAGGTAATGACGGGTGATGTCAGCATCATCACTCCGGGGCTGGCCTAGCCCGTAAGACTGATCAGAAAAGGTATTGAACTGTCGAGTTACAAGTCAGGTTTCATCATTGATTTCTCCATACCCCTAAGTCAAAGTGTTCAAGTCAGGTATTAAGTGATCTAGAGCTAATACCAACACAGGATCAGGCAGGTACAGGTTTGTTTGGATAGACAACAGGAAACGTCCGTAAGGACAACAGGTCAGGTTTGTTGGCATTAGTCACACGATCAGGTAACAGGTAAAGCCATGGTACATCAGGTCAAGCCAGATAGTATCTAGATATCATGTCATGTCGAGAGGTGCACGGTACCATGTCGTGTCAAGTAGGAAGTGTAGCAAGTCGTGTCAGGATGCACAAAAATGTCATGTGGGTGCTCATAGTCAAACTAACATAAGCATGGGTATATATAAACAAGCATGGATACTAATGAAACAATAAAATGAAACATGGTGATGATATATGCTAGGGTACAGATTAAAGCATGGGGATGCACAGTTATAGATTAGGGTTAGGGTTGTGGTTCCAACATTAAGTATCATACACTTAAACAAATATGGATTGTTAAAATCTCGTTATTATGGGTTAAATGATCTAGGGATGCAATGATATATAAAATATGTTCAATGGATGCAACCGGGTATTCGGGGTAGAAACTATTTAAAAGTGCTATGGGTTATGCAGATAATTATTAAGTAATTTAAACACGGATGTGGGTACACTATATTGTACTCTAACATGCAACAAGTTATAATTCAAGATCCGAATCTAACATGATATGGAACATCGAAACGGAAAATGGAACATGTGACGCTATATGTAATCTACAGTTTTACCATGCAGTTTAATAGGTATAAAGAGTATTATAGATAGCATGTAGCAAGTTTCACTTGCCTCGAGTACGACGATAACGGAAACGACACGAAGACGTGAACACGATACACGTGAGGTCACGGCCTGAACCAGGCTCGGGTCCGGGTCTTCTCGGCTCTGGGCTTGCTTGGCTAAGGTTGAAGTTCTCGGCAAAGGATGCAGGCAAAGATCACGGCGATGAACTGTGGAATCGGCGACGATGGCTTGATCTAGGGTTTGAAGAGTGCTCAGGTTTGGGGTTTGAAGGGATATGGTGGCTGCAGGGTTAAAGGAGATGGGTTGATGGTTTGCCGGAGGAGGGTGACCGGAGTTGGTAGTTTCCGGTGATGGCAGTGGGGTTAGGGTTTGCAGGGATGAGAATTGCAAGCACTGCTCGTCCAGGGAAGAAGAGAGAGAAAGTTGCTGGAAGAGGAGGAGAAGAGGAGAGGTCGGTAAGAAGGTGAGGACGGCGACGACGAGGGATCGCCGGCGATGGCGGTGCAGGTGAAGGGCTCGGGAATGATAAAGAAGGAGAAGAAAATGGCGAGGAGGAGGTGAAGGCTTGATTCTTGCAGGGTTCTTGGGGTGTGCGGGGGGGCTATGGTGTTGGGGAGAGACGACGACGACGAGGTGACGGGTCGCCGGCGCTGGGGTCTGCTTGCAGGGAGCTAGGGGTTCGGGTTATGGGTTACGGTGGTTGTGGGTCGTCGGGAATGAAAAGAAGAGAAGAGAAGGAAGACGGGGAGGTGAAGACGAGGCCGACGAGGGAGATCGGCGGCGATGAGGGTGGACGAGGGAGATCGGCGGCGATGAGGGTGAACGAGGGGAGTGCGGTGACGTAGGGTTTCCCGCAGGCGATGGGTTAGGTTTGTTGGTGCAGGCGGGTGAAAAAATTTTAAAAAGGAAGAAGAGAAGGAAACGTAGGCGTGAGTAACGAGAGAGAGAGAGAGATGGTTAAGATTATTTAGTTAAAAAAATATATAATATATATAAAATATTTATATAAAGAAAGAGGGGGAGAGAGAGAGACTGTGAGATTAATATTTAAGTTAAAAAATATATTTTTAGTTAAAGAAAACGTTAAGAGGAAATAAGATTATAATATTATAATATTAACCTGTTTTGAGATTTTGGCAAATACAAACTCACTCCAAAACATGCCCGGGTCGGTTCTAAAAATTC
The DNA here is from genome assembly GCA_030015575.1 of Agapanthus africanus. Classification (NCBI taxonomy): domain Eukaryota; kingdom Viridiplantae; phylum Streptophyta; class Magnoliopsida; order Asparagales; family Amaryllidaceae; genus Agapanthus; species Agapanthus africanus. The sequence continues at coordinate 156,582,857 of JASDDO010000014.1, read as the reverse complement.
AGATTAAAAAATATGAAAAATATATGCGACGTCCAAATTTTAAAACAAATCCTCAGGTAACGAAAATGCGTACCCCCAAGAACGGATGCACGTACGTGCGCGTAGCCATCCAAACACGTTCGTTTCATTGAACGGGACGAGAACAAGATGCGCGGATGCTACCACAGAGTTTGGGGTATCAAGCAGGCTATGAAATGAAATTTTAAATTATTTTCTGTGACCTAGAATGTTATATGATAAAAGATGCGATACCAGGTAAAAATGCCAGCATGTACTAATCATGAGACGCACGTGCCTATGCAACAAGTCAAGGTAATCTATAAATAAGAATTAAACAGGTTCAAGCAAGCGGGTCGAATGCGAAGTAAAGTGTAAAATACCATTCGCACCCAAATACGCTAAATCAAGAAAAATACCATGGATAAGTGAATACGGAAACTGGAATTGGTATAAATGAACTCGGGTGTTACATTATACCCAACTACAAAAGAATTTCGTCCTCGAAATTCCAAGAACAAGAAAGGATAAATAATCAAGAATTGCAAGAATAGATGTGGAAACTTCTGTCGGACTTCATCTTCTCGTTCCCAAGTTGATTCTCCATGTGAACGATTTCCCCAAGAAACAAGTACAAGAGGGAAACTTTGTTCTTAAGAACCTTTTCTCTTCGTTCCACAATCGACATCGGTCGTTCCTCAAAGGTCAAATCTTCACGTACAGTCATCTCTGAATGATCCAACACGTGTGTTTCATCTCGAACATATTTACGGAGTTGAGATACATGAAACACGTCATGAACATTTGCCAAGGGTTGCGGTAACACCAATCAATACGTCACTTCTCCCACGCTCTAAGATCTCAAAAGGTACAACGAACCGAGGACTATGCTTTCCTCGACTTCCGAAACGGATCACCCCTCTAGTCGGTGATATTTTCAAGAATACTAGATCACCAACAGCGAACTCTAGAGGTCTTCTCGATGTATCGACCCAACTCTTCTGCCGATCTTGTGTTGCCTTCATATGATTCCGGATATTGTTAACCTTCTCAACTGTTTGCACTACCAAATCTGGCCCCAACAATCTTTGTTCACCAATATCGTCCCAACAAACAGGTGAACGACACTGGCAACCATACAAAGCTTCGAATGGAGCCATCTGAATAGTCACCTGGAAACTGTTGTTGTAAGAAAACTCCACCAAATGTAGATGATCCTCCCATGAACTCTTGAAGTCTAACATGCAAGCTCTCAACATGCCTTCAAGAGTTTGGATTGTTCTCTCCGACTGGCCATCTGTCTGAGGATGATAGGTTGTGCTAAACTCCAATCGCGTCCCCACTTTCCTGTAAGCTCCTCCAAAAGTGTGATAAGAAACGGTGTCACGGTCAGACACGATGCTCACCGATACTCGATGCAATCTTACAATCTCCTGTATGTACCGTTCTGCCAAAGCTTCTATTGATTGACCAACTCGAAATTGTATGAAATGAGCTGTCTTGGTCAATCGATCAACAATCACCCAAACTGCATTGTTGCCTTTCGGATTCCTCGGTAGAGCCGTCACGAAATCCATGGTTATATGTTCCCACTTCCATTGAGGAATCGGAAGTGGTTGCAATAAACCAGCAACCCGTTTGTTAGTTATATATATGCCCTAGAGGCCATTACTATACATAGGATGTATATTGTAGTGGATGCTTGGACATATATAGGGAGGACTTTCTTGCTCGACATGATAGTATGCTATCTGGTTGCTCTTTACCTTAACGTGTATACCGATTGTCTCTCTGTTACATGTTGGTAAAGCTCTTAGGATGTGTACTTGACTACCTGGACTATGATGCAGATCATACTAGTAGGGACATGGTAGTCCATAAGTACATCCTTCAAGGTCCCTAGTCGTGGGTGTATCGAGATGGGGCATCGATATACCAGAGTAGACTAGCGTATACCTTCTCGACCCATACAGATGAGCGATGGATGATCCCATATCCATTGGTGTTTGACATCAGAGATGATATACGGGTGCTCAGTGGAGACTGGGTACACTGGACGGACTCGCCGAGAACTCCCAGATGGTATTATACCTTACGTCAGATGGCAGTTCTCTGGTGACACTGGTACAGAGTAGTCTGTTGACTCGAGATCGTCATAGAGTCTTGTGTGGTTCCCACTGTGCTTTGATTTCCACCTTACCACGTCCAAGAGGGCATGCAAAACGGTGGCTTTTGGGTACAGTCCCGAATCACATGGAGGCAATGAGCGATAGGAGGGGATTCGTCTCTCCCGGTATAGGGAGTTGATGTTGCGCTGTGTTCGATTAGCTATAACCGGAAATCCCTGGCCAGGGTTGCTGAGATTTACTGGTAAGTGTTACCTGTAGTTTCTCGAACTGTTATAGACCTCATATCGACACGACTTATCGAGCTATTGGGGTCTGACGTTTACCACCCCTAGGCGAGATATGCGACATATCAGACGATCAGACCGGACTGTACGGTAAGTGTTACTGGTTGGATTCACAGGAGTGTGAGCGGGCTTGCTCGTCGATCTTCTGATCGCTCAATACCCGGGTGGCCGTTACGTTTAGCAGACCGCTTGCGGCTTGTGGGTGTTTGATATGATCATCACCTGCTGCCGGCGTATTGACGAGTCTTCAGAGTCCTACACAGAGGTTTCCTGGCTCAAGCGAAACGAAATAGGAGCGCATATGAGATATGTGCGGGACCGAGAATAATGCGTGTATGTGATACCGTATTTCATTCTCGCGATGAATGTATCGATATGGTTGTATGCGATATAACCTAGTTATCGAATCAAGGGTTGATTCGATAAGCCGATACATTGGATATTAGTCGGTTGTATGCGATATGACCGGATCGTTAAATCAAGTGTTGATTTAATGATTTAATGCATGATTATATATTTGATATATTACTTTGCATTAACTAGTATTGGTTCACTTTAAATGGATTTTCTCACTTGAATTGTGCAAGTGGTATATGTGATATACTTTTGTGCGCTTGATTGTATCATGTTTGATGATACATGTTTACTTGGTTAAGTGTAAAGAATTAAGCCATGGTTAAACTAATGATTAGGGTTTTGTTATCTATTTATTTATAATTCTTTTTGGAAAATAATAAGCATAAAGAAAAATGGTGGCTTTCTTTGGATGCATGTTGAAGCTTCATGAAGCTTTGACTAAGTCACCATTTTGTCTCATGCTTAACCCTAACCATTCCACTTAACCCTAGTCTATTCTCTACACTTAACCATGGTTGGATTATGATAAGTATTCATTTTATTTTCTTTTTGATGATAACTTATCATAATTCTTTTTATCATCTTCTTCTTCTTCAAAGAAAAAGAAAGCTTGCTTCATCAATGGCAACTTGAGCAATTGAGTGAGAAATCCAATTCTAAAGTGAACCCACCTCCTATTTCTTCATCCTCTACCTCTTGCCAAGTAGTATAGGGTGTTTTCTTCACAAGTTTCATGATTTGGTGAAGTGGGAGCTTGATCTTGTGATGCCTCGACGTAGATCATCTTCGGCATCGAAGCCGACGACCAAGCCCGCCCAATTCTCCGATGAAGCCGATGCTAGAGTCCGGGATGCGATTTGTACAGCGAGGGGACTTCATCATGGAGCTATGGAGGTGGAGAACCGGATCTACAAAGGTTGTATTTCCGTTCACTTAGTTAAGTTGTTAACTAGTGTCTTTTGTCGCCTAAAATTCTAGTTAATGATCTAGTCTAGGGTTTCTCGGCACCGTAAAATTTGAAATTGGTATGGTTGATGCCTTGTGAGACCTCTTGAGAGTGCCTAGGAACCCTACACCGTTGATGTTCAGCCTTAACTTGCTGATACACCAAGCACTTTGCTACAAAGCGGGCAATCTCCCGTTTTATGCCTTCCCACCAGAAATGTTGTCGTAGATCTCGGTACATCTTTGTGCCTCCTGGATGTACGGAATATGCGGAATTGTACGCCTCCATCATAACTTCTTCGCGGATGTCTCCCTTTGGCACACACAAACGACTACCATATCGCAAAGAACCATCTTCATGAACCAATAAGTCTGTTCGAAGTCCAACTTCAACCTGTTCTCGAAACTTCTGCAATCTTGGGTCCTGCAATTGCGCTGCTTTAAAATTCTCGATCAACGACGACTGTACCTGCAGCTACATCAACTGTCTCGAAGATTGTGGTAGCACATCCTCCAAATCGAATCTCCGAAAATCTTCAATAAGTTCCTTTAGTGCAGTCAACATTTGAATTGCTGGCGGCCGACTAGGCATATCCGGCACAACATTAACTTTCCCGGATGGTTCTTAAGACCAAGATCGTAGTCAGCCATCAGCTTCAACCATCTTTGCTGTCTCATATTTAGCTCCTTCTGAGTGAACAAGTACTTTAGGTTTTTGTGATCAGTGAATGCTTCGACCCTTTCGCCTAATAAGTAGTGTCTCCAAATCTTCAAAACGAACATCACAGCTGCTAGCTCCAAGTCAGGAGTTGGGTAATTCTTCTCATGGGTCTTCAACTGTCTCGATGCGTAAGCTATAACCTTCCCATGCTGCATCAAAACACATCCCAATTATTTCCCAGATGCGTTGCTGTGAATCACCAATCCTCCGAAACTGTCTGGTGTTCATATCAGATTTTTGCATTTTCATACCGCCTAATTTTTATCACATTGCATATCGGTAGGTACTCTTGAGCCGTATTTGCTAGTCAATTGCAGGATACAGGTTCTCGGCTCTAAACGGTGAAACTTATGGAAAAACACGACAAAATCCGGGTTCCTGCCATTCACAGATAAAACACGGATCTCCGCTCTTTATCCATCTGTTGCCACTCACCAGTTTAAGAGACAAAATGGCAAATTAATGTCATTTTCATGCACAAGGCTCAATGGCAACACAAGATCCAAGAAATCTACGCGGAGCTCGAGGAAATCATGACAAAAAGATCCACATCAAATCACCTTTTGCTCAACAGAAATTCTGGAAAAATCGTGAAGAAAATCTGAGAAAACACATATACCAGAATAAAATACATAGAAGACCAGGGAAGCACAAAAAGACAGAGACCCTAACTCATCAATACGGCCGCGGAACCGCGGCCAATAGGGGGTCTAGGCCGCGGTTCCGCGGCCGTCTAGGCGCCGTAATTGAAGTTTTTTTAGGGGTATTTTGGTCTTTCTATGTACAGCCAGAATGTTGCCCTAGATTTCCTTTTCCCTGCCTATAAATAGCCCAGAACCTTGTGAAGCCAAGGGTGCTTAACCTTGTATTTTTTAGGGTTTAGAAAACTTGTTCTTCTTCCTCTTCTCATCTCTTCTCCATTGAAAACTTGTAGTGAGCTTTTGTGAGTGAAGAATGATGAATAAAGAAGTTCCTTTTGTTATTATACTTGTCCTGTTCTTTAGTTAAATTATTATTGCTTGTAATTTTCATTTGTTAACTTAGTTGTTGTTATTTCTTGTTGTTTCTTTCTTTTCTCTTTTCCTTTATCCTTAAACAACCATGACGCTTACGCTTGATCCTTGCCAAGGTGAGATCGCAAATAGCTAGTTGTTATCTTCTAATCTCCTTCTTTCTATCTTCCTCTTTTGTTTTGTTTTTTTTTCCGTTATGATGTGTGAGTAGTTTCCATACTTGTTAGGGTAGGATAAGGGAAGTTTGAGAGAAGGAAATCTCTCTCACTGTTTCCTTGCCCAACATCTTAAATCGACTCCCGTTAATTGAACCACAATCCGCTCCCTACGGCACCCTATCCTACATGATAGCGGTGATTCCGTAGTGAGACCGGTTGTGGTTGAATTAACCGGAGGTTATGGCTAAGAGCCAAGAACGGACGGACAAGCACCAAAAGGAAGAACTTAAGCGTTGGAAAGCCTAGCTTATACTCGCAAGTTCCTTCCTAGTCGTGCTAATCCCCGTTGTTGCCGATTACCGTAACACCGATATTAAGAGTGGCAACGAAAGAAGTGAGCGACTCCTAACTCAAACTAACCTAATCCTAACCCTAACAAACTCTCTTTACATATCATTTTAACACTTAGTTAATCACAAACAAATCTGGACTTTCGGATTTAACTCGTTAAAACACATAGAAAAAGATCTCCATCTCCCTGCGGACGACCCGTACTCAACCGGCTAGCTACAAGCGAAACCGTTTTGATTGCGGTAATTAACTAAACTTGAACACGCAGAATCTGTACCAATCAAATGGCGCCGTTGCCGGGGAGACGGTAGTTTATTTCTTTGTATAATTTCGGGTTAACTTGTGAATATAAATCTAACCGAAAAACAAAAAAAAAAAAATACTTTGTGAAAAAATCATCTTGTTATTTTTGATTAGTTTTTGTGCAAGTGTGCAGGATAATACGAAGTTCGAGTTCAGTGCCAAAGACGTGGGAAGATAGACCCACATCTCGCGGCTACACCGCGACGGATCAAAACGAAACAAACGGTCTACTGTGAGATTCTGGAGCAATTCCAGTAAGCAATTACAGATTCAAGGGCCTTGGAACAGAAGAGGACACCCAACAGAACCCAGCCAACAAAATTGAAGGCCTAATCCCACTACAGTGCCGCGGAACCGCGGCATAAGCTAGCTTAGGCCGCGGAACCGCGGCCATTTGGAGTCTTCAGGGTTCCAAAATTTTTTGGTGAGTCTCTCTTCTCTCTCCCACTCCCCTGGACTCCACTAAACTGTATTTTCTGCAGCATTCTTTGCGCAAACTCTCTTCCCCCTTCCAATAAATTATTTTTGTGCAGGATTCTTTGCGCCGCGCTAAAAATAAAAATCGTTTGCAGTTGATTTGTTACCGCTTTGCATTCATTAATACGGACTTAAGGGGCTTGAAACCAATTCAGATTGGGTGGGGATTTCATCACCCTTCCCAGGACCCCAGAAATCACAAAAAGCATATGCATTAACCATTGTTAAATTAAAAAATACTAGACTCAGCCCTAAGGACTTCGCGCTCAATAGGATAGAGGACTAGTTACAGGCATCGGCCGTTTATCCTATCTGATTTTTGCGGTGCCTAGACAAGTGTGTCGAAGGCAAGTGGTTATTTAATTAAAGAACTTCGCGAAAACGTTGGATAACCTCCCACTTACCTGGCACTTACCTGGCCGCATTTGACGGAGAAGAGGTGGTTTGAGGTCCTATTTCTAGCCCTCTGGAACAGTTAGGAGCTGTCTAGCAGACCTAGGTGACCCTAGATCTAGGTGTGATTGTGCATATCTTGTTTGTGATTGCTTAAAGCCGTAAGTCCGTACATATTTCTGTAAAGCTCTTTCTAAAAAAAAAAAAGGAAAAAAATCAAAAACTTTTATAAAAACTTGCCCTTTGTCGCCAAATCCATTTTTCACCCACCACCCATCGTATTTCTCCATTGACGTTTTCTTACCCTCACCTTCTCCGCTTTGACTATACTAAACTCGTTTAGTGTATGTCCGCTTGGACTCGGGACATTAGCGCCCGCCTAGTCCGCGTTACGTTAGTCTCTACCGACTACGCGATCGACTCAGACGTCAAAACTCCGTCCACGCCTCTTTCACCCTTACCTTTGCCGGCCAACTCCGACGTTGACCGGAATTCTGTTCATACATCTTCACCTTCACCATCACCAACCTCTTCTTCCGCGATGTCAGGATTTAATCCGAACATCTCTTTGACTACCCCTGGATTGGCTCCACCTCCTACGGAGACCAATAACCCACCACCACCGCCTGTTGTAGCGCCGCAGCGAATCGCGCTCCAGGATCGTTTCTATCCCACCCGTTCTGCACTTCCCACCTGCCTTTCTCTTCCACCGGCCAATGGGGATAATTTTGAAATTAAGCCCCACTTCATCAACATGCTTCCACGATTTCATGGGCTTGAATCTGAAGATGCCTATATCTTCATCAATAAATTTCAAAACGTTTGTGCCATGATGAAAACTACCCAACTGTCGGATGATGCTATACGGTTACGGGTCATTCCGTTCACTTTATGCGATCTTGCTGAAAAATGGCTGTATAGCACCGCTTCCCACTCCATAACCAGTTAGGACGAGTTTGTAAAAGCGTTTCTAAAGAAATTCTATCCGAATCATAAAACCACAAGGATTCGCAATGAAATCAACCAATTCTCTCAGCTTCCTTCTGAACCCTTCTGGAAGTGCTTTGACCGGTACAAAGACCTTCTTGTTCAGTGTCCTCACCATGGTATCTAGAGATGGCAACTTTGCCAAACCTTATACGAGGGCCTGAACCCAGCAACCAAGCAGTTGTTGGAAACCATCTGTCAGGGCCACTTCCTATCGAAATCTGACGAGGAAGCGTGGCAATTCTTTGATGACCTTGCGGAGCAAACGCTACAATGGGAAAGCACCAGACCGACTTCTTCTTCTTCTACCTCCACTTCTACCGGTCAGTCTAGGGTAGGAATTCACCAACTTGATGTCTCTATTGCGATGAAAGCTGAAATGGCTGCAATAATAAGAAAGCTTGAAGCAATAGAGAGCAAATTTTCTTCTCCTGCTCCTGCCCCTGTTCTTCCCCTTCGTACCATTTGCGCTTGTTGTTCCGATCCTTCTCACTTAACCGAAGAGTGTTCTTACAATCCACCATCGCAAGGACAGGATCAGGTTAATGCTGCATTTCAGCAAAGACCGAGGAATGATCCATACTCTTCCACCTACAATCCCGGTTGGAGGAACCATCCCAATTTCGCCTGGAATCAGAATCAGAATCAATTCCAAGGCAACAATTTCCAGAGGCCCCCTCCTCTGCAACAACAAGCGCAACAACAAACTCAACATCAGTTTCAGCAGCCCTTCCAACCCCAACCTTTTCAAAATCAGACGAACAACTTTGCACCCAACAATTCTTTTCCACCAAACAACTTTGTTCCGTCAAACAACGATAAGATTTCCTCGCTCGAACGAAGTCTGGAGGCGTTCGTTAAACAATCGACACAATCCACTGCCAACATCCAGTCTTCCATTCAGTCCTTAGTGCAACACACTGCCGCACACGGGCAAAGCATCAAGACCATCGAGGCCCAGATTGCACAGCTGAATGCGGCCTTAAGCGAGCGAGAGAAGGGGAAGCTCCCGTCCCAGCCACTCCCAAATCCCGGTCACCCACATAATGTACATGTTGCTCTTGAACAACAGAACCATAATGTGAGTGCCGTGACCACATTGAGATCGGGAAGGATGTTGCAAAACAACATTGGCACACGGATCAACGATGACACCCTGGCCGCTTCTTCTGCTTCTTCGTCTTCGTCTTCTGAGCCTATTCTCCATTCTTCAACAGGCACTCCTTCCTCTTCTTCTGCTCTGAATGGACCCACTTCTCACTCCACGAAAACACCTGTTCTGGGATCCGTTCCAACTCCACAATCTCCTCCTCCAGCATTGGACTCAATCAATTTTAAAAACGTTCCATTTCCAAACCGGTTGAAGTCCAATAAACAAAATCCACAAATGGAGAAGATTCTGGAGTTATTTAAGCAAGTTAACATTAACATTCCTCTTTTAGATGCCGTCCAACAAGTCCCGTCCTACGCGAAAATCTTAAAGGACTTGTGCACGAAAAAGAGGAAGTCTCAGGTACCCAAGAAAGTTTTCTTGGCTAGTGCTGTGAGTGATGCCCTTACCCAATCTTTACCATAAAAACGGAAGGACCCTGGCTGTCCTACGATTTCTATTACCATTGGGGATAAGAACATCAACCGCGCATTATTAGATCTTGGTGCCAGTGTTAACCTGCTTCCGTACTCAGTATATGAGCAATTAGGATAGGAAAGCTGAAACCCACGCACTGCACTCTCTAAATGGCCAACCGATCGATCACCCATCCTAGGGGTGAGCTAGAGGATGTGTTAATCAAAGTCGGGGACTTCATATTCCCCGTTGACTTCATTGTATTAGACACACAGCCTGTAGCTAACCCCCGGAATCAAATTCCGGTGATACTCGGTCGCCCATTCCTTGCAACCTCAAATGCTGTGATCAATTGTCGCAATGGTTCGATGAACCTATCTTTTGGAAATATGACGATTGAACTCAACATTTTTAGGTTGGGGAATCAGCCCTCCGAACCTAATGCTCATATACTGGACGTCTGCTCGATCCAGGAGATCACCCCTGAAGAGTGTGAATTCGAGGAGTTTCTGTTTGATCACGATAACCTTGACGCCACTAGTGCGTTCCTCTTCGAACCTGCTGCTGTTTCTGCGCCCGACAACGACTACGAGTGTTTCACGTTCTCGAACGATCTTAGCCGCTCACAACCCGAGTTTGAATCCTTCGAATTTCTGGATGAGTTACCTGAACCATCCAACTCGGTCGCTTACACTCGTTTTGAACCTTTGCTGGAGTCCTTTGAGTTCGAGACCTCTTCACCAATCTTGCTTTCCATCGTTTCACCTCCAACGCTCAAACTCAAGCCTTTGCCGTCTCACCTTAAGTATGCTTACTTAGGTGAGAACGAGACCCTCCCTGTCATCATCTCGGCTTCTCTAGCTCCAGAGCAAGAGAAAGCCCTTCTCTCGGTCTTGCATAGCAATAGGAAAGCTTTGGCTGGTCCATGGCGGACATCAAGGGGATTAGTCCCCTGATCGTTGAACATCATATTCATCTGATGGATGATGCCAAACCAGCCAGGGATCCACAAAGACAGCTCAATCCAGTCATGAAAGAGGCTGTGAAGAAGGAGATCGTAAAATGTCTAGATAGTGGTATCATTTACCTTATCTCTGATAGCCAGTGGGTTAGCCCCATTCACGTTGTCCCCAAGAAATCAGGCATCACGGTCATAACCAACGAGGCGAACGAGTTAATCCCTACTCGCACCCAAACTGGGTGGCGAGTATGCATCGATTACAGAAAACTCAACGCCGCAACGCGGAAAGACCACTTTCCGCTACCTTTCATTGACCAGATGCTTGAACGATTGGCCGGACACGAGTACTAATGCTTTCTTGATGGCTACTCCGGCTATAATCAAATTCCCATCGCCGAAAAAGACCAGGACAAGACCACTTTCAGTTGTCCTTTCGGCACGTTTGCATATCGTCGCATGCCCTTTGGGTTATGCAATGCGCCCGCTACCTTCCAGCGGTGTATGATGGGAATCTTCTCAGACATGGTGGAAAAATTTCTGGAGATCTTCATGGATGATTTCTCCATCTTCGGCGATTCCTTCAATGAGTGTTTGCTGCATCTTGACGCTGTCCTTACCCGATGTAAGGACAAGAATCTCACTTTGAATTGGGAGAAGTGCCACTTCATGGTGCGCGAAGGTATTGTCTTAGAACATATCATCTCGCAAAATGGCATAGAGGTTGACAAAGCGAAGATTGAGGTCATTTCCAATCTCCCTCCTCCCCGATGCGTCAGAGATATCCGAGCCTTCCTTGGCCATGCCGGTTTCTATAGACGGTTCATCAAGGACTTTAGCAAGATTGCTAGGCCCTTGACTCTTTTGCTGGCCAAGGATACGCCATTCGACTTCAACTCGAGCTGTGTGACTGCATTCGAGTCATTGAAAAGCTCACTCACTTCTGCTCCCGTTCTTTCTTCACCTGACTGGACGCACCCATTCGAGATTATGTGCGATGCATCCGACTTTGCCATTGGTGTTGTCCTTGGACAACACATCAACAAGATGCCGCACGTAATCTATTATGCGAGCCGAACCCTGAACGACGCCCAACTCAATTATACAACAACTGAGAAGGAATTCTTAGCTGTTGTATTTGCTTTAGAAAAGTTCAGGCCCTACCTCATCGGCTCTCCAGTCATTGTCTACACTGACCATTCTGCTCTGCGCCATCTTTTTGCGAAGAAAGATGCAAAATCTCGGCTAATACGTTGGATCCTCTTGCTTCAAGAGTTTGACCTTGTCATTAAGGACAAACGAGGATGTGAAAACGTAGTTGCCGACCATCTCTCACGACTTCCTTCTTCGCCTTCGCTTCCAATTCCGATCAACGACGTTTTCCCGGATGAACAGCTCTTGACAGTATCTTGCGAACCCTGGTTCGCAGATATTGTGAACTATTTGGCCACGGGATTACTACCGACTGAATGGTCAAGTCAGGACAGACTTCGCTTCTTATCCCAAGTAAAACACTTTTACTGGGACGAGCCCTATCTGTTCAAGTACTGTCCCGACCAGATTATTCGTCAGTGTGTCCCTGACGATGAATTCAAGAGTGTGCTGTCGTTTTGCCACGATCAAGCATGTGGCGGGCATTTTGGCCACAGAAAGACAGCTGAGAAGATCTTGCAATATGGTTTCTACTGGCCACAACTCTTCAAAGACGCTCATGACTATTGCAAGACTTGCTCCCGGTGCCAACACATGGGCCGGATATCCCGGAGGAACGAGATGCCGCTCCAACCGATCTTGGTTGTGGAGATTTTCGATGTTTGGGGGATAGATTTCATGGGGCTGTTTCCCAGCTCTTTCGGGAACTTGTACATCTTTCTCGCTGTTGATTACGTCTCTAAATGGGTCGAGGTTGTGCCCAGCCAGACTAACGACAACAAGGTTGTCGTTAGGTTTCTTAAAGAAAACATTTTCTCCTTTTTTGGGCACCCCCGAGCGATCATTAGCGACAATGGAAGTCATTTCTGCAATAAGACTTTCGAGGCCTTGATGCGGAAATATTCCATTAATCATAAGCTATCCATGCCCTACCACCCCCAAACCTGCGGGCAGGCCGAAGTTTCAAATCGGTTAATCAAGCAGATACTGGAGAAGACGGTTTCCAAGAACCGTAAGGATTGGTCGCTGAAACTCACTGATGCCCTTTGGGCCTTTCGAACCGCTTATAAGACCGACTTTGGCATGTCTCCCTATCGGCTTGTGTACGGAAAGGCTTGCCACCTACCTGTCGAAATAGAGCATCGCGCATTTTGGGCGATAAAGGAGCTGAATCTGTCTCTCGAAGATGCGGACAGCCATCGGAAGCTGCAGTTGAATGAATTGAGCGAGCTTAGGGATGAGGCTTACGATAACACGGTTGTCGTCAAGAACCAAACGAAGGTGTTTCACGATAAACACCTTTTGCGCAAAACCTTCGTACCTGGTCAGCAGGTACTGCTTTACGACACCCGGCTACACTTCCATCCAGGAAAGCTCAGATCTCGCTGGAAAGGGCCGTATTTTGTGCGGAATGTGTATCCGCAGGGCGCTGTGGATTTAGAGAATCCAAAGGACGGTTCATTTTTCAAAATGAACGGACACCGACTAAAACCGTACCTTAGCGCCGAACCAACAGAGGAGCTCCTGATCTTACGGGAGCCGGTTTACCCTGCATAATTTTCCTCTGCTTACCACCGAACTTCGGTTATCCAGCCAAGAACAGAGGACACTGTTCCAAATAAGTTTGGGGGTATGTATATACCATTTTGTATATATTTGTGGATATTCTTTTTCTTTTTCTTTTCTTTAAAAACAAAAACAAAAAAAAATTGTGTATCGCTAACCGACAATTTTGACCCTTCAAATGATCTCTTCATGCAATGACAGTGAGGACACTGTCCACTTTAAGTTTGGGGGTACGCTCGGTACGCATTTCTAACCTTCGCATTCATATGTATATTTTGCATCTGCATTTTAAAATCCATAAAATCCATAAAAATCTGAAAATTTTCTAAAAATATAAAAACTTTTCTGTCAAGTTAGTTAGTGGGAGGACTCTGATTCAACATTTCGACGGTTTTATTTGATAAAATAAAAATAACTAAATCTTATTTTTAGATTTTGAAAACCTGAAAGATAACTCTCCTTTGAAGTTAACTATAGCTGATATACGTCTTTACATCACACTACACGTGTCGAGAGTTTTTGGGAATTAGATGACAAGTCTTTTATGTCGAAAACTTTTAAATGGATCAATGATTTTCTGAGGATCAAATGGGTTTGTTCTGAAATAAGTAATATCAAGAATAGTTTATGAAGTGAGTGAATATGAAGGAATGTTATTGATGCCTTAATTGGAACTAAGTCTGTAAAATAACCCATCTGAAACTTGATTGGAATGATTACACACCGAACCCACTAAACACGTCTTTTATCCAAAAAATAATTGAACTGCCGGTTATATCTCCGTTCGTATTGAATCATCTTGATTTTCACGCCAAACTGTCTTTTGTTTTTGGACCTAGGTAACTTGAGTAATTAAGTCCGCTGGGGTGTTTCTACACCTAATGCCCTAAAGCCAACTGGTTTTGGGAGTATTGGCCCAAAGCTCGCTAAGAAGCCTAGAAAAGTCCAGATTAAAACAAAGTCAAGCAAGTGTTCACTCCGAGTTAAAATTCCTAACGGTTCTTTGTGTGAGAATAATCTTGATAAAAGACAGGCTTTTATAAAAAAATTTAGCGGAGATATGAAGGTTTTATTCTATGATAAAGACTATTGCACGTTCACAGAGGTGTGTATGAAATGAATACAAGAAAAAGGTGGAGTGAAAAATAAGACCTAGTTTCCTGTTAGGGAAGATAGAAATTCTGAAGTTGAAACTTTACTGGAAAACGAAACTTGAAAAATACTTAATTCTTTATAAAACTTATGTGATCCTTTTAAAAATTTTTTTATCTTGGCTTTATTGTGTGACATGATGACTTTAATCGATCCTTCTGGAACTTAACGACACTATTTGCACTGCACGTAAAGACATATAAAATCTGTAGTTAAATAAGAAGCGAGGTGTGAAAAATAAAGGTTCGATAGTCTAGACTTAGGATAATAGAATTGTTATTTTTTGAAACAAAAACTTTAGGGGTTTGAATCATAGTTATTCTACAAAACTAGCTTGACCGGATTTTGTGGGTAGTATCCGCTGAAAACCCTCAGGAGACAACACTCCTCCTACTAGGGACACCTAGAGGTTTAACGGCTTGTTGCACATGCTCAGTGCAATCGCGTTCCCTGCGAAAGTGAGCTTAGGAAATTTTTTGTGAATAAATTGGCTTTGCTCGGGACGAGCAAATGATAAGTTTGGGGGTATTTGTTCATATCAGATTTTTGCATTTTCATACCGCCCAATTTTTATCACATTGCATATCGGTAGGTACTCTTGAGCCGTGTTTGCTAGTCAATTGCAGGATACAGGTTCTCGGCTCTAAACGGTGAAATTCATGGAAAAACACGACAAAATCCGGGTTCCTGCCATTCACAGATAAAATACGGATCTCCGCTCTTTATCCGTCTGTTGCCACTCACCAGTTTAAGAGACAAAATGGCAAATCAATGTCATTTTCATGCACAAGGCTCAATGGCAACACAAGATCCAAGAAATCTACGCGGAGCTCGAGAAAATCATGACAAAAAGATCCACATCAAATCACCTTTTGCTCAACAGAAATTCTGGAAAAATCGTGAAGAAAATCTGAGAAAACACATATACCAGAATAAAGTACATAGAAGACCAGGGAAGCACAAAAAGACAGAGACCCTAACTCATCAATACGGCCGCGGAACCGCGGCCAATAGAGGGTCTAGGCCGCGGTTCCGCGGCCGTCTAGGCGCCGTAATTGAAGTTTTTTAGGGGTATTTTGGTCTTTCTATGTACAGCCAGAATGTTGCCCTAGATTTCCTTTTCCCTGCCTATAAATAGCCCAGAACCTTGTGAAGCCAAGGGTGCTTAATCTTGTATTTTTTAGGGTTTAGAATACTTGTTCTTCTTCCTCTTCTCATCTCTTCTCCATTGAAAAACTTGTAGTGAGCTTTTGTGAGTGAAGAATGATGAATAAAGAAGTTCCTTTTGTTATTATACTTGTCTTGTTCTTTAGTTAAATTATTATTGCTTGTAATTTTCATTTGTTAACTTAGTTGTTTTTATTTCTTGTTGTTTCTTTCTTTTCTCTTTTCCTTTATCCTTAAACAACCATGACGCTTATGCTTGATCCTTGCCAAGGTGAGATCGCAAATAGCTAGTTGTTATTTTCTAATCTCCTTCTTTCTATCTTCCTCTTTTGTTTTGTTTTTTTTCCGTTATGATGTGCGAGTAGTTTCCATACTTGTTAGGGTAGGATAAGGGAAGTTTGAGAGAAGGAAATCTCTCTCACTCTTTTCTTGCCCAACATCTTAAATCGACTCCCGTTAATTGAACCACAATCCGCTCCCTACGGCATCCTATCCTACATGATAGCGGTGATTCCGTAGTGAGACCGGTTGTGGTTGAATTAACCGGAGGTTATGGCTAAGAGCCAAGAACGGACGGACAAGCACCAAAAGGAAGAACTTAAGCGTTGGAAAGCCTAGCTTATACTCGCAAGTTCCTTCCTAGTCGTGCTAATCCCCGTTGTTGCCGATTACCGTAACACCGATATTAAGAGTGGCAACGAAAGAAGTGAGCGACTCCTAACTCAAACTAACCTAATCCTAACCCTAACAAGCTCTCTTTACATATCATTTTAACATTTAGTTAATCACAAACAAATCTGGACTTTCGGATTTAACTCGTTAAAACACATAGAAAAAGATTCCCATCTCCCTGCGGACGACCCGTACTCAACCGGCTAGCTACAAGCGAAACCGTTTTGATTGCGGTAATTAACTAAACTTGAACATGCAGAATCTGTACCAATCATCTGGCACGGTTAAAACAAGAGCGGTCATCAACCTTTGCTCCAACGCCTCAAAAGCTGACGCACACTAATTTGTCCACACAAATGGTACTTCCTTGCGCGTAAGCTTGGTCAGAGGCTCTGTCAAATGGGCAAAATTCTCCACGAACCTTCTGTAATACCCGGTAAGTCCAAGAAAGCTTCTGATCCCTGCTACGTTCTTCGGAATCGGCCAATCTTGAACTGCAGCAATCTTCTCAGGATCAATGGCGATTCCGTCTCCGGATACAACATGCTCCCAAAACTTCACTCCTTCAAGCCAAAACCCGCACTTGCTCATCTTTGCCTACCATCTTTCTTGCCTGAATGTCTGCAGTACGATCTTCAAGTGTTCCACCTTCTCTTCCTTGCTCCTCGAGTAGACCGGCATATCATCGATGAACACCACTATAATCTGGTCCAAGAACGGTGAAAAGATTCGGTTCATCTAATCCATAAATATTGCCGGTGCATTCGTGACTCTGAATGGCATCACTAAATACCCGTAATGTCCATACCGAGTTCGGAACGCAGTCTTGCCAATATCTTCTGATTTAACTCGGACTTGATGATATCCGGATCGCAAATCCAGCTTCGAGAATACCCTCGCGCCACTAAGCTGCTCAAACAATTCGCCAATGCGAGGGCTCGGGTATTTATTCTCAATAGTCACCCGGTGTACATTCTCGATAATCGATGCACATCCTCCTTGTGCCATCTTTCTTTCTTTTTTTTACTAGAAGAACTGGAGCTTTCCAAAGTGAGTTACTGCTGCGAATCCAACCCTTCTCAAGTAATTCGGCAACCTGCTTCTTGACTTCTTCCAACTCCACTGGTGTCATTGGATAATACGCCTTTGAGATTGGCGCTGCACTAGGAACAAGATTAATCGCAAACTCCACATCTCGTTTTGGCGATAAACCCGAGATGTCTTCGAACACGTCCATGAATTCTCGAACTATAGCTGGCGCTTCTTCCTTAACAACTTCCATCAACGAAAGAATATTGTTTGTCGGCCTAGCCCTAAACTCGACTGGCCCGACAGAACTGCTTCCTCCAGCAAAACAAGCTCCGGATATCCGGGAATCTGGAGAATCACTTTCCTTTCCTAACAATCAATATGAGCATAGAAAGTGCCGCGAAAATCCATTCCCAAGACAACAACAAACAAAGGGATGCACCAAAATTGAAAAATTCTAATGCGAGGAAAACAAGGACAAGTAAGATACCGAGATGACTTCATCCGAAGTCAAGATACTGAAGAGGATTAAGCACGGTAAATATGATTCAAGCTGATGATAGAACAATAACTGGTAAGCAATGAAACCGAGAGAAACAAGGTAATATAATGATCATGAAACAAGGAAATGAATCAAAACTAGAATTCCAAGTTACTTAAATAGAGTACCGCATTGTAACCATGCTGCAGTTTGTGGGTACAATTACATAACTCCACTCAAGTCGCCCAAATCCTAGTATCAGAATCAAGGAACGGGAAGAAACAATGGTGAACCAAAAGGTTTCAAGCCGAGATGCAAAGTTGTTTGTATAACGTCAAGACGAAGGATAAAAGAAAGATATGATTCAAGAATCACGATAACAAGGTGGCAGGACATGTTCCTAATCACGAGTATTCTGATTCGTGTATTGGGTCCAATACCCAACTATAAAAGAATCAAACTCGATTAACCTATATCCTATGGCTCTGATACCAAAAGAACCATGTCACGCCCCGCTTCCCAGAGTACGCTAAGATGGGCACGTGACATAACCAATCATGCTACCTATGGATAGGAAATATCCTTCCACAGTCACATTACGGCTGTAGAGATATCAAGAACAGGAAAATAAACTAAACTATCTAGTACATGTCCATGAGCCAGAATAAATGAGTCAAGAAATGATAATATGCGGAAGCAAAAGATACAATAAATGAAACACCTGGAAAGTAAAACTGCATACCAACAGCATCTTCACCGCTCGGTCTAACAGCGGCAATACTCCTGATCAGTCTGCAACAAAGGTAGAGAATCTGGGCCATGCAAAACCCAGACGTCAGCGCGTCATAACATCAAGCAATAATATAAACAGGGGTAGCAATACATGCAAGTATGAGTATAAATGATAAAACAAGCATAACAATGATATAAGTAAGGACGGTGGGGTAATGTGTAGTGAGTAATCTAAACTGGTCTATTGGGTTAACTACTCTCAAGTCTTTGAAATCAATTTGATGAATCTTCGATGTAACTCAATAGTATCCCGTGCGTACCCGGGATCACGGTCTATGACTCTCGGGCTGAATCCGAGACGTGTCGCAAGGCAGTAAAAGGGTAGTAGGTAATGACGAGTGATGTCAGCATCATCACTCCGGGGCTGGCCTAGCCCGTAAGACTGATCAGAAAAAGTATAATATCTCATGCATGCCCGGGATCACGGTCTATGACTCTCGGGCTGAATCCGAGACGTGCCGCAAGGCAGTAAAGGGTGGTAGGTAATGACGAGTGATGTCAGCATCATCACTCCGGGGATGGCTTAGCCCGTAAGACTGATCAGAAAAGGTATCGAACTGTCGAGTTACAAGTCAGGTTTCATCATTGATTTTCCCATACCCCCAAGTCAAAGTGTTCAAGTCAGGTATTAAGTGATCTAGAGCTAATGCCAACACAGGAACATGCAGGTACGGGTTTGTTTGGATAGACAACAGGAAACGTCCGTAAGGACAACATGTCAGGTTTGTTGGCATTAGTCACACGATCAGGTAACAGGTAAAACCATGGTACATCAGGTCAAGCCAGGTAGTATATAGGTATTATGTCATGTCGAGAGGTGCACGGTACCATGTCGTGTCAAGTAGGAAGTGTAGCAAGTCGTGTCAGGATGCACAAAAATGTCATGTGGGTGCTCATAGTCAAACTAACATAAGCATGGGTATATATAAACAAGCATGGGTACTAATGAAACAATAAAATGAAACATGGTGATGATATATGCAAGTGTACAGATTAAAGCATGGGGATGCACAGTTATAGATTAGGGTTAGGGTTGTGGTTCCAACATTAAGTATCATACACTTAAACAAATATGGATTGTTAAAATCTCGTTATTGTGGGTTAAATGATCTAGGGATGCAATGATATATAAAATATGTTCAATGGATGCAACCGGGTATTC
The DNA here is from genome assembly GCA_030015575.1 of Agapanthus africanus. Lineage (NCBI taxonomy): Eukaryota > Viridiplantae > Streptophyta > Magnoliopsida > Asparagales > Amaryllidaceae > Agapanthus > Agapanthus africanus. Next base: position 156,563,044 of record JASDDO010000014.1, on the reverse strand, counting down.
GGGGTAGAAACTATTTAAAAGTGCTATGGGTTATGCAGATAATTATTAAGTAATTTAAACACGGATGTGGGTACACTATATTGTACTCTAACATGCAACAAGTTATAATTCAAGATCCGAATCTAACATGATATGGAACATCGAAACGGAAAATGGAACATGTGACGTTATATGTAATCTACAGTTTTACCATGCAGTTTAATAGGTATAAAGAGTATTATAGATAACATGTAGCAAGTTTCACTTGCCTCGAGTACGAAGATAACGGAAACGACACGGAGACGTGAACACGATACACGTGAGGTCACGGCCTGAACCAGGCTCGGGTCCGGGTCTTCTCGGCTCTGGGCTTGCTTGGCTAAGGTTGAATTTCTCGGCAAGGGATGCAGGCGAAGATCACGGCGATGAACGGTGGAATCGGCGACGATGGCTTGATCTAGGGTTTGAAGAGTGCTCAGGTTTGGGGTTTGAAGGGAGATGGTGGCTGCAGGGTTAAAGGAGATGGGTTGATGGTTTGCCGGAGGAGGGTGAACGGAGTTGGTAGTTTCCGGCGATGGCAGTGGGGTTAGGATTTGCAGGGATGAGAGTTGCAAGCACTGCTCGTCCATGGAAGAAGAGAGAGAAAGTTGCTTGAAGAGGAGGAGAAGAGGAGAGGTCGGTGAGAAGGTGAGGATGGCGACGACGATTGATCGCCGGCGATGGCGGTGCAGGTGAAGGGTTCGGGAATGATAAAGAAGGAGAAGAAAATGGCGAGGAGGAGGTGAAGGCTCGGTTCTTGTAGGGTTCTTGGGGTGTGCACGGGGGAGGCTATGGTGTTGGGGAGAGACGACGACGACGAGGTGACGGGTCGCCGGCGCTGGGGTCTGCTTGCAGGGAGCTAAGGGTTCGAGTTATGGGTTACGGTGGTTGTGGGTCGTCGGGAATGAAATGAGGAGAAGAGAAGGAAGACGGGGAGGTGAAGACGAGGCCGACGAGGGAGATCGGCGACGATGAGGGTGAACGAGGGGAGTGCGGTGATGTAGGGTTTCCCGCAGACGATGGGTTAGGTTTGTTGGTGCAGGCGGGCGAAAAAATTTTAAAAAGGAAGAAGAGAAGGAAACGTGGACGTGAGTAACGAGAGAGAGAGAGAGAGTGTCAGGAGAGAGAGAAAGATGGTTAAGATTATTTAGTTAAAAAAATATATAATATATATAAAATATTTATATAAAGAAAGAGGGGGAGAGAGAGAGAGACTGTGAGATCAATGTTTAAGTTAAAAAATATATTTTTAGTTAAAGAAAACGTTAAGAGGAAATAAGATTATAATATTAACCTGTTTTGAGATTTTGGCAAATACAAACTCACTCCAAAACATGCCCGGGTCGGGTCTAAAAATTCAGATTAAAAAATATGAAAAATATATGCGACGTCCAAATTTTAAAACAAGTACTCAGGTAACGAAAATGCGTACCCCCAAGAACGGATGCACGTACGTGCGCGTAGCCATCCAAACACGTCCGTTTCACTGAACGGGACGAGAACAAGATGCGCGGATGCTACCACAGGGTTTGGGGTATCAAGCAGGCTATGAAATTAAATTTTAAATTATTTTCTGTGACCTAGAATGTTATATGATAAAAGATTCGATACCAGGTAAAAATGCCACCATTTACTAATCATGAGACGCACGTGACCATGCAACAAGTCAAGGTAATCTATAAATAAGAATTAAACAGGTTCAAGCAAGCGGGTCGAATGCGAAGTAAACTGTAAAATACCATTCGCACCCAAATACGCTAAATCAAGAAAAATACCATGGATAAGTGAATACGGAAACTGGAATTGGTATAAATGAACTTGGGTGTTACAGAGGCCGACTAGGCCACCTTTAACCAGACCTGCAAGCACAAGTTGGCCCTCCTCGGATCCCCCCGCAGATTTGCCTCCTCGGCCCCTCAGCTCGCCCCGAGCTGCCACGGGACCAAGACTCCTCAACCCTCTTGCCCGGTTCCATGCTCCCCAACCGAGGTCATCTTCCTCGGCCCCTCCGACCACCTCCACCGCTCGCAAGCGTAACCGCCGCTCCGCGAATCTCGCCATGCGCGGATTATCCACCAGCAACATCCCACGTTGCACACCTCTGCGATCCCTATTAATGGGCGATCCACTCTCTACGCAGGCGTGACGTCGGGAGCATAACCGCTGGTGAGATTCTCGCGCCTGCTGCTGCGTGCCGTCACCGCTATATAAACCCCCATCACAGAGGGGTCAAGTATGCCATTTTTACTCCACTTAGCCGTTACTCTGCTCGAATCTAGCACTAACTTGATCGTCGGAGGGTCCTCGGTGGTACCAAACCATCCCGGGACTTCTTTGCAGGTACTCGGCGCTAAACTCCTCAAATCACCATTCTCATCAAAACCCATTGAGATCCACATGCAACAGAAGATCACCACCAAAATCCACCCGGAGATCAACGGAAGACAACATCTGACGGAGACCTGAAAAGGACCTCCATCAGTTAGCGCCGTCTGTAGGAACTAACTCCATAAAACACAAAGTTGGCCTTTCGATCTCTGCCCGCATGGCAACCGATCCCTCTGAAGATCCAAACACCCGCTGTTGCCTCCCTCACAACGGAGGCGCAGACGAATCCTCACCAAATGTCGTCGGCTTCTCCGCTGGCTGCCGTTTTGCAGACTCCGGCGACCGCCCGAGCAAAAGGGCTAGAAGCCGAGAGCCCATCACCTTTGGTGACGAGGATCTCCACGGCATATCTGTGCCCCACAATGACCCGCTGGTGATCATAGCCCAAATCCACCGGTACGAGGCCCACCGGATACTCATCGATTCGGGCAGTTCGGCGGACATCCTCTTCCACGACTGCTTCCTGCGTATGGGGCTCGCCCCAGCAGACCTGAAACCTACCTCTCACGTCCTCTCGGGGTTCACCAACCACTCCATCCCGGCGCAAGGGGTGGTCACCCTGCAGTTCACGATCGGGGAGCTCGGCCACACGTGCACACTGACTGTGGACTTCATCGTAGCGAAAGTTTCGTCGGCCTACAACATCCTCCTCGGCCGCCCGATGCTGAACTCCCTCCAGGCCCAGATCTCGACCTACCACCTGGCGATAAAATTCCCTCTCGATCGAGGCGGGATAGGTCGGGCATACGGGAGCCAGCGGGTCGCGAAGATAGGCCTTGCCGAAACGTCTTCGCCCGAGCAGCATGCTGACGGCGCTGAGGCGTGTGACGACATCAAAGGTTCCCTGGACACCCGAGACGAGCGGAAGGAGGTCCGTGGAGCGCCGGTCGAACCTCTGACCGAGGTGCCCCTAACAGAAGGAGACCAAGGAAAGACCGTCCAGGTTGGGTCGCTCCTGACGGGGACTCAGCGGGATGACCTGATCAGATTCCTCAGAAGCAACTCCGACGTCTTCGCCTGGGCGCTTGCTGACATGCCTGGGATCGACCCCAAAATCATCTCCCACAAGCTCGGAGTTGATCCTGCGGCCCGACCCGTCAGACAGAAGAAAAGAAGCTTCGCCCCAGTCAAACAGAAGGCTATCGAAGAGGAGGTTGATCGGCTCCTCGCCGCCAACTTCATCAGAAATGTACCCTACTCGGAGTGGCTGGCAAACGTAGTTCTGGTCAAGAAGTCAAGCGGGAAGCGGCGTACGTGCGTCGACTTCACCGACCTCAATAAGGCCTGGCCCAAGGACAACTTTCCACTCCCCCGCATAGACCAGCTCGTCGACAACTCGGCCGGTCACGAGCTGCTGAGCTTCATGGACGCTTTCTTCGGCTACAACCAAATCTGTATGAATCCTGAAGACGAAGATCTGACCGCATTCACAACGGACCGGGGAGTGTACTGCTACAAAGTGATGCCCTTGGGCCTCAAGAACACCGGGGCCACGTACCAAAGGCTGGTCTGTAACAACCGAGTTCTGTTATACCAATTTCAGTTACCGTATGTGTTGTCTGTGGTATTTATTTCATTTATCATGTTTGGTTGCAAATGGTAATTTACTTTATATTCGACCCGTTTACTTGAGCTCGTTGTTTCCTAGTTATAGATTACACCAACATTTCATATTTTTGCATATAACCTTTTAAGTTACTTAAAATAATTTAAAGATACATGTCATGGCCTGCTTGATACCCCTAACCCTGTGGTAGCGTCCTTGCATCGTGTTCTCGTCCCGTTCAGTGAAACGGACGTGTTTTGACGGCTATGCGCACGTACGTACGTCCGTTCTTGGGGGTATGCTTTTCTGTTACAAAATCCTTCATTTTAATTTTTGGAACTTGCCAATAATTTCTATATTTCAAATTCAAAATTTTGGACCCGACCCGGGCGCTCTTCTGAAATATTTTATATTCCGCTAAAAATTCAATTATTTGAATTTCAAATTTAAATTCTAATTATATTTTTATCTCTTTCATTCAAAGATTTAGCCGGTACAATATTTTTAATAAAAGCTATTGAAAATCTTTGATATTTTTCCCTAATCAAATTTTTCCAAACCCCGAGCCAATCCCTGCTCTCCCTCACTCGGTGCGGGACCCACGCCTCTCTCTCTTTCTCTCCCCTTTCTCTTTCTCTTTCTCTATCCCCGCTAAAGGTCAAATTTATCACTCCTCACTGTGCATTCCTCTCTCTCTCTCCTCTCTCTCTCTCTCCTTCCTTTATATATCTTCTCTTCTCCTTCATTCTTTAAAAACGAACCCATCGCCTGCTAACCCTAGCTGCCTCTCCTCCTCGTCGCGCACAGCCGACGACGAAGCTCCCGACCTCGTCATCTCTACGCCTTTGCCTCCTTCACCTCCATCTTCTCTTCTTCCTCCTTTTTCTTCTTTCCCGAGCGCTCAAGAAACCCTGCACACCCGACCTCGCCGCCACCTCATTCCGTCACCGACCACTTCTCGTCGTCGCCTCCTCATTCACCTCCTTTTCTCTCTCCCTTCTCTCCTCATCTCCCTCATTCTCCCAGAACCAACTCGCGCACCCCTGCACATCACCCGACCAACATCAGCCGACCCCAAACCCTAGCCACCGACCCTCTTCGCCGGAGCTCCAATCACTGCTGTCAATACCATCACTCCCCCCTCTGCAAACGCAGAGCACAAGCACAGTGAGCCTTCTTTCTTCTTATTTCTTCTCTTCTTTTTCTTTCATGCATTCTTTTATTTTGGATTGTTCACTGTTTTTGTGATCGCCGGAATCCGACCGTGCCGTCGACGATCCCAAAAACCCAGCAAGGATTCCTGACCCATGTGATTCTATTGTTCGTTGTTTGGACTCATTCCATGTACCGTGAGCGCGTCACGACTTTTCCCGCCGACGCGTAACGTTCCGTTTACCGTTTCTTGAATCCGTCGAGGCAAGTGAAACTTGCTACATGCTATTCATACTATTCCTATATTTATTTATCTAATTTCATATTAAATCTATAGATAGAATCTAAAGTCTTGAATTCCAAGTTAACAGTACGACGTTCCGTTTACATATTTTAGATTCAAAACTTGAAACCTAACTATTGCATTTAGTTGACTATACCTAGTAACCACGGTTACATTTTAATCACATAATAACTATTGTACATAGTTTATGATACCCTTTTCTCTAGTTTTACTCTATCGGACATCCGTGTGCATCTTTAACCGGTTTTAGTAATAATTGCATCCATTGAACATATTATACATGTCATTGTATCCTTAGATTACTTAATACTTATTAACCTGATTTTAACACCCATATTTGTCATACTGTATTCATGTAATGTTGAAACTATCTCTTAAACACAAACTGATAACCGTACAGCTAAGTAGTTTAATCTGCACATATTTCTTAACCTATTACATGTACTAATTTATTGTTCTGATGATACCCAGGCTTGTTATTTATAACCATGATTATGCTAGTTGATTATGAGCACCCACATGAGATCTTGTACACCCTGACGTGACTTGCTACACATATTACTTGACCCGACATGGTACCGTACAACTCTTGACATAACGTGACACCTTTATATATTATCTGGTTTGACCTGAGGTACCATGGTCTTACCTGTTACCTGATCTTGTGTCTAATGCCAACAAACCTGACCTGTTGTCTTTACGGACTGTTCCTGTTGTCTATCCAGACAAACCTGTACCTGCCCGATCCTGTGTTGGCATTAGCTCTAGATTATTAAATACATGACTTGACCACATATAACTTGGGGGTATGGGGAAATCAATGATGAAACCTGACTTATAACTCGACAGTTGCTTGCTTTTACTGATCAGTTTTAGAGGCTAGGCCCGCCTCGGGATGATGCTGCTGACATCGTTCGTCTTTACCCTTTCCTTTTAGTGCCTAGCGGCACGTCTCGGTTTCAGCTCGAGAGTCTTAGACCGTAGTCCCGGGCATGCACGGGATACTATTGAGTGTTCCCGCCAAAAATTTCTGCGCAAAAGAGCCCAAGGTATCAAATGGCAGTGATACGCTTAAGAAAATGCGAACCAGTATCTTCCGGGCTGTTTTTTGACAAACTCCCGAATGAGTAACAGCTAAATTCTGATGATATTGGAAGCATCTCGAAAAACCCTTCGATTTGATATATTATGGCCTTCATAATTCATCCGGGATCAAAAGTTATGAGCAAATATGCTATTCACTGTTCCCTGATCAAAAGTTATGAGCAAATATGCTATGCACTGGGCTTCATAATTCATCAGGAATTATCTCAATGAGGTATTACATGCTCACACGTGACCAATGGTCACGTGTTGACACGTGATAGTTAAAATAGAAATAAAAAACAAATGACTGAAGAAGGACCAAATTAGGGGTCACGTGCTCACACGTGACCAATGGTCACGTGTTGACACGTGATGGTTAAAACTGAAGCATAAATAAACGCTGAGAAAAGAACCAATTGGGGGTCACGTGCTCACACGTGACCAAGGGTCATGTGCCAGGCTTCGAAAGCCTTACAGTTTAATAGAATTAAAATTCCAAATTTCTCTAAATCTTTCCAGATAGAATTAAAATTCTAAATTTCTCTAAATCTTTCCAAATGGAAAAGGATTATGGGGACCGTTGGATTAAAGATCGAAGGGTGATTAAAAATCACCAATTTATGGAAAAATCTAAAACAAGGAAAGATCTCCCTAAATCTCACCGAAATAACAAACAGAATATCTTTTGGATTTAAAATCCAACGGTGAATAAAATTCACTGAATGATCTAAAGGCTCATATTAAATATGAAAACAAATCAAATCTTTCAATGAAAGATTTGCTAAACAAATTGATTCTTTTCCTTCTCCTATAAATAGGAGCCAAGAAAAGAAGAGAAGGGATCTACTTTTTTTTGAGATAAGAACAGAGGGAGTAGAATTTAATTCTCAAGAGAGAGAAAAGAGGAGAATTTAATTTTCAACAAAGAAAACCCTAGGTGAGAAAAGGGAAAAAGATCAAATTCAAAAAGAGAATTTAATTCTCAAAATCTAAGAGTTTAACTCTTCTGCAAATAAAGAACTTAGTTCTTCTTCTGGTTGAAGATCTGTACAGAGCACATCTCCCTATAGGATGAGAATTTAATTCTCATCGGGTTGAGATCCTGCCATACAGATCCAAAACTTAGAGGGGGAATTGAGTTTAGAGAATTTAATTCTCCCAAAACAGAACTAGGGTTTAACCCTAATTGAGAATTTAATTCTCTCAAATTCACAGGAATTTAATTCCTCCTAAATGAAACTAGGGTTTAACCCTACATAAGAATTTAATTCTTTCAAACATGGGAATTTAATTTCTCCAAAATCATGATTAGGGTTTAACCCTACAGAGAATTTAATTCTTAAAATAAAGAGACTTGAAAGATCTCCATGCACATAAAGAACATTGGTCACGTGATGACACGTGACCCCAATCCGCAGTGATCAGAAAAGAAGCAATAAAACTAGGTCATGTGACCCCTAAAAAGATCCCCAAAAATAAAAAGGAAACAGCTTTGAGGCAATGCTTCACGTGCTCCCACGTGACTCCCAAAACGCAGAAAGAAAAAGCAAAAAAAATGAAGGCTTTGGGCGCTCTCACGTGTTACCACGTGACCCCTTGGCAAACACTTTAACAGTCAGCGCATAAATCCCCATCACGTGTCAACACGTGACGCTCAAAATAAAAATATTTAAAAGTGTTTAACACTTAATTGCAGAAACGAGATAAAAGGGGATCTGGTCCCACCTTTGGGCGCCCTCACGTGCTCCCACGTGACCCCTCTTTCTTTAGTGTTTAACACTAATTCGAGAACTTTGTACCCAGTGTTTAACACTGGTGTTTTCTAGTGTGTAACACTAATTTGACAACTTCATTTCCAGTGTTTAACACTGTTGTTTGCTAGTGTTTAACACTAATTTGGGGGATTATATTTTCAGTGTTTAACACTGATTATCTTTTAGCGTTTAACACTAATTTGAGAGTTTATCTCCAATGTTCAATACAAAGGTTCTCCAGTGTTTAACACTACTTTTAGCCAAATTGGCTAATTTTCCAGAGGCAAAGCCTCCCATTCAAAATTGAGTAAAAATCAGAACTATAATGTCTACTGCTCAATCAAAGACAAAATGTTGTCAGAGCCCCCAAACCTCTATTTAGCACTGCTGAATGATGAGGGGCTGAACCCAGACAAATGTCTAATGGCCCAAAGGGCCAATATTTCAAACATAATTGGACTTAGCCCAAACTGGCCATAAGTCCTCAAATCGTCTTGAACTGAGCACATCTGCTCTTTCAACCAACTCATTGGTTCAAGGGTATATCTCCGAACTCCTCTGATATTTGTCGTTGTAATCCTTCAATGTCTTCAGAGAGGTGATGGGTCCCGACAGCCATACATTTTATGGACTACTATGTCCTTAAACTGGTATTGGACCACCACGTCTCTAAACTAGAAATGGACCCCTATGTCCCTAAACTGGAACAATAGAGCCCTCAAATGCTCTTTTGTCGGATCTAAACGATCCCTTTAAGTTGATCTTAGTCTCAAATTGGACTAACGTATCCTTAACAAACGTTTGATTCGATCTTAGCCTCAAAAATGGCTAACGTATCCTTAAACCAAAACCTTCAAACAGACTTTAGCCCTAAATTGGACTATAGAGTCCCCAACCAACTTTGGTTCAAGGGTACATCTCTGAACTCTTCTGACATCTGTCGTTGTAATCCTTCAACGTCGTCAGAGAGGTGACGGGTCCCGACGGCCATATATTAAATGGACCATTATGTCCCTAAACTGGAACAATAGAGCCTCCAAATGCTCTTTTGTCGGATCTAAACGATCCCGTTAAGTTGATCTTAGTCTCAAATTGGACTAACGTATCCTTAACAAACGTTTGAGTTGATCTTAGCCTCAAATATGGCTAACGTATCTTCAAACCAAAACCCCAAACCCAAATCTAAGAAAATACGGATTTGGACTAATCCACGTCCTACGGGAGACGACATAAATTAGTCTCCGTATACAATCTACGGGCAACCACAAACAAAACAAACACCCATGACACGAAGTGAAATTCTGGAGAAAGAGAAAGTTGTTACCGCGATGCAGTAGCGTAATTAACTGCAGGGGCTTGCGCTTGCAGGGAAGAGCGTCCCCACAATCAAAAACACCTCAAGCGAGGGGGAATCTGACGAAGTCTGCTACATCGGCCGCATCCGTCTAAACCTCCGATACATGGTGTCATAAATCAACTTGGCATCTTCGGAGAGGTGGACGGATAAAACCAAATAGCATCTGCCCCGAATCTTAGGCAAGACGTCTTCACGCCGTCTTGGCCATCTTTCGGAGGGGAACAGATTCTGGCACGCTCGGTGGGACCTTTTCCTCTTTCCACTCCACACTTCGTGTGTCGTGTTCGCGAACGAATCGCTGTTTGCTGTGGTTGCCTATGGATTTGAGGTACTAAGATCTGGTATCTTGCTCCGTGTAGAAAACAGAAGAGCAATGGCTTCAAACTGCACTACCTGCAACTGCAACTTTCACTCCGTCCTTGCTGGAGGAGTGACTTACGAGCCCCAAGCGGCCTCCCTTTTCAAGATACCAGTGGAGCAGGTAACTCAAGCTACCACTGGACTATTCTTCGGGACCATGCTCCCACCCATGAGCTTCAACGCCCCTGTACCGTCACAAGAAGCTCCCAAGAAGTCGGTATTCGATCGGCTTGCTACTACTGCGGCCCCTCTCAACAGGTCGCCCAACTCCACTGCCTCAGTTTTTAACAGACTAGGCCAGAGCTCCAACGGGCCCATGAAGAAGCCTGCAATACCAGAAGGCGTTATCCCGAAGCGGATAGCCATCCCTGCTCCCAAAATCGTCAAGGCGGCTTCTCCTACCAAAGGGTCGGTCTTCACAAGACTGACTATTTCTGCTCCCGTTCCAGGCGAAATCACCAAGGTTGCTTCCCCTAATCGGAAGTCTGCTTTTGATAGGTTGGCTGTCCCCATTCAACGGACGTCAGTCTTTAAAAGGCTGATACCAGTGAATTTTGACCAACACAAGGGGCATGAGGAGGTCACCCCTACGGCTAAACCAACTCCAATCGCACAACATGCTCGTCGTCGTCACTGGTGCCGGGTAAGGAAGGCTGGGGGCCACTCCCCCTCTGGGCTAACTCCGCCAGCTCCAATGATGGAAATCAATGCTGCTGTTCCAACTGGGAATAGCTTTGAACTGCTGATATGGGTGCGCAAAAACTCGCCAATTGCCGTATTGAAAAGATCTCCTTCACCTGCAGATAATTCCCCAAAGGTGAAGCTGGAGCAGCCCCCTCAACGGCTGTCCTCTAAAATTTACAAGGTCTGGCGTCAAGTCCAAGACTCCGTGATGGATCAAGACTATCTCCGCCGACAGAAAAAGATGAAGGTTCAACAGGAGAAGGACTACTCTGTCAAGCCACAAAAAGCGACGGCTACTTGGGTGCCCACTACAACGGCCCCCTCAACTTCGATCGCCCACAAAAGAAGGAGGTCGGAGAAGATCCCTGCGTCTTTGGCAAATCGCAAAGACACCGAATCTAAACGCCCGAAGTCTGGGGGCATGGTAGTGCACACTGTCTATATGGCATCCGGGAAAGAGGATAGCCGCGCTTCGACGGGTCACCGACCGCTCACCCAATCCGTAACAAAAGCCCAGGAGCAGCAACAGAAGCTTCAAGAAATGCTGACGCAAATGGCCACACTCACCGGGCCGAAAGCAAGCCCAGAGACATCCTCGGAGCAGCGTCGTGAGCAGGAAACTGATGCCGAGTTTCTTCGGAGAATCCTCGAAAAGAAGGACAGAGAAGCAGCAGAACAAACTGCCCACATAAAACAAATGGCGCTTCTCTTTCAAGACATGGTAGGAATGATGTTACAGCCGGACCCTCCAGCTGAAGACCCTCTGATCATTATTGAAGACGATAGAGGGGAGACATATAATCTTCATCCGGCTCATTCAGCAGCCAAGGAAGAAACCATTTCCAAGACTGCACTAGACGACTATATAGCTCAGCAGATACGAGTTCACCAGGCGAATGAAGCGGCTGGGCAAATTGTTAGAACCGGACGACCCTATCCGGGATGGTATGATCAAATCAGTTACCCGCCGGGATATACGATCCCTAAATTCCATGTGTACAAGGGGACAGGGAATCCACTTCAGCATGTCGCTCAATTCAGGGCTTTATGCGGCAACACTGGAGGCGACGACAAACTGTTGCTTCGCCAATTCGTCGGCAGCTTAGCAGAAACGGCCTTTGAATGGTATTCGGAGCTACCTAACGACTCTGTCGAAACATTTGCGGAGATGGAGATACTGTTTACACAAAGATTTGCAAGCGCTGGTGAGCGCACCCCGATCACCGCATTGATCAACGCCAGGATAAGGCCAGGCGAAACATGGGTTCAATACGCAATACGGTGGCGAAACTTATGGTCGAAGTGCGAACAACGCATCGAAGAAGCACCTGCGGTAGGCATGTTCGTGGGCACTCTTGATCCGCAAGCGACCATCTTGCAATTCATGATGTTCTTCAAGCCAACTACTTTCCAGGCCTTGATTGACAAGTTGGCCCAAATGGATCAGATGGGTCATAGATCATCTCCTTCAAAGACGGATCCTCAGAATGAAAAGGGGAAAGGAAAAGCAACTTTCGTCGCCAATACTCAACAACAGCCGAGCAACTTAAAGCCGGTTGTCCGTCGAAACAATATGCGTCCACGCCTATCCCTTGAGGAAAGACTAGGACGTCCTTACTCGTTTCCTCAGGATAAAACGAGAAGGCTGTTCGAGCTGGCAGTGCGCAACAGGCTCATCAATCTGCCGAGTCCAAAACGTCGGTTGCAGCCAGGCGATGTCAACAATCCTAATTACTGCCCTTACCACCAAGCGGTAAGCCATCCAATCGAAGATTGCTTCGTCTTTAAGGGATGGATCGAGGATCAGTATCAACAAGGAAAGTTCGCGTTATCCGAAAACTGGAAGGTGAACCCGCCACAGCCTCACACTCGTAAGAAGACAAACACACCGGGGGCAACGTGCTCTTTTGTTGAGGAAGCTCCATGGGAGGTGGCTCTTTTGGCCAAGACCAAAAGGATGCTGAATGATCTTCAGACATGTCCGGCAATCAGGTGGAAGAATCCACTAGAACCCCAGATCATCGAAGGGATGCTAAAGCCGCGCCCAACTCCAAAGATCAGTGGTGACAGCCAAAGCTCGCACACCCAGCCGTCGAAATCTTCGAAAAAGAAGAAGAAATCCAAAAAGCCCGTGAAGCCTGAAGACAAGCATACGGACCTGCAGAAACAAATCGACGCGCTGGAAGAGTATAACCAGAAGGCGTGGACCCCAGTCACACTCCAAGAATTCCTCAGCCACATCCTTGAGGACGGAGATGATGACAAAGACTCGTCGGATGAATCTGAGGATTATGTGGCAAGCTGCCATGTTCTCTCTCACTCGTCGATAGATGATAAAGAAGCCCCTTGCACCGAGAGACGGGGGGCGGGTCCTGAACCAGAACTTCTATTGCCGTCAGACGAAATGATCGATGCCTTCCTGAGTGAAATTCATCTAAAAAGTAAAGCCGATCGGGAGCTTGAGATGGCCATATTTGAAAAGGCCAAACGCTGGCGACTAGACAAAAGGGACGAAACACTCCCACCAGATCAAAGTACATCCGCCGCAAATGAAAGCAGGATTAAGATTAGGAAACGATTCGCCAAAGCCATATCGATGGGGATGAGGCTGCCCTCTTTCAGAGAAAATTCTCCTGGTGGTATACATCTTGATGAAGCGGGAGTACATCCTAACTTCTGCTTATATCATCAGAAGATCGTACATCCTACTGAAGACTGCAACTCCTTTAAGTGTTGGTGGCAAGGGTATGTCGCTCACAGGCAACACTTCAACAGGACAAAGCGTGAAGTTCGTAGACAGCAGAAAAATGTGACAGATGAGCGTAAAAGAATTGCCGGCAATTGTCATAGGGTTGATCCCGAGGGACCGCGAGTTCTCACATTCGGGAGCGACACCGACGAAAAAGTAGCCCTCGGCCCTCTCTTCAAGGAATCCATCTCTAAAACGAAAGAATTGAGGAGTTGCGAGAACATTCAGCCGTGCAATCGCACGCTACCCGGAAAGAATCTCGGACCTACAAACAAGGGATTGAACAAAAAGGATAAAGAGAAGGAAAAAACGGCCTTCGTCGCCAACGCTCAACAACAATCAAGCGGCCTTAGACCGGTTGTTCGCCAAAGCAACAAGCGGCAACCCCTTTATGAAAAGTTGAAACGACCTTACTCATTTCCCCGGGATGAAACAAAGAGGCTGTTCGAACTAGCAATGCGCAACAGGCTTATCACTCTACCGGAGCCGAAACACCAGCTACAACTGAATGATGTCAACAATTCTAATTATTGCCCTTACCATCAAGTATTGGGCCATCCGATCGAAAACTGCTACGTCTTCAAAAACTGGGTTGAAGACCAACACCAACAAGGCAAGTTCGCGCTATCCGAAAACTGGAAGGTGAGCCCACCACAACCACACGCTCTGAGAAAGATGGATATGCCGGGGGCATCATGCTCATTCATAGGGAAAGCTCCATGGACCGAAAAGTCCGTAAACTAGAAATTCGTCTCAAATACGGCAACGGCGGACCGCAATGTCCTAAAACTTGCAAATGACCGAAACGTCGTTAAACTACTCCCAACCCGCGGCATTTTCAGGCTGACGTTTAAAAAAAAAACAAAAAAACGGTATGTCCATAAGAAAAATGGGCATGGATGAAAACCCGAAAGGGCGCCGTGAGTAAAAACAGCAGGACTACCGGTGAGTCTTGTGAAAATCCGAAAGGGCGCAATCTCGTTTAAAAAAAAACGGTACGTCCATAAGCAAAATGGGCACGGATGAAAACCCGAAAGGGCGCCGTGAGTAAAAATAGCAGGGCTACCGGCGAGTTTTGTGAAAACCTGAAAGGGCGCAATCTCGTTAAAAGACACTTGCAAGGTCCTCTCGACCCTGTAAGGAGAAACCGCCTGCGTGAGATCCTTACGACTCACAAAGGAGAGATACACTTAGGAATCCTCACGATTCCTAAGGAGAAATTACGCTTACGAGATCCTCATGACTCGTAAGGAGAACCCTCTTATGAGACCCTCACGGCTCATAAGATTCAAAAGTCTTAAGCTACAAGGATTGGAACCTGTTCTTAAGCAGTCATACCCCCCGATTCTGCCCTACAAGTGGCTCAATACTGACCCTTGTATACAATCCACGGGCGCGAATAAACATTTCCCTAACAAAGTCTCATCCGTGACGAGGGATATGTTCGTACGGTGAACAACCCTTGTGAGTCCTCTCGACTCATAAGGAGAAAACACTCTTGTAAGATCCTTACGACTTATAAGAGAACATACACTTAGGAGTCCTCACGATTCTTAAGGAGAAAACGCACCTGCGAGATCCTTACGACTCGTAGGGAGAAACACGTTTATGAGACCCTTACGGCTCATGAAGTCAAAAGTCTTAGTCGACGGGATCCTAACCCTGTTTGCTAAGCCACCTTTGTTCGACGTCGACAGAGGCAAATGATGATTCGAATCTGGCAATATCCCAGTTGTAGCGATGCTGATGCCTAAATCGGTATCAAATTCCAAGTCCTTTCATGGCAAATGATGATTCGCTCCTGGAAATATTCCAGTCGTAGCGATGCTGATGCTAAGATTGGCATTAGATTCCAAGTTACAAACTCGCAATAAAAAGCAGCGAGTAAAAAGAAAAACAGCCGAAATAATTGGGTAACTCGCAATAAAAAGCAGTGAGTAAAAAGAAAAATAGCCGAAATGATTGGGCACCGCGAAAAATAGCCGAAATGATTGGGCAATCGCAATTTTCGCGATATAAAAAGCTGAAATGATAGAGCATCGCGGAAAGAAATAAAAAAATGAAAGAATGAAACTTTTTGCCCTACAAGTAAGATCACATCGATCCCTGTATACAATCCACGGGCACAAACAAAGAGGGAACCATACCTTCCCACCTGGCTCCATCAGAAAGCGAAGCCAAATCTCTATGGTTCACAGACAATCTAGAGACAACATCGACATTTATCGCAATATTGCAGACACAATGTCAACAAACGAAGCAAAGGAAGATCCTTAGTTTCAGGGTCTCGACGTCAACATCGACAACTTAGAGATCACCAACGGCATTTCTCCTCACTCCAACCAGATGCAGACGTGACGTCAACAACCGACCTCAGGGTCACAACGAAACGGAGCCATGGCAAAATCCCTAGTTCCAAGTCTCGACGGCCACATCTACAGCCTGAAGACCCACAACGGCGTTCCTTCGTAGTCCAGCAGGATGCAGATGCAACGTCGACGAAAGACTTCACGGTTGAAACAAAGCGGAGCGACGGCAAAATCCCAGCTCCACCTCGACGTTCGTCTCGATACAGCAGACGTGATGTCACCCCAGCGTTATTTCCCTCAGCAGGATGCAGACGCAACGTCAACAAAAGATCTCACGGTCGAAACAAAGCGGAGGGACGGCAAAATTCCAGCTCCACCTCAGCATTCGTCTCGATACAGCAGACAAAATGTCAACAACGGCGTTCCTCCGCAGTCCAACAGGATGCAGACGTAGCGTCAACAAAAGACCTCACGGTCGAAACAAAGCGGAGCGACGGCAAAATACCAGCTCCACCTCAGCATTCGTCTTGATACACCAGAAGTAATGTCAACAACGACGTTCCTCCGCAGTCCAACAGGATGCAGACGCAACGTCAACAAAAGACCTCACGGTCGAAACAAAGCGGAGTGACGGCAAAATCCCAGCTCCACCACGACATTCGTCTCGATACAGCAGACGTAATGTCACTACAGCGCCCTTCCTCCAACAGGATTCCGACGCGCCAAAGCAAATGAAGCGAATGCCAAATTCCTAGCTTCAGAGTCTTGAAGGCAACTCATATAAAACCTGAAAGACTATCGGAGATCATCCCACATCAGCGCGGAATGGTCACCACCTCGGCATTCGTCTCGATACAGCAGACAGGATGTCATTACAGCGCCCTTCCTCCAACAGATTCGGACACGCCAAAGCAAATGAAGCAAAGGCCAAATTCCTAGCTTCAGGGTCTTGACGGTAACTCAAATAAAACCTGAAAGACTATCGGAGATCATCCCACATCAGCGCAGAATGGTTACCACCTCGACGTTCGTCTCGATACAGCAGACGGGATGTCACTACAGCGCCCTTCCTCCAACAGGATTCGGACGCGCCAAAGCAAATAAAGTGTAGGCCAAATTCCTAGCTTCAGGATCTTGATGGCAACTCATATAAAACCTGAAAGACTATCAGAGATCATCCCACATCAGCACGGAATGGTCACCACCTCGGCGTTCGTCTCGATACAGCAGACGAGATGTCACTACAGCGCCCTTCCTCCAACAGGATTTGGACGCGCCAAAGCGAATGAAGTGAAGGCCAAATTCCTAGCTTCAGGGTCTTGACGGTAACTTATATAAAACCTGAAAGACTATCGGAGATCATCCCACATTAGCGTGGAGTGGTCACCACCTTGACGTTCGTCTCGATACAGCAGATGAGATGTCACCACAGCGTTCTCCCTCCAGCAGAATTCAGACACGACAATTAAACAATGGAGCCATGGAAAAATCCTTAGTTCCAAACCTCGACGGTTCATCAACAACCTAGAGACAACCGCGACATTCGTCTCGATGCAACAGACGCAATGCCAGCAAACGAAGCGAAGGCCAAATTCCTAGCTTCAGGGTCTTGACGGTAACTCATATAAAACTTGAAAGACTACCGGAGATCATCCCACATGGAGTGGTCACCACCTCGACGTTCATCTCGATACAGTAGATGAGATGTCACCACAGCGTTCTCCCTCCAGCAAGATTCAGACGCGACAATCAAACAACGGAGCCACGGCAAAATCCCTAGTTCCAAACCTCGACGGTTCATCATCAACCTAGAGACAACCGTGACATTCGTCTCGATACAGTAGACACAATGCCAGCAAACGAAGCGAAGGCCAAATTCCTAGCTTCAGGGTCTTGACGGTAACTCATATAAAACCCGAAAGACTATCGGAGATCATCCCACATGGAGTGGTCACCACCTCGACGTTCGTCTCGATACAGCAGATGAGATGTCACCACAGTGTTCTCCCTCCAGCAGGATTCAGACGCGACAATCAAACAACAGAGCCACGACAAAATTCCTAGTTCCAGACCTCGATGGTTCATCAGCAACCTAGAGACAACTGCGACATTCGTCTCGATACAGCAGACGCAATGCCAACAAACGAAGCAAAGGCTAAA
The DNA here is from genome assembly GCA_030015575.1 of Agapanthus africanus. Lineage (NCBI taxonomy): Eukaryota > Viridiplantae > Streptophyta > Magnoliopsida > Asparagales > Amaryllidaceae > Agapanthus > Agapanthus africanus. Next base: position 156,545,177 of record JASDDO010000014.1, on the reverse strand, counting down.
TTCCTAGCTTCAGGGTCTTGACGGCAACTCATATAAAACCTGAAAGACCATTGGAGATCATCTCACATCAGCACGGAGTGGTCACCACCTCGACGTTCATCTCGATACAGCAGACAAGATGTCACCCCAGCGTTCTTCCTCCAGCAGAGTTTAGACGCGACAATCAAACAAATGAAGCCACGGCAAAATTCCCAGTTCCAAGCCTCGACGGTTCACCAACAACCTAGAGACAACCGCGACATTCGTCTCGATACAGCAGATGCAGTGCCAGCAAACGAAGCAAAGGCCAAATTCCTAGCTTCAGGGTCTTGACGGCAACTCATATAAAACCTGAAAGACTATCGGAGATCATCCCACACCAGTGCGGAGTGTTTATGACACATCGGGGCTCTCCAAAATGAGCCTAACCTTAAGTAAAAAGCGGCATGGCAAAATTCCTAACGCTTGCTCTTCTGACGGTCAAACTGCCTAAGAAGATTGCTTGAAGACGTCTTGTCCAGCCCCCGAAGGGATCAGAGACACGACAGTCGCAAGGCTACTCGAACAGCAAGATTGCCTATCGAGGGATATATCAGCCAATGCGACGGTACGACGGGCAAAACCCTAGTACCACAGACCCTAACGGACCTCTGTCGTAAAGAGCAAAGGTTAACTGTGATCTTAGGACATCCTTGCGAGAAATGCTCGATTCATCTCGACTCGTGAGGAAAAGCCTTAGGCAGCGGGGATAACAAACCTGTTTCCTAAGTACTGGGGCCCTGCAAGTTGGTCCAAAATGGACTCTTGCATACTATTCACAGACCATACGCTCCAAAGTCGAATCTCGACAAGGAGGGAAACAACCACTTACGAGTCCTCTCGACTTGTAAGCGGGAAAATTCTCTTGTGAGATCCTTACGACTCTCAAGGAAAACACACTTAGGAATCCTCACGACTCCTAAGGAGAAAAGACACCTACGAGATCCTCACGACTCGTAGGGAGAAAAGTCTTTATGAGACCCTCACGGCTCGTAAAGTTGAAAAGTCTTAGGTGGCAGATCATACCCCTGTCTCCTAAGCCATTACTGCCCTGTAAAGAGGTCAAGATGGACCATCTATGAGCCACACTTGCCAAAGCTACATGCCACTGAAATGGAGAAGTTACTCATGAGTATATAAACTACTTCACGCCAGAGTAAAACATAAAGAAATAGAAGGGTGCGGCTTATGGAGTTAAGGGTTTGGAACTATATCCCTTAAGAGTTGAGATTTGAGTCAATGATAAATGACGACGCTTGTGTCCGCTTATTATCTTCTCAGATCAAGATTCTGAAAGTGATACACCAACCCGAAACTGGTCATACGCCATGCATAACTCTACATAACTCTGCACTACTTCACCCACATACATACTTACGTAGGCAAAATAGTGGGGGGCATTTGTTCCCGCCAAAAATTTCTGCGCAAAAGAGCCCAAGGTATCAAATGGCAGTGATATGCTTAAAAAAATGCGAACCGGTATCTTTCGGGCTGTTTTTTTGACAAACTCCCGAATGAGAAACAGCTAAATTCTGATGATATTGGAAGAATCTCGAAAAACCCTTCGATTTGATATATTATGGGCTTCATAATTCATCCGGGATCAAAAGTTATGAGCAAATATGCTATGCACTGTTCCCTGATCAAAAGTTATGAGCAAATATTGTATGCACTGAGCTTCATAATTCATCAGGAATTATCTCAATGAGGTATCACGTGCTCACACATGACCAATGGTCACATGTTGACATGTGATAGTTAAAATAGAAATAAAAAACAAACGGCTGAAGAAGGACCTAATTGGGGGTCACGTGCTCACACGTGACCAATGGTCACGTGTTGACACGTGATAGTTAAAACAGAAATAAAAACAAATGGCTGAAGGAAATACCTCAATGAGGTATCACGTGCTCACACGTGACCAATGGTCACGTGTTGACACGTGATGGTTAAAACTGAAGCATAAATAAACGCTGAGAAAAGAACCAATTGGGGGTCACGTGCTCACACGTGACCAAGGGTCACGTGCCAGGCTTCGAAAGCCTTACAGTTTAATAGAATTAAAATTCTAAATTTCTCTAAATCTTTCCAAATGGAATTAAAATTCTAAATTTCTCTAAATCTTTCCAAATGGAAAAGGATTATGGGGACCGTTGGATTAAAGATCGAAGGGTGATTAAAAATCACCAATTTATGGAAAAATCTAAAACAAGGAAAGATCTCCCTAAATCTCACCGAAATAACAAACAGAATATCTTTTGGATTTAAAATCCAACGGTGAATAAAATTCACTGAATGATCTAAAGGCTCATATTAAATATGAAAACAAATCAAATCTTTCAATGAGAGATTTGCTAAACAAATTGATTCTTTTCCTTCTCCTATAAATAGGAGCCAAGAAAAGAAGAGAAGGGATCTACTTTTTTTTGAGAGAAGAACAGAGGGAGGAGAATTTAATTCTCAAGAGAGAAAAAAGAGAAGAATTTAATTCTCAACAAAGAAAACCCTAGGTGAGAAAAGGAAAAAAGATCAAATTCAAAAAGAGAATTTAATTCTCAAAATCTAAGAGTTTAACTCTTCTGCAAATAAAGAACTTAGTTCTTCTTCTGGTTGAAGATCTGTACAGAGCACATCTCCCCATAGGATGAGAATTTAATTCTCATCGGGTTGAGATCCTGCCATACAGATCCAAAACTTAGAGTGGGAATTGAGTTTAGAGAATTTAATTCTCCCAAAATAGAACTAGGGTTTAACCCTAATTGAGAATTTAATTCTCTCAAATTCACAGGAATTTAATTCCTCCTAAATGAAACTAGGGTTTAACCCTACATAAGAATTTAATTCTTTCAAACATGGGAATTTAATTCCTCCAAAATCATGATTAGGGTTTAACCCTACAGAGAATTTAATTCTTAAAATAAAGAGACTTGAAAGATCTCCATGCACATAAAGAACATTGGTCACGTGATGACACGTGACCCCAATCCGCAGTGATCAGAAAAGAAGGAATAAAACTAGGTCACGTGACCCTTAAAAAGATCCCCAAAAATAAAAAGGAAACAGCTTTGAGGCAATGCCTCACGTGCTCCCACGTGACTCCCAAAACGCAGAAAGAAAAAGCAAAGAAAATGAAGGCTTTGGGCGCTCTCACGTGTTACCACGTGACCCCTTGGCAAACGCTTTAACAGTCAGCGTATAAATCCCCATCACGTGTCAACACGTGACGCTCAAAATAAAAATAATAAAAAGTGTTTAACACTTAATTGCAGAAACGAGATAAAAGGGGATCTGGTCCCACCTTTGGGCGCCCTCACGTGCTCCCACGTGACCCCTCTTTCTTTAGAGAACTTTGTACCCAGTGTTTAACACTGGTGTTTTCTAGTGTGTAACACTAATTTGACAACTTCATTTTCAGTGTTTAACACTGTTGTTTGCTAGTGTTTAACACTAATTTGGGGGATTATATTTCCAGTGTTTAACACTGATTATCTTTTAGTGTTTAACACTAATTTGAGAGTTTATCTCCAATGTTCAATACTGAGGTTCTCCAGTGTTTAACACTACTTTTAGCCAAATTGGCTAATTTTCCAGAGGCAAAGCCTCCCATTCAAAATTGAGTAAAAATCAAAACTATAATGTCTACTGCTCAATCAAAGACAAAATGTTGTCAGAGCCCCCAAACCTCTATTTAGCACTGCTGAATGATGAGGGGCTGAACCCAAACAAATGTCTAATGGCCCAAAGGGCCAATATTTCAAACATAATTGGACTTAGCCCAAACTGGCCATAAGTTCTCAAATCATCTTGAACTGAGCATATCTACTCTTTCAACCAACTCATTGGTTCAAGGGTACATCTCTGAACTCCTCTGATATTTGTCGTTGTAATCCTTCAACGTCTTCAGAGAGGTGATGGGTCCCGACAGCCATACATTTTATGGACCACTATATCCTTAAACTGGTATTGGACCACCACGTCCCTAAACTAGAAATGGACCACTATGTCCCTAAACTGGAACAATAGAGCCCCCAAATGCTCTTTTGTCGGATCTAAACGATCCTGTTAAGTTGATCTTAGTCTCAAATTGGACTAACATATCCTTAACAAACGTTTGATTCGATCTTAGCCTCAAAAATGGCTAACGTATCCTTAAACCAAAACCTTCAAACAGACTTTAGCCCTAAATTGGACTATAGAGTCCCCAACCAACTTTGGTTCAAGGGTACATCTCTGAACTCCTCTGTCATCTGTCGTTGTAATCCTTCAACGTCGTCAGAGAGGTGACGGGTCCCGACGGCCATATATTAAATGGACCATCATGTCCCTAAACTGGAATAATAGAGCCCCCAAATGCTCTTTTGTCGGATCTAAATGATCCCGTTAAGTTGATCTTAGTCTCAAATTGGACCAACGTATCCTTAACAAACGTTTGAGTTGAATTTAGCCTCAAATATGGCTAACGTATCCTCAAAACAAAAGCCCAAACCCAAATTTAAGAAAATACGGATTTGGACTAATCCACGTCCTATGGGCGACGGCATAAATTAGTCTCCGTATACAATCCACGGGCAACCACAAACAAAACAAACACCCACGACACGAAGTGAAATTCTGGAGAAGGAGAAAGTTGTTACCGTGATGCGGTAGCGTAGTTAACTGTAGGGGCTTGCGCTTGCAGAAAAGAGTGTCCCCATAATCAAAAACCCCTCAAGCAAGGGGGAATCTGACGAAGTCTGCTATATCGGCCGCATCCGTCTAAACCTCCGATACATGGTGCCATAAATCAACTTGGCATCTTCGGAGAGGTGGACGGATAAAACCAAATAGCATCTGCCCCGAATCTCAGGCAAGACGTCTTCACGCCGTCTTGGCTGTCTTTCGGAGGGGAACATTGAGTTACATCGATAATTCATCAAATTGATTTCAAAGACTTGGGAGTAGATAGCCCAATAGACTAGTTCAGTTTACTCACTGCACACTACCCTTCACTGCCCTAATTTATATTGCTGTTACACCTGCTTTACCATTTATGATTATACCTGCATGTCTTGTTATCCTGTTTATACTTTATTGCTTGATGACATGACGCGCTGACTTCTGGGTTTTGCATGGCCCAGATTCCGTACCTTTGCTGCAGCCCGAGCAGGAGTACTTCAGCCAGTAGGCTGAGCAGTTTGGAATCAGTAGTAGCTAGTTCTTTTACTTTTCAGCATTTTATTCCTGATGTGAGCCCGCATTATGGGACATACATTCCAGTTGTTCTTGTATTGGATCTCTTGCTTCCGCATTATTTATTCTTGACTCGTTTTATTTTGGCTTATGGACATGTGCTAGATAGTTTTATTTTGTTCTTGATATCTCTACAGCCGTAATATGACTGTGGATGGATACTTCCAACCCACAGGTAGCATGGTTGGCTATGTCACGTGCCCATCTTAGCGTACTCTGGGAAGCGGAGAGAAGGCCTACCCCAAGGACAACTTTCCACTCCCCCGCATAGACCAGCTCGGCCGGTCACGAGCTGTTGAGCTTCATGGACGCTTTCTCCGGCTACAACCAAATCCGTATGAATCCTGAAGACGAAGATCTGACCGCATTCACAACGGACCGGGGAGTGTACTGCTACAAGGTGATGCCCTTCGGCCTCAAGAACGCTGGGGCCATGTACCAAAGGCTAGTTAATCGCATGTTCAAGCCACAGATCGGCCAGAATATGGAAGTCTACGTTGACGACATGCTCGTCAAGTCCATCTCGTCGGCCGACCATGCCTAGGACCTGGGCGAAGCTTTCGGAGTGCTCCGCAAATTCAACATGAAGCTAAACCCCGCCAAGTGCGCATTCGGAGTCACCAGGGGAAAGTTCCTCGGGTTCATGGTCACTCACCGCGGGATCGAAGCTAACCCAGAGAAGATCGACGCTATCCTGAACATGGCCGCACCCAAGACCAACGTCGAGATCATGCGGCTCACGGGGCGGGTCGCTGCTCTGAGCCATTTCATGTCTAGGTCGGGGGAGAAGTGCCTTCCGTTCTTTAAGGCGCTGAGGAAAATTCTGGGGTTCCAGTGGTCGGAGGAATGCCAAGCCGCTTTCGACCAATTGAAGAAGCACCTCGCAACACCGCCGCTGCTCACCCGGCCAGTGGAGGGGGACGAGCTGTCGCTGTATCTGGCAGTGTCCGACCAAGCAGCAGGCTCGGTGCTCGTCCGAGAGGCCGAGGGGGCGCAGAAGCCGGTGTACTGTGTGAGCCACGTGTTTAAGGACGCGGAAATGAGGTACCCCGCCATAGAGAAGATTGTCTTAGCCCTCGTGGTAAGCTCACAGAAGCTGCGACACTACTTCCAAGCACACACCATCATCGTCCTCACCGAGTGCCCGTTGGGAACTATCCTAGCATCACCAGAATCCTCGGGCCACCTAGAAAAATGGAGGTGGGAGCTATCTCAATTCGACATAAGGTATCGCCCGAGGCAGGCCATCAAGGCGCAGGCCCTGGCCGATTTCATCGTTGAATGAACCATCCCTAACAGGAAGCCGGAGCCCACGCCACCCCTCGCAGCCCAGTGTCCCGTCCCGAAAGTCCCTGGCTCGGTTCCAGAGTAGGTCATCTACGTCAACGAGTCTTCTGTCGAGGAAGGCTGCGGTGCCGGCCTCATCATCCGGGGCCCAAACAAAGCAGAGATGGAGTATTCTTTGAGGCTCGGTTTCAAAGTATCGAACAACGCGGCAGAATACGAGGCTCTCCTGGCCGGACTGCGCATGGCCGTCGGGCTGGGGCTGAAGATAATTCGATTCCGCAGCGACTTGGCCCTTGTTGTCGGTCAAGTGACCGGCCGCTTCGAAGCTCGAGAGCCTCTGATGATGAAGTACCTAGATGAAGTAAGGAAACTCCGAAGAAACTTCGATGAAGTCCAGGTAGAATAAATACCCAGGCAGCTGAATGCCCAAGCAGACGCCCTGAGCAAGCTAGCTTCGTCGTACTCGGCCAACAATAAGTAGTCTATCCTCTTCGAAACCTTGCCTCGACCCAGCGTGGGAAACGAAGCGACGACACTCCATGTGTACGCGGCGCAGGAGAGCAACCAGGATTGGAGGAAGCCCCTCATGGAGTTCCTGAAAGACGGCGCGCTCCCGGAGGACCGGGCGGCCGCCCGCCGTCTCCGGGCCAAAGCCCGCCACTTCGTCTGGAGCAACGGGAACCTCTACAAGAAGGCCTTCACTCAGCCCCTGCTCCGGTACGTTGACCCCCACGAAGCCGACTACGTCCTTAGGGAAATCCATGAAGGGGTGGGCGGTGCACATTAGGGGGCTCGAACTTTGATCCAAAAAGCGTTACTCCAAGGGTACTACTGGCCCACCATGCACGAGAACGCCCTGAAGCTGGTCAGGAGGTGCAAGAGCTGCCAGCTCCACGGCAGCATTCCCCGCCTCCCAGCTTCCGAGCTGACCGCCCTGACATCCCCATGGTCGTTCGCCCAGTGGGGGTTGGATATGATCGGCCAGTTCCCTACTGGAACAGGCGGGCACAAATACGTCCTCGTCGCGGTGGACTACTTCACTAAGTTGATCGAGACCGTCCCCATCAGGAAACCGGACGCCGTCACAACCATCAAGTTCCTGCAAAACAACCCGATACTCCGGTTTGGCATCCCGAGGTGCATCATCACCGACCATGGGACGAACTTCGAGAACGAGAAAGTGAAGGACTTCTGCAAAGAGTACCATATTCTCATGAAGTTCGCCGTGGTCGTGCATCCCTAATGCAACGGGCAGGCCGAGGTCGATAACCGAGACGTCCTCCGAAGTCTCCGGACCCGCCTAGAAGGGCGACAAGGCAGTTGGGTCGAAGAACTGCCCCGGGTCTTATGGACCCTGCGCACGTCAAGAAAGACTCCCACCGGGGAGACCCCCTTCAACCTCTGCTACGGGACCGAAGCGATGGTCCCAGCGGAGATCGGGCTACCCAGTCACCGAGTTGAGCACTTCGACGATGATGCAAACACCTTGGCTCTACGGACCAACCTCGACATCTTGTTTGAAAAGAGGGATCAGGCTCAGATCAGAGCTGCCACCTATCAACAACAAACGGACCGATACTACAACGCTCGGGTCAAACACCGCTCCTTCAAGACCGGGGACCTGGTCCTGCGGCGGAACGAGTTCATCGACCAAGGCAGGCTTCACAAGTTCTCCCCAAAGTGGGAGGGTCCCTTCCTCGTCTCTGAGGCGCTCCCCGGCAGAGCCTACCGCTTACAAGACGCGGACGGACGAAAGCTTCCGCGGCCTTACAACGCCGAGAAGCTCAAGCTATACCAGTGAGGTCAAAGCCAGCGGGTGTATACCGCCCCCCCTCTTTTTCCCTTTCACAAAGATGGTGTAAAGCGTTCTCCAAAATTCCTGTCTATACGAATAAAGAAACGTCGAATCATCCTGAGTAGGGTTCCATCTTTGCAACTCAAGGCCCTCACCAAGAGGCGGCCATGCAACCCACTGCCGGGACCAAAAGGCCCTCCCAGAGGCAGTCGAGCCTGAGAATCCCTCGCTCGGCTATCCCCAGCGGGCAGCCTCCCTGCCGCAATGCCGGAGATCAAAAAGCCCTCCAAGAGCCAGTCGAGCCCGAGGATCCCTCGCTCGGCTATCCCCAGCGGGTAACTTCCCTGCCGCAACGCCGGGATCAAAAAGCCCTCCTAGAGGCAGTCAAGCCTGAGGATCCTTCGCTCGGCTATCCTTTAGGACAAAAGCCCTCACCCAGAGGCACCGGGCAGTAACCCTGCCCGGCCAAGGGTCCTTGGTAGGCTTCTACAGCCTCTCCCACGCTAAGTACCAAAGTCCTCCCAGAGGCAGTCGAGTCCTCGCTCGGCTATCCCCGGCTGGTAGCTTCCTACCACAACCGACAGGGATCAAAGTCCTCGCCAAGAGGCATTGGGCAGTAACCCTGCTCGGTCCCCGTCCTGAAGGGTCAAACCCTTCCAAGAGGCAACCGAGCAGCTGCCCTGCTCGGTCATCTCCGGTTGGTAGCTCCCTACCCATGACGCCAGGGATCGAAGCCCTCGCAAGAGGCGTCCGAGCGGCTGCCCCGCTCGGTCATCCCAGGCTGGTAGTTGCCTACAGCGACGCCAGAGGTCAAAGCCCTCGCCAAGAGGCAACCGTGCAGCTTCACTGCCCGGTCATCCTTAGTGGGCTTCTTACATCCCCTCCAACGCTAAGGATCAAAGCCCTCACAAGAGGCAACCGAGCAGCTACTCTGCTCGACCATCCCCGGCGGGTAGCTTCCCTACCGCAACGCCAGGGATCAGAAAGCCTTCGCAAGAGGCAACCGAGTAACTACCCTGCTCAGTCACTCCCGACTGGTGGTCGATGCTCGAAGTCAAAAGATGGCCTGTGGCCCGCGGAGGATCCGAGACCCCAGTGAGGGGCATCAGGTCTATCCATGTCTAAACGATCTCCCCTCGACTTCGGGGCCCATAGGGATACCTCCTTGGCAGCGCTTGGCATGCTCATCGGCAGGTGATCGAAATCAACTCGACGGACGATCGCCAGACAGATGGCCAACCTGACATGAAAACACAGCGGTACAAGCAAAGATATCTTACGAGCATTCTTCACACACAGAAGATGAAATGCAAACCGATGAAACAAGGATTTTCTTTTATTACCAAAGGAAAAGTTTTTACAAAGGGTATTCTGGGGCTCCCCAGCCCTACAAACTGCCCGGAGGCTTACTTCGGTCCCCTCATCGCTGGCATCACGGCCTGCCGAGGGCTTTACCACCGGAGATTTCGCCACCAGGGGCGCGCCCTGCTCCCCTCGCCATCTTCCACCGGAGGCCTCGCCACTGGAAACGGAACCCGAGCGCGGAGCTCTCTATCATCGAACTCGAGAAGCTGTTCCTTCGCGGTGTCCAGGGCCTTGTTCCACGCGACGACAGAATACTCCCCAAGCTCGACGTAAAACTGCTCTGACGCCTTGTAATCGGCTACAGCTTTCTTAGCCCGAGCCTCGACAACCTGGGCCTCCAGAAGCGCCGCCTCAGCATCCCCCCTGCTGGCGTCCCTCTCCTTTTCCATGGCCGCGAGGCGTTCGACCAAATCTGCCAGCTTCCTATCGACGACCCGGAGGGACGCACTCAGACGGCGATGAACACCCCAATTCGCTGAATTGGCAAGTTCCGCAGCCTCCGCCCGGGCTGCCAGGACGTCGGCCCTTGCCCTCTCCAGGCGCAGGTCACTCCGCAAAACCTCGACCTCCGAGGGAAACGCTTCTACTAGCCTCGGCGCGTGGAACGCCCCCTCGGCCTCCATACGAGCGGTAAGGGCGCAGTGTTGAAGGACCTGACGGAAAGCGGATTAGAAACCAGGAGGCCCTCGTGCCAAAGAAAGGAATACCAGAAAAACTACACGTAGGGGAGTTCGTACTTGGACCGCCCCCTGGGCCTTGGCCTCCGGTTGGGCACTCAGGGAGCCATACGGAAGCTTTCCCCCAGTCGACTCCTCAATCCCGACGAGCAGGCCAGCAGCAACGGAAAGCCCAGACGGAACCGTGAAGACGGCGCCCCCTCCTGAACGGAAATCCCCTCAGGGACCCTTGACGACGACGCGTGAGAAACTGTCCTCTTTCTCTTCGCCCTCCCCTCTGTCCCCCGTCTAGAGCTCGAATAACTGTGGACGTTTCTGGCCGCTGCCGGAGCAACCACCAGGAGCCATCAACGAAGCAGACGGCCCTACCGCCGGCGGAACGTCCGGCGCAGGGCATGAGACAACCAGGGGCTCGGCCGCGCCACTGGCCTCCCTCTGGCGCGAGCATCCCAAAGAGTGGGAACGAACCATGTATTCAAAAAGAAGAAGAACGCCGAGCAGCCGCGACTTAGGAGAAAGGGAATATGAAAGAGTAGGGGCCCTGGAGCGGGCCCCGCCCCTACTTATTGCCGCAAGCGGCCTCATCCAACGACGCCCGCCATCTCCCGCCAAACCGACTCCTTGCGTCCAGCGGCTCCGATCACCCTACATGTCGATCCTGCATTGGACTGCGTCCTGTTAGACGCCGCAGGCCTGCATACGTCACGTCAGCCAATCAACGCTTGACGCGCGGACCGTCGCTTCAGTGGCAGAGTGCATGAACCGGCGCACCTTCTTTAAATGCAGAGATCTCGCCCTGATTCGCTAGCAGACAAGACAACTGACGGCCCGAGGACTCGTCCCGACAATGCCTTGGGAAGGAGCTCACTTTGAGAGGCCTGGCAATCCACTCCTGACCCGACCCACTGGCTGGTCGGGACAAGAGTGGGGGGCTAATGATGATGCTCAATAATTGGCGATGCGAGATCAGGACACGTGATGGATGACATGTCCCGTGACCCGGAAAGAAGGGCCCACAGAGGCCGACCAGGCCACCCATAACCCGACCTGCAAGCACAAGCTGGCTCTCCTCGGGGCCCCCGCAGATTTGCCTCCTCAGCCCCTCAGCTCACCCCGAGCTTCCACGGGACCAAGACTCCTCAACCCTCTTGCTCGGTTCCGTGCTCCCCAACCGAAGTTGTCTTCCTCGGCCCCTCCGACCAGCTCCACCGCTCGCAGGCGTAACCGCCGCTCCGCGAATCTCGCCAAGCGCGGATTATCCGCTAGCAACATCCCACGTTCCACGCCTCCGCGATCCCCATTAATGGGCGATCCGCTCTCTACGCAAGCGTGACGTCGGGAGCATAACCGCTGGCGAGATTCTCGTGCCTGCTGCCGCATGCCGTCACCGCTATATAAACCCCCATCACAGAAGGGTCAAGTAAGCCATTTTTACTCCACTTAGCCGTTACTTTGCTCGGATCTAGCACTAACTTGATCGTCGGAGGGTCCTCGGTGGTACCAAACCACTCCGGGACTTCTTTGTAGGTACTCAGCGCTAAACTCATCAAATCACCATTCTCATCAGAACCCATTAAGATCCACACGCAACAGAAGATCACCACCAAAATCCACCGGGAGATCAACGGAAGACAACATCTGACGGAGACCTGAAAAGGACCTCCATCACCTACACATTACATGAAGATTTTTTACTATTGTTTTTCTAAATTTAAATTAAATAAATGGAGACATAGATACTATTAAAATTGAGAAATTTATGAGTCATAGAAAACAACAAAGATATAATGGCTTATGTATAATTTGTAAGTCATATTTATTTTTGGTTTTGGAGCATGAAAAAGAATGTGTAATGAGCTTATTTTGTCCGGAAACCTTACTCTTTCAAGTAAGCAAGTTGTGATGGATGAGGTGGACATCTCAATTTTGATTATTGGGATTTTGTCTTTTTTTTATTTTTCATTTTGTTAATTAATGACATCACCAAGAGGCTTCTAGTTATAAATAAAGATAAATATATCTGATTTCGGCTGGCTTTTTTGGCCGTGTGTGTATATTAAAAATATACATCAAAACTAAATATGATTCAAGACATGGTTCATTTCCAGAAATACGATATTGTTTATTTTAAAAAAAGGAAAAGAAAAACCATTTTCCTCATACTCATCCATTTTCATAAGGCTACATTACAAGGAAACTCTTTCTAAATGCTTTTAGCCATCATTCAATTAAAAATTGCACTTTATCATTCCTATTGTTGTTATTCCTCGTATAATGAATATTTTATTCTATAAATAAAAATTTTCTTTTCTATACACTCTATTGCAAATTCCGCATGGACAAGAATTAGGGTACCAAGGGCCTGTGTAGTTGTCTAACGACCGTGTCCGTTTTAAAATAGATAAAATTTTGTTTGAATTTATTCTTACCTATTTTGTTTCTTTAATTATAAAGTGGAATTTTATTTTTGGAAAAGGTAGGGGAAACCATTTTGGTTCAAAAAATAATTTATTTATTTCCGAAAAGATGTTTTTTTGTAAAGTATGAGATTAGTTATAAGTATTTTTTAAAAGATAAATGATTAATTAAGAGATTTTATTAAAAAGCTTTTAAAACAATCAATTATTTATTAGTATTTTTAAAGAGATGAGAAATAATTTCTTTGATTCAAAAACAAAAAGATTTGTTTTAAAATTAAAAACCCATTTTAGGAAACCCTCTCTAAGTGGTTTGTATCTAATTAAATTTAATGCTAACCCTTATCTTGAAAACCCTAATTCCTAATCCTATAAATAAACATTTTCCCCTCTCCCTCGCTTATAATTTTTTGTCACAGCAAAAGGTCGTTCTTGAAGCGCTGTAGGAATTTTAAGTCGATCGGGGTTTCAATCTCTGAGTTAGGGTTTCGGCAAATTGATTGTTATATCAATTTACACACTTCGGTAAGTTTACCTTGTTCACATATTTATATTTTCCGAAAGCTCTTATCATATTTTTCTACTAAAATTATGTGACTATTGCATACTTTCATCATATAGTTTTTAAAAGTATTTATTCATGTTTTATGAGATTTTACAAGTTATATCGGTTTACATTTCGCATGAGATACTTTATATGTGATTGCTACTTTATATGTGATTGAACCTAGATTCATGTTACTGGTTAATCTTGTTTATAGAAAATTCATACTTGATATATTAAACCATTTTGATATGGAGTAATGGGAGAGTTGGGAAAGATATAGAGTTGTATATGTCGAGAAGGCGGTAAATGCTATTGTATGAGGAACTAAATACCATATGGAACAAAGTGACACTCCAAGCCGGCGGAGGCCACTTCTTGAATCCGTGAGGGCCAGCTCTAGAATCCTCATATGATGTACCGATATGGCGAACGAAATATTCTTAATATTGCATGCTTTATTCTTGTTTCGACTCATACAAGATAAAACATTGTTTTAAAAATATATACGTCAATATTTTTTTACATGACCTTGCATTATTTTTCCTTGATATTTACTGAGTTGACATTGTTTTATCGATATCATATTTTCATTAGCTTTACTGGATTTTTGAGAGACTTACTAAGCGTTATTACGCTGACGGGCATTTCGCATGTTTTCTTTTTTTCTTGAAATATTTGTTAGATTCTATTTAGAGGGAGACGAAATAGTGCCTCGTGAGGAGGACGTATCAACCCAAGATTTTTCACACTTCCAGTCATTTCCGGAGTATTAGTCTTTCATTTTGTTATTGATCGCTTTACGACATGTATCTTGTGTATGTCTCGTATTTAAAGTCTCTTTCTTTTGTATATCTTGAAACTGGTTATTTTGTTGTAAATCTTGATTATTTTGTTTAATAAATATTGTTATAAAATCTTGTGATACAACTACTACATGTATAGACGCTTAGCGTATCTTTATTGGGAATGTGTGCTTCTTGATATAGATATATCGCAGGCCTCGCCACGTCCTCACAGCCCTTATATTTTAATATTTTTGTCAAATCTATTATTTTGGGAAAGCGGGATGTAACAAGTTGCTTGATTACAAAACATGAATTCTCAAAGTTTTAAATTGTGTTTTTATGAATTTAGAATTCTGTTTGTTCTATACTTAATCAAAGATGACGACCCTTAAACTTTTCATTTTCTTGTTTGCTTGTCCCGAACTTGATGGCGGGTCTCAAAATAAGGATATGGAAAGTAACCTAGTTACCTCCAAATAAGACAAAATTAAGCCGTTATATTATCCATATGGCAGCCGGATTCAGGGTCTCTCCACTATTATTAATGTTGAGATGTGTGGGATTAATATAGCCCACATTGGAAAAACCAAGAAATGTACAATGGTATAAGATATAATTCGGCCCTTATTATGAAGGCTTAAGTCTATTTAGATAGACCTCGGTTATGTTGAAAGCCTGTGTTTTCTCTTAAATATAAATCACAACACTCCTTGCATATTAAAAATAATATGGTATCAGAGCGGGTGTGTTTTCTCTTAAATATAAATCACAACACTCAAATATAAATCGGGTCAGTACAACACTCTTATTCTTAATTCAACTCTAATCTATCTACATCATTCCTTAATTCGACTCTAAATTATCTCCATTCTTCTCCAAGTGCTGTTCAATCAAAAGTGGCTTCTAACTCGCTATCTCTGCGAGAGCAATCTAAGCATTGTGAGTACCTATAAGAGACTAGCTCTACAAGTTAACTGTGCGGTCTTTTAAAAAAAAGAGAAGAAAAAGAAAAAAAATAGAGGATTCGTGGGATTAATATAGTCCCACATTAGAAAAACTAAGAGAGGTATAAGGATACAACAACTATAATTGGGTCCATCCACTAAGAAGGCTTAAGTCTATTTAGATAGACCCTGATTATCTTGAAAGTCCATGTAATCTCTCAAATATAAATTATAACACTCTTCCAATATTAAAAATAACAATCAATAATGGAGCTCTTTTCAAATAATAAAAATAACAATTAATAATGAAGGGACCACTTCCTTTAATCTCACCGTCCATCGTAATGGACGGTGAGATGCATTTTGTATGTCACCATCTATTGTTGAATGGATGATAGGATTAGAGGAGGAGGACACATCACAATTTTTTTTAAAGTTGAGAGGACAGCTCTCGTGAGCATAATCTACAACACATCAAGGACAATTTGGCCAGGAAAAAACAATTCCTCATCAAGAACAACCTTAGGTTCACAAACGGTTAGAGAGGACAGCTCTCCAAGTTAACTGTGCGGTTTGTTAAAAAAAGGGAAGAAAAAGAAAGAAATAGAGGAGTATTACGATGCGTGGGATTAATATAGTCGCACATTAGAAAAACTAAGAGAGGTATAAGGATACAACAACTATAATTGGGTCCATCCACTAAGAAGGCTTAAGTCTATTTAGATAGATCCTGATTATCTTGAAAGCCCATGTAATCTCTCAAATATAAATTACAACACTATTCCAATATTAAAAATAACAATCAATAATGGAGAGACCGCTTTCTTTAATCTTACCATCCATTACAATCTCAAATATAAATTACAGCTCTTTTCAAATATTAAAAATAACAATTAATAATGGAGGGACCACTTCCTTTAATCTCACCGTCCATTAGATGAATTTTGCATGTCCCCATCTATTGTTGAATGGATGATAGGATTAGAGGAGGAGGACACATCACAAATTTTTTTAAAGTTGAGAGGACAGCTCTCGTTAGCATAATCTACAACACATCAAGGACAATTTGGCCAGGAAAAAACAATTCCTCATCAAGAACAAGCTTTGGTTCACAAACAGTTAGAGGAGTCAATATCCAAGATAAATTTCAGTAAATCGCAAAAATTATTAAAATTATTTGATTGCTGTAAGTTTCAGCGGATTTTAAAACTAAAAATTGCATAGATATATAGGATTGAACATAATACCCTATATGTTTTGTCTAAATAGATGGCAAGGGAAGATCGTCGGCAAGAGAAGAGAGACCAGCAAAGGAAATCGCCGGCGAGAAATCGCCGGCAAGATCTTCGGCAAGAGGATAGAGTATGCAAAAGGTGATCATCAACAAGACAGAAAGAGGAGACGGGAACGAAAAGGGAAGAGTCGCGAGGGGATTCGCCTCCAGCAAGAAGCACGGAGAGAAAAAGGGTAACATGGAAATTCTAACCCTTCGTCTCTATTTTTAAAGTTCTGACATGGAGTGGAGCTTCACTTAAATCCATAATTTTTTAGGGGAACCCAAAATCTCATTTTATGTTGAGGTGTGATGGATCTCTGGATCTCCTTCAGATGTTACCTTCCGTTGATCTGCTGCGAGCGCTGATGGATGGCTGGGATTGAGTTGGAGGGTTGCCTCCTGAAACGTGTGGATCTCAATAGGTTTTATGTGGTTGAGGCCGAGCTATCTGCAAGGAAGTCCCAGGATGGTTGTGCCACCGAGGACCCTCCGACGATCAAGTTAGACGGGGTATTTTCGCAGAGTAACGACCTATTGGGGTAAAATTGGCTTATCTGAGTCGTCTGAGAGAGGGGTTTATATAATGGCAGCCTGGGCAGGCGGGCACGAGATTCATGCCGGCCATTACTCCTTTGGCGTTACGCCCGCGTGACAGGCGGGATTCCCCATTAATGACGAGATATGCTCGTTAATAGGGGATCGTGATGGCGTGGAACGCAGGATCATGGGCGGCGGATATCTCGTGTCTGGTAAGATTCACGGAGCCGTGGCGGAGGCGCCTGTGATCGGTGCTGTGGGTCGGTCTGTGAGACCGAGGAAGCTAAGCTCGGTGGGACGCTTGGGAACGAGCGGGAGGCTGAGGCATCTTGGATATGCGATAGGTCGGAGGCGAGCTGGAGGGCTGAGGGAACTCAGCGTGCGGGAGGGCTCCAAGGCGAGCCGATGGTCGTTTGTAAGGTGATCGTAGGGGTGGTCTGGAAGGCCACCGAAGGTCGGGAACATTCTCGGGTCGAAGGCCCGGGGTATGCTTCCAACGTACCGATCTTGATCCTTTCTCGTAAGCCCTAGGACACGTCATCTGCCACGTGTCATGATCTGGGGAAACACCGGTATCCAGCCTCATCATTAGTCCCCCACTCTCGTCCCGACCCATTCATGGGTCGGGTTGAGAGGGGTCTGACTGGTCATCCGGGATAAGCTCTTATTTGAAGATATCGTCGGTGCGTATTCCCGGGCAACTAGTTCTATTTTCTTGATGATGTCAGCGGATCAGGGGAAAGATCTCGCATTAAAGAGGAAGCGTCGGTTTGTGTGTACGTTTGTCGAAGCGTCAGCCCACGTGTCTGGCGCTGGTTGGCTGACGAGATGGGCCGCAGGTGTTCCTACGCCCGATGGGATGCAACCAATGCGCGTGCGACAGGTGGAGCGCCGATGGCCGTCGAATGCGAAGTGTTGTTTTGGCGGGAGACGATCGGCGCCGTAGGATGGTGATTGGTCTGTTTTAAAGAAGTGTTTGTAGAATAACCGCAATCAATAACGGTGTCACGTGTAGCTAGATCGAGATGAGTACGAGTCGTCCTCAGGGATATGTGGAATCTTTCAATCTTACTTTAGACGTGTTGAAAAAGAGGAAGAATAGAGAAATAAAAAATAGTGTAAATAGTTTCTAGATCTACGTCAAAATACGGATGTAGAATACAGATCTAATTTGAATACGGATATAGATTTTATAAGAAGAATGCTTGTAGCGTTCGTTCGGATTTAGTAGTTATGGATGACTAATAAAGATTACTCATTTTATCTATTGATAGATTTAATACTAGATAGATAGTGATGAATGAGGATTAGGCTTCTTGGAAGAAACTAGGGTTTCCCCACTATTGACTCTTGTCCTTTCATTAATCTCTATTCATGTCTAGCCCTTAACAAAATAATTGTTAATCTGATCTCAAATCGCGGTCGAGACTAGCAATAAATTGGTAGCGCACCCGATAAGGATGTTAACATTTATTTTGCTAAAGTTTATAAATTTCATAAGACTTAAAAGAAGTTAAAATATTTTTTCATCCATTGATCTACCCTAATTTTACGAACCCTATCAAGCGGAGAATTACTCGCACATGATGGAGATAGAAGAAGAACGGATAGAGAAAAAATTCATAATGTAAATGCAGAAAATAAATGCTAAATAATGATCTATTTTTATTAATCAACTTCACAATTACAAAGCCTTCAAGTTTAGATTACAAGAGGAAGAAGAAGTTGCTCTCGATCTCTGCCTTATAGGAAATAGATGATCCGTCGAATCTTACGTCGCTCTATCACGTCGAATTGTGGACCTGCCGTGGATCTTGTGTTCTTTGACGGTGATTTGCTTTGTGTAAAAGATGATGATTTCTAACTTTAGCCCTCGGTCCTTTATATAGCCTTTAAAGAAGAAAACCTAGTTACCATATATGGTGACTT
Source organism: Agapanthus africanus (assembly GCA_030015575.1). Classification (NCBI taxonomy): domain Eukaryota; kingdom Viridiplantae; phylum Streptophyta; class Magnoliopsida; order Asparagales; family Amaryllidaceae; genus Agapanthus; species Agapanthus africanus. The sequence continues at coordinate 156,526,371 of JASDDO010000014.1, read as the reverse complement.
TCCATATATGGTGATTTCCTAATATGGTGACTTTCCATATATGGTGATTTTCCATATATGGTGATTTCCTAATATGGTGACTTTCCATATATGGTGATTTGTCTTTAGGATCCTACCCAAAAAATCCAGAACCCCAATTCCCTATAACGATCGCGGATCCGCCGCATATGGCTTGTTTTGGTCGTGGACCCGCGACTGTTTGGTGTGATCATTGCTTCAAAATTCTTGGGCTGCTTCATAGTGACACATGGAGATTTATTTGATGTCTAGAATTTTCATATCTCTTCTGAGTCTCTGCCGGTATTGATTCTTCGATTTATTTAACTTCATCGGTAGATTTTTGATTCCCGACATTCGATATCTCGATCTCTTGACCTGAGCTAAACCTTGCAAAATATCTCAATGAATAATATTAGTAATATTTGTTTTTATTGAGATATTATCCTAACCATTTTATATGATATTATATTTTAAGAATATTGATTAGGGATATTTGATATGATATGTATATTTTAATTATCAAAATATTGTATAAATATAATATGCATATATTTTCTTTCATAATGTTAATTATAATATATAGAACATATGACAATAGATATTTTGTAGATAAACCCTCATATGTTCTATATTTACAATAAACACCTTTAAGCACTTAACAAAAGTAAGGAAAATATTATATCAAATGTGCAATATTTTCGACTGAACAAATACCCCCAAACTTAACTTTGATCATCCTGAGCAAACTTATTTTTCAAGAGAAGGAGAAAAAGAAAAAGAAAAACCTAAGTAGCACACTTTCGTAGGCAACACGATTGCACTGAGCACGCGCAACAAGCCGTTCAACCTTTAGGTGTCCCTAGTAAGAGGAGTGTTGTCTCCTGAGGGTTTTCAGCGGATTACACCCACAAAATCCCATAATAAAAGAAAGACGGTGAAAGTTACATGCAAGGATATGAACCATAAAAGAAAGAACTTGAAAATAAGAGTTTCCAATTATACCAGTTTTTCAGTTGCCATGAGCCATATCTTAATGGTCGTGAAAAGATGTTAGAAATCACATCATCTCTCAATAAAACATCGACTTTAGTTTCCTCCTTATCTTTCCTCCAAATATTGATTATATACCACTACGTGTGTGTAAAAGACATCCCTACACTTAGAGAATTCAATTCAAGCTATCATACTCTTATCCATCTTTCAAAGTACTTTTTAGTCGGTGAATTTTTTGATGAAATTGCTCACACATCCTTCATGCGACCGTTAATACTTTTTGAGGTACTAACCGACCGATTACAAAATGTGCTTGTATTATTAAGGCGTAATTCCTCGTCTTGCAACACCTAAGGTTTAGCAGTGTCTCCCAAACCAGTTGGTCTAAGGCACTAGGTGATAAAGCACCTTTGCTATATTTTTTTATGCCGCCTTGGTAATTACAAAATCAGTGTTCATTTTTCTTCACCATTTTATACTTTATGCCTTTATTTATATTTATTTTTCTTCATACCAAGGCTTTTAGACAAGGGCATTTCAAGGTATCCTCTACTATCCCAAGTTTCAAGATGTGTGTAAGTGCGTATAGTAGGGTATCAACGTTCAGATGCTTAGCCTCAAGAATAGAGACTATTTTTCAGACTTATTTTTATCCTCAGATTAGTAATTTCCTTAATCTTACTAACCCTTAGAACAATAGTTCATAACTACCTATTACTGGTTTCGTTTAAGAAAACATCTAATTTTCTTGTTTTTCTTAAACTATTCATATCTTCATATGTAATTTTTCACTTTCTAACTTCCATTATCAAAGAAAATTTTTTGTGCTTATGCAAAGTGTAATACAAAGTAATGCGTAAATAAGCATAAACTTCACCTAAATCTGTTTATAGTAGTGTCCTCACTGATGTCATCAGTTAAGCCTAAAAAAACCTGTAGACTTGAGAGGAAAAGTTATCAAAGGGGAAAAGAAATAATGAAAGTGAAATTCTCTCCCAAACTTATTTTTGGCTTTGTAAAAAATTATTTTCAAGAGCCAAAATATCCCCCCCCCAAATTTGAGTTAAACAATATTAAGCATTTTAAAAATTATAAAGGGGGAAGGGTAAAGTTATTGGTCAATATAAAGCTTTACAAAGACCAAAAGTTAACACTAACCATTCAAAAATTTTATCGATGTATCGCACTGGTTGGTGGAAGATTATAAATGTGAATAAGTGGGCGGATAGGAGGCGGAATCGATCTGGTTTACGTCTCGGCTGGTAGAGATGAAACCGTGATGGTGGATAAAAACGAGAATGTGAATGATTAGGAATGAGTGGGATATTTGCATTCTCGTATTTTATAAGAAGAAAGGGTGGCGGTTCAATTTCTTTAGGTGGAGGTTGATTAATCACAAAATCCGTGTCATTTAAGAATGCGAGTTCGTCGGCGAAAATATCTTTGAAACTTTCATCGATGATCCGATTAAACGTTTCAATATTAATAAGGGTCGCGCCAGAATTCAACATACTTGATTTTTAAAAAATTATGGAAGTAGGAGTCTTGAAAAACCAATCTGCCTCATTCTCAAAGGGGTCTAAATCAATTGATCTTTCTGGAATTATCGAACTCGAAATATCGGATTGTGATTCATCAATACTCGCTATCATTAAAGGAAGATTAGAAGAAGAATCAGAGAAAGTGGGAGATGAAATGGGTAAACATATTGGTGTGTCAAGTATTGCTGAACCAGATATGGGAAATGAAGGCTGAATTCCGTTCTGCTTTTTGGTTATACATTTATCATCAACTTTAAGACGCATATGGGGTTCAGGAAGAATAGTTAGATGCTCGAGATGATGACCACACGGGAGTGAAATGACTTGATGAGTTGGTGGGAAATACTTATCCAAAATTTCGGGTTCATCATGCAATATATCCCCAACGTTAATCTCCTCAATCAAGTGAAAGTTAAAATTCTCAGACATCTCATCAAAAGGAGGGTTCTCAATCAATTGTGGTTCTAGAGTGGAGGTGTAGAGATCACAAGGATTGGGTGTGGCTTCACTTGAAATGAACCCTTCACAATCATGTAAATCAAACACTACAAAGTCACACAACTAATCAGGCATTCTATTTTCAATTTGTGAATCATTTGGTGTACTTGATAGATTAGTGAAACTAGAGTTGTGGATTTCAATTTGGTATGGGCAGATTTGATTAGGAGGGATGTACCGCTCTCTGTTACTACCCAAATTCTCAATTTGTCCTATGGCCATATCATACATTGAAAATTTTTGAGCTGATTCGAAACTAGTTGCTCGTTTGTTTTGTTTATTGAGGACGATCATGCACTCTTTCAATTCCTCTCTGGTGCGGCGTGATGCTATCACATATTCTTCTAGTGTCCGCTTAAGACTAGACATGGGTCGGTAAGGGGTTTCAGCATAAGATTGAAATTCTTGTGGATAGGTAAAACTCCCAAATGATTGATTAGAAAGACTGTCTAGAAAATGTGTAAAAGTCGGGTAGGATTGATATTGGTTGTGAAAATTGAATGGTTGTGAAAATTGGGCAGGAGTAGGATCAATATTGTGATAAGAAGAATATTGATATTGGTTGGTTGGTTGGCAATTTTCAACAGACATCATATATGCCACAAACCGAGTATAAAAATCTTCTTTAGAAAGTGGTGGTGTTTGTTGTCCTAATGATTTGACTGGATTGAAACTTTGGCCGTTAGCCCTCGCTATATGCTCAGCGATAGACATGCGTTTAGGAGTTCCTTCACTCGGAGTATCAACATAAGGAGATGTAGAATTTGGATGCGGTTGACAGGATCTGGAGTGAGGTGGTCAACTATTTCTTTTCGTTTGCTCTATCCGATCTCTTAAAGACATGGTAGAGTCTGATGGTATACCGAAATGATTATGATAACAAGAAATATCTGGTTCTGGATAGCAAAACTCGGCAAGAGTTCTTTTATTTGGGTTACCCATTATAAGAAGGTGAAAAGAAAAGAGGGTGAAAAGATTTAAGCTCTATTTGGATTGTTTTGCTTTGAAAGTGGACTTGGGGGTTTACTCACAAATCACAAAATGCATAAGCAAACCCTAGAACTAAGGTTACCTAGGTCAAGCACTAGACCGCTCCTAGAATTCCAAAGGACAAGCCGCAGGATTAATTCTCTACCATCTCTTTATCGCTCTTGTGACCAGGTAAGTGCCAGGTAAATGAGAGGTATCCACTATACGAATCACCGAAAATAGCGGGCCTAATTAAGTAACCACTTGCCTTAGACACACTTGCCTAGACACTACACCAGTAATGCGGATAAGCGATAGATTACCCATGACCTTCCTCTGTCCTTATTGAGCGCGACGGTCCTTAGAGTCTTGGTCTAGATATTTTTTAATTAATGTAGGGTGATGCGGATGCTCGTTTTATGATTTTGGGGGCTTAGGAAGGGTGATGAAATCCCCACCTAATCTGAATTTGGTCTTTGCCCCTTAATGTCCGTATTAAAATATGCAAAATCAAACCGCAAAACAAAACTCGCAAAAAGATTTTTGAGCGGCGATATTTTGCAAAGAATCCTGCAGAAAATATATTATTGGATTTTTCAGAGGAGAGAGAAAGATGTAGGAAAGTTACCAGAAAAAGTTTGAGGGCCTAACTCCCTAAGACCTCCGCGGTTCTGCCGCCATTTGCATACAATAGCCACGGTTCCACCGCGCTTTAGGGGGTTCTTTGTTTAATTTTTGTTTTGTGGCTTCCTTTGCTTCTCTTGGTCTTGATGAATGTCTCTGAATCTTTATCTCCTCGCTAAAGTGACTTCAGATTCCCTCGCAAAAACCGCACACTAATCGTTAAATATGCAAGATGCGGTTTTGTTTTATTTTTATGATATATATCGAATAAGAATTCAACTCAAATAGTAAGAATAAAAAAATTACGCAAGTATCCGCGGCAACGACGCCATTTGATTGGTCTGTTTTAAAAAAGTGTTTGTAGAATAACCGCAATCAATAAAGGTGTCGCGTGTAGCTAGACCGAAATGAGTACGGGTCGTCCTCAGGGATATGTGGAATCTTTCAATCTTACTTTAGACGTGTTGAAAAAGAGGAAGAATAGAGGAATAAAGAATATTGGAAATAGTTTCTAGATCTACGTCAAAATACGGATGTAGAATACAGATCTAGTTTGAATACGGATATAGATTTTATAAGAAGAATGCTTGTAGGGTTCATTCGGATTTAGTAGTCATGGATGACTAATAAAAATTACTCCTTTTACCTATTGATAGATTTAATACTAGTTAGATAGTGATGAGTGAGGATTAGGGTTCTTGGAAGAAACTAGGGTTTCCCCACTATTGACCCTTGTCCTTTCATTGATCTCTATTCATGTCTAGCCCTTAAAAAAATAATTGTTAATCTGATCTTAAATCGCGGTCAAGACTAGCAATAAATCGGTAGCGCGCCCAATAAGAATGTTAACATTTATATTGCTAAAGTTTATAAACTTCATAAGACTTAAAAGAAGTTAAAATATTTTTTCATTCATTGATCTATCCTAATCTTACGAACGCTATCAAGCGGAGAATTACTCGCGCATGATGAAGATAGAAGAAGAATGGATAGAGAAAGAATTCATAATGTAAATACAGAAAATAAATGCTAAATAATGATCTACCTTTATTGATCAACTTCACAATTACAAAGCCGTCAAGTTTAGATTACAGGAGGAAGAAAAAGTTGCTCTCGATCTCTGCCTTATAGGAAGTAAATAGTCCGTCGAATCTCATGTCATCTATCATGTCGAATCGTTGACCTGTCATGGATCTCGTGTTCTTTGACGGTGATTTGCTTCGTGTAAAAGGTGATGATTTCTAACTTTAATCTTCGGTCCTTTATATGCCCTCAAAGAAGTAAACCTAGTTACCATATATGGTGACTTTCCATATATGGTGACTTCCTAATATGGTGATTTCCTAATATGGTGACTTTCTATATATGGTGATTTTCCATATATGGTGATTTCCTAATATGGTGAGTTTCCATATATGTTGATTTGTCTTTAGGATCCTACCCAAAAAATCCAGAACCCCAATTCCCTATAACGGCCGCGGATCCGCTGCATATGGCTTGTTTTGGCCGTGGAACCGCGGCCGTTTGGTGTGATCATTGCTTCAAAATTCTTGGGCTGCTTCATAGTGACACATGGAGATTTATTTGATGTCTAGAATCTTCATATCTTTTCTGAGTCTCTGCCAGTATCGATTCTTCGATTTATTTAACTTCATCGGCAGATTTTTGATTCCCGACACTCGATGTCTCGATCTTCTGACCTGAGCTAAATCTTGCACAATATCTCAATGAATAATATTAGTAATATTTGTTTTTATTGAGATATTATCCTAACCATTTTATATGATATTATATTTTAAGAATATTGATTAGGGATATTTGATATGATATGCATATTTTAATTATCAAAATATTGTATAAATATAATATGCATATATTTTTCTTCATAATGTTAATTATAATATATATAACATATGACAATAGATATTTTGTAGATAAACCCTCATATGCTCTATATTTACAATAAATACATTTAAGCACTTAACAAAAGTAAGGAAAATGTTATATCAAATATGCAATATTTTCGACTGAACATATGTGTATGCCGGCTGCTATAAATAGAGGTAGAATCCTCTTCAGGGTCCATACCACATCATAATTTCCTCGTCCCTTCGGTGTCAGCTCGGTGTTCTTTTCTTTAGGTCGGGATCCCTGTGTTTTCTCTTTCGAGGACTTCATCCTTTTGATCAGGTTAGATATCTTCAACCGAGGAGTCTGTAGAAATAGTCCGAGAAGAGTCTGGGGAGTCCTCTATAGCTTCTTTTTCTTCTTCTTCCTCTTATGCTTCTTCCTCTTCCTCGTCTGAGTCGGAGCCCCCCCGGGAAGTTAGGGTTAGTCATGTTTCCCGGGGTCGTGCGACGAGGGCGGTCCCCAGAGCGCTGGTTATGGGTGCTCTTGGCGCGTCATCCATGCTGAGGCATGCGGATGAGCTCGCCACCATCCGGACTCATTTCCACGTTCCTTCCGGCTACTCGCTTCGTCTGGCTGAGGAGGGGAAGAGGGCAGACCGGGTACGGGGCAAGGAGATTGCCTTGTACCTGGAAGCCTTTTGGGCCGGGATGCGCCTGCCCTTCTTTCTCGAGGTGAGTGCGGCGTTGAATTGTTTTGAGTTAGCCCCGGGCCAGTTAGTGCCGAACTCTTGGAGAATTCTCCTTGGGTTTCTGGTCCGGTTGAAATTACGTCAGATCCCTTTCAGCTGAAGCCTTCTCATTTCTTCTCTCTGCTACAAAAACCACCCCGGCACTCGCAGGGACGAGCCGAGTTGGGTATACATCTCTTTTAGAAAACACCGGGGAGGTGCTGCCGGGTTGGGGGTCGTCGTGGTACCTTCTTCCATTCACGAATAGGAGAAGAAGTTTTTGTTTGTTGGGCCGCCCGAGGGTGAGGATTGGCATGTGCCCATCCAGTGGCACATGGCCAACTGCCCGCGCATGAGACGGTCGAATGATCCCGACGCGGTGTCGGTGTCGGAGTAGGAGCCCCTCCCCCGGGCTGATGTGTTGCTGTCTGGGCAGGCCCTTAGCTGGGCTGGGCTCAGCCCCGCTCACTTCACGGGTAAGTCGGGAGTTTTTAGGCGACCTGTTTAGACTTGTGCATTTCTCCACTTTTTTCAGGCATTGCTAACTCCTTTGTATTTTCGTCTTATGCAGAACCCATGGACCTAGGCAAATTTCGGGCAGCCCTGGTCGAACAGAAGAAGGGGAAGAAGGCCGGAGGCGCCGGCTCTTCTCGCCCGTCGTCGGCTCTGGCCCCACTGGCAGCCACCCCAGCCAGGCGCCCGAGCGCGCCCTGGGCCCCGGAGTCCAACCAAGCGCCGAGCCGAAAACGTGCTCGGGAGCAAGAGCCTCGGGCTCTGGAGGTGGGAGGTGAGACTGGTTCTCCTGCGTCTCTCCTCAAGAGGTTCCATAGGACGACGCCCCGCTCCCCAGCTTCCTTGATCATCGTGGATGAAGGGGAGCTTCGCTTCGAGGTGCCCTCAGGGCTTTCCGTCACCGACAGCCTGTTCTTGGAGATAGAAAGGTCGGCCGGGGGCAGAATCCCTCGGGGGACCCTCCGAGCCCAAATGGAGGTCATAGCCCAAGAGGCCGTGCAGGTTAGTATTCGCACCCCACTCGGGTCTTCATTCAGTATTTTGTTCGCGAGATTGGGTACCCCCCTTTTCTTTTTAACCCTCCTTTGTTTTCTTCAGGTCCTCCAGCACGTCGTTGTCATCGTCAATATAGAGGATGAGGAAATTTCCCCGGCGATGCAGGCCGCGGGCGATTTCTCCTCGTGGGAGGAGAGCTCAAGGCTGGAGCTGCAAGCGGTGATGGAGAGGGTCGCTGCCCTCGAAGATCGGGTGGCAGCCGGGGATCGGGAGATCACCAAGTGCCGAGAGGCTGCCCGAGCCACCGAGGCTAAGTTGGAAGATTCCAGGATGCTTGTCGCCACCCTGAAGAAGACGGCGAACACCCACCGGAGGGAGAATGTGGCGGCGAAGGAGGGAACGAGGCGTGCCGAGCTCCGAGCGTCGAAAACGGTGGAGAGCTACAAGAAGTCAGACCAGTACTACACCGGCCTCGCTGGAGCCGCTGCCATCGTTCGGCACGACGCTCTCGACACCATCAAGGCCCCGATGCTGGAGTTCCTTGACGGCGAGCTCCGGGGTGAGTACCCCCTCGGGGATGAGGCAGAGGGGAATTCCCCCGGAAGCGCTGCAAGGGGAGAAGCCCCTGGTGGGAGCGTTGGGGAGAAGTCGGTCGCCCCGGCCACCGGCGCCGAGGCTTCTGCGGTGGGCGCCGACCTTCAAGATGCCACCCCGGTTGTCACGGTGGAAGCGCAACTCATCGAGGTTCTCCCCGGCCCCGAGGCCTGAACCTCCTCGCCTCCATATTTTCTTTTGCGCTGAAATTTTGTAAGCCTCCAGGCGTTTTTTTGTAAGGCTGGGGAGCCCATAATACCTCTGTAAAGACCTCCGACTTTGTGAATAAAACCTTTTTGCAGTGTCGTCTGAATGCATATTTTTCCTTTGTTTGCGCCCATAAAATTTTATTTGCGCGGTACTGCTTTCATGATGCGTTAGGTCGGAGATTAATTTTTCATCTGGCGATCGCACGTCGAGTTGGATTCAACCATTTTCCAAGCGTGCGAAGACCGGTATAAGGTTGGTGTCTCCATGGCCCCGAAGTTGAGGTGGGGATCGCTTATTAAAAGACGTGCAGGAAGTTGAGCAGGGAAGTGTTCCCCTCCGAAACACAGAGACGCGACCGCGTAGGTTCGTCTTGCCTGAAATTCGGGGCAGATGCTAATTGGTGCTATCCTTCCACCTCTCCGAAGATGCCAAGTTGATTTATGGCACCATGTATCGAAGGTTTAAACGGATGCGGCCGATGTAGCAGATTTCGTCAGATTCCCCCTCGTATGAGGGGTTTTTGATTGTAGGGACGCTCTTCCCTGCAGGCGCAAGCCCCTGCAGTTAATTACGCTACCGCATCGCGGTAACAACTTTCTCCTTCTCCAGATGGTCACTTCGTGTCGTGGGTGTTTGTTCTGTGTTTGGTTGCCCGTGGATTGTATACAGAGACTAAGTTATGTTGTCGCCCGTAGGGCGTGGACTAGTCCAAATCCGTATCTTTCTTAGATTTGGGTTTGGGGGTTTTGGTTTAAGGATACGTTAGCCTCATTTGAGACTAAGATCAACTTAAACGTTAGTTAAGGATACGCTAGTCTTATTTAGACTAAGATCAACTTAACAGGATCGTTTAGATCTGACAAGAGAGCAATTGGGCTTGATTGTTTAGTTTAGTGACATTGCGGTCGATAATTAGTTTAAGGACATTACGGTCCATTGGTAGTTTAAGGACATCTCGGTCCAATGTTAGTTTTAAGACATCACGGTCGAGGTTAAGGACATCATAGTCCATGGATTTAAGGACTCCACAGTCCGTTGTTAGTTTTAAGACATCACGGTTGAGATTAAGGACATCATAGTCCATGAGTTTAAAGACCTTACAGTCCATTGTTAGTTTTAAGACATCACGGTTGAGGTTAAGGACATCATAGTCCATGAGTTTAATGACCCTACAGTCCGATGTTAGTTTTAAGACATCACGGTCGAGGTTAAGGACATCATAGTCCATGAGTTTAAGGACCCTACAGTCCATAGTAATGTGTGGTTGTCGGGACCCGTCACCTCTCTGACGACGTTGAAGGACTACAACGACAGATATCAGAGGAGTAAAGAGATGTACCCTCGAACCGATGTAAATTGGTTGAAAGAGTAGATGTGCTCAGTTCAATATAAGTTGAGGACTTATGGCCAGAATTGGGCTAAGTCCAATTAAAAATGTTTGACATTTTATTTTTTGTTCTGGCTATTAAGCCTTTGTTTGGGCTCGGTCCTTTTAATAATGCTAAGCATTGAATCCTGACATATTTTGTCTTGATCAGAACAAATTGTGTTCTGACAGTGCGCCACATGGCGCGCCAGGCGCTTTGCGCCAGTCAAAGAGCGCCTTTCGCTTCTGTCGGGTAGCGCACACGAAGGGGACACGTGTCGCGCTTAGCGCATTGCGCTTTTAATTTGTGAGCGCTTTGCGCTAGTCTGTTGGCGTACCAGTGAGTGACACGTGGCGCACTTGGCGCTGAGCGCCAGCCCATGAGCGCAGTGCTCTGTTTTAGAAGCGCAAAGCGCAGATTGTGTCTCTGGTTGATACGTGGCAGGTTTTGGCGCTGAGCGCCGGTCCAATGAGCGCAAGGGCGCAAATCATGAGTGCAATGCACTTTTTAATAGTGCAAAGCGCATTTGATCAATTTTAAGATCAGAGAACAGATTTATGTTCTTCAAAGGAGGTTTTACCTCAAGATCCAAGAACAAAAGTTCTTGTTTTTTATAAAAGGTTCTGCCTTTATAGATCAAAAGATCTGTGAATGAAGTAAAATACTTCTTTTATTTCTTTTATGATTAGATCTTTTTGATCTTTTCTTTAAAATCAAAAGACATTGGTCTTTTTATAGATCTAAGATCTTTTTAGAAGATGGTTCTTCTTTTTATGAGATGGATTCATCTCTGTTATTCAAGAACATAGTTCTTTTTTCTTTCTTTTTTTTTTACCTTGAAGATGAAAAAATCTTCTTTTTCTTAAGAGCTTGCTCTTCTTTTTTCTTTTGCAGAGGGTTTTTCTCTCTCTTTCTGTCTCTCTCAGACTTGAAGTCTAGGGTCCTTTATATAGGGCCAAACGATTTGTTAAATCAGTTTTAAGAGATCTTTCTCTGATTGATTTGGGATTATTTCCCACCATTGGATCTTTGATTCTAAGGCTTCTGTTTTACAGAAAATAATCTTCTTATTTTAATAAGATTGAAAAATCTTTCCATAACAGAATTTTAGTTTTGATTAATTAATAATTTATTATTAGTAGATCTTTTGATCTGACGGTGAGGAATTTTTAATTCCAGCGCTGGCGCACCTACGTTCGACACTGCAACTGCGCTAGCGCACTCGTGTCTGACACGTGGCGCACAACGCAGAGCGCAGCGCAACTGCGCTAGCGCACCTGTGTATGACACATGGCGCTCAGCGCAGAGCGCAGAGCGCAGCGCATCTGCGCTAGCGTACCCATGTTTGACACGTGGCGCTCAGCGCAGAATGCTGGATTTGAAGCGTTACTTCAACTTTTAAATTTTGAATTTTAAATTTTAAAACACAGCTTTGCTCTGATTGGGGGGCGCTGCTTAGGGCGCAGCGCTCCTGGCGCTGACGCGTCTGCTTTTGACACGTAGTGCGCAGCGCGCAGAATCTGAAGCGTTTCTTCAATTTTTGACTTTAGAATTTCAGGACAGAGCCTTTCTCTGATTGGAGGAAAGGAAGCGTCGCTTCATTCCAAATTTTGGAACTTGAACAGAGCTTTGCTCTGATTGGGGAAGCAGAAGCGTCGCTTCATTTCAAATCTTGGAATTTGAACAGAGCTTTGCTCTGATTGGGGAAACAAATGCCCCCCACCATTGCGCTTACGTGGCCCACACGTGAGCACAGCGGTGGCAACATCTGAGCCCTTGGATCAACTCAGAAATTGAAGAGGCGGTTTAACGCCTATAAATAGGACCTTTGGTCCTATAGATTATTATCATCTTCTTTGAGAATTATCTCTTCGTCAGAGCATTGCTCTTCTGTTTGAGAACTTCTCAAAAGCCAAAAAAGAAATTCTTTCCAAACTTAGGTAAAATTTTAATAGATTTTAATGAGTTAGGGTTTTACCCATTAACAGAACCTTGCTCTTAACAGATCTTTGATCTACAGAAAACTCATTTAGGGTTTCACTAGCAGAGCTTTGCTCCATAGATCTTTGATCTAAAGAGAACCCTTTTAGGGTTCCATTAATAGAGTTTTGATCTCTAAAAGGATTTTACTTATGATTTCTTAATTCGTTAATACAGCTTTGCTCCTTTCAAATCATATAGGAGAACTCTTAAGAGTTTTTCATGGATCTTGCAGATTAAAAATGGAGTTTTATTTTTGATGAATTATATCATCTTCTCAGAGCAAGGCTCTCAGTGTTCTCGGGGAATTTCTTTGAATTCCCCTCATAATTGATTTTGACAGGCGTCACTCCTGTCTGCAGAGCATTGCTCTCGAGGAGTTTAACTCCCTGTGCCTGTTTTTAATAAGAATTCGCTTAATCAGTCTGTTCGCTAATTTTTGTTGATTTTCTTTTTCAGGAGTAATGGATGCTCATATGTATGATCTCGACGAGATTATCTCTTACGGAGACATCCGCTCTCTCGGCCGTTCTCAGAATCGATAATTCATAAACGCCGAGTGTGCTGAAATCATGAGTCGCTTTGACGCATACAATGGTCGGCTGCTTCCTCGACGTTCCTCTCTTTTAAAGCTTATCGTGGGAGCGATCTGGGAAACGCTTCCTTTATTCTGTACCGGCGTGCCGCTTAGGGAATTGGATGCTGCCGAGGATAAGGTGCACTCGATGTATCTGATGAGCCTAATCTCAAAGAGAAGACGAGACAATCTTGTCGATCTCCTGCATCAGGCTTTTCAACAGTCGGCCATACTTGCTGCCTATCGGAGGGAGGAGAACATCCATGAGGATCCCGATTCCTGTGATCGCGATAGGAAACATACCAGGATGGTTCGAAAGGCCTGGAAGATTCTGGACAAGGTCACTTTTGAATTCCTCAATCCATGCCCTAGATCTGAGGTTTTGCCATTGTAACCGTCTCGATAATATTTTTGTCTACTGCTTTCATAATTGTAAGAAATTTTTTACAGTATGAATGGCAAATTTCTCATTTCAGCGTGTTTTATTTTATATACTAAATCTTTTGCACATGCTTGAATGAGTATGCCTCGGGTGCTTAATTAAATGCAAATCGGGTGTTCTTACTGTCGCTTTTCTTTTCCTTGCTGTGTTGTTGACATGTGATTTTAGCAAGTGCGGTCTGTAGATAGTATATAGCCGTCAATCTTGTGCTCTTTGTAGCGGGGTGATGACTTAGAAAACAGGGTTAGGATCTGTCGCCTAAGACTTTTCAACTTTATGCGCCGTGAGGGTCTCATAACGAATTTTCTCCCTACCGGTCGAGAGGATCCCGTAGGTGTAATTTCTCCTTAAGAATCGTGAGGACTCCTAAGTGTGTTTTCTCTTGAAAGTCGTAAGGATCTCACAAGAGAATTTTCTCCCTTACGAGTCGTGAGGACCCGTAAGTGATGGGTGAAGTTGTCCTTATCCGCATTTCACGGAGTCAGGGTTGCTCTGGATGCTTCCCACGGGTTCACTGCCGTGTTCTGCGAGGACCAGGCTCCGCTCTGGACGCTTTCCAGGATACCGTAGTTTAAAGACATCGCAGTCGAGGTTAAGGACATCATAGTCCGTGGATTTAAGGACTCCACAGTCCGTTGTTAGTTTTAAGACATCACGGTCGAGGTTTAGGACATCATAGTCCATGAGTTTAAGGACCTTATAGTTCGATGTTTAGTTTTAAGACATCATGGTCGAGATTAAGGACATCATAGTCCATGAGTTTAAGGATGGTCGAGGTTAAGGACATCATAGTCCATGAGTTTAAGGATCTCACAGTCCAATGTTAGTTTTAAGACATCACAGTCGAGATTAAGGACATTATAGTCCATGAGTTTAAGGACCTCACAGTCCAATGTTAGTTTTAAGACATCGCGGTCGAGCTTAAGGATATCATAGTCCATAAATTTAAGGACCTCACAGTCCAATTTTTGCTCTGGATGCTTCCCACGGGTTCACTGCCGTGTTCGGCGAGGACCAGGTTCCGCTCTGGATGCTTCATACGGGGTCATTGCCGTGCTCTGCGAGGACCAGGTTCCGCTCTGGATGCTTCATACGGGGTCATTGCCGTGCTCTGCGAGGACCAGGATCCGTTCTGGACGTTTTCCACTGGGTCAGGAGTGACATAATCTGCGTTCCACGTACCCAGGAATTTTTCTCTGGATGCTTCCTACGGGTTCACTGCCGTGTTCGGCAAGGACCAGGCTCCGCTCTGGATGCTTCACACGGGGTCATTACCGTGCTCTGCGAGGACCAGGATCCGCTCTGGACGTTTTCCACGGGGTCAGGAGTGACATAATCCGCGTTCCACGTAGCCAGGAATTTTTCTCTGGATGCTTCCCATGGGTTCACTGCCGTGTTCGGCGAGGACCAGGCGCCGCTCTGGATGCTTCACACGGGGTTATTGCCGTGCTCTGCGAGGACCAGGATCCGCTCTGGACGTTTTCTACGGGGTCAGGAGTGACATAATCCGCGTTCCACGTAGCCAGGAATTTTGCTTTATGTTGTGTCTGTTGTAATGAGACGAATGTTGAGATTATCTCCAGGTTATCTGTGAACCGTTGAGATTTGGCTTCTTCTTCTGATGAAACCTGGGGAGGAAAGGTGTGATTCCCTCTTTGTTTGTGCCCCTGGATTGTATACAGGGATTGATGTGATATCACCTGTAGGGCAAAAATTTCATTTCATTTTTTTATTATTATTATTTTTATTTCCGCGATGCTCTATCATTTCAGATTTTATATCACGAAGGTCGTGATTGCCCAATCATTTCGGCTATTTGTCGCGGTACCCAATCATTTCGGCTATTTGTTTTATTATTATTTTTTTTACTCGCTGCTCTTTATTGCGAGTTGCCCAATCATTTCGGTTATTTTTCATGCATATATTTTTACTTGCTGATTTTGTTTTCAAGTTGCCCCATCATTTCGGCTATTTCTTATGCATGTGTGACTCGCTGGCTTCTTGCTGCAAGCTTGGATTTAGACACCGATTTCGGCATCAGCACCGCTACAACTGGGATATGGCCAAGAGAGAATCATCATTTGCCTCCGTCGACGTCGAACAAAGGTGGCTTAGCGAACAGGATTAGGATCCTGTCGACTAAGACTTTTGACTTCATGAGCCGTAAGGGTCTCATAAAGGTATTTCTCCTAACAAGTCGTGAGGATCTCATAGGTGAGTTTTCTCCTTAGGGATCGTGAGGATTCCTAAGTGCATGGTCTCTTATAAGTCGTAAGGATCTTACAAGAGTGTTTTCTTCTTATAAGTCGAGAAGACTTACAAGGGCTGCTCACCGCGTAGACATATCCCTAGTCTCGGATTGGACTTTGGTAGGGAAATGTTTATTCGCGCCCGTGGATTGTATACAAGGGTTAGTGTTGAGTCGCTTGTAGGGCAGCATCGGAGGTTGTGGGGGCTGCTTAAGAACAGGTTTAGATCCCTGTAGCTTAAGACTTTCAAATCTTATAAGCCGTGAGGGTCCCATAAGAGGGTTCTCCTTACGAGTCGTGAGGATCTCGCAAGTGTAATTTCTCCTTAGGAATCGTGGGGATCCCTAAGTGTGTTGTTCCCTTGTGAGTCGTAAGGATCTCACGCAGGTGTTTTCTCCTTACAAAGTCGAGAGGATCTTACAAGTGTTTTTTAACGAGATTGCGCCATTTCGGGTTTTCACAAAACTCACCGGTAGCCCTGCTGTTTTTACTCATGGCGCCCTTTCGGGTTTTCATCCGTGCCCATTTTGCTTATGGAAATACCGTTTTCTTTTTTTATTTTTATTTTAACGAGGCTGCGCCCTTTCGGGTTTTCACAAAACTCGTCGGTAGCCCTGCTGTTTTTACTCACGGAGCCCTTTCGGGTTTTTATTCGTGCCCATTTTGCTTATGGACGTAACGTTTTCTTTTTTCTCTTTTTTTGTTCCTTTTTTTTGTTTCAGCTTTGGGATGCTGCAACCCATCGTAGTTTATTGACGTTTCGGTCAACAGCTAGTTTTAGGACATAGTGGTCCATCGTTAGTTTAGGGACGTTTCGGTCCATCGTTAGTTTAAGGACGTTTCGGTCCGTCGTTAGTTTAAGGACGTTTCGGTCTGTCGTTAGTTTAAGGACATTTCGGTCCGTCGTTAAGGAAGCCGGTTACTACTTATAGAGTTTGGTCTTAGGAAAATAGCGAGCGGACATAGTCGTCGTCTTCTATCGTTGACCTAGGCCATGACTTGTCAAGCGTAGTATTTCTTCAGGAAGCGACCGTTTATTGGCCTGAAAGGTCTTTCACCATGCATGTCCATGAGTAGATAGGCCCCACCCTGGTAGACCTTATCTATAATATACGGGCCTTCATAATTTGGCTCGAATTTCCCTCGTTTAGTACGATTGGGGATCATAGGTCTTTTGACCACTAGCACGAGTTCGCCTTGGCGGAATGTCCTCGGCCTAGTCAATCTTTCATATGAGCGCGTCATCTTTGCTTTATAAGCCTCCAGATTTTGTTATGCTATGAGCCGGGTTTCATCGAGGGCGTCAAGCTCCTCAAGCCAAAGGTGAGCGTTCTCTTCGTCCGTTAGCTCGTAATGAACTTCTACTCGTAAAGAGGGTAGCTCTATCTCGAGGGGGAGTACCGCCTCTGTACCGAATACCAACGCGTACGGCGTTGTATTCGTGGCCGTTTTGAACGTTGTCCGATATGCCCAGAGAGCTTCATGCAGTCTCTCGTGCCAGTCCTTCTTATTTCGGGACATCGTCTTCTTCACGATCTTCGTCAAGGTCTTGTTGAAAACCTCAGCTAGACCGTTAGCTCGGGGATTATAGACTGAGGAGTATCTTCATTCTATGTTATGCTATTGTACGAAGCGGCTGATCTTATGGCTTCTGTAGGCTGGCCCGTTATCGGAGATGATCCGTCGTGGAGTTCCAAACCGATAAATGACGCGGGTCTTGAAGAAGTGGAGGATATTCTCTGTCTTCACTTCCCTTAACGGTACTGCTTCTGCCCATTTGGAGAAGTAATCAGTTGTCACCAAAATGAATCGATGTCCTCTGGACGATGTCGGATCGATGGGGCCGATTATGTCAGTCCCCCACATTTCGAACGGCCAGCTAGCCACCGTCGGATGTAGTGGGTTCGGATGTTGATGGATAAAATCCCCGTGAATCTGGCACGAGTGGCATTGCTTCGCATACTCGAGGCAGTCCTGGATCATCGTGGGCCAATAATAACCCATCCTTTTGATTTTTAGTTTCATCTTTGGCCCGGCTTGATGAGAATCGCAGAGTCCGTCGTGAGTTTCTTGGACGACTTTTTTTGCTTCTTCAGGTCCCAGGCATCTTAGCTACAGAGAATCAAATGACCTTTTGTACAGAGTACCATTGACGAAAGCGAAAGATAGGGCTCGCTTCATGAGCTGATGTTTTGAGGACGCATCTTCGGGGGTTCGACGGGATTTGAAGTAGTCTACAAAGACTTCCCTCCAATCCCCAGCCTTTTCCTGGTCTTTTGCTTGCAGGGCCGTTTGCTCGGTCGCTCCCTTTTCTTTGGACGATTCTGGAGATATTTCTGCCGGTGCAAGAACCCGACGGCTTTGCACAATGATCCTCACGTCATCGAGGTTCTTGTCAGCTAGTTCTTTAGCGAGCTTGGCTAATGCATTCGCTTTGCTATTTTCCGCACGCGGTATGCTTTCCAAGGTGTAAGAAGGAATTTGAGTCAGCAGTAGCTGTACTTTCTCGCCGTACTTCACCAACTCTGGCTTGCACGTTTGGTAGTCGCCGTTTACTTGACTAACGACCAGTTGGGAATCTCCGTATATGAGGAGGTTTTCAATCCCCATGTCGATGGCGATCTCGAGACCTGCTATCAAAGCTTCGTACTCGGCTTCATTGTTTGTCCTCGGCTCTGTTAAGGAGAAGGCAAAGTGCATTATCCCTCCTTGTGGAGTCACGAAGATGAGGCCTACCCCTGATTTGATTATAGAGGTATTTTGTTTGCGCTTCTTGACGGAAGATGCTCCATCGAAGTAAAGTTCCCACCGGCTATCACTTCCGTCGATCATGTCAAACGCATGTTCGTCTGGCAATTCGCAATTCAAGGGAGAATCGGCAGGTATCGGATGCTCAGCGAGGAAGTCGGCGATTGCCTGGCCTTTCACTGCCTTAAGAGGCTGATAAGTTATTGAGAACTCCATCAAGATCAAGGCCCATTTAGCGAGTCTCCCTGTCAATATGGCCTTCGACATTAAATATTTGAGAGGATCCACCTTCGATATGAGACGGAGTTCATACGCCAATGCATAGTGCCTGAGCTTCGTTATTGCGAAGATCAATGCCAGGCAGTGTTTTTCGATGGGAAAGTAATTGCTTTCTGCCCCCAGCAAGACTCGACTCAAATAGCAGAGGGCTCTCTCCTTGCCTTGGTCGTTCTCTTGTGCCCATAACGCGCCTAAGAAACCTTCAAGGGCGGCTGTATACAGAATGAGAGGCTTTCCCTTGACCGGAGCGACCAGTACTGGCGGATTTTGCAGGTACTGCTTGATTTCGTCCAGCGCGCTTTGGTATTTGTGATCCCAGACGAAAGGGGTTCCCTTCTTCATCAGGTGACTGTAGGGGTGGCACTTGCCTGAGAGATTGGCTATGAATCGCCAGATATACACGAGCTTCCCTTGGAGAGACCGCAATTGCTTGAGAGTCCTTGGCGGGGGCATTTCCATAATCGCCTTGATTTTTGACGGATCTATCTCGATGCCTCGGTGTCTGACGACGAATCCAAGGAATTTGCCCGAGGAGACTCCGAACGCGTATTTGAGGGGGTTCATCTTCAAGTTGTATTTCCGAAGGCGTTGAAATACGGTCTTCAGATGCTATAAATGTTCCTCGTATGATTTTCTTTTAACTACGAGGTCATCGATATAGCATTCGATGACTTCATGTATGAGATCATCGAAGATCTTCGTCATGGCCCTCTGATAGGTGGCACCGGCGTTCTTCATACCGAAGGGCATCATCAGCTCGCTGACCGGTACTGGGAAGTCGTCTTTCGGGCAGGCTTTATTGAGATCCCGAAAATCCACACATATGCGCACCGTCCCATTTTTCTTCATCACCGGGACGATATTGATGATCCAGTCAGGATACTGCACTTCTTGGATGAAGCCAGAGTCGATTAGCTTCTTGACCTCGGCGTTGATGCTCATCACAAGCTCGAGCCGCATTCTTCTCGGTGCTTGTTTGATTGGCTTGACGTCTGGGGATATGGCTAGTTTGTGGACAGCAATCTCTGGGTCTAGTCCTGGCATCTCAGAATAGTTCCAGGCGAAGCAATCTTTATGCTGCATAAGTACATCTTTTAGTGTAGCTATCCTTTCTTCCGACAGCAGCTCACTGACGAGTGTCGGCCGCGGATCGCTTGTCGTTGCCAAATCAATTTTCTTGAGATCATCTGCAGTAATGTGTATTCCATCTTCCAGCTCTTTCGGCGCCGGTGGAAACTCTGAGATCACCTCGTCATCATTGCTTTCGAAGCACCAGGGGAGGTCATCCATATTCTCGGGCTCTTCTTTTGATAGCGTAATCACGTGATAAGTACGAGCTCGCTTCCAAGACCGATATTGATCTGGCTCTACTCTTGTTGTATGCGCGGCTTTTGGTTCGTGCTTCTGTGGCGGAATTATCCTCTAAGTGCTGGATAAAGGGAACTTGCCGAGCTGATATTGGTCTTCGACCCAGTTCTTGAAGGTGAAGCAATCTTCGAGAGGATGGCCTATTGCTCGGTGATAAGAGCAATAGTCTGGGTGAGAGATCTCGTTGGCTTGCTCGGGGTGCTTAGACTCCGGGAGTGTAACCAGTTGATGTTTCATGGCAAGATCAAGTATCTTCTGTGTTTTGTCATGAGGAAAGGAGTATGCTCGACTCATCTTCTTTATAAGAGATGAATCTGGATTACTCGATTCCCGATCGCGTGGCTTCTTGTTCCCGCTTTGTCGCTCTCGAACACTTTTCCCGCTTTTTGGTCTGTTTCCGCCTCTGCGTCGGGCCTTTTGTACAACAGGTTGACAGGGAGGGGCACTTTCATCTTTCGCCGTCTGTTGAAGAAGGCGTTGCGTCCTGGCTTTCTCGTAGATGGCCATTTCGCGATTATGGTCGTTTCGAACCTTTTGACCTGCTTCCCTTATAAGCTTGTCCATTTGGTCTTCGAACGACGGACTGGGCATTTTCACGGCGGGAGCTCTTTCTGGTTCAGGGTTAGCATCTTCCCATTGAGCATCCCTTTTCTTATCAAAGTCATGTACGACGTAGCAGTCGCAGAGTAGCTCCCGTTTCTTGGATTGAACATACCCAAGCCCGGTCGTTTCCATTTTCCCGTTGGGCAATTTCCGCTGAGTTCCAGAAACGTTCCAGATCCTGTTATAGAACCGTGCTTGTCGAGCAGTTTATTTGAGAGGTACGCCTTGGCGCTTTAACTGCCTTTTTAGTCCATTCATATAATATCTGGGCAAACGGATGGGCTGGTGCCTGTCGAGTGTAGAATCCGCGCCATGCCAGATTTCTTTCTCCACTTTAGTTTCCCCAGATCGGTAGAATAGGATCGCCTTTTCATCTTCTCTCCTGGGAGGGACATAGAACGTCTGCTGCTTTTCCACATTATAGGTAGCAAGCGCGTCTAGTTCTTTATGATGCTTGGGCGGGGCCATGGCAACTTGCAAACTTTGCTCTTCATCAGCGAAGGTTTGTATGGATAGCCGGGCAGAGAATACGGCATTGACCTCATCTTCCGAGTCGCTGCCGAAGATCAACATAGGGGTGGAGGTACCAGCTTATTGTACTGGGGTGGCCCTGAATAAACTATCTCTTCCTCTTCCTCGGTATCACTCCCGAAGACCGGAATGGTGGTGATAGTTTTGTTCTCCGGTTTGTGACATCTCTCTGTGTCCTCAAAGTCTGGTAAGAAGTATTTTGCATCTTCGTACTTGCGGACTCCGTTCACGGAGAATGGGTTTAGCTCTCCTGTCACAGTATACTCGAGGCCATTCTTGAAATATTTCATACACTGATATTGTGTAGAAGGGATGATGTTGTATTCGTGCAACCAAGGTCGACCGAGCAAAGCATTGTAGCATGTCTTGGCATCAATGACGTGGAACTTGATGTCAGTGATGAGCAGCCCAAAGCGTAACGTTAGTATCATGGACCCAAGCGTCCGTGATGACTGGGAGTCAAATCTGGAGATGGTGATCTTATCACGAGCGAGGTGCTGAACGCTCATGCATATCTCCTTTAGCACCCTTACGTTATGGATGTTGATGGAGGACCCATTGTCAACCAGGATTTTGCCTATCTTAATATCGTGACAGTATCCGGAGACATAAAGGGGACGATTGTGTTCGCACGTCCCAAGGAGGAGATCTTCATCGCTGAAGGTGATATCGGCTGTGTGCACTTCTTCTAGCTCGTCCTTCATCTTTTCTTGCCGGATTCAATAACTGGGGATTCAGTAACAGGCGAGTTGCTGGAGGCTGGTTCCTCAGGCGAGCTGTGGGAGGCAGCAGAAATGATCGAAAATTGGCATATCCTACCCACCTTTCTAAGGGATTGAGTGCATGAGCTATCAACTTGTCTGGCTCTTGTAGCGCCTTGATTAATGAATCTCTTGCTTCTTTTGATAGTAAAAGGGCGTCGAGAATGCTGAGCTGCGAGGGTAACTTTCTCAAGTGCGCCAGAACGTTGTAGTCCACCTTACTTTTCTTTGGCGGGTCCTTGGCAGTCAGCTCTTTCATGACTTGGTCATCTAGGGCGATATCCTCAGAGACCTTTTCTTTTCCCTTATCTTTTCTATTCGTGGGCCCGAGATTCTTTTCAGGCAGCGTACGATTGCGCAGCTGGATATTTTCACAGGTCTTCGGCTCTTCCTCTTTCCCCGAGGTGGACTCTTTAAAGAGAGGGCCAAGAGCCATTTCCTCGTTAGAGTCGCTCCCGAATGTGAGAACTTGCGATCCCCCGGTGTTAATCACACAACAATTGCCGGTGGTTCTTTTATTCTCCTCAGTCATACTTCTTCGCTCCCGATGAGTCTTGCGTTTCATCCTCTTGAAATGCTTCCGGTGAGCAACATATCCCTGCCACCATCTTTTAAAAGCGTCGCACTCTTCGGTGGGGTGTGAAATCTTTCGATGATATGAGCAGTAGCTAGGATGCATCTCTGCTTCACCGACAGTGTTTCCTTCGGAGGGTGGTAGCTTCATCCCCATTGATATGGCTTTAGCAAACCTTTTCCTCGTCTTGAATTTGTTTTTATTCGTGACGGATGTCCCTTGATTCGGCGGGGGTGTCTCGACTCTTTCGTCCAGTCGCCGACGCTTGGCCTTTTCAAATATGGTCATCTCACGCTCCCGATCGGCTTTACTTTTCAGATGAATTTCACTCAGGAAGGCGTCAATCATTTCGTCTGACGGCCATAGAAGTTCCGGTTCGGGACCTGCCCCCAGTCTTTCGGTGCAAGGAGCTTCTTCATCGTCAGTCAATGAGTGAGAGATCATATGGCAACTTTCTATGTAATCGTCAGATCCATTTGATGAGTCTTCTCCATCATCTCTATCTTCATGGACGTGGCCGAGGAATTCTTGGAGCGCGATCGGATTCCGCGCCTTCTGGTTATATTCTTCCAGCGCGTCGATCTGTTTCTGTAGGTCCGTGCGCTTGTCGCCAGGCTTCCCGGACTTTTGGGATTTCTTTTTCTTCTTCGAGGATTTCGACGGCTGGGTGTGCGAGCTTTGGCTATCGCCATTGATCTTTGGAGTTGGGCGCGGCTTTAGCATCCCTTCAACGATCTGGGGTTCCAGCGGATTCTTTCAGCTGATCGCCAGGCATGTCTGAAGATCATTTAGCATCCTTTTGGTTTTGGCCGAAAGAGCCACCTTCCATGGAGCTTCTTCAACAAAAGAGCACGTTGCCTCCGGTGTGTCCGTCTTCTTAGGAGTGTGCGGCTGTGGTGGGTTTACTTTCCACTTCTCTGACAGCGCAAACTTGCCTTGTAGATACTGATCCTCGATCCATCCCTTAAAGACGAAGCAATCTTCGATCGGATGGCTTATCGTTTGGTGGTAAGGGCAATAATTGGGATTATTCATTTTGCCGGGTTGCGATGGTTGCCTTGGATTCGGCAAATTGATAAGCCTGTTGCGCATCGCTAGTTCGAACAGCCTCTTCGTTTTATCCCGCGGGAATGAGTAAGGGTGCTTCATTTTCTCATTATAATACCGCCGTCTCTCTTCCAATTGATCCACTAGCTTTGGGGCACTGGGCTGCTATTGAGTGTTCGCAACGAAGATCGCCTTCCCTTTACCCTTTTCTTTCCGCGGTTCTGGCTTTGGGGGAGACGGTCTGTGACCCATTTGATCCATCTGGGCTAGCTTGCCGATTAAAGCCTGGAAGGTGGTCGGTTTGAAGAACATCATGAACTGTGAAATAGTTGCATGAGGGTCTAGGGTGCCCACGAATATGCCCACCGCTGGTGCTTCTTCGATGCGCTGCTCGCACTTCGACCATAGATTCCGCCATCGGATTGCGTATTGAACCCACGTCTCGCCCGGCTTCACCCTGGTATTGATCAATGCCGTTATTGGGGTGCGTTCACTAGCACTCGCGAATCGCTGGGTGAACAACAACTCCATTTCCGCGAAAGTTTTGACGGAGTCATTTGGAAGTTCGGAGTACCACTCAAATACCGTCTCCGATAAGCTGCCGACGAATTGGCGGAGCAAAAGTTTATCATCGCCGCCAGTGTTACTACAAAGAGCCCTGAACTGGGCGACATGTTGATGGGGATTGCCTGTCCCCTTGTACACATGGAATTTTGGGATCGTGTAGCCCGGCGGGTACTTTATCTGATCATACCAGCCTGGATACGGTCTCCCAGTTCTAACAATTTGCCCAGCCGCTTCATTCGCCTGGTGAACTCGTATCTTCTGAGCGATGTAATCATCTACGGCGGACTTGGAAATAGTTTCCTCCTTGGCTGTTGACAGAACCGGCAGAGGATTCGATGTTTCTCCTCTGTCATCTTCAATTATTACTGGAGGATCTTTGGCTGGGGGATCCGGTTGGATCATCATGCCCACCATATCTTGGAATAGAAGGGCCATTCGTTTTATATTGGCTGCTTGTTCTGCAGCCTCTTTGTCCTTCTTCTCAAGTATTCTCTGAAGGAATTCGGCATCAATTTCCTGCTTATGGCGCTGCTCCGAGGATGCTTCTGGGCTTTCTTTGGCCTGGTGAGTACGGCCATCGTATTCATCATCTCCTGAAGCTTCTGCTGCTCCTCTTGAGCTTTTGTCATGGATCGCGTAAGCGGTCGATGACCTGTGGAGATACGGCTATCCTCTTTTCCGGATGCCATATAGACGGTATTCAATACCATGCCCCCAGACTTAGGGCGTTTAAGTTCAGTGCCTTTGACATTTGTCGCAGACATGGGGATCTTCTCCGGCCTTCTCCCCTTATGGGCGGTCGAAGTTGAGGGGGCCGTTGCAGTGGGCACCCAAGTAGCCATCGTCTTTTGTGGCTTAATAGGACGGTTTTCTTCCCTTCGGACCTTCAGCTTCTTCTGCTGGCGAGAGAAATTTGGATCAATCATTGAGTCTTGGACTTGACGCCAGACCTTATAGACTTTAGAGGATAGCCGTTGAGGGGACTGTTCGGCTTCATTTCTGTGACAGTCTCCACCGGTGGCGAAGATCTCTTCAGTACGGTGGTGGACGAGTTCCTGCGCACCTTATTCAGCAGCTCAAAGCTGTTTCCGGTTGGAACAGCAACATTAATTTCCACCGTTGGAGCTGGTGGAGTTAGCCCAAAGGGGGAGTTGCCTCCAGCCTTCCTTACTCAGCGCCAGTGGCGACGTTGAGCGTGTCGAGCTGTTGGGGTTGGTTCGGCGATGGTTTTATCTTGCCCTCTCTTCAGGTGAGGGGTTGTTGCTGGCGTCAGCCTCTTGAAGACTGATGTCCGTTGAGAAGCCGTATCTAACCGGTCAAGAACAGACTTCTGAGCGGGAGCGGGAGCTGGAACAGTCAGTCTTATAAAGACGGACCTTTTGGCAGGAGAAGCCGCTTCGGCGACTTCAGGAGCAGGGATGGCTATCTACTTTAGGATGGCCACTTCAGGTATCATGGGCTTCTCGGCAGGCCCATCGGAGTTCAGGTTCAGTCTGGCGAAAACCGAGGAGTTGGAGCTAGACGACCCGTTGAGAGGGGCCGTGGTAGCAGCAAGCCGATCGAAGAACGACTTCTTAGGAGCTTCCGGTGCTAGCATAGGAGCGGTGAAGCTCGCTGGCGGGAGCATAGTCCCGGAAAACAATCCTGTGGTGGCTTGGGTGACCTGTTCTACCGGCATCGTGAACAGGGAAGCCGCCCGGGGCCCGTAAGCTACACCTCCACGTGAGGCGGAGCGTAGGTTGCAGTTGCATGTGGAACACTTTGAGCAGGTGAACGCCATTGATCCTATGCTTTCTGCACTAAGCAAAACGCCAAATCTTAGTACCTCGAAACCGAAAGGCAACCATTGGCAAACCGCGATTGGTTCGCGAACACGACACACGAAGTGTGGAGTGGAAAGAGGAAAAGGTCCCACCGGGCGTGCCAGATTCTGTTCCCCTCCGAAACACAGAGACGCGACCGCGTAAGTCCGTCTTGCCTGGAATTCGGGGCAGATGCTAATTGGTGCTATCCGTCCACCTCTCCGAAGATGCCAAGTTGATTTATGGCACCATGTATCGAAGGTTTAAACAGATACGGCCGATGTAGCAGACTTCGTCAGATTCCCCCTTGTCTGAGGGGTTTTTGATTGTGGGGACGCTCTTCCCAGCAGGCGCAAGCCCCTGCAGTTAATTACGCTACCGCATCGCGGTAACAACTTTCTCCTTCTCCAGATGGTCACTTCGTGTCGTGGGTGTTTGTTTTGTGTTTGGTTGCACGTGAATTGTATACGGAGACTAAGTTATATTGTCGCCCGTAGGGCGTGGAATAGTCTAAATCCGTATCTTTCTTAGATTTGGGTTTGGGGGTTTTGGTTTAAGGATACGCTAGCCTCATTTGAGACTAAGATCAACTTAAACGTTAGTTAAGGATACGTTAGTCTTATTTAGACTAAAATCAACTTAACGGGATCGTTTAGATCTGACAAGAGAGCAATTGGGCTCGATTGTTTAGTTTAGTGACGTTGCGGTCGATAATTAGTTTAAGGACATTACGGTCCATTGGTAGTTTAAGGACATCTCGGTCCAATGTTAGTTTTAAGACATCGCGGTCGAGATTAAGGACATCATAGTCCGTGGATTTAAGGACTCCACAATCCGTTGTTAGTTTTAAGACATCACGGTCGAGGTTAAGGACATCATAGTCTATGAGTTTAAGGACCCCACAGTCCACTGTTAGTTTTAAGACATCACGGTCGAGGTTAAGGACATCATAGTCCATGAGTTTAAGGACCCCACAGTCCGATGTTAGTTTTAAGACATCACGGTCGAGATTAAGGACATCATGGTCCATGAGTTTAAGGACCCACAGCCCGTAGTAATGTGTGGTTGTCGGGACCCGTCACCTCTCTGACGATGTTGAAGGATTACAACGACAGATATCAGAGGAGTAAAGAGATGTACCATCGAACCGATGTGAATTAGTTGAAAGAGAAGACGTGCTCAGTTCAATATAAGTTGAGGACTTATGGCCAGAATTGGGCTAAGTCCAATTAAAAATGTTTAACATTTTATTTTTTGTTCTGGCTATTAAGCCTTTGTTTGGGCTCGTCCCTTTTAATAATGCTAAGTATTGAATTCTGACATATTTTGTCTTGATCAGAACAAATTGTGTTCTGACAGTGCGCCACGTGGCGCGCCAGGCGCTTTGCGCCAGTCAAAGAGCGCCTTGCGCTTCTGTCGAGTAGCGCACACGAAAGGGACACGTGTCGCGCTTAGCGCATTGCGCTTTTAATTTGTGAGCGCTTTGCGCTAGTCTGTTGGCGCACCAGTGAGTGACACGTGGCGCGCTTGGCGCTGAGCGCCAGCCCATGAGCGCAGTGCTCTGTTTTAGAAGCGCAAAGCGCAAATTGTGTCTCTGGTTGACACGTGGCAGGTTTTGGCGCTGAGCGCCGGTCTAATGAGCGCAAGGGCGCAAATCATGAGTGCAATGCACTTTTTAATAGCGCAAAGCGCATTTGATCAATTTTAAGATCAGAGAACAGATTTATGTTCTTCAAAGGAGGCTTTGCCTCAAGATCCAAGAACAAAAGTTCTTGTTTTTTATAAAAGGCTCTGCCTTTATAGATCAAAAGATCTGTGAATGAAGTAAAATACTTCTTTTATTTCTTTTATGATTAGATCTTTTTGATCTTTTCTTTTAAATCAAAAGACATTGGTCTTTTTATAAATCTAAGATCTTTTTAGAAGATGGTTCTTCTTTTTATGAGATGGATTCATCTTTGTTATTCAAGAACATAGTTCTTTCTTTTTCTTTTTTTACCTTGAAGATGAAAAAATCTTCTTTTTCTTAAGAGCTTGCTCTTCTTTTTTTTGCAGAGGGTTTTTCTCTCTCTTTCTGTCTCTCTCAGACTTGAAGTCTAGGGTCCTTTATATATGGCCAAACGATTTGTTAAATCAGTTTTAAGAGATCTTTCTCTGATTGATTTGGGAATATTTTCCACCATTGGATCTTTGATCCTAAGGCTTCTGTTTTACAGAAGATAATCTTCTTATTTTAATAAGATTGAAAAATATTTCCATAACAGAATTTTAGTTCTGATTAATTAATAATTTATTATTAGTAGATTTTTTGATCCGACGGTGGGGAATTTTTAATTCCAGCGCTGGCACACCTTGCGCTAGCGCACCTACATTCGACATGTGGCGCAGAGCGCAGCGCAACTGCGCTAGCGCACTCATGTCTGACACGTGGCGCAGAGCGCAGCACAACTGCGCTAGCGCACCTGTGTCTGACACGTGGTACACAGCGCAGAGCGCAGCGCAATTGCGCTAGCGCACCCGTGTCTGACACGTGGCGCTCAACGCAGAGCGCTGGATCTGAAGCGTTGCTTCAACTTTTAAATTTTGAATTTTAAATTTTAAAACAGAGCTTTGCTCTGATTGGGGGGCGCTGCCTAGGGCGCAGCGCTCCTGGTGCTGGCGCGTCTGCTTTTGACACGTGGCGCGCAGCGTGCAGAATCTGAAGCGTTGCTTCAATTTTTGACTTTAGAATTTCATTACAGAGCCTTGCTCTGATTGGGGGAAAGGAAGCGTCGCTTCATTCCAAATTTTGGAACTTGAATAGAGCTTTGCTCTGATTGGGGAAGCACAAGCGTCGCTTCATTTCAAATCTTGGAATTTGAACAGAGCTTTGCTCTGATTGGGAAAACAAGAAGGTGCTCGATGGCCTCTTGATGAGGGTTTTGATCCTTGGCGTCGTTGGGCAAGGAGTTGCCTGCTGAGGATGGACCGAGCAGTCTAGCTACTCGGTGGCCTCTTGATGAGGGCTTTGATCCTTGGCGTCTTGGGTAGTGAACTACCAGCCATAGATAGACCGAGCAGGGTTGCTGCTTGGTGGCCTCTTGATGAGGGCTTTGATCCTTGGCGTCATGGGGTAAGATATTACCAGCCAAGGATGGACCGAGCAGGGTAGCTGCTCGGTGGCCTCTTGATGAGGGCTTTGATCCTTGGCGTCGGTGGGTAGTGAACTACCAGCCATGGATGGACCGAGCAAGGTTGCAGCTCGGTTGCCTCTTGGCGAGGGCTTTGATCCTTAGCGTGGGAGGGCATTGTGAGGCCTGCTAAGGATGGACAGGTAGGGTTGCTGCTCGGTGGCCTCTTGGCGAGGGCTTTGATCCTTGGCGTCAGTGGGTAGTGAATTACCAGCCATGGATGGACCGAGCAGGGCAGCTGCTCGGTGGCCTCTTGGCGAGGGCTTTGATCCTTGGCGTCGGTGGGTAGTGAACTACTAGCCATGGATAGACCGAGCAGGGTAGCAGCTCGGTGGCCTCTTGATGAAGGCTTTGATCCTTGGCGTTGTGGGGTGAGAGATTACCAGCCAAGGATGGACCGAGCAGGGCAGCTGCTCGGTGGCCTCTTGATGAGGGCTTTGATCCTTGGCGTCGCAGGGTAAGAGATTACCAGCGAAGGATGGGCCGAGCAGGGTAGCTGCTCGGTGGCCTTTTGATGAGGGCTTTGATCATTGGCGTCATGGGGTAAGAGATTACCAGCCAAGGATGGACCGAGCAGGGTAACTGCTCGGTGGCCTCTTGATGAGGGCTTTGATCTTTGACGTCGTGGGGTAAGAGATTACCAGCCAAGGATGTACCGAGTAGGGTAGCTGCTCGGTGGCCTCTTAATGAGGTCTTTGATCCTTGGCGTCGTGGGGTAAGAGATTACCAGCCAAGGATGGGCCGAGCAAGGTAGCTGCTCGGTGGCCTCTTGATGAGGGCTTTGATCCTTAGCGCGGGAGGGCATGGAGTGGTCTGCTAAGGATGGACCGAGCAAGGTTGCTGCTCGGTTTTGCGAGGTTCTGTCCGACCTTCCCTGGTGTGTGAACATTGGGAAGAGTGACTGTCGCGGGCGACGCGTGTCATGAACACACGGGGGGAGGCAAAGCATTTAGAAGAGCCGTGTCACTCCGACTTCAGTTCGTCGAGAAAGACGTGATATCTGCTATGTGGCGGTACAGTATTGGAAGAAACGAGTGAATATTGGACTCTTGGGGGCGCTGTGGGGCTATAAAACAGAGAAGGCGTGTTGATCATTCCTTTCTCCATCCCCCAAACGTAAGAATGGATGAATTCCCTTTCTTCATCCCCGAGATCATATCTTTCAAAGACGTATACTTATACGACCAGCTGTGCTCCGAGGAGATGCTGCAGGCGGTGATCCGGCGCGTTAAGGATCATGTCGGCCGCCTGCTTCCCCGGCGATCACCCCTACTCCAGCTGCTGATGTACTCGATCTGGAGGGCATCGCCGGGCTGCACAACCCCTTGTCCGAACAACTGAAGGACGAGGCGGTTGGCAAGCTAAGATCGTTATGTCATCTCGGCCTGATCTCGATGAGTCGGTAGGATCGATCGGTGGCACTCATCCTCGAGTGTTACCAATTGAGGCATCTCACCGATGGGTGCCCACCCGCAGAGCCTTTTGGCTAGTCCATGGCCACGAGGGTTCGCGGACAGCATCAGAGGCAGAGGTCCGAGGCGGCAAGGGCTCGGTTGGCAGAAATTTGTTCGGAGTACCACGAGCAATGTTTCTTGCACCCCTTCCCCCGCTGTTGTAAGAGTTTTTTTTATGTACGGCTGAAGAGCCTACAATATCTTTTGAATGAATAAAATTCTCCATTTTGCAATACTCTATTGTGTCCTTCTTATTATTTAAGTAAAAAGAACTTAGAAGAATTTACATCGCTTTGGTGAAATAAGAAATATACATTCATAGACATTCTTTTCAGAGGTACAACTTGAGTTTCTCAGCGTTGTAAGGCCGTGGAAATTTGCGACTATTCGCGTATTGTAAACGATAGGCTCCGCTGGGCAGGACCTTGGAGACGAGGAAAGGACCGTCCCATTTTGGGGAAAATTTATGCAGCTTGCCTTGATCGACGAACTCGTTCCGCCTTAGGACTAAATCTCCGGTTTTGAAGAAGCGAAGTTTGACTCGCGCGTTGTAGTAGCGGGCGGTTTGCTGTTGATAGGCGGCAGCTCTGATCTGAGCCCGGTCCTATTTTTCTAACAACACATCCAGATTAGTCTGGAGGGCCGAGGTGTTCACTTCGTCGTCGAAGTGCTCGACCCGGTGACTGGGGAGCCCGATCTCCGCTGGGACTATTGCCTCGGTACCATAGCAGAGGCTGAAAGGGGTCTCTTCGGTGGGGGTTTTCTTCGACATGCGCAGGGCCTATAAGACCCGGGGTAATTTCTCGACCCAACTGCCTTGGCGTCCTTCTAGGCGTGTTCGAAGATCTCGGAGGACGTCTCGGTTAGCGACCTCGGCTTGCCCGTTACATTGGGGATGTGCGGCTGCGGCAAACTTCATAAGGATATGATATTCGCTGCAGAATTCCTTAACTTTTTCGTTTTCGAAATTGTCCCATGGTCGGCGATGATACACCTCGGGATGCCGAACCGGAGTATCACGTTGTTCTGCAGGAATTTGATAGTCGTGGCGGCGTCCGGTTTCCTGATGGGAATGGCCTCGATCCAGTTTGTGAAGTAGTCCACCGCGACGAGGACATACTTACGCCTACCCATACCGGTAGGGAACTGGCCTATCATGTCCATTCCCCACTGGGTAAACGGCTACGGGGAGGTCATGACGGTTAGCTCGGTAGCCGAAAGGTGAGGTATGCTTCCATGGAGTTGGCATCTTTTGCATCTCCTGACGAGCTTCTGGGCATCCTGATGAATCGTCGGCCAGTAGTACCCCTGGAGCAGTGCCTTCTGGATTAAGGTGCGGGACCCTTGGTGCGTGCCGTCGACCCCTTCGTGGATCTTACGGAGGATGTAGTCGGCCTTGTGGGGGTCGACGCACCGGAGCAGGGGCTGAGTGAAGGATTTCTTGTAGCGGTTCCCATTGCTCCAGACGAAATGGCGAGCTTTGGCTCGGAGACGGCAGGCTTCTCCCCGATCTTCTGGGAGCGTACCTTCCCTCAGGAATTCCACGAGGGGCCTTCTCCAATCCCGGTCTTCTACTCGGGCTGTGTACACTTGAAGTGGCGTTGCCCCGTCTTCCACGCTGGGCCGTGGCAAGACCTCGAAGAGTATGTTCCTCTTATTGTTGGCCGTATAAGATGAAGCCAGCTTACTCAAGGCGTCGGCCTGGGCGTTTAGCTGTCTGGGGATCTGCTCCACCTAGACTTCGTAGAAGTCCTTTCGCAATCTTCTCACCTTAGCCAAATACTTCACCATCAGAGGTTCCCGTGCCTCGAACCGACTGGTCACTTGGCCAATGACTAGGGTATAGCCGCTGCAGATCCGGATTGTTTTCAGCCCCAGTCCGAAGGCTATGCACAGTCCGGCCAGCAAGGCCTCGTATTCTGCTGCGTTATTTAGGCTTTGAACCCGAGCTTCGGAGAATACTCCATTTATGCTTCGTTCGGGCCCCGAATGATGAGGCCGGCACCACAGCCTTCCTCGGTCGAGGAGCCATCGACGTAAAGGATCCAATCAGGGACGGAGTCGGGCTTTCCATCGACTGAGGGTTGAGCTCCGGGGGCCGGTGTAGATTCCGGCTCTTTGCTGGGGATGGTGCACTCGACGACAAAATCGACCAGGGCTTGTGCCTTGATAGCCTGCCTCGGGCGGTATTTTATGTCGAACTGGGATAACTCCCACCTCCATTTCTCCAACCGACCAGAAGACTCAGGAGAGGCGAGGATAGCCCCCAAAGGCCGCTCGGTAAGAACGAGGATGGTGTGCGCCTGGAAATAGTGCCGTAGTTTCCTCGATGCCATGATCAATGCCAGGCCGATCTTCTCTATGGATGGGTACATCGTTTCCGCATCCTTGAAAACGTGGCTCACATAGTATACCAGCTTCTGGACTCTCTCGACCTCTCGGACGAGCACCGAGCCTGCATCTTGGTCGGACACCACTAGATATAGCGATAGCTCGTCCCCTTCAACTGGCCGGGTGAGCAGCGGGGGAGTCACAAGGTGCCTCTTTAATTACTCAAAGGAGGTCTGGCACTCCTCCGACCACTCGAACCTTGGTATCTTCCTTAGAGCTTTGAAGAACGGGAGGCACTTCTCCCTAGATCTTGACATGAAACGACTCAGAGCGGCTACCCGCCCTGTCAGCCGCATGATTTCGACGTTAGTCTTGGGCGCGGCCATGTTAAGGATGGTGTTGATTTTCTCCGGATTAGCTTCGATTCCACAGTAGGTGATCATGAAACCAAGGAACTTTCCACCGGTGACCCCGAATGCGCACTTGGCGGGGTTCAGTTCTTGTATTTACGGAAGACGTCGAAGGCCTCGCCCAGATCCTTGGCGTGTTCGTCCGATGAGACCGATTTGACGAGCATGTCATCGACGTAAACTTCTATGTTCCTGCCGATCTGCGGCTTGAACATGCGATTGACCAAGCGTTGGTACGTAGCTCCGGTGTTTTTGAGGCCGAAAGGCATCACCTTGTAGCAGTATACCCCCCGGTCCGTTGTGAAGGCGGTGAGATTCTCGTCTGCCGGATTCATATGGATCTGGTTGTAGCTGGAGAAGGCATCCATGAAGCTAAGTAGCTCGTGGCCTGCTGAACTGTCGACGAGCTGATCTATCCGAGGGAGGAGATAATTGTCTTTTGGGCAGGCCTTGTTGAGGTCGGTGAAGTCGATGCACATGCGCCACTTCCTGCTTGACTTTTTAACCATGACTACGTTCGCCAACCATTCCGAGTAAGGCACGTTCCGAATAAAGTTGGCGGAGAGGAGCCTGTCTACTTTGTCCTCGATCGCTTTTTGTTTGATCAGGGCGAAGCTTCGTTTTTTCTTCCTGACAGGTCGGATCGTAGGGTCCAACCCGAGCTTGTGCGATATGATCTTGGGATCGATCCCAGGCATGTCGGCAGGTGCCCAGGCAAACACATCAGAGTTACTTTTGAGGAAGTAGACCAGGTCGTCTCGCTGAGTCCCCGTCAAGAGCGACCCGATCTGAACGGTTCGTTCATCGTCCCCTTCTACGAGGGGGACCTCTGTTAGTGGCTCTACTGGGGTCCATCGGACCACTTTTTGGTCGTCTCGAGTGTCCAGAGAACCTTTGATATCACCTTCGCCCCCAACGTCATTGTTTGGCCGCTCAGACGTAGATGTTGCGGTGAAGCAAACCTTTGCGGTTCGTTGGTCTCTGTAGGCCCGACCTATCCTGCCTAGGTCGAGCTGGAATTTCATCACTAGGTGGTTGGTCGATATCTGAGCCCGGAGGGAGTTCAGTGTCGGGCGACCGAGGAGAACGTTGTAGGCCGATGGGATTCTTGCGACGATAAACTCCACAGGCACGTTGCGCGTACGACCTGCCTCCCTGATGTTAAATTGGAGGGTGATCACCCCTTCCGCCGGGATGGAGTGGTTAGAGAACCCTGATAGGACGTAGGCGGTCGGCCTTAGGTCCGACGAGGTGAGTCCCATACGCAAAAAGCAATCATAAAAGAGAATGTCCGTCGAGCTTCCTGAGTCGACCAGTATCCTCTGCACTTCGTAGCGGTGGACCCGAGCTGTGATCACCAGCGGGTCATTGTGAGGCAGGGATATACCGTGAAGGTCCTCGTCGGTAAAAACGATCGGCTCGGCTGCTTTAGCCTTCTTCCTCGGGTGGCTGCCAGTCCCTCGATCGGTGAGGGATGCTGAGTCTCGTCGGTTCCCATTATACCCTTCGCTGACACGACCATGATCTGGCCGATTGTTAACTCGCCGGGAGGGGATGGTGCTCTTTCTTATGGTCGTCTTGCCACTTGTCTCGCAAATACGTTGACAGGTGCCCCTAGCGGATTAACTCCTCGATGTAGTCTCGAAGCTGCTTGCAGTTCTCGGTGGAGTAGCCCTGCGACATGTGGAAAGCGCAGTGCGGGCCCGGGTGCGCTTTGTCGCCCTATTCGAGACCGGGGGGAGTTTGAAGAACCTCTCACTCTTAGCCTCTTCCAACAGTACCGTCTAGGAGACGTTGAGCAGGGTGTACTCCTGAAACTTCGGGGAGTAGGGCTTTGGCCGCTCGATCTTCTTTTTCTCCTCCATGGCCCTTTTTTCTGATCGGTTTGCTCTGTCCGGGGCATATTGGCGTTCACCTCGGACTTGAGATGGATCTCACGTTTGGTCCATGCCTTTACCTCGGCCATGGTCTTAGGTTGCGCTAATGCAAAGGAGCGTAGCCACTCCTTGTGCCTAAGACCCGACCTAAGGGCCGTAATGATCGTCTCGTCCTGGTGTTCTGGGACCTCAAGGAGGGCGTTGTAAAAGTGGGTGAAGTATCCTTTGAAGGATTCTTTGTCTTCGGTCTTTATGGTGAAGAGATGGTCAACGGTCCGCTTTTGCCATCTGTTCCCGAAGAAGTGGCCGAGGAATTGAGTGGACAGCTCATCGAAGGTAGAGATTGAGCATGGCGTAAGTCATCGGAACCAGTCTTGTCTGGAGTGGATGAGAGTGGAGGGGAAAGCGCGGCATTGTGCGGCATCGAAACAGTCCTGGAAACTCATCCCGGCTGTGAACGCATTCAAATGGTCCTTCGGGTCGGACTTCCCGTCGAAGAGTGAGACCTTCGGGGGCTTGTTCAGGGAGGAGACATGGACGACGAGTAGCTCTTTAGTGAAGGGCTTCGTGAGCGAGTCGGCGACATATTTAGCCCCGTCGCTTGAAGGACGATTTTCCCGATGCATGTCTTCGATCTTCTTTTCTAGGGCATTGAGCCGGCCGTGGTATCCCAATGATTCGGCATACTCTGATTTTTGGCCTCTGCTGCCGGAGACCTGCGCCTGGCCACGGCCTCGGTTCCGTTCGATGAGATTCCTTAGGTCCCCTGGCGAGCTCGTCTTCGAGCTACCGTGGTGAGTCCCGTCCGCGCGACTCCATCGAGGGAAGGGGTGCCGGTCATGCCTGGGCGCAGGCGAGCAGACCGACACCTCCTCGGGAGGGACAGGGGCACGATGGGCCTCGAGGTGAGGCGCTCTGGCGAAAGACCTCGGTGTTGAGCTGTGCGGCGTCCAGCGGGTCATTGAATACGTTGGCCCGGGTGATCTGCGGCCGCCGAAGACAGTGAGGCGGTGTCCGGTCGTGCCGACACGGGCAGAGTCTTCTCTCCCTCTGTAGGGGTCCCGGTCCCGAGGTGGGAAAGCGGCGACCTGGGGAGCTTGACCGGCCGTTTGGACACGAACGAGTGCATCCATGATGGACGCGAGACGATCTATCCAAGCGGATAGGGCGTGAATGGCGTTCGGGGGAGGAGGGGATTCTCCCTCATCTCCACTGCGGGGAGGGTGATGGCTGGTGCTCGGATCGTCGCGGTGACCGCTCTCCATGAAGTTGAGATCGGAAGATGAACATTCGTTGAGTGGAACTAGCCTTCCCACAGACAGCGCCAACTGATGGATCTCTGGATCTCCTTCAGATGTTACCTTCCGTTGATCTGCTGCGAGCGCTGATGGATGACTGAGATTGAGTTGGAGGGTTGCCTCCTGAAGCGTGCGGATCTCAATGGGTTTTATGTGGTTGAGGCCGAGCTACCTGCAAGGAAGTCCCGGGGTAGTTTTGCCACCGAGAACCATCCAACGATCAAGTTAAACGGGGTATTTTGGCAGAATAACGGCCTATTGGGGTAAAATTTGCTTACCTGAGTCATCGGAGAGAGGGGTTTATATAGTGGCAGCCCTGGACAGGCGGACATGAGATTCACGCCAGCCGTTACGCCCCTAGCGTTACACCCGCGTGACAAGCGGGATTCCTCAATAATGACGAGATATGCTCGTTAATGGGGGATCGTGATGGAGTGAAACATGGGATCATGGGCGGCGGATATTTTGCGTCTGGCGAGATTAGCGGAGCCGTGGCGGAGGCGCCTGTGATCGGTGCTGTGGGTCGGTCGGTGAGACCGAGGAAGCTAAGTTCGGCGGGATACTCGGGAACGAGCAGGAGGCCGAGGCATCTTGGATATGTGATAGCTCGGAGGCGAGCTGGAGGGCTGAGGGAACTCAGCGTGCGGGAGGGCTCCGAGGCGAGCCGATGGTCGATTGTAAGGTGATCGTAGGGGTGGTCTGGAAGGCCACCGAAAATCGGGAACATCCTGGGGTCGAAGTCCCGGGGTATGTTTCCAACGTACCGATCTTGATCCTTTCTCGTAAGCCCTGGGACATGTCATCTGCCACATGTCATGATCTGGGGAAACACCGGTATCCAGCCTCATCAAGATGGCATCCAAACCAACCATTCCCATCAATTCCATATGGATTTGGCCCAAAAAATCATCAATTCTTGCTCAATCCACCAACCAAACAGGCTGTAAAGATTTGAAGATTGACTAATGAATTCGATATGAAGAGAAAGCGAAGGAGATGAGACATGTTTAAAGATTTCAATGTAGAAAAGATGAGTTGTGAGAGATATGTGTAAAAAAATCAAATAAAGTAAACTCAAAAAACACAGTATATTAATTATTCTGTTCATTTGTATGAATGGTGCTCGGAATCATCCTGACGGGCTGCACAACAGAATTTAGAATGATCAAACCAATGCTAATAAAAGAGAGAATAGTTTAACTCATTAATAGTTTAATTTATAAAATTATGAAAATAAAAGGCCTTTACATGTCCCTCAAATTATTTGAGTCGCATTAAGGAATATCTTGTTACAAAACAACCGCGAAATCAAGCCGAACATTACATACAATGCGAAGCAAGTCCATCGAGGAGGCTCAAACGAGTTCCATGAATGCATAACAGTGAGGTTGTCCACTAAAAGAACGTCTCCTTGCTTCCAAGGTACTGCAACAGATTCTTTTTTCCAGTATTTTCGAGCAGTCGTGAACAATTTTAGCTGGCAGGGGCATTCCGTCCCTAAAAGTAATCGCTTTCGCAGGATCGTTCTGAGAATCTTGCCAGCCACTGATAGCAACCACCATGCTATTGAACCATATTTTCCTTCCTCTAGATTCATCAAATTTATGGCCGGCATTGGACCCATTATCGTTTTGACGTCGCCTTCGGTCCACTCCAACTTGGTACCCACTTTAGCGGCCCTAGTAGATTTCTATAAATACTTCAAAATTTTGTTTAAGAATCATACTAGAAGTGACGGATGTCGGATCTCGTCAAGATGTTACCTTCCGTAGATCTGCTGCAAGCGACGATGGACGGCTGAGATTGAGTTGGAGGTTGCCTCCTGAAGCGTGTGGATCTCAATGGGTTTGAGGCAGTTGAGGCCGAGCTACCTGCAAGGAAGTCCCGGGGTGGTTGTACCACCGAGGACCCTCCGACGATCAAGTTACACCGGATATTTGAGCAGAGTAATGGCCTAGTCAGGAGAGAATTGCGTACCTCGATCATCTGAGCGAGGGGTTTATATAGCGGCAGCAAAGGGCAGGCGGGCGCGAGAATCACGCCGGCCGTTACGCCCCTGGCGTCACGCCCACGTGATAGGCGGGATCCCGCATTATTGACGAGGCAGGCTCGTTAATGGAGGATCGTGATGGCATGAAACGCGGGATCGTGGGCGGCGGATATCTCGCGCATGGCGAGATTCGCGGAGCCGTGGCAGAGGCGCCAGTGATCAATGCCGCGGGTCGATCTGGTTGAGACTGAGGAAGATGGGCTCGGTGGGAGGCTCGGGTACGAGCGGGAGGCCGAGGCGTCTTGATTCTGTGATAGCTCAGAGGCGAGCCGAGGGGTGGTCTGGGAGGCGAGTCGGGAGGGCGAGGAAGCTCAGCCCGAAGGAAGGCTCGGAGGCGAGCCGGATGGCCGAGGAAGCTCGGGCCTGTGATAGCTCGGAGTAGAGCAAAGGCACAGTTGGCTTGGCTGCTGAAGTGCTCGGGGCGAGGAGTAGGGTGCAACCTCGGAGACAGGGTTTGCGGGAATCCCCCACTGTAGCACACTGGTTCTCCCTTCGTGGCCTTCACGGGCCTAACTGGCTTACGCATGTGGCACGTTATCCGCCACTTGTCATGATAAAAGGAACTACCGTTATTGAGCATCATGAAGAAGAAATCGGCATACCTCTCCTCTGCTACAGACTTGTTTTTGGTAAAAAATGTAGACCGTCATCCATGGCCGATAG
This sequence comes from Agapanthus africanus, assembly GCA_030015575.1. Classification (NCBI taxonomy): domain Eukaryota; kingdom Viridiplantae; phylum Streptophyta; class Magnoliopsida; order Asparagales; family Amaryllidaceae; genus Agapanthus; species Agapanthus africanus. The sequence goes on along the minus strand of JASDDO010000014.1, from coordinate 156,487,208 downwards.
GAGAAGAAGGAACGTCTCCTGCCCCCAATATTCTTGAGAAATCAAGCCAAGTTTTTCGAGTTTCTCCATGAATTCTGGATACTTCTCCTTCATCCTATCGTAAACATGATCACTACAAGAATAACCACACAAATTCGACGGGTATATCCCGTCGAATTAGGTCAATTTCAACGAGAAATTCTAAATTGCGACGGAAGACCGCTGTCGCGTTATATGCCGTCAATGTAGGCCTAATTCAACTAGTAGCCCGCGTCGAATTAGATAAGTCTAATTCGATACGAGCTACCCGTCGAATTAGAAGTTATTTCGACGCGACTGACGTGTCAAATTAGAACAGATTTTATATGAATAAAATGTTATTTAAAAATATAACAATGATATTTTATATCTAATTCGACAGGTATAAGCCGTCGAATTAGCATTAATTTCGACGAGTAATTCCCGTTGAATTAGATATAAACAACAACCAAAAAATTTCAAAACAGAAAATGTGGAATTTCAATTACAATCCAATATCAATTTAAATATTGATTACAATCCAATATCAATTTAAATATCAATTACAATATTCCAATATCAATTCAAATATCAATTACAATCCAAATATCAATTACGATCTAAATATCAATTACAATACAATCCTAAAATCATATATGTACATGAAAGTTAGAAATGAAATCACGATGGAGGTTGATCACGGGGAGGGAGAAAGTCGATCACGAGGAAGGCGCATTGTTGATGTTGGTTTTCCGTTCTTACGATTGTGTTTAAAAATACGAAAATCTAGAATTATGTAGTATTAAATACCACAGTCAACATTTACGATAAGCAAGTGATGAATACGTGTCGTCCGCAAGTAAACAATGATAATAAAAGATGCTTTAGACAGGTTATTAAAGAATGGTTTCAAAGATTGTTTTTTGTTTGTTTATAATTACAATAAAGAATTAAAGAATAGCTTGCTTGAAATGATAATCGGATACCAATGAATAGTTATAATCCCTATATTTTCCTTTAATCCATATCCTACCAAATACGGGTTGTCAATCCATACTTAATAAGTTAAGCTCAAATTAGTTATTAATATGATATTTGTGAGCACAAAATATCAAACACAAAACTGTTGAAGCGATTGAGCATAAATCGTCAAAACACAACAAAACTAGCAACTAACTGTAATTATGATAAAGAAATGTGGATTAGGAAGTAAACAGTGTGCAAGTATAGGTAAACCTTCCATGCACCGGCCATTGCCTTGGTTAGGTTTCCTTATTCTTCAACTTCTTTAATTTATTACTATCCTTCATACCAATCACTCATATCTTATTCCCATAGCCGAATATCCTAGTCCGGAATCGAGAGATCCTTGCTTGTGATTGTGATGAAGTTCAATTTTTGTATAATATTAGATTAAAGAATAGTTAGTGAATTATAACCATCTATTAAAATATCATCATCTCATCCTTAGCGAGTAATAAGAACCTAATTAATCATTACAAAAGAGAATACAAAAGAACATAAAGAAAATGCAATTAAAGAGTAAAAAAATCATTCACGAATTAAATAAAGATAATAGACATGATTTAAACAAAAAGATAAACATTTAAATAAAACTTACTCTTACCACTTACTCACTTGAACTCAAGAACCTTGACTGAAAGGGATCTTCTTAATTGATCAAAAGCTTTGGTTACAAACTTGCTAATGGCAAGAGATAAGGAAGAAGAACATAGCTAACACTATTTCTATGCTAATTTCCTATCTATTTTCTATATCCTAATGCTTTACAATGATCAGCTATTTATAGAAAAAGGTTCAGCACTGTCAACAACACGTGAAAACCACCAACCAAAGCCGACAACCTAACTCCAAAATATCGTGGCTAAATCGCCGGGGTTTGTTCTTGAGTTGCGGCTAAACCGTCGTAATATTTTGGATTTTTGTTCTCAATTTTTTCTGTTGGTCTTATGTCTTCATATGATTTATGATATACTTCATTTTGGCCAATTTCCTCTGGAATGCTGCCGAATTTTTCTGGTAGACAAATGTGGCTATTTTTGGACTTTTTGTTTATTTTCAAATCAACATATGTTCAATTCACAATTCAACATTTTTTCCTTCCCATGTAATGTTGGTGGCTGTCCAAAATAATTGGGAAGACTTGTAGAATTTCTAGAAGCCCGTGGAGTGCACTTGATTGATTTTAGTGGTCCTTGCACGTGTTTTGATCATTTTGTCGTTCGTCGGCCAATTGAACCTAAAATCGTATCAAATGTGCGTATTTCGCACCAAGTGTGATCCAAACCTTAGCAAACCTGTGATCTTGTACTCAATAACAGACATGGGTTAATAGCACTTGTTTATTCACAATATGATAAAAATGGGCGATATATAATGCAATAAAACATGATAAACAAATACCCATAAACTTATCTTTTGCTCGTCCTCAAGCAAAACTTTATTTTTTTGAAAGAAAAGAAAAGGTCCTAACTCACTTTTGGAGGCATCACAATTGCACTTAACATGTGCAACAAGTCGTAAAATCTCTAAGTTGTCCTAGAAGACGAGTTTTGTCTCGTGAGAGTTTTCAGCGGATTACACCCACAAAATCCAGGATATTATTAGTTCATGATCAATCTAAATAGTCAACATAAAAATAGGAACTGAACGTGAATATACAGTGAAACAACTAAACACTGCAGTATCTCCCAAAATAAAACACAAAGGCATCAGCAAAGTATGTTCTACTCTCAATATATGATAGAATATTCAAACCCATATGTTAACTACAAATGCTCACTATCTTGAAATCAGTGTCCAACTGGCGTGCTAGCCTTACATCCCCTACTATAAATAACCCCAAGTAGTCTCAAGTAAAGTTATTATACTAGGGCTGAAACTCAAGAATTTACAATATACCGGTCCAATCAAAGTAAAATAGACCAATGATTCAAGCATATATTTCAAAACCACAAACATACAAACTAGATAGGAATTTGAGCTTTACACTAAACTTGCAAGCCTATAAATATGATGTCCTATTTGGATTTTTTTATTTTTGAAATCAACCAGCTTTTTTATCCGACGAGCGATCAATATTATCTCCACACGGAGGACCGTTTGGAATTTTAACTCGGAGAAGAAAATTGCTTGACGGGGGTGTAGAAAAGAGATATATCCATATGTGTCACGTCCCGCTTCCCAGTGTACGGGTAAGAAGACGCGCGAGGCCCGCTACGTATTTACTCAGAAGTAAACACGCTAAGCGTAACTAAGCAATATAATTTAAATATACACAAGAAGACATGAAGTGTAAAACAACAACTTTTATTTATTAAACATTTCTTTACAAGTACAACTGAAAATGTAAATACAGAAATAGAAAGCAATGCCTAAACAATGGCATGAACTGAAAAGAAAAGTAAGTGCAAGTGAAGCCTAAAGGTCATACTGCTCAGTGGTCTGCTCTAAGTGCTCCTGATTGGTCTCGAACTCCTCAGAGTCGGGTCCTCCTGACAACATTCCAAAGAAAGAAGAGAAATAGAATTGCCGTCAGCGAACAATCGCTCGGTAAGTCCCAAAGAAAAGTAGGAATAGAATAGACAGACGGAAAGACAGATATGAGAATATAACCGGTGTATTGTGAGTTTGTTATGTTAACGCAGTTGATTATAGCTTTGTACAGAATATGTCAATGTATACGAGAGGAGTCCAACTTACACCGTGGACTATGGTAACCCGTAGTACAAGGCTCGGTCGATAAAACCACGGAACAACGGCAATGGATGTATAGTTACGTCTTTTAATGACCATCTCGTGCCACTTTTAACACATTCTGTGCCAGTCTACCCCTTTAAAACCGTGTAATGTATTTTGTATTGATTTGCATTGTTTTGTATACTGGATGTACGACTTGCCGAAACTATGATATCATGTAAACGGAATGGATATAAATGGATAGTCATGTGATCAGAGTATATCCATGGTTCGATTTAGTCGAGTCATGTTGATATAGATTGAATTCTGGTATAAATGGATTCATGTTGAAACGGAGTTATACTTGAATCATATTCAAGGATGGATTGATTTCATATTAGACTGAGACTCTGTCTGAGTCAGACACTTTAAAATGAATTGAAGTCCTGGATTAGTTTTGATGTTATCGGTAACTGCTGCACATGGACGACAGGATTTGTGTCTTTTTCCAAGACAATTACCGTATTGATAACACCGTTTTTAGGTTGTCTATCTTAGATAGTCAAGCACCCATATCCTCCGGCTCCCTGAGGCTCAAGAGAACCGGTCCCGGTTAAACCTATGTTTACCATGGTCCTTATTGTAAATTAATATAATTTGAGGGGGTTTTATGAAAAATAGTTTTGATATATTTTCAAAATAAATCTCAAGTATTTATTTATAGTCTTTAAGGTTTTCATAGATATAGTTTTTATAAAATGAAGTTTTCTAGTGAATAGAACCTAGATTTCATTGTATATGGTATTTTAGTGTAATATTGGAATTGTATTGATTTGTAATGGTAGTTTCATGAAATTTATGATTCCTTTGATTTAGAAAACATGAAATATATATAATATATTTAAAGTAGGTATTTTTATAATATTCATATATATATATATATATATTTAGTAAAAACAAATTTTATTTATTAAGTAGAAATCTCATTTTTCTTAAAAATTGCATTAAAAATTCCATCGAGAACGGATGCTCCGTAAGAAGGTCTGCATCTCGCTCTACTTGGCCTGAGGATGTACGATAACCTGCACTATCCCGATCGGGGTTCCCCAAAATGGGTTGTAGAGGCGCATTTGCAAGGAATTAAATTATACACTTTTAAAGAAAACGGCTTTTGAATGTTTAGGGTATTTAAATGTAAACTCATATTTTCCCACAAACTAATGTTCCAAAAGTTATCGTGCTATATCAAGAATGAGTGTTGTGATGAGGTAGTTCATTAACTCATGAGTTTTCTAAAGGTAATATAATCAAAATGAATAAGCAATGTCGTATGTAAACATGATGGTATTTTACCGTAAAACTGAAATAGAAGTTGCAATACATATTATTTTGAGATGAAGCTTGTTCTAATGTGTTTTTTATGACTACTAAACAATATACAAAAAGATTGTAATTTTTTTATTAAGGTAAATGATGTTTTTAGTTAAATTAGAAACGGAAGTTGGATTAACTCCGCTTCCGATTGGTTTTGAAAATGGAATTCGTTTTAATAGAATGAGAAGAGGGAAAGTGAGACTTATAGATTAGAAAGAAAGAGGAGAGGTAGAGGAAGCTTATGGAATCGTCGGGGAGTCGTTTCGTTGCCGGATTTGTCTCGAAACGTCGCCAGAACTTCGACCTTGGCTAACTCCACTTGTACAACTTTTGGCTTGGAAATTTTAAAGAGTTTTGACAAAGTATTTCTGAATTAGGAGGGCTATGGTGTAGTATGATATTTATAGGAGAAATTAGGGTTTTGAGGATTGAAGAATGAATTAAAAATATGCATTAAAATGGATTAAAGAGGAGATTTATCATTCTCTGGATAAATGCAGAGAAATCAAACAGTATGGGGGTAGTGGCGTAGGCCAAGGGGTACCAGGGTTAAAAAATTGTAGCATTTGGAATGGGTTGGATCGGCGGCGCCGCCCCCCAAGGGAATCTCGCCGGTCCATTTGTGGGGTCGGGGTGTTGAATTGAAGACATGTGTCAATAGCTGTATAAATAACAATTTTCACATGTTTGTTTTTATTGTGACTTTTCATTTTACGTGCTGTACACGTGCAAACTTTTGAGCTTCTAAAAGTTTAAAAGAAAAATCAATAAAAATATTATGTGGCTGAGGGTATTCGAACACAGGGGCTATGTCACAACAATGCAAAACTTTACCAATAAGCTACACGTGTTTTCTTACTGTTCAAAAGCAAATCAAATTTATAACTTGTGCTCAGGCTTAGGTGCTCCTTTCTGTATTTTGAAAAAAATTATGTACAGAAAGTTCAAGGTTATTACATTCTACCCTCCTTATAAAAATTTCGTCCTCGAAATTTATAAAAAGAAAGTGTAACAGTTTCATGAAAAGTTTGGTGATAGTGATGGTGATAGAACTATTGATAGTGCATGAAAAATATTTGGAAGAACGGAGGAATGCAAAAGTTTTGGAAAGATTGAAAAAGATGTATGGAAATTATCAGGGTTACCTTGGACTACAGTCTCGGCTTCTACGGCCGCTAATGTGAAAGCCTGACGCCGGGGTACATTCTTCCTAATTGGAGGCACATTCCTCTATCTTTGGGACATGTTTCTCTGCCCTCGAGGCATGTTCCTCAGTGCCTGATGGAATTGGCGATTACGCTGTATAAGAGGTCCATGTGGAGGCGGACCTGGGTGAGCAAGATGAGGTGCAGGAGTCTGGATAGCTGGCCGCTGCGGATAAGTGTTGTGAGCTGGAACTGGGTTGCGTCTATAAGGACATATTCCAATTCCATGAGTGGATGCGCCACAAACTAAGTACAAGCCTTTTGCGCGCTTACAGTCCTTACACAGGTGTCCATCCCTCTTCCTATAGAAGCAAAAATCTGGACTTGACCGGTTATTTGTTACTTCTGATCTCCTGGGTTCATGAGTTGGTATTGAAGAGGCTCCTCCTGCCTTCTGGATGGCAGGGCGCTTCACACCGGCAGATTGAGGTCTGCCCTTTTTCTTTACTACTGTCTCGTATCGACGGGCGGCTTTCAGAGCTAGGTCGTGGGTTGGGAAATCCCCTGTAGGTATGGCAGCTTGGATCTCCGGATCTAACCCTTACTGAAATCTTCTGGACCTGATCTCAGCAGTCGGTATCAAGTGTACCGCGAACCTGTTAAGGTCCGGTGTGTTAGTGTATATGCCCTAGAGGCCATTACTGTATCATACTAGTTTGTATATTACTTGATGGAAGCTTGGGATATTCACAGTTGTATATATACAATCTTGCTCGAAATGGCAGTATGCTACTTGGTTTGTCTCTGCTTTAATATGTGCATGTGTTTCTTTTAGCATATCGCAGATATACATATTAGTAGAGCCCTTAGGATCTTTGCTTGATTACCAGCGTTGTGATGGCGCTCGCACTCGTGGGAGCTGGGTGATCTATAAGCACATCCTTATACAGGTCCCTAGTCGTTGGACTATCGAGACAGGGCATCGATACTTCGGAGTAGACTAGCGTATGCGCTTCTCATCCCAGTGTGGGAGACGGTCTGTCCCACAGCCGTCAGTACGTCGTACTTGAGATAGTATACGGGTGCTCGTTAGGTTACGAGTACACTGGACAGGACTCGTCGGGAACTGTTGGTTGGTATTATACCTATCGTCAGTTATCAGTTCCCAGATCACATGAGTACAGCTTAGTCCGTTGACTTGACACTGTCACTTCGCCTCGAGTGTATTCCCACTGCACTTTGATTACTACCCTACCACGGCTCAAAGGAGTCGTGCAAACAGGTAGTTTTTGGGTGCAGTCCCGAAGCACTTGGAGGCAGTGACGGTTAGACAGGATTCGTCTCTCCCGGTATTGGGGGTTGACATCGCGCTGTGTCCAGGAGAGCCATTACACGAGTATTCCCTGGCCAGGGCAAGCGAGATATACTGGTAGGTTTCCAGTGTTATCTCAGGGTGTTCTGGGCTACACTCCGACACGACTTGTATCGCTATTAGGGGACTGACGTTCACCGCCCCCCTAGGCCCGCCATGCGATGTATCAGACGAACAGACCGGACTGTACGGAGATTGTCACATACAGGCTCAGTAGGAGTTCAGATGGGGTTCACCTCGTCAGTCTTCTTATCGACATCTACCTGGGGACCGTTACGTACAGCTAGTGCCGCTTGCGGCTGTGGTTAAACCCACTGCCAGCGTAGTGTCGAGTCTTTAGAGTCCCACACAGAGAGCTATTCGCCTTTAGGCAAAATGAGTAGAGGTCGCATGGTTTTGCGACAGGGTTCGTTCGCATCCGCGCACTTGTGCACGTTTGCTGTCCGGACAGTTTATACTAGCGGGCTTTGGTTTAAGCCGGATCCTAGTATATTATTTGGGATTGGTTTTTCTCATTGTATTCGTGTTCCTCGGATCACGAATGCGGGTGCGTATGCACAGTTGTTTGAGACAGAGGGAGAGGACCTTGTTTAGGGTTAATGGCTATTGTCATTTTATTAACCCTAATACTTATGTGTGTATTATAGTTAATTGATAATTAGTTTAATAATTGTGCATGGTTATGGATGTTGACCATTTGACCTCCTTGACTTGTTGACCTAGGTTGACACTTTGACCATCATCATTTCTTTTGGAAGATGCTTTTTGATCCTTGCAAATTGAAATGATAATGGTCATATCATGATTAACCATGACAATTATCTAGCTAATTATTTAATTAAAATAATATACACATATTAGAGAGAATGGTTCACATTTCTCTCATTCTATCATTTCATTTCTCTCTCTTGTTCTTCCTCTCCCTCAAGCTCTCCCCTCTCATGTGTTGAGAAACACTTGAGCTTGAGAAAAACCCTCTCTTGATCATCTTTACTCTCATCTAGGGTTGAAGGACTAGCACTTCTTGAACCCTAGTTACTTTTAGCTTGGAGTTGAAGCCAAAGGTTGAGGCTTTCGGGTGGATCTTTCTTCGGCGTGAGAAGACGAGCAAGGTGACCTCCTTCCACCACTCCAAGGAGCAAGGAGAGAAGGACTTAGAGCCCAAGGTATAACCTTTCTAGCACTTAACTAGTTTCTAGTTAGCTTTAGCTTGTTTTTGTTTAGCAAAGATCCTTACAAGTCTAGTCCATGTTGCCTTAGTTGATAAAAATCCGATTTTTATTCCGTTTTCCGCCTCCCCGTAAGTACGGAGGTGAGCAACGTGGACTTACTGTGGTATCAGAGCCTAACTAAACATAAACTAGCTAGGTAGTGAAGTGTATCGAAGTTCGAAACGAAAAAAATCGAAAAACCAAGTTTTCAAAACCCTAGTTTTCTGTTGAAATTTTTTCTGGTCAAAACAACATTTGTTATACTCCTAAAATCGTCTCAGGGTTTTTTGAAGAAAACTACCAAACCCGTTCCAGTGAGTCGTCTAAACCGCCGTGGTTCCGCGGCCATAGCAAGCTATTGCCGCGGAACCGCCGCCGTTTTGACTCTTCACTGAGTCGAGTTTGGTGCAGTTTTCTTATGGCTTGGTTTTGGGATTTTTAAGATGGTTTGTATGTGCCCAGATTTTCCAGAATAGAAATTTATTTTTGGGGGCCTATAAATCCGTATTTTTTCGAACTTCAATACACTTTGACTATGAAGGTTATATCTGTGATGTTTATATGTATTGAACGTCGGCTAATCGCTATATATCGATTAGTCAGGGTTATACATATCTGTGATCTGTGATTGATGCTGGTATGTGTATATGAATGGATTGGATTGTCGCGGGTGAATAGCCGGGATGGATGTGAGATGAGTGTTGTTTTTCTTTCATTCATTTGTAATATGTAAATTGATGTAATATTATTATTTTTATGGCCGCACAACCGGGTCGGGGTTATAGCCGTCATTGTATAATTCTTTTTACTGTTTTTGCTCCTAGGATAGACCCATGGAGGGGGTGCACAAACTACCGGGTATCTCGAAGTACCGAGTGGCCTACTCACGGCGTTGAGGGAGGTTGCTTCGCTTCGGGTACTTGGCTGGTAGTTTGCCGCACCCGTAGGGGTCTTGGGTGGGGTATTGGCTATTCACCGCGACCGTGTAATCCGCTTTTCGTTGCAGGCTCGAACGGATTGCGGATTCCTAGTATATCCAATGTATTCATCTGTGATCTGTAATGTCTATCATTGCTATATAATTATATATGATAACTATTTAGGCGTTGCTTATGTTTTACAGCCGCGCTAGCCCAGCCCCCGCTCTGTCGTTAGTTAAGTAACCTAACGGGTGATGACGGGGCCCCGTGGCGAATGCGAATGGCATAAGCGTACGTCATATTTTGGTTGTTTTCTGCAATGGTAGGATTAAATGATGGGACGCATTAAAAGAACTAATGCAAGAAAATAAACCAAGTAAAAGTCGATTGGAATACTTTGAAAACCACTCGGTTCTTTTCAAAACTAAACTTTTAAACGCGGAGCTTGAACCACTCCTTTTAAAAGCTATCTCGTTCCATCGATTATATCAAGTTCACTACGTTCACGGTTTCGTCAAAACCATCCGTAGCCCTCCGTCATTCCACATGAATGGTCAAAAAGTATTCAAGCTATGTATTTTGGCCAAAGTCAAGGCATAGTGATTGGTAGGTATTGGGTATTCATGTGCAGCATAGATAGATGCGTTGGTTTGGGACAGTCGTGCTGCCATTTTGGCCAAAGTCAAGGGTAGGTACGGGTGGGTCAAATTAACCAGGAGAATGACGGGTAGAACTTGACATGTGACTTATGATATTTTGGCCAAAGTCAAGGTCATAAGAGCATGGGGCAAAAATCCACATCGGGAGTTTCATAAGTACTGAAACTTGCTAGCGCTGCATACCATTTGGAGTGTGATAATTCTGGTAGGATTCCTTCGGTTTTATCACGCGATGATATTTGGATCCCGATCCTACTGTGAGTATATGCTACTCCTCGGGAAAACTCTCACTTAACGATCAATGCTATAAACTTAGTAGGTGTCTAGAAAGGTGTTAGCGGGGCTACGCTCACAGGGAAAAGAGGTTACTTAATTAAGGAACTTCGCGAAAGCGTTGGAAAACCTCCCTCGAAGTACCGACACTGGCCTGGCTGAACGATTAAGCAAGTATTGTACGGTGGGATTGATCCTGACTAATCCTTTCTTTACGGTTTGAGAAGGGATTTGAGAGACAGTGGGAGCCATCCAGTTTAGACAAATTAAAAACCACTCTAAACTTGCAAGAGCATCATGCTAAAGTGTTTCTTTTCTCTTTCCTAATTGCAGCGACCATTCAACATGACCGGACTTAAGTTATTACTAGATAAAAACATATTGACAGGGCCAAACTACAAAGATTGGCTCAGGAATGTCAAGATGGCGATCACTTACGACAAGTTGGGGCATGTACTTACCACCAAAGCTCCCCCTGTCCCAGGTCCCACCTCCAGCGTCGCGGATAAGGAAATCCGTAAGACATGGGAGTTAGATTGCGCGAAGGCCAAATGCCTCGTATTAGCCTCGATGGACAACGAACATCAGAGGAGGCATGAGAATATGGACCTAGAGTCCATATTTCTTCATACAAAAGAACTGTATGGAGAGCAGTCTCGTATCGCAAGATACGAAGTGTCGAAGAAGCTATTTTCGGCAAGGTTGGCCGTCGGATCATCGGTAGCGGAACACGTGCTTAAGATGATTGGCTACATTGAGGAGCTCGCGGACCTTGGGACCACGTTGGAGAATGAACTATATACTGATTTGATTCTCCAGTCCCTTCCTTCCACTTACGCCCAGTTTATTCTTAACTTCAACATGCAAGGAAAGGAGGTTGAACTTTCCGAGCTTCTGAACATGTTGAGGAGTGCTGAGGGCACCCTACAGAAGGGTAGGGAGACATCCACTTTGTTTGTAGGAGGATCTTCCTCTTTTAGATCCAGGGCGAAAGCCAAGGGTAAGAAGAAGAAAGCCCCCGCCAAACCAAGAGGCGGTGTCAGTAAAGTGGATACGAAGGGAAAAGGAAAAGCAACAAAGATAGCGGGGAAGCTAGTGGGGAAGGAAGAATGCTTCTATTGTCACAAAAGTGGTCACTGGAAACAAGATTGCAAGGCTTGGAAAGCCAGAACACAGGATTTGAAGCGAGTTGCAGCTTCAGCTTCAGGTGTGTATGTTATTGAAAACTGTCTATCAATAAACTCTACTTCCTGGGTATTGGATACCGGATCAGGATCTCATATCTGTAATTCTTTGCAGGCGTTGAGAAAGCGTAGAGTTTTGAAGGCAGGTGACATGACCCTCAGAGTTGCAAACGGTGCTAGCATGGATGCTGAGGCCGTGGGGGACTATCACCTGGGATTGTCAGATGGACATTTTTTTGGTTTTGCGTAGTTGTTATTATGTACCAAATGCAACCTGTAATATCATTTCTGTATCTTTATTATCTAAAGAAGGTTATGAATTTGCATTTGTAAGTAATGTAGTGAACATTCACCTTAATCAAGTTTTGATTGGGTCAGGTACATTGAACAACGGTATATACGTACTAAACCAACCACATATTTTCAATGTCCAGAATACACACAAAAGAAAGTCTCCAGAAATAAATAAAACTTTCTTATGGCATTGTAGACTGGGTCACATCAATGAGAGAAGGTTGACTAAGTTACATGCAGAAGGATATTTGGATCCGTTCGAATATCAATCGTATGCAACTTGTCAATCCTGTCTCAAAGGAAAGATGACAAAGACTCCGTTCACTGGACACGGAGAAAGAGCGAGCGAGCTCTTGGGACTCGTACACAGCGACGTGTGCGGTCCAATGTCTACACATGCGCGAAGCGGTTATTCTTACTTCATTACTTTTACGGATGACTTTTCAAGTTACGGTTATGTCTTCTTAATGAAACATAAATCCGAGGCTTTTGAAAAATTCCAGGAATATAAGAATGAGGTAGAAAAACAAACAGGCAAAAGTATAAAGACACTAAGATCTGATCGAGGTGGTGAATACTTGAGTGCCGAGTTCCTGGGTTACTTAAAAGAGAATGGAATTCTCTCTCAGCTTACTCCTCCATACACTCCGCAACATAACGGTGTATCGGAGAGACGGAACCGAACCCTATTGGATATGGTACGGTCCATGATGAGTAATGCTGAGTTGCCGCGATCGTTTTGGGGATATGCGCTAGAATCAGCTGCATACCTTTTGAACCGAGTTCCAACTAAGACTGTGCCTACTACACCATATCAGATGTGGTGTGGGAAGAGACCCTATCTTAATCATATTAAGACATGGGGATGTCCAGCTTTTGTAAAAAAGCAGCATGCGGACAAGCTCGAGGCACGCTCAGTACAGTGCAAGTTTGTGGGATATCCAAAGAACTCCAAGGGATATTACTTCTATTGCGAAGAGGAACAAAAAGTCCTTGTTTCTCGCCATGCCCACTTTCTAGAACACCAGTTCATAGAAAAAGAATCAAGTGGGAGCGCAATAGAACTGGAAGAAATTCCAGAACCACGAGCTATTACTGAAAGCTTAGTAGAACCAGAGGGTTCGAAAGATCAGGAAATTCCCACGCCACTCCGCAGGAGTAGTAGGCAATCTCATCCGCCCGAGAGATACTACGGTTTTCTCATTGACAGGGATAGAGAGGATTGCATCATAGATTGTGATGAGCCTACTAGCTTCCAGCAAGCCATTCAGAGCGTCGACTCGGTAAAATGGCTGGAAGCAATGCGGACCGAAATGGAGTCCATGTACACCAACAAAGTATGGACGTTGGACATTGCTCCAGATGGGGTAAAACCCGTAGGATGCAAGTGGATCTTCAAAAGGAAGATTGGTGTAGATGGACAGGTTGAGACCTATAAAACTAGACCGGTTGCAAAGGGTTTTCGTCAGCGACCTGGTTTGGACTATGAAGAAACCTTCTCTCCAGTAGCTATACTGAAATCCATTCGGATCCTTCTTGCCATTGCTGCCTTCCACGATTATGAGATTTGGCAGATGGACGTAAAGACAGCTTTTCTAAATGGTCATTTAGAGGAGTGTGTCTATATGGACCAGCCAGAGGGTTTCATTCAGAGTGGGAGCAGCGGAAAGGTGTGCAAGTTGCTTAAGTCCATTTATGGACTAAAGCAGGCATCGCGGAGTTGGAACATCTGTTTTGATGAGACGGTCAAGGAATTTGGCTTTATCAAAACTCCAGATGAACCATGCATCTATTGTAGATTTGTAGCGAGAACTGTAGTATTCCTCATTTTATACGTGGATGACATTCTCTTGATAGGAAATGACATTCCTATGCTACAATCTGTCAAGGGGTTCTTGTCACACAGGTTCTCCATGAAAGACCTGGGTGATGCCTCATACATTCTGGGTATCCGGATCTACCGTGACAGATCCAAGAGGATATTAGGACTTTCGCAGTCCAGGTACATCGACACCATACTGAAGAGATTCAATATGGAAGATTCCAAGCGCGGTAATCTACCGGCTTGTCACGGGATCACCCTCTCCAAAGAGATGTCTCCCAAGAATGATTTGGAGAGGGATCGCATGTTTATTATACCCTACGCTTCTGCGGTAGGCTCTATAATATATGCGATGTTGTGTACCAGACCGGATGTGGCTTATGCACTGAGTGTGGTAAGCAGGTATCAGTCAAACCCTGGGGAGAAACATTGGATAGCAGTAAAGAACATTCTCAAGTACCTGAGAAGGACTAAGGAGATGTTCTTGGTGTATGGCGGAAAAGACCTGCAGATTGAGGCCTTTGCTGACTCCAGCTTCCAGAGTGACAAGGATGATTCCAAGTCCATGTCGGGTTTCGTCTTCACCCTCAATGGAGGGACGGTGTGTTGGAAGAGTTCCAAACAGGAAACCGTTGCGGACTCGACTATGGAAGCGGAATACATCGCTGCATCTGATGCCGCAAAAGAAGCTGTCTGGATGAGGAAGTTCTTGAGAGAACTTCAGGTGGTTCCGTCCATTGTTGACCCAATACCTCTGTATTGCGACAACAACGGGGCTATAGCTTTAGCGAAGGAACCCAGGTCCCATCAGAAATCCAGACATATCTTAAGGCGGTATCACCTGATCAGGGAGATCGTGGATCGCCAGGAGATCGAGGTCCGGAGAGTTGCATCAGAAGATAACACAGCAGATCCATTCACCAAGGCCTTGCCCCAGACTCAGTTCGAGCGGTTGATCGAGATGATTGGTCTTCGATACGTCAGTACATGGCCTTAGTGCAAGTGGGAGATTGTTAGTGTATATGCCCTAGAGGCCATTACTGTATCATACTAGTTTGTATATTACTTGATGGAAGCTTGGGATATTCACAGTTGTATATATACAATCTTGCTCGAAATGGTAGTATGATACTTGGTTTGTCTCTGCTTTAATATGTGCATGTGTTTCTTTTAGCATATCGCAGATATACATATTAGTAGAGCCCTTAGGATCTTTGCTTGATTACCAGCGTTGTGATGGCGCTCGCACTCGTAGGAGCTGGGTGATCTATAAGCACATCCTTATACAGGTCCCTAGTCGTTGGACTATCGAGACAGGGCATCGATACTCCGGAGTAGACTAGCGTATGCGCTTCTCATCCCAGTGTGGGAGACGGTCTGTCCCACAGCCGTCAGTACGTCGTACTTGAGATAGTATACGGGTGCTCGTTAGGTTACGAGTACACTGGACAGGACTCGTCGGGAACTGTTGGTTGGTAGTATACCTATCGTCAGTTATCAGTTCCCAGGTGACATGAGTACAGCTTAGTCCGTTGACTTGACACTGTCACTTCGCCTCGAGCGTGTTCCCACTGCACTTTGATTACTACCCTACCACGGCTCAAAGGAGTCGTGCAAACAGGTAGTTTTTGGGTGCAGTCCCGAAGCACTTGGAGGCAGTGATGGTTAGACAGGATTCGTCTCTCCCGGTATTGGGGGTTGACATCGCGCTGTGTCCAGGAGAGCCATTACACGAGTAGTCCCTGGCCAGGGCAAGCGAGATATACTGGTAGGTTTCCAGTGTTATCTCAGGGTGTTCTGGGCTACACTCCGACACGACTTGTACCGCTATTAGGGGATTGACGTTCACCGCCCCCTAGGCCCGCCATGCGATGTATCAGTCGAACAGACCGGACTGTACGGAGATTGTCACATACAGGCTCAGTAGGAGTTCAGATAGGGTTCACCTCGTCAGTCTTCTTATCGACATCTACCTGGGGACCGTTACGTACAGCTAGTGCCGCTTGCGGTCTGTGGTTAAACCCACTGCCAGCGTAGTGTCGAGTCTTTAGAGTCCCACACAGAGAGCTATTCGCCTTTAGGCAAAATGAGTAGAGGTCGCATGGTTTTGCGACAGGGTTCGTTCACATTCGCGCACTTGTGCACGTTTGCTGTCCGGACAGTTTATACTAGCGGGCTTTGGTTTAAGCCGGATCCTAGTATATTATTTAGGATTGGTTTTTCTCATTGTATTCGTGTTCCTCGGATCACGAATGCGGGTGCGTATGCACAGTTGTTTGAGACAGAGGGAGAGGACCTTGTTTAGGGTTAATGGCTATTGTCATTTTATTAACCCTAATGCTTATGTGTGTATTATAGTTAATTGATAATTAGTTTAATAATTGTGCATGGTTATGGATGTTGTTGACCATTTGACCTCCTTGACTTGTTGACCTAGGTTGACACTTTGACCATCATCATTTCTTTTGGAAGATGCTTTTTGATCCTTGCAAATTGAAATGATAATGGTCATGTCATGATTAACCATGACAATTATCTAGCTAATTATTTAATTAAAATAATATACACATATTAGAGAGAATGGTTCACATTTCTCTCATTCTATCATTTCATTTCTCTCTCTTGTTCTTCCTCTCCCTCAAGCTCTCCCCTCTCATGTGTTGAGAAACACTTGAGCTTGAGAAAAACCCTCTCTTGATCATCTCTACTCTCATCTAGGGTTGAAGGACTAGCACTTCTTGAACCCTAGTTACTTCTTGCTTGGAGTTGAAGCCAAAGGTTGAGCCTTTCGGGTGGATCTTTCTTCGGCGTGAGAAGACGAGCAAGGTGAACTCCTTCCACCACTCCAAGGAGCAAGGAGAGAAGGACTTAGAGCCCAAGGTATAACCTTTCTAGCACTTAGCTAGTTTCTAGTTAGTTTTAGCTTGTTTTTGTTTAGCAAAGATCCTTACAAGTCTAGTCCATGTTGCCTTAGTTGATAAAAATCCGATTTTTATTCCGTTTTCCGCCTCCCCGTAAGTACCGGGGTGGGCAACGTGGACTTACACGGCGTTAGCTGTGTAGTATGTGATATTTGAAAATCGAATATTGAGACATATCTTACCTACTGAGTATGGTAAACTCAGCATCATACTCATCCACAGATTTGGTCCACATCGAACCCTGTTGTAGGTGGATGAATTGCTGCTCCATGTCAAATCGGCCAGTCTCTGGAAAGTACTTTGTGTCTAACATGTCGCGGAAATTTTTCCATTCGATAGGCTGGGCAAGATGACTTTCTTCCGCCTTCCACCAAACTCGGGCGTTGTCGGTGAGTTGCAGCTTCGCAACCCGTACCCAAGTGATGTCTGGCACTTGTGCTGCTGCCAGATCGTCTTCAATACTTTGAGTCCATTCTTCAGCTTCTAAAGGGCTCTCTTTCCCAGAAAATTGCTTCGGGTGCAATGCCCGGAATTGCTTTACTCCAGGTGCTTCCTCTTCTTGGCGGTTCAGTAATATAGTAGTCTGCTGCTGCTATCCTTCCAGGAGGTTTCGAATTGCCTCAAGCAGTACCGTCTGCTCATTGATCGGAGCAGCAACGGTAAACGTAAGCGGTAGAGGTGGTGGTGTGTTGTTGAAGTTTGTGCTGGTATTGTTTGGAGAATCTATAACCTTGAAAGAAAAAATAGGGTTAGAATAGATTCAAAATATATGAAATTGTAAGATTCAAGGAATATGAAATGTAAAGAATGTTTTTAGTTGTTGATTCTTGTGTTATATTGCTTAGGACTTCATGTAGAATTGACCTGCATGTCCATGCAGAACTGACCTGCATGGTAGGGTTCCATGCAGAACTGACCTGCATCGGCCACCAACAAAACCTGTCATGCCCCGCTTCCTAGTGTACGGGTAAGAAGACACGACGAGGCCCGCTACGTATTTACTCAGAAGTAAACACGCTAAGCGTAACTAAGCAATATAATGTAAATATACATAAGAAGATATGAAGTGTAAATGAACAACAACTTTTATTTATTAAACATTTCTTTACAAGTACAACTGAAATATAAATACAGAAATTGAAAGCAATGCATAAACAATGGCATGAACCGAAAAGAAAAGTAAGTACAAGTGAAGCCTGAAGGTCGTACTGCTCAGTGGTCTGCTCCAAGTGATCTTGACTGGTCTCGAACTCCTTAGAGTCGGGTCCTCCTGACAACATTCCAAAGAAAGAAAAGAAATAGGATTGTCGTTAGCAAACAATCGCTCGGTAAGTCCCAAAGAAAAGTAGGAACAGAATAGACAGACGAAAAGACAGATATGAGAATATAACTGGTGTATTGTGAGTTTGTTATGTTAATGCAATTGATTGTAGCTTGGTATAGAATATGCCAGTTTATACGAGAGGAGTCCAACTTATACCGTGGACTATGGTAATCCGTAGTACAAGGCTCGTCGATAAAACCACGGAACAACGGTAATGGATGTATAGTTACGTCTTTTAATAATCATCTCGTGCCACTTTTAACACATTCTGTGCCAGTCTACCCCTTTAAAACCCTTAATGTATTTTGTATTGATTTGTATAATGGATGTACGACTTGCCGAAACTATGATATCATGTAAATGGAATGGATATAAATGGATAGTCATGTAATCAGAGTATATCCATGGTTCGGTTTAGTCGAGTCATGTTGATATAGATTGAATTCTGGTATAAATGGATTCATGTTGAAATGGAGTTATACTTGAATCATATTCAATGATAGATTGATTTCATATTAGACTGAGACTCTGTCTGAGTCAGAAACTTTAAAACGAATTGAAGTCCTAAATTAGTTTTGATGTTATCGATAACTGCTGCACATGGACGGCAGGATTTGTGTCTTTTTCCAAGACAATTAGCGTATTGATAACACCGTTTTTAGTTTGTCTACCTTAGATAGTCAAGCACCCATATCCTCCGGCTTCCTGAGGCTCAAGAGAACTGGCCCTACTTAAACCTGTGTTTACTAGGGTCCTTATTGTAAATTAATATAACTTGAGGGGGGTTTATGAAAAATAGTTTTGATATATTTTCACTCAAGTATTTATTTATTGTCTTTAGGGTTTTCATAAATATAGTTTTCATAAAATGAAGTTTTCTAGTGAATAAAACCTAGATTTCATTGTATATGGCATTTTAGTGTAATATTGGAATTGTAATGATTTGTAATGGTAGTTTCATGAAATTTATGATTCCTTTGATTTAGAAAACATGAATATATATAATATATTTAAAGTAGGTACTTTGATAATATTCATATATATATTTAGTAAAAATAAATTTTATTTATGAAGTAGAAATCTCATTTTTCTTAAAAACTGCATTAAAAATTCCATCGAGATCTGATGCTCCTTGAGGAGGTTTGCATCTCGCTCTACTTGGCCCGAGGATGTGCGATAACCCGCACCATCCCGATCGAGGTTCTCCAAAATGGGTTGTAGAGATGCATTTGCAAGGAATTAAATAATACACTTTTAATGAAAACGGTTTTTGAATGTTTAGGGTATTTAAATGTAAACTCATATTTTCCCATAAACTAATGTTCCAAAAGTTATCGTGCTGTATCAAGAATGAGATTGTGATGAGATATGTCATTACCTCGTGAGTTTTTTAAAGGTGATATGATCAAAATGAATAAGCAATGTCGTATGTAAACATGATTGTATTTTACCGTAAAACTGAAATAAAAGTTGCAATACATATTATTTTGAGATGAAACTTGTTCTAATGTGTTTGTTTATTATTACTAAACAATATACAAAAAGATTGTAAATTTGTTATTAAAATAAATGGTGTTTTTAGTTAAATTAGAATCGGAAGTCGGATTAACTCCGCTTCCGAGTAGTTTTGGAAATGTAATTTGTTTTAATAGAAGGAGAAGAGGGGAAGTGGGACTTACAGATTAGAAAGAAAGAGGAGAGGTAGAGGAAGCTTATGGAATCATCAGGGAGACATTTCGTCACCGGATTTGTCTCGAAACGTTGCCGGAACTTCGACCTTGGCTAACTCCACTTGTACAGCTTTTGGCTTGGAAATTTTAGAGAGTTTTGACAAAGTATTTCTGAATGAGGAGGGCTATGGTGTAGTGTGGTATTTATAAGAGAAATTAGGGTTTTGAGGATTGAAGAATGAATTAAAAATATGCATTAAAATGGATTAAAGAGGGGATTTATCATTCTCTGCATAAATCCAGAGAAATCAAACAGTATGGGGATAGTGGGGTAGGCCAAGGGGTACTAAGGTTAAAAAATTGTAACAGTTGGAACGGGTTGGACCAGTGGCGCCGACCCCTAAGGGAATCTCGCCGTTCCATTTGTGGGGTCGGGGTGTTGGATTGAAGACACGTGTCCAAGGCTGTATAAATAATAATTTCCACATGTTTATTTTTATTGTGACTTTTCATTTTACTTGCAGTGTACATGCAAACTTTTGAGCTTCTAAAAGTTTAAAAGAAAAATAAATAAAAATATTATGTGGCTGAGGGGATTTGAACACAGGGGTTACGTCACAGTAGTGCAAGGCTTTACCAATGAGCTACAAGTGTTTTCTTTCTGTTCAAAAGCAAATCAAATTTATAACTTGTGCTCAGCTTTAGGTGCTCCTTTCTGTATTTTGAAAAAAATTCTGTACAGAATGTTCAGGGTCATTACAATATGCATATTCCCCCTAACCAGTGATTCATTTAATTTTTTCTTTTTCTTTCTTTTTCTTTTGACCCAACTTTTTCCATTATAGACAAACAAGTAAAGGATTAATCACAAACATCTATCCGGATAAGTAGGTGCGTAAAACAAGATAATACCATGCAAAAATCATAGGAACTAAAAAAATAGTGATATGGACTAATGCATAAGGCAAACTACCGAGCCAGCATCCTAATACATAAAAAGCAAAAGAGTCCGATCAAATAGTTTCCGACGAATGAGGTTTTCATACAATTAACGGTGATTAATCTAATGAGAAAAATGTAATTATACATAAATAGGTTAAAATACTCGATTTTGTAAATTAAGAGAGTAAAACAGTCAGCTAAGCTCATCATCAGCCTATAATAAATTATTTAGAGAGATACTCATGTTAGGTTTCTGGTTTTGATAAGTTCCGATTTAAACGTTCACTGATTAAACTTAACATTCACTAACTTGATCAAAAGTTTTTATATTTTTTGAAATTTTGAATTATTTTAATTTTCAATTAATTTTAATTTTTATGGATTTTTTTATGTACATGCAATGCAGAATTGAAATATGATGCAATACAGAATTAAATATGCAAAGAAAGGAAAAATTGTGAAAAGTAAAGAAATAGATGTGCAATTGCATGCGGAAAATAAACATGATGCAGATACATACGGTATATACAATGAAAGATGGAACTCACTTCACCCCAAACTTGAGTTTGACGATGTCCTCATCGTCGACCCTTGCTTTTCCTCAAATGGTACGTTGTTATTATCATCAGCTGTTTGAATACCGACATTAGTCCAAACAACTTTTCTTGATCTCAACATTTATGGCAGCCCTTGAGGAGGTTGATTGTCATCAATCATATATGCATTGGTTTGCCTATGTGCTCGATTTGGAATTGGTTGAGATGAAAATTTCCTTTCTCCCTCTTGCTTAGAGCTGCACTCTGTTGTGCGATTTGCGTTTCAATGTGCATGTTACTCTGCATTTGATTGTTCACGAATGATTGGAGGGATGCATTATGTTTCATCAACACTTGGAGACTTTTTTCGAGTGTTGATAGTCGCCGATCATCAACACCAAGAGGAACGAAATAATTGCTGATTGCCGGGTTCTAGAATTGATGTTGAAAGGGTGGTTGGAATTGATGTTGCTATGGTTCCTGTAGAGGAACTTGTTGCTTTTGAAATTGACTGTTTGATTAGAACTGCCGATTTGGTGGGTGATTCTGGTTCCAATTGAAATTCGGATGGTTTCTGCATCCTTGATTGTATGTTGAAGGGTATGGATCATTTATCGGCTACTGGTTTTGATTCCAAGTAGCATTAACTTGTTTTTGTTCCTGAAACGTAGGATTCAGGGGACACTCTTCTGTCAGATGTGTCGGATCTGAACAATAGGCACACACTGTTCTCGTTGTTGGACTGTTAACAGGGAGAGATGAAAGTTTTCCTTCTAAAGCTTCAAATTTCCGCTGCAGAGCGGCAACTTTAGCCTTCATGGCTATGGAAGCGTCGATTTGATGGATTCTTCCTCGAGATGAACTAGAGGGGGACGAAATTGTTGGTGGTTGCATACTCTCCCAAAGCAAAGTTTGTTCTGCTAAATCCTCTAAAACATCCAAAATTCATCATCATATTTGTCCAAGAAGTGTCCTTGACACATTGTTTGGATCATCACTTTTGTCGCGCTATTGATCCCCTCATACATGATCTGGCAGGGTTGCCACTTTTCGAAACCGTGATGGGAACACTGAATAAGAAGGTCCTTAAGTTGCTCAAATCACTTCCAGAAAGGCTCGATATTCTGATGAAATTGATGAATTTTGTTCCTAATGCTGGCAATTTTATGATTTGGGTAGAATTTTTAAAG
This sequence comes from Agapanthus africanus, assembly GCA_030015575.1. Classification (NCBI taxonomy): domain Eukaryota; kingdom Viridiplantae; phylum Streptophyta; class Magnoliopsida; order Asparagales; family Amaryllidaceae; genus Agapanthus; species Agapanthus africanus. The sequence goes on along the minus strand of JASDDO010000014.1, from coordinate 156,464,675 downwards.
GAATATCTTAACAAACTCGTCCCAAGTGGAAATTGAATCTGTAGCAGTGCTATAAAACTGTTTCTCAGCGAGATCGCAAAGAGTGAATGGTACGAAACGGAGCTTGATATCATCTTCTGACAGCTGTTTCGTTTTCATCATAGAACAGACTTGATTGAACTTGCTGATGAATAAGTACGCATTTTCTGTCTTAAGCTCATGAAACTTCAGTAGCAAATTGATGTGTTGGGGCTTGATTTCAAAATTGTTTCCATTCGAAGGGGGGAGACTGAGACAATTTGGAAGAAGAGTGCGAGTAGGTTAGCATCTATCTTGAAGAGTGATGCGCCGAACAAGAGTTATCTGTTCATCATTTCACAAGATGTTGAAGAAATTGGAGGAATAGAAGAAGACACGCAACTACAGAGTCGACGGAAGAATCGGTCGAGACTAAAGTGACACGAACTAATCGCCCTTTGGAATCCTGAGCCCAATAACTCATGCACCAGAGTCGACGATATATTTTTTCTCTTTTTTTTCTCCCTTTCTTTCTTTCACTTTTTTTAGTAGTTGTTTACCGCCGAAGACTGGATTGAGACGTTGAGACGTCTAGCCTGAATTTGGGGGCAGATACTATTTGGACATATCCATCCACTTCTTCGAAGATACCAAGTTGATTTATGACACCGTATATCGGAGGTTTGGATAGATGCGACCGATATAGCAGACTTCATCAGATTCTCCTTCATTTATGAGGGATTTTTGATTGCGAGGACGCTCTTCCCTGCAGGCGCAAACCCCTGCCGTCCATCTAAGGTAAACAACCTAAAAACGGTGTTATCAATACGGTAATTATCTTGGAAAAAGACACAAATCCAGCCGTCCATGTGCAGCAGTTACCGATAACACCAAAACTAATTCAGAAATTCAACTTTGTCTAAAAGATCTGACTCGGTCTAATATGAAACCAATCTATCCTTGAATATGATTCAAGTATAATTCCATTTCAACATGAATCTATTTATACCAGAATTCAATCTATATCAACATGACTCGACCGAACCGAACCATAGATATACTCTGATTACATGACTATCCATTTATGTCCATTCCATTTACATGATATCATGGTTTCGAGAAGTTGTACCTCTATTAAACAAAACAATATACAATCAATACAAAAGACATTATGGGGTTTTAAAGGGGTAGACTGGTACAGAATGTGTTAGAAGTGGCACGAGACGGTCACTTTAATACACCTAATCTGAATATCCATTGCTGTTGTACCGTGGCTTAATGGTTCCTTGTGCTCCGTATACCTTAGTCTCCGGAATAGTGGGACTCCTCTTGTATACACTGGCATATTCTGTACCAAGTTACAAACAACCGCGTTAACATAATAATCAAATAGTATACAGTTATATTCTTTCTGTCTATTCTAGTTCTACCTATCTTTGGGACATACCGAGCAATTGTTCACTGACGACATTCCTTCTCTTATTTCTTTGGAATGTTGTCAGGTGGATCGGACTCTCTAAAGGTCGAGCTCTATACTGAAGACTTGGAGCAGTTCGCCATTGACCCAGAGCTCTAAATACTTGTATATATTTTCTTTTCAATTCATGCCATTGTTTAGGCATTGCTTTCCATTCCTGTATTTACATTTTCAGTTGTACTTGTAAAAAAATGTTTAATAAAAAAGTTGTTGTTCATTTACACTTCATGTTTTCTTGTGTATATTTACATTATATTGCTTAGATACACTTAGCGTGTTTACTTCTGAGTAAATACGTAGCGGGCCTCGTCGCATCTTCTTACCCGTACACTGGGAAGCGGGGCATGACAAAACTTTTCTGTTTTTTGGCGCTCACGTATATTTTAGCACTTACGTGTGTTTCATGTGAGGCGCTGCACTAGTGCTAAGCACTAAAATTTTTCTTTTCTGGCGCTCACGTGTGTTTCACATGAGGCGCTCTAATAATGCTAAGTACTAACTTTTTCCGGCGCTCACGTGTTTTACGTAAGGTGCACTTGGCCTTGGGTGCTCACATGTTTTTCACGTGAGACGCTGAATTCTTTTGGAGATTTAATCTCTGTTGATATTTTTAGAGAACTTAAACCTCTGTTAATGATATTTTGACCATTAAGGACGACCAAGATCACTATTTTAAGGATTTTAGATCGGGTTCTTAAAGAACTAAGTTCTTGATTTGAATGAACTAAGTTTTTTGAGTACTATGGACTCCATATTCTTTATGTTTTTTTATCCTGTTAGTTATATGTATGCCCTAGAGGCCATTACTGTACATACGATGTATATTGTAATGGATTCTTGGACATATATAGAGATGACTTTCTTGCTCGACATGATAGTATGCTATCTGGTTGTACTTTATCTTAACATGTACTCTGATTGTCTCTATGTTACATGTTGATAAAGCCCTTAGGATATGTACTCGACTATTGGGACTATGATGAGATCATACTATTGGGGCCACGGTAGTCGACGAGTACATTCTATAACTGTTCCTAGTCGAGGGTGTATCGAGACAGGGCATCGATACACCAGAGTAGACTAGCGTATACGCATCTTGACCCATATGATGGGCAATGGATGATCCCATATCCATCGGTGTTTGACATCAAGGATGGTGTACGGGTGCTCAGTCGAGACTGGGTACACTGGACAGACTCGCCGAGAACTCCCAGATGGTATTATACCTCACGTCAGATGGCAGTTCTCCGGTGACACTGATACAGAGTAGTCTGTTGACCCGAGATCGTCATAGATTCTTGTGTGATTCCCACTGTGCTTTGATTTCCATCATACCACGTCCAAGAGGGCGTGCAAAAATATGGCTTTTGGGTACAGTACCGAATCACATGGAGGCAATGAGCGATAGGAGGGGATTAGTCTCTCCCGGTATAGGGAGTTGATGTTGTACTGTGTTCGATTGGCTATAACTGGAAATCCCTGGTCAGGGTTGCTGAGATTTACTGGTAAGTGTTATCAGTAGTTTCTCAAACTGTTATAGACCTCATATCGACACGACTTATCAAGCTACTGGGGTCTGACGTTTACCACCCCTAGGCGAGATATGCGACATATCAGACGAAGAGACCGGACTGTACGGGAGTGTTACCGATTGGATTCACAGGAGAATGTACATGCTTGCTTGTTGATCTTTTGATCACTCAATAGCTGGGTGGCTGTTACATTTAGCTGATCGCTTGCAGCTTTTGGGTGTTTGATATGATCATCACCTACTGCCGGCGTATTGACGATCTTTAGAGTCCTACACAGAGGTTTCTTGACTCAGGCAAAACGGAGTAGGAGCACATATGTGATATGTGCGGGACCGAGAACAATACGAGTATGTGATATCGTATTAGATTCTCGCGATATTTGATATCAGCCGGGTCATCGGATCAAGTGTTGATTCGATGAATCTGTACATGTATATTAGTCGGTTATATTCGATATAGCCGAATTGTCGGATCAAGTGTTGATTCGATAATTTAATGTATAATTATATATTTGATATATTAAAATACATTATCTAATATTAGCTCACTTATTGATTCATTTTCTCACTTTGGTAATACATTGATATATATGCGATATATGTTAATTGTATTATTTTCTTTTGTTACAAAATATATTATATATGTGATATATAATATTGTAACAAGTTATGATAACTAATGCAACATGATTAGTGGATATTAAACAAGGTTAGGGTTTGACTTGGGTTAGTCCATTCATGAACCTTCTAAAAGGTTTTCTTTTGTTTTGTGCTAAGATATTATGGTTGATATTTTAGTGACTCATGGTTAACCCAACCCAAACCCTTCACCCTTGGTTAATTCTCTACATTGGTTAGCCTTTTGATTTAGCAACCATGGTTGCATAAGTTATTATTATTATTACATTTTCATTATTCATCACAAAAGGATTCTTCATCTTCTTCCTTGAGTTCTTCATGGAAAAGCTTTCTAGCTTTTTCAAAGGTGATGAAAATGAGTGAGAAATAAAAAACAAATGAGAGCATAAATCCTACTTCATCATCCTAATCTATCCTAGCCATTTAGATTAGGGTGTTCACTTCATTTAGTGAGTGAGAGCTTGTATTAATGAAACTTTAAGGTAGATCATCTTTGTTATCGAAGATCGGAAGCAAGCTTGCATCTTTCTCTTCGTGGAGCCTCTCGAGAGTCCGGAACTTGATGATCGCAGCGAAGGGACCTCAACACGGAGCTTATGAAGTGAAGGACTGGATTTACAAAGGTTATAACCCCTCTCACTTAGTGTTAAAGTGTTTAACATGCTTGTTTTCACATAATCTCTAGTTTGAAGATCTCGTTTAGGGTTGTTCGGCACGGCTAAATTTTAAATCGGGCATGGTTGATATCTTGTAGAACCTTGTGAGTGTGCCTAGTAACCCTACAGTGGTATCAGAGCCAAGCTAGAGCTTTAGGCGAAGTCCTGGAGAAGTTTAAAGTCCGATCGAACTCCGAATACCCATTAAACCCTTGTTTCTGGAAATTTTTCAAAAAGTTGACATTTTTCATATTAAAAATGCTCAGAAAATTCAACAGGTAATTTTATGGGGAACTGTGAAAAACGACCCCCTAAATCAATTATTGCGCCGTGGAACCGCGGCCAAACCAAGGCATTGGCGGCGGTTCCGCGGCTATTACTGTAGATTGAGGGATAGTTTTGGTACAGTTACATCCGTAGGTAATTCTGCTTGGTTCTGGGAATTTTTATTTTACTCAAGTGTTGAGTTTTCTGGGTTGTATTGGGGACTCGTTGATTCGATCGGATAATTTAACTTCGTTTAGTTTGTCTGGGTAATTTTTAGAACGTGTTAAAAAGTTCGAACGGATATCAATAACTCACTTTTTCCCCTGTCGGAAAATTTCCAAGTGTTGGATTTTTCCGTAGTTTAAAAACGTTCTAAGTCGTGCAAGTAACGCGGTGGACCCTCTAGAAGACAACAAACCTTAACTCGATTATGTGACCGTCTTGAACTGCCTCTAAACCTTAGGGTTTGGGGCAGTACGGCGTGCCACATGTGAGGCGTTGGCTTGACCCTTCTACGGCTGGACCATTGGTACTGTGGCATGTAATGGATATTTTTAAACTAATTTCAAGTGTTGAGAACTTTTTGGGAAATCTTGGGTATTTGATTATTCGATCGGAAAGTTTAACATTGTCTATTTATCTGGAATGTGATACAATATTTGGAACCCACAAGTAGTTATGAGATAACTAATTTGAATGTTATAAATTTAGCAGTTCGGTCTCGGATGATCGGTTGCCACGGGATTTTGATGTGATCAAAAGTCCGTTGCAATCACGTAGAGTACGCGGGTACTCGCCGAGTAAACTTAATAGACATCCATGCCCCATAGCCCCGACCAAGTGACTGTAGGAGAACCCCGTCGCCAAAAGCATCCGTTCGGGTGCTCGCGGTAACGGTGTTCCGCCTTAGTGCACTTCGTCGACGGTATCAGGGGTGCGGCCGTCTACTAAAGTTTACGACAAGCATTCGATCAGGATATCGGTAATCTTGTTGAATTGCCCGACTTGATATTGAAAAGAGTTTTCGATAATGAGACTAAAATGCGGGGTTTATAATTGTTAGCCATGCGATGTCTAAGGAATTCATTTGGTTAGGCATGCGATGTCTAAGAAGGTTGCGGATTCCAACTGTTGTAGTTTACACTTTCTTTTCTGCGACCGTAAGCGTAGTATGTGGTGTATCGCCGGCTTCGTTGCTATACATCAACGACAATCGGGATATGCATACTTGCTTACGTTGATGATATGAGATATTATGTGTTGCTGTGATATGTTATATTGGATCATCGTGTTCTGAATAGCCGAGGGTTTTATGTGAGATGAGTGTTTTTATTTTCATTCATGTAAAATTCATTTGTATGTAATATTCTTTTATTGGGGCACTTCCGGGATGAGGATGATGTCACCATTGTATATTATTTACTTTTCCACATTAGGTAGACCCAAGGTGGGGAGCATAAGTAACTGGGTTCTAGGGTCCAGTGGGAGACCATCTCGAGGAGTTGAGACCGGGTCTCCTAACCCTAGAATTGGCAGTGTTGCTTGCCGCTCTCGTAGAGGTCTAGGGATGTGGGTTTGGCTATTCATCGCGACCGTGGAATCCGTGTTTTATACATGCTCGTATTAAAAACACGGACGTCCTAGTATATCCAATATTTCATATATGTTCTTCTGCTGTAATGTTCTGTGATGAGATCATATTACTGCCTGAGACGAATGTTTATATTGTATATATGAGATATATATTATATATTGTTGATTTCATTTCATATCTGATGCTTGTGTAGCATAATTAAAATAGGACTTCATTAATGAGATTAATGAAATAAAAGAAACCTAAAGATGTTGTAAAAACTTGTTTAAAAACTGGTAGCTCTAGTTCTTGGTTTGCATAGCGGTGTTCCTTATAGAACATCCAGCACCTTATTCGATAAGGAAAGAGCCGAGACCCCTTCACCGGGAGTGACCTCTTTAGCGAAACTAGCAGATACTACAAACTCGGTTTGTCTTTTGATTGCTTCTATAGTTCTTGCTTTGCATAGTGGTATATATGATATACCCTGCACCTTATTCGATGAGGAAAGAGCCGACGATCCCTTCACCGGGAGTGACCTCTTTAGCAAAACTAGAAAAGGCCTAAAAAACACTCCATTTAAAATCACTCGATTCTACGACGATATCAAGTTCATTACGCAAAAGGTATTCTTAAAAACCTGTCGTAGCCCTCCGTCATTTCAGATAAGTACTGGTTAGTATTCGTACTGCGTTTGTTGACCTTAACCAAGACGTAATGTGCGGTAGCTGATTAGTGCTTATCTGTATAAGCACATGATGCGATTGAGTTAGGGTAGTCGTGCGACTTTGTTGACCTTAGCCAAGGATCGTGCGGGTGGGTTTAATTCAATCGGGAAATGACGGGTTGAACTTGGCTAGCACTTATGATTTGTTGACCTTAGCTAAGGTCATAAGTTGCTAGGGGCAAAATATTATTGGGAATTTCAAGTGTTGAAATTTGCAATGAGATTGCATACTTTCTATGAGATAGTTGGATCCTGATACCCGCTGCGAGTAAGAGTTACTCCTGGGAGAGTTTTACACATTACAATTAGCCGATCAAGTAGGTGTCTAGAAAGATGTCAACGGGGTTACGCCCCTGGAAAAATGAGGTTTACATTAATTAGGTTCGTGCGAAAGCACGGGGAACCTCCCTCAAAGTCCCGGCACTGGCCTGGCTGAAAGATTGACGAAATTGTAAGGTGTAATTAATCCCGGCTAGTCTTTCCTTTTAGGGTTTGAAGGAAGATTTGACTAAAACAGTGGGAGACATCTTGATTAGATATATTAGATAACCAATCTAATCTTGCAAGAGCATACGCTAAGTGTTTTCTTCTCTCTCTCTCCAGGTAGCGACCATATCACGCCTTAATCAAGATAATAATACGGATATATTGACCGAACCCGCTTGTTATACTGAACTGGGGAACGTTGGTCCCGCTCCAACTTATAATTGTTATAAGAAAGAGCAGGAATTTGGGGATTACCAGAATTCCCGTGCCGCCTAAACGAAGAAAGTGCATATTGATGCATCTTCTTCGGGTGTGTTCATTACACAGAACTGTTTCTCTATATGCTCTATGTCCTGGGTATGAGATACCGGATCAGGATCCCACAATATGTAATTTGTTACATGGGCTACAGATAGGTAGACAACTGAGAACGGGTGATAAATTTCATGAGATAGAAACGGTGCAAGTGTTGCAGCCAAGTCTGTTGGTAGTTATCACCCTGTATTAGAAAATACATTGATTCTGAACGAATGTTATTAGATACCGAACCTGATGTACAACATCATATCAGTCTTTTTATTTATTAAAGAAGGATATAATTTTGTATTGTTGGAAAATGTTTTGAACATTTCCTATATCAAGAGTTGATCGGTTCAAGCACGTTATCTAAAAGTATTGACGTTCTAAATCAAACCACAGTTCTTCGTATACAGAACACACACAAGAGGAAGAGTTCAGAAATGAACGAACTCTTCTTGAGGCGTTGTAGACTAGGTCATATCAATGCGACCCGACTAGCTAAGTTACATTTAGATGCATATTTAAATCTGTTTGAATTTACATCTTGTGAAACTTGCCGGTCATGTCACAAAGATTAGATGACCATAACTCTGTTTATTGGAAACAGAGAAAGAGTTAGTGAACCCTTGGGATTGATACATGATGATGTATGAGGTCCCCTGTCTACACATGTGTTCATATCATATTTTTGCATTATTATATTCCCCATTCTTATGCATTTTACAAATAAACAGATGTTTTTGACCCATGTTTGCTACATAGTTACAGGTTCTTGGAACAAAAACAGTGAAAAAGATAAAAGACGATGCAAAAGTGAGACTACGTCCAACAAATAGAAGGATCTTGATCAAGCCTACACGAAGAACAGTTCATAAAGAACAAGGCAACACAAGGTTAAAAACTTCGACACAAAGTGAACGGTTAAAGTCCACTACATTACTCACTGTGGAGATCTGGAAGCAAAATAGAAGATATTCTGCAGAACCAACCAGATAAATAGGAAGCCAAAGACACCAGGAAGCAGCACAGGAAAAACCAGCAAAGGATCATCTTACTTGGCCGCGGAACCGCGGCCAAACCTGGCCTGCGGCCACGGCTCCGCGGCCGTGCGGAGCCCGTAGAGGCTGAAAATTTTTACCAAATTCTGTGGCGGCGCTGACTAGTTTTTCTAGGGGTATTTTTGTAAAAGCATACATGCGGCGATTGTAAACCTAGGGTTTTCTATGTCCTATAAATAGAGATTCAAATTCTTGTATTAGGTCATGCCTCCTTTCATTAATAAAATTCAGATTTCTCTTGAAGTTTTGGAGAGCATCATTTGTAAGTAGTTTTTATTTTCTGTCTTAGTTCTTAGTTTTAATTTCTGCCCTAGGTTAAATTTATTCTCTGCCTTAGTTTAATCTAGATTAGAATTTTTATTAATCTGCAGTAGATCATTAATCTCTTAACCCTAAAACAAAATAAAAATCATGTCTTTTGTAGATCTCTCAATGAGCGAGTAGTTTCCTCGCTTGTTAGGGTTAGGAATAGGGAAGGGTTTGAGAGATGAAGATCTCTCATCCCTTTCTTGCCCAATCATGAATAATTAGGACTCCATGCATACTTTCATATTCCTCTCCCTACGGCACCCTACCCACGAGGTAACGGTGATACCGTAGTATAAAAGACCGGATATGAATGTTTTCCATGGAGGTTAGGGTAAGGATTAAGAAAGGACGGACAAGGATCTAGAGGAAGAAACATAGTTTCTTCCCGATCATCCTAATCCCCTTTATTAATAATTACCATAACTCCTAAAAAGATCTAATTTAGGGTATTGAAAGAGGTGGGAAATTTTATTTTACCAAACTTAACCTAAACCTAATCCTAGCAAGTTTCCTAATCCTAGTATAACTCAAATTAGTTTTTGTGATAAAAGATCCAACATCCTTTGGAATTAGCTTGTAAGAACATTTGGGAAATTAACACCATCCCTGTGGATCGACCCGTATTCACCGGCTAGCTACCAAGCGACGCCGTTCTTGATTACGGTAACATATATTTTTGATCTATAAAATCTTTCTAAATCAAATGGCGCCGTTGCCGGGGATGGCGTAATATTTCCTTTTTGCAATTTCGGGTTAATCTAAATTAAAAAAATCATAAAAACAGAAAATAAAAAAATATAAATTTTTTTATCATCTTTTATTGTTTGAAGGGTTTCTTGTGTGAATCTTTGCAGGATCGACGGATCTGGAAAACTCCAGAGTGCGAAACAGAAAACGGGAGATCCGAACAGAAGGGGATTTCAGAAACAGAACAGCAGAAACAATCTCGGGATCTGAACCAGCCTCTTGACCGCGCTTCCGTCGCGCAAACCCAGCTTTGACCGCGCATCCGCGGCGAGAAGGTGACATCATCACCACCAAAATTTTCTCGGGATCTGAAAAGTTGAGCCGACCGCCCTTCCGCCGCCATATCCTGCTTGCGACCGCTGATCCTCCGCAGGTTGGCCTCTTCGTCACATGGATCCTCTCTGTAAGTCTTCTGATTTTCTCCTCTGCAAATCTCGATATATCTTTTGTCAAATCTCATGCAGGATTCTTTGCGCTTAATAAATCTCCCCCTTCCAATAATTGATTTTCTGCAGAATTCTTTGCGCCGCGCTTAAAATAAAAATTTGATTGCAAGTGATTTTTTCTTTTTTGCATATCTTTAATCGGACTTTAAGGGGCTTGAGACCAATTCAGATTGGGTGGTGATTTCATCACCCTTCCCAGGACCCCAGAAATCACATAAGGCATTTGCATTGACCATATTTAATTAAAAAAATACTAGACTCAGCCCTAAGGACGTCGCGCTCAATAGGACAGAGGACTAGTTGTAGGTATCGGCCGTTAATCCTAACCTGACTTTGCCGTGTCTAGGCAAGTGTGTCTAAGGCGAGTGGTTACTTAATTAGGGCCACTAGTTGTAGTGGAGAGCCTCCCACTCACCTGGCACTTACCTGGCCGCAATTGGCGGTGAAGAGACGGTTTGAGGTCCTATTTCTAGCCCTTTGGAACAGTTAGGAGCTGTCTAGCTGATCTAGGTGACCCTAGATCTAGGCCTGATTGTGCATTTCTGGTTGATTGCATTTTTGTCTAAGCCCTTTATCGAAACTCTTTTTTGCAAACAGTTCCAAATAAAGAGAAAAAGAAAAAAGGAATTTTTTTAATAAAAACTTGCAACTTGTCGCTTAAAATCCGTGCACCCCACCACCACCCACTTTCTTCTCATTGACATTTTCTTACCCCCACATTCTGTTTTTCACCTTTTTGACTACACTACCTCTTTAGTGTATGTCAGTTTGGACTAGGGACACTAGCACCCGATTAGTCCGTGTTTCGTTGGTACCGACCGACGAAACTTTCGACTCCGAAGTCGAAATTCCTTCCACTTCCTTACCTCCACCTTCAAATTCTTCTTCCGAAGGTATGTCGGGATATAATCCCAACAACACCTTACCAACGGGACTGATTCCACCTCCGTTAGGTGCGAATCACCCGAATCACCCGCCTGTTGTAGCGCCCCAACGAATCGCGCTCCAGGATCTCTTCTAACCTGTCCGCACCTCCTTACCTACCTGTCTTTCACCCCCACAGGCAAATTGGGACAATTTTGAGATAAAACCCCACATCATCAATATGCTGCCAAAATTTCACGGATTGGAATCCGAAGATGCCTATATCTTTATCAACAAATTCCAAAACGTTTGCGCAATGATGAAAACAACCCAATTATCAGATGATGCTATAAGGTTAAGGGTCATTCCTTTCACCTTATGTGACTTAGCCGAGAAGTGGCTATACAGCACAGCATCACATTCAATTAGAAATTGGGACGAGTTTGTTAAAGTTTTTCTTAAAAAGTTTTATCCTCATCACAAGACCGTGAGAATTCGCAATGAGATAATACAATTTTCCCAGCTTCCTTCCGAGCCATTTTGGAAGTGTTTTGAAAGATTCAAAGACCTACTTGTTCAATGCCCTCACCATGGGATCGAAAATTGGCAACTTTGCCAAACATTATACGAGGGATTGACCCCGGCAACGAAGCAGTTGCTAGAAACCATTTGTCAAGGCCACTTTCTAACCAAATCTAGTGAGGAAGCGTGACAGTTTCTCGAGGATCTTGCTGAAAAAACACTTCAGTGGGAAAGCACCAAGACCACCTCATCTTCTTCTATTGGTCAGTCTAGGGCAGGTTTACATCAATTAGATATGTCGATTGCTATGAAGGCCGAGATGACCGCACTTACGAAAAAGCTAGAAGCCATTGAGGCCAAAATCTTATCGCCTTCTCCTGCCCCTGCTTTACCCCCACGAACTGTTTGTGCTTTTTGTTCGGATCCATCACACCTTACCGAAGAGTGTCCTTACAATCCACCTGTTCAAGGACAAGATCAAGTCAATGCTGCCTTTCAGCAACGACAAAGAAATGATCCTTACTCTTCGACCTATAATCCGGCTTGGAGGAGCACCCAAATTTTGCTTGGAATCAAAATCAACAATTCCAAAGAAACAACAACTTCCAAAGGCCTCCTTCTCCACAACAACAAGAACCCCAAGAAACTCAATACCAGAAACCTTTCCAACCACAACCTTATCCAAATCAAACGAACAATTTTGTTCAACCAAATGATGATAAGGTTATCTCGCTAGAAAAAAGTCTAGATGCGTTTCTCAAACAATTTACAGAATTCGCAGCAAGGTTGGAAACAGTCATTGGTGCACAACAATGCTTCATACGATCAAAGCATCAAATCTATTGAGGCATAAATTGCACAACTAACTGCTGCGTTGAGCGAGAGAGAAAAGGGAAAGCTTTCATCTCAACCATTGCCAAATCCCGGTCACACACACAACGCACATGTCGCATATGAATATCAAAATCATAATGTAAATGCGGTGACCACATTGAGATCTGGAAGAGTGTTGCAAAATAACGTGGGTATTAGTGATAACACCCCCGCCGGTGGTTCTCCTTCTTCTCCTTCTTCTTCTCCATCCTCTTTGTCTTCACCTTCATCTTCTCCGCTAGAGCCTATTCTTCATTCTTCAAAAGGCTCTTCTTCTTCTAATCCGAACGGACCCACTTCTCACTTCACGAACACACCCACACTAGGATCTGTTCCACCTCCACATTCTACTCCACAGACTTTGGATTCAACTGATTTTCAAAATGCTCCATTTCCAAACAGGTTGAGTCCCAATAAACCAACTCCACAAATGGAGAAGATTGTAGAGTTATTTAAACAGGTTAGCATAAATATAACTCTCTTGGATGCAATCCAACAAGTCCCTTCATACACAAAAATCTTAAAGGGCTTATGCTCCTCGAAGAGAAAGTCTCAAATACCCAAGAAAGTGCTAGTGGCTAGTGCAGTAAGCAATGCTATTAACCAACCTCAACCCTTACCCCAAAAACGAAAGGACCCTGGCTGTCCTACGATTTCAATAACAATTGGGGATAAGAAAATCAATCGAGCACTTTTAGATCTTGGGTCTAGTGTTAACCTGCTTCCCTACTCCGTGTACGAGCAATTAGGGGTTGGAGAGTTGAAACCCACTCGTTGTACTCTCTAAATGGCTGATCGATCAATCACCCATCCTAGGGGTGAGTTAGAGGACGTGTTGATCAAAGTTGGGGACTTTGTATTCCCTATTGATTTTATTGTTATGGACACACAACCTGTTGCTAACCCACGGAACTAAATTCCGGTGATTCTCAGTCGACCATTTTTGGCCACTTCTAATGCCGTAATAAATTGTCGTAATGGCTCCATGATTCTATCCTTCGGGAAGACGTCTAGTGAGTTCAATATTTACAAGTTAGGAAGTCTGCCCCTCGTGCCTAAAACTAGTATATGAGAAGTTTGCTCTATTCACGAAATTACGCAGGAGGACTGCGAGCTTGAAAGATTTCTGTTTGATGAAAACAGTTTCGACGCCACTAGTGCGTCCCTCCTTGAATCTACCACAGTTGACCCAACTGATATTGATTATGAATGTTTCACTTTTTCGGATGATTTTGACGACTCACCGCCCGAATATGAGTCTTTTGAATTTTTGGATGAGTTAGTTGAACCATCCGAATTGGTTGTTTGCAGTGATTTCGAACCTGTGTTGGAGTCCTTTGAGTTCGAGATAGATTCCCCAATTTTTCCTTTGATTGTCTCGCCTCCGAAACTCGAACTAAAGCCCTTGCCGTCTCACCTTAAATATGCTTACCTAGGTGAGAATGAGACCTTTCCCGTTATCATATCGGCCTCTCTAGCCCTCGAGCAAGAGAAAACCCTTTTAATGGTCTTACAAGATAAGCGACAAGCTTTCGGCTGGACTATGGCAGACATCGAGGAGATTAGTTCCCTCATAATTGAATATCATATGCATATGATGGATGATACCAAGTCGATAAAGGATCCACAGAAATATCTTGGGGATAGTGTGGATAGTCAACCTCCTCCTTTAGAAGTTAAACCACCTCCTTTTCTTTTAATAAGCTACGAGAATGTCAATATTCCACCGATTGCTGATCATTCACATTCTCGTTTTGATTCATCATCACCTCCTATCTATTCACTTCCACACTTTCCATACCACCACTTCTATCTTCCCCAATTCTTTTTGGATCGGTACAACATGTTCTTCCACCAACCGATACTCTATACAGATAAATTTTTCGACTGGTTGGTGTTGACGTTTGGTCTTTGCAAAGTTTGGCAATGACGTTTAACATTGTTTCAATGAAGTTTGGGGGGGGGGCCTTTCTGTATATATATTTTTGTTTTTCTTTTAACAATAAATTATTTTTTTTGCAAATAAATAAACAGGGGAGTGCCGACATTCTCAACTCTCTTGGTGTAGCATGACAGTGAGGACACTGTCAAGTTTAAGTTTGGGGGTATGCTCGGTAAGCCTTCTTCCTTTTCTTTTAATAAGCTACGAGAATGTCAATATTCCACCGATTGCTGATCATTCACATTCTCGTTTTGATTCATCATCACCTCCTATCTATTCACTTCCACACTTTCCATACCACCACTTCTATCTTCCCCAATTCTTTTTGGATCGGTACAACATGTTCTTCTACCAACCGATACTCTATACAGATAAATTTTTCGACTGGTTGGTGTTGACGTTTGGTCTTTGCAAAGTTTGGCAATGACGTTTAACATTGTTTCAATGAAGTTTGGGGGGGGCCTTTCTGTATATATATTTTTGTTTTTCTTTTAACAATAAATTATTTTTTTTTTGCAAATAAATAAACAGGGGAGTGCCGACATTTTCAACTCTCTTGGTGTAGCATGACAGTGAGGACACTGTCAAGTTTAAGTTTGGGGGTATGCTCGGTAAGCCTTCTTCTTTCGCATTTATGTGTATATTCTTGCATTTGCAACTTATTTTAAAACCCATAAAAATTAAAAATTTTAAAAATTACAAAAATTAAAGTATTCAATTTTGGCCATATTTGACTTGAGTTTGACAAATAGGTTAACTAGTTAGGAACAACTATATCTAGACTTAGTAAATTAAAAACCCTAAAAATAACTATTCTTAAAGTTTAACGGTAGAAAGTATATGTCTTTGTAGTTCCGCGGCCGTGCGGAGCCCGTAGAGGCTGAAAATTTTTACCAAATTCTGTGGCGGCGCTGACTAGTCTTCCTAGGGATATTTTTGTAAAAGCATACATGCGGCGATTGTAAACCTAGGGTTTTCTATGTCCTATAAATAGAGACCCAAATTCTTGTATTAGGTCAAGCCTCCTTTTATTAATAAAATTCAGATTTCTCTTGAAGTTTTGGAGAGCATCATTTGTAAGTAGTTTTTATTTTCTGCCTTAGTTCTTAGTTTTAATTTCTGCCCTAAATTAAATTTATTCTCCGTCTTAGTTTAATCTAGATTAGAATTTTTATTAATCTGCAGTAGATCATTAATCTCTTAACCCTAAAACAAAATAAAAATCATGTCTTTTGTAGATCCCTCAATGAGCGAGTAGTTTCCTCGCTTGTTAGGGTTAGGAATAGGGAAGAGTTTGAGAGATAAAGATCTCTCACCCCTTTCTTGCCCAATCATGAATAATTAGAACTCCATGCATACTTTCATATTCCGCTCCCTACGGCACCCTACCCACGAGGTAATGGTGATACCGTAGTATAAAAGACCGGATATGAATGTTTTCCATGGAGGTTAGGGTAGGGATTAAGAAAGGACGGACAAGAATCTAGAGGAAGAAACATAGTTTCTTCCCGATCTTCCTAATCCCCTTTATTAATAATTACCATAACTCCTAAAAAGATCTAATTTTGGGCATTGAAAGAGGTGGGAAATTTTATTTTACCAAACTTAACCTAAACCTAATCCTAGCAAGTTTCCTAATTCTAGTATAACTCAAATTAGTTTTTGTGATAAAAGATCCAACACCCTTTAGAATTAGCTCGTAAGAACATTTAGGAAATTAACACCATCCCTGTGGACCGACCCGTATTCACCGGCTAGCTACCAAGCGACGCCGTTCTTGATTGCGGTAATATATATTTTTGATCTATAAAATCTTTCTAAATCAAAACCGGTTCTTTGTACTTTATTATATTCACTGATGATCTCTCAAGATTCATGCATATGTTCCTGTTGAGACACAAGTCCGAAACTTTTGAGATATTCAATGAATATGAGTTAGAAGCAGAGAACCAAAACGGGTATAAGTATTATGTCCTTTGATGTGATCAGGGAGGAGAATACTTGAGCACAGAATTCTTGGACTATTCTAAAGGAGAATGAGATTCTCTCTCAGCATTACTCCTTCGTATACACCATAGCACGATGGTATATCGGGGCGGAGCAAAGCACCCTATGTGATATGGTGTGCTCTATGATGAGTACTACTGAGTTTCCTATTTCCTTTTGGGAGTTATGCACTTGAGAAGCTGCATACCTATTGAATAGGGTTCAAATCAAATCAGTTGTCTGCCACTTCATATGTGATATGGAATGGGAAGAGCCTATATCTTAAGTATGTTAAGATTTGGGGTTGTCCAGCCTATGTCTAAAAGCATAATCCGGACAAGCTCGAGGCAAAGTCAGTTCTGTGGAAGTTTGTTGGATATCCCAAGCATTAGCAAGGAAATATCTTCTACCAAACAGAGGAACAAAAGAAGTTTTGTTTCTCAACATGCCACCTTTGTGAAAGGGAATTTCTTGTGAAGAAATTAGTGGTCGTGAGGTAGAACTGGAAGGAGTTCCAGCTATACAAACTACAGTAGATGATTTGGTAGAACCGAAGGATTCAATAAATTCCAACGAACCTCAGCCTCTCCGCCGATTTAGTAGGGTTCCTCACCCACCTGAGAGATATTTCGGTTTTTCTATGACAGTGGGAGGGAGGATTGCATCATGAGATGATGACCCAACTAGTTTCGAGCAGGCCATCAAGAGTGGGACTCTGTAAGAATGGCTGGATGCTTAGTGATCTGAGATGGAATCCTTATACACCAACAAACTATGGACTTTGGTTGCTTTATCTGAAGGGTTAAATCCCCATCAGGAGCAAGTATATCTTGAGAAGATTACTTGGTGTACATGGAAAAGTTGAGACTTTCAAAGCTATGCTTAAGTCCATCCAGATCCTAGTTGCCACTGCTACATACCATGACTATGATATCTGGTGGTTGGGTGTCATGACTGCTTTTCTGAATGATGTTTTAGAAGAGAGCGTCTATAAGTACACAGCCAGAGGGCTTCGTAGACAGTGGGAGCAGCGGAAACATGTGCAAAATGCTTTATAGGATAAAGCAGGCATCGCGGAGTTGGAACATCTGTTTTGATGTGGTAGTCAAAGAGTTTGACTTCATCAAAATGGTAGATGAACCTTGTATATACAAAAAGGTAGTAGGGAGTATGGTGGCGAGCCTCGTAGAGTACGTGGATGATATACTCTTGATAGGGAAGGAGTTTCCTATGCTACGCTCGGTCAATCTCCGCTTATCACAATGATTCTCCATATAGGATCAAAGTGATACCTCCTAAATCCTGGGTTTTGGATCTATGAGATAGATCTAATTAGATGTTAGGATACTCACTAGTTGTAGTGAGATGGTATCAATCGATCCTGGGGAGAATCACTGGAAAGGTTCCAGGGTGATAAGGATGACTGAATATCAGTCGCAGGCATTATCTTTACCCTCATAGGAGGGACGGTATGTTGGAAGAGTTCCAAGCTAGATACCGTGACATACTAGACGATTAAAGGCAAGATACATCATTACCAAGGATGCTACCAAAGAGGCAGTCTGGATATATATAAGTTCATGAGATGAACTTCGTTCCAACCATTGCGTGACAATGGAGTAAAGGCTTTGGCCTGGGAACCCCCGTCCCATCAGAAATCCAGATATAATTCTTAAGCAATATCACCTGATCATGGAGATGGTTGATCTCCAGGGAGATCGAGGTTAGGAGAGTAGACACAGAGGACAACAGCGCGGATCCACTCACAAAGGCCTTTTTCCCAGTAGAGACTTTTATGGGATGGTTGAGTATGAGATACTTCAACCACAGCTAATTGTTGGGTATGCGATACCACAACAGATGACACTAGTGCAAGTGGGAGATTGTTAATTATATGTATGCCCTAGAGGCCATTACTGTACATACGATGTATATTATAATGGATGCTTGGACATATATAGGGAGGACTTTCTTGCTCGACATGATAGTATCCTATTTGGTTGTACTTTATCTTAACATGTACTCTGATTGTCTCTATATTACATGTTGATAAAGCCCTTAGGATATGTACTCGACTACTGGGACTATGATGAGATCATACTAGTGGGGCCACGGTAGTCGACGAGTACATCCTATAACTGTTCCTAGTCGAGAGTGCATCGAGACAGAGCATCGATACACCAGAGTAGACTAGCGTATACGCATCTTGACCCATATGATGGGCGATGGATGATCCCATATCCATCGGTGTTTGACATCAAGGATGGTGTACGGGTGCTCAGTAGAGACTGGGTACACTGGACGGACTCGCCGAGAACTCCCAGGTGGTATTATACCTCACGTCAGATGGCAGTTCTCCGGTGACACTGATACAGAGTAGTCTGTTGACCCGAGATCGTCATAGATTCTTGTGTGATTCCCACTGTGCTTTGATTTCCATCATACCACGTCCAAGAGGGCGTGCAAAAAGGTGGCTTTTGGGTACCGTCCCGAATCACATGGAGGCAATGAGCGATAGGAGGGGATTCGTCTCTCCCGGTATAGGGAGTTGATGTTGTGCTGTGTTCGATTGGCTATAACCGGAAATCCCTGGTCAGGGTTGCTGAGATTTACTGGTAAGTGTTATCAGTAGTTTCTCAAACTGTTATAGACCTCATATCGACACGACTTATCAATCTACTGGGGTCTGACGTTTACCACCCCTAGGCGAGATATGCGACATATCAGACGAAGAGACCGGACTGTACGGGAGTGTTACTGATTGGATTCGCAGGAGAATGTACAGGTTTACTTGTTGATCTTCTGATCGCTCAATAGCTGGGTGACTGTTACGTTTAGCTGACCGCTTGCAGCTTGTGGGTGTTTGATATGATCATCACCTACTGCCGGCGTATTGACGATTCTTTAGAGTCCTACACAGAGGTTTCTTGACTCAGGCAAAACGGAGTAGGAGCACATATGTGATATGTGCGGGACCGAGAACAATACGAGTATGTGATACCGTATTAGATTCTCGCGATATTTGATATCAGCCGGGTCATCGGATCAAGTGTTGATTCAATGAATCGGTACATGATATATTAGTCGGTTATATTCGATATAGCCGGATTGTCGGATCAAGTGTTGATTCGATAATTTAATGTATAATTATATATTTGATATATTAAAATACATTATCTAATATTAGCTCACTTATTGATTCATTTTCTCACTCGGGTAATACATTGATATATATACGATATATGTTAATTATATTATTTTCTTTTGTTACAAAATATATTATATATGTGATATATAATATTGTAACAAGTTATGATAACTAATGCAACATGATTAGTGGAGATTAAACAAGGTTAGGGTTTGACTTGGGTTAGTCCATTCATGAACCTTCTAGAAGATTTTCTTTTGTTTTGTGCTAAGATATTATGGTCGATATTTTAGTGACTCATGGTTAACCCAACCCAAATCCTTCACCCTTGGTTAATTCTCTACATTGGTTAGCCTTTTGATTTAGCAACTATGGTTGCATAAGTTATTATTATTACATTTTCATTATTTATCACCAAAGGATTCTTCATCTTCTTCCTTGAGTTCTTCATGGAAAATCTTTCTAGATTTTTCAAAGGTGATGAAAATGAGTGAGAAATAGAAAACAAATGAGAGCATAAATCCTACTTCATCATCCTAATCTATCTTAGCCATTTAGATTAGGGTGTTCACTTCATTTAGTGAGTGAGAGCTTGTGTTAATGAAACTTCAAGGTAGATCATCTTTGTTATCGAAGATCGGAAGCAAACCTGCATCTTTCTCTTCGTGGAGCCTCTCGAGAGTCCGGAACTTGATGATCGCAGCGAAGGGACCTCAACACGGAGCTTATGAAGTGAAGGACCAGATCTACAAAGGTTGTAATCCCTCTCACTTTGTGTTAAAGTGTTTAACATGCATGTTTTCGCCTAATCTCTAGTTTAAAGATCTCGTTTAGGGTTGTTCGGCACGACTAAATTTTAAATCGGGCATGGTTGATGCCTTGTAGAACCTTGTGAGTGTGCCTAGTAACCCTACATATCCATGTTTTCCTGTTCATGTTTTCAGAGAGGTTAAACCTCTGTTAATGATATTTTGACCATTAACGATCACCAAGATCATTATTTTGAGAATTTTAGATCAGGTTCTAAAAGAATTAAGTTCCTGATTTGAAGGAACTAAGTTCCTGGAGAATTATGTACTCCATCTTCTTCATATTCTTGTATCCATGTTCTCCCCTGAATCTTTGATTCTCCAGAACAAAATCATCCCGATGAGGATTAAATTCTCAACTTGTGGAAGATTTGAACTAAATTCTTTGAGAAGGATTAAACCCTTAGATATGTTAGGTAAAGGAGATGTTTTGATCTCGATGTTTTCTTTACCTAAGGTTTTAAAGATGGAGACGATCTTCCTTATTAAGAATTAAATTCTCTGTTGCTTTGTGGAAACTTGTGAGAACATTCTGTATATTTTTTTACCGATGTTTTTGGGGTAGTCTCCTCCCTTTTGTATCTCTCTGCTCCTATTTATAGGAGAAGAGAAAAATCAATCTGTTGGAGGAAATCTCTCATTGAGAGATCATGATTGATTTAGAATCAATCGAAATGATCTTAAAGATCAATCGGTGAATTTTATTCACCGTTGGATTTTAATTCAATGGCTCTCTGTTTTACAGAGAACATCATTCTTGTTTATTTAACAAGATTAGGAAAATATTTTCCTAAAATAGAATTTAATTCTATCAGATGATCAGATAGTGATTTTATAATTGCTATTGGATTTTTGATCCAAGGGTTTTCTGTTGAATAGAGAAGATTTTTCTTATTTTAGAAATATCAGAGAAATATTTCCAACATAGAATTTAATTCTTTCAGATGGTTTAATTGGTGATTTTATCACCATTTGATTTTAAATCTAAGATTCTTTGTTAAAGAAAGATCTTTGCATATTACAAACAAATAGAATTTAATTCAATCATATAGAATTTAATTCTTTCAGATGAGAGTATTTTAAATTGAGGCGCTCACGTGTGTTGCACGTGAGTGCTGCCATATACATATATGGCAGCGGCGTTCACATGCTTTGCATGTGAGCGCTGCCAAAAGAATACGACAAGGGTACTTACGTGTTTAACATGTGCATACTCGCGTGGGGGCTATCATAGGATTTAATCTTATTTGAAGCTGGTACTCACATACTTTGCTGGTAAATGCTCACGTGTTTAACACGTAGGCGCTGCTATAGGGTTTAATCCTAACTGCAGCATAGCAGATACTCGCGTGCTTTGCACGTAAGTGCTCACGTGCTTTGCACGTGGGGCGCTGCCCTCTATATTTATAAAAGGAACAACAAGTTTTGGCTAAAAAATTTGACAGGAACAGTAGTCAGGTGCAGTAACAAATATAGTTAGTTATTTTGCTTTTTTGGCGTCACTGTGAAAAACCTCAAAAGTTAGATTCTTGTACATGCGCTGCCCACTTCAAGGAATCCGAAATATCACCTTCTTAAAGCAATCGCCTAAAACAAAAATAGGAAAATTTTCACTAGACGACATACTGTTCAATTAGAGAAGGAATTGTGAATCAAAATTGAATTTAGAGCACAAAACACAAGATTCCAAGAATAAAAAAACAAAAGAATATAAGTTAGTTTTTTTTTTTCGAGTTTAGAACGAAAAAGAATTGCAATTAATTTTTTTTATAGTCTTACAAAATTTTATGTTTGCTTTTGGAAATTTTTATTTTGTTTTTGATTTTGAAAATATTTACAAAATAACCCGAATAGCATAGTTATTAAACACTGTTTCCCCAACATTGGCGCAATTTTGTTGACGTCGGTTTTCCGTTCTTGCGATTGTCAGAGTTTAAGAATACGGAAATCTAGAATCATGTAGTATTAAATATCGCAGTCAATATTAGTGATAAGTAGTGATGAGTACGGGTCATCCGCAGGGAAACAATGATAATAAAAGACGCTTTAGACAGGTTATTAAAGAATGGTTTCAAAGATTGTTTTGTGTTTGTTTATGATTACAATAAAAAATTAAAGAATAGCTTGTTAGAAATGAGAATTTATAATCCCTATATTTTCCTTTAATCCATATCCTACCAAATACGGGTTGTCAATCCATACTTAATACGTTAAGCTCAAATTAGTTATTAACATGATGTTTGCGAGCATGGAATATCAAACACAAACCTGTTGAAACGGCGGAGCATAAACCGTCAAAACAAACTAAACCTAGCAACTAATTGTAATTGTGGTAGAAATAAATTAAAGAGATATGGATTAGAAAGTGAACGGTGTTCAAGTATAGGTAAACCTTCCATGCACTGTCCATTGCCTTGGTTAGGTTTCCTTATCCTTTCACTTCTTTAATTTATTACTATCCTTCATACCAAACACTCATGTCTTATTCTCATGGCCGAATATCCTAGTTCGGAATCGAGAGATCCACGTTTCCTTGTGATTCCTTGTGATGAAGTTCAATTTTTATATAATATTAGATTAAAGGGTAGTTAGTGAATTATAACCATCCATTAAAATATTATCCTCTCATCTAAAGCAAGCAATATGAACTTAATTAATCATTACAAAAGAGAACACTAAAAGAACATAAAGCAAATTCGATTAAAGAGTAAAACAAGCGTTCAAGAATTAAATAAAATATAATAGACATGATTTAAACTAAAAGATAAACACTTAAATAAAACGTACTCTTACCACTTACTCACTTGAACTCAAGAACCTTGATTGAAAGAGATCTTCTTTATTGATCAAAAGCTTTGGCTACAAGCTTGCTAATGGCAAGAGACAAGGAAGAAGATGGCTAACACTAATTCTATGCTAATTTCCTATCCATTTTCTATATCCCAATGCTTCACAATGATCTGCTATTTATAGGAAAATGTTCAGTAAGGTTCAGCACTGTCGACAACACATATACCCCATGAGAAAACCACTAACTAAAGCCGACAACCTAACTCCAAAATATCGCGGCTAAATCGCCGTGGTTTGCTCTTGAGCTGCGGCTAAACCGCAGCAATATTTTGGATTTTTGTTCCCAATTTTTTCTTGTGGTCTTATGTCTTCTTTTGATGATTTATGATATACTTCATTTTGGCCAATTTCCTCTGGAAGGCTACCGAACCTTTCTAGTCAACAAATGAACCTTTCTCGTCAACAAATGCGGCTATTTTTGGACTTTCTGTTTATTTTCAAATCAACATATGTTCAATTCATAATCCAACCATTTTTTCTTCCCATTTAATGTTGGTGGCTGTCTAAAATAATTGTAAAGACTCTTTGTAGAATTTTTAGAAGCCTGTGGAGTGCACTTGGCTGATTTTAGTGGCCCTTGCATGTGTTTTGATCATTTTGTCGTTCGTCGGCCAATTGAACCTGAAATCGTATAAAATATGCGTGTTTGCACCAAGTGTGATCCAAATCCTACCAAACCTGTGATCTTGTACTCAATTGCAGACATGGGTTAATAGCACTTGTTTATTCACAATATGATAAAGAATGAGCGATATATAATGCAATAAAGCGTGATGAACACGTATCATCTTCGTCTAGGGGTAAAGCTCCCGCGATTAAAAATTTAAAATATATAATTTAGTACATATGATATTTATATATTATTAAGTTAGGGTTATCGAACTAACCGGAGGTACTGACTCCCCTCGTTGTGTATACATACGGATAAGACGAAATCTCTGGGCCATGCTATAGCCACTGAATGGATCGTCAGCAGGGGCGGCAGCTGGAGTTGCAGTAGGAGTGGCGGCGGGAGCGAGTGACGATCGGTATGAAGAACCGTTGATATCCGGCGTCCGCTCAGTCTGAGATCCATGATAAGTCGGGGTCAGGATCTTAGTCCCACGCGATGTCTCCGATCCTACGTTGTTTTCCCAACGATATCTAGGAGGTGGATGCGCAGTCAGCCAATAAAGAGCGTTATATTGGGTGAGAGATATCTTGGCAGACACACATTGGACTCTCCCGTGAGTATCCCGTCGATATGACGTGAAAGCCCTATCTGCACCGTACAGTCTCTATCCGTCATCAACTGGATGTACCTGCTCATCCTCTATTCCCTCGATCATCCGGTCTCTCTCAGCCACCATTGATCGGTTTAATTTATTGCATATTTTTTACTAGTTTTTCCTGATCTTTTGTTAATTAATAAATCTAATAAATTATAATTTAAGATCATTTATAGATTTATCTATTAAAACACAATTTTATGTATCTTAAATAATAAATGGAATAATTATGAGTTAATTATTTTGAATATTTTCCTAAATAAAATAGATGCTACTAAAAATTTTGTTTTAAGATATTTTGCAGATTTAAATGCAGCGCAAAATCAAAGCAAGAGATCAAATCAAATCTGCATAATTTAATTTGGTGACAATATGAAAATCCACGGAACCTCAGAAGGACGGAAAGATATTCAAGAATTTATATGCTCAAAAATCCTCTAAATCAGCGATGAAAATGCAGAAAAAATTGGAGCAGTAAAAAAAATTCAGGGGCGGATTAGCGACGGAATAAGTCATGTAACGGCGGAGCCGCGGTCGGTTTTAGGCCCTTCATTCTAATTTTTCATGTGTTTGATCTTATTTTCACATGCATCTATTTGAGCTACAGGGTTTTGTCTTTCGAAGCTTCTAAATACACGGAAACAACACCTAACAAAGAGATCTAGATTTCCATGTTTAGAATTTGAGATTTTGAGGAAAATTTTAATTCTCTTGTATCTCTTATTATTTGCACTCCAAACTTCCTTAGTCCTATATAAGGAGAGGTAATGTAAAGGTTGGAGATCATCTCTTCCATAGCATTAAAACTTAGGATTTTTCAAAGAGAAGAGATCAAGTCATTTATAAATTCTCTTATGATCATTAATAATGATTTAGTTTTTATTTATATCAGTAACTAATTATTTTTCTAGGGTTTTGTAATTGCTTTCATTCTATGGTTGGATGCTTTATCTCTTCTTATTCTTGTGCTTGATGATGAATTTATTTTAATTCCTTTCTTTTAAGTTTTCATCATATGAACTAGATTTTAATAAGGATTATTGATAATTTGAATGGATCTAAGGATATGTGATACATCTAAAAACTAATTAGGATGATGAAGTTTTGACATACTAGAACGCTAATTAGGGACGGTAAAGATATGGTTTTGATTAAAATAAATTCAACTTAGGTCATTATTTTTAATAATCTAGAACTAAATTTTTAATATGGTATCTAGATGATCTTTTATAATTGATAGGCTATTGTTAATTAAGTCAATATAACCTATGCTTTTATTTAAAGTAATAGAAAACATATTAGAAATAGATAAAGAAAAGAAGTATTTTTTTAAACCAACTATAGAAAGATAGCAATACAAAAACCTAGATGCTTCTTTTTATAAAAACCCACCTTTCTTTTAAATTGCTTTTAATATTTTCACTCTTTAATTCCTTGCTAAGTAGTTCTTAATGCAACTATCTCGTTTTAAACTTGCATTTAAATTAGTTAAATACACCTCTCTGTGGATCGACCCGTAAACATATTGCTACAACAACCGTGCGGTTGCGGTGTTTAATTTATAACGAACAACCATCATCTCCTGTTTGGAGAAGAAACATATTACTGTCATTCTAACGGTTACACGATACTATTATGAAATAATTAAGAAACATGACATTAGTAGAGTTTTACATATTGCTCCTATGCTGCAACCAATGTAGGCATGCCATCGTCCCGTACAAATCTGGTCTTGAAGACTTCAATCCGATCAGAGGGTCTCGATCATAGATTTCTTGCTGCATATTACATTTACAAAATTAACACATCAATTTCTAAGATATTTTTGGAACGCATTAATATAAAAAATATTGATTGTCAAAACTTACGTATTGGACGCAAAACTGTTGGGAACTCTTGTTCCCTCCTCTGTAAACATGTTGCAACTCAGCGCGATGCTTTACCTCGTACGCTTCTCTCCTGCGGTTACATCAAATATTGTTTATTAAGTTGCTACAAAATAATAAAAATGTATCGTTAAAAGACATACCTTAAACTTATCGCTCATGAAATGCTCGACCAAGACACGCCAGCATGCTTTGGTTAGGACAACTAACAGAATAATAAAAGTGAAAATAATATTATACAGGAGCAATAAAATAAGTCTCGCACTCTCTCTCACACATACAAACACATGTCCACAACATATTTCCGCATGCAATTGCTTCCATTACCAAACTTTGAACATTTGGCTAAAAATGCACCACATAATGAAAAAAATGTAATTTTGGTTTATCAAGAGGAGTGAGATGAAAGAAGAATATATATATATATATATATATATATATATATATATATATATATACAGTCTTAAATTACACACACTGAAGATACTCGTAATTGGGGATTCCCTTGATCACGGCACGTCGTGTCGTCTACGTAAGCCCACTAGATTCCTGAGGGCGGCGGAACTGGAATAAGTATGATGCAATAGGGGAATTCCTCGGTGCCTCGCCTCCGATCTTTGTGGGGACTCCCTTAGGAACGTTCCCTCTCCGTCTAACCACCAGCCAACAGCTCATCTTCGAGCAATCATAGAACCGAGCTTCCTTACTCGTCTTTGAGCTATCCTATAGCTAAGATTCCTTAGCGTCCCTGATTGGCCGGGAGCATGAAGCATGTGCGTCCTCGTAACGGCTTCGTGTATCTCACCACGATGAGATCTCTGCCGCTCCACGTTACGCATCTTACGCCAGTGTATCTCGCCAATAATCAGCGTATCTTGCCATCAATGCAGACGTGATGCATGGGCGAAACGCGTGGCGAGAATCTCGCATCGGCTCGCCTTCAGGCGGCCCTTGTATAAACCCCTCCTCCAGACGATTCAGGTAACTTGAATTCAATCCAATACGCCACTACCGTGCTAATTATTCTCCATCACTTAACTGGTCGTCGAAGGGTCCTACGGTAGTTTCCCACACCGGGACTTCCTTTGCAGGTAGCTCGGCATCAACAATAATCAACAACCCATTGAGATCCACACCCAACTTTCCACAACAAATCTCAGCCTTTCATCCCCACCGGCCACAGGATCGACGGAGGATAGCATCTGAGGGAGATCCTGACCTCCATCAGTTGGTGCCGTCTGTGGGAACACCATTTAAAAAAGCCAATCTTCCGCCGTAGATTCGATGGCCAGTGATCATCGCAACGAAGACCCTAGCACGAGCCATCCTGTCCTCCGCAATGGGGGTGGGGACGGTCCCACCCCATCTCCCAACTTCGTCGAAGCCTTAACGGTACGGATCAGCCGACTGAGAGCGATGGTGGACGCACTCACTCGTGTTTAAACTGCCAGCCATGCCTGGCAAACCTCTACCCCTACTCCCCAAAATGGCAGCATGCACGAGACGACATATGGATGCGTTTAGGTCCCCGGCCTCGCTCGTGCCAATCTTGACACTACAGAAAACGGGCGTGTCGATTCCGGCAGTCTCGACCCCTATACAAGAAATAATTCCATTACTTGTTGAGCGCCAGACAGTCCAACGTTGAGGTCTCAGGACCAAACAAATTGTCACTTTAACGCTCGCCGAGCTTTTTCGCCTTCCGAGGCGACGTCGGTCAGGTCGCTTGATTCAAGGAAAGACCGACGTCATCATAATCATTGAGGCCGTGCACTTGGCCTACGTCAGGGGGAGCCACGAAGGGTTCACCCTGAGGATCCAAGGATTGTGATAGAGCGAAGCTAAAGCCACTCCATCGCCCAAGCCCGAAGCATAGAGAGCCGAGTCCAGAGAATCCTCGGGGTACCCACAGCGAATCAATGTTTTCGAGAAGAAGATCGAGGAAATTCGGCTCGCCACCCGTTTGCCTGGAAGATCGGCAAAATAAACGTATGCACGGTATGAGTTCTCTGCGACTTTGATAAGGATTCTCTCACTGATCAATTACTGGAGGAGCGAGTCTCATCCTGGAACAAACCGCCCAAAGTTGCTCTCTTTGACGGGAAGTTTGACCCGAAAGACCACTTGGACATGTTCACTGTGGGCATGAACTTTCAAGATAACTTGGACGTGACTCAGTGCCGAGCCTTCCCCACCACTCTCATCCGGGCCGGGAAAGACTGGTTCTGCGGCCTGACTACACGCTCAATTTCAACGTTCGACGAGCTGGCTACTCAGTTCTCAGCCACTTCATTGGCAACCGATGACAGAAGAGGTTGGTTGACTACCTATTCACCATCAAGAGTGAGGACATGGAATCTTTCAAGGGTTATACCACCCGGTTCTACAATGCTCTCCTGGAAGTACCCGAGCACCGAGATGAGACGATCATCACCGCCTTGAGATTCGGTCTCAGGCATAAAGAGTGGCTCCGCTCTTTTGCATTGGCGCAACCTAAGACCATTGCCAAGGTAAAAGTCTAGACCGAACGGAAAATCTAACTTGATTATGAGGTGAACGCTAACCTTCCTCGTGGAGACCGGACTAACGGAAAGAAACTGGACCAAGAAGAGAAGAAGAAGACTGATCGTTCGACTTTACCGATCATAGTCATGGTAAAGAAAGTGAATGGGAAGTGGTGCATGTGCATCGAATTTACCGATCTGAACAAGGCCTGCCCGAAAGACAATTATCCGCTCCCTTGAATAGATCAGCTGGTGGATAGATCGGCCAGTCACGAGCTACTGAGCTTCATGGATGCCTTCTCCAGTTATAATCAAATCTGGATGGACCCGACCGACGAAGAGCTCACCACCTTCACCAATGATCGAGGGGTCTACTGCTACAAGGTAATGCCCTTTGGCCTCAAAAATGCCGGAGCAACTTATCAACAGCTGGTCAACAAGCTGTTCAAGATACAGATCAGGTGGAATATAGAAGTCTACATCGATGACATGCTCGTGAAGTCCATCCAGTCAGCCGTGCATACCACAGACCTTAGCGAAAACTTTGAGGTCCTGCAAAAGTACAAAATTAAGCTGAATCCAGCCAAGTGTGGTTTCGGCATCACGGGCGGAAGTTCCTCGGATTCATTGTCACCCATCGAGGAATCGAGACAAACTCAAAGAAGATCAAAGCCATCATTGACATGACGATGCCCAAGAGCAATGTAGAAATCATGCAACTCATAGGCAGGGTGACCGCTCTGAGTCATTTCATATCCAGATCCGAGGAAAAGTGCCTAACTTTCTTCAAAGAATTAAGGAAGATTCCAGGATTTGAGTGGTCCAAAGAGTGTCAAGTCGCTTTTGAGCAGCTCAAAGCGCATCTTTCGACGCCACCGCTACTCATCAGATCAGCCGAAGGGGATGAACTACTGCTGTACCTGGCCGTCTCTAGCTAGCGGTTAGCTCCATACTTGTCAAAGAATTCGAGGGAACACAGAGCCCAGTTTACTACATCAACCATGTTTTCAAAGACGCAGAGACAAGGTACCCGGCTATCGAAAAGATAATCTTGACGATCGTCTTCGCCTCCATGAAGCTTTGGCACTATTTCTAGGCTCATACAATCATTATTCTCACCGACCGACCTCTGGGGAACATCCTCGGTTTCCCCGAGTCATCGGGCCACTTGAAGAAGTGGAGATAAGAGTTGTTGCAATTTGATATCCAGTACCGACCAAGGAAAGTTATTAAGGCCCAAGCCCTAGACGATTTCGTGGTCGAATGCACCATTCCTAACAGAGAAGAAGAGCTGACATGAGATCCAAAGCCGCAACACTCAGTCGAAGAAAAGCTCGGTCCGATTATAGACTGGGTACTTTATATAGATAGTTCCTCCACAGTGGAAGGCAGTGGGGCTGGGCTGGTCATCCGCGGCACCAATGAGGCCGAGATGGAATATTCTCTATGGTTTGACTTCAAGTCCTCGAACAACATCGCGAAATATGAAGCCTTATTGGCCGGCCTACGAATTGCCTCACGGTTGGGCTAAAGAAAATCAGAATCCGCAGCGATTCCGCGTTGGTCGTTGGCCAGGTGACCGGATGATTCGAACCCTGAGAACCCTTCATGATGAAATATCTCGTCGAGGTGAAAAGGCTACGAATTTTTTTTTGACGAAGTCCAAGTGGAGCAGGTTCCACGGAGTATGAACGTCTAAGCCGATACCATGAGCAAGCTCTCCACCTCCTATTCAGCTGATCACAAGAGGAACATCCTCTTCGAAGTCCTGCTGTGACCCAGCATCGAAGATACAGAAGTGATATACGGTGTCTACACCACTCAGGAGAATCCCGGATTGGAGAAAGCCCATAGTGGAATTCCTCAAGAATGGAACGCTTTCCAAGGACCGAACGGAAGCACGCAAGCACCGCATGAAAGCTCGTCACTTCGTATGGAGCAAAGGTAACTTGTATAAAAAATCATACACTCATCCCTACTTAGATGCGTCAATTCCGACGAAGCTGAGTACGTTCTGTTGGATATAGTGCCCTCAGAGTCAATTATTGGATCACAGGCACGTGATTGCAATGATTGAGAGAGGGCCCATACCGGTAAGACAGTCTTACTCAAGATGATAGTATGCTATCTGGTTTATCTTTATCATCGTGTACTGCTTGAGGTGACCTTACAGGCCACTATTGCGCGTTGATAGAGCCCTTAGGATTCTTGCTTGACTGCCAGCAGTATGATGGCGATCATATATGTGGGAGCTGGGGTCTATAAGCACATCCTTAAAAGGTCCTTAGTCGTGGGAGTTTCGAGACTGGGCATCGATACTCCATTAGTAGACTAGTGTATACAGTCAAGACCCCGACGAGGGGCGGTGGATGGTCTCACAAGCTATTGGTGTCAGTTGGTTCACCTAAGATGTATACAGGTGCTCATTGGGTTATGAGTACACCGGACAGGACTCGCTGAGAACATGCTAGTTGGTATTATACCTGACGTCAGATAGCAGTTCCCTGGTGACATGTGTACAGGTTAGTTCATCGACCTGAGATCGTCATTTGTTTCGTGTGAGTTCCCACTGTACTTTGATTACTACATTACCACGGCTCAAAGGAGTCGTGCAAACATGTTTTAGTTGGGTACAGTTCTGAGCCACATGGAGGCAGTGAGCGGATCGGCAGGAGTTCGTCTCTCCC
This sequence comes from Agapanthus africanus, assembly GCA_030015575.1. Classification (NCBI taxonomy): domain Eukaryota; kingdom Viridiplantae; phylum Streptophyta; class Magnoliopsida; order Asparagales; family Amaryllidaceae; genus Agapanthus; species Agapanthus africanus. Next base: position 156,433,123 of record JASDDO010000014.1, on the reverse strand, counting down.
GGTATTGGGGGTGAGGTCGCGCTGTGTCTAGGAGAGCCATTACACGAAGTTCTTGGCCAAGGCAGGAGATTTACTGGTAGGTATTCCAGTAGTATCTCAGGGTGTTCTGGGCTACACTCCGACACGACTTGTACCGCTTTTGGGGGTCTGACTTTTACCAACCCCCTAGACCCGACATGCGATGCTCATAGAAGAATGGACCGGACTGTACAGATATTGTCACTGACAGGCTCAGTAAGGTGTCAGGATGAGTTCGCTCATTGACCTCCCTTTTGGTCAATACCTGGTAGCCCGTTACATACGGCTAATACCTCTGATGTGCTAGTGGTTAAATCCACAGCCGGTGTATTGACGAGTCTTTAGAGTCCCCCACAGACAGTTTCTCAAGTTTCGGGCGAAACGATGTAGAGGTCGTATGATATATGGCAGGGTTCTATCATATACGTGGGGTATTGCACGGATCATGATCGGGCGGATCATACTAGTGGGCTTTGGTTTAAGCCGGATCCTAGTATTAGATTTGTTGGATTACTTTAGTCTCATCGCATTCACATTCAGTCGGAATGCGGATGCAGGTATGTATATACAGGTGAGGGGTATCCTTGTGATCCATCACGAGTTTACTTTAGATGTTTCCGTATCTTTTTATTGTTGCAAACATTTGGATTAATGTTTGCTAATGGAAATTATGAGCTAGAAATCATCATTTTGTGCATTAATTGTGACACATGCAAGGCTAGTGACTCATGGTCTCTTTTTATGTGCATATGTCACATTTGATGTTTGATTTGTGTCGATATGATGAGAAGAGAGAGAGGGGGGCTGCCATGGGATATGTTTGGTCTTGTATTTTTTGATCACTCACTCTCTCACTTTTTATCATATGAAACACAAAAGAAGAAAAAGCTTCTCCTCCTTTTTCTTTATCTAGCTCATAACCTCCATTAATGGCTTCATCTCTAACCTCCATCCATGCTGTGGATGCAAGAGACAAAGTGATCACAAACATTTTCTACATCACCTTGGACACGTCGGCTAGCACACTTCGTGCCCGAGTTGCTTCGGATGAAGCGGGAGCTCGTAAAAAGACTCGTAGATGTGGTGCCCTTTCCGACGAGGAAATCGAGACCAGAGTCTCCGCGAGGAGCTTGGGATGGTGGCCGAAGACCGAAGGACATGGATCGCTCGGTATAGCTTTCCAACCCTCTCTCTAGATAGCTAGTAGTAGGTTAATGGTTCGATCCGGAAAAAAGTATACGATAGCGCCAGTTTTCTAGTTTAGAAAAAGTTTTCGTTTCCGCATTTTTTCCTCGGACAGACGGCCGGGGCGCTACCGTAGACTTATATGGTATCAGAGCCACGCCATTAACCTTTACTAGCTTGCTCTAATGTGTTTAGAAGTTCGATTGAACGAAAATTCCGAAACCGCGATTCCAAGTCATGAACTTTCTGTCGAATTTTTTTTGTGCTCGAAAAATTATTTGGTGTATTGCAGAAATTCGTGCAGGGTTTTTTAAGAGAACTGAGAAAATTTGGTGGGCTGATTTCACTGTAGCGCGGTGGATCCACGGCCGTACCCATATTTTGGCCGCGGATCCACGGCCGTACTGTAGCCACAGTGCACGAAATTTCTTCAGTTGGTCTCTTACTTGGGAAAGGGGTTTCTGGTAATTTTATTTTGGGCCCAGATTTATTTGAGTACTGGGTATTGTGCTTGGGGCCCACTTCGGGAGTTTTTGTCGATCGAAAATTTTAAACATGTTAGTTCACAGTATTTACATTATATCTGCGACCGCGAATGTCACTTGATCGGTAAATCCTGTCTAATTGCTATAGTTCTTTTAGACGGATTTGCGAACGTGACATTCACGTTGATGTTCTGTGTTGTGCTGTGATGTTGCGGATTTGTCGTGGTGGATAGCCTGGATGCAATGGTAGTACAGTTTGGTTGTATATGTACATTTGATATTGCGGAGCGAGCGTCCGACATGTGGACTGCCGTTACTGCCTGTTTGTATATTATTCTTTTGGGGCACGACCGGGCTGAGGTCGGTGTATCCGTTGTATATATTTTACTTTCTGTACTAGGATTACCGCGCGGTGGGGTGCACGGGTAGCCGGGTTCTAGAGGGCAACGGGCCCGCATCTCATGGCTTTGAGACGGAGGGGGCTTCACTCTAGAATTGGCGGGCTATTCGCCGCACTCGTAGGGGGTATAGGTTGACCCAAGGAGGGGTGCTCAAGTTACCGGATTCCGTGAAGTGCTGGGTGATCCATTCACGTTGCTGAAGGGGGCTGCCTCGCTTCAGGTTTTGGCGGGTAACTTGCCGCGCCCGTAGGGGTCTAGGATTTCATTGCACAGGCTATCCACACGACCAGGGGAACGTCGGGTTTCAGTAGCGGCTCTATGAAACCCGGGGATCCCAGATTATCTGTATTGTTCTGTGATGCTTATTACATTTCTGTGATGTTGCATTTTATCACGCCTTGAGCGAATATTATATATTTCTATATATATACTAGTAGATGTTGTATATATTTTGATCCGTGCTAGTCCAGTTCCCGCTCTGTCGTTAGTTAAGTAACCTAACGGGTGATGACGGGACCCAGTGGCGAATGCGGATGGCATATACGTACATCGTATTTTCGTTCTTTTTTGGTGTGATAAATTGATGGGACTGCGTTGATTCGGATCAATGCAAGCTAAACAAACCTATTCTGATGTTGTTGGAACAATTTTCAAAAAGCTGTTATTGGAAGGACGTTCTCTTTTGTTTTGCACAGTGGTATTCGGTTATGAATATCCAGCACCTCAGTCGACGAGGCAAGGGCCGAGATCCCTTCACCGGGAGTGACCCCTTGGACAGAAGTTTGCGTCAGGGCAATAACTTCACTATAGTCGATTACTTTTGCTTTGCAACGTGGTATTCAGTTGGAATATCCTGCACCTCATTCTACGGGGAAAGAGCCGAGATCCCTTCACCGGGAGTGACCTCTTTAGCAAAGGTTTTTGCCACTATATTTTTATAAAAGCTATCCAGTTCCTTCAACGATATCAAGTTCATTACGTTAAAGGTTTTTCGCCAAAAACCATTCGTAGCCCTTCGTCATTTCAGACGGGTAGCACTTAGTAATCATGCTATGTTTGTTGGCCTTCGTCAAGGCATAGTGTATGGCAGCTATTTGTTACCTTTCTGCTGCATAGATAGATGCGTTGGTTTGGGACAGTCGTATAGCCTTGTTGGCCTTCGTCAAGGGCTTGTACGGGTGGGTTCAAATTAACCTGGACAATGGCGGGTAGAACTTGACATGTGACTTATGATTTATTGACCTTCGTCAAGGTCATAAGAGCATGGGGTAAAAATCACATCGGGAGTTTCTAAAGAAACTGAAACTTGCCAGATATGCGCATACCTTATGAAGTGTGATAACGTGAGTGGATTCCATCACGTTATCATGCGATGATAGTTGGATCCCGATTCCCACTGATGAGTTGGTTTACTCCTCGGGTGATCCCGACTAATTCTTCTTTCAGGTTTGGAGGAGAATTTGAGATTACAGTGGGAGGTTTCCTGATTAGATAAAGTGATAACAATTCTGATCAAGGTTAGAGTGCACGCTGAGTGTTTCTTTTCTCTCTCTCTTTGGCAGCGACCATGGCCCGACCCTTGACATGACTCAGTGACCAAGTTGACTGAACCTTCTTAAAACACTGACTTTTGGATTGTCAGAGTTGCATACCTCATTGTCACTCCTACTTTTACCCTTTTCTCCAGAACACCCCGTATTTCTACGAACGTCCACTTCCATTGGATAAAACCATCGTATGGTTATATAAGAACTCGAAGGAACTTGTTCCAGATTCGAGGATGGTTTCCGGTTCTGGAGAAAACGTATAGGACTATTCAGTTGTCTTTTCTTTTTACCTTCTCTCAGGTTGCGAGTGCTCCTTGGATTAGGACAGTAAACCTATTACGCTTATTGGATAGTCTTCTTCCAAACCATAGGTAGGTGCCGAATGGTGGGGAATGAAGAAAACCAATTAGCCTAACGATGGTGTACAGAAGGTAATAAGTTAAGACAAATAAAGGGATTAGAAGGAGGGCAAAGTAAATTGGGACTGCTATTCACGACCAAAACAAGTATTTCATTACCACTCCCACTTCACCTTTGTATTTCTCCAGGACACTCCGTATCACTACGAAGATCCACAGTTATTTGGATACTCCATCGTATGGTTATATACGAACTCGAAAGGAACTTGTTCCAGTTCGGGGATGGATTCTGGTTCAGGAGAAATAGGAATAAGGTTTATTCAGGTGTCTTTTATCTTTACCTTCTCTCGGATTGCGAGTGCTCCTAGGATTAGGACAGTACACCCATTATGCTTATTGGATAGTCTTCTTCCAAACCATAGGCTGGTGTCGAAAGGTAGGGAAGGAAGAAAACCATTTAGCCTAAGAGGGTGTACAGAAGGTAATGACTAAAGACATATGAAGGGATTTGGAGAGATGGCAAAGAAATATGCGGTTACAGTTGTGAATCGGGATAATGGAAGAGGCATTACTAGGAATACCCGGATACCCCTACGAAACATTTCAATGTTTCAGTTTCTCTGTGTACTGTTAAAAGAAAATTGATTTCCCAATTAGCCCTTGCTTCAGGGTATATATTTACCAGGTATGATTCTCACATCTGTATGGTTTTACAGATGATGAGTGGGAGTAAGTTATTGTGAATTAGGTGATCATCCTCATTATATCGGAATTCGTTGTAATTGGTGATATTTGAGGAAATCGCCTAGGCTGTTTGCCGGACGGCAAATATTTGGTTTTGAATATCCATTGTTATGAACCAATTTCAAATTGATATATCTGTACGTTTATTTTAATAAAGTGAGATATAACTTTTTGAAATTATGTCGATGACATTTACCTATATCAGTTGATGGTTAGGTAAGGAGCATTAAACAGCGGTGTAATTCTTCATAACCATAGTACAGTTTTCAACCCATGACACACAGAGAACGAGTTATTAGACTCAGGGGACTTATACAAAGAATTGTATTTTGTCCAGTGTCCACGAGGACAGAGGGGTTGGTACTCGTACTATATTCTGTTTACTTATGACTTCTCTAGTTCTTAGACATGTGTTTCGTAGAAATGCAAGGTCTAAGTTTTGAGAAGTTATAGGTATAAGAATAAAGTAGAGAACCAGGCGTTGCAAGTATCAGGATTCTTCAAGGTGATCGAAGGTGTAGATACTTGTGTATGGTATTCAGTTAATAGTAATGATTAAGAGAACTTCCTTCTTTTTCAGGTTACTCATAATTGGAAGCACTCCTAAGTTGAGTAATGCTGATCGGCCTCTCTCCATTTAGTTGACATGCACTGGAGACAGCTGCATGATTTGAATCTAGTTCCAATTAAATCAGTGCCTCTGTTTCTATATTGGATATAGAATAGTTCATATCTTGACAATGTTAAGGTACGGGGAGTTGTCCAGCTTATGCTTAAAACCAGACTCTGGATAACTCAAGGCACGTTTCTGTAATGGCTGTTTGTGGGTTGACCCGGGCTATGACGAGGGTTGACTTTCTACCATCCGGAAGATCAATAGTGATATTGTTCTAGATTCGCCACAGTTTTAATAAAAATGGATTTTTTTTTCAGAAAACAGTAGTGGGATTATGGTAGAACTGGAAGTGATTCCAGAACCGCAAACGATTACTGAAAATTTGATAAGAACCTAAAGATTCAATCTGATTTGACATTCTATTAGCCACTCCGCAGATATGGTGGGTAACCTCAGGCACTCGAGAGGTACTTCGGTATGCTCAAAGACGGTGACAGGGAGGTTCTTGTTTACCCAGACTTACTATTGCTGTTGTTCCAGACTATGAGACCCGGCAGGAGGATGGGTATAGCGTCGTTCTGAACTGGCTTTAGAAGCATACGTGTATATGACTCTGCCAGAGGGTTGTCGTAGTCAGTGGGAGCAGCGGAAGCATAGTGGACAAGTTGCTTATGTCTATTTATAGACTAAAGCAGATATAGCGGAGATAGATCATCTATTTCTGATATGACAGTCATAGGTTTGACTTCATCAGAATAGGGGATAGATCTGTTAAGAAGGTAGTAGGGTGTGATGTCCTGGTATTTGGATGACATACACAGAGTAGGAAGTGAAATTCCCATACTACGATCGGTTATACTTTGGTTGTCACACAGTGGCTTCTCCACATAGGACTTGGATATTATATTTGACATTCTGATTACTATATCTATGGTTTTAGATCTAGATTTGGGTAGTTTCCCAATCTGGGTACTTAGACAGTATTCTAAAGGTGTTTTAGAATGGACGACTCCTGGCACGGTAGTGTACTTGCAGGTGATAGAGTCACCCTCTCTAAAGGTGTCTTACAGACTGAAGGGGAGAGGGATGTGCATGATTGGCAGATCACTTGCTAAGGCAATTGAGTCAATCATGAGATGTCAAGTACCACACCAGATGTTTTTGCATTAGATGCGATAAGTTGATATTGATCCAATCCTGGAGAAACATTCGGAAGCAGTTTTAGAATATAAGTGGATGTTTTAGGGATATGATAACAACAGCCTCATTTAGGAGACAGTTATCATTCCACGCTTCCAAGGCGACCTGGATGACAGAGTGACTGTCAGAGTTATAGTTTTCGTCTGACGAGGGGCAGTAGTTTGGACAGGTGGTCCAAGCGGATACTGAGGGAGGCATGGGGCAGGATACTGATTAAGTTCAGTTGTCGATACAGTCTAAGAAGTTTGGATTTGGAGTTCATTTATGAACTAAGTCCCATCAGATATCCAGACATATTTTAAGACTGGTATTGCTCATTTCGGGAGATGGTTTTCTCCGCGAACTTGAGATAAAGAGAGACATAGAAAGAAACATCAGAGAGGATCCACTCACTGAGGCTATTCCTCGAACGCAATAATTTCGCAAATGGGTTTTGTGAGACTGATTAGTAGAGGAGTTGGGTGTTCGGTATCACACGGGCTGTAAGTATGCGACATCGCAATAATTAGCCTTGATTGCAAGTGGGAGATTGTTGGATATAGTGCCCTCAGAGTCAATTATTGGATCACAGGCACGTGATTGCAATGATTGAGGGAGGACCCAAACCGGTAGGACAGTCTTACTCAAGATGATAGTATGCTATCTGATTTATCTTTATCATCGTGTACTGCTTGAGGTGACCTTACAGTTCACTATTGCGCGTTGATAGAGCCTTTAGGATTCTTGCTTGACTGCCAGCAGTATGATGGCGATCATATACATGGGAGCTGGGGTCTATAAGCACATCCTTAAAAGGTCCCTAGTCGTGGGAGTTTCGAGACTGGGCATCAATACTCTATTAGTAGACTAGTGTATACAGTCGAGACCCCGACGAGGGGCGGTGGCTGGTCTCACAAGCCATTGGTGTCAGTTGGTTCACCTAAGATGTATACAGGTGCTCATTGGGTTATGAGTACACCGGACAGGACTCGCCGGGAACATGCTAGTTTGTATTATATCTGAAGTCAGATAGCAGTTCCCTGGTGACATGTGTACAGGTTAGTTCATTGACCTGAGATCGTCATTTGTCTCGTGTGAGTTCCTACTATGCTTTGATTACTACCCTACCACGGCTCAAAGGAGTCGTGCAAATAGGTTTTAGTTGGGTACAGTCCCGAGCCATATGGAGGCAGTGAGTGGATCGGCAGGGGTTCGTCTTTCCCGGTATTGGGGTGAGGTCACGCTGTGTCTAGGAGAGCCATTACACGAAATTCTTGGCCAAGGAAGGAGATTTACTGGTAGGTATTCCAGTAGTATCTCAGGGTGTTCTGGGCTACACTCCGACACGACTTGTACCGCTTTTGGGGGTCTGACTTTTACCAACCCCTAAGCCCGACATGCGATGCTTATAAATGAACGGACTGGACTGTACGGATATTGTCACTTACAGGCTCAGTAGGGTGTCAGGATGAGTTCGCTCATCGACCTCCCTTTTGGTCAATACCTGGTAGCCTGTTACGTACGGCTAATACCTCTGACGTGCTAGTGGTTAAATCCACAGCCGGTGTATTGACGAGTCTTTAGAGTCCCCCACAGACAGTTTCTTAAGTTTCGGGCGAAACGATGTAGAGGTCGTATGATATATGGCAGGGTTCGATCATATACGTACGGTATTGCACGGATCATGATCGGACGGATCATATTAGTGGGCTTTGGTTTAAGCCGGATCCTTGTATTAGATTTGTTGGATTACTTTAGTCTCATCGCATTCGCATTCAGTCGGAATGCGGATGCAAGTATATATATACAAGTGAGGGGTATCCTTGTGATCCGTCACGAGTTTGCTTTAGATGTTGCCGTATCTTTTTATTGTTGCAAACATTTGGATTAATGTTTGCTAATGGAAATTATGTGCTATAAATCATCATTTTGTGCATTAATTGTGACACATGCAAGGCTAGTAACTCATGGTCTCTTTTTATGTGCATATGTCACATTTGATGTTTGATTTGTGTTGATATGATGAGAAGAGAGAGAGAGAGGGGGTGCCATGGGATATGTTAGGTCTTGTATTTTTTTATCACTCACTCTCTCACTTTTTATCATATGAAACACAAAAGAAGAAAAAGCTTCTCCTCCTTCTTCTTCCTCTAGCTCATAGCCTCCATTAATGGCTTCATCTCTAACCTCCATCCATGCTATGGATGCAAGAGACAAAGTGATCACAAATATTCTCTACATCACCTTGGACACGTCGGCTAGCACACTTCGTGCCCAAGTTGCTTCGGATGAAGCAGGAGTCCGTAAAAAAGACTCGTAGATGTGGTGCCCTTTCCGACGAGGAGATCGAGACCGGAGTCGCCGCGAGGAGCTTGGGATGGTGGCCGAAGACCGAAGGACACGGATCGCTCGGTATAGCTTTCCAACCCTCTCTCTAGATAGCTAGTAGCAGGTTAATGGTTCGATCCGGGAAAAAGTATACGATAGCGTTATTTTTCTAGTTTAGAAAAATTTTTCGTTTCCGCATTTTGGCCTCGGACAGACGGCCGGGGCGCTACCGTAGACTTACACGTTCTCCAAGAGATACACGAAGAAATTGGAGGCGCACATCAGGGGGCCCGCAATCTAATCTAAAAGAAACTGCTACAGGGCTATTATCGGCCGACTATCCACACCGATGCAGAAAAACTCGTACAGAGGTGCAAGGCGTGTTAACTCTTCGGCAGCATTCATCGGTTACCAGCCATAGAGCTAACGTCTCTAAGCTCCCCTTAGCCATTCGCCCAGTGGGAAATGGACATGTTTGGCCAGCTCCCCATAGGCACGGGGGCACAAATATATCCTTGTCGCCGTGGACTATTTTACAAAATGGATCAAAACCATGCCGATAAGAAAACCGGATGCCGTCTCCACAATGAAGTTCCTGTAGAACAACATAATTGCATGATTTGGAATTCCGAGGTGCATCATCACCGACCATGGATATGGTTCTATAAATCAACTTGGTATATTCGGAGAGGTGGATGGATAAATCCAAATAGCATCTGCCCCCAAAATTCAGGCCAGACGTCCTAAAGTCCCGGTCTTTGTATTTCGGCAGTGAACAGATTCTGGCACGCTCGGTAGGACCTTTTTCTCTTTCCACTACATACTTCGTGTGTCGTGTTTCGTGAAAAAATTGCGGTTCGCTATGGTTGCCCTTGGATTCGAGGTACTAAAATTTGGTGTCTTACTCTTGTGCAGAAAAAATTGATGGCTTCCAGCTGCACTGTATGCAATAGCAACTCTCGCTCTATCCCAACTGGAGGAGTAACTTATGGGCCCAATATGGCCTCCATCTTCTCAATGCCGGTGGGGCAAGTTACGCAAGCCACTACGGGATTGTTCTTTGGGATCATGTTCCCACCGATGAGTTTCGATGCCTCAGCACCGCAAGAAGAAGCTCCCAAGAAGTCGGTCTTCGATCGACTAGCAAGCACAACAGCCCCTCTCAACGGGTCATCCAAATCTGGCATCTCGGTCTTCAACAGGCTGAGCCAAAACTCAAACGGGCCTGCAGAGAGGTTCGTGATACCTGAAGGGGTTGCCCCAAAACGGATAGCCCTCCCATCTCCTCTTGTAGGTGAAGTCGTCAAAAGTGCTTCCCCTACTAGAAATTCGGTCTTCAAAAGATTGGCCGGCTCTCCCCAAACTTCAATCAGGACGTCGGTCTTCAACAGGCTGACACCAATAGCAACCCCTCAGCAAAGCCAGGGGCATGAAGAGGCCGCTTCCAAAACTCAGGCGGTCCCTTCCGAAAGGCATGCTCGACATCGTCACTGGCGCCGAGTGAGAAAAGCTGGGGGCAATTCCCCCTCTGGACTTACTCCGACCGCTCCAATGGTGGAAGTTGACGCTTCTGTTCCAACCGGGAACAGCTTTGATCCTCTTAAGAGGGTGCGGAAGAACTCTCCAATGGCGGTGCTAAAGAAATCTCCCCCACCTGCAGAGGTTACTGTGCGGGTAAAGCTGGAGCAACCCCATTAGCGGCTCTCTTCGCAAATTCATAGTGTCTGGCGGAAAGTACAAGACTCTGTGATCAACAAAGATTACTCTCGACGACCAAAGAAATCGAAGGCTCGGCAAGAAAAAGACCATCCCTCCGTAATACAACGAGGGAATACTTCTACATAAGTGCCTGTCATAACGGCTCCTTCAACTTCGACCTCCCACAAAAGGATGAGGCCAGAGAAAATCCCACCGCCAGCAGCAAATTCCAAAGGCGATGGAACTAAACGCCCCAAGTCTTGGGGTATGATCGTACATACGGTCCACATGGCTTCCGGGAAAAAAAAGCCATGCTTCCGTAGGTCATCGACCGCAAACTCGGTCACTGACAAAAGCTCAAGAGAAACAACAAAAGCTCTAAGAAATGCCGACCAAAATAGCAGCACTTATCGGGCAGAAAGAAAGCCCGGACACAACAACCGAATAACGCTAAGAGCGGGAGACCAATACAGAGTTCCTGCGAAGGGTGCTTGAAAGAAAATACAAAGAGGCCGTGGAACAAGCTGCTAACATAAAGCAGATGGTGCTTTTGTTCCAAGACATGGTTGGAATGATGATACAGCCAGAACCCCTAGCCTAAGATCTGCCGATAATCGTCGACGATGATAGAGGGAAAACATCAAACCCTATTCCGGCCTTATCGGTGGACAAGGAAGAAACGATCTCCAAGGCTGCTCTTGATGATTATATTTCTCAACAAATAAGAGCTTATCAAGCTAGTGAAACCGCTGGCCAAGTTGTTAGAACTGGGCAACCGTATCCGGGCTGGTATGATCAAATAAAATACCCGCCGGGATATACGATCCCTAAGTTCCATGTATACAAAGAGACAAGCAACCCACACCAGCACATTGCGCAATTTAGAACTCTATGTGGCAACACTGGAGGCGACGACAAACTGTTGCTTCGCCAGTTCGTTGGTAGCCTGTTAGAAACAATATTCGAATGGTACTCGAAGCTCCCAAATGACTCCATGAGAACATTCACAAAGATGGAACTGCTGTTCACACAGCGGTTTGCCAGCGCAAGTGAGCGCACCCTAATCATGGCATTAATCAATGCCAGGGTAAGGCCAGGAGAAACTTGGATCCAATATGCGATCCTGTGGCGGAACTTGTGGTCAAAGTGCGAACAGCACATCGAAGAATCTCTTACCGTGGGCATGTTCATTGGGGCCATTGATCCTCAAACGACCGTGTCCCAGTTCATGACATTCTTCAATCCCACAACCTTCCAGGCTTTGATTGATAAACTGGCCCAAATGGACCAGCTGGGCCACGGGCCTTCCTCCTCAAATAAAGACTCTCGAAATAACAAGGGTAAAGGGAAAGCGACCTTCGTTTCTAACACGCAACAACAACCGAGTAGCCCAAAACTGGCTGCTCTCCAAAACAACGCGCGCCCACGCCTATCCTTAGAAGAAAGACTAGGACGGGCCTACTCGTTTCCCCGTGACAAGACGAGGAGACAATTCGAATTGCAGTGCGTAATAAACTCATCATATTGCCAGACCCACGGCATCCACCGCAACCTGACGATGTCAACAACCCTAACTAATGCTCCTATCACAGAATGGTGAGCCGCCTAATTGAAGATTACTACGTCGTCAAAAATTGGGTCGAAGACCAGTATCAACAGGGGAAATTTGCATTGTCTGATAACTAGAGGGTAAATCCGCCCCAAAAGCACACTCCCAAAAAGGTGGATGCGCCGGGGGAATCATGCTCGCTCGTGGAAGAAACTCCATAGCAAGTCATTCTTTCAGCAAAGACCAAAAGAATGCTGAAAAATCTACAGGCATGTCCGGCAGTCAGGTGGAAAAGCCCATTGAACCCGAAATCATCAAAGGGATATTGAAACCACGTCCCATGCCGAAAGTTGTTGACAAAGGGCAAAACCCCCAAGTCAAGCCTTCAGAGTTTTCGAAGAAAAATAAGAAGACCAAGAAGCCTGTGCAGCCTGCCGAGTATGACGACAAGTGCACAGACCTACAAAAGTACATTGACGCGCTGGAGGAGTACAACCAGAAAGCGCAGACCCCGGTCACTCTCAAAGAATTCCTCAAAAATATTCTTGAGAATAATGATAGTGACAACGATGAGGAAAATGACTCATCAGAAGAAACCAAAGACTATGTTGCAACTTTCCACATAGTCTCCCATTCGTTGTTGACGCAGAAACTCCCTCGGCGTCAGAAAACAACGCAGAGGAGCCGGGGGCAGAATCGGCGCTAAAATCCCTGGAATTGCCAGAAGTCCCGATTGATAGGTTGTTAAACGAATCCTTTCGAAAAAGCAGAGCTGACCGAGAACACGAGACAACCATATACGAAAGGGCTAAGCGTCAACATCGGGACAAAGAAGCTGCGGTAAGGATGAGTCATAAAGTACTCCACTTGAACTAAAGCACACCTGCTACAAATAAGTGCAGGATCAAAACAGAGAAGCGGTTCTCCAAAGCCGTGTCAATAGGAAAGAAGCTGCAACTCTCATAAAGAACACTCTCGGGGTCATATGCTCCGATGGAGAAGAAGCACATCCAATCTACTGCTTATATCATCGGAAGGTTAACCACCCTACCGAGGAATGCAGTGCCTTCAAGAAGCGGTGGCAAGGATATGTTTCCCATCAAAAACACATCAAGAAGATAAAGCGCGAAGCTCGTCGACGGCAAATAAGTGCGACAGATGCATGTGAAAAAATGACTGGCAATTGTCATATGGTTGATACCAGTCCGGTGGGGGAAAAACCCCAACTTCTTACTTTCGGGAGCGATTCTGAGGACGAAATACCCCTTAGCCCTCTCTTTAAAAACACCACCTCCAAAAAAGAAGAGGAGGAGAGAACTGTGAAAACATTCAGCTGCGTAACCGCACGTTGCCTGAGGAGAACCTCAGACTTACAAACAAAGGTTCAAGTAAAAAGGACAAAGGGAAAGAAAAGGTCCCTGAGGAAATTACCCTCGACGATGGAGTTGTCAAAGAGCTCGCAGCCAGGGACCCGCCTAGGAAAAACAAGGTGGATTACAGTGTCCTAGCACATTTGAGGAAAATACCCTCACAACTGGGAATATTGGATGCTCTCCTCCTGTCCAAAGAGGCACGAGATTATCTGATTAAGGCATTACAAGAGCCCGATAAGCTTTTCTCACAGAAGAGAAGATGAAATATGAACCGGCAGAGGTCCACACGGCTAACACTACATTCAGCGATGAAGATCTCCTCCTCGGTACGTGTGAACATAATCGCCCGTTATACGTCACCGGGTACTTCCACGACATCAAGATATGGAAAATCCTTTTCGACAACGGATCCTCTGTCAACCTTCTCAAAGTGAGGGTGCTGAAGGAAATTTGCATGAACATTCATCACTTGGCCCGAGGCAAAATTACCGTCTCCGTGTTTGACTCACAGTCGTAATGGACACTTGGGTCCATAATACTAACGTTATACTTTGGGCTGCTCGTCGCTGACATCAAATTCATGTCATTAATACCAAGACTTGCTATAACGCTCTGCTCAGCAGGCCTTGGTTATATGAGTACAACGTCATACCTTCTATACAACATCAGTGTACGAAGTATTTCAAAGACGGCTTGGAATCTACCGTCACAGGGGAGCTAAATCTATTCTCCGTAAACGAAATCCGTAAATACGAAGACGCAAAGTACTTCCTACCCGACTTCGAAGATACGGAAAGGTGTCATAAGCCGGAAGATAAAAAGAAGTCCGCTGCCACTATCCCGATCTTTGGGAGCGATACCAAGGAAGATGAAGAAATAGTCTACTCGGGGCAACCCCAAAAGAAAAACAATAAACTCGGACCATCTACTCCTATTTTGTTTTTTGGTAGCGACTCTGAGGACGAGGCCAACGCAGTGTTCTCCATCTTCCTGTCAGTGCAAACCCTCACTAGAGTATATCAGAGTCTGCAAAACACTATGGTTCTGCTTCGGCATTATAAGGAACTTGATGCGCTCGATACATACGGTGTACGGGAACTACAGACTATCTACGTACCTCTCAGGCGAAGAGGTGAAAAGGCGATCCTCTTCTACCAATTTACAGAGACCAGAGTAGAAAAAGAAGTTTGGCATGGTGCCGATTTTGAACTCGACAGGCTTCAACCTATCCGTCTGCCAAGATACTACGCGGAGGGATTGAGAAGACTGTTAAGATGCCAAGGTGTACCCCTTGAACAAACTGTTCGACAAGACCAATTCTACAATAAGATTTGGGATGTTCCCGGGACTTAGCGAAGGATGCTCAACGGGAATATGGAGACAACCGGGCTTGGATACGTTCAGTCCGAAAAATGGGAGCAGTTCCATAGATGCCGCATTATAAACAGCTCCAATGAAGAGGAAAACACTCTTCTAAATAGCTGTTATGTTGAAACATAGCGAAATCCCGCTTTGAGAACGTTAAGTCCGTCCCTCGAATAACAAATCAACAAGCTAATAAAAAAGCCTGTCAAAAGAGTCGGGACAATCACATCCGTGAAATGGCCATTTATGAAAAGGACAGAATGCAACGTCTCAATCAGCAATCTGTGGAGAAAAAAAGACTACAATGCCCTTCATCCCCAGCCCGCTGTACATTCTCGTAGCAAGGGAAAATCCTAAAATAGAGGCAAAAATAAGGCGAAGAACGCAAACAACTTTTGAAAACAATAAAGCGGATCCAAGAAGCCGTGCAATCGAGAAAAACTCGGTTGGAACCCGTCGTTTATAAAGAAGATGAGTCGGGAATACTCTTTTCCCCAAGATAAGACGAGGAAAATATTCAACCTTGTCATGAAACACCAAATGATGACGCTTCCGGAGTCTCGGCAGCCCGAAAAAATAAATGAGGTCCATCATCCGGATTATTGCTTCTACCACTGAGTAATATGTCATCAACTCGAAGACTGCTTCACTTTCAAAGATTAGGTAGAAGACTATGTTCACCGCTGGAAACAGAGACTAACTGATAGATGACACGTGTCCTGAAGAAATGGAGGATATTCTCCGTCTTCACCTTCCTTAGTGGTACTGCTTCTGCCCACTTAGAGAAGTAGTCGGTCGTTGCCAGTATAAACCGATGTCCTTTGGACGATTCCGGATCAATGGGGCCAATTATATTAGTTCCCCACATTTTGAACGGCCAGCTAGCCACTGTTAGGTGTAGCGGATTTGAATGTTGGTGGATGAAGTCCCCATGGATTTGGCATGAGTGACAATCTTCGCATATTCAAGGTAGTCCTGGATCATTGTGGGCCAATAGTAACCCATCATTTTTATCTTCAGCTTCATCTTTGGTCCGGCTTGGTGAGAACCGAAGAGTCCGTCGTGAATTTCTTAGACTGCTTTTTTCACTTCCTTCGGCCCCAGGCATCTTAGCCATACAAAGTTGAACGATCTCTTATATAGAGTATCATTGATGAAGGCGAAAGACAAAGCCCGTTCATGAGCTGATGTCTAGACGACGCATTTTCGGGCATTCATTGGGATTTAAAGTAGTCTGTGAAGACTTCCCTCCAGTCCTTGACCTTTTTATTGTCCTCTATTTGAAGGGTTGCTTGTTCAGTCATTCATTTTCTTTCGGATGACTCTATCAGATCTTCCAAAGATATATCCGTTGGCGTGAGAACCCTACGGCTTTGCACAATGACCTTTACGTCATCTAAATCGTCATCCGCTAGTTCCTTAGCCAATTCGGCCAACGTGTCTGCCTTGCTGTTTTCTGCATGCGGTATTCTCTCCAGGATGTAGGAAAGGATTTATGTCAGCAGTTGCTGTAACAACCCTGAATTTTCTTCACAAAATTTTTCTTAAAGTACAGAAAGGAGTTTGCAAACCTAAGCACAATTTAAAAGTTATTCTTATTTAAGAGCAGCAAGAAACAACTTGTAGCTCATTGATAAAGCCTTGCATTGTTGTGACGTAGCCCCTGTGTTCGAATCCCATCAGCCACATATTATTTTTACAGATTTTTCTTTTAAACTTTTTGGAAGCCCAAAAGTTTACATGAAATGAAAAGTCAGATAAAACAAACATGTGTAAAATATTGTGTACACAGCTAGGGACACGTGGCAAGAATCCAAAGCCTCAATGCCCCTATTGGACCGGCAAGATCAGCCATGAGCCCGGCGACATCGGCCGTCCGTAAGGGATAATCCCCCGTATTTTGCCCACAACGCCCCTTGGCCTACCCCGCTACACCCCTTGGCCTACCCCACTACCCCCGTTCTGTTTATTTTTCCTACAATTATCCAGAGAATTAAAATGAAGCTTTAAATCCAATTTTTAATGCTTTTTAATTCTTTCTTCAAATCCAAAACCCTAATTTTACACTATAAATACAACCTCATGCCCTAGCCTTCTTCATTCTGAAATCTATTGCCAAAATTCTCAAAAAATTTCTAAGTCTAAAAAGAGTACAAGTGGAGTTAGCCCTAGGTCAAATTACGGTGAGGATTCGAGACGTTTCAGGCGACCCGCGACTCCACGAAGACTACTACCCTCATCCTCTATCTCCCCTCTCTCCTTTAAATTTATAAGTCCCATATCTCTTCTTCTCTACTACTATAAAACTTCTCTTTTTCAAAACATGTCGGTAAGTGGAGTTATACCGACATTTGTTTCTAAAACCTTTAAAAACCATAATTCTTCTTAAGAATCACTTGTACTCGTGTATATACATTACATGTAATCGTTTAACTAATATTTAGAGACCAATTTTACTTTAAAACTCCATATTAAATAACTTTAGTTAAGCTTTTACGTTTAAATACTATGACGTTTATATACGACATCTTTTAATTATTTTGCTTAGCATACGTTTAGAAAACCTTACGAGGTAATGACATACCTCTCACATACATATATCTTGACATAGCACGATTCTCTTGAACAATATTTTTGTGGCAAAATACGACTTTTCATCAAAATATCTTAAACAATTAAAAACCCGAACTTCTTTAAATTGTGTTATTTAATTCTTTGCGATTATGCCTCTACAACCCATTTCAGGGAACCCGGTTTGGATGGTGCGTATTATCGCACATCCTCGGGACTAATAGAGCGAGATGCAGACCTACTCACGGAGCATACGATCTCGATGGAAATTTAATACAATTTTTAAGAAAAACGAGGATTTCTATTTAATAATAAAAACTTATTTTTAATAATTATATAAATATTATCAAACTATATATTTTTTAGATATTATTAAATTCCATGTTTTCTAAACAAAATAAAAGAATTACAAGTTTTATGAAAATACCATCAAGAATCAATACAAGTCAAACTTTACACTAAAATACCTTGAACTATTCAAGTTTCACTAATATACTTCATTCTTTAAAAATTTTACATCCATGAAAACCCTAAATAACATAAATAATTACTCGAGGTTTGCTTTGAAGGTATATAAAATATTTTTCATAAAACCCCTTAAGATATATAAAATTACATTAAAGACTCTAGTAAATATAGGTTTAAGCGGGACCAATTCTCTTGAGCCTCATGGAGCCGGAGAAAGTGGGTGCTTGCCTATTTAAGGCAGAAACTAAAATGGGGTTATCAATGGTAATTGTTTTGGAAACAAAACATAAATCCTGCCGTCCATTTGCAGCAGTTGCCGATAATTCCTAAACCTAATTCAGGATCCAAATCTGTTTAAGTGTCTGACTCAATCTAAGTCTTAGTCTAATCTGAATCCAATCCAAATATGAATCCAATATACCAACATGACTACATGAATACTTGAACATGAATACCAGAACAATATCAACATGACTTGACTTGACTTGACCGAACCATGGCTATATCTTGAACTTGATTACATGACTACTTGATACATCCTGAACTGTTTACATGAACAACTTATACCATGTTCTCGGAAAGTCTGATAATTAACAATCAATACAATATACATTATGGGGATTAACGGGGTATCCTGGTACAGAATGTGTTAGAAGTGGAACGGGATGGTCACTAAAAGACACCTACATGAACATCCATGCCATTGTCCCGTGGGTCTTGATGGGGCCTTGTACTTCCGATTACCATAGTCCACGGAGCAAATTGGACTCCTCTCGTATACACTGATACCTTCTGTACCAAGCTACAAACAACTACGTTAGCATAACAAACAGATAATTTACCAATTCTATTCTCTTTACTTGTCGATTCCATTTTATCGTTTGGGACTTATCGAGCGCTAGTTCGCTGACGACATTCATGTCTTTTCTTTCTTTGGAATGTTCATCAGGAAGACCCGACTCTCAGGAGACCGAGCCTAGCCAGGACGATTTGGAGCAGTTCACAGAGGAGCCAGACTTCTAGGCTTTTACTTGTACTTATTTCTTTTTAGTTCATATGCTATTGTTTAGGCATCACTTTCTATCATTATACTTTGCTTTTCAGTTGTATGTAAAGAATGATTATCCATAAAAAGTTGTTATTTTATTATATCTCTTGTCATTTTTGTGCTTTACATTTATATTGCTTATTTTATGCTTAACGTGTTTACTTCTGAGTAAATACATCACGTGTCTCGCCACGTCTCCTTCCCTGTACACTGGGAAGCGGGGCTTGACAGTTGCTGCACTCTTTCGCCATACTTTATCAGCTCCGGCTTATATGTCTGATAGTCGCCATTTACTTGGCTAACGATCAGCTGGGAGTCTCCATATATGAGGTTTTTTTTGATTCCCATGTCGATAACGACCTCGAGACCTGCTATCAAAGCTTCATATTCAGCTTCGTTATTAGTCCTTGGCTCCGTTAAGGAAAGGGTGTAACGCAATATCTCTCCTTGCGGAGTCACGAAGATAAGTCCCACCCCAGCATTAATTATGGGGGAATTTTGCTTTCGCCTTTTCATGGAAAATACTCCATCGAAGTAGAGTTCCTATTGGGAATCATTTTCTTCCTTCTCTTCTTCGATTGTGTCGAATGCATGTTCATCCGGCAAATTGCAATTTAAGAGGGAGTCGGCTGGTATCGGATGCTCCGCAAGAAAGTCGGCAATGGCCTGGCCTTTCACTGCTTTAAGGAGTTGATACGTTATCGAGAACTCCATCAGGAGGAGGAGGGCCCATTTGGCAAGCCTTCCTGTTAATATGGCCTTTAACATCAGATATTTGAGAGGATCCACCTTTGATATGAGATGGAGCTCATGTGCCAAGTCGTAATGTCCGAGCTTCGTTATCGCAAAGATCAGTGCCAGGAAATGTTTTTCGATGGGGGAGTAGTTGTTTTCTGCCCTAGGAGAACTCGACTCAAATAGTATAGAGCTCTATCCTTTCTTTGATCGTTTTCTTATGCCCATAGTGCGCCTAGAGAACCCTTAAGGGCCGTTGTATATAGAATAAGAGGTTTTTCCTTAACCGGAGCTTTCAATACCGGCGGATTTTGTAGGTATTGCTTGATTTCGTCTAGTGTATTTTGGCACTTTCGATCCCAGACGAACGGGGTCTCCTTCTTCATTAAATGACTGTAGGGACGACATTTTCCGGAGAGGTTGGTTATGAACCGCCGGATATAAGCGATATTTCCTTGAAGAGACCGCAGTTCTTGAGGGCTCTCGGCGTGGGCATTTCTACAATTGACTTGGTCTTTGAAGGGTCAATTTCGATACCCCGGTGTCGTATGATGAATACTAGGAATTTGCCCGAGGAGACTCCAAACGCGCATTTTAGAGGATTCATCTTCAGATTATACTTCCGAAGACGTCGGGACACTATTTTTAGATGTTCCCAATACTCCTCGTGAGATCTGCTCTTTACCACAAGGTCGTCAATGTAGCATTCGACAATCTCATGGATGAGATCATCGAAGATCTTTGTCATGGCCCTTTAGTAGGTAGTGCCAACGTTCTTTAAACCGAAAGGTACCACCTTATAGCAGAATATGCCCAGCGGGGTCTGGAAGGCGGTATGTTTTTGGTTTTCAGGATGCATTTTTATTTGATTGTATCCTGAAGATCCATCCATGAAGGAAAAGACCTCATGGGTAGACGTGTTATCGATCATCAGCTCAGTAACAGGTACTGGGAAGTCATCTTTCGGGCAAGCTTTGTTGAGGTCCCGAAAGTCCACGCAGATGCGCACCGTCCCATTCGTCTTCATCACTGGAACGATAATAGCGATCCAGTCGTGATATTGAACTTCTTGGATGAAGCCAGAGTCGATTAGTTTCTTGACTTCAATGTTGATACTCATCTCAAGTTCGAGCCGCATTCTTCTTGGCACCTGTTTGACTGGCTTTATGTCCGGCGATATGGCCAGTTTATGTACCGCCACTTTTGAATCTAGACCTGGCATCTCTGAATAGTTCCATGCGAAGCAATCTTTATACTGCATGAGCATGTCCTTTAACATAGCTACCTGTTTCTCAGATAGCAGTTCACTGACGAACGTTGGTCTCAGATCATTCTTTGTCCCTAAGTCATTTTTTCTTAGGTTATTCGCCGTGGTATGTATTCCATCTTCTAGCTCTTTTGGCGCTGGTGGAAACTCTGAGATCACCTCGTCCACGTCTTCATTTGCGAAGCACATGTGGAGATCATCCATAATCTCGTGCCCTCCCTCTTTTGAGAGTGTTATCATATGGCAGGTACGAGTTCGCTTCCATTCGTGATGTTGAGCTGGTCCCATCCTCATGGTATAGATCCTCTTTGGCTCATGCTTTTGCGGCGGGGTTACCCTCCATCTGTCAAATAAAGCGAACATGTCTTGCTGATACTGGTCTTCTACCCAGTCTTTAAAGGTGAAGCATTATTCAAGGGGATGACCTATTACTCGGTGATAGGAGCAATAATATGTATGATGGACCTCATTTATTTGTTCGGGATGCTGAGACTCCTGAAGTGTCATAATTTAGTGCTTCATGACAAGGTTGAATATTTTCCTTGTTTTATCTTGAGGGAAAGAGTATTCCCGACCCACCTTCTTTATAAAGAACGGATTCCAATTGACTTTTTCTCAATTGCACGGCTTCTTGGATCTGCTTCGTTGTTTTTTGAACGTTGTTTGCGTTCGTTGCCCTGTTTTTGCCTTTATTTCGTAATTTTCCCCTTTCGCGTGGACATAAAGCGGGCCGGGGATGAAGAGCATTATAGACTTCCTTCTCCGCAGATTGCTGATTGAGGCGTTGCGTCCTGACATTTTCATAAATGGCCATTTCGCAGCCGTGATCTTCTCGGCTCCATTGACAAGATTCTTTTATTAGCTTGTCTATTTGTTCTTCGAGCGATGGACTTAACGTTCTTAGAGCGGGCTGACGCTCCGTTTTAACATCGCGGCCATTCGGAAGAGCGATTTCACCTTTGTGGTAGCCGTTTATGATGCGGCGGCTGTGGAACTGCTCCATTTCTTGGACCGAACGTATCCGAGCCCAGTTGTTTCCATCTTCCCGTTGGGCATCTTTCGCCGAGTCCTGAGAATGTCCCAAATCTTTTTGTAGAATTGGGCTTGTTGAACAGTTTGTTTGAGGGGTATACCTTGGCATTTTAACAGCCTTTTCAATCCCTCCGCGTAGTATCTTAGCAGATGGATTGGTTGAAACCCGTCGAGTGCAAAATCGGCACCATGCCAGACTTCTTTTTCTACTTTGGTCTCTGTAGATTGGTAGAAGAGGATCGCCTTTTCACCTCTTCGCTTGGGAGGGACATAGAAAGTCTGTAGCTCTTGTACGATGTATGTATCAAGCGCATCAAGTTCCTTGTAATGCCGAGGCGGAGTCATTGTGATTTGCAGACTCTCGTCTGCTTCGTCGAGGGCTTGCACTGACGGGCGGATGGAGAACACTGCGTTGGCCTCATCCTCAGAGTCGCTGCCAAAGACCAGAATAGGGGTAGATGGTCCGGGCCTGTTTTTTTCTTTTTGGGGTTGCCCCGAGTAGACTATTTCTTCATCTTCCTCGGAATCGCTCCTAAAGATCGGGATAGTGGTGACGGACTTCTGTTTATCCTCCAGCTTATGACACCTTTCTGTATCTTCGAAATTTAGTTGGAAGTACTTTGTGTCTTCATATTTCCGGACCACGTTTACGGAGAACGGATTTAGCTCCCCTGTGACGGTGCATTCCAAGCCGTCTTTGAAATACTTCATACACTGATGTTGTGTAGAAGGGATGACGTTTTACTCATGTAACCAGGGCCTACCGAGCAAAGCGTTATAGCAAGTCTTGGCGTCAATGACGTAAAATTTGATGTCAGTGATGAGCAACCCGAAGCGTTATGTCAGTATTACGGACCCAAGCATCCGTGACGACTGTGAGTTGAACCCGGAGATTGTAATTTTGTCTCGGGTCAAAAAAGCACTTTCACGTTGAGAAGTTTGACGGAGGATCCATTGTCGACAATGATTTTCCCTATTTTGATGTCGTGGCAGTACCCGGTGATGTATAACGGGCGGTTATGTTCCCACGTACCGAAGATAAGATCTTCATCGCTGAATGTAATGTCAGCTGTGTGAACCTCTGCGAGCTCGTCCTTCATCTTCTCTTCTGCAAGGAAAGCTTGGAACTGATCGGGCTCTTGTAATGCCTTGATCATAGACTCTCATGCCTCTTTGGACAAGAGTAGAGCATCCAATATGCTCAACTGTGAGGGTATTTTCCTTAGATGTGCTAGGACAATGTAATCCACTTTATTTTTCCTAGGTGGGTCCCTTGCTGCGAGCTCTTTGACAATTCCATCGTCAAGGAAATTTCCTCAGAGATTTTCTCTTCCAATGGTAATATGACCTAACGAGATTACTTAAAGTTGTCTTGTCCATCCCCTGAAGGGATCAGAGACACGACAGTCGCGGGGCTACTTGAATAGCGGCTTAAAAACTACATATCGAGGAATACATCAGCCAACGTGACGGCACCACGGACTAAAACCCTAGTACCACAGAACTAACGGACCCCTGTCATAAAGAATGGGGGTTATCTGCATATAACGTTAGGACAAATTTGCCTGTAAACCCAAAGGAGGTAAACTTCAAACTCCGAAATGAGTACATAAACTAGAAACTCCGAAACGAGTGAATAAATTACAAACTCCGAAATGAGTATATAAAATGTGTATATAAACTAGAAACTCCGAAACAAGGGAATAAACTCCAAACTCCAAAATGAGTACATAAACTAGAAACTCCGAAACGAGTGAATAAACAACAAAATCCATAACGAGTAAATAAACTAATAGTGCTAAATCAAGACATCATACACAGAGGAGCACATGCGAAAAAAAATGTGAATTCTTTTTTCATAAATCGAAATGTTCAAAAGATACAGTTTACATTTATGTAAAGAAAAATGGGAAATATAATTCTAGCCGTTAAGAAAGCGGGGCTTTCAGTAAATTGGCAACCCGCTCATTCTCTTTCCGCAAGTCCTCCTCGCGCACCACTATTGCAGCCAGCCTCGCTTCGACTTGAACCCGTTGTTGCAAGCATGATGAAAACTTCCTAGCGATTTCTTGCTTAGCAACCTCGCAATCTCACATGCCCCGCTAGGTAAAATCAAAGTTCTGCCTTGGCACCAGTCCATTAGAAATACATTGTTGGAGATTTTCAAAAATAACTTGCAGCTGCGCGGCATTCGCTTCGACCTGAGCGCGCAATTGGCTAGATTTGCCAAAAGCTGTCTCATGCTCTTTTCGCTTTAG
The DNA here is from genome assembly GCA_030015575.1 of Agapanthus africanus. Taxonomy (NCBI): domain Eukaryota; kingdom Viridiplantae; phylum Streptophyta; class Magnoliopsida; order Asparagales; family Amaryllidaceae; genus Agapanthus; species Agapanthus africanus. Next base: position 156,408,897 of record JASDDO010000014.1, on the reverse strand, counting down.
GACCAGCTTTTGCTCAAAGTATTTAATGGAAGTGGCACTTTGTTCGATCCATACGATCAGTTTGGCCTTCGAAGTTAACGCTTCAGGTGCAAGACGCTTGTGCTCAATCTCATGGAGACAAGCCTCAATCCGCTTACAATAGTCGACCCAAATGTTGACGAAGTCCTCATTGTGGAAATTCATGAGCGTCACCAATATAGGGTTAACTTCGTCAACAAAGTCCGCAGCAGAAGTGAGGGCTTCAACGTTAAGATCTTCAATGAACTCACTCAGCATCTACCTGCTATTCGCCGCATCCCTGAAAGATTGGCGCTTAGCAAAGGGCCCTACGGGTCTGGAAATGCGAGACTCAAGAGGAGCCAAAGCCGGTGCAGCTGCTGCAGAATAAAACACATACAAAGAAGGGTTAGATTTCAACCTGAAAAAATAAAGAAGAATGATGATCAAAGAGATCTACCATACCAGTGGTCAAAAGTGGCAGGTTAGGAAGTACAGGAGGCTCGGCTATTCCTTCGTTCTCTCCCTCGAGCCGTAATACCGCGGTCAATACGAGAAAATCTTAGCAATAGAAAGTTTACTCGTGGAAAAATGAAATAAAAGGTGAAGAATATACTAACCAACGCCTGTAGGGGGAACGAATTCCGATTGGAAGGCGAAGTGTGAGCTTAACATCTGGTGTAAGCGGTCAAAAAGCACTCCTACAGTATTGCAGCGATATATGGTAAAGAAATTAATCCAAGAAAACAATTTCTACATCGAATCAAAGAAATGAGAAATCTTTAGCTTTTGTCATTAAACCCGAGAGAACTCGGGGGGACACAAAAGAGAGGGGTAGAACCGTGACGGTCGTGGCAACGGCTGGCAGTAATCCTCCAGTCAGCACAGCGCTGGGGTTTACCACACCTGTATTCAGAATAAAGGAGATATCAGTAGAGATGCCTAGCGGGGTTAAGAGCTCAAAATTAATAGCTCGAGGAATACCTGACAAGTTAGAAACCATAACAGTGTCTGGAGCAGACCAGTATCAAAAAGGCAGGTTCGTTTTATTCGACAGCTGGAAGGTAGCCCCACCTCAAAAGCATGAGCCAAAGAGGACCTATACCATGAGGATATGACCAGCTCAACATAAAGAATGGATGCGAACTTTTACCTGCCATATGATAACACTCTCAAAAGAGGAAGGGTACGTGACTATGGATAGCCTCTACATATGCTTTACAAATGAAGACGAGGATGAGGTGATCTCCGAGTTTCCACCAGCACCAAAAGAGATGGAAGATGGGATATACACTACGACGGACAACCTAAGGAAAATTGACTTAAGGACGGAAAATGATCCGAGGCCAACGTTCGTCTTCGTCAGTGAGCTATTGTCTGAAAAACAAGTAACCACGTTAAAAGACGTGCTTATGCAGTATAAAGATTGCTTCACATGGAACTATTCCGAAATTCTAGGTCTAAATCCAAAGGTAGCAGTATATAAATTGGCCATATCGCCGGACATAAAGCCAGTAAAACAGATGCCAAGAAGGATGCGACTTGAACTTGAGATGAGTATCAATGCTGAAGTCAAGAAACTAATCGACTCCGGTTTCATCCAAGAAGTTCAATATCCCGACTGGATCGCTAACATCATTCCGGTGATGAAGAAAAATGGGACGGTGCGCATTTGCGTGGACTTTCGGGACCTTAAAAAAGTTTGCCAGAAGGATGATTTCCCAGTACCTGTTACCGAGCTGATGATCGATAACACGTCTACTGTTCATATCAGAATTTTGCATTATTATATCGCCCATTCTTAATCACATTACATATAAATAGGTTCTTTTGATCCATGTCTGCTAAATAGTTGTAGGTTACAGGTTCTCAGATCGTTAGAGTGAAATTCATGAAAAGTCGCTACAAATGTTAGACTATGACCAACAATAGATGAATCCGTATGATGCCACTTACCAGTTCAAGGAACAAATGAAAATCATTAGACAGTTCAATGCACAAAGCACAAGGGCAACACATGATTCAAGTCTTCAACGCGAAGCTCACGACAAAAGTCCACATCATTCTGCACTGTTGGAAATCTGGAAGAAAATAGAAGAGATTCTGTGGAACCAAGTGAAGAAAACAGAAGGAAAAAGCAACATGAAGCAACCCTGAAAAATGGAGACCAAGATCCCACCAAATGGCCGCGGAACCGCAACCAAACATGCCTTTATGCCGCGGAACCACGGCCGTATGGTGCACATGTCGGTGCACGTGTCGGTAGAGGTGTCGGTGCTTTGACCCGGTTTTCTTAGGGTAGTTTGATAAATTCATGTATGGATCAGAATGTAACCTAGGATTTTTCCTATCTATAAATAGGAGTGCTCTCCAAATAGAGGATGCCTCTTTCAGGGTGCCTCTTTTTAATTTCTAGTTCTAAAATTTTAATTTCCCTTTGTAATGAATCCTTGAGAGGTCATCAATAAAGTAAGTTTTTTTTATTCTATCTCGCATTCTTTTTTTATCTGCAATTTATTACCTGCAATTTTTATCTGTTCTTTTATTATCTGCAATTAGGTCATCAATAAAAATACAAAAAGAAAAACTTTGTTTTCCTTTCTTCTTAATGAGTGAGTAATTCCTCACTTGTTAGGGATAGGAGTGGGAAGATTTGAAAGAAGGAAATCTCTTTCACTCCTTTCTTTACCCAAATAATTTTAATTAAGGACTTTCTTTAAATCAACCATAATCCGCTCACTACAGCACCCTATCCTACATGATAGCGGTGATTTCCTAGTTAGACCGGTTGTGATTGAATTAATCGGAGGTTAGGGCTAAGAGCCAAGAACGGACGGACAAGGACCAAAAGGAAGAAACTAAATTTCTTCCTAGTCGTGCTAATCCATGTTGTTGACTATTACCCTAACACCTATATTCTTAACTAGGGTATTGAAAGAAGTGAGAAGAATCCCCATTTCGAACTAATCTAATCCTAACCCTAGCAAGTCTTTTATTATCTTTTATCTCATTCGTAGATCTTAAAACAAAACCCGACTTAATCGGACTTAATTCGTTAGAGTATAAAGAAAAGGATTCCTTCTCCCTGTGGATCGACCCGTACTCAACCGGCTAGCTACCAAGCGACACCGTCTTGATTGCGGTATTTTTAAATTTAAAACGCATACGAAAACAACAAACAATCAAATGGCGCCGTTGCCGGGGATACGGTAGTCTCTTTCTTTGTGTAATTTCAAGTTAATAAAAAAATTTAAAAAATTTAAAAACTTTAAAACAAAAAAAATAAAAATAAAAATAAAAATTATCTTGTTATTTTTGAAAGGTTTTTGTGCAAGTGTGCAGGCTTGGAGCAAATTCTGATTCAGATCTGGAGCAAACTCAGTGAACAAATCCAGAATCAGGGGATCTAAACAGGAAGAGGAGGACCAACTCAGCACAAAGAAAAATTCTGAAAATCCAAACTTACAGATCCGCCGAGGAACCGCGGTAGAATCGACGGTTTGACCATAGAACCGCGGTCAAAGGGTGACGTCAGCACCCCATTATCTCTGTGGGAATCTTTATTCTTCTCTCCTACCCCCTGAACTCCACTGACAAATTTTCCTGCAGGTATTCTTTGCACAGATTCTCTTTCTCCTATCCAATAAATTGTTTTTGTGTAGAATTCTTTGCGCTGCCAAATAAAATTTTTTTTGCAAGTGTTTTAGATTTTTGGTGTGTTAACTGCTTTGCATAATTAATACGGAATCTAAGGGGCTATAACACCAATTAAGATTGGGTGGGGATTTCATTACCCTTCCTAAGACCCCAAAAATCACTAAAAAAAACATATGTATCATCTTTGAGTTAATTAAAAAATATCTAGACTCAGCCAATTAAGGACTGTCGCGCTCATTAGGACAGAGAAAGGTTGTGGGCATTCAATAGTTTATCTAAACCTGACTTTGTGGTGCCTAGGCTAGACAAGTGAGAAAGGTAACTTTAAAAAGCCTGTCTTACGGTGATTCGTGAGCGGAACCCCCCTTTCTTCATTTGTGCTTACCTGGCCACAATTGGCGCTGAAGAGGCGATTTGAGAGATATCTCACAACTTGTCACTTTGGAACATTTAGGAGCAGTCTAGTGGACTTAGAAGACCATAGCTCTTGGTATGATTGTGCATGTTTTAATTGTGATTGTTTAAAATTTTGCCGTAAGTCCGTACACATTCTTGCAAAAAAAAACAACTCTTTCTAAAAAAAAAATAAAAAAACTTTCAAAAATTTCAAAACTCCAAAAACAAATATTTTTTAAAATTAAATATGAAGCTCTGACAGCAGGCCTCAAGATCGCTGTCGACATGGGAATCAAAGACCTCCTCATATATAGAGACTCCCAGCTAATCGTTAGCCAAGTAAATAGCGACTATCAAACGTGCAAGCCAGAGATGACAAAATATGGTGAAAGAGTGCAGCAACTGCTGACACTGTAAATCCCCGGTTCCGAATAAAAATTTTTCCGTATTTTCCCTAATTTTTCCGTGAATTTTCTACTATTTTTATATTATATATATACATACATATATATATATATATATAATTACCTAAATAAAACCCAATCCTAATTCTACCCGGCCCGACCCATGCCAACCCGACCCGCTTCCCCTCATCTTCCTCCCTCGCCTTCGTTTTCCCGCCTTTTCCCAACGTCGCCCCCGCTCCTCGCGCCATCACCCCACACCTTCGCGCTCCTCGCTCCCGCGCCGCGAGACACGCACCCACGCCCGCTCGCAAGTTCCTCGCGCTAGCCACCACTCGACGTGCTCACTCCCGAACGGCTCCAAGTCCTCAACGGCGCCCCCACGACTCCCCGCTCCTCGCGCTCGCGTACGAACCGGCCATCTCCAATAGCCACGACTCCCCTCTTCCCTCTAACACCTCTTTCTCCATCTCCATCTCAATCTCTTTGCCTTTCCCTCTAATTCTCTTTATTCCTCAACCCAAAAAACGCTGAGCTCCTCACTGCCCTCACCGCCGAAGAACCATCGCCAACAAGCCGCTCTCTATGCTTCGCCCCTCTCTCTCATTCTCCTCCAAACCAAACCACCTTGCCACCATCATCACCGCGGCCACCACCAGCTCGATCCCCGCCTCTTTTCTCCTCTGCTCACCGCCTCCGGCCGTGAGCTCCAAACACCCTAATAACGTACACAACTCCTTCGCCTGAGCTCACCGCCGGCAGCCCCTCTGCATCCGAGCACTTCAACGGAGCCACTGGAAACCCCCTGCCGTGGCCGCCTCCACGCCAATGCTGAGCCCGAGTACTCCGATCTAGCCAAGTCGAGTGCGCATCATGCAGTGATCGTGCCCGTGTCGCGCCGTTCGCCGTCGTCCACTGTTGAAGCATCGTCTATCGCCGGGCAAGTAGAACCCTTTTCCCTTGCTTATTCATGCTAAAAACTGTAGTAGTTGATTAAATTAACAAGGTTACATATTCCGGTGTAAATGTTTATGTGTATAGCGACATTGATGTCTAACCGTCAATTTAGTCTTGTGGACGACCACGTCGTTCAATTATATTAAAAGATACCATCCCTTGCCATACCATTATAATATTCAAATCGAATAACTTTAGTTAGATCAGTTAATGAGAGCGAATATTTCATTTGATGCCTATACATAATGACATGACACCCTAGATGAAAACCCCAACTTAAAATAGTGAAATTTATGAGCTTCGAAACCTTTTTAGGATAACAGATAGCTCATGAGAATTCAAGGGAAAATAATTGTTTCGACCACTATGAATGATACCCCCGCCTATCGGTTACGTCAAATCTGAAAATCACCGCAACCATCACATTGTAAAATTAGTAGTTAATTAAATATAAATCTAATCATGGTTTTCCAGAGCTCGTATCGAACCTAACTAGATAACCTATAACTCCATGTAATTAGTTTTGGAATAATGCAATTTCATGACCCTGAAAAATGAGGAGGAACGCAATTCTGGACTGCAGTCCGAGGTAGTATTCTACGGGGAAAACTGAATTCTAAGCACCTGTACATACCTTCTTAAAACTGTAAATGCATGGAGCCCTATATGATCGCGTAGATAACTTAATTAGATAACCTCTGAAATTGTTCTCGTGCATTTTTACGGTGGATTGATATTTAAATTGTATTTTGGAATGTCATTGTGTTCTGCAGTTTCTGCAGAAATGTTCATTACATTGTCACATTAATCTGAACATAACTTCTGACGTAGAGGTACGATTGGTAATACGTTTGGTGTGTTGAAAACTTAACTGGCAGAAATAGATTTTATTCAACTAGGGAAATACCTGAATCTGAACATAATCACTGATAAAATGCGCGCGAAGTTGGGCTTCCAGTTCTGAAACTGGAATCCCAGAAATCGATCGCTGCCTTAAAATGAGGATAATTCCCTAACCTGAACTCTGATTGACCTGAAATAAATTTTATTGTTTATATAATCAAGTGTGTTTCATACGCCCTTTATACGTTTTTGGTCGATTCTATGTGTATGATTTACCGTAAATTTTGTAAGTTACATGGCATTGATCGTCATAGAATAATGAATACCCGTTCAGTGCATTTCTGCATATTTTCATGCTTGAGTTATACTTGCTGCATAGTGATCATCTGCATTATCGATATATTAATGTTAGTGATTGGGTTGTGGAAAATACGACAGTGATATTGATAAGTGAAAAAGTGATTGAAAGCGACAGTGATACGTATTTGTCCACAACCTATTCAATACATGAATGCATACTATAGTCTAGGGAATGGGGAAATCAAGGTGGAATTGAACTCGTATTTAGTGAGGTATAGTGATTTAGAAGATGATCATTCGCTATCAGTGATACCTATATATATACATACATTAGGTCGTGGGCCTAGCGGCACGGCTGGCAGGGTTATATCCCGGGCACAGTGGATCGTAGTCTCGGGCATGTACGAGACCCTTGTTAAACACAAGTATCCTCTCCACCATTTGATTTTATGGACATTGTGACCGTTAAGTAGTGACATATGCATTTCTTAGTTCACCGACATGACACTCATAGTGCACATTCATATTCAGCTGATGTTATTATACAAATGTTCTGCAATTCATTGTACTCTTCATGTTTAATAATACTGCACGCCCATTATATATATTTATTGCTATACGTGTCGCCCTGACGACCTGAGTGTACATGCACAGAGGACGAAGTGGATCAAGGCCTGGAGCAGGACTTATCCTTCGAGATTACGGAGATCTAGACTGCATCACCAACGCTACTTTCTTTGATTTCAGCATTTGTTTTATTGGTTAGTTGTTTATTCTGTGAAATAAATGTACCTCGAACTCTTTTAAATTGCAATGTAATAAAGTTGTGAACTGTGATTTTCCTTTACTAAAGTACTGTTTACTAACTACCATGTAATCCTAGAAGCCGAAGTGTGACTACGACGGGATTGTTCCCTGACCGTAAGAGCATGGCTGGCCTAGTCATCCCTCGTATTCTGTATTTTGGGGAGCGGAGCGTGACATGGTTTTGTTGGTATCAGAGCCAGGTTTTGGATGAAATTACAGTTCCGTGGAGGGACCTCTAGATTGAGTTACACCCTTAGCGTATGCCTTATTGCATTCTTCCTCACTTCCTAATCATCGTTGAATCATTGTGTAGCCTTGCTTGAATCTGATTTCTTTTGATCTTTTCAGGAATATGGACTCTTCAGGAAACCCCTCAGGTGCCGGTCACCACGATCGTACCGAGAAGATCCTTAGCACACTGACGACCCTAGCCCAAGCCCAAGAGAGGAAGACCGATCTCCTGGCCGAGGGATTGAAGGCGGTACAAGATACCGCAATTACTACCGTGGAGAGATCTACAGCTGTTCCCGCCCTCCGAGGGAATGCTCGTACTGACTACACAGGCTAGGGTTGGTACCATTTCAGATTTCAGGAGGCTTCATCCAGCAGTGTTCACGGGATCAGCAAGTTCACTTGAGGCCGAACAATGGCTCATAAACGTGGAGAACCTCTGACCGCCGCTCGAATTCCTGACGACGACAGAGTGAACATGGTGAAGATTCATCTAGAAGACGAGGCCCGCACATGGTGGTCCGTAGAGGAGAGCCGGCTAGAAAAACCTATTGGATGGGACACGTTCTCCGCGTGCTTCCTGGATCATTACTTCCCGGCTACTGCCAAGGCCGAGATGGAGGAAAAGTTTATAATGTTGAAGCAAAATGGACGCTCGGTGGATGTTTACGCCGCAGAGTTCAATCGGCTGAGTCGCTTCGCACCGTACATGGTAGCCACCGAATCCGCCAGGGCAAAGACGTTTCCAGCAAGGGCTCAATATTGAACTGCAACAACACATCGTGTCTCTCGACCTACCAACCTTCGCCCAAGTTTTGAATGCTGCCCGAGTACAGGAAAAGTTGGCAGAGAAGGCCAAGGGCCAATGATCGATGGATAGGAGACCCCACGTAGTTCCGGCACGGCCTACAATTCCGCCCCGTGGAGCCATCCCAGTTCACAGGCCAGGTGCCACACAGATGAAGCGTACATTTTCACCTCAGCAACCGCAGCGAAGGGCCTTATTTTGCGATTATTGTTAGAGGCCAGGACACGTGCAGAGAGATTGCCGTAGAGATAAGGGTAGTGTCTGATTTGCGGATCCAGCGAGCATAGAGTCGGCGGGTGTCCCCACAGATCTGAGCTACAGGGAGGGTTCGAGCAACAACAACCGTCGTATGACACTTCATCTTAAAGGGGTCCATCTCGGGTGCCCCAGAAGCGATCTTTCGATCAGAGGCAGACTATTGCAGGTCGAAATCAGGGATGGACTTTCACCTTATCCGCCGAGCAGGCAGAAGCTTCTGGAGATGTAGTTACAGGTACCATCCTTGTTTATTCTGTACCAGCCAGAGTTCTTTTCGATTCGGGTGCTTCGCATTGTTTTATTTCCACGCGGTTTGTCGACACACACTCTATACCTCACGAGCCATTGACCAAGGGTTGGGAGATACATATGGGTAACGGTATTATTGTGTCCAACCAAGAGTGTAGCTTATGTGCGGTGGTAGTATGCGGCAGGGAATTCTATGCGAATTTCTTTTTAATCGGGACGGGAAGTTATGATGTGATTCTCGTGATGGAATGGATGAATACATTCCATGCAATTATTGATTGCCGAGCAAGGAAGGAGACTTTCCGTATTCCCAATCACCCTGAGTTTGTTTTCGAAGGCGGGAGTGAGTCTTTGGAGCCAGTCAAGTTTAGAGCAAAGCCAAAAGCGTTGAAAGCTATGGAGATTGATGAGAGTCCATCCCCAGATATCGTTTGGGATTTTCTTGATGAGCTCCCTAAAAATTTACCAGGTCTACCACCTCCCCGCGTCTTGGGATTCTCTATCGACTTGATACCAGGGACGGCGCCAGTTTCCAAAGCTCCTTACAGGATGGCGCCAGTTGAGTTGGCAGAGTTGAAGAAACAAATTGGAGAACTCCTGAAGAAGGAATTTATTCGCCCAAGCGCTTCACCGTGGGGTGCACCAGTCTTGTTGGTGAAGAAAAAGGACGAATCGCTATGGATGTGCATAGATTACCGAGAGCTGAACCAGGTTACGATAAAGAACAAATACTCCATTCCACGTATCGACGATTTATTTAATCAGTTGGGTGGGGCCAAGGTATTTTTGAAGCTGGATCTTCGTTTGGGCTATCACCAGATCAGAGTAACGGCTGAAGATATATGCAAGACAGCTTTCAGGACAAGATACGAGTATTATGAGTTTCTTGTGATGCCGTTCGATGTTACAAATGCTCCAGCTATATTTATGGACCTGATGAATAGAGTATTTGCGAAGTACTTGGACACGTTTGTCGTTGTATTCATCGACGACATTCTAGTCTACTCTAAGTCCCATAAGGAGCATGCCGAACACCTACGGACTGTATTACAAATTCTTCGGGAAGAGAAGCTATATGCAAAATTGAGAAAGTGTGAGTTCTGGCTCGACAAAGTGCAGTTCTTAGGACATATTGTTTTGGGAGAAGGCATCTCAGTGTACCCTGCGAAGATAGAATCTGTTATAGATTGGCCGACTCCGAAGTCAGTGGCCGAGATCAGAAGCTTCCTGGGATTGGCAGGATATTATCGGCGGTTCGTTCAAGACTTTGCACGAGTCGCTGAACCTTTGACAAAGCTGACGCGGAAGGAAGTACCGTACATATGAACGGAGGAGTGTACTCGGATTTTTGAGGTACTAAAGCAGAAATTGACCACGTCGCCTATTCTTACAGTGCCGGATAATTCAGGTAGTTTGGTGATACATAGCGATGCTTCGGGGAAAGGCTTAGGCTGCGTCCTGATACAGCATGGTCGGGTAGTTGCTTACGCCTCATGACAGCTGAAGAATCACGAGAGGAACTACCCAACACACGACTTGGAGTTAGTCACAGTGGTTTTCGCATTGAAGATCTGGAGACACTACTTGTTAGATGAAAAGGTGGGAGTGTACACGGATCACAAGAGTCTGAAGTACGTGTTCACTCAGAGAGAACTGAATATGAGGCAATGCCGATGGTTAGAATTAATGGCGGTCTACGACTTGGACTTACAGTATCATCCGGGGAAGGTAAATGTCATACCAGATGCTCTCAGTCGCAAGCCGGCAGTCATGATGTTGACCAGTCAGAAAAGAATCATTGAGGATTTTCAGAAGCTCGAACTAGAGGTTGTTACACCGAGTGCAATCATGAAATTCTGGCAATTACAAGTGCAGTCTTCTCTTATAGATTGCATTAAGGCTGTGCAGGCTGATGATCCTCGATTACAAAAGTTCAGAGAGCATGTGGAAGCTGGGCTGAGGACGGACTTACTCATACATCGGGATGGTTCTCTAAGGTTCGGTAGCAGGCTCTGCGTCCCCAAGGGAGATATTCGAGAAGAGGTATTAGCTGAGGCTCATAGTTCGGCTTATGCTGTGCATCCGAGAGGCACGAAAATGTATCAAGATCTAAGGCAACACTTTTGGTAGAACTGGATGAAGCGAGAGATTGCACGGTTTGTATCCAGGTGTTTGGTATGCCAGCAAGTAAAAGCAGAGCACTGGAGAACGGTTGGACTGTTGCAACCGCTTCCGATACCCGAGTGAAAGTGGGAGCACATCACTATGGATTTCGCGACTGCCTTACCACGGAGTCCAAGGGGCAACAACGCAGTCTGGGTTATCGTCGACCGTCTTACGAAAGCTACACACTTTATACCCTTCCGTGTAGGATAGTTGACAGAGTCGCTTGCGGAGAAATACATGCAAGTGGTAGTGCGACTTCACGGAGTTCCGATCAGTATAGTGTCGGATCGAGACACCGGATTCATTTCACACTTTTGGAAGAGCTTACATGAGAGTCTGGGTACACGTCTTAAGTTTAGCACGGCTTACCGTCCACAGACGGACGTACAGTCCTAGCGTACTATTCAGACGCTCGAGGACATGTTGAGGGCATGCATGCTAGACTTCCAGGGATCTTGGGAGGATCACCTCCATCTGGTGGAGTTTTCTTATAACAACAGTTTCCAAGCTAGCATCCAGATGGCTCCATTCGAGGCACTTTACGGACGGAAATGTCGATCCCCTGTTTGTTGGGATGATGTGGGAGAACGTAGATTACTGGGCCCTGAACTTATTGTTCAGGCGGTAGACAAGGTCCAGATGATCAGGCAGCGCATTAAGACGGCTCAGGACCGACAGAAGAGTTGGGCGGATGCCAGCAGGAGAGCACTAGAATTCGAGGTTGGAGATCATGTATTTCTGAAGATTTCTCATACCTGCGGTGTTATCAGGTTTGGAGGTCGCGGGAAACTCAGTCCCCGATTCATCGGACCTTTCGAGGTGCTAGAGCGAGTGGGAGAGGTGGCCTATCGACTTTCCTTACCTCCATTGCTAGCTGGTGTACACAACACTTTTCACGTATCTCAGTTGAGACGCTATGTTCGGGATGACAGCCATGTTCTGTATCATTTGGTGTTAATTTTGGGCACTGATCTGTCCTACGAGGAGTAGCCTACCACCATTCTCGATCATCGGGAAAAAGTGCTGAAGAACAAAGTCATTCCCCTGGTTCAAGTTTCTTGGGGTGGACGTTCTCCAAGGGAGTCTACCAGGGAACGTGAAGAGGACATCCGGGCAAGTTTTCTGCATCTGTTCATATAATGTGTTGTCTCGTTGTTTTGTTTTAATTTCGAGAACGAAATTTTTGTAAGGAGGGTATGATGTAAATCCTCGGTTACGAATAAAAAAATTTCCGTATTTTCCCCAATTTTTCCGTGAATTTTCTACTATTTTATATTATATTTATATATTTAATCACCTAAATAAAACCCAATCCTAATTCTACCCGACCCGACCCATGCCAACCCGACCCGACCCGCTTCCCCTCATCTTCCTCCCTCGTCTTCGTTTCCCCGCCTTTTCCGAACGTCGCCCCCGCTCCTCGCGCCATCACCCCATGCCTCCGCGCTCCTCGCGCCCGCGCCGCGAGACCAGCACCCATGTCCGCTCGCAAGTTCCTCGTGCCAGCCTCCACTCGACCCGCTCACTCACCAACAGCTCCAAGTCCCCAACGGCGCCCCCACGACTTCCCGCTCCTCGCGCTCGCGGATGAACCGGCCATCTCCAACAGCCACGACTCCCCTTTTCCCTCTAACACCTCTTTCTCCATCTCCATCTCAATCTCTTTGCCTTTCCCTCTAATTCTTTTTATTCCTCAACCCAAAAATCGCTGAGCTCCTCACTGCCCTCACCGCCGAAGAACCATCGCCAATAAGCCGCTCTCTCTTCTTTGCCCCTCTCTCTCATTCTCCTCCAAACCAAACTACCTTGCCACCATCATCACCGCGGCCACCACCAGCTCGATCCCCGCCTCTTTTCTCCTCTGCTCATTGCCTCCGGCCGTGAGCTCCAAACACCCCAACAACATACATAACTCCCTCGCCTGAGCTCACCGCCGGCAGCCTCTCTGCATTCGAGCACTTCAACGGAGCCGCTGGAAACCCCCTGCCGTGGCCGCCTCCACGCCAGTGCTGAGCCCGAGTACTCCAATCTAGCCAAGTCGAGCGCACATCGTGCAGTGATCGTGCCCGTGTCGCGCCGTTCGCCGTCGTCCACCGTCGTAGCGTCTTCTATCGCTAGGCAAGTTGAACCCTTTTCCCTTGCTTATTCATGCTAAAAACTGTAGTAGTTGATTAAATTAACAAGGTTACATACTCCGGTGTAAATGTTTATGTGTATAGCGACATCGATGTCTAACCGTCAATTTAGTCTTGTGGCCGACCATGTCGTTCAATTATATTAAGAGATATCATCCCTTATCATACCATTATAACATTCAAATCGAATAACTTTAGTTAGATCCGTTAATGAGAGTGAATATTTCATTTGATGCCTATACAAAATGACACGACACCCTAGATGAAAAACCCTACTTAAAATAGAGAAATTTACGAGCTTCAAAACCCTTTTAGGATAACAGATAGCTCATGAGAATTCGAGGGAAAATAATTGTTTCCACCACTATGAATGATACCCCCGCCTATCGGTTACGTCAAATCTGAAAATCACCGAAACCATCACATTGTAAAATTAGTAGTCAATTAAATATAAATCTAATCGTGGTGTTCCAGGTCTCGTATCGAACCTAACTAGACAACCTATAACCCCATGTAATTAGTTTTGGAATAATGCAATTTCATGACCCTGTAAAGTGAGGAGGAACACAATTCTGGACTGCAGTCCGGGGTAGCATTCTACGGGGGAAACTGAATTCTAAGCACCTGTACATACCTTCTTAAAACTGTAAATGCACGGATCCCCATATGGTCGTGTAAATAACTTAATTAGATAACCTCTGAAATTGGTCCCGTGCATTTTTACTGTCGATTAATATTTAAATTGTATTTTGGAATGTCATTGTGTTCTGCAGTTTCTGCAGAAATGTTCATTACATTGTCACATTAATCCGAACATAACTTATGACGTAGAGATGCGATTGGTAATCCGTTTGATGCGTTGGAAACCCAACTGACAGAAATAGATTTTATTCAACTAGGGAAATACCTGAATCTGAACATAATCACTGATAAAATACGCGCGAAGTTGGGCTTCCAGTTCTGAAACTGGAATCCCAGAAATCGATCGCCGCCTTCAAATGAGGATAATTCCATAACTTGGAATCCGATTGACCTGAAATAAATTTTACTGTTTATATAATCAAGTGTGCTTCATACTCCCTTTATACGGTTTTGGTCGATTCTATGTGTATGATTTACCATAAATTTTACAAGTTACATGGCATTGGTCATCATAGAATAATGAATACCCGTATTTAGCGAGGTACAGTGATTTAGAGGATGATCATTCGCTATCGGTGATACCTATATATATATACATACTTTAGGTCGTGGGCCTAGCGACACGGCTGACAGGGTTATGTTCCAGGCACAGTGAACCGTAGTCTCGGGCATGCACGAGACCCTTGTAAACACGAGTATCCTCTCTACCATTTGATTTCATGGACTTAGTGACCGTTAAGTAGTGATATATGCATTGCTTAGTTCACCGACATGATACTCATAGTGCACTATTCATATTCAGTTGATGTTATTATACACATGTTCTGCAATTCATTGTACTCTTCATGTTTAATAATATTGCACGCCCATTATATATATTTATTGCTATACGTGTCGCCCTGACGACCTAAGTGTGCATGCTCAGAGGACGAAGTGGATCCAGCCCAGGAGGAGGACTTATCCTTCGAGATTGCGGAGATCTAGACTGCATCACCAGCGCTACTTTCTTTGATCTCAGCATTTGTTTTATTGGTTAGTTGTTTATTCTGTGAAATAAATGTACCTCGAACTCTTTTAAATTGCAATGTAATAAAGTTGTGAACTGTGATTTTCCTTTACTCAAGTATTGTTTACTGATTACCATGTAATGCTAGAAGCCGAAGTGTGACTACGGCGAGATTATTCCCTGACCGTAGGAGCATGGCTGGTCTAGTCATCCCTCGTATTCCGTATTTTAGGAAGCGGGGCGTGACAGACACAAATCCCTGCTTACGCCCTGGAGAGTATACCGCATGCAGATAATAGCAAGGCGGATGCATTGGCCAAATTGGCTAAGGAATTGGCCAACGAAGACCTCGACAAACTAAGGATCATTGTGCAAAGCCACAGGGTTCTCGCGCCAACAGATATATATTCAGGAGACCTAATAAAGCTATCCGAAGGAAAAGAAACGATCGAACAAGTAACCCTTCAAATAAGGGGCGAGGAAAAGGTCAACGATTGGAGGGAAGTCTTTATAGACTACTTCAAATCCCAACGAACGCCCAAAAATGCGTCGTCTGGACATCAGCTTATGAAACGAGCTTTGTCGTTCGCCTTCGTCAACGACACTCTATATAAGATATCGTTTGATTGTCTGTAGCTAAGATGTCTGGGCCCGGAGGAAGCAAAGAAAGCCGTCAAAGAAATTCACGACGGACTCTACGGTTCTCACCAAGCCTGGCCAAAGTTGAAGCCGAAGATCAAAAGAATTGGTAACTATTGGCTCATAATGATTCAGGACTGCCTCGAATATGCGAAGCAGTGCCACTCATGCCAAAATCATGGGGACTTCATCTACCAATATCCAAATCCTCTACATCCAACAATGGCTAGCTGGCCGTTCGAAATATGGAGAACCGATATAATTGGCCCCACTGAACTGGTATCGTCCAAAGGACATCGATTCATTCTAGCAAAGACCGACTACTTTTCTGAGTGGACAGAAGCAGTACCACTAAGGGAGGTGAAGACGGAGAATATCCTCCATTTCTTCAGAACCCATGTCATCTACCGGTTCGGCACTCCGTAACGCATAATCACGGATAATGGGCCAGCCTATAGGAGTTATAAAATCAGCCGCTTCGCAGAGCAGCACAAAATAGATTGGAGATACTCTTCCGTCTATAATCCTCGTGCCAACGGTCTAGTTGAAGTCTTCAACAAAACCTTGACAAAGATTATAAAGAAAACAGTGTCTAGAAACAAAAAAGACTGGCACGAAAGGCTGCACGAAGCTCTCTGGGCGTATCGAACAACGTTCAAAACGGCCACGAATACGACACCATATGCGTTGGTATTCGGCGCGGAAGCAGTGCTCCTGATGGAAATAGAACTTCCCTCTCTACGAGTAGCGGTTCGATACGAGCTGATAGATGAGGAAAATGCTAATCTTCAGCTTGAGGAGCTTGACGCTCTCGACGAAACTCGCTTTATAGCATAGCAAAATCTGGAAGCTTACAAGGCAAGGATGACGTGGTCATACGAAAAATTGACCAGGCCGAGAACATTCTGTCATGGCGAACTCGTGCTAGTCGTCAAAAGACCAATGATCCCTAATCGTGCAAAATAGGAGAAGTTCGAGCCGAACTATGAAAGCCCGTACATCATAGACAAAGTCTACCATGGTGGAGCCTACCTGCTCATGGATATATATGGCGAAAGACCCTTCCGGCCAATAAACGGCCGATTCCTCAAAAAATACTATGCTTGACAAGTCACGACTTAGGTCAACAATAGATGACGACGCTTGTGTCCGCAGCTATCCTCCCGAATCAAAACTCTGAAAGTAGTATCCAAAAACCTCTGTCGCCTCAAAAACGGAGACAACAGACCGAGACGTCCCTAAACTAATATTCGTCCCCAAAATGGTAATGACGGACCGAGATGTCCTTAAACTAAAATTTCGCCTCAAACAGCGATAATGGAACAAAAAGTCCCTAAACTAAAATTTCGCCTCAAACATGGCGATATTGGACCGAAAAGTACATAAACTAAAATTTCGCCTCAAACATGGCGATAATGGACCGAAACGTCCCTAAACTAGTGCGTCGCCTCAAACATGGCGCATCGCCCCAAAAACAACGATATCCTCCCTTGAGATCTATATAGCTATCAAAGTCTCAACGGTGAGGGTTGTAACTTAATTCTTGCCGGCTACGCAGCTACTCCAGCGATGAAGCCACCCCTAAATCCCACCGGCAAACAGATGGGTCACTTGCGGCGAAACTACTTTTGAGAGTTCCATTGTTCGCAAAAAAAAAACATGTTCACAAGAGAATTGGGCACGGATGAAAACCTGAAAGGGCGCCGTGAGTAAAAACAGCAGGACTGCCGGCGAGCTTGTGAAAACCCAGAAAGGCGCAATCTTGTAAAAAAACACCCTCACAAGATCCTTACAACCCGTAAAGAGAATTTCCCCCTATTAGACCCTCATGGCTCATAGGATTCAAAAGTCTTAAGCTACAAGGATCTGAATATATTCTTAAGCCGTCATATCCCCCAAGTTGTCCTATAGGCGGTCCTATATTGACCCTTGTATACAATCCACGGGTATAAATAAATATATCCCCCAAATAGTTCTACCAATGGCGAGAAATGTCCCCATAAGGTGAAAGACACTTGTAAGTCCTCTAGACTTATAAGGAGAAAACTAAGATCCTTACAACTTACAAGAGAAAACATACTTAGGAATTCTCACGACTCCTAAGACGAAAATACACTTACGAGATCCTCCCGACTTGTAGGGAGAAATACCTGCTCATAAAGTCAAAAGTCTTAGTCGACAAGATCCTAACCCTGTTTACTAAGCCACATTTGTCTAAATTAACAAAGGAAAATGATGATTCGCTCCTAACAATATCCCAGTTGTAGCGATGCTGATGCCTAAAAAGGTATCAAATTTCAAGTCCTCTCACGGCAAATGATGATTCGCTCTTGGCAATATTCCAGTCGTAGCGATACTGATGCCAAAATTGGTATCAGGACCCAAGTCCCCGACTCACAACAAAATCAGCGAGCAAAAAATATGCATATGAAATAGACGAAATGATGGGACAACTCGCAATAAAATTCAGCGAGCAAAAGATATATACATATAAAAAAGCCGAAATGGTAGGGTAATTCGCAATTAAGAACAACGAGTAAAAAACAAAAAATAGCCGAAATGATTGGGCAATCGCGATTTTCGCGACATAAAAGCTGAAAAGATAGAGCATCGCGGAAAGAAATAAAAAAATGAAAATGAAACTTTCCTGCCCTGCAGGTAGGTCCACACCGACCCCTGTATACAATCCATGGGTATAAATGAAACAAAGTGAACCATAGTTTCCCACCGGGCTCCGTCAAAGGGAGAGCCAGTTCTTGGCGGTTCATATACAATCTAGAGATCAACTCGACGCTTTTCTCATGCCGACCGAATGCAGATGTGACGTCAACAAAGGCTCCAAGAAGCCAAATAAAAATGGAGTAATGGCAAAATTGTAGCTCTACCCTGACGTTCTTCTCATTCCAGGAGGATGCATACGCAACGTCAATAAAAGACCCAAATGTCAAAACAAAAATAGAGCCATGGCAAAACCCTAGCTCCAAATCTTGACGGTACATATACAACTTAGAGACTATCCCGGCGTTCCCCCTTATTTCAGCAGGAAACGGACGCAACTATCAAATGAAATTGGAGCAATAGCATATTTCGAGCTCTGAACTTCAATTGCAATACATATAGCATAGGGATCCTACAGATGTCTACCTTATTTCAGCATAAAAAGGAGAATCAACACGACATCGTCAAAGAAAAAGTGACAGCATAAGCCAAACTTTGGGTCTTGACGGCAACTCATATAAAGCCTGAAAGACCATCGGAGATCATCCCACTCCAGAAGGGTGCGGTTATGACTCATCGGGGCTCCAAATTGAGCCTAATCTCAAGTAAAAAGTGTCATGGGAAATTCATAACGCTTGCTCTTCCGGAGGTAATATAACTTAAGGAGATTACTTGAAGACGTCTTGTCCAGTCCCCGAAAGGATCAGAGACACGACAATCGCGGGGCTACTCAAACAACAGCTTAAAGGCTACATATCGAGGAATACATCAGCCGACGCGACGGTACCACGGACTAAAACCCTAGTACCATAAACCTAACGGACCTCCATTATAAAGAATAGGGGTTATCTATATACAACGTTAGGGCAAGTTTTCCTGTAAACCCAAGGGAGGTAAACCAAATAAACTCCGAAATGAGTACATAAACTAGAGACTCGGAGATGAGTGAATAAACTACAAACTCTGAAACGAGTACATAAACTAGAGAATCCGAGATGAGTGAATAAACTACAAACTCCGAAATGAGTACATAAACTAGAGACTCTGAAATGAGTGAAAAAACTATAAACTCTGAAATGAGTACATAAACTAAAGACTCCGAATGAGTGAATAAACTAAAAACTCCGAGACGAGTGAATAAACTAATTGGCGCTAAATTGAGACATCAAACATAGAAGGGCGCATGCAAAAAAAATGTATATTCTTTATTCATGAATCAAAGTGTTTGAAAAATACAATTTAAATAAAACGGAGGGATACAATTTTAGCCATTAAGAAGGCGGAGCTTTCAACAAGTTCGCAACCCACTCACTCTCTTCCCGCAGCTCCTCCTCACGCACTACTATTGCAGCCAGCACCGCTTCAACTCGGGCCCGTTGTTGCAAGCATGATGAAAGCTTCTCGACAATTTCCTACTTAGCTACTTCACAATCTCGCATTCCCCGCTCAGTGGAGTCGAGATGCTGCCTCAGCGCCATTCCCTTAGAAACGCATTGCTGGAGATCCCCAAAAACAATTTGCAGCTGCACGGCGTTCGCTTCGACCTGGGTGCATAATTAACTGGATTCGCTGGAAGCTATCTCATGTTCCTTTTGCTTCAGGGCCAATGATTAGTATAAAATATTGCATATTTGAATGATCATTTTTCCTATTATTGTTAAGTACTAAAACGTGTTTATTATAATTATAAAACATATGAGGGTTTATGTGTAAAAAGTTTATTATCATATGTTTCTACATTATAATTAACATAATGAGGGGAAATACATGCATATAATATTCATATGAAATATTAGTAATTAAAATATGCATATCATATCAAATATTTCTAATCAATATTCTTAACATTTAATATCATATAAAATGGTTAGGATAATATCTTAAAATACCAAATATTACTAACACTTTAATTTGAGATATTGTACAGATTAGCTCAGGTCTGGAATCCAAGAGATCCGGGATAAATCAAGATGTCGGAATCAAATCTACCAAATATTGAAGCAAATCGTAAGATCTAGCAACGGCAGAGACTCAATGTATTATTATCAGAATATAGACATCTAGAGGATCTCCACATGATGATACAAAACACCAGAAAAAATCCTAAAAATTGAAAACACCATACTGAGGTGAATCCACGGCCGTGAGATATGCGGTGGAACAACGGCGGATCTAAGACAGTTGGATGAGAGATTTTGGTGATTGGACCGTATCAGCATATATTCACAGATGGTATCTAGGGTTTCTAGTTTCTGTGACTATATATAGGACCGAAAGCTTCACATAAAAAATCATCACCGAAGAGATCAAGAGGTCCAAAGCGATCCACGCATCCGAGTGATCATCAACTAGTCATCTACTTCCAACAAGATAAAGATCTAGATCAACTAGGGTTCTTGTACTCTACTTTCAAAAGTTGTATGCAATAGTTGATTAATAAAGGTAGTGTTTTTATCGTTCTTTTTGCACTTACTTTTCACACTAACTTTCTGTATCTTAATCATATTTTCATTTTTCAACCTTTCTTATAAATCTCAAACCATAAGTGAGTAATTCCAAGCTTGCTAGGGTTCGAAGGTTAGGGTAGATCAATGGATGATAAAATCATTTAACTTCTTTTATACATTTTAAAGTTCATAATATTAGCAAAACAAATTTTAATATCCTTATCATGCGCGCAACCAATTTATTGCTAGTCACGACCACGATTCGAGATTGGTTTAACACTTGTTTTGTTAAAGGATAGACATGAATAGAGATCAATGTAAGGGCAAAGGTTAGTAGTGGGGAAACCCTAGTTTCTTCCAAAAGAGAACTCTAATCTACATTCATCACTATCGATCTAGTTTTAAACTATTAAAAGATAAAAAGAGTCATTTTTAATTAGTCATCCATTACTACTAAGTCCTATGAACCTAACAAGCATTTTATTTATAAATTCTACATCCATATTAAAATAGATCTACAACCAATCACCTTTCTTTTATCAACTCGTCTAAAGCAAGAAAAAAGTTCACGTTTCCCTGCGGACGACCCGTACTCATCGCGGCTAGCTACTAGCGACACCGTCTTAATTTCGGTTATATACAACACACTTTTCAGCATCACATCAATCGGCCAACTTCTGCTCGAAGTATTGAAAGGAAGCGGCGCTTTGCTCAATCTACATGATCAGTTGAGCCTTCGAGTTTAATGCTTCAGGTGTAAGACACTTATGCTCGATCTCGTGGAGACAAGCCTCAATTCGCCTACAATAGTCAACCCAAACATTGACAAAGTCTTCGTTGTGGAAAGTCACAAGTGTCGCCAGCATAGGATTGACCTCGTCCGCAAAGTCCGCAGCAGAAGTGATGGCTTCAACATTGAGGTCTTCGATGAACTCGCTTAGCATCCGCCTGCTATTTGCCGCACCTATGGAGGACTGACGCTTAGTGAACGGCCCCACAGGCATAGATATGCGAGACTCAAGAGGAGCCAAAGCCGGTGTAGCTGCTGTAGAATAAAGCACGCACAAAGTCGGGTCAGATTTCTACCTAAAAGCTAAAATGGATGATGATGAATGAGATCTAACATACTAGTAGTCGAAAGTGGTAAATCAGGAAGCTTGGAAGGCTCTGCTATTCTTTCATTCTCTCCCTCGAGCCGTAAGACTGTCGCCAATACGAGAAAGCTTAGCGATAGAAAGATCGCTCGTGAAAAGATGAAATGAGAGATGAAGAGTATACTAACCGACGCTCGAAGCAAGAACGAATTCTGATTGAAAGGCGAAGTGTGAGCTTTGCATTTGGCATAGGCGGTCAAAAAGCACTCCTGGAGTATTGCAACAATATATGGTAAAGAAATTAATCCAAGAAATAATATCTATACTGAAACAAGGAATTGAAAAATCTTTACCATCCGTTATTAAACCCGAAAGAACTCGGGGGGCACAAAAGAGAGAGGCAGAACCGTGACAGTCGTGACAGCGGCTGGCAATGATTCTTCAATCAGCATGACGTCGGGGTCTACTGCAACTATATTCAAATAAAAGAAAGATCAGCGAATGTTTTTGGCAAGATAAAGAGCCCAAAAGAAATAACACAAGAAATACCTAGTGGGGCAGAGACCGTAGCGGTGTCTGGAGCACCACTAACCATGACGGCTTCCTTGGTTTCCACCATCATCGGGGAAATGGATTCGACGTCGACACCTTCGTCCCCCAAATCAATAAGGGCCGTTGTCATGTTGGCATTACCTGTCGATGCCAGGGATCCACGGGAGGAGGATACAGCAGTTAGAGCAGCCCTTGATTCGACCGGAAGGCCTGGCGCTCTAGACTCTTCAAACGCGGGTGCTTCGCCCACCATGTTGATACCCACACTCAGCCCTGTCACATCATTTAGGGGAAAATATGTTATAATTTGAGAAAAATTACTGTAAAAAGGAACTTGGAAAAATAAACGAGCCATGCTGGGTTTCAATAAGGGATCGTGCGTTGTTTTACCTTAAAGTAACCGCTCGGCCTCTTCGCGAGCAGCACGCGCAACCTGCCTATGAGCGGTGGACAAGGCAGGAAGAATGTCCTCCATGGGAACGTTAGAGGTTCGGGCATCACTCGAACCCGCACTTACGACCAAGTTAGCCTGACGCTCCCTTACTGCTTGCTTTTTGCGCTTCCTTTCAGCCTTGGCTGTACGAATAAATCTCCTCAAGACCTCCGGCAAGGGGACATCCTTGTCCAAATTAGGCTCGGCCTCTGGTTTTGCTGCAATATCCATCATCGGCTGCTTTAGAGACGCCTCCCGTGGTGGCCCTGGGGTAACCTCAACCGTAGTCGGTAGCTCTAAAGGCTCCTCCGCACCACCACTTAAGGACGACATGGTACTCAGAACAACATGAGTGGCGGTAGTTCCTATAACAGAAAGAGGAAAGAAGTCAGGGTACGAACAAAATGAATTAAATATGTAAAGGCATCACAAAACGAATCATACCAAGACCTATGGAAGCACGAAGCTTCTCCTCTTCCTCAAATGTCTTGAGGGATGCCAAGAGAACTTCTTCAGTGGAGATTCCTGTTAAGAAAGGAACATTCATAAAGAATAATACATTCAAAGGAAAAGAATATGTACATAAGAATGTAAATGGAATATACCAGACGCCGCAAGAGAGCAAGCACCGCTTGCTGGTGGGCTAATCTTTCAGAGGCCTCGATAGCGGCTTAAAGATCGGTAGCGGCATTTTTGTCGATAGAGGCTTCGAACAGGCCGATGTTGGTGCTGTATTAGTCTAAGCCTTCGCTATAAGGAGCATGCGGCTCCTGACCGAATACAATGTCAGCTGAGAATAAAAAAAAATTCTTCTTCCGCGAGCCGCCCCCAACACTCGACGACAAAAGTTCGCGCTTAACGGGCTTCTTTGGACGGCGGGTTCCGATCTCCAAGCCGACACCCGATTCAGGGGACTCCACAGCCACTACAGTCACGGGAGCACTTACATATGATCGTGGCTTATCTGGAAAGGCTCGCAGAATTATAGTCGTGGCGCCCTCTCTTAATGAAGGATGGACAGCTGCTCATCGCTTCAACGGGACTGCGAGATTACTGGCCGGGACAGAATCCTTATGGTCGAGAAGCTTCCGCCTTTTCGCTTTGATGATGGCACCCGTGACATGCTAGTACCTAGCGATAAAAGTATTCGAGGCCTTCGGGATATGGCTCGGCTCATTAATCAGGAAATAAGACCCCGTATTCAGCCTCATGAAGTGATGCACTATGTTGCGAACGCTCTCTTCTATAACAATCGGCTCGACGAGGAATGCTTCAAATGGAACGCCTTGGTTGCAACCGGATTTCTAAGCGAAACGATGTGGGTTTTATCTCATAAATAACACTGAGGCATCCTGTCTGAATACGAGGAAGCCTGGCCTGATGGAATATAAATGAATGATCTCCCGGGCCCTCAATGCAGAAGCTCCATCCTTAAAGACATCGTGGAGCGGCTGGATTACCTTGGAAGATTCCTTGCCGATGGTCAGGACCCTGTCAACGAAGGTCATGCTATCCCCAACCATGCACGGGAGAAGCAATCGCTGAGCCTCTCACTGGGTTGGGTCTAGAGAAAAAGCATCGACCAATCGCATGACCAGAGGAAAATTATATCCATCATAAAATATGGTCCGTTTATGCACACCGAAAGCGCCCAGCACGTGCATCTCGATCCATGAGGTGAAGTAGTGCAATGGGAGATTTACGGGCTTCAAACCCGGCTGAGTGATGTCGGTTGCTATACTCAGACCGTAATACAGGTGAGCCAGTCCTGTGACCCCAATAGCCATGTCCATCCCCGCGGCGATGCGATGAGCCGGATAAAAGACATATGGTCTCATATAGCGAGGGTGCATTGGAAGCGCAAACTAACTCAACCATAAGCCGATAAAATCTATGAAGAACATCTCCTCATTAATGTCCGGAGCGGCAATCTCTGCGAAGGGAACGATTGGAGTATCCGAAATAAAGAATTTCTTTAAATCTGCCTCCGTAGTCGGCAGTTTGTCCAAACCAAATCCGAACGGGTCGTCGAGTTTGGAAAACTTTACAGCTTGCTTCGATAGAGCCTCCGGACGAAGAAAGCGGGCAACAAAGTCCCTAAAGCTAACTCCATGCCCCCGGGACTCTAAGAATAAGCTCTCATATATTTCAACACTTTGATCAAGCTCAGAAACTTATGTCGAACAACGTTTTCCAGGGTAAGACCCATAACAATTGATTCAGTGGCGAAGATGTACTCGCCAGGAGGAAGTATCTCCTCATAATGATCCCCTCTAACGGGTAACCCGGATATTTCCGTGAATTCCTCCAGTGAAATCGACACCTCCCGATCTGATAAGAGAAATGTGTGGATCGGGATGTTCCATTGCTCCACGAAGGATTTAACCCACCACACATGAGAAGTAAGGTAATAAAAGCGGGACGCGTAGATCGCTGGATACAACCCGGTCTTCAGCAACAGTGACTTCTTGGCCGATAAAATATAACGGGCCCACTGCAGATAACTAGCCGGATGATGGGGGCACTCCTTGGCAAGTGCCATGCCCCAGAATGTCTAGGGCCATCGGCGGCTGCACTGTTATCGACGCCATGGAAGGTTGGAGATGACCTTTCGAAGTCCAGTTGACCTCTTCCACTGTATAAGCAACCCGCGGAGGGTCAGCGTAATGGATTGATGGGATCGGTTCTAACGACACCGCACAAGTGAAGCTGCGCCGACCCCGGATAATATAATTGTATTACGATCCTACAGATGAAGAGACTTCTGCTCTGGGTCGTGGTCCCGAATTAGCGTGAATATTTCCCGATCCGTAGGTGCGTCAGCAAAAGCACTTTCCGAACGGACATAGGGAAAGAAGGAGTCGAAGCCATAGTACCTGAAAAGAAAAACCCGTAGAGTGTTAGTTATCGGCGCAATGTAATTAACTACAACTAAGGGCCTTAACATCTGTACTCCACTATGGCATTCTAAAATCACTCCAGTCCAAGAAAAAAGGGGGGACAGTGGGCCCCACAAAATCAGGGTGACGCCTCATCAATGATAAGACATGCACACATTGTGAGAATCTAAAAGGATTCTCATTAAATGAGAAATCTCATTAAGTGGTGGAGCCTAAGACTCCTAATGTTCTTGAAGAATGTATTCCACAACAGATACAAATCTGTAAGAAGAATAGACAGTAGAACCCTAAAAAGAACAAAAAGGAGGAAAAAGGAATAAAATTCCTAAAAAAATTCAAAATTCCCCAGAGCTAAGCTCTGTTATACAAACTGGAATCAAATTCCTCCGATGATGGGATTAAATCCCAGAAATCCCTATGGGAAAGATACTGGAATTAAATTTCAGAGAACCCCCAAAGATCAGAGTTAATAAAAGGGTAAAACCTTAATATCTCTAAGACCCATGGTCTATTAATGGGTTAAAAATCCAAAACGAAAAAAGAGTCTCTTTTAAAGGTTAAAAAATTGGTCATAATCCTTACAGAGTTAAACTCTGAGAGTTTCTTTGGGCGGAGATATAAACTCTGAGAAGAGAATTAAATTCTCAAGGAGGAAGAAGGAAGATGATGAAACGGTGGTCATCTCAAAGGCCAAAGGTTCTATTTATAGGATGTGAAGGGACAGTTCAACTCCCTAGAAAATCGAACGGTGGAAAAAGTAACACCATTGCACCCACATGTGAGCCACGTAAGAAGAACGGTGGGGGCATTTGTTTCCCCAATATTTAAACATATTAAAAGAGCAAAGCTCTGTTGAAATTTGTTGAGGCAGCTGTTCATATCAGAATTTTGCATTATTATATCACCCATTCTTATTCATATTACATATAAATAGGTGCTTTTGATCCATGTCTGCTAAATAGTTGCAGGTTACAGGTTCTCAGATCATTACAGTGAAATTCATGAAAAGACACTACAAATGTGAGATAACGACCAACAATAGATGAATCCGTATGATACCGCCTACCAGTTAAAGGAACAAATGAAAATCATGAGACAGTTCAATGCACAAAGCACAAGGGTAGAACAAGATTCAAGACTTCAACGCGAAGCTCATGGTAAAAGTCCACATAATTCTGCAATGTTGGAAATCTTGAAGAAAATAGAAGAGATTCTGAGAAACCAAGTGAAGAAAACAGAAGGAAAAAGCAACATGAAGCAATCCTGAAGAACTGATCTAGAGATCCCATCAATTGGCCGCAGAACCGCGGCCAAACATGCTTTCCTGCCGTGGTTCCGCGGCCATATAGTGTACGTGTCGGTGCATGTGTCAGTGGGTGTCGGTGCTTTGACCCGGCTTTCTTAGGATAGTCTTGTAATTTCATGTATGGATCAGAATGTAAACCTAGGTTTTCTCCTATTTATAAATAGGAAAGACAAAAGCCTAATTAGGCATGCTTTTTTTTTAATTCTTAGATTTAAAATTTTAATTCAGTTGTAATCGTTGGGAGGTCATCAATAAAAGTAAGCTTTCTTTTTCTATCTTGCACATTTTATCTGAATTTAATTCCTGCATTTTTTTATCTGTTACTTTATTATCTGCATTTTAGTTTTCTAATATAAAAAATATAAAAATGAATTTGATTGTCACTTTCCTAATGAGTGAGTAATTCCTCACTTGTTAGGGTTAGTATATGGAAGGTTTGAGAGAAGAAAATCTCTCTCACTCCTTTCTTTGACCATATAATTTTAAAATACGGATTCTTTTTAATTCAACCACACACCGCTCACTACGGCACCTTATCCTACAAGATAGCGGTGATTCCCTAGTTAGACCGGTTGTGGTTGAATTAACTGGAGGTTAGGGTTAAGAGTTAAGAACGGACGGACAAGGACCAAAAGGAAGAAACTAAGTTTCTTCCTAGTCGTGCTAATCCTCGTTGTTAACTATTACCCTAACACCTATATTTGTAATTAGCGCATTGTTAGCGGTGAGAAGAATCCATATTTTAAACTAACCTAATCCTAACCCTAGCAAGACTTTAAATCAATTGAATCTCATTCTTAGATTTTAAAACAAAACCTACCAAAAATAGCACTTAACTCGTTAGAACTTAAAGAAAATAACACTTTTTCCCTGTGGACCGACCCGTACTCAACCGGCTAGCTACCAAGCGACACTGTCTTGATTGCGGTATTCTTAATTTTAAATTTAAAACGCATGTACGAAATAGCTCTCAATCAAATGACGCCGTTGCCGGGGAAACGGTAGTTTATTCTTTTTGTTATTTCGGTAGTTTATTCTTTTTGATTGGTTTTTGTGCGAATTGTGCAGGAAAGGAAGACGGACTGATTCAGATATGGAGTAAGCCCAGTGAACAAATCAAGAAACAAAGGATCTGAACAGACAGAGAAGAACCATAACATCACACAGGAAAATTTTGGAGAGCCAAACCTACCAAACCGCTGTGGAAACGCGGCATAAGCAGGCGTTTGACCGCGGTTCCGCGGTTAACTGCTGACGTCAGCACCCCAAATTTCTCTGTGAGTATTTTTTGTCTTCTTTCCTACTCCCTGAACTCCACTGAAAATTTTTCCTGCAGTTATTCTTTGCACAACAATTCTTCTCCCTCTCCAATAAATCATTTTTGTGCAGGATTCTTTGTGCCGCAAATAAAAAGAAATTTTTTTGGCAAGTGTTTTAGATTTTGTGTGTTACTGCTTTGCATATTTAAAACGGAATCTAAGGGGCTCTAACACAAATTAAGATTGGGTGGCAATTTCATTGCCCTTCCTAAGATCCCAGAAATCACAAAAAGCATATGCATCACCCTTGAGCTAATTAAAAAATATCTAGACCCAGCCAATTAAGGACTGTCGCGCTCATTAGGACAGAGGAAGGCAGTGGGCATTCAGTCGTTTATCTAAACCTGATTTTGTGGTGCCTAGGCTAGACAAGTGAGAAAGGTAATTTTAAAAGGTCCGTCTCACGGTGATTCGTGAGCGGAACCCTCCTTTCTTCACTTGTGCTTACCTGGCCATAATTAGCGGTGAAGAGGCGGTTTGAGAGATATCTCACAACTTGTCACTTTGGACCAGTTAGGAGCAGTCTAGTTGATTTAGGAGACCCTAGCTTTAGGCTTGATTGTGCATGCTTAAATTTTGATTGTTTGAAAGTGTGTCGTAGTTCCGTACAAAAATTTTTTTTTGCAAAACTTTTTATAAAAAATAAAAAAAAAACTACAAAACAAAATTTTTACAAAAACTTTCCATTTGTCGCTAGAATTCCATTGCATCCACCCTTCATTCACATTTCCCCATTGACGTTTTCTTACCCTCACATTCTACGTTTTGACTACACTACAACTCGCTTAGTGTATGTCCGGTTGGACTAGGGGCACTAGCGCCCGCTTAGTTCGTGTCTCGTTAGTCGCTACTGACGACGCGTTTGACTCCGAAATCGAAACTCCCTCCACTTTTTTTTCATCTTCACATTCATCTTCATATTCATCATCTTCTAAAGAGATATCAGGATTCAATCCTAACAACCCTTTACGTATCTCGGGACTGATTCCACCTCAACTGGGTGCGAATAACCCGCAACAACCTCTTGTTGAAGCGCCACAGCGAATCGCATTCCAGGATCATTTCTATCCTACTCGCTCCGCACTTCCTACTTGTCTTTCACTCCCGTCGGCAAATGGGGACAATTTCGAAATTAAGCCCCACTTCATCAATATGTTGCCCAAATTTCATAGGCTGGAATCCGAAAATGCCTATATCTTCATTAACAAATTCCATAATATTTGTGCAATGATGAAGACGACCCAACAAAATTCTTCGGATTGAGTTGTTTGTCCAGACTTCATTCCCTTCACTCTATGTGACCTACCTGAAAAGTGGCTATATAGTACAACATCATATTCCATAAACAGTTGGGAAGAGTTTGTTAAAGCATTTCTTAAAAGTTATACCCACATCACAAGACCGTGAGAATTCGTAATGAAATTAACCAATTTTCTCAGCTTCCTTCCGAACCTTTTTTGAAGTATTTCGAACGATTCAAAGACCTTCTTTTTCAGTGCCCTCATCACGGTATCGAGAGATGGCAACTTTGCCAAACTTTATACAAAGGACTGAACCCAGCAACTAAGCAGTTCCTGGAAACCATTTGTCAAGGTCACTTCCTTACCAAATCTGACGAGGAAGCTTGGCAATTTCTCGACGGTCTTGCTGAACAAACACTTCAGTGGGAGAGCACTAGACCGACCACTTCATCTACTTCATCTAGTTCGTCTAGGGCAGGCGTTCATCAACTCGATATGTTAATTGCAATGAAAGCCGAAATGGCAGCAATTACACGAAAACTAGAAGCAATTGAGAGCAAATTCTCATCGCCTTCTCCTGCCCCTGATTTACCCCCTCGCATAATATACGCTTGTTGTTCGGATCCGTCCCATTTGACCGAAAAGTGTCCTTACAACCCATCTGCAAGGACAGGATCAAGTTAATGCTGCCTTTCAGCAAAGACAAAGAAATGATCCATACTCTTCAACTTACAATCCTGGTTGGAGGAACCACCCCAATTTTTCTTGGAATCAAAATCAACAACAATTCCAAGGCAACAACAATTTCTAGAGGCTTCCTCCACAACAACAAGCTCCTCAACAAACTCAATATCAGCAACCTTTCCAACCCCAACCTTACCAAAATCAAACGAACAATTTTGCACCTAATAATTCTTTTCCTCAAAACAATTTCGTTCCGCCAAATAATGATAAGGTTTCCTCGCTAGAACGAAGTCTGGAGGCGTTTTTAAAACAATCAACTCAATCCTCAGCCAACATTCAATCTTCCATTCAGTCTTTGGGGCAACACACTGCATCACATGGGTAAAGCATCAAAACCATTGAAGCTCAAATTGCATAACTGAATGCTGCTTTAAGCGAGCGAGAGAAGGGGAAGCTTCCATCTTAACCACTGCCAAATCCTGGTCACCCACAAAATGCACATGTTGCTCATGAAAAAAAAACCATAATGTGAGTGCCGTGACTACATTGAGATTTGGAAGGACATTTCACAAGAATGTTGGCACTGATGATGACAACCCGTCCGCCGCTTCTTCTTCTTTTTCTTCTTCTTCATCTTCTTCGTCTTCAGAGCCTGTTCTCCATTCTTCACAAGGCTCTACTTCATCTACTGCTCCGAACGGACCCACATCTCACTCCACGAAAACACCAGCACTGGGATCCGTTCCAACTCCGCAATCTCTTCCACAAACATTGGACCCAACCAATTTTCAAAATATTCCATTTCCAAACAGGTTGAGATCCAATAAACCAAATCCATAAATGGAGAAGATTGTGGAGTTATTTAAACAGGTTAGCATTAACGTTCCTCTCTTGGATGCAATCCAACAAGTCCCGTCTTACGCAAAGATCTTGAAGGACTTGTGCACTAAGAAGAGGAAATCACAGGTACCTAAGAAAGTTTTCTTGGCTAGTGCAGTAAGTGATACTCTTACCCAACGATTACCTCAAAAATGAAAGGACCCTGGCTGTCCTACAATTTCAATAACTATTGGGGATAAGAATATCAACCGCGCACTTTTAGATCTTAGTGCCAGTGTTAACCTGCTCTCTTATTCAGTATATGAGCAATTAGGCGTTGGAGAGCTGAAACCCACACATTGTACTCTCCAAATGGCCGACCGATCCATCACCCATCCTAGGGGTGAGTTAGAGGATGTGTTGATTAAACTAGGGACTTCATATTCCCTGTTGGTTTCATTGTTATGGACACACAGCCTGTACCTAACCCCCGGAGTCAAATTCCGGTGATACTCGGTCAACCATTCCTTGCGACTTCGAATGCTGTGATCAATTGTCGAAATGGTTCGATGAACCTATCTTTTGGAAGCATGATAATTGAACTCAACATTTTTAAGTTGGGGAATCAGCTTTCCAAACCTAATGCTAATATACTTGATGTTTGCTCGATCCAAGAGATCACCCAGGAGGACTGTGAGCTCAAGAAATTTCTATTCGATCACAGCAATTTTGATGCCACTAGTGCGTTCCTCCTTGAATCTGATACTGCTTTCACACCCGAAAATGACTACGAGTGTTTCACTTTCTTGAACGATCTTGACCATTCACAACCCGAGTTTGAATCCTTTGAATTTTCGGATGAAATAACTGAACCATCTGACTCGGTTGCTGATTGTTACGATGTTTTGCGCTTATGCGTTTTGAAATCAAAGAATTAACCGCAATAAAGACGTGTCTCTTGGTAGCTAGCCGGTTGAGTACGGGTCGGTCCACAGGGAGATAGATTCCTTTTCTTTTTATTCTATAATCCGATCAAATCGGGTTTTGTTTTACGATCTAAGAATGAGATTAAATTGATTAAAAGTCTTGCTAGGGTTAGAATTAGGTTAGTTTGGAAAAGGGATTCTACCCACTTATTTCAAGGCCCTAATGAAGAATATAGGTGTTAGGGTAATAGTCAACAAAGGGGATTAGCACGACTAGGAAGAAACTTAGTTTCTTCCTTTTGGTCCTTGTCCGTCCTTTCTTAACTCTTAGCCCTAATCTCTATTTAAATCAACCACAACCGGTCTAACTAGAAAATCACCGCTATCTTGAAGGATAGGGTGCCGTAGTGAGCGGTGTATGGTTAATTTAAATAGAGTCCTATTATAAAAATTATATGAGCAAAGAAAGGAGAGAGAGAGATTTACTTCTCTCAATCCTTCCCAATCCCAACCCTAACAAGTGAGGAATTACCCACTCATTAGAGAAGTTCTGATAAGATTCATTTTTATAATTTTAAAAGACTATCTAAGTTGCAGATAATAAAAGACGGATAAAAATTCAGGAATTAAATTCAGATAAAAGAATGCACGATAAAAAAAATACCTTTATTGATGACCTCTTGACGATTACAAGGAAATAAAAATTTAATCTAGAAATTAAAAAGAGGCATCTCAAAAGAGGCACCCTAGAAGAGGCACACTCCAAAAAGAGCTGTAGACTTCCTATTTATAGATAGGAGAACCCTAGGGTACATCTGATCCACATCTGAATTAAAAAGACTACCCTAAGAAAACCGGGTCAATGCACCGACTCCCACCGACACGCACCGACACATGCGTTGCACGGCCGCGAATCCGCGGCCATAAGCCTTGTTTGGCCGCGGATCCGCGGCTATATAGTGGGCTCTCTGTCTCATTTTTTCAGGGTCGCTTCATGTTGCCTTTTTCTTCTGGTTTCTTCACTTGGTTTCTCAGAATATCTTCTATTTTCTTCCAGATTTCCACAGTGCAGAATGTTGTGGACTTTTACCGTTATCTTCGCGTTGAAATCTTGAATCTTTGTGCTGCCCTCTTACTTTGTGCAATCGAACTATTCATTGATCTTCATTTGTTCCTTAAACTATAGGCGGCATCATAAAGATTCTTTTATTTGTTGGTCGTAGTCTCACTTTTGTAGCGTTTTTTCACCATTTTCACTGTATTGTTTCGAGGACCTGTAATCCGCAACTATGTAGCAGACATGGATCAAAAGCACCTATATATTTGCAATATGATTAAGAATGGGGAATATAATAATGCAAAATTCTGATATGAACAAATACCCCCAAACTTATCTTTTGCTCGTCCCGAGCAAAACTATCTTTTATTCTCGAAAAAAAACCTAACCTCACTTTCGCAGGGAATCGTGATTGCACTGAGCTCGTGGAACAAGCCGTTAAACATCTAGGTGCCCTAGTAGGAGGAGTGTTGTCTCCTGAGGGTTTTCAGCGGATACTACCTATAAAATCCGATCAATTTGGCCTGTTTAATTTTCATTCTTCAATTTGGTATTCTAGTAAGAAATTCTATTATCTTCAACTTAGAAATCATCAACCCATATTTTTCACTCACTTATCTTTTAACTTAAGATTGTATATGTTCTGTAAATTTATTTAGCTTTTAGCATCTTTTGAATTCTCCTTCTAAGGTTCCATCTCAATTTAGGAATTTTTATCATCTCTACTGAAAATATAAGTCTTATTTTTCATTCCTATCTCTCATCCAAACCCCAATCATATACCCCCCTACATATGTGTGATTATCACCCCTACACTTGGAAATTCAATTCAAGCTATCATACTCTTGTCTATCGTCCAAAGTACTTTTAGTTTGTGAATTTTAGATGAAATTGCTCACGCATTCTTCATGCGACCGTTAATACTTCTTGAGATACTAACGACCGATTACAAAATGTGTTCGTGCATTTAGGCGTAATTTCTCGTTTTGTAATACTTAAGGCTTTAGCAGTGACTCCCAAACCAGTTGGTCTAAGGCACTAGGTGATAAAGCACCCTTACTATATATTTTTTTATTTTACACAGCCTTATGTAATTACAAAACCAGTTTTCTTTTTTTTATATCTCTTTATTCACACTTATTCTTTTATTTAATTTTTTTCATACTAAGGATTTTAGACAAGAGCAATTCAAGGTATCTTCTACTATCCCAAGTTTCAATGTACGTGTATGTGCGAGTTGTAGGGTGTATATTTTCAGAATTTAGACTCAAGGTTCGGAATTATTTTTAACACGTACACTTCAATAAAAATTTCAATACTCTTCTCTTATTTTGAGTTAGCCCAAGAACTGAACTCAAAATTTGCCTATTTCTAAATAAACTATAAGGACATATATTTTCTACAGTTAAACTTTAAGAAATGTTATTTTTAGGATTTTTAATTTACTAAGTTTGGGATCTAGTTTTTTCCTTACTATTTAATCGTCTTGTTAAACTTAAGTCAAATATGGTCAAAATTGAACTTTTCAATTTTTATAATTTTAATTTTTTTGTGATTTTTATGGATTTTTAAATAAGTATGTAAATACAAAAATATACATATGAATGTGAAGGAAGAAACCTTATCGAGCACACCCCCAAACTTAAACTTGATAGTGACCTCACTGTCAGGCTACACCAAGAGAGTCAAAATTGTCGGCACTCCCCTGTTTGTTTTTTTTATCTTTTTATTATTATTATTATTATTATTATTATTAATAACAGAAAAAGAAAAAAAAATATATATACAAAAAGGTCCCCCCCCAACTTAAGTGAAACAGTGTTTCCACTGTTGAAGCATTAAAGTTCAGAGTTAGGAAGGAGAAAAACACAGTATCAAGCTACACAAGGCCTTACACAGGCCAAAGGTTAGCACCAACCATTCAAAAATTTTATCGTTATAATGGTGTGGTTGGTGAAAGAATGGAGTATAGAGAAAAGAAATGAAAAACACACGAGATCATGTGGAGATAGAAGCAGTATACGGTCTCGGTAGAGGAGGAGAATGGCGGAAGGGAAAAGGAAATGGTGGTGGTTCGACTTCTTCAGGTGAAGGTTAATTAATCACAAAATCCGTGTCGTTTAGGAATGTGAGTTCGTCGGCGAAAATATTTTCGAAACTTCCATCGATGGTCTGATTGAACGTTTCAATGTCAATAAGTGTCGCGCCAGAATTCAGCACACTTGATTTTCCAAAAATTATGAAGGTAGGATAGTCGTAAGGCTCATTTACCTTATTTTCAAAAGAGTTTAAATCAATTTGTTTTTCTAGAATTATCGAACTCAAAATATCGGATTGTGATTCATTAACACTCGGTATCATTAAAGGAAGATCAGAAGAAGAACCAGAGAAAGTGGGAGAAAGAAGTTGAATATGAACTTAAGGGTGGAGATGGAGTGTATAAATTAGCACAATTGTAATTATCGATGTGTAAAAAGCGATTGTGCTAATCTATCAACCCACGGAGAAATGAAATCAAATCCCTCAAGATTCGTGAGAAAATATGGGTACGTCGAACTTGGTAAAGCAGACATTGAAAATGAAAGGGATACGGTTTCTTGCACGGTCGGAACGATAGAAAGGATGAAGGGGATTGATTTAGGAAGTGTAACAGTTAAAGGTTCAGGAGGATCAATTGGAAAATCCGACTCATCAAACAAAACCAGTTCATCCTCAATACTA
Source organism: Agapanthus africanus (assembly GCA_030015575.1). Lineage (NCBI taxonomy): Eukaryota > Viridiplantae > Streptophyta > Magnoliopsida > Asparagales > Amaryllidaceae > Agapanthus > Agapanthus africanus. The sequence continues at coordinate 156,373,185 of JASDDO010000014.1, read as the reverse complement.
TCATTAATATTATCCACAATACACTCCTCAAAATTTAGCTTATCCATGCAATTCTCATCAAATTCAAGATGCATATGAAGTTTGGGAGAAACATCTAATGTCTCGGGATGATGAATTGGAAAGAAAAACTCATCCAAATTTGTGGGTTCATCATCCAAAATATTCCCAGCGCCAATATGCTCGATCAAGTGAAAATTAAATTTCTCAGACACCTAATCAAAAGCATGGATATCAATTAATTCAGGTTCTAGAGTGGAGGTGTAGAGTTCAAAAGGATTGGGTGTGAGTTCACTCGAAAGGGACCCTTCACAATCAGATAAATCAAACACTACAAAGTCGCATAACTCATTAGACGTTTTATCTTCAACTGGTGAATCATTTGGAACACTTGATAGACATTCAAAACCGGAGTTATGGGATTCAATTGGGGATGGGTAGGTTTGATTTGGAAGTGTGTACAGCTCACTCTCACCACTCAAATTCTCAATCTGTCCAACCGCCTCATCATACATTGGAAAATTTGGAGCTAGTTGGAAACTAGCTACCGGATCACTAGGTTGTATAAGGGCGGCCATGGACGCATTCAAATCCATAATCTGTTGTCTTGATGCTACCAAAAAATCTTCCAACGACTGTTCCAGACTAGACATGGGTTGTGAAGGGGTTTCAGTAAAAAATTCAAAGTTGTTTGGATACGTGAAACTCCCAAATTGCTGTGTAGAAGTAATGTCTAGGGAAGGTGCAAAAGTCGGGTAGGACTGGTAGGAATTGAATGATTGGACAGTATTAGGATCAACATTTGGATAAAAAGCTGAATGAAATTGTTGATCCCAAGAACTGGAAGTGTTGAAACGAGTGAAAGATCGGTTACGAGATTGTTCAATATGTTCAGCAATAGACATGGGTTTCGGAGTTACCACCGGACTCTCAAAAGGGGTATCAACGTAAGAATGTGGTGAAGATTGAAACGGTTGATACAAAGTGGATTGCGAAGTCCAACTGTTTTTCCTAGACGCGTCTATTCGATCTTTCAAAGAAACTTTGGGCATGGAGGGGTCGTCCGAAATTCGACCAAAACAATGAGCGTAGGAAGTAATGTCTTGTTGAGGGTACTAAAGTTCCGCAAGAGTTTTGCGAGGTGCTGTACCTATGATGTGAGGAAAGAAAGGAAAAGAATGTGAATTTTTTTTAATTTTTTTTATTTATATTTTTATTTATTATTTTTTTTAAAAAAAATTGTTTGTTTTGTGGAGTTTTGAAATTTTTGAAAGTGTTGAAAGAGTTTTTGCAAAAATTTGTACGGAACTACGACACAATTTCAAACAACCACGATTTATACATGTACAATCAAGCCTAGTGCTAGGGTCTCCTAAGTCAACTAGACTGCTCCTAACTGATCCATGCGCCAAACTGAATTAAGATTTTAAAGAAATCTTTCTGTTCTTGTTAAAACAAGAAGATTTTCTTCTGTAAAACAGAAGCCCTTGGATCAAAGATCCAACGGTGGGGAAAATTCCCCAAATCACTCAGAGAAAGATCTCTTTAACAAATTTAACTAATTTATGGGCACTATAAAAAGGACCCTAGGCCTCAATTCAAAGGCATCAATTTTTCTTGGAAAATCAACAGCTAAAAACAGAGAGAACTCTGAGAAAAATTTCAAGAAAAAGGTAAAAACCTTTATAAGAAAGAAGAAATTTCCTCTAATGGATCATTGATCTAAACAAGATCAATGATCTTCACATAATAAATAGTGCTTTGCACTTCTCATGAACCACTGGTTCTTTAAAAAAGGAAAAAATAAAGATGAATAAAAAATAGTGCTTTGCACTTTTATGAACCTCTGGTTCTTGAAACAAAAAGAAAAAACTTATTTTTTCTTTGATTTTAATTAGATCAAAGAAAACAAATAGTGCTTTGCACTTCTGTTCTTGAAGATTCTTAGTGCTTTGCGCTTCCAAACTGCGCTGTTGCGCTCCTGAGAGAGTGCCACGTGTCAGCTGCAGAATAACTTGCGCTACGCGCTCTTAAGATAGAGCTTTGCTCTCTGGAATTGGCGCAAATCGCTGAGAGCGCGCCACGTGTCAGCAGCGCAATGCACTAGCGCAGCGCACTGTGCTGTTGCGCTTGCGCTCACCAGAGCGTGCCACGTGTCAGCAGCGCAACAGCGCAACGCACTAGCGCAGCGCAATGCACTGTTGCGCTTGCGCTCACCAGAGTATGACACGTGTCCTCACCACAAGCGCTTGTGCTCAGTAATTGGCGCAAAGCGCCTGATAAATGCAATGCATTTCTTTTCCTGAAGGGCCAGGCCCAATTAAAAGACCAAGCAGGCCTAATTAAATGGATGCTCTACATCATTTATAAATTGGCAGAGCCCAAACAAAAATAATAAAAATGCTACGCATTTTAAAAGGGGCAGAGCCCAAACAAAATAGATGCCTTTCATCATTCATAAATGAGCAGAGCCTAGAATAAATTGATGCTCTGCATCTTTATGGGCAGTGCCCAAACAAAAAAAATAGAAGTAATGCAATGCATTATTTAAGTGTGGGCAAAGCCTTAGCACAGGTCTAATAGACTAAAAATAAATAAGGGTGTTGAACATTTTCAACTGGACTTAGCCCAATTTTGGCCGTAAGTCCTCAAATTAAATTGACTGAGCGATATTGCTCCCTTAAATCAATTTACCTCCGGTTCGAGGGTACATCTCCGAACTCCCCTGACACTTCTCGTTGTAATCCTTCAACGACGTCAGAGAGGCGACGGGTCCCAACGACCACACATGGATATGGACTGCGGGGTCCTTAAACTCGTGGACCGAAACGTCCTTAAACTAATATTGGACCGAAACGTCCTTAAACTAATATCGGACCGAGACGTCCCTAAACTAATGTCGGACCGAGACGTCCCTAAACTAATATTGGACCCCACCACGTCCCTAAACTGGAATATGGACCACCACGTCCCTAAACTGGAGTATGGACCATCACGTCCCTAAACTAGAAAATGGACCACCACGTTCCTAAACTGGAACAATAGAGCCTCCAAATGCTCTTTTGCCGGATCTAAACGGTCCCGTTTAAGTTGATCTTAGCCCCAAATACGGCTAACGCATCCTTAGACATTTAAATGAATGGTAAAACCCCAAATCAACTTTGGTTCAAGGGTACATCTCTGAATTCCTCTGACACCTGTCGTTGTAATCCTTCAACGACGTCAGAAAGGTGACGAATCCCGACGGCCAAATATTAAATCGATCATCAAGTCAAGTTGATCTTAGTCCAAAACAGGACTAACGTATCCTTGACGAACGTTTAAGTTGATCTTAGACGCAACGCGACTAGTGCATCCTTAAACTAAAAACACCAAACCCAAATCTAAGTAAATACGGATTTGGACTAATCCACGTCCTACGGGCGACGGCATTACTCAGTCTCCGTATACAATCCACGGGAAACCACAAACAAAACAAACACACACGACACGAAGTGAAGTTCTGGAGAAGGAGAAAGTTGTTACCGCTATGCGGTAGCGTAATTAACTGCAGGGGCTTGCGCCTGCAGGGAAGAGCGTCCCCACAATTAAAAACCCCTCACCCTGAGGGGGAATCTGACGAAGTCTGCTACATCGGCCGTATCCGTCTAAACCTCCGATATACGGTGCCATAAATCAACTTGGCATCTTCGGAGAGGTAGACGGATAAAACCAAATAGCATTTGCCCCGAATCTCAGGCGAGACGTCCGCGCGTCGCGCCGTCTTTCGGAGGGGAACAGATTCTGGCACGCCCGGTAGGACCTTTTCCTCTTTCCACTCCACACTTCATGTGTCATCTTCGCGAACCAATCGTGGTTTATTAAATGGTTGCCTTTGGATTTTCAAGTTACTAAGATTTGGTCTTTTGACTGGCGCAGAACTCAAGATTCAATGGCCTTCAACTGCACCAACTGCTCGAAATGCCACTGCAACGGACGCTCCACCTCATCAGGAGGTGTAGCATATGGGCCCCAAGCGGCTTCCTTCCTCGCTCTGCCGGTAGACCAGGTGACCCAAGCCACCACTGGCCTCTTCTTCGGGACCATGATCCCACCTACAAGCTTCTCTATGCCAATACCTGCACCGGAAGTGAACAAGAAGTCGGTCTCCGACCGGCTCACTGCTACGACGACCCCTGTCAACGGGTCGCCTACTGCCAAACCAACAGCTTCGGTTTTCGCCAGGCTGGATCAGAATTCTAAACGGGCTATCCCAAGGAAGGCAATGACTGCTGCTCCAGAAGTCGTCAAGGCGGCTTCCCCTGTCAAAGAGTCAGTCTTTTCAAGACTGACGATTCCTGCTCCTGTCCCTGCTCAAGGATCTGTCTTCGATAGGTTGGATATCACCCCTCAAAAGACAACCTCAGTCTTTAAGAGGTTAACACCGGAGGCGCCTCATTCAGACAGGGGGCAAAAAGAAGTTATCTCTATCTCTGAGCCAATCCCAACGGCTCGTCGTGCTCGACGTCGCCATTGGCAATGAGTAAGAAAGGCAGGGGGCAACTCCCCCTCAGGGCTAACTCCACCGGCTCCAGCAGTGGAAGTCAACACTGCTGTTCCAACTGGGAACAGCTTTGAACTGCTGAGGAGGGTACGGAAGAACTCTCCAATCGCTACATTGGAGAGATCTCCTCCACCTGCGGAGAGGGTTCCAGAAACGAAGCAAGAACAGCCCCCTCAACGGCTGTCTTCAAGAATTTATAAAGTTTGGCGAAGGGTGCAAGACTCTATGATTGACCCAGGTCACTCTCGTCGCCAGAAGAAGGCGAAGGTGGATAAAGACAAGGATTGTCCCATTAAACAGTAGGGGACAGCAGCTGCTAGAGTGCCCCCTTTAATGGTTCCTTCAACCTCAACGGCCCATAAAAGAAGGAGGCCAGAGAAAACCCCCGCGTCAACGGCAAAAGTTAAAAATGGTGAACCTAAACACCCCAAGTCAGGGAGCATAACAGTTCATACAGTTTACATGGCATCGGGAAAAGAAGACAGCCGTACGTCTACGGGTCATAGACCGCTTACACGGTCAGTGACCAAGGCTCAGGAGCAGCAACAGAAGCTCCAGGAGATGATGAACGCCATGGCTGCACTTACAGGGCCAAACGAAAGCCCTGGAACCTTTTCAGAAGAACGTCAAGAACAAGAAACGGACACCGAATTCCTTCGGCGCATACTAGAGAAGAAAGATAAAGAAGCCGCGGAGCAGGCAGCCAACATAAAGAAAATGGCTCTCCTGTTCCAGGATATGGTGGGTATGATGATTCAACAAGATCCACCTGCTGGAGATCCCCCGATCATTCTTGAAGACGATAGGGGAGAGACATCGAATCCTCTACCGGCTTTATCCGCAGCTAAAGAGGATACCATATCAAAAGCTGATTTGGATGAATACATCGCCCAGCAAATACGGGTGCATCAGGCGACTGAAGCAGCCGGTCAGGTCATAAAGACGGGGCGGCCATATCCGGGTTGGTACGATCAGATTAAGTACCCGCCAGGCTATACAATTCATAAGTTCCATGTCTACAAGGGGACGGGCAATCCTCATCAGCATGTTGCCCAGTTCAGAGCGCTCTGCGGCAACACCGGCGGTGACGACAAGCTGTTGCTTCGCCAGTTTATTGGAAGCTTATCAGATACGGCGTTCGAGTGGTATTCTGAGCTCCCCAATGACTCTATTAAGACCTTTGCGGAGATGGAGCTGCTGTTTACCCAACGTTTTGCAAGTGCCAGTGAACGTACCCCGATGACGGCACTGATTAACGCCAGGGTAAAACCCGGCGAGACATGGGTTCAGTACGCTATACGGTGGCGTAATCTATGGTCGAAGTGCGAGCAGCGCATAGAAGAAGCTCTTGCGGTGGGAATGTTTGTTGGAACCCTTGATCCACAAGCAACCATCTCACAGTTTATGATGTTCTTCAAGCCGACTACCTTCCAGGCTTTGATTGACAAACTAGCGCAGATGGACCAGATGGGCCATAAACCCCCTCTCCCAAAGCCGGACTCCCGAAATGACAAAGGAAAGGGAAAAGCGATCGTTGTCGCTAATGCTCAACAACAACCGAGCGACTCGAAGCCGGTTGCTCGTCCAAACAATACGCGTCCGTACGTACCCCTTGAGGATAGGATGGGACGTCCTTATTCCTTCCCCCGCGATAAAACGAGGAGGCTATTCGAGCTGGCGTTGCGCAACAGACTCATAAATCTGCCAGATCCAAAACGTCCGTTGCAACCGAATGACATCAACGAGCCTAACTACTGCCCTTACCATCGAGTGCTAGGCCATCCGATCGAGGATTGCTACGTTTTCAAAAATTGGCTTGAAAACCAGTACCGTCAGGGCAAATTTGCGCTATCTGACAAATGGAAGGTGAATCCCCCGCAACCCCACACCTCTAAGGAGACGAATACGCCGGGGGCAACATGCTCCGTAATTGAAGAAGCTCCTTGGGAGGTCGTATTATCAGCCAAGACAAAGAGAATGTTGAACGATCTTCAAACATGTCCAGCGATCGAGTGGAAGAACCCATTGGAACCGCAGGTCATTGAGGGGATGTTGAAGCCACGTCCAACTCCAAAGACCGATGGTGGTGGATCAAGTATTCATAGCCAGCCGTCAAAATCCTTGAAGAAGAAGAAAAAGAAGTCAAAGAAGCCCGTGAAGCCTAGCGACAAGCGCACGAACTTACAAAAGCAAATTGACGCGCTGGATGAATACAACTAAAAGGCACGGGCTCCCATTACACTCCAAGAGTTCCTCAATCACGCCTTTCAAGAAGGAGATGAGGGAGAAAGTTCATCAGATGAATCCGAGGAATACGTGGCGAGCTGTCATATGATTTCCCATTCAATCGCGAACAATGAGGAGACTCCTGGCACTAAAACGCTGGGGGCAGACACCGAATCAAAAATTCCGGAGCCATCAGTTGAAATGATTGACGCGTTCCTCAACGAAGCTCGATTGAAAAGTAAGGCTGATCGAGAACGCGAGACGGCCATGTTTGAAAGGGCCAAGCGCCAGCGACTCGATGAAAGAGCTGAGATGATCCCGCTGGACCAGAACACCTTCGCTACCGACAAAAGCCAATTCAAGATAAAGAAGAGGTTTGCTAAGGCCATATCAATGGGCATGAAGCTACCATTCTCTGAAGGAAAAATTACTGGTGAAATAGAAATGCACCCTCCTATTGCTTATATCATCAGAAGGTCTCGCACCCCACTCAAGAGTGCAAAGCTTTTGATAAATGGTGGTAAGGATACGTCGCTCATAGACAACGCTTTAAACGGGAAAAGCGCAAAACTCGTCGGGAGCAAAGAGACACGACTGAAGGGCTTGAAAGAAGTACCGGCGATTGTCATATGGTTAACACTAGCAGGTCACAAGTGCCTACATTCGGGAGCGATTCTGATGAGGAGCTAGAACTTGTCCCTCTCTTTAAAGAGTCAACTTCGGGAAAAGAAGAAGAGCCAATGGTTTGTGAAAATATCCAGCTACGCAATCGGACGTTACCTGAAAAGAATCTCGGACCCTCAAACAGAAACAATAAAGGGAAAGAAAAGGTCTCTGAAGATATCGTCTTAGATGACCAAGTTCTGGAGGAGCTAAGCGCTAACAACCCGCCGAAGAAGAATAAAGTGGATTACAACGTCCTAGCGCACCTGAGGAAACTACCCTCACAGCTCAGCATTCTCGACGCCTTTTTGCTATCAAAGGAGGCGAGAGATTCGTTGATCAAGGCACTGCAAAATCCGGAACGATTCCAAGCTTGCCTAGCAGAGGAAAAGATGAAGGATGAATTGGAGGAAGTGCACACGGCCGACGTCACTTTCGGCGACGAGGACCTTCTCCTTGGGACGTACGAACACAACCGCCCCCTTTATGTCTCAGGATACTGCCACGATATTAAGATAGGCAAAATCCTGATCGACAATGGATCCTCCGTTAATCTCCTCAACGTGCGGGTGTTAAAAGAAATCTGCATGAGCATCCAGCACCTTGCTCGTGACAAGATCACCATCTCCGGGTTCGACTCCCAGTCATCAAGAACTCTTGGGTCTGTGATACTGACGCTACGCTTCGGGCTACTCGTCACGGACATTAAGTTCCATGTCATAGACGCCAAGACATGCTACAACGCTTTGCTCGGCCGACCATGGTTACACGAGTACAACATCATCCCTTCTACACAATATCAGTGTATGAAGTATTTTAAGGATGGTTTCGAGTATACCGTGATGGGAGAACTGAACCCGTTCTCTGTGAACGAAGTCTGCAAATACGAAGATGCCAAATACTTCTTGCCAGATTTCGAAGATACGGAGAAGTGTCACAAACCTGAGAACAAAACTAACGCAACCATCCCTGTCTTCGGCAGTGATACCGAGGAAGAGGAGGATGTAATTTGTTCGGGTCCGCCCCAATACACCAAGCCGGGACCATCCGCCCCTTCACTGATCTTTGGTAGTGATTCGGAAGACGAAGTCCATGCTGTATTCCCTGCTCGGCTTTCAATACGAGCTTCTGCTGATGAAGAGCGAAGTCTGCAGATAGCCATGGTGTCGCTTGAACATTATAAAGAACTAGATGCGCCCGCCAACGACAGCGTGGAAGAATTGTAGACATTTTATATCCCTCCCGGATGAAAAGGCGAGAGGGCCATCCTATTCTACCATTCCGAAGAAAACAAGGTGGAAAAAGAACTTTGGCACGGTGCGGATCCAACGCTGGACAGATTTCAGCCCATCCTTCTGTTAGTTATATGTATGCCCTAGAGGCCATTACTGTACAATGGATGTATATTGTAGTGGATGCTGGGACATATATAGGTAGGACTTTCTTGCTCGACATGATAGTACGCTATCTGGTTGCTCTTTATCTTAACGTGTATACTTTCTGTCTCTCTGTTACATGTTGATAAAGCCCTTAGGATGTGTACTCGACTTCCAGGACTGTGATGCAGATCATACTAGTGGGGCCTGGATAGTCCATGAGTACATCCTTCAATGTTCCTAGTCGAGGGAATATCGAGACGGGGCATCGATATTCCAGAGTAGACTAGCGTATATCTTCTCGACCCATGCGATGGGCGATGGATGATCCCATATCCATTGGTGTTTGACATCAGAGATGGTATACGGGTGCTCAGTGGAGACTGGGTACACTGAACGGACTCGCCGAGAACTCCCAGATGGTATTATACCTCACGTCAGATGGCAGTTCTCTGGTGACACTGGTACAGCTTAGTCTGTTGACCCGAGATCGTCATAGAGTCTTGTGTGTCTCCCACTGTGCTTTGATTTCCACCCTACCACGGCTCTACTGAGTCGTGCAAACAGGTGGTTTTTTGGGTACAGTCCCGATTCACATGGAGGCAATGAGCGATAGGAGGGGATTCGTCTCTCCCGGTATTGGGGGTTGATGTTGTGCTATGCTCGACTGGCCATAACAGGAAATCCCTGGCCAGGGTTGCAGTGATATACTGGTAAGAGTTATCAGTAGTTTCACGAATGTTATGGACCTCACGTCGGCATGACTTATCAAGCTACTGGGGTCTGACGTTTACCACCCCTAGGCGAGATATGCGACATATCATACGAACAGACCGGACTGTACGGTAAGTGTTACTGGTTGGATTCACAGGAGTGTGAGCAGGCTTGCTCGTCGATCTTCTGATCACTCAATACCCGGGTGGCCGTTATGTTTAGCAGACCGCTTGCGGCTTGTGGGTGTTTGATATGATCATCATCTGCTGCCGGCGTATTGACGAGTCTTTAGAGTCCTACACAGAGGTTTCCTGGCTCAAGCGAAACGAAATAGGAGCGCATATGAGATATGTGCGGGACCGAGAATAATGTGTGTATATGATACCGTATTTCATTCTCGCGATGAATGTGTCGAATGGTTGTATGCAATATAACCTAGTTATCGAATCAAGGATTGATTCGATAAGCCGATATATTGGATACTGGTCGGTTATATGCGACATGACCGGATCGTTGAATCAAGTGTTGATTTAATGATTTAATGCATAATTATATATTTGATATATTACTTTGCATTAACTAGTATTGGTTCACTTTAAATGGATTTACTCACTTGATTTGCACATTGTATATGTGATATATTTTTTTTTGTGCACATGATTGTATCATGTTTGATGATGCATTCTTGCTTGGTTTTGTGTAAAGAATTAAACTATGGTTAGTTAGTGGTTAGGGTTTCTTTTCTTTTACTTATTCATTTATCTATTTATTTATTTTTAATTTTCATTTAGAAAAGATAAAGAGAAAAGAATGGTTGCTAGTTTTGTTTTTATTTGAAGCTTCTTGAAGCTTTGAACAAGTCCACCATTCTTGTCTCTTCTCTAACCCTAACCACGCATCTAACCTTAGTTAAATCTCTACACTAAACCATGGTTGAAGACATGATAAGTATTCTTTTTTATTTTCTTTTTGAATAACTTATCATATCTTCTTCTTCTTCTTCATCTTCTTCTTAAAGAAGAGAAAGCTTGATAGCTTCAATGGCAACTAGCCAAAATGAGTGAGAAATCCAATTCTAAAGTCTACCCACTTCCTATTTCTTCATCCTCTACTACTTTCCATGTAGTAGAGTGTGTTGTCTTCACAAGTTTCTTGACTTGGCGAAGGCGGAGCTCGAGTTTGAGTTGCCTCGACGTAGATCATCTTCGGCATCGAAGCCGACGATCAAGCCCGCCCATTCTTCGATGAAGCCGATGCTAGAGTTATGGGTTCGATTTGGACAGCGGAGGGAGATCATCGCGGAGCTTAGGAAGTGGTGGACCGGATCTACAAAAGTTGTAGCCCCTTTCCTTTAGCATTAAATTCGTTTACTTGCTTGCATCGCCTATATATCTAGTTAACGATCCGTATTAGGGTTTGTAGGCACCCGTAAAATTTGAATTAGCCATGTTTGATGCCTTGTGAGACTTCACTTGTGTGCCTAGGAACCCTACAGTGGTATCAGAGCCTAGCTAGAGCCTTAGGCGATGCATAGACGGAATTTGAAATCCGATCGGACCGAAACCCTAACCCTAAACATGCTCTCTGGACAATTTTGTAAAATGTGGCTTTTTTATATATTAACAATATGCAGAAAACTCAGCAGGGAATCCTAAGAATTACTGTGCAACACGTGTCCATGATTCGACTATAGTGCGGCGGAACCGCGGCAGAAGCAAGGCTTCTGCGGCGGTTCCGCGGCCGTATTATCAAAGTGCCCAATACTTTTTGCACAGTAATTCCTATTTTCTGGTACTGGATTTTCTGGGAATTTTTAAAAATATTATTAAAGAGTTGAATTTTCTGGGTTGTATTGGGAACTCGGTGTATCGATCGGATTGTCTAATTCTGTCTGTGTGCTTTTCCGGATAATCTTAGAATATGTTAAAAAGTTCGACCGGATATAAATACCCAAGTTTTCCATTATTGGGAAATTTCCAATTGTTGGACTTTTCCGTTGTTTAACGACGTTCTAAGTAGTGCAAGTAACGCGATGGTCCCTCTAGAAGACAACAAACCTTAACTCGATTATGTGACCGTCTTAAACTGCCCTTTGAACCTTCGGGTTTGGGGCAGTACGGCGTGCCACATGTGAGGCGTTGGCTTGACCCTTCTATGGCTGGACCGTTGGTACTGAGGCACGAACTGAATGCTGTTAGACGTATTTCATGTGTTGAGCTGTTTCGGGAAAATTTGGGTGTTCGAATGTTCAATCGGAAAGTTTAACATTTTCTATTTATCCGGAATGTGATACAATACTTGGAATTCGCAAACAATTATGTGATAACTGAATGAATGTTATAAACATAGCTGTTTAGTCTCACTTGATCGGTTGCCATGGAATTTTGATGTGATCAAAAGTCCGTCGCAATCACGTAGCGTACGCGGATACTCGCCGGGTAAACTTAATAGACAGCCTCACCCCATAGCCCCGACCAAGTGACTGTAGGAGAACCCCATCGCCGAAATCATCCGTTTGGGTGCTCGCGGTAGCGGTGTTCCTCCTTGGTGCACTTCGTCCACGGTATCGGGGGTGCGACCGTCTACTAAAGTTTGCGACGAGCATTCGATCAAAATGTCGGGAATCCTGTTGAATTGCCCGACTTGGTATTGAAAAGTGTTTTCGATAATGAGACTAAAATGCGGGGTTTATAATTGTTAGACATGCGATGTCTAAAGAATTCATTTGGTCAGGCATGCGATGTCTGAGGTGGTTGCGGATTCCAACTGTTGTAGTTTTACACTTTCTTTTCTGTGACCGTAAGTGTAATATGTGATATCGCTGGTTTCGTTGCTATATGTCAACGACAATTGGGATGCGCATATTTACTTACGTTGATGACATGTGATGTTATGTGTTGCTGGATATGTTATATTGGATCGTCGTGTTTGAATAGCCGGGGTTTTTATGTGAGATGAGTGTTTTTCGTTTTCATTCATGTAAAAATATGTATGTAATATTCTTTTATTGGGGCACTTCCAGGTTGCGGAAGTTGTCACCCATTGTATATTATTTACTTTTCCGCATTAGGATAGACCCAAGGAGGGGAGCACAAGTAACCGGGTTCTAGGGTCCAGTGGGAGACCAACTCGAGGAGTCGAGTCCGGATCTCCTAACCTTAGAATTGGTAGGGTTGCTTGCCGCTCTCGTAGGGGTCTAGGGGTGTGGGATTGGCTATTCATCACGACCGTGGAATCCGTGTTTTATACTGGCTCGTATTGAAAACACGGACGTCCTAGTATATCCAATATTTCATATGGTATTCTTCTGTTGCGATATCTGTGATGTGATCATGTGATTCTCTGTGATAGATATAATATATAGTATATATGATATATTATATAGACGTCGCTTATGTTTTACACCCGCACTAGCCCTGCCTCGCTCTCCCGTTAGTTACCTAACCTAACGGTGCAGACGGGACATCGAGGCGAATGCGGATGGCATAAGCGTACATTATATTTATCTGTGATGTTTAGGTGGACTTAAATGATGGGATATTCATTAATGAGATTAATGAAAGAAAATAAACCTAATTGATATTGTGGAATCGAATTTGAAAATAAAACAGGTAGCTACAGTTCTTGCTTTGCATCGCGGTGTTCCTTGTAGAACATCCTGCACCTTATTCGATGAGGAAAGGACCGAGATCCCTTCACTGGGAGTGACTCCTTTAGTAATAACTGGTAGATGCTACATCACTCGGTTTGTCTTTTGATAGCTTCTATAGTTTTCGCTTTGCACAGTGATATATATGATATATCCCGTATATCCCGCACCTCATTCGACGAGGAAAGGGCCGACGATCCCTTCACCGGGAGTGACCCCTTTAGCAAAACTAGAAAAGCCTCAAAAATATTCTATTTAAAAACCATTTGATTCCGCAACGAGATCAAGTTCAAAGCGTTAAAGGTTTTCATAAAAAACCATTCGCAACCCTCCGTCATTTTAGGAAGTAGAGTACTTAGTATTCGTGCTGTGTTTGTTGACCATAGTCAAGGCACAGTGTACGGTAGCTAAGTGATGTCTTCCTACACCGCATATGATGCGATTAGTTAGGACAGTCGGGTGACTTTGTTGACCTTAGTTAAGGGTCATGTGGGTGGGTCTAATTAATCACGAAATGACGGGTAGAACTTGACTAGTACTTATGATTTGTTGACCTTAGTTAAGATCATAAGTGCTAGGGGTAAAAACCATTATCAGGAGTTTCAAGTGTTGAAACTTGCAATGAGATTGCATACCTTCTATGTGATAGTTGGATCCCGATACCCACTGTGAGTAATTGTTACTCCTGGGAGAGTTTTGCACTTTACAATTAGCCGATCAAGTAGGTGTCTAGAAAGGTGTCAACGGGGTTACGCCTCTGGGAAAGTGAGGTTTACAGTAATTAGGTCCGTGCGAAAGCACGGGGAACCTCCCTCAAAGTACCGACACTGGCCTGGCTGAAAGATTGGCGAACTTGTAGAGTGTAATTAATCCCGGCTAGTCTTTCCTTTTAAGGTTTGAAGGAAGATTTGATAAAAACAGTGGGAGCCATCCTGATTAGATAAAATAAATAACCAATCTAATCTTGCAAGAGCGCACGCAGAGTGTTTTCTTCTCTCTCTCTCTCCAGGTAGCGACCATATCACGCCTTAATCAAGATAATAATATGGATGTATTGATCGAACCCGCTTGTTATACTGAGCTGGGGAACGTTGGTCCCGCTCCAACTTATAATTGTTATAAGACAGAGCAGGAAATTGGGGATTACCAGAATTCCCGTGCCGCCCAAACGAAGAGAGTGCATGCTGATGCATCATCTTCGGGTGTGTTCATTACAAAGAACTGTTTCTCAGTATCCTCTGCATCCTGCGTATATGATACCGGATAAGGATCCCAGATATGTAATCTGTTACATAGGGCTACAAAAAGGTAGAAAAACTGAGAACGGGTGATAAGTTTCATAAGACAGAAAACGGGGCAAGAGTTGCAGCCAAGTATGTTGGTCACTGTCACCCTGTATTACCTGAATACATTGATTCTGAACAAATGCCGTTAGATACCGAACCTGATATACAAAATCACATCAGTCTCTTTATTAGTAAAGAAAGGATATAATTTTGTATTGTTGGATAATGTTTTGAACATTTCCTATATCAAAAGTTGATAGGTTCAGGCACGTTATCTAAAAGCATTGATGTTCTAAATCAAACTACAGTTCCTAGTATACAGAACACACACAAGAGGAAGAGTTCAGAAATGAACGAATCCTTCTTGAGGCATTGTAGACTAGGTCACATCAATGCGACCCGACTGGCTGAAGTTACATTTTAGATGCATATTTAAATCAGTTTGAATTTACATCTTGTGAAACTTGCCAGTCATGTCACAAAGATTAGATGACCATAGCCCTGTTTATTGGAAACAGAGAAAGAGTTATGAACTCTTGGGACTGATACATGATGATGTATGTAAGGTCTCCTGTCTACACATGCCAACACTGGTTCTTTATACTTCATTATATTCTCTGATAATCTCTCAAGATTCAGTCATATGTTTCTGTTGAAACATAAGTCCGAAGCTTTTGAGGTATTCACAGAATATAAGTCAGAAGTAGAGAACCAATAACCGGGTATAAGTATTATGTCCTATGATGAGATCAGAGAGGAGAATACTTGTGCATAGAATTCCTGGACTATTCTAAAGAAGAATGATATTCTCTCTCAGTGTTACTCCTCTGAATACACCATAGCACAACGGTGTATCGGGGTGGAGCAATCGCACAATATTAGATATGGTGTGCTCTATGATGAGTACCACTGAGTTTCCTATTTCTTTTTGGGAGTTATGCGCTTGAGAAGCTGCATACCTATTGAATTAGGTTCGAATCAAGTCAGTGCCTACCACTCCATATGAGATATGGTATGGGAAGAGCCTATCTCTTAAATAAGTTAAGATTTGGGTTTGTCCGGCCTATGTCTAAAGCAAAATCCGGACAAGATCGAGGCAGGATCAGTTCTGCAAAACTGGAAAGGTTCCAACTATACAAAACTGCAGATGATTTGACAGAACCAAAGGACTCTATAGTTCCCGACGAACCTCAGCCTCTCCGCCGATCTAGTAGGGTTCCTCATCTGCTTGAGAGATACCTTGGTTTCTCGATGACAGTGGGAGCGAGGAATGCATCATGAGATGATGACCCATCTAGTATCGAGCAGGCCATCGAGAGTAGGGACTCTGTAAGAATGGCTGGATGCTTAGCGATCTGAGATGGAATCCATATGCACCAACAAAGTATGGACTTTGGTTGCGATATCTGAAGGGTTAAATCCCCATCAGGAGCAAGTATATCTTGAGAAGATTACTTGGTGTAAATGGAAAGGTTGTGACTTTCAAAGCTAGACTTGTTCAAGGTTTTCGTCATCGACCAAGAGTGGAAAATGATGAAACCTTTTCCAGGGACTATACTTAAGTCCATCCAGATCCTACTTACCATTGCTACATACCATGACTGCGATATCTGGTGGTTGGGTGTCATGACTGCTTTTCTGAATAGTGATTTAGAATAAAAAGTCTATAAGTACACAGCCAGAGGGCTTCGTAAACAGTGGGAGCAGCGGAAACATGTGCAAGTTACTTTACAGAATAAAGCAGGCATCGCGGAGTTGGAACATCTGTTTTGATGTGGTAGTCAAAGAGTTTGACTTCATCAAAATGGTAAATGAACATTGTATGTGCAAAAGGGTAGTATGGAGTATGGTAATGATCCTCGTAAAGTACGTGGATGATATACTCTTGATAGGAAAAGAGTTTCCTATGCTACGATTGGTCGATCTCCTCTTGTCACATAGATTCTCCATAGAGGATCAAAGTGATACCTCCTAAATCCTGAGTTTTCATCTATGAGATAGATGTAATTGGATGCTAGGATTCTCACTAGATGTAGTGAAATGGTATCAATCGATCCTGGGGAGAATCACTGGAAACGTTCCAGGGTGATAAAGACGACTGAATGTCAGTCACAGGCATTGTCTTTACCCTCAGTGGAGGGACGGTATGTTGGAAGATTTCCAAGCTAGATATCGTGACAAACTACACGATAAAGGCTGGTAACATCGCTATTAAGGATACTACCAAAGAGGCAGTTTGGGTGTATATTGGTTCATAAGATGAACTAGGTTCCTACCATTGTATGACAATGGAAGTGTGGCTTGGGCCAAGGAACCCTGGTCCCATCAGTGACCCAGACATATTCTGAGGCAGCATCACCTGATCATGGAGATAGTTGATCTCCAGGTTGATCAAGGTTAGGAGAGTAGATTCAGAGGACAACACGGCGGATCCACTCACGAAGGCCTTTTCCCAAAGAGAGACTTTAAGGGGATGGTTGAGTATGTGATACTGCAACCACTGCTACAGATGGCCCTAGTGCAAGTGGGAGTGTGCAAGTGTGGCTTTGGCCAAGGAACCCTGGTCCCATCAGTGACCCAGACATATTCTGAGGCAGCATCACCTGATCATGGAGATAGTTGATCTCCAGGTTGATCAAGGTTAGGAGAGTAGATTCAGAGGACAACACGGCGGATCCACTCACGAAGGCCTTTTCCCAAAGAGAGACTTTAAGGGGATGGTTGAGTATGTGATACTGCAACCACTGCTACAGATGGCCCTAGTGCAAGTGGGAGATTGTTAGTTATATGTATGCCCTAGAGGCCATTACTGTACATTGGATGTATATTGTAGTGGATGCTGGGACATATATAGGTAGGACTTTCTTGCTCGACATGATAGTACGCTATCTGGTTGCTCTTTATCTTAACGTGTATACTTTCTGTCTCTCTGTTACATGTTGATAAAGCCCTTAGGATGTGTACTCGACTTCCAGGACTGTGATGCAGATCATACTAGTGGGGCCTGGATAGTCCATGAGTATATCCTTCAATGTTCCTAGTCGAGGGAATATCGAGATGGGGCATCGATATTCCAGAGTAGACTAGCGTATATCTTCTCGACCCATGCAATGGGCTATGGATGATCCCATATCCATTGGTGTTTGACATCAGAGATGGTATACGGGTGCTCAGTGGAGACTGGGTACACTGAACGGACTCGCCGAGAACTCCCAGATGGTATTATACCTCACGTCAGATGGCAGTTCTCTGGTGACACTGGTACAGCTTAGTCTGTTGACCCGAGATCGTCATAGAGTCTTGTGTGTCTCCCACTGTGCTTTGATTTCCACCCTACCACGGCTCTACTGAGTCGTGCAAACAGGTGGTTTTTTGGGTACAGTCCCGATTCACATGGAGGCAATGAGCGATAGGAGGGGATTCGTCTCTCTCGGTATTGGGGGTTGATGTTGTGCTATGCTCGACTGGCCATAACAGGAAATCTCTGGCCAGGGTTGCAGTGATATACTGGTAAGAGTTATCAGTAGTTTCACGAATGTTATGGACCTCACGTCGGCATGACTTATCAAGCTACTGGGGTCTGACGTAGGCGAGATATACGACATATCAGACGAACAGACCGGACTGTACGGTAAGTGTTACTGGTTGGATTCACAGGAGTGTGAGCGGGCTTGCTCGTCGATCTTCTGATCACTCAATACCCGGGTGGCCGTTACGTTTAGCAGACCGCTTGCGGCTTGTGGGTGTTTGATATGATCATCATCTGCTGCCGGCGTATTGACGAGTCTTTAGAGTCCTACACAGAGGTTTCCTGGCTCAAGCGAAACGAAATAGGAGCGCATATGAGATATGTGCGGGACCGAGAATAATGTGTGTATGTGATACCGTATTTCATTCTCGCGATGAATGTGTCGAATGATTGTATGCGATATAACCTAGTTATCGAATCAAGGATTGATTCGATAAGCCGATACATTGGATACTGGTCGGTTATATGCGACATGACCGGATCATTGAATCAAGTGTTGATTTAATGATTTAATGCATAATTATATATTTGATATATTACTTTGCATTAACTAGTATTGGTTCACTTTAAATGGATTTACTCACTTGATTTGCACATTGTATATGTGATATATTTTTTTTTGTGCGTATGATTGTATCATGTTTGATGATGCATTCTTGCTTGGTTTTGTGTAAAGAATTAAACCATGGTTAGTTAGTGGTTAGGGTTTCTTTTCTTTTACTTATTCATTTATCTATTTATTTATTTTTAATTTTCATTTAGAAAAGATAAAGAGAAAAGAATGGTTACTAGTTTTGTTTTTATTTGAAGCTTCTTGAAGCTTTGAACAAGTCCACCATTCTTGTCTCTTCTCTAACCCTAACCACTCATCTAATCTTAGTTAAATCTCTACACTAAACCATGGTTGAAGACATGATAAGTATTCTTTTTTATTTTCTTTTTGAATAACTTATCATATCTTCTTCTTCTTCTTCATCTTCTTCTTAAAGAAAAGAAAGCTTGATAGCTTCAATGGCAACTAGCCAAAATGAGTGAGAAATCCAATTCTAAAGTCTACCCACTTCCTATTTCTTCATCCTCTACTACTTGCCATGTAGTAGAGTGTGTTGTCTTCACAAGTTTCTTGACTTGGCGAAGGCGGAGCTCGAGTTTGAGTTGCCTCGACGTAGATCATCTTCAGCATCGAAGCCGACGATCAAGCCCGCCCATTCTTCGATGAAGCCGATGCTAGAGTCATGGGTTCGATTTGGACAGCGGAGGGAGATCATCGCGGAGCTTAGGAAGTGGTGGATCGGATCTACAAAGGTTGTAGCCCCTTTCCTTTAGCATTAAATTCGTTTACTTGCTTGCATCGCCTATATATCTAGTTAACGATCCGTATTAGGGTTTGTAGGCACCCGTAAAATTTGAATTAGCCATGTTTGATGCCTTGTGAGACTTCACTTGTGTGCTTAGGAACCCTACACCGTCTACCCCGATATTATACGGAAGGCTTGAGGAGGCTGCTGAAACGCCAGGGGATACCCTTCGTACAGACCGTTAGGAAGGCCAAATTCTATGACAGGGTTTGGAACGTCCCCGGAACTCAGCACAAGCTACCTAATAGGAGGATGCAGACGATCGGGCTTGGATACATTCGCTCCAGGAAACGAGAGCTGCTCCGCGACTGTTACGTCGTGCATAATTTTGATGAAGAAGCAGATGCTCAAGGGAAAGACGCTAATCCTGAACCAGTAAAAGTTCCTGATAAAAAATCGCCCAGTCCATCATTTGAAGACCAGATGGGAAAACTTATAAGGGAAGCGGGTCAAAAAGTCCGAGACGATCACAATCGTGAAATGGCAATCTATGAGAAAGCCAAAACGCAGCGCCTCCTTCAACAGGCAGTAAAAGACGAAGACGCTGCCCCGTGTCAACCTGATACAAAAAGGGCTCGACGCGGAGACAAAAACAAGTCGAAAGGCCAAAGAGGCGCTCAACAGCAACAAAGCAGGGCTAAGAAGCTGCGCAAACGGGAATCGAGCGTTATTGATCTATCCCTCATGAAGAAAATGGGTCGAGCATACTCGTTTCCTCGGGAAAAGACGAAGAAGATACTTGTTCTCGCTCTAAAACATCAGATGCTTACACTACCGAAATCTAAGCATCCCGAACAAGCGGGTGAAGCCTCACATCCGGACTATTGCTCTTACCATCAAGTGATAGGTCATTCTCTTGAAGATTGCTTCACCTTCAAGAATTGGGTCGAAGATCAGTACCAGCTTGGTAAATTCGCTCTGTCCGACAACTGGATGGTAGCACCACTACAAAAGCACGAACCCAAGGCCACGAAAGAAAAAACAGTTCCACATTAGGACTGGAAGCGAATTCGTACCTGTCACATGATAACAATACTGAAAGGAGAACCCGAGAACATGGACAGCCTTCCTTGGTGCCTCAAAAACAGCAATGATGAGGTAATCTCAGAATTTCCCCCAGCTCCGAAAGAACTGGAGGATGGAATACATACCACTGTAGATAACCTCAAGAAAATCGAGTTGGGGACGGTAAACGATCCGCGACCGACATTCGTCAGCGAGCTGCTATCTGAAGAGAGGGCGGCTGCGTTAAAGGACGTCCTTGTGCAGCATAAAGATTGCTTCGCATGGAACTATTCCGAGATGCCGGGATTAGAGCCAGAAGTTGCTGTACATAGACTAGCAATATCCCCGAACATCAAGCCAGTCAAACAGGCACCGTGAAGAATGCGACTCGAGCTTGAGATGAGCATCAACGCCGAGGTCAAGAAGCTTATCGACTCTGGCTTCATCCAGGAAGTTCAATACCCTGAATGGATCGCTGACATCGTCCCGGTGATGAAGAAAAATGGAACAGTGCGCATATGTGTAGACTTCCGGGATCTTAATAAAGCTTGCCCGAAGGATGATTTTCCAGTGCCAGTCACCGAACTGATGATAGACAATACATCCACTCATGAGATTTTCTCCTTCATGGATGGCTCATCAGGGTATAATCAGATAAAGATGCATCCCGAAGACCAAAAACACACCGCCTTCAGGACCCCTCTAAGTATATTCTGTTATAAAGTAATGCCCTTCGGTTTAAAGAATGCCGGCGCCACTTATCAAAGGGCCATGACAAAGATCTTCGATGACCTTATACACAAAATCGTCGAATGCTATATCGACGATCTAGTGGTTAAAAGCAAATCATACGAAGAACATCTCGAGCATTAAAAGACCGTATTTCAACGCCTTCGGCAATACAATTTGAAGATGAATCCTCTTAAGTGTGCGTTCAGGGTTTCCTCGGGCAAATTCCTGGGATTCATCGTCCGACACCGAGGTATTGAGATAGATCCGTCTAAAATCAAGGCGATCATGGAAATGCCTCCGCCGAGAACTCTTAAACAGCTGCGATCTCTCTAAGGAAAGCTCGCATACATTCGGCGGTTTATCGCAAATCTTTCAGGAAAGTGCCGTCCTTATAGTCACCTGATGAAGAAGGGAACCCCATTCGTTTGGGATCACAAATGCCAAGGCGCACTGGACGAGATCAAGCAGTATCTGCAAAACCCTCCAGTGTTGGCTGCTCCAGTTAAGGGAAAGTCTCTCATTCTTTACACGGCCGCCCTTGAAGGTTCTTTAGGCGCATTATGGGCACAAGAGAATGACCAGGGGAAAGAAAGAGCACTCTACTACTTAAGTCGGGTTCTGCTGGGGGCAGAAAGCAATTACTCCCCCGTTGAAAAACACTGCCTGGCATTGATCTTCGCAATAACAAAGCTTAGACATTACGCATTAGCGCATGAAGTCCATCTCATTTCAAAGGTGGACCCTCTCAAATATCTAATGCCAAAGGCCATATTGACGGGACGACTCGCTAAATGGGCTCTGCTCTTAATGGAGTTCTCGATAACGTATCGACCCCTCAAGGCAGTGAAGGGTCAGGCCATAGCCGACTTCCTTGCTGAGCACCCGATACCTGCCGATTCTCCCCTGAATTGCGATTTGCCAGACAAGCATGCGTTTGACGCAATCGACGGTGGTGATACCCGTTGGGAGCTTTATTTCGATGGAGCATCTTCCATGAAGAAGCACAAACAAAGTACGTCAATGATCAAATCGGGGGTAGGACTCATCTTTATAACTCCACAAGGAGGGATAATGCGCTATGCGTTCTCCCTGACGGAGCCGAGGACCAACAATGAAGCTGAATACGAAGCTCTGATAGCAGGCCTCGAGATCGCCATTGACATGGGAATTGAAGACCTCCTCATATACGGGGATTCTCAACTGGTCGTTAGTCAAGTAAACGGCGACTACCAAACGTGCAAGCCAGAATTGGTAAAGTTCGGCGAAAAAGTGCAACAACTGTTGATCCAAATTCCCTCCTATAATTTGGAGAACATACCGTGTGCGGACAACAGCAAAGCAGATGCGTTGGCTAAACTTGCTAAAGAGCTGGCTGACGAAAACCTCGATGACGTAAGAATCGTGGTACAAAGCCGTCGGGTGCTCTCCCCAACGGAAATACCTCCGGAATCATACGAAGAAAATAGAGCGACTGAACAGACGACTCTATAAATAAAAGACCATGAGAAGGCTGAGAATTGGAGATAAGTCTTCATAGATTACTTCAAGTCCCACCGAATGCCTGAAGAAGCGTCCGCAAGACATCAGCTCATGAAACGAGCTCTGTCTTTCGCCTTCGTCAATGATACTCTGTACAAGAGGTCATTTGATTCTCTATGGCTGAGATGCTTAGGACCTGACGAAGCGAAAAGGGTCGTCCAGGAAGTTCACGACGGACTCTGCGGTTCTCACCAAGCAGGCCCAAAGATGAAGTTGAAGATCAAACGGATGGGCTACTATTGGCCCACGATGATTCAGGACTGCCTCGAATACGCGAAGCAATGCCACTCATGCCAAATTCATGGGGACTTCATCCATCAGCATCCAAATCCACTACACCCGACAGTGGCTAGCTGGCCATTCGAAATGTGGGGAACTGGTATAGTTGGCCCCATTGAACCAGCATCGTCTAGTGGACATCGTTTCATCCTGGCAACGACTGACTACTTCTCCAAATGGGCAGAGGCAGTACCGTTAAGAGAGGTGAAGACGGAAAATATCATCCACTTCTTCAAGACGCATGTCATATATCGGTTTGGAACGCCAAGGCGAATCATCTCCGATAACGGGCCAGCCTACAGAAGCCACAAGATTAGTCGCTTTGCGCAACAGCATAATATAGACTGGAGATATTCCTCAGTTTATAATCCGCGAGCTAACGGTCTAGCTGAGGCCTTCAACAAGACCTTGACGAAGATCATGAAGAAAACGGTGTCACGAAATAAGAAAGACTGGCACGAAAGACTACAAGAAGCTCTTTGGGCGTATCGAACTACATTTAAGACGGCCACAAACACAACGCCATACGCGTTGGTATTTGGGACGGAAGCAGTACTCCCCCTCGAGATAGAGTTACCCTCTCTACGAGTGGCAGTCCACTACGAGCTGACGGACGAAGAAAATGCTCACCTTCAGCTTGAGGAGCTTGACGCCCTTGATGAAAACCGGCTCATAGCACAGCAAAATCTGGAAGCTTATAAAGCAAAGATGACGCGCTCATATGAAAGATTGACCCGACCAAGGACATTCCGCCAAGGCGAACTCGTGCTAGTGGTCAAAAGGCCTATGATCCCCAATCGCGCCAAGCGAGGAAAATTCGAGCCAAACTATGAAGGCCCATACATCATAGATAAAGTTTACCAGGGTGGGGCCTATCTACTCATGGACATGCATGGTGAAAGGCCTTTCAGGCCGATAAACGGTCGCTTCCTAAAGAAATACTACGCTTAATGAGCCACAGCCTAGGTCAATGATAGATGACGACGACTATGTCCGCTCGCTATCTTCCTAAGCTCAAGCTTTATAAAAAGTAGTCGACCTTCTCAATGCCGGACCGAAACGTCCTTAAACTAACAACGGACCGAAATGTCCTTAAACTAATAGCAGACCGAAACGTCTTTAAACTACTACCACAGTATCTTTGGGCTGACGAGATATAAAAAATATATATATAAAAATAAAAAAAACAAAAAAAAACGGTATGTCCATAAGCAAAATGGGCACGGATGAAAACCCGAAAGGGCTCCATGAGTAAAAACAGCAGGGCAACCGGCGAGTGTTTGTGAAAACCTGAAAGGGCACGACCTCGTAAAAAAAAATATACATAAAAATAAAAAGAATAAAAAAAAACGGTATGTCCATAAGCAAAATGGGCACGAATGAAAACCTGAAAGGGCTCCATGAGTAAAAACAGCAGGGCAACCGGCGAGTGTTTGTGAAAACCTGAAAGGGCGCAACCTCGTTAAAGGACACTTATAGGGTCCTCTCGACCTTATAAAGAGAAACCACCCACGTGAGATCCTTACGACTCACAAAGGAGCAACACACTTAGGGATCCCCACGATTCCTAAGGTGAAAATACACTTACGAGATCCTCACGACTCGTAAGGAGAACTCCCTTATGGGACCCTCACGGCTCATAAGATTTGAAAGTCTTAAGTTACAGAGACCTAAACCTGTGCTTAAGCAACCCCCACAACTTTCGATATTGTCCTACAAGTGGCTCAATACTGACCCTTGTATACAATCCACGGGCGCGAATAAACATTTCCCTAACCAAGTCCCATCCATGACTGGGGATATGTTCGCTTGGTGAACAACCCTTATAAATCCTCTCGATTTATGAGGAGAAAACCCTCCCGTAGGATCCTTACGACTTACAGAGGAACAAAACACTTAGGAACCCTCACAATTCTTAAGGAGAAAATACACCTACAAGATCCTCACGACTTGTAGGGAGAAATACCTTTGTGAGACCCTTACGGCTCGCAAAGTCAAAAGCCTTAGTCGACAGGACCTTAACCCTGGTCGCTAAGCCTCCTTTGTTCGACAACGACAGAGGCAAATGATGATTCGCTCCTGGCAATATCCCAGTTGTAGCGGTGCTGATGCCGAAATCGGTGTCCAAGTTCAGGTTTACGGCAAAAAGCCAGTCGGCCGCACATGCATACGAAATAGCCGAAATGATAGGGCAACTTGCAATAAAAAGCAGCAAGTAAAATGTATGCATGCGAAATAGCCGAAATGATTGGGCAACTCGCAATAAAAAGCAGCGAGTAAAAATAAAATAAACAGCCGAAATGATTGGGACACCGCGAAAAATAGCCGAAATGATTGGGCAATCGCGACCTTCGCGATATGAAAGCTGAAATGATAGAGCATCGCGGAAATAAAACAAGAAAAATGATGATAAAACTCTGGCCCTACAGTTAAGATCACATCGATCCCTGTATACAATCCAAGGGCATAAACAAAGAAGGAACCATACCCTCCCAACAAACTCCTCGACTCACGGATACAAACACTCCTTGACGAGAGCCTCCTGATCCGCGTCGACCCGCAGAGCCACCAGCGCCCCCGTGGGAATCCTCGACTCGTTTCAAACCCCAAGGAAACAAATAATCCTTGGCGCTTGGGAAACAAATAATCCCTAGCAAACTCCTCGACTCACGGATACAAACACTCCTTGACGAGAGCCTCCTGATCCGCGTCGACCCGCAGAGCCACCAGCGCCCCCGTGGGAATCCTCGACTCGTTTCAAACCCCAAGGAAACAAATAATCTTTGGCGCTTGGGAAACAAATAATCCCTAGCAAACTCCTCGACTCACGGATACAAACACTTCTTGACGAGAGCCTCCTGATCCGCGTCGACCCGCAGAGCCACCAGTGCCCCCGTGGGAATCCTCGACTCGTTTCAAACCCCAAGGAAACAAATAATCCTTGGTGCTTGGGAAACAAATAATCCCTAGCAAACTCCTCGACTCACGGATACAAACACTCCTTGACGAGAACCTCCTGATCCGCGTCGACCCGCAGAGCCACCAGTGCCCCCGTGGGAATCCTCGACTCGTTTCAAACCCCAAGGAAACAAATAATCCTTGGCGCTTGGGAAACAAATAATCCCTAGCAAACTCCTCGACTCACGGATACAAACACTCCTTGACTAGAGCCTCCTGATCCGCGTCGACCCGCCGAGCCACCAGTGCCTCCGTGGAAATCCTCGACTCGTTTCAAACCCCAAGGAAACAAATAATCCTTGGCGCTCGGGAAACAAATAATCCCTAGCGAACTCCTCGACTCACGGATACAAACACTCCGTGACGAGAGCCTCTTGACTCATGTCAACTCGCAGAGCCACCACCCTCTCCGCGAGCAAATTCCCGATTTGTCTCAATTTGTAAGAAGAAGTCTCAGGCAGCAAGGATTGAAAAGCTTGCTTCTTGAGCAATGGGGCCCTGCAAGTCAATCCAAAATGGTCTCTTGCATACTATTCACGGGTCTCACTCTCCGAAGTCGAATTTCGACGAGGAGGGAAACAACCGCTTACGAATCCTCTCGACTCGTAAGAGGGAAAATTCTCTTATAGGATCCTTACGACTTATAAGAGAAAACCACACTTAGGAATCCTCACGATTCCTAAGGAGAAAATCCGCCTATGAGATTCTCTCGATCCGTAGGGAGAAAATCCTCTATGAGACCCTCACGGCTCATAGAGTGGAAAAGTCTTGGGCAGCAGATCTGAACCTGCGGCCTAAGCCATCGCTATTTCCTAAGGAAGTCGGAATACTCGTTTTAGACATCCATCCACCATGGTTATTAAGACAGCCTGCTGACAATAAAAAAAAAAGAGAAGATGACAGAAAGAATATCTGATCTACATTTGATCTGGCGTTCGTGACGCATTCATTTTTGCACAGGCAGAAGACTCAGGACGAGAAATAAGACAAGCTGAAATAAAAAGGGGGAGAGTTTCCATTCATACCGCTAGAAAATTCCTTTTTTACAATCATAAGAACAATAAATAAGAAACATTATTCAAATTATTACAACGGTATAACCTCAGATCCTGGGCACGGATTGAGGAAATCGAAAGTAAGGCCATCCAGAGTTCTTCTGGCCTTTCTAATTATTCTTATGCGCAGTCTTTCGCGCTCCTCTGTGTCCAGATCATCGGCAAGCCCTCCTGGCCTTCGATAAGCAGCAACTATCGTCGTCTGCTGGAAGACTTGGTGTAGGATGTCAATGAGGCCGTTCCGCCGTTTCTTTGAGATCAGCCCTGTCAGGTACACTGAATGCACCTTGTCTTCGGCATCATCCAGTGCATTGAGCGGTAAGGCCTCATAAAGACCCGGAAGTGCTATCCATATGGCTCCCAACACGACTTTCAAAAGGGCCGAACGACGAGGCAATAGCCAACCACCGCTTGCGTTCAGACGACCCATGACTTCTGCACATTCAGCGTCTGTAAACTCCTGGTTTTGTTGACGACCCTGAGCGCGGATATCGTCGTAGGTAATGAACTCGTGCAAACTGTATAGATGCACCGCCGCCATTATGCCTGGAGGAAATATTACAGGAAGATCAGCAATAGAAAAGCAACAATATACATAGAGGACTAAATTCCTAGAGAGCAAAACTATGTTCAAGGATAAAATCCCCTGGGCGAAAGCTCTGCTGGTTAAGATTAATTTAAGAATCGATTTTACCTAAAGTTTTTCTAAAAACTTTGAAAAAAGGAGCAAGGCACCGGAGTTCTTGAAGGCGAGAACAAAGCTCTGAAGTTTTTGAAAATAAAAATCTGAAAGACGATAAGTATCTGTGGGGGGACCAAAGGTCCTATTTATAGGCATCAAGTGCCTCTTCGACTTCCAAAAGTTGTCACGGCGGTTTACCCTAATCAGAGCAAAGCTCTGTTCAAATTCCGAGGCGGGAGATGAAGCAACGCTTCGTCTTCCCCCAATTAGAGCAAAGCTCTGTCTTGAAAATTAATTTAATGAAGCGACGCTTCAGATTATTTGCGCTGCGCAACGTGCCACGTGTCTGACGCAGACGCATCAGCGCAGCGCCCAAAGCAGCGCACCCAATCAGAGCAAAGCTCTATTTCAAAGTTAAAGGAAGCAACGCTTCAGCTGCGCTGCGCCGTGCGCTACACGACACGTGTCAGCGCAGATGCGGTAGCATAGTTGCGCTGCGCCATGCGCTACACGACACGCGTCAGCACAGATGCGCTAACACAATTGCGCTGCGCCGCGCGACATTTATCATACTATGGAGCATTTGCGCCAAACAAAATTAAAGTTTTGAAGGAATCTTTTTCGTTCTCGTTAAAACAAGAAGATTTTCTTCTGTAAAACAGAAGCCCTTGGATCAAAGATCCGACGGTGGGGGAAGTTCCACCAAATCATTCTGAAAAGGGATTTCTTCAACAAATTGAACTTGCTTATCAATTTGCAAGATGAAGCCTCAGGCAGCAGAGGTGGGAAAACTTGCTTCCTGAAAAATGGGTCCCTGCAAGTCAATCCGAAATGGTCTCTTGCATACTATTCACGGGTCTCACTCTCTGAAGTCGATTTTCGACAGGAAGGGAAACAACCACTTACGAGTCCTCTCGACTCATAAAAGGGAAAAGTTCTCTTGTAGGATCCTTACGACCTATGAGAGAAAACCACACTTAGGAATCCTCACGATTCCTAAGGAGAAAACCCACCGACGAGATCCTCTCGATCCGTAGGGAGAAAAGCCTCTAGGAGACCCTCATGGCTCATAGAATTGAAAAGTCTTAGGCGGTAGACCTGAACCTGCGGCCTAAGCCATCGCTATCTCTGGGAGAAATGAAGTTATCGGCCAATGAGATTCATCAAAGATATCATGCAGAAATAAGGTGGGGCGGAGAAATGACACAAGAAATTACAAAAATGTGCATCTTTTATTCATAAATATTGATCGAGTACAGGATACATTGTACTAAAGAATAAAAAATGTATATACATCTATTTTATAAGTACAAATGATGCAAGGATAGATAGCTACTGAGGAGGAAGTGTCTTCAGTAAATTCATAAGACGCTCTCGCACTTCCTTCAGCGCTTTCTCCTGAGTGACAGCCGCAGCCACCTCCGCCTCCACCTGGGCCCGCTGCTGCAAGAAGGATGAAAGCTGCTCCTCCGCCGCCTTCTGGGCTGCTTCCTGGTTGGGCGCATCTCGTTCGACAACGTCAAGTTGTTGCCTCAATGATAACCCTTCGGAGAGACATTGCAGAAGGCCCTCAAA
Source organism: Agapanthus africanus (assembly GCA_030015575.1). Taxonomy (NCBI): domain Eukaryota; kingdom Viridiplantae; phylum Streptophyta; class Magnoliopsida; order Asparagales; family Amaryllidaceae; genus Agapanthus; species Agapanthus africanus. The sequence goes on along the minus strand of JASDDO010000014.1, from coordinate 156,344,019 downwards.
GACAACCTTCAGCCGTGCGGCGTTGGCCTCCACCCGAGCATGCAATTGGGCAGACTTGCTCGAAGTCTCACCGCGCTCCTTACGCCTTGAAATGACTTCTTGTTCGAGATGGTGGAAGTAAGGAGCGCTCTGCTCAATCCACGCTGTTCTTTGATTACGGGCAGCCAAGGTCTCGGGAGCGGGGCGCAGCGACTCCAATTGATATAGGCGACCCTCGATTTCCCTACAATGGTTAACCCAGGACGCGATGATGCCCTCATCATGAAAGTTCACGAGTATTGCTAGCATCGGGTTAACCACCATAGCGAAGTCTGCAGCAGATGTAGGAGTTTCAACGTCGAGTTCCTCGACGTAGTCACTCAACATGCGCAGACTATTCGCGGCACCTTTTGAAGACGAACTCCTCAGATAAGGACCCGCCGGCATTGTAATGCGAGGCTCGAAGGGCGCCGAAACCAGAACGACAGCTGAAAGAAACAGGATGCGATCAGATAACAGTACAGAAAATAAAGAGAGGAAAGTTACCAATATGATGGCCCTTGTACCAGTTGAGACAGGTGGTAAGGTCGGAAAGGCTGGTGGCGCAGCTGATCTGTTATCCCCTCCTTCAATCTGTAGCACTGCAGTTAAGATGAGAAAAAAGAAGTTAGAGGTAATTCCATCAATAAGGAAAAAGAGAGGAAGGATGTCAACGGAAATCATACTCACCAACGTCACCAGAGGAAGAAGCAAGCTCAGATGGGAAGGAAAAGTGTGGGAGCAACGTCTGATATACATGATCAAAAAGCACTCCTGAAAACACAACGGTGTGACTTTAGTACACGAATTATATGCCTAGAAAACAAGATTAATAAATCGTAAACACATACCTTCCAACATCTTCGAGCGTATGAGAGAGGGTTGAGAGGTGACCACCGCCAAGATAGTCGTTGAAGACGCTCTCTCGAGCAGTGGGGCATCGGCACTGGCTGCACCTGCATTACGAAAAGATAGACTTGTCAGAAAAGATTGTAAAGTAAAGAAAAGCAGCAACTTAGGGTTTACCTGAGGAGCTCCCGGCTGAAACGGAGGCGACCCCCTCCTCTATCGACATGAGACCACCGCCCGTGGCCTCATCACCCGACTCAATGAGGACCGTCGTCGTGCTCGCATGACCTGGAGACGGCGGAGGGCCATAGACGGGGAGGGCTATAACTGGAGTGTTACCAGATTCCAGAGAAGGAGCGTTTGGCTCGTCCTCGGGAATCATGGCCACCTCACCCACTAGTCTCTCAGGTTCAGTAGCCGCAGTTGTGTCGCCCACCATCACCACAGAATCACCGGCCTCGAGCACCTCATCCGCCACCGCCCTGGACTTAGTTATAGTGATCATATCATCTGCCACCACTTCAGGCTGGGCATCAATGACCCTCTCAGCTGTAGACCCCTCAACCTCTATCTCGTGCCCCGAAGCCTCGGCGACGTTGCCCCCCGTCGGCTCAGGCTCGGTAGGAACCGCCTCCTCTGCCTCCTTGGGTTCAACGGTCTCCGTCTCCCCCTCGATCAGACTTGGCCCTGCAAGATGAGAGATATAAGGACCAATGGCATCAAAACCCTTATAACAAAAACTCTGGGAGAAACATTACCTGAAGTGGATTTACCGTTTGCACTCCGAACTGCGCACGCCACCTCTCTGCGGGCAGTGGATAGGGCGATAGGGGCCTCTTCGGATGGAGTATCAGCGCGAAGGACAGTGCTGGGACCTGCTCCTATAGCCAGGGCAGCCCTGCGTGTCTTCGCCTCACGCCTCAGCCTCTTCCTTTCATCCCGGGCTGTTGCGATGGACCTTTGTGACGCCTCCTTCAAGGCATCGTCATCCTCGTTCAGGGATGCCTCCAAAGCCTTTAAAGTATCTCTCATCGGCTCTTCAAGACGAACCTCCTGCGGCGGCTCAGAGGAAGCAGGAACATCGGCGGCTGGCGGAACATCTGTGTCGCTTGATGGGAACGGCATTGAAGTTTCTGCAATAAAAAGGGAGAGGTTAGATCGACCATAACACGAGGGAGATGAAGACTTGATGAATTAAAACTTACTAAGGCCCATAGACGCTCTAAGACGTTCTTCCTCTTGGAAAGTCTTCAAAGACGCGGCAATGGCTTCTTCATCAGTGATGCCTGTTGAAAGAAAAGAAAGAAAAGCGTTAGTCAAAAGTAATAAAGAAGATACGTTGCAATAAAGAAAAGGCGACTAATAGTTACCTGATTGCGCAAGCTTAGCTAGCCATGCATCACGCCTCGCCAACCATGCCGAAGCTTTCAGAGCAGCCTCCAGGTCTGTATCGTCCGGCGGCGGCATCACTAACCCTGCGTTAGTCCCATATTCGAGCAGACCTTCAGCATAGGGAGCATGGGGTTCCTGGCCGAACACGACATCCGCAGCGAAGAGCGACTTCTTTTTCTTTTGCCCTCCGATCCTAGGCTCACGGGGGATCGACTTTCGTTTAGCAGCCACTTTGGGACGACGAGTCCCGATGTCCGCACCCACGCCAGACTCCGGTGAGGGTACAACCACTATCTCCACTGAAGCACAGGGTGCGGGAGGTGCATCTGTGATGTCAGGGAGTGACAAGCCACGTGGAGGACTTTGCACATGCGGTGGCCCAGTTCTAACCTCTTTTAGAGGAGCGACCACTGGAGTCCTAGGGACCAAAGCAGCGTTGCGATCGGTACCTGGAGGCACACCCTTACGATCGACCAACAGTCGCCTTTCCTCCTTTATAACTGCCCCTGTTGCATGATTGTACCAGTCTTTGTACACATTGAGGAGTTTCGGAGCGTAAGCCAGCGCATTGATAAAAAAATGAGAGCTCGTATTCAGGCGCATGAAATGGTGCAGTGCGTTCTCCATCCCTTCTTCAGTGGCAGTGGGTTCCAGCAAGAAGGCTTCCAAGGGGACCCCTTGGTCGTAGCCCAGTTGTTGAGCAAAACGATGTGGGTTATACCTCATAAAAATTGCCACACCATTCTGCCTAAAAACTAAGAAACCCGGTCTAATGGAATATAAGTGAAGGGTCTCTCGAGCCGTTAAAACTGAGGCTCCATCCTTAAAGATATCTTGTAATGGCCGCGTCACAGTGGTAGACACCTTTCCAATGGTCAATACCTTATCGACAAAGGACATCCCGGCTCCAACGGTATGAGGGCGAAGGAGTAAGCCCCTGGCGCTCCGCGGTGATGGGGTTACAATTGATGCGCCGATCAACTGTATAATGCGAGGAAAACCGCACTTGTCAAAGAACGAGGGCCTTTTATGCATGCCAAAGACACCCGCTGTGTGTAGCTCGAGCCACGATGCAAAGTAATGCATCAGAAAGACCACATGCAGTACCCCGGGCTCATTAGCATCCGCTGCTCGACTGAGGCCATGGTATAAGTGCGCCAAGCCAGCGATCCCAACAGCCACCTTTACCCCGATGACCATCCGGTGTGCTGGGTAAAAGACAGAGGGCCGCATCCGATGAGAGTGCATTGGGATAGCGAACCAACTCAACCATAGCCCGAGAAATCCTAAGAAAAAGGCCTCCTCATCTATTCCAGGGGCCGCAACTTCTGCAAGAGACATGGTCGGAAAGTTAGGAAGAAAAAAATCCTTTTGGCCTACTTCATTCGCCGGCAGGTTATCCAAACCTAAACCGAAAGGGTCCTCAAGGGTGGCAAACTTGGCAGTGTCCGCAGAGAGGACGTTTGGGTGAAGAAACCGAGCAATGAAATCCTCAAAATTAACTCCCCGACTCCCATGTTCGACGAAGAGAGACTCATATATGTTCAACACTTTAATCAAGCTTGGGAACTAGTGCTGAACAGCATTCTCTGGTGTGACCCCCTTACCATCGGCCTAGCACCAAAAACGTACACATCTGTCGGGAGCAGCTCCTCATAATGTTCCCCCATCACTGGTAAACCGGATACCTCCGCAAACTCCTCCAAGGAGATTGACACTTCCCGATCCATGGCAAGGAAAGTGTGGGTAGGAATATTCCATTGCTCCAGGAAAGCTTTGAACCACCAGGTAGGAAGCGTAGGATACTGAAAGAGAGAGACGTAGACCGCGGTGTACAGTCCTAATCTTATCAACTGCGACTTCTTCGTCGACAGGATGTACCGGGCCCACGGCAGATAGCCAATCGGGTGGCGGGGGATCAGACCAAGATTATACGATTGCCCCCAAGGTCGTGCTTCACCTTGACAAATACGGCGTCCTAGGATGTCCAAAACCATAGGACGCTGAACCGGTATCGCATCTATGGCGGGATGTAGAAAGCCTTTCGATGTCCAATCCGCCAACTCCACGGCATACTGCACCGAGGGTGGAGCAGCATAATGAATCGCCGTGATGGGCTCAGACGGCACTGCGCATGTGAAGCTGTGGCGACCTATAATAATCTGGTTATACCAAGACCCCCAAAGGTGGAGTTCCTTGTACTCCGGGTCGTATTCTCTAATCATGGTCAGGACTTCACGGTCCGAGGGTGCTTCGGGAAATCCCTCCTCCGAGCGGACGAACGGGAATGAAGTGTCCAAAGACATGATCGCTGCAAAAGAACAATTTAGCCGTTAGTGTTGTAACTCCAACGTTTGGCGTATAAAGAGAAAGGGAAATGCATTTATTAAATTAAATTAAAATTAATTAATTACACCACACAACAGTGCAGTGAGTAGGGGACCAAGGAGGGACCCACAAAATCTAGATGACAATACGTCAGTTAATAAGACAATCTCATCATTGAATGAGATTGTCAGTTGGTCCCCGGGAAAACATTCCCATTTATAAAAAAGAGGGGGGGGAAGAATCCCTAGAGACAAGGAGAAAATCTGCTCTTTCAGAGCAAAGCTCTGTCACAGAGTTACACTTGTCAAATTCTGGTCTCAAAAGAATAAAATTCCTTAAAAGAGCATAGCTCTGTGATAATAATGGAAAAGATCCATCAGAAAATTTTAGCACTTAAAAAATTTTAAAATTTTTGGGACCATGAAAAACCCATGAAAACTTATGATAAGTTCTTCACTTTGCAGATCTAAAAGATCCACACTTGATCCAAGAGCAAAGCTCTGTTCATGGGTTAGAACCCATGAATAAGATCCCTGCAGATCTATGAGTGTTTGAGAGGAAAGCCCTGTTTATGAAACCCCAATGGGGGTCTATATAGATCAAAAGATCTGTAAGAGCAAAGCTCTTCGGTTAAGGTTAATTTAAAATTAATTTGATTTAAATTAAGTTTTACCTAAAGTTTCTAACTTTGGGAAGGAGCAAAGCTCTGAAGTTCTTAGGAAAGTGCAAAGCTCTGTTGAATCAAAAATCTTAAAACGGTAAGATTTTTCTAAGGGCCAGAGGTCCTATTTATAAGGCGCTTACGCCCCTTGAGCTCACCCCTTGATCCAACGATCAGGAGTTTGCCACCGCTGCACTCACGTGTGCGCCACGTGAGCGCAACGGTGGGGGGGCATTTGTTTCGCCCAATCAGAGCAAAAGCTCTGTTGAAATTCAAAATTCAAAATTTTGAAGCAACGCTTCAAATCTCGGGCGCAACGCGCCACACGTCAGGCGCTGATATGTCAGCACAGCGTCCAAGAAGGCGCGCCCAATCAGAGCAAAGCTCTATTTTAATAAAGCAACGCTTCAGCTGCGCAAGCACTGCGCTGCGCGACACGTGTCAGCGCAGCTGCGCTAGCGCAGTTGCGCTGCGCTGTGCGCTGCGCGACACGTGTCAGCGCAGATGCGCTAGCGCAGTTGCGCTGCGCGACACGTGTCACGCGCAGGGGCATTTGCGCCAAACTGAATTAAGATTTTAAAGAAATCTTTCTGTTCTTGTTAAAACAAGAAGATTTTCTTCTGTAAAACAGAAGCCCTTGGATCAAAGATCCAACGGTGGGGAAAATTCCCCAAATCACTCAGAGAAAAATCTCTTTAACAAATTTAACTAATTTATGGGCACTATAAAAAGGACCCTAGGCCTCAATTCAAAGGCATCAATTTTTCTTGGAAAATCAACAGCTAAAAACAGAGAGAACTCTGAGAAAAATTTCAAGAAAAAGGTAAAAACCTTTATAAGAGAGAAGAAATTTCCTCTAATGGATCATTGATCTAAACAAGATCAATGATCTTCACATAATAAATAGTGCTTTGCACTTCTCATGAACCACTGGTTCTTTAAAAAAGGAAAAAATAAAGATGAATAAAAAATAGTGCTTTGCACTTTTATGAACCTCTGGTTCTTGAAACAAAAAGAAAAAACTTATTTTTTCTTTGATTTTAATTAGATCAAAGAAAACAAATAGTGCTTTGCACTTCTGTTCTTGAAGATTCTTAGTGCTTTGCACTTCCAAACTGCGCTGTTGCGCTCCTGAGAGAGTGGCACGTGTCAGCTGCAGAATAACTTGCGCTACGCGCTCTTAAGATAGAGCTTTGCTCTTTGGAATTGGCGCAACTCGCTGAGAGCGCGCCACGTGTCAGCAGCGCAACGCACTAGCGCAGCGCACTGCGCTGTTGCGCTTGCGCTCACCAGAGCGTGCCACGTGTCAGCAGCACAACAGCGCAACGCACTAGCGCAGCGCATTGCACTGTTGCGTTTGCGCTCACCAGAGCATGACACGTGTCCTCACCACAAGCGCTTGCGCTCAGTAATTGGCGCAAAGCACCTGATAAATGCAATGCATTTCTTTTCCTGAAGGGCCAGGCCCAATTAAAAGACCAAGCATGCCTAATTAAATAGATGCTCTACATCATTTATAAATGGGCAGAGCCCAAACAAAAATAATAAAAATGCTACGCATTTTAAAAGGGGCAGATCCCAAACAAAATAGATGCCTTGCATCATTCATAAATGAGCAGAGCCCAGAATAAATTGATGCTCTGCATCTTTATGGGCAGTGCCCAAACAAAAAAAATAGAAGTAATGCAATGCATTATTTAAGTGTGGGCAAAGCCCTAACACAAGTCTAATAGACTAAAAATAAATAAGGGTGTTGAACATTTTCAACTGAACTTAGCCCAATTTTGGACGTAAGTCCTCAAATTAAATTGACTGAGCGATATTGCTCCCTTAAATCAATTTACCTCCGGTTCGAGGGTACATCTCCGAACTCCCCTGACACTTCTCGTTGTAATCCTTCAACGACGTCAGAGAGGCGACGGGTCCCAACGACCACACATGGATATGGACTGCGGGGTCCTTAAACTCGTGGACCGAAACGTCCTTAAACTAATATTGGACCGAAACGTCCTTAAACTAATATCGGACCGAGACGTCCCTAAACTAATGTCGGACCGAGACGTCCCTAAACTAATATTGGACCCCACCACGTCCCTAAACTGGAATATGGACCACCACGTCCCTAAACTAGAAAATGGACCACTACGTCCCTAAACTGGAACAATAGAGCCTCCAAATGCTCTTTTGCCGGATCTAAACGGTCCCGTTTAAGTTGATCTTAGCCCCAAATACGGCTAACGCATCCTTAGACATTTAAATGAATGGTAAAACCCCAAATCAACTTTGGTTCAAGGGTACATCTCTAAATTCCTCTGACACCTGTCGTTGTAATCCTTCAACGACGTCAGAAAGGTGACGAGTCCTGACGGCCAAATATTAAATCGATCATCAAGTCAAGTTGATCTTAGTCCAAAACAGGACTAACGTATCCTTGACGAACGTTTAAGTTGATCTTAGACGCAACGCGACTAATGCATCCTTAAACTAAAAACACCAAACCCAAATCTAAGTAAATACGGATTTGGACTAATCCACGTCCTACGGGCGACGGCATTACTCAGTCTCCGTATACAATCCACGGGCAACCACAAACAAAACAAACACACACGACACGAAGTGAAGTTCTGGAGAAGGAGAAAGTTGTTACCACGATGCGGTAGCGTAATTAACTGCAGGGGCTTGCGCCTGCAGGGAAGAGCGTCCCCACAATTAAAAACCCCTCACCCTGAGGGGGAATCTGACGAAGTCCGCTACATCGGCCGCATCCGTCTAAACCTCCGATATACGGTGCCATAAATCAACTTGGCATCTTCGGAGAGGTAGACGGATAAAACCAAATAGCATCTGCCCCGAATCTCAGGCGAGACGTCCGCGCGTCGCGCCGTCTTTCGGAGGGGAACAATCCAAATGACAAGTTGTGAGATATCCCTCAAATCGCCTCTTCACCGCCAATTGTGGCCAGGTAAGCACAAGTAAAGATAGGAGGGATACGCTCACGAATCACCGTAAGACAGGCTTTTTAAAATTACCTTTCCCACTTGTCTAGCCTAGGCATCATAAAGTCAGGTTTAGATAAACGACCGATTGCCCGCAACCTTCCTCTGTCCTAATGAGCGCGACAGTCCTTATTTGGCTGAGTCTAAATATTTTTTAATTAACTCGAGGGTTGATGCAAATACATTTTGTGATTTTTGGGGTCTTAGGATGGGTAATGAAATCCCCACTCAATCTGAGTTGGTGTTATAACCCCTTAAATTCCGTATTAATTATGCAAAGCAGCTAACACACCAAAATTCTAAAACACTTGCAATTTTTTTTTTATTTGGCAGCACAAAGAATCCTACACAGAAATAATTTATTGGAGAAGGAGAAGAATTTTGCGCAAAGAACCCTGCAGGAAATTTTTTTCAGTGAAGTTCAGAGGGTAGAAGAGAGAACAAAAATACTTACAGAGAATTTTGGGAGGCTGACGTCACTGGTTGACTGCGGTTCCGCGGTCAACTGTATATATCCGCCGCGGTTCTGCGGTGGTTCTGTTAGTTTGGATCTCCAAAAAATTTTCTGTTTGTTGTTATGATTCTCCTCTGTCTGTTCAGATCTTCTGTTTATTGATTTGTTCACTGGGTTTTTTTTTCCAGATTTGAATCTGTCCATCCTCTTTTCCTGCACACTTGCACAAAAACCTTTCAAAAAGAACATGATGATTTTTATTTTATTTTATTTTTGTTTTAAAATTTTTCAATTTTTATAATTTTTTTTAACCTGAAATTACACAAAGAAAGAGACTACCGTCTCCCCGGCATTGGCACCGTTTAATTGTTACGATGTTTTGCGCTTATGCGTTTTGAAATCAAAGAATTAACCGCAATCAAGACGGTGCTGCTTGGTAGCTAGCAGGTTGAGTACGGGTCGGTCCACAGGGAGATGGATTCCTTTTCTTTATATTCTAACGAGTTAATCCGATCAAATCGGGTTTTGTTTTACGATCTAAAAATGAGATTAAATTGATTAAAAGTCTTGCTAGGGTTAGGATTAGATTAGTTTGGAAAAGAGATTCTACCCACTGCTTTCAAGGCCCTAAAGAAGAATATAGGTGTTAGGGTAATAGTCAACAAAGGAGATTAGCACGACTAGGAAGAAACTTAGTTTCTTCCTGTAACACCCTAGTTCATTTGTACCAGTTCTAGTTCAAATATTTCTTAATTTACGGTATTTTCCTGATTTATTGTGTTTTGTGTGCGAATAGTGTATTTGATATCTGCATTTGCATCCTATCCGACCCGCTTGCTAGAAACCAGTCTTGATTTCTGTTCATGATTTATCCTGGCTTGTTATGAGGATCCGTGCACTTTCATGTTGTTTATTTTACATACTGCATATTAGCATTATATCTGGCATCTGCATATTTTTACATAACATTTAAGTCATATAAAATATTTTAAAAATAACTTGCATTGCCTGCATGATACACCTAACCCCGTAGTAGCATCCGTGCATTTTGTTCTCGTTCCGTTTAGTGAAACGAACTTGTTTGGATGGCTACGCGCACGTACCTGCATCCATTCTTGGGGTTATGCATTTTCGTTACCCGGACATTCATTTTTTATTTTGGTCGACATGTATATTTTTCATATTTTAAAACTAAATTTTAGACCCGACCCGGGCATGTTTTGGACTATATTTTTATTTATCAGAATATCAAATTTTATTTATATAATATTAATTTTTTAAACTGTTACAAATTAAAATTTAGTTAACTAATAAAAGATTTTTTAAATTTAAATCTAAACTAATTTCCTAACAAACTAACAACCCCTTTCTCTCTCTCTCTCCTCTGCATATATATATATATTTATATATATTTTATTTATTTATTTATTTTTCTTTTTTTAATACTCAGCCTCTTCTTTTTACTTCTTCTTCTTCTTTCTTCTTTCTTTTTATTGATCTTGTTTCTTGATTCCGGTGATCACCGCTGGAGCCGTGCTCGTCGCTGACGATCCGAGTGATCCAGTGAACATACCGTGCCTGCGTGATCACCCTCTTGCATTGTTTAGACCTTTCCCGTGCGCCGCGGGTGTGTTGTGACGTTTTACCGACGTCGGACGTGCCGTACATATCCGTTTCGTGATCCGTCGAGGCAAGTTTATCTTGCTACATGCTATCTTACTGTATTTACATCTATTTGAATCAATATAACACTTGTATTTTAAATCATGCATCTCATGTTTAGTTTTACAGTTTTACGACATCTGTATACATCCGTACAAGTTATTTCACATCTAGTGCATGCAAATCTATCTTGTTACATACTATATTACAATATACTGCACCCAATTGAATATTTACATTTCATATTGTTTAGTTGTACATCCTGTATTTACCAGCTTATCATTTTACTGTTATACGACGTCCGTACACATCAATATCATTATTTATATGTCTAGTCGCATGTTAAATCATCTTGCTACAAGCTAAGTATAGTATTATGCATCCATATTAAAGTTTTACGATTTTCGGATGCCCGATTGCATCCATATCATTTAAAATATATATCGTCGTAATATTTCTTATTACTATCTTTAATTAGTTTATAAACTGCATTTTATAATGTTATACAAAATAAAATTTGAAAATATTATAGTTTACACACGAAACGTCGTTGCAAATCGGATACGACAAATCTGAAATTTACTGTACACCTTACCTTATAAAATTTATTATAAATCATAGAAAAATTATTAGTATACGTTCTTTAGTTCGTTACGAAGCTAACTCAGAATAATATAACTCTATGAAATATTTACATACAAAATAAATTGTTTAAATAACGTAAAATGCAAATGAAAATATCTCTAAACTGCTGTCCAGGGAAATTCTAGCAGCAAACTTTCAACTTCGACTTGATACATGTACACTACCTGACATGATCTGATATATCATTACTTGACATGTTACCTGATCCTGTTTCTAATGCCGACAATCCTGACATGTTGTCCTGATGGACGTTATTGTTGTCTTCATAGACAAAACCTATACCTGCTTGATCCTGTGTTGGCATTAGATATCAATTGGCAATACCTGACTTGAACACATAACTTGGGGGTATGGGGAAATCAAGAATGTAACCGAACGTAACTCAAAGGGCTATCATATTGTTTGCCGTTTTTCCGGGCGTTACAGAATACCTATTGTTTGTCGTTTTTCCGGGCGTTATGGAATACCTATTGTTTGCCATTTTTCCGGGCGTTACGGAATAATTACCAATGGGTTACGATGAGAATTATATTAATTGATTTCGAAGACTTTAGAATAGATAACCCAGTAGCACAGTTTAGATTACTCACCGCATGTCACATGTGCTTATACCCTTCCCCGTTCCTTATTCGTGATACTGTTATGCCTTTATTACTGTTCATACTCATGCCTGCATGTTTGTTACCCCTGATTATATTATTAATGATATTATGACGCACTGACGTCTGGGTTTTGCATGGCCCAGATCCTCTACCTTTGTCGCAGGCTGATCAGGAGTATTTCCGCCGTCAGGTCGAGCAGTGAGGATCCTGTTAGTATCCAGTTTAGTTATGTTTACTTTCCAGATGTTATTGTTTATTGGATCTATTGCTTCCGCATATTATTTCTTGACTCGTTTATTCTGGCATATGGACATGTACTAGATAGTTTATTTTACTTTCCTGTTCTTGATATCTTATAGACAGCCGTAATGTGACTGTGGAGGGATGTTTCCTATCCACAGGTAGCATGGTTCGCTCTGTCACATGCTTATCTTAGCGCACTCTGGGAAGCGGGGCGTGACAGGGTTTGTTTGGTATCAGAGACATATGATTTAGGTTAACGGGTTTGATTCTTTTGTAATTGGGTATTGGACCCAATACACGAATCGGAAAATCCGTGATTAGGAACATATCATGCCACATTGTTATCATGATTCTTGAATCATATCTTTCTCTTTATCTTTTGTCTTAATGATATGCAAACAACTTTGCATCTCGAGTTGAAATTCTTTTGGTTCCCTATTGTTTCTTCCGTCCTATTCCTTGATTCTGATACTAGGATTTGGGCGACTTGAACAGAGTTATGTGATTATAACTATGAACTGCAGCATGGTTACAATGCGGTACTCTATTTAAGTAACTTGGAGTCCTGGTCTTGTTTCATTTCCATGTTTCATGGTCGTTTTATTACTTTGGTTCTCTCAGTTTCATTGCTTACTAGTTCATGTTTTGTAGATTTCTTGATGACCGATACCGACAGTTATGAAGTTGTTTTGGGAATGGATTTTCTCGGCACTTTCTAAGCTCACATTGATTGTAGGGTAAAGAAAGTGATTTTCCAGATTCCCGGACATCCAGAGTTTGTTTTTGCTGGAGGAAGCAGTTCTGTCGAGCCATTCGAGTTTAGGGCTAGGCCGACAAACAGTGTGTAACATTTCAAAATAATAAAATATTATTTTTGGGAATTTTTATAATTTAATATTATTTTAATGAATATTTTAATATTTCGGTATAATTAAATACAAATAAATGGGGAAAATTTTGGAAAAATTATGGAAAATTCCAAAATAGGGTATTTTTTGGGATTATGACATTTTTAAATTTTTGTGATTAGTTTGACACTAATTTAGTGCTAATCGCGATTAAAAATCGCTAACCGGATTTTTGGCATTTTTGTGCAAAATATGCACATATCTTTTTCTACACTTGTGTTACATTTTGTTACCATGGCTTTATTTTGGGTTCACTATTTGAGTGAGAAGAAAACAAGAAAAGAAAAGAAAATGGATAGATTAGAATAATGGTAGTAGGTATGGGTGAGAGAGAAAGGAGAGGGGTTAGGTTTGACTTGGGCATTCTTCATCCTCTCATCCTCTCCTCTCCCTCCCTTCCCTTCAGCTGAATGCTGCCTCCCCCTCACTCCCTCCCCTCTTCAAGCTCCAAATCACCTCTAAAAATACATCAAAACCCTATCTCCATTTCACAAAAAGTGTGCACAAGCTCAAGATCTACACATTGGACCAAGAAAGCAAGGATTTTGGCCACTAGAGGCAACTTAAGAAAATTCTTGAGTTGCCAAATGAGATAATTACTGAACCCTTAACTTAGTTTTAGCGTTTCTTATACCCCTATATAAAAATTGAATCGATATTGGGTGATGTTGTGGACCTAAGGAAGACTAAGTTAGGGTTTGAGGGAATTGAGAGTTGTGTTATGAAATTGAGATCAGTAGAGGCCACCCCAACACCCTAGTGCTTGAATTATGACCCAAAACAGAGACTTGAAACCCGGAATACGGATTTAGAAACCCCGACATCGGATAAATGTGTGATTTGTGCGGGTATTTTGGAATCTGGAGCAATCCGGGGCCACTAGAATTGATTTTGGGATTACTGGGAGTCGTGCAGGCACCTAGGAAGCTACCACAGAGACCCGAGCCCTTAACTCCAACCCCAGGCCGCAGATATATTCATTCTGGCCGCAATTTGCGGCTAGATCAGGGAAATTGGGTCCCAGGTTTGGTTCATGGCTCCTTTTGCACTAAAATAGACCCCTCCTATATACAGTTCTGGCTAATTGTCACCCGGGGAAAATCTGGGAGCATTTTGGTGTGTTTTAGGCGATGTTTTCCGTATTTTAAAATGCACTTTCTTGATATTTGGATTTGTATTTGGTTGTTGGGTGTTCGTACATCGACAACAAGGATTGTTTGATTGATTTGCACGTTTAGGCCATAGGTTCCAACCTATGAGCATACTGTGCGCTGTATCGGTTTTCTGCCTCAATTTTAATACGTATTGCGACTGTTTATTATTGTAGGTACCCTCGCAAGGATTCTGAAGCGAAGAAGCACGGCGTCATCGATTTCGGCGAGCGAAGACCAGGTGAGTAGATTATATCTACGGGAGAAGTCGGGTGGATGGCGTATAGCACCCCCGCAGTCCGTGGTGATGTATACGAATACGTATACACACATATATTTATTATATGTTCTTTGATATTATTGATGATAAGATGGATTGGTTTAGTGTAGTACGAAACCCTAGGGTAAGGGTTGCACCCATACACACACGCACGCACACACTTACATACATACTTTCTCTCGCATGTGTTATGGGGATATATTTTTGTATGTGTTCACATGGGTATGGGACTATGTGTACATATACTGGATTATAAGGATAGTACTTAGGATGTGGGTTGAGTCGATGAGATTCGATTTAAGGCCGTGAGATCGACGATATGACAGGATTCGTATGGGAGATACAACGGAATGCTTTAGCGGGCTTTGGGACGTGTGTTTACACACGCATTTATATAGATGGTATCGATTGTACTAGACTTGGATCTGTACCCTAGATTATGTGATATGATGGTAGTGATACCTGATATGTGATGAGATAATGTGATATTGACCCGTACCCAGCTATTGGGATTCCGTACGACGGATTTACGTACGAGCTATTTATTGATGATAGATCCTCACTCATGACTCGAGGATATTATATGATACTATAGAGGCGGGATCACCGACTATTATATTTATAGTTATATATATATCGACTCAGATGTAGGTGGTTTCCATGCCCCTTCTATTTAGCTTGTTAGTTAGGTCTGTAGATTGCTTAGTAGACATTAGACTAGACCCGAGTCATACCTATTTCAAAACTAACGAATCGGGGATATTTTAAAGATAGGCAAAAGGGATTCTACGGGTATTTTCAAACGAAGCATTGATTGTTATGAAAAAGTGTTTGTTTGTAGAATAACGGCAATCAATAACGGTGTCGCGCGTAGCTAGACCGAGATGAGTACGGGTCGTCCTCAGGGAAACGTTGAACTTTTTACTCTTACTTTAGATGTGTTGAAAAAGAGAGGAGGAATAAAGAATTTTGTGAAAAGTTTCTAGATCTACTTAAAGCAAGAATGCAAAAATATAGATCTAGATTATTTTAGAGATGTAGTTAATATAATAAGAGGGCTTGTAGGGTTCGTTAGGATTTAGTAGTTATGGACGATTAATTAAAAGTTACCCTTTTTATCCTTTAATAGATTTAAAACTAGAACGACGGTGATGCGTGTAGATTAGGGTTTCTGGAGGGAAAAGAAATCCCACTCTTAACCCTTATCTCGACACGGAACTCCGTTCATATCTAGCCTTTACCAAAACAATCATTAATCTAATCTCTAATCGCGGTTGGGACTAACAAAGAATTGTTAGCGCGCCCGATTAGGATGTTAATGATTCTTTTGATAAAGTTCATAAATTTTATAGGACTTAAAAAGGGTTTAGGGATGTTCATCATCCATTAGCCTACCCTAATCATACGAACCCTAATAAGCAGAGAATTACTAGCGCATGTTGGGAAAAGAAGATGAAAAGACAGAGAGGGAAAACATAATGTAAAATGCAAAAGAATTAAATAAAACAACTACCTTTATTAATCAACTTGAACAATTTACACTTTATTCCTTAGAAAATGATTACAAAAACTTGGTTTGCTTCTCGAACTCTTCCGAAGGAGGTAGATGAACCGTTGATGATCAGCCTGGATGCGTGAGCCGTCTTGGACTTCGTAATCTCGTCGGCTTGATGAATTTTCCAAGAGGCTCTCGGTGCCTTTTTATAGTGCCAAAGCCAGAATACAAGCTTCTAAAATATGAATTAAGCAGCAAAGATTTTCCCTAAAAATCCTCAGATCCCAACTCTTCTTAACCGCGGCGGATCCGCGGCATAAAAGGGTTATTGCCGCGGATTCGCGGCTTGATGATCACGACCGTCCATCAATTTTCTGGGGATGGCTAATTGTGACATTTGGCGATCCTTGGCACCTTCAGAATTTGAAAATCTTCTCGTGGTTGCTGCCAGACTTGGTCTCCAAGTTTTGCTTTCTTAATTAGGCAAGTTTTCTCCAATAAATTGCTCTCCTTGATTCTAGTCTTGAAAAATTCTGCACAACAACTCAAATAAGATTTAGTAGACTTTGTTCTACTAGGATTTGGTCAATGAATTTATTTGCATACATTTTCCTACCAAATGCTAATTATAATATATCAACACATGGAAAATAGTATTTTTACACATAAACCCTCATATGTATGATATATTATAATAAAGTCCTTTTTAATATGAAAATGGTAGGAAAAATGTAATAACAAATATGCAGTTTTATCAACTGAACAAGCATCTTTTCTTAAAACACCGTGACCCTTATTTTATTAAAAACCCCGATTCGTCTTATTTCAAATGTCAAGGCTGCATGATATATTTATTGAGGTAGATTCTTTACTGTTGCGTTGATTATTTGATTCCGCATATTCATGCTATTTGCATTGCATCGCTTGTGTTGTTGATATATTACAGTCATGCTGCTAGGACACCAGCACCATTATCGATGATGCGTATGTTCCACGTACACTTGTTTGCCGGCTCACACACTTCATCATCGATAATTGCCATGTCACTACACTGTAGTACTGTTGCATTCGGTATATGATTCTTGCATGACATAATGATATGCTTACATTTCTTTTACATGTTGCATACATCATGCTTTCTGATTATACGCATTGAGATATGTTGTTTCCATGATATTTCTGGATTTGGGAACCGTAGGTATTTCAAAAGAGAATATGTAATTGTTTAAAAAACCCGGTCACCCTTGATATGATATTTCAGTGCGTCCACCATGTGTTTCCTCGGTGCTGAGAGCGACATGTGAAACCCGGTTCGAGGAGTGGACGAGCCCGATTGCAGGTACATGGTGGGCCCGGTATGGTTACCCTTAGCAAGATGATCGATGGACTTTGCCGATTGAGCCTGGAGGTGGGCGAGTACCTACCGGTGATTGGTTGGACCTGGAGGTTATCCGGAGGATACCGACCAGAGTCGATAGATGGATATGGGCGTACTGCTGGGGCCGAGGGCCGATTCCGCAGACGGAGCCCGTGGGCTGATCCGGACTGACGGAGCCCGATATATGAGGATTTACGTGCCGATGCTGGGCACAGTTTTCATGATGTTTTCGAGTGTCGATGCTGGGCACTCCGGTTCCATGACTTTGACGTGTCGCGAGGGACACAGATGGTTTATATCCTCATATTTTTCCATGCATATGCTTTATGATATTTGCATGCATGATGCTATTGTCATTGGGTGACGAGTGGACGGGATCCACGTATATGCAGATTTGATTACATTGATCTTACCTCATATTCATGATATGCTATTACCTGAGGTACTGGCACGAGCACTTGGCACTACACTTATGTATTGAGGTTACATTGCCAGTTTAGCATGCTTCAGATTTATTCATATTGAGGTTTATATCTGATCGTATTGACCTAGGATGGGTCATATATTCGATCTCTGCTTGTAGATATTTTCTATTCACGAGTTGGCAACTCACCCCCGTTGTACCACAGTTCTTGCAGGTTTTGCCGTACAGATTCCATAGCGGCTTTTCTGACACACTGCTTCTATATGGGTGACTTGCTTGGGTAGGTGGGTTCTTTTGTATCAGAACCACCATTGTACATTTATTATTCATTGTATCTAGAAATTCCATCAACCAAAACTTGTATATTGTTTCAGACTTAGTAAAACAGTGATGTACTATTCGACCTTAGAGTCGCGCTTGTAGTATTACGGTTTTCTGGCTGTTTTGAATTTCTTTTTGAGTTTTGATCATCGCCCTTTGGCGTTGTATATTATATTGTTTGCGTGGTTGTGACCGTCGATTGACGAAGAGCTAGCTCCCGCTTGGGGATGCCTTTTTCCTTGCATATATATATGTTATTCTTGTTGTACCCCGTTCGGGGCCAGTATTTACAAAAGAAACTCTGCCGAAATTTTCAGGAAAGATTACACATTTAAAAAGAAATGCATATTCGACTTAGTTATTTAAAAACTTTGATTTTCAAAACATGTTTTCTTTACTTCTTAAAACCAGTTTTCTTTATTTGCTCCTTAAAATGGTTTTAGATTTCTGGGCTTTTGGCTTACTTGGATCAGATGGGGTCCTATAGGCTTCATATGGTTCAAGAGCCAGTCACGTGCTCTTTCGGGTCGTGACACAGTGTTCTTTTGTCGATGGAAGTTGATAAGGAGGAAGCGCCAGCTGTAATTCGAGAGTTCATGGACGTGTTCGAGGACATCTCGGGTTTACCGCCAAAACGAGATATGAATTTCGCGATTGATCTTGTTCCTGGTGCAGCGCCAATCTCAAGGGCATACTATCCGATGGTATCAGTGGAGTTGGAAGAAGTCAAGAAGCAGGTTACTGAATTACTTGAGAAGGGTTGGATTTGCAGCAGCAATTCACCTTGGGGAGCTCCAGTTCTTCTAGTCAAGAAGAAAGATAGCACAAGGAGGATGTGCATCGATTATCGAGAATTAAACCGAGTGACTATTAAGAACAAGTACCCGATCCCTCACATTGGCGAATTATTCGAGCAGCTTCGTGGCGCGAGAGTATTCTCGAAGCTGAATTTGCGATCCGAATACCATCAAGTTCGAGTTAAATCAGAGGATATTTGCAAGACTGCGTTCTGAACTCGATATGGACATTACGAATATTTAGTGATGCCATTCGGAGTCACGAATGCACCGGAGATATTTATGGACTTGATGAACCGAATCTTTTCACCATTCTTGGACCAGTTTATAGTAGTGCTCATTAAAGATATTCTGGTCTACTCGAGGAGCATAGAGAAGCATGCAGAATACTTGAAGATTGCACTGCAAGCATTGAGGCAAGAAAGATTATATGCAAAGATGAGCAAGTGCGAGTTTTGGTTTGAAGAAGTGAAGTTTTGGGGCACGTCGTATCCGGAGATAGAATTGCGGTTGATCCTGAGAAGATTGCAGCAGTTCGTGATTGGCCAATTCCGAAGAATGTAGCGGAGATCTAAAGTTTTCTTGGGCTTGCAGGATATTACAGGAGATTTGTGGAGAATTTCGCTCGTATAGCGGAGCCTTTGACCAAGTTTACGCGGAAGGAAGTACCGTTCGTTTGGACGAATAGTTGTGCATCAGCTTTCGAGACGTTAAAACATAGATTGATGACCGCTCCTATTTTGACCGTACCAGACGGTTCCGGAGGATTGGTGATTCACAGCGACGCATCAGGAAAAGGTTTGGGATATGTTTTGATGCAACATGGGAAGGTTATAGCTTATGCATCGCGGCAGTTGAAGACCCATGAGAAGAATTACCCAACTCATTATTTGGAGCTTGCAGCAGTGATTTTCGCTTTGAAGATTTGGAGACACTACTTATTAGGCGAAAGGGTCGAAGTATTCATCGATCACAAAAGCCTAAAGTATGTGTTCACGCAGAAAGAGCTTAACATGAGGCAGCGTAGATGGTTGGAGCTGATGGCTGACTATGATCTTGATCTCAAGTACCATCCATAGAAAGTTAATGTAGTGCAGGATGCGCTTAGTCGGTTGCCAGCAATTCGGATGTTAACTACACAGAAGGAGCTTATCGAGGATTTTCGGAGATTCGAGTTGGAGATCGTGCTACCGCATTCTTCGGGACAGTTGATGCAGCTGCAAGTACATTCGTCAGTGATCGAGAGTATTAAAGCAGCGCAGTCGCAGGACCCATGATTGCACAAGTTTCGAGAACAGGTTGAAGCTAGACTTCGAACGGACTTGTTGATTCATGAAGATAGTTCGTTGCGATATGGTAGTCGTTTGTGTGTGCCAAAAGAAGTTATTTGCGAAGAAGTTATAAAGGAGGTACACAGTTTCGCGTATTCCGTACATCCAGGAGGCACGAAGATGTATCGTGATCTAAGACAATATTTCTGGTGGGAAGGCATGAAAAGGGAGATCGCTCGTTTTGTAGCGAAGTGCTTGGTGTGTCAGCAAGTTAAGGCTGAACATCAAAGGGTTGCTGGTTTATTGCAACCACTTCCGATTCCTCAATGGAAGTGGGAACATATAACCATGGATTTTGTGACAGCTTTACCGCGGAGTCCAAAGGGCAACAATGCAGTTTGGGTGATTATTGATCGATTGACCAAGGCATCTCATTTCATACCATTTTGAGTTGGTCAATCAACGGAAGCGTTGGCAGAACGGTACATACAGGAGATTGTGAGATTGCATGGAGTACCCGTGAGCATCGTGTCCGACCGTGACACCCGATTCTTATCACACTTCTGGAGGAGTTTACAGGATAGTTTGGGGATGCGATTGAAGTTTAGCACAGTTTATCATCCTCAGACAGATGTCCAGTCGGAGAGAACGATCCAAACTTTTGAATACATGTTGAGAGCTTGCATGTTAGACTTCAAGGGTTCATGAGAGGATCATCTATACTTGGTGGAGTTTTCTTACAACTACAGTTTTCAGGCAACTATTCAGATAGCTCCATTCGAAGCGTTGTATGGTCACAAGTGTCGCTCACCCGTTTATTGGGACGATGTTGGAGAACGAAGATTGTTGGGACCGGATTTGATCGTGCAAATCGTGGAGAAAGTTAACACTATCCGGAATCACATGAAGGCAGCACAAGATCGGCAGAAAAGTTGGGCCGATACATCGAGAATACCTCTAGAGTTCGTTGTTGGTGATCTGGTATTCTTGAAGATATCACCGACTAGAGGAGTGATTCATTTTGGGAATCGAGGCAAGCTTTATTCTCGATTCGTTGGGTCTTTCGAGATTTTGGAGCGTGTTGGAGAAGTGGCTTATCGATCGGCTTTACCATAATCTTTGGCGAATGTTCATGACGTGTTTCATGTATCTCAACTCCGTAAGTATGTTCGAAATGAAACACATGTGCTGGATCATTCGAAGCTGACTGTAAGAGAGGATTTGACTTTTGAGGAACGACCGATGTCGATTGTTGATCGAAGAGAAAAGGTCCTTAAGAACAAAGTTATCCCTCTCGTACTTGTTTCTTGGGGGAATCGCTCGTATGGAGAATCGACTTGGGAACGAGAAGACGAGATTCGACAGAAGTTTCCACACTTATTCTTGTAGATTCTTGATTGTTTATCTTTTCTTGTTTTGGGAATTTCGAGGACGAAATTCTTTTGTAGTTGGGTATAATATAATACCCTAGTTCATTTATACCAGTTCTAGTTCAAGTATTTCTTTATTTATGGTATTTTCCTGATTTATTGTGTTTAGGATGCGAATAGTGTATTTGATATCTGCATTTGCATCCTACCCGACCCGCTTGTTAGAAACCCGTCTTGATTCCTGTTCATGATTTATCCTGGCTTGTTATGAGGATCCGTGCACTTTCATGTTGTTTATTTTACATACTGCATATTGGCATTATATCTGGCATCTGCATATTTTTACATAGCATTTTAAGTCACATAAAATATTTTAAAAATAACTTGCATTGCCTGCATGATACCCCTAACCCCGTGGTAGTATCCGCGCATCTTGTTCTCGTTCCGTTCAGTGAAACGGAGTTGTTTGGATGGCTACGCGCACGTACCTGCATCCATTCTTGGAGGTATGCATTTTCGTTACCCGGACATTCATTTTTTATTTTGGTTGACATGTATATTTTTCGTATTTTAAAACTGAATTTTAAACCCGACCCGGGCATGTTTTGGACTATATTTGTATTTACCGGAATATCAAATTTTATTTATATAATAATAATTTTATAAACTGATACAAATTAAAATTTAGTTAACTAATAAAAGATTTTTAAATTTAAATCTAAATTAATTTTCTAACAAACCAACAACCCCTTTCTCTCTCTCTCCTCTGCATATTTATATTTATATAAATTTTATTTATTTATTTATTTATCTTTTTTTAATACTCAGCCTCTTCTTCTTACTTCTTTCTTCTTTCTTTTTCTTGATCTTGTTTCTTAATTCCGGTGATCACCGCCGGAGCCATGCTCGTCGCTGACGATCCGAGTGATCCAGTGAACGTAACTTGTCTGCGTGATCACCCTCTTGCATTGCTTAAACCTGTCCCGTGTGCCGTGCGTGCGTTGCGACGTTTTACCGACGTCGGACGTGCCGTACATATCCGTTTCGTGATCCGTCGAGGCAAGTTTATCTTGCTACATGCTATCTTACTGTATTTACATCTATTTGAATAAATATAACACTTGTATTTTAAATCATGCATCCCATGTTTAGTTTTACAGTTTTACGGCATCCGTGTGCATCCGTACAAGTTATTTCACACCTAGTGCATTCAAACCTATCTTATTACATACTATATTACAATATATTGCACCCAATTGAATATTTACATTTCATATTGTTTAGTTGTACATCCCGCATTTACCAGTTTATCATTTTACTGTTATACGACGTCCGTACACATCAATATCATTATTTACATGTCTAGTCGCATGCTAAATCATCTTGCTACAAGCTAAGTATAGTATTATGTATCCATATTAAAGTTTTACCATTTTCGGATACCCGATTGCATCCATATCATTTAAAATATATATCGTCGTAATATTTCTTATTATTATCTTTAATTAGTTTATAAACTGCATTTTATAATGTTATACAAAATATAATTTGAAAATATTATAGTTTACACATGAAACGTCGTTGCAAAGCGGATACGACAAATCTGAAATTTACTGTACACCTTACCTTATAAAATTCATTATAAATCATAGAAAAATTATTAGTATACGTTCTTAAGATCGTTACGAAGCTAACTCAGAATACTATAACTCTATGAAATATTTACATACAAAATAAATTGTTTAAATAATATAAAATGCAAATGAAAATATCTCTAAACTGTTGTCCAGGGAAATTCTAGCAGCAAATTTTCAATTTCGAATGTTCATAGCTTTTTGTAGGAACAACCTGAGATACTTCAACTTATAAAAATGAAAACTTCATTGAATTATCTTTGTTTTGGTATAAGACACGTCCCTTTTAGAGAACGTTTGTTTTTTTAAGCTATTTTACAAATCATGGTGACGCTGAATTTCTGAACGGAACTTTCTTGTGCATGGTTAATTAATACCACTTTTATAGTTATTAATCGGTTGAATATGTTATCCTTGTCAATATTATTATATCAATATCTATTTAATAAATAATAGTGCTTGTGTTTTAATATTATGCAAATTTTACCGATTTAAAGTTTTATAGTATCCGTCTGTATCCGTACGGTTTATTACATATCTAGTTGCACGCCGAGACCATATTATTTCATGTTACTGTTGTATTAGTGCACCATGCTTGATAATGTGCATCCTACATAGTCATGATATAACCCCTGATAGATGTTTGTGCATCCATGCTTTCATTGTACATCCGTACTTTTACCCCGATTCCATACTTGCTGCATCTTACTGTTGGGCACCCATTTGTTACACTGTGTACTACTTGACATGACCTGATACACCATTACTTGACATGACTTGATACATGTACACTACCTGACATGACCTGATATATCATTACTTGACATGTTATCTGATCCTGTTTCTAACGCCGAAAATCCTGACATGTTGTCCTGATGGACGTTATTGTTGTCTGCATAGACAAAACATGTACCTGCTTGATCCTGTGTTGGCATTAGATATCAATTAGCAATACCTGACTTGAACACATAATTTGGGGGTATGGGGAAATCACGAATGTAACCGAACGTAACTCAAAAGGCTATCATATTGTTTGCCGTTTTTCCGGACGTTACGAAATACCTATTGTTTGCCGTTTTTTCGGGCGTTATGGAATACCTATTGTTTGCCATTTTTCCGAGCGTTACGGAATAATTACCGATGGGTTACGATGATGATTACATTAATTGATTTCGAAGACTTTAGAATAGATAACCCAGTAGCACAGTTTAGATTACTCACCGCACTTTACATGTACTTATACCCTTCACTGTTCCTTATTCGTGATACGGTTATGCCTTTATTACTGTTCATACTCGTGCCTGCATGTTTTTTACCCCTGATTATATTATTATTGATATTATGACGCACTGACGTCTGGGTTTTGCATAGCCAGATCCTCTACCTTTGTCGCAGGCTGATCAGGAGTATTTCCGCCATCAGGCTGAGCAGTGAGAATCCTGTTAGTATCCAGTTTAGTTATATTTACTTTCCAGATATTATTGTTTATTGGATCTATTGCTTCCGCATATTATTTCTTGACTCATTTATTCTGGCATATGGACATGTACTAGATAGTTTATTTTACTTCCCTGTTCTTGATATCTTATAGACAGCCATAATGTGACTGTGGGGGGATGTTTCCTATCCACAGGTAGCATGGTTGGCTCTGTCACGTGCCTATCTTAGCGCACTCTTGGAAGCGGGGCGTGACATTTCCTTTTAGTCCTTGTCCGTCCTTTCTTAACTCTTAGCCGTAATCTCTATTTAAATCAACCACAACCGGTCTAACTAGGGAATCACCACTATCTTGAAGGATAGGTGCCGTAGTGAGCGGTATGTGGTTAATTTAAATAGAGTTCTATTATAAAAATTATATGGGCAAAGAAAGAAGAGAGAGAGATTTACTTCTCTCAATCCTTCCCAATCCTAACCCTAACAAGTGAGGAATTACTCATTCATTTGGGAAGTTCTGATAAGATTCATTTTTATAATTTTAAAAGACTATCTAAGTTGCAGATAATAAAAGACAGATAAAAATTCAGGAATTAAATTCAGATAAAAGAATGCACGATAAAAAAGTACCTTTATTGATGACCTCTTGACGATTACAAGGAAA
Organism: Agapanthus africanus; assembly: GCA_030015575.1. Classification (NCBI taxonomy): domain Eukaryota; kingdom Viridiplantae; phylum Streptophyta; class Magnoliopsida; order Asparagales; family Amaryllidaceae; genus Agapanthus; species Agapanthus africanus. The sequence goes on along the minus strand of JASDDO010000014.1, from coordinate 156,319,042 downwards.
TTAAAATTTAATCTAGAAATTAAAAAGAGGCATCTCAAAAGAGACACCCTAGAAGAGGCACACTCCAAAAAGAGCTGTAGGCTTCCTATTTATAGATAGGAGAACCCTAGGGTTTACATCTGATCCACATCTGAATTTACAAGACTACCCTAAAAAAACCGGGTCAATGCACCGACATGCACCGATACGTGCGTTGCACGGCCGTGGATCCGCGGCCATAAGCCTTGTTTGGCCGCGGATCCGCGGCCATATAGTGGGCTCTCTGTCTCATTTTTTCAGGGTTGCTTCATGTTGCCTTTTTCTTCTGGTTTCTTCACTTGGTTTCTCAGAATATCTTCTATTTTCTTCCAGATTTTCACAGTGCGGAATGTTGTGGACTTTTACCGTTATCTTCGCGTTGAAGTCTTGAATCTTTGTGCTGCCCTCGTACTTTGTGCAATCGAAATGTTCATTGATCTTCATCTGTTCCTTAAACTATAGGCGGCATCATAAAGATTCTTCTATTTGTTGGTCGTAATCTCACTTTTGTAGCATTTTTCACCACTTTCACTGTATTGTTCCGAGAACCTGTAACCTATAACTATGTAGCAGACATGGATCAAAAGTACCAATTTATTTGCAATATGATTAAGAATGGGGAATATAATAATGCAAAATTCTGATATGAACAGTTGCTTACACTAGTTTTGAACCTCTGTTGGAATCCTTCGAGTTTAAGACAATTTCACCGATTTTACCTTCAATTGTTTCGCCTCCAACACTCGAACTCAAGCTATTGCCGTATCACCTTAAATATGCTTTCTTAGGTAAGAATGAGACCCTTCCTGTTATCATCTCAGCTTCTCTAGCCCCCGAGCAAGAGAAAGCCCTTTTAACGGTCTTGCACAGCAATCGGCAAGCTTTTGGCTGGACTATTGCAGACATCAAGGGGATTATTCCCCTAATTATTGAACATCATATTCATATGATGGATGATGCCAAACCAGTAAGGAATCCACAGAGACGACTCAACCCAGTAATGAAGGAGGCTGTTAAAAAGGAGATCGTAAAATGTATTGATAGTGGTATTATTTACCCAATCTCTGATAGCCAGTGGGTTAGCCCTATTCACGTTGTCCCAAAGAAATCGGGCATAACAGTCATAACTAATGAGGCGAATGAGTTAATACCTACTCGCACCCAAACTGGGTGGCGAGTATGCATCGATTATAGAAAACTCAACGCCGCGACACGGAAAGACCACTTTCCATTGCCTTTCATTGACCAAATGCTAGAACGATTGGCTGGGCATGAATACTATTGCTTTTTGGATGGCTATTCCGGCTACAATCAAATTCCCATCGCCGAAAAGGACCAAGACAAGATCACATTCACTTGTCCTTTCGGTACGTTTGCTTACCGTCGCATGGCCTTTGGGTTATGCAATGCACCCGCTACCTTCCAGCGGTGTATGATGGGTATTTTTTCAGACATAGTGGAAAAATTCTTGGAGATCTTCATGGATGATTCTCCATTTTCGGCGACTCCTTTGATGAGTGTTTGCTACATCTAGACGCAATCCTTACCCGGTATAAGGATAAGAACCTTACTTTAAATTGGGAGAAGTGCCACTTCATGGTACGAGAAGGCATTGTCTTAGGACATATCATCTCGCAAAATGGCATTGAGGTGGATAAAGTTAAGATTGAAGTCATTTCCAATCTCCCTCCTCCCAAATGCGTCCGAGACATTCGAGCCTTTCTTGGCCATGTCAGTTTCTATAGATGGTTCATCAAGGATTTTAGCAAGATAGCTAGACCCTTGACTCTTTTGTTGGCCAAGGACACCATATTTGATTTCGACTCGAGCTGTATGAAGGCGTTCAAGTCATTGAAAAACTCACTCACTTCTGCTCCCATTCTTTCGTCTCGTGACTGGATGCATCCATTTGAGATTATGTGCGATGCATCTGATTTTGCCATTGGTGCTATCCTTGGACAGCATATCGATAAGATACCGCATGTAATCTATTACGCTAGCCGAACCTTGAACGAGGCCCAATTAAATTATACAACAACCGAGAAGGAATTATTAACTGTTGTGTTTGCATTAGAAAAGTTCAGGCCCTATTTAATCGGCACTCCAGTCATCGTTTACACTGACCATTCAGCACTTCGCCATCTTTTTGCGAAGAAGGACGCTAAATCTCGGCTGATACGTTGGATCCTCCTACTACAAGAGTTTGACCTTGTCATCAGAGATAAAAGAGGATGCGAAAATGTAGTCGCCGACCATCTTTCCCGCCTCCCTTCTTCGCCGACGCTTCAATTTCCTATAAACGACGTTTTTCTAGATGAGCAGCTCTTGACTGTGTCATGCGAACCTTGGTTCACAGATATTGTGAATTATTTGACCACCAGATTTATACCAAATGAATGGTCGAATTAGGACAGACTCCGAATCCTATCCCAGGTAAAACATTTTTACTGGGATGAACCTTACCTATTCAAATACTGTCCCGACCAAATTATTCGTCGGTGTGTCCCCGACAATGAATTTAAGAGCGTGCTGTCATTTTGCCACGATCAAGAGTGTGGCGGGCATTTTGGCCCTAAAAAGACAGCCGAAAAGATCTTGCAGTGTGGCTTCTACTGGCCACAACTTTTTAAGATGCACATAAGTACTGCAAGACATGCTCACGGTGCCAACACTTGGGCCGGATATATAGGAGAAACGAAATGCCGCTCCAACCAATATTGGTTGTGGAAATTTTTTATGTTTGGGGGATAGATTTTATGGGACCGTTTCTCAATTCTTTTGGGAACGTGTATATTCTCCTCGCTGTTGACTGTGTTTCTAAGTAGGTCGAGACTGTGCCCAGCCGGACTAATGACAACAAGGTTGTCGTTAGATTCTCCAAAGAAAACATTTTCTCTCGGTTTGGGCACCCCCACGCAATTATCAGTGATAATGGAACTCATTTCTGTAATAGGGCTTTCGAGTCCTTAATGCGGAAATATTCCATTAATCACAAGCTACCAACGCCCTATCATCCCTAAATGTGTGGACAAGCCGAGATTTCAAATCGGCAAATTCAACAGATATTGGAGAAAACGGTTTCCAAAAACCGTAAGGATTGGTCTTCAAAACTCACCGATGCCCTTTGGGCATTTCGAACTGCCTATAAAACCGATCTTGGCATGTCTCCATATACGCTTGTTTATGGAAATACTTGCCACCTTCCACTTGAAATTGAGCATCGCGCATTTTGGGCAATAAAAGAGTTGAATCTATCTCTCGGAGATGCGGGCAACCATAGAAAGCTGCAATTAAATGAATTAAGCGAGCTTCGGGATGAAGCTTACGAGAACACGGTTGTCGTCAAAAACCGAACGAAGGTGTTTCACGATAAACACCTTATGTGCAAAACTTTCAAACCTAGGCAACAGGTTTTACTTTACGACGCCCGGCTACATTTCCATTCCGGCAAGCTTAGATCTCGATGGAAAAGGCCATTCTTGGTACGCACCGTATATCCGCATGGTGCGGTTGATTTAGAAAATCCGGAGGACGGTTCACTATTTAAAGTGAACGGATATAGACTTAAACCGTTCCTCACCGCGGACCCTTCGGAGGAGCACCTGCTGTTGTAGGAGCCGATTTACATTGATTAATCTTCCTCCATCTACTCCCAAATTTCGGTTATCCAACCATAAACAGTGGAAACACTGTTTCAAATAAGTTTAGGGGTATGTACTACTTGTAATTATAAAAAACTATATATAAAAATAAAAAAATAAAAAAATTTCAATTTTTGGGGTATTTTTGTAAAATTTCAGAATAAAAAATAAAATAATTTTTTTTACGAATAAATTCCTCTTTTTAAGAGGTCCTTTTTGCAAATAACCAAAACACCCCCTATAAATACAAGCCGCCCCCTCTCTGCATTTTTCATAACCCTAATTTCCACTCTTTAAAAACCCTAGCCGCCGCTGAAATTTCTGCAGAGAGATCACCTCCAGCCGCCGCCCAACCACCGCAATTGCCTGCATCTAGCCGCGCTTCCGCCGCTACTTAGCCTCGTCACCTTCTGAAAACTTCAGAGGAGGTTTGCACTTCTTTTCCCTCTCTGTTAAAATTAAATTTTTTCAATTTACTCTCTATGATGGCACCAACCCTGCAATTTGAAAGAGATTTTTCACAAATGTTTGCACACACGATCTACGGTAGCTATTTCGGAGATGAGATCCGAAGGCGTGGGTGGAACTTCTTACTTTTTAACCATCCAAATTCCTTCGCGCTTCCGGACCTCGTCACCCGATTTTACGAGTGCATGGAGGATGGTTGCCTCTCACAACACGGTTACATTAGGCTAATTTGGGGGGATAGGGAAATAATAATCGATAGGGACTTCATCCATGAAGTCACCTTAATACCTAGACTACCTACTCATGACAAACCCTTCCAATTCGAGGACTACCTACCCTTGATGGGTAATGATTGTTCGAGGGAGCCACGCAAGGGAATCCAGTCTAGAACCCTCTTTGCGAATGTACTAACTGTGTGGCGTTGGGCACAAAATAACATTTTTGGTAGTTCGCACAATACGACATTTTTCACACCAACCCTTCATATCGTGCACACTTTGATGACTAGGAACCCCAGTTATGATATGTGCACAGTATTACTGCATTCGATTGGTGCGAGCAAAAGGGCTGCCGATTATCCATGCCCTATGTTGGTGACACAACTATGTCACCATTTCCTCCCTGTGGAGGAATTTGAGTTTTATATGCATGGAGGTATTCCCATTAGACCTCTTATTGAGGGGGTATCCATATCCTACACACGCTTAAATGATGTATGGTCGCGTACTGAGCCGGCCGAGGACGTACCCGCCAAGACATCCAGCTCCAGCTCGACTGCGAGCGAGGAAGAGCTTACCCCTGCGGCACAAGCACGCTTACTTAGGAGAGCCACTAGGGGATAGACAGATTGATAGGGATGGTGACCGACCTGGATCAGCGAGTGACAGGTATAGAGCACGGCATGACCACCCTGCTGGTTAGAAAGGAACATTTCCGTTCACATTCGAGGGGACGGCGAGGCCATGAGCAGTGAGGGCACTGCTTTTGATAAGTTTGGGTGTGGAGATGGTTTGTAAATAGTTATCATTGGATTGCATATTTTAATTTTTTGTACATATTTGTTTCTTCTTTCTTTGCATATTTAATTCCGCATTGCATCTTTATAAAAAATTATAAAAATTAAAAAATTAAAAATATATAAAAAAAACTCAAATAAAAAATTGAAAAATTTTAAAAATTATAAAAATTGAAAAATTCAATTTTGGCCATATTTGACTTAAGTTCGACAAGACGGTTGACTAGCTAGGAAAAACTAGATCCTAAACATAGTAAATTAAAAACCCTAAAAATAACCTTTCTTTAAAGTTTAACTGTAGAAAATATATGTCCTTATAGTTTATTTAGAAATAGGCAAATTTTGAGTTCAGTTCATGGGCTAAGTCAAAATAAGGGAAGCGTGTTGAAATTTTTATTTGAAGTGTAAGTCTGAAAAATAATTCCGCACCTTAAGTCTAAATTCTGAAAATATATACCCTACAACTCGCACAAACACGCACCTTGAAACTTGGGAAAGTAGAGGATACCTTGAAATGCTCTTGTCTAAAATCCTCAGTATGAAGGAAAATAAAATAAAAGTATAAGTGTGAATAAAGAGATAAAAAAAATGAACACTGGTTTTGTAATTACTTAAGCCTGTATAAATAAAAAATATAGCGAGTGTGCTTTATCACCTAGTGCCTTAGACCAACTGGTTTGGGAGTCACTGCTAAGCCTTAGGTATTACAAGACGAGGAATTACGCCTAAATGCGCGAACACATTTTGTAATCGGTCGTTAGTACCTTAAGAAGTATTAACGGTCGCATGAAGAATGGGTGAGCAATTTCATCTAAAATTCACCAACTAAAAGTACTTTGGACGATGGACAAGAGTATGATAGCTTGAATTGAATTTCCAAGTGTAGGGGTGATACATACACACACGTAGGGGTATATGATTGGGGTTTGGATAAGAGATAGGAATGAAAGATAGGGCTTATGCGTTCAGTAGAGATGATAAAAATTTCTAAGTTGAGATGGAACCTTAGAAGGAAAATTCAAAAGATGCTGAAAGTTTAATAAATTTGCAGAACATATACGATCTTAAGTTAAATGAAAGGAAAGCGTGAAAAATATGGGTTGATAATTTCTAAGTTGAAGATAATAGAATTTCTTATTAGAATACTGAATTGAAGAATGAGAGTCAACATGCCAAATTGATTGGATTTTGTGGGTAGTATCCGCTGAAGACCCTCAGGAGACAAAACTCCTCCTACTAGAGACACCTAGAGGTTTAACGGCTTGTTGCACGAGCTCAGTGCAATCGCAATTCCCAGCGAAAGTGAGATTAGGATTTTTTTCGAGATTAAAATTGGTTTTGCTCGGGACGAGCAAAAGATAAGTTTTGGGGTATTTGTTCATATCAGAATTTTGCATTATTATATCACCCATTATTATTCATATTACATATAAATAGGTGCTTTTGAGCCATGTCTGCTAAATAGTTGTAGCTTACAGGTTCTCAGATCATTACAGTGAAATTCATAAAAAGACGCTACAAATGTGAGACTACGACCAACAATAGATGAATCTGTATGATACCGCCTACCAGTTAAAGGAACAAATGAAAATCATAAGACAGTTCAATGCACAAAGCACAAGGGTAGCATAAGATTCAAGATTTCAACGTGAAGCTCACGGTAAAAGTCTACATAATTCTGCACTCTTGGAAATCTGGAAGAAAATAAAAGAGATTCTGAGGAACCAGGTGAAGAAAACAGAAAGAAAAAGCAACATGAAGCAACCCTGAAGAACTGAGCCAGAGATCCCACCAATTGGCCGCAAAACCGCGGCCAAACATGCCTTCCTGCCGCGGTTCCGCGACCATATAGTGCACGTGTCGGTGCATGTGTCGGTGGGTGTCGGTGCTTTGACCCGGCTTTCTTAGGGTAGTCTTGTAATTTCATGTATGGATCAGAATGTAAATCTAGAGTTTCTCCTATTTATAAATAGGAAAGCCGAAAGCCTAATTAGGCATGCCACTTTTTAATTCTTAGATTTAAAATTTAAATTCAGTTGTAATCGTTGAGAGGTCATCAATAAAAGTAAGCATTTTTATTTTTATCTTGCATTTTCTTTTATCTAAATTTAATTTCTGCATTATTTTTTTATCTGTCCTTTATTATTTGCAACTTAGATAGTCTTTTAAAATAAAATATAAAAATGAATTCTATCGTCACATTCCTAATGGGTGAGTAATTCCTCACTTGTCAGGGTAAGGATAGGGAAGGTTTGAGAGAAGGAAATCCCTCTCACTCCTTTCTTTGCCCATATAATTTTTAATACGGACTCTTTTTAATTCAATCACACACCGCTAACTATGGCACCCTATCCTGCATGATAGCGGTGATTCCCTAGTTAGACCGGCTGTGATTGAATTAACTGGAGGTTAGGGCTAAGAGTTAGAACGGACGGATAAGGACCAAAAGGAAGAAACTAAGTTTCTTCCTAGTCGTGCTAATCACCGTTGTTGACTATTACCCTAACACCTATATTCTTAACTAGGGCATTGTTAGCGGTTAGAAGAATCCATATTTCAAACTAACCTAATCCTAACCCTAGCAAGACTTTAAATCAATTGAATCTCATTCTTATATTTTAAAACAAAACCTACCAAAAGTAGGACTTAACTCGTTAGAACTTAAAGAAAATAACACATTTTCCCTGTGGACCGACCCGTACTCAACCGGTTAGCTACCAAGCGATACCGTCTTGATTGCGGTACTCTTAATTTTAAATTTAAAACGCACGTACGAAACAACTCTCAATCAGCAGCGCCTCACATGCTTCTCACGAAGGTGCCAGCGCTAATGTGCAAAGCACAAAAACACTCTCTGGGTAAGAATTAAATTCTTATATGGCGTCACACGTGCTAATCACGCGGGCGCCAATGTACAAAGCACAGTAGTACTCATCATAAGAATTAAATTTTTAAGTGGCGTCCACGTGCACAATACATGAGCGCTAGCACCTAAGTAGAATTAAATTCTACGATACTCTCTATTAAACAGAGCCGTTGGATCAAAAATCCAATGGAAATGATAAATCATCAAAATATAGAATTAAATTCTATTATGAGAAAATATCTTCCAAATCTTTCTAAACAAGAAAGATACTTTCGGTTGGATCAATGATCCAATAATAGAATAAGATTCTATTTTGGGAATATAACCTCTCAATTTTTCTGAACAAAAGAGATTGCTCTCTGTAAAACAGGGAACCCTTGGATTAAAAAATCCAATGGTGCTTAAAAAATCACCATCTTACAGAATAAATTCTGCATATGGGAAAATATTTCCCTAATCTTGTTAAAAACAAGAAGACATATTCTGTAAAACAGAAGTCCTTGGATCAAAAATCCAACGGTGGTTAAAATTCCCCAATTTAATTTTGAGACCAATTAAATCAATTGAAATCTCTCAATGAGAGATTTTCTCAAAATTAATTAACAGCTTGCCTTCACTATATAAAGGACCAAAGACTTCAAATCTCATGGACGTGCTCAGATATAGAGGAGACCACCCCATAAGCCTCTGTAAAAAAATATACAGAAGGCTCCCAAAAACTCCCACAAAACAATAGAGAATTCAATTCTCAACGAAGAAGTTCTTCCTTCTCAAAAACCCTAGGTAAAGAAAAGAGATCAAAATATCTCCTTTGCCTATCATATCACATCTGAGGGTTTTACACTTTTAAAAGAACTTAGTTCTTTCTCTGGATCTGAGATCCACAAAGCAAGTCTTCCATAAGTTGAGAATTTAATTCTCATCAGGAAGATCTTGTTCTTGGGAATCAAACATTAAAGGAAGAGCAAATTTAAAAAGAAAGAAAATGGAATCCATAATACTTCAGGAACTCAGTTCCTTCAAACTAAGAACTTAGTTCTTTAAAAAAACTCAATCCGAAATTTTCAAAAATAGTGATTTTGGTGAGCGTTAATGGTCAAAATACCATTGACAAAGGTTTAACCTCCCTGAAAATATCGACAAAGTTAAATCTCCTTAAAAAAAAGAAGACTAGCGCCTCATGTGCTTCCCACGTGGGCGCCCTTTTTAACAGCGCCTAGCGCCTCACGTGAAAAACACGCAGGCGCCCAAAACAGAAAGCCAGCGCCTCACGTGAAACACATGTGGCCGCCGAATAAAAGTGCTCAGCACTCTATATACAGCCGAAGACAGCTAAGTGTTTAGCACTAATTGGGCAGCGCCCAGCGCCGCACGTGCACCTCACATGGACGCCATAAGAAGTGCTTAGCACTTCACATTTAGTCAAAATGACTAAAGTGTTCAACATTTGTTAGGCAACACCCATGACTGAATACTTCACATGATATACATGTGAACGTCAGAGCTCAAATAAGTGCTTAGCACTCTTACATAAAAAGAAAATAGCTGAAGAAACATAGCAGACTAAGCCCAAATTGGCTGAAGTTTTCTTGCAGCTGAGCCCAAATGCTCTTTTGCTGGATCCCAAGTAAAAATGATCCTAAAATATTGTTAAGTTGATCTTAGTCTCAAATAAGACTAACGTATTCTTAGCGAAAACAAACTGAGCCCAAATGCTTACTTATAAATTTAAGATGATCTTAATCTCAAACTGGATTAACGATCTTTAAATCAAACAAAAATATTTCTGAACTGTAGGGATATACAACCTAAATTCAAAACCCCGTCAAGCAAATCCTTGACCCCAACTCAAATCTAAAATATAAGGATTTGGACTGATCCGTGCCCTACAGGCAATGACATAAACTAGTCTCTGTATACAATCCACATGCAACCAAAACATACACACGACACGAAGTGAACTGCCGGAGCAAGAGAAAGTGGTTATCAGAATGCGGTAACATAATTAACTGTAGGGGCTTGCACCTGCAGGAAAGACCATCCCCATAATCAAAAACCTCTCATAAAATGAGGGGGAATCTGATAAAGTCTGCTATAATGGTCGCATCTATCCAAACCTCCGATATATAGGTGCAATAAATCAACTTGATATCTTCAGAGAGGTGGATGGATAAGTCCAAATAGCATCTGCCCCAAAAATTTAGGCAAGACATCCCGACGTCTCGGTCTCTATCTTTCGGCGGTGAACATGCTCTTCTCTGCAGACGCAAGCCCCTGTAGTTAATTACTTTACCGCATTACGATAACCACTTCCTCCTTCTCTAGCAGTTCACTTCGTGTCGTGTGTATTTTTGTTTATTTTGGTTCCCCGTGGATTGTATACGGAGACTAGTTTATATCGTCGTCCGTAGGGTGCGGATTAGTCCAAATCCATATATTTTAGATTTGGAATTTTGAACTTAAGTTATATTTTTCCTTTAGTTCAAAAATATTTTTGTTTTATTTAGTGATAGTTAATTTAATTTGAGATTAAGATCAACTTAAATATATAAGTGAGCATTTAGGCTCGGTTTGTTTTTGCTAAGGATACGTTAGTCTTATTTGAGACTATGATCAGCTTAACAACAATTTAGGATCATTTTTACTTATGATCCAGTAAAAGAGCATTTGGGTTCAACTGTAAGAAAACTTCAGAGACTTAGCCAATTTGGGCTTAGTCTGCCTAGTCTTTTCTTTTTGTTCAAAAGTGCTAGGCACTTATTTAGGCTCTGTGTGTTTGGCCCTTTTCTTTCTATGTAAAAGTGCTAAGCACTTATTTGAGCTCTGACGCTCACATGTATATCTTGTGAAGTATTTAGTCATAGGCGCTGCCCAATGAGTGTTGAACACTTCAGTCGTTTTGACTAATCATGAAGTACTAAGCACTTTTTATGGCGCCCACGTGAGGTGCACATGCGGCGTTGGGCGTTGCCCAATCAGTGCTAGCACTCAGCCGTTTTGGCTGTATATAAAGTGCTATGCGCTCATATGTATTTCACTTGAAGCGCTGGCCTTCTGTCTTGTGCGACCACATAGGAAGCATATGAGGCGCTGGGCCCTTTGTTTGAAGGAGCCCACGTGGGAAGTCTCATTCCCCGCTTCCCAGTGTATGTTCATATCATAATTTTGCATTATTATATCCCCTATTCTTAATCATTTTACAAATAAATAGGTGCTTTTGATCCATGTCTGCTAAATAGTTGCAGCTTACAGGTTCTCGGAACAATACAGTGAAAATGGTGAAAAGACGCTATAAAAGTGAGACTATGACCAACAAATAGAAGAATTTTTATGATGCCGCCTACAGTTAAGGAACAAATGAAGATCACTGAACAGTTCGATTTTACAAAGTATAAAGGCAGCACAAGATTCAAGACTTCAACATGAAGCAAACGGGAAAAGTCCACAACATTCTGCACTGTGAAAATTTGGAAGAAACTAGAAGACATTCTGAAGAACCAAGAGAAGAAAATACAATAAAAAAAGAAACATGAAGAAGCCTTCAGAAACTCAGCCCACAAGTCCATCAAACGGCCGCGGAACCGCGGCCAAACCAGGCTTATGGCTGCGGATCCGCGGCCGTGCATCGCACGTGTCGGTGCGTGTCGGTGCGTCGGAGCAAATGACTCGGTTTTCTTAAGGGTATTTTTGTAATTCTAGATATAGATCAGATGTAAACCCTAGGATTCCTATTATCTATAAATAGGAAGCCTGCAGCTCTTTTTAGAGCGTGGCTCTTTTTGGGTGCCTCTTTTTATTTATCCAATTTAGAATTTTCATTCCCTGTAAATGTTCAAAGAGTGCATCAAATAAAAAAGTAAGTTTTTCTTCATCTTGCCTTAGTTTAATTTCTTTTCTACCCTAGTTAGTTATCTAGCAATTTTTTATTTATCTGCCGTAGTTATAAATTTTATTTATCTGCCGTAGTTGTTAAACTAAAAACAAACAAAAAATGAACTCGTTTATCAATTCACTAATGAGTAAGTAGTTCCTCACTTGTTAGGGTTAGGTTTGGGAAAGGTTTGAGAGATGAAAATCTCTCACCCCTTTCTTGCCCGTTATACATTTTAAATAGGACTCTATGCATACATATACACACCGCTCACTACGGCACCCTATCCCACGAGGTAGCGGTGATACCATAGTTAAAGACCGGTTGTGTATGTTTTCCATGGAGGTTAGGGTAAGAGTTAAGAAAGGACGGACAAGGACCAAAGGGAAGAAACCTAGTTTCTTTCCGATCGTGCTATCCACTTTATTAACTATTACCTTAATACCTAAAAGATCTTAATTAGGGCATAGAAAGCGGTAAGACATATTGACTTTCCAAACTTAAACTAAACCTAACCCCAGTAAGGTTTTAATCCTAATCAAACTCAACTTTAGTTTTTATTGATAATCAAACCTACCACAATTGGAATTAACTCGTTAGAACAACTAGAAAATACACAAAATCCCTGTGGACCGACCCGTATTCAACCGGCTAGCTACCAAGCGACACCGTTCTTGATTGCGGTTAATTCTTTGATCACAAATAGCGTAAGCACATAAATCTACAACAATCAAATGGCGCCGTTGTCGGGGAGACGGTAGTCTCTTTCTTTGTGTAATTTCGGGTTAAAAATAAAATAAAAAATAAAAAATTTAAAAATTATAAAAATTGAAAATTTTAAAACAAAAATAATAATAATAAAATAAAAAAAAAATTTCATCTTGTTCTTTTTGAGAGGTATTGTGTGAACTGCGCAAGAAAAGAAGATGAACAGATTCAGATCTGGAAAAATCCAGCGAACAAAACAGCAAACAGAAGATCTGAACAGACAGAGGAGAATCATAACAACAAACAGAAAGATTTTGGAGATCTGAACCGACTAGTCAACCGCGGAACCGCGGTCATAAGCAACAATTGGAAGCGGATCCACGGCCTGTTGCTGACGTCAGCAACTGAAAACATCTCTGTAATCATTCTTTTCCTCTCTTCTACCCTCTGTAGTCTTCTAAAAAATTTTGTTGCAGGGTTCTTTGCGCAAAATTCTTCTCCCTCTCCAATAAATTGTTTTTGTGCAGGATTCTTTGCATTGAAAAATAAATAAAAAATTTAAAAGTGTTTTAGATTTTTGGTGTGTTAATTGCTTTGCATATTTAAAACGGACTTTTAAGAGGCTATAACACCAATCAAGATTGGGTGGGGATTTTATTACCCTTCCTAAGACCCCAGAAATCACAAAACGTATTTCGCATCAACCCTTGAGTTAATTAAAAAATATTAGACTCGGCCAATAAGAACTGTTGCGCTCAATAAGACAAAAGAAAAGTTGTAGGCATCGGTCATTTATCTAAACCAGATTTTGTGGTGCCTAGGCTAGACAAGTAGGAAAGGTAATTTTAAAAGGCCCGTCTCACGGTGATTCGTGAGAGGATCCCTCCTTTCTTTACTTGTGCTTACCTGGCCACAATTGGCGGTGAAGAGGCGATTTGAGGATCTCACAACTTGCCCTTTGGAACAGTTAGGAGCAGTTTAGTTGATTTAGGAGACCCTAGCTCTAGGCTTGATTGTGCATGCTTATATTGTGACTGTTTGAAAGTGTGTAGTAGTCCATACAAATCGTGCAAAAACTCTTTCTAAAAAAAAAAATTTCAAAAATTTCAAAAACCCAGAAACAAACAATTTTTAAAAAAATAAATAAATAAAATAAAATAAAATCATCACATTCTTTTTCTTCTCCTTTCTTACATCATGGGTACCCCACCTCGCAAAACTCTTGCCGAACTTTGGTACCCTCAACCATACATTAATTTCTACGCTCATCGTTTTGGTCGAATTACGGACGACCCCTCCATGCCCAAAATTTCTTTAAAAAATCGAATAGAAGCGTCTAGGAGAAACAGTTGGACTCCGCAATCCACTTTGTATCAACCGTTTCAACCTTCACCACCTTTTTACGTTGATACTCCTTTTTCGAGTCCTGTTGTAACTCCGAAACCCATGTCTATTGCTGAACATATTGAACAATCTCGTAACCGATCTTTCACTCGTTTCAACACTTCCAGTTCTTGGGATCAACAAGTCCATTCATCTTTTTATCCAAATGTTGATCCTACTCCTGTCCAACCATTCAATTCCTACCAGTCCTACCCGACTTTCGCACCTTCTCTAGACATTGCTTCTACACAGCCATTTGGAAGTTTCCAGAATCCAAACAATTTTGAATCTTTTACTGAAACCCCTTCACAACCCATGTCTAGTCTGGAACAGTCGTTGGAAGCTTATATTATAGCGACAAACCAACAGATGAGGCGGTTGGATACGTCCATTGCCTCCCTATTACAACCTAGTGACCCAGTAGCTAGTTTCAACTAGCTCCAAATTTTCCAATGTATGATGAGGCAATTGGACAGATTGAGAATTTGAGTGAAGAGAGAGAGCTGTGCACCCTTCTAAATCAAACCTATCCATCCCCAATTGAATCCCACAACTCCGATTTCGAATGTCTATCAAGTGTCCCAAATGATTCACCAGTTGAAAATAAAACGTTTAATGAGTTGTGCGATTTTGTAGTGCTTGATCTGCCAGATTGTGAAGGGTCCCTTTCGAGTGAAACCATCACCAATCCTTTTGATCTCTACACCTCCAATCTAGAACTTGAATTTATAAATATCCATGCTTTTGATGAGGTGTCCGAAAAAATTGATTTTCACTTGATTGAGGATATTGACACAGGGAATATTTTGGATGATGAACCTGCAGATTTGACTAATTTTTTCTCTCCAATTCATCATCCCGAGTCATTAAATGTTTTTCCCGAACTTCATATACGTCTTGAATTTGATGAGAATTGCATGGATAAGCTAAATTTTGAGGAGAGTATTGAGGAAAGTATTGAGGATAGTATTGAGGATGAACCAGTTTTGTTTGATGAGTCGGATTTTCCAATTCATCCTCCTGAACCTTTCACTGTTATACTTCTTAAATCACCCCCTTCATCCTTTCCATCGTTCCGACCACGCAAGAGACCGTATCGCTTTCATTTCCAATGTCTGGTTTACCAAGTTTGACGTACCCATGTTTTCTCACGAATCTTGAGGGATTTGATCTCATTTCTCAGTGGGTTGATAGATTAGCACAATCGTTTTTTACACATCGGTCGTTACAAATTGTACTAATTTATACACTCCATCTCCACCCTCAAGTTCGTATTCAACTTCTTTCTCCCACTTTCTCTGGTGCCTCTTCTATTCTTCTATAATTTGAGTGAGTGTTGATGAATCGCAATCCGATAATTCAAGTTTGATCATTCCAGAAAGCCAACTTGATTTGGATACTTTTGAAAATGAGGTAGATGAGTTTTTCGGGTCTCCTACCTCCATAATTTTTGACAAATCAAGTATGATAAATTCTGGCACAAAACTTACTAACGGCAAAATGTTCAATTACATCGATGAAAGTTTTGAAGAACTTTTTGCTGACGAACTTGCATTCCTAAATGACACGGATTTTGTGATTAATCAACCTCCACCTGAAGAAGTCGAACCACCACCATTTCTTTTTCCCTTCCGCCATTCTTCTCCTCTACCGAGACCGTATACTGCTTCTATCTCCACATGGTCTCGTATGTTTCTCATTTCTTTTCTCTACACTCCATTCTTTCACCAACCACACCATTATAACGATAAAATTTTTGAATGGCTGGTGCTAACCTTCGGCCTGTGTAAGACCTTGTATAGCTTGATACTGTGTTTTTTCTCCTCCCTAACTCTGAACTTTAATGCTTCAATAGTGGAAACACTGTTTCACTTAAGTTGGGGGGGACCTTTTTGTATATATATTTTGTTTTGTTGTTCTGTTAACAATAAAAAAAGGAAAAAAAATAAACAGGGGAGTGCCGACAATTTTGACCCTCTTGGTGTAGCTTGACAGTGAGGGCACTATCAAGTTTAAGTTTAGGGGTATGCTCGGTAAGCTTTCTTCCTTCGTATTCATGTGTATATTTTTGCATTTGCATACTTATTTTAAAACCCATAAAAATTGAAAAAAATTTAAAAATTATAAAAATTGAAAAGTTCAATTTTGGTCATATTTGATTTAAGTTCAACATTACGGTTGAATAGTAGGGAAAAACTAGATCCTAAACTTAGTAAATTAGAAACCCTAAAAATAACCTTTCTTAAAATTTAATTATAGAAAATATATGTCCTTATAGTTTATTTAGAAATAGACAAATTTTGAGTTCAGTTCTTGGGCTAAGTCAAAATAAAGGAAGAGTATTGAATTTTTATTTGAAGTGTAAGTCTGAAAAATAATTCTGAATCTTAAGATTAAATTCTGAAAGTATATACCCTACAACTCACACATACACGCACCTTGAAACTTGGGATAGTAGAGAATACCTTGAAGTGCTCTTGTCTAAAATCCTTAGTATAAAAAAAATTGAAAAAAAGTATAAGCGTGAATAAAGAGATATAAAAAAAGAAATGAACACTGGTTTTGTAATTACTTAAGGCTGCATAAAATAAAAAATATATAGCGAGGGTGCTTTATCACCTAGTGCCTTAGACTAACTGGTTTGGGAGTCACTGCTAAAGCTTTAGGTGTTACAAGACGAGAAATTACGCCTTAATGCGCGAACACATTTTGTAATCGGTCGTTAGTATCTCAAGAAGTATTAACGGTCGTATGAAGGATGTGTGAGCAATTTCATCTAAAAAATTCACCAACTAAAAGTACTTTGGACTATGGACAAGAGTATAAGAGCTTGAATTGAATTTCCAAGTGTAGGAGTGATACATACACACATGTAGGGGTATATGATTGGGGTTTGGATGAGAGATAGGAATGAAAAATAGGACTTATATCTTTAGTAGAGATGAATTCCTAAGTTGAGATGGAACCTTAGAAGGAAAATTCAAAAGATGCTAAGAGCTAAGTAAATTTACAGAACATATACAATCTTAAGTTAAATGATAAGATAGCATGAAAAATATGGGTTGATAATTTCTGAGTTGAAGATAATAGAACTTCTTGCTAGAATACCGAATTGAAGAATGAAAATCAACAGGCCAAATTGATCGGATTTTGTGGGTAGTATCCGCTGAAAACCCTCAGGAGACAACACTCCTCCTACTAGGGACACCTAGAGGTTTAACGGCTTGTTGCACGAGCTCAGTGCAATTGCGTTTCCCTGCGAAAGTGAGGTTATTTTTTTTTCGGGAATAAACTAGTTTTGCTCGGGACGAACAAAATATAAGTTTGGGGGTATTTCTTCATATCATAATTTTGCATTATTATATTCCCCATTCTTAATCATTTTACAAATAAATAGGTGCTTTTAATCCATGTCTGCTAAATAGTTGCTGGTTACAGGTTCTCGGAACAATACAGTGAAAATTGTGAAAAGACGCTACAAAAATGAGACTATGACCAACAAATAGAAAAATCTTAATGATGCCTCCTACAGTTAAGGAAAAAATGAAGATCAATGAACAGTTCGATTTCACAAAGTATAAAGGCAGCACAAGATTCAAGACTTCAACACGAAGCAAATGGGAAAAGTCCACAACATTCTGCACTGTAGAAATCTGGAAAAACTAGAAGACATTTTGAAGAAGCAAGAGAAGAAAATACAATAAAAAAAGCAACATGAAGAAGCCCTCAGAAACTCAGCCCACAAGCCCATCAAACGGCCGCGGAACCGCGCCCAAACCAGGCTTATGGCTGCGGATCCGCGGCCGTGCATCGCACGTGTCTGTGCGTGTCGGTGCGTCGGAGTATTGACTCGGTTTTCTTAAGGGTATTTTTGTAATTCTAGATATGGATAAGATGTAAACCCTAGGGTTCCTATTATCTATAAATAAGAAGCCTACAGCTCTTTTTAGAGCGTGCCTTCTTTTGGGTGCCTCTTTTGAGATGCCTCTTTTTATTTATCCAATTTAGAATTTTCATTCCCTGTAAATGTTCAAAGAGTGCATCAAATAAAAAATTAAGTTTTATTTCATCTTGCCTTAGTTTAATTTCTTTTCTGCCCTAGTTAGTTATCTAGCAATTTTTTATTTATCTGCCATGGTTATAAATTTTATTTATCTGCCGTATTTGTTAAATTAAAAACAAACAAAAAATGAACTCGTTTATCAATTCCCTAATGAGTGAGTAGTTCCTCACTTGTTAGGGTGAGGTTTAGGGAAGGTTTGAGAGATGAAAATCTCTCACCTTTTTTTTGCCCGTTATACATTTTAAATAGGATTCTATGCATACATACACACACCGCTCACTACGGCACCCTATCCCACGAGGTAGCGGTGATATAATAATTAAAGACCGGTTGTGTATGTTTTCCATGGAGATTAGGGTAAGAGTTAAGAAAGGACGGACAAGGACCAAAGGGAAAAAACCTAGTTTCTTTCCGATCGTGCTAATCTACTTTGTTAACTATTACCTTAACAACTAAAAGATCTTAATTAGGGCATAGAAAGCGGTGAGACATATTGATTTTCCAAACTTAACCTAAACCTAACCTTAGCAAGGTTTTAATCCTAATCAAACTCAACTTTAGTTTTTATTAATAATCAAACCTACCACAATTGGAATTAACTCGTTAGAACAATTAGAAAATACACAAAATTCCTGTGGACCGACCCGTATTCAACCGGCTAGCTACCAACCGATACCGTTCTTGATTGCGGTTAATTCTTTGATCACAAATAGCGTAAGCACATAAATCCACAACAATCAGTGTACGGAAACGATGACGTGGCAGGCCGCAACGTATTTACTAAGAAATAAATACATTAATCGTAATTATGCAATATATATAATGCACAAGAAATGACAAGAGATATAAAATAAACAACAAATTTTATTAACATTCATCTTTACAATACAACTGGTTTGAAAAGGAAAGATACAATGATATAAAGCAATGCCTAAATAGTGGCATACAAAATAAAAGTAAGTACAAGGAAAGCTAGTAGTCTTGCTGGGTAGTGAGCTGGTCCACGTCCTCTTGGTCAGGCTCGATTTCCTGAGAGTCCGGTCCTCCTGACGAACATTCCAAAAAGAGAAAATAGACAGGAATGTCGTCAGGGAACTAGCGCTCGGTAAGTCTCAAAAGAAAGAATGGAATATAACAAGAAATGTGAAATGGAACAGGTAAGTTGTACAGGTATATGCTTGTTATTCTAACGTAGTTGTTTGTAACTTGGTACAGAAGGTATTTGTATATATGAGAGGAGTCCATCTTACCCCGTAGACTATAATAACATGTAGTACAAGGCCCCATCAAAACCCACGAGACAACGGCGTGAGAGTTCATGTAGGTGTCTTTTAGTGACTATCTCGTGCCACGTTAATACGTTCCGTACCAATCTACCTTGTTATCCTCGTGTAATGTGTTGTATAGATTATATTACAAGGCTTACCGAGACCATAGATATAATTTGTTCAAGAAGTCAGGTTCAGGATGTAATCTTGTAGTCATGTCAAGTTATAGCCATGGTTCGGTCAAGTCAAGCATTCAGGTTTGATATTGGTGTTTGAATTCAGGTTTTCAGGTTCATGTTCAAGTATTCAGGTTAGCCTTTGGATTCATGTTTGAATTTGACTCTGATTTGAGTTTGGATTCAGGTTTGGGTTAGACTCAGACTTGAGTCAGACATTTGTAACTGATTTAGATCCTGAATTAGGTTCGGAAGTTATCGGTATCTGGTGCACATGGACGACAGGATTTGTGTGTTTTTCTAAGACAATTACCATTGATATCTCCGTTAAGTTTCTATCTTAAATAGGTAACCACTCACTTTCTCCGGCTCTCTGGGGCTCAAGAGAATTGATCCCACTTAAATCTATATTTACTGAAGTCCTTAAATATTATTTTATATAACTCGATGGGGTTTTATGAAAACTATTTTTAAAAAAAATAAAAATAAACCTCGAGAAGTTATTTATATTATTTAGGATTTTCAAGAATATGAATTTTAAGGATTTGAGGTATTTTAGTGACAATAGTTTAGCTTGGAAAGTTCATGGTATTTTATTGTAAAACTTGGCTTTTGTTAGTATCTTGATGGTATTTTGGTGAAACTTGTAATTCTTTCATTTTAGAAAATATAAGTTTATTATATTCTGAAAATATATGAATTTGTAATTTTTTTACATAATTATTAAAAATTAGATTTTATTTAAATAGAAAAAATGTGTTTTTCGTAAAAACCATATTTAAAACCTTTCGAAACCGAATGCTCCATGAAGGAGTCTGCATCTCGCTCTACTAGCCCAAGAATGTGCGATAATCTGCACCATCTAATAGCAGGTCCTCTGAAAAGGGTTGTAGAGGTATATTTGCAAAGGAATTTAAAATACAATTTAAAAGAAATCCGGTTTTATAGTAAATGGTATTTTCTTGTAATATTGTATTCGTAACAAAAATTCCTACAAGGATATATCGTGCTATGGAACCATGTGTGTATATGAGGGGTAAGTCGTTACCCCGTGAAGTTTTCTAAAGGTATGTTTTAAAAAAATACGAAAAGAAGTGTTATCTAAAGTTCATGGTATTTGAATGAAAAAGTTAAATTGTGATTGTTTTACAAATGATTCTTGGATAAAATCTATTCAAGACATGAGTATTAAGCTTATAAGTGAAGTGGTACAATTTGTTTGATCAAAAGGTAAAGGAAAATGGAATTATATACTTTATAAAAGGGAATATCGATAATAACTCCACTTTTTACCGATTTTGATTAAAAAGAAATTCAAGGAATATAAAGGAAGATTGGGAGGGACTTACGATTTAAGAGGCTTAAAGAAAGGTGTAGGAAGAGAGGGTTGTCGTCGTGGCGTCGCCGGAATTTGCTTCGATGCTCGCCGAAAGTTGATCGCTGGCTAACTTCTCTTCTACTCCACTTGTACTTATGAAATTTTGATAGTTTTGGCTAGAATTTTCAGAATGATGAAGGGCTAGGGTATGGGATAGTATAATTAGGGTTTTGGAATTAAAATAATGAATTAAAATGCATTAAAAAGATAATAAATTGGGAATTGAAGGGTCTTTGTTTGATTGCAGAGCAATCAAACAATGCAGGAAAGTTAGGATTAGGGGAAGAGGCAAGTGTGCAAAGCCCGGGCCTCATTGGTCTCTGGCCAACCATCGATGCCAGCGAAATTTGAAGATCCGCCGGTCGATCAAAGGAGTGGAGTCGTTGGATTGATGCCACGTATACTTGACTGTTTTTAAATCCTTATGCACATGTTTGATTTTTCTGTCTTTTCGTTTTTGTGTGTATTGTACGTGTAAATTTTTGGGCTTCTAAAAAGTTTAAAAAAGAAAATCAGAAAAAATAATGTGTCTGATGGGATTCGAACACAAGGGCTACGTTACAGCAGTGCAAGGGTTTTACCAGTGAGCTACAAATTGTTTCTTACTGTTATTTAACAAAATTAACTTATAACCCAATCTCAGACTGTATAACTCTTTTCTGTAAATTAAACTTGAAAATTCTGTACAGTAAATTCAGAGTCGTTACATTCCACTCTCCTTATAATAATTTCGTCCTCAAAATTTACATTTACATATGAACTAATTTACAAATAAGTAAGGGTATCTTGCACGCATGTCTTCTTCTCGTTCCCATGTTAATTCTCCTGGCGAATCTGTTCTCCACATCACTCAGACCAAGTTTACTTCCTTATTCCGTAATGTCTTCACTTTTCGATCCAGGATCACAATGGGTTATTGTTCCCAAGTTAGGTCCGTCTGTACAGTGAGCTCGGAGTGATCAAATATGTGCCTGGGGTCGCTCATATATCGTCGTAGCTGGGATATATGGAACACGCTGTGCACTCCTGTCATGTCCCGCTTTCCAGTATACGGAAGCGGATACATGGCGGGCCCGCAACGTATTTATTTCGAGAAAGTCATTTCCCGGAATAAATACGCTAAGCGTAAAATATGCAATATAAAATGATAAGAAAATTAACATGAGATTAAAACTTCAACAACTTTATTTACATTCAACTTGATTCAATTACAATACATGATTTCAACTAAAAGAAAGTACAAGAATGGAAATGCCTAAACAATGACATACATAAACTGAGAAAAGATAACTGGTTTAGGCCTGGGTCTCAATCTAATCATGCTCCACCTCTGAGATGTCTACCTCCTCAGTGTCCACAGTATCTGACGAACATTCCAAGAAAACAAAGGTGGGTGGAATCCCCGTCAGTGAACTTTCGCTCGGTAAGTCCCCAAGAAATGAAATGAACTACAAAGTGTAATAATAAAGTAAAAGTATAATATGAACAAGTGAGTATAAAGGATGTTGTGTCAGCATGTCGTGGCAAGTTTATTTAGTATGCAGTATTATCGTAATATATGTGAACAAGTATGGTAAGTAGGTAAACATGACAGTATAGCATGAGCATGGCAAACAATTATAATATGGCCGTGTAGTGTGAACATGTGGAGAATGTAAGTGTCTTAACAGTTCTTTACTTGGGTACACTAATTTAATGTAAGTTCAATGGTGAATGTCAACCAATTTCAAGAATGTTCTCGAACCCAACAGGCTGTAATCCAGGGGTAAGAAACCACGTGCTCGAATCAAGTGTTAGTAACGGGACTTCAACCTAGTGTTGAAGTATTCCAAACTCAACAGGCTGTAATCCAGGAGTAAGGAAACACAGGCCATCATGATAGCTTTCTGTGTTAGTAGATATGGATTCATGATATAGTGGGACTCCTGAGATTTCGTTGGATTCACACATGAACTACCCCAACACCCTGTGTATTCTACGTTACAGCTAAAATTACCAGCCTTACTCAAATCCATGAATACTTCAAATTGCAAGATTGAGTTCATGTATATATCAAGTCAAGTATTCATGTATTCATGTCAAGTTGTATTCACGATTCGAGTCAAGTCATAGTGTTCAAATATTCATGTTTCACTTTAATCAAGTTCAAGTGTTCTGATTCATGATCAAGGGTCAAGTATACCTATTTGCTTTTGAAGTTTGAAGTCTAAGTATTCCTGATCAAGTATTCATGTATGGTTTTAAATTCAGGTTTGACTTTGGATTCAGACTTGAGTTAAAATTAGACTTGATTCAGACACTTATAACTGATTTAGATCCTGAATTAGGTTAGGGAGTTATCGGTAACTGCTACACATGGACGGCAGGATTTATGACTTTTTCCAAGACAATTATCATTGATAACATCATTAAGTTTTCTACTTTAAATAGGCAAGCATTCACTTTCTCCGACTCCCTGGGGATCAAGAGAATCCATCCCGCTTAAACCTATATTTACTAAAGTCCTTAAATATAGTTTTATATAACTCGATGGGGTTTTATGAAAATATTTTTTAATATATAGTTTCAAAATAACCTTGAGAAATTATTTATATTATTAAGGGTTTCCATGGATATGAACTTTAGGGATTTGAGGTATTTTAGTGATAATAACTTAGCTTGGAAAGTTCATGTTATTTTACTATAAACCTGGTCTTGTATTGATATCTTGATAGTATTTTGATGAAACTTGTGAACTTTCATCTTTTAGAACAATGTAAGTTTATTATTTTTTGAAAAATAAATGGATTTGTAATATTTATATAATTATTAAAAATTAAATTTTATTAAAGTAGAAAAATGTGTTTTTCTTAAAAACCGTATTTAAAAACCTTTCGAGACCGAATGCTCCGTGAGGAGGCTGTATCTTGCTCTAACAGCCCAAAGATGTGCGATAATCTACACCATCCAATAGCAGATCCCCTAAAAAGGGTTGTAGAAGCTTATTTGCAAAGGAATTTTAAAATGCAATTCAAAAGAAAACCGTTTTTATTGTAAAATGTATTTTAATGTAATATATTGTATTTGCCACAAAAATACGTTCAAAGACTATCGTGTTATGGAACCATGTGTGTTTGTGAGGGATATGTCATTACCTTGTGAAGTTTTCTAAAGGTATAATTAACAAAAAATACTAAAAAAGAGATATGTGAAGTTCATGGTAATTTAGTGTAAAAGTTAAGTTAAAACTATTTTGCATGATATTCTTGATTTAAAAAATTGGTTCTAAGCATTGGTTATATGATTACAAATATGGTGTAAGAATATGGATGAAAATATGTAAGAAAAAGTGGAATTTCAGAAGTTTAAAAGAAGATGTCGGTGTTAACTCCACTTCCGACATATGTTTTGAAAAGTGACTTTCATAGAAAAAGGAGAGGGATTGGAAGGAACTTACCGCTTGGTTATATTAAGAAGAGGTAGGAGAATAGATTGTTGTCGTCATGGCGTCACGGGGTCGTCGGAATTGCTTCGATTCTTCGTCGGAAGTTGACCGCTTGCTAACTCCACTTATACTTCACTTGTACTTAGAAAATTTTGGCTAGGGATTTCAGAATGATGAAAGGTTAAGGCATGGTGTAGTATTTATAATGTGGAATTAGGGTTTTGGAATTAAAAAGATTAATTAAAATGAGGACAAATGGGGAATTGCAGGGTCTCTATTTGATTGCAGAGCAATCAAACAGTGCAGAAGAGTTAAGGGTAGAGGAAGGGTCGTGTGTGCAAAGCATGGAGGGGTTTGGGCCACATCCAACCGTCGAGGCCGGTTTCTTATAGGGCTTGGTGATTTGTGCTAAGTTTTGTGATAAAAAATATTTTTACCGCAATCAAGAACGGCGTCGCTTGGTAGCTAGCCGGTGAGTACGGGTCGGTCCACAGGGATGTTGTGTCTTTTCTAATTTGCTTTAACGAGTTAATTCCAAACGGTGTGGATTGATTATCGCTAAAAACTAAACTGATTTATACTAGAACTAGAATCTTGCTAGGGTTAGGTTTAGGTTGTGTTTGGAAATTAAAGATTTCCCACCGCTTTCAATACCCTATGTTAGATCTATTAGGTGTTATGGTAATAATTAATAAAGGGGATTGGTGCCATTGGGAAGAAACGATATTTCTTTCTCTAGGTTCTTGTCCTTTTTTTCTTAATTCTTACCCTAACCTCCATGGAAAACATACGCAACCGGTCGTTTGTACTACGGTATCACCGTTACCTCATGGGATAAGGTGTCGTATGTGTGTGTGTATGCATGGAGTCCTTATTAATTATATGTGATGGGCAAGAAAGGGGTGAGAGATTTTTATCTCTCAAGCTTTCCCTATTCCTAACCCTAACAAGTGAGGAATTACTCACTCATTAGGGAATTGATTGACATTTTCTAACTATCTAACTACGGCAGATAATAAAATTATACTAAGGCAAAATGAAAATTTAACTAGGGCAATGAAATAAAATTACTTACTTTATTGATGGCTCTCTCCAAACATTTACACAGGAATTAAATTCTGAATAGATGGAATAAAAAGAGGCATGCCTCACAAAGAGATTTTAGGGTTTCCATTTATAGAACATAGAAACCCTAGGTTACAATCGATGCACATCTGCTTTTACAATTTTACCCCTAAGAAGACGAGTCAACGCGCCGCCATACAGTAACAAAGTAACAAATTTCCACCAACACGGGCACTATATGGCCGCGGAACCACAGCCAAAACCCATGTTTGGCCGCGGATCCGCGGCCATATGATGGACTTGTTGGCTCAATTTCCTGTGTCTTCTGTCTATTGCTATTGTCTTCTGTTTTCTTCAGTTAGTTTCTCAGATTGTGTTCTAGTTTTCTTCCAGATTTCTACAGTGAACAATGTCATAGAGTTTACCGTTTGCTTCGTATCGAAGTCTTGAATCTTGCGCTGCCTTTGTGCTTTGTGAACTCGTTCATTGATCTTCGTGTAATCTTCATCAAGATTCTTCCATTTGTCGGCCGTAGTCTCACTTTTGTATTGTCTTTTCATCTTTTTCACTGTTTTGTTCTGAGAATCTGTAACCTGTAACTATGTAGCAGACATAGGTCAAAAGCACCTGTTTATTTGTAAAATGACTAAGAATGGGGAATATAATAATGCAAAATTATGATATGAACACTTGGCCGGTCAAATGAGGGGGTGAGGTCGTCGGATTTGTGCCACGTGTTCATGCCAGTGTTAACACCCTTTTCACATGTTTGATTTTTCTGTCTTTTCATTTTTATGTGCATTGCATGTATAAACTTTTGGGCTTCCAAAAAGTTTAAAAGAAAAATCAGAAAAAAATATAATGTGTGTGGTGGGGTTCAAACACAGGGCTACGTCACAGCAGTGCAAGGCTTTACAATGAGCTACAGGTTATTTCTTGCTGTTCTTAAACAAAATTAACTTATAACTTATACTCAGGCTATGAAACTCTATTCTGTATTTTAACAGAAGAATTTCTGTACTAAGATTTCAAAGTCGTTGCAACTCCTTCCAATGAGGGTAAAACTGCTAAACGGTATGCCACTTCTCCAACTCGTTTGAGTATGTCGAACTGTCTTATGTATCGCGGACTGAGCTTACCTCTCTTGATAAAGCGGATCGCACCTCTGTTTGGAGAGATCTTTAAGAAAATATGGTTTCCAGGTTGGACCTCCAGATGTCGCTGCTTTGCATTTGTCCAATATTTCTATCTGTCTTAGGCTATGCGTATTCTTTCCCTGATCGTGCGAATTACGTCCACAGTTGCCATCATCATCTCTGGTCCATGGAGTTCATGATCTCCAACGTCATCCCAACTTAGTGGGGAACGACACTTTCTTCCGTAGAGTGCTGTAATGGTGTCATTCTAATGCTTGCCTGATAGTTATTGTTGTATGAAAACTCCACAAGGCGTAGGTGATCTTCCCATGAACCTCCGAAGTCTAACATAAAAGCTCTTAGTATGTCCTCCAGAATCTGAATTATTCGCTCGGACTGTCCGTCCGTTTGTAGATGGTAAGACGTACTGAAATTCAGACTCATTCCTAGGCTAGCTTGCAGACTCTGCCAAAACTGTGATTGGAATCTGGTATCATGATCGGAGATGATGAAAACTAGTATTCCATGTAATCTCACAATCTCCTGCATGAGTTCATGGGTATCAAATATAGTACACTTTGAGCTTAAATCTTACTTTAGATTCATGCTTATCTCCATGTACTTGTTTGCTAACGTCTCAGTAGATTAGCCAACTCGAAAGGGAATAAAGTGAGCCGACTTGGTGAGTCGATCCACAATAACCCATACTGCGTCGTTACCCTTCGTGCTGCGAGGAAGGACAGTCACGAAATCCACGGTAATGTGCTGCCATTTCCATTCCGGGATTGGTAACGGCTGAAGTAGACCAGCAATTCTGCGAGGATCAGCCTTTACTTGCTGATACACCAAATATTTGGCTATGCTTCTGGCTACTTCGCGCTTCATTCCATACCACCAGTAGTGTTGACGTAGATCCTTATATATCTTGGTACCATCGGACTGTACAGAATAAGGAGAGCTGTGAGCTTCTTTCATCAACTCTTCTCGAACTGGGTCGTTTGGTACCCATAATCGACTTCCATATCTCAAGAATCCATCTATGTGGATGATGAAGTAAGTTCTAAGTCCACTTTCTACTTGTTCTCGGATCTTTTGTAGCTTGGCATCATTTTCTTGAGCTACTTTGATCTGATTGACAATAGTAGACTGGACTTGTAAGTTCATCAAATACGAAGCGTTACCTGGCAAAACTACTTCAATCACCAATCCGTGTAATTCCTACTGTAGTTTCCACTGAGATGTGAGATTCATTGCTAATGGCCGGCGGCTAAGTGTATCAGGAACTATATTCACCTTCCCTAGATGATACTGTAGGTTGATGTCGAAGTCCTCCATGAGTTCTATCCATCTTCTCTGTCGTCCTTGGTTGAGAAGATTAACCAATCTAGCGTACTCTGGGAAGCGGGGCGTGACAAGTTCTATCCATCTTCTCTGTCGCATGTTCAATTCCTTCTGAGTAAATACATACTTCAAACTCTTATGGTCAGTATAGATATCCACTTGTTCTTCCAGAAGATAGTGGTGCCAAATCTTAAGTGCAAAGATAACGGCTGCCAACTCCAGATCATGTGTTGGATAGTTGCGCTCATGAACCTTCAGCTGTCTCGACGCAAAAGCCACAACTTTTCCATGCTGATGTCGAACACATCCCAATCCCTTACCGGACGTATCACAATGTACTATGAATTCTCCAAATTGATCCGGTATTACAAGGATAGGAGCTAAAGTTAGTTTTGATTTGAGTTCTACAAAAACTTGTTCACATGCTTCTGACCACACGAATGCTTCATCTTTACGTGCGAGCTTGGTCAGGAGTGCTGCAATCTTCGAAAAGCCTTCGATGAATCTTTGGTAGTATCCTGCTAATCCCAATAAACTTCGTATATCCTTCATTGTCTTTGGTGTCGGCCATTCGCTGACAGCTGACACCCTAGCTGGATCTACTCAGATTCCTTCGTCTGAAACGATATGTCCGAGAAATCCGACTTGATCTAGACAAAATTCATACTTGCTGTACTTGTCATAGAGCTAATGCTGTCGCAATGTCTTCAGGACAATCCGTAAAAGCTTGGCGTGTTCTTTTCGATTCTTTAAATAAACCAGGATGTCTTCGATGAAGATGACAACAAACCTGTCTAAGTTCTCTTGGAAAAATTGATTCATCAGGTTCATAAAATAGCAAGTGCATTGGTCACTCCAAATGGCATCATGAGATATTCGTAATGACATATCGAGTCATGAACGCCGTCTTCGGAATATCAGACTCTTTGACCTTCACTTGATGTAACCCAAACGAAGATCTAGCTTCGAAAATACACAAGACCTACTTAGCTGATCGAAAAGATCATCGATACGCGATAGTTGATACTTGTTCTTTATTGTCACTTCGTTCGTAGCTCGGTAATCTACACACATTCTATATGAACCTTCTTTCTTCTTCACAAGCAAAGCTGGAGATCCCCAGCTTGAAGTACTGGGACGAATCCAACCTTTCTTCAGGAGTTCATCCAACTAAGTGCGGATCTCCTTCAATCCCTTAGGAATTAACCGATACGGGGCTTTGATTATCGGTTGTGCACCAGTTAGTAAATCAATGCTGAATTCAAGAGCTCGATCGGGAGGCAAACCTGTTATATCTTCAGGGAACACATCCTCGAACTCTTGAACTACCTCCGGCTTTTCTTCTTCTGCCGGGAGAGAAAACACCACTGCATTCTTTGGTTTAGCACGGAAGACTCCTGGCTCTAACGTTCTATATCCACTCTTGAAGTAGAAGACTAGGTGATATGGTATCTCAAATACTACCCTCCTTTGACAGCAGTCAATCGCAGCATAGAAAACTCCCAGCCAGTCCATTCCCAACACAACATCGAAATTTGGGATGTCCAGTACTTTGAAATTTGCGTAGAATTCTCGTCCGCAAACTACAACAAGACACTGATCAAATCTCATAGTTGCCTTCAATACTCTATTTCCAGAACTGACATTCCAGCTTGAAATGAGTAACTTCATGGGAATAGCATGCGTTCTCACGAATCGTTGAGACATGAAGCAGTGTAACGCTCCAGTGTTGAAAAGTGCAAGTGCAGGAATGGTAGCTATTAGTACAGTACCTAAGTTGTGTGAGGTTAGGTTTAGATACAGGAAAAATATAATGATATACAAGGATTGAAAAGATATGAAAGGATTGAGAATTACCAATGATTACTTAGCCAGTGGCTTCGGCTTCCTCAACCGTCATTGTGAAAGCCTGACGTTTGGGTACATTCCTCTTTGCTGGAGGCACATTCCGATGTCCCTGGGGCACATTTCTCTACCCTTGAGGTATGTTCCTCTATACCCGATGGAATTAGAGAGGAGGCTGTGCAGGAGGTCCATGTGGAGATGGTGCAGGTAGAGCAAGACGAGGTGCAGGAGCCTGAATAGCTGGCCGCTGTGGGACTGTGATTGTGGGTATAGGTGCTGGAGCTGGGTTGAGTCGATATGGACATGCTCCTATGGCGTGAGTGGATGCGCCACAAACCAAACACAAGCCATTTGCATGCCTACAGTCTTTCGTCAGGTGTCCATTCCTCTTGTAGTAGAAGAAAAATTCTGGACTGGGCTGATTAAATGTTCCTCCCGGTCTCCCAGGTGCAAAAATTGGCCTGGAAAAGGCTCCTCCTGTCATCTGTGTGGCAGGGCGTTTCATACTGGTAGTCTGAGGTCTGCCCTTCTTCTTCACCACTGCCTCATAATGTCAGGCAACCTTCAGAGAAAGATCATAGGTTGGGAAATCCCCTGTAGCGAGTGCAGCTTGGATTTCCGGATCCAACCCTTGCTGAAATCTTCATGCCCGGATCTCAGCAGTCGGGATAAGGTGTGCTGCGAACCTGTTACTATCTTGTGTTAGCAATGTAATAAGTGATATCAGGAATTTGAATATTGAGACAATCTCTTACCTGCTAAGCATGGTAAACTCAATATCGTATTCATCCACGGACTTGTACCACATCGAGCCTTATTGTAAGTGGAAAAACTGTTGTTCCATGTCGAAATGGGTAGTCTCAGGGAAGTACTTCGCGTCGAATATCGCGAAACTTCTTCCATTCAATTGGTTGGGCGAGATGGCTTTCTTCAGCCTTCCACCAGACTCTGGCATTGTCTGTTAGTTACAGCTTCACAACTCTCACCCAGACAATCTCTGGCACTTGTGTTGCTGCCAAATCATCTTCGATAGACTGAGCCCATTCTTCTGCCTCCAGTGGGCTCTCTTTCTTAGAGAAATGTTTCGAGTGCAGTGTCCGAAATTGCTCGACTCCGGGTGCCTTGACTTCTAGGCGGTGCATGAGGATAGCAGTCTGCTTCTACTGACCCTCCAAGAGGCTCTTGATTCCCTCAAGCAGTGTTGTTTGCTTATTGATGGGAACTGCAACAGTAGGTAGTGGAGGTAGAGTAGTCGGTGGAGTGTTGCCATTAACGTGCGTGCTTATGTTGTTCGGTGAATCTACGACCTTGATAGAAAAGAAAAGGTTAGGATAGATTTAAGGAATTAGAAATGTAAGAAATGTATAGTTGTTGATTCTTATAATTCTTATGATATATTGCTTAAGACTTCATGCTGAACTGATCTGCATGGGCCGCCAACAAAACCTGTCACGCCCTGCTTTCCAGTGTACGGAAATGATGACGTAGCGGGCCGCAACGTATTTACTAAGAAATAAATACGTTAAGCATAATTAAGCAATATATATAATGCACAAGAAATGACAAGAGATATGAAATAAACAGCAACTTTTATTAACATTCATTTTTACAATACAACTGCTTTGAAAAGGAAAGATACAATGATATAAAGCAATGCTTAATCAGTGGCAAACAAAATAAAAGTAAGTACAAGGAAAACTAGTAGTCTTCCTGGGAAGTGAGCTGGTCCGCGTCCTCTTGGTTAAGCTCGATCTCTTAAGAATCCGGTCTTCCTGAAAAACATTCCAAAGAGGGAAAATAGACAGGAATGTCATCAGCGAACTAGCGCTCGGTAAGTCCCAAAAGAAAGAATGGAATATAACAAGAAATGTGAAATAGAATTGGTAAGTTGTACATATATATGCATGTTATTCTAACATAGATGTTTGTAGCTTGGTACGGAAGGTATTTGTGTATACGAGAAGAGTCTATCTTACCTCGTGGACTATGGTAACTTG
This sequence comes from Agapanthus africanus, assembly GCA_030015575.1. Lineage (NCBI taxonomy): Eukaryota > Viridiplantae > Streptophyta > Magnoliopsida > Asparagales > Amaryllidaceae > Agapanthus > Agapanthus africanus. The sequence goes on along the minus strand of JASDDO010000014.1, from coordinate 156,287,379 downwards.
TAGTACAAGGCCTGTCAAAACCCATGAGACAACGACACGAGAATTCATATAGGTGTCTTTTAGTGACCATCCCGTGCCACATTAATATGTTCCGTACCAATCTACCCCGTTATCCCCGCATAATGTGTTGTATAGATTATATTACAAGGCTTGCCAAGATAATGGATACAAGTTGTTCAAGCAGTCAGATACAGGATATAATCTTGTAGTCATGTCAAGTTATAACCATGGTTCGGTCAAGTCAAGTCAAGCATTCAGGTTTGATACTGGTGTTTAAATTCAGGTTTTCAGGTTCATATTCAAGTATTCATGTTATCCTTTGGATTCATGTTTGAATTGGACTCTGATTTGAGTTTGGATTCAGGTTTGGGTTAGATTCAGACTTGATTCAGACATTTATAATTGATTTAGATCATGAATTAGATTCGGGAGTTATTGGTAACTGCTGCACATGGACGGCATGATTTGTGTGTTTTTCTAAGACAATTACTATTGATATCTCCATTATGTTTTCGACAATAAATAGGCAAGCACTCACTTTCTCCGGCTCACTGGGGCTCAAGAGAATTGATCCCGCTTAAACGTATATTTACTAAAGTCCTTAAATATTGTTTTATATAACTCGAGGGGGTTTTATGAAAAATATTTTTAATAAAATTAAAAATAAATCTCGAGAAGTTATTTATATTATTTAGAGTTTTCATGAATGTGAATTTTAAGAATTTGAGGTATTTTAGTGATAATAGTTTAGCTTGGAAAGTTCATGGTATTTTATTGTAAAACCTGTCTTTTGTTAGTATCTTGATGGTATTTTGGTGAAACTTGTAATTCTTTCATTTTAAAAAATGTACATTTATTATATTTTGAAAATATATGAATTTGTAATTTTTTTATATAATTATTAAAAAATAGATTTTATTTAAGTAGAAAAATGCGTTTTTCTTAAAAACCGTATTTAAAACCTTTCGAGACCGAATGCTCCGTGAGGAGATCTGCATTTCGCTCTACTAGCCCAAGCATGTGCGATAATTCGCACCATCTAATAGTGGGTCCCCTAAAAAGGGTTGTAAAGGCATATTTACAAAGGAATTAAAAATAAAATTTTAAAAAAATCCGGTTTTATAGTAAATGGTATTTTCTTGTAATATTGTATTCGTAACAAAAATTCCTACAAGGATATATCGTGCTATGGAGCCATGTATGTATGTGAGGGGTAGGTCATTACCCCGTGAAGTTTTCTAAATGTATGTTTTAACAAAATACGAAAAGAGGTGTTATTTAAAGTTCATGGTATTTTAATAAAAAGGTTAAATTGTGATTGTTTTACAAAAGATTCTTGAATAAAATTTATTCTAGACATGAGTATTAATCTTATAAATAAAGTGGTACAATTTGTTTGATCAAAAGATAAAGGAAAATGGAGTTATATGCTTTAGAAAAAGGAATATCGGTAATAACTCCATTTTTTACCGATTTTGATTAAAAAGAAATTCAAAGAATAGAAAGAAAGATTGGGAGGGACTTACGATTTAGGAGGCTTAAAGAAAAGTTTAAGAAGAGAGGGTTGTCGTCGTGGCGTCGCGGGGTCGCCGGAATTTGCTTCGATCCTCGCTGGAAGTTGATCGCTTGCTAACTCCTCTTCTACTCCACTTGTACTTAAGAAATTTTGATAGTTTTAGCTAGAATTTTCAGAATGATGAAGGGCTAGGGCATGGGGTAGTATTTATAGTGTAGAATTAGGGTTTTGGAATTAAAATGGTGGATTAAAATGCATTAAAAAGATGATAAATTGGGAATTGAAGGGTCTCTATTAGATTGCAAAGCAATCAAACAGTGCAAGGGAGTTAGGGGTAGGGGAAGGGGCAAGTGTGCAAAGCCCGGGCCTCATTAGGCTCAGGCCAACCGTCGGTGCCGGCCAAATTTGAAGATCCAACGATCGATCAAGGGAGTGGGGTCGTTGGATTGATGCCACTTATACTTGACTGTATTTAAACCCTTGTGCACATATTTGATTTTTCTGTCTTTTCGTTTTTGTGTGTATTGCAAGTGTAAACTTTTGGGATTCCAAAAAGTTTAAAAAGAAAATCAAAAAAAATAATGTGTCTGATGGGATTCGAACACAGAGGCTACGTCACAGCAGTGCAAGGGTTTTACCAGTGAGCTACAAGTTGTTTCTTGCTGTTATTTAACAAAATTAAATTATAACCCAATTTCAGGCTGTATAACTCTTTTCTGTGCATTAAACTGGAAAATTCCGTACAGTAAATTTGTAATCGTTACAAGAAGAATGTGAGGCGCTGAGTCTTTTTTGGGGGGCATCCGCGTGAGAAGCACGTGCGGCGCTGTCTCGCTTATTTTGGTCTTGCACCCACGTATGTTTCACGTGAGGCGCTGGGCGCTGTCCAATCAGTGCCAAGCACTTAGCCATTTTGGCTGTATATGAAGTGCTAAGCACTTTAACTTAGCGCTCACGTGTAGAGGCGCCGATCTTCTGTCTTGGGCGCCCATGTGTTTTTCACGTGAGGTGCTGAGTTTCTTTTATATAGAGATTTAATCTCTGTTGATGTTTTCAGAGAGGTTAAACCTCTGTCAATGGTATTTTGACCATTAACGATCACCAAAATCACTATTTCTAAGGATTTTAGGCTGAGTTTTTAAAGAACTAAATTCTTGATTTGAAGGAACTAAGTTCCTGGAGTATTATGAACTCCATCTTCTTTCTTTTTAAACTCGTTCTTCCTTGAATGTTTGATTCTCAAGAACAAGATCTTTTCGATGAGAATTAAATTCTCAACTTATGGGAGACTTGTCTTGTGAATCTCATATCCAGAGAAAGAAATAAGTTCTTTTAAAAAAGGATTAAACCCTTAGATGTGATATGATAGGCAAAGGAGATATTTTGATCTCTTCTTTTTTTCTTTACCTAAGGTTTTGAAAAGGAAGATCTTTTTCTTTGAGAATTGAATTCTATGTTCTTTTGAGAGCTTTCTGTATTTTTGTAGAATCTTATGGGGGATTCCCTCTATATGTCTATGTGTGTCTGTGAAACTTGAAGTCTCGGGTCCTTTATATAGTGGAGGAAAATTGTTAATTAGTTTTGAGAAAATCTCTCATTGAGAGATTTAAATTGATTTAATTGGCCTCAAAATTGGTTTGAGACATTTTACCAACCGTTGTATTTTTGATCCAAGTGTTTCTGTTTTTACAAAATATGTTTTCTTGTTTTTAACAAAATTGGGGAAATATTTTTCCATATACAGAATTTTATTCTGTCAAGCGATGATTTTTAATCACCACTGGATTTTTAATCCAAGGGCTCTCTGCTTCGTAGAGCACATATTTCTTTTGTTTAGAAAGATATAGGGAAATATTTCCCTATTTCATTGGATTTTTGATCCTACAATTTTTGGTCATTTAGAAAGATTAGGGGATTATGTCATGCCCTGCTTCCCAGAGATCGCTACGATCGGCACGTAACAGAGATAACCATGCTACTTATGGCTAGGAAACATCCCTCCACGGTCACATTACGGCTGTTTATAAGATATCAAGAACATGAAAAATATAAAACTATCTAATACATGTCCATCTGCCAGAATAAACGAGTCAAGAAATATAAATGCGGAAGCAATAAAATCCAATAAACAATAACATATGGAAACACGTCCCAAATACAGGCTCACATCAGGGAATAAAACTGCGGAAAGGAAACTAACTAAACTAAATACTAACATGATCCTCACTGCTCGGCCTAACGGTTGAAATACTCCTGGTCAGCCTGCAAAAGAGATAAAGGAACTGGGCCATGCAAAACCCAGACGTCAGTGCGTCATAATATCAACAATAATAAATAACCAAGATACACAAGATATGCTGGCATGAATATAAATGATAACATGAATATAACTAGTAAACATGGATATGGAATAATGAAGTGTATACGTGCAGGTAAAGTGTAGTGAGTAATCTAAACTATACTACTGGGTTATCTATTCTAAAGTCTTCGAAATTAATTAAAGTAATTCTCATCGTAACCCATCAGTCTATGCCCCGTTCATTCCCCACGGGACCACGGTAACAGGATTATTCCGTAAAGCCCGGAAAAACGGCAAACAATATATTCCGTAACGCCCGGAAAAATGGCAAACAATATATAATAGCCTTTTGAGTTACCTTCGGTTACATTCTTGATTTCCCCTTACCCCCAAGGTTATGTGTTCAAGTCAGGTATTGCCAATCGATATTTAATACCAACACAGGATCAAGCATGTACAGGTTTTGTCTATACAGACAACAGTAGCGTCTATTGGGACAACAAGTCAGGATTGTCAACATTAGTAACAGGATCAGGTATCAAGTCAAGCAGTGGTGCATCAGGTCATGTCAAATGGTGCACAGTGTATCAAATGGATGCCCAACAGTAAAATGGAGCAAGTATCGAATCACGGTAAAACACGGATGCACAAGTGTTTATCAGGGATCACATCTACAACTCCATGACTACGTATGATACACATTATCAAGTATGGGGTACAATCATAACAGTAACATGAAATTATATGATATGGCATGTAACTAGAGATGCAATAAATGATACGGATGCGAACGGGTATCGCAAAACAATAAAACGGTAACATGGATGCACGATACAATAAACATGTAATATTTTTATTCATATGGATGTAAAATATATATCATAGGATATATCAAGATAAACATTCCTAATCGGATCTCACGACGGGGTGTGTACGCCGCGTCCGACATTGGGTAAACGTCGCAATGCACACAGGCGCATACGGGACAGGAACAGGCAATGCAAGAACGTGACCACGCTGGCAGGGAACGTCTACTGGATTGCCTGGATCATCGACGACGGTCACTGCTCCGGCGATGACCGGAAACCAAGAAATCAAGAAAGCAAGAGAAGAAGAAGAAGAAGAAGAAGAAGAAAAAGAAGGTTGTTCTATGAGGTTTGATGCTATGGGGTCAGAGGAGGTGGCAAGGGGGCGACGACGGCGATGGTTCGGAACTCCGGCGAGTTTTTACGGCAAGGGCAGTAGGTGCAAGTGATGGTTGCTGGGTTTTAGAGCTCGGGAGAAGGAGGTGAGGAGAGAGAAGACGAGGTCGGGGAGAGGTGTTCGACAAGGGCGTGAGGGAGACATCGGAGACGACGAATCGACGGCGATGAAGGTGCAAGAGCGGGGAGATAGGTTCGTCGCGGTGGGTGTGCAGTCGTGGTGTGGGTTTGCAGTGGTGAGAGGGAGGTGAGGAAGTAGTCGAGGAGATGGGGATGAGGGTGGAGGCGGCGACGGCGACGGCGATGAAGCTCGGGCGAGGGTTGGGTTTTCTCGTGGTCGGGAAAGAAGAAAAGAGGAGAGAGAGAGGGACGTGGGTTGTGAAATAAGGTTTTAAAATTTTTAAAAGAATATATATATAGTACGAGAGAGAGAGAAGGACCAGGTGAGATTTTGGGGTGAGGGGATAGTTAGGATAAAGATTAAATAAAATATATTTAGTTAAAGAATATATGAAATCGTATATAAAACAGTTTAAATATTTTTAGAATATTTTATTATATATTTGAGTTTTCTGGCTGATACAAAAATACTCCAAAATATACTCGGGTTGGGTCTAAAATTACGGTTTGAAAATACAGATAATATACGTGTCAACCAAAACCAAAAAGCGATGTCTGGTTAAAGAAAATGCATACCCCCAAGAACGGATACACGTAGCATGCACGTAGCGATCCAAACGAGTTTGTTTCACCAAACGGGACGAGAACATGATGCACGGATTCTACCACAGGGTCAGGGGTATGATGCAGGTCATGCTAGATATTTTTAAAATATATTATTTGATTATATTTGTATTATTAAAAAAATATGCAGATGCCAGATATATGATACAGGTATACAGGATATAGAACAAGTGTGCATGGATACTCATAATTGGTCGGGATAATACGTAAATAGGAGTCAAGACAGATTTCAAGCATGCGAGTCGGGTCGGATACCAAGCTTAGATACCAAAACACCATCCGCACCCAAAATCTAATAAACAAGAAAATAGCCACATGATAAATAAAATAATCGAATCAAGTATGGTATAACGAACTAGGGTGTTACATTATACCCAACTACAAAAAGAATTTCGTCATCGAAATTCCCGGAATAAGAAAAGACAAACAAATATGAATCTACGAGAAGAGGTGTGGAAATTTCTGTCGGATCTCGTCTTCTCGTTCCTAAGTCGATTCTCCATGCGAGCGATTCTCCTATGAAACAAGTACGAGAGGAATAACCTTGTTCTTGAGGACCTTCTCTCTTTGATCGACAATCACCATCAGTCGTTCTTCATATGTCAAGTCCTCCCTTACTATTAGCTCTGAATGATCTAGTACGTGCATCTCATCTCGAACATATTTACGGAGTTGAGATACACGAAACACGTAATGAATACTCGCCAAGGATGGTGGTAAAACCAATCGATAAGCTACTTCTCCAACGCGCTTGATAATATCGAAATGCCCTACGAATCGAGTACTAAGCTTGCCTCGACTTCCAAAATGAATCATCTGATATCTTCAAGAATACAAGATCACCAACAGCGAACTCTAGAGGTCTTCTCGATGTATCGGCCTAACTTTTCTGTCAATCTTACACTGCCTTCATGTGATTCCGGATCGTATTAACCTTCTCCACGGTTTGCACGATAAGATCCGGTCCCAAAAGTCTTCGTTCTCCAATATCGTCCCAACAGACGGGTGAGCGACACTTACTGCCATATAATACTTTGAGTGGATCCATCTGGATAGTCTCCTGAAAGCTGTTAGTATACGAAAACTCCACCAAGTATAGATGATCCTTCCATGAACCTTTGAAGTCTAACATGTGTTGGCTATAGTACCCTCAAGTCAATTATTGGATCGCAGGCACGTGATTGCAATGATTGAGGGATGACTTATACCTGTAGGACAGTCTTACTCGAAATGATAGTATGCTATCTGGTTTGTTTTTATCATCGTGTACATGCTTCAGATGATATTACAGATCACTATTATATGTTAATAGTGCCCATATGATTCTTGCTTGACTACCAGCAGTATGATGGAGATCATCTACGTGAGAGTTGGGTGGTCTATAAACACATCCTTAAACTATCCCTAGTCGTGGGAGTTTCAAGACTGGGCATCGATACTCCATGAGTAGACTAGTGTATACGGATCGAGACCCCGGTGAGGGGCGGTGGTCGGTCTCTATTCATATCATAATATTGCATTATTATATTCCCCATTCCTAGTCATTTTACAAATAAACAGGTGCTTTTGACCCATGTCTGCTAATTAGTTGCAGGTTACAGGTTCTTGGAATAAAAACAGTGAAAAAGATAAAAAACGATACAAAAGTGAGACTTCGACCACCAAACAGAGAATCTTTATCTTGCCTACAGTTTGAAGACTAAACGAAAATCAATGGACGATTTCATAAGGAACAAAGGCAGTGCAAGGTTCAAGACTTCGTCACGAAGCAACGGTAAAAGTCCACAACTATACTCACTGTGGAAATCTGGAAGAGAACCAGAGGATATTCTAAAGAACAAAGTGAAGATAAAAGTACCCAAAGGCAACCAAATCAACCCCAGGAAATATGAGCCCACAAGGCCCATATACGGTCGCGGAACCGCGGCCAAACATGGGCTTTGGCCGCGGATCCGCGGCCACGTGGCCCACGTGGAGATGCAAAATTCTATTGACGGCTGCGAGCGTTGACTGGGTCTTTTTCTTAGGGGGTATTTTTGTAAAAGCAGATATGCGAGTCAATTGTAACCCTAGGGTTTCTATTCTCTATAAATAGGAACCTTAAATCTTGTATTAGGTCATGCCTCTTTTTATGAATAAAATTCAGATTTTTTTGAAGTTTTGAGAGCATCATTTTCTAAGTTTCTTTTAACTTCTGCCTTAGTTCTAGTTTTAATTCTTGCCCTAGATAAATTATTCTTTTGCCTTAGTTTAATCTAGTTTAGAATTTCTTAATCTGCAGTAGGTAATTAATCTCTTAGATCTTAAAACAAAATAAAAACATTGTCTTTTGTAGATCCCTTAATGAGCGAGTAATCTCCTCGCTTGTTAGGGTTAGCTTTGGGGAAGGCTTTTGAGAGATGAAGATCTCTCATCCCTTTCTTGCCCATCACACGTTTTTATAGGACTCCATGCATACATGCACACACCGCTCCCTACGGCACCCTATCCCTTGAGGTAGCGGTGATACCGTAGTATAAAGGCCCGGTTGAGCGTGTTTTCCATACAGGTTAGGGTAAGGATTGATAAAGGAAGGACAAGAACCTAGAGGAAGAAACATCTTCCCGAATGGTTCTAATCCCCTTTATTAATAATTACCATAACTCCTCATAGATCTTAATTTGGGTATAGAAAGCGATGATGGCGTGTTATTTTCTTTTTGTAATTTCGGGTTAATATAAATTGAAAAAATCATAAAAACTGAAAAATTAAAGAATATAAAAATTTATCATCTTTTATTTTGTGAAGGGTGTTTTTGTTTGAATTTTGCAGGATCTACAATCGAGTTCGGATCTGAAAAATCCAGAAAGCGAAATAGAAAACTGAAGATCTGAACAATAAAGGATTTCCATAACAGAACAACAGAAGAAATTTGGAGGACCGAGTCAACAAGTCAACCGCGGAACCGCGGTCAAAGGTGCGTTTCGGCGGCGGAACCGCGGCAAGAAGTGACGTCTAAAAAAAAAGGACCGCGGAACCGCGGCAAGAAGGTGTCTTCCAAAAAAAAAGCACTACTGTAAGTTTCCTCTTCTTCTCTGAAACCCTAATATCTCCTCTGAAAAATTTTCCTGCAGGATTCTTTGCGCAAAAAAATCTCTCCCCCTTCTCAATAACAAATCTTGTGCAGGATTCTTTGCGCCGCGCTTAAAAAATAAAAATTTGATTGCAAGTGGTTGTTACTACTTTGCGTATTTTTAATTGGACTTTAAGGGGCTTGAAATCAATCCAGATTGGGTGGGGATTTCGTCACCCTTCCCAGGACCCCAGAAATCACATAAGGCATATGTATTGACCAATATTTAATTAAAAAAATACTAGACTCAGCCCTAAAGACGTCGCACTCAATAGGACAGAGGACTAGTCGTAGGCATCAGCCGTTGATCCTAACCTGAATTTGCGGTGTCTAGGCAAGTGTGTCTAAGGCGAGTGGTTACTTAATTAGGGCTACTAGTTGTAATGGAGAGCCTCCCACTCACCTGGCACTTACCTGGCCGCAATTGGCGGTGAAGAGGCGGTTTGAGGTCCTATTTCTATCCCTTTGGAACAGTTAGGAGCTGTCTAGCTGACCTAGGTGACCCTAGATCTAGGCCTGATTGTGCATTTGTGATTGATTGCATTTGTGTCAAAGCCCTTTATCGAAAATCTTTTTTTTTTGCAACAAGTTCCAAATAAAAAAAATTTAAAAAACTTGCAAAAATTTTGTCGCTTAGAAATCCTTGCACCACCCACCTGCTTTCTCTTCTCCTTCTTACATCATGGGTACCCCACCTCACAAATCTCTTGCCGAACTTTGGTACCCTGAACCAAACTTTGCTTCGTACGCGAATTGTTTCAGTCGATTTAATGACGACCCCTCCATGCCCAAAATTTCCTTGAAAGATCGAATAGAAGCGTCTAGGAGAAACAGTTCGACTCCGCAATCCACTTTGTATCAACCGTGTCAACCTTCACCACCTTCGTACGTTGATACCACTTTTTCGAGTCCTGTTGTAACTCCTAAACCCATGTCTATAGCTAAGCATATTGAACAATCTCGTAGCCGATCTTTCACTCCTCTCCACACATCCAGTTCTAGGGATCAACAAGTCCATTCACCTTTTTATCCAAATGTTGATCCTACTCCTGTCCAACCATCCAATTCTTACCAGTCCTACCCGACTTTCCCACCTTCACTAGACATTACTTCTACACAGCTATTTGGGAGTTTCACGCATCCAAACAATTTTGAATTTTTTACTGAAACCCCTTCACAACCCATGTCTAGTTTGGAACAGTCATTGGAAGCTTATATTTTAGCAACAAACAATATGATTAGGAATGTGGATGCGTCCATTGCCGTCCTTACGCAACCTAATGAACCGGTAGTTAGTTTCTAACTAGCTCCAAATTTTCCAATGTATGAGGAGGCGGTTGGACAGAGTGACAATTTGAGAGGAGAGAATCAGTTCTACACCTTTCCAAATCAAACCTACCCATACCCAATTGAATCCAACAATTCCAGTTTTCAAACATGTGTCCAAAATGATGAGTTGTGCGACTTTGTAGTGATTGATTTGCCAGATTGTGAAGAGTCTCTTTCGAGTGAAACCACACCTAATCCTTTTGAACCTTACACCTCCACTCTAGAACCTGAATTGATAAATATCCATGCTTTTGATGAGGTGTCTGAAAAAATTGATTTTCACTTGATTGAGGATATAGACACAGGGAATATTTTGGATGATGAACCCGTAAATTTGACTGAAATTTTATCTCCAATTCATCATCTCGAGTCATTAATTGTTCCTCCCGAACTTCATATGCGTCTTGATTTTGATGATAATGGTATGGATAAGCAAAATTTTGAGGAGAATTATGAGGAGAGTATTGAGGATAGTATTGCAGATGAATCATTTTTGTTTGATGTGTCAGATTTTCCAATTCATCCTCCTGAACATTTAACTGTTATATTTCCTAAATCAAACCCCCACCTTTCCATCGTTCCGACCACGCAAAAGATCACGCTTTAAGACTGTGAGCTTGAAAAATTTCTCTTTGAATCTGACACAGTTCTCACAGACGATAATGATTACAAGTGTTTCACTTTTTCGGACGATGTTGAAAACTCACCTCCCGAGTTTGAGTCCTTTACATTTTCAGATGAGTTAGTTGAACCATCAGGCTCGGTTGCTTACAGTCATTTTGAACCATTGATGGAATCCTTCAAGTTCGAGACAGATTACTTAGGTGAGATTAAGACTATCCCTAAATCACTTCCTTTCGTCCTTCCTATCGCTTCGACCACGCAAGACTCCGTCGCATTTCCATTTTCAATGGAGAGTTTACCAAGTTCGACGTACCCATGTTTTCTTGCGAATCTTGAGGGATTTGACCCCATTTCTCGACGGGTTGATAGATTAGCACAATCGCTTTTTATACATCGGTCATCACAAATTGCGCTAATTTATTCACTCGATTTACACCCTCAAGTTCGTACTACACTTCTTTCTCTTTTCCGCCATTCTTCTCCTCCACCGAGACCGTATACCGTTTCTATCTCCACACGGTCTCGTATGCTTCTCATTTCTTTTCTTTCCACTCCATTCTTTCACCAACCCCACCATTATCACGATAGAATTTTTGAATGGTTGGTGCTAACTTTTGGCCTGTGTAAGGGCTTGTATAATTTGATTTTTCTCCTCCCTAACTCTAAACTTTAACGCTTAAACAGTGGAAACACTATTTCATTTAAGTTTGGGGGGAACCATGTTGTATATATATTTTGTTTTTCTTTTAACAATAAAAATAAAAGAATTTTTTTTTATAAATAAATAAACAAGGGAGTGCCGACATTTTCGACCCACTTGGTGTGGCATGACAGTGAGGACACTGTCAAGTTTAAGTTTAGGGGTATGCTCGGTAAGCCTTCTTCCTTCGCATTCATATGTATATTTTTTCATTTGCATACTTATTTTAAAACCCATAAAAAATTGAAAAAAAAATTATAAAATTATAAAAATTAAAGTATTCAATTTTGGCCATACTTGACTTAAGTTTGACAAAAAGGTTAACTAGCTAGGAGCAACTAGATCTAGACTTAGTAAATTAAAAACCCTAAAAATAATCTTCCTTAAAATTTAACGGTAGAAAGTATATGTCTTTGTAGTTTATTTAGAAATAGGCAAATTTCGAGTTGACTTCTTGCGCTAAGTTAAAACAAGGGAAAAGTATTGATATTTTTATTAAAGTATAAGTTTGAAAAATAGTTCCTAGCTTAAGTCTAAATTCTGAAAATATATACCCTACAATTTGCACAAACACGCACCTTGAAACTTGGAATAGTAGAAGAGACCTTGAAATGCTCTTGTCTAAAGTCTTTAATACGAAGAAAATAAAATAAAAATTTAAGTGTGAATAAAGAGATAATAAAAAAATGAACACTGGTTTTTGTGATTACTTAAGGCTGCAAAAATAGAAAAATATTTAGCAAGGGTGCTTCATCACCTAGTGTCTTAGACCAACTGGTTTGGGAATCACTGCTAAAGCCTTAGGTGTTGCAAGACTAGGAATTACGCTTAAATATGCAAACACATCTTGTAATCGGTTGTTGGTACCTCAAGAAGTATTAACGGTGGCATGAAGGATGTGTAAGCGAAATTCATCTAAAAATTCACCTATTAAGAAGTGCTTTGGACGACGGACAAGAGTATGATTGCTTGATTTGAATTTCCAAGTGTAGGGGTGATATATACACACACGTAGGGGTATGTGATTGAGATTTAGATAAGAGATAGGAATGAAGAATAGGACTTGTATCTTTAATAGAGATGATAAAAATTCCTAAGTTGAGATAGAACCCTAGAAGGAAAACTTAAGAGATGCCGAAACCTAAGTAAGTCTACATAACATATATAATCTTAAGTTGAATGATAAGGGAGCGTGAAAAATACGGGTGGATGATTTATGAGTCGAAGATAATAGAATTCCTTGTTAGAAAACCTAATTGGAGAATAAAAGTTAATGGGCCTAATTGATAGGATTTTGTGGGTAGTATCCGCTAAAAACCCTCAGGAGACAACACTCCTCCTACTAGGGAGACCTAGAGGTTTAACGGCTTGTTGCACAAGCTCAGTGCAATCGCGATTCCCTGCGAAAGTGAGGTTAGGTTTTTGTTGAGAATAAAAACTAAGTTTGCTCGAGGACGTCCAAAAGATAAGTTTGGGGGTATTTGTTCATATCATAATATTGCATTATTATATTCCCCAGTCCTAGTCATTTTACAAATAAACAGGTGCTTTTGACCCATGTCTGCTAATTAGTTGCAGGTTACAGGTTCTTGGAATAAAAAACAGTGAAAAAGACAAAAAACGATACAAAAGTGAGACTTCGACCACCAAACAGAGAATCTTTATCTTTCCTACAGTTTGAAGACTAAACGAAGATCAATGGACGATTTCACATAGAACAAATGCAGTGCAAGGTTCAAGACTTCGTCACGAAGCAACGGTAAAAGTCCACGACTATACTCACTGTGGAAATCTGGAAGAGAACCAGAGGATATTCTAAAGAACAAAGTGAAGATAAAAGTACCCAAAGGCAACCAAATCAACCCCAGGAAATATGAGCCCACAAGGCCCATATACGGCCGCGGAACCACGGCCAAACATGGGCTTTGGCCGCGGATCCGCGGCCACGTGGCCCATGTGGAGATGCAAAATTCTATTGACGGCTACGAGCGTTGACTAGGTCTTTTTCTTATGGGGTATTTTTGTAAAAGCAGATATGCGAGTCAATTGTAACCCTAGAGTTTCTATCCTCTATAAATAGGAACCCTAAATCTTGTATTAGGTCATGCCTCTTTTTATGAATAAAATTTAGATTCTTTTGAAGTTTTGAGAGCATAATTTTGTAAGTTTCTTTTAACTTCTGCCTTAGTTCTAGTTTTAATTCTTGCCCTAGATAAATTATTCTTTTGCCTTAGTTTAATCTAGTTTAGAATTTCTTAATCTGCAGTAGGTAATTAATCTCTTAGATCTTAAAACAAAATAAAAATCATGTTTTTAATAGACCCCTTAATGAGCGAGTAGTTTCCTCGCTTGTTAGGGTTAGGAACAGGGAAGAGTTTGAGAGATGAAGATATCCCATCTCTTTCGTGCCCAATCATTTGTAATAATTAGGACTTCATGCATGCATGTATATTCCGCTCCCTACGGCACCCTATCCATGAGGTAACGGTGATACCGTAGTATAAAAGACCGGATATGCATGTCTTCCATGAAGGTTAGGGTAATTATTAAGAAAGTACGGACAAGGATCTAGAGGAAGAAACATAGTTTCTTCCCGATCATACTAATCCCCTTTATTAGTAATTACCATAACTCCTAAAAAGATATCTAATTTAGGGCATTGAAAGAGGTGCGAATCTTTTTTTTACCAAACTTTACCTAAGCCTAATCCTAGCAAGTTTCCTAATCCTAATATAACTCAATTTAGATTTTATGATAAAATATTCGACACCCTTTGGAATCAGCTCGTAAGAACATTTAGGAAATTAACACCATCCCTGTGGACCGACCCGTACTCACCGGCTAGCTACCAAGCGACGCCGTTCTTGATTGCGGTAACATATTATTTTTGATCGATAAAAACCATACAAATCAGTCTCACAAGCCATTGGTGTCAGTTGGTTCACTTAAGATGTATACAGGTGCTCATTGGGTTATGAGTATACCGAACGGACTCGCCGGGAACATTCTAGTTGGTATTATACCTATTGTCAGATAGCAGTTCCCTGGTAACATGTATACAGGTTAGTCTATCTACCTGAGATCGTCATTTGTCTCGTGTGAGTTCCCACTGTGCTTTGATTACTACCCTACTACGGCTCAAAGGAGTCGTGCAAACAGGTTTAGTTGGGTACAGTCCCGAGCCCATGGAGGTAGTGAGCGGATCGTCAGGGGATTCGTCTCTCCCGGTATTAGGGGTTGATGTCGCGTTGTGCACGGGTGGCCATCACCAGAAATCCTTGGCCAAGGTAGTCGAGAATTACTGATTCGGATCAGTAGTTTCTCAGGTGGTGATGGGCTTCATACCGACACTGAATATTGCGTTATTAGGGGTCTGATTTTATCCACCCCCTAGACCCGATATGCGATACTCATAGACAAACGGACCGGACTGTACGGATATTGTCATTCTCAGGCTCAATAGGGTTTCAGGATGAGTTCGCTCGTCGGCCTCCCTTTAGCTCAATACCTGGGTAGTCGTTACGTATAGCTAGTGCCACTGACGTGCTTGTGATTAAACCCACTGCCAGCGTATTGACGAGTCTTTAGAGTCCCACACTGAGGGTTTCCCTGGTTCGGGAGAAACGTTGTAGAGGCCGTATGGTTTTATGGCAGGGTTCGATCATATACGTGCACTTGTGCATAGATCATGATCGGACGGATTATACTAGTGAGCTTTGGTTTAAGCCAGATCCTAGTATTATATTGTTGGATTACTTTCGTCTCGTAGTATTTGTATTCAGTCGGAATACGGATGCAGGTATGTATATACGGATGAGGGGTATTCTTTTAATTCGTTACAAGATTACTTTAGTTGATGCTATTTCTTTATTGGATTAAACATTTTGGTTTAAATATTTATTTGGTGGAAAGTGTGACTCATTCTTAGCATGAATCTAGCTTGTACACTTGGTGACTCATGTTGTGAGTCATGTTGGCATGGCTAGGTTTTTGTCTTGGCTAAGATATTTGTGTATAGTGTTGTGGGAGATTTTGTAAGGGCATGTGAGATATTTTTAGAGTGGGGGCAGTTCTTTTTTTATGGAGGAATTTTCTTTAGTTGCTAATACTCTTAAAATAGCTCACAACACTTGACTCTTTTTTCTTCACTTGGTTTTGCTTGAGCTCACACTTTCCTCATCAATGGCTTCTTCTTCAACCTACACCCATCCCTCTCATGAGTTAAGAATCCATGGGTGTTTTGAGACAAAGTATTCACACACTATCTCTACTTCATCTTGGGCATCTAGGCTAGAAAACTAGATATTCGAGTTGCTTTGGTTTAGAGGCGGAAGCCCATATAAAGAACCCTCGACGTAGATCTTCTTCGGCGAAAGGAGACCGGAGATCAAACATGATCGGGGAAGCCTCGAGGAGCTTGGCGCAGAGGTTGAAGATCGAAGGACAAGGATTGATCGGTATAACCTCTCTAAACTCCTTTTATAGAACTAGTATACGGTTAATGGTACGATCTGGGATTCGGGCTCCGTTAGCGCTGGATTTTAAAAGTTTTTGTTCCGCTTTTGGCCATGGATTAATGGCCGGGGCACTGGCGCAGCCTTACAACATGCATGCTCTCAACATATCTTCAAGAGTTTGGATTGTTCTTTCTGACTGGTCGTCTGTCTGAGGATGATAAGCGGTGCTAAATTCCAATCCAGTCCCTAAACTTTTCTGTAAACTCCTCCAGAAGTGCGACAAAAATCGGGGATCATGATCAAAAACGATGCTCACAGGTACTCCGTGCAATCTCAAAATCTTCTGCAAGTATCGTTTTGATAACGCTTCCGTCGACTGACCAACTCTAAATGGTATGAAATGAGCCGCCTTGGTCAATCGAGCAACAACCACCCAAACTGCATTGTTGTGCTTTGGACTCCGCGGTAATGCTGTCACAAAATCCATGGTTATATGTTCCCACTTCCACTGAGGAATCGGAAGTGGTTGCAATAAACCAGCTACTCGTTGATGTTCAGTCTTGACTTGCTAACACACCAAGCACCTCGCTACAAAGCGGGCAATCTCCCTTTTTATGCCTTCCCAGCAGAAATGCTGTTGTAAATCACGGTACATCTTCGTGCCTCCTGGATGTAAGGAATATGCGGAACTGTGTGCCTCTATCATAACTTCTTCATGAATATCTCCTTTAGGCATACATAAACGGCTCCCATATCGTAACAAACCATGTTCATGAATCAACAAGTCCGTTCGAAGTCACGCTTCTACCTGTTCTTCAACCTGTCCTCGAAACTTCTGCAACCTTGGATCATATGACTGCACTGCTTTAATAGTAACGATCAACGATGACTGTACTTGCAGCTGCATCAACTGTCATGAAGAATGTGATAACACGATCTCCAACCCGAATCTACAAAAATCATCGATAAGCTCCTTCTGTGCAGTCAACATCCATATTGCTGGCAACCGACTTAGCGCATCCGACACTACATTAACTTTCCCCGGATGATACTTGAGATCAAGATCATAGTCAGCCGTCAGTTCTAACCTTCTACGTTGCCCCATATTAAACTCTTTCTGCGTGAACACGTACTTTATGCTTTTATGATCGGTGAATACTTCGATCCTTTCACCCAATAAGTAGTGTCACTAAATTTTCAAAGCGAAAATCACTGCTGCTAGCTCCAAATCATGAGTTGGGCAATTCTTCTCATGAGTCTTCAATTGTCTCGATACTTAGGCTATAATCTTCCCATGCTGCATAAGAACACATCCTAAATCATTCCCAGATGCATCGCTGTGAATAACCAACCCTCTGGAACCGTCTGGCATGGTCAGAATAGGAGCAGTTGTCAATCTTTGCTTTAACGCCTTAAAAGCTGACGCGCATCTATCTGTCCATACGAACGGTACCTCCCTTCGCGTTAGCTTGGTCAATGGTTCAGCTAAATGAGCGAAATTCTCCACGGACCTTCTATAGTATCCAGCAGGCCTAAGAAAGCTTCAGATCTCTGCTACGTTCTTCGGATTGGCCAATCATGAATTACTGCAATCTTTCCAAGATCAACAGCGATTCCATCTCTGGATACGACGTGCCCCCAAAACTTCACTTCTTCGAGC
The DNA here is from genome assembly GCA_030015575.1 of Agapanthus africanus. NCBI lineage: Eukaryota > Viridiplantae > Streptophyta > Magnoliopsida > Asparagales > Amaryllidaceae > Agapanthus > Agapanthus africanus. The sequence continues at coordinate 156,269,736 of JASDDO010000014.1, read as the reverse complement.
CAAAACTCGCACTTGCTCATCTTCGCATAGAATCTTTCTTGCCTCAACGTTTGCAGTGCTATTTTCAAGTATTCTGCATGCTCTTCTAGGCTCCTCGAGTAGACCAGAATATCATTAATGAATACCACTATAAACTAGTCCAAGAACGGTGAAAATATTCGGTTCATCAAGTACATGATTATCGTCGGTGCATTCGTGACTCCGAAGGGCATCACTAAGTACTCGAAATGCCCATATCGAGTTCGGAATGCTGTCTTGCAAATATCTTCTGATTTTACATCCGGATCGCAAATCCAGCTTCGAGAATTCCCTCGCGCCACTGAGTTGCTCGAATAATTCTCCAATGCGAGGGATCGGGTACTTGTTCTTAATAGTCACCCGGTTTAATTCTTGATAATCGATACACATCTTCTGTGTGCTATCTTTCTTCTTGACTAGAAGAACTGGAGCTCCCAGGATGAATTACTGCTGCGATCCAGCCCTTCTCTAGCAATTTGGCAACTTGCTTCTTGACTTCTTCTAACTTCACCGGTGCCATTGGATAATATGCCTTCGATATTGGCGCTGCTCCAAGAACAAGATCAATCGCGAACTCCATATCTTGTTTTGGCGATAAACCCGAGATATCTTCGAACACGTCCATAAACTCTCGAACTACAGCTGGTGCTTCCTCCTTATCAACTTCCATCGACGCAAGAACGGTGCTTGTCGGCCTAGCCCTAAACTCGACTGGCCCGACAGAACTGCTACCTCCAGCAAAAACAAACTCCGGATGTCCGGGAATCTGGAAAATCACTTTCTTTACCCTACAATTGATGTGAGTATAGAAAGTTCCGAGAAAATCCATTCCCAAGACAACATCATAGCTTCCAGTATCGATCACAAAGAAATTCGCGAATAACTCACGTCCGCAAATAACAATCGAACAATCTTTGCACTCACTACTAGATATGATCTTCCCGTTCCCAGTGTGTATGTCCCAACAACTAGACAGGCGTTGGGTTTCCTTAGCACCTAATCTAGGGATTGGAAGCATCACATATGCCACTTTAAAATTTTAGGGAGGTGCTAAGCAAACTCACCATGAATCTTAACTAGGATATTTAGGGTAACAATAATAGTATCAGACACTACAAACTATTTATCACTAAGTGAAGAAATTACAACCTTTTTAGACTTCTCTTGGTGACTCCTTGGACCTTTGAGAGTTTGAAACGGATCGCTAGAGGCCTTCCTAGTCCATGATGATCCACCCGAAGTCCTTTTGCCCAAGCTCCTAGCTCCACTTGATCAAGGATGAAGATGAAGCTAACGCTCTAAACTAATTAGCTAGACTAGTGTAGAATGATGATGTGGTTTGTATTCTCACTTCAAAACCCTATCTTTATCACTATCTCACTCACTAGAGATTTCAAGAGAGCAAGAGAAATGAAGAAGAAGATGATGGCAAACTCAAGAGTTCAAAGTTGTGATAAGCATAAAACAAAATGAGAATGAATAATAATATATATATTAAATCATTCTCACAATTAACCATGGGTTAATAAATATCTAGATATTTATTTTGGAGTAATATCATCCATATAAAATTAACTCATGGTTTAAGTGAGGTGAAGTGTAGAATCAAGAATAATTCTCAACCATGAATTAATTCTATTTGTTTTAACTCATAAATAAATATATAGATAATTACTACCATGTGAGTCTTGCATTGCCACCATTTGTGTATCAACAACCATGATACACAAGAATGTATGCATGTATGTGTGCATGCACATCATCATGTGCATCAACATAAACATATGCATACATGCATTCATACAACAAAGAAAAGGGTTTAACAAAGTGAGCTATAAAGTCAATATTAAATCTACACTTGATTTAACAAACCGGTCGTATCACATGCGACCCGACCAATAGTAAAATGCTCAATTAATATACGGTATCACATACTCGCATTTTATCGGGTCCCCGTGCATATCTCATATGCACACCACATCGTTTCGCCTGAGCTAGGAAACTCCTGTGTGGGACTCTAAGACTCGTCAATATGCCGGCAGTAGGCGATGATCATATCAAACACCTATAAGCCGCAAGCGGTTAGCTAAACGTAACGGCCACCCGGGTACTGAGCGATCAGAAGAAAACAAGCGAAACTGTCAAAACACCCGTCGAGCCAACTGGAAACACTTACCGTACAGTCCGGTCTCTTCATCAGATATGCTGCACATCGAGCTTAAGGATGGCATCATCGACTCCAATAACTCAATAAGTCATGCCGGTGTATGGCTCATAACAGATCGAGAAACTACTGATAACACTTATCAATAAATCTCAGCAACCCTTGCCAGGGACTTCCTGTTATAGCCAATCAAGCATTGCACAATATCAACCCCCAATACTGGGAGAGACGAAACCCCTCCTATCACTCATTGTCTCCATGTGCCTCAGGACTGTTCCCAAAATCCACTTGTTTGCATGACTCAGTAGAGCCGTGGTAGGGTGGAGATCAAAGTAAAGTGGGAGGACACATAAGACTCTATGATGATCTCGGGTCCACAGACTAACCTGTACCAGTGTCACCTAAGAACTGCTATCCGACGATAGATATAATACCAAATAGGAGTTCTCGGCGAGTCCGTTCAGTGCACCCAAGTCTCCACTGAGCATCCAAATACAATCTTTGGAGTCACCACACCAGATGGATATGGCGACATCCATCGCCCATCATATAGGGCAAGAATGGTATACGCTAGTCTACTCTGGAATATCGATGCCCTGTCTCGATACACTCACGACTCGGAACAGTTCAAGGATATATAAACTACACGTGTCCCACTAATATGATCTGCATTATGGTCGCAGTAGTCAAGCAAATATCCTATGGGCTTTATCAACATGTACCAATTGAGTAAGATGCATGATCAGATGAACATGTCAAGATAAAGTAAACCAGATAGCATACTATCATGTCGAGCAAGAAGGTCATCTATATACATATATACATGTCCAAGCATCCACTATACATATAATGGTCTCTAGGGCATACATATATCCAACAACAGGGCCGTACATGCAATCGGGTGTGCAGCAATAAACTTGGATGAAATTAAACAATGGGGTGCACCTGAATCGAATAATACTAATGCAGGAAAATTATGAACAAGTAGGATACCTGAAACGACTTCATCTGAAGCCAAGACACTGAAAAAGATTAGCATGGTAAATAGGATTCAAGCTCGCGAGAAAACATGAACTGGTAAGCAACGAAACCGAGAGAAGCAAAGATAATATAACGACCATAGATCAAGGAAATGAATCAATAATAGGACTCCAAGTTACTTAAATAGAGTATCGCATTGTAACCATGCTGCAGTTCATAGGTACAATCACATAACTCCGTTCAAGTCGCCCAAATCCTAGAATCAGAATCGAAGGAATAGGAAGGGAGAAATAATATGGAACAAAAAGGATTTCAAGCCAAGATGTGAATTCATTCCATATCATCAAGGTAAGGATCAAGAGAAAGATAAGATTCAAGAATCATGACAACAATGTGGCAGGACATGTTCCTAATTACGGGTATTCTGATTCGTTTATTGGGTCTAATACCCAACTACAAAAGAATCAAACCCGATTAACCTAAATCCTATGGCTCTGATACCAAACAAACCCGTGCACAGATTCTCATAATTGACCGGGATAATACGTAAATAGGAGTCAAGACGGTTTCAACCATGTGGGTCGGGTCGGATACCAGCACAGATACCAAAACACCATCCGCACCCAAAATCTAATAAACAAGAAAATAGCCACACGATAAATAAAATAATCGAATCAAGTATGGTATAGCGAACTAGGGTGTTACAGAATATTTTCCCTTGATAGAATTTTATTCCATTATCTGATGATTCATCATCACCATTGGATTTTTTATCCAACGGCTCTGTTTAACAGAGAGTATCCAAGTTTTTAGGGAAATATCCCCTGCAGAATTTAATTCTACTTGGTTTTAACTTGGGCACCGGCGCTCACGTGTTATGCACGTGGGATCCACTTAAAAATTTAACTCTTGGTACTCCTGTGCTTTGCACATTGGCGCCCATGTGAGGAGCAAGTGCGGCGCCATATAAGAATTTAATTCTTTGTGCTCCTTTGCTTTGCACATTGGTGCCTACGTGAGCTTCACGTGCGGCGCCACCATAGGATTTAATCCTAAGGGGTTGGCGCTGGCGCTGGCGCCCTCGTGAGTAACACGTGAGGCGCTACCTCAACAAAATTTAACAAAGCTTAGCTCTTTTTATATTGTTTAAATTTTGGCGGAACAAGGGTCTGAAGCCTTCTCTTGAGCCTACAGGATGTCTCGAGCCAGGTACGGAGGTAAAGGAAGTATCAAAGGACAACCCTTTACTTAGGTGAATAAAACGTGAGTGCACCTATGGTAGCTGTCCCAAGTATCACTCCGTCTATCCTACCTCGACTCCAGGGTGAAAGATTGAAGAAGGGGCACAGATCTACCTACACTTAGAAAACAGAAACGAAAATTTTCAATGTTCTGACATTCCGAGAAAAGAAAATTTCCGAGAAAAGAAAAATTCATAAGCAAAAGAAAAATTTATTAATAAGAGGTATTCTTGACTCCTCGGCCTTACAAAAGTGCTCGGAGGCTCACAAAAGAAAACACTATTTTGTCGCTTAACGATTACAGCAAAGGAGGAAGAGGGTCTTGAAAACATTGATCGTGATACTCAAAGTAGAGACCCGCCAGCCGATCATAGGCAGCATCCCATCGCTCCCTCTGCCTATGTCTGTGGACCCGAGCAGCTATGGTTCCATCAGGGACTCCCGCCTTTGCGCATGAAACTATGATCAATCTTTGTTGGTAAGATCGGCGCAGGAGATCTATCGAGCAATCTCGTTTGCTCTTCAAGATCAGGTCTAACACATAGGTCGTGCACATCTTGTCGACGACGTCCTCCAGCGCTTGTTGGGACAACGCCCTAAAAAGGCCCAGGGGAGACCTCCAAATCGCGTGGACAAGCACATGCAGGAGAGATGATCTGCGTAGGAGTAGCCACCCATAATGACGTTCCAGCCGACCTATTACGGCCTCGTATGTCGCCGCGGAGCTATCGTGGTCGTAATAGTAGACGTCGTCATGGGATATGTATCTCGAATGTTGTGCGTGTTGCCGACCATCGGAAAACGATTGACTACGAAGGTCAGAGAAAGAAAAAGATAGGAGACGAAGACAACAAAAAGTAAATCAAGAGAAGTGCCTAAGATGAGGCCAAGACTCCTCTATTTATAGCCTCAACGAAAATTCACATACGGTCGAGATTCACTCCCTTCTATGCGTGAATTATGGAGTATCGCATCCAACGGATAAGGCACCATCATGCGGCTTCCGACCATTGGCCGTCTCCATTTCACACGAATCCGGGCAGATTGACTGACGTCTTCAAGAAATACGCGTGAATCTCAAGATACCTGCCACGTGCCATGTGACACTGGGAATCAGGGAGGCATAAATGTCAACGTTATGGTGATCCTGTAAGGATGGGCGCACCCCACGCGTGTGCGCAGCGGAAGCGGGGACGGACGGAAAATAAAAATTCCGTGGGGGCGCGATCGACCTAACGCCAAGATCGACCAAACACTAGTTTCTAGCTAAACTAAAGTACATAAAATAAAGTTCAGAAGTGCTACAACCTTTGTAGCGTGTCCGGCTGCTCCTGGAAGATCTCGTCAAAACTCCGTGAGCTCCCGAACGCGTCTACACACCGACTGCCTCACCGTAGATGATCCGCGTTAAAAGCGGACTGCCCGAGCTCCAACTCCGTCACCGGTCGGAGGAACTTACTCCAGAGGCTTGCTGTGCATAGAGGAAGGCGATGTGAACAATGGGTACCCTCTACATTTTGCACTCCTTCACCATGGCAACTTTTGCCATTAACCTAGAAAGCATGAGCTCTTCATGAAAGGAAGAAGAAGATGTATTTTTGACGGCTTGGAAAAATAAAATAAATTGTGTCATCCATATTATCCACCTATGCCATTTATATTATGACACATACTCACTCTCCCACTCTCTCTCATGTGTGTGTCAACACATAAGAGAGAGGGTGGGCCCCACCACTAAATTAATATATAATAATATATATACATAAACATATATATATATATATATAAAGATAAATATACATTTACATATATATATATATTTATTTATATATTTGTATATTTATTTATACTAAATTAATAGTGGTGGGATTTAATATATATATCAAATATATATATATATATATATATATTAATAAGCATTAGTACATGTATCCTATACACGTACTCATCATGTATTACATACACGAAATGCCATCAATATATTCCCAGTATCATATACTGTAGATAGTGTGTGTATCATATATACTATACTAGAAACCATATCATTAATACGGTTATCAAGTCAACATTTGACTTGGTATTCCGGCTTTGAAACTGACTAGTATAACACTTGTCCGATTGAACACGTATATCCAATATACATATTTTATCAAACTCATGTATGTATCCCTATACACGTCACATTGCATTTTGCCCAGGCAGGCACTTTCGTTGCGGGACTCTAAAGACCCATCAATACGCTGGCAGTAGGTTATACAGGATCGTATCCGGTTGAATCTGAAACACTTTCAAATTCAACCCCCTTTCGAGTTAACTCACAAGCTCGTCAGCGGTACTAGCTGTACATAACTGCTTCTCAGGTATGAGTAAGATAAAAGCGGGTCGACGAGCGAACTCATCCAAACCCAACAAAGTCTATAAGTGACAATCACCGTACAGTTCGGCCTCTTCGTCAAAGAGTATCACATACCGGGTCTATGGAGCTGAATCTGTCAGACCCCCAATAACCCGATAAGTCGTGCTGACAGAGGACTCATAACCAAAGAGATACAACTGGTTACACTTAGCAGTTTATCTCTACTACCATAGCCACGGACTTCTGGCTATAGTCGGGTCCTACACAGTGTGATATCGACTCCCAATATCGGGAGTGACGAATTCCCTCGACCGCTCACTGCCTCCATGTGCTTCGGAACTGTACCCAATTAAAACCTGTTTGCACAACTCAGCAGAACCGTGGTAGAGTTGTAATCAAAGTACAGTGGGAACACACACGAGACACTGTGGCGATTTCAGGTCTAAGGACTACCCTGTTCTCATGTCACTAGAGAAGTGCTATCTGACATTGGTATAATACCAACTAGGAGTTATCGGCGAGTCCGTCCAGTGTAACTCATCCAATGAGCACCTGTATACAATCATCAGTGTCAAACACCAATGGCTATGGGATCACCCATTGCTCTGTACAAGGTCATGAAACGTATACACTAGCCTAAACGGGAGTACTGATGCCTAGTCTCGATACTCCTATGACTAGGAACATTTAAGGATGTGCTTATAACTACCAGGACCCACCAGTATGATCCTTATCACAATCCTGGTTGTCAAGAAAAGATCATATGGGCTTTATCTTATGTATTTGCAATACGTGATAACTAGTATTGCGCATTCACATGACAGATAAGGACAAACCAGATAGCATATTATCATCTCGAGTAAGACTGTTTTTGGTATTGGCCATCCTCGAATTCAGTAATTGCATTCCCGCAACTACGATAATTGCCTTGAGGGCACCAATATCCAACAAACTCCCACTTGCACTCAAGACCAATAATTGCGGTATCGCATGCATACATCTCATTGTGCTACTGCATACCCAACTTCTGTATTAACAGTTTCGCAAACTGTATTCTAGAAATAGTCTCAGTGAGTGCATCCACTAATATGTTTCTAACTATATCTCTCTGAATCTCAACTTTACGGAGATCAACTATCTCCGAAAATGAGTGATACTTACCCTAGAATGTTGTTTGGATAGCTGATGGGACCTAGTTCACAAATGAACGTATTTATCCAAACAAATACATAGGATGTATCCTTTGATGATTCACAATCAGCATCTAGCGTCTTGACTACCCCAGTATCTTTATTGGAACTCTTCCAATACAGTGCTCCTCATAAAAAGGTAAACTAATGACTCACGACATATTCTCTATCACCCTTGTCACTACGGAAGATGGAATCGGTAATTGCCTCTCGGAAGAAGAAGCTGTCATTACCATACACCAAGAAAATCTCATATGCTCTTCACTTCTTCCTATGTTTCTCCAAGATTGGATTAATGTCTGCTTACTACACCAAGTGTAAAAGCAATATCTGGTCCAGTATATAATATCGCATGATTGACCTCACTGCCGAAACATGTCGAATGTCATTCATGCGAGTCTCTCTCTTCATCAGTCCCGAAAGACTTCATTTAGAGAGAGTGACCCCATTACCTGCGGATACATTACCTCACTAGGAGTCCTCCATTCTAAACTACTTTAGAATGGTGTCATTATACCTAAATTTGGATAATCCCAAATCCCATACTAGGTCTAACTCTATAGACCAAGTCACCAGAATCACTGACATATGTGTAATCCATAAAAAGAGAAACAAAAGTGACTACCAACGTTTGACCGAATCGTAGTATAGGAATATCAATTCCTATCAAAAATATGTTATCTATATCAGTATGCAGAATCAGACAGTACTCCCTACAGCTTTCTTACAAATATCTAGTTCATCTCTTATTTTGATGAAGTCCAACACTTTGACCGTTGTATCAAAAGCAGATGATCCACCTCCGCTATACCTGGTTTAGTCTATAAAAAGACTTAAGCAATTTTGCACGCTTTCCGCTGCTTCCACCGACTAAGACAATTCTCTGGTAGAGTCATATATATGTACACTTCTAAATCCAATTTAGAAATACATTATAATCATACTCATACCAGATATCATAGTCAAGAAAACAACATTTGGCAAATTTTATCCGCATGGACTTCAGCACAGACTTTGAAGTAACAGTATCATCACAATCCACATCAGTATTTGATGAATACATGTTAACTACAAGTTTGGCCTTATTAGGTTAATACCTGTCCATTTTCACTGATCTCAAAAGATCGGTATGCTCCTTATGCGATTTACCCCTTTCAGGAGCACACAACAAAGTCTATAATTTATTGTAGTGCATGGAGTCCAACTTGGATAAGTTGGCATACAACCATCAGTCGGAAGTCATCACATCCTATGGCCTGCTGATACTAGTAGGGTCATCATCGCATGATGCAAGCCTCCTAGTCACCGTTTATCAAAAAACCGAAGTATCTCTTGGGTGACTAAGGTCACCTATTAGATCTGCGGAATAGCTATGGTCTATCAGGGTCAATTGGATCATCAAGTTCTAATAAACTTTCAGTAACTGTTTGTGGTTCTGGAACCATTTCCAGTTCCACCATGCTCCCACTAATTTCTTTTGCAAGAAATTCCTTAACCAAGGAGGTGACGAGTCAAAAAAAACACTTCTGAACTTGAAAAGTGGTAAAAGCTATCCCTCGCGAAAATCTTAGGATAACCTACAGACGGTTATATCCGAATGTGCCTCGAGTTTATCCGTATTATAGTTTTAAACACAAACCGGATAACCCAACATCTTAACAACTTTAAGATGAACACCATTCTATATCACATATAGAAAACAGTGGTACTTGTTTAGGTGGAACCCATATCCATTGATATGCATCTATTTCTAATGCATCCTCAAAATTGAAGGAGGCAACTCAACATTACTCATCATGGAGTGTACCCGCAGATGAGCAATCTGAGAGAGAATTGCATTCTCAATATGGAATACCTAGAACCAACCCCTTGTCTATATGGATATTGGATGACATACATTAATATGTATAAGTCTCTAGAGTTCACTAACTCATTTTCCGTGTGCCGTTAATTGAAAAACATTCTTTTGGTCAAAAGAAACCAAATATTGCTGTTTAGGAAATACCTGATGATTTTTCTCAATAGCAACAATTGCTCCGAAAGTCGACATTGAAGATAAAATCATCCATTCTCGATTCTTTGCTCCTTCTCAGCATCCGTAACGTCCTACAGATGTGGGATTCTAATCCGGTATCTATATACCTAGGGTTAGAATTTATTGAGAAATAGTTTCTCAAAACACAGATGTACGGGAAATCTGAAACATCAAAAATGTTTCAGTGGGGTTAGTCGGACATTCATAGTATTGCTTTTTTCATTGCCCAGGCTCATGACAGTAGGCGCAGTTTTCTTTTCTCACTTCAACCCCTTTTGATGTCTTTCCATCTTACCTTTTTGTATACCGAACTTATGCTAGTTGGTTTTCTCCTTTCCATTCCTTCAGCCCCAGCTTCGGGATTGGAAGAAAACTATCCAATACGCGTAACTGGTATACACTCCTTGTATGTAAGGAGCTCTTAAGCTTGAGATAAGGTAGGGGATAGAAAAAAGAACAATTCATCTAATCCAAAACCAGTTGCCATCCTCAGACTGAAACAGTTTCATCGAGTTCATATCTAACTATACGATGACTTTCTAAACAATATGGATCTCTGTACTGAATACAGAGGGTTCTGGAGTTAGCAGAAAGGGAAGTAGGATATGTGAGGACATATATGACTATGTCATGGATTAAGGCAATCCAGACATTCTAAAGCTGTCGATTTAGAAGAAAGATCGGTCAACTTGGTAGATGAGTCTTAGTTAAAGGCCAGTCCAGGGTCGCTGCCAGAGAGAGATAAAAGAAACACTCTGCGTGCACTCTAACCTTGATTAGATTGGTATTTTTATCTAATCAGGATGGCTCCCACTGTTCTGTCAAATTCTCCTTCAAATCCTAAAAAGAGAACTAGCCGGGATTTTGTATAGAAAATCTCCCGGGGGTAACTATTACTCATAGTAGGAATCGGGACCCAATCTATCATGACATGGTAATCTTGACTAAAGATCAACAAATTACCCCACTTCATAGAAGGTATGCAATCTTATTGCAGGTTTTAACACTTGAAACTCCCGATGTCGTTTTTACCACTAGGACTCTATGACCTTGACTAAAGATCAACAAATCAAAGAGTCCTAGTCAAGTTCGCCCGTCATTTCGTGATTAATTTAGACCCACCCGTACGACCCTTGATTAAAGATCAACAAAGTCGTACGAATGTTCTAGCTAATCGTATCATATGCAAGAAATAAGATATCACTTAGCTACCGTACACTACGCTTCGACTAAAAATCAACAAATGCAGCACGAATACTAAGTACCCTACTTCTTGAAATGACAGAGGGCTACGGCTGGATTTGAAGAAAATCATCAACGTAATGAACATAATCTTATTATAGAAACCGAGTGGTCTTAAAAGTTTATAGTCACATACACCTTTGCTTAAAAGTGAACTCCCCGTGAAGAGATATAGACTCTTTTCCTCATCAAATGAAGTGTGGGATATTCCTAATCGAATAGCACGACGCAAAGCAAAAAAATACGGCTGCAAAAACAATTTTAGTAACACAAACTTTTGCCCAAGAGCAAAATCCTTGTAACGGGATCAAAGCTCTTTCCTCATCGAATGAGGCGCATGACTCTCCTAACTGAATACCTCAATGCAAAGCAAAAGAATCGACCAAAATTTCCTCTTTATAAAAAATTGGTTCCTACAACATATATGTTTATTTTACTTTGTATTAATGCAATTAATACAATCCCATCATCTAGATAATCTCATTATCTAGCAATATCCTTCTCACACAAACATTACAGAAAAGCATGAAAAGAAAAAATATAATGCACATATACGCCATCCGCATTCGCCACGGGGACCCGTCATGCACCGTTAGGTTATTTAACTAACGGCAGAGCGGGGGCAGACTAGCGTAGATGCAAAATGTTTATAGCATTAATATATATATATATATATATATATATATCACATATATAAATATACCATCACATGCAAATAATCACATTACAGCTTGAGGAAATACAACATCACAGAGTTTGGAATGGTCAGATCACCTAGGAATCCCGCGTTTTATTCGAGTCACAAACAAAGCACGAAATACCCCGATCGTGTGAACAGCCCGTGCGTAGCCAAAAGCATACCCCTACGAGTGCGGCAAGTCATCTGCTAACCAGATAAACGAGGCAACCCGGCATCATCACCATGATGGGGCCACCCAGCACTTTTTCAAGTCCGATGACAAGTGCACACCTCTGTAGGTCAATCCTAACCTCCTACAAGCGCAGCAAGCAGCCCGCCAATTCTAGAATCGTGTGACCCGGTCTCAGTTCCTTGAGATGGCCACCCGCTGCAATCTAGAACCCCGTTGCCAGTGCTCTTCTCCGTAGGGGTAATCCTAATACCAGTATTAATACAATGGTAACATCGATCGCAACATGATCGAGTCCTGACCAATAATAATACAATAAGCGGAAACGACGGCCACATGTTGGCCGCTCGCCCCGAAATAAAGAATATACATTTTGGTTACAACATGAATGAAAAGAAACATATAACATCGCAACATCCAAATACGCACAGGGCCATTCATTTCGCGACGATCCAATACACTCCAAACAAACTTAATATAGAATATCACAAGTACATATCAACAAGTATGTATCATCGTATCAACTAAGTTAAACACTTTAACATCATGAATACGGAAACACTACGATGTTACAGTTTTAATCAATAACTTTCCAGTGCAATACGAGATCAAATCTTAATATTGGAAGGAAAAAACAAACAATACCAAAAATCATATTTCTTCAAGTTTAAGCCTCTAGAGAAAATTGGGGGCATTTGACAACAAAGTGGCCGGTGAGGAACCGGTGTGGCCGGCCAAATTGATGTGAAAATGCCTCAGTTTTCTCCGATGTCATTTTCACATCAAACACAACATTCTGCAACTGTTTAAAAATTTATAAAACACTTTTGAAATTCGGAGTGACAAGGGCTTAAACTCAGAAATCGGAATCGGAAACTTGTCGATCAAAATGAAACTATCGCCTAAGCTATTCTTAGTGCTTGGTTGGCTCTGATACCACTGTAAGGACGGACGCACCCCACGCGTGTACGCAGCGGAAGCGGCGACGGACGGAAAACAAAAATTCCGTAGGGGCGCGATCGACCTAACGCTAAGATCAACCAAACACTAGTTTCTAGCTAAACTAAAGTACATAAAATAAAGTTCAGAAGTGCTACAACCTATGTAGCATATCCGGCTGCTCCCGGAAGACCCTGTCTAAACTCCGTGAGCTTCCGAACGCGTCTGCACACTTACTGCCTCGCTGTAGATGATCCGCATTGAAAGCGGACTACCCGAGCTCCAACTCCATCACCGGTTGGAGGAACTTCCTTCAGAGGCTTGCTATACGTGGTGGAAGGCGATGCGAAAAATGGGTACCCTCTACTTATTGCACTCCCTTACCATGGCAACTTTTGCCATTAACCTAGAGAGCATCAGCTCTTCATGAGAGGAAGAAGAAGATGTATTTTTGATGGCTTGGAAAAATAAAATGAATTGTGCCATCCATATTATCCACCCATGTCATGTATATTATGACACATACTCACCCTCCCACTCTCTCTCATTTGTGTGTCAACACATAAGAGAGAGGGTGGGCCCCACCACCAAATTTAATATATTAAATATAAAATAATATATATATATATATACATAAACATATATATATATATATAAAGATATATTTACATATATATATATTTGTATATTTATTTATACTAAATTAATAATGGTGGGATTTTTTATATATATCAAATATATATATATATATATATATATATATATATTAAATGCTAGACCATGTTACTCACCCCGGTAGTTTGCGGGGAGGCGGAATAAGTAAAAATCAGAATTTTCTTTACAAAGTAACATGTATTAGCCATTAGAATCTTTGCTAAACATTAACTAATAAACTAACTTAGAGTTTTAACTACTAGGTTAGAAGATTATACCTAAGTCTTGAACTCCTTCTTCTCCTTGTTGTGAGCTCCTTGGAATGATGTGGATGGCTCCTCCTTACCGGCTTCTCTATATCGAAGAAGATCCACTCGAAGGCCTCTATCTTGAGCTCCTACCTCAACGATGAAGTAACTATAGTGCTTGGCTTGCTAGACTAAGAACCCTAGAATGAGTAGAGAAGTATTTTGGTGGTTTAATCTCAAAGGCTCTTGATTTTCAACTTATGGAAGCTTAGAGCTTTGAGAGAGGAAGAGGAGAGAGCTAACCATGAGAGAGAAAGATAATGAGATAATGAGAGGATGAATCTCTTATATGAGGAATAAAAGAATAATTAGAATTATTAAGATAATTGTGATGGTTCACTTGATTTGACCATTATCATATCACATTAAATACTAAGCATACTCAAGAAAACATCTAAGTCAACAATCATCAACATGGTCAAATGGTCAAACCAATTAACCATGACAATTATCCATAATAATAATTATTAAACAAATTCCTCCTTCTCATTAGGGTTATAATCAAGTCAATGGTCAAAACCCTAATGAGGCGTCTCCCTCTCTGCCTCTGTCAACTGTACATACATACCTGCATCCATGTTCCGAAGAAACACGAATACAATGAGACTAAACCAACCCAAAATCAAATACTAGGATCTGGCTTAAACCAAAGCCCACTAGTATCAACTGCCCGAACACCAAACACGTACAAGTATGCGTATGTGAACGAACCCTGTCGTAAAACCATACGACCTCTACTTCGTTTCGCCCAAAGGTGAACAACCCTCTGTGTGGGACTCTAAAGACTCGACAGTACTCTGGCAGTGGGTTTAACCACAAGCACGTCAGTGGCACTAGCTGTGCGTAACGGCTACCCAGGCATCTGTCAATAAGAAGGCCGATGAGTAAAACCCATCCGAACTCCTACTGAGCCTATCTGTGACAATCTCCGTACAGTCCGGTCTGTTCGTCTAAGAGTATCGCATATCGGGCCTAGGGGGTGGTGAATGTCAGACCCCTAATAGCGGTATAAGTCGTGTCAGAGTGTAACCTAGAACACCCCGAGAAACTACTGGAACACCTACCAGTAAATCTCACTTACCCTGGCCAGGGACTTTGTGTAATGGCTCTTCTAGACACAGCGCGATATCAACCCCCAATACCGGGAGAGATGAATCCTGTATAACCGCCACTTGCTCCAAGTGCTTCGGGACTGCACCCAACTACTACCTGTTTGCATGACTCAATGGAGCTGTGGTAGGGTAGCAATCAAAGAACAGTGGGAACACACTTGAGGCGAAGTAGCAGTGTCAAGTCAATGGACTAAGCTATACTCATGCCACCTGGGAACTGCTAACTGACGATAGGTATAATACCAACCAACAGTTCCCGATGAGTCATGTCCAGTGTACTCGTAACCTAACGAGGACATGCATACTATATCCAATATGACGTACTGATGGCTGTGGGACTGACCATCACCCCTGCTGGGGTGAGAAGCGTATGCACCAGTCTACTCTGGAGTATTGATGCCCTGTCTCGATAATCCTATGACTAGGGACCTGTATAAGGATATGCTTATAGACTACCCAGCCCCCACTAGTGTGATCGCCATCACAATGCCGGTAGTCAAGCAAAGATCCTAAGGGCTCCATCAATATCTATTAGCGCTATGTTAAAAGAAACATATACACATATTAAGATAGATACAAACCAAGTAGCATACTACAATATCGAGCAAGACTGTCGTCAATCCATGTATATATCCCAAGCTTCCAAAATGTAATATACAAACTAGTACTATACAATAATGGCCTCTAGGGAATACATATCCAACAATCTCCCACTTGCACTAAAGGCCAGTAATTGGTGTACCGCATACCCAACGTCTGCACTAAGACTAGCTGCTGGCATACCGCATACCCAATAGCTCAAATAGTTGCTCGAACTGTGTTTGAGGGAGGGCCTTTGTGAGTGGATCCGTCGTGTTGTCTCTAGTGTCCACTCTCCATACCTCGATCTCCTGGCGATCAATGATCTCCCTAATCAGGTGATACTGCCTTAAGATGTGTCTGGATTTCTGATGGGACCATGGTTCCTTCGCTAAAGCTATAGCCCCATTATTATCGCAATACAAAGGTATTGGGTCAACAATGGACGGAACCACCTGAAGTTCACTGATGAACTTCTTCATCCAGACCGCTTCTTTTGCGGCATCGCTTGCAGCAATGTATTCAGCCTCCATCGTCGAGTCTGCGACGGTATCCTGTTTGGAACTCCTCCAACATACCGCCCCTCCATTGAGGGTAAACACAAAACCCGAGACAGACTTGCTGCCGTTCTTGTCACTCTGGAAGCTTGAATCGATAAAGGACTCGACCCTGAGGTCTCCATTACCGTAAACCAGGAACATCTCCTTAGTCCTTCTCAGGTACTTGAGAATGTTCTTCACTGCTGTCCAGTGGTTCTCACCTGGGTCTGACTGATACCGGCTCACCACGCTTAGTGCGTAAGCTACATCTGGTCTTGTACATAGCATCGCATACATTATAGATCCTACCGCCGAAGCATAAGGTATAGTGCTCATGCGAACCCTCTCCTCGTCGGTCTTGGGAGACATCTTCTTGGAGAGGGTGATTCCGTGCAATACGGGTATATTACCGCGCTTGGAATCTTCCATAATAAATCCCTTTAGTACGGTCTCTATGTACCTGGACTGCGAAAGTCCCAGTAATCTCTTGGATCTATCTCTGTGGATTTTGATCCCCAGATTGCATGAGGCATCACCCAGGTCCTTCATAGAGAACCGTTATGACAAGAATAATTTGACTTCGTCCTACAATTTTCTTATAAATACAAGGTTCATCCTCGTTCTTGATGAAGTCAAATTTCTTGACTGTTTCATCAAAACAGATGTTCCAGCTCCGCGATGCCTGCTTTAATCCATAAATGGATTTAAGCAACTTGCACACCTTCCCGCTGCTCCTGCTGTCTACAAAACCTTCTGGCTGATCCATATAAACGCACTCTTCTAAACTGCCGTTTAGAAAAGCCATTTTTACGTTTATCTGTCAGATTTCATAGTCATGGAAGGCAACAATGGCAAGTAGGATCCGAATGGATTTGAGCATAGCCACTGGAGAAAAAGTTTCGTCATAGTCCACACCAGGTCTTTGACGAAAACCTTTTGCAACGAGTCCAGCCTTATAGGTTTCCACCTGCCCATCTACACCAAGTTTCCTTTTGTAGATCTATTTGCATCCAACGGGTTTTACCCCAGGTGGAGCAATATCCAAGGTCCACACTTTATTGGTATACATGGACTCCATTTCGGATTGCATAGCATCCAGCCACTAATTAAAGTCCCTACTGATAATGGCCTGCCTGAAACTGGTTGGGTCATCATCTTCCAAGATGCAATCCTCTCGATCCCAGTCTATGAGAAAACCGTAGTATCTCTCGGACGGATGAGAAATCCTACTAGATCTACGGAGTGGCTGAGGTTCGTCTGGGACTATTGAATTTTCTGGTTCTACTAAATCCTCAGTTTGAGTTTGTGGATCTGATATTTCATCTAGTTCTACCGTGCTCTCACTTATTTCTTTTGCAAGAAATTGCCACTCTAAAAAGGTGGCGCAACGAGTAACGAACACCTTCTGTTCCTCAGTGTGGTAGAACAGATATCCCAGAGAATTCCTAGGATATCCCACAAACTTGCACAAAACTGATCGTGCCTTAAGCTTGTCCGGATTTTGTACCTTTACATAAGCCGGACAACCCCATATCTTAATACGTTCAAGATATGGTCTTTTACCACTCCATATTTCATATGGAGTCATAGGCACAGATTTAGACGGAACCTGATTCAGCAAGTACGCTGCTGTTTCTAGCGCAAGTCCCCAGAATGAAAGAGGTAACTCAGCATTACTCATCATGGAGCGAACCATGTCTAATAGGGTACGGTTCCTCCGCTCCGATACGCCGTTGTGCTGTGATGTGTACGGAGGAGTAAGCTGAGAGAGAATTCCATTCTCTTTTAAGTAATCTAGGAATTCCGTGCTTAAGTACTCCTCTCCTCTATCAGACCGGAGGATCTTGATACTTTTGCCGGTCTGGTTCTCTACTTCATTTCTGAATTTTTTGAATTTCTCAAAAGTTTCATATTTGTTTTCATGAAATACACATATCCGAACCTAGAGAGATCGTCAGTGAATGTGATAAAGTACGAGAACCCTCCCCTTGCATGTATAGACATCGGACCACACACATCACTGTGTATGAGTCCCAAGAGCTTTGCTGCCCTTTCTCCATGTCTAGTGAACGGAGATTTGGTCATCTTTCCTTTGAGACAAGACTGACAAGTTTCATAAGATGAAAATTCGAACGTATTCAAGAGTCCATCTTTATGCAACTTACTTAGTCTTTTCTCTCCGATATGACCAAGTCTACAATACCACAAGTAGGATTCGTTCATATCTGAATTCTTCTTCTTGCGTGTGTTTTGTACATTGAGAACTGTATTCTGATTTAGAACATAGATACCATTACACAGTGTACCTTCTGCAACCAGTACCTTATCAAGGTAAATGTTCATGATATTTCTATCAAGAATAAAGTTATATCCATCTTTATCAAGTAAAGAAACTGATATGATGTTGCAAACCATGGAAGATATATAGTAGCAATTGTTCAAAATCATAGTATTGCTATTTGGTAACACTAGGTGATATTCACCGACGGCTGCAGCATTAACTAGTGCAACGTTCCCTACCCTGAGAGACATATCATCAGGTCTAACTATCCTACTTTTTCTCAGTCCCTGCAATACAATACAGATATGAGATCCTGATCCGGTATCTAGTACCCAGGAGGTAGGACTGACCGAAAAGCAGTTCTCAATTACAAGAACACCTGAAGTAGATGCATTAGTATGCTTCTTCTTCAATAGGGTCTTCTTGGAATCCATACAATCCTCTTTCCCTTGCTCACACTTATGACTGTTGCCGTAAGTTAGAGCCGGACCGACGTTCCCCAGCCCCGAATAGGAATTCAGATCGGTCAAGCGATACATTTTATTATCTTGATTAGGGCATGAAATGGTTGCTACCTGAAGAGAAAGAAAAGAAACACTTAGCGTGCACTATTGCAAGATTAGATTGGTTATTAATTTATCTAACCAAGATGTCTCCCACTGTTTCCTCAAATTCTTCTTCAAACCCTAAAAGAACATCTAGTCAGGATTAATCGCACGTCACAATACTTACTTAACCTTTCAGCCAGGCTAGTGTTGGTACTTCTAGGGAGGTTTTCCAATGCTTTCACGAAGTTCCTTAATTACATAATATCTTTTCCCTGGAGGCGTAGCCCCGCTAACACCGTTCAATACACCTACTTGGTTTATAGCATTGATTGTTAAGTGAAATAATCTCCCGAGAGTAATTCAACTCATCAGTGGGATCGGGATCCAACTGTCATTGCGTGACGACCTAGATGGAATTCACTTTAGTCACCACACTCTAGAAGGTATGCTAAATCTGCAAGTTTCCTGTATGTTTGAAACTCCCGATGTGGTTTTTGCCCCTAACGGTTTATGACCTTGACAATGCCAATATATCATAAACCGCTAGTCAAGTTCGGCCCATCATTATCTTAATTAACTTAGACCCACCCGCATATCCCTTGACAATCCCAACATAGCTATGCGACTGTCCTAAATAATCTGAAAATAAAGATGCAAACAAGCAATACTCAGCTACCGATCACTACGCCTTGACAATGCCAAAATACGTAGCTCAAATACTAAGTAGTACTTGTAGGAAATGACGGAGGGCTATGGCTGGGTTTTTGGCGAAAAAACCTTTAACGTAATGAACTTGATATCGTTGAAGGAACCTAAGTGGTTTTACAAATATATAGTGGTGAAAACTTTTGCTAAAGAGGTCACTCCCTATGAAGGGAACTCGGCTCTTTCCTCGTCGAATGAGGTGCAGGATATTCCAAACTGAATACCACGATACAAAGCAAGAATAATCGACTATAGTGAAGTTATTACGTTGACGCAAACTTTTACTCAAGGGGTCACTCCCGATGAAGAGATCTCGGCCTTTGCCTCGTCGAATGAGGTGCTGGACATTCATAACCGAATACCACTGTGCAAAGAAAAAGAGAACGTCTGTAATGTCTATTTTTAAAACTTGGTTCCAACAACATCTTTTAGGTTTATTTTCTTGCATTAATCAAAATTAATACGGTCCCATCAATTAATCCTACCATTGCAGAAAACAACAAAAATATAACGTACGCTTATGCCATCTACATTCGCCACTGGGCCCCGTCATCACCCGTTAGGTTACTTAACTAACGACAGAGCGGGGGCTGGACTAGTGCGGATGTAAAACATAGGCAACGTCTACTAGATATCATATATAGATATATACATTCGTCAGATGCATTGATAGTCATTCCAGATCACAGATGAACACATTGGATATGCTAGGAATTCGCGTTTCGTTCGAGCCTGCAACGAAAGACGGATTATACGGTCGTGATGAATAGCCAAACCCCACCCAGACCGCAACGGGTGCGGCAAACTACCCGCCAAATACCCAAAATGAAGCAACCTCCATCAACAAAGTGAGTAGGCCACTCGGCACTTCAAAGTACCCGGTAGTTTGTGCACCCTACTTTGGGTCTATCCTAGGAGCAGAAAACAGTAAAAGAAATAATATACACTGGCGGCTACATCTTTAACCCGGATGTGCGACCATAAAATAATATTACATCAATTTACAATTTGCATCAAATGAAAGATAAAAAAACACTCATCTCACATCCCCGGTTATTCATCCACGACAATCCAACAAGTTCATACACATAATCCAATAACACAGATCACAGATATGTACAACCCCCACTAATCGACGTATAGCGATTAGTAGACGTTCAGTACATATAACACACCACAGATATAATCCGATTAGCTAAATTTTATGGAATTTCGATCGATAACCAAATTTGAAACTACTCCAAATACGACACTGTACTCAAAAGATTCTGAGCAGAAACAAAATATCAGAAAAATCACAAAACATCAAGCTGGACATTCTGCAGGAAAAATGAGTTGACTCCGAGTCGACTCGGCCGCGGATTCGCGGCGAAACGCATGGTTTCTCCGTGCTTCCGCAGCAGTCTGACCGAGTCACGAGCTCGTTTTTCTTGGGTGTCCCTAAAAAAGCCTGCACGTATTTTTCAGGCCTCTGAAAATATTTTTAGGCCTGTTTTGAAAATCGGCAAAAAGCATAAATTTTTAATGTATTTTGCGATTTTTCCGGGATCGAAGTTCTAAAGACTTTGCTAACATGTTAGTTGTTGTTTAGCCTGGCTCTGATACCACTGTTAGATCATGTTACGCACTCCGGTAGTTTGCGGGGAGGCGGAATAGGTAAAAATCAAATTTTTCTTTACAAAGTAACATGTACTAGCCATTAGGATCTTTGCTAAACATTAACTAACTTAGAGTTTTAACTACTTGGTTAGAAGATTATACCTAAGTCTTGAACTCCTTCTTCTCCTTGTTGTGAGCTCCTTGGAATGATGTGGATGGCTCCTCCTCACCGGCTTCTCTATATCGAAGAAGATCCGCCCGAAGGCCTCTATCTTGAGCTCCTACCTCAATGATGAAGTAACTAGAGTGCTTGGCTTGCTAGAATAAGAATCCTAGAGTGAGTAGAGAAGTATTTTGGTAGGTTAATTTTAAAAGCTCTTGATTTTCAACTCATGAAACAAACTAATTAACCATGACAATTATCCATAATAATAATTATTAAACAAATTCCTCCTTCTCATTAGGGTTATAATCAAGTCAATGGTCAAAACCCTAATGAGGCGTCTCCCTCTCTGCCTCTGTCAACTGTACATACAAACCCGTATCCATGTTCCGAAGAAACACGAATACAATGAGACTAAACCAACCCAAAATCAAATACTAGGATCTGGCTTAAACTAAAACCCACTAGTATCAACTTCCCGAACACCAAACACGCACAAGTACGCGTATGTGAACGAACCCTGTCGTAAAACCATACGACCTCTACTTCGTTTCGCCCAAAGGTGAAAAACCCTCTGTGTGGGACTATAAAGACTCGACAGTACTATGGCCGTGGGTTTAACCACAAGCACGTCAGCGGCACTAGCTGTGCGTAACGGCTACCCAGGTATCTGTCGATAAGAAGGCCGATGAGTAAAACCCATCCGAACTCCTACTGAGCCTATCTGTGACAATCTCCGTACAGTCCGGTCTGTTCGTCTAAGAGTATCGCATATCGGGCCTAGGGGGTGGTGAATGTCATACCCCTAATAGCGGTATAAGTCGTGTCGGAGTGTAGCCCAGAACACCCTGAGAATCTACTGGAACGCCTACCAGTAAATCTCACTTGCCCTGGCCAGGGACTTTGTGTAATGGCTCTCCTAGACACAGCGTGATATCAACCCCCAATACCGGGAGAGACGAGCCCTGTCTAACCGCCACTGCCTCTAAGTGCTTCGGGACTGCACCCAACTACTACCTGTTTGCATGACTCAATAGAGTTGTGGTAGGGTAGCAATCAAAGAACGGTGGGAACACACTTGAGGCGAAGTAGCAGTGTCAAGTCAACAGACTAAGCTGTACTCATGTCACCTGGGAACTGCTAACTGACGATAGGTATAATACCAACCAACAGTTCCCGACGAGTCCTGTCCAGTGTACTCGTAACCTAACGAGCACCTGCATACTTCTCCAGTATGACGTACTGATGGTTGTGGGACTGACCATCTCCCCTGCTGGGATGAGAAGAGTATGCACCAGTCTACTCTGGAGTATCGATGCCCTGTCTTGATAATCCTACGACTAAGGACCTGTATAAGGATGTGTTTATTGATTACCCAGCTCCCACTAGTGTGATCGCCATCACAATGCCGGTAGTCAAGCAAAGATCCTAAGGGCTCCATCAATATGTATTAGCGATATGTTAAAAGAAAAATATACACATATTAAGATAGATACAAACCAAGTAGCATACTACAATATCGAGCATATGACTGTTGTCAATCCATGTATATATCCTAAGCTTCCAAAATGTAATATACAAACTAGTACTATACAATAATGGCCTCCAGGGCATACATATCCAATATTAAATAAGTATTAGTACATGTATCCTATATGCGTACACATCATGTATCACATATACGAAATTTTATCAAAATCTTCCCAATATCATATACTATAGAGTGTGTGTGTATCATTTACACTATACTAGGAACCGTATCATCAATACAGTTATCAAGTCAACATTTGACTTGGTATTCCGGCTTTGAAACCGGCTAGTATAACAGTCGTCCGATTGAACATGTATATCCAATATACATGTTTTATCGAACTCATGTACGTATCCCTATACGTATGCCACATCGAGTTTTGCCCGGACAGGCACTTTCTTTGCGGGACTCTAAAGGCCTGTCAATACGCTGGCAATAGGTTATACAGGATCATATCAGATTGAATCTAAAACATTTTCAGATTCTACCCCCTTTCGGGTTAACTCACAAGCTCGTCAGCGGTATTAGCTGTATGTAACGGCTATCCAGGTATGAGCAAGATAAAGGCAGGTCAACGAGCGAACTCATCCAGACCCAACAAAGTCTATAAGTGACAGTCACCGTACTGTCCGGTCTCTTCGTCAAAGAGTATCACATACCAGGTCTGGGGAGTAGAATCTGTCAGACCCCCAATAACCTGATAAGTCGTGCTGACAGAGAACTCATAACCAAAGAGATACAACTGGTAACACTTACCAGTTTATCTCTACTGCCGTGGCTACGGACTTCTGGCTATAGTCATGTCCTACACAGTGTGATATCGACTCCCAATACCGGGAGTGAAGAATTCCCTCGACCGCTCACTACCTCCATGTGCACGACTCAGTAGAGCCATGGTAGGGTAGTAATCAAAGTATAGTGGGAACACACACGAGACACTGTGCGATTTCAGGTTTAGGGACTACCCTGTACTCATGTCACCAGTGAACTATTATCTGACATTGGTATAATACCAACTAGGAGTTCTCGGCGAGTCCGTCCAGTGTAACTCATCTAATGAGCACCTGTATACAATCATCAGTGTCAAACACCAATGGCTATGGGATCAGCCATTGCCTTGTACAGAGTCATAAAACGTATACACTAGTCTAAACTGGAGTACTGATGCCCAGTCGCGATACTCCTACGACTAGGGACATTTAAGGATGTGTTTATAAACTACAAGGCTCCACTAGTATGATCCTTATCACAATCCTGGTAGTCAAGCAAAGATCCTATGGGTTTTATCTCATGTATTTGCAATACGTGATAACTAGTTTCCCGCATTCACATGACAGATAAAGACAAACCAGATAGTATACTATCATCTCGAGTAAGACTGTTCTTGGTATTTGCCCTCTTCAAATTCAGTAATTGCATTCCTGCAACTATGATAATTTTCTTGAAGGCACCAATATCCAACAGATCCTACCTTCCATTGATCTTAAGCCCTCTCACGAGGCCGCCAAGTAGCCTCCTGCCCGACCAATTCACAGCGAATAGATTCCTTCTTGGAAGCCCTCTCACGAGACTGGCAGGTAGCTTCCTACCCAACCAATTCGCAACGAGGCAAAGTTTTTTATAAATGAGAATTTAATTCTCAAAGCGCAGAACTGATCAAAGCTGCCTAAAAAGAGTATTAGCGCTCCAATTTAAAGAAGCGCCTTAGCACTCCAAGACTGGCGCACAGGGCCGCAGCACTCCTAGCGCTCCAATTTAAAGAAGCGCCTTAGCGAATAGATTCCTTCTTGGATTCCTTCTTCGACTCTTAGCGCTGGCGCTCTCGTGCTTTGCACGTGAGCGCTGCATCAGAGTCTTTGACTCTTAGCACTGGCGCATTTAGAGCTAACGCTTTTATGAAGCGCTGCTTCATTTCAAATTTCAAAATTTGAACAAAGGTTTGCTTTGATTGAGGGAAACAAATTCCCCCCCCCCCCGTTGCGCTCACGTGGCTTACACGTGAGTGCAGCGATGGCAGCATCCCCGCCATTGGATCAACTTAGAAGTTGAAATGGCTCTCAGTGCCTATAAATAGGGCCTTTGGCTTTTGAGATGACCTCTGTTCATCTTCTTTCCTGTTTTTCTGAGAATTAATTCTCTTTCAGAGTATAGCTCTTTGACTTAAGAACTCTCTTAGAGACAGAACCCTGTCGAAAATTTTAGATAAAGATTAAATTTTTGAAGGGATTACTTCATAATCTAGGGTTTCACCCATTAACAGAGCCTTGCTCTTTTCAGATCATAAATCTAAAGAAATTTTTAGGGTTTTCTTAATAGAGCTTTGCTCTCTTGAAATCATAAATCTTAAGAGATCTTTTTTAGGATCTCTTAACCCATTAATGAAGAACTCTTAGAGTTCATCTTGCAGATCTTAAAGATCTCAGAGTTTTTAACTCAGTAAAGCTTTGCTTTTAGAGTTTTTGGATGGATTATTCCATCTTATTCACAGAGCATTGCTCTTTAGAATTTTTGGGGGGAATTTTATTCACATCATCATTAATTATGACAGATGTCATATCTACTGTAGAGCGCTGCTCTCAAGAGAGATTTACTCCCTGGCCCGAGAGGCCCTCATTAAATGAGAATCATTTTAGGATTTTCTCACTTAATGACTGTCTCATCAAATGATGAAACTGTTTTATTAATGATGAGCCATCATCTAGATTGTGCGGGTCCTCCTGGGTCCCTTTCCACTGCATTGCAGTATGGCACAAAATTAAAGCACCAAGTGCCAGAACTTAAACCGTAGTATTGACGGCTAACTTTTGTTCTTTTCTGCGCAGATATTATGTTTTTCGACATTTCCTTCCCGTTTGTTCGTTCGGAAAGCGGGTTCCCTGAAGCGCCTGTGGATAGGGAAGTCTTTGCACAGATCAAGGATCACGACCCAGAGCGAAAGAATCTTCATTTCTGGGGAACGTGGTACAATCAGATCATCAGGGGTCGGCGTAGCTTTTCTTGCGCAGCACCTTCGGAGCCCATTTCGGCGATCCATTATGCTGACACACCTCCGGTGAACTATGCTATGGAGGAGGTCAACTGGACCTCAGAGGGTTGCCTTCAGCTTTCTATGGCCACAATACCCGTGCATCCGCCGATGGCTTTGGATACTCTGGGGCGGCGCATATGTCAGGGCGAGTCGCGCCCTTGGGGACAGCCAGACATGATAAGCTTGACTCCTCGCCATCCAGCTGGGTATTTGCAGTGGGCCCACTACATTTTTTCGGCCAAGAGATCGTTGATGCTGAAGCTTAGGTTGTACCCCGCCGTTTATGTGTCTCTCTTCCAATATTCCACGCCCCTGCTTGGTGGGTTATGGCTTTTCTGGAGCAATGGAATATTCCAACCCACACCTTCCTTCTGTCGGATTGAGAAGTCTCGATCTCTTTAGAGGATTTTGCGGAGATCTCTGGCTTACCCGTTAGGGGAGAACACTACGAGGAGTTGCTTCCTCCAGACGAGTACATCTTTTGCCACCAAATCAGTGGTAATGGGTCTTACCTCGGAGAACACCATTCAACACCAATTCCCAAGCTTGATCAAGGTGTTGAATATCTACGAAAGTCTATTTCTAGAGTCCGGAGGGTACGGAGTAAGCTACACTGACTTCATCGCTCGTTTTCTTCGTCCGGAAGTCTTATCGAAGCAAGCTACGTTTTTTTCCAAGCTTGACGATCCGTTTGGTTTTGGTTTGGATAACCAACCGACGGCGGAGGCGGATTTAAAAAGTTTCTTTATTCCGGCTGCTCCTGTCGTTCCCTTCGCGGAGCTTACTGCTCCGGGCATCGATAAAGAGACGTTCGTGCTGGGGTTCATTAGCTTATGTCTAAACTGGTTCGTGCTTCCAATGCACCCTCATTATATGAGGCCATCAGTCTTTTACCCAGCCTATCGTATGGTTGCGGGAATGCAAGTGACTATCGGGTTGCTAGGTTGGCACACTTGTACCATGGTCTCAGCTTAGCGGCGGACACCACCGAGCCCGGGGTACAGCCAGTTACTTTCTCGCTGCACTATTTTATGTCATGAATCGAGCTGCACATACTTGGTGCTTTTAGTGCTCACAAACGGCCTCGTTTCTACGACAGTTACAACTTCCCTCGGATTATGCGCCTAGTTGACGCTTCCGTTTTAACTCCGACACAGCGGGAGGCTATGGGTGTGGTCCTTCGTCCGCGTATGGTCAGAGACGGCATGACCTTTGTCGATAAGGTTTTAACCATCAGCAAAGAGTCCACTAAGATGGTGCAGCCACTGCGAGACACTTTTAAAGACGGGGCCTCTACCTTAAAAGCTCGGGAGATTCATCATTTATATTCAATCAGGCCGGGCTTTCTCGTGTTTAGGTAGAATGATTCGGCGTTGTTCATGAGGTACAACCCGTACCGTTTCACCCAGCAATCAAGCTATAATCAGGACGTCCCGCTCGAGGCCTTCCTAGCTGAGCCAATTGCCATAGAAGATTGTATCCGCAGTGCATTACACCATTTTATGCGGTTGAACATCGGCTCCAATTTCTTTATCAGTGAGCCGATTTGCATTCCGTGAATCTTGAACGCATATGTGGCCTAGTATCAGCATTCGGTGGGCGCCATTATTAGGGAAGAAAGACGGCTCTTGCTTGATCGTAAGGGTACGGCCCCTTATGGTAATCCAACCGTTCCCCTAAAGCGGCGGACCATCGTTCGTCCTCCCATGAGAGAAGCTGCTGCGACCGTGGTCCCGCACGCTATACCTGAGCTACCCCTCCCCCGTGTGCCCATGGAAGCGGTGGCTGTAATGTCTCTGGATTCTGGGGTGGGTTTGGAGATCAGGACTCGTCGCCCAAAAGTACCCGCCATGCGCAAGCTCGTGTTAGAGACTACCGGCACTCGTTCGCAAAAGAAGAAGAAGAAGAAGTCGGTATTTGCTGTGGATGTTGCATTCGGCCAGGAGCACCATGCTCCATATAGCGAAGGATTAAGTGAGTACGGGACCAATGAGGGTCTATTCATTACGCCAGATGATACCAATTTGGAGGCTGCTATCGCGGTTTCAGAGCAATTAGCTCGCGATGAAGCAGCTCTAATCACCATTGCACAATCAGGTAGACTTCGGTCATATCTTTCCGCGGCTATATTTTTAATTATTATTCTTTTACTGACGCTTTCTTCTTCAACAGGTATCTCCGCCGAAGAGGCTCTCGTGGCTTCCCTCAAGACTTTTGAAGAGGAAGAGAGGCTCCGCGCCTCTTTGAGAATTGGTATACTTCGGCTCATTGTTCCTTCATCCCCTTTTTCTTTATTCGTGACTTAAACTTTCCCTTTTTTTTTGCAGGAACGACCTTACTACGGGTTATCCCAAGTGCGGTGCCGATCCCGAGCGGTGATGCGGCGACGCTTCCACAGTCGGTTGCTGAGGCCCCAGCTCCCCCAGTATTGCCTCAAAAGGTTTCCCTTAAGCAGCCGATGACGGACGCCGAAACGGCTCCAGAGGCAGCTCCTGGTTCGGACGATGACGTCCCTTTGACGGAGGTCTTGTGGAGATCGTTTCTCACTGCCAAGGCCGACAAGAAGCGTAGAAAGCATGTGGAGAGGGAGCATAACCCCAGCTTGGCTGTGGTTGCGGGTTCAAGCACCACCCCATCTATAGCTACTCCTCCAGAGGATGCTCCAGCTGCCCTGTCTACCGCTCATAGACAGGTCGTGCGTGCGGCTCGGGAGGCGGACAATAATCTTTCGTAAGGTAACGTAATGTATGGTTTTTTTATTAAAAGTCGATCTGCAAATTCTCATACATCGTATTCTGTAGGGCCGAGTCCTGGCGATGAGATGGCAGGCGAGATGACGGTGATCAAAGAGCCCGAAGCGGCTACTCCCTCTCAGGAGTCTGGGACTGGCCAGACCACCGCTCTTTCCCCTTGTGGTCCCTTGCTATCGGCGGGCATCACGAGTATCACCATGGTCCTCGTTGAATCAGGGGACGAAACCATGAGCGCAGAGACTACTCCTCTGAAAGAGAGCGAAGAAGCCGCAACGCCCGATAATGCTTCGGTTGCGGTTTTCGTTGGCGACCCGTCAGGTAAGTCCTGAATCACTGTTCTTTTTTATTTCACAACCTCGCTCAGCTTATTCTGACAATGTTTTGTTTGTAGGTGCAGCGAATGCTGAAATCGTGCCATCTGAAGCACCTTCGGTCACAGCCATGACGGTTGTTGTTCCCTTGCCATCTCTTGTGTCTTCTCAAATACTAAAGGTATAGATTCACGATTTACTTAGTTGAACTATGAACACCGTCTTCCTTGTACTGAACATGAATCTTCGCTACTCTGCAGGAGTTCTTTTTGATCATCTGTATTAGGTGTTAAACCCACATTTCTCCTTCCAGTCGGAAGTCACTCCGCCCGCTGGTGTTGGTTAGTATATCTTTCAGCTATTGTTTCTTTCTTTCCTTTACGAATAGCCGTGATGTTACTAAGCTTTCCATGTATTGATCGCAGTGCCACGGATCAGAGGAGGGTACGAGAGAATAGCCTCGCCTCCGGTACTCCCAACCTTGCCGCCTGCCGCAGTCGGTATAGTAGACTCCATTGCTTGTGCATTTTATTTATCACTCGAGCCGGCATTTGATCATAATTTTCTTTGCAGCAATCGCACTAACTCCAGCTCCCTTTGAGTCTCGAATCCCAATGCCAGCAGGGCCCTTTACCAAACGCCCATCTTCCAGGGGTGCTGCGAATAGCTTACGAATGTTGAACGAGTTCATTGAGGATCTTGACACCGAGGCTCCCGCATTCGCTGCAGATTTTGCTGCCAAGGTTAATCCCATACTGGAGACGCTTGTGCACTTCCATAGCTAAGGCGTCATTGAGTCTTGGGTTAATCACTGCAGGAAGATTGAGGCATGCCTGTACGAGATTGAGCTTAGGCGTCCTGCTCCGGAAATGTCAGTTTTGAACTCCCAGTAGGCCGCATGGGTTGAGCAGAGCATTCCCTTCTGTCACGACCCAAAGTTCGGCCCGTGACCGGCACTTAACCACGTAACGTCTACCGGCGTAACGTGACTAAGTAAGCCGGACCCAGAAATCAAAACCATTGAAGTAGTGAGTGTTTAAAATATTTAATGGAAACATTTGTTAAAACATTTAGAAAACCTTAGTAATTTAGTAAAATTCTTTAAAGTTTAAGTTGTTTTCTTTAAAAAATTTGGCAGCTTTTCCTTTGTAAAAACTAGCCCCGAAATCGGGTACAACTCAAGATATGAGTAAAATGAAATACAATAAGAATAAAGCATCCCAAACGGGAGCAATCACGCCCAATGGCGGAAACAACCACACAATAATAATATACGACGCCGTAGCGAAGAATGAGCAAAAATAAGTGAAGACAACATGAAAAGTAAAACTGCATAAATAAAGTCGGCTTACAACGAGCTCGACACCAAAGTACAAAATAATATACATCGTCCTCACAACTGGTCTCTAAGTCAATACATGAAAAGTAGATGGAGAGTACTAGATACAATAGTGTGTACAACTGAAAAATAAATGGATACCGCAAAAACCCATTTATCAGCCAAAGGGCTCACACGCCAACTGCAGTGGTATCCGTATCAAAAGATGCAAGAAGGTAGCCCTGCCGCGACTACTCGGAGGGGCAACCTGCAAACACTGTAGCACAACGTGGGTGAGTTGCCAACTCGTGAATAGTAGATAACATATAAAGGTAATCGCGAGTATCCACGTACTGCGATACTCTAACATATGCCAACAGATAATATCTATATGCGATGAGCAGGGTATGCCATAATCATGCCAAAGTACTCTATCAGGTACTACGTCTACAGGATGAGATGCATAACAATGAATGCTGAGTATGGGATAAAATAACATCTACACGGAATGTCAACGTGGAAAAATAACCGGTGTCCATCAATGCACCCAAATCCCAGTAAAACTCAGGCGCCGTCACTCTAATCGGCCCTCAAATCCTATGAATCTCATAGAATCGTGAGTGCCCAATATCGGCACTCGAAAATATCAAAAAATAATCGTGTCCAGCATCAACACGCAAATCCTCATGTATCGGGCTCCATCAGTCCGGATCGGTCCACGGGCTCCGTCTGCAGAATCGTCCCTCGGCCCCGGCAGTATGGGTCGTCCCGTATCCATCTATCGACTCTGGTCAGTATCCTCCGGATAACCGCCAGGTCCAACGAATCACCGGTAGGTAGTAGTCCCTCTACCAGGCTCACCGTCTACTGCACAGCGATCCGTTCTCGCCCCGGGATACCATACCGGGTCCACCATGTACCCGCAATCGGCCTCATCCAGCTCCTCAATTCGGGTTCATAGGTCACACGTCTCAGCACCGAGAAAACGCATGGTGGACGCACTGAAATATCATATCAAGAGAAACCGGGTTTTTAAAACAGTGCGTATTTTCTTAAAATAATACCACGGTCCTCAAATCCCGAAATCACATAAATCCAAAACTCAATGCGTAAATCCATGCAATGTGTCGTATGACACAAAGGGTAAAAAGGGAAACCGCTCTTTTAAAAGGATCCAGTTTTGAAAAATATCTCTTGCGGTCCCTATTTTCTAGAAACCAAGTCAATATCATCCATGTATGTAACATATGCATGTATATAGGTAAGGATGTGCAAGTGGATATATACGCAAATATGAGTGTAGCAATGTACATGTGCACTAATATGGATATACGATGTATATGTGCACAAGTAGGGATATATCAAATAATGTGCGCACTACTATGAATATACAGCATGCATGTGCGCAAATATAGGTATATCAGGGTATGCGTGCACCAATATGAGTATATCAATGTAAATATATGCCAATATGCGACAAGTCATGTCTAATCGTCAATGTATGGTTCGTAGCAATCCTATAGTGCGAGTGTCATGGCAATCACTAACGGTGTGAGTGTAATATACAAATAGTGCTTATGCAGCTTGAACCGTTAGTGACAGTGCAGTGTTATATACTACCATTTCTATATGCAATAAGGAAGGTATGCTACAATAGTACATATAAATATCTACGACTAAAATATCCTATCACGCCCTGACGCTTAACGCCATACGGCGATTTCCCCGTAGATGTTAAATCTACTCACCTGGTCTCGTGCTAAGCGTAGCCGACCACTTGCTTCCCTTTCTTTGCGGCGTTCGATGTACCCGCCTGCGAACCTAAAATTTACACAAAGAATCCATATAAGCGAAAATCCTACAAAAATGCGATATCGAAATCAAACGAGAAACTCGCGTCGTGAACTAAATGCGCGTGTGTCCGATACGCTGAACGTGTGTATACGAGTCTAAAACTACCCCGACACGTCGCGACACGCAGGAACGCTAAACCCACTCACGTATCAAACGTGTCGCGCAAACAAAACATATTGGAAAAACGGTATATCGCTCCAGATTTTGACCCGGATGTAAAAATGAAAAGTTGCATATACCACAGATCTTAAATAAACAGCAGACTCCTACCCACCCAAACCCAACACAAAAATACCCTCATCTGGCCGCAAATTATGGCCAGAATGAATAAATCGGCGGCCAGAATGTAGGTAGGGGGTCTTGTTCTCTGGGTATGTGATCAACATCTATAAAGTATGCTACAGTTAACTCAGATTTTGTCTGAAACACACGAGCCTACAGAAGATTACAGAAAGGTCTAATTTTAGATTAAAACGTTAAATTTTGCACTAAATGAAATCCTATGGTATTTTAGTGAAATCTGGGTTTAAACCTCAGTTTAAAGGGCCTAATAACACTTAGTTAGGCTAGGCTAACCACCAAAATCATCACTTGGCCAACAATCCACACTAATCCCCATTTCCTGCACTAAAGCTCACTTTTAACACTAACCGGTGCTAATTAACACATAAGTTTAGCAACAAAGAAGTTGGGCTCAGAACTTATACCTCACTTGACCCTAGGTGCAAGGAGAAGAAGAAGAAGAAGAGAGGGAGCTGTTGCTGCGGGGTGCTGCTGCTGCTGATGCATGCTGCTGCTGCTTGTGCTGATGCTGCTGCTGCTTGTGCTGATGCTACTGGTGCTGCTGCTATTGCTACTTGGTGTTGTTGTTGTTGCTGCTGGCTGTTGCTGCTGCTGAAGCTCCTGCTGCTGCTGCTTCTTCTGGTGCTGCTGCTGCTTGTGAGTGAGAGTGAGAGAGATGTGAGGAAAAAAATGGGTGAGGCAAAGAAAGAAATGAGAGTCTAAGCTAGTTAACCCCATCTCTCTCTCCTCATTAAATGTGAGCATGGCTCAAGCCATGATGCCTACACACCCTCTCTCTCTCTCTCGCTCTCCAAGTCAACCACAATTCAAATCATTTTTCATTTTTTAAAAAAAAAACAATTTAACCAAAACACTTAATAAAATTTCAAATTGGCTTAACAAAATGATTAGTCCACCATGATTGCTAATCATGGTTTAACCCCAATTTAACCCTAGTTTACATGCACAAGTGTGTGCAAGCCTAAATAAATTCTAATAAAATATTCATAAATTTTGATAAAATATTTAAAGATCGTTTTGGTAAACTTTTTACTAAAATCCATATATTAAGGTATAATTAGACACTAATCACATTTTAAGGTGTTACACCTTCCTCCGCCATTTCGAACAAGAGGCGACCTTGATGCGAAAGGAACGCGATGAGGTTTTAAGCGAATCTGCCCAGCTGCAAGCCGAGGTCAAAGTGAATGCTGCCCAACTGAGAGTCGCCTTTGATACTCTATAGCGATGCATTTCGGAAGGGCTGGCACTGAGGCAAAAGCTTGACTCCATTGAGCAGGTTATGCATGTTAGTTGTATGTATGCCCTAGAGGCCAGTATTGTACAGATGATGTATATTATATTGGATGCTTGGACATATATAGAGAGGACTTTCTTGCTCGTCATGATAGTATGCTATCTGGTTGCTCTTTACTTTAACATGTATACATGTCTCTTTATACTGTCTTTTAGTTACATGTTGGTAAAGCCCTTAGGATGTGTACTTGACTACCTGGACTATGATACGGATCATACTAGTGGGGACATGGTAGTCCATAAGTACATCCTTCAAGGTTCCTAGTCGTGGGTGTATCGAGACGGGACATCGATATACCAGAGTAGACTAGCGTATACGCTTCTCGACCCATGAGATGGGCGATGGATGATCCCATATCCATTGGTGTTTGACATCAAAGATGGTATACGGGTGCTCAGTGGAGACTGGGTACACTGGACGGACTCGCCGAAAACTCCCAGATGGTATTATACCTCACATTAGATGGCAGTTCTCTGGTGACACTTGTGCAGGTTAGTCTGTAGACCCGAGATCGTCATAGAGTCTTGTGTGATTCCCATTGTGCTTTGATTTCCACCTTACCACGTCCATGAGGGCGTGCAAAACGGTGGTTTTTGGGTACAGTCCCGAGTCACATGGAGGCAATGAGCGATAGGAGGGGTTTCGTCTCTCCCGGTATTGGGGGTTGATGTTGCGCTGTGCTCGATTGGCCGTAACAGGGAAGTCCCTGGCCAGGGCTGATTAGAGATTTACTGGTAAGTGTTACCTGTAGTTTCTCGACCCGTTATGAGCCTCACATCGGCACGACTTATCGGTTATTGGGGTCTGACGTTTACCACCCCTAGACTTGATATGCGACATATCAAACGAGGAGACCGGACTGTACGGGAAGTGTTGCCGGCAGGCTTTCACAGGAGTTGGAGCGGGCTTGCTTGCTGATCTTCTGATCGCTCAATACCCGGGTAGCCGTTACGTCTAGCTAGTACCGCTGACGGCTTGTGGGTGCGTGATGTGATCATCACCTACTGCCGGCGTATTGACGAGTCTTTAGAGTCCTACATAGAGGTTTTACTGGCTCAGGCAAAATGAAATAAGAGCACGTATGTGATATGTGCGAGACCGAGAATAAATGCGAGTATGTGATACCGTATTCTATTCTCGCGACTTTTTGTATCGGTCGGTTATATATGATATAACCGGGTTATCGAATCAAGTGTTGATTCGATAAATCGATACGATGAATGTTAGTCGGTTATATGAGATATGACCGGATTATTAAGTCAAGTGTTGATTTAATAATTAAGTGTATAATTGTATATTAGATATACTAGTTTACATTTACTAACACATGTTCACTTTAGGGTTTTTCTCACATGCACACTATTTTAACATGTATATGATATATGTTAAAATGTGTTATCATATTGTATCATGGTTGATGATACACATGACTTGTGTGTATCAGACATACACCATTCTATATTTAAATGGTGGTTTACATTTATTTAAGGTAATTACAAATTAGTGGAATTTTTCATAAGCATGAAGCTTGTGGTTGCTTTGGAAAAGTCCACCTGTTTTGTTTTACCTTAGATCTTTGTTTAACCTAACCATCTAGATTATCTATGGTTATGTCTCTACAAGAGTTAGTATATGATACTCACTCACCATGGTTAGACTTCTCACTTGATCATTATCCTCATTTTTCTTTTCTTTAGTTCATCATCTTCTTCTTCATTGTGAAAAGAAAAAAGGAAACTAGGGTTTGATCCAAAGTGAGAAACAAAGTGAGAAACAAAATTCTAAAGAGAACCCATTTCCTATCTCTCCATCCTCTACTAGACTAGCACTTTAGTTTAGGGTGTTTACTTCACTAATTCTTTAGTTAGTGAAGTAGGAGCTTGAATCGGAAATCCCTCGACGTAGATCATCTTCGGCCTCGGAGACTTCAAGCAAGGTCGCACCTTTCGCCTCGTGAAGCCATGCAAGGGTCCGGGAGATCCACGATCGCAGCGAAGGGACTTCAACAAGGAGCAAATGAAGTGAAGGACCGATCTACAAAGGTTGTATTTCGTATCCCTTTAAAGTAAAGTTGTTTA
Source organism: Agapanthus africanus (assembly GCA_030015575.1). Lineage (NCBI taxonomy): Eukaryota > Viridiplantae > Streptophyta > Magnoliopsida > Asparagales > Amaryllidaceae > Agapanthus > Agapanthus africanus. The sequence goes on along the minus strand of JASDDO010000014.1, from coordinate 156,233,740 downwards.
CTTGCTAATTTTATCGCCTAAACTTTAGTATACGATCTTGCTTAGTGTTATTCGGCACATAAAAAATTAATTTTGGCATGGTCGATGCCTTGTAGAGCCTTGTTAGTGTGCCTAGTAAACCTACAGTGGTATCAGAGCCTAGCTAGAGCATTAGGCGATGTGTTAAGGAAGTTAAAACCCCGATCGAACCCGAAGACGTCAATTTAGACCCCTCTCTGTACATTTTTTAAAAACTGGGTTTTTTCGGAATTAAAAATACCTAAAAAATTCAGCAGGTGAATATAAGAATTGTTGTGAAAAACGAGAACACAATACGTCTACACCGCCGCGGAACCGCGGCCGTACCGCGCTTGGGCCGCGGATCCGCGGCAGTACAGGGGATATTTGTACTCATTTTTGCACAGTAATTCCTAGTTCTGTTATTAGTATTTTCTGGTTATTTTTATTTTAACTCAAGTGTTGAGTAATATGGGGTTTATTTTGTAATCGTCGATTCGATCGGGAATTTTAAATTCGTTATTGTTATTCCGGATAATTTAGTAAGTATTAAAATGTTTGAACGGATATCACTAACTCAATTTTTCCCGGCACGAAAAAGTTTCAAATGTTGAATTTTTCTCGGGTTTAATTATTTCGGAAAAACGTGCAAGAAATGTGACGGACTCTCTAGAAGACAACAAACCTTAACTCGATTATGTGACCGTCTTGAACTGCCTTTTGAACCTTAGGGTTTGGGGCAGTACGGCATGCCACATGTGAAGCGTTGGCTTGACCCTTCTACGGCTGGACCGTTGCTACTGTGACGTATTCTGGAATTTTTAAACTCCGCTCAAGTGTTGAGCTATTTAGGAAATCTTGGGTATTTGATTATTCGATCGAAAAGTTTAATACTGTCTATTTATCTGGAATGTGATACAATATGTGGAATTCACACGGTTAGGCATGAAATGCGAAATATATGATATTTCGGATTTACGATGTCTAAAGAGATTGTGGATTCCAAATATTGTAGTTTTACACTTTCTTTTCTGCGACCGTAAGTGTAATATGTGATATCGCCGGTTTCGTTGCTATATGTCAACGACAATTGGGATGCGCATATTTACTTACGTTGATGACATGTGATGTTATGTGTTGCTGGATATGTTATATTGGATCGTCGCGTTCTGAATAGCCGGGGGGTTTTATGTGAGATGAGAGTTTTTATTTTCATTCATGTAAAATTTAAATGTATGTAATATTCTTTTATTGGGGCACTTCCGGGTCGAGGTTGATGTCACCTTTTGTATATTATTTACTTTTCCGCACTAGGATAGACCCAAGGAGGGAAGCACAAGTAACCGGGTTCTAGGGTTCAGTGGGAGACCAACTCGAGGAGTCGAGTCCGGGTCTTCTAACTCTAGAATTGGTAGGGTTGCTTGCCGCTCTCGTAGGGGTCTAAGGGTGTGGGTTTGGCTATTCATCGCGACCGTGGAATCCGTGTTTTATAGAGGCTCAAAATAAAACACGGACGTCCTAGTATATCCAATATTTCATATGTTTATTCTGCTGCGCTATCTGTGATGTGATCATGTGATGAGATGTGATAGATACTATATATAGTATATATAATATATTATATAGACGTTACTTATGTTTTACACCCGCGCCAGCCCTGCCCTGCTCTGCCGTTAGTTACCTAACCTAACGGTGCACGAGGGGACATCGAGGCGAATGCGGATGGCATAAGTGTACGTCGTATTTATCTGTGATGTTTAAGTAACTTAAATGATGGGACTTCGTTAATGTGATTAATGAAAGAAAAGAAACCTAAAAGATGTTGTAGAATCAAATTTTCAAATAAAAAGGGTAGCTACAGTTTTGCTTTGCATAGCGGTATATATGATATACCCTGCACCATATTCGATGAGGAAAGAGCCGAGATCCCTTCACCGGGAGTGACCTCTTTAGCGAAACTGGCAGATGCTACAAAACTCGGTTTGACTTTTGACTGCTTTTGGAGTTTTACTTTGCATAGCGATGTATATGATATATCCTGCACCTTATTCCATAAGGAAAGAGCCGAGATCCCTTCACCGGGAGTGACCTCTTTAGCAAAACTAATGAAAGCCTCAAAATCAATCCATTTCAAAATTCACATGATTCTACGACGATATCAAGTTCATTACGCTCATGGTTTTCTGAAAAACCTGCGTAGCCCTCCATCATTTCAGATAAAGACTAGTTAGTATTCGTGCTACGTTTGTTGACTATGTTAAGGCGTAGTGTGCGGTAACTAATTAGTACTTATCTGCTAAAACATGAGATGTGATTGGATTAGGGTAGTTGCACGACTTTGTTGACTATGTTAAGGGTTGTGCAGGTGGGTTTAATTCAATCGGGAAATGACGGGTTGAACTTGACTAGAAATTATGATTTGTTGACTATGTTAAGGTCATAAATTGCTAGGGGCAAAATATTATCGGGAATTTCAAGTGTTGAAATTTGCAATGAGATTGCATACCTTCTATAAGATAGTTAGATCCCGATACCCACTGCGAGTAATTGTTACTCCCGGGAGAGTTTTACACAGGACAATTAGCCGATCAAGTAGGTGTCTAGAAAGGTGTCAACGGGGTTACGCCTCTGGGAAAACGAGGTTTACTTTAATTAGGTCCGTGCGAAAGCACGGGGAACCTCCCTCAAAATACCGACACTGGCCTGGCTGAAAGATTGGCGAAGTTGTAGGGTGTAATTAATCCCGGCTAGTCTTTCCTTTTAGGGTTTGGAGGAAGATTTGATAAAAAACAGTGGGAGCCATCCTGATTAGATAAGATAATAACCAATCTGATCTTGCAAGAGCATACGATAAAGTGTTTTCTTCTCTCTCTCTCCAGGTAGCGACCATATCATGCCTTAACAAAGATAATAATATGGATGTATTGACCGAACCCGCATGTTATATTGTGCTGGGGAACGTTGGTTCCGTTCTTTCTTATAAGAGTTATAAGACTGAACAGGATATAGGGGAATACCAGGATTCTCATGCCACCCGAATGAAGAAAGTACATGTTGATGCATTTTCTTCGGGTGTGTTCGTTACAGAGAACTGTTTCTCCATTTCCTCTACGTCCTGGGTATTAGATACCGGGTCAGGATCCCATATATGTAATCAGTTACATGGGCTTAGGAAAGGTAGAGAACTTGGAGAAGGTGATAAAGACATAAGGGTTGGAATTGGTGCAATTGTTGCAGTTAAAACCGTCGGGGAATATCACCTTGTATTGCCAACTGGTAATACATTGATTCTGAACGAATGCTATTACATGCCGAACCTGATATGCAACATTATATCGGTTTCTTTGTTGAGTAAAGAGAGATATAATTTTGTATTACAGGATAATGTTATGAACATTTTCCTAAACCAAAAGTTGGTCGGATCAGGCACGATGTGCAATGGCATTTATGTTCTAAATCAATCAACAGTCCTAAGCATAACAAACACACACAAGAGGAAGAGTTCAGAACTGAACGAATCCTTCTTGTGGTATTGTAGACGACACGACTCGCTAAGTTGCATAAGGATGGATATTTGAATCCGTTTGAATTTTTATCTTATGACACTTGCTAGTCATGTCTCAAAGGCAAGATGACCAAAACTCCGTTTACGGGACACGGGGAAAGAGTTACCGAACTCTTGGGACTGATACATAGTGATGTATGCGGTCCCATGTCTACACATGCCAGGGATGGTTCTTCGTACTTCATTACATTCACTGACGATCTCTCTAGATTCGGATATGTGTTCCTGATGAAACACAAATCAGAAGCTTTTGAGAAATTTAGAGAATATAAACAAGAAGTCGAGAACCAAACCGGGAAAAGTATTAAAATCCTACGATCTGATCGAGGAGGTGAATACTTGAGCAATGAATTCCTGGACTTCCTAAAAGAGAATGGGATTCTCTCTCAACTGACTCCTCCATATACACCACAGCACAACGGTGTATCGGAACGGAGGAATCGCACCCTATTAGATATGGTGCGCTCGATGATGAGTACAGCTGAGTTACCTATTTCCTTCTGGGGTTATGCGCTTGGGACAGCAGCATACCTATTGAATCAAGTTCCGTCTAAATCTGTACCTACCACACCATATGAGATATGGAGTGGGAAGAGACCATATTTTAAACGAGTTAAGATATGGGGTTGTCCGGCCTATGTCAAAAGGCAAAATCCAGACAAATTCGAGGCACGGTCAGTTCTTTGCAAGTTTTTGGGATATCCTAAGAACTCCCAAGGATATTTTTTCTACCACGCTGAAGAACAAAAAGTGTTTGTTTCTCAATATGCCACCTTTTTGTAAAAGGAATTTCTTGCAAAAGAAATTAGTGGCAAAGTGGTAGAGCTGGAAGAGGTTCCAGATACACAAACTGCAACTGAAGATTTAGTGGAACCAGAGGATTCGATAGTTCCCAACGAACCTCAGCCTCTCCGCCGATCTAGTAGGGTTCCTCACCCACCTGAGAGATACTACGGTTTTCTCATAGATGGTGGGAGCGAGGATTGCATCATGGTTGATGATGACCCAACTAGCTTCGAGCAGGCCATCACGAGTAGAGACTCAGTGAAATGGCTGGATGCAATGCGGTCCGAGATGGAATCCACGTACACCAACAAAGTATGGACTTTGGAAGTTGCTCCTGAAGGGGTAAAACCCATTGGGAGCAAGTGGATCTTCAAGAAAAAACTTGGTGTAGATGGGAAAGTGGAGACTTTCAAAGCTAGACTTGTTGCAAAGGGTTTTCGTCAAAGACCAGGTGTGGACTAAGACGAAACCTTTTCTCCAGTGGCTATGCTTAAATCCATATGGATCATGCTTGTCATCGCTGCATATCATGACTATGAAATCTGGCAAATGGATGTTAAGACCGCCTTTCTAAACGGTGATTTAAAAGAGTGCGTATACATGACTCAGCCAAAGGGCTTCATAGATAGAGGGAGCAGCGGGAAGGTGTACAAGCTGCTTAAATCCATTTATGGATTGAAGCAAGCATCGCGGAGTTGGAACATCTGCTTTGACGTCATTATCAAAGAGTTTGATTTCGTCAAAAACGTAGATGAACCTTGTATCTACAAGAAGGTGGCAGAGAGTAAGGTCGTCTTCCTAGTATTGTACATGGACGACATACTCTTGATAAGAAATGACATTCCTATGCTGCAATCAGTGAAGCTCTTTTTATTACAAAGATTCTCAATGAAAGATCTTGGTGATGCCTCCTGCATATTGGGAATTAGGATCTATAGAGATAGATCTAAACGGATATTGGGATTGTCCCAATCCAGGTACATTGACACCATACTAAAGAGCTTTAGTATGGAAAAGTCCAAACGTGGGTTTTTACCCACAATCTCAGGGCTCACTCTCTCCAAAGAGATGTCTCCCAAGACTGATTTGGAGAGAGCTCGCATGCAAGGGATACCCTATGCTTCGGCTGTAGGCTCTATCATGTACACGATGCTATGTACCAGACCCGATATAGCATACTCACTAAGTGTAGTGAGTAGGTATCAAGCTGATCCTGGAGAGAGTCACTGGACAGCTGTGAAGAGAGAGTCACTGGACAGCTGTGAAGAGCATTCTTAAGTACTTACGAAGGACTAAAGAGATGCTCTTGGTGTAAGGTAACGGAGAACTCCAAGTGGAGTCCTTTACCGATTCGAGCTTCCAGAGTGATAAGGACGACTCTAAGTCGCAGTCGGGATTTATCTTTACCCTTTACGGAGGGGAGGTTAGCTGGAAGAGTTCCAAGCAAGAAACCGTGGCAGACTCGACGATGGAGGCTAAATACATCGCTGCCAACGATGCTGCCAAAGAGGCTGTCTGGATCAAGAAGTTCAACACTGAACTTGGAGTGGTTCCATCCATTGAGCATCCAATACCTTTGTATTGCGATAACAATGGAGCGGTGGCTTTGGCCAAGGAACCCAGGTCCCATCAGCGATCCAGGCATATTCTAAGGCGGTATCACCTGATCCGGGAGATAGTTGATCGCCGGGAGATCGAGGTCAGGAGGGTTGACATGAAGAATAACACAGCGGATCCACTCACGAAGGCCATTCCCCAGATACAGTTTGAGAGACTCTTCGGGATGCTCGGTATGCGATACTACAGCAGCTGGCCCTAGTGCAAGTGGGAGATTGTTAGTTGTATGTATGACCTAGAGGCCAGTATTGTACAGATGATGTATATTATATTGGATGCTTAGACATATATAGAGATGACTTTCTTGCTCGTCATGATAGTATGCTATCTGGTTGCTCTTTACTTTAACATGTATACATGTCTTTTTATACTGTCTTATAGTTACATGTTGGTAAAGCCCTTAGGATGTGTACTTGACTACCTGGACTATGATGCGGATCATACTAGTGGGGACATGGTAGTCCATAAGTACATCCTTCAAGGTCCCTAGTCGTGGGTGTATCGAGACGGGGCATCGATATACCAGAGTAGACTAGCGTATACGCTTCTCGACCCATGAGATGGGCGATGGATGATCCCATATCCATTGGTGTTTGACATCAGAGATGGTATACGGGTGCTCAGTGGAGACTGGGTACACTGGATGGACTCGCCGAGAACTCCCAGATGGTATTATACCTCACGTCAGATGGCAGTTCTCTGGTGACACTTATGCAGGTTAGTCTGTAGACCCGAGATCGTCATAGAGTCTTGTGTGATTCCCACTGTGCTTTGATTTCCACCTTATCACGTCCATGAGGGCGTGCAAAACGGTGGTTTTTGGGTACAGTCCCGAGTCACATGGAGGCAATGAGCGATAGGAGGGGTTTCGTCTCTCCCGGTATTGGGGGTTGATGTTACGCTGTGCTCGATTGGCCGTAACAGGGAAGTCCCTGGCCAGGGCTGATTAGAGATTTACGGGTAAGTGTTACCAGTAGTTTCTCAACCCGTTATGAGCCTCACATCGGCACGAATTATCGGTTATTGGGGTCTGACGTTTACCACCCCTAGACTTGATATGCGACATATCAGACGAGGAGACCGAACTGTACGGGAAGTGTTGCCGGCAGGCTTTCACAGGAGTTGGAGCGGGCTAGCTTGCTGATCTTCTGATCGCTCAATACCCGGGCAGCCGTTACGTCTAGCTAGTATCGCTGATGGCTTGTGGGTGCGTGATGTGATCATCACCTACTGCCGGCGTATTGACGAGTCTTTAGAGTCCTACATACAGGTTTTACTGGCTCAGGCAAAATGAAATAGGAGCACGTATGTGATATGTGCGAGACCGAGAATAAATGCGAGTATATGATACCGTATTCTATTCTCGCGACTTTTTATATCGGTCGGTTATATATGATATAACCGGGTTATCGAATCAAATGTTGATTCGATAAGTCGATATGATGAATGTTAGTCGGTTATATGAGATATGATCGGATTATTAAGTCAAGTATTGATTTAATAATTAAGTGTATAATTGTATATTAGATATACTAGTTTACATTTACTAACACATGTTCACTTTAGGGTTTTTCTCACATGCACACTATTTTAACATGTATATGATATATGTTAAAATGTGTTATCATATTGTATCATGGTTGATGATACACATGACTTGTGTGTATGAGACATACACCATTCTATATTTAAATGGTGGTTTACATTTATTTAAGTTAATTACAAATTAGTGGAATTTTTCATAAGCATGAAGCTTGTAGAAGCTTGTGGTTGCTTTGAAAAAGTCCACTTGTTTTGTTTTACCTTAGATCTTTGTTTAACCTGACCATCTAGATTAGCTATGGTTATGTCTCTACAAGAGTTAGTATATGATACTCACTCACCATGGTTAGACTTCTCACTTGATCATTATCCTCATTTTTCTTTTCTTTAGTTCATCATCTTCTTCTTCATTGTGAAAAGAAAAAAGGAAACTAGGGTTTGATCCAAAGTGAGAAACAAAATTCTAAAGAGAACCCACTTCCTATCTCTCCATCCTCTACTAGACTAGCACTTTAGTTTAGGGTGTTTACTTCACTAATTCTCTAGTTAGTGAAGTAGGAGCTTGAGTCGGAAATCCCTCGACGTAGATCATCTTCGGCCTCGGAGACTTCAAGCAAGGTCGCACCTTTCGCCTCGTGAAGCCATGCAAGGGTCCGGGAGATCCACGATCGCAGCGAAGGGACTTCAACAAGGAGGAAATGAAGTGAAGGGCCGATCTACAAAGGTTGTATTTCGTATCCCTTTAGAGTAAAGTTGTTTACTTGCTAATTGTATCGCCTAAACTCTAGTATACGATCTTGCTTAGTGTTATTCGGCACATAAAAATTTAATTTTGGCATGGTCGATGCCTTGTAGATCCTTGTTAGTGTGCCTAGTAACCCTACAATGCTGAGTCGCGAAGCTGCCCAGCGGGAGATCAATAAGAAGGTATCCTCATGTTCGCGGCAGCGAGCTCGAATCGAAGCGGAGCTGGCTGCGGCGGCTGATCATGAGAAGGAGTTGAGAGGAGTGCGCGAGCAGCTGGCTGATTTATTGAAGACGCCTCCTTCTCAGTAGCTGTTTTTTGTATCGGTTGAACATTTGTAATTCATGAATAACATGTATTCATTCATTTTTTTTATTTTTTTTATGATGTATCTTGTATTCAATTGAACTTATGAATAAAGGACATGTTTTATCTTATATCGCTTTCTTTTCTTTACTGTGTTGTTGTTATATTACTTTAGTAAGTGTAACTTATAGATAACAACTCATCTTGAACTCTTCGTAGGGTAGTGATGACTTAAGAAACAGGTTCGAGTCTGTTACCTAAGACTTTTCAACTTTATGAGTCGTGAAGGTCTCATCAAGATTTTTCTCCCTACGAGTCGAGAGAATCTCATAGGTGTATTTTCTCCTTAGGAATCATGAGGATCCCTAAGTGTGCTTTCTCTTAAGAGTCGTAAGGATCTCACAAGAAAATTTTCCCCCTTACAAGTCGAAAGGACTCGTAAGTGGTTGGTGAGTTGACTTGTTTCCGAGTTGAAGCATTGCTCTGACGGGGTGGTCGTTGGCTAACTTGTTTCCGCGACGGGATCATATGCTGACGTATTTCCGCGACGGGGTCATATGCTGACTTGTTTCCGGGACGGGGTCATATGCTGACGTATTCCCGCGATGGGGTCATTGGATGAAATATTTCCGCGACGGGGTCATTGGATGACGTATTTCCGTGACAAGGTCATGTGGTGACATATTTCCGCGACGGGGTCGTTGGATGACGTATTTCCACGACGAGGTCATTGGATGACGTATTTCCGCGGCGGGGTTATGTGCTGACGTATTTCTGTGATGGGGTCATTGGATAACGTATTTCCGTGACGGGGTCATTAGATGACGTATTTCCGCGATGGGGTCACGTGCTGACGTATTTCCGCGATGGGGTCATGTGCCGACGTAGACGTATTTCCACGACGGGGTCATGTGCTGACATATTTCTGCGACGGGGTCATTGGATAGCGTATTCCATTTTCTGCGGTGTCGGGGCTGACTCTAGGTTGTCCGTGAACCGTAGAGTCTTAGAACTGGGGAATTCGCCGTGGCTCCGATTGGTGGTGTCGCGTCTGTGCTCTGCTGGCAGGAGGAGGAACGTCGTTGTTGGTCTTCTGGGATGCAGATGTTGCAATTGAGATCTAACTTTCCCTTTTGACAGGATCCGGTGGGGGACATGTGGTTCCCTTTTCGTTTATGCACATGGATTGTATACAGGGGTCAGTATGGACTTGCCTGTAGGGCAAAAAGTTATATTTCATTTTTTTTATTTCTTTCCGCGATGCTCTATCATTTTAGCTTTTTATATCGTGAAAGTCGCAATTGCCCAATCATTTAGGCCTTTTTTCGCAGCGCCCAATCATTTCGACTGTTTTTTTTACTCGCTGCTTTTTATTGCGAGTTGCCCAACCATTTCGGTTATTTTGTATGCATATATTTTACTTGCTAATTTTGTTTCAAGTTGCCCTATCATTTCGGCTATTTCATATGTATTTTTTGGCTCGCTGATTTTTATCGCGAGTATGGAACTTGGATTTTGGTGCCAGTCTTAGCATCAGTATCGCTGCGACTAGAATATTGCCAGGAGCGAATCATCATTTGCCGTGAAAGGACTTGGAATTTGATTCCGATTTAGGCATCAGCATCGCTACCACTGGGATATTGCCAGGAGCGAATCATCATCTGCCTTTGTCGGTTCGAACAAAGGTGGCTTAGCAAACAGGGTTAAGATCCTATCGACTAAGGATTTTGACTTCATAAGCCGTAAGGGTCTCATAAAGGCGTTTCTCCCTACGAGTCATGAAGATCTCGTAGGTGTCTTTTCTCCTTAGGAATCGTGAGGATCCCTAAGTGTATATTCTCTTGTAAGTCGTAAGGATCTTGCAAGAGTGTTTTCTCCTTGTAAATCGAGATGACCTACAAATGTTTATTCATCAAATGAGGGCATTCCTCGTCGTTGGTGGGACTTGGCAAGAAAATTATTATTTGTGTCCGTAGATTGTATGCAAAGGTCAGTATTGAACCACTTGTAGGGCAATCTGGGAAAGGTGATGGCTTAAGAACAGGTTCAGATCCCTGTACTTTAAGGCTTTTGAATCTTATGAACCGTGAGGGTCTCATAAGAAGGTTCTCCTTATGAGTCGTGGGGATCTCGTAAGTGTAATTTCTCCTTAGGAATCGTGGAGATCCCTAACTGTGTTGCTCCTTTGTGAGTCGTAAGGATCTCATGCAGGTAGTTTTCTCCTTATAAGGTCGAGAGGACCTTGCAAGTGTCTTTTAGCGAGATTGCGCCCTTTCGGGTTTTCACAAACTCGCCGATAGCCCTGCTGTTTTTACTCACGGAGCCCTTTCGGGTTTTCATCCGTGCCCATTTTACTTGTGGACATACCCTCTTTTTTCTTACGAGTCTGCGCCCTTTTGGGTTTTCACAAACTCGCCGGTAGCCCTGCTGTTTTACTCACGGAGCCCTTTCGAGTTTTCATCCGTACCAGTTTTGCTTGTGGACGTACCATTTTTTTACGAGTCAGCCCAAGGATGCTGCGGGTTTGTAATAGTTTAAAGACGTTTCGGTTAGTAGTTAGTTTTAGGACATTTTGGACCATTTCTAGTTTTAGGACATTACGGTCCCCTATTAGTTTAGGGATTTTCCGGTCCTCTATTAGTTTAGGGACGTTTCGGTCCTGTTGTAGAATTGAGCCTGTCGCGCAGTCTGTTTGAAGGGCACGCCTTGGTGCCTCAACAACCTTTTTAATCTTTCTGTGTAGTATCTGTGCAGACGGATGGGCTGGAGCCTGTCAAGTATAGATTCGGCACCATGCCAGATTTCTTTTTCGACTTTAGTCTCCGCGGATCGATAAAATAGGATCGTCTTTTCACCTTTTCACCTGGAAGGGACGTAAAATGTCCGTAGCTCTTGCACACTATATGTCTCAAGCGCATCAAGCTCTCTGTAGTACTTCCGCGGAATCATGGCGATCTGCAAACTCTGATCATCTCTAGTGAGGGCCTACACCGATGGACGGACCGAGATCACTGCGCTGACCTCATCTTCAGAGTCGCTGCCGAAGATCAATATAGGGGTAGACGGTCCGGGCTTGTTATATTGGAGCAGCCCCGAACAGACTATCTCTTCTTCCTTTTCGGTATCGCTCCCGAAGACCGGAATGGTGGTGATAGCTTTTTGCTTATTCTCCAGCTTATGGCATCTTTCCGTATCTTCAAAGTCTGGTAAGAAATACATTGCATCTTCGTACTTTTGGACTTCATTCATAGAGAATGGGTTCAGCTCCCCTGTCACGGTATACTCGAGACCATCTTTGAAGTACTTCATACACTGATGTTGTGTAGAAGGGATGATGTTGTATTCGTGTAACCAGGGCCTATTGAGCAAAGCGTTGTAGCAAGTCTTAGCGTCAATGACGTGAAATTTGATGTCGGTGACGAGCAGCCCAAAGCGTAATGTCAGTATCACAGACCCGAGCGTCCGTGATGACTGAGAGTCGAACCCGAAGATAGTGATTTTATCCCGAGCGAGGTGTTGAACGCTCATGCAAATTTCTTTTAGCACTCTCACGTTGAGAAGGTTGACAGAGGACCCGTTATCAACTAAGATCTTCCCTATCTTGATGTCATGGCGGTATCCGGTGACATACAGGGGATGGTTGTACTCGAATGTCCAGAGGAGGAGACCTTCATCGCCGAAAGTGACGTCAGCAGTGTGCACTTTTTCTAGCTCGTCCTTTATCTTTTCTTCGGCAAGGAAAGCTTGGAACTGCTCGGGCTCTTGGAGTGCCTTGATCAAAGAATCTCTCGTCTCTTTAGATAGCAGAAGGGCATCGAGAATGCTCGGTTGTGAGGGTATCTTCTTCAGGTGTGCCAGAATGTTGTAATCCACCTTGTTTTTCTTTAGCGGATCCTTGGCCGCCAACTCCTCGACGACTCGATCATCGAGGGTGATATCCTCAGGGACTTTTTCCTTCTCCTTATCTTTTTTGTTCGCTCCCTTGCTTGCGGATCCGAGATTATTTTCGAGTAGCGTACGATTGCGCAGCTGAATATTCTCGCAGGTTTTCGTCTCTTCTGCTTCGGAGGTGGGTTCTTTGAAGAGAGGGACGAGGGTTATTTCCTCGTCAGAATCGCTTCCGAAGATGAAAACTTGCGATATCCCGAAATCGACTATGTGACAGTTACCGGTAGTTCTTTTGTGCTCATCTGTCGCATTTTTTTTCTGTCGACGAGCTTCACGCTTCATCCTCTTGAAATGTTGTCGGTGGGCGACATATCCCTGCCACCAGTTTTTAAAGACGTTGCACTCTTCAGTAGGGTGTGCAATCCTCTGATGGTATAAGCAGTAATTTGGATGTACATCCTCTTCGTCAAGGTGTATCCCACCAGGAGTGTTTCCTTCGGAAGGTGGCAGCTTCATTCCTATTGATATGGATTTGGCGAACCGTTTCCTCGTGTTAAGTTTGCTTTTGTTTGTGGCGGATCTGCTTTGATCTGGCGGGAGTGTTTTAACCCTTTCTTCTAGCCGCCGGCATTTGGCTTTTTCGAATATGGAAATTTCGCGTTCCCGATCGGCTTTGCTTTTCTGACGGGCTGCATTCAGCAGCAGATCGATCATCTCGTCAGACGGTTCCAAGGGTTTCGGTTCGGGATCTGCCCCTAATTTCTCTACATCAGGAGCTTCTTCACCATCTATTGACGAGTGAGAGATCACGTGGCAGCTCTCCACATAATCCTCAGGTTCATCTGACGAGTCTCCTCCGTCATATTTGTTGTCATCTCTGTTTTTAAGGATGTAGTTGAGAAACTCTTGGAGTGTGACCGGGGTTCGCGCCTTCTGGTTGTATTCCTCCAGCGCGTCAATGTGTTTTTGCAGGTCCGTGCGCTTGTCATCAGGCTTCAAGAGCTTTTTGGTCTTCTTATTCTTCTTTGAAGATTTTGACAGCTGGGCATGAGCGTTTTGACTATCGCTACCAATTCTTGGCATCGAGCGCGGCTGCAGCATTCCCTCAATGACTTAGGGCTCCAGCGGACTTTTCCACCTGATCGTCGGGCATATTTGGAGATCTTTCAGTATTCTTTTCGTTTTGGCTGAAAGAGCGATCTCCCATGGAGCTTCTTCTATAAATGAGCATGATGCCCCCGGCGTATCTACCTTTTTAGGAGCGTGCGGCTGGGGCGGGCTTACTTTCAAATTCTCGGACAGTGCGAATTCGCCCTGTTGGTATTGGTCCTCAATCCAGCCTTTAAAGAAGCAATCTTCGATTGGATGGCCTAGTGCTCGGTGGTAGGAGCAGTAATTAGGATTGTTGACATCATCTGGCTGCAGTGGTCATCTCGAACCTAGTAGAGTGATGAACCTGTTACGCACCGCTAGTTTGAACAGTCTCCTTGTTTTATCCCGAGGGAATGAGTAAGGACGCTTTAAATTTTTGTTGATAAATCGCTGTCTGTCGTTTTGGTGATCAGCTGGTTTTGGACTACTCGGCTGTTGCTGAGCATTAGTGACAAAGGCCGCTTTCCCTTACCCCTTTTCATTCCGAGGCTCCATCTTTAAAGAGGAAGGCCTATGGCCCATCTGGTCCATTTAGGCCAGCTGGTCGATCAAGGCCTGGAAAGTGGTCGGCTTGAAGAACATCATAAATTGGGATATGGTCACCTGCGGTTCGAGGGTTCCAACAAACATGCTTACTGCAGGAGCCTCTTCTATGCGCTATTCGCACTTCGACCATAGGTTCCGCCACCGTATCGCATATTGAACCCATATTTCTCCAGACTTCACCCTAGCATTGATCAATGCCATGATTAGGGTGCGTTCGCTAGCGCTTGCGAAACGCTGGGTGAATAGCAACTCCATCTCCGTAAAAGTTTTGACGGAATCGTTGGGAAGCTCTGAATACCATTCAAACGCCGTCTCCGCCAAGCTGCCGACGAATTGGCGAAATAGTAGCTCATCGTCACCTCCGGTGTTGCCGCACAGAGCCCTGAACTGGGTGACATGCTAGTGGAGGTTGCATGTCCCCTTATATACATGAAATTTAGGGATTGTGTATCCTGGTGGGTACTTAATTTAATCGTACCAGCTAGGATATGGTCACCCCATTCTGACGACTTGGCCAGCAGCTTCGTTTGCTTGATGAGCTCGTATCTGTTGAGCTATATAATCATCGAGCCCAGCTTTCGAGATTGTTTCCTCCTTTGCTGCTGAAAAGGCCGGAAGAGGGTTTGACATCTCCCCTCTATCGTCTTCGATTATTATTGGCGGATCTTCGGCTGGAGGGTCTGACTAGATCATCATTCCCATCATATTTTGGAAAAATAGTGCCATTTGTTTTATATTGGCCGCTTGTTCCGCTGCCTCTTGATCTTTCTTTTCTAGCATCCTCCGGAGGAACTCGGCATCGATTTCCTGTTCCTGGCGCTGATCCGACGATACTTCAGGGCTTTCTTTATGTCCCGTGAGTGCAGCCATCTTCGTTAACATCTCCTAGAGCTTCTGTTGCTGCTCCTGAGCTTTTGTTACCGATCGGCTGAGTGGTCGATGACCCCCAGAGGCACGGCTCTCCTCCTTCCCGGAAGCCATATAAACAGTATGCACCACCATACCCCCAGACTTGGAGCGTCTGGGTTCAGTGCCCTTGAGATTCATCGCAAGCATAGGGATCTTCCCCGCCCTCCTATTTTTATAGATGATTGAAGTTGAGGGGGATGTTGCAGTAGGCACCTGAGCAGACAATACTTTGCGTAGCATGGCAGAGGGATGGTCCTCTTCCTGTTGAGTCTTCATCTTCTTCTGTTGGCGGGAATAGTCCTTGTCGATCACAGAATCCTGGACTCTCCGCCAGACCTTATGAATTTTGGAAGACAGACGCTGGGGGGGCTGCTCCGGCTTTGACTTTGTAACATTCTCCACAGGTGGAGGAGATCTTTTCAATACAGCGGTCAGAGAATTCTTGCAAACCCTCTTGAGTGGTTCAAAGTTATTCCCAGTTGGAACAGCAGCATCGACTTCAACCATCGGAGCTGGTGGAGTCAATCCAGAAGGGGAACTGCCCCCAGCTTTCCTCACTCGGCGCCAGTTGCGACGTCAAGCATGTCTTACAAATGGCACTAGCTCGGTTATGGGGGTGGCTTCATTATGCCCCCTGTTTTAGTGAAGGGTTGCTGCTGGTGCCAGCCTATCAAAGACTGACGTCCGTTGAGAAGGGATGATCAACCTGTCGAAGGCAGACTTTCGAGCAGGGGTAGTGGCTTTGGTGACTTCACCTGGAGCGGGAGTTGGCATGGCCAGTCTTGTAAAGACCGACCCCTTAGCAGGAGAAGCCTCTCCGACGATTTCATTTACTGGAACAGGGATGGCTATTCATTTCGGGATAGCCCCTTCAGGTAATGCGGGATTCTTCACAAGCCCATGGGAACTTTGGCCCAGTCTGTTAAAGACTGAAGCATTGGATTTGGGCGACCCGTTGAGAGGGGCCGTGATAGTTGCAAGCCGATCGAAGACCGACTTCTTTGGAGCTTCTTGCGATGGCACTGGGGCGTTAAAGCTCATTGGCGGGAGCATGGTCCTGAAGAACAGTCCAGTGGTGGCCTAAGTCACCTGTTCCACCGGCATCGCGAAAATTGAGGCTGCTTGAGGCCCGTAGGTCACTCCT
Source organism: Agapanthus africanus (assembly GCA_030015575.1). Taxonomy (NCBI): domain Eukaryota; kingdom Viridiplantae; phylum Streptophyta; class Magnoliopsida; order Asparagales; family Amaryllidaceae; genus Agapanthus; species Agapanthus africanus. Next base: position 156,217,543 of record JASDDO010000014.1, on the reverse strand, counting down.
CCTGCGAGGACGGAGCGGGAGTTGTTGCAATTGTTGCAGCTGGAGCAGTTAGAAGCCATTGATCTTCTTTTTCTGCACGGAGCAAGACACCAAATCTTAGTACTTCAAATCCAAGGGCAACCATATCAAACCGCGATTCATTCGCGAACACAACACACGAAGTGTAGAGTAGAAAAAGGAAAAGGTCCCACCGGGCATGCCAGAATCTGTTCACCGCCGAAAGCCTGGAAGACAAACGTCTCGCCTGAATTTGGGGGCAGATGCTATTTGGTTTTATCTGTCCACCTCTCCGAAGATGCCAAGTTGATTTATGGCACCGTATATCGGAGGTTTAGACGGATGCGGCCGTTGTAGCAGACTTCGTCAGATTCCCCCTCGTTTGAGGGGTTTTTGATTGTGGGGACGCTCTTCCCTGCAGGCGCAAGCCCCTGCAGTTAATTATGCTACCGCATCGCGGCAACAACTCTCCTTCTCTAGATGGTCACTTCGTATCGTGTGTCTTTTTTTTACTTTTAGTTGCCCGTGGATTGTATACGGAGACTAATTTATGTTGTCTCCCGTAGGGCGTGGATTAGTCCAAATCCGTATTTTCTTAGATTTGGGTTTGGGTTGGGTTTGAGGATCATTAGTCTTATTTTAGACTAAGATCAACACAAACATTTGTTGAGAATACGTTAATCTAATTTTAGACTAAGATCTACTCAACAGGATCATTTAGATCCAACAAAAGAGCATTTGGGCTCTATTGTTTTAGTTTAGGGACGTTGCGGTCCAAAAGTTTAAGGACATCATAGTCCGTAAAGTTTAAGGACATCATAGTCAAGTTTAAAGACATCATAGTCTATGAGTTTAAGGACCTCACAGTCTATTAAATTTAAGGACATCATAGTCTATGAGTTTAAGGACCCCATAGTCCGTAAGGTTTAAGGACATCATGGTCCAGTTTAAAGACGTCATAGTCTGTGTGGTTTTGGTTCAACCGTTTGGGGATGCACCAAAAATTATTGGTTATTGGGACCCTCCATCTCTCGGAAGACGTTGAAAAATTATAACGACATATATCAAAGGTATGAAGAGATGTACCCATGAACCAATGTTGGTTGGGAGATCTATAGTCAAGTTTAGGACTAAGATCAGTTAAAAACATTTATGAAGATATGGGCTCAACTAATTTACATTAGGGATCTGTGGCCAACTTAGGCTCAGCCCACTCAGTTAAAATGTTGGACATTTAATTAGGCTCAGCCCTTTTTCATTTAACAATGGTGAGCATTGGTTTAGGTTCTGACGATCTTTTTGTCTTTTATTGAGTGTTGGGCCCTCATTATGGCTCTGGGGCTTTATTTAAAGAACAGTTTATGTTCCCTCAACGCCCACATGAGGAGCACGTGGCGCTCTTAGCACTGAGCGCCAGACTTAGAGCGCTAAGGCGCTTCCTGTGAAATAGCGCACATGTGAGGAGCACGTGGCGCGCTTGGCGCTGAGTGCCAGTCATTGAGTGCGGAGCGCTCTTTATAAAATAGCGCCCACGTGAGGAGCACATAGTGCGCTCGGCGCTGAACACCAACCTTGAAGCGCTGAGTGCTTCCTTTAAACTAGCGCTGGGAGCGCTGGGCACTTCTTCTAAAATAGCGCTGGGCGCTGAACGCCAGATTTGGAGCGCTGAGGCGCTTCTTTAAATTGGAGCGCTAGGAGCGCTGTTGCACTGTGCGCCAGTCTTAGAGCGCTGAGGCACTTCTTTAAATTGGAGCGCTAGGAGCGCAGTTACGCTGTGCGCCAGTCTTGGAGCGCTGAGGCGCTTCTTTAAATTGGAGCGCTGCGGCGCTGTGCGCCGGTCTTGGAGCGCTAAGGCGCTTATTTAAATTGGAGCGATAATGCTCTTTTTAGGCAGTTTTGATCAGTTCTGCGCTCGGAGAATTAAATTCTCATTTATAAGAGACTTTGTCTCATAGCTTTAAGAATAAAGATCTTATTTTATAGGAGATATTACAATCTTTTATGTTTTTTTTGTGAAAGACTTTATCTTTATGGATCTATGATCTGAAGAGAATTGAATTCTTCTTCCCCCCTTTTTAGGATGAGATACTATGATTTCCATTTATGAAAGACGACTATCTTATAGATCTATGATCTAGAAAAAGAATTAAGTTCTTCTTCTTTCTGACGAGATGCTTTGATCTCTCTGTTTTATTTACCTTGAAGAAATTCTTTTTCCGAGCTTGCTCTTCTCTTTGAAATTTCTCAAAGTTTGTGGGGGGGTCCTCTGTGCAAGACTTAAAGTCTTGGGTCCTTTATATAGGGGAGGCTAATTTGTTAAATCAGTTAAAGAAATCTCTCATTAAGAGATCTCCAATTGATTTGTAGAATTTATACACCGTTGGATCTTTGATCCGAGGGCTTCTATTTTACAGAAGATAGTTTTCTTGTTATTAACAAGATTTGGAAAATATCTTCCCATACAGAATTTGTTCTGTACCTTGGTGATTTTTAATCACCGTTGGATCTTTGATCCAACGGTGCTCTGATTTACAGAGCACAATCTTTCCTGTTTGGAAAGTTTCAACAGAATTTTATTCTGGTAATTTGATGATTTATTCATCTTAGTTGGATCTTTGATCCAATGGTGGAGAACATTTAGTTCTAGCGCTTAGCGCTCTCGTGCTTTGCACGTGAGGTGCTGCCTCAGAGTCTTTGACTCTTAGCGCTGGCACTCCTGGCACTAGCGCTATCGTGCTTTGCACGTGAGGCGCTGCCTCAGAGTCTTTGACTCCTAGCGCTAGCGCTCCTGGCGCGAGCGCTCCTCAGAGTCTTTGACTCTTCAGCGCTGGCACTCTTGGCGCTGGCGCTCTCGGTGCTGGCGCTCTCGTGCTTTGCATATGAGCGCTGCATCAGAGTCTTTGACTCTTAGTGCGGGTGCTGCTAGCGCTAGCGCTCTCGTGCTTTACACGTGAGCGCTGCATTAGAGACTTTGACTCTTGGTGCTATCGTGCTTAGCGCTAGCGCTCTCATGCTTTGCACGTGAGTGCTGCATCAGAGTCTTCGACTCTTAGCGCTGGCGCTGCCAGCGCTAGCGCTCTCGTGCTTTGCACGTGAGCGCTGCATCAGAGTCTTCGACTCTTAGCGCTGGCGCATTTAGCGCTGACGCTTTTATAAAGCGCTGGCGCTTTTATGAAGCGCTGCTTCATTTCAAATTTCAAAATTTGAACAGAGCTTTGCTCTAATTGGGGGAAACAAGTACCTCTCACGGAGCTCCTGGTCATCAAACCCGGGCACCATCTCCTTAACGGCGTCGAGGGCATTATACCACCGAAAAGCTGCAGAGTCAGCGAGGTCGACGTAGAACTGGTCGGACATCATGTAGTTCTCCACAGCCTTCTCCGCCTTCCTTCGGCCCTTTTCGCCGCCTCGTTAGCTGCCGGGACATCCTCCTTGAATGAGTCTCTTTTCTTCCTCATGGCATCAAATAGCTCGTTGACTTCGCCGACCTACGTCTGGAGAGCCCCGTTGGACTCAGTTAAAGCCCGATGGGACTCCTTCAGCCTTGTAGCCTTCACACCCTTCGAGAGCAGCCGTGACTGAAAGGAGGCGATGTTGTCCACATCCTCCTTCAACTGGGAGAGAATTTCTTCCTCGTGCGAAAATGTCTCCCCGGCCTTTTTTATCTCTAGGGCAACTTCTTCGACTTCTATGGCAGCTAGGAGGGCACAGTGCTGAAGAACCTGCAAAAAAAGCAGACAACATTTGTCAGGGACTAAACATGGGAAAAATTACTTGAAAATTTACGAAGAAATTACCAACCTGGACGACCTCTTGGGCTATCGCAGTGACCTGGGCTTTCATGGTGCCCCGAGGTATTTTGTCCCCCATCGCTTTCTCCATGTCTGCCACCAGGCTGTCGGCCACGGATAGCCCCGATGGTACCTCGAGGCAGAGGTCTCTCTCCTGTATATGTATCCCGGCTAGAGACAGTAGGAAAATCACCTTCTTGATCCTCTTGGCTTGAAACTCGGCAGAAGAAAGTGCCTCCGGCCTTATCCGGGGAACTTGTTCCAAGGCTTGTTACTGCCCACCACTCCTGCACCTCTTGGGGGCAGGCAGAGGGACGACAGTCTTTGCTGAAGTCCCCTGGAGGATCATCCAATTCGGGGCGGGCTTGGACGAACCCCTGCCGCCGCCGCCCTTCCTGCTCTGTATCTTGGTGGCCATGGCGGCCATTATCTTAGACCGGTCCATGGGCTCTGCTGGAAGAAACAAAAAAAGGTTAGCAACAAAATACGCCAAGTCTAAATTGATCGGCTAAGACCTAACTTACCTATAAAGTGCGGGACTGAGTCCCGCCCAGTTCAGGGCCTGCTCGGAAAGCAAGACGTCAGCGCGCTGGATCGGCTCCCACCAAGACACAATCCTCGCCACCGGGGTACTCGACAGCTTGGCCTTCAGGCACTCTGCCCTATGCCACTCGGTGGGCACCGACCACTCCTCTCCCTTCAAAGAACCGACGAATATGTACTTCTCCTTCTACTCGTGGATAGAAGAAGGGACGACCACTAACCCCGACCTGGCCGTCCTACCCTTGAGCTTCTTAAATGAAAAGTATACCTAACTCGACTCAACCTTATGGGTAATCGGGTGGTTCTTATAGTAGAGAAAGGACAAGAGAAGCCCTAGATTGAAGGGGATCCGATCGATTTTAAGCTGGACCAGGAATCCGAGGAGAATCCTCTACATATTCGGTGCTAGCTGGCCCGGGGCGAGATGAAAACAGTAAAGAAATGCACAAATCGTGGGTGAAAAGGACAGACGCATCCCATCTCGGAATGCCTCCAAATATAGGGCAATTTCATTACCCTGTATATGATCTGCCCATTCACCCTCCCTGGCCAGACGGAGCATGTACCCAGAGGGAATGTGGAAAGGAGTTCTATGTCAGAAAGCTTAGCCAACCTGTTTAGCGCCGAGGCAGCATCACGCGTGTTCTCGATGCGCACCTTAGGGGCCTTCTTGGCCCCTCGGGGACGGGGAACAAGGAAATCGCCACCCTTTAGGGGCGAACCCGACACAGTAGAAGAAGAACTTCCTCGGCTATCAGAAACCAATGAAGACCCACTAGGTTTGGCTTCAGAGGTCAAAGCTCATCGTCTGATTCTACCTTAACTACATCTACCGGAGGATGGGAGGAAGACATCTAACCAGATTCAAAAGAAGGGGAGCTGAAAGAGGGTTTGAACTGTATATTAGACTTAAGAGAGGGGGTGTCGAGAAATCCAAAGCCAATGGAGGGCAAGCGAAGCAAAGGTGTGTCCTGGGGTCAGGTCGTCCCTATTTATACACACAGCAAAGGCCATCCAGCGGCCCAGATCTGCTCCCACCAAAACGAAGCATCGTGCCCAACGATCTAGATAACACCACGCGGTAGCCAACCATTGGACGCTTCCCCCTCACATGGATCCGATTAGCTGAAGCGACGTCTCATAATCCGCCATCCAAATGCGGCCACGTAGCACGAAATCGACGGTCGGCCTATCACCACAACGGCCTGAGCAAATGAAGTGACGTCTCCATGATGGCATCGTCCTCTCAGTGATCTACTGACGTCATCAAGGATACGCGCGGAAATCAAGGCGCACGGTGAAGGCTATGTGGACCCGGAAATCGGGGAGACAAAAACCCCGAACGCCATGTAGTTCTCGAATGATCAACCGCCTAGATTTCTCGGCAAGAAGTTGAAAAGAGAAGACCAAGCGATCCACCCTCGACCTAACCCATAAATAGGTCGGAACAAGAGTGGGGGGCCAATGATGATACTCGTAATTGGAGATTCCACTGATCACGGCACGTAACAGATAACGCGTCGTCCATATAAGCCCACTAGATTCCTGGGGCAAGCGAAACTGGAATAAGTATGATGCAATGGGGATATTCCTTGGTGCCTCGCTTCCGACGTAGCTTCCGACCTTTTGGGGGCCTCCCTGGGCACGTTCCCTCTCAGTCTAACCACCAGTCAATAGCTCATCTCCGAGCAATTATTGAACTGAGCTTCCTCAGTTTTCTTACTCGTCTCCAAGCTATCCTATAGCTGAGGTTCCTCAGCGTCCTTGATTGGCAAGAAGTATGGATCACGGGCGTCATCATAACGGCTCCGTGTATCTCGCCACGACTAGATCTCCGCCGCTCCACGTCCCGCATCCTATGCCAACATATCTTGCCTTTAATGAGTCTATCTCGCCATCAATGAAGATGTGACGTATGAGCGTAACAGGCGGCGAGAATCTCGCATCAGCTCACCCTCAGGCGACCTCTATATAAACCCCTCCTCCAGACGATTCATGTAACTCGAATTCAATCCAATAGCCGCTACCCTGTTAATTATTTCCCGGCACTTACTTGATCGTCGGAGAGTCCTACGGTGGTTTCCCATCCTAAGACTTCCATTGCAGGTAGCTCGGCGTCAACTATAATCAACAACACATTGAGATCCACACCCAACCTTCCATAACAAATCTTAGCCCTTCAACTCCGCTGGTCACAAGAGCGACAGAGGACAGCATCTTAGGTAGAACCCGACCTCCATCATACACAAAGAGAAAGAGACGATGATGGCAAAATGGGAAGCTGGAGAAATATTCTCTCCTATTCTACCTCACCTCATGTTCCAGGCAAGATTAAAATAACAATTAGAGATTTTATGTATTTACATAGCAATTAAAGTATTCTTTAGTTAATTTGTTATATAGACTAAATAATGCATATAACTATATTACTTTGAGTGGAAAAGAATGTTACAATAATATAGAATTTGGTGGAAGTAAACAGTAAATAGCAAGTTTTGCTGGCGGCGGTACAAATAATGTAGAAGTAAAGTTTTAGGGGGCTTAAATGTGAAAGTACATATATGAAAAATAAAGAATCAGAATGATTTAATCAAAAATACCTTTAAAATATCTACTTTCCATCTATTTTTGACCATTTTTGATGAGGCTCGATATTGGTGACTCTCCAGATGCTGACATGTCGCAGATGACGTGTCCCAGAACCTATAAGAAAAGATCAAGAACTTTAGTTGGGATCACACCTCGGGCCTCCGACCCGAGGAGTCTGCCGACCTTCGGTGGCCTTGCAGACCACCCCCGGCTCTCCTCCGAGCTATCACAGAACCAAAATGCCTCGGCCTCCCGCTCGTGCCCGAGCTCTTCTTCCTCGGTCTCACCGACCAACCCGCAGCGCTGATCACAGGCGCCTCCGCCACAGCTCCGCGAATCTCGTCATGCGCGAGATATCCACCGCCCACGATCCCGCGTTCCACGCCATCACGATCCGCCATTAACGAGCATGTCTTGTCACTAATGCGGGATCCAGCCTATCATGCGGGCGTGACGCAGGGGCATAACGACCGGCGTGATTCTCGCGCCGGCCTGCCCATTGCTGCCGCTATATAAACCCCTCTCTCAGACGATTGAGGTAAGCCATTTTTACTCCACTAGGCCGTTACTCTGCCAAAACACCCTGTCTAACTTGATCATCAGAGGGTCCTCGGTGGCACAACCACCCCGAGACTTCTTTGCAGGTAGCTCGGCCTCAACCACACAAAACCCATTGAGATCCACACGCTTCAGGAGTCAACCCTCCAACTCAATCTCAGCCGTCTATCAGCACATGAAGAGATCAACAGAAGATAACATCTGAAGGAGATCCAGAGATCCATCAGTTGGCGCCGTCTGTGGGAAACTAGTTCCACTCAACAAAAGTTCATCTTCCGATCTCGTCTACATGGCAAGCGGTCACTGCGACGATCCAAGCACCAGCCGTCAGCTTCCCCGCAGTTGAGACGAGGGAGAATCCCCTCCTCCACCGAACGCCATTCATGCCATATCCGCTTGGATAGATCGACCCACGTCCGTCGTAGATGCACTCGTCCGTGTCCAAGCGACCGGGCAAGCTCCCCAGGTCGCCGCTCCGCCTCCGCGGGACCGGGACCCCTACAGAGGGAGAGAAGACTCTTCCCGTGTTGGCACAACCGATCACCGCCTCGCTGTCTCCGGCGACCGCAGATCCCCCAGGACAACATATTCAATGACCCGGTGGGCGCTCCACGGTTTAACTCCGAGGTTTTATGCCAGAGCGCCTCTCCCCGAGCCCCATCGCTCCCCTATCCCTTCCGAGGAGGTGTCGGTCAGTTCGCCTGCACCCAAGCATGACCAGCACCCCCTCCCTCGACGGGGTCGCGCGCATGGGACTCGCCACGGCAGCTCGAAAATGACCTCGCCAGAAGACCTGAGGAACGTCATCAAACAGAATCGGGGCCATGGCTAGGAAGAGATCTCCGGTAGCAGGCCAAAAATCAGAGTATGCCGACTCACCGGGATACCATGGCCGACTCGACGCCATCGAAAAGAAGATCGAGGGTATGCATTGTTGGATATATATATGCATTAGAGGCAATTATATGATAGTGTATGTACCGGTATGTGTGTGTGTGTATTCAGGGGACATTCTTGCTCGACATGCTAATATGCTATCTGGTTGAATTTTATCTTGATATGTTCATTTGATCATGCTTTCACTCATTTGGTACATGTTGATATAGCCCTTAGGATATGCTTGACTACTGAGACTATGATGCGGATCATACTAGTGGGACATGTGTAGTTTATGAGCATATCTTTAAAATGTTCCTAGTCGTAGGTGTATCGAGACTGGGCATCGATATCACCAGAGTAAACTAGAGTATGCGTTACTTGTCCCATATGATGGTCGATGGATGATCCCATATCCATTGGTGTGGTGACACCAAAGATCATATACGGGTGCTCAGTGAGACTGGGTACACTGAACGGACTCGCCGAGAACTCCTATGTGGTATTATATCTATCGTCGGATAGCAGTTCTCAGGTGACACTGATACAGGTTAGTCTGTAGACCCGAGATCGTCATAGAGCCTTGTGTGTCCTCCCACTGTACTTTGATCTTCACCCTACCACGGCTCTACTGAGTCGTGCAAACAAGTGGATTTTGGGTACAGTCCCGAGGCACAAGGAGGCAATGAGTGATAGGAGGGGTTTCGTCTCTCCCGGTATTGGGAGTTGATGTTGCGCTATGTACGGTTGACTATAACAGGAAGTCCCTAGCCAGGGCTACTGAGATTTACTGATAAGTGTTATCAGTAGTTTCTCAATCTGTTATTAGCCATATACCGGCATAACTTATTGGGTTAATGGGGTTGACGATACCACCCTTAGACTTGATATGCAGCACTATTGATGAAGAGACCGGACTATACGGTAAGTGTTGCCAGTTGGCTCGACGGGAGTTTTAGCAGGTTTGCTTGTGTTTCTTCTGATCGCTCAATACCTGGGAGCCGTTACATACAGCTTGTGCCACTGACGGTTTGTAGGCATGTGATGTGATCACTGCCTGCTGCTAGCGTATTGACGAGTCTTAGAGTCCCACAAAGGGGTCTCCTAACTCAGGCGAAAAGATGTGGGGTTCATATGTGATATGCGCGGGAGCTCGATTAAATGCGTGTATTGGATACCGTATTTTAATTGGGCGTTTACTATTGGACGGGTCGTATATGATATAACCGGGTTATTAAATCAAGTGTTGATTTAATATTAAGTCCATTAGCTCATTTACTAAAACTTATTTCTTTATGATGCATGCATGAGTGTATGTATATGTTGATATTGATGCACACATGCAAGCATACATGTATCATAGTTGATGATACATTGGTGGTGGCAATGCAAGACTTACATGGTAACATATTTAGATATTTTTTTTATTTGAGAAAAGAAAAATGGCAACATAATCATGGTTGACTATTCAACTCTTTTGAGTTGATCCAAGTCAATGGTTTCATTTGCCCATGGTTTTGCTTAACCTCAAGTCACAAAATATCTAGATATTTTGTAACCATAGTTTAGCATGGCATGACTCTCGCTTACTCTCTTGAGTTTAATTAGAGTTATTCATTTTTTATCTTGATTGAAGCTTGAGCCATCTCCTTCTTCCTCTCTCTCCTCAAAGCTCTCTAGGGTTCTAAAAGAAAGAGAAGAAATTAAAAAGAAAAGGTTTTTAAGTGAGATCCAAACCCACATCACCATTCTACTTTAATCTAGCCCACTAGTGTGGAGTGTTTGCTTCATTTTCATCCTTGATCAAGTGAAGCTTGGAGCTTGGTCGTGGTGGATCATCGTGGACTTGGAAGGACACAAGTCAACCGGTTCAAACTCCACTCGATCCAAGGAGTCAAGGAGAAGGTCTACAAAGGTTGTGTTTTCTCCCCACTTAGTGTTAAACACTATATAGTATGTGATACTACAGTTTGTTACTCTATTTTTCTAGTTCGATTCATGGTTGGAATTGTTTAGCACCCCCTTAAATTTTTGTTATAGCATGTGTGATGTAACCCTAAACCTAGGATGGCGCTAGAGAATCCCTACAGTGGTATCAGAGCCAAGCTAGAGTTTTAGAGTAATCTAAACGACGTTAAAAAAACCTTCGAACGAACATCGATTACCCCGAAAATTGTTCTCTGGAAATTTTTCAAAATGTTGGAATTTTTCGCATTAAAAATATTCAAAAAATCATGCAGGTAATTTTATGGACCCTTTAGAAGAACGATACCCTAACTCGATCAAATGACCACAGAACCGCGGCAGAAGCATGCCTTTGGCAGCGGTTCCGTGGCGCCATTTGTGAGGCTCGAGTCAGACCTTCTACGGTTGGTCCATAGGTATTGTGGCATGCTTCTGGGTATTTTTAATACTGCTCAGGTGTTGAGCTTCTCTGTGGGTTTTTTTGGGTAATTGATCGATCGATCAAATGGTTTAACATCGCCTAATTTATTTGAATGCAATACAATAATTGGAATCTACACTTATTGGTTTTGTGAAAATTAATTATCACTTGTAAATTTATCATTTCGGTCACGGATGGAATCGGGGATCTTATTGAATTGCCCGGTTTCTTTTGAAAAGGTGTTCTCATTACTGCGACCCAAATGAAAGATTTGCAGTGCTAGGCATGAAATCCAGAATATGAGATATTCCGGGTTTATGATGCCTAAGGATAGTGACGATCCAAATATTGTAGATTAACATTCTATTCTGCGACTGTAAATGTAGTATGTGGTGTATCGCCGGTTTCGTTACTATATGTCAACGACAATTAGGGTACGCATACTTGCTTACGTTGATGACATATGTTGTTATGTGTTGCTGTGATATGATGTATAGGATCGTCGTGATTGAATGGCCGGGGGTTTTATGTGAGATGAGAGTTTTCCTTTCCATTCATGTAAAATTCAATGTATGTAATATTCTTTTATTATGGCACATCCGGGTTGAGGATGATGTTACCTTTGATGTATATTATTTACTTTTCTGCATTAGGATAGACCCAAGGTGGGGAGCACAAGTGACCGGGTTCTAGAGTCCAGTGGGAGGCCATCTCGAGGAGTCAAGACCGGGTCTCCTAACTCTAGAATTGGTAGGGTCACTTGCCGCTCTCGTAGGGGTCTAGGGTGTGGGCTTGGCTATTACTCGCGACCGTGGAATCCGTATTTTCTATTGTTGGCTAAATACAAAATATGAACCTCCTAGTATATCATGTATTTTCATATATGTGCTTCTACTGTTGATATTATGTGATGTGATCACTTTATATGTTGAGACGAATAGTGTATTATATATATGATATATAATAAACGTTGCTTATGTTTTGCATCCGCACTAGTCCCGTCCTGCTATGTCGTTAGTTAAGTAACCTAACGGTACATAACGGGACATTGTGGCGAATGCGGATGGTATAAGCGAACGTGCTATTTTTGTTTATTTTCTGTAATGACTTAAGGATTTAAATGATGGGACTACATTAATAAGATTAATGTAAACAAAAAGAAACCTAAAAAGATGTTGTAGAATCATATTTGAAACCTACTCGGTTTTTTGTGAAAAGGCAAGTTTTCAAATTGCGGAGCTTAAGCCACTCCTTTTAAAACCATTGGATTCTACAACGATATCAAGTTCAAAGCGTTAAAGGTTTTCTTAAAAGCTATTCGCAACCCTCCGTCATTTTAGAAAGTAGAGTACTTAGTATTCGTGCTACGTATTTTGACTATAGTTAAGGCGCAGTATACGGTAGCTAAGTGATGTCTTTCTACACCGCATATGATGCGATTAGTTAGGACATTCATATGATTATGTTGACTATAGTTAAAGGTCATATGGATGGGTCTAGTTAATCACGAAATGACGAGAAGAACTTGACTAGTACTTATGATATGTTGACTTTAGTTAAGGTCATGAGTACTAGGGGTAAAAACCATATCGGGAGTTTCAAGAGTTGAAATTTGCAATGAGATTGCATACCTTCTATATGATAGTAGGATCCCGATCCGACTGTGAGCAATAGTTGCTCCCGGGAGAGTTTTGCACTTTACAATTAGCTAACTCATTAGGTGTCTAGAAAGGTATCAACGGGGCTACGCCTCTGGTAAAATGAGGTTTATTTTAATTAGGTCCGTGCGAAAGCACGGGGAACCTCCCTCAGAAGTACCGGCACTGACCTGGCTGAACGGTTAGCGAAGTTGTAGAATATAATTAATCCTGGCTAATTTTTTCCTTTTAAGGTTTGAAGCAAAATTTGATAAAAGTAGTGGGAGACATCGATTAGATAAGATAAATAACCAATCTGATCTTTACAAGAGATTTCACTGAGTGTATTCTTTTCTCTCTCCTAATGGCAGATAACCATGACTGGACTTAAGCTACTGTTAGAGAAAAATAAGCTTACCGGGCCGAATTATAAAGACTGGTCGAGAAACATTAACATTGCCCTCACATATGATAAAGTATCATATGTCCTCACTGCCTCAGCCCCGCCCAAACCAGGCCCTGAATCTTCTGTTGCGGATAGGGAGACCCGCAAAACATGGGATGTTGACTGTGCTACCACTAAATACCTCGCGCTTGTATCGATGGACAATACACATCAAAAGCAATATGAGGAGATGGATGTTCAATCCATCTTTCTCCATACAAAGGAGTTGTATGGAGAGCAATCTCGTATCCTACGATACGAAGCGTCTCGAAAGCTGTTTCAGATGCAGATGGCTCCTGGCACATCAGTAGGTGACCACGTTTTGAAGATGATAGCTCTTATTGAAAAGCTTGAGGGCCTCAGATGGACAATGGATAACGAGCAATATACGGATATTTTTCTACAGTCTCTTCCCTCTGCCTTTGCTCCTTTTGTAATGAACTTCAACATGCACAATATGGAGAAGTCACTACCCGAACTTCTCAAAATGCTGAGAAATGCGGAGAGCACGCTTAAGGCGAAGTCTCCCTCTCTGCTTGTTGGACAATCTTCCTCTTCCGTCCAAAATGCCAAGGCCAAGGAAAAGAACAAGAAGAAATCCACCAAGCCGAGAGGTGGAATAAAGAAGGCAAAGGGGAAAGACAAATCCAAAGCTGCGAAGTCAGGAAAAGGAGAATGTTTCTTTTGCAAGAAAATGGGGCACTGGAAGTGGAACTGTCCTGAGTACCTTGGTCTCAAGAAAAGGAAGCATGGTAATGTTTCATCTTCAGGTGTGTTCGTAACCGAAAACTGTTTTTCTATAAACTCTGTTTCCTGGGTATTGGATACCGGTTCGGGTTCTCATATCTGCAATTCTGTGCAGGGGCTGAGAAATAGCAGAGTTTCAAAGACAGGTGATCATACTCTCCGGGTTGGAAATGGTTCCAATGTACATGCAGTTTCAATGGGAGAGTATCATCTGGGGTTGCCATCGGGTTGTATATTGGTTTTGAACCCATATTATTTTGTACCAAGCATGCTTTGTAATATTATATCCGTTTCTTTGTTAGACAATGAAGGATATCATTTTGTATTGCAGCACAATATTATGAACATTAAACTAAATCAAGAGTTGATTGGTTATGGTACACTTAATAACGGGATATACGTCCTGAATCAATACACAGTTTTCAACATACAACACACAAATAAAAGAAAATTTTCAGATATAAATGAAGCTTTTCTTTGGCATTGTAGACTTGGTCACATTAATGAAACAAGACTAAGCAAGCTTCATAAAGATAGATATTTAAATTCTTTTGAGTTCCAAACAGGATACCGTTGCAGACTCCACAATAGAAGCTGAGTATATTGCTGCAAATGATGCTGCCAAGGAAGCCGTCTGGATGAGAAAGTTCATCTCGGCGCTAGGAGTAGTTCTGACCATTATTGATCCAATACCATTGTATTGTGATAATAATGGGGCTATGGTGCTGGCCAAAGAGCCCAGGTCCGATCAGCGATCCAGACACATCCTCAGGCGATATCATCTGATTCGGGAGATAGTAGATCGCCGCGAGATCGAGATTCGGAGAGTAGATACAAAAGATAACACCGTGGATCCACTCACCAAGGCCTTCCCTCTGCCGCAGCATGAGCAACTTTTTGAGATGTTGGGTATGAGATACGCCAATAATTGGCCTTAGTGCAAGTGGGTGATTATTGGATATATGTATGTCCTAAAGGCCATTATATGATAGTGTATGTACCGATATGTGTGTGTGTGTGTGTGTGTGTGTGTGTATTCAGGGGATATTCATACTCGACATGATAGTATGCTATCTGGTTGAACTTTATCTTGACATATTCATTTGATCATGCTTTCACTCATTTGGTACATGTTGATATAGCCCTTAGGATATGCTTGACTACTGAGACTATGATGCGGATCATACTAGTGGGACATTTATAGTTTATGATCATATCTTTAAAATGTTCCTAGTCGTGGGTGTATCGAGACTGGGCATCGATATCACCAGAGTAGACTAGCGTATACGTTATGTATCCCATATGATAGACGATGGATGATCCCATATCGGTGTGGTGACACCAAAGATCGTATACGGGTGATCAGTAAGACTGGGTACACTGAACGGACTCGCCGAGAACTCCTATGTGGTATTATATCTATCATCGGATAGCAGTTCTCAGGTGACACTGGTACAGGTTAGTCTGTAGACCCAAGATCGTCATAGAGGCTTGTGTGTCCTCCCACTATACTTTGATCTCCACCCTACCACGGCTCTATTGAGTCGTGCAAACAAGTGGATTTTGGGTACAGTCCCGAGGCACATAGAGGCAATGAGCGATAGGAGGGGATTCGTTTCTCCCGGTATTGGGGGTTGATGTTGCGCTATGTACGATTTGCTATAACAGGAAGTCCCTGGCCAGGGCTACTGAGATTTACTGATAAGTGTTATCAGTAGTTTCTCAATCTGTTATTAGCCATATACCGGCATAACTTATTGGGTTAATGGGGTCGAGGATACCACCCTTAGATTTGATATGCAGCACTATTGACGAAGAGACCGGACTGTACGGTAAGTGTTGCCAGTTGGCTCGACGGGAGTTTTAGCAGGTTTGCTTGTGTTTCTTCTGATCTCTCAATACCCGGGAGCCATTACGAACAGCTTGTGCCACTGACGGTTTGTGGGCATGTGATGTGATCACTGCCTACTGCTAGCGTATTGACGACTCTTAGAGTCCCACAAAGGGGTCTCCTAGCTCAGGCGAAAAGATAAGGAGTGCATATGTGATATGCGCGGGAGCTCGATTAAATGCGTGTATTGGATACCGTATTTTAATCAAGCGTTTACTATTGGACAGGTCGTATATGATATGACTGGGTTATTAAATCAAGTGTCGATTTAATATTAAGTCCATTAGCTCGTTTATTAAAACTTATTTCTTTATGATGCATGCATGAGTGTATGTATATGTTGATATGGATGCACACATGGAAGCATACATATGTCATGGTTAATGATACATTGGTGGTGGTAATGCAAGACTTACACGGTAACATATTTAGATATTTTGTTTATTTGAGAAAAGCAAAATGGAAACATAATCATGGTTGACTATTTAACTCTTTTGAGTTGACCCAAGTCAATGGTTTCATTGCCCAAGATTTTGCTTAACCTCAAGTCACAAAATATCTAGATATTTTGTGATCATAGTTTAGCATGGCATGACTCTCACTTACTCGCTTGAGTTTAGTTAGAGTTATTCATTTTTTATCTTGATTCAAGCTTGAGCCATCTCCTTCTTCCTCTCTCTCCTCAAAGCTCTTTAGGGTTTTAAAAGAAATAGAAGAAATTAAAAAGAAAAGGTTTTTAAGTGAGATCCAAACCCACATCACCATTCTACTTTAGTCTAGCCCACAAGTGTGGAGTGTTTGCTTCATCTTCATCCTTGATCAAGTGAAGCTTGGAGGTTAGTGCAAAGGGACTTCGTGGTAGATCATCGTGGACTTGGAAGGACACAAGCCAACCGGTTCAAACCCCACTCGATCCAAGGAGTCAAGGAGGAGGTTTACAAAGGTTGAATTTTCTCCCCACTTAGTGTTAGACACTATATAGTATGTGATACTATAGTTTGTTACTCTATTTTTCTAGTTCGATTCTTGGTTGGAATTGTTTAGCACCCCCTTAAATTTTTATTATAGTATGTGTGATGCAACCCTAAACCTAGGATGGTGCTAGAGAATCCCTACATGCATCGGGAAGGTCGCCATTTGAGCGACGGGGATAAATACGCCGCCGACTCGCTCACGAAGCCCTTCACCGAAGAGCTACTCGCCGTCCATGTCTTCTCCTGGAACAAGCCCCCGAAAGTCTCACTCTTCGACGGGAAGTCCAACCCGAAGGACCATTTGGACGCGTTCATAGCCGGGATGAGTTTCCAGGACTGTTCCGACGCAGCCCAATGCCGTGCTTTCCCCGCCACTCTCATCCGCTTCGGACGAGACTGGTGTTGACTTGCGCCATGCTCAATCTCAACCTTCGATGAGCTGGCCACCCAATACCTCGGCCACTTCATCGGGAACAGACGACAGAAGCGGACTTTCAACCATCTCTTCACAATAAAGAGCGGGGACAAAGAAACCTTCAAAGGGTACGTCACCTGCTTCTACAACGCCTTCATCGAGGTCTCGGAACACCGGGACGAAACGGTCATTACAGCCCTCGGGTCGGGTCTCAGGCACAATGAGTGGCTACGCTCCTTTGCATTAGCGCAACCTAAGACCATGGCCGAGGTAAAGGCCTGGACCGAACGCGAGATCCAGCTCGAGTCCAATGTGAACGCCAATCTGCCCTGGATAGAACAAGTTGATCGGAAGAAAAGGGCCCGGGAGGATAAAAAGAAGATTGAGCGGCCAAAGCCCTACTCCCCGAAGTCTCAGGAGTACACCCCGCTCAACGTCTCTCAGACGGTACTGCTGGAGGATACTAAGGGCGAGAAGTTCTTCAAGCTCCCCCCAGTCTCGAACAGGGTGGTAAAGCATACCCGGGGTCCCTACTGCGGCTTCCACCGGTCGCAGGGCCACTCCACGGAGAACTGCAAGCAGCTTGAGATTACATTGAGGAGCTAATCCTCTCGGGGCACCTGGCAGCGTACTTGCGGGACAAGCGGCAAGCTGACCGTGAGCAAGAGCAACGTCCCCCTCCCAGTGAATTAACAACCGGCCAAATCATGGTCATGTCAACGGGGGGTATGGCGAATACCTACGAGGCTTAGGTCCCCTCGCCGATCGAGGGGACTGACAGCCACCCGAGGAAGAAGAGCAGGGCAACCGAGCCGATCATTTTTAACGATGAGGACCTCCATAGTATATCCCTACCCCAGAACGACCCGCTGGTGGTCATAACTCGGTTCCACCGCTATGAGGTGCAGAGGATACTGGTCGACTCTAGAAGCTCGGCAGACATTCTATTTTATGACTTCTTCTTGCGTATGGGACTCAACCCGTCGGACCTAAGGCCAACCACCCACGTCCTGTCAGGGTTCACCAACCACTTCATCCCGGCGGAAAGGGTAATCACTCTCCAATTTAATATCGGGGAGGCTGGCCGTACGCACACAGTGCCTGAGGAATTCATCGTCGCGAGAATCCCATCGGCCTACAACATCCTCCTCGGTCGCCCTACATCGAACTCCCTCAGGGCCCAGATATCGACCTTCCACCTGGCGATGAAATTCCCGCTCGACCAAGGCGGGATAGGCCGGGCCTATGGAGACCAACGGATTGCAAAGGTTTACTTCACCGCAACACCTTGGTCTAAGCGGCCAAACAACGATGTTGAGGGCGAGGGTGACATCAGGGGTTCTCTGGATAGCCGAGACGACCAAAAAGAGGTCCGAGAGACCCCGGTGGAGCTACTGACAGAGGTTCCCCTCGTACAAGGGGACGACGAACGAACCGTCCAGATCGGGTCACTTCTGATAGGGACTCAGCGAGACGACCTGGTTCATTTCCTCAGAAACAACTCTGACGTGTTCTCCTGGGCACCTGCTAACATGCCTGGGATCGACCCCAAAATCATATCTCACAAGCTTGGGGTATATCCTACGGCCTGACCCGTCAGACAAAAAAAGCGAAGGTTCGCCCCGATCAAACAGAAGGCGATCGAGGACGAGGTAGATAGGCTCATTGCTTTCGGAATGTGCTATACTCTGAATGGTTGGCAAACGTGGTCATGGTCAAAAAGTCAACCGGGAAGTGGCGCATGTGCGTCGACTTCACAGACCTCAACAAGGCCTACCCGAAAGACAACTATCCCCTCCCTTGGATAGATCAACTCGTCGACAGCTCGGCAGGCCAAGAGTTACTTAGCTTCATGGATGCCTTTTCCGGCTACAATCAGATCCGTATGAATCCGGCAGACGAGGATCTTACCGCATTCACCACGGACCAGGGGGTATACTGCTATAAGGTGATGCCTTTCGATCTCAAAAATGTCGGAGCTACGTAACAACGCTTGGTCAATCGCATGTTCAAACCGCAGATCGGCAGGAACATAGAAGTTTATGTCGACGACATGCTCGTCAAGTAGGTCTCATCGGTCGAACACGCCAAGGATCTGGGCGAGGCCTTCGACTTCCTCGCAAGTTCAAGATGAAACTGAACCCCGCCAAGTGCGTATTAGGAGTCACCGGAGGAAAGTTCCTCGGTTTCATGGTCACTCACCGCGGGATCAAAGCTAACCCGGAGAAAATCAATGCCATTCTCAACATGGCCGTGCCCAAGACTAACGTCGAGATCATGCGGCTGACAGGGCGGGTAGCCGCTCTGTCACGTTTCATGTCAAGGTCTGGGGAGAAGTGCCTCCCATTCTTCAAGGCTCTAAGGAAAATTCCAAGGTTCGAGTGGTCGGAGGAGTGCCAGACCGCCTTTGACCAATTGAAGAAGCACCTTGCGACTCCACCGCTGCTCACCCGACCGGTTGAAGAGGACGAGCTATTGCTATATCTGGCGGTATCCGACCAAGCAGCGGGCTCAGTACTCATCTGAGAGGTCGAAGAAGTCCAGAAGCCGGTATACTATGTAAGCCATGTCTTCAAAGACGCAGAAACGAGGTACCCAGCCATAGAGAAGATCGTCTTGGCACTCATCGTGGCCTCAAGGAAGCTACGACACTATTTCCCGACGCACACCATTCTCATTCTTACCGAGCACCCTTTGGGGGTTATCCTCGCCTCACCCGAGTCTTCTGTCCGCTTGGAGAAGTGGAGGTGGGAGTTGTCCCAGTTCGACGTAAAATACCGCCCGAGGAAAGCCATCAAAGCACAAGCCCTGGTCGATTTTATCGTCGAGTGCACCATCCCTAGCAAGGAGTTGGAGTCAACGCCGGCCCCCGCGGCTCAACCCTCGGTCGATGGGAAGCCCGACTCAGCCCCTGATTGGATCCTTTACGTCGACTGGTCCTTGACCGAGGAAGGCTGTGGTGCTGGCCTCATCATTCGGGGCCCGAACGAAGCAGAAATGGATTATTCTCTGAAGCTCGGATTCAAGGCCTCAAATAATGCGGCAGAATACGAGGCCTTGCTGGCCGGACTGTGCATAGCCTCCGAACTAGGGCTGAAAACGATTCGGATCCACAGCGACTCCGCCCTAGTCGTTGGCCAAGTGACCGGCCGATTCAAAGCATGGGAGCCTCTGATGGTGAAGCATCTGGCCGAGGTAAGAAGACTGCGAAAGGACTTCGAAGAAGTCTAGGTAGAGCAGATCCCCAGACAGCTCAATGCCCAAGCCGACGCCTTAAGTAAGCTGGCTTCATCCTATTCGACCAACAACAAGAGGAGCATCCTCTTCGAGGTCCTGCCACGGCCCAGCGTGGAAGACGGGGTAACAATACTTCAAGTGTATATAGCCCAGAAAGAAGACCGGGACTGGAGAAAGCCCCTCGTGGAATTCCTGAGGGAAGGTACTGTCCCAGAAGATCGGGGAGAAGCCCGCCGTCTCCGAGCCAAAGCTCGCCATTTCGTCTGGAGCAATAGGAACCTCTACAAGAAGTTCTTCACTCAGCCCCTACTCCGGTGCGTCGACCCCCACGAAGCCGACTATGTCCTCCGTGAGATCCACGAAAGGGTCGGCGGTGTGCACCAAAGGGCCCGCCCCTTGATCCAAAAGGCATTGCTCCAGGGGTACTACTGGCCGACCGTTCATCAAGACGCCCAGAAGCTAGTCAGGAGATGCAAGAGCTGCCAACTGCGTGGAAGCATTCCTCGCCTTCCCGCTACCGAGCTAACCGCTCTAACCTCCCCGTGGTCGTTTTCCTAGTGAGGAATGGACATGATAGGCCTGTTCCCTACCGGTACGGCCGAGCACAAGTACGTCCTTGTCACGGTGGACTACTTCACAAAGTGGATCGAGGCCATTCCCATCAGGAAACCGGACGCCACCATGACTATTAAGTTCCTGCAGAACAACGTGATACTCTAGTTCGGCATCCTGAGGTGCATAATCACCGACCACGGAACAAATTTCAAAAACGAAAGAGTTAAGGAGTTTTGCAGCGAATATCACATCCTCATGAAATTTGCCGCGGTCGCACATCCCTAATGCAACGGGCAGGCCGAGGTCGCTAACCGAGACGTTCTCCTAGGCCTTCAGACACGTCTAGAAGGGCTCCAAAGCAGTTGGATCGAGGAATTACCCCGGGTCCTATGGGCCCTGCGCACGTCGAAGAAAACCCCCACCGGGAAGACCCCTTTCAGCCTCTGCTACGATACAGAGGCAATGGTTCCAGCGGAGATCGGGCTCCCCAGTCACCGGGTCGAGCATTTCGATGACGAAGCGAACGCCTCAGCCCTACGAACCAACCTGGACATCTTGTTAGAGAAACGAGACCGGGTTTAGATCAGCGCTGCCACCTATCAACAGCAAACTGCCCGCTACTACAACGTGCGAGTCAAGCGTCGCTTCTTCAATACCGAAGATTTAGTCCTAAGGCGGAACGAGTTCGTCGACTAAGGCAGGCTGCATAAGTTTTCCCCAAAATGGGACGGTCCTTTCCTCTTCTCTGAGGTCCTGCCCGGCGGAGCCTACCACTTGCAAGACGCGGATGGGCGTAAGTTTCCACGGCCTTACAACGCTGAGAAACTCAAACTGTACCAATGAAAAGAATATCTACGAGTGTGTATTTCTTCTTTCACAAAGACAATGTAAACCTTTCTAAAGTTCTTTCTATTTAAATAATAGAAAGGAACACTAGAACATTGCAAAAAAGAATTTGTTCATTCAAAAGGTACTAGGGCTCCTCAGCCTTACAGAAAAAGGGAAAAGGTTACAACAAAGGTGGAACGGGATCAAGGAAGCACTCCTGGTGGTACTCGGAGTAGATTTTCGCCAGCCGGGCCCTAGCTTCTGCAGCCCACTCCCGCCGATGCTGCACGCGAACTCGGGATGCCACAGAAGCACCCGACGCTCCACCCTCTGAGCCTTGGCTCACGATGTACCTCATTTTGAAGCACTCCAGAATGAGGGCCAAGGATCGGTCGTGCCTGGCTTTCGAGATGAGGCCGAGCAAGAAGATCGAACGCACCTAGTGGAGCACCTCGTCCAGAAGGTCCTCGATGAAGGGGTTGTCCAACCCTGAGGACCTCCTCTAAATCACATACATCAGCAACTGAAGCAGGGACGACCGCCGAGGGCGAAGCCGGACGACGTGACCCTCTAGGCGCTGAACCATTCCCCGGTACCCATTTTCATCCAGGGATTGATCATACAAGGACATGTCGTAAAAGGTGATAATCTCTTCGATCGAATACATGCGCCCAGTCATCTCAAAAGAAAACGGTGCTGAAGGGGTTGCCATCTCCTTCTCTATTTATAACCCCAAACAGAATACTTGAGGGCACAGATTCGCGCGCGAATCCTGGGATCCGCCAAGATTAATCTAATACCGAGCCGCCACATGGCAAAAGTGACGCGGCTCCCCAAAACGTTACGCCTCTCCTAAGAATTCCCGGCACGTGCCGCCTGTGACGGTCGCCCCTCCCAATGTTCACGAACCAAGGAAGGTCAGGCTGAACCTCCGAATCCACCGAGCAGCTACCCTGCTCGGTCCATCCTTCACAGGCCGCTACTTAGATTCTTCAAGAAAGCAATGTAAATTCTCCTAAGTTCTTTTCATTTAAACAAACAAGAAGGACAAAGCAGTCAAGCATTGCAGAAAAGAAGAATTTTATTGATTCAAAGAAGGTATTGTAGGCTCCTCAGCTGTACATTAAAATAAATAAAAAAAATTTACAGTATCGGGGGAAGGGGGTGCAGGAAACATTGCTCGTGGTACTCCGAGGAAATTTCCGCCAGCCGAGCCCTCACCGCCTCGGACCTCTGCTTCTGATGTCGTCCGTGAACGTCGGCATGATGCCTCAGTTGGTAGCACTCGAGGATGAGTGCCACCGAGCGATCCCGCCGACCCGTCGAGATCAGGCCGAAGTGGCACAAAGACCTCAGCTTACCAAGCGCCTCGTCCTTCAGCTGCTCGGACAAGGGGTTGTGCAGCCCCGGTGATGCCCTCCAGATTGAGTACATCAACAGCTGGAGCAGGGGTGAGTGCCGGGGAAGCAGTCGGCAAAAATGATCCTCAATGTGGCCTATAACTACCTGCACCATATCCTCAGTGCAGTACTGGTCGTACAGGTACACGTCCTCGAAATTTATGATCTCAGGAATGGTGAAAGGGAAAGTGTCCATTCTTACGTTTTGGAGATGGAGAAAGGAGTGCTCAATAAGCCCTCCATTTTATAACCCCACTGCGCTCTCAAGAGTCCAACAGTCGCTCGCTCCTTCCAATGTCGTGTCTCCACGTGGCGGATGTCCTGCCTCTTTCGGCAAACCAAAATCGGAACGACGTGGCTCTTACGCTTCGCCTCCCCCCGCACATTCGTGACACGTGTCACCCGCGACGGTCGCTCTTCCCAGCGCTCATGCCACGAACCTGGGAGGGTCGGACGAAACCTCACAAGGCCGAGCAGCTACCCTGCTCAGTCAATCCTTGGCTGATAATCTCTTACCCCACGACGCCAAGGATCTAAACCTTCGCCAAGAGGCAATCGAGCAGCGACCCTGCTCGGTTATCCCTGGCCGGTAGTTCCCTACCCACCGATGCCAGGGATCAAAGCCCTCGCAAAGAGGCCACCGAGCAGCTGTGTCACGCCCCGCTTCCCAGAGTACGCTAAAATGGGCACGTGACATAGCCAATCATACTACTTGTGGGTAGGAAGCATCCATCCACAATCACATTACGGCTGTAGAGATATCAAGAACAAAATCAAACTATCTAAAACATGTCCATAATCCAAGATAACATGAGTCAATAACAAATAAATGCGGAAGCAAAAGATCCAATACAAAATAACAGGAATGTATGTCCCATAATGCGGGCTCACATCAGGAAATAAATGCAGGAAATAAAACTAACTACTACTGAACTCACAGCTCAGCCTGCTGGCTGAAGTACTCCTGCTCGGACTGCAACAGCGGTATGGAATCTGGGCCATGCAAAACCCAGACGTCAGCGCGTCGTGTCATCAAGTAATATAATATGAACAGTGTAGCAGGCAATGCAATATAAACATGAATAAAACGAGAGTAACAATAATATAAGTCAGAGCAGTGCGGGGTAGTGTACTATGGGTAAACTAAACTTTTCTATCAGGTTTTCTGTTCTAAGTCTTTGAAACCAATTGATAAATCATCGATGTAACTCAATAGTATCCCGTGCATGCCCGGGACCACGGTCTAAGACTCTCGGGATGAAACCGAAACGTGCCGCTAGGCAATAAAGGGTAGCAGGTATAGGCGAGTGATGTCAGCATCATCACTCCGGAGCTGGCCTAGCCCGTAAAACTGATCAGAACAGGTATCGAACTGTTGAGTTACAAGTCAGGTTTCACCTTGGATTTCCCCATACCCCTAAGTTATGTATGTCAAGTCAGGTATTCAGTAATCAAGAACTAATGCCAACACAGGATCAGGTAAAAGCAGGTTTGTCTGGATAGACAACAGGAACGGTCCATGAGGACTACATGTCAGGTTTGTTGGCATTAGACACAAGATCAGGTAACGGGTCAGGTCATGGTACATCAGGTCAAGTCAAGAAGTGTACGGTACCATGTCGGGTCAATCAATATATATGTAACAAGTCAGGTCAAGATGTAAACAAATACACAGGTGTGCTCACAATCAGTTATATAATCAAGCATGGTTATCAACAACATGGTATAAGCAATAAATTATGCAATAGGCAAATTTACTCAATTTGCAGTACAGTTATCAATTGTGTCACAGAGATGATTACAAGAGTGCAGTAAGACAATTATAACAATTTAGTCATGTTAACAAGTTTAAGAACTTTTATAGGTGCAATGATTTATATAACGGTTCAGTACAGCTGATACAGGTTACAATGCATACGAGAGTCCGAATGGAACAAAACTACAGAGATAGATGCCATGAGCTATGTCAATATTAAAATGTGATTAAACGGGTGAATGTGGTTATTAGTTTTAATTGCAAACTGTGGTTTCCAAGTTTAAGGATAAAATGATATATAACATTATTGTGCATAAAAATGAGAAATGATCGTACTAAGTTAAATTTATCGGTTTAAGGTGTCATAATATATAAGTAAATACAGTATAGCATGTAGCAAGGGGTACTTGCCTCGACGGGTCGCGGATCGGAAAAACGGAACGATAAATATCGGCGGGGAAACTCGCGACGGGCACACGGTTCACGGATTGAACCCAAACAACGAACAATGGAACCACGCGGGTCGGGGCACCTCGCAGGAATGTCGGATCATGTCGTCAGCATCGTCGGATTCCGGCGAAAATGTGAACAGTGAACCATCAAGATGTGCAATCAAGAATAGAAAGGAACCAGAGAAGAAAGGAAGGAGGAAAGAGGAGTAGAAGGCTTACAGTGGGTTGTACGAAGGCCGGGTACAGAGGCGAGATCGCCGGCGGCGACAGATCCGGCGGTCGAACTTGTGCAGGGGGTGCGCACAGGCCGCGGTGAAGGTGCAGGTGTGCACGGGAATGATGAAGGAGAGGTGATGGAGATGGGAATGACGAGGATGATGGCGGAGGCGACGACAAGGTGATCGTCGGCGGCGAGACGCAGGAGCGGGTGCGGGTGGTCGCGGGTCTGGTCGGGGGTGCACCGGGAGAAGGGAGAAGGAGGAAGTGGACCTGTGGTTGAGACGAGGAAGAGGAGGCGAGGGTGCTGGTGTCGGTGTCGTCGGCGTTGGGGCTGCGGCGACGAGGAGGGAGACGGCGGTGGCTCGGGTTACGTGAGGGGTTGATGGGTTGCGTTCTGTGTTTCATAAAAAGAAAGGAGAGGAGAAATTATATAGAGGAGAGAGAGGGAGAAAGTTAGAGAGAGAGAGAGAGAGAGAGATAGGGAAAGAGAGAGACGGGGAGAGAGAAAGGGAGAGAGAGAGAGAGAGAGAGAGAAATGGAGAGAGACCCACTGGAAAAGATTGTTAGTTAGGAAAATCGTGATTGGTTGGCCAAAAGATTGGTGAAAGATTTACAGTTATAGGACAATAATATAAGGTTAAACTTAAATATCGATGGTTATATAAAATATTGAAATTTGGGATTTTGGCGCAAAATAAAACCTTTCCAAATCGCGCCCGGATCGAGTCCAAAAATTTGAAATTGAAATAATAGAATTTTAGGTGGGATCCAAAATTTAAAATGAAATGTTTTGCGATCAAAAAGCATACCCCCAAAACGGACACACGTACGCGCGCGTAGCCGTCCAAACTCGCCCGTTTTACTGAACGGGACGAGAACACGGTGCACGGACGCTACAACGGGGTTAGGGGTGTCAAGTAGGCCAAGATGGATATTTTTATTTTTATTTTAGATGCCAAAATTTGTTATATGCAGAAATGAATTTGCCGGGTAAAATTTTACAGTAAGTAACAATCAAGCAGGTTAAACGAAATGAGTACCATACTACGCTCAAACAGTAACTAAAATTAGTAGCATTTGGCTCGGGTGTTACAAGCTGCCCTGCTCGGTCCATCCTTAGCAGGCCTCTCTATGCCCTCCCGCGCTAAGGGTCAAAGCCCTCGCCAAGAGGCAGTCGGGCAGCTATCCTGCTCGGTTATCCATGGCTGGTAGTTCCCTACCCACCGACGCCAGGGATCAAAACCCTCACCAAGAAGCCACCGAGCAACTATCCTGCTCGGTCCATCCTTAGCAGGCTCCCAATGCCCTCCCACACTAAGAATCAATGCCCTCACCAAGATGCCACCGAGAAGCTACCATGCTCGGTCCATCCTTAGCTGGTAACGTCTTACCCACCAACGCCAAGGATCCAAGCCCTCGCCAAGAGGCCACCAGGCAGCAACCCTGCTCGGTCCACCCTTAGCAGGCCTCCCAATGCCCTCCCGCGCTAAGGATCAAAGCCCCCACCAAGAGGCAACTGGGAAGTAACCCTGCTCGGTCCATCCATGGCTAATAATTTCTTACCTACCGACACCAAGGATCAAAGCCCTCACCAAGAGGCAACCGGGCAGCAACCCTGCTCGGTCAATCCCTGGCTGGTAATTTATTACCCCACGACTCCAAGGATCAAATCTCTCGCCAAGAGGCCACCGGGCATCAATCCTGCTCGGTCCATACTTGGCTAGTAATTTCTTACCCACGACGCCAAGGATCAAAGCCCTCATCCAGAGGCCACCGAGCAGCAACCCTGCTCGGTCCATCCTTGGCCGGCAATTTCTTAACCATGACGCAAAGGATCAAAGCCCTCACCAAGAAGCCACCGGGCAGCTACCCTGCTTGGTCCATCCATGTCTAAGCGATCTCCATCTCGACTTCGGGGCCATGGAAATACCGACCTTTCACCGGTCATTGCACACTAGGCAAATGGTCGACTTCAACTCTCAACTCGACGTGCAATCGCTAAACGAAAAACCAACCTGACATGAAAGCAGTACTGCGCAAATAAAAATGTTTACCATAAACAAAATAACATTGCAAAATGGATTTTCTATTCATAAAAATCAGAAGTCTTTATAGAGGTATTTTGGGCGCCTCAGCCTTCCAAAAACGCCCGGAGGCTTACAAAATTTTGGCACAAAGAAAATAAGGAGGCAGGGAAGTTCAGGCCTCAGGGCCGGGGCGAACGTCGACGAGCAGCGCTTCCACTGCGACAACCGAGGCTGCGTCTTGAAGGTCGGCGTCCACCACAGGAGCCTCGGCACCGGTAGCCGGGGGAACCGACTTCTCCCCAACGCTCCTACCGGGGGCCTCTTCCTCAGCATCGTTTCCATGGACATTCCCCTGCGCGTCATCCTCGCGAGGGTACTCCTCCCAGAGCTTACCGTCAGGGAACTCTGGCATCTGGGCCTTGACAGCGTCGAGGGCGCCATGCCAAATAACGCCGGCAGCTCCAGCAAGGTCGGTGTAGAACTGGTTCGTCTTCTTGTAGCTCTCCACCGCATTCGACGCCAGAAGCTCAGCCTTCGACACCCAAAGCTCGGCACGCCTCGTCCCCTCCTTCGCCACCTCATTCTCCCTTCGAAGGGTGTTCGTCGTCTTCTTCAAGGTGGCGACGAGCACCTGGGAGTTTTCCAACTGGGCCTCGGCAGCTCGGGCGGCCTCTCGGCACCTGGCGACCTCCCGATTCCCGACCGCCACCCGGTCTTCAAGGGCAGCGACCCTCTCCATCGCCGCCTCTAACTCCAGCCTTGAGCTCTCCTCCCGCGAAGAGAACTCACCCGCGGCCTGCATCACCGGGGCTATCTCCTCGTCCTCCATGTTGACGACGAGGGCAACATGCTGGAGGACCTAAAGAAAAGAAAGAGGGTTAATAAGGAAAGGGAGGCACCCGATCACGCGAACAAAAATGATGAATGAAGAACCAAGTGGGGTGTGAACACCAACCTGCACGGCCTCTTGAGCTATGACCGCCATTTGGGTCCGGAGGGTCCCCCGAGGGATTCTGCCCCGGCCGACCTCTATATCTCCGAGAACAGGCTGTCGACGACGGAAAGCCCCGAGGGCACCTCGAAGCGAAGCTCCCCATCGTCCACGAGGATCAAAGAAGCTGGGGAGCGGGGCACCGTCCTATGAAACCTCTTGAGGAGCGACGCGGGGGAACCAGTCCCGCCTCCCACATCGGGAGCCCGTGGCTCTTTTTCCCGAGCACGCTTTCAGCTCGGCGCACGAATGGACTCGAGGGCCCAGGGCGCGCTTGGGCGCCTGGATGAAGCGGTCTCCGATGGAGCCGGAGCCGACGACGGGTGAGAAGGGCCGGCGCCTCCAGCCTTCTTCCCCTTCTTCGCGTCAACCACTGCCGCCGGGAACTTGTCCAGGTCCACGAGTCTTACATAAGACAAAAATACAAGGAGTCAGCAATGCCAAGAAAAATGAAATAATGCAAAAGTCTAAACAGGTCGCCTGAAAGCTCCTAACTTACCCGCGTAATAGGCGGGGCTGAGCCTGGCCCAACTGAGGGCCCGCTCAGACAGCAGCACATCAGCCTGAAGGAGTGGCTCCTATTTCGACACCGCCACTGTGTCGGGATCATTCGACCGACTCACCCGCGGAAAGCTGGCCCCTTGCCACTGGGTGGGCACAGGCTAATCCTCACCCTCGGGCGGCACAATAAAGAAAAACTTCTTCTTCCATTCGTGAATGGAAGAAGGAACTACGACGATCCCCGACCCGGCAGCGTCCCTCTGTTGTTTTCTAAAAGAGAGGTATACCCAGCTCGGCTCGCCCCTACGAGCGCCAGGGTGGATTTTGTAGCAAAGAGAAGAAACGAGAAGGCTCAGGCTGAAAAGGATCTGACTCAATCTCAACCGGACCAGGAACCCAAGGAGGATCCTCCAAGAGTTCGGCACTAGCTGGCCTGGGGCTAGCCCAAAACAATTCAACCCGCACTCACCTCGGGGGAGAAGGGCAGACGCATCCCAGCCCAAAAGGCTTCCAGGTACAAGGCAATCTCCCTGCCCAGTACCTGGTCTGCCTTCTCCCCTCCTTGGCCAGACGAAACGAATAGCCGGGGGGAATGAGGAAACGAGTCTGGATGTTATCGAGCTCATCCGCACACCTCAGCGTGGATCGCATGCCAAGAACGCCCGCGGCCCGCGCTCTAGGGACCGCCCCTGTCGCACGATCCCGGGAAACATTACTAACCCTAACTCCCTAGGGGGACTCGGACTCAGAGGAGAAAGAGGAAGAAGTAGAAGCGGAAGTTTAGAAGACTCCCTAGACTCTACCCGGACTATATCTACAGACTCCTCGGAAGAAGACATCTAACCTGATCAAAGGGAGGTGTCCTCGCGAGATCAAACGCAAGGAATCCGACCTGAGGAGAAGAGCGCCGAGCTTACACAACTAGGGACGAGGAAATTATGCAGAGGTATGAGCCCTGATGGGGATCCCACCTCTATTTATAGCTGCCGTCGTACGCATCCTACGGCTCCGATCGCCTCCCGCCAAAACAACGTTTCGCAACCAACGGACGACAACGTTCCACCTATCGCACTCATATTGGGCGCGTCCCTTCGAGCGCGGAAACGCCTGCGGCACGTCTCGCAAGACAACCAGTGCCAACCACATGGGCTGTCGCTTCGATGAACGTACACACAATTCGGCGCTTCCCCTTTAAATGCGAGATCTCCCCCCTGATCCGCTGACGTTATCAAGAAAATACTATTCTTTGCCCGGGAATGCGCGCCGACGATATCTTCAAGTGAGAGCTCACCCCGGGTGATCGGTCAGACCACTCTTGACCCGACTCAAGAACAGGTCGAGACGAGAGTGGGAGGATAATGATGATACTCGATATCGGTGACTCTCTAGATGCTGATACGTCGCAGATGACGTGTCCCAGAACCTACAAGAAAGGATCAAGAACTTCAGTTGGGATCACACCTCGGGCCTCCGGCCCGAGGAGTCTCCCGACCTTCGGTGGCCTTCCAGACCACCCCCCGGCTCTCCTCCGAGCTATCACAGAACCAATATGCCTCGGCCTCCCGCTCGTGCCCAAGCCTCCCGCCGAGCTCTTCTTCCTCGGTCTCACCGACCGACCCGTAGCGCTGATCACAGGCGCCTCCGCCACAGCTCCGCGAATCTCGCCATACGCGAGATATTCGCCACCCACGATCCCGCGTTCCACGCCATCACGATCCCCCATTAACGAGCATGTCTCATCATTAATGCGGGATCCCGTCTATCACGCGGGCATGACGCCAGGGGCGTAACGGCCGGCGTGATTCTCGCGCCCGCCTGCCCATTGCTACCGCTATATAAATCCCTCTCTCAGACGATTGAGGTAAGTCATTTTTACTCCACTAGATCGTTATTCTGCCAAAACACCCCGTCTAACTTGATCGTCGAAGGGTCCTCGGTGGCACAACCATCCCGGGACTTCTTTGCAGGTAGCTCGGCCTCAACCACACAAAACTCATTGAGATCCACACGCTTCAGGAGTCAACCCTCCTACTCAATCTCAGTCGTCCATCAGCACATGAAAAGATCAACGGAAGATAACATTTAAAGAACATCCAGAGATCCATCAATTTTAGATGGTAACAATAATTAGTTATTTACTTATTAAATCCTACATGGCAGGATAGTTAAATCGTTTCCGATTGGTTACTTCCCCGCTTTCACTTTACTTTTCTTTTGTCAAACATGTCCTTAATTTTGTATTTCATGCCCAAACCATTGAAATTCTTACTTTAACAATTTTTCTTACCTCACTCTTATAACTGAATTGGCTTTTTTTTTTTTTGCCGGCGCACGTGTCTGTGTTTATATATATATATATATATATATATATATATATATATATATATTATGCACCGACACCTAAATGTGATGCAATTTATTGTTCATTTCCAATATTTTCGGAATTCTTTATTGTTCATTTCCAATATTTTCGGAATTCAACGCTAAGCTTTATTTAAAAAAGAACAACTTTTTTCAGCATGCTTATTCATTGTCGTAAAGGCTAATTTGCAAAGAAACTAATTTGCAAAGAAACTCTTTTGACTTAATGCTTAGCCATCATTCTTTTTAAACCGCACTTTATCGCCATTTTATCTTCTCTATTGTATAGAGAATATGTTATTTTATAAATAAAATTTTCTTTTCCATACACTATTGCAAATTCACAATATGTCCAGAATTAGGATATTAAGGGCCTACGTCGTTGCTTGAGCGCTAAATATGAAATCCCAAAGTCTTAAAATTGTGTATTCATGGATTTAGAATTCTTTTGCTTATTTTATACCGAATCAGAAATAATGGCTCTTAACTTTTCCATTCCCTTATTTCCTGGGAATGAGCTTTTTTTTTGACACCTCCAAATAAGATGAAATTGAGCTATTAAGTTATCCATATGGCCACCCCTCATAAGCATAAACTATACTCCATCAAGAGCAATTAGGCCAAAAAGAAACCTCAGTTGGAACGGATTAACGTTTTCGGGACAAATTCGTGGATTTCCTCTCTGTGTGTGGAGGGATGGATGTGTGGGTGTGGTGTGCGTGTTCATGTTCATGTTGTGCGTGTCGTAGGTTATGGCTTACGGGCCAGTAAAACAAACAAAAAAAATTTGGCCAAAAAAGAAACAGAAAAACCCATCAAGAACAAGCTCTTGTTCTAGATGATTTGAGAAGGTGAATATCCAATAAATTTCAGTAATTCACAAAAATTATCAAAATCATTTGATATCTTGATCGATGTAAGTTTCAGCGAATTTTAAAACTGAAATGGCGAGAGAATATTGTAGGCTAGAGAAGAGAGACCAAAGGAAACCGTCAACCAGAGATACCACCAGCAAGATTATCGGAAAGAGGATAGAGTCGGCAAAGGTGATTGATGGAGCTCAATTTCGGGCCTCCGTCAGATGTTGTCTTCCGTTGATCTCGAGGTGAACTGGGTTGATTGTCCTTCGTTGCGTGTGGGTCTCAATGGGTTTTGAGAGGGCAAGGTGGGATGATGAGGCTGCCGCCGTGTACCTGTAAAGAAGTCCCGGGGTGGTTTGGTACCACCGAGGACCCTCCGACGCTCAAGTCAGTGACTAGATTCAAGCAGAGTAACGGCGTAAGTGTAAAGAATGGCTTACTTGACCCCTCTGTGATGGGGGTTTATATAGCGGTGGTGGCATGCGGCAGCAGGCGCGATAATCTCGCCGGCAGTTACACTCCCGACGTCACGCCCACGTAAAGAGCGGATCGCCCATTAATGAGAATCGTGATGGCGTGGAACGTGGGATGCTGCAGGCAGAGAATCCGTGCGCGGCGAGATTTGCGGAACGGCGGTTACGCCTGTGAGCGGTGGAGTTGGTTGGAGGACCGAGGAAGACGTCCTCGGCAGGGGGCTCGAGGAGGCCGAGGAGTCTTGGTCTTGTGGCAGCTTGGGGCGAGCTGAGTGGCCGAGGAGGCACATTCGCAGGGGGCCCCGAGGTGGGCCAGCTTGCGTTTGCGGGTCGGGCACCGGGTGGCCTGGTCGACCCCTGTGGGCCCTTTCTTCTGAGTCTTGGGACATGTCATC
The DNA here is from genome assembly GCA_030015575.1 of Agapanthus africanus. NCBI lineage: Eukaryota > Viridiplantae > Streptophyta > Magnoliopsida > Asparagales > Amaryllidaceae > Agapanthus > Agapanthus africanus. Next base: position 156,184,639 of record JASDDO010000014.1, on the reverse strand, counting down.
TGCCATGTGTCCTGATCTTGGGGGTCGCCAATATCGAGCATTATCATTAGCCCCCCACTCTTGTCCCGACCAGCTAGTGGTCGGGTCAGGAGTGGATTGCCGGGCCTCCTGAGACGAGATCCCCTCTATAGTTTCGTCGGGACGAGCCCTCGGTCCATTGGTCATCTTTTCTGCTAGCGAACCAAGGCGAGGTCTCCGCACCTTAAAAGGGGGTGTGCCGGTTCGAGCATTATGTAACTGGAGCAATGTTCCACATGTCAAGGGGGCTGGCCGGTGCGACGTACGCGGGCCTACAGCGCCCGATTGGGTGCAATCCAGTACAGGACCGACATGTGGAGCGATCAGGACCGCTGGTCGTGGGGAGCCGTTTCGGCAGGAGTTGACGGGCGCCGTTGGATACGGTGATAAAACGATGGCGGGGCCCGCCCTAGGGCCCCCAACCTTTCATCTCCCTTCTTCCTCGAGTCGCTATCGCCCGGCGTTCTTCCTCTTTCGTGAGACATGGTTCGCTCCCATTTTTCGGGAGGCTTGCGCCGGGGGGAAGCTAGTGGCGTAGCCGAGCCCCCGGCTAACTCGCGCCCTCCGCCTGATTCTCCGCCGATGGTGGGCTGTCCATCTTGTCGGCAGCATCTAGGAGCTTTTCTGGCGACGGCCAGAGTCATCAGCCGTTACCCGAGTCCCAGACTGGTGACGGGAGGAAGGGCGAGGGCCGTCCCCTTCCTAAGAGGAAAAGGACGGTTTCTCATGTGCCGTCGTCGAAGGCCCCTGAAGGGATTCCCGTGCGGGAAGGGGGCTCCGTCTTTACTGTTCCGTCTGGGCTTTCCGTTGCCACTGGTCTGCTCGCTGGGATGGAGGAATCGGCCGGGGGAAAACTCCTGTGCGGCTCCTTGAGGGACCAATTGGAGGCCGTGGCCCAAGGGGCGGTCCAGGTACGAATCCTTCTACATGCATTTGCCTTGGTATGCCTTTCCTTGGTTCGGACGCTTCCTGGTTCCTCATCGGCTTTCTGTCAGGTTCTTCAGCACTGCGCCATCGCCGTTCGCATGGAGGCCGAGAGGGCGTTCCACGCCCCGAGGCTAGAAGAGGCGTTTCCTTCGGAGGTCGAGACCTTGCAACGCGACCTGCGCCGGGAGAGGGACAAGGCCGACGTTGTGGCTGGCCGGGCGGAAGCCGCGGAACTCGGCGACTCGGGGTGCTCTTCGCCGTCTGAACGCGTCTCTCCGGGTCGCCGATAGGAAGCTGGTGGACCTGGCCGGACGCTTTGCGGCATTGGAGAAGGAGAGGGACGCGAGCAGGGGGGACGCTGAGGCGGCGCTGCTGAAGGCTCAGGTTGCCGAGGCTCGGGCTAAGAAAGTTGTGGCCGAGTACAAGGCATCGAGCAGTTTTACGCCGAGCTCGGGGAGTATTCTGCCGTTGCGTGGAATAAGGCTTTGAACGCCGTGAAGGAACAGCTTCCTGAGTTCGATAATGGTGAACTCCGCGCTCGGGTCCCGCTTCCGGCGACGAGGTCTCCGGCCAAGGATGACGAGGGAAGCCGGGCATGCCCTTGGTGGCGAAGTCTTCGGTGGTAGGGCCTCGGGCCGTGACGCCCACGATGAAGTGGTCGAAGTAAGCCTTCGGGCAGTTTGTAGGGTTGGGGGCCCCAGAGTACCCTTTGTAAAGATCTTGATTTTGGCAATAAAATAAAAAAAAAGAACCCTTGATTCGTCGGTTTGTGTTTTTCCCTTCTCTTTTTGTGTGAAGGACATTCGTAGGATGTCCTTGTCTGTATTGTTGTGCTTCCGGGTGTCTCAGATCCTTAAGCGCGGCCACAGGGCAGCCACCGGGCCGTCGTTTGGTTGCCGCTAGGTGAAAGATCTGATCTCTGGCGTCGTGGGTAGACAACTACCAGCCGGAGTTTTTGACGAGCATGGTAGCTTCTCGGTTGCTTCTCGCGAGGGCCTTCGATCCTTCAGGACGGTGGTAGGAAGCTACCAGCCATCGGTGGTTAGGCAAGGACCCGACCGCTTCGGGAAGGAATTCGGATCCTCAGCGTGTGGCAGGGAAGCTGCCCGCTGTGGATAACCGAGCGAGGGAACCTCGGGCTCGGCTGCCTCTGGGAGGGCTTTCAGATCCTTCAGGACGGGGACCGAGCAGGGTTACTACCCAGTTCCTCTTGGCGAGGACTTTGATCCCTATCGGTTATGGTAAGAAGCTACCAGCCGGGGATAGCCGGGCAAGGACCCGACTGCCTCTGGGAGGACTTTGGCCCTTGGCGCGAGAAAAGCTATACGGCTGTAGGAAGCCACCAAGGACCTTTGGCCGGGCAGGGTTACTGCCCGGTGCCTCTTGGCGAGGGCTTTTTTCCTGAAAGATAGCCGAGCGAGGGAACCTCTGGCCTCGACTGCCTCTGGGAGGGCTTTTTGATCCCCGGCGTTGTGGCAGGGGAGCTGCCCGCGGGGGATAGCCGAGCGAGGGGACCTCTGGCCTCGACTGCCTCTGGGAGGGCTTTTCGATCCCCGGCATTGTGGCAGGGAAGCTGCCCATGGGGGATAGCCGAGCGAGGGAACCTCTGGCCTCGACTGCCTCTGGGAGGGCTTTTCGATCCCCGGCGTTCCGGCAGGGAAGTTGCCCACGGGGGATAGCCGAGCAAGGGAACCTCGGGCTCGGCTGCCTCTAAGATGGCTTTTGATTCCTAGCGCCGTGGCAGGGGAGCTGCCCGCTGGAGATAGCCGAGCGAGGGAACCTCAGGCCCGACCGTGTCTGGGGGACCCTTCTCGTTGTACAGGGGGAACCCTACCGGGAAAAAAAGTTCGAAAGTTTCTTTATTCGTATGGATAGGAATTTTAGACAACGCTATACATCATCATTTCAAAGAGAGATCTTGAGCGGTAGCCGGGGCACGGCGCTTCGCTAGTTTTGACTTCATAGGTATAGCTTGAGCTTCTCAGCGTTGTATGGCCTAGGTAGCTTCCGTCCGTCCCCATCTTGCAGGCGGTAGGCTCCGCCGGGGAGCACTTCGTAGACGAGGAAGGGGCCCTCCCACTTTGGGGAGAACTTGTGAAGACTGCCTTGGTCGATGAACTCGTTCCGCCGCAGGACTAGGTCCCCGGCCTTGAAGGATCGGTGCTTTACCCGAGCATTATAGTACCGGGCCGTTTGCTGTTGGTAGGCGGCGGCTCTGATCTGGGCCCGATCCCTTTTCTCCAACAACACGTCGAGGTTGGTTCGTAGTGCCATGGTGTTTGCTTCATCGTCAAAGTGCTCGACTCGGTGGCTGGGTAGCCCGATCTCTGCTGGGACCATTGCTTCGGTGCCGTAGCAGAGGCTGAAAGGGGTCTCCCCGGTAGGATTCTTTTTTGACGTGCGCAGGACCCATATGACCCGGGGTAGTTTCTTGACCCAACTGCCTTGCCTCCCCTCCAGGCGGGTTCGGAGGCCCCTGAGGACGTCCCGGTTAGCGACCTTGGCCTGCCCGTTACATTGGGGGTGCGCGACCGCGGCAAACTTCATGAAGATGTGGTATTCTTTGCAGAAGTCCCTTACTTTCTCGTTCTCAAAGTTCGTCTCGTGGTCGGTGATGATGGACCTTGGGATCCCGAACCGGTGAATCAGGTTGTTTTGGAGGAACTTGATGGTTGTGGCGGCGTCCGGTTTCCTGATGGGAACGGCCTCGGTCCATTTGGTGAAATAGTCCACCGCAACGAGGACGTACTTATGTCCGCCAGTCCCTGTAGGAAACAGGCCGATCATATCCAATCCCCATTGGGCGAATGGCCATAGGGACGCTAGGGCTGTTAGCTCGGTAGCCGGGAGGCGGGGGATGCTGGCGTGGAGTTGGAAGCTCTTACACCTCCTGACCAGCTTCAGGGCGTCTTCGTGCATGGTGGGCCAATAGTACCCCTGAAGTAGTGCCTTTTGGATCAAGGTTCGAGTCAACTGGTGTGCGCCGCCCACCCCTTCATGGATTTCCCGCAGGACATAGTCGGCCTCGTGGTGGTCAACGTACCGGAGCAGGGGCTGAGTGAAGGCCTTCTTATAGAGGTTCCCGTTGCTCCAGACGAAGTGGGTGGCTCTGGCCCGAAAGCGGCGGGCGGCTGCTCTGTCTTCCGGGAGCGTGCCGTCTTTCAGGAATTCCACGAGGGTCTTCCTCCAATCTGGGTCATTCTCCTGTGTTGCGTACACTTGGAGCATCACCGCCTCGTCTTCAACGCTGGGTCGGGTGTTCAGACCATAATATTGCATTTATCATTCCCCTATTCTTATCCTTTTTATAAATAAACAGGTACTCTTGACGCACGTTTGTTGCATATTACAGGTTACAGGTTTCTGGAGCAAATACAGTGAAAAAGACACAAAACAACATAAAAAGGGACTTTTGACCAACAAGCAGACCGATCCTAGTCACGCCTAGTCAGAGAACAGTGCAAGGTCCAAAATATCATGAGAACGGTTGAAAGATCGCTACAAATATTCACTGAAATATCTGGAGAATACCTAGAAGCCTAACAGAGAAAAAGACTATAGAAACAGAAGCCCAAAGAGCTAATGAACCAAGCCCAGAAATCATAAGGCCCAACTCCCTTACTTGGCCGCGGAACCGCGGCCAAACCCTACCTGGAGCCGCGGTTCCGCGGCCGTCTAGGACACGGAGTTCGAGAAATTTTTCCATAATGCAGAGGCGGCGCGGATCTTTGACTTGGTGTTTTCTTAGAGGGCATTTTTGTAAATACAGATGTGCGAATCAAAATGTAACCTAGGGTTTCCTATTATCTATAAATAGGACTCTAATCATTGTAATTTCTCATGCCTCTTTCTAATCAATAAAATTCAGAATTTCTGAAAGCAAAATTCAGATCTGTTCTTCTTGTTTGGAGGGAGCCGTCAACCTAGTAAGTCTTTTATTTCTTTTAATTATAATGTCTTCTCATCCCCTAATGAGCGAGTAGTCTCCTCGCTTGTTAGGGTTAGCCTTAGGGAAAGGGTTGAGAGATGAAATCTCTCGCCCCTTTTAATGCCACCTTCACCTAATGAATTAGAACTTCACGCATACGAGCACAACCGCTCCCTGCGGCATCCTACCCTTCGAGGTAACGATGAACCGTAGTATAAAGGGCCGGTTCCGCGCGTTTTCCGTGAGGGTTAGGATAATTATCAACAAAGGTAGGGTACAAATCTAGAGGAAGAAATATCTTCCCAAAAGATTTGTATCCACTTTATTGATAATTAACTTAACACCTAATAGATCTAAAAAAGGAAGGTATTGAAAGCGGTGAGGAGAAATATTAATTTCCAAAACTTCCCCTAATCCTAACCCTAGCAAGATTCTTAATTAGATTAAATTAGATCCAGTCTTTAGATTTTTATAAACCAACCAAAACTACAAATAGAATCAACTCGTTAAAACACTTTAAAGAAATTCACCCGTCTCTGTGGATCGACCCGTACTCACCGGCTAGCTGCGAAGCGACGCCGTTTCTGATTGCGGTAAACTCAAATTTTTGACTTAATCAAATGGCGCCGTTGCCGGGGACGGCGTAATCTTTCTTTTTGTGAATTTTCGGGTTGATATAAATTTTAAAAAATTATAAAAATCTGAAAAATCAAAAATATAAAAAAAAAAATCAAATTTGATCTGTTTGAAGGGTGTATCTTTTGGATTTTGCAGGAACAGCGAAGAATCAAGGATCTGGAATTTTACAGAGAGGTAATCAGAAAGTTACATATCAGAACAGAGAAGAAATTGCCCAACAGAACAGTAGAATTTTTTTCAGCTGTCGATTCATCTACACAGCCGCTCTTCCGCCGCATAAGGGGGCATTCCGCCGCGGTTCCGCGCTTGAAGTGACACGTCAGCCCTAAAAATTTGTGTGGTTTGTTTTCTCTCCATATCCTCTGCAACTTCCATATCTCTGTGAAAATTTTCTGCAGGGTTCTTTGCGTAAAAGAGTCTTTCTCCCCCTTCTAAATAACAGATTTCTGCAGGTTTCTTTGCGCCGCGCTAAAAAAATTCTGATTGCAAGTGAAATTTAATTTGTTTTGCATAATTTAACCGGACTCTAAGGGGCTATTTGACCAAACTCAGATTGGGTGGGGATTTCATCACCCTTCCCAGGACCCCAGAAAACACCTAAGTATTTTGCATCAACCACCTTTAATTAAAAAAGATTAGACTCAGACCTAAGGACAGCGAGCTCAATAGGAAAAGGACTAGGGTAGGCATCGGCCGTTTATCCTAACCGACATTGCGGTGTCTAGGCTAGTGGTTTTTAATTAGGCCGACTGTAGTGGTGGTTCCTTCCCACTTACCTGGCCGTATTTATCCGTGAAGAGGCGGTTTGAGGTCTATTTCTAGCCCTAGTTAGGAGCTGTCTAGCAGACCTAGGCGACCCTAGATCTAGGCCTGATTGTGCATGTGTGGTTGAGTCAGTTGTGTCACGAGTCCGTTTTCAAAAACTTCTTTGCAAAACTCACACTAAAATAAAAAATAAAAAAGAAATCTTTTCAAAACTTGCAACTTGCCGCTAAAGAAACTTGAAACTCACTTCCACCACTTCTTCTCACTGACGTTATCTTACCCCCACATTCTGTTTTTCTCTTTTTTCTGACTGCACTACCCTTTAGTGTATGTCATCTTGGACTAGGGATACTAACGCCCGATTAGTCCGTGTTTCGTTGGTACCGACCAACGAACCCTTCGACGAATCCTTCGTCGATCTTCCGTCCACTTCCTTACCTCCACACTCTTCTTTCGAAGGTATGTCGGGATTCAACCCCAACGATACCTTACCGACGGGAATGATTCCACCTCCTCCAGGTGCGAATAACCCGAATCTTCCGCCTGTTGTAGCGCCCGCACGAGTTGCGCTCCAGGATCTCTTCTACCCCGTCCGCACTTCTTTACCCACATGTCTTTCACCCCCACCGGCGAATGGGGATAATTTTGAAATAAAACCACATTTCATCAATATGCTGCCTAAGTTTCATGGTTTGGAATCCGAAGATGCATATATTTTCATTAATAAATTCCAAAACGTTTGCGCCATGATGAAGACAACCCAATTAAGTGATGACGCAATAAGGCTAAGGGTCATTCCTTTTACCTTATGTGACCTAGCCGAGAAGTGGCTATACAGCACCGCATCACATTCCATTAGAAATTGGGACGAGTTTGTGAGAGCTTTTCTGAAAAAGTTCTATCCTCACCACCAAACTGCTAGAATCAGAAACGAAATCATACAATTTTCACAGCTTCCTTCCGAACCATTTTGGAAGTGCTTCGAGAGATTTAAAGACTTACTTGTTCAATGCCCTCATCATGGGATAGAAAATTGGCAACTTTGCCAAACATTATACGAGGGATTGAACGCAGCAACGAAGCAGTTGCTAGAAACAATTTGTCAAGGTCATTTTCTCTCCAAGTCTAGCGACGAAGCTTGGCAGTTTCTTGAGGACCTAAGCTTGGAGTTTCCCGATGCTAAGCTCCGGCTCGAGTACCCCCTCGAGGGTGAGGTGCAGGGGGATGCCACCAGAAGAGTCGCCGGGGGGAAGGCCCCTGGTGGGAGCGTCGGGGAGAAGGCGATCATCCTGGCTCCTAGTACCGAAGCTCCTGCGGCGGGCGCCGACCCTCAAGCAGTCACCCCGTCTCCCGAGGTGGCCGTGGAGCACGTCAAGGTCCTTCCCGGCCCTGAGGCCTGAGTCTCCATGCCCTTTTTATTGTATATTTTTGTTTTCGTCTTGGAATTTTGTAAGCCTTCGAGCAGTTTTATAAGGATGGGGAGCCCACAATACCCTTAAAAAGGTTCCCGAGTTGTAAATAAAGCTCTCTTGCAGAATTTTTGTGGCAATGTTTCCATTTCGCTGTAATGTCTTTGTTTTGCTCGCCTGATGAGCGCTAGGTCAGGGACCGATCTTTTAGTTGGCGATCGCGCGTTGAGTTAAATCCAATTATTTGAAGTGTATAAAGGGCAGTATAAGATCGGTGTCCTTATGGCCCCGAAGTTGAGGTGACGATCTCTCGTTGAAGATACGTCGAGTTGGACCGGAAACCACCGCTCTTAAGATCGGTCGGCGACGCCGAGGTTGAAGACTTTTGACCCTTAGCACAGATGGGTAGGGAGTTACTTGCTATGGATCGACCGAGCAGGGAAGCTGCTCGGTGGCCTCTAGATGAGGGCTAGCTCCTTGGCGTCGGTGGGTAGTGAACTACCAGTCATGAATGGACCGAGCAAGGCAACCGCTTGGTTGCCTCCTGGTGAGGGCTTTGACCCTTAGCGTAGATGGGTAAGAAGTTACCCGCTAAGAATGGACCGAGCAGGGCAGCTGCTCGGTTGCCTCTTGGCGAGGGCTTTGATCCTTGGTGTCGGTGGGTAATGAACTACCAGCCATAGATGGACCGAGCAGGGCAGCTGCTCGATTATCTCTTGGCGAGGGCTTTGATCCTTAGCGTAGATGGGTAAGAAGTTACCCGCTAAGAATGGACCGAGCAGGGCAACTGCTCGGTTGCCTCTTGGCAAGGGCTTTGATCCTTGGCGTCGGTGGATAGTGAACTACCAGCTATGGATGGACCGAGCAGGGCAGCTGCTCCGTTGCCTCTTGGCGAGGGCTTTGATCATTGGCGTAGATGGGTAAGAAGTTACCCGCTAAGGATGGACCGAGCAGGGCAGCTGCTCGGTTGCCTCTTGGCAAGGGCTTTGATCATTAGCGTAGATGGGTAAGAAGTTACCCACTAAGGATGGACCGAGAAGGGAAGCTGCTCAGTTACCTCTTGGCGAGAGCTTTGATCCTTGGCGTCGGTGGGTAGTGAACTACCAGCCATGGATGGACCGAGCAGGGCAGCTGCTCGGTTTTCTCTTAGCGAGGGCTTTGATCCTTAGCGTAGATGGATAAGAAGTTTCCCTCTAAGGATGGACCGAGCAGGGAAGCTGCTCGGTTACCTCTTGGCGAGGGCTTTAATCTTTAGCATTGGTGGGTAGTAAACTACCAGCCAAGGATGGACCGTGCAGAGCAGCTGCTCGGTTGCCTCTTGGCGAGGGCTTTGATCCTTAGCGTTGTTTCCCCCAATCAGAGCAAAGCTCTGTTCAAATTTCAAATTTTGAAATGAAGCAGCGTTTCATAGCAGGGCCAGCACTGAGAGAGTCAAAGACTCTGAGGCAGTGCTCACGTGCAAAGCACATGAGCACTAGCGCTAAGAGCTCTGCACTCTAAGCAGCGCACTACGTGCAAAGCACGTAAACGCTAGCGCTAAGTGCGCTGCACTCTAAGCAGCGCACCACGTGCAAAGCACGGGAGCGCTAGCGCTCGAACTAAATGTTCCCAACCGTTGGATCAAAGATCCAACGAACATGATTAAAAATCATCAATTGACCAGAATAAAATTCTGTTAAGGAAAGATTCCTCAAAATCTTCCCGAACAAAAAGATTGTGCTCTGTAAATCAGAGCACCGTCGGATCAATGATCCAGTGGTGATTAAAAATCACTAAAATACAGAATAAATTCTGTGTGGGGAAAGATTTCCCAATCTTGTTAAAAACAAGAAGATTGCCTTCTGTAAATCAGAAGCCCTTGGATCAAAGATCCAACGATGGGGAAATTCCCAAATCAATTGGAGAAAAGATCTCCTTAACTGATTGAACAAATCAGCCTTACCCTATATAAAAGCCCCAAGACTTCAAGTCTCATATAGAGGAACCCCCCCCCCCTAAACTTTGAAAAAAATTCAAAGACAAAGAGCAAGCTCTCGAAAGAAGAAGAATTTCCTCAAGGTAAATAAACTATGAGATGAAATCATCTCATATTAAAAGAAGAATTTACTTCTTTTCTAAGATCATAAATCTATAAGACCAAGGTCTTTCAGAAAAAGAGATCAAAGTATCTCATCACAAAGAATAAGAAGAAGAACATAATTCTCCTCACAGATCATAGATCTATAAGACTAAGGTCTTTTTACAAAAGAGATCATGAACGGCTCATTATAAAAAGGGGGAGAATAATTCAGTTCTCTTAGGATCACAGATCAATAAAAGCAAAGCTTTTCACCAAAATAAGAGATTGAAACATCTCCTATAAAATAAGAACTTTGTTCTTAGAAGCTTGAGACAAAATCTCTTATAAGAAAGAATTTAATTCTCAGAGCGCAGAACTGATCAAAGTTGCATAAAAGGAGCGCTTAAGCGCCCCATATCTAGCACAAAGCACTGCAGAGCCTTAGCGCTCCTAATTTAAAAGAGCTTCAGCGCTCCTAATCTAAAAGAGCTTCAGCGCTCCTAATCTAAAAAAGCCTTAGCACTCCAAATTTAAAGAAGCGCTCTGCGCTCAAGACTGACGCACAGCGCCAAGCGCACCACGTGCTCCTCACGTGTGCACTACTTAACAGAAGAGTCTTAGCGCTCTCAATTTAAAAGAGCTTCAGCGCTCTAATCTAAAAGAGCCTTAGCGCTCCAAATTTAAAGAAGCGCTCTGCGCTCAAGACAGGCGCACAGCGCCAAGCGCGCCACGTGCTCCTCACGTGTGCGCTACTTAATAGAAGCGCATCAGCGCTCTAAATATAGCGCACAGCGCTGCAGCGCCTCAGCGCTCCAAATATAGCGCACTGCGCTCATTAACTGGCACTAGCGCTAAGCGCGCCACGTGTTCCTCACGCGCGCGCTGATAGAACATAAATTGTTTTTTATATAAAGCCCTAGAGCTATGAGGAATGCTCAGCGTTCAATAAAAGACGGAAAGGCTATCAGAACCCAAATCAATGCTCAGCATTGTCAAATGTTTAACATTTTAACTGAGTGGGCCGAGCCCAAGTTGGCCATAAACCCCTCATTCAGATTAATTGAGCCCATACGCTCATAAATCTCAGATCTTAGTCCCAATTGGACTACAGATCTCCCAACCAGAATTGGTTCGAGGGTACATCTCTTCACTCCTCTGATATTTGTCGTTGTAATCCTTCAACGTCTTCAGAGAGGTGACGGGTCCCGACAACCAGACATTCCATGGACTATAGGGTCCTTAAACTCATGGACTATGATGTCCTTAACCTTTGATTATGGGGTTCTTAAACCCATGGACTATGATGTCCTTAACCTCGGACTGTGGGGTCCTTAAATCCATGGACTATGATGTCCTTAACCTCGGACTCTGGGTCCTTAAACCCATGGACTATGATGTTCTTAATCTTGGACTGTGGGTTCCTTAAGCCCATGGACTATGATGTCCTTAACCTTGGACCGTAATGTCCTTAAACTAACAATGGATCGTGATGGCCCTAAACTAAACAATAGAGCCCAAATCTCTCTTGTCGGATCTAAATAATCCCGTTAAGTTGATCTTAGTCCAAAATTAGACTAATGTATCCTTAACAAACGTTTAAGTTGATCTTAGTCTCAAATGAGACTAACGCATCCTTAAACCGAACCCCAAACCCAAATCTAAGAAAATACAGATTTGGACTAATCCACGCCCTACGGGCGACAACATAAATTGTCTCCGTATACAATCCACGGGCAACCAAAAAACAAAACAAACACACACGACACGAAGTAACCATCTGGAGAAGGAGAAAGTTGTTACCGCAATGCGGTAGCGTAATTAACTGCAGGGGCTTACGCCTGCAGGGAAGAGCGTCCCCACAATCAAAAATCCCTCAATGAGGGGGAATCTAAAGAAGTCTGCTACATCGGCCGCATCCGTCTAAACCTTCGATACACGGTGTTATAAATCAACTTGGCATCTTCGGAGAGATGGACGGATAGCACCATATAGCATCTGCCCTCGGAATTCAAGCCGGACGTCCTAACATCCTAGTCACGTCTTTCGGCGGAGAACAGATTCCGGCACACCCGGTGGGACATTTTCCTCTTTCCACTCCACACTTCGTGAGTCGTGTTCGCGAACGAATCGCGGTTTGATATAGTTGCCCTTGGGTTCGAGGTACTAAGATTTGGTTTTGCTCCTGTGCAAAAAAAAGAACATCAATGGCTTTCAACTGCACTAACTGCAACTACAACTCTCGCTCTGTCCCGTCCGGAGGAGTGGCTTACGGGCCCCAAGCAGCCTCCCTTTTCACAATGTCGGTGGAACAAGTGACCCAAGCCACCACTGGGCAATTCTTCGGGCCATGATCCCGCCGAAGAGCTTCAGCGCTCCTATACCGTCACAAGAAGCTGCGAAGAAGTCGATCTTTGATCGGCTTGTAACCACTGCGGCCCCTCTCAACGGGTCGCCCAAGTCCACTGACTCAGTTTTCAACAGACTGGGACGAAGCTCAGATGGGCCCATGAAGAAGCCCATAATTCCTGAAGAGGTTATCCCGAAGTGGATAGCCATTCCTGCTCCTGCTAAAGGGTTGGTCTTTACAAGGATGACCATTTCAGCTCCTACTCCATGCGAAGTCGCGAAGGCTACTTCCCCTATTCGAAAGTCAGCCTTCGCAAGACTGACTATCCCCTCTCAACGGACGTCAGTCTTCGACAGGCTAACACCAATAACAATCTCCCCTCAAAGTAAGGGGCAAGAAGAAGCACATCCAACAGCGGAGGTGATCCTGGCCGCTGACATGCTCGACGTCGCCACTGGCGCCGAGTGAGGAAAGCTGGGGGCAGTTCACCCTCTGGATTGACTCTGCCAGCTCCAATGGTAGAAGTCGATGCTGCTGTTCCAACTGGAAACAGCTTTGAACCACTCAGGAGGGTCCGTAAGAACTCTCCGACTGCGATATTGAAAAAATCTCCTCCACCTATGGAGAATGCCACAAAGGCGAAGCTTGAACAGTCCCCTCAGCGGTTGTCCTCCAAAATTTACAAAGTATGGCATCAAGTCCAAGACTCGGTGATTGATCAAGACTACCCCCGCCGACAGGAAAAGATGAAAGCATGGCGAGAAGAGGACTATCCTGTCAAGCCACAGAAGGTGTCATCTGTTTGGGTACCTGCTGCAATGGTTTCCTCAACTTCGAACGCCCACAAGAGGAGAAGGCCGGAGAAAACTCCCGTGTCTGCGACAAATGTCAAGGGCACTGAGCCTAAACGCCCTAAGTCTGGGGGCATGGTGATGCATACCGTCTATATGGCATCCGGAAAAGAGGATATCCGTATCTCCACAGGTCATCGACCGCTTACGCGATCAGTGACTAAGGCTCAGGAGCAGCAGCAACAAAAGCTCTAAGAGATGATAACAGCTATGGTCGCACTCACGGGACCAAAAGCAAGCCCAGAGACATCTTCGAAGCAGCGTCGTGAGCAGAAAACGGATGCTAAATTCCTTCGGAGAATGCTTGAGAAGAAGGACAAAGAGGCTGCGGAACAAGCGGCCAATATAAAACAAATGGCCCTTTTATTCAAAGATATGGTGGGAATGATGATCCAGCCAGACTCTCCAGCCGAAGATCCTCCAGTAATAATTGAAGATGATAGAGGAGAGATATCAAATCCTCTGCCGGCTCTGTCAGCAGCCAAATAGGAGACCGTCTCTAAAGCCATGCTCGATGATTATATAGCTCAGCAAATACGGGCTCATCAAGCGAATGAAGCAACTGGCCAAGTCGTCAGAACTGGGCGACCATATCCAGAATGGTATGATCAGATAAAGTACTCGCCAAGATACATAATTCCTAAATTCCATCTGTATAAGGGGACAGGCAATCCCCATCAACATGTCGCTCAGTTCAGGGCTCTCTGCGGCAACACTGGAGGGGATGATAAGCTATTGCTTCGCCAATTCATCGGCAGCTTAGCGGAGACAGCTTTCAAATGGTGCTCAGAGTTTCCCAACGACTCCGTCAAAACTTTTACGGAGATGGAATTGCTGTTTACCCAACGTTTCGCCAGCGCTAGCGAGCGCACCCCGATCACCGCGTTAATTAACGCCAGAGTGAAGCCACGCGTAACATGGGTGTAGTATGCGATACGGTGGCGGAATCTGTGGTCGAAGTGCGAGCAGCGCATCGAAGAAGCCCCTGTGGTAGGCATGTTCAAAGGGACCCTCGACCCTCAGGCGACCATTTCACAATTCATGATATTCTTCAAGCCAACTACTTTCCATGCCTTGATTGACAAGCTGGCCCAAATGGATCAGATAGGTCACAGACCATCTCCTTCGAAGCTGGAATCTCGAAATGAAAAGGGGAAAGGGAAAGCAACCTTCGTCGCCAATGCTCAACAGCAGCCCAGTGGTCCAAAACTAACTAATCACCAAGACGAGAAACGGCGATTATTTAATGAGAAAATGAAGCGCCCTTATTCGTTTCCTCGGGACAAAACGAGGAGATTGTTCGAGATGGCAGTACGCAACAGGCTCATCAACTTGCCGAATCCAAAACGCCCATTGCAACCCGGTGAGGCTAATAATCTCAATTATTGCCCCTATCACCAAGCGATAGGCCATCCAATCGAAGATTTCTTCGTCTTCAAAGGGTGGATTGAGAACCAATACCAACAGGGAAAATTCGCACAGTCTGAGAATTGGAAAGTAAACCCGCCCCAGCCGCACGCTCTCAAAAAGGCAGACACACCGGGGGCACCATGCTCTTTTATAGAAGAAGCTCCATAGGAGGTCGTTCTTTCAGCCAAAACGAAAAGAATGCTGAAGGATCTCCAAATATGCCCGGCGATCAAATGGAAAAGTCCGCTGGAACCCGAAGTCATCAAGGGAATGCTGAAGCCGCGCCCGACGCCAAAAATTGGTGGGGATGGTCAAAACGCTCAGGCCTAGCCGTCAAAGTCTTCGAAGAAAAAGAAGAAGACCAAAAAGCCCGTGCAGTCTAACGACAAGCGCACGGACCTGCAGAAACATATTGACGCGCTGGAAGAATATAACTAGAAAGCGCGGACCCCAGTCACACTCCAAGAGTTTCTCAACCACATCCTTGAGGACGGAAATGATGAAGGAGAAGACTCCTCGGATGAACCTGAGGATTATATGGCAAGCTGTCATATGATCTCTCATTCGTTGATAGACGGTGAAGAAGCTCCTGACGCAGAGAAACTGGGGGCAGATCCTGAATCGGAGCTCCTAGGACCGTCAGACGAGATGATTGATGCATTCCTGAACGAAGCTCTTCTGAAAAGTAAGGCTGATCAAGTGCGCGAAACGGTCATATTTGGAAAAGCCAAACGCCAGCGACTGAACGGAAAGATTGAAGCACCCCAACCAAATAGGAGCACTTCGGCCACCAGCAAAAGCAGGTTCAAGACGAGGAAAAGGTTCTGTTTCCCTCCGAAAGACGGCGCAAAACATGACGTCTTGCCTGAAATTCGGGGCAGATGCTAATTGGAGCTATCCGTCCACCTCTCCGAAGATGCCAAGTTGATTTATGGCACCGTGTATCGGAGGTTTAAACGGATGCGGCCGATATAGCAGACTTCGTCAGATTCCCCCTCGTTGAGGGGTTTTTGATTGTGGGGACGCTCTTCCCTGTAGGCGCAAGCCCCTGCAGTTAATTACGCTACCGCGTCGTGGTAACAACTTTCTCCTTCTCTAAATGGTCACTTCGTGTCGTGGGTGTTTGTTTTGTGTTCGGTTGCCCGTGGATTGTATACAGAGACTAATTTGTACTGTCGCCCGTAGGACGTGGATTAGTCCAAATCCGTATTTTCTTAGATTTGTAAGTCCATGTAACGCACCCCACGAACTTGCGGGGAGGCGGAATATATGAAAAACGATTATCAAAGCTTCGTAACACGGACTTGAGCGCATGAATCGTTAATAAACCGTTACTAGCAAACTACGAGAGGTTTAACTACTCAGATTCGAAGTTATACCTCACGTTACTTGTCCTTCGGGTCTTTATTGCTGTCCTCCACTCCTCGTAGGCTCCTTGGAACATCGGCACCTCAATGGCCTCCTCGAATCAAAGACGATCTACCCGAGAGCTCTTTGTCCAAGCTTGATCTCTAACTTGAGATAACTAGATTGCTCAAATTGCTAATCTAAGCTATCTAGGGAATATAGAGTAAGGTTATGGATGTATTAGTCTATCTAATCCTTGATCTCAACACATGAGAGGGGAGGATTAGGGTTTCAAGAGAGGATGAGCTTGAGGAGAGAGAAAGTGAGCATTGGAATGAAAATGAGATAATGATCTATCATAATATATATGAAGCATTATCATTTATCCAAAAATGAAATAAAAGATTTAACAACCATGCTTCATAAATATATATGAGTGATTCATCTCCATGAGTCATTAAGAATTTATGATGCATTAATGACATGGATGAATCACACAAATGAGTCACTAATCTCATTTAATGCAATGCCACCATACCCCCCCAAGTCACCACTCTTCTAGAAGCTTCCCGACAAATTACGAGAACGCCCCTTCAATCCGTGAAAATACGGAAAAACTTTAGACTGTATAAATCCAATAACCTGATACTAGAATCTGGCTTAAACCAAAGCCGGCTAATAAAAACTGTCCGAAAAGTCGTACGTGCGTAAACACACGTACGCGTCCGAACCCTTGTCGTAAAACCATACGACCTCTATATCGTTTCGCCTGGAGCAGGGAAACTCTTTGTGTGGGACTCTAAAGACTCGACACAACTCTGGCAGTGGGTTTAACCACAGACCGCAAGCGGCACTAGCTGTACGTAACGGTCCCCAGGTAGATGTCGATAAGAAGGCCGATGAGGAAAACCATCCGAACTCCTACTGAGCCTGATGTGACAATCTTCGTACAGTCCGGTCTGTTCGTCTAAGACTATCGCGTATCGAGCCTAGGGGCGGCAAGCGTTAGTCCCCTAATAGCTGTATAAGTCGTGTCGGAGCGTAGCCCATTACACCCTTAGAAACTACTCGAACTTACCAGTAAATCTCGCTTGCCCTGGCCAGGGACTTTGCGTAATGGCTCTCTGATACAGCGCGATATCAACTCCCAAGACCGGGAGAGACGAATCCTATCTAACTGCTGCTGCCTCCAAGTGCTCGGGACTGCACCCAACTGCTACTTGTTTGCACGACTCCTTTGAGCCGTGGTAGGGTAGCAATCTAAGAACAGTGGGACACACTCGAGGCGAAGTAGCAGTATCAAGTCTGCGGACTATGCTGTACTCATGTCACCTGGGAACTGTTAACTGACGACAGGTATAATACCAACCAATCAGTTCCCCTGCGAGTCCTGTTCGGTGTACCCATAACCTAACGAGCACCTGTATACTATCTCCAGTACGACGTACTGATGGCTGTGGGACAGACCATCTCCCCAACTGGGATGAGAAGTGTACACACTTAGTCTAGTCCGGAATATCGATGCCCTATCTCGATAATCCAATGACCAGGGACCTGTATAGGATGTTGCTTACAGACTACCCAGCCCCCACTAGTGTGACTGCCATCACAACGCTGGTAATCAACCAAAGATCCTATGGGCTCTACTAATATGTATAAGTGATACGTTACAAGAAACATATACACATATTAAAGTAGACACAAACCAAGTAGCATACTACCATGTTTAGCAAGATTGTATATACAACTGTGAATATCCCAAGCTTCCATTAAGTAATATACATGCAAATATGATACAATAATGGCCTCTAGGGTATATACACTAACAAGATTTGGGTTTGGGGTTTTGGTTTAAGGATACGTTAGCCTTGTTTGAGGCTAAGATCAACTTAAACGTTTGTTAAGGACACGTTAGTCTAATTTAAGACTAAGATCGACTTAACGGGATCGTTTAGATCCAACAAGAGAGCATTTGGACTCTATTGTTTAGTTTAGGGACATTGCGGTCGATTTCCAATTTCGGGACATGGTGGTCCATGGAATGTATGGCCGTCGGGACCCGTCGCCTCTCCGAAGACATTGAAGGATTACAACGACAAATATCAGAGGAGTTCGAAGATGTACCCTTGAACCAATGTTGGTTGGGAGATCTATAGTCCAATTTGGGACTAAAGTTTGTTTGAAAGTTTATGAGCATATGAGCTCAGTTGAACATTTTATTGTTCTGGCTGTTGAGCCTTTATTTTATTAATGCATAGCATTAGGCTCTGTAATTAAATGCATAACATTTATATTAGGCCTGTTAGGCCTTTTAATTGGGCTCTGCCCTCTTTTAATAATGCACAGCATTTTAAATTGGTCTCTTAGTGTGCCGCGTGGCCTGTCAAGCGCTTTGCGCTAATTAAAGAGCGCAAGGCGCCAGCGCATGTGGAGGTGACACGTGTCACGCTCTGCTGAGCGCAAGTCAGTTAGTGCAGTGCGCTGCGCCAATACGCTGCACTAGTGCACTGCGCTAGTGCGCTGCGCCAATGCGCTGCACTAGTGCGCTGCTAACACGTGGCGCGCTCTGGTGCAGTGCGCCAATCTAAGAGCGCAGTGCTCTGGTTTTAGGAGCGCAAGGCGCAGATTGTTCTGTGATTGACACGTGGCGCTCTCTGGTGACTTGCGCCAGTCCAAGGAGCGCAAAGGCGCATTTTAAGAGTGCAAGGTACTGTACAGTAGCGCAGAGCGCATCTTGATCTAATTTAGATCAAAGAAACAAGTTTTTCTTGTTCTAAAGAGGTTCTACCTCAAGATTCAAGAACCAATGGTTCATAAAAAGGTTGTGCCTTTATATAGATCAAAAGATCTAGAAATGAAGTAAATTACTTCTTTAATTTTTTTGTGATTGGATTTTTTTTGATCTTTTTTATTTTTTTGTAGTGAAGATCTTGATCTTGTTCTTAGATCTTTGATCTTTTTTAGAAGAAATTCTTCTTTTTGTGAGGTGTTTTCATCTTTGTTCTTCAAGAATTTAATTCTTTACCTTGAAGAAAATGATCTTCTTTCTTCAAAGGCTTGCCTTTCAAATTTTTCAGAGTTCTCCCCTTTTCTCTATGTCTGTATCTGTGTATCCCTGAGACTTGGAGTCTGGGGGCTTTTATATAGAGCCAGTTGGTTTGTTGAGTTAGTTATAGAGATCTTTCTCTGATTGATCTGGGGATATTTCCCCACCGTTGGATCTTTGATTCTAAGGCCTCTGTTTTACAGAAGATAATCTTCTTATTTTAATAAGACTAGAAAGATCTTTCTAGAATTTTAATTCTGATTAAAAAATTTATTATTTAAATTTTAGTGCTGGCGCAAGCACACCTGCGCTTGACACGTGTCGCGCAGCGCAGAGCGC
Source organism: Agapanthus africanus (assembly GCA_030015575.1). Classification (NCBI taxonomy): domain Eukaryota; kingdom Viridiplantae; phylum Streptophyta; class Magnoliopsida; order Asparagales; family Amaryllidaceae; genus Agapanthus; species Agapanthus africanus. The sequence goes on along the minus strand of JASDDO010000014.1, from coordinate 156,165,554 downwards.
AGCGCGACTGCGCTAGCGCGCCTGCGCTTGACACGTGGCGCGCAGCGCAGCGCAGAGCGCAGCGCAACTGAGCTAACGCATCACTGTTTAACACGTGGCACGCAGCGCAGAGCGCAGCGCAACTGCGCCAGCGCACCACTGTTTAACACGTGTCGCACAGCGCAGAGCGCAAGTGATCTGAAGCGTTACTTCATTTATTTTAAAATTTGAATTTTAAAACAGAGCTTTGCTCTGATTGGGGAAACAGAAGCGTCGCTTCATTTCTCGTCTTGGAATTTGAACAGAGCTTTGCTCTAATTGGGGGAAACAAATGCCCCCCCACCGTTACGCTTACGTGGCCCCAAACGTGAGCGCAGCGGTGGCAGAATCTCAACCGTTGGGTCAACTTTTGGAAGTTGAAACGGCTCTCAATGCCTATAAATAGGACCTTTGGTCCCTTGGACGATTTTCATATCTTTTCTTGAGAATTTTTATTCAGAGCCTTGTTCTTAATAGATCCCTGATTCTAAAGAAGACCCATTTAGGGTTTCACTTAGCAGAGATTTGCTCTATATGTCTAAAGGGATCTAAAGAGAACTAAAGAGAACCCTATTAGGGTTCCATTAATAGAGCTCTGCTTCCTAAAAGATTTTTCTTGTATTTTCCTAATTCATCAATGGAGCTTTGCTCCTTCCAAATCATATAGAAGAACTCTTAAGAGTTTTTCATGGACCTTGGAGGTTAAAGATGGCATTTTATTTTTTGATGAATTATATCGTCTTGCTTAATCAGCTGTCTACTAATTTTGTTGATTTTCCTTTACAGGAGTAATGGACGCCCACATGTACAACCTTGATGAAATTATCTCTTACAGAGACATCCGCCGACTCGGCCGTTCTCAGAATCGAGAATTTACAAACGCCGAGTGTGCCGAAATTATGAGTCGCTTCGACGCATATAACGGTCAACTGCTTCATCGACGCTCCCCTCTCCTGAAGCTTATTGTGGGAGCAATTTGGGAAGCGCTTCCCCTATTCTTTACCGGCGTGCCGCTTAGGGCATTGGATGCCGCCGAGGATAAGGTGCACTCGGTGTACCTGATGAACCTAATCTCGAAGAGACGGCGAGACAATCTTGTCGATCTCTTGCACCAGGCCTTTCAACAGTCCGCCATTCTTGCTGCCTATCGGAGGGTGGAGGACATCAGTAGGGACCCCGACGCCCGTGCTCGCGAAAGGAAGCACACTAGGATGGTTCGCCAGGCTTGGAAAGTCTTGTACAAGGTCACTTTCGAGTTCCTCAATCCGTGTCCGGGACTTAAGGTTTTGCCGTTGTAATTGTAAGAACCTTTTGCAATATGAATGGAAAATTTTTCATTTCAGCTTGTCTTATTCCATGTTCTAAGTCTTTTGCACATGCATGAATGGGGTATGCCTCAAACGCTCAATTAAATGCAGATCAGCTGTTCTCCTTGTTGATTTCTTCTCTTTGCTGTGTTGTTCGTCACGTGATTTTAGCAAGTGCGATCCGTAGATAGTATATAACTATCAATCTTATGCTTTTTGTAGAATGGCGATGGCTTAGAAAACAGGGTTAGGATCTGTCACCTAAGACTTTTCAACTTTATGAGCCGTGAAGGTCTCATAAAGACTTTTCTCCCTACAAGTCGTGAGGAACTCGTAGGTATCTTTTCTCCTTAGGAGTTGTGAGGATTCCTATGTTTGTTTTCTCTTGAGAGTCGTAAGGATCTCACAAGAGAATTTACTCCCTTACGAGTCGTGAGGACCCATAAGCAGTTGTTTCCCTCTTTGTCGAGGCTCGACTTTGGAGAGCGTGACCCGTGAATAGTATGCAAGAGTCCATTTCGGACGGACTTGCAGGGCCCCAGTGCTTAGGAAACAAGTTTTTTAATCCCCGCTGCCTAAGGCTTTACCTCACGAGTCGAGACGAATCAAACATTTCTCGCAAGAATATCCTAATGTCACAGTTAACCTCTGCTCTTTACGACAGAGGTCTGTTAGGGTCCATGGTACTAGGGTTTTGTCCGTCGTACCGTCGCGTTGGCTGATGTATGTAGGGTGTTTTTCATCACCCCCATTGAGATGGGAATACGTCAGGCGTACTACAGATTCCCTCTGCCTGGGGTAGGCCGGGTTTTATTGATTATGGGGATCCGAATCTCCGTCAGCCGCGGACTAAGCTGCCGTTAATTACCCCTCGCCTTTGGAGCGAGAGAACCTCCGATTGACGGGTTAAACTGGTCATGCGAACTCAATGTGCAGTGTGCGTGTGTTGTGTTTTGAAAGAGGGGTTTTGGATATATCGGGAGCCACGCAGAGTTTTTACGGGGGTCCCACTATTCGGATAGCGGGCTGGGGGTCAAGGGGGCTAGCAGCACCCTTGCGGGGTGCGGGGCAGTGCCCCGTTAGAAATTTTTTTCTAATAGGGACAGTGTTGTGGAGTATTTGTGTGTGTAAATATGTATATATATGTATATATATATGTATGTACATAAAAAGAGGGGGAAAGGCATCCAAAGGATGCGTGGGGCAGCACCTTGGGCGCTGTGCACCTAAGTGCTGTGCGCTCAGGCGCTAGAGTGCCACGTGTCGGCACGTGGGCGCTCTGCGCTTGAGCGCTGGGGGCTTGAGCGCAGGGGCGCCACATGTCGACACGGGGGCGATTTGCGCTAGAGCGCAAGCGCGCCACGTGTCGGCACGGGGGCGACTTGCGCTCGAGCGCAAGCGCGCCACGTGTCGGCACCGGGGCGACTTGCGCTCGAGTGCAAGCGCGCCACGTGTCGGCACCAGGGCGACTTGTGCTCGAGCGCTTGCGCTGGAGCGCAAGAGCGCCACGTGTCGGCACGTGGGCGCTTTGCGCTCGAGCGCTGAGCGCTTGAGCGCAAGCGCGCCATGTGTCGGCACGCGGGCACTCTGCGCTTGAGCGCCGACGAGAAAAAGAGGCTTTTAGCCTAAAAAAGATTTCTCGAAAGAGAAATCAGAGAGGAGTTGGACTCCTGAGTGTGTTTTTGGGGTTAATGGAAGGGGTTCTTCTTCTTCCTCCTCTGTTAGCTGGATCTTGAAGATCAAGAGATGTGAGATCTCAAAATCTCTCCTTTTTGAGATCTGATGACAGATCCAAGTTCCCCTTTGTGAGTTTCATGGTGAAAAACTACTTAGTTTTGGAAAAGAAAGAGTAAAACTCTTGATTTAATTCAAGAGAAAGAAGAAAGTTTGAGACCTTCAGAAAAGGGAAAGAGATACAAACCGTAGGTTTTTTTTAAGAATGAAAGGTGTCTTCTTTTATTCATCATCATGCTGCCTTTTATAGGCTTACATATTTACATATAACCCCTTGGGCTTTACAAAAATGGCATTTTAGCCATCCCATGGCTCATGTGCCATTTCATTTTTGCACATAAGCCATGGGCTTACAAAATATTGGGTTTATGCCCATTTTGCATACATTCATGTATAAAAAATTACATAAAAATGATTTATTACATGATTTTTTTTTTGGCATGGCGGAAGGCCGGACGCTTCGTGTTCGGGCTCGACCTGGGTATTGGCCTACTTGCTTGGGCTTGGGCCCACCTGGCTTGGGGTTGACCTTGACTTTGACTTGGTCAACCGGGGTGCAAATTTTGACTTCAACAAAGTGCCCCCCATCAATAAATGCACACTACATATGTGAGTCGTGTGCATGAAATTGATGGATCTTCTTTCACGTGGAGGCGACTTGCCTTGGTTCCCACTTTTTGGGATGCACTGCCCTTTTTACGTCGTGGACGGTCGACGCTTGATGCGTCTCCGAGATGGAGTGTCCGTGGTAGACGTTTCCCTGGCCCGGAGTGATCTGGTTCCTGCTTTGTAGGAAGCCTGCACTGCCCTTTTGGTGACATGGACGGTCGACGCTTGACGCGTCTGCTTGACGTTTCCCCCTTACAGAGTGTCTGTTGTCGATGTGCCCCCGGCACGGAGTGTCTGCTTGACGTTTCCCCGAGGCAGAGTATCGGCTGGTTGACGTATCCCTGAGACGGAGTGTCTATTGTCGATGTGCCCCCGGCACGGAGTGTCTGCTTGACGTTTCCCCGAGGCGGAGTATCGGCTGGTTGACGTATCCCCGAGACGGAGTGTCTGTTGTCGATGTGCCCCCGGCACGGAGTGTCTGCTTGACGTTTCCCCAAGGCCGAGTATCGGCTGGTTGACGTATCCCCGAGACGGAGTGTTTGTTGTCGATGTGCCCCCGGCACGGAGTGTCTGCTTGACGTTTCCCTGAGGTGGAGTATCGGCTGGTTGACGTATCCCTGAAACGGAGTGTCTGTTTGACGTTTCCCCGGCACGGAGTGTCGCTGATCGACTTTTCCCCGGCGCGGAGTGTCGCTGGTTGACTTTTCCCCGGCGCGGAGTGTCGCTGATCGACTTTTCCCCGGCACGGAGTGTCGGGTTGACTTTTCCCCGGCGCGGAGTGTCGCTGATCGACTTTTCCCCGGCGCAGAGTGTCGCGGGTTGACTTTTCCCCGGCACGGAGTGTCACTGATCGACTTTTCCCCGGCACGAAGTGTCACTGATCGACTTTTCCCCGGTGCGGAGTGTCGGGTTGACTTTTCCCCGGCACGGACTGTTGCTGATCGACTTTTCCCCGGCGCGGAGTGTCGCGGGTTGACTTTTCCCCGGCACGGAGTGTCGGGTTGACTTTTCCCCGGCACGGAGTGTCGCTGATCGACTTTTCCCCGGCGCGGAGTGTCGCGGGTTGACTTTTCCCCGGCATGAAGTGTCGCTGATCGACTTTTCCCCGGCGCGGAGTGTCGCGGGTTGACTTTTCCCCGGCGCGGAGTGTCGCTGATCGACTTTTCCCCGGCGCGGAGTGTCGGGTTGACTTTTCCCCGGCACGGAGTGTCGCTGATCGACTTTTCCCCGGCGCGGAGTGTCGCGGGTTGACTTTTCCCCGGCACGGAGTGTCGCTGATCGACTTTTCCTCGGCGTAGAGTGTCGGGTTGACTTTTCCCCGGCACGGAGTGTCGCTGATCAACTTTTCCCCGGCGCGGAGTGTCGCGGGTTGAATTTCCCCGGCACGGATTGTCGCTGATCGACTTTTTCCCGGCGCGGAGTGTCGGGTTGACTTTTCCCCGGCACGGAGTGTCGCTGATCGACTTTTCCCCGGCGCGGAGTGTCGGGTTGACTTTTCCCCGGCACGGAGTGTCGCTGATCGACTTTTCCTCGGCGCGGAGTGTCGGGTTGACTTTTCCCCGGCACGGAGTGTCGCTAATCGACTTTTCCCCGGCGCGGAGTGTCGCGGGTTGACTTTTCCCCGGCACGGAGTGTCGCTGATCGACTTTTCCCCGGCACGGAGTGTCGCTGATCGACTTTTCCCCGGCACAGAGTGTCGGGTTGACTTTTCCCCGGCACGGAGTGTCTGCTGTTGGACGTTTCCCCGGTACGGAGTATCGCTGGTTGACGTGTCCCCAGCACGGAGTGTCTGCTTAACGTTTCCCCGGCACGGAGTGTCGCTGTCGGACGCAGAGGTCGATGTTAGAATTAGTTGGTTTGATTTGTTTGATTTGAGTTGACATCAGCATCGCTATACTGGAATATGGTACCAGGAGCGAATCATCATCTGTCTTTGAGTGGATTTGAGGATTTCGGTTTTGGTTTGGCATCTGCATTGCTGCACTGGAATAATGCCAGGAGCAACTCATCATTTGCCCCGGGAAGACTTGGGAACTGGTTTTTTTGTTCGGCATCAGCATCGCTATACTGGAATATGGTACCAGGAGCGACTCATCATTCGCCATTGGGGTATGGGATTTGGAATTTGGTTGGCGTCTGCATCGCTACACTGGAATATGGTACCAGGAGCGACTCATCATTCGCCACTTGGGATATGGTATTGGAATTTGGTTGGCGTCTGCATCGCTGCACTGGAATATGGTACCAGGAGCGACTCATCATTCGCCACTTGGGGGTTGGGGAGCGATAGCTTAGGAGACAGGTTTAGATCCCTATCACCTAAGTCTTTTCAATTTTATGGGCCGTGAGGGTCCCATAAAAGCAAATTCTCCCTACGGGTCGTAAGGATCCCATAGGTGTATTTTCTCCTTAGGAGTCGTGGGGACTCCTAAGTGTGTTCTTCCTTCGTGAGTCGTAAGGATCCCACAAAGGTTTGTTCTCCTCATATATCGTGAGGACACATGAGTGGGTCTTCTCAATGGAGCATAATTCCAAAGGCGGAGACCAGCCGCGTAACTGGTGATTACGGTGGGGCATGAGGGTGATGAGAATTATTTGAGCCCGTGGATTGTATACGGTAGTCAATTTGGGGACTAACCGTAGGGCTGGAAGAATTTTGAAAAAATGGATTTTGGTTGGCGTCTGCATCGCTGCACTGGAATATGGTACCAGGAGCAACTCATCATTCGCCACTTGTTGTTTTTTTTATTGTTGTTTTTTTTTTGTTTTACCGCGATTGCTCTATCATTTCAGCTTTTCTTATCGTGAAGGTCGCAATTGCCTTATCATTTCGGCTATTTATTCGCGGTTGCCCCATCATTTCGGCTATTTATTCGCGGTTGCCCCATCATTTCGGCTTTATTTTCATTTTTATCTTTACTCGCTGAATTTTTTTTGCGAGTTGCCCCATCATTTCGGCTTTTCTTTATTTTTCTTTTATTTACACTTTTTTTTTGTTTATTTACACTTTTTTTTTTACATTCCCAGTTTAACGACTTAGAGGTCGATTGTTCCCAGTTTAATGACGTGGTGGTCGATTATTTCCAGTTTAAAGACTTGGTGGTCTGAGGGTGTTCCCAGTTTAACGACGTGGTGGTCCTTTTTGCTTATCCCAGCTCCTTGAACTTTGATCTTGGCGGAGCTGTGTTGATGACCTAGCTCTATGGCTTGCCGATACATCCGAGAATTGTGAGGTTTTTCTAAGCTTATATTGGTCCTCTGCCCAATCTTTGAAAATATAGCAGTCTTCGATGGTATGACCCACCACTCTATGATATGGGCAGTATACGGGATTGCCGATCATGTTCATTTCCTGTGGCCTTTTTGGAACAGGAAGTTGCAGACCGTTGTTCAAGGCGTCCATGAATATTTTGCAGACTTCATCCCTCCTGAAGGAATATACCTTCTTCTTTCTCTCCATTGGAGTAGGTGCCTTTACTGATGCTGGTCCTCGAGGCCGCTCAGTCTTTGGTTCGCCCTGCACATGTCTGGGAGGATTAGGTTCCCGAAAGGCTTCGGTCTCCATTTGCATGAAATCGGCGATCGTAGCTTGATTGTTTGCTAACACGCCTTTAGACAGTTCTATCTCTCCCATCTTGTATTTCCTTTCGACCCAATCTTTGAAGACGAAGCAGTCCTCAATGGCATGACCTATCACCCTGTGATAGGGGCAATATTTTGGGTCGTCGGTCATATTCTCTTCTTGCGGCCTCTTTGATTCTGGAAGTTGTAGACCGTTTCTTAGGGCGTCCCTGAATATCTTGTGCACTTTTTCCCTCTTGAAGGAATAGACCTTTTCCAGCTTCTCTTTCAGAGGCGATTCCCCCGCGGCATATGTATCGGAGGGACTGGAGGCTGATTGCGGCCGTTTTTCGCGAAGGCGCTCCGCTTTTAGGTTGGAAGGGATATCAGTTGGCTGCCCCCGGGTATCAATGCCTGGCTCATGAGCCAAAATTTGACACTGCTGTAATTGCAATCGGGCGACTTGGGTCGCGAGATCTGCCACGACGTTTGCCAGCTCATCGACTTTGGAATAGACCTCGGCCATCTTCTCATCCCTGTCCCGAAATTGCCTTTGAAGCCATTGGAATAATGCTTGTTCTGTAGTTCCGGCTATGACAACCGGGTAATCTTTATTGCCCGAGCTCAATTCCGCAGGAACCACGGGCTCCTCTGGCTTATCGGCCTGAGCGGGCTCTTCATCATTTAGATCGAGCCGATGCTGGGTAGCGTCAACCATATCATCATCATGGCCGTGAAGAAGAAGAGGGTTTGTTTCTTCATGTCCGGCCATGTAGACAGTGCGGATAACACATTCAGCCATTCTTTCATCACTGGCAGCTGGTTTCGCGGAGCGGTCCGGGCTTTGGAAATTCATAAATTTTAACATGGCCAGAGCCCTAGCCCTTTTGTTTGCACTATATCTGAGCCGCTTCTGCCTCAGCTTCTCTGCCTTAAGCGCTTGGCAGGCTTCTGCTCTTCGGGAAGCCGCCATTGGCCGAGCGATGGGGATGCTTGAGAAGCCATCTGCCCGCGTATCCGTCGAAGGTATCGCCTGGGCTTGCCCACTACGTCTGGCAACTTCTTTTGTCCCGATGGCTTTGCCCCCAGTTGAGGCCATGGAAAGCCGTCCAGACACCGATTTGCGTTTGGGTTGGGGCGCCCTCGAGATTACTACATTTGGTCTCCTGCCTTTCGAGACCGGTTTGTCTGCCACCGGGGCTTGAGGAGCTGGGATGGCGCCAGCTGGCATGAACATAATAGAGCCGAATGGTAGCAGCGGCTCCTCCCATTGTCGCCCGAGACTAGCCGGAAGGACCGTCCTAGAGTCTATCCTCATCGTGTAGGAGACGGGAGCTGAGTTCATCATCGAAGACATCGTTGAAAGGTGATTGCTTGAAAATCTGCATGAAAGAGCATTATTTTAGTATAAATACAGGTATGTACATTGATTGAGCTCGCATGAATGCTTAACCCGAAATATGGGAGGAGAGATTGGTCCCCACCGGGCGTGCCAGAATCTGTAGGGTGTTTTTCGTCACCCCCCATTGAGATGGGAATACGTCAGGCGTACTACAGATTCCCTCTGCCTGGGGTAGGCCAGGTTTTATTGATTGTGGAGATCCGAATCTCCGTCAGCCGCGGACTAAGCTGCCATTAATTACCCCTCGCCTTTGGAGCGAGAGAACCTCCGATTGACGGGTTAAACTGGTCATGCGAATTCAATGTGCAGTGTGCGTGTGTTGTGTTTTGAAAGAGGGGTTTTGGATATATCGGGAGCTACGCAGAGTTTTTACGGGGGTCCCGCTACCCGGATAGCGGGCTGGGGGTCAAGGGGGCTAGCAGCCCCCTTGCGGGGTGTGGGGCAGTGCCCCGTTAGAAATTTTTTTTCTAATAGGGACAGTGTCGTGGAGTATGTGTGTGTGTAAATATGTATATATGTGTATATATATATATATATGTATGTACATAAAAAGAGGGGGAAAGGCATCCAAAGGATGCGTGGGGCAGCACCTTGGGCGCTGTGCACCTAGGTGTTGTGCGTTCAGGCGCTAGAGTGCCACGTGTCGGCACGTGGGCGCTCTGCGCTGGAGCGCAGGGGTGCCACGTGTCGACACGGGGGCGATTTGCGCTCGAGCACTTGCGCTGGAGCGCAAGCGCGCCACGTGTCGGCACGGGGGCGACTTGCGCTAGAGCGCTTGCGCTCGAGCGCAAGCGCGCCACGTGTCGGCACGGGGGCGACTTGCGCTCGAGCGCAAGCGCGCCACGTGTCGGCACCGGGGCGACTTGCGCTCGAGCGCAAGCGCGCCACGTGTCGACACCGGGGCGACTTGCGCTCGAGTGCAAGCACGCCACGTGTCGGCACCAGGGTGACTTGCGCTCGAGCGCTTGCGCTTGAGCGCAAGAGCGCCACGTGTCGGCACGTGGGCGCTTTGCGCTCGAGCGCTGAGCGCTTGAGCGCAAGCGCGCCATGTGTCGGCACGCTGGCACTCTGCGCTTGAGCGCCGACGAGAAAAAGAGGCTTTTAGCCTAAAAAAGATTTCTCGAAAGAGAAATCAGAGAGGAGTTGGACTCCTGAGTGTGTTTTTGGGGTTAATGGAAGGGGTTCTTCTTCTTCCTCCTCTGTTAGCTGGATCTTGAAGATCAAGAGATGTGAGATCTCAAAATCTCTCCTTTTTGAGATCTGATGACAGATCCAAGTTCCCCTTTGTGGGTTTCATGGTGAAAAACTACTTAGTTTTGGAAAAGAAAGAGTAAAACTTTTGATTTAATTCAAGAGAAAGAAGAAGGTTTGAGACCTTCAGAAAAGGGAAAGAGATACAAACCCTAGGTTTTTTTTAAGAATGAAAAGTGTCTTCTTTTATTCATCATCATGCTGCCTTTTATAGGCTTACATATTTACATATAGCCCCTTGGGCTTTACAAAAATGGCATTTTAGCCATCCCATGGCTCATGTGCCATTTCATTTTTGCACATAAGCCATGGGCTTACAAAATATTGGCTTTATGCCCATTTTGCATACATTCATGTATAAAAAATTACATAAAAATGATTTATTACATGATTTTTTTATTGGCATGGCGGAAGGCCGGACGCTTCGTGTTCGGGCTCGACCTGGGCATTGGCCCACTTGCTTGGGGTTGGGCCCACCTGGCTTGGGGTTGACCTTGACTTTGACTTGGTCAACCGGGGTGCAAATTTTGACTTCAACAATGTATCCCTCGATGGGCAATCTTGCTGTTCGAGTAGCCTTGCGACTATCGTGTCTCCGATCCCTTCGGGAGCTGGACAAGACGTCTTCAAGCAATCCTCCTAGGCAGTTTGACCATCGGAAGAGCAAGCGTTAGGAATTTTGCCATGCCGCTTTTTACTTGAGGTTGGGCTCATTTTGGAGAGCCCCGATGAGTCATAACTACTCCGCGCTGGTGTGGGGTGATTTCCGATAGTCTTTCAGGTTTTATATGAGTTGCCGTGAAGACCCTGAAGCTAGGAATTTGGCTTTCACTTCGTTTGCTGGCATTGCGTCTGCTGTATCGAGACGAATGTCGTGGTTGTCTCTAGGTTGCTGGTGAACCGTCGAGGTCTGGAACTAGGGATTTTGCCGTGGTTCCGTTTGTTTGATTGTCGCGTCTGAATCCTGCTGGGAAAGAACGCTGTGGTGACATCTCGTCTGCTGTATCGAGATAAACGTCGAGGTGGTGATCACTCCATGCCGGTGTAAGATGATCTCTGATGGTCTTTCCGATTTTATATGAGTTGCCGTCAAGACCCTGAAGTTAGGAATTTGGCCTTCGCTTCGTTTTGCTGGCATCGCGTCTGCTATATCAAGATGAATGTCGCGGTGGAGCTGGGATTTTGCTGTCATTCCGCTTTGTTTGATTGTCGCGTCTGAATCCTGCTAGGGGAAGAATGCTGTGGTGACATCTCGTCTGTTGTATCGAAACGAACGTCGAAGTGGTGATCACTCTACGCTGGGGTGAGATGATCTCTGGTGGTCTTTCAGGTTTTATATGAGTTACCATCAAGATCCTGAAGCTAGGAATTTGGCCTTTGCTTCGTTTGTTTTGTCGTGTCCGAATCCTGTTGGAGGAAGGATGTTGTAGTGACATTTCGTCTGCTGTATTGAAACGAATGTCAAGGTGGTGACCACTCCGCGCTGGTGTGGGATGATCTCCGATTGTCTTTCAGGTTTTATATGAGATGCCGTCAAGACCCTGAAGCTAGGAATTTGGCCTTTGCTTCGTTTGCTGGCATTGCGTCTGCTGTATCGAGACGAATGTCGTGGTTGTTTCTAGGTTGTTGGTGAACCGTCGAGGCTTGGAACTAGGGATTTTGCCGTGGCTCCGTTTGGTGATGTTGCGTCTGCTGTAACGAGACGAATGTCGAGGTGGAGCTGGGATTTTGCCGTCACTCCGCTTTGACTCTACCGTGAGGTCTTTTGTTGGCGCCGCATCTGCATCCTGCTGGATTGCGAAGGAACACCGTTGTTGACATCGCGTCTGGTGTAGCGAGACGAATGCTGAGGTGGAGTTGGGATTTTGCCGTCACTCCGCTTTGATTCGACCGTGAGGTCTTTCGTTGACGTTGCATCCGCCTCCTACTGGACTGCAAAGGAACGCCGTTGTAGACATTGCATCTGGTGTAACAAGACGAATGTTGAGGTGGAGCTGGGATTTTACCGTCACTCCGCTTTATTTCGACCATGAGGTCTTTCATTGACGTTACATCTGCATCCTGCTGGACTGCAAAGGAACGCCGTTGTTGGTCTTCTGGGATGCAGATGTGACTGTTGAAGCTTGGCTCTCTTTCTGATGGAACTTGGTGGGATGCCATGGTTCCCTCTTCGTTTGCGCCCCTGGATTGTATATAGGGATTGATGTGATATCACCTGTAGGGCATAAATTTCATTTTTCTTTATTTCTTTTCCGCGATGCTCTATCATTTCAGCTTTTATATAGCGAAAGTCGTGATTGCCCAATCATTTCGGCTATTTTTCGCGGTGCCCAATCATTTCGGCTATTTATTTTATTTATACTCGCTACTTTTTATTGCGAGTTGCCCAATCATTTCGGCTATTTTGCATGCATACATTTTTACTTGCTGACTTGGTTGCAAGTTCCCCCATCATTTCGGCTATTTCGTATGCATGTGTGGCTTGCTAGTTTCTTATTGCAAGCTTGGGATTAGACACCGATTTCGGCATCAGCACCGCTACAACTGGAATATTGCCAGGAGCGAATCATCATTTGCCTCTATCGATGTCGAACAAAGGTGGCTTAGCGAATAGGGTTAGGATCCTGTCGACTAAGGCTTTTGACTTCATGAGCCGTAAGGGTCTCATAAAGGTATTTCTCCCTACGAATCGTGAGGATTTCATAGGTGCGTTTTCTCCTTAGGAATCGTGAGGATTCCCAAGTGTATGGCTTCTCGTAAGTCGTAAGGATCTTACAAGAGTGTTTTCTCCTTATAAGTCGAGAGGACTTACAAGGGTTTTTCACTGTGTAAACATATCCCTAGTCGCGGGTGGGACTTTATTAGGGAAATATTTATTCGCGCCCGTGGATTGTATACAAGGGTCGATATCGAAACGCTTGTAGGGCAATATCGGAGATTGTGGGGGGTTGCTTAAGAACAGGTTCAGGTCTCTGTAACTTAAGACGTTCAAATCTTATGAGCCGTAAGGGTCCCATAAGAGAATTCTCCCTACGAGTCATGAGGATCTCGCAAGTGTAATTTCTCCTTAGGAATCGTGGGGATCCCTGAGTGTTTTGCTCCCTTGTGAGTCGTAAGGATCTCACGCGGGTGGTTTCTCCTTACAAGGTCGAGAGGACCCTGTAAGTGTCTTTTAACGAGGTTGCGCCCTTTCGGGTTTTCACAAACACTCGCCGGTAGTCCTGCTGTTTTTACTCACGGAGCCTTTTCGGGTTTTCATCCGTGCCCATTTTGCTTATGGACATACCGTTTTCTTCTTTTTTTTATTCTTCTCTTTTTTTTCTCTAACGAGGTTGCGCCCTTTCGGGTTTTCACAAACACTCGCCGGTAGCCCTGTTGTTTTTACTCACGGAGCCCTTTCGGATTTTCATCCGTGTCCATTTTGCTTATGGACATACCGTTTTCTTTCTCTTTTTATTTATTTTAGTATCAGCTTTGGGATGCTGCAATCCACCGTAGTTTATCGACATCTTGGTCAACAGCTCGTTTTCGGACATAGTGGTCCGTCATTAGTTTAAGGACGTTTCGGTCCGCCGTTAGTTTAAGGACGTTTCGGTCCGTCATTGCCGTATTTGAGGCAGACTTTTAGTTTACGGACTTTTCGGTCTATGAGGCCTTCCCTATGAATGAGCATGATGCCTCCGGCATATCCATCTTTCTCGGAGCGTGTGGTTGTGGTGGGCTCACCTTCCAGTTTTCAGATAACGCGAACTTGCCTTGTTGGTATTGGTCTTCAACCCAATTTTTGAAGACGTAGCAGTTTTCGATCGGATGGCGCAATACTTGGTGGTAAGGGCAGTAATTAGGATTGTTGACCTCATTCAGTTGTAGCTGGCATTTCGGCTCCGGTATAGTGATAAGCCCGTCGCGCACTGCTAGTTCGAACAGCTTCCTTGTTTCATCCCGGGGAAATGAGTAAGGAAGTTTTAACTTTTCATAGAGGGGTTGCCGCTTGTTGTTTTGGCGAACAACCGGTCTAGGGTCACTCGATTGTTGTTGAGCATTGGCAACGAAGGCCGTTTTTTCCTTCCCTTTATCTTTTTTGTTCGATCCCTTGTTTACGAGTCCGGGATTCTTTCCAGGTAGCATGTGATTGCACGGCTGAATGTTCTCGCAACCTCTCAATTCTTTCGTATAAGAGATGGATTCCTTGAAGAGAGGGCCGAGGGCTACTTTTCCGTCGGAGTCGCTCCCGAAGGTGAGAACTCGCGGTCCTTCGGGATCAACCCTATGACAATTGTCGGCAATTCTTATACGCTCATCTGTCACATTTTTCTGCTGTCTATGAGCTTCACGCTTTGTCCTGTTGAAGTGTTGAATGTGTGCAACATACCCTTGCCACCAACGCTTAAAGGAGTTGCAATCTTCAGTAGGATGCGTGATCTTCCGATGATATAAGCAGAGCTTAGGATGTACGTCCACTTCATCAAGATGTATCCTACTAGGAGAATTTTCTCTAAAAGAGGGCAGCCTCATCACCATCGATACGGCCTTGGCGAACCGTTTCCTTGTCTTGATCCTGCTTTCATTCGTGGTGGATGCGCGGTGGATGTACTTTGATCTGGTGGGAGTGTTTCAACCCTTTTGTCCAGTCGCTGGCGTTTGGCCTTTTCAAATATGGCCATCTCACGTTCCCGATCAGCTTTACTTCTTAGGAGAGCTTCATTTAGGAATGCGTCGATCATTTCATCTGACGGCCCCAGAAGTTCCGACTCAGGTTCTGCCCCCAGTTTCTTTATGCAAGGAGCCTTTTCATTGTCTAGCGATGAATGAGAGATCACATGGCAACTTGCTACGTAATCTTCAGATTCGTCCGACGATTCTTCTCCATCTCTCCGTCCTCAAGAACGTGGCTGAGGAACTCTTGGAGCATGATTGGAGTCCGCGCCTTCTGGTTATACTCTTTCAGCGCGTCAATCTACTTTTGTAGGTCCGTGTGCTTGTCGCCAGGCTTCACGGGCTTCTTGGATTTCTTCTTCTTTTTCGAAGATTTCGGCAGCTGGGTGTGAATGCTTTGGCTGTCACAATCAATATTTGGAGTTGGGCGCGGCTTCAGCATTCCCTTAATGATCTCAGGCTCCAGCGGGTTCTTCCACCTGATCGCCAGGCAGGTCTGGCGATCATTCAGCATCTTTTTGGTTTTGGCCGAAAGGGCCACTTCACATGGGGCCTCTTCAACAAAAGAGCACGATGCCCCCGACGTGTCCCCCTTTTTAGGAGCATGAGGTTGTGGCGGGTTCACCTTCCAGTTTTCGGATAACGCGAACTTGCCTTGTTGGTATTGGTCTTCAACCCAGTTTTTGAATACGAAGCAATCTTCGATTGGATGGCTTACTGCTCGGTGGTAAGGGCAGTAATTAGGATCGTTGATATCGCCTGGCTGCAATGGACGTTTCGGATCCGGCAGATTGATGAGTCTGTTGCGCACTGACAGCACAAACAATCTCCTCGTTTTATCCTGAGGAAAAGAGTAAGGACATCCCAGTCTCTCCTCGAGGGATGGGCGTGGACGCCCGTTGTTTTGGAGAACAACCGGCTTTGAATTGTTCGGATGTTGTTGAGTATTGGCGACGAAAGTTGCTTTTCCTTTCCCTTTTTCATTTCGAGAGTCCGTCTTTGGAGGAGACGGTTTATGTCCCATCTGGTCCATTTGGGCCAACTTGTCAATCAAGTCCTGGAAAGTAGTTGGTTTGAAGAACATCATGAACTGGGAGATGGCCGCTTGAGGGTCAAGAGTGCCCACGAACATGCCCACCGCCGGCGCTTCTTCGATCCGCTGTTCGCATTTCGACCACAGATTCCGCCATCGGATAGCGTACTGGACCCACGTCTCGCCTGGCTTCACCCTGGCATTGATCAATACCGTTATCGGGGTGCATTCACTAGCACTTGCGAATCGCTGGGTGAATAACAACTCCATTTCTGTAAACGTTTTGATGGAGTCGTCGGGAAGTTCCGAGTACCATTCAAAAGCTGTGTCTGCTAAACTACCGACGAACTGGCGAAGTAGAAGTTTATCATCGCCCCCGGTGTTGCCACAAAGAGCCCTGAACTGGGCGACATGTTGATGGGGACTGCCTGTCCCCTTGTAGACATGGAATTTCGGGATTGTGTACCCCGGCGGGTACTTTATCTGATCATACCAGCTCGGATATGGTCGCCCCGTTTTGACGACTTGGCCGGCTGCCTCATTTGCCTGATGAACTCTTATTTGCTGAGCAATATAGTCATCCAGGGAAGCTTTAGAGATTGTTTCCTCTTTGGCCGTTGACAGAGCCGGAGGTGGATTTGATGTTTCTCTTCTGTCATCTTCAAGGGTAATCGGAGGATCTTCGGCTGGGGGATTCGGCTGTATCATCATCCCGACCATGTCTTGAAACAGATGAGACATCTGCTTTATATTGGCCGCTTGTTCCGCAGCCTCCTTGTCCTTCTTCTCGAGCATTCTTCGAAGGAATTCAGCATCAGTCTCGTGTTCGCGACGTTGTTCTGATGACGCCTCCGGGCTTTCTTTTGGTCCGGTGAGCGCGGCCATCGCAGTCAGCGTCTCCTGGAGCTTCCGCTGCTGTTGTTCCTAGGCTCTTGTAAGGGATCGGGTGAGTGGTCGGTGGCCCGTCGAAGCGCGGCTATATTCCTTCTCAGATGCCATGTAAACGGTATGGACCACCATGCCCCCAAACTTAGGGTGCTCGGGTTCAGTGCTTTTGACTTTTGTCGCAGGCACGGGGATCTTCTCCGGCTCTCCCTTTTTATGAGCGGTCAAAGTTGAGGGGGCCGTCGAGGTAGGCACCCAAATAGCTTTTCGTGGCCTGGACGGATGGCTTACTTCCTGTTGGACCTTCAGCTTTTTGTGCTGGCGGGAGAAATTTGGATCGATCACCGAGCCTCGGGCCTACCGCCAGACTTTGTAAATCTTGGAGGACAGCCGCTGCGGGGACCGTTCTGGCTTTGCTTCCGTAACCTTCTCCAGTGGAGGAGGAGACATTTTCAGTACAGCGGTAGGAGAATTCCTACGCACGTTTTTCAAAAGCTCAAAGCTGTTCCCAATCGGAACAGCAGCATTAATTTCCACCGTCGGGGCTAGTGGAGTTAGCCCAGAAGGGGAGTTGCCTCCTGACTTCCTCACTCGGCGCCAGTGGTGACGTCGAGCATGTCGAGCTGATGGAGTTGGCTCGGTGACGGGGATGGCCTTGTCTTGCCCCTTGTTCAGGTGAGGGGCCGTTGCCGGTGTCAACCTATTAAAGACTGATGTCCTTTGAGTAGCAGGAATGGAAGTTTGGACAGTCAGTCTTGTAAAGACCGACCCCTTGGCAGGAGAAGCCGTCTTGACGATTTCGAGAGCAAGAATGGCTATCCTTTTTGGGATAACCCTTTCTGGTATCACGGGCTTCTTCATGGGCCCAAATGAGCTTTGGCCCAGTCTGTCAAAGACTGAGGCACTAGATTTGGGCGACCCGTTGAGAGGGGCCGCTATAATTGCAAGCCGATCAAAGACCGATTTCTTGGGAGCTTCTTGCGATGGTACAGGGGCATTGAAGCTCATCGGTGGGAGCATGGTCCCAAAGAACAATCCAGTGGTGGCCTGAGTCACCTGTTCCACCGGCATAGCGAAGATGGAGGCCGCTTGGGGCCCGTAAGTCACTCCTCTGGATGGGACGAAGCGAGAGTTGCAGTTAGTGCAGTTTGAAGCCATTGATCTTCTGTTTTCTGCATGGAGCAAGACACCAAATCTAAGTATCTCGAATCCACAGACAACCATAACAAACCACGATTCGTTCGCGAACACTCGCGAACACGACACACGAAGTGTGGAGTGGAAAGAGGAAAAGGTCCCACCGGACGTGCCAGAATCTGTTTCCCTCCGAAAGACGGCGCAAGACATGACGTCTTGCCTGAAATTCGGGGCAGATGCTAATTGGAGCTATCCGTCCACCTCTCCGAAGATGCCAAGTTGATTTATGGTACCGTGTATCGGAGGTTTAAACGGATGCAGCCGATGTAGCAACTTCGTCAGATTCCCCCTCGTTGAGGGGTTTTTGATTGTGGGGACTCTCTTCCCTGCAGGCGCAAGCCTCTGCAGTTAATTACGCTACCGCATCGCGGTAACAACTTTCTCCTTCTCCAGATGGTCACTTCGTGTCGTGGGTGTTTGTTTTGTGTTCGGTTGCCTGTGGATTGTACACGGAGACTAATTTGTACTGTCGCCTGTAGGACGTAGATTAGTCCAAATCCGTATTTTCTTAGATTTGGGTTTTGGGTTTTGGTTTAAGGATACGTTAGCCTTGTTTGAGGCTAAGATCAACTTAAACGTTTGTTAAGGACACGTTAGTCTAATTTAAGACTAAGATCGACTTAACGGGATCGTTTAGATCCAACAAGAGAGCATTTGGACTCTATTGTTTAGTTTAGAGACATCGCGGTCGATTTCCAATTTAGGGACATGGTGGTCCATGGAATGTATGGCCGTCGGGACCCATCACCTCTCCGAAGACGTTGAAGGATTACAACGACAAATATCAGAGGAGTTCGGAGATGTACCCTTGAACCAATGTTGGTTGGGACATCTATAGTCCAATTTGGGAATAAAGTTTGTTTGAAAATATATGAGCATATGAGCTCAGTTGAACATTTTATTGTTCTGGCTGTTGAGCCTTTATTTTATTAATGCATAGTATTAGGCTCTGTAATTAAATGCATAGCATTTATATTAGGCCTGTTAGGCCTTTTAATTGGGCTCTGCCCTCTTTTAATAATGCACAGCATTTTAAATTGGTCTGTTAGTGCGCCACGTGGCCTGTCAGGCGCTTTGCGCTAATTAAAGAGCGCAAGGCGCCAGCGCATGTGGAGGTGACACGTGTCACGCTCTGCTGAGCGCAAGTCAGTTAGTGCAGTGCGCTGCGCCAGTGCGTTGCGCTAGTGCGCTGCTAACATGTGGCGCGCTCAGGTGCAGTGCGCCAATCTAAGAGCGCAATGCTCTGTTTTTAGGAGCGCAAGGCGCATATTGTTCTGTGGTTGACACGTGGCGCTCTCTGGTGACTTGCGCCAGTCCAAGGAGCGCAAAGGCGCATTTTAAGAGTGCAAGGCACTGTACAGTAGCGCAGAGCGCATCTTGATCTAATTCAGATCAAAGAAACAAGTTTTTCTTGTTCTAAAGAGATTCTACCTCAAGATTCAAGAACCAATGGTTCATAAAAAGGCTGTGCCTTTATATAGATCAAAAGATCTAGAAATGAAGTAAATTACTTCTTTAATTTTTTTGTGATTGGATCTTTTTTGATCTTTTTATTTTTTTGTAGTGAAGATCTTGATCTTGTTCTTAGATCTTTGATCATTTTTAGAAGAAATTTTTCTTTTTGTGAGGTGTTTTCATCTTTGTTCTTCAAGAATTTAATTCTTTACCTTGAAGAAGATGATCTTCTTTCTTCAAAGGCTTGCATTTCAAATTTTTCAGAGTTCTCCCCTTTTCTCTATGTCTGTATCTGTGTATCCCTGAGACTTGGAGTCTAGGGGCCTTTATATAAGGCCAATTGGTTTGTTGAGTTAGTTACAGAGATCTTTCTCTGATTGATCTGGGGATATTTCCCCACCGTTGGATCTTTGATCCTAAGGTCTCTGTTTTACAGAAGATAATCTTCTTATTTTAATAAGACTGGAAAGATCTTTCTAGAATTTTAATTCGGATTAAATAATTTATTATTTAAATTTTAGTGCTGACGCAGTTGGCACAAGCGCGCCTGCGCTTGACACGTGTCGCGCAGCGCAACTGCGCTAGCGCGCCTGCGCTTGACACGTGTCGCGCAGCGCAACTGTTTGACACGTGGCGCGCAGCGCAGAGCGCAGCGTAACTGTGCCAGCGCACCACTGTTTGACACGTAGCGCAGAGCGCAAGTGATCTGAAGTGTTGCTTCATTTATTTTAAAATTTGAATTTTAAAACAGAGCTTTGCTCTGATTGGGGAAACAGAAGCGTCGCTTCATTTCCCGCCTTGGAATTTTAACAGAGCTTTGCTCTGATTGGGGGAAACAGGTTCGCTAAAGCCATATCGATGGGAATAAAGCTGCCACCCTCCGAAGGAAACATTTTTGATGAGATACACCTTAATGAAGAGGATGTGCATCCTAATTACTGTTTATATCATCGAAGGATTGCGCACCCCACCGAAGAGTGCAACACCTTTAAAAATTGGTGGTAAGGGTATGTCGATCACAGGCAACACTTCAAGAGGATGAAGGTGAAGCTCATCGACAGCGGAAAAATACGATAGACGAGCGAGGAAGAGCTACCGGCAACTGTCACATAGTTGATAACAAGGGATCGCAAGTTCTTACCTTCGGGAGCGATTCTGAAGAAGAAATGACTCTCGGCCCTCTCTTCAAAGAATCCACCCCAGGAAAAGAGGAAGAACCGAAGAGCTGCGAAAATATTCAGCTGTGCAATCGCACGTTACCTGAAAAGAATCTCGGATCCGCAAATAAGGGATCGAACAAAAAGGATATGGGGAAAGAAAAGGTCCCTGAGGATATCGCCCTCGATGATCGAGTCGTCGAAGAGCTAGCAGCCAAGGACCCGCCCAAGAAAAACAAGGTGGATTACAACGTTCTGACACACCTGAGGAAAATCCCCTCACAGCTAAGCATTCTCGACGCCCTTCTGCTATCTAAGGAGGCGAGAGATTCTTTTATCAAGGCATTACAAGAGCCTGACCAATTTCAAGATTTCCTAACCGAAGAAAAGATGAAGGACGAACTGGAAGAAGTGCACACGGCTGATATCACCTTCGGCGATGAAGACCTCCTCTTCGGGACATGCGAGCATAACCGTCCCCTTTATCTCTCCGGATACTGTCATGATATCAAGATAGGCAAGATCCTGGTTGACAATGGGTCCTCAGTCAACCTCCTCAATGTAAGAGTGTTGAAGGAAATGTGCATGAGCGTTCAACACCTCGCTCGTGATAAAATCACCATCTCCGGGTTTGATCCCAGTCATCAAGGATGCTCGGGTCTGTGATACTGACGCTGCGCTTTGGGCTACTCATCACGGACATCAAATTTCACGTCATTGACGCCAAGACATGTTACAATCTTTGCTTGGTAGGCCTTGGTTACACGAGTACAATATCAACCCTTCTACACAGCATCAGTGTATGAAGTATTTCAAGGATAGTCTCGAGTATACTGTGACAGGGGAGTTGAACCCATTCTCCATGAATGAAGTCCGAAAGTACGAAGATACAAAATATTTCTTACCAGATTTCGAAGACACGGAAAGATACCATAAACCGAAGAACAAGGCTATCACTGCTATTCCGGTCTTTGGGAGTGATACTGAGGAGGAAGAAGAAATAATTTATTCAGGGCCACCCCAATGCAACAAGCCGGGACCATCCACCCCTATGCTACTCTTCGGCAGCGACTCAGAAGATGAGGTCAATGCCATATTTTCTGTTCGGACATCGATACAAGCCTTCGCTGAAGATGATCGGAGTTTACAAATCGCCATGGTTCCGCAAGAGCATTACAAAGAACTCGACGCACTTGATACCTACAGTGTGCAAGAAATGCAGACGCTCTACGTCCCTCCCAGGCGAAGAGATGAAAAGGCGATCCTCTTTTATCAATCCACGGAAACCAAACTAGAGAAAGAAATCTGGCATGGCGCCGATTCTACGCTTGACAAGCTCCAACCCATCCGTCTACCCAGATACTACACAGAAGGATTAAAAAGGCTGTTGAGGCGCCAAGGCGTACCCTTCAAACAGACTGCTCGAAACGCTAAGTTCTATGACAGGATCTGAAACATCCCCGGGACTCAGCGAAAATTGCCCAACGGGAGAATGGAAATGATCGGGCTTGGATATGTTCAATCCAAGAAACGGGAGCGATTCCATGGTTGCTACGTCATACATGATTTTGATGAAGAAGGAGATGCTCTGTGGGAAGATGCTAACCCTGAACCAAAACAAGGTCCCACCGTGAAAGTGCCAAGTCCGTCATTCGACGAACAGATGGACAAGCTAATAACAGAAGCGGGTCAAAAGGTCTGAGACGACCATAATCGCGAAATGGCTATTTACGAGAAAGCCAGGACGCAGCGCCTCCTTCAGCAATCTATAAAGAACAACGATGCCCTTCGTTGCCAGCCCGTCACAAAGAAGACTCGACGCGGAGGCAAAAATAAACTGAAGAATGGAAAATATGTTCGACAGCAGTGTAGCGGGTCCAAAAAGCCACACGAAGCAGAAATGATCAGCCGGGATCCGTCTCTTATAAAGAAGATGGGTCGACCATATTCTTTTCCCCAAGACAAGACAAGGAAGATATTCGATCTTGTCATAAAACATTAGATAATGACGCTCCTGGAGTCCAAGCACCCTGAGCAAGCAGGTGAGGTTCATCATCCGGTCTATTGCTCCTATTACCAAGCGATAGGGCATCCACTCGAAGACTGCTTTACATTTAAAGACTGGGTCGAAGACCAGTATCAGCAAGGCAGGTTCGCTCTATCCAGCAGTTGGAAGGTAACCCCACCACAGAAGCATGAACCGATAGCCACATATGTGGCGAGAGTAGAACCAGACCAACATCGGTCTTGGAAGCGATCTCATACCTGTCACGTGATAACGCTGTCAGAAGAAAAACCCGAGAATATGGATGACCTCCCCTGGTGCTTCGAAAATGATGATGACGAGGTGATCTCAGAGTTTCCACCGGCGCCAAAAGAGCTGGAAGATGGGATACATACTACTCCAGATAACCTCAAGAAAATTGACTTGGGGACGTCAAGTGACCCGCGGCCGACATTCGTCAGTGAGCTGTTGTTTGAAGAAAGTGTGGCTACGCTAAAAGACGTGCTCATGAAGTATAAAGACTGTTTCGTAATATAACTATTCCGAGATGCCCAGATTGGATCCAGAAATAGCCGTCCATAAATTGGCGATATCTCCGGACGTCAAGCCGATCAAACAAGCACCGAGAAGAATGCGGCTCGAGCTTGAGATGAGAATCAATGCCGAGGTCAAGAAGCTAATCGACTCCGGCTTCATCCAAGCGGTTCAGTATCCTGACTGGATCGCCAACATCATCCCAGTAATGAAGAAAAATGGGACGGTGCGCATATGCGTAGACTTCCGGGATCTCAACAAAGCTTGCCCGAAAGACGACTTTCTAGTACCGGTCACCGAGCTGATGATAGATAATACGTCTACTCACAAAGTTTTCTCTTTCATGGACGGCTCATCAGGATACAATCAGATAAAGATGCATCTTGAGGACCAGAAGCATACCGCTTTCCGGACCCCTTTGGGCATATTCTGCTACAAAGTGATGCCTTTCAGTCTGAAGAACGCCGGCGCTACCTATCATAGGGCTATGACAAAGATTTTCGACGACCTCACACATGAGGTCGTCGAATGCTATATCGACGACCTTGTAGTGAAAAGCAAATCATACGAAGAGCAATGGGAGCATCTAAAAATAGTGTTCCAACGTCTTCGGAAATACAACTTGAAGATGAACCCTCTCAAATACGCGTTCGGAGTTTCCTCAGGCAAGTTCCTAGAATTCGTCGTCCGACATCGAGGTATCGAGATAAACCCGTCGAAGATCAAGGCGATTATGGAAATGCCTCCGCCAAGGACTCTTAAGCAGCTGCGGTCTCTCCGAGGAAAGCTCGCGTATATCCGGCGATTTATAGCCAATCTTTCTAGCAAATGTCGCCCTTACAGTCACCTAATGAAGAAGGGAACCCCTTTCGTCTGGGATTACAAATACCAAAGCGCACTAGACGAAATCAAGCAATACTTGTAGAATCCTCCGGTGCTAACCGCTCCGGTCAAGGGAAAGCCTCTCATTCTGTATACAACCGCCCTCGAGGGTTCTCTAGGCGCATTATGAGCACAAGAAAACGACCAAGGGAAGGAGAGAGCCCTCTACTATTTGAGTCGAGTTCTTCTGGGGGAAGAAAATAATTACTCTCCCATTGAAAAACACGGCCTAGCGTTGATCTTCGCGATAACGAAGCTCAGGCACTATGCGTTGGCGCATGAGGTCCATCCCGTATCGAAAGTGGATCCTCTCAAGTATTTGATGTCAAGAGCCATATTAACGGGACGACTCGCTAAATGGGCCATGCTCTTGATGGAGTTCTCGATAACTTATCGTCCTCTCAAGGCAGTGAAAGGCCAGGCCATCGCCAACTTCCTCGCTGAGCATCCGATACCGGCCGACTCTCCTTTGAACTGCGAATTGCCCGACGAGCATGCGTTTGACACGATCGACGGTGAGAGAAGAGAGAATGATACCCGGTGGGAACTCTACTTCGATGGAGTATCTTCCATGAAGAAGCGCAAACAAAGCACCCCCATAATCAAATCAGGGGTAGGCTTCATCTTCGTGACCCCACAAGGAGAGATAATGCGCTTTGCCTTTTCCTTGACAGAACCGAGGACAAACAACGAAGCCAAATACGAAGCTTTGATAGCAGGTCTTGAGATCGTTGTCGACATGGGAATCGAAAACCTCCTCATATACGGAGACTCCCAACTGGTCGTTAGTCAAGTAAACGGCGACTATCAAACGTGCAAACCAGAGTTGGTAAAGTACGGTGAGAAAGTGCAACAATTGCTGGCTTAAATTCCCACCGACGCCCTGGAAAGCATACCGCATGCGGAAAATAGTAAAGTGGATGCATTAGCCAAACTCGCTAAAGAACGGGCTGACGAAAACCTTGATGATATAAGGATCGTGGTACAAAGCCGTCGGGTTCTTGCACCGGCAGAGATATCTTCGGAGTCGTTTGAAGAAAAGGAAGCGACTAAGTAAGCAGCCCTACAGATAGAGGACCAGGAAAAGGTTAAGGATTGGAGAGAAGTCTTTATAGACTACCTCAAATCCCATCGAACACCTGAAGATGCGTCCTCAAGACATCAGCTCATGAAACGAGCTCTATCCTTCGCCTTCGTCAATGATACGCTGTATAAGAGATCGTTTGACTCTCTATGGCTGAGATGCCTGGGACCTGAAGAAGCAAGGAGAGTCATCCAAGAAACTCATAACGGACTCTGCAGTTCTCATTAAGCTGGGCCGAAGATGAAGATGAAGATCAAAAGGATGGGCTACTATTGGCCCATGATGATCCAAGACTGCCTCGAATACGTGAAGCAGTGGCACTCATGCCAGATTCATGGGGACTTTATCCACCAGCATCCAAATCCACTACATCCAACGGTGGCTAGCTGGCCGTTCAAAATGTGGGGAACCGACATAATCGGGCCAATCGAACCAGTGTCGTCCAGAGGACATCGATTCATTTTGGCGACAACCGATTATTTCTCCAAATGGGCAGAAGCAGTACCGTAAGGGA
Organism: Agapanthus africanus; assembly: GCA_030015575.1. NCBI lineage: Eukaryota > Viridiplantae > Streptophyta > Magnoliopsida > Asparagales > Amaryllidaceae > Agapanthus > Agapanthus africanus. The sequence goes on along the minus strand of JASDDO010000014.1, from coordinate 156,140,270 downwards.
AGTGAAGACGGAGAATATTCTCCATTTTTTCAAGACACATGTCATCTATCGGTTCGGCACTCCGCGACGAATTATCTCCGATAATGGGTCGGCCTACAAAAGCCATAAAATCAGCCGCTTCGCACAACAACATAATATAGACTGAAGATACTCTTCGGTCTATAATCCCCGAGCTAACGGTCTATCTGAGGCTTTCAACAAGACCTTGACGAAGATCGTGAAAAAGACGGTGTCCAAAAATAAGAGGGGCTAGAACGAAAGACTGTTTGAATCTCTCTAGGCGTATCGAACTACGTTCAAAACAGTCACAAACACAACGTCGTATGCATTGGTATTCGGCACGGAAGCGGTACTCCCCCTCGAGATAGAGTTACCCACTCTACGAGTGACGGTTCACTACAAGCTAACAGACAAAGAATATGCTCACCTTCGGCTTGAGAAGCTCGACGCCCTTGATGAAACCCGGCTCATGGCGCAACAAAACCTGGAGGCTTATAAAGCAAAGATGACGCGCTCATACGAGAGATTGACTAGGCCGAGAACATTCGGCCAAGCCGAACTCGTGCTAGTGGTCAAAAGACCCATGATCCCCAATCGTACCAAGCGGAGGAAATTCGAGCCGAACTATGAAGGCCCGTATATCATAGACAAAGTTTACCAGGGTGGATCCTATCTACTCATAGATATGCATGGTGAAAGACCTTTCAGGCCAATAAACGGTCGCTTCCTGAAAAAATACTACGCCTGACGAGTCACGGCCTAGGTCAACGATAGATGACGACGCCTATGTCCGCTCGCTATCTTCCTAAGCCCAAACTCTATAAGTAGTAGCCGGTAAACGGACCGGAACGTCCCTAAACTAACGATGGACCACTATGTCCTAAAACTGGCTGTTGACCGAGACGTCTATAAACTACTATGGACCGCAGCATCATAAGGCTGACAAAAAAACGGTATGTCCATAAGCAAGATGGGCACGGATGAAAACCTGAAAGGGCTCCGTGAGTAAAAACAGCAGGGCTACTGGCGAGTTTTGTGAAAACCCGAAAGGGCGCAATTTCGATAAAAGACACTTGCAAGGTCCTCTCGGCCTTGTAAGGAGAAAATACCTGTGTGAGATCCTTACGACTCACAAGGGAGCAACACACTTAGGGATCCCCACAATGCGTAAGGAGAAAACACACTTACGAGATCCTCACGACTCGTAAGGAGAATTCCCCTATGAGAGCCGCATGGCTCATAGGATTCAAAAGCCTTAAGTTACAGGGATCTGAACCTGTTCTTAAGCCATCACAATCTCCAATATTGCCCTACAAGCGTTTCAATATTGACCCTTGCATACAATCCACGGGCACGAATAAACATTTCCCTAACAAAGTCCTACCAGCGACTAGGGATATGCTCATACGGTGAGCGACCCTTGCAAGTCCTCTCGACTTATAAGGAGAAAACACTCTTGTAAGAGCCTTACAACTTATAAAAGAACATACACTTAAGAATCCTCACGATTTTTAAGGAGAAAACGCACCTACGAGATCCTCACAACTCGTAGGGAGAAACATATTTATGAGACCCTTACGGCTCATGAAGTCAAAAGCCTTAGTCGATAGAATCCTAACCATGTTTGCTAAGCCATCTTTGTTTAAATCGACAACGGCAAATGATGATTCGCTCCTGGAAATGTCCCAGTGGTAGCGATGTTGATGCCTAAATCGGTATCAAATCCCAAGCCCTTTCACGGCAAATGATGATTTGCTCCTGGCAATATTCCAGTCGTAGCAATGCTGATGCTGAGATTGACATCAGATTCCAAACTCAAATCAGCAAGCCAAAAATGCTTATGAAATATCCGAAATGATGGGCAACTTGCAACAAAATCAGCAAGTAAAAATATATGCATACAAAATAGCCGAAATGGTTGGGCAACTCGCAATAAAAAGCAGCGAGTAAATAAAACAAATAGCCGAAATGATTGGGCACCGCGAAAAATAGCCGAAATAATTGTCCAATCGCGAATTTCACGATACGAAAAGCTGAAATGATAGAGTATCACGGAAAGAAATAAAAAATAAAATGAAATGAAACTTTTTGCCCTACAGGTGAGATCACATTGATCCCTGTATACAATCCAGGGGCACAAATAAAGAGATAACCATACTTTCCCACCAGGCTCCATCAGAAAGAGAGCCAAGTCTCGACGGTTCACAGACGGCCTAGAGATCACCAACAGCGTTCATCCTCTTTCCAGCAGGATTCAGACGCGACACTCAACCTTGGAGCCATGGCAAAGTCCATGTTCCAAACCTCGATGGTTCACAGACAACCGAAAGAGCAAATCCTGGTCCCGTAGAACATGGCTAATGTCAATCCTGACCCCGTAGGAAATAGCCAGAGCGAATTCTGGTCACGTAGAACACGGCTAATGTCAATCCTGACCCCGTGGGAAACGCACAGAGCAAATCCCGGTCCCATAGAACACGGCTAATGTCAATCCTGACCCCGTGGGAAACGCCCAGAGCAAATCCTGGTCCCATAGAACACGGCTAAAGTCAATCATGACCCGTGGGAAACGTCCAGAGCAACCCCTGACACCGTGAAATGCGGATAAAGTCAACCCCTGACACCGTGAAATGTAGATAAAGTCAACCCCTGACACCGTGAAATGCGGATAAAGTCAACCCCTCCTGGCCCCGTAGAACACGGCGAAAGTCAATCCTGACTCCGTAGGAAACAGCCAGAGTAAACTCTCGAACTCCCCGTCAAAGCAATGCTTTGACTCGAGAGCAGGTCAACTCAACAATCACTTACAAGTCCTCTCGACTGGTAAGGAGAAAATTCTCTTGTGAGATCCTTATGACTCTTAAGAGAAGACGCACTTAGGAATCCTCACGATTCCTAAGGAGAAACCACACCTGCGAGATCCTCTCGACTCGTAGGGAGAAAAGTCTTTATGAGACCCTCACGGCTCATAAAGTTGAAAAGTCTTAGGTAGCAGATCATAACCCTGTCTCCCAAGCCATCATTGTCTCGCAGAGAGGTTAAGGTAGATTTTCTACAGGCTACACCCTCCTAAGTCAAACATCGACAAGAAAGAAAACAACCACTTACAAGTCCTCTCGACTCATAAGCAAGAAAAACTCTCTTGTTAGATCCTTACGACTCTCAAGGGAAAACACACTTAGGAATCCCCATGACTCCTAAGGAGAAAATGCACCTATGGGATCCTCTCGACCTGTAAGGAGAAAATTCTTTATGGGACCCTCACGGCTCATAAAATTGAAAAGTCTTAGACAGCAGACCTGAACCTGTTTCCTAAGCCATCGTTACCATGCAAAGAGTCCAAGATGGACCGTCACTTACTATCTACAGGCCACACTTGCTAAAATCACATGGCGACGACACAGTAAAAAGAAGAAGGCAACAGTAGAACAAAAAAATGTGTATCTTTTATTCATGAATTCAATGGAGTACAAGTTGAATCATATGAAAGAATAAAAAAATGGATACATGTTATTCAAAGATTATAAGTGTTCAATCTATACAAAACAACTACTGAGAAGGAGGCGTTTTCAATAAGTCAGCAAGTTGCTCGCGCACTCCTTTCAATTCCTTTTCATGGTCAGCCGCTACGGCCAGCTCCGCTTCGACTTGAGCCCTTTGCTGCAAGCACGATGAAACCTTCTCATCAATTTCCCGTTGGGCAGCTTCGCGACTCTGTGTAACCCTCTCAATGGAATTGAGCTTCCGCCTCAATGCCAGCCCGTCCGAAATGCATCGCTGCAAATTGTCAAAGACGGCTCTCAGTTGTGCGGCATTCGCTTCAACTTGGGTGCGCAGCCGGGCAGATTCGCCCGAAGCCTCCTCGCGTTCCTTCCGCCTCAAGATCACTTCTTGTTCAAAATGGCGGAGGAAGAACACACTCTGCTTAACCCATGCAGCCCGCTGGGAGTTCAAAGCCAACATCTCAGGAGTAGGACGTCTAAGCTCAAGCTCATGCAGGCAGGCTTCGATCTTCCTGCAGTGGTTAACTCAAGACTCAACGACGCCTTCGTTATGGAAGTTCACAAGCGTCGCCAACATTGGATTAACCTCGGCAGCAAAATCCGCAGCGAATGTAGGGGCCTCCGCATCAAGATCCTCGATATATTCACTCAACATACGCAGACTGGTCACAGCGCCTTTTGAAGATGGACGTCTAGAAAAGGGCCCTGCCGGCATTATGATGCGAGACTCGAACGGAGCTGGAGTCGGTGCGACCGCTGCAAAATAAATCATAGTCAGATGACGGCTCAAGAAATAAAGAAGATACACGAACAATAGAATTTACTATACCGACTGCAATAGGGGGCAGAGCTGGGAGTACCGGTGGCGCGACGATACCCTCGTCCCCTCCTTTAATTTGCAAGGCTACAAGTAATGCAAAGAAGAATTAGCAATGACATGGCTTCTCGTTAAAGAAAAGAAAGACGTCGGTTAGAAAAGATACTCACCGACACCAGCGGGCGGACTAATCTCCAACTGGAAGGAGAAGTGCGGGTTCAGCACTTGATACAGATGATCAAAGAGAACTCCTGCAAGATTACGATGATACATGGTCAGTACACGAAAGATGTTGTCCCCGATTTAAATTAATCGCAAACCCATACCTTCCAGCATCTAAAAAGATATAAGAGGAGACGAAGGGGCAACGACCATCAGAGCGGCAACTGGTGGTACTTCTTCAGGTGTCACAGACTCAGCGCTCGCCACACCTACATTTGAAAGGAATAGAACGTCATCAGAAGGGATTGCAAAACAAAAAGAATGCAGTGATCCGAGACCTACCAGACAGGTCGTCAACCAAAACTATGACGGAAGCATCACCAAGCATCACGACTTCTTCGATCTCATTCGGGGGGATGGTTTCGCCGCCCGCGGCTTCGTCCCCTGATTCCACGAGGGCCATCGTGACACTCGCAATACCAGGCGACGGCAAGGAACCATAGGTGGATAGAGTGGCAACTGGAGCAGTGCCGGACTCCTGAGAAAGAGCAGCCGCTTCGGGCTGGGTATTTGCTGTCATCTCGCCTGCCACCTCCTCACCCAGACTTGGCCCTGCAGGGTAGGATATATGAGAAACTGAAGATTAAAACTCTGATAAAAGGACTCGGTGTTACGTTACCTTCGGTCGGCTTTTCAATTACTTCTCGAGCCGCGTGTGACACCTGTCTATGAGTGGTAGACAGGGTGACCAGAGCACCCTCTGAATAAGCAGGGACAGGGGAAGCAACACTCGAGCCTGCACCTACAGCCAAGGCGGCATCATGTTCTCTTGCTGCATGCCTCATGCGCTTCCTTTCTGCCTGGGCCGTGAGATCTGATCTTCTTAATACCTCCGACAAGGAGACGACATCGTCTGAGCCAGGAGCTACCTCTGGAGCCGTTGTGGCTTCCGTCATCGGTTGCTTAAGTGAAGCCTCTTTTGGCAATACTGGAAAGGCTGAGACTTCGGTAGCCGGCCTTGGAAGCATCTCCGCACCGCCCTGCGAAGTCGGCACTGCACTCGGGATAACCTGAGTCAAGGTAGTCCCTGCAATAAGAGGGAAAAGAAGGTTAGTTTACCTATAAAAATAGGAATGGAGGCGTGGTGAGCCGAAATGTACCGATGCCTAAGGAAGCACAAAACCTTTCCTCCTCCTCAAAAGTCTTAAGAGAAGCTGCGAGAGCCTCTTCAGTGGAGATTCCTGTTGAAGAAGAAGTGTCAGTCAAAACATGATAGTAAAATAAAAAACATAACGGCGAAAAGATACGACTGAAGTCTACCTGACTACGCAAGGATAACCAGTCCTGCTTGGTGGCTAGCTAATCGCTCGGAAGCTGCAATAGCAGTCTCGAGGTCGGTATCATCCAGCACCATGAATAAGCCTTCGTTGGTCCCATATTCGCTTAGGCCCTCGCTATAAGGAGCATGAGGCTCCTGGCCGAGTACAACATCTATAGAAAGAATCGACTTCTTCTTCTTCTGTGAGCGAGTACCGGTCGCCGGTAACACGAGCTTGCGCTTAGCGGGAAACTTCGGATGGCGAGTCCCAATCTCCACACCCAAGCCGGATTCAGGAGACGCCACGGCTGCCACTTCAACTGGAGCACGGGGTAGCGGTAGCTCAGGCATATCACGCGGTACTACAACCGCAGCAACCTCTCTCAAAGGAGGACAAACGACGGTCCGTTGCTTCAAAGGAATAGTTGGATTACCAACAGGGGCTGCACCCTTACGATCAAGCAACAGCTTTTTTTCCTCCCTGATGACAGCACCCATTGCATGCTGGTACCACGCCGCATACACGTTCAACGCCTTTGGGACGCAGCTTGGCTCACTGATAAAAAAGTTAGAACCGGTGTTGAGCCTCATGAAATGGTGTAACGCGCTGCGGATGCCTTCTTCTGTGGCGGGCGGCTCAGCTAGAAAGGCTTCAAGCGGAACACCCTGATTGTAGCTAGATTGTTGGGCAAAACGATGCGGGTTGTATCTCATAAACAATACCGCATCATTCTGCCTAAACACCAGAAAGCCCGGCCTGATCGAATATAGGTGGAGAATCTCCCGAGCTTTCAAGGTAGAGGCGCCATCTTTAAAGGGGTCCCGCAGCGGCTGCACCGCCTTCGCGAATTCTTTACCGATACTTAAGACCTTGTCAACAAAGGTCATGCCATCCCCGACGGTACGTAGGCGAAGGAGTAAGCCTCGAGCCTCTCGTGGATTCGGTTCCAAAATAGAAGCGTCAACCAGCCGCAGCAGTCGAGGAAAGTTATATCTTTCATAAAAAAAATGGGTCTTTTGTGAATTCCAAAGGCGCCAAGCACATGCAATTCGAGCCACGAGGTGAAGTAATGCATTGAGAAGTTCATGGGCTGCACCCCCGGTTGTGTAGTATCTGCCACTAGGCTAAGGCCATGATACAAATGGGCTAACCCAGCGACCCCGACGGCCACTTTCACCCCAATAACCATTCGATGCACTGGGTAGAAGACGGACGGCCTCATACGGCGAGGGTGCATTGGAAGCGCAAACCAGCTCAGCCATAACCCGAGAAACCCCAAAAAGAACGTTTCTTCGTCGATCCCAGGAGCTGCAAGCTCTGCAAAAGGGACGACCGGGGTGTCGGGAAGAAAGAAACTTTTCTGATCCGCCTCCACCGTCGGCAGGTTGCCCAAACCTAAGCCAAAAGGATCGTCAAGTTTGGCGAACTTCGAGGCTTCTTTCGGTAGTACTTCCGGACGGAGAAAACGAGCGATAAAATCCGTAAAGCTAACCCCACGGCTCCCAGACTCGAGAAATAGGCCCTCATAGATATTTAACACCTTAATCAAACTTGGGGATTGATGTTGAATGGCGTTTGTTCCCCGCCGGAAGAAGCGACCGGGACATTGGGACGTCCGAGCCTGAATTCTGAAGGCAGATACTATTTGGTGCTATCCGTCCATCTCTCCGAAGATACCAAGTTGATTTATGACACTATGTATCGAAGGTTTAAATGGATGTGGCTGATGTAGCAGACTTCGTCAGATTACCCCTCGTTGAGGGTTTTTGATTGTGGGGACGCTCTTCCCTACAGGCGCAAGCCTCTGCAGTTAATTACGCTACCGCATAGCGGTAACCACTTTCTCCTTCTCTAGATGGTCACTTCGTGTCGTGTGTGTTTGTTTTGTTTTTTGGTTGCCCGTGGATTGTATACGGAGACTAATTTATGTGGTCGCCCGTAGGGCGTGGATTAGTCCAAATCCGTATTTTCTTAGATTTGGGTTTGGGATTGGGTTTAAAGATACGTAGTCTCATTTGAGACTAAGATCAACTTAAACATTCGTTGAGGATACGTTAGTCTAATTTTAGACTAAGATCCACTCAACGGGATCATTTAGATCCAACAAGAGAGCATTTGGCCTCTGTTGTTTAGTTTAGGGACATTGCGATCGATTAGTTTAAGGATATTACGGTCCAAGGTTAAGTACATCATAGTCCATAGGCTTAAGGACCCCACAGTCCGAGGTTAAGGACATCATAGTCCGTGGGTTTAAGGACCCCATAGTCCAGTTTAAAAACGTCATAGTCTATGAAATATATGGTTGTAGGGACCCGTCACCTCTCTGAAGACGTTGAAGGATTACAAAGACAAATATCAAAAGAGTAAAGAGATGTACCCTTGAACCAATTTTGGTTGAGAGACCTGTAGTCTAATTTGTGACTAAGATCAAAAGATTTGTGAGCATATGGGCTCAATTAATCTGAATTGAAGACTTATAGCCAATCTTGGGCTCGGCCCACTCAGTTAAAATGTTTAAACATTTGACAATGCTGAGCATTGATTTGAATTCTGACAATATTTTGTCTTTTATTGAATGCTGAGAATCCATCATAGCTCTGGGGTTTATTAAAGAACAATTTATGTTCTATCAGCGCAGCACATGGTGCGCTTGGCGCTTTGCGCCAATCAAAGAGCGCAGTGCGCTTCTGCCGAGTAGCGCACACGTGAGGGACACGTGGTGCGCTTGGCGTTGATCGCCGGTCTATGAGCGCATTGCGCTGATTTATGAGCGCAAAGCGCTATTAGTTCAATGGCGCACACGTGAGGAGCACGTGGTGCGTTTGGCGCTGAGCGCCAGTCCATGAGCGCAAAGCGCTAGTTCAAGAGTGCAGAGCGCTAGCTGTTAAGTGGCACACACGTGAAGAGCACATGGTGCGCTTGGCCCAAGAGTGCAAAGCGCTATCTGATCAATTTTATGATCTGAGAAATAAATTCTCATTTATAAGAGACTTTGTCTCAAGATTCTAAGAACAAAAGTTCTTACTTTATAGGAGATACTTCAATCTCTTATATTGACGAAAGGCTTTGCCTTTATGGATCTGTGATCCTTAAGAGAATTGAATTATCCCCCCCCCCTTTTATGATGAGATGTTCATAATCTCTTTGCATAAAAGACCTTTTATCTTATAAATCTATGATCTGTGAGAAGAATTATGTTCTTCTTTTATTTTATGATAAGATCTTTTGATCTTTTTGTAAAAGGCCTTGGTCTTGTAGATCTATGGTCTTAAAGAAAGAAGTGAATTCTTCTTTTTATTATAAGATAATTTCATCTCTCTGTTCTTTTACCTTGATGAAAAGAAGCTTTTCTATCGAGAGCTTGGCTCTTCTTTCTGAGATTTTCTCAAAGCTTCTGGGGGGGTTCCTCTCTATGCTTCTGTGTATCTTGAGACTTGAAGTCTGAGGGTCTTTATATAGGGCAAGCTGATTTGTTCAATCGGTTAAGGAGATTTTTTCTCCAATTGACTTTGAGGATTCCCCACCGTTGGATCTTTGAACCAAGGGCTTCTGATTTACAGAAGGCAATCTTCTTGTTTTTAACAAGATTGGGAAATCTTTTCCATATAGAATTTATTCTGTATTTTGGTGATTTTTAATCACCATTGGATCATTGATCCAATGGTGCTCTGATTTACAGAGCACAATCTTGTTGTTTGGAAAGATTTTGAGGAATTTTTCCTTAACAGAATTTAATTCTGATTAATTAATGATTTATCATTATTATTGAATCTTTGATCTGACGGTGGAGAGTTTTTAGTTCCAGCGCTAGCGCACCCGTGCTTTGCACGTGGTGCGCTGCTTAGAGCGCAGCACACTTAGCGCTAGCGCACACGTGCTTTGCACATGGTGCGCTGCTTAGGACGCAGCGCACTTGGCGCTGCTTCTGAAGCGTTGCTTCATGTCAAAATTTGAATTTTAAACAGTGCTTTGCTCTGATTGGGGGAAACAAATGCCCCCCACCGTTGCGCTCACGTAGCCTACATGTGAGTGCAGCGGTGGCAACATCTGCGCCCTTAGATCAACTCAGAAGTTGAAACAGCATCTCAATGCCTATAAATAGGACCCTTGGCCCTTGAGATGATTTCTATTCATCTTCTTCCTTCTGAGAATTTTTATTCTCTTGCAGAGCATAGCTCTTTGGCTTAAGAACTTTCTTAAGGATAGAACTCTATCAAAATTTTTAGGTAAAGATTAAAACTTTTTAAGAACCTTTTAATAATCTAGGGTTCCACCCATTAACAGAGCTTTGCTCTTCATAGATCATTGATCTAAAGAAAACCCTTTTAGGGTTTCATCAACGGAGCTTTGCTCTCTCGAATCCATAGATCTAAAGAGATCTTTTCTTGGGGTTTCTTAGCCCATGAACAGAGCTTTGCTCATAAAGAACTCTTAGAGTTTGTTCATGGATCTTGAAGATCTCAGAATTTTAATTCATTAAAAAAAAATTATTTCAATTTTTCTGATGGGTTATCCCATCATCTTTACAGAGCAAGGCTCTTAGAATTCCCGGAGAATTTTTAATTCCCCTCATAATTGACTTCGACAGGTGTCATTCCTGTCTGCAGAGCATTGCTCCCGAGGAGTTTAACTCCTTGGCCTGAGGAACCTTTTATTAAATGCGAAATCCTTTTTAGGATTCCTTTCTTAATTGCACAGAATTAAATTCGTTGGGTGATTTAATTGGTACTTATTTCCTCCGTTGGGATTTCAAGAGTTGTTTAAATCCCATGTCTATTTCAACAAGCTTTTTCTTAATAAGTCTGTCCCCTAACTCTCAATAATTTTCCTTTTCAGACTTTATGGATGCTCATATGTATGATCTTGACGAGATTATTTCTTATGGAGACATTCGCGCACTAGGCCGCTCCCAAAACCAGGAATTCACAAACGCCCAGTGTGCTGAAATAATGGGTCGCTTTGATGCATACAATGGTCGACTGCTTCCTCGTCGTTCCTCTCTCTTGAAGCTTATTATGGGAGCGATCTGGGGAGCACTTCCTCTATTTTACGCCGGCATGCCGCTTAAGGCATTGGATGACGCCGAAGATAAGGTGCACTCGGTGTACCTGATGGGCTTAATTTCAAAGAAAAGGTGAGACAGCCTTGTTGATATCCTGCATCAAGTTTTTCAGCAGGCGGCGATACTCGCTACCTATCGAAGGGTGGAGGACATCAGTGGGGATCCTGACGAATGTGATCGTGAAAAGATGCACACAAAGATGGTCCGAGAAGCCCGAAAAATTTTGGATGGCCTTACTTTTGAATTTCTCAATCCATGTCCTGGATTTGATGTCGTGCCTTTGTAAACACTTTAATGGCGTTTTTGTTTACTGTTTTCATCAATGTAGGCATTTTCTGAAGTATGAATAGCAAGCTTTTTCGTTTCCATGTGTCTATTTCATGCCTCAAACTTTTTCGCACATGCATGAATGGGTATGCCTTGAACGCTTAACTGAATGTGAACCAAAAGTTCTCCTTACTGTCGCTTTCTTCTCTTTTTCTTGGCTGCCAGCATGTTACTTTTAGTAAGTGTAACCTGTAGATGATAGAGAGAGCATTCCGTCTTGAACTCTTTGAGAGGTAGTAATGGCTTAGGAAGCAGGTTCAGATCTATTGCCCAAGACTTTTCAACTTTATGAGCCGTGAGGGTCTCAAAAAAACTTTTCTCCCTACGAGTAGAAAGGATCTCGTAGGTGTATTTTCTCCTTAGGAATCATGAGGATTCCTAAGTGTGTTTTCTCTTGGGAGTCGTAAGGATCTCACAAGAGAGTTTTCCTCCTTACGCGTCGAGAGGACCCGTAAGTGATTATTTCTTTTATTGTCGGAAAGGGTGGCCTGTAGAAAATCTACCTTGACCTTTCTGTGAAGCAACGATGGCTTGGGAGACAGGGTTAGGATCTGCCTCCTAAGACTTTTCAACTTTATGAGCCGTGAGGGTATCATACAGAATTTTCTCCTACAGGTCTAGAGAATCCCGTAGGTGTAATTTCTCCTTAAGAATCGTGAGGATTCCTAAGTGCGTTTTCTCTTAAGAGTCGTAAGGATCTCACAAAAGAGTTTTCTCCCTTACGAGTCGTGAGGACCCGTAAGTGATGGATGAGGTTGACATTATCCGCATTTTATGGAGTCTTGGGTTAACTTTATCCGCGTTTCACGGAGTCAGGAGTTACTCTGGCCATTTCCCACGGGGTCAAGATTGACTTTAGCCGTGTTCTACGGGACCAGGATTTGCTCTGGATGCTTCCCATGGGGTCAGGATTGACATTAGTCGTGTTCCGCAAGGACCAGGATTTGCTCTGGACGCTTCCCACAGGGTCAAGATTGGCATTAGCCGTGTTCCACTAAACCAGGATTTACTCTGGATGCTTCCCACGGGGTCAGGATTGACATTAGCCGTGTTCCGCAAGGACCAGGATCCATTCTGGACGCTTCCCACGGGGTCAGGATTGACATTAGCCGTGTTCCACTAGACCAGGATATGCTCTGGACGCTTCCCACGGGGTCAGTATTGACATTAGCCGTGTTCCGCAAGGACTAGGATTTGCTCTGGATGCTTCCTACGGGGTCAGGATTGACATTAGCCGTGTTCCGTAAGGACTAGGATCCGCTCTATACGCTTCCCACGGGGTCAGAATTGACATTAGCCGTGTTCCACGGAACCAGGATTTGCTCTGGATGCTTCCTACGAGGTCAAGATTGACATTAGTCGTGTTCTACGAAACCAGGATTTGCTCTGGATGCTTCCCACGGGGTCAAGATTGACATAAGCCGTGTTCTGCGAGGACCAGGATCCGCTCTGGACGCTTCCCACTGGGTCAGGATTGACATAAACCGTGTTCCACAAAGACCAAGCTCCGCTCTGGACGCTTCCCACGGGATCAAGATTGACATTAGCCGTGTTCCGCAAGGACCAGGATCCGCACTGGACGCTTCCCACGGGGTCAGGATTGACATTGGCCGTGTTCTACGAAACCAGGATTTGCTCTGGATGCTTCCCACGGGGTCAGGATTGACATTAGCCGTGTTCCGCAAGGACCAGGATCCGGTCTGGACGCTTCCCACGGGGTCAGGATTGACATTAACCATGTTCTACGAGACCAGGAGGGGTTGACTTTATCCGCATTTTACGGAGTCGGGGGTTGACTCTCGGTTGTCTATGCACCGCCGAGTCATGAAACTGGGAATTGCCGCAGTTCCAATTTGTTGATGTTGCGTCTGTTGTAATGAGACTAATGTTGAGATGGTCTCCAGGCTGTTTGTGAATCGTCGAGACTTGGCTCTCTTTCGGATGGAGCCTGGGGGAAAGGTGTGGTTCCCTCTTTGTTTGTGCCACTAGATTGTATACAGAGATCAATGTGATCTCACCTGTAAAGCAAAAAATTTCACTTTATATTTTTCTTTCCGCGATACTCTATCATTTCAGCTTTTTATATCGCGAAAGTCGCGATTGCCCAATCATTTCGGCTATTTTTCGCGGTGCCCAATCATTTCGGCTATTTTTTTATTTTTACTCGCTGCTTTTTATTACGAGTTGCCCAATCATTTCGGATATTTTTTCATGCATATATTTTTACTTGCTGATTTTGTTGCAAGTTTCCCTATCATTTCGGCTATTTCATATGCATTTGTGGTTCGCTGACTTTTCATTACTAGTTTGGGATTTGATACCGATTTAGGCATCAGTATCGCTACAACTGGGATATTGCCAGGAGCGAATCATCATTTGCCTTTTTCGATGTCGAACAAAGGTGGCTTAGCGAACAGGATTAGGATCCTGTTGACTAAGGCTTTTAACTTCATGAGCCGTAAGGGTTTCATAAAGGTATTTCTCCCTACGAGTCGTGAGGATCTCGTAGGTGCGTTTTCTCCTTAAGAATCGTGAGGATTCCTAAGTGTATGGTCTCTCATAAGTCATAAGGATCTTACAAGAGTGCTTTCTCTTTATAAGTCGAGAGGACTTACAAGGGCTGTTCACTGTGCAAACATATCCCTAGTCACGGATGGGACTTTGTTAGGGAAATGTTTATTCGCGCCCGTGGATTGTATATAAGGGTCAGCATTGAACCACTTGTAGGGCAGCATTGGAGGTTGTGATGGCTTAAGAACAGGTTCAGATCCCTGTAGCTTAAGGCTTTTGAATCCTTGAGCCGTGAGGATCTCATAAGGAAATTCTTCTTACGAGTCGTGAGGATCTCATAAGTGTAATTTCTCCTCAGGAATCGTGGGGATCCCTAAGTGTGTTGGTCCCTTGTGAGTCATAAGGATCTCACGCAGGTGGTTTCTCCTTACAGGGTCGAGAGGACCTTGCAAGTGTCTTTTAACGAGCTCGCGCCCTTTCGGGTTTTCACAAAACTCGCCGGTAGCCCTACTGTTTTTACTCACGGAGTTCTTCCGGGTTTTCATCTGTGCCCATTTTGCTTATGGAAATACCGTTTTCTTTTTTTCTGTTTTTTTTTATTTTTATTATTTTTTGTGTCAGCCTTAGGATGCTGCGATCCGTAATAGTTTATCGACGTCTCGGTCAACAGCCAGTTTTAGGACATAGTGGTCCATCGTTAGTTTAAGGACGTTTCGGTCCGTCGTTAGTTTAAGGACATTTCGGTCCGTTGTTAGTTTTAGGACATCTCGGTCCGTTGTTAGTTTAAGGACATTTCGGTCCAAAAGCCGGCTACTACTTACAGAGTTTGGGCTTACGAAGATAGCGAGCGGAGATAGTCGCTGTCATCTATTGTTGACCTAGACCGTGACTCGTCAGGCGTAGTACTTTTTCAGGAAGCGGCTGTTTATTGGCCTAAAAGGTCTTTCACCATGCATGTCCATGAGTAGATAGGCCCCACCCTAGTAGACTTTGTCTATGATATACAGGCCTTCATAGTTCGGATCGAATTTCCCCCATTTGGCACGATTGGGGATCATAGATCTTTTGACCACTAGCACAAGTTCGCCTTGGCGGAACATTCTCGGCCTAGTCAATCTCTCATATGAGCGTGTCATCTTTGCTTTATAAGCCTCCAAATTTTGTTGCGCCATGAGCCGGATTTCATCAAGGGCATCGAGCTCCTCAAGCCGAAGATGAGCATTTTCTTCGTCTGTTAGCTCGTAGTGAACCGCCACTCGTAGAGAGGGTAACTCTATCTCGAGGGGGAGTACCACTTCTGTGCCGAAAACCAATGCATATGGCATTGTGTTCGTGGCTGTTTTGAACGTGGTTCGATACGCCCAGAGAGCTTCGTGCAGTCTCTCATGCCAGTCCTTCTTATTTTGAGACATTGCCTTTTCACGATCTTCGTCAAGGTCTTGTTGAAAGCCTCAGCTAGACCGTTAGCCCGGGGATTATAGGCCTAAGAGTATCTCCAGTCTCTGTTATGCTGTTGTGCGAAGCGGCTGATCTTGTGGCTTCTATAGGCTGACCCGTTATCGGAGATAATCCGTCGTGGAGTGCCGAACTGATAAATGACGTGTGTCTTGAAGAAATGGAGGATATTCTCCGTCTTCACTTCTCGTAGTGGTACTGCTTCTGCCCACTTAGAGAAGTAATCGGTTGTTGCCAGTATGAACCGATGTCCTCTGGACGATACTGGTTCGATGGGCCCGATTATGTCAGTTCCCCATATTTCGAACAGCCAGCTAGCCACCATTGGATGTAGCGGATTTGGATGCTGGTGGATAAAGTCTCCATGAATCTGGCATGAGTAGCAATGCTTCGCGTATTCGAGGCAGTCTTGGATCATTGTGGGCCAATAATAGCCCATCATTTTGATCTTCAGTTTCATTTTTGGCCCGGCTTGGTGAGAACCGCAGATTCCGTCGTGAGTTTCTTGGATGACTCTCTTTGCCTCTTCTGGCCCCAGGCATCTTAGCCATAGAGAATCAAACGATCTCTTATATAAAATATCATTGACAAAGGCGAAGGATAGAACTCGTTTCATGAGCTGATGTCTTGAGGACGCGTCTTCAGGTGTTCGACGGGATTTGAAGTAGTCTATAAAGACTTCTCTCTAATCCTTGGCCTCTTCCTGGTCTTTTATTTATAGGGTCGTTTGCTCGATCGCTCCTTTTTCTTCGGACGACTCCGGAGATATTTTTGCCGGCGTAAGAACCCGACGGGTTTGCACAACGATCCTCACGTCATCGAGGTTCTCGTCGGCCAGTTCTTTAGCGAGCTTAGCTAATGCATCCGTCTTGCTATTTTCCGCACGCAGTATGCTTTCCAGGGCATAGGTAAGGATTTGAGTCAGCAATTTTTGTACCCTTTCGCCGTACTTTACCAACTCTGGTTTGCACGTCTGATAGTCGCCGTTTACTTGGCTAACGACCAGTTGGGAGTCTCCGTATATTAGGAGGTTTTCAATTCCCATGTCGACAGCGATCTCAAGACCCGCTATCAAAGCTTCATATTCAGCTTCATTGTTTGTCCTCGGTTCCATTAAGGAGAAGGCAAAGCTCATTATCCCTCCTTGTGGAGTCACGAAGATTAGGCCTACCCCAGACTTGATTATGGGGGAGTTGTGCTTTCGCTTCTTCATGGAAGATGCTCCGTCGAAGTAGAGTTCCCACCGGGTATCATTCTCTCTTCTCTCCCCGTCGATCGTGTCAAACACGTGCTCGTCAGGCAATTCGTAGTTCAAAGGAGAGTCGGCGGGTATCGGATGCTCAACGAGGAAGTCGGCGATGGCCTGGCCTTTCACTGCTTTAAGAGGATGATATTTTATCGAGAATTCCATTAAGAGTAGGGCCCATTTAGTGAGCTGTTCCGTTAATATGGCTTTTGACATCAAGTATTTGAGAGGATCCACCTTTGATATGAGGTGGACCTCATGTGCTAAAGCATAGTGTCTGAGCTTCGTTATCATGAAGATCAACGCCAGGCAGTGTTTTTCGATGGGAGAATAATTGTTTTCTGCCCCCAGGAGAACTCGACTCAGATAGTAGGGAGATCTTTCTTTCCCTTGATCATTTTCCTGTGCCCATAATGTGCCTAGAGAACCCTCAAGAGCTGTTGTATACAGAATGAGAGGTTTTCCCTTGAGCGGAGCAGTCAGCACCAGCGGATTCTGCAGGTATTGCTTGATTTCGTCCAGTGAGCTTTGGCATTTGCGATCCCAGACGAAAGGGGTTCCCTTCTTCATCAGGTGACTGTAGGGGTGGCATATGCCAGAAAGATTGGCTACGTGAGCTTTCCTTGGAGATACCGCAGTTGCTTGAGAGTCCTTGGCGGAGGCATTTCCATGATCACCTTGATCTTCGACGGGTCTATCTCGATACCTCGGTGTCAGATGACGATCCTTGGAACTTGCCCGAGGAAACTCCGAACGGGCATTAGAGAAGGTTCATCTTCAAATTGTATTTCCGAAGGCGCTGAAACACGATCTTCAGATGCTCTAAATGTTCCTCGTATGATTTGCTTTTAACTACGAGGTCGTCGATATAGCATTCGACGATTTCATGTATGAGATCATCGA
This sequence comes from Agapanthus africanus, assembly GCA_030015575.1. Classification (NCBI taxonomy): domain Eukaryota; kingdom Viridiplantae; phylum Streptophyta; class Magnoliopsida; order Asparagales; family Amaryllidaceae; genus Agapanthus; species Agapanthus africanus. The sequence goes on along the minus strand of JASDDO010000014.1, from coordinate 156,122,965 downwards.
AAATCTTCGTCATGACCCTCTGATAGGTGGCACCGGTGTTCTTTAGACCGAAAGGCATCACCTTGTAGCAGAATATGCCTAAAGGAGTCCGGAAAGCGGTATGCTTCTGGTCTTCGGGATGCATCTTTATCTGATTGTATCCTGACGAGCCGTCCATGAAGGAGAAAACTTCGTGAGTGGATGTATTATCGATCATCGGCTCAGTAACCGGTACTGGAAAGTCATCCTTCGGGCAAGCTTTGTTGAGATCCCGAAAATCTACGCATATACGCACCGTCCCATTTTTCTTCATCACTGGGACAATATTGGCGATCCAGTCAGGGTTCTGGACCTCTTGGATGAAGCCGGAGTTGATTAGCTTCTTGACCTCGGCATTGATGCCCATCTCAAGCTAGAGCCGCATTCTTATCGGTGCTTGCTTGATCGGATTGACGTCTGGAGAAATCGCCAATTTGTGGACGACAATCTCCGGATCTAGTCCCGGCATCTCGGAATAGTTCCATGCGAAGCAATCTTTATATTGCATAAGCACATCTTTAAGCATAGCCACCCTTTCTTCAGACAACAGCTCACTGACGAACGTCGGCCGTGGGTCACTTGCCGTCCCCAAGTCAATTTTTTTGAGGTTATCTGCAGTAGTGTGTATCCCATCTTCCAGCTCTTTTGGCGCCGGTGGAAACTCAGAGATCACCTCGTCATTATCGTTTTCGAAGCACCAGGGGAGATCAGCCATATCTTCGCATGTTCCTTCTTATGACAGCATTATCACATGACAGGTACGAAATCTCTTCCGAGACCGATGTTGATTTGGTTCTACTCTCGTGGCTTTGGGTTCATGCTTCTGCGGCGGGGCTACCCTCCAACTGCTGGATAAAGCGAACTTGCCTTGCTGATACTGGTCTTCTACCCAGTCTTTAAATGTGAAGCAGTCTTCGAGAGAATGTCCTATCGCTCGGTGATAGGAGCAATAGTCAGGATGATGAATCTCACCTGCTTGCTCGGAGTGCTTGGACTCTGGGAGCGTCATCATCTGATGTTTTATGACAAGATCAAATATCTTCCTTGTCTTGTCTTGGGGAAAAGAGTATACTCGGCCCATCTTCTTTACAAGAGACGAATCCAGATTGCTCGATTTCTGATCGCGTGGCTTCTTGGACCCGCTTTGTCGCTGTCGAACAATTTTTTCGTTCTTTGGTTTATTTTTGCCTCTGCGTCAGGTCTTTTGTATGATGGGCTGGCGACGGAGGGCATCGTTACCTTCTGCAGCCTGCTGAAAGAGGCGTTGAGTTCTGGCTTTCTCATAGATGGCCATTTCGCGATTATGGTCGTCTCGAACCTTTTGACCCGCTTCCCTTATAAGCTTGTCCATTTGTTCTTCGAACGACGGGCTTGGCATTTTCACGACGGGAGCTCGTTTTAGTTCAGGGTTAGCATCTTCCCACAGAGCATCTCTTTCTTCATCGAAGTCAAGTATGACATAGCAGCCATGGAATTGCTCCCGTTTCTTGGATCAGATATATCTAAGCCCGATCGCTTCCATTCTCCCGTTGGACAATTTTCGCTGAGTTCCGGGGAGGTTCCAGATCCTGTTGTAGAACTGAGCTTGTCGAGCAGTCTGCTTAAAGGGTACGCCTTGGTGCTTCAACAGCCTCTTCAATCCTTCTGTGTAGTATATGGGAAGACGGATGGACTGAAGTCGGTTAAGTGTCGAGTCGGCACCGTGCCAGACTTCTTTCTCCACTTTAGTTTCCGTGGATTGATAAAAAAGGATCGCTTTTTCACCCTTTCAGCTGGGAGGGACATAGAACGTCTACAGTTCTTGCACACTGTAGGTATCAAGTGCGTCAAGCTCTTTGTAATGCTCTTGCGGAACCATGGCGATCTGCAAACTCTGATCATCTCCGACGAAGGCTTGCACTGATGGACGAGCTGAGAATACTGCGTTGATCTCGTTTTTAGAGTCACTACCAAAGACCAGAATAGGAGTTGACGGTCCCGGTTTGTTGTATTAGGGCGGTCCCGAATAGACTATCTCTTTTTCCTCTTCGGTATCACTCCCGAAGACCGGAATAGTGGTGATAGCTTTGTTCTTGTCCTCCGGTTTGCGACATCTTTCTGTGTCTTCGAAATCTGGCGGGAAGTACTTGGCATCCTCATATTTGCGGACTTCGTTCATGGAGAATGGGTTTAGTTCCCCTGTCACAGTGTACTCGAGACCATCTTTGAAGTACTTCATACACTGATGTTGTGTAGAAGGGATAATGTTGTACTCGTGTAACCAAGGCCGGCCGAGCAAAGCGTTGTAGCAAGTCTTAGCGTCAATAACGTGAAATTTGATGTCCGTGACGAGTAGCCCAAAGCGTAACGTCAGGATCACAGACTCGAGCGTCCGTGACGACTGGGAGTCAAAACCGGAGATGGTGATTTTATCACGAGCGAGATGCTGAATGCTCATGCAGGTTTCCTTTAACACTCTTACATTGAGGAGGTTGACGGAGGACCCATTGTCGACCAGGATTTTGCCTATCTTGATATCATGACAGTATCCGGAGACATAAAGGGGACGGTTATGCTCACACAGCCCGAAGAGGAGATCTTCATCGTCGAAGGTGATATCGGCTGTGTGCACTTCTTCCAACTCGTCCTTTATCTTTTCTTCGGCGAGGAAAGCTTGGAATTGTTTAGGCTCTTGTAACTCCTTGATCAGTGAATCTCTCGCCTCCTTGGATAGCAGAAGGGCATCGAGAATGCTGAGCTGCGAGGGTATCTTCCTCATGTGTGCCAGAACGCTGTAATCCACCTTACTTTGCTTGGGCGGGTCCTTGGCTACCAGCTTTTCGATGACTCGATCATTGAGGGCGATATCTTCAGGGATATTTTCTTTCCCCTTATTCTTTTTATTCGATCCCTTGTTCGCAGGTCCGAAATTCCTTCCAGGTAATGTGCGATTGCGCGGCTGAATGTTCTCGCAGCTCTTCGGTTCTTCCTCTATTCCTAAGGTGGATTCTTTGAATAGAGGGCCAAGAGCTATTTCTTCATTAGAATCGCTCTCAAAGGTGAGAACTTGCGATCCCCCAGCGTCGACCATGTGACAGTTGATGGTCATTCTTTTGCGCTCCTCGGTCGTATTTCCTTGCTCCGGACGAGTTTTGCGTTTCATCTGCTTGAAATGTTGTCGGTAAGCAACATATCCCTGCCACCAGCTTTTAAAAGCGTTTCACTCTTCGGTGGGGTGCGCAATCTTTCGATGATATAAGCAGTAGCTAGAATATATATCCGCTTCATCAGGAGTGTTTCTTTCAGAGGGTGGCAGCTTCATTCCCATCGATATGGCTTTGTCGAACCTTTTCCTCGTCTTGAACCTGCTTTTATTTGCGGCGGATGTATTTTGATCTGGTGGGAGTGTTTCAATCCTTTCATCCAGTTGCCGACGTTTGGCCTTTTCAAATATGGCCATCTCGCGCTCTCGATCAGCTTTGCTTTTAAGAAGAGCTTCATTCAGGAATACATCAATCATTTCGTCTGATGGTCCTAGAAGTTCCGGCTCAGGATATGCCCCCAGTTTCTCTGCGTAAGGAGCTTCTTCATCGTTTATCGACGAGTGAGAGGTCACATGGCAGCTTGCCACATAATCTTCAGGCTCATCCGACGAGTCTTCTCCATTGTCATCATCTCCGTCCTCAAGGACGTGGCTGAGAAATTCTTGGAGTGTGACCGGGGTCCGCGCCTTCTGGTTATATTCTTCCAGCGCGTCGATATATTTTGCAGGTCCGTGCGCTCGTCACTAAGCTTCACGGGATTTTTGGTCTTCTTCTTCTTCTTTGAAGACTTTGACGGCTGCGTGTGAGCGCTTTGACTATCACCACTAATTTTTAGAGTTGGGCGTGGTTTCAGCATTCCCTCGATGAGCTCGGGTTCCAGTGGATTTTTCCACCTGATTGCCAGGCTTGTTTGGAGATCCTCAGCATTCTTTTCGTCTTGGCTGAAAGAACGACCCCCATGGAGCTTCTTCGACAAAAGAGCAAGATGCCCCCGGTGTGTCTCCCCTTTTAGGAGCGTGCGGCTGAGGCGGGCTTACTTTCCAATTCTCGGACAGGGCGAATTTTCCCTGTTGGTATTGATCTTCAATCATGCCCTTAAAGACGAAGCAATCTTCAATTGGATGGCCTATCGCTTGGTGATAGGGGCAATAATTGGGATTATTAGCCTCACCGGGTTGCAATGGGCGTTTCGGATTCGGCAGATTGATGAGCCTATTGCGCACCGATAGTTCAAACAATCTCCTCGTTTTGTCCCGGGGAAACGAGTAAGGGCGCTTCATTTTCTCATTATAAAATCGTCGTCTCTCGTCTAGGCGATCAGTTAATTTTGGACCACTAGGCTGTTGTTGAGCATTGGAGACGAAGGTCGCTTTCCCTTTCTCTTTTTCATCCTGCGGCTCCGGCTTCGAAGAGGAAGGCATGTGGCCCATCTGGTCCATTTGAGCCAGTTTGTCAATCAGGGCTTGGAAGGTAGTGGGCTTGAAAAACATCAAATATTGTGAGATGGTCGCTTGAGGGTCAAGAGTACCTACAAACATGCCTACTGCAGGCGCTTCTTCAATACGCTGCTCGCATTTTGACCATAAATTCTGCCACCGTATTGCGTACTGGACCCAAGTTTCGCCTGGCTTCACCCTGGCGTTAATTAGTGTGGTAATCGGAGTACGCTCTCTAGCGCTTGCGAACCTTTGTGTGAACAGCAGATCCATTTCTGCAAACGTCTTAACAGAGTCGTTCGGGAGTTCAGAGTACCATTCGAACGCTGTCTCCGACAAGCTGCCAACAAACAGACGTAGCAGTAGTTTATCATCACCTCCAGTATTACCGCACAAGGCTCTAAATTGAGCAACATGCTGATGCGGATTTCCCGTTCCCTTATATACGTGGAATTTAGGGATCGTATATCCCGGCGGGTACCTTATTTGGTCATACCAGCTCGGATAGGGTCGTCCAGTCTTAACGATCTGTCCGGCCATTTCGCTCGCCTGATAAGCTCGTATTTGTTGAGCAATGTAATCATCCAGAGCGTCGATGGAGATAGTCTCCTCCTTGGCTGCTGAAAGAGCCGGAGGAGGGTTTGATGTCTCCCCTCTGTCGTCTTCAATGATGATCGGGGGGTCTTCAGCTGGAGGTTCCGGCTGTAACATCATCCCAACCATGTCTTGAAATAAAGAGCCATTCGTTTTATGTTGGCCGCCTATTCCGCGGCCTCTTTTTCTTTCCTCTCAAGCATTCTTCGGAGGAATTCAGCATCAGTTTCTTGTTCCTGACGCTGCTCTGAGATCTCTGGATTTTCTTTTGGCCCAGTGAGTGCGGCCATTGCAGTCAGCATCTCCTGAAGTTTTTGCTGCTATTGCTCCTGAGCCTTTGTTATCGATCGGGTAAGCGGTCGATGGCCCGTAGAAGCACGGCTTTCCTCTTTCCCGGAAGCCATATAAACGGTATGTGTTACCATGCCCCCAGACTTTGGGTGTTTAGATTCAGCATCCTTGCGGTTCGCCACGGTCACAGGGGCTTTCTCCGGCCTCCTTATCTTGTGAGCGGTTGACGTTGAGGGAGCCGTTGCAGCGGGCGCCCAGACGGATGACATCTTCTGTGGTACCACGGGATGGCTCTTTTCTTGCTGAGCTTTAATCTTCTTTGGTCGGCGAGAGTAGTCCTGGTCAATCACCGATTTCTGGACCTTTCGCCAGACTTTGTAAATTTTGGAGGACAGCCGCTGAGGGTGCTGCTCCGGCTTCTTTTCTGTAGCATTCTCCACAGGTGCAGGAGATCTTTTCAGTATGGCAATTGGAGAGTTCTTGCGGACCTTCCTAAGCGGTTCGAACCTGTTCCCAGTCGGAACAGCAGCATCGATTTCCACCATAGGAGATGGCGGAGTCAGTCCAGAAGGGGAGCTGCCCCCAGCCTTCCTAACTCGACACCAGTGACAACGGCGAGCATGTCGTATGGATGGGATCGTTTCAGTTGTAGGGGTGACTTCGTCATGCCCCCTGTTTTGGCGAAGGGTTGTCGCCGGCGTCAGCCTGTTGAAAACCGATGTCCGTTGAGAAGCAATGTCCAATCTGTCAAAGACAAACCTCTGGGAAAGGGAAGCAGCTTTGAGGACTTTGCCTGGAGCGGGAGCCGGAACGGCCAGCCTTGTGAAGACTGACTTCTCGGCAGAAGAAGTCTCTCTGATAATTTCATCCGCTTGAGCCGGGATGGCTATCCGCTTTGGGATGGCTGCTTCAGGTATTGCGGGCTTGTTGGCATCCTGGCCCAGTCTGTTGAAAACTGAGGCGTTGGATTTGGGCGACCCGTTGAGAGGGGCCGCGGCAGTGGTAAGTCGATCAAAAACCGACTTCTTTGAAGCCTCTTGTGACAGCAACAGCGGGGTATTGAAGCTCATCGGTGGGATCATGGTCCCAAAGAACAGCCCAGTGGTGGCCTGAGTTACTTGCTCCACTGGCATCTTGAACAAGGAGGCCGCTTGGGGCCCATAGGTTACTCCTCCAGCAGGAACAGAGTAAGAGTTATTGCCGTTGTTGTAGTTTGTGCATTTGAAAGACATTATTCTTCAGTTTTTCTGCACAGAGCAAGACGCCCAATCTTAGTACCTTGAATCTAGGGGCAACCACATAAAATCGTGATTCGTTCGTGAACACGACGCACGAAGTGTGGAGTGGAAAGAGGAAGAGGTCCCACCGGGAATGCCAGAATCTGTTCCCCGCCGGAAGACGCGACCGGGACGTTGGGACGTCTGAGCCTGAATTCCGAAGGCAGATGCTATTTGGTGCTATCCGTCCACCTCTCCGAAGATGCCAAGTTGATTTATGACACCATGTATCGAAGGTTTAAACGGATGTGGCCGATGTAGCAGACTTCGTCAGATTCCCTCTCATTGAGGGGTTTTTGATTGTGGGTACGCTCTTCCCTGCAGGCGCAAGCCCCTGCAGTTAATTACGCTACCACATTGCGGTAACCACTTTCTCCTTCTCCAGATGGTCATTTCGTGTCGTGTGTGTTTGTTTTGTTTATTGGTTGCCCGTGGATTGTATACGGAGACTAATTTATGTTGTCGCCCGTAGGGCGTGGATTAGTCCAAATCCGTATTTTCTTATATTTGGGTTTGGGGTTGGGTTTAAGTATACGTTAGTCTCATTTGAGACTAAGATTAACTTAAACGTTCGTTGAGAATACGTTAGTCTAATTTTTGACTAAGATCCACTCAACGGGATTATTTAAATCCAACAAGAGAGCATTTAACCTCTGTTGTTTAGTTAGGGACATTGCGGTTGATTAGTTTAAGGACATTACGGTCCAAGGTTAAGGACATCATAGTCCATGGGCTTAAGGACCCCACAGTCCGAGGTTAAGGACATCATAGTCCGTGGGTTTAAGGACCCCACAGTCCAGTTTAAAGACGTCATAATCTATGAAATGTATGGTTGTCGGGACCCGTCACCTCTCTGAAGACGTTGAAGGATTACAACGACAAATATCAGAGGAGTAAAGAGACGTACCCTTGAACCAATTTTGGTTGAGAGATCTGTAGTCTAATTTGTGACTAAGATCAAAAGATTTGTGAGCATATGGGCTCAATTAATCTGAATTGAAGACTTATGGCCAATCTTGGGTTCGGCTCACTCAGTTAAAATGTTTAAACATTTGACAATGCTGAGCATTGATTTGATTTCTGACAATATTTTGTCTTTTATTGAATGTTGAGCATCCATCATAGCTCTGGGGTTTATTAAAGAACAATTTAAGTTCTATCAGCGCAGCACATGGTGCGCTTGGCGTTTTGCGCCAATCAAAGAGCGCGGTGCGCTTCAGCCGAGTAGCGCACACGTGAGGACACGTGGTGCGCTTGGCACTGAGCGCCAGTCTATGAGCACATTGCGCTGATTTATGAGCGCAAAGCGCTATTAGTTCAATGGCGCACACGTGAGGAGCACGTGGTGCGCTTGGCGCTGAGCGCCAGTCCAGGAGCGCAAAGCGCTAGTTCAAGAGCGCAGAGCGCTAGCTGTTAAGTGGCGCACATGTGAGGAGTACGTGGTGTGCTTGGCGCTGAGCGCCAGCCCAAGAGTGCAAAGCTCTATCTGATCAATTTTATGATCTGAGAAATAAATTCTCATTTATAAGAGACTTTGTCTCAAGATTCTAAGAACAAAAGTTCTTACTTTATAGGAGATGCTTCAATCTCTTATATTGACGAAAGACTTTGCCTTTATAGATCTGTGATCCTTAAGAGAATTGAATTATTCTCCTCCCTTTTTATGATGAGATATTCATGATCTCTTTGTATAAAAGACCTTTTGTCTTATAGATCTATGATCTGTGAGAAAAATTATGTTCTTCTTTTATTTTATAATGAGATCTTTTAATCTCTTTGTAAAAGGCCTTGGTCTTGTAGATATAAGATTTTAAAGAAAGAAGTGAATTCTTCTTTTTAATTATGAGATGATTTCATCTCTCTGTTCTTTTACCTTGAAGAAAAGAAGTTCTTCTATCGAGAGCTTGACTCTTCTTTCTGAGATTTTCTTAAAGCTTCTGGGGGGTTCCTCTCTATGCTTCTGTGTATCTTGAGACTTGAAGTCTGGGGGCCTTTATATGTGGCAAGCTGATTTGTTCAATCAGTTAAGAAGATTTTTTCTCCAATTGATTTTGAGGATTCCCCACCGTTGGATATTTGATCCAAGGGCTTCTGATTTACAGAAAGCAATTTTCTTGTTTTTAACAAAATTGGGAAATCTTTTCCATACAGAATTTATTCTGTATTTTGGTGATTTTTAATCACCATTGGATCATTGATCCAACGATGCTCTGATTTACAGAGCACAATCTTGTTGTTTGGAAAGATTTTGAGGAATCTTTCCTTAACAGAATTTAATTCTGATTAATTAATGATTTATCTTTATTATTGGATCTTTGATCTGACGGTGGGGAGCTTTTAGTTCCAGCGCTAGCGCACCCGTGCTTTGCACATGGTGCGCTGCTTAGAGCGCAGCGCATTTAGCGCTAGCGCACACGTGCTTTGCATATGGTGCACTGCTTAGGGCGCAGCGCACTGGGCGCTGTTTCTGAAGCGTTGCTTCATTTCAAAATTTGAATTTTAAACAGAGCTTTGCTCTGATTGGGGGAAACAGCGTTGTCCGGGGTAAGGCCCGTCATCACCGACTTGGCAGCAAAGACGTACTCATCATGAGGAAGTAGTTCCTCATAATGCTCCCCTCTAACAGGCAAGCCTGAAATCTCCGTGAACTCCTCTAAAGAGATGGAGACTTCCCGATCCAACAAAAGGAAGGTGTGAGTTGTAACGTTCCATTATTCCAAAAAGGCTTTTACCCACCATGTAGGAGGCGTGGAGTACTGAAAGAGAGAAACGTAAATTGCGGGATACAACCCGAACCTCAGCAACTGCAACCTTTAGGCGGACAGAATGTACCGGGCCCACTGCAAATATCCGTCTGGGTGACGGGGAGTCAAGCCTATATTGTATGGCTATCCCCAAGGGCGCGACTCACCCTAGTATATACGCCGCCTTAAGATATCCAACGCCATTGGAGGCTGTACGGGTATCGCAGCCATAGAAGGCTGAAGGAGACCATCTGAAGTCCAATTAACCTCCTCCACGGCATAGTTCACCGGGGGTAGGTCAGCGTAAGAGATCGCCAAAATGGGCTCTGAGGGTACCGCGCAAGAAAAGCTCCGCCGACCCCTGATGATTTTGTTATACCATGTTCCCCATAGATGAAGATTCTTGTGCTCCGGATCATGGTCTTTGATCAGTGCAAAAACTTTTCTGTCCACTGGTGCTGCGGGGAATCCGCCTTCCGGACGGACGAACGGGAAAGAAATGTCGAAAGACATAGTACCTGCGCGGAAAAGAATAAATTTTCAGCCACCAATGCTACAGATTAAATTCCATCACTAGGTACTTTAAATCCGTACCGCACTGCAATGCAGTGAAAAGGGACCAAAGGGGACCCACATAATCTAGATGACAGTTCATCATTAATAAAAAACAGTCTCATCATTTTATGAGACTGTCATTAAATGAGGAAATCCTCAAAAAATTCTCATTTAATGAGAACTTCTCGGGCCAAGGAGTAAATCTCCTCTTGAGTGCAGTGCTCTGTGATAGAATGACATCTGTCAGATTCTAATGATGAAGGAATAAAAAAAATTACCCAAAGAAAATTCCTCAAGAGCCTTGCTCTGTAAAAATGATGGAATAACCCATCAGAAAAATTGAAGTAAAGTTTTTAATGAATTCTGAGATCTTCAAGATCTATGAACAAACTCTTAAGAGTTCTTTATAAAACATTAATAAATCTACATGATTTGAAAAGAGCAAAACTTTGTTAATGGGTTAAGAAATCCCAAGTAAGATCTCTTTAGATCTATAATTTCAAGAGAGCAAAGCTCTGTTAATAAAACCCTAAAAAAGGGTTTTCTTTAGATCAAAGATCTATGAAGAGCAAAGCTCTATTAATAGGTGAAACCCTAGATTATTAAATCCTTTAAAAGATTTAATCTTTACCTAAATTTTGACAGAGTTCTGTCCTTAAGGAAGTTCTTAAGACAAAGAGCTATGCTCTAAAAGAGAATTAATTCTCAGGAAAAAAAACAAGGTAGAAGATGAACAGAAATCATTTCAAGGGCCAAAGGTCCTATTTATAGGCACTGAGATGCCGTTTCAACTTCTGAGTTGATCCAAGGGCGCAGATGCTGACACCGCTGCACTCACATGTGGGCCAGGTGAGCACAACGGTGGGGGGCATTTGTTTCCCCCAATCAGAGCAAAGCTCTGTTCAAATTTCAAATTTTGAAATGAAGCAGCGCCAGCGCTGAGAGAGTCAAGGACTCTGAGGCAGCGCTCACGTGCAAAGCACGTGAGCGCTAGCGCTAAGAGCGCTGCACTCTAAGCAGCGCACCACGTGCAAAGCACGTGAGCGCTAGCGCTAAGTGCGCTGCACTCTAAGCAGCGCACCACGTGCAAAGCACGGGAGCGCTAGCGCTGGAACTAAATGTTCCCAACCGTTGGATCAAAGATCCAACGAACATGATTAAAAATCATCAATTGACCAGAATAAAATTCTGTTAAGCAAACATTCCTCAAAATCTTCCCGAACAAAAAGATTGTGCTCTGTAAATCAGAGCACCGTCGGATCAAAGATCTAGTAGTGATTAAAATCACTAAAATACAGAATAAATTCTGTGTGGGGAAAGATTTCCCAATTTTATTAAAAACAAGAAGATTGCCTTCTGTAAATCAGAAGCCCTTGGATCAAAAATCCAACATGGGGAAATCCTCAAATCAATTGGAGAAAAGATCTCCTTAACTGATTGAATAAATCAGCCTTGCCCTATATAAAGGCCCCAAGACTTCAAGTCTCATATAGAGGAACCCCCCATAAACTTTAAAAAAAAAAATAAAGACAAAGAGCAAGCTCTCGAAAGAAGAAGAATTTCCTCAAGATAAATAAACAGAGAGATGAAATCATCTCATATTAAAAGAAGAATTTACTTCTTTTCTAAGATCATAGATCTATAAGACCAAGGTCTTTCACAAAAAGAGATCAAAATATCTCATCACAAAGAATAAGAAGAAGAACATAATTCTTCTCACAGATCATAGATCTATAAGACTAAGGTCTTTTTACAAAAGAGATCATGAACAGCTCATTATAAAAAGGGGGGAGAATAATTCAGTTCTCTTAGGATCACAGATGCATAAAGACAAAGCCTTTCACCAAAATAAGAGATTGAAATATCTCCTATAAAATAAGAACTTTGTTCTTAGAACGTTGAGACAAAGTCTCTTATAAGAGAGAATTTAATTCTCAGAGCGCAGAGCTGATCAAAATTGCATAAAAGGAGAGCTTCAGCGCTCCACGTCTAGCACAAAGCGCTGCAGAGCCTTAGCGCTCCTAATTTAAAAGAGCTTCAGCGCTCCTAATCTAAAAGTGCCTTAGCGCTCCAAATTTAAAGAAGCGCTCTGCGCTCAAGGCTGGCGCACAGCGCCAAGCGCACCACGTGCTCCTCACGTGTGTGCTACTTAACAGAAGAGTCTTAGCGCTCCCAATTTAAAAGAGCTTCAGCGCTCCTAATCTAAAAGAGCCTTAGCGCTCAAAATTTAAAGAAGCGCTCTGCGCTCAAGACAAGCGCACCACGTGCTCCTCACGTGTGCGCTACTTAACAGAAGCGCCTCAGCACTCCAAATATAGCGCACTGTGCTCATTAACTAGCACTAGCGCCAAGCGCGCCACGTGTTCCTCACGCGCGCACTGATAGAACATAAATTGTTATTTAAAAAAAGCCCTAGAGCTATGAGGATTGCTCAGTGTTCAATAAAAGACAGAAAGGCTTTCAGAACCCAAATCAATACTCAGTATTGTCAAACGTTTAACATTTTAACTGAGTAGGCCGAGCCCAAGTTGGCCATAAACCCCTCATTCAGATTAATTAATCCCATAATCTCATAAATCTCAGATCGTAGTCCCAATTGGACTACAGATCTCCCAACCAAAATTGGTTCGAGGGTACATCTCTTCACTCCTCTGATATTTGTCGTTGTAATCCTTCAATGTCTTCAGAGAGGTGACGAGTCCCGACAACCAGACATTTCATGGACTGTGGGGTCCTTAAACTCATGGACTATGATGTCCTTAAACTTTGACTGTGGGGTACTTAAACCCATGGACTATGATGTCCTTAACCTCGGACTGTGGGGTCCTTAAACCCATGGACTATGATGTCCTTAACCTCAGACTCTGGGTCTTTTAACCCATGGATTATGATGTCCTTAACCTCGGACTGTGGGGTCCTTAAGCCCATGGACTACGATGTCCTTAACCTTGGACCGTAATGTCTTAAACTAACAATGGACCGCAATGTCCCTAAACTAAATAATACAGCCCAAATGCTCTCTTGTCGGATCTAAACGATCCCGTTAAGTTGATCTCAGTCCAAAATTAGACTAACGTATCCTTAACAAACGTTTAAGTTGATCTTAGTCTCAAATGAGACTAACGCATCCTTAAACCCAACCCCAAACCCAAATCTAAGAAAATACGGATTTGGACTAATCCACGCCCTACGGGCGACAACATAAATTAGTCTCCGTATACAATCCAAGGGCAACCAAAAAACAAAACAAACACACACGACACGAAGTGACCATCTGGAGAAGGAGAAAGTTGTTACCGCGATGCGGTAGCGTAATTAACTGCAGGGGCTTGCGCCTGCAGGGAAGAGCGTCCCCACAATCAAAAAACCCCTTAACGAGGGGGAATCTGAAGAAGTCTGCTACATCGGCCGCATCCGTATAAACCTTCGATACATGATGTCATAAATCAACTTGGCATCTTCGGAGAGGTGGATGAATAGCACCAAATAGCATCTGCCCTCGGAATTCAGGCCGGACGTCCTAACGTCCCGGTCGCGTCTTTCGGCGGAGAACAAGCGTAGATGGGTAAGAAGCTACCCGCTAAGGATGGACCGAGCAGGGAAGCTGCTCGGTTGCCTCTTGGTGAAGGCTTTGATCCTTGGCATCGGTGGATAGTGAACTACCAGCCATGGATGGACCGAGCAGGGAAGCTTCTCGGTTGCCTCTTGGCGAGGGCTTCGATCCTTGGCGTCGGTGGGTAGTGAACTACCAGCCATGGATGGACCGAGCAGGGAAGCTGCTCGGGTTTACGAGGCTCTGCCCGACCTTCCGAGATGTGTGAATATCAGGAAGAGTGATCGTCGTGGGCGGCATGTGGCAGAAATGCATATAGGAGGTGAACCATTCGAAGATCTGTGTCGTTCCGACTTCGATTCGCCGAGAAACACGGGATACCCGCCGTGTGGCAGTACGGTATTGGAAGAATCGAGCGAATCCCTGGATTCACGTGCATGCGCGCGCAAATTTGGACTCTTGGGGATTCTGTGGAGGCTATAAATAGAGAAGGGGATGCCAACTTTTCAGCATTGCTTTTCGAGATGGCCGGGCGTATCTATGCGATCGAAGAGATCATTACTCCCGATGACGTCTATATATATGACCAGTCCATTTCCGAGGAGAGGTACAGGGGAGTGGTCTAGCGTATCGAGGACCACATCGGCCGCCTCCTTCCTCCCTGGTCGCCCCTCCTCCAATTGTTGATGTACGCAATCTGGAGGAGGTCTCCGGGGTTGTACAACCCCATAGCCGAGGAGTTGTTGGACGAGGCGCTCGACAAGGTGCGTACGATCTTCGTTCTCGGTCCCATCTCGAAAATCAGGCATGACCAATCATTGGCCCTCATTTTGGAGTGCTTCTAGAAAAGACAGATCGTGAGCCAGGGCTCGGCTGGTGGAGCGTCCGGCCTTTCTGTAGCGTCCCGGGTTCGCGTGCAGCATCAACAGGAGCGGGTTGCAGAGGCCAGGGCTCGGCTGGCGGAGATCTCCAGGAAGTATCACCAGGAGTACTTCCTTGACCCCGCACCCCCTCTGTTGTAATAATTTTTTGTAAGGCTGAAGAGCCCATAATACCTTATAAATAAATAAAGTTCTCCTTTTTACAATACTCTATTATTTCCTTCTTATTATTAAAAAAAGAACTTAGAAAAATTTACATCGCTTTTGTGAAAGAAGAAATATATAGTCATAGATATTCCTTTCAAAGGTACAACTTTAGCTTCTCAGCGTTGTAAGGCCGTGGAAACTTGCGACCCGTTGCATCTTGTAAGCGATAAGCCCCGCCTGGCAGGACCTCGGAGATGAGGAAGGGGCCGTCCCACTTCGGAGAAAACTTATGCAATTTGCCCTGATCAACAAACTCGTTCCGCCTTAGGACCAAATCTCCGGTCTTGAAGGCGCGATGTTTGACCCGAGTGTCATAGTAGCGGGCAGTCTGTCGTTAGTAAGCGGCAGCTCTGATTTGTGCCCGGTCCCGCTTCTCCAGCAAGACGTCCAAATTAGACCGGAGAGACGAGGTGTTTGCTTCGTCATCAAAGTGGTCGACCCCGTAACTGGGCAGCCCGATCTCTGCTGGGACCATCGTCTCAGTACCATAGCAGAGGCTGAAGGGGGTCTCTCCGGTGGGGGTCTTCTTCGATGTGCGCAAGGCCCATAAGACCCGGGGTAATTCATCGACCCAACTGCCCTGTCGTCCTTCCAGGAGAGCTCTAAGTCCTCGAATGACATCCCTGTTAGCGACCTCGGCTTGCCCGTTGCACTGGGGATGCGCGACTGCGGCGAACTTCATCAGTATATGGTATTCGCTGTAGAATTCTTTAACTCTGTCATTTTCGAAATTCGTCCCGTGGTCGGTGATGATACACCTCGGGATCCCGAACCGGAATATTATGTTGTTCTGCAGGAACTTGATGGTCATGGTAGCGTCCGGTTTTCTGATGGGAACGGCCTCGATCCACTTTGTAAAATAGTCCACCGCGACAAGGATGTATTTGTGCCCGCCTGTACCTGTAGGGAATTGGTCTATCATGTCCATTCCCCACTGGGCAAACGGCCATGGGGAGGTCAGGGTAGTCAGCTCGGTAGCCGGAAGGCGGGGTATGATGCCGTGGAGTTGGCAACTCTTGCACCTTCTGACGAGCTTCTGAGCGTCATGGTAGATGGTCGGCCAATAGTACCCTTGGAGGAGCGTTTTCTGGACTAAGGTGCGGACCCCTTAATGTACTCCGCCGACCCCTTCATGGACCTCACGGAGGACATAGTCGGCTTCGTGGGGGTCAACGCACCGAAGCAGGGGTTGAGTGAAGGATTTCTTATAGAGATTCCTATTGCTCCAGACGAAATGGCGGGATTTGGCTCGGAGGCGGCGAGCCTCCCCACGATCTCCGGGGAGCGTACCCTTCTTCAGGAATTCCACGATTGGCTTCCTCCAATCTTGATCCTCTTCCCGGGCCGTGTAAACTTGGAGCGATGTCGCTCTGTCTTCCACCCTGAGCCGTGGCAAGGCCTTGAAGAGGATATTTCTTTTGTTGTTGGCCGTGTAGGAGGAAGCTAGCTTGCTTAGGGCGTCGGCCTGGGCGTTTAGGTGTCGGGGGATCTGCTCCACTTGAACTTCGTCGAAGTCCTTTCGCAGCCTTCTTACCCCGTCTGAGTACTTCATCATCAAGGTCTCCCGTGCTTCGAAATGGCCGATCACTTGGCCGATGACTAGAGCGGAGTCGCTACGGATTCGGATCGTCTTCAGCCCCACTCCGGAGGCGATCCACAGTCCAGCGAGCAGAGCCTTGTACTCAGCTGCGTTGTTTGAGGCTTTGAACCTGAGCTTAAAAGAATATCCATCTCTACTTCGTTTGGGCCGGCACCACAGCCTTCCTCGGTTGATGACCCGTCGATGTAAAGGATCCAATCGGGGACGGAGTCGGGCCTCTCTTAGACCGAGGGTTGAGATCCGGGGACCGGCACGGGCACTGCCTCCTTGTTAGGGATAGTGCATTCGACGACAAAATCGGCCAGGACTTGTGCCTTGATTGCTTTCCCCGGGTGGTACTTGATATCGAATCGGGACAACTCCCACCTTCACTTCTCCAAACGACCAGAAGACTCGGGGGAAGCGAGAATAGCCCCTAAGGGGCGTTCGGTGAGGACGAGGATTGTGTGCGCTTGGAAATAGTGCCATAGTTTCCTCGAGGCCACGATAAGTGCCAAGACAATCTTCTCTATGGCTGGGTACCTTGTTTCCGCGTTCTTGAAGACGTGGCTTACATAGTAGACCGGTTTTTGGACTCCTTCGACTTCTCAGACGAGCACCGAACCTGCAGATTGATCAGACACCGCCAGATACAGCGATAGCTCATCTCCTTCAACTGGCCGGGTGAGTAGTGGGGGAGTCTCTAGGTGCACTTTCAATTGCTCGAAGGCGATCTGACATTCCTCCGACCATTCGAACCTTGGGATCTTCCTTAGAGATTTGAAGAACGGGGGCACTTTTCCCCGGATCTTGACATGAAACGACTCAGAGCGGCTATCCGCCCTGTGAGCCATATGATTTCGACGTTGGTCTTAGGCGCGGCCATGTTAAGGATGGCACTGATCCTCTTCGGGTTAGCCTCGATCCCTCGGTGGGTGACCATGAACCCGAGGAACTTTCCACTAGTGACCCCGAACGCGCACTTGGCGGGATTCAGTTTCATCTTATATTTACGGAGGACGTCGAAAGCCTCGCCCAGATCTTTGGCGTGCTGATCTGACGAGGTCAATTTAACGAGCATGTCATTGACATAAACCTCCATGTTCCTGCCGATCAAAGGTTTAAACATCCTGTAGACCAAGCGTTGGTACGTAGCCCCGGCATTTTTGAGGCTGAAGGGCATCACTTTATAGCAGTATACCCCCCGGTCCATTGTAAATGCGGTGAGCTCTTCGTCTGCCGGATTCATACGGATCTGGTTGTAGCCGGAGAAGGCGTCCATAAAAATGAGTAGCTCGTGTCCTGCCGAACTATCGACGAGCTGATCTATCCGAGGGAGGGGATAGTTTTCTTTCGGGCAGGCCTTGTTGAGGTCAGTGAAGTCGACGCACATGCGCCACTTCCCGCTTTCCTTTTTAACCATGACCACATTCGCCAACCACTCCGAGTAAGCCACGTTCCGAATGAAGTTGGCTGCGAGCAGCCTGTCAACCTCATCCTCGATCGCTCTTTACTTGATCGGGGCGAAGCTTCGTTTCTTCTGCCTGATGGGTCAGACCGCCGGGTTGACCCCGAGTTTATGTAATATTATTTTAGGGTCTATCCCGGGCATATCGACGGACACCCAGGCGAACACGTCTGAGTTTCCTCGGAGGAAGTGGACCAGGTCGTCGCGCCGAGCCCCCGTTAAGAGTGACCTGGTTTGGATGGTTCATTCGTTGTCCCCATCAACGAGGGCGACCTCTGTTAGCGGCTCCACCGGGGCTCCTCGGATCTCTTTATGCTCGTCCCGAGTATCCAAAGATCCCCTGAAATCATCCGTGCTTTCAAGATCATCGTTTCTCTCCTCGAGCATAGATGTCGCTGTGAAGAAAATCTTCGCAGTTTGCTGGTTCCCGTAGGCCCGACCTATCCCGCCTTGGTCGAGGGGAAACTTGATTGCTAGGTGGTAGGTCAATATCTGGGCCCGTAGGGAATTCAGCATTGGGCGTCCCAGGAGGATATTGTAGGCCGATGGAATTCTTGCGACGATGAACTCCATAGACACGGTACGCGTATGGCTAGTCTCCCCGATGTTAAGCAGGAGGGTGACCACCCCTTCTGCCAGGATGGAGTGGTTGGTGAACCCCGACAGGATGTGGGCGGTCGGCCTCAGGTCTGTCGGGGTAAGTCCCATACGTAGGAAGCAGTCGTAGAAGAAGATGTCTGCCGAGCTTCCCGAGTCGACCAATATCCTTTGCACTTTGTAATGGTGGACCCGTGTGGTGATTACCAGAGGGTCGTTGTGAGGCAGGGATATCCCATGGAGGTCCTCGTCTGTAAAGATGATGGGCTCGGCTGCTTTGACCCTCTTCCTAGGTTGGTTGCTAGTCCCTTCGACCGGCAAGGGTCGCCGTGTCTCGTCAGCCCCAGGCATACCCCCCGCTGATACGACTATGATTTAGCCGATCGTCAACTCGCCGGGAGGGGGATGATGCTCTTGTTCTCGGTCGGCTTGTCGCTTGTCCCGCAAGTATCTTGCCAGGTGCCCCGAGCGGATTAACTCCTCGATATAGTCTCGGAGCTGTTTGCAGTTCTCGGTGAAGTGTCCCTGCGACCTGTGGAAAGCGCAATAGTGGCCTCGTGTTCGTTTGGCCGCCTTATGGTTGACCAGGGGGAGTTGAAAGAATCTCTCGCCCTTTGCCTCCTCCAACAGCTCTGTCTGGAAGATATTGAGCGGGGTGTACTCCTGGAACTTTGGGGAGTAAAGCTTTGGCTGCTCATCCTTCTTTTTATCCTCTCTTACCCTCTTCTTCTGATCGGTCTGGTATGTCCGAGGTAGGTTCGCGTTCACCTCGGATTCGAGCTAGATCTCTCGCTCGGTCCAGGATTTTACCTCGTCCATGGTCTAAGGTTGCGCTAATACAAAGGAGCGGAGCCACTCCTTTTGCCTAAGACCCGACCTAAGGGCACTGATGACTGTCTCATCCCGGTGCTCTGGGACCTCAAGGAGAGCGTTGTAGAAGCGGGTGGTGTATCCCTTGAAGGGCTCCTTGTCCCTGCTCTTTATAGTGAAAAGATGATCGACGGTCCGCTTCTACCGTCTGTTCCCGACGAAATGGCCGAGGAACTGGATAGCTAGCTTATCGAAGGTAGAGATTGAGCGTGGTGTGCGTTCTCGGAACCAGTCTCGCCCAGAACGGATGAGAGTGGCGGGGAAAGCACGACATTGCGCGACGTCGGAGTTGTCCTAGAAACTCATCCCTGCTGTGAACGCGTCCAAATGGTTTTTCGGGTCGAACTTCCCATCGAAGAGAGAGACCTTTGGGGGCTTGTTCCTAGAGGAGACGTGGACAGTGAGCAGCTCTTCGGTGAAAGGCTTTATAAGCGAGTCGGCAGCATATTTGGCCCCATCGCTTGAAGGACGACTCTCCCGATGTATACCCTCGATCTTCTTCTCGAGGGCATCGAGTCGGTCGTGGTATCCCGAGGATTCGGCATACTTGGATTTATGGCCCCTGTCGCTACCGACCTGCGCCTGGCCGCGGTTCCGGTTCCGTTCTATGAGGTTCTGTAGGTCCCCTGGCGAGGTTGTCTTCAAGCTACCGTGGTGAGTCCCGTTCACGCGATCCTGTCGAGGGAGAGGGCGCCGACCATGCCTGGGAGCAGGCAAGCTGACCGACACCTCCTCGGAAGGGGCAGAAGCGCGATGGGCCTCAGGGCGGGGTGCGCTTTCATAAGACCTCGGCGTCGAGCTGTGAGGTGCCCACCGAGTCATTGAATTGGTCTCTAGGGGGGATCTGTGGCCGCCGGAGATAGCGAGGCGGTGCCCAGATGTGCTGGCACGGGCAGTGTCTTCTCTTCCTATGTGTCGCTCCCAAGGTGGGGGAGCGGCAAATTGGGGAGCTTGTCCCGCTGTTTGGACGCGAACAAGCGCATCCATGATAGACGCGAGCCGATCTATTCACGCAGACAGGCCATGAATGGCGTTCAGGGAAAGAGGGGATCCATCCGCGCCGGCGTTATGGGGAAGACGGCGGCTAGTGCTTGGATCGTCGCGATGATCACTCTCCATGAGTTCGAGATCGGAAGATCAACTTTCGTTGAACGGAATTTAAGTTTCCCACAGACGGCGCCAACTGATGGCGCACAAGATCTCCTTCAGATGTTGTCTTCCGTTAATTTGCAGCGAGCGTTGATGAGTAGCTGAGATTGAATCTGAAGTTTGCCTCTTGATGCGTGTGGATCTCAGTGGGCTTGATTTGGGGATGAAGCCGAGCTACCTGCAAGGAAGTCCTGCGGTGGTTGTACCACCGTGGACCCTCCGACGATCAAGTTAGTCGAGCTATTTGGGCAGAGTAACGGCCAATTGGGGTAAAATTGTCTTACATGAGTCGTCTGAGAGAAAAGTTTATATAGTGGCAGCCATGGGTTGGCGGCCACGAGATTCACGCCGGCCGTTACGCCCCTGACGTTACGCTTGCGTAAAAGGCGGGATCCCCCATTAATGACGAGATACGCTTGTTAATGGAGGAACGTAATGGTGTGGAATGCGGGATCATAGGAGGCGGATATCTCGCGTCTGGCGAGATTCGCGGAGCCGTGGCGAAGACGCCTGTGTTCTGCGCTGCAAGTCGATCGGCGATACCGAGGAAGCTGAGCTCGGCGGAAGGCTCGGGGATGAGCGGGAAGCCAAGGAAGCTTGGTTCTGTGATAGCTCGGAGGCGAGCTAGGAGGGCTGAGGGAACTCAGCGTGCGGGAGGGCTCGGAGGCGAGCTAATGGTTGTTTGTAAGACGAGCATAGGAATGATCTGGAAGGCCACCGATGCTCAAGAATATCCTCAGGTCGAAAGCCCGGGGTATGCTTCCAATCTACCGTTCTTATTTCTTTCTCGTAAGTTTTGGGACACGTCATCTGCCACGTGTCATGATCTGGAGAGCTCTCAGTACCGAGCATCATCACTTTCCTCTGCCGCAGCCTTTTCTTTGGTAAAAAATGTATGTTGCCATCTGCGACCGACATGAGAAGAAGGATCGTCTCCTGCCCCTAACATTCTCGTATAAATCAAGACAAGTTTTTCGAGTTTCTCCATGAATTCGGGATACTTCATCCTATCGAAAACATGATGGCTTAGAACTATAGGAGTTTCCCCGCCACTTCTTGGCTCCTCATACCAATAGAAAAATATTTTTGATGGGAACTTGGGGACCTGTGAGATGCCCTAACTAGTCAATTAAACAAATTATATTCATGGAAAGGGACGATATAATTAATTGGTTCCGACAAAAACAGATAATGACAGTAAAACGATTCAAAAAACAGAAGAAAAAAAAACTAGAACTGGTCTTGAGAACTTTATTTCGCAGTGAAAGTTGAGGAATATTCCTGAAAAGATAATGCCACATTAGAATATCCCGAGGAATAATTTGCAGAAAAAGTTGTAGCTGAGACATCTCGTGATGGTAGTGGATCTTTCTATCGGGCGGTGCTTCATTAGCAGTGTCGACCCGGCCCACTACCTCGCTCTTAGCACCACCAATGTACGCACCACCAATGTACTGCAGCTCATCGTAGTTGAACACTTCCATAGTCAGCTGCGGTTCGAATCGAAAATCCTCTAAGAAGAACGGCGCCGCTGTGATGGAGGAGCTCCTCGAGCCGGTCCTTTTGGGTTTTGATGGCTTCGATGAACCAGTTCTGGTCCCATTCGATCGATCAGTTCGGGACAACAACCGTCGGCAAAAGGATCCTGCCAACGGTTCTCTGGTGGGGAATTCGGGCCTCTATGGACAATTGCTCTTCTTCTGCCGTTAGACTCCCCAAGTTAAATTCTTTACAAAATTAGTTTGATATCAAAAAACTTCAAATTCTTACTGGTTTAGAAATTGGTTTTTTTATGAAATAGTACGAATTAAAAAATTAATTATTAAAATAGGGGGTTGGGTTTAAAATTTGCAAAATAGGACGGTTTCATCCCCCTATCCCACCCTACCTCAGAATAGGGGCCGAGTTTCGAGAACCCGCCCCCTATACATTAATATAGAGGGCGGGTTCCCAGAACCCGCCCTCTATACATTAATATAGAGGGCGGGTTCAACCCGCCCCTATATTAATATAATTATAATTATAATTATATAATTATAAATATAATTATAATTATTTTTAAAAAATTTAAAATATAAATAAACGTAAAAAATATTTGAATAAAATAATAAAATTTTATTATATCAATATTTTTTACAGAATGAATCCGTCAAAATTTACAATACAAAAAAATCATATCCGATTTTTATCTCGACGGTCAAATTTATAATATCAAAATGAATCCGTCAAATTTACAATATAAAAAAATCCTATCTGTTTGTAAAATGTAAATTCTATATCGACGGTCAAATTTATAATAACAAAATGAATCCGTCAAATTTATAATACAAAAAAATCTTCCGGTGCGCTTGTCACGATCTCGAAGGTCCCGCCCCTGATGACTGTCCTGGACATCTGGTCTTATAATGGCCTGATTGTTTGCATAGGCTACATCTGACGTGCCTTTGCTGAGGATCAGCATCCATTGTCATTCGATCTCGACGCACCTTAGGTCTTCCGGGTCTTATATTTTTTTCCGGCGGTAATACAGTCGGTGTTTGTCTGTTCGCAGTATAATAGTGCCAATAGCGACTGTCCGGTATAGGATGAAATTTTGGATCGTATGCGCCTTGGTAATTGGAAACTGTATAGTAATGGGAAGCAAAATTGTAATGTGAGTTATGCATGCTGCTCGCAGCAGCAATTGCATAGGCACAAGGTAAACGTTGTTGCTGGAAAAGACAGCATGTACATGAAGAGAGCCCTTCATCTCTAAAGTTCACGGTATATTGATTCCCATTACTGCCCGTTACTTGAAACTCCGCCGTGTCAAACCTTTCGGATCTGAAGTATTGTGCTCTGCGCTCTCTTTTCCGGAATATATCTTCGTAATACGCGGTGAGCGGAGTCTCCATCGCCAAGGACTTTTCTCTTCTGTGCACAAAGTAAGTATTCATCCGGAAAAAGGTTCGAACAATCAACCCCTGTATCGGTAAGCCACTAACGCCTTTAAGGACCCCGTTGAAGTTTTCAGACATATTAGTCGTCATTAATAGATATCTGCACCCATCATCATGCACCCATCATCATGTGCTTGTGACCACATGCGTAATGGATACTCATCTAACCACGCTTTCGCGGCTTGACTCATCTCCCCAATTTTCGTCATGTACATGTCATGAACATTAGGGTCAGGCGTTTCACCGGCTTTGTACATAAGCTTATGTAGATCCAAATTTTTAAATTTTCTATCAAAATTTTGCCTGAAGTGCCGTAGGCAAAACCTATGTGGGGTCGTCGGAAATACAGATCTCATTGCAGCTAGTATTCCTAAATGTCTATCAGATATGATGCATAAATCTGTTTTATCAATAACAGATGGGATATTTTTGAGTTGACGGAAAAACCATGACCAGGATGATGTATTTTCACCCTCGACAATAGAAAATCCCAACGGAAATATACCGTTATTATCATCAACACCTGTAGCAATTAACATGCAGCCTCTGTACTTACCGTATAGATACGTACCATCAACGCACAATACCGGCCGACAGTGTGTGAAACCAGCCGCACATGGACCAAAGTACCAGAAAATTCTTTGAAACCTGACAGAGCCTTCGACATCTGTTTCTGTGGTTTTTAACCGGTATACGGTCCCCTGATTTGATGGTTTCATGGCTTCCATAAAATGGACTAGTGAGTTGTACGAGCTTTCCCAGTCCCCAAATATCTTGCATAAAGCCTTTCTACGAGTATCACATACCTTCACACACGAAATCTGAATTTTATGCTCTCCGCTAACCAAGAGCCATATCTCTCGGGGAGTCATCGCCACATCTGTATGGATTAGTGGCATGATTAGCGAGCAAATGTAAGATGAAGTGCAATTCCGGTGATCTTGTAACATAATAGAATTGATGCAAGTATGTTCTTGGTTGTATTTCGTGACCTTCCAAGTTTTGGCTCTTTTGGAACAACATGCATGCAATCTCCACTTACATTCAGGAGCTTTCGTACATACCACCGTATAGTACGTCTTATTTGACTCTTCGGTTTTAAATGTAACGTTTTGCTGAATAGACCACGACTTCGGCTTACAAATAAGATCTCCTTTTTCCTGAAACAAATCCCCGACACTGACGCAATCTTCGCTTGCTACTGTCGCTTCCAAATAGGGTGCCGTATTTACTTCTGCCATAGCTAAGTCTACCCAATTATCATCTTCCAGCGAATCGAGGCCGGGATCTTCTAGTTCGACAAAATCATTATTCGCAACCATACCATCAAAGAATGCTACCTCATTCAATCCAGCGGTATATTCTACGCTATCCTCCTCCTGATGACCTTCACCGATTTCATCATCATCACTGCCACACATATCAATGTCACCCATAGCAACATAAGGCTCGGGTGCAATATATAATGGTTGTGGTCGGTGTAATGTGGATGGTTCGGGGTGAGAAGACCGGAAAGATGTGGACGGACATGTTTGGAATGCGCTACTTGGATCGTATTGGAATGATGCGGAGGTGTGGGAAAATCTGCGTTTAGTATATAAATTGTTATTATAATATTATTCCTTAATATTTTCGTAAATGAATCATCACTTGTTTCAGATTTATTTACCTGTGGAAGGTTGTGTATGGTAATCCTTGTTGTTCTTCTGGGATGCATGTAACTGCAGCAGTCGACTGGGAGAACCTGCATTTATGGATTTATAAAATGTTTGAATATTAGTATCTTGGTATTACTAAAATGTTTGAATATGGATTTATAAAATGTTTACCCATGAATTTGAAAGTTTGAATAATGTTATGTATAGTCATATCCACCGAGACTGACGGTATCATCGTTAACCATGTGACCGTATCCCCAGGAACTATCTCCAGCATTACCATCAAAATTACCCGTTGGAGGGACATCTGATACTTCCAATTGCTCTTTCTGAACCAAAAGTTCAAAAGAATGCTGGGTGTTTGACAGACCGAAATCTATCATCGAAGATATTGATGCATCGTCTATAATTTCAACCAATGCATTTCCACTAAACGCAGGCCATATACAACTTAACTTAACCCTAATTTCACGAGGATCATATTTCGTGATTTTGAACACTTTATTCTCTGGTTCATTAAAAGTCGTTGATAGTTCTAATCGCATGATTCTTGCGGACCCGCCCATATACTCGGGACCTTGTGCACTTGTGATAATCCAGCCATCGTATTTACATACAACAAATAAACTTGAACTTGCCATAATCTGCATCAAACAATATCAAGCCAACAATAAAAAAAGCGTTAACAACTTCATACAATCACAGTCAAACCACGCACAATCATACCTAGAGCTATGGTCTTCAAAGTCCACTAGACTGCTCCTAACTGTTCCAAAGTGACAAGTTGTGAGATAACCCTCAAATCGCCTCTTCACTGCCAATTGTGGCCAGGTAAGCACAAATGAGGAAAGGAGGGATCCGCTCACGAATCACCGTGAGACGGGCCTTTTAAAATTACCTTTCTCACTTGTCTAGCCTAGGCACCACAAAGTCAAGTTTAGATAAACGATCGAATGCCCACAACCTTCCTCTGTCCTATTGAGCACGACAGTCCTTAGTTGGCTGAGTCTAGATATTTTTTAATTAAACTCGAGGGTAATGCGTATGCTTTTAGTGATTTTTGGGCTCTTAGGAAGGGTGATGAAATCCCCACCCAATCTGAATTGGTGTGATAGCCCCTTAAAGTCCGTATTATTTATGCAAAACAGTAACAAACATAAATCGAAAACACTTGCAAACAACTTATTTGGCGGCGGCGCAAAGAATCCTGCACAAAAACAGTTTTATTGGAGAGAGAAAGAGAGTTTGCGCAAAGAAGAAACTTGCAATAAGTTTGCATTGACTTATATATATTCAGTTTTACGAACTATATTTTTTATGTTATGTTGAAACAAACATTTTATAATACAAAATAATAAATATCAAACTGAACAAGATATTAGTACATTTTATAATACGAACTATATTTTTGATTTTTGATTTTTTTAGTTTTTCGATCCTGAGCTCATTTAAGTTAGATGCATTGCCAAATTTCCGGTGCCACAAAAGGTTTTTAATTGATTTTTTTTAGATTAAACTTAAAATCGCAATAAGTTGGTGTGTTAGAGCAGGCCAAGATGAATTTTTCCTCGAATACTTTTAAAATTCAAAATCTAGGATACCAAGATGGCAGTATATGTTGCAGCAGGTTGCTCCTCTTGATATAGTTGAAAGAGGGATGGACTGGGGGAACTTATTAAGGTAGCTGTATAGTTCCATATGCTTTCTAATTAGATGCCAATATTATTTCCAGTTCTATCATCGTTTTTTTAATAGCTCAAGGCGTAATATTTAAGATTGTTCAGATTGATGTTAACAGAACATTAGCCATCACATGTATTTTTTTATGCCAATCAGAAATTTTGTTGGTAGTGAGATTAATAAGAACATCCTTCAAAGGTCACTTTGGATTATTGTAGTCTTCAAATAATTATTGGTTATGACATTATATATCAGTTTCCACTAATCCTTCTAGAGATTAAGCTATTGAAAACATCAATTTGCCGAACATGTATTGGAAGGACATTAAATTTTAATTTATATTACTTTTTTTTTTGCAGAAGAATATTGAATATCAAAGATTGTTCTGGAAGAAAAGGAGTCATAAAAAAATACTTTGTGAACTGTTTTCGAAGTCTATATTTGTTGATCTTTCTCTCAAGGATCCTGGTATATATAATTGGGAAGATGCTAGAAAAGATTGGCTTACCTCCAATACTTTGTGAACTATTCCGTCTTGATCCTATCCAGCAGCTCCTTCCTCCCGACTATGGTACTGAACTTGACATTCTTCCTAAACTCCACACTTACACAAAATAAGGGTAAGTGGATAGTTGTGTATAGGATAGAGCGTAAGTGGATAGTTGTGTATAGGATAGAGCGTAAATGGATAGTTGTTGTATAGCAGAGAGCTATTTATAGGATATGATGGCGGGTTCCTGAAACACGCCCTCATATAATTATTGAAGAAGGCGGGTTCTAATAACCCGCCCTCTTCCTTCTGCAAACACGACAAAAAATGATGGGACGACACACAGACAAAAAAAAAGTGATGTGACACAACGGAATATCATATAATTATTGAAGAGGGCGGGTTATTAGAACCCGCCCTCTTTGTTTTAATAACACGGACGGAAATATAATTATTGAAGATGGCGGGTTTTAATAACCCGCCCTCTTCCTTCTGCAAACACGACAAACCAAAAATGATGGAACAACACACAAAAAAAATGATGTGACACAACGGAATATCATATAATTATTGAAGAGGGCGGGTTCTAATAACCCGCCCTCTTTAATAACACACGACAAACACCACACCAGACAACACAATATTAAAAATATATAAAAACTGATTTGACACCACAGAAATATAATTATTGAAGAGCGCGGGTTCTAATAACCCGCTCTCTTTGTTTTAATAAACACAATATTAAAAAAATATATAAAAAAACTGATTTGACACCACAAACAGACTAAATATAATTATTGAAGAGGGCGGGTTCCTGGAACCCGCCCTCTTCCTTATGCAAACATGACAAACACAAAAAACTGATTTGACAATACAATATAAAAAAACTGATGTGACCGCCCTCTAGTGTGTCTTTCATCAAACTTTCATCAAATTAACTCTTTCGTCAAATTAACTCTGTCCCTTCTCATATCTACAATCGTCTCAATGGAGAATCAACAATTCGACAAATCTCTGCTCGTTCATCAAAACGAACACAGATCTTTTAATATATTACACGGAGAGGAAATATTCTAAAATTAGTAATTTTTTTTAATTACCCATTTCTTTTAATTCTAATAGTTGAAAATAACATTATTTAATTTTGCAGGATGGAGATAATCTCACCGTCGTCACCCATGGTTCAGACAAGTGGATAGTTACCGACCAGCGAATAACCCAGCGGCTTCGACGGGCCGGATTTTATGAAGTTTCATTGTTTCGTCATATCCAAATCGATTACGCCGTTACCTCTCTAGTTGAGCGCAGGAGAAAAGAGACCCACACTTTTCATCTAAGATGGGGTGAGGCCATTATCACACTTCAGGATAGTGGCCACTTACTCGGTTTACGGGTCAATGGGCTTGGATTGGTCGGAGGAAAAATTGTTGGTCCAGATACCGACCACCCATACTGGGATACATATGCCGAGTCTGTTCTTGGACAGGTAAAAAAATTTATTTTGATTCCCCTCTTTAGTGTACCTATTGTATGTTGTACATTATTTCTAGTTTTAATATTTCACAAAAAATTCTAATATCAGGCACCAGGAGACTACAGTAAGGGGTATAAGATCAGTTTAAACTGGCTAAAAGATACATTTAGTAATATCCTTGATGAAGCCACCGATGAAGTCTTGGATAGACATGCACTTGCCTATATTCTGTACATGATCGGTTCTTGGTTGATGCCGGACCAATCGGCAATGCATGTCCATCCGTTATACCTTGGCTTCCTTACGGATTTTGATGTGTGTGGCCAATATGCTTGGGGAGCAGGGGTCCTGGCCTTTCTTTACAAGGAACTCGATAAGGCATGTGCTCCAACGAAGAATAAAATTTGTGGATGCATTACATTACTTCAGGTAAATTCCTTGTTTTTCACAGCTAGAAATTTGCAAAATTGTAATATTGGTTTTCTCTCTTATTATCTGAAACTTTATTTATAGATCTGGTCATGGGAGCATATGTATATGGGAAAACCCGATCGAGTTAAAATAACTGGCTTGGATACCCCTGAAAATCCGCTCGGCTGTTGATGGAATGGCAAGAAAGCGTATAAGGCTCCTCGTCGAGTACTTAGGTACTATAGAGATGAGTTGGATCGCATGGAGGCGACTCAGGTAACCATAACTTAGGTAATTAAGTTTGTTTTAAAATTTTGAAATACCTTCATCACAATTTTTGTACTATGTTATTTGCGCAGTTCATGTGGACGCCTTATACAGCAGATCGTCTGCAAAGATTACCCGGCATCTGTATCGAAGGAGAGCCGATTTGGCGGGCTCGATGCCCACTCCTCTGCATTAATGCCGTTGCCATACACCTCCTGGACAGGGGGTTGCGACAGTTTAATAGATCGCAACATATTCCTGTCCCGCCGCCTTCGCCTATGACAATAGAGGGAGACATGCGAGGAGAAAAGGCGGAGCGTGATTGGAGGGAACATCAGCATCAATATTTGCTGAGATGGGAGGATAGGCAGTGTAATATTGCCTTACAGCAAATAGGTGACCAAACAGCCACCGACGCTACCGAAGCATATCTACAGTGGTATAAGCGTGTCACCATAAGATATCTTTCTGCTCCCCCTAACAACTTCCCAAACATCTCGCGGTACGAGCCTAGAGGCCACGTGGAACGAGATTTGGTAAGTTGAATTCTTTATATTATATTACTTTTTAACATCCGGCGGCATGAGTCAATACTTATTTCTTATTTCTAATGTAACGACAGGCTCGTGGGTTGCATCTTATACAAACAATGGTGCGGGAACCATACCCGACTGATGCTGGTCCGGCAACTCAGGCTCTATTTTCAAGTGCAGACCAATTAATTGGTGGTGTATTCGGTTCATATAATATTCCTCAACATTTATCGCCGGCACCAGAGCAGCAGTATCAGTCGGCACCGGAGCCGCAGCATGAACCGGCACCAGAGCCGCAGCATGAGCTGGCACCAGAGCCGCAGCATTACGGAGATCCAGTGCAGCAGGATCAGTGGTTTGGATCACCATACCGTCAGCTGCAACCTTGGCATACCGGACAAGCGCAACAACACCAGTCTTGGGGGTCAGGTTTTGCAGAATAGTCGTCTTGAGGGTCAGGTTTTGCGCAACAACAGCAATCTTGGGGGTCAGGATTTGCGCAGCCATGGGGCTCAGGTTTTGTGCAACAGCAGCCGCATAAAACCGGGACAGGTTCTTCGCTACAACTGCCCAGTTGGGACACGGATTTATCGTCCTACATACACTTGTTGGGAGGCAGCACATATCCGACACCTGTCTCACATTCAGGTTCAGGATTTGCGGAACAACAGCCTGTCCAAGACGCTGCTGAAGCCGAAGCCGAAGCCGAACCCGAAGCAGAAGAGCAGACGCCGCCGCCGCCGCCATCTACCCAAGAAACGGATGGGTCCTCCAGTCATCTCAGGAGACATAGGCTTATGTCAAGGCTCCTCGGATTTCATAAGGAAAAGGGAAAAGGAAAACGATAGTTATTTACATTTTACAATTATATAGGATTTTTTGGTATTATAAATTTGACGGATTCATTTTGATATTATAAATTTGACCGTCGAGATAGAAATCGGATAGAATTTTTTTGTATTGTAAATTTTGATGGATTCATTCTGTACAAAATATTGATATAATAAAATTTTATTATTTTATTCAAATATTTTTTACGTTAATTTATTTTTAAAAAATTTTAAAATAATTATAATTATAATTATATTTATAATTATATAATTATAATTATAATTATATTAATATAGGGGCGGGTTCCTAGAACCCACCCTCTATATTAATGTATAGGGGCGGGTTCTGGAAACCCGTCCTCTATTCTGGGTTGGGTTGGGGTGGGGGTGGGGGTGGGGGGACGAAACCGTCTTATTTTGCAAATTTTAAACCCAATCCTTCTATTTTAATAATTAATTTTTTAATTCGTACTATTTCAGGAAAAAAAAACCTTAGAAATTTAGGCTCTTAATTATAGTATGAATTTTACCGGGCCAGGCATATCTTCCCATGGCCACAAAGATATAAAAATGTTCACGTGACATGTTTGATTTTGTCCTTGTCCATCTCAGCTTCTTTGCATTATTTGCAAGCTGGCTTCAATTTCTTATCATGTTAGAAATTTAGGGGTTTTTTTGGGCGGAAAAAATTGATCCACTTCGACAAATCATTATTGTATTTGAAATGTAGAAGGATGAAAATGTAAATTCATGAAATTGAGTATATGAGTAGGCATGCTTTAAGGCTAGAGTTCTATGAGAGAATTTTCTCAGTTTTTTGCAATATCTAATTAGAAAAAAAAAGTTAAACTTAGAGTTCTATGAGGGAATTTTCTCATTTTTTTGCAATATCTAATTGGAAAAAAAATGGTAAAACTTTTTGGGATACCCCGCTTGTTCTAGTTATAATAGTGAAGACTAGCTTGACATGTAGTCTTGCTTGATCCATTTATTATTTTTCCGCAAAACACATATGCCATACATAGTTTGAATATTTCATAATTGCATCTTATATTAATATTTTTCTCTGAACAATGAGATTAGATGCCCGTGTATCTATGTTAACCTGTCTGGCAACATCAAGTTCGATATTTTTGCCAACCTTAATTATTCGAAATCATATATTTAATGCATGATGATATTTTTCCACTTGTGCATATTTTGAACAATATATATGCATTCCAATGAAGGCGTTTGTAAGAATTTTTACCCATAAACATTGGATATAAATTTCAAGAAATCTCTTACAGAATTTAAATTAAATGAATGCGGTTAGCGGTAAAATTAGAATTGAGAAATTTATGAGTCGTATAAAATAACAAAAATTATAGGGGCTTATGTATAAATTTATAAGGCAAACCTCTTCTTGGGGTTTGGAGCATGAAAGAGAATGTATACTGAATGAGACCGAGAGAGGATTGTTGACTTTTCATTTAACTATTTTGTCTTTTGTTTACTTCAAGGAAATATAAAGGATGGATTAAGCAGGCATCTTTTTATTTCCCAAATTTGGTTATAGGAATTTTGTCATTTTTTATATTTTTATATTTTGCAGATTACCCAAGAAACTTCCGGTTATATTAGTAAAGATAGGCCTCTTACATTCCGCCTCATCCGATTGCTTTAACTTCCAAACTATGAGCGTTTGGCTAGTTAGAAATGTCCTGCAATATGAAAGGTAGAGATAATAAAAATATATATGTATGCAAATGCACTTGCCGTCCTTTGAAGCTCTATTCACAGCTTGTCTTTTCCTCTATCACAACAAAGTTTAGGTGTGCCGTGTCTTACACGTCTCTCCAGCATGAAAAGACGTCTTTCATCAGGCAGGTAAGTCAGTAAGCAGGTAAGTCAGTAAGGGCCTGTTTGGTTGCAGGATTATTAGTTTGGATTATGGATTTTGGATCGTGGAATTTTAGGATTCCACAATTTTGTGTTTGGTTGCAAGATTAGGATTTCTAGGATTCCTTTGTTTTGTATGGGGGGCCCACCACAAAAGAAGGATTCATGAATCCTAAAATTTTTCAAGAATTCTCAATGATTTGGCACTATTCATTGTACTTTTAGATGGGGCACATGTGCTTTATTTATTTAACAATCCTCTCTCTCTCTCTATCTCTCTCTAAAATCCTCAAATCCAAATCCCATTTTTTTTCCACCAACCAAATAAAGATTACAAGGATCTACAAATTCAATGTTATGAATCCAAAACCAACCAAAAAACAAATTACCAAATCCAGAAATTTCAACCGTACTTTTTTTGGAATCCAAATTCCATAATCCTGCAACCAAACAGCCCCTAAGGGCCTATTTGGTTGTAGGATTATGAAAATTTGGATCATAGAATCCTAGCATTCTATAATTTTGTGTTTGGTTGGAAAATTAGGATTTATAGAATTCTTTTGTGTTTTATGGGAGGCCCGCCACAAAACAAGGATTCATGAATCCTAAAATTTTCTAAGGATTTGGCACTATTCATTGTACTGTGAGACGGGACCCGTGTATTTTATTTATTTAATAATCCTCTCTCTATCTATCTTTCTCTAAAATTCTCAAATCCAAAATTAGGAATCCAAAACCAACCAAACAATAAATTACCAAATTCAGAAATTTCAAATGTACTATTTTGGAATCCAAATTTCACAATCTTGCAACCAAATAGCCCCCAAGTGAAAATACATTCCGGTCCTGAAAGACCTTGCACATATGGCTTGATGCACGTGTTGACTGACTAACGAGGAAATGGCAGTTAGCGTTTAGAACGTGATGGAGGTCTGGATCTCATTCAGATGTTACCTTCCGTAGATCTGCTGCGAGCGATGATGGACGGTTAGGATTGAGTTGGAGGTTGCCTCCTGAAGCGTGTGAATCTCAATGGGTTTGAGATTGTTGTGAGGGAGCTACCTGCAAGAAAGTCCCGGGGAGGTTGTGCCACCGAGGACCCTCCGACGATCAAGTTAGACCAGATATTTTGGCAGAGTAACGGCCTAGTGAGGAGAAAAATGAATTACCTTGATCGTCTGAGAAAATGATTTATATAGCAGCAGCAATGGGCAGGCAGGCACGAGAATCACGTCGGCCGTTATAACACCCGAGCCCAATACTATAAATTTCTGTTACTGGTTGAGTGTTAGATATTACTCATTTCATTTATCTTGCTTGTTTGGGTCTTACAGTGAAATTTTATCTGGAAAGGTTATTTCTGCATATAACAAATTTTAGTACCCAAAATAAAATTAAAAATATCTATCTTGGCCTACTCGACACCCCTAGCCGCGTGGTAGCGTCCGTGTATCGAGTTCTCGTCCCGTTCGGTGAAACGGACGAGTTTGGACGGCTACGCGCGCGTACGGGTGTCCGTCTTGGGGGTATGCTTTTTAATCATAAAACACTTAATTTCAAAATTTGGAACCCGCTTAAAATCCTATTATTTAAATTTTGAATTTTTGGAAACGATCCGGACGCGATTTGAAAATGTTTCATTTAGCGCCAAAATCCCAAATTAATATAATATTCAAACCCTATAATATTTCGTTATATATAAGGATTTCACTGTTTATATAATCTTCTAAATCTTTAAAATATTCTTTTAGTTTCTGAATCTTTTTCCTCTGGCCAATCAGCGTAGGTATTAACCGTGGGCCCCACTCCATTAACTCTTCCTCTCTCTTTCTCTGTCTCTCTCTCTCCCCCGATCTCTGTTTCTTTCTCTCTCTATCTTTCTCCAGCTCTCTCTCTCTAACTCTCTTTCTCTCTCTCCCTCATATATATATATTCCCCCTTCATTTTCCTTTTTCACGTAACCCACGCGAGAAAACCCATCGTAAATCCTAGCCCTAGTCGCCACCGCCGTCGCCACCGCAGCTCCGACGCCGGTGCCAGCGCCACCGTTGCCCTCGCTTCCGCCTCCTCGTACCAACCTCGACATCCCCTCGTTCTCCCCGTGTGCACAAGCGCCGCAGCAACCCCGGACAACCCCGTGCCTTCTCTGTACGGCCGGAGACGTCGCCGGCGACCTTCGTCGTCGTCACCCGCGCCACCTTCGGCAACCTCCTCATCACCTGCGTGCACCAGCCCCCGACCACCTCCTCTCCCTCTCCACTTTCTTTCCCTTTTCCATACCCGCAGCCCTAGCCATCGCCTGCAACCTCCTCGCCGGCGCCCCACCGCCGTCGACCCCATCGCTGTCACGCCCTCTGCAACACCAGTAAGCCCTCTCTCCCCTTCCTCCTTCCATTTTCCCTCCGGTTTATCCCTTGGCCGTGCATTAACTTTTCCGGTTGTTTTGTCGCTGTTCGCCGGAATCCGGCCGTGCCGGTGACGTGTCATGACGATCCAGCGGAGTGCTCTAACCCGTGAGGTCCCTTGGTTCGTCGTTTGGGTTCAATCCGTGAACCATGCGTCCGTCGCGTGTTTCCCCGCCGACGTTACGTTCCGTTTTCCCGGTTCGCGACCCGTCGAGGCAAGTATTCGATACTTGCTACATGCTATTGCTACTTTATAACTTGCCTTAATATTCATGTGTGGTTTAATAATATATCATTTAGCAAATCACCTTGCATACCTTGCTTTATGTCAATTAAATCATTTCCTGATAAACCCGTACATAATAGATTGCATTTGATTCACTGCTATGATGCTTTATTGCCAGTTTAGGGTATCAAATATGCATAACCGGCTAAATTACAGTTTGCCACTTTCAAACCTAATAACTAAGTTTACCTGTTAATTACATTTTACTGTTTAGTAGATGATAGCCTTTACACATGTAGTTCTATTATATTCGGACATTCGTAATCAAAGGCTTGATAAAACTGTATCGCATCATCATTTAACTATTGCACCGCTAAGGGTGCTCAAAACCTGTTAATATAATAACACGGCTGCACTGTATTACTGCACTCTTGTGATTGAATGAAACTGTTGATTGTTGTTTAACTCATTGCTTATTTCCTGCTGTTATAACCCTGTTCGATTATATATCTGCTTGTGAGCACACCCACGACGTGTTCGTACCTTGACTTGACATTGCTACATGATGCACCTGACATAGTACCGTTTACTTTTGACTTGACCTGATGTACCATAACCTGACCTGTTACCTGATCTCATGCCTAATGCCAACAAACCTGACATGGAGTCCTCATGGACCAATCTTGTTGTCTATCCAGACAAACCTACTGTTACCTGATCCTGTGTTGGCATTAGTTCTTGACTACTGAATACCTAACCTGACACATATAACTTGGGGGTATGGGGAAATCAAAGGTGAAACCGACTTGTAACTCAACAGTTCGATACCTGTTCTGATCAGTCTTACGGGCTAGGCCAGCCCCGGAGTGATGATGCTGGCATCACTCACCCATTTTGCTACTTGTTACTGCCTAGCGGCACGTCTCGGATCCAGCCCCGAGAATCTTGACCGTGGTCCCGGGCACGCACGGGATACTATTGAGTTACATCGACGAGTCATCAATTGATTTCAAAGACTTTAGAATAGAAAACCTGATAGAACAGTTTAGTTACCCACTGCACACTACCCTGCACTGCTTGATTCACATTATTTGCTACTCTCGTTTTATTCATGTTTATTTTGTATTGCCTGTTACACTGTTCATATTATATTACTTGATGACATGACGCGCTGACGTCTGGGTTTTGCATGGCTCAGATTCTGTACCGCTGTCGCAGTCCGAGCAGGAGTACTTCAGCCAACAGGCTGAGCTTTGAGGTGTTAGTATTAGTTAGTTTTTTTTTATTTCCTGCATTTATTTCCTGATGTGAGCCCGCATTATGGGACATACTTTTCAGTTATTTGTATTGGATCATTTGCTTCCGCATTTATTTACTTTTGACTCCTGTTATTCTGGTTTATGGACATGTTTTAGAAAATTTTATCTCGTTCTTGATATCTCTACAGCCGTAATGTGACTATGGATGGATGCTTCCTACCCACAGGTAGCATGGTTGGCTATGTCACGTGCTCAATCTAGCGTACTCTGGGAAGCGGGGCATGACAGCCGTTACGCTTCCGATGTCACGCCCGCATGATAAGCGGGATCCCGCATTAATGGCGAGACAGGCTCGTTAATGGGGGATCGTGATGGCGTGGAACGTGGGATCGTGGGCGGCGGATATCTCGCGTGTGGCGAGATTCACGGAGCCGTGGTGTGGGGGCATGTGATCAATGTCGCGGGTCTGTCAGGATGAGACTGTGGAGGATGAGCTTGGCGGGAAGCTCGGGGACGAGCAGGAGGCCGAGGTATCCTGGTTCTGCTAAAGCCCGGAGATGAGCTGAAAGGGCCGAGGAGGCCAGTCGTGCAGGAGGCTCGGAGGGGAGCCATCGGTTGTTTGTAATGTAGGCACAGGTGTGGTGTGGTCGGTAGCAAAAGGTCAGCCACGTCCATGGGCGGCAAACCTGGGGTATTCTACCGACGTACCGTTCCTAGTTTTTTCTTGCTAGCTTCGGGACACGTCATCTGCAATGTGTCACGATCCGGGAAATAACGATATCCAGCATCATCATTAACCCCCCACTCTCGTCCCAACCCGTCGGGTCGAAAGTGGTCTGCCGGGTCACTCGAGGTGAACTCCTTTCCGTAGATATCATAAGCATGCATTCCCAGGCAATCGGCAGTATTTTCTTGATGACCTCAGTGGATCAGGGGCCAGATCTTGCATTAAAGAGGATGCGCCGGATCGTGCGTATGCTCACCGAAGCGACAGCCTACGTGTCTGGCGCTGGTTGGCTGACGCGACGGGCCGCAGATTTCCGGCGTCCGATAGGATGCGATTCATGCGCGCGCGACAGGTGGAGCGATGGTGGCCGTCGAATGCAATGAGTCGTTTCGGTGGGAGATGACTGTCGCTGTTGGATGTATATGCCGGATGCTACAAATAGGGGTGGGGTCCTCATTAGGGCCCATACCTCTACATAATTTCCTCGTCTTGAGTCTCGTTAGCTCGGCGCTCTCTTTTTAGGTCGGATCTCTGTGTTTTTGATCTCCCGAGGACACCTTTCTTCATCAGGTTAGATGTCTTCTTGTGAAGAGTCTGTAGAAATAGATCGGGTAAAGTCTAGGTAGCCCCCTGTAGATTCTTCCTTTTCTTCTCCTGCTTCCTCTTCTTTTGAGTCGTGCCTGTCCCCCCCCCCCGGCAGAACAAATGGACCGATCCAGGATTCTTGCTGCCCTCGGTGCCCTGTCCTGGAAGAGAGTCGGAGGCGTGGCCGTGCCTCGGGCTGACCCGAGTCCGCACCAAGGGAGCCCCCAGCGACGGGGCCATCCACCTCGACCTGAGCCCCCGATGATTGCCGCGGCAATGGCCAGAGGCATCCGCGGGTTCCCAAACCCCGGACGGGGGAAGCGGAAGAGGACGAAGATGAGGTTCCTCTTAAGAGGAAGAAGACGGTCTCTTGCGCGCCACCGACTGAGATTCCCGAGGGGATTCCTGTGCAGGAGGGGGATGCCTGTTTCATAGTCCCATCCGGGCTTTCCGTTGCCGCTAGCCTGCTCGCTGATATGGAAGAGTCGGCCGGAGGCAAGATTCCGCGGGGGACCCTGAGGGCCCAAGTGGCAGCTATAGCTCAGGAGGCGGTGCAGGTACATACTCC
Organism: Agapanthus africanus; assembly: GCA_030015575.1. NCBI lineage: Eukaryota > Viridiplantae > Streptophyta > Magnoliopsida > Asparagales > Amaryllidaceae > Agapanthus > Agapanthus africanus. The sequence continues at coordinate 156,084,790 of JASDDO010000014.1, read as the reverse complement.
CTTATGTATTACTTTGAGCGCCCTTTTTCTCAGTTCGAGCGTCTCTAATTCTCTCTGTTGTTTTTCATCAAGTCCTTCAGCACTGCGCCCTCGTTGCTCGCATGGAGCCGAGAGGAATGCCCATGCTATGAGGTTGGCGGGGGAGTCTTCTTTGGAAGTCGAGGACCGGTGACTCGAGCTGCGTCTGGAGAGGGAGAGGATGGCCATCCTCGAAGCCCAATTGGCAGCCGAGGAGCTCACCGTCTCAAAGTGCTGGGAGTCCTATCACCGGCTAAGTGAGTCCCACCGAGCCATCGAGGCTAAGTTGGCAGAGTTGTCTGATCGCTATGTAGCAGTGAAAAGGGCGAGGGATGCCAGCAGACGGGATGCCGAGGCCGCGCTTCAGGCGGCGAAGGTTGCCGAGATTCGAGCTCGAAAGGCGATGGCCGATTACAAGGGGTCGGACTAGTTTTAAGCTGACCTCGGCGAAGCCTCTGCCATTGTGTGGCATGAAGCTCTTGATGCCGTCAAGGCGCAGTTTCTGGGTTTTGCCGACGGTGAGTTCCGCGCTCGGGTCCCACTTTCAGTGGTCATGCCTCTGGCAGATGGTGATGAGGGAGGGGCTACCGCTGGAGCGGAAGCCCCTCCCTCCTGGGGATGGTACCGAGGAAGGTGAGGTCTAGGCAGGCTCGTGGCCTGAACTTTTTGGCTTCCCTTTTTCTCTCTCTTTTTGTATGCCCCCGGGCAATTTCGTAAGGCTGGAGAACCCAGAGTACCTTGTAAAAGATTTTGGAAGTTTGAATGAAACTTAGCCTTTTTCTTCTGTGTGACAATGCTTTCCTTGTGTGAGTACTTGAGCTTGTCAGTTCTGATCTTGATCAAGCGTTAGGTCGCAGGTCGATGGCCCATGTTTTAGATAACGATCGCCCTTCGAGTACTTGTCGGTTAACCGCTATGAAAGAAGGTCGGTTTCCTCCAGCCCCGGAGTCGAGGTGGTGATTTTTTACTTGAACAGTTTGGGGGAACCTTTGTTGCAGGAAGGTTGGTGCTTTCCAAAGAATTGGCCAAGCATTGTTTCTGCTCAAGGCCTCTTGGCGAGGGCTTTGATCCTTATCTTGGGTTGGGCCGTAAGAGGTCTGCTAAGGGTGGACCGAGCAAGGTTGCTGCCCGGTGCCTCTTGGCGAGGGCTTTGATCCTTAAAGACAGGCCGAGCAGGGTTGCTGCTCGGTGCCTCTTGGTAAAGGCTTTGATCTCTAGCGTTGTGGGGGTAGGGAACTACCAGCCAGGGATAACCGAGCAAGGGCGGGCCTGGTTACCTCTTGATGAGGGCTTTGATCCTTAGCGCAGGAGGGGCAGTAAGGGGCCTGCTAAGGACGGGCTGAGCAGGGTTGCTGCCCGGTTGCCTCTTAGCGAAGGCTTTGATCCTTAGCGCGGGAGGAGCCGTGAGGGGCCTGCTAAGGACGGGCCGAGCAGGGTTGCTGCTCGGTGCCTCTTGGCGAGGGCTTCGATCCTTAAGGATGGGCCGAGCAAGGTTACTGCCCTGTGCCTCTTGGCGAGGGCTTTGATCCTTAGCGTCGTGGGGTAGGGAACTACCAGTCAGGGATAACCGAGCAAGGGCGAGCCCGGTTGCCTCTTGATGAGGGCTTTGATCCTTAGTGCGGGAGGGGCTATGAGTGGCCTGCTAAGGACGGGCCGAGCAGGGTCGCTGCTCGGTGCCTCTTGGCGAGGGCTTTGATCCTTAAGGACGGGCCGAGCAGGGTTATTGTCCGGTGCCTCTTGGCGAGGGCTTCGATCCCTGGCGTTGCGGGATAGCGAACTACCAGCCAGGGATAGCCAAGCAGGGTAGCTGCTTGGCTGCCTCTTGGTGAGGGCTTCGATCCCTGGCGTTGTGGGGTAGCGCACTACCAGCCAGGGATAGCCGAGTAGGGTAGCCACTCGGCTGCCTCTTGGTGAGGGCTTCGATCCCTGGCGTTGCGGGGTAGCGAACTACAAGCCAGGGATAAGCGAGCAAGGACGAACCCGGCTGCCTCTTGATGAGGGCGTCGATCCCTGGCGTTGCAAGGTAGTGAACTACCACCCAGGGATAACCGAGCAAGGGCGAGCCCGGTTGCCTCTTGACGAGGGCTTTGATCCTTAGCACGGGAGGGGCTGTAAGGGGCCTGCTAAGGACGGGCCAAGCAGGGAAGCTGCTCAGTCACACAAGGATTCGCCCGACCCTCCCGACGTGTGAGAATCGGGAAGGGTAATAGTCACGGACAACCCATATCAGGAACGTGTGGGGGAAGGCAGAACGTTTTGGGAAGCCGCGTCAGTTTCGCCACGTGGCGGTGTGGTATTGGAGTAGTTGTTGTGATTCCCGAGATTCACGCCGGTACGCACGAGAATCCGGGTACTTGAAGATTCTGTTTGAAGTTATAAACAGGGAAGGAGATGGCGGCTCCTTCGGCGCCGCTTTCTTTCGAGATGACTGGGCGCGTGTATTTGATCGAAGATATCATCACCCTTGGTGATGTCTCCTTGTACGACCAATCTTTGGCCGAGGAGGGGTACCAGAAGTGGTTCAGCGCCTCGAGGATCACTTCGGTCGGCTTCTCCCTCGGCGGCCGTCCCTGCTTCAGATGTTGATGCACGCGATCTGGAGGAGGCTCCAGGGGTTAGACAACCCCTTCACCGAGGAGCTTCTGGACGAGGCGCTCGACAAGGTGCATTCGATCTTCCTGTTCGGCCTCATCTCGAAAGCCAGACACGACCGATCCTTGGCTCTGATTCTAGAGTGTTTCAAGATGAGGTACGTCGTGGGCTAAAGCTTAAAGGGCGGAGCGTCGGGTGCTTCTGTGGCGTCCCGGGTCCGCGTGAAGCATCGGCAGGAGCGGGCTGCAGTGGCTAGGGCCCGGCTAACGGAAATCTACTCTGAGTATCACCAGGAGTACTTCCTCGATCTTGTTCCACCTCTGTTGTAACTCTTTCTTTTCCATAAGGCTGAGGAGCCCATAGTACCTTTTTGAATGAATAAAATTCTTCTATTCGCAATGTCCTAGCGTTCCCTTCTTATTATTTAAATAGAAAGGACTTTAGAAAAGTTTACATTGTCTTTGTAAAAGAAAAATACACACTCGTAGATGTTCTCCTCACTAGTACAGCTTGAGTTTTTAGGCGTTGTAGGGCCGTGGAAACTTGCACCCGTCCATGTTTTACAAGCGGTAGGCTCCGCCGGGAAGGACCACGGAGACGAGGAAAGGACCGTCCCATTTCGGGGAAAATTTATGCAGCCTGCCTTGATCGATGAACTCGTTTCGCCTCAAGACCAGGGCTCCGGTCTTGAAGAAGCGGCGCTTGACTCGCGCGTTGTAGTATCGGGCGGTTTGCTGTTGATAGGCGCCCGCTCTGATCTGAGCTCAGTCTGGTTTCTCTAACAAGATGTCTGGGTTGGTCCGGAGGGCCGTGGTGTTTGCTTCGTCGTCGAAGTGTTCGACCCGATGACTGGGTAGCCCGATTTCCGCTAGGACCATTGCCTCGGTCCCGTAGCAGAGGCTGAAAGGGGTTTCCCCGGTGGGGGTCTTCTTTGAAGTGCGCAGGGCCCATAGGACCCGAGGTAATTCCTCGACCCAACTGCTTCGACGTCCTTCTAGGCGGGTCCGGAGACCTCGGAAGACGTCCTGATTAGCGACCTCGGCTTTCCCGTTGCATTGGCGATGTGCGACCGTGGCAAACTTCATGAGGATATGTCACGCCCCGCTTCCCAGAGTACGCTAAGATGGGCACGTGACATAGCCAACCATGCTACCTGTGGATAGAAAAAATCGTTCCTCAGTCACATTACGGTTGTGGAGATATCAAGAACAGGAAAATAAACTAGCTATCTAGTACATGTCCATAAGCCAGAGTAAAAGAGTCAAGAAATAACAATATGCGGAGCCAAAAGATACAATAAATGAATCACCTGGAAGTGAAACTACATACCGACAGGAACTTCACCGCTCGTTTAACAGCGGCAATACTCCTGATCAGTCTGCAACAAGGTAGAAGAATCTGGGCCATGCAAAACCCAGACGTCAGCGCGTCACGTCATCAATCAATGAAATATAAACAGGGTAACAGGCAATGCAAATATAATCATGAATGAAAAGCAGATGTAACAGTAATGTAAATCAGAGCAGTGAAGGGTAGTGTGCAGTGAGTACACTAAACTGTTCTATTGGGTTTTCTACTCTAAAGTCCTTGAAATCAATCTGATGAATCATCGATGTAACTCAATAGTATCCCGTGCATGCCCGGGACCACGGTCTACAGACTCTCGGGCTGAAACCGCCGCTAGGCAGTAAAAGGTAGCAGGTACAGACGAGTGATGTCAGCATCATCACTCCGGGGCTGGCCTAGCCCGTAAGACTGATCAGAATAGGTATCGAACTGTTGAGTTACAAGTCAGGTTTCACCATTGATTTCCCCATACCCCCAAGCTATGTATGTCAAGTCAGGTATTCAGTGACCAAGAACTAATGCCAATACAGGATCATGTAAGAGCAGGTTTGTCTGGATAGACAACAGGAACGGTCCGTGAGAACTACATGTCCGGTTTGTTGGCATTAGACACGAGATCAAGTAACGGGTCAAGCCATGGTACATCAGGTCAGGTCAAGTAGTGTACGGTACCATGTCGGGTCAATCAATATGTGTGTAGCGAGTCATGTCAGGGTGTAAAAGATAACATGTGGGTGCTCATAAACAGCTAGCATAATCATGGTTATAAGTAATCAAGCATGGCTATCAACAACATAATCTAAGCAATGAATTAAACAATAAAGCAGATTCAATTAATTAGCAGTACAGTTATCAGTGGTGGTTCAGAGACGGTTTCAACACTATATGAATACAGGGTGACGTTCATGGCCGTTAAATCATGTTAACCAATATTAAGAATTTCCAGGGATGCAATAATCTATAAATAGGTTCACTGGATGGAGTCACGGCTAAACGGGTTTAAAATGCGTACAAGTGTCCGATGGATTAAAACTATAGAAAGATACCATAGGCTATGTCAAAAATGGGATTAAACATATGATTGTGGTTATGAGATTTAACACTTAAATGTGATCATGTATGCAATAATTACCTTTCAAGTTCTAGATCTAAAATAATATAAACCGATGCAAACGGAACATCGAAATGGTATAAAATGATGCATGGGGTACTATATTTAAACTACATGTATTAGAATATGTATAAAATGATTTAAATAGCATGTAGCAAGGTTAACTTGCCTCGGGGATCCACAGATGCGCGGCATGCAGCAAGAATGCGATAAATCGACGGAAAATCTCCATTGGGGCATTTCGTCGAACACCTTGCGCGCACAAATACGGAACAGAACCAGACAATGCAAGAATGTAACCGTGTAGGTAGGGAACGTCCACTGGGTTGCTCGGATCTTTGGCGACGGTCATGGCTCTGGCGAGACAGCCGGAAAGCAAGAAATTAAGAAAAGAGAAAGAAAGAAATGAGCAGAAGGAGAAGAAGAGGAATGAGGGGTGTTTGGCTGCTGGTGATCAAGTTCTGGTCCTGGGGACAGAGGGAAGGGTGACGGCGATGATGGTTTGCCGTCGACGATGGGTAACGGTGAAGGCAATGGGATTCTCGGGTTGCTTGTTTGGGTCGTCGGGGATTATGGTGTATGGTTTATGGTGTCGGGAGTTAGAGAAGGAGGTGAGGAGGTGACGGCGAAGATGACGGCGAGGTGAGGGCGATCAACAGTAATGGTTTCTCGGTTGCTCGGGGTCATGGATTTAGTGCAGAGTTCTTGGGTTCGTCGGGTTCGTCGTCGGGAAAGGGGAGTGGAAGAAGGAAAGGAGATGAGAAGTGTGACGAGAAGATGAGGGTGACGAGATTTGGTGAGGTCGACGGCGACGCCAAGGTGAGGCGCAGGCGTGGGTTAGAGCTCGGCATGGATTTTCTGGGATGAGGTTGAAGGCATCATCGGGGGAGAAGAGGGAGGTGATGAAGGAGATGAGGGGAAGTAGACGGGGAGGTGACGGTTTAGGCGGCGACGGAGGCGCTGGGTTAGGGTTTGTGAGAGGTGAGGCGGCGGGATCTCGTGGGGAGAAAAGAAAGAAGAAGGAGAAAGAGGAAGGTGAGCGTAGTGAAAGGAGGTGGTGACGGGATCCATGAAACGCACAGTAAGTGCGAGAGGTGAGAGAGAGGGAAAGAGAGAGAAAGAGAAAGGAGCTAGAAAGACACGGTAGAGAGAGAGAGAGAGAGATCGAGAGGAGAGAGATAGAGAGGAAGATAGAGAAATAGAAGGAGAAAGTGAGAGAGAGAAACAGTTGCGGGGCCCAGGGGATTAGAGGTAAGCTCTGATTGGCTGGGGAGTAAAAGAAAACTGTTTGGGAAAAATGTAAAAGATTTTCTAAGCAGGATTTCATTGGCCGGGGAAATAATGTTTGGTTAGGGAAATATTTTAAATGGTTTTCTGGTTGTTAAAAAAATAATTTGGTTAAGGGGAAAAATAGTATTGTAGATAATAGAGGAAATATTTTTAAATTGATTTAGTAATTTAAAAATAGAATTTGGCGGGATCCAAAATAATTCAGAATTGCGCCCGGGTCGGGTCCAAAAATTTGGATTTGAAATATGAAAATTATTGGCAGGTTCCAAAATTAAAAATGAAGGATTTTGTCATAGAAAAGCATACCCCCAAATACGGACGCACTTACGTGCGCGTAGCTGTCCAAACGCGTCCGTTTCACTGAACGGGATGAGAGCACGATGCAAGGACGCTAGCACAAGGTTAGGGGTATCAAGCAGGCCATGAAATGCAATTTTAATTTATTTTACATGATTTAAATTGTTATATGCAAAAGATGTGATACATGACAAATACCAGTGGGTACTAAATTATGAAATGCACTAGTCCATACAACAAGTCAAGATAACCTATACCTGAGAGTTAAACAGGTTCAAGCAAGCGGGTCGGGTCGAGTGCCCAGTAACATGTAAAGTACTATTCGCACCCAAACACGCTAAATCAGGAATAGACCATGGATAAGTAAAATACTGAAACTGGAATTGGTATAAATGAACTCGGGTGTTACATTATACCCAACTACAAAAGAATTTCGTTCTCGAAATTCCAAGAACAAGAAAGGATAATCAATCAAGAAACTACAAAGATAGATGGGAAAACTTCTGTCGGGCTTCATCCTCTCGTTCCCAAGTTGATTCTCCAAGTGAGCAATTACTTCAAGAAGACAAGTACAATAGTGATAACCTCGCTTTTAAGAACCTTTTCTCTTCGATCCACGATTGACCTCGGTCGCTCCTCAAGGGTTAAATCTTCTCGTACAGTCATCTCCGAAAGATCTAATACATGTGTTTCCTCTCGAGCATACCTACGGGGTTGAGATACGAGAAACTCGTCATGAATATTCTCCAAAGATTGCGGTAACACCAAACGATGCGCCACTTCTCCAATACGCCCCAAAATCTTAAAAGGTCCAACGAATCGAGGACTAAACTTTCCTCGGCTTCTGTAACGGATCACCCTTCTAGTTGGTGACATTTCCAAGAATACTAAACCACCAACAGCGAACTCTAGAGGTCTTCTCGATGTAACTGCCCAACTCTTTTGTTGGTCTTGTGCTGCTTTCATATGATTCCGGATAGTATAAACCTTCTCAACTGTCTGCACAACCAAATCTGGTCCCAACAATCTTCGTTCCCCGACATCATCCCAACAAACAGGTGAACGACACTTGCGACCGCATAAAGCTTCGAATGGAGCCATCCCAAAAGTCGCCTGGAAACTGTTGTTGTAAGAAAACTCCACCAAGTGTAGATGATCCTCCCATGAACCCTTTGGAGTCTAATATGCAAGATCTCAACATGTCTTCGAGAATATGGATCGCTTTCTCCGACTGGCCATCTGTTAGAGGGCGATAAGCTGTGCTAAACTTCAATCGAGTCCCCAAACTTCTCTGTAAGCTCCTCCAGAAGTGTGCTAAGAAATGAGTGTCACGGTCGGACACGATGCTCCCAGGTACTCCATGCAATCTCACAATCTCCTACATGTATCGTTCTGCCAACGCTTCCGTTGATTGACCAACTCGAAATGGTATGAAATGAGCTGCCTTGGTCAATCGATCAAAAATCACCCAAACTGCATTGTTGCCTTTTGGACTCCGCGGTAAAGCTGTCACGAAATCCATGGTTATATGTTCCCACTTCGATTAAGGAATCGGAAGCGGTTGCAATAAACCAGTAACCCTTTGATGTTCAGCCTTAACTTGCTGACACACTAAGCACTTTGCCACAAAGCGAGCAATCTCCCGTTTCAAACCTTCCTACCAGAAATGCTGTCGTAAGTCTCGGTACATCTTCGTGCCTCCTGAATGTCCGGAATAAGATGAACTATGTGCCTCCTCCATAAGCTCTTCGCGAACATCTCTCTTTGGCACACACAAACGGCTACCAAACCTCAACGAACCATCTTCGTGGATCAATAAATCTGTTCGTAGTCTGGCTTCAACCTGTTCTCGAAATTTCTGCAATCTTAGGTCTGGCAATTGCACTGCTTCAATATCCTCGATCAACGATGACTGTACTTGCAGTTGCATCATCTATCCTAAAGAACGTGGTAGCACGATCTCCAACTCGAAACTCCGAAAGTCTTCAATAAGTTCCCTTGGTGCAGTCAACATCAGAATTTCTGGCAACCGACTAAGCGCTTTCGGCACAACATTAACTTTCCCGGGTGGTACTCAAGATCAAGATCGTAGTCAGCCATCAGCTTCAACCATCTTCGCTGTCTCACAATTAGCTCCTTCTGAGCGAACACGTACTCTAGGCTTTTGTGATCGATGAATATTTCGACCCCTTTCGTCCAATAAGTAGTGTCTCCAAGTCTTCAAGCGAAAATCTCAGCCGCAAGCTCCAAGTCATGAGTTGAGTAATTCTTCTCATGGGCCTTCAACTGTCTCAACGCGTAAGCTACAACCTTCTCATGTTGTATCGAACCACATCCCAAACCTTTCCCAGATGCGTCGCTGTGAAACACCAATCCTCCGGAACCGTCTGGTACGGTTAAAACAAAAGCGGTTATCAAATCTTGCTCCAACGCCTCAAAGACTGACGCACACTTATCTGTCCACACAAATGGTAATTTCTTGTGCGTAAGCTTGGACAGAGGCTCAGCCAAACGAGCAGAATTCTTCACGAACCTTCTATAGTATCCTGCAAGTCCAAGAAACTTCTGATCTTTACAACGTTCTTCGGAATCGGCCGGTCTTGAATTGCTGCAATCATCTCGGGATCAACGGCAATTCCATCACCGGATACGACATGTCCCAAAACTTTACCTCTTCGAGCCAAACTCACACTTGCTCATCTTTGCATATGATCTTTCTTGCCTCCAAGTCTGCAGTGCGATCTTCAAGTATTCTGCATGCTCTTCAATACTCCTCGAATAGACCGGAATATCTTCCATGACCATTACTAAAACTGGTCCAAGAATGGTGGGAAGATTCAGTTCATCAAGTCCATAAATATTGCCGGTGTATTCGTTACTCCGAAGGGCATCACTAATACCCGTAATGTCCATACAGAGTTCAGAACGCAGTCTTGCAAATATCTTCTGATTTAACTCGGACCTGATGATATCCGAACCGCAAATCCAGCTTCGAGAATACCCTCGCGCCACTAAGCTGCTCAAACACTTTGCCAATGCGAGGGATCGGGTACTTGTTCATAATAGTCACCCGGTTTAATTCTCGATAGTCAACGCATACCTTCGCTGTGTCATTCTTCTTCTTTACTAGGAGAACTGGAGCTTCCCTAGTTAAGTTGTTGCGGCGAAACTAACCCTTCTCAAGATTCCGCAACCTGCTTCCTGACTTCTTCCAACTCCACTGGTGCCATCGTGTAATACGCCCTTTGAGATTGGCGCTGCACCAGGAACAAGTTTAATCGCAACTCCACGTCTCGTTTCGGCGGTAAACCTGATATGTCTTCACACTTCCATGAAACTCTCAAATATAGCCGGCGCTTCTTCCGTATCCACTGCCATTGACGAAAGAACCTTGTTTGTCGACCTAGCCCTAACTCGACTGGCCCGACCGAACTGCTTCCTCCAGCAAAACAACTTCCAAATGTCCGGGAATCTGGAGAATCACCTTCCCTTCCTTACAATCAATATGAGCGTGAAAAGTGCCGCGGAAAAATCCATTACCAAGACAACAACAAACAAAGGAGTGCACTAGGATTGAATAGTCCTAATGCGGGGAAAACAAGAACAAGTAAGATACCGAGGTGACTCATCCGAAGTCAAGATACTGAAGAGGATTAAGCACGATAACCATGATTCAAGTTGGCGATAAAACAAGAACTGGTAAGTAATGAAACCGAAAAAAGCAAGGTAATATAACGATCATGGAATATGGAAGTGAATCAAGACCAGGACTCCAAGTTACTTAAATAGAGTACCGCATTGTAACCATGCTGCAGTTCATGGGCACAATTGCATAACTCCACCCAAGTCGCCCAAGTCCTAGAGATAACAAGGAATCAGGTTTTCGAGTCGATATGCAAAGGAAGTTTGCACATCGTACAAGATATAATCAGGAAGAACTTGATTCAAAAACGGTAAAACGGCAAGGTGGCAGGACATGTTTCCTAAACACTGGTATTCTGATTCGTGTATTGGGTACAATACCCAACTACAAAAGAATCAACCCGACTAACCTATGGCTCTGATACCAAAAGAACCATGTCACATCCCGCTTCCCAGAGTACGCTAAGATGGGCACGTGACATAGCCAACCATTCTACCTGTGGATAGGAAAAATCCTTCCGCAGTCACATTACGGTTGTAGAGATATCAAGAACAGGAAAGTAAACTAACTATCTAGCACATGTCCATAAGCTAGAGTAAAAGAGTCAAGAAATAACAATATGCGGAAGCCAAAAGATACAATAAATGAATCACCTGGAAGTGAAACTACATACCGACAGGAACTTCACCGCTCGTTTAACGGCAATACTCCTGATCAGTCTGCAACAAGGTAGAAGAATCTGGGCCATGCAAAACCCAGATGTCAGCGCGTCACGTCATCAATCAATGAAATATAAACAGGGTAACAGGCAATGCAAATATAATCATGAATGAAAAGCAGATGTAACAGTAATGTAAATCAGAGCAGTGAAGGGTAGTGTGCAGTGAGTACACTAAACTGTTCTATTGGGTTTTCTACTCTAAAGTCCTTGAAATCAATCTGATGAATCATCGATGTAACTCAATAGTATCCCGTGCATGCCCGGGACCACGGTCTACAGACTCTCGGGCTGAAACCGCCGCTAGGCAGTAAAAGGTAGCAGGTACAGACGAGTGATGTCAGCATCATCACTCCGGGGCTGGCCTAGCCCGTAAGACTGATCAGAACATGTATCGAACTGTTGAGTTACAAGTCAGGTTTCACCATTGATTTCCCCATACCCCCAAGCTATGTATGTCAAGTCAGGTATTCAGTGACCAAGAACAAATGCCAACACAGGATCAAGTAAGAGCAGATTTGTCTGGATAGACAACAGGAACGGTCCGTGAGGACTACATGTCAAGTTTGTTGGCATTAGACACGAGATTAAGTAACGGGTCAAGCCATGGTACATCAGGTCAGGTCAAGTAGTGTACGGTACCATGTCGGGTCAATCAATATGTGTGTAGCGAGTCATGTCAGGGTGTAAAAGATAACATGTGGGTGCTCATAAACAGCTAGCATAATCATGGTTATAAGTAATCAAGCATGGCTATCAACAACATAATCTAAGCAATGAATTAAACAATAAAGCAGATTCAATTAATTAGCAGTACAGTTATCAGTGGTGGTTCAGAGACGGTTTCAACACTATATGAATACAGGGTGACGTTCATGGCCGTTAAATCATGTTAACCAATATTAAGAATTTCCAGGGATGCAATAATCTATAAATAGGTTCACTAGATGGAGTCACGGCTAAACGGGTTTAAAATGCGTACAAGTGTCCGATGGATTAAAACTATAGAAAGATACCATAGGCTATGTCAAAAATGGGATTAAACATATGATTGTGGTTATGAGATTTAACACTTAAATGTGATCATGTATGCAATAATTACCTTTCAAGTTCTAGATCTAAAATAATATAAACCGATGCAAACGGAACATCGAAATGGTATAAAACGATGCATGGGGTACTATATTTAAACTACAGGTATTAGAATATGTATAAAATGATTTAAATAGCATGTAGCAAGGTTAACTTGCCTCGGGGATCCACAGATGCGCGGCATGCAGCAAGAATGCGATAAATCGACGGAAAATCTCCATTGGGGCATTTCGTCGAACACCTTGCGCGCACAAATACGGAACAGAACCAGACAATGCAAGAATGTAACCGCGTAGGTAGGGAACGTCCACTGGGTTGCTCGGATCTTTGGCGACGGTCATGGCTCTGGCGAGACAGCCGGAAAGCAAGAAATAAAGAAAAGAGAAAGAAAGAAATGAGCAGAAGGAGAAGAAGAGGAATGATGGGTGTTTGGCTGTTGGTGATCAAGCTCTGGTCCTGGGGACAGAGGGAAGGGTGACGGCGATGATGGTTTGCCGTCGACGATGGGTAACGGTGAAGGCAATGGGATTCTCGGGTTGCTTGTTTGGGTCGTCGGGGATTATGGTGTATGGTTTATGGTGTCGGGAGTTAGAGAAGGAGGTGAGGAGGTGACCGTGAAGATGACGGCGAGGTGAGGGCGATCAACAGTGATGGTTTCTCGGTTGCTCGGGGTCGTGGATTTAGTGCAGAGTTCTTGGGTTCGCCGGGTTCGTCGTCGGGAAAGGGGAGTGGAGGAAGGAGAGGAGATGAGAAGTGTGACGAGAAGATGAGGGTGACGAGATTTGGTGAGGTCGACGGCGACGCCAAGGTGAGGCGCAGGCGTGGGTTAGAGCTCGGCATGGGTTTTCTAGGATGAGGTTGAAGGCGTCGTCGGGGGAGAAGAGGGAGGTGATGAAGGAGATGGGGGGAAGAAGACGAGGAGGTGATGGTTTAGGCGGCGACGGAGGCGCTGGGTTAGGGTTTGTAAGAGGTGAGGCGGCGGGATCTCGTGGGGAGAAAAGAAAGAAGAAGGAGAAAGAGGAAGGTGAGCGTAGTGAAAGGAAGTGGTGACGGGATCCAAGAAACGCACAGTAAGTGCGAGAGGTGAGAGAGAGGGAAAGAGAGAGAAAGAGAAAGGAGAGAGAGAGAGAGACACGGTAAAGAGAGAGAGAGATCGAGAGGAGAGAGATAGAGAGGAAAAGAGAGAAAGAGAAGGAGAAAGTGAGAGAGAGAAACAGTTGCGGGGCCCAGGGGATTAGAGGTAAGCTCTGATTGGCTGGGGAGTAAAAGAAAACTGTTTGGGAAAAATGTAAAAGATTTTCTAAGCAGGATTTCATTGGCCGGGGAAATAATGTTTGGTTAGGGAAATATTTTAAATGGTTTTCTGGTTGTTAAAAAGATAATTTGGTTAAGGGGAAAAATAGTATTGTAGATAATAGAGAAAATATTTTTAAATTGATTTAGTAATTTAAAAATAGAATTTGGCGGGATCCAAAATAATTCAGAATTGCGTCCGGGTCGGGTCCAAAAATTTGGATTTGAAATATGAAAATTATTGGCAGGTTCCAAAATTAAAAATGAAGGATTTTGTTATAGAAAAGCATACCCCCAAATACGGACGCACGTACGTGCGCGTAACCGTCCAAACGCGTCCGTTTCACTGAACGAGACGAGAGCATGATGCAAGGACGCTAGCACAAGATTAGGGGTATCAAGCAGGCCATGAAATGCAATTTTAATTTATTTTACATGATTTAAACTGTTATATGCAAAAGATGTGATACAGGAAAAATACCGGTAGGTACTAAATTATGAAACAGTTGCGGGGCCCAGGGGATTAGAGGTAAGCTCTGATTGGCTGGGGAGTAAAAGAAAACTGTTTGGGAAAAATGTAAAAGATTTTCTAAGCAGGATTTCATTGGCCGGGGAAATAATGTTTGGTTAGGGAAATATTTTAAATGGTTTTCTGGTTGTTAAAAAGATAATTTGGTTAAGGGGAAAAATAGTATTGTAGATAATAGAGGAAATATTTTTAAATTGATTTAGTAATTTAAAAATAGAATTTGGCGGGATCCAAAATAATTCAGAATTGCTCCCGGGTCGGGTCCAAAAATTTGGATTTGAAATATGAAAATTATTGGCAGGTTCCAAAATTAAAAATGAAGGATTTTGTTATAGAAAAGCATACCCCCAAATACGGACGCACGTACGTGCGCGTAGCCGTCCAAACGCGTCCGTTTCACTGAACGAGACGAGAGCACGATGCAAGGACGCTAGCACAAGGTTAGGGGTATCAAGCAGGCCATGAAATGCAATTTTAATTTATTTTACATAATTTAAACTGTTATATGCAAAAGATGTGATACAGGAAAAATACCAGTAGGTACTAAATTATGAAATGCACTAGTCCATCAACAAGTCAAGATAACCTATACCTGAGAGTTAAACAGGTTCAAGCAAGCGGGTCGGGTCGAATACCCAGTAACATGTAAAGTATTATTCGCACCCAAACACGCTAAATCAGGAATAGACCATGGATAGGTAAAATACTGAAACTGGAATTGGTATAAATGAACTCGGGTGTTACAGGATGTGATACTCATTGCAGAATTCCTTCACTTTCTCGTTTTCGTAGTTCATCCCGTGGTCGGTGATGATACACCTCGGAATGCCGAACCGGAGTTGTTTCCCCCAATCAGAGCAAAACTCTGTTCAAATGTTGAAATTTGAAATGAAGCAGCGCTTCATAAAAGCGCTCGCGCCAGGAGCGCCAGCACTAAGAGTCAAAGACTCTGAGGCAACGCTCACGTGAAAAGCACGAGAGCGCTAGCGCCAAGTGCGCCGGCGCTAAGAGTCAAAGACTTTGAGGCAGCGCTCACGTGCAAAGCTGTCACGCCCCACTTCCCGGTGTGCGGGGAAGGGGACGCGACGAGGCCCACGACGTATTTACTCTGAAGTAAACACGCTAAGCGTATCTAAGCAATATAAGTAAAATGCACAAGAGAATAATATATCAGCAACTTTATTCATTAACATTCTTTTACAGTATATGGAAAAGTAAATACAAGGAATGGAAAGCGATGCTTAAACAATGGCATAACTGAAATAAAAGGAAAAAAATGTATAAGTGAAGCCTAGTGATCGTGTTGCTCAGTGGTCTGCTCCAAATGCTCCTGGTTGGTCTCGTGCTCCTCAGAGTCGGACCCTCCTGACGACATTCCAAAGGAAGAATAGAAATAGGAATGTCGTCAGCGAATAATCGCTCGGTAAGTCTCAAAAAAAGAGGGAGAAGAATAGACATGAAGGAAAATATATCTATTATAATGTTTGATTGTAGTTGTTTGTAACTTGGATAGACGGATTCATGTGTATGTTGTGAATGGAATACACAGAAAAAAGAGTATATTGTTATAATCTTGTGTTAACGCTGTTGTTTGTAGCTTGGTACAGAAGAATGCCAGTGTATACGAGAGGAGTCTCGTTAGACCAGAGACTACGGTGAACTGAATATAGAGTACAAGGATCCGTTAGAAGGCACGGAACAACGGTAATTGGATTCATGTTAGGTGTCTTAAATCTTGCAGTCTCGTGCCACTTTTAACACCTTCCGTACCAGTCTACCTCTTAAACCCCGTAGTGTTTTGATCGTATTGTATTGTAAACTTTATAGATTGTATAATTGGATGACTGACCAAAACCATGATATCGGTAAACGAATGTAACTGTATAATCATGTAAATGGAATATCTGGAGAATCATGTAAATGGATCTATATCCATGGTTCGGTTCAGTCAAGTTGTATAGATTGAATATATGGATTCATGGATTCATGTTGAATATTGATTTGAATTGTAATGGTAGTTCATGTAATATGTAAATCTTTTCGTTTTGTTAAGCATGGAATATAATATATATATAACATTGAGCAAAGCAATTTAAAATACTGCAATAGATTAATATTGTTTTTTTATCATCATACTCCAAAAATAGATAATACAGTTAAATATTCATAATTAGGTCATAAACTATTTTTCACAGATAGATATTTTCATGATGAAGATAATAAGGGGTCAAGTGTTGAGAGATCTTAAATGAAATGATTTAGAAAAATAAAATTCCGTGAACGTCGAGTTGTACGAGAAAATAAATATCTTGAATCTGAGAATTTTTCTACCTACTAGACTTGTCCCAGAGTATAGAGGACTCAAAGAGAAAGCTCTGGCAATTTTTTGAGATATATTGTGGTGAGTTTTAGAAGTTTTGGACTATTTATAGGGATTTCTGGGATTAAAAAACTATTTTGCTACAGTAGCCGATCAGATCCGACCGCTGATTTGGTCAGATCCGACGGCCCACGTTTAACACGTGTGAACAGTGCGGGAGTGTTGTGGATAAACTTTGACCGTTGGATCTTGATCTGACGGTCCAGATTAAAGGCAGCTATATATATATATATTTAAATAATAGATTTATATATATATATATATATATATATTATAATAAAAATCTGTCGGCAAGATCTAGGCCGTTGATTTTTAAATCTGACGGTCCAGATTTATTTCAGCTTAATAAAATAAAATAAAATTATATTTATTATTTAAAAAAAAAATTTGTCTTCTAAAAATTATTTAAAAATAGTAACAAATATTTTTAAAATCTGAAAAAAATTATATAAAATGTATTTTGATATTTTATATCTTTTGCAACCAATAAAATTATTTTTTATTATTTAAAAATGTTTTACAAATTATTGTTTTGGCTTCTAGAAATTATTTAAAAATAGTAAAAATATTTTAAAAATCTGAAAAAATTATATAAAATGTATTTCGATATTTTATATCTTTTGCAACCAAATTTGGTCTAAAATAGATCTTCTTATCGGTTATAAAATTTTTTCCTTTCAATAAAAAAAACATTTAATATTCTTAAAAATTCCCAAAAATTCCTAAAAATCATATTAATTTATTTTAATCATGGACAAGTATTTTTAAAGTGTTTTATACCAATATAAGCAGTAAAATAATTATTTTGACATCGAGAAAAATTATAAAATGTTTTTATTACGTATCTAAGGTATTCAGTCGTTACAAAAGCATGAGAGCGCTAGCGCTAAGTGCGCTAGCACCAAGATTCAAAGACTCTGATGCAGCGCTCACGTGCAAAGCACGAGAGCGCTAGTGTTGGAACTAATATGTTCCCCACCTTTGGATTAAAGATCCAACAAAGATGATTAAAAATCATCAGAAAGAAAGTTCTGTTGAGAAAATACTCCTCAAATCTTTCCAAACAGGAAAGATTGTTCTCTGAAAATCAGAGCACCGTTGGATCAAAGATCCAATTGTGATTAAAAATCACCAAGATACAAAATAAGTTCTGTATGGGAAAATATTTTCCCAATCTTGTTAAAAACAAGAAGATTGTTTTCTGTAAAACAGAACCCCTTGGATCAAAGATCCAACGGTGGGAAACATCTCCAAATCAATCAGAGGAAAGATTTTCTTAACTGATTCAACAAATCAGCCTCCCCTATATAAAGGACCCAAGACTTCAAGTCGAAAAAAGGAGGAACCCGCCCATAAACTTTAAAAAGAAAAAGAGAAGAGCAGGTTCTGAAAAGAAGAATTTCTTCAAGGTAAATAAAACAGAGAGATCAAAGCATCTTATAAAAAAGGAAGAACTTGGTTCTTTTTCTAGATCATAAATCTACAAAGACAGAAGTCCTTTGGAGCATCTCATCATAAAAAAAGAGGGAGAAGAACTTAGTTCTTTTTAGATCACAGATCTATAAGACAAATACAAAGTCTTTCACAAAAACAGAAGAGATCATAGCATCTCCTATTAAAATAAGAACTTAGTTCTTAGATCCACGAGACAAAATCTCTTATAAACGAGAACTTAATTCTCATAGCACAGAGTTAATCAAGAGCGCTTTGCACTCATTGGCTAGTGCTCAGCGCCAAGCGCGCCACGTGCTCCTTACATGGGCGCTACTTAATAAAAAGCGCTCTGCACTCCAAGTCTGGTGCTCAGCGCCAAGCGCGTCCCGTACTCCTTACGTGAGCGTTATTTCATAAGCACCTTAGCGCTCCAAGTCTGGCGCTCAGCGCCAAGCGCGCCACGTGCTCCTCACATGTGCGCTATTTCATAAGGAACGCCTTAGCGCTTCAGGTCTGGCGCTCAGCGCCAAGCGCACCACGTGCTCCTCACGTGTATGCTATTTCATAAGAAGCGCCTCAGCGCTCCAAGTCTGGCGCTCAACGCTAAGTGCTCTGTACTTAAAGGCTCTGTTCATAAAGCGCTCTGCGCTACAAAGAGTGTTCAACACTCAATAAAAGACAAAAGAGGAAGGGGTGTCAGAACCCAAAATTAATGCTCTGCATTATTGAACAAAAAAGGGCCTAAGCCTAAACAAATGTTAACATTTTGTTCAAAAATGAATGGACTGAGTCCAAATAAGTGTTCAAACACTTTAACTGAATGGGCTGAGACCAAATAGGCCATAAATCCCCCAATTCAGATCAACTGAGCCCATGTGCTCCCAATATTTTTAATTGGTCTTAGTCCCAAACCTGACTATAGATCCTCCATCCAACATTGGTTCAAGGGTACATCTTTTCATTTCTCTGATATGTGTCGTTGTAATTCTTCAACGTCTTCAGAGAGGTGACGGATCCCGACAACCAGACACTCCATGGACTATGATGTCCTTAAACTTATGGACCGCAACGTCCCCAAACTAAACCCCACAGACTACGACGTCTTTAAACTCCATGGACTATGATACCCTTAAACTCCATGGACTATGATGTTCTTAAACCCAATAAACCGCAATGTCCCTAAACTAAAACGATAGAGTCCAAATACTCTTTCGTTGGATCTAAATGATCCCAAAATCTTGTTGAGTGGATCTTAGTCTAAAATTAGACTAACGTATCCTTAACAAACATTTAAGTTGATTTTAATCTCAATGAGAATAACGATCCTTAAACCCAAACCAAAACCAAATCTAAGAAAATACGGATTTGGACTAATCCATGCCCTACGGGCGACAACATAAATTAGTCTCCGTATACAATCCATGGGCAACCTAAAATAAAAATAAACACACACGGCACGAAGTGATCATCTGGAGAAGGAGAAAGTTGTTACCGCAATGCGCTAGCGTAATTAACTGCAGGGGCTTGCGTCTATAGGGAAGAGCGTCCCCACAATCTAAAACCCCTCAAATGAGGGGGAATCTAATGAAGTCTGCTACAACGGCTGCATCCGTCTAATCCTCTGATACACGGTGCCATAAATCAACTTGGTATCTTCGGAGAGGCGGACGGATAAAACCAAATAGCATTTACCCCCAAATTCAGGTGAGACGAACCTACGCGGTCTCGTCTCCCGTTTTCGGCGGTGAACAGATTCTGGCACGTCCGGTGGGACCTTTTCCTCTTTCCACTCCACACTTCGTGTGTCGTGTTCACGAACGAATCGCGGTTTAATATGGCTGCCCCTGGATTCGAGGTACTGAGATTTGGTGTCTTGCTCCCATGCAGAGAAAATGGCTTTCAGCTGCACTAGCTGCAACAACAACTGCCACTCCGTCCTCGCTGAAGGAGTGACTTATGGGCCCAAGCGGCCTCCATCTTTGCCATGCCAGTAAAACAGGTGACTCGGGCCACCACTGGACTATTCTTCGGGACCATGCTCCCACCAACAAGCTTCAGCACCCCAGTGCCATCGCAAGAAGCTCCAAAGAAGTCGGTCTTTGATCGACTTGCAACTATCGTGGCCCCTCTCAACGGGTCGTCCAAATCCAATGCCTCGGTCTTTAACAGACTGGGCCAAAACTCCAATGGGTTCGTGAAGAAGCCCGCGATATCTGAGGGGGTTATCCTGAAACGGATAGCCATCCATGTTCCAGTAAATGAAATCGTCGGAGAGGCTTCTCCTGCTAAGGGGTCGGTCTTCACAAGACTGGCCATGCCAACTCCCGCTCCAGGCGAAGTCACCAAAGCCGTTACCCCTGCTCAAAAGTCTGCCTTCAACAGGTTGACCATCCCCTCTCAACGGACGTCGGTCTTTAACAGGCTGACACCAACAGCGGTCTCTCATCAAAGTATGAAGCACGATGCAGCTACCCCAACAGCAGAGGTGGTCCCAGCCGCTCGACATGCTCAACGTCGCCACTGGCGCCGAGTGAGGAAAGTTGGGGGCAGTTCCCCTTCTGGACTTACCCCACCAGCTCCAATGATGGAAGTTGATACTGCTGTTCCAACTGGGAACAGCTTTGAATCACTTAACAGGGTACGCAGGAATTCGCCAACTGCCGTGCTGAAGACCACAAAGGCGAAGCCGAAGCATCCTCCTCAGCGGTTGTCCTCTAAAATCAATAGGGTCTGGCGAAGGGTCCAAGACTCTGTGATTAACCAAGACTACTCCCGCTAACCAAGGAAAATGAAGGTTCGGCAAGAGAAGGACCATCCTGTCGTACCACAGAAGGTATCATCTATTTGGGTGCCCGCTGCAATGGTCCCCTCAACTTCGACCACCCACAAAAGAAGAAGGCCGGAGAAAATCCCCGTATCCACGACAAAGCTCAGAGGCACTAAATCCAAACACCCCAAGTCTAGAGGCATGGTGGTGCACACCATTTACATGGCTTCCGGGAAAGAGGATAGCCGAATCTTTACGGGCCATCGACCACTTACGCGGTCAGTAACTAAGGCTCAGGAGCAACAACAACAAAAGCTCTAAGAGATACTGGCAGCCATGGCCGCGCTCACTGGGCTAAAAGAAAGCCCGGAAATATCGTCGGAGCAGCGTCAGGAATAGGAAACTGATGCCGAATTCCTCCGAAGAATGCTCGAGAGGAAAGACAAAGAGGTCGTGGAACAAGCGGCCAACATAAAATAAATGGCGCTTTTATTCCAAGTTATGGTCGGAATGATGATACAGCCGGATCCTCCAGCTGAAGACCCTCCGATTGTCCTTGAAGACGACAAAGGGGAGATATCGAACCTTCTTCCTACTTATTCAACAGACAAGGAGGAGACCATCTCCAAAGCCGCCCTTGACGACTATATAGCTCAACAAATACGAGCTCATCAGGTGAGCTAAGCAGCTGGCCAAATCATCAAGACTGGACGACCCTATCCAGGTTGGTATGACAAAATAAAGTACCCGTCGGGATACACGATCCCTAAGTTCCACGTGTATAAAGGGACGGGTAATCCACACCAGCATGTTGCTCAATTCAAATCCCTGTGCGGTAATACAGGGGGTGACGACAAACTGCTGCTTCGCCAGTTTGTTAGCAGCTTGTCGGAGACAGCGTTTGAATGGTACTCTGAGCTCCCGAATGACTCCGTTAAGACATTTGCAGAAATGGAGCTGCTGTTTACACAAAGGTTCGCAAGCGCTAGCGAACGCACCCCAATCACGGCATTGATCAATGCCAGGGTGAAGCCCGGAGAAACATGGGTTCAGTATGCAATCCGGTGGCGGAACCTATGGTCGAAATGCGAACATCGCATCGAAGAAGCTCCTGTAGTAGGCATGTTCGTGGGTACCCTCGATCCGCAAGCGACTATATCCCAGTTCATGATGTTTTTCAAGCCGACTACCTTCCAGGCCTTGATTGACAAGTTGGCCCAAATGGATCAAATGAGCCATAGACCGTCTTCCTCGAAAATGGAGCCTCGAAATGAAAAAGGAAAAGGGAAAGCAACCTTCGTCGCCAATGCTTAGCAACAGCCCAGTGGCCCAAAACCAGCAGATCGCCAAAACGATAGACAGCGATTCTTCAACGAGAAGCTAAAACGCCCTTATTCGTTTCCCCAGGATAAAATGATGAGACTGTTCGAGCTGGCGGTGCGCAACAGGCTCATCAATCTGCCAGATCTAAGACATCCACTGTAGCCCGGCGACACCAATAATCCTAATTACTCCCCCTACCACCGAGCAGTAGGCCATCCAATCGAAAATTGCTTCGTCTTCAAAGGCTGGATTGAGGACCAATATCATCCGGGCAAATTCGCGCTGTCTGAGAATTGGAAGGTAAGCCCGCCTCAGCCACACGCTCCTAAAAAGGTGGACACGCCGGGGGCATTGTGCTCTTTTATAGAAGAAGCTCCATGGGAGGTCGCTCTTTCAGCCAAAACGAAAAGAATGCTGAAAGATCTCCAAGCATGTCTGGCGATTAGGTGGAAGAGCCCGTTGGAACCCGAGATTATTGAGGGGATGCTGAAGACGCGCCCAACGCTGAAAGTTGGTGAAGGTGGGCAAAACGTTCAGGCCAAGTCTCCAAAGTCTTTAAAGAAAAAGAAGAAGGCCAAGAAGCCTGTCCAACCCGAAGACAGTCGTACAGGTCTGCAGAAATATATCGATACACTGGAAAAATATAACCAGAAGGCTCGGACCCCAATCACGTTGGATGAATTCTTTAAGCATGTTCTTGAGAATGAAGCCGATGAAGGCGACAATTCTTCAGAAGAGCCCGAGGATTAAGTGGCAAGCCGCCACATGATCTATCACTCATCAATAAAGTGCAAAGAAGCTCCTGATGAAGAAACTGGGAGCAGATCCAGAACCAGAACCAAAATCCCTGGAGCCATCGGACGAATTGATTGACATACTGCTGAGCGAAGCTCTTCAGAAAAGCAAATCTGACCGAGAGCGTGAAACGACCATATATGAAAAGGCTAAACGTTGGCGTCGCGTTGAAGAAGCTCCGGTATTGAGAAGTCATAGAGTACCCCAACCGGATAGAAGTACTTCTGCCGCCAGCAAAAGCAGATTTAAGACAAGGAAGCAGTTCGCCAAAGCCCTGTCGATGGGAATGAAGTTGCCACCTTTCAAAGAAGACACTTCAGAAAATACATTCCCTGACGAACTAGATGCACATTCAAACTACTGCTTATACCATCGAATGATCACACACCCTACTGAGGAATGCGTGGCCTTTAAAAATTGGTGGCAGGGATACGTTGCTCATCGACAGCATTTCAAGCGGATGAAGCGCAAAACTCGTCGAGAGCAGAGAAGCACGACAGAGGAGCGCAGAAGAACTGCCAGCGACTGTCACATGGTTAATTCCGGGGAATCGCAAGTCTTCACCTTTGGGAGCGATTCTGATGATGAAATAGCCCTTGGCCCTCTCTTCAAGGAATCCATCTCCGAAATAGAAGAGGTGAAGACCTGTGAGAACATTCAGCTGCGTAATCGCACGTTATCCGAAAAGAATCTCGGATCCACAAACAAAGGAGCGAACAAAAAAGATAAGGGGAAAGAAAAAGTCCCTGAAGATATCGCCCTCAATGACCGAGTCGTTGAAGAGCTGGTAGCTAAGAACCCGCCAAAGAAAAACAAGGTGGATTACAACGTTCTGGCACACCTGAGGAAGATACCCTCGCAGCTAAGCATTCTCGATGCCCTTCTGCTATCTAAAGAGGCGAGAGATTCATTGATCAAGGCACTACAAGAGCCCGAGCAGTTTCAAGCCTTCCTTTCTGAAGAAAAGATGAAGGACGAGCTGGAAGAAGTGCACACATCTGACATCACTTTCGGCGATGAAGGTCTCCTCCTCGGAACATATGAGCACAATCGTTCCCTATATGTCTCCGGGTATTGCCATGACATCAAGATAGGGAAGATCCTAGTTGACAATGGATCCTCTGTCAATTTCCTAAATGTGAAGGTGCTAAAAGAAATCTGCATGAGCGTCCAGCACCTCGCTCGGGATAAAATCACCATCTCCGGGTTCGACTCCCAGTCATCACGGACGCTCGGGTCTGTGATACTGACGTTACACATTGGGCTGCTCGTCACTGACATCAAGTTTCATGTCATTGATGCCAAGACTTGCTACAACGCTTTACTCGGCAGGCCTTGGTTACATGAATACAACGTCATCCCTTCTACACAAAATCAGTGTATGAAGTACTTCAAAGATGGTCTCGAGTATACCGTGACAGGGGAGCTGAACCTATTCTCTGTGAATGAAGACCGAAAGTACGAAGATGCAAAGTATTTCTTACCAGACTTTGAAGATACGAAAAGATGCCATAAGCCGGAGAATAAGCAGAAAGCTATCACCACTATTCCGGTCTTCGGGAGCGATACCGAGGAGGAGGAAGAGATAGTCTATTCAGGGCCGCTCTAATACAACAAGCCCAGACCGTCTAACCCTATGTTGATCTTCGGCAGCGACTCTAAAGCTGAGGTCAATGCAGTATATTCTGTTCGGCCATCAATACATGCCCTCATCGGAGATGATCAGAGTTTGAAAATCGCCATGGTTCCGCAAAAGCACTACAAAGAGCTCAACGCAATTGATACCTATAGTGTGCAGGAACTGCAGACGTTCTACACCCCTCCCAGGAAGAAAGATGAAAAGGCGTTCCTCTTTTATCGATCCGCGGAAACCAAAGTGGAGAAAGAAATCTGGCATGGTGCCGATTCTACGCTTGACAGGCTCCAGCCCATCCGTCTGTCCAGATATTACACAGAAGGATTAAAAAGGCTGTTGAGGCGCCAAGGCGTACCCTTCAAATAGACTGCTCGACAAGCTCAGTTCTACAACAGGATCTGTAATGTCCCCGGAACTCAGAAAAATTGCCTAACGTGAGAATGGAAATGATCGGGCTTGGATATGTTCAATCCAAGAAATGGGAGCGATTACATGGCTGGTGCGTTATGCATGACTTCGATGAAGAAGGAGATGCTCTGTTAGAAGACACTGCGATTGAACCAAAACGAGATCCTGCCGTAAAAATGCCAAGTCCGTCGTTTGAAAAACAGATGGACAAGCTAATAAGGGAAGCGGGTCAAAAGGCCCGGGATGACCACAACCGTGAAATGGCCATTTCCGAGAAAGCCAGAACGCAGCGCCTCCTTCAACAGGCTACGGAGAATGACGATGCCCTTCGTCGCCAGCCAGTCGTACAGAAGGCCCGACGCGAACGCAAAAACAAGTTAAAGAACGGAGAAAATGTATGACTACGGCGAAACGGGTGCAATAAGCCTCGCGATCGAGAAAAGGCCGGTCGGAATCCATAGCTGATGAAGAAGATGGATCGGGAATATTCTTTCCCTCAAGACAAGACAAGGAAGATATTTGACCTCGTCGTGAAACATCAGATGATTACCCTCCCGGAGTCCAAACACCTCGAACAAGCAGGTGAGGTTCATCACCCAGACTATTGCTCCTATCACCGAGCGATAGGACATCCTCTTGAAAACTGCTTCACCTTCAAAAACTGGGTTGAGGACCAGTATCAACTAGGTAGGTTCGCTCTATCCAGCAGTTGGAGGGTAACCACATCACAGAAGCATATACCGAATGTTGGGATTTTCTCAGCACCTAGCCTAGGGTTTGCAAGCATCAAGCATGCCACAACATAAATTTAAGGGGGTGCTAAGAAAACATCCAAGGATACATACTAGAAAACTAGGGTAACATAATAATGTAATCAAACATTACATAAGAAGTGATCAAGAATACAACCTTTGTAGACCCAGTACTTCACTTCTAAAGCGCCGTGTTGACGTCCCTTCGCTGCGATCATCTATTTCCCGAACTCCAGTATGGATTCCCTCGGAGAAATGAACAAGATTGCTCGTAGTCTTCGATGCCGAAGATGATCTACGTCGAGAAGACTCAAACTCAAGCTAACCCTTCACTAGGTTATGGACTTTGTGAAGAGAACACCCTAAACTAAATGGCAATTAGTAGAGGATGATGAAATAGGAAGTGGGCTCATTTTAAATTTAATTTTCTCACAATATTTCTTCAGTAATCCTAAACCTAGAAAGCTTTGGAGTTGTGAAGAAGAAGATGAAGATGAGAACAACAAAAGAATAATAAAAAATGGATTATGCAACCATGGGTGAGTTAGTATTATGCACTAACCATTGTAGAGACATAACCACGGTTTAAGTCTAATGGTTTGGTTTAAAAATATCTTAAGTAAAACAAAATGTGTAGACTTTGTCAATGGTTATCCAAGCTTCATGAAGCTTCAAGTCATGACAAAAATTGCCACCATTTTGAATTACTTAAAATAAATAAAACCCTCACAATTATAAATAAGCATGGTGTAAGTCTTACACACACCCAAGTTTGCATGTATCATCAAGCATGATACAAACATGTACACAATTATATATCACATATACACTTTGTGTACATCAAGTGAGAAAACATTCTTAAGTGAACCAATACTAGTTAATATAAAGTAATATATCAAATA
Organism: Agapanthus africanus; assembly: GCA_030015575.1. NCBI lineage: Eukaryota > Viridiplantae > Streptophyta > Magnoliopsida > Asparagales > Amaryllidaceae > Agapanthus > Agapanthus africanus. The sequence continues at coordinate 156,058,463 of JASDDO010000014.1, read as the reverse complement.
TATAATTATACATTAAATCATTAAATCAACACCTGATTTAATGATCCATCCATATTACATATAACCGACTAATATCATGTGTATCAAACTGTCGAATCAACACTTGATTCGATAACCCGGCTATATCTCATATAATCGATCAATGATACAAATCGCGAGAATAGAATACGGTAACATATACGTGCATTAATCTCGGTTACGCACATATCTCATATGTTCTCCTACTCCGTTTCGCCTGAGCCAGGAAACCTCTGTGTAGGACTCTAAAGACTCGTCAATACGCCGACGGTAGGTGGTGATTATATCAGTCACCCACAAGACGCAAAGCGGTCTGCTAAACGTAACGGCCACCCGGGTATTGAGCGATCAGAAGATCAACAAGCAAGCCTGCTCACACTCCTGTGAATCTAATCAGTAACACTACCGTATAGTCAGGTATGTTCGTCTGATATGTTGCATATCTTGTTTAGGGGTGGTTAACGTCAGACCCCAGTAATTTGATAAGTCATACCGATGTAAGGTCCATAACGGGCCAGAAACTACCGGTAACACTTACCAGTAAATCTCATCTACCTAACCAGGGATTTCAGTTATAGCCAATAGAGCATAGCGCAACATCAACCCCCAATATCCGGAGAGACGAATCCCCTCCTATCGCTCATTGCCTCCATGTGACTCGGGACTGTACCCAAAAACCACCTGTTTGCACGACTTAGTAGAGCCGTGGTAGGGTGGAAATCAAAGCACAGTGGAAGCCACACAAGACTCTATGACGATCTCGGGTCAGCAGACTGACATGCACCAGTGTCACCAGAGAACTGCTATCTGACGTGAGGTATAATACCATTTAGGAGTTCTCGGCGAGTCCGTCCAGTGCCCAGTCTCCACTGAGCACCCGTATACCATCTTTGATGTCAAACACCAATGGATATGGGATCATCCATCGCCCATCACATGGGTCAAGAAGATATACGCTAGTCTACTCTGGAATATCGATGCCCCGTCTCGATATTCTCTCGACTAGGAACATTGAAGGATGAACTTATGGACTACCCAGGCCCCGCTAGTATGATCTGCATCATAATCCTGAAAGTCAAGTACACATCCTAAAGGCTTTATCAACATGTAACAGAGAGACAATAAGTATACATGTTAAGATAAAGAGCAACCAGATAGCATACTATCATGTCAAACAAGAAAGTCCTCCCTATATATGTCCCAGCATCCACTATAATATACATCCCATGTACAATAATGGCCTCTAGGGCATACATACAACTAACAATCTCCCACTTGCACTAAGGCCAGTTGTTGTAGTATAGCATATCCAACATCTTATAAAAGTCTCTCGCATGAAAGGCCTCAGTAAGTGGATTCGCCGTGTTAACCTCTGAGTCTACTCTCCTAAGCTCAATCTCTTGGAGATCAACCATCTCCATGATCAGGTGATACTTCCTTAGAATATGTCTGGGTCACTGATGGGACCGGGGTTCCTAGGACAAAAGCCACATCTCCATTATCACACAATGGAAGGAACTAGCTCATCTCATGAACAAATATACACCCAGACTTCCTCTTTGGTAGTATCTTTGCTAGCGATGTGTCCAGCCTTTATCGTCTAGTTTGTCCCGGTATCTAGCTTGGAACTCTTCCATCATACCGTCCCTCTACTAAGGGTAAAGACAATGCCTGTGACTGACATACAATCGTCCTTACCACCCTGGAAGCAATCCAGTGATTCTCCATAGGATCGATTGATACCCTCTCACTACACCTAGTGAGAATCCTAACATCTACTTAGATCTATCTCATAGATCCAAAACCCAGAATTTAGAAGGTATCACCTTGATCCTATATGGAGAATCAATGTGATAAGAGGAGATTGACCGAGTGCAGCATAGGAAACACCTTTCCTATCAAGAGTATGTCATCCACGTGCAATACGAGGAAGACCACCTTACTCTCTACTACCTTTTTGTATATACAAGGTTCATCTACCATTTTAATGAAGTCAAACACTTTGACTACCACATAAAAACTGATGTTCCAACTCCGCGATACCTGCTTTAACGCATAAAGCAACTTGCACACGTTTCCACTGCTCCAACTGTCTACGAAGCCCTCTGGCTGTGTACTTATAGACGCTTACTTCTAAATCAGTATTCGGAAAAGCAGTCATGACACCCAACCACCAGATATCGAAGTCATAGCATGTAGTAATGGCAAGTAGGATCTGGATGGACTTAAGCATAACCACCTCTTCCTCCTTCACCTCAACAACCATCTCCTCTTCCTCTCTTCTTCTCCTTCCTCCTTTCCCGAGCCGACCTTAACACCCAAACCCTAACTCCTCAAAGCCAAACCCTAGCATCGCCGGAGCTCCGTTGATCTCGTCGTCGCCCTCACCTCTCTTCTACCCCTGCACAGAAACCCCTGTGCACCTACCCAGTGAGCACTTCTTTCTTCTTCTCCCTCTTCTTCTTTTTCTTTTCATTTCTTGAAAACCTGCTTTTTCCAGCGATCGTCGGAGTCGCGTCGCCACTGCCGATCCAGACGATCGAGTGAAAGTTCCTTACTCGCGTGATCACCCTCTTGCCTTGCTTGGACCCGTCACGCGTGTCGTGCGTGCGTTGCGACGTTTTACCGACTTCGGACGTGTCGTGCGTATCCGTATCGTGATCCATCGAGACAAGTTAATCTTGCTACATGCTACACTACTATATTCTATATTCATTTGAATAATAACATCACATAATGATTAGTTATGCATCCCACATTATCATTTTTGCATGTTTCACCGTTTTCGGATATCCGTGTGCATCCGTGCAAGTTATTTCATATCTAGTGCAAATTTATCTTGATACATGCTAGACTACAATATACTGCACCCAATTGAATATTTACACTTCATATTGTTTAGTTGTACATCCTGCATTTACCAGTTTATCATTTTACTGTCATACGACATCCGTACACATCAATATCATTATTTACATATCTAGTCGCATGCTAATTCATCTTGCTACATGCTAGGTATAGTATTATGCATCCATATGAGTAAAATGTTACCAGTTTATCACATTATACATCCATACTAAAAGTTTTACCGTTTTCGGATACCCGTTTACATCCATATCATTTAATATACATATAGCTGCATCTACAGATCCCATTATTACATATAATTGTTACATTAACACCCCATAATAGATAATGTGCATCTCATTTAGTATTGGAACTATAAATGTAACCCTAGTCGATAATTGTGCATCCATACCATTGATTCTATATCTATTTGCATACCATGTCACATTATTTCATTTTACTGTTACATTAGTATCCCATACTTGATCTTGTGAATCCTACATAGTCATGATGTAATCCCTGATAAATATTTGTGCATCCATGCTTTATTTGTGCACCTGTACCTGTTACAGTTTTATTATGAGCATCCGCTTGATACCTGTGCATTACTTGACATGACTTGATACATGTACACTACTTGACATGACCTGATACACCATTACTTGACATGGCCTGATACATGTACAATATTTGACATGACCTGATATATCACTACTTGACATGTTACCTGTTCCTGTTTCTAATGCCGACAATCCTGACATGTTGTCCCGATAGACATATCATGTTGTCTGTATAGACAAACATATTCCTGCTTGATCCTGTGTTGGCATTAGCTTCAGATTTATCAATACCTGACTTGAACACATAACTTGGGGGTATGGGGAAATCAAGAATGTAACCGAACGTAACTCAAAGGGCTACCATATTGTTTGCTGTTTTTCCGGGCGTTACGGAATACTCATTGTTTGCCGTTTTTCCGGGCGTTACGAAATACCTATTGTTTGCCTTTTTCCGGGCGTTACGGAATAATCACCGATGGGTTACAATGAGAATTACATTAATTGATTTCGAAGACTTTAGAATAGACAACCCAATAACACGGTTTAGATTACTCATTGCCCATCACGTGTGCTTATACCCTTCACTGTCCCTTATTCGTGATACTGTTATACTTTTATTACTGCTCGTACTCATGCCTGCATGTCTTGTTACCTCTAGATTGTATTATTGTTGATATTATGACGCACTGACGTCTGGATTTTGCATGGCCCAGATCCTCTATCTTTGTCGCAAGCCGTTCAGAAGTATCTCAGTCAACAGGCCGAGCAGTGAAGACTTGTTAGTATTCTAGTTTAGTTTCCTTTCAGCATTGTTTTATTTCCTGATGTGAGCCCGCATTTTGGGACGTACATTCCAGATTATTATTGTTATTTGGATATATTGCTTCCGCATTTTATTTCATGACTCGTTTATTCTGGCTTATGGATATATACTAGATAGTTTATTTTATTTCTACTATTCTTGATATCTTCTAAATAGCCGTAATGTGACCGTAGAGGGATCTTTCCTAGGTACAGGTAGCAGGGTTGGCTCTGTCACGTGCCGACCTTAGCGCACTTTGGGAAACGGGGCGTGACAGTATTCCCCTATTCCCTGCTTAGTCTTATAACAACTATAAGTTGGAGCAAGACCAACGTTCCCCAGCTCAGTATAACAAGCGGGTTCGGTCAATACTTCCATATTATTATCTTGATTAAGGCGTGACATGGTCGCTACCTAGAGAGAGAGAGAGAAGAAAATACTCTGCGTGCGCTCTTACAAGATTAGATTGGTTATATATATTTTATCTAATCAGGATGGCTCCCACTGTTTTTATCAAATCTTCCTTCAAACCTTAAAAAGAAAGACTAGCCGGGATTAATTACACCCTACAAGTTCGCTAATCTTTCAGCCTGGCCAGTGTCAGTATTTTGAGGGAGGTTCCCCGTGCTTTCGCATGGACCTAATTAAAATAAAGCTCGTTTTCCCAGGGGTGTAACCCCGTTGACACCTTTCTAGACACCTACTTGATCGGCTAATTGTAAAGCGCAAAACTCTCCCAGGATTAACAATTACTCACAGTGGGTATCAAGATCCAACTATCTCATAAAAGGTATGTAATCTCATTGCAAATTTCAACACTTGAAACTCCCAATAATGGTTTTTACCCCTGGTGACTTATGACCTTAACTATGGTCAACAAATCATAAGCACTAGTCAAGTTCTACCCATTATTTCATGATTAATTAGACCCACCCACATGACCCATAACTATGGTCAACAAAGTCACATGACTGTTCTAATTAATCGCATCATATGCTATGTACGAAGACATCACTTAGCTACCGTACACCGTGCCTTAACTATAGTCAACAAACACAGCACGAATACAAAGTACTCTACTTCCTAAAATGACGGGGGGTTGCGGATGGTTTTTATGAAAACCTTTAACGCTTTGAACTTGATTTCATTGTAGAATCAAATGGTTTAAAATGGAGTGTTTTTTAGGCCTTTGCTAGTTTCGTTAAAGAGATCACTCCCTGTGAAGGGATCTCGGATCTTTCCTCATCGAATGAGGTGCAGGATATTCACAATACCACTATGCAAAGCAAGAACTAGAAAAGCAATCAAAAGACAAACCGAGGGTTGTAGCATCTGCCAGTTATTGCTAAAGAGGTCACTCCCGGTGAAGGGATCTCGGCTCTTTCCTTATCGAATAAGGTGCTGGATATTCTGCAAGGAATACCACTATGCAAAGCAACAACCGGAGCTATCTTTTTTTGAAAATTCGATTCCACAACATCATTAGGTTTATTTTCTTTCATTAATCTCATTAATGAAGTCCCATCATTTTAAGTTACCTAAACATCACAGATAAATACAACGTACGCTTATGCCATCCGCATCCGCCTCGATGTCCCGTCATGCACCGTTAGGTTAAGTAACTAACGGCAGAGCGGGGCAGGGTTAGCGCGGGTGTAAAACATAAGCAACGTCTATATAATATATCATATATTATATGAATGAAAATGAAAAACTCTCATCTCACATAAACCCCCCCAGCTATTCAAACACGACGATCCAATATAACATATAACAACAACACATAACATCACATGTCATCAACGTAAGTAAATATGCGTATCCCAATTGTCGTTGACGTATAGCAACGAAACCAGCGATACACCACATATTACACTTACGGTCCCAGAAAAGAAAGTGAAAAACTACAACAGTTGGAATCCGCAACCATCTTAGACATCACATGCCTAACCAAATGAATTTCTTAAACTTCGCATGACTAATAATTATAAACCCCGCATTTTAGTCTCGATATTGAAAACACTTTCTAACAACTATTCGGGCAATTCAACAAGATTCCCGACATTCCGATCGAATGCTCGTCGGAAACTTTAGTAGACGGCCGCACCCCCCGATACCGACGACGAAGTGCACTTAGGCGTAACACCGCGGCCGCGAGCACCCGAATGGATGCTTTTGGCGACGGGGCTCTCCTACGGTCACTTGGTCGGGGCTATGGGGCATGACAATTTAATAATGTTACCCGGCGAGTATCCGTATACACAACGTGATTGCGGCGGACTTTTGATCGCATCAAAATCCCGTGGCAACCGATCAAATGAGACTAAATTGCTAGATTTATAAAATTCAAATATTGTGGATTCCAATTATTGTATCACAATATACTAGACGATGTTAAACGCTTCGATCGAATCAACAAATCCCCACAACTCCCATTGAGCTCAACACTTGAGCGAAATTAAAGTAACCAAAACGTGCCACAGTACCTATGATCCAGCCGTAGAAGGGTCAAACCAACGCTAAACCTATGACACCGTGGAACTACAGCAAATCCTAGGGTTCAAGTCACGGTTCCGAGGGCATAGAATCGAGTTAAGGTTTTTGTTCTTCTAAAAGGTCCATAGAGTTACTTGCACGACTATTGAATATAATTAACTTAGAAAAATTTCAACACTTGGAAATTTCAGAGGGGTTCATGGGGTGATGTTTGAGATTCGTTCGAACTGTTAAACATGGTCTAGGTTACCAATACAATGCTAAATTATACGACTACGAAACACTCAGTTTTAGTCCTATAGTAAATTTTACATCACATGAAAATCTGGACTAAGCAAACAATACCTAAAACCCCACAATCTACAGTACAATGCACAGAAGAAATTTGGCACTGTTTAGAGCCAAAGTGGCCGGCCAGAAGGGGGTGATCTCGGGTCATTTCCGAGCAAAAGCTCCCAAAGTTTTCCTGTGCACTCCTTGTATCATATACATCACTCTGCAGTTGTTTGCAAAATTTTTACATACCTCTAAAATTTCGACAAAGAGCAAAACTGCAGGGTTTTAGAAACTGTTTTACGGAATTGTTTCGGTTTCGTATTACTTCTTACATCGTCTAAGTTTCTAGTTAGGCAATGATATCATGTTGGGATTTTCTCAGCACCTAGCCTAAGGTTTGCAAGCATCAAGCATGCCACAACATAAATTTAAGAGGGTGCTAAGCAAACATCCAAGGATACATACTAGAAAACTAGGGTAACATAATAATGTAATCAAACATTACATAAGAAGTGATCAAGAATACAACCTTTGTAGACCCGGTCATTCACTTCTAAAGCTCCGTGTTGATGTCTCATCCCTGCGATCATCTATTTCCTGAACTCTAGTATGGATTCCCTCGGAGAAATGAACAAGATTGCTTGTAGTTTTCGAGGACGAAGATGATCTACGTCGAGGAGATCCAAACTCAAGCTAACCCTTCACTAGGTCATGAACTTTGTGAAGAGAACACCCTAAACTAAATGGCAATTAGTAGAGGATGTTGAAATAGAAAGTGGGCTCACATTAGATTTTATTTTCTCACAATATGTCTTCAGTAATCCTAAACCTAGAAAGCTTTGGAGTTGTGAAGAAGAAGATGAAGATGAGAACAACAAAAGAATAATAAAAAATGGATTATGCAACCATGGGTGAGTTAGTATCATGCACTAACCATTGTAGATACATAACCACGGTTTAAGTCTAATGGTTTGGTTTAAAAATATCTTAAGTAAAACAAAATGTGTAGACTTTGTCAATGGTTATCCAAGCTTCATGAAGCTTCAAGCCATGACAAAAATTGCCACCATTTTGAATTACTTAAAATAAATAAAACCCTCACAATTATAAATAAGCATGGTGTAAGTCTTACATACACCCAAGTTTGCATGTATCATCAAGCATGATACAAACATGTACACAATTATATATCACATATACACTTTGTGTACATCAAGTGAGAAAACATTCTTAAGTGAACCAATACTAGTTAATGTAAAGTAATATATCAAATATATAATTATACATTAAATCATTTAATCAACACCTGATTTAATGACCCGACCATATTATATATAACCGACTAATATCATGCGTATCAAACTATCGAATCAACACTTGATTCGATAATTCGGCTATATCTCATATAACCGACCGATGATACAAATCGCGAGAATAGAATACGGTATCACATACGCGCATTAATCTCGGTCCCGCACATATCTCATATGTACTCTTACTCCGTTTCTCCTGAGATAGGAAACCTCTGTGTAGGACTCTAAAGACTCGTCAATACGCCGGTAGTAGGTGGTGATCATATCAGTCATCCACAAGCCGCAAGCGGTCTGCTCAACGTAATGGCTACCCGGGTATTGGGCGATCAGAAGATCAACAAGCAAGCCTGCTCACACTCCTGCGAATCCAATCAGTAACACTACCGTACAGTCCGGTCTGTTCGTCTGATATATCGCATATCTAGTCTAGGGGTGGTTAACGTCAGACCCCGGTAACTTGATAAGTCATGCCGATGTAAGGTCCATAACGGGCGAGAAACTACTGGTAACACTTACCAATAAATCTCATCTACCCTGGCCAGGCATTTCAGTTATGGCCAATCGAGCATAGCGCAACATCAACCCCCAATACCGGGAGAGACGAATCCCCTCCTATCGCTCATTGCCTCCATGTGACTCGGGACTGTACCCAAAAACCATCTGTTTGCACGACTCAGTAGAGCCGTGGTAGGGTGAAAATCAAAGCAAAGTGGGAGCCATACAAGATTCTATGACAATCTTGGGTCAACAGACAAAGCTGCACCAGTGTCACCAGAGAACTGCTATCTGACGTGAGGTATAATACCATCTAGGAGTTCTCGGCGAATCCGTTCAGTGTACCCAGTCTCCACTGAGCATCCGTATACCATCTCTGATGTCAAACACCAATAGATATGGGATCATCCATCGCCCATCACATGGGTCGAGAAGATATACTCTGGTCTCCTCTGGAATATCGATGCCCCGTATCGATATTCCCTTGACTAGGAACATTGATGGATGAACTTATGGACTACCCAGCCCCGCTAGTATGATCTGCATCATAATCCTGGAAGTCAAGTACACATCATAAGGGCTTTATCAACATGTAACAGAGAGACAGTAAGTATACATGTTAAGATAAAGAGAAACCAGATAGCATACTATCATGTCGAGCAAGAAAGTCCTCCCTATATATGTCCCAGCATCCACTATAATATACATCTCATGTAAAATAATGGCCTCTAGGGCATACATACAACTAACAATCTCCCACTTGCACTAAGGCCAGTTGTTGTAGTATACCATATCCAACATCTTATAAAAGTCTCTCGCAGGAAAGGCCTCAGTAAGTGGATTCGCTGTGTTAACCTCTGAGTTTACTCTCCTAACCTTGATCTCTTGGAGATCAACCATCTCCATGATCATGTGATACTGCCTTAGAATATGTCTGGGTCTCTTATGGGACCGGGGTTCCTAGGCCAAAAGCCACATCTCCATTATCACACAATGTAAGGAACCTAGCTCATCTCATGAACAAATATACACCCAGACTTCCTCTTTGGTAGTATCTTTGCTAGCGATGTGTCCAGCCTTTATCGTCTAGTTTGTCCCGGTATCTAACTTGGAACTCTTCCATCATACCGTCCCTCTACTGAGGGTAAAGACAATGCATATGACTGACATTCAGTCGTCCTTACCACCCTGGAAGCAATCCAGTGATTCTCCCCAGGATCGATTGATACCTTCTCACTACACCTAGTGAGAATCCTAACATCCACTTAGATCTATCTCATAGATGTAAAACCCAGGATTTAGAAGGTATCACCTTGATCCTATATGGAGAATCAATGTGATAAGAGAAGATTGACCGAGTGCAGCATAGGAAACACCTTTCCTATCAAGAGTATGTCATCCACGTGCAATACGAGGAAGACCACCTTACTCTCTACTACCTTTTTGTATATACAAGGTTCATTTACCATTTTAATGAAGTCAAACACTTTGAATACCACATAAAAATATATGTTCCAACTCCGCGATGCCTGCTTTAACGCATAAAGCAACTTACACACGTTTCTACTGCTTCCACTGTCTACGAAGCCCTCTGGCTGTGTACTTATAGACGCTTACTTCTAAATCAGTATTCAGAAAAGCAGTCATGACACCCAACCACCAGATATCATAGTCATGGTATGTAGCAATGGAAAGTAGGATCCGGATGGACTTAAACATAACCACCAGAGAAAAGGTTTCATCATTATCCATCCCTGGTCGATGACGAAAACCTTTTGCAACAAGTCTAGCTTTGAAAGTCTCAACTTTTCCATCTACACCAAGTAATCTTCTCAAGATATACTTGCTCCTGATTGGGATTTAACCCTTCAGATATAGCAACCAAAGTCTATACTTTGTCGGTGTATATAGATTCCATCTCAGATCGCTAAGCATCCAGCCATTCTTACAGAGTCCCCACTCTTGATGGCCCGCTCGAAGCTAGTTGGGTCATCATCTCCATGATGAAATCCTCGCTCCCACTGTCATCGAGAAACCGAAGTATCTCTTAGGCGGATGAGGAACCCTACCAGATCGGCGGAGAGACTGAGGTTCGTCGGGAACTATTGAATCCTCCGGTTCTACCAAATCCTCAGCTGTAGTTTGTATAGCTGGAACTCCTTCTAGTTCTACCTCATGACTACAAATTTCATCCATAAAAAAATCCTTTTCCTAAAAAAGTGGCATGCTAAGAAATAAAACACCTTTTGTTTTTTGGTACGGTAGAAGATATTCCCTTGCAAATGCTTGGGATATCGAACAAACTTCCATAGAACTGACATTGCCTCGAGTTTGTCCGGATTTTGCTTTTAGACATAGGCCGGAAAACCCCAAATCTTAACTTGCTTAAGACATGGGCTCTTCCCATTCTATATCGCATAAAGAGTGGTAGGCACCTGATTTGGTTGGAACCCTATTCAATAAGTATGTAGCTTCTCAAATGCATAACTCCCAAAAGAAAATAGGTAACTCAACAGTACTCATCATAGAGCGCGCCATATCAAATGGGGTGCGGTTGCTCCTCCCCGATACACTGTTGTGTTGTGGTGTATACGGAGAAGTAATGCTGAGAGAGAATCTCATTCTTTTTTAGAACAGTCCAGGAATTCCATGCATAAATATTCTCCTCCCTGATCTCATCAAATGACATAAATACTTATACCTGATTTTGATTCTCTACTTCTGACTTATATTCATTGAATTTCTCAAAAGCTTCAGACTTGTGTTTCAACAGGAACATGAGTCCGAATCTTGAGAGATCATCAGTGAATGTAAGGAAGTACAAAGAACCAATCCTGCCATGTGTAGACAAGGGACCTACATATATCACTATGTATCAGTCCCAAGGGTTCACTAACCCTTTCTCTGTTTCATGTAAATGGAGTTATGGTCATCTTATCTTTGTGACATGACTGGCAAGTTTCACAAGATGTAAATTCAAAGTGATTTAAATATGCATCTAAATGTAACTTAACTAGTCGGGTCGCATTGATATGACCTAGTCTACAATGCCTCAAGAAGAATTCGTTCGTTTCTGAACTCTTACTCTTGTGTGTGTTCTGTACGTTAAGAACTGTAGTTTGATTTAGAACGTATATGCTTTTAGATAACGTGCCTGAACCGATCAACACTTTGATATAGGAAATGTTCAAAACATTATCCAATAATACAAAATTATATTTTCTTTATATGATAAAGAGACTGATATAATGTTGCATATCAGGTTCGGTATCTAATAACATTCGGTCAGAATCAATGTATTTAGTAATACAAGATGATATCTGCCAACACCTTAGCTGCAACAATTGCACTATTCTCTACACTTAGAGACATATCACCCATTCCTAGTTCTCTACCTATCTGTAGCCCACGTAACAGATTACATATGTGGGATCCTGATCCGGTATCACATATCCAGTACGTAGAGGATACTGAGAAATAGTTCTCTATGCCGAACACACCCGAAGAAGATGCATCTATCATGCACTTTCTACGTTTAGGCGGCGTGGGAATCCTGGTATTTGTAACACCCTAGTACATTTATACCAATTTTAATATTTCTTTCTTTATGGTATTTTCTTGATTTACTGTGTTTTGGGTGCGAATAGTGTATTTAACATTTGTATTGCATCCGACCCGACCCGGATGCTTGAAACCTGTCTTGGTTCATGTTTATGATTTATCCCGACATGTTATGTGGACCCGTGCTCTTCCATATTTACATGATGCATATTGGCATTTATCTGGCATCTGCATTTTTTAAATATAACATTTAAAATCACATAAAATATTTTAAAAATACAGTGCATGGCCTGCATGATACCCCTGACCCTGTGGTAGCACCCGCGTATCTTGTTCTCGTCCCGTTCAGTAAAACGGACTTGTTTGGATGGCAACGCGCTCGTACGTGCATCCGTTCTTGGGGGTATGCATTTTCGTTACCCGGATATCTAATTTTAATATTGGTCGACATGTATATTTTTCGTATTTTAAAACCAGATTTTTAGACCCGACCCGGGCGTGTTTTGGACTAAATTTGTATTTACCAGAAAATCAAATTTCATTTAATAAAATATTTTAATCATTATTAAAACAGTTTAAATCTTTTATAACTAAACATATCTTTTTAAATTTACACCTAACTATTTTATAATAACAAATCTCTCTCTCTCCTCTCGCACTCTTTCTCTCTCCTTCTCTCTCTCTCTCTCTCCCAGCGCATCTTCTCTCTCTCTTTCTTTCTCTCTCTCTCTCCTCCCTTTATCCCTCCTCCTGCGATTACCGTTGATTCCTCAATTGTGGTCACCGCCCGGGCGCTACGGCCACCTCCCTCTTCTTTTCTTCTCCTTCTTCTTTATATAGCCCGAGCCCCCCGAGAACCAAAAGCTCCACAAAACCCTAACCCTACTTCTCTGCCTCTTTACCCTCGACCTCACCATCTCCTCCCCGTCATCATCTCTTCTCCCTCTCTACTCCTTCCTTCACCCCGAGAACCCTGCAACCAACCCTAACACATTGAACCCATCGCCTCACCGGCACCTCCATCACCGCCGATCACCTTATCATCGCCAGCAACTTCTTCTCTCCTCCTCTTCCTCCTTCACCTCAACAACCATCTCCTCTTCCTCTCTTCTTCTCCTTCCTCCTTTCCCGAGCCGACCCTAACACCCAAACCCTAACTCCTCAAAGCCAAACCCTAGCCTCGCCGGAGCTCCGTTGATCTCGTCGTCGCCCTCACCTCTCTTCTACCCCTGCACAGAAACCCCTATGCACCTACCCAGTGAGCACTTCTTTCTTCTTCTTCCTCTTCTTCTTTTTCTTTGTCCTTTTCTTTTCTTGAAATCTTGCTTCTTCCAGCGATCGTCGGAGTCACGCCGCCGCTGTCGATCCAGACGATCGAGTGAAAGTTCCTTACTCGCGTGATCACCCTCTTGCCTTGCTTGGACCCGACCCGCGTATCGTGCATGCGTTGCGACGTTTTACCAACTTCGGACGTGCCGTGCGTATCCGTATCGTGATCCATCGAGACAAGTTAATCTTGCTACATGCTATACTACTATATTCTATATTCATTTGAATAATAACATCACATAATGATTAGTTATGCATCCCACATTATCATTTTTGCATGTTTCACCGTTTTCGGATATCCGTGTGCATCCGTGCAAGTTATTTCATATCTAGTGCATGCAAATTTATCTTGATACATGCTAGACTACAATATACTGCACCCAATTGAATATTTACACTTCATATTGTTTAGTTGTACATCCTGCATTTACCAGTTTATCATTTTACTGTCATACGACGTCCGTATACATCAATATCATTATTTACATATCTAGTCGCATGCTAATTCATCTTGCTACATGCTAGGTATAGTATTATGCATCCATATGAGTAAAATATTACCCGTTTATCACATTATACATCCATACTAAAAGTTTTACCGTTTTCGGATACCCGTTTATATCCATATCATTTAATATACATATAGCTGCATCTACAGATCCCATTATTACATATAATTGTTACATTAACACCCCATGATAGATAATGTGCATCTCATTTAGTATTGGAACTATAAATGTAACCCTAGTCGATAATTGTGCATCCATACCATTGATTCTATATCTATTTGCATACCATGTCACATTATTTCATTTTACTGTTACATTAGTATCCCATACTTGATCTTGTGAATCCTACATAGTCATGATGTAATCCCTGATAAATATTTGTGCATCCATGCTTTATTTGTGCACATGTACCTGTTACAGTTTTATTATGAGCATCCGCTTGATACCTGTGCATTACTTGACATGACTTGATACATGTACACTACTTGACATGACCTGATACACCACTACTTGACATGACCTGATACATGTACACTACTTGATATGACCTGATATATCACTACTTGACATGTTACCTGTTCCTGTTTCTAATGCCGACAATCCTGACATATTGTCCCGATGGACATATCATGTTGTTTGTATAGACAAACATGTTCCTGCTTGATCCTGTGTTGGCATTAGCTTCAGATTTATCAATACCTGACTTGAACACATAACTTGGGGGTATGGGGAAATCAAGAATGTAACCGAACGTAACTCAAAGGGCTACCATATTGTTTGCCATTTTTCCAGGCGTTACAGAATACCCATTGTTTGCTGTTTTTCCGGACGTTACGGAATACCTATTGTATGTCGTTTTTCCGGGCGTTACGGAATAATCACCGATGGGTTACGATGAGAATTACATTAATTGATTTCGAAGACTTTAGAATAGACAACCCAGCAACACGGTTTAGATTACTCACTGCACATCACGTGTGCTTATACCCTTCACTGTCCCTTATTCGTGATACTGTTATACTTTTATTACTGTTCATACTCATGCCTGCATGTCTTGTTACCTCCTGATTGTATTATTGTTGATATTATGATGCACTGACGTCTGGGTTTTGCATGGCCCAGATCCTCTATCTTTGTCACAAGCCGTTCAGGAGTATCTCAGTCAACAGGCCGAGCAGTGAAGACTTGTTAGTATTCTAGTTTAGTTTCCTTTCAGCATTGTTTTATTTCCTGATGTGAGCCCGTATTTTGGAACGTACATTCCAGATTATTATTGTTATTTGGATCTATTGCTTCCGCATTTTATTTCATGACTCGTTTATTCTGGCTTATGGACATGTACTAGATAGTTTATTTTATTTTTACTGTTCTTGATATCTTCTAAACAGCCGTAATGTGACCGTGAAGGGATCTTTCCTAGGTACAGGTAGCATGGTTGGCTCTGTCATGTGCCGACCTTAGCGCACTTTGGGAAGTAGGGCGTGACAGTATTCCCCTATTTCCTGCTCGGTCTTATAACAATTATAAGTTGAAGCGGGACCAACGTTCCCCAGCTCAGTATAACAAGCGGGTTCGGTCAATACTTCCATATTATTATCTTGATTAAGGCGTGACATGGTCGCTACCTAAAGAGAGAGAGAGAGAAGAAAATACTCTGCGTGCGCTCTTGCAAGATTAGATTGGTTATATATATTTTATCTAATTAGGATGGCTCCCACTGTTTTTATCAAATCTTCCTTCAAACCTTAAAAGGAAAGACTAGCCGGGATTAATTACACCCTAAAAGTTCGCCAATCTTTCAGCCAGGCCAGTGTCGGTATTTTGAGGGAGGTTCCCCGCGCTTTCGCATGGACCTAATTAAAATAAACCTTGTTTTCCAGGGGTGTAACCCCGTTGACACCTTTCTAGACACCTACTTGATCGGCTAATTGTAAAGCGCAAAACTCTCTCAGGAGTAACAATTACTCGTAGTGGGTATCAGGATCCAACTATCTCATAGAAGGTATGCAATCTCATTGCAAATTTCAACACTTGAAACTCCCGATAATGGTTTTTACCCCTGGTGACTTATGACCTTAACTATGGTCAACAAATCATAAGCACTAGTCAAGTTCTACCCGTCATTTCGTGATTAATTAGACCCACCCACATGACCCTTAACTATGGTCAACAAAGTCACATGACTGTCCTAACTAATCGCATCATATGCTATGTAGGAAGACATCACTTAGCTACCATATACTGTGCCTTAACTATAGTCAACAAACACAGCACGAATACAAAGTACTCTACTTCCTAAAATGACGGGGGGTTGCGAATGGTTTTTATGAAAACCTTTAACGCTTTAAACTTGATCTCATTGTAGAATCAAATGGTTTAAAATGGAGTGTTTTTTAGGCCTTTGCTAGTTTCGCTAAAGAGATCACTCCCGGTGAAGGGATCTCGGCTCTTTCCTCGTTGAATGAGGTGCAGGATATTCATAATACCACTATGCAAAGCAAGAACTAGAAAAGCAATCAAAAGACAAACCGATGGTTGTAGCATCTTCCAGTTATTGCTAAAGAGGTCACTCCCGGTGAAGGGATCTCGGCTCTTTCCTTATCGAATAAGGTGCAGGATATTCTGCAAGGGATACCATTATGCAAAGCAACAACCGCAGCTACCTTTTTTTGAAAATTCGATTCCACAACATCATTAGGTTTATTTTCTTTCATGAATCTCATTAATGAAGTCCCATCATTTTAAGTTACCTAAACATCATAGATAAATACAACGTAGTCTTATGCCATCCGCATCCGCCTCGATGTCCCGTCATGCACCGTTAGGTTAGGTAACTAACGGCAGAGCGGGGCAGGGTTAGCGCGGGTGTAAAACATAAGCAATGTCTATATAATATATCATATATACTATATACAGTATATATCTCATCATATCAAATGATCACATCACAAATATTGGCAGCAGAAGACAATATGTGAAATATTGGATATACTAGGATATCCGTGTTTTATTTTGAGTCTGTATAAAACATGGATTCCACGGTCGTGATGAATAGCCAAACCCACATCTCTAGACCCCTACAAGAGCGGCAAGCAACCCTACCAATTCTAGAGTTAGGAGACCCGGTCTCGACGCCTCGAGATAGTCTCCCACTGGACTCTAGAACCCGGTTACTTGTGCTCCTCTCCTTGGGTCTATCCTAATGCGGAAAAGTAAATAATATACATCAACGGTGACATCTTCCTCAACCCGGAAGTGCCCCAATAAAAAAATATTACATTCATTGAATTTTACATGAATGAAAATGAAAAACTCTCATCTCACATAAATCCCCCCGGCTATTCAAACACGACAATCCAATATAACATACAACAACAACACATAACATCACATGTCATCAACGTAAGTAAATATGCGTATCCCAATTGTCGTTGACGTATAGCAACGAAACCGGCGATACACCACATATTACACTTACGGTCGCAGAAAAGAAAGTGAAAAACTACAACAGTTAGAATTCGCAACCACCTTAGACATCACATGCCTAACCAAATGAATTCCTTAGACATCGCATGCCTAATAATTATAAACCCCGCATTTTAGTCTCGATATTGAAATCACATTCCAATAACTAGTCGGGCAATTCAACAAGATTCCCGACATTCCGATCGAATGCTCGTCGGAAACTTTAGTAGACGGCCGCACCCCCCGATACCGACGACAAAGTGCACTTAGGCGTAACACCGCGGCCGTGAGCACCCGAATGGATGCTTTTGGCGATGGGGCTCTCCTACAGTCACTTGGTCGGGGCTATGGGGCGTAACTATCTAATAATGTTACGCGGCGAGTATCCGCATACACAACGTGATTGCGACGGACTTTTGATCGCATCAAGATCCCGTGGCAACCGATCAAATGAGACTAAATTGCTAGATTTATAAAATTCAAATATTGTGGATTCCAATTATTGTATCACAATAGACTAGACGATGTTAAACGTTTTGATCGAATCAACAAATCCCCACAACTCCCATTGAGTTCAACACTTGAGCGAAATTAAAGTAACCAAAACGTGCCACAGTACCTATGATCCAGCCGTAAAAGGGTCAAACCAACGCCAAACCTATGACACCGCGGAACTACAGCAAACCCTAGGGTTCAAGTCGCGGTTCCGAGGGCATAAAATCAAGTTAAGCTTTTTGTTCTTCTAGAGGGTCCATAGAGTTACTTGCACGACTGTTGAATATAATTAACTTAAAAAAATTCCAACACTTGAAAATTTCAGAGGGGTTCATGGGGTGATGTTTGAGATTCATTCGAACTGTTAAACATGGTCTAGGTTACCAATACAATGCTAAATTATACGACTACGAAACACTCCATTTTATTCCTATAGTAAAATTTACATCATATGAAAATTTGGACTAAGCAAACAATACCTAAAACCCCACAATCTACAGTACAGCGCACAGAAGAAATTTGGCACTGTTTAGAGCCAAAGTGGCCGGCCAGAGGGGGTGTTCTCGGGTCATTTCCGAGAAAAAGCTCCCAAATTTTTCCTGTGCACTCCTTATATCATATACATCATTCTGCAGTTGTTTGCAAAATTTTTACAGATCTTTAAAATTTCGACAGAGAGCAAAACTGCAGTGTTTTAGAAACTGTTTTACGGATTTGTTTCGGTTTCGTATTACTTTTTACATCGTCTAAGTTTCTAGTTAGGCTCTGTTACCATGTTGGGATTTCCTCAGCACCTAGCCTAGGGTTTGCAAGCATCAAGCATGCCACAACATAAATTTAAAGGGTGCTAAGCAAACATCCAAGGATACATACTAGAAAACTAAGGTAACATAATAATGTAATTAAACATTACATAAGAAGTGATCAAGAATACAACCTTTGTAGACCCAGTCCTTCACTTCTAAAACTCCGTGTTGACGTCCCTTCGCTGCGATCATCTATTTCCTGAACTCTAGTATGGATTCCCTCGGAGAAATGAACAAGATTGCTCATAGTTTTCGAGGCCGAAGATGATCTACGTCGAGGAGACTCAAACTCAAGCTAACTTTGTGAAGAGAACACCCTAAACTAAATGGCAATTAGTAGAGGATGATGAAATAGGAAGTGGGCTCACTTTAGATTTTATTTTCTCACAATATTTCTTCAGTAACCCAAAACCTAGAAAGCTTTGGAGTTGTGAAGAAGAAGATGAAGATGAGAACAACAAAAGAATAATAAAAAATGAATTATGCAACCATGGGTGAGTTAGTATCATGCACTAACCATTGTAGAGACATAACCATGGTTTAAGTCTAATGGTTTGGTTTAAAAATATCTTAAGTAAAACAAAATGTGTAGACTTTGTCAATGGTTATCCAAGCTTCATGAAGCTTCAAGCCATGACAAAAATTGCCACCATTTTGAATTACTTAAAATAAATAAAACCCTCACAATTATAAATAAGCATGGTGTAAGTCTTACACATACCTAAGTTTGCATGTATCATCAAGCATGATACAAACATGTACACAATTATATATCACATATAAACTTTGTGTACATTAAGTGAGAAAAAAATCTTAAGTGAACCAATACTAGTTAATGTAAAGTAATATATTAAATATATAATTATACATTAAATCATTAAATCAACACTTGATTTAATGATCAGGTCATATTACATATAACCGAATAATATCATGTGTATCAAACTATCGAATCAACACTTGATTCGATAACTCGGCTATATCTCATATAACCGACCGATGATACAAATCGCGAGAATAGAGTACGGTATCACATACGTGCATTAATCTTGGTCCCGCACATATCTCATATGTGCTCCAACTCCGTTTCGCCTGAGCCAAGAAACCTCTGTGTAGGACTCTAAAGACTCGTCAATACGCCGGCAGTAGGTGGTGATCATATCAGTCACCCACAAACCGCAAGCGGTCTGCTGAACGTAACGGCCACCCGGGTATTGAGCGATCAGAAGATCAACAAGGAAGCCTGCTCACACTCCTGCGAATCCAATCAGTAATACTACCGTACAGTCCGGTCTGTTCGTCTGATATGTCGCATATCTAGTCTAGGGATGGTTAACGTCAGACCCCAGTAACTTGATAAGTCATGCCGATGTAAGGTCCATAACGGGCGAGAAACTACTGGTAACACTTACCAGTAAATCTCATCTACCCTAGCCAGGGATTTCAGTTATGGCCAATCGAGCATAGCGCAACATCAACCCCCAATACCGGGAGAGACGAATCCCCTCCTATCGCTCATTGCCTCCATATGACTCGGGACTGTACCCAAAAACCACCTGTTTGCACGACTCAGTAGAGCCGTGGTAGGGTGGAAATTAAAGCACAGTGAGAGCCATATAAGTCTCTATGATGATCTCGGGTCAGCAGACTAACCTGCACCAGTGTCACCAGAGAACTGCTATCTGACGTGAAGTATAATACCATGAAGGAGTTCTCGGCGAGTCCGTTCAGTGTACCCAGTCTCCATTGAGCACCCGTATACCATCTCTGATGTCAAACACCAATGGATATGGGATCATACATCGCCCATCACATGGGTCGAGAAGATATACGCTAGTATACTCTGGAATATCGATGCCCCGTCTCGATATTCCCTCGACTAGGAACATTGAAGGATGAACTTATGGACTACCCAGGCCCCGCTAGTATGATCTGCATCATAATCCTGGAAGTCAAGTACACATCCTAAGGGCTTTATCAACATGTAACAGAGAGACAGTAAGTATACATGTTAAGACAAAGAGCAACCAGATAGCATACTATCATGTCGAGCAAGAAAGTCCTCCCTATATATGCCCCAGCATCCACTATAATATACATCTCATGTACAATAATGGCCTTTAGAGCATACATACAACTAACACCGAATGCCATGTACACAACGAGAATAGAACCAGATAAACATCGTGTAAGTCCACGTTGCCCACCCCGGTGCTTACGGGGAGGCGAAAAACGGAATAAAAATCAAATTTTTATCAATTTAGGCAACATGGACTAGACAAAGAAGGATCTTTGCTAAACAAAAACAAGCTAAAGCTAACTAGAAACTAGATAAGTGTTAGAAAGGTTATACCTAGGGCTTTATGTCCTTCTCTCCTTGCTCCTTGGAGTGGTGGAAAGAGGTCACCTTTGTCGTCTTCTCACGTCGAAGAAAGATCCACCCGAAAGCCTCAACCTTTGGCTTCAACTCCAAGCTAGAAGTAATTAGGGTGCAAGAAGTGCTAATCCTTGAACCCTAGATGAGAGTAGAGATTATCAAGAAGGGGTTTTTCTCAAGCTCAAGTGTTTCTCAACACATGAGAGGGGAGAGCTTGAGAGAAAGGAAGAACAAGAGAGAGAAAGTAAATGATAGAATGAGAGAATAATAACCATTCTCACATATATGTGTGAATTATTATAAATTGATAATTAGCTAGATAATTGTCATGGTTAATCAAGACATGACCATTATCATTTCATATTTAATGCTAATTGCAAGGATCAAAGAGCATCTTTTATATGGAATGATGATGGTCAACATGTCAACTAAGGTCAACAAGTCAAGATAGTCAAATGGTCATCAACCATAACCATGCACAATTATATTAAACTAATATCAATTAACCATAATACACACATAAGCATTAGGGTTAATAAAATGACAATAGTCATTAACCCTAATTAAAGTCCTCTCCCTCTGTCTCAAGCAACTGTGCATACGCACCCGTATTTGTGATCCAAGGAACACGAATATAATGAGAAAAAACCAATCCCAAATCATATACTAGGATCCGGCTTAAACCAAAGCCCGCTAGTTTAAGCTGTCCGGACAGCAAACGTGCACAAGTGCGCGGATGTGAACGAACCCTATCGCAAAACCATGCGACCTCTACTCATTTTGCCTAAAGGCGAATAGCTCTCTGTGTGGGACTCTAAAGACTCGACACTACGCTGGCAGTGGGTTTAACCACAGACCGCAAGCGGCACTAGCTGTACGTAACGGTCCCCAGGTAGATGTCGATAAGAAGACTGACGAGGTGAACCCCATCTGAACTCCTACTGAGCCTGTATGTGACAGTCTCCGTACAGTCCGGTCTGTTCGTCTGATACATCGCATGGCGGGCCTAGGAAGGCGGTGAACGTCAGTCCCCTAATAGCGGTACAAGTCGTGTCGGAGTGTAGCCCAGAACACCCTGAGATAACACTGGAAACCTACCAGTATATCTCGCTTGCCCTGGCCAGGGACTACTCGTGTAATGGCTCTCTTAGACACAGCGCGATGTCAACCCCCAATACCGGGAGAGACGAATCCTATCTAACCGTCACTGCCTCCAAGTGCTTCGGGACTGCATCCAAAAACTACCTGTTTGCACGACTCCTTTGAGCCGTGGTAGGGTAGTAATCAAAGTGCAGTGGGAACACACTCGAGGCGAAGTGACAGTGTCAAGTCAACGGACTAAGTTGTACTCATGTCATCTGGGAACTGATAACTGACGATAGGTATAATACCAACCAATAGTTCCCAACGAGTCCTGTCCAGTGTACTCGTAACCTAACGAGCACCCGCATACTATCTCAAGTACGACGTACTGACGGCTGTGGGACAGACCGTCTCCCACACTGGGATGAGAAGCGCATACGCTAGTCTACTCCGGAGTATCGATGCCCTGTCTCGATAGTCCAACGACTAGGGACCTATATAAGGATGTGCTTATGGATTACCCAGCTCCCACGAGTGTGAGCGCCATCACAACGCTGGTAATCAAGCAATAATCCTAAGGGCTCTACTAATATGTATATCAGCGATATGCTAAAAGAAACACATGCACATATTAAAGCAGAAACAAACCAAGTAGCATACTACCATTTCGAGCAAGATTGTATATACAACTGTGAATATCCCAAGCTTCCATCAAGTAATATACAAACTAGTATGATACAGTAATGGCCTCTAGGGTATATACACTAACAATCTCCCACTTGCACTAAACCCATGTACTGGCGTATCGAAGACCTATCATCTCGATCAGCCGCTCGAACTGAGTCTGGGGCAAGGCCTTGGTGAATGGATCTGCTGTGTTATCTTCTGAAGCAACCCTCCGAACCTCGATCTCCTGGCGATCCACGATCTCCCTGATCAGGTGATACCGCCTCAAGATGTGTCTGGATTTCTGATGGGACCTGGGTTCCTTCGCTAAAGCTATAGCCCCGTTGTTGTCGCAATACAGAGGTATTGGATCAACAATAGACGGAACCACCTGAAGTTCTTTCAAGAACTTCCTCATCCAGACAGCTTCTTTTGCGGCATCAGATGCAGCGATGTATTCCACTTCCATAGTCGAGTCAGCAACGGTTTCCTGTTTGGAGCTCTTCCAACACACCGCTCCTCCATTGAGGGTAAAGACAAAACCCGACATGGACTTGGAATCATCCTTGTCACTCTGGAAGTTGGAGTCAGCAAAGGCCTCAATCTGGAGGTCTTTTCCACCATACACCAAGAACATCTCCTTAGTCCTTCTCAGGTACTTGAGAATGTTCTTTACCGCTATCCAATGTTTCTCTCCAGGGTTTGACTGATACCTGCTTACCACACTCAGTGCATAAGCCACATCCGGTCTGGTACACAACATCGCATACATTATAGAGCCTACCGCAGAAGCGTAGGGTATAATAGACATGCGATCCCTCTCCAAATCAGTCTTGGGAGACATCTCTTTGGAGAGGGTGATCCCGTGACAAGCCGGTAGATTACCGCGCTTGGAATCTTCCATACTGAATCTCTTCAGTATGGCGTCGATGTACCTGGACTGCAAAAGTCCTAATATCCTCTTGGATCTGTCACGGTAGATCCGGATACCCAGAATGTATGAGGCATCATCCAGGTCTTTCATGGAGAACCTGTGTGACAAGAACCCCTTGACAGATTGTAGCATAGGAATGTCATTTCCTATTAAGAGAATGTCATCCACATATAAAACGAGGAATACTACAGTTCTCGCTACAAATCTACAATAGATGCATGGTTCATCTGGATTTTTGATAAATCCAAATTCCTTGACCGTCTCATCAAAACAGATGTTCCAACTCCGCGATACCTGCTTTAGTCCATAAATGGACTTAAGCAACTTGCACACCTTTCCGCTGCTCCCACTCTGAATGAAACCCTCTGGCTGGTCCATATAGACACACTCCTCTAAATGTCCATTTAGAAAAGCTGTCTTTACGTCCATCTGCCAAATTTCATAATCGTGGAAGGCAGCAATGGCAAGAAGGATCCGAATGGATTTCAGCATAGCTACTGGAGAAAAGGTTTCGTCATAGTCCAAACCAGGTCGCTGACGAAAACCCTTTGCAACCAGTCTAGCTTTATAGGTCTCAACCTGTCCATCTATACCAATCTTCCTTTTCAAGATCCACTTGCATCCTACGGGTTTTACCCCATCTGGAGCAATGTCCAACGTCCATACTTTGTTGGTGTACATGGACTCCATTTCGGTCCGCATTGCATCCAGCCATTTTACCGAGTCGACGCTCTGAATGGCTTGCTGGAAGCTAGTAGGCTCATCACAATCTATGATGCAATCCTCTCTATCCCCGTCAATGAGAAAACCTTAGTATCTCTCGGGCGGATGAGACTGCCTACTACTCCTGCGGAGTGGCGTGGGAATGTCCCGATCTTTCGAACCCTCTGGTTCTACTAAGCTTTCAGTAATAGCTCGTGGTTCTGGAATTTCTTCCAGTTCTATTGCGCTCCCACTTAATTCTTTTTCTATAAACTGGTGTTCTAGAAAGTGGGCATGGCGAGAAACAAATATCTTTTGTTCCTCTTCGCAATAGAAGAAATATCCCTTGGAGTTCTTTGGATATCCCACAAACTTGCACTGTACTGAGCGTGCCTCGAGCTTGTCCGCATGCTGCTTTTTTACAAAAGCTGGACATCCCCATGTCTTAATGTGATTAAGATAGGGTCTCTTCCCACACCACATCTGATATGGTGTAGTAGGCACAGTCTTAGTTGGAACTAGGTTCAAAAGGTATGCAGCTGATTCTAGCGCATATCCCCAGAACGATCGCGGCAACTCAGCGTTACTCATCATGGACCGTACCATATCCAATAGGGTTCGGTTCCGTCTCTCCGATACACCGTTATGTTGCGGAGTGTATGGAGGAGTAAGCTGAGAGAGAATTCCATTCTCTTTTAAGTAACCCAGGAACTCGGCACTCAAGTATTCACCACCTCGATCAGATCTCAGTGCCTTGATACTTTTGCCTGTTTGTTTTTCTACTTCATTCTTATATTCTTGGAATTTTTCAAAAGCCTCAGATTTATGTTTCATTAAGAAGACATAACCGTACCTTGAAAAGTCATCCGTAAAAGTAATGAAGTAAGAATAACCGTTTCGCGCATGTGTAGACATTGGACCGCACACGTCGCTGTGTACGAGTCCCAAGAGCTCGCTCGCTCTTACTCCGTGTCCAGTGAACGGAGTCTTTGTCATCTTTCCCTTGAGACAGGATTGACAAGTTGCATACGATTGATATTATCCTTCTGCATGTAACTTAGTCAACCTTCTCTCATTGATGTGACCCATTCTACAATGCCATAAGAAAGTTTTATTGATTTCTGGAGACTTTCTTTTGTGTGTATTCTTGACATTGAAAATCTGTGGTTGGTTTAATACGTATATACCGTTATTCAATGTACCTGACCCAATCAAAACTTGATTAAGATGAATGTTCACTACATTACTTACAAATGCAAATTCATAACCTTCTTTAGATAATAAACATACAGAAATGATATTACAGGTTGCATTTGGTACATAATAACAACTACGCAAAACCAAAAAGTGTCCATCCGACAATCCCAGGTGATAGTCCCCCACGGCCTCAGCATCCATGCTAGCACCGTTTGCAACTCTTAGGGTCATGTCACCTTCCTTCAAAACTCTACGCTTTCTCAACGCCTGCAAAGAATTACAGATATGAGATCTTGATCCGGTATCCAATACCCAGGAAGTAGAGTTTATTGATAGACAGTTTTCAATAACATACACACCTGAAGCTGAAGCTGCAACTCGCTTCAAATCCTGTGTTCTGGCCTTCCAAGCCTTGCAATCCTGTTTCCAGTGACCACTTTTGTGACAATAGAAGCATTCTTCCTTCCCCACCAGCTTTCCCGCTACCTTTGTTGCTTTTCCTTTTCCTTTCGTATCCACTTTACTGACACCGCCTCTTGGTTTGGCGGGGGCTTTCTTCTTCTTACCCTTGGCTTTCGCCCTGGATCTAGAAGAGGAAGATCCTCCTACAAACAAAGTGGATGTCTCCCTACCTTTCTGTAGGGTGCCCTCAGCACTCCTCAACATGTTCAGAAGTTCGGAAAGTTCAACCTCCTTTCCTTGCATGTTGAAGTTAAGGATAAATTGGGCGTAAGTGGAAGGAAGGGACTGGAGAATCAAATCAGTATAGAGTTCATTCTCCAACGTGGTCCCAAGGTCCGCGAGCTCCTCTATGTAGCCAATCATCTTAAGCACGTGTTTCGCTACCGATGATCCGACGGCCAACCTTGCCGAAAACAACTTCTTCGACACTTCGTATCTTGTGATACGAGACTGCTCTCCATACAGTTCTTTTGTATGAAGAAATATGGACTCTAGGTCCATATTCTCGTGCCTCCTCTGATATTCGTTGTCCATCGAGGCTAGTACGAGGCATTTGGCCTTCGCGCAATCTATTTCCCAGGTCTTGTAGATTTCCCTATCTACGACACTGGTTTTGGGACCTGGGACAGGGGGAGCTTTGGTGGTAAGGACATACCCCAACTTGTCGTAAGTGATTGCCATCTTGACATTCCTGAGCCAATCTTTGTAGTTTGGCCCTGTCAATATGTTTTTATCTAGTAATAACTTAAGTCCGGTCATGTTGAATGGTCGCTGCATTTAGGAGAGAGAAAAGAAACACTTTAGCAAGATGCTCTTGCAAGTTTAGAGTGGTTTTTAATTTGTCTAAACTGGATGGCTCCCACTGTTTCTCGAATCCCTTCTCAAACCGTAAAGAAAGGATTAGTCAGGATCAATCTCACCGTACAATACTTGCTTAACCGTTCAGCCAGGCCAGTGTCGGTACTTCGAGAGAGGTTTTCCAACGCTTTCGTGAAGTTTCTTAATTTAAGAACCTCTTTTCCCTGGGGGCGTAGCCCCACTAACACCTTTCTAGACACCTACTAAGTTTATAGCATTGATCGTTAAGTGAGAGTTTTCCCGAGGAGTAGCATATACTCACAGTAGGATCGGGATCCAAATATCATCGCGTGATAAAACCGAAGGAATCCTACCAGAATTATCACACTCCAAATGGTATGCAGCGCTAGCAAGTTTCAGTACTTATGAAACTCCCGATGTGGATTTTTGCCCCATGCTCTTATGACCTTGACTTTGGCCAAAATATCATAAGTCACATGTCAAGTTCTACCCATCATTCTCCTGGTTAATTTGGACCCACCCGTACCTACCCTTGACTTTGGCCAAAATGGCAGCACGACTGTCCCAAACCAACGCATCTATCTATGCTGCACATGAATACCCAATAGCTACCAATCACTATGCCTTGACTTTGGCCAAAATACATAGCTTGAATACTTTTTGACCATTCATGTGGAATGACGGAGGGCTACGAATGGTTTTGGCGAAACCGTGAACGTAGTGAACTTGATATAATCGATGGAACGAGATAGCTTTTAAAAGGAGTGGTTCAAGCTCCGCGTTTAAAAGTTTAGTTTTGAAAAGAACCGAGTGGTTTTCAAAGTGTTCCAATCGACTTTTACTTGGTTTATTTTCTTGCATTAGTTCTTTTAATGTGTCCCATCATTTAATCCTACCATTGCAGAAAACAACCAAAATATGACGTACGCTTATGCCATTCGCATTCGCCATGGGGCCCCGTCATCACCCGTTAGGTTACTTAACTAACGACAGAGCGGGGGCTGGGCTAGCGCGGCTGTAAAACATAAGTAACGCCTAAATAGTTATCATATATAAATATATAGCAATGATAGACATTACAGATCACAGATGAATACATTGGATATACTAGGAATCCGCAATCCGTTCGAGCCTGCAACGAAAAGCGGATTACACGGTCGCGGTGAATAGCCAATACCCCATCCAAGACCCCTACGGGTGCGGCAAACTACCCGCCAAGTACCCGAAGCAAAGCAACCTCCCTCAACTCCGTGAGTAGGCCACTTGGCACTTCGAGATACCCGGTAGTTTGTGCACCCCCTCCATGGGTCTATCCTAGGAGCAAAAACAGTAAAAAGAATTATACAATGACTGCTACAACCCCGACCCGGTTGTGCGGCCAAACAAATAAAAATATTACATCAATTTACATATTACAATGAATGAAAGAAAAGGCAACACTCATCTCACATCCACCCCGGCTATTCACCCGCGACAATCCAACGCATTCATATACACATACCATCATCAAACACAGATAACAGATATGTATAACCCCGACTAATCGACATATAGCGATTAGCCGACGTTCAATATATATAAACATCACAGATATAACCCTTATAGTCAAAGTGAAGTGAAGTTCGATAAAAATACGGATTTATAGACCCCCAAAAACAAATTTCTGTTCTGGAAAATCTGGGCACATATAAACCATCTTAAAAATCCTAAAACCAAGCCAGAAAAACACTGCACCAAACTCGACCCAGAACTGAGCCTAAACGGCCGCGGTTGCGCGGCAATAGCTTGCTATTGCCGCGGAACCGCGGCTCTTTGAGCGAATCACTGGATCGTGTTTGGTGGTTTTCTTCACAAAACCCTGAGATGATTTTTGGAGTATGATTTATTTTGTTTTGAACAGAAAAAATTTTAACAGAAACTTAGGGTTTTGAAAACTCGGTTTTTCGATTTTTTTTTATTGAACTTCCATACACTTTACTACCTAGCTAGTTTATGTTTAGTTAGGCTCTGATACTACTGTAAGTCCACGTTGCCCATCCCGGTGCTTATGGGGAGGCGGAAAACGGAATAAAAATCAAATTTTTATCAACTTAGGCAACATGGACTAGACAAAGAAGGATCTTTGCTAAACAAAAACAAGCTAAAGCTAACTAGAAACTAGCTAAGTGTTAGAAAGGTTATACCTAGGGCTTTATGTCCTTCTCTCCTTGCTCCTTGGAGTGGTGGAAAGAGGTCACCTTTGTCGTCTTCTCACGTCGAAGAAAGATCCACCCGAAAGCCTCAACCTTTGGCTTCAACTCCAAGCTAGAAGTAACTAGGGTGCAAGAAGTGCTAATCCTTGAACCCTAGATGAGAGTAGAGATTATCAAGAAGGGGTTTTTCTCAAGCTCAAGTGTTTCTCAACACATGAGAGGGGAGAGCTTGAGGGAGAGGAAGAAAAAGAGAGAGAAAGTAAATGATAGAATGAGAGAATAATAACCATTCTCACATATATGTGTGAATTATTATAAATTGATAATTAGCT
This sequence comes from Agapanthus africanus, assembly GCA_030015575.1. NCBI lineage: Eukaryota > Viridiplantae > Streptophyta > Magnoliopsida > Asparagales > Amaryllidaceae > Agapanthus > Agapanthus africanus. The sequence goes on along the minus strand of JASDDO010000014.1, from coordinate 156,028,727 downwards.
AGATAATTGTCATGGTTAATCAAGACATGACCATTATCATTTCATATTTAATGCTAATTGCAAGGATCAAAGAGCATCTTTTATCTGGAATGATGATGGTCAACATGTCAACTAAGGTCAACAAGTCAAGATAGTCAAATGGTCATCAACCATAACCATGCACAATTATATTAAACTAATATCAATTAACCATAATACACACATAAGCATTAGGGTTAATAAAATGACAATAGTCATTAACCCTAATCAAAGTCCTCTCCCTCTGTCTCAAGCAACTGTGCATACGCACCCGTATTCGTGATCCGAGGAACACGAATATAATGAGAAAAAACTAATCCCAAATCATATATTAGGATCCGGCTTAAACCAAAGCCCGCTAGTATAAGCTGTCCGGACAGCAAACATGCACAAGTGCGCGGATGTGAACGAACCCTGTCGCAAAACCATGCGACCTCTACTCATTTTGCCTAAAGGCGAATAGCTCTCTGTGTGGGACTATAAAGACTCGACACTACGCTGGCAGTGGGTTTAACCACATACCGCAAGCGGCACTAGCTGTACGTAACGGTCCCCAGGTAGATGTCGATAAGAAGACTGACGAGGTGAACCCCATCTGAACTCCTACTGAGCCTGTATATGACAGTCTCCGTACAGTCCGGTCTGTTCATCTGATACATCGCATGGCGGGCCTAGGGGGGCGGTAAACGTCAGTCCTCTAATAGCGGTACAAGTCGTGTCGGAGTGTAGCCCAGAACACCCTGAGATAACACTGGAAACTTATCAGTATATCTCGCTTGCCCTGGCCAGGGACTACTCGTGTAATGGCTCTCTTGGACACAGCGCGATGTCAACCCCCAATACCGGGAGAGACGAATCCTGTCTAACCGTCACTGCCTCCAAGTGCTTCGGGACTGCACCCAAAAACTACCTGTTTGCACGACTCCTTTGAGCCGTGGTAGGGTAGTAATCAAAGTGCAGTGGGAACACACTCGAGGCGAAGTGACAGTGTCAAGTCAACGGACTAAGCTGTACTCATGTCACCTGGGAACTGATAACTGACGATAGGTATAATACCAACCAACAGTTCCCGACGAGTCCTGTCCAGTGTACTCGTAACCTAACGAGCACCCGCATACTATCTCAAGTACGACGTACTGACGGCTGTGGGACAGACCGTCTCCCACACTGGGATGAGAAGCGCATACGCTAGTCTACTCCGGAGTATCGATGCCCTGTCTCGATTGTCCAACGACTAGGGACCTGTATAAGGATGTGCTTATGGATTACCCAGCTCCCACGAGTGTGAGCGCCATCACAACGCTGGTAATCAAGCAATAATCCTAAGGGCTCTACTAATATGTATATCAGCGATATGCTAAAAGAAACACATGCACATATTAAAGCAGAGACAAACCAAGTAGTATACTACCATTTCGAGCAAGATTGTATATACAACTGTGAATATCCCAAGCTTCCATCAAGTAATATACAAACTAGTATGATACAGTAATGGCCTCTAGGGCATATACACTAACACATCGGTCTTGGAAACGATTTCGTAGCTGTCTCGTGATAACGCTGTCAGAAGAAGGAGTGCCCGAGAATATGGATGACCTCTCCTGGTGCTTCGAAAATGAGGATGAAGAGGAATTGATCTCAGAATTTCCACCGGCGCCAAAAGAGTTGGAAGACGGGATACACACCACTGCGGACAACCTAAGAAAAATCGACTTGGGGACGACAAATGAACTTCGGCCAACGTTCGTCAGTGAGCCGCTGTCTGAGAAATAAGTGGCTACGCTAAAAGACGTGCTCATGCAGTATAAAGACTACTTCGCATGGAACTATTCCGAGATGCCGGGGCTAGATCCAGATATAGTTGTGCATAAATTGGCGATATCTCCGGACGTCAAGCCAGTCAAGCAAGCACCAAGAAGAATGCGGCTCGAACTTGAAATGAGCATCAACGCCGAAGTCAAGAAGTTAATCGACTCCGGCTTCATCTAAGAAGTGCAGTGCCCTGACTGGATCGCCAATATCGTCCCGGTGATGAAGAAAAATGGGACAATGAGCATCTGCGTAGACTTTCGGGATCTCAACAAAGCTTGTCCGAAGGATGAATTTCCCGTACCGGCTACCGAGCCGATGATAGACAACACGTCCACTCACGAAGTCTTCTCCTTCATGGACTACTCATCAGGGTACAATCAAATAAAGATGCATCCAGAAGACCAGAAGCATACCGCTTTCCAGACTCCTCTGGGCATATTCTGCTACAAAGTGATGCCTTTCGGTCTGAAGAACGCCGGCGCTACCTACAAGTGGGTCATGACGAAGATCTTAGATGACCTTCTACATGAGATTGTCGAATGTTATATCGACAACCTCATAGTGAATAGCAAGTCGTACGAGGACCATTGGGAGCATCTGAAAATCGTGTTCCAACTGTTGGAGATAGTGCCCTCAAAGTCAATTATTGGATCGCAGGTACGTGATTGCAATGATTGAGACAGGACCTATACCGATATGACAGTCTTGCTCAAGATAATAGTATGCTATCTGGTTTGTCTTTATCGTCGTATACATGCTTTAGTTCGCTATTGCATGTTGATAGAGCCCATAGGATTCTTGCTTGACTACCAGCAGTATGATGGCGATTATATACGTGGGAGCTGGGGTCTGTAAGCACATCCTTAAAGAGTCCCTAGTCATGGGAGTTTCGAGACAGGGCATCGATACTCCAGAGTAGACTAGTGTATACAGTCGAGACCCCGACGAGGGGCGATGGCCGGTCTCACAAGCCACTGGTGTCAGTTGGATCACCTAAGATGTATACAGGTGCTCATTGGGTTATGAGTACACCGGACAGGACTCGCCGGGAACCTGCTAATTGGTATTATACATATCGTCAGATAGCAGTTCCCTGTTGATATGTGTACAGGTTAGTTCATCGACCTGAGATCGTCATTTGTCTCGTATGAGTTCCCACTGTGCTTAGATTACTACCCTACCACGCTCAAAGGAGTTGTGCAAACAGGTTTTAGTTGGGTACAGTCCCGAGCCACATGGAGGCAAGTGAGCGGATCGGCAGGGGATTCGTCTCTCCCGGTATTGGGGGTGAGATCGCGCTGTGTCTAGGAGAGCCATTACACAAAGCCCTCGCCGAGGCAGGAGATTTACTGGTAGATACTCCAGTAGTATCTCAGGGTGTTCTGGGCCACTCTCTGACACGACTTATACTGCTATTGGGGGTCTGACGTTACCAGCCCCTAGGCCTATATGCGATACTCATAGACGAACGGACCGGACTGTATGTATATTGTCACTGTTAGGCTCAGTAGGGTTTATAGATGAGTTCGCTCGTCAGCTTCCCTTCCAATCAATACATAGGCAAACGTTACGTACAGCTCGTACCTCTGACGTGCTAGTAGTTATACCCAGTGCCAGTATGTTGATGAGTCATTAGAGTCCCCCACAGACACTTTCCTAAGTTCGGGCGAAACGTTGTAGAGGCCGTATGGGATTATGGCAGGGTTCGGAAAATGCACGTGCGTTTTCGCACGTGTCATTTTTCGGGCAGATAATACTGGTCGGCTTTGGTTTAAGCCGGATCCGAGTATTATACCGTGTAGATATAATATCTTTGTCTCAGTTGCATTTGTATTCGGTCGTAATACAAATACGGGTATATTTATACTATTACGGGGTTATCCTGAAATTCATTTTGGGATCGCTTTTGGAAGTTGCCAGTTTCCTGTTTTCTATCACCCGTCTTTTAACATTCGGTTAAAGACGGATTTATCTTTTCTTGAGATGAGTGTGGACGGCTCTAGATGTTTCTAGATGGTGACTATGATGGTGACTAGGCTAGTGAGTCATTAGTGCATTGATTATTGCATTAAATGATTTGGTGACTAGTTAAGGTGATTTATTGTTTTCATTCATTGTGTTCATACAAGGTGTTATGATAAGCTTCATTGTTGTGGTCACCCCCCCTCTCCTACACTCACCTCCCTCCCTCTACATATATGGCCAGCCCTCCCTCCTCTCTCACACTCTCACTTGATTGGAAAAAAGATTATGATAGATTTGGATTCACGGAAATTAGATAGCCTCATTTCTCATTTCACCCAATCCAAAAGGCAACTTCATTAACCGTTCGTCCATAACTTTGGACGTAACGAGACAAAGTGTTCTACTCATTCTCTACATCAATCTTGATCGTCTCTTTTAGCAAACTTGACGATCGAGTTGCCTCGGTTCAGAGGCGGGAGCCTGTTTAAAGATCCGTCGACGTGGTGCCACCTGGACGAGAAGATTGGAGATTCAGGAGATCGGAGCAGCCGCAACAAAGCGTGGGATGATGGTTGAAGACCGAAGGACTCGGATCGTTCGGTATAACTCTTCTACCCACTTTGTAGTTTGTTAGTTTAGCTTTAATGGCAGATCCGGGTTATAGTACGCGATAGCGCCAGTTCGTAAAAAGTTTTTGTTCCGCATTTGGCGTCTGTTAGACGGCCGGGGCGCTACCGTGGACTTACAGTGGTATCAGATCCTCACCATTAAGCTATACTAACTTGTGCTAACACGTTTAAAATATCGATCGAACGGAATTTCCGAAATCGCAATTTTCTGCACACAAGTTTCTGTCGATTTTTTAAAGGGCCTAAAAATAATTTTGCATATCACAGAAAAGCGTGCAGGGTTTTTTAAGAGTTTTGGGAAAATTTGGGCACGTGATCCCTCATTACCACCGCGGAACCGCGGCCGTTTTGAGGGAACAGTGCTCCAAGTTTTCCAGAGAGCTTCAACTTGGGAAATTGTGGTTTTTGGTATATATCTTTTGGGCCCAGATTTTGTTACAGTACAGCAGATGTACGTGGGGCCCACTTCGGGAAATTTAGTCGATCGAAATTTTAAACTTGTTAGTATACAGTACTTACTTTATATCTCCGACCGGGAATGTTATTTGATCGGTAAACCGTGTCTAATTGCTATAGTTCTTTTAGACGGGTTTACGAATATGACATTCGCGTTGATGTTCTGTGTTGTGCTGTGATGTTGCGGATATGTCGTGGTGGATAGCAGGGTGCAATGATAGTGCTGTTTGGATTTATTTGTACATTTGATATTGCGGGGCGAGCGTCCAACATGTGGACTGCCGTCACTGGCTGTTGTATAATATTCTTTTGGGGCACGACCGGGTTGAGGTCGATGTACCCGCTGTATATTTTTATTTCTGTACTAGGTTTATCCCGCGAAGGAGTGCACGGATAGCCGGGTTCTGGAGGGCAACGGATCCGTATCTCATGGCTTTGAGAGGCAAAGGGAGCTCACTCTAGAATTGGCAGACTATTCACCGCACTCGTAGAGGGTACAGGTTGACCCAAGGAGGGGTGCTCAATTTACCGGATTCCGTGAAGTGCCGGGTGTTCCATTCACTATGTTGTGGGGGACTACCTCGCTTCAGGTTTTTGCGGGTAACTTGCCGCACCCGTAGGGGTCTAGGTTTCATTGCACAGGCTATCCACACGACCAGGAGAACATCAGGTTTCAGCAGCGGCTCTGTGAAACCCGGGGATCCCAGATTATCTGTATTGTTCTGTGATGCTTATTACTTTTCTGTAATGTTGCATATTATTACGCCTGGAGCGATTATTGTATATTGGTATATATACTATTAGATGTTGTATATGTTTTACATCTGCGCTAGTCTAGGCCCCGCTCTGTCGTTAGTTAAGTAACCTAACGGGTGATGACGGGACCCAGTGACGAATGCGGATGGCATATACGTACATTTTATTTTCGTTCTTTTCTGGTGTGATTGATTGATGGGACTGCGTTGATTCTTATCAATGCAAGATTAAACAAACCTATATTTGATGTTGTTGGAACAAATTTTAAAAGGTGTTATTACAAAGATGTTTCCTTTTGTTTTGCATAGCGGTATTCAGTTAGAATATCCTGCACCTCATTCCACGAGGCAAGGGCCGAGATCCCTTCACCAGGAATGACCCCTTGGGCAGAAGTTTACGTCAGGGTAATAACTTCAATATAGTCGATTACAAGTTGCTTTGCATCGCGGTATTCAGTTGGAATATCCTGCACCTCATTCCACGAGGAAAGAGCCGAGATCCCTTCACCGGGAGTGACCTCTTTAGCAAAACGTTTTCGCCACTATATTTTTATAAAAAGCTATCAGTTTCCTTCAACGAGATCAAGTTCATTACGTTAAAGGTTTTTCGCCAAAAACCAGCCGTAGCCCTCTGTCATTTCTTTTGGGTATTCAGTAGTATTCAAGCTATGCATTTGACCAACGCCAGGGCATAGTGTTTGGTAGCTGCTGGGTATTTCATTTGTTGCATAGATAGATGAGTTGGTTTGGGACAGTCGTTCTGCCATTTGGCCAACGTCAGGGGCATGTGCGGGTGGGTTCAAATTGACCTGGACAGTGACGGGTAGAACTTGGCATGTGACTTATGACATTTTGACCAACGCCAAGGTTATAAGAACTTGGGGTAAAAATTACATCGGGAGTTTCAAACACAAAGAAACTTGCCAAGTATGCGCATACTTTCTGGAGTGTGATAACTTGAGTGGCTTCCATCAAGTTATCATGTGATGATAGTTGGATCCCGATTCTCACTGATGAGTTGGTTTACTCTTCGGGTGATCCCGACTAATTCTTCTTTCTGATTTGGAGGAGAATTTGAGATTACAGTGGAAGGTTTCCTGATTAGATAAAGTGATAACCATTCTGATCTAGGTTAGAGTGCACGCAGAGTGTTTCTTTTCTCTCTCTTTGGCAGCGACTTTTGATCGACCCTAGACTATGACTCAGTGACCAAGTTGACCGAACCTTCTTAAAATACGGGCTTTTGGATTGTCCGAGTTGCATAAGTCATTGTCACTCCTTCTTTTACCCTTTGTATTTCTCAGAACACCCCGTATTACTACGGACATCCACTTCCATTGGATAGATCCATCGTATGGTTATATACGAACTCGAAGGGGCTTTTTCGAGGATGGATCCAGGTTCAGAAGAAATAGAATTGGTTTATTCAGTTGTCTTTTATTATCACCTTCTCTCAGGTTGCGAGGGCTCCTAGGATTAGAAGAGTACACCTATTACGCTTATTGGATAGTCTTATTCCAAACCATAGGCTGGTGTCGAAAGGTAGGGAATGAAGAAAACCAATTAGCCTAAGTAGGGTGTACAGAAGGTAATAGCTAAAGACAAAATAAAGGGATTAGAAAGAGGGCAAAGTAAATTGCAACTGTTATTATTCATGCCTAAATCACGTACTTCATCGCCACTCCAAGTTCACCTTTGCTTTTTTTCCCCAGTTCGGGAGAAATAGAATAAGGTATTATTCAGTTGTCTTTTATCATCACCTTCTCTCAAATTGCGAGTACTCCTACGTTTAGGAAGGTACACCTATTATGCTTAATGGATAGTCTTCTTCCAAACCATAGGCTGGCGCCGAACGGTAGGGAAGGAAGAAAACCATTTAGCATAACGATGGTGTACAGAAGGTAACGACTAAAGACAAATAAAGGGATTTGGAGAAATGGTAATGAAATATACGGTTAAAGTCATGAATTTGATTATGAAAGAGGCATTACTAGGAATACCAGGATACCCCAACGAAACATTTTCATGTTTCAGTGCATTGTTAAAGGAAAACTGATTTCCCGATTACATACTTACTCCAGGGTATGTATTTTACCAGGTTTCATTCTCATATCTGTACAGTTTTTTACAGATGATGAGTAGGAGAAAGTTATTGGGAATTGGGTGATCATCCTCATTATATCGGAATTCGTTGTAATTTGTGATATTTGAGGAAATCGCCTGGGTGCAGTTTTCAACCTACGATGCACAGGTTTTAAGTTATTCAACTCAGCGGACTTATACAGAGTATTGTATATTGTCCAGTGTCCGTCAGGACAAAGGGGTTGGTCCTCGTACTATGTTCTATTTACTTGTGACTTCTCTAGTTTTAGACAAGTGTTTCGTAGAAATACAATGTCTATGTTTTGAGAAGTTGTGGGTATAAGAATAAAGTAGAGAACCAGGTATCGCAAGTATCGGGATTCTTCAAAGAGATCGAAGATCTAGATTCTTGTGATTGGTATTCAGTTGATAGTAATGGTTTTGAGAAACTCGTTTCTCTTTCAGGTTACTTATAATTGGATGGATTCCTAAGTTGAGTAATGCTGAGTAGCCTCTCTCCATTAAGATGATATGCACAGGAGACAGCTGCATGATTTGAATCTGATTCCAATTAAATTAGTGCCTCTATTTCTATATTGAATATAGAATGGTTCATATCTTAACGATGTTAAGATACGGGGAGTTGTCCAGCTTATGCTTAAAACCAAACACTGGATAAATCAAGGCACGTTTCTGTAATGGCTGTTTGTGGGTTGAACCTGGCTTTGACGAGGGTTGACATTTCTACCATCTGGAAGATCAATAGTGATATTGTTCTAGACTTGCCACAGTTTTAGTAAAATGGATTTTTCAGAAAACAGTAGTGGGAGTATGGTAGAACTGGAAGTGATTCCAGAACCGCAAACGATTACAGAAAATTTAATAGGACCTATCTATTCAATCAGGTTTGACATTCCAATAGTCACTCCGCAGATATGCTGGGTAACCTCAGACACCCGAGAGGTACTCCGGTACCCTCAAGGACGGTGACAGGGAGGTTCTTGTTTACCCAGACTTGACACTACTGTTGTTCCAGACTATGAGACCCGGCAGGAGGATAAGTATAGCGTCGTTCTAAACTAGCTTTAGAAGTGTACATATATATTATTCTAGCAGAGGGTTGTCGTAGTCAGTGGGAGCAGCAGAAGCATAGTGGGCAAGAAGCTTATGTCTATTTATAGGCTTGAGCAGATATAGCGGAGATAAGATCATCTATTTTTGATGTGACAGTCATGGGTTTGACTTCATCAGAATAGGGGATGGATCTGTTGAGAAGGTAGTAGGGTGTGATGTCCTGATATTTAGATGACAAACACAGAATAGGAAGTAAAATTCCTATACTACGATCGGTTGTACTTCGGTCGTCACACAGTTGTTTCTCCACACAGGATATGGATATAATATTGGACATTTTGGTTTCTAGATCTATGGTTTTAGATCTAGATTTGGGTAGCTTCCCAATGTGGGTACTTTGACAGTATTCTAATAGTATTTTAGAATAGATGACTCCTGGCATGGTGGTGTACCTGCAAGTGATGGAGTCACCCTCTCTAAAGGTGTCTTAGAGACTAAAGTAGAGAGGGAAGTGCATGATTGGCAGATCACTTGCTTAGGCAATTGAGTCAATCATGAGATGTCAAGTACCACACCAGATGTTGTTTTTGCACTTGATGCGATAAGTTTATATTAATCCAATCCTGAAGAAATATGAGGAAGCAGTCTTAGAACATAAGTGTATGTTCTAAGGATTTGATGACGGCAACCTCCTTCGGGAGACGGTTATCATTCCAGACTTCCAAGGTGACCTGGATGACAGAGTGATTGTCAGAGTTATAGTTTTCCCTCTAACGAGGGACAGTATTATGGACAGGTGGTCCATGAGGATACTGTGGGAGGCATGGTGCTGGATACTGATTAGGTTCAGTTATCGATACAGTTTAAGAAGTTTGGATTTGGAGTTCATTTATGAACTAGGTCCCATCAGATATCCAGACATCTTCTAAGACAGGTATTACTCGATTCGGGAGATGGCTTTCTCCGCGAACTTGAGATTAAGAGAGATACAGAAAGAAACATCAGGGCGGATCCACTCACTGAGGCTATTTCTCGAACACAAGAGTTTTACAAACTAGCTTTGTGAAACTGATTAGTAGAGGAGTTGGATGTTCGGTATCACACGAGCTGTGAGTATACGACATCGCAATAATTAGTCTTAAGTGCAAGTGGGAGATTGTTGGAGATAGTGCCCTCAAAGTCAATTATTGGATCGCAGGTGCGTGATTGCAATGATTGAGGCAGGACCTATACCGATATGACAGTCTTGCTCAAGATAATAGTATGCTATCCGGTTTGTCTTTATCATCGTATACATGCTTTAGTTCGCTATTGCATCTTGATAGAGCCCATAGGATTCTTGCTTGACTACCAGCAGTATGATGGCGATCATATACGTGGAAGCTGGGGTCTGTAAGCACATCCTTAAAGAGTCCCTAGTCGTGGGAGTTTCGAGATAGGGCATCGATACTCCAGAGTAGACTAGCGTATACAGTCGAGACCCCGACGAGGGGCGGTGGCCAGTCTCACAAGCCACTGGTGTCAGTTGGATCACCTAAGATGTATACATGTGCTCATTGGGTTATGAGTACACCGGACAGGACTCGCCGGGAACCTGCTAATTGGTATTATATATATCGTCAGATAGCAGTTCCCTGGTGACATGTGTACAGGTTAGTTCATCGACCTGAGATCGTCATTTGTCTCGTGTGAGTTCCCACTGTGCTTAGATTACTACCCTACCACGCTCAAAGGAGTTGTGCAAACAGGTTTTAGTTGGGTACAGTCCCGAGCCACATGGAGGCAAGTGAGCGGATCAGCAGGAGATTCGTCTCTCCCGGTATTGGGGGTAAGATCGCGCTGTGTCTAGGAGAGCCATTACACAAAGCCCTCGGCCGAGGCAGGAGATTTACTGGTAGATACTCCAGAAGTATCTCAGGGTGTTCTGGGCCACTCTCTGACACGACTTATACTGCTATTGGGGGTCTGACGTTACCAGCCCCTAGGTCGATATGCGATACTCATAGGCGAACGAACCGGACTGTATGTATATTGTCACTGTTAGGCTCAGTAGGGTTTATAGATGAGTTCGCTCGTCAGCTTCCCTTCCAATCAATACATAGGCAAACGTTACGTACAGCTCGTACCTCTAACGTGCTAGTGGTTATACCCAGTGCCAGTGTGTTGATGAGTCATTAGAGTCCCCCACAGACACTTTCCTAAGTTCAGGCGAAACGTTATAGAGGCCGTATGGGATTATGGCAGGGTTCGGAAAATGCAAGTGCGTTTTCGCACGTGTCATTTTTCGGGCAGATAATACTGGTCGGCTTTGGTTTAAGCCGGATCCGAGTATTATACTGTATAGATATAATATCTTTATCTCGGTTGCATTTGTATTCGGTTGTAATACAAATGCGGGTATGTTTATACTATTACGGGATTATCCTGAAATTCGTTTTGGGATCGCTCTTGGAAGTTGCCAGTTTCCTGTTTTCTATCACCCGTCTTTTAACATTCGGTTAAAGACGGATTTATCTTTTCTTGAGATGAGTGTGGACGGCTCTAGATGTTTCTAGATGGTGACTAGGATGGTGACTAGGCTAGTGAGTCATTAGTGCATTGATTATTGCATTAAATGATTTGGTGACTAGTTAAGGTGATTCATTGTTTTCATTCATTGTGTTCATACAAGGTGTTATGATAAGCTTCATTGTTGTGGTCACCCCCCTCTCCTACACTCACCTCCCTCCCTCTACATATATGGCCGGCCCTCCCTTCCTCTCTCACACTCTCACTTGATTGGGAAAAAGATTATGATAGATTTGGATTCACGGAAATTAGATAGCCTCATTTCTCATTTCACCCAATCCAAAAGGCAACTTCATTAACCGTTCGTCCATAGTTTTGGACGTAATGAGACAAAGTGTTCTATTCATTCTCTACATCAATCTTGGTCGTCTCTTTTAGCAAACTTGACGATTGAGTTGCCTCGGTTCAGAGGCGGGAGCCTGTTTAAAGATCCGTCGACGTGGTGCCACCTGGATGAGAAGATTGGAGATTCAGAAGATCGGAGCAGCCGCAACAAAGCGTGGGATGATGGTTGAAGACCGAAGGACTCGGATCGTTCGGTATAACTCTTCTACCCACTTTGTAGTTTGTTAGTTTAGCTTTAATGGCAGATCCGGGTTATAGTACGCGATAGCGCCAGTTCGTAAAAAGTTTTTGTTCCGCATTTAGCGTCTGTTAGACGGCCGGGGCGCTACCGTGGACTTACAGTGTTGGAGATAGTGCCCTCAAACTCAATTATTGGATCGCAGGTACGTGATTGCAATGATTGAGGCAGGACCTATACCGATATGACAGTCTTGCTCAAGATAATAGTATGCTATCTAGTTTGTCTTTATCATCGTATACATGCTTTAGTTCGCTATTGCATGTTGATAGAGCCCATAAGATTTTTACTTGACTACCAGCAGTATGATGGCGATCATATACGTAGGAGCTGGGGTCTGTAAGCACATCCTTAAAGAGTCCCTAGTCGTGGGAGTTTCGAGACAGGGCATCGATACTCCACAGTAGACTAGTGTATACAGTCGAGACCCCGACGAGGGGCGGTGGCCGGTCTCACAAGCCACTGGTGTCAGTTGAATCACCTAAGATGTATACATGTGCTCATTGGGTTATGAGTACACCGGACAGGACTCGTCGGGAACCTGCTAATTGGTATTATACATATCGTCAGATAGCAGTTCCCTGGTGACATGTGTACAGGTTAGTTCATCGACCTGAGATCGTCATTTGTCTCGTGTGAGTTCCCACTGTGCTTAGATTACTACCCTACCACGCTCAAAGGAGTTGTGCAAACAGGTTTTAGTTGGGTACAGTCCCGAGCCACATGGAGGCAAGTGAGCGGATCGGCAGGGAATTCGTCTCTCCCGGTATTGAGGGTGAGATCGCGCTGTGTCTAGGAGAGCCATTACATAAAGCCTTCGGCCGAGGCAGGAGATTTACTGGTAGATACTCCAGTAGTATCTCAGGGTGTTCTAGGCCACTCTCTGACACGACTTATACTGCTATTGGGGATCTGACGTTACCAGCCCCTAGGCCGATATGCGATACTCATAGACGAACGGACCGGACTGTATGTATATTGTCACTGTTAGGCTCAGTAGGGTTTATAGATGAGTTCGCTCGTCAGCTTCCCTTCCAATCAATACATAGGCAAACGTTACGTACAGCTCGTACCTCTGACGTGCTAGTGGTTATACCCAGTGCCAGTGTGTTGATGAATTATTAGAGTCCCCCACAGACACTTTCCCAAGTTCGGGCGAAACGTTGTAGAGGCCGTATGGGATTATGGCAGGGTTCGGAAAATGCAAGTGCGTTTTCGCACGTGTCATTTTTCGGGCAGATAACACTGGTCGGCTTTGGTTTAAGCCGGATCCGAGTATTATACTGTGTAGATATAATATCTTTGTCTCAGTTGCATTTGTATTCGGTCGTAATACAAATTCGGGTATGTTTATACTATTATGGGGTTATCCTGAAATTCATTTTAGGATCGCTTTTGGAAGTTGCCAGTTTCCTGTTTTCTATCACCCGTCTTTTAACATTCGGTTAAAGACGGATTTATCTTTTCTTGAGATGAGTGTGGACGACTCTAGATGTTTCTAGATGGTGACTAGGATGGTGACTAGGCTAGTGAGTCATTAGTGCATTGATTATTGCATTAAATGATTTGGTGACTAGTTAAGGTGATTCATTGTTTTCATTCATTGTGTTCATACAAGGTGTTATGATAAGCTTCATTGTTGTAGTCATCCCTCCTCTCCTACACTCACCTCCCTCCCTCTATATATATGGTCGGCCCTCTCCTCCTCTCTCACACTCTCATTTGATTGGAAAAAAGATTATGATAGATTTGGATTCACGGAAATTAGATAGCCTCATTTCTCATTTCACCCAATCCAAAAGGCAACTTCATTAACCTTGGTCGTCTCTTTTAGCAAACTTGACGATCGAGTTGCCTCGGTTCAGAGGCGGGAGCCTGTTTAAAGATCCGTCGACGTGGTGCCACTTGGACGAGAAGATTGGAGATTCAGGAGATCGGAGCAGACGCAACAAAGCGTGGGATGATGGTTGAAGACCGAAGGACTCGGATCGTTCGGTATAACTCTTCTACCCACTTTGTAGTTTGTTAGTTTAGCTTTAATGGCAGATCCGGGTTATAGTACGCGATAGCGCCAGTTCGTAAAAAGTTTTTGTCCCGCATTTGGCGTCTGTTAGACGGCCGGGGCGCTACCGTGGACTTACACCAATGTCTTCGTAAATACAACCTGAAGATGGACCCTCTGAAATGCGCGTTCGGAGTTTCCTCAGGCAAATTCCTAGAATTCATCGTCCGACATCGAGTCATCGAGATAGACCCATCAAAGATCAAGGCGATCATAGAAATGCCTCCGCCAAGAACCCTCAAGCAACTACGGTCTCTCCAAGGAAAGCTCGCATATATCTGACGGTTCATAGCCAATCTCTCCGGCAAATGCCGCCTCTACAGCCATTTAATGAAGAAGGGAACCCCGTTCGTTTGGGATCGCAAATGCCAAAATTCACTGGACGAAATCAAGCAATACCTGTAGAATCCGTCGGTGCCGACCGCTCCAGTCAAGGGAAAACCCCTCATCCTGTACACGACCGCCCTTGAAGGTTCCTTATGCGCGTTATGGGCACAAGAAAACTACCAAGGGAAAGAGGAAGCCCTCTACTATTTGAGCCGAGTTCTCCTGGGGGCAGAAAATAACTGCCCCCTCGAAAAACACTGCTTGGCGCTAATCTTCGCGATAACGAAGCTTCGGCACTATGCATTGGCGCATGAGGTCCGCCTCATATCAAAAGTGGACCCTCTCAAATATTTGATGTCAAGAGACATACTAACAGGACGGCTCGCTAAATGGGCCCTCCTCTTGATGGAGTTCTCGATAACATACCGACATCTCAAGGCAGTGAAGGGCCAGGCCATCGCCGACTTTCTCGCTGAGCATCCAATACCTGCCGATTCACCCCTAAATTGTGAATTGCCGGACGAGCACGCGTTTGACATGATCGACAGGGAGAAAGGAGAGAGCGACCCAAGCAACGATGGGAACTCTACTTCAATGGGGCATCTTCTATGAAGAAGCGACAACACAACACCCCTATAATCAAATCGGGTGTAGGCCTTATCTTCGTGACTCCATAAGGAGGGATAATGCGCTTTGTCTTTTCCTTAACAGAGCCGAGGACAAACAATGAAGCCAAGTATGAAGCTTTGATAGCAGGTCTTGAGATCGCTGTCGACATGGGAATAGAAAACCTCCTCATATACGGAGACTCCCAGCTGGTCGTTAGTCAAGTAAACGGCGACTATCAAACGTGCAAGCCCGAGTTGGTAAAGTACGGCGAGAAAGTACAACAATTGCTGACTCAAATTCCTTCCTACGTTCTGGAAAGCATACCACGTACGGAAAATAGCAAAGCGGATGCGTTAGCCAAACTCTCTAAAGAACTGGCTGACGAAAACCTCGATGACATAAGGATCGTTGTGCAAAGCCGTCGGGTTCTTGCACCAGCGGAAATATCTCCGGAATCGTCTGAAGAAAAGGAAGCGACCAAGCAAACATCCTTACAAATAGAGAATCAGGAGAAGGCCAAAGATTGGAGAGAAGTCTTTATAGACTACTTCAAATCCCGTCGAGCACCTGAAGATGCATCCTCGAGACATCAACTCATGAAACGAGCTCTGTCTTTTGCCTTCGTCAATGACACACTGTATAAGAGATCGTTCGACTCTCTATGGCGGAGATGCCTGGGACCAGAAGAAGCAAGGAGAGTCGTCCAAGAAACTCACGACGGACTTTGCGGTTCTCATCAAGCCGGGCCAAAGATAAAGCTGAAGATCAAAAGGATGGGATACTATTGGCCCACGATGATTCAGGACTGCATTGAATACGCGAAGCAATGTCATTCATGCCAGATTCATGGAGACTTCATCCACCAGCATCCAAACCCGCTACACTCAATAGTGGCTAGCTGGCCATTCGAAATGTGGGGAACCGAAATAATTAGGCCCATAGAACCAACATCATCCAGAGGACATCGGTTCATATTGGCGGCAATCGATTATTTCTCTAAGTGGGCAGAAGCAATCCCGCTAAGAGAAGTGAAGATAGAGAATATCTTCCATTTCTTCAAGACACACGTCATTTATCGGTTCGGCACTCCGCGACGGATTATCTCTGATAACGGGCCAGCCTACAGAAGTCACAAAATCAGCCGCTTTGCACAGCAGCATAATATAGACTGGAGATACTCTTCGGTCTATAATCCCCGAGCTAATGGTATAGCTGGGGCTTTCAATAAGACCTTGACGAAGATCATAAAGAAGATGGTGTCCTGAAGTAAGAAGGACTTGCACGAGAGACTGCATGAAACTCTTTTGGCGTATCGGGCCACGTTCAAAACGGCCACAAACACAACGCCATAGGCGTTGGTATCCGGCACAGAAGCGGTACTCCCCTTGGAGATAGATCTACCCTCGCTACGAGTGGCAGTTCATTATGAGCAGACAGACGAAGAGAATGCTCATCTCCGGCTTGAGGAGCTCGATGCCCTTGATGAAACTCATCTCATGGCGCAACAAAACCTAGAAGCTTACAAAGCAAAGATGACGCGCTCATATGAAAGATTGACTAGACCGAGGACATTTCGCAAAGGCGAACTCGTGCTAGTGGTCAAGAGACCAATGATCCCAAATTGTGCTAAACAAGAGAAATTCGAGCCGAATTATGAGGGCCCGTACATCATAGACAAAGTCTACCAAGGTGGGGCTTACTTGCTCGTGGATATGCATGGCAAAAAACCCTTCAGGCCAATAAACGTCCGGTTCTTGAAAAAATACTACGCCTGACGAGTCACGGCCTAGGTCAACGATAGATGACGACGCCTATGTCCGGTCGCTATCTTCCCAAGCCCAAACTCTATAAGTAGTATCCGGCGAAACCTCGCCTCGAAAACGTGCGATGGACCGAAACGTCCCTAAACTAATAATGGACCGAAACGTTCCTAAACTAATAGAGGACCGAAATATCCTAAAACTAACTACTGACCGAAACGTCTTTAAACTACTACAAACTCACAGCATCCTTGGGCTGACGCGTAAAAAAAAGAAAAAAGAAAAAAAAAACGGTACGGCCATAAGCAAAATGAGCACGGATGAAAACCCGAAAGGGCTCCGTGAGTAAAAACAGCAGGGCTACCGGCGAGTTTGTGAAAACCCAAAAGGGTGCAGACTCGTAAAAAAAGGTATGTCCACAAGCAAAATGGGCATGAATGAAAACCCGAAAGGGCTCCGTGAGTAAAAACAGCAGGGTTACAGGTGAGTTTGTAAAAATCCGAACGGGCGCAATCTCGTTAAAAGACACTTGTAAGGTCCTCTCGACCTTGTAAGGAGAAAACTACCTACGTGAGATCCTTATGACTCACAAAGGAGCAACACACTTAGGGATCCCCACGATTCCTAAGGAGAAATTATACTTACGAGATCCTCACGATTCGTAAGGAGAACCCTCTTATGAGACCCTAACGGCTCATAAGATTTAAAAGCCTTAAGATACAGAGATCTGAACCTGTTCTTAAGCCATCACCTTTTCCAGATTTCCCTACAAGCGGTTCAATACTTACCCCTTGTATACAATCCACGGGCACAAATAATCATTTCCTTGCCGAGTCCCACCAACGACGAGGAATGCCCCCATTTGATGAACAAACACTTGTAGGTCCTCTCGATTTACAAGGAGAAAACACTCTTGTAAGATCCTTACGACTTGCAAGAGAACATACACTTAGGAATCCTCACGATTCCTAAGGAGAAAAGACATCTACAAGATCCTCACGACTCGTAGGGAGAAACATCTTTATAAGACCCTTACGGCTCATGAAGTCAAAAGTCTTAGTCGACAGGATCTTAACCCTGTTTGCTAAGCCATCTTTGTTTGAACTGACAAAGGCAGATGATGATTCGCTCCTGGCAACATCCCAGTTGTAGCGATGCTGATGTCTAAATCGGTATCAAATTCCAAGTCCTTTCATGGAAAATGATGAGTCGCTCCTAGCAACATTCCAGTCACAGCGATACTGATGCAAGATTGGTATCAGACCATGAGTTCTATACTCGGGAAAAAAATGCATATGAAATAACCGAAATGTTTGGAAATTCGTAATAAAAATCAGTGAGTAAAATATATGCATACAAAATAGCCGGAATGATTGGCCAATTTGCAATAAAAAAACAACGAGTAAAAAGGAAAAGACAGCCGAAATGATTGGGCACCGCGAAAAATAGCCGAAATGATCGGGCAATCGCGACTTTCGCGATACGAAAAGCTGAAATGATAGAGCATCGCGGAGAAATAAAACAAATGAAATGAAACTTTTTACCCTGCAGGTAAGTCCATACTGACCCCTGTATACAATCCATGGGCATAAACGAAAAGAGAACCACATGTCCCAACAAACTCTATCAAAGGGAGAGTTAGGTCTCAGCGGCAATATCTGCATCCCAGAAGGCCAACAACGACGTTCCTCCTCATGCCAGCAGGGCACGGACGCAACACTACCGATTGGAGACACGACAAAGCCCCCAGTTCCAAGACTCAGCGGTTCACAGACAACCTAAAGTCAATCCTGACACCGTAGAAAACGGAGAAAGTCGATCCCGACACCGTAGAAAATGGAGAATGTCAACCCCTGACCTCCTTGTCGTAAAGCAACGCTTCGATACGGATACATACCAACCCTGACCTCCCTGTCGTAAAGCAACGCTTCGACACGGATACATGTCAACCCCTGACCTCCCTGTCGTAAAGCAACGCTTCGACACGGATACATGTCAACCCCTGACCTCCTTGTCGTAAAGTAACGCTTCAACACGGATACATGTCAACCCCTGACCTCCTTGTCGTCAAGCAATGCTTTGACACGGATACATGTCAACCCCTGACCTCCTTGTCGTCAAGTAACGCTTCAACACGGATACATGTCAACCCCCGACCTCCTTGCCGTAAAGAAACGCTTCGACACGGATACATGTCAACCCCTGACTTCCTTGCCGTAAAGCAACGCTTCGACACGGATACATACCAACCCCTGACCTCCTTGTCGTCAAGCAACGCTTCGATACGGATACATGTCAACTCTGACCTCCCTGTCGTAAATCAACGCTTCGACACGGATACATGTCAACCCCTAACCTCCTTGTGGTTAAGCAACACTTCGACTCGGATACATCTCAACCTCTGACCTCCCTGTCGTCAAGCAACGTTTCGACACGGATACATGTCAACTCCTGACCTCCCTGTCATCAAGCAACGCTTCGAAACGGATACATGTCAACTCCCGACCTCCTTGTCGTAAAGCAACGCTTCGACTCGGATACATGTCAACCTCTGACCTCCCTGTCATAAAGAAACGCTTCGACTCGGATACATATCAACCTCTGATCTCCCTGTCGTAAAGCAATGCTTCGACTCGGGAACCGGTCAACTCATCAACCACTTACGAGTCCTGTCGACTTGTAAGGGAGAAAATTCTCTTGCGAGATCCTTATGACTCTCAAGAGAAAGCACACTTAGAAATCCTCACGATTCCTGAGGAGAAAATACACCTACGGGATCCTCTCGACTCGCAGGGAGAAAAGTCTTTATGAGACCCTCATGGCTCATAAAGTTGAAAAGTCTTAGGCAGCAGACCTGAACCTGTTTCCTAAGCCATCGCTACTCTACAAAGAGCTTAAGATGGACTGCTATCTACTATCTACAAGCCACACTTGCCAAAATTACATGCCGTCGAAATCGAGGTGCTGCTCAAGAGTACGTAAACTGGTTTGCACTAAGTCAAAACAAAAAGGCATAACTCACGGATGTCAATCACATATTATACAATGCAATAAGGAGAACATTTGATTTACATCCAATTGAGCGTTCGACGTGTACCCACTCATGTATGTGCGTAAAGGATAAAATAAACACATGGAAAGGAAAAATTTGTTATGCATACCACAGAAAGTTCTTACATTGATGAAAATAGCAAACAAAAGCATCACTAAAATGTTTACAATGGCAAAACATTGAATCCGGGACACGGATTAAGAAATTTAAAAGTGAGTCCGTCTAAATTGTTTCTGGCCTTTCTGACCATTCTTGTGTGCATCCTCTCGCGATCACAAGCGTCAGGATCTTCGCTGATATCTTCCACTCTTTGATAAGCAGCGATTATCGTCGTCTGTTAGAAAGTTTGATGCAAGATATCAATCAGATTATCCTGCCGCTTCTTCGAGATCAGGCCCGTTAGATACACTGAGTGCACCTTATCTTCAGCGTCATCCAGTACATTAAGCGACATGGCTTCATAAAATCCAGGAAGTGCTCCCCAAATTGCTCTCACTATAATCTTCAAGAGAGCGGAGTGATGAGGAAGTAGTCGACCATTGTGTGCATTGAAACAATTCATAATTTCAGCGCATTGGGCGTTTGTAAACTCCTGGTTTTGACAACGGTCTTGGCGCGAATGTCCTCATAAGAAATGATTTCGTTAAGACAGTACAGATGAGCGGCCATAGCGCCTGAAAATGAAAATCAGTAAGAGTTTAGTGGACGGACTGATCAAGAAAATGCTTATTGAAACAAACATGGGGATTTAAACAACTCTTGATATCCGCATGAAGAAAACAAGTGCTAATTAAGACACCCAACAAATTCAAATTTGTGCAATTAAGGAGGGAATCTTAAAAGAATTCTCATTTAATGAGAGACTCCTCGAGAGTAACGCTCTGCAGATAAGAATGACATTTGTCAACTCTTATTATGAGGGAATAAAAATTCCCCCAAAAATTCTGAAGAGCCATGCTCTGCTAGGAAGATGGAACAATCCATCAAAAACCCTAAAAGCAAAGCTTTTTACAGAAGTTTAAAACTTCAGGATCTTTAAAGATCTGTAAAGCGAACTCTAAGAGTTCTTCGTTAATGGGTTAAAGGAACCCTAAAAAGGATTTCTTTTTCTGATCCATGACCTAGAAAGAGCAAAGCTCTGGTTTTTAATTAACGGGTTGAGAAACCCTAAAAATCTTTAAGATCTGTGATCTAAGTAGAGTAAAGCTCTGTTAATGGGTTCAAATCTTACCAAAAATTTTGACAGAGTCTTAACTCCAAAGGAGTTTTCTGAGGCAGAGAGCTTGGCTCTGAAAGAGAATTAAATTCTCAAGAATAAGAAAACAAGAAGATGAACAAGTACTCATCTCAAGGGCCAAATGCTCTATTTATAGGCGCTGGAAGTCGATCCAACTTCCAAGAAATCTAACGGTGGAGAGGCTGCCACCGCTGCACTCACGTGTAAGCCACGTGAGCGCAACGGCGGGGGGCATTTGTTTCTCCCAATCATAGCAAAACTCTGTTCAAATTTTGAAATTTGAAATGAAGCAGCGCTTTATAAAAGCGCTAGCACGAGGAGCGCCAGCACTAAGAGTCAAAGACTCTGAGGCAGCGCTTACGTGCAAAGCATAAGAGCGCTAGCGCCAAGTGCGCCGGCGCTAAGAGTCAAAGATTATGAGACAACGCTCACGTGCAAAGCACGAAAGCACTAGCGCTAAGTGCGCTAGCACCAAGAGTCAAAGACTCTGATGCAGCGCTCATGTGCAAAGCACGGGAGCGCTAGTGTTAGAACTAAAATATTCCCTACCCTTGGATCAAAGATCCAACAAAGATGATTAAAAATCATCAGAAAGAAAGTTCTGTTGAGGAAATACTCCTCAAATCTTTCCAAATAGGAAAGACTGTCCTCTGAAAATCAGAGCACCGTTGGATCAAAGATCTAATGGTGATTAAAAATCGCCAAGATACAGAATAAGTTCTGTATGGGAAAATATTTTCCCAATCTTGTTAAAAACAAGAAGATTGCCTTCTGTAAAACAGAAGCCCTTAGATCAAAGATCCAACGGTGGGAAATATCCCCAAATCAATCAGAGGAAAGATTTCCTTAACTGATTCAACAAATCAGCTTCCCCTATATAAAGGACCCAAGACTTCAAGTCGAAAAAGGAGGAACCCTCCCATAAACTTCAAAAAGAAAAAGAGAAGAGCAAGCTCTGAAAAGAAGAATTTCTTCAAGGTAAATAAAACAGAGAGATCAAAGTATCTTATAAAAAAGGAAGAACTTAGTTCTTTTTCTAGATTATAGATCTACAAAGACAGAAGTTTTTCATAAGAGTGGGAGAGATTGGACTATCTCATCATAAAAAAGGAGGGAGAAGAACTTAGTTCTCTTTAGATCACAGATCTATAAGACAAAGACAAAGTCTTTCACAAAAACAGAAGAGATCATAGCATCTTCTATTAAAATAAGAACTTAGTTCTTAGATCCACGAGACAAAGTCTCTTATAAACGAGAACTTAATTCTCAGAGCACAGAATTAATCAAGAGCGCTTTGCACTCATTGGCTAGCGCCAAGCGCGCCACGTGCTCCTTACGTGGGTGCTACTTAATAAAGAGCGCTCTGCACTCTAAGTCTGGCGCTCAACGCCAAGTGCGCCCCGTGCTCCTCACGTGAGCGCTATTTCATAAGAAGCGTCTTAGCGCTCCAAGTCTGACGCTCAGCGCCAAGCGCGCCACATGCTCCTCACGTGTGTGCTATTTCATAAGAAATGCCTTAGCACTTCAGGTCTGGTGCTCAGCGCTAAGCGTGCTCCTCAGGTGTGCGCTATTTTATAAGAAGCGCCTCAGCGCTCCAAGTCTGGCGCTCAACGCCAAGTGCTCTGTATATAAAGGCCCTGTTCATAAAGCGCTCTGCGCTACAAAGAGTGTTCAACACTCAATAAAAGACAAAAGAGGAAGGGGTGTCAGAACCCAAAATTAATGCTTTGCATTATTGAACAAAAAAGGGCATGAGCCCAAACAAATGTTAACATTTTGTTCAAAAATGAATGGACTAAGTTCAAATAAGTGTTCAAACACTTTAACTGAATGGGCTGAGTCCAAATAGGCCATAAATCCCCCAATTCAAATCAACTAAGCCCATGTGCTCCCAATATTTTTAATTGGTCTTAGTCCCAAACCTGACTATAGATCCCCTAAGCAACATTGGTTCAAGGGTACATCTTTTCATTCCTCTGATATGTGTCGTTGTAATTCTTCAACGTCTTCAGAGAGGTGACGGGTCACGACAACCAGACACTCCATGGACTATGATGTCCTTAAACTTATGGACCACAACGTCCCTAAACTAAACCCTACAGACTATGACGTCTTTAAACTCCATGGACTATGATGTCCTTAAACTCCATGGACTATGATGTTCTTAAACCCAATGGAACACAATGTCCCTAAACTAAGACGATAAAGTCCAAATACTCTTTCGTTGGATCTAAATGATCCCAA
This sequence comes from Agapanthus africanus, assembly GCA_030015575.1. Taxonomy (NCBI): domain Eukaryota; kingdom Viridiplantae; phylum Streptophyta; class Magnoliopsida; order Asparagales; family Amaryllidaceae; genus Agapanthus; species Agapanthus africanus. Next base: position 156,005,494 of record JASDDO010000014.1, on the reverse strand, counting down.
AATCATGTTGAGTAGATCTTAGTCTAAATTTAGACTAACGTATTCTCAACAAACGTTTAAGTTAATCTTAATATCAATGAGAATAACGACCCTTAAATCCAAACCAAAACCAAAACCAAATCTAAGAAAATACGGATTTGGACTAATCCACGCCCTACGGGCGACAATATAAGTTAGTCTTCGTATACAATCCACGGGTAACCAAATATAAAAATAAACACACACGACACAAAGTGACCATCTGGAGAAGGAGAAAGTTGTTACCGCGATGCGGTAGCGTAATTAACTGCAGGGGCTTGCGCCTGCAGGGAAGAGCGTCCCTACAATCAAAACCCCCTCAAATGAGGGGGAATCTGACGAAGTTTGCTATAACGGCCACATCCGTCTAAACCTCCGATACATGGTGCCATAAATCAACTTGGCATCTTCGAAGAGGTGGACGGATAAAACCAGATAGTATCTGCCCCTAAATTCAGGCGAGACGAACCTACGCGGTCTCGTCTCCCGTTTTCAGCGGCGAACAGGAGTATCACGTTGTTCTGCAGGAACTTGATTGTCGTGGTGGCATCCGGTTTCCTGATGGAGATGGCCTCGATCCACTTCGTGAAGTAATCCACTGCGACGAGGACATACTTGTGCCCACCAGTACCTTAGGGAACTGGCCTATCATGTTCATTCTCCACTGGGCGAACGACCACGGGGAGGTTAGGGCGGTCAGCTCGGTAGCCGGAAGGCGAGGTATGCTTCCGTGGCGTTGGCAACTTTCGCATCTCCTGACGAGCTTATGGGTGTCTTGGTGAATAGTTGGCCAGTAGTACCCCTGGAGTAATGCCTTCTGGATAAAGGAGCGGGACCCTTGGTGTACGCCGCCGACCCCTTCCTGGATTTCACGGAAGACATAGTCGGCTTCGTGGGGGTCGACGCACCGGAGGGGGTCGACGTACCGGAGCAGAGGCTGAGTGAAGGACTTCTTGTAAAGTTTCCCATTGCTCCAGACGAAGTGACGGGCTTTGACTTGGAGACGGCGGGCTGCTCCCAGATCTTCTGGTAGCGTATCTTCCCTTAGGAATTCCACGAGGGGCTTCTTCCAGTCCCTGTCTTCTTCCTTGGCTGTGTACACATGAAGTATTGTTGCCCCGTCTTCCACGCTGGGTCATGGCAAGATCTCGAAGAGGATAGATCGCTTGTTGTTGGCCGAGTAGGATGAAGCCAGCTTACTCAGGGCGTCGACTTGGGTATTGAGCTGTCTGGGTATTTGCTCCACCTGGACTTTGTCGAAGTTCTTTTGAAGTCTTCTTACCTCGGCCAGATACTTCACCATTAGAGGTTCCCTAGCCTCGAAATGGCCGGTCACTTGGCCAACGACTAGGGCGGAGTCACTGCGATCCGAATTGTTTTCAGCCCCAGCCCGGAGGCCATGCGTAGTCCAGCCAGCAGGGCCTCGTATTCTGCCGCGTTGTTTGGGGCCTTGAACCCAAGCTTCAGAGAATACTCCATTTCTGCCTCATTCGGGCCTCGAATAATGAGGCCGACACCACAGCCTTCCTCGGTCGATGATCCGTCGACATAAATGACCCACTCAGGGACTGAGTCAGGCCTCACCTTGATCGAGGGTTGAGCCGCGAGGATCGAGCCGCGAAGTTCGGTGTGGACTCCGGCTGCTTATTGGGAATGGTGCACTCGACGATAAAATCGACCAAGGCCTGTGCTTTGATGGCCTGCCTCGGGTGGTATTTTATGTCAAACTGGGACAACTCCCATATCCACTTCTCTAAGCGGCCCGAGGATTCGGGTGAGGAGAGGATAGCCACCAGCGGGCGCTCGGTAAGAACGAGGATGGTGTGCGCCTGGAAGTAGCGTCGTAGCTTCCTTAAGGCCACAATAAGTGCCAAGACGATCTTTTCTATGAATGGATACCTCGTTTCTACGTCTTTGAAGACGTGGCTCACGTAGTATACCGGCTTCTGCACTCCGTCGACCTCTCGGACGAGCACTGAGCCTGCTGCTTGGTTGGATACCGCCAGATACAGTGATAGCTCGTCTCCTTCAACTGGTCGGGTGAGCAGCGGTGGCGTCATAAGGTGCCTCCTTAACTGGTCAAAGGCGGTCTGGCACTCCTCTGACCACTCGAACCTCGGGATCTTCCTTAGAGTTTTGAAGAACGGGAGGCACTTCTCCCCAGACCTCGACATGAAACGGCTCAAAGCAGCTACCCGACCAGTCAGTCGCATGATCTCGACGTTGGTCTTGAGCGCGGCCATGTTGAGGATAGCGTCAATTTTATCTGGGTTAGATTCGATTCCACGGTGGGTGACCATGAAACCGAGGAACTTTCCCCCGGCGATCCCGAATTCGCACTTGGCGGGGTTCAGTTTCATCTTGAACTTGCGGAGTATTTCGAAGGCCTCGCCCAGATCCTTAGCGTGGTTGACCGACGAGACTGATTTGATGAGCATATCGTCGACGTAAACTTCTATGTTCCTGCCGATCTGTGATTTGAACATGCGGTTGACCAACCATTAGTACATAACTCCGGAATTTTTAAGGCCGAAGGGCATCACCTTGTAGCAGTATACCCCCTGGTCCGTTGTGAATGCGGTAAGATCTTCATCTGTCGGATTCATACGGATCTGATTGTAGCCGGAAAAGGCATCCATGAAGCTCAATAGCTCGTGGCCTGCCGAGTTGTCGACGAGCCGATCTATCCGAGGGAGGGGATATTTGTCTTTGGGGCAGGCCTTGTTAAGATCGGTGAAGTCGACGCACATGCCCCACTTCACGCTCGACTTTTTGACCAGAACTACGTTCGCCAGCCACTCCGAATAGGGTACGTTCCGAATGAAGTTAGCGGCGAGGAGCCGATCTACTTCGTCCTCGACGGCCTTCTGTTTGACCGGGGCGAAGCTTCGCTTTTTCTGCCTGACGGGTCGGGCCGTAGGATCCACCCTGAGCTTGTGAGATATAATTTTGGGGTCGATCCCAGGCATGTCAGCAGGCGCCCAGGCGGACACGTTGGAGTTGTTTCTGAGGAAATGAACCAGGTCATCTCGCTGAGTTCCTGTCAGAAGTGATCCGATCTGAATGATTTTTTCGTCGTCCCCTTCTACGAGAGGGACCTCTGTCGGTGGCTCCACCGGGGTCCCACGGACCTCTTTTTGCTCGTCTCGAGTGTCCAAAGAACCCCTGATGTCACCTTCACCCTCAACATCTTCGGTTGGCCGCACTGACGAAGATGTTGCGGTGAAGCAAACCTTTGCAATGCAATGGTCTCCATAGACCCGACCTATCCCTCCCTGGTCGAGAGGGAACTTCATCACAAGGTGGTAGGTCGATATCTGGGCCCAGAGGGAGTTCAGCGTGGGGCGGCTGAGGAAGATGTTGTAGGCCGATGGGATTCTCGCTACGATGAATTCCACAGGCACTGTTCGTGTACGGCCGGCCTTCCCGACATTAAGCTGCAGAGTGGTTACCCCTTCCGCCGGGATGGAATGGTTGGTGAATCCTGAAAGGACATGGGAGGTCGGCCTTAGGTCTGCCGGGGTGAGCCCCATGCGCAGAAAGCAGTCGTAGAAGAGAATATCCGTCGAGCTTCCCGAGTCGACCAGTATTCTATGCACCTCGTATTGGTGGACCCGAGCCGTAATCACCAGAGGGTCGTTGTGGGGGCAAGGATATGCCGTGGAGGTCCCCGTCGTCAAAAATGATCGGCTCGGTCTCCCTGGCCTTCTTCCTCGGACGGCTGTTTGCCTCCACGGCCGGCGTGGGGTGCTGAGTCTCGTAAGTACTCGATGTACCTCCCGCCGACATGACCATGATTTTTGGTGAGCCCCGGTTCCTTTCGATGAGGTTCCTTAGGTCCTCTGGCGAGGTAGTCTTTGAGCTGCTGTGACGAGTCCCATCCGCATGACCCCGTCAAGGGAAGGGGTGTCGGTCATGCCTGGACGCAGGCGAGCTGACAGACAACTCCTCGGGAGGGACATGGGCGCGAAGGGGCTCGGGGAGAGGCGCTCTGACGACGGACCTCGGTGTTGAACTATGGGGCGCCCAGTGTGTCATAGAATATGTTGGCCCGGGAGATCTGCGGCCGTGGAAGGCAGCGAGGCAATGGTCGACAGTGCCGACGCGAGCAGAGTCTTCTCTCCCCCTGTAGGGGCCCCGGTCCCGAGGTAGGGGAGCGGCGACCTGGGGAGCTTGCCCTGCCGTTTGGACATGAACGAGCGCATCTACGACGGACGCGAGTCGATCTATTCGGACGGTTAGGGCGTTGATGGCATTGGGGGGAGGAGATTCGTCTGCGCCTCCATTGTGGGGGAGGCGGCGGCTAGTGCTTGGATCGTCGCGGTGATCACTCGCCATTGAGTTGAAATCGGAAGATGAACTTTATTAAGTGGAATCAAGCTCTTCCCACAGACGGCGCCAAGTGATGGAGGTCTGGATCTTCTTCAGATGTTACCTTCCATAGATCTGCTGCGAGCGACGATGGACGGCTGAGATTGAGTTGGTGGTTGCCTCCTGAAGTGTGTGGATCTTAATAGGTTTGAGGTGGTTGTGTGGGAGCCACCTGCAAGAAAGTCCCGGGGTGGTTGTGCCACTGAGGACCCTCCGACGATCAAGTTAGACCGGATATTTTGGCAGAGTAATGGCCTAGTGAGGAGAAAAATGACTTACCTTGATCATCTAAATAGCAGCAGCGATGGGCAGGCAGGCGCGAGAATCATGCCGACCGTTACGCTTCCGACGTCATGCCCGCGTGATAAGCGGGATCCCGTATTAATGGCGAGACATGCTCGTTAATGGGGGATCGTGATGGCGTGGAACGTGGGGTCGTGGGCGGCGGATATCTCGCGTATGGCGAGATTCACGGAGCCGTGGTGTGGGGGGCCTGTGATCAATGCCGCGGGTCAGTCAGGATGAGACCGTGGAGGATGAGCTCGGCGGGAAGCTCGGGGATGAGCGGGAGGCCGAGGTATCCTGGTTCTGCTAAAGTCCGGAGACGAGCTGAAAGGGCCGAGGAGGCCAGTCGTGCAGGAGGCTCAGAGGGGAGCCATCGGTTGTTTGTAAGGCGGGCACAGGTGTGATGTGGTCGGTAGCAGAAGGTCGACCACGTCCACGGACGGCAGACCCGGGGTATTCTACCGACGTACCGTTCCTGGTCTTTTCTTGCTAGCTTCGGGAGACGTCATCTGCCACGTATCACGATCCGGGATATCTAGCATTATCAAGACGATAAACTAGATTTTATACGAATAGATTTGTTGATTTTTTTAGATACATGTCCCTAATAATTTTCTCTGCAAAGTGAAAGGAACATGATGAGCAGTAGCAAAATTAGACCCATATAAAATAGAGAAAAAAGGGCTAAAATTTATCCACAGAAAACAAAATCAAAATCGAATGTCGAAAGAAGAAGAAGAAGAGCTTGTGTTCATGGAGACCCAAATCCCCCAACAGAAAACCATGGCTGGAACCCCTTTTCCGGCGGTGGTGGCCCCAAACCCATCAATCGAACCGGACCTGAACCGGTTCATCCGAGCAATCAGAACCCAAAAGGGCCGGCTCGAGCACCTCCTCCACCGCCGCGGCGCAGTTCTTTTCCGTGGCTTTCCGGTTCGGACCGCGGCCGACTTCGACCGGACTGTTGAGGCGTTCGGGTACGATGAGCTGCCGTACATCGGCGGTGCGGCTCCGAGGAGCAAGGTAGTGGGTCGGGTCTACACCACTAACGAATCCCCGCTCGATCTGAAGATCCCCTTCCATCATGAGATGTCTCAGGTGAGGCGACCACTGCCCCCCCTCCCCCCCCTGTAATTAAACCCCTGTCAAATTCTCTGTTTGTATTTAGGATTTTTGTAGGAGTTATTAGTTTAATTTTTTCCAACTAAAACACTTATGAACTGGCTTTGTTAATGTTCTAAACTTTATAGTATCTTAAGTACGAAAATTAAAGTATTTATTTGCATCAGATTAAGTTCATGGTATTCATCTGCAATTTAGAATGTTTATTCTTCTTCTTCTTCTTCTTCTTTTCAACTCAAAACTGCCAATAGTTCATGTAATGGAGTTAGGTGATCTAAACTGGAGTTTCATAAAGGATCTAAACTGGAGTTTCATAAAGGTTGCAAATCTTAACTCTAATGCCCTGTTCGGATATGGAGTTGGGATAACTGTAGTTTATTTTTAAGTGGAGGTAAGAGGATGCAAACTGCCCAAAGTCCAAGATTGGAGTTTACAAAACTTTGATCAGATAAGTGCAGTTATCTCAACATTTGGGCCGTGCAGTTATCTCAACTCCAAAATGATTGCTAAACAAGGCAGAGTTAGGATTTTGGAGTTTGGTTTTGCTAACTTTATAAAACTACAATTTAGAAAACTTAAGGGCCTGTTTGGGAATGGAGTTAACTTTTGTAAACTGTGGTTTCATAAAGTTAGCAAAAGTAAACTCCAAAATGCTAACTTTGCGCTTTTTGGGGCTTATTTTGGATTGAGATAACTGCAATTTTTCAGCCTTAAACTATAATTATTTCAACTCCAATCTGATTAAAGTTTACTAAACTCCATTTTTGGAGTTTGGGGCTTCCAAACGATAGTTTGCATGCCTCCTACCTCCACTTTAAAATAAACCATGGTCATCCTAACTTTGTATCCAAACAAGGCATAAATCCATTCCCAAACTTGGCCTAAAATGATTGCTTCACGGTGTTGGGCATTCATTTTGGAGTTGAGATAACTCAATTATTTCAACTTAGTCATGTCAACTCCAAAGTTGAGATAACTGCAAATTCTCTAAACTCTATTCTCCCTAACACATCTCTTATAATAAAATCAGAGTTTATTTAAAAATGGAGTTTGAGTATTGCAACCCATATTTTGCATCCTCTCTGCCTTCACTTAAAAATAAACTTCATACCCAAACAGAGCCTTAGTGTATTTAAACATGTTACGATTTTGATCGTTAGTGTTTCTTTGATATATATATATATATATATATATATATATATATATATATATATATATATATATATATATATTGACTGCCAGATATTTATCACAGGAGTTGTATATGTGCTAATAAATGTGATTGACCAGATTGGATTTTCAGGGTTATTATATGTGTAATATGTTTGACATGGATCCGTGCAGGGTTCAAATCCTAGGAACCCAAGAAGGGAAAGTGGCCACGGATTAATGCTTTCGGGGCAAATTCGGGAGTCCTGTGTGTTGTGTGCTTGTGTGTGATGTGTGCATGGGTATGTAATGTGTGTTGTATGCATAGGTTAGGGCTTACGGGCTACTGCCAAAAAAAAGAAAAAAAGAAAAAGAAAAAAAAAGACATGGATCTCATATATGAAGTGCCTCAGGCTATATTAAGCATGTGACCACACCCCATTATGCTAAAATTGAGAGGGATGTGATATAGTTAATACACAGCGTGTAAGTGCTAGAGCATCATACAACAAATAGCCTTGTGGTAAAACTTCCCTCCCAAAAGAGAGAGGTTACTGGTTCGAGTCCTAGGAGAGAGGCTCTCACATACTTGGAAAAATATCAACTCTCCTTATATCTTGATTATCCCAATTAGGCATAATTCCTTCCTTAATTGTGCTTTTTGTGGTATCCATTTTTTTTTTCATATGGGCACTTATTTCAGCGCTCTTCTACCCTTTTTATACCTCTTGTTATTTTTCCATACAGGGATTGAGTCCTGTCTTCCATAATAGGTTTTAAATATCGGATATCGGAATCTTATCGGCTAGGCGTCTCATATGTCATATCCGACCGATATATCGGCCGATATCGCCATATCGGCGAAATTTTATCGGTTTATCGTATCGTGAGGTGTACCGATACGATATATCGGATGATATGACCAATATTTGATTCAATACTTCCATTTTGATTTACCCTTTTATCAGAATTAAACAATGTTCAAATTGCTAAAAATGGTTTGGTAACTCTAGACAAAAGAAATATTCTTGATATTCTTTTTGTGGCATTCTAGATCGAGAGTATCGGTGCACTTTGTTTAATTCTCAAGTGCTCCTGGCAGGTCACAAAGTTCCCATCAAAATTGATCTTCTTTTGTGATGAGGAGCCAAAAAGTGGCGGCGAAACTCCAATAGTTCTAAGCCATCATATTTACAATATGATGAAGGAGAAATATCCAGAATTTGTGGAGAAACTTGAAAAGCTTGGCTTGATTTACACAAGAATTTTGGGGGCAGAAGATGATCCTTCTTCTCCTATTGGTCGTGGATGGCAATCAACATTTTTGACCAAAGACAAGGCAGTAGCAGCGAAAAGGTATGATAATGTCTTCTATTATAATTCTTATACAAAATTCTTAAATTATTTCTCGACTTTCCACATATGTTACTTGAATTTGGAGACTTATTGATTTATTTTGCATGTTTTGTTTGTTAAGTCTAGACATTTTTTTAATCGGGTAAGAAATTGCATTACCTTTTGCTTCAAATGAAGTCTATTTGTTCATATTTTCCTACCTCTTACATTGCATGGATATTTGAAAATATGAAAGTAGCATATAGATTATTTGTTTATAAATAATTCTCCCAACCTGAAGAATTTAGTTCTGTAGATTTGGAGCACCAGAATGCAATACTAACCAAGATGTCTTGATAATACTATGATGGCTGAACATTGAAATCAAAAAGCGCATGTTCTAGAGATGGTCTAAATTAATCTTTAGATCAAACTATGGTAGACCACCTACATCAACTGCGCTATTTGGCAGATGTGACAAATGGTTGTGAATATTTCGTAAGATTGCAAGCTGCTGCATGGTACATCTAGTAGTGGAGACTCTAACAAAAAGCATGTATGGTCATTAGACATCAGTGGTCCCAAGTAACTGTACTTGAGAATAAGTCCCTAGGCCATATCAATGCATATTTAATGATTGTATATGTGAGGAGTGGTTCATTTGATGAAAATTACATCGGTGCATATGATATGGGAGGAAGCCTAGCCTTGAGATCAATTTCTTCCGGTCCAACCAATCCCCATTTAACACATGTCGGTTTTAGCTCTTCCAATCCCATCAGTCCTTCCTCCCTTGAGTCATGCCACTCTTTCATACTCTCTCAGCTGTTGGGGTCTATGAAACACGGATATTCCAAACAGTCTCACGAATCGTCTCCAAATACGTATCGGATACCGATACTCTCGGAAACTCTTTGAAATGTGAATCCTTAATTTTTGATTTAAATAAATAAATAAATATTAGGAAACTTTAGGATACTTTTAGATTTGCGAATCGGATATCTCGTCTGATTTATACTTATTTTTTCAATTCGAGCTAATATTTGACCCCAATTACTTTTATCGTTAAATCCGGTGCCTCGAGGGTTTTTAAAATATCGACAAATTTCAGGACCGCTCCTACGTCCCTCTTGGATCTAAAACCCCATCGGAGATTGCATGCGATTTGAGACCCCGCCACAACCTCCTCTGATAGGATCGAATCAGCTCTTTTTGGTTAATGGTTAGATTTACGATTTAATATTATAATGCCATATTTTCAATTGTGTAATTGAAAGTAATTGAATGCTACTTAAGAGAATTGGTATATGATGGGATCGAATTGGTATTTGAAATCAAAGGCTTTTGATATAGAACATGTTATGTGAGAATACTACAATTGTTTTCTTTGAATAGTATACTAAAGTGTTAATGTAATATATATGATGTAATCTTGCATTTCTATTTATTTATATATATGTATATATTAAAAATAAATAAATATATTTATATGTTTGTATATGTATATGTATGTATGTATATGTGTGTATAGTTAGAAAAATTCAATATAAAAACGTATTTCTTAAGTTTTAAAAAAATTACGTTTCCGTGTATCCGTATCGTATCGGATACTCATACCCATTTCCATGCTTGTCATGTCCCGCTTCCCAAAATACGTAAATACGGTATGTGACAAAGCCAACCATGCTATTTATGGCGAGGAAAAATCCTTCCATAGTCACATTACAACTGTTAATCAGATATCAAGAACAGAAAATAAATATCTAACTATCACATGTTCAACTGCCACAATAAATTATAACGAGAAAGATAGCGGAAACAAAATAAAGATCTAACAAGAAATAATATCCTAGACTCGTTCTTTAAGAGATCACAACGTTAAAACCATAACTAGAAAAATAGATCTAAAGCATCGCTCAACTAAATCAGCAGAAAGCTCTTCACTGCTCTGCTTGCCTGTCAAAATATTCTCGATCTTCCTGCGACAAGGTTAAAGGAACCGGGGCATGTAAAACCCAGACGTCAGTGCATTATAAATTTCATAACAATAATAACAAACCGAACAATGTGCTAAATAGGATATCACGTGTAAAATAAGGTATGATTATAAACAAAACAATCAGAAGTGTTGTAACGGTAAGTCATAGATATGTCACACGTATCCTAAAGTCTGTGGTTAACTATCCTACAAGTATTTGAAACCAATGAATGTACTCCTCCATATAACTCAAAAGTTTATCTCGTTACCCCCAGACCACAGATCAAGATGTATGAATCAAGAATGATTCTGTTCCGTTACCTCAAGAACCACCGATCAAGTAGTAAGAATCACGAATGATTCTATTCTGTTATCCCCCGGAACCACGGATCAAGTAATATCCTTTTAAGTTACACTTGATTTCCCATTTCCCCATGTTTTGTTTTCCAAGTCGGGTATGAAATAATATCTACCTAATGCCAACATAGGAATATACATATACAGATTATGTCTATCTAGAGAACACGTCATGCCCATCAGGACAAGTTAGGATTGTTGGTATCGGTAAATATCACAGATAACAGGTATAAGAAATATAGCAATAGCAGTAGCAAGATAGCAAGTCGCAAGCATATCAGGTATTGTGTACTAAACATGTGAAGTATTTAATTGCACAAACAAATCATAATAAATAGCAGGATTATAGTTGTCACGGTTATCTAGTTGTGATACCGAATGTAAGAAAATGATGTATCCATTATTAATTGTTAAATATATATCTAATCGTACTTACAATAGCGTTTAACGATTATCCATTATTATAAATTAACTGTATTAATTCTTACTCTTCGATTTACCAATTGAGCCAACTAGATTAGTTTGCTATATTTTCATATTATCAATATAATTTAAATAGTGTTATAAACTGCAAATTATAAACTTATAATTAACGACATACAGATTCTATAAATATATACTAATAATAATTAATAATACGATATCTAGATAAATAGCAAACATAGCATGTAGCAAGTTGTAAACTTGCCTTGGTCGTGACGAATGCGGCTACGAATTGAATAACACGGACATGAAATAACGGCATACAATGCAAAAATCCAAGCTTGCTCGACTCTGAAATCTCTGTTACACGAAGAGGGGCTGTCGACGATGAAGAACAGAAGAAGATGCTGTCGACGCTAAGACTGGATTGGTTGCACGGACAGAGGTTTGCAAGAGTGTAAGCGAGTGCAAAGGACGGCGGTGGTGCTGAGTTACGCTCGGGTCTTTGGAATCTGAGATGAGAAGATTAAGACGATGAAATCGATGATGATGATGCTCCGACGAGGTGGAAAGTGATGAGGCGATGGGTTCGATGGTGGTGTTGATGGGCTAGGGTCTCGGCCTTGATGGTTGGGTCGAAGAAGATGACGAGGGATGGAGGCAATGGGTTTTGAGGAAGGAGGCTGGCAATGGATGTGCTAGGTCACTTGGGTGCTTGGAGTTGGGGAAAAAGTCGCTGGCGAGATGAGAAGAAGTGCAGGAGATGGGTTCGGAAGTGATCGAGGTTGGTTTCTTGGAGGATGTTGGTGGAGGCGAGATGAAGACGATGACGATGAGTTGGTGTGAGGAGGAGGGTCGAGGGAGATGGATTCGAAGGTGGAGTTGGTGATGGCGACGACGGCGAGCCGATGAAGGAGAGGGAGTCGGCAATTAGGTGATGGTGGAGGAGGTTGCTCGGGTGAAGATGCAGGTGATGGTGTTGGTGAAGGGTGATGGAGTTAGGGACTGGAATTGGGATCGAGAACGAGGGAGAAGGAGGTGGAGATGGCGGCGACGAGGCTACGAGAGGAGTAAAGAGGTGAGCGGGAGAGATAGAACAGAGAGAGAAATAAGAGAGTTGAATTTTGAATAAAATAAATATATAAATAATATATATATAGTAATGATATATATAAAATAAAGTTTGGTATAAAAAGATAATACAATCTTCAATCTGTCTCACAAAATCTTACTAAAAATATATATTGAAAGTAATATATATAGAGAGAGAATAATGGAGGAAAGATGCCATAGGAGGGAATTTTCTTCTATGGCGTCGAAAAAACACTCTCTATCGTGTTTTCCGACGATCGGAATGCATCATCTTCATCGTTATCATCTAAAGATTTGGGTACACCAAATTTCATGTGATTCTACAATTTTTTTACCGTTGATTTAACAATGCAAACAGTTCTATTGTCGGTAAACCATTAATTTTGAACCCACTAATTCAACGGTGAAAAATTTGTGGAATCACATGAAATTTGGTGTACCCAAATCTTAGATGATAACGATGAAGATGATGCATTTCGATCGTCGGAAAACACGATAGATGGTGTGTTTTTTCGACTCCATAGGAGAAAATTCCCTCCCATGGCCATTTTCCTCCATTATTCTCATACACGCACGTAGTCCATTTAACCATAATCTAGAGATTAAAATAATATATTCAAATCTAATATATATCGAGTATCTATGATGTTTGAGATTTAGGCGTAATAGATAAATATCAATATAAAACATGAGATGTTTAATTAACCTGATGGCAGTTAATAATATAAAATATCCCTAACGTATGGCTACCAGAAAATATATGCATATAATTCAATTATTATATATATATATATGTTATTTGAGATAACGTATGGCTACCAGAAAATATATGCATATAATTCAAATATTATATATATATATATGTTATTTGAGATTCACATGGATTTAGTTTACGGATAAAATTTTAATAAAAATATAATATATCGCCATAATGGATTTCACACATGCGCGTCGGATCGGATAAACACATCTACCATTTAAACCAATCACAACCTAAATAATAAATAAAGCAAAATTTAAAATACCAATTAATATCGTACGATCGTACTAGGGTGTTGCATTATACCCAACTACAGAAGAATTTCGTCCTCGAAATTCATGAAACACGAAAGTACAAAAACAAGAAAGATACGGATCTAAGGAAAAAGGTGTGGAAATTTTTGTCGAACTTCATTTTCACGTTCCCTAGTAGATTCTCCATGCGAACGATTTCCCCATGAAACAAGCACTAGAGAGATCATCCCATTCTTGAGAACCTTTTCACATCGATCCATAATAGCCATCGGTTGCTTTTCATAAGTCAAATCCTCCCTCACTGTCAACTCGGTCTAGGACGTGCGTCTCATCTCGAATATACTTGCGGAGTTGAGATACATGAAACACGTCATGAACAATCGCCAAGGATGGTGGTAAAGCCAATTTACAAGGTACTTCTCCAATACGCTCAATGATATCGAAAGATCCCACGAATCGAGAACTAAACTTGTCTAAACTACCAAACCGAATTACTTCCTTAGTCGGTGATATTTTCAAGAACACAAGATCATCAACAACAAATTTTAAAGGTCTTCTTCCAGTATCAGCCTTATTTTTCTGCCGATCTTATGCCACCTTCATATGATCACGAATCAAGTTAACTTTCTCCACAGTTTGCACAATCAGTTCTGGTCCCAACAATCTTCTTTCTCCAACATCGTCTCAACATATTGGCGAGCGACACTTACGACCGTACAATACTTCAAATTGAACTATCTGTATAAGCCTGAAAACTGTTATTGTACTAGAACTCCACTATATGTAAATGATCCTCCTATGAACCCTTGAAGTCTAACATGTAAGCTCTCAACATATCTTCAAGAGTTTAGATCGTTCTTTCAGATTGTCCATCTGTCTGAAGATGATAAGACGTACTAAATTTCAAGCGAGTTTCCAAACTTTCTTATAGACTCCTCAAAAAATGTGATAGGAACTGGGTGTCACGATCAGAAACAATACTCACTGGTACTCCATGTGTCACGCCCCGCTTTCCAAAATATGGAATACGGGAAGCGACGAAGGCCAGCCGTGCTACCTACGGTAAGGAAAAGTCCTTCCATAGTCACATAAGGCTGTCTAGATTAACCTGTCAAAAAATAAAATCCAATACCAAAAGAAATAATACTGATAATCATGCTGCCATGAAACCACAAGAAATCCTAAAAATGGGTCCACTAGATAATTGATGCAATTAAAGATCCAAAACAAAAGTTTCGGAATAAAATAAGATCCGAAAGAGATACAAAAGTCCTAATGTCCCATAAGGGCGCACATGCTAAAAGCTAAAAGAAAAGGAAATAAACCTACGATTACTGATCTTCAGCAAAGTCCTGGTAGCCGCTCTGATCCTGATCAGCCTGCAAATCTGTCTCTAAACCTGAGATGGCAAATCTCAGGGATGTCAGAACATCCCAGCAAGTACTCAACGTATAAAGTGTGTGTGTAGCATAATAACATGAATATATGAAAAAGTGAAGCCCGGTGCGCAAGAAAAACATGTATATAACTAATTAAATGCACTGACACTATGAAACATATATATAAATAATTAAATGCACTAACACTATGAAACATGTATGTAAGGGATCAGGTCATAACCTAACTGGCCACTAAAAGGTAAACCATTCTATCGTAAGCTTGAGTGTGTGCGTCAACCTCTGCAGGAGTATTCCTAACCCAAGAGTGATGTCCCAGGGGCTAGGAAACACGGGCCCAACTGTGAAATGAACATGAGACGGCTATAGCCCGGTACGAGCTGTAATCATGAGACCGCTATAGCCCGGTACGAGCTGTAAACATGAGACCGTTATAGCCCGCTACGAGCTGCCGGCATGGGACTCCTGAGATCCTGTTGTACAACGCACACTCAAACTACCCCAACACCCACGTATTTGTAGCTGCTATGGTAAAGATTAAAATCACTAATTAAGAATGCTGAAAAGACAGGAACTTGTGGTATGGTAATTGTATGAAAATAAAACTGATGAATAGTGGTGTCATGGCATGTAGTCCAGCATTCTAATTAATGATTTCATTTAAAAAAAATAAATAATAAGGTTCATGATTAGGCATGTCAAATCAAGGTGTTCTATACAAGTAAATCAACAAGAGTCTCGAATGTGTATAAAGCATGTAAAAGGATTCTTGTACATAGTAATCATGTCATAGCATCACATAAAGAAAAGGCAAGAGTACTTGCCTGAGGTTAACGATCACGGAAAATGATGTACGAAATGCGGGAACGATCTCAGCTAAGGTGCGACTTGGGATCTGAGTTATACGATCCGCCTAGATAAATTTCATCGATTAACTCATAAATATCTACATAACTATTGTCACACAACCAAACACAATTATAACAACTTAGGATTTTGATACTAATTTTCCCCTTTCAATTGTTTACTGATTTCCTACCATTTTATTTATTTATTTCTCTTTTTTTTTGAAAAGGAAACAGGGATCAGGGAATGCTTACAGGGGGAATCGTGGCAGTTGCTAGGGTTCGGATGGTCCAAGGTCGAGTCGAGAGCACTCAGATCTGGAGATGGGAGCGGCTGCGAGGCGAAGACGAGGTTGCGTCGACGGTGAGGGCTTGCAGCGTTGCTGCAGGGAAGCGATGATGAGGCTGATGGAGATCTGCGTGATGGTGTCGTCGAGAGAGGGAGATTTCCAGCAAGGGAGGAGCGACGAGGGCTTGGCGTTGGGTTCGGGGAGATGGGTTGTTGCGGTCGGGCTCGGGGTTGTAGTCGGGGTGTAAGAGAGAGAGGGAAGGAGGAGGTGGATGAGAGGAGAAGGTCGAGGTCGGGGAGGAGGCGGCGACAGCTAGGGTTAGGGCTTTCGTGAGCGGCGGTGGTGAGATGAGAAGAAGAACGAGGAGAGAGAGATGTGAGAATGAGAGATAGAGAGAGATTTTGTTGTATATATATAAATTTTTATAAATACATTTATATAGATGCATATCTTTAATTGATCGTATTTTAGAGATTCGGTGCAGATTTTCTTATTCTCATTTTAACAGTAAACAGATACGCAAAATGTTATTTTGCTGTCACTAAGAAAATATTATTTATATAATATAAAAACTGAATATTTTCCCATATCAAAATTGTTTACATAAAAAATCCAAAATAAAATATATTAGCGGCCAACTAAAAGTTCAAAAAATTATGGAAAAAGAATCTTGATAAACTCTTGAACTACTGCATTCAAATAGGGCTGTTACATCCTACCCACCTTACAGAAAATTTCGTTTTCGAAATTGGAAGAACGACCACAAGATCAAGAAAACAGGTGTGGGTACTTTTGACGAATCGTGTCCTCACACTCCCAAGTAGATTCTCCGCGAGAACGTCCGCCCCAAGATACAAGAACTAAATGGATGATCTTGTTTCTCAATACCTTCTCCTTACGGTCGACAATGGCTGTAGGTTGCTCTTCATACGAGAGATCAGTGCTCAAGGTTAATTCAGAATGATCGAGAACATGACTGTCATCGCGAACGTACCGACGCAACTGTGATACAAGGCATACATCGTGCACACCAGCCAAAGAAGGTGGTAAGGCCAATCTGTAAACCACTACTCCAACGCGTTCCACAATCTCGAATGGTCCGATAAATCGGGGACTGAGTTTCCCACGACTACCGAATCTAATCACTCATCGAGTCGGTGAAATCTTAAGGAAGGCATGATCTCCTACTCCAAACTCAAGAGGTCTTCGACTAGTATCCGCCCAGCTCTTCTGACGATCTTGTGCTGCCTTGATACGGTCCCTGATCAACCGGACCTCCTCAACTGTTTGGGTTACAAGCTCCGGTCCTAATAATCTTCGCTCACCCACATCATCCCAGCAAAGTGGGGAACGGCATTTACGCCTGTAAAGTGCCTCGAACGGTGCCATTTGGATACTCGCCTGATAGCTGTTATTATACGAGAATTCCACCAAGTGAAGATGATCCTCCCATGATCCCTTGAAATCTAGCATACAGGCTCTTAACATATCTTCTAATATCTGTATCGTACGTTCAGACTGTCCGTCAGTCTAGGGATGGTAAGCTGTGCTGTAACGGAGACGGGTGCCTAAACTCTCTTGTAAGCTTCTCCAGAAATGTGAAAGGAATCTCGTGTCTCGGTCCGATACTATAGTGATAGGCATCCCATGCAACCGTACGATCTCTTGCATATATTTCTCTGCCAATGTCTCCGTCGATTGTCCCACTCGAAAGTGTAGAAAATGGGCCGCCTTTGTGAGACGGTCGACGATGACCCAAATAGCATTATTGCCTTTAGGACTCCGTGGTAAAGCCGTCACGAAGTCCATAGTGATGTGTTCCCACTTCCACTGGGGAATGGGTAGTGGTTGCAATAGGCCGGCCACTCGCTGATGTTCGGCCTTCACCTGCTGGCACACTAAACATTTTGACATATAGCGGGCAATCTCTCTTTTCATGCCATTCCACCAAAAGTGTTTAACATCCTTATACATCTTGGTGCCACCCGGGTGCACCGAATAAGCTGAACCGTGTGTTTCCTTCAACACTTCCTCTCGAACGTCGCCCTTTGGCACGCATAATCGACTGCCGAATCTTAATGAGCCATCTTCGTGTTTCAATAGATCTGTCCTCAATCCTGTCTCTACTAACCCGCGGAGCTTCTGCAATTGCGGGTCCCCAGCCTGTGCAGCTTTAATACGATCAACTAACGAAGACTGCACCTGTAGTCGCCAATATTGTCCGGGCGTCCCCTGCTCTACCACTTCTAAATTGAGTCTTCGAAATTCATCAATGAGTTCCTTCTGGCCAGTCAACCACATCGCTGTTGGTCTCCGACTGAGAGCATCCGGTACCACATTTACTTTCCCGGGATGATATTGCGAATCAATATCATAATCAGCCATGAACTCCAACCACCTACGTTGTCTCATATTTAGCTCATTCTGCGTGAATACATATTTCAAGCTTTTATGGTCCGTAAAAATTTCCACTCGTTCTCCCAAAAGATAATGTCTCCAAATCTTCAAAGCAAAGATTACAGCGGCTAACTCTAAATCGTGAGTTGGGTAATTCTTCACGTGCGTCCTTAGTTGACGCGAGGCATAAGCGACAACACTCCCACGTTGCATCAAGACACAGCCTAGCCCCTTACCAGAAGTGTCACTATGAATCACCAGTCCTCCTGTCCCATCTGGTACGGTCAATATGGGTGTAGTTGTGAGTTTCTCCTTCAATAATTCGAACGCTCGGTTGCACTCTTCTGACCATACGAATGGTACCCCCTTTCGAGTAAGTCTTGTCAATGGCTCAGCCGCTCGTGCAAAATTTTTAACAAATCTGCGGTAATAGCCTGCGAGTCCCAAGAAACTTCTAATCTCTGCTACTGACTTCGGTGCTGGCCAATCCTTCACTGCTTCAATCTTCGCCGGATCTACTGATATACCGTCTCCAGAAACGATGTGGCCCAAAAATTGAACTTGTTCAAGCCAAAACTCGCATTTACTAAGCTTGGCGTAAAACTTTTCTTGTCTCAGTATCTGCAACACGAACCTCAAATGCTCGGCATGCTCCTCCTTGCTTTTGGAGTACACAAGAATGTCGTCGATGAAAACTACGACAAACTGATCAAGGTACTGAGAGAAAACTTGGTTCATTAAATCCATGAACACGGCTGGGGCATTAGTAACACCGAATGGCATTACCAAGAATTCATAATGACCGTATCGAGTTCTGAAGGCTGTCTTGCATATATCCTCCGCTTTAACACGAACTTGATGGTACCCCGACCGAAGATCCAACTTAGAGAACACTCGAGCTCCACATAGTTGATCGAACAAATCATCGATCCGAGGTACATGGTACTTGTTTTTAATCGTAACCCGGTTTAACTCTCGGTAGTCGATACACATGCGTAACGAGCCGTCCTTCTTTACTAGTAAAACTGGAGCGCCCCATGGAGAAGTACTCGGGCGAATGAATCCTTTGCTGAGGAGGTCTTCTATCTGCTTCTTCAATTCCGCTAATTCAACTGGTGCCATCCTGTAGGGTGACTTACAAATTGGTGTCGTTCCTGGCAATAATTCTATCGAAAATCCCAAAGCACGAGGCGGGGGTAAGCCGGGTAAGTCCTCAGGAAAGACATCCAAAAATTCCCGAACTACGACTGGTGCCGAACTCATATCAACCTCCATTGACGCTAGTATGTCGCACGTCGGCTTTGCTCTAAACTTTATGAGTCCCAGAGATTTGCTCCCTCCAGTGAACACGAACTCTGGGTGGTTAAGAATGCGAAAGTTTACAGTTTTGGCCCGACAATCAATATGTGCGTGAAAGGTGCCCAACCAATCCATTCCTAAGATGACATCATAACTACCGGTCCCAATCAACAGGAAATCTATGAAAAGCTCCCTACCGCAAATCACAACCGGACAAAGCTTGCACTCTAGGTTGGTGGTAACTACTCCATTTCCAGTGTGAATGTCCCAACCTCTAGTCAGTGTTTTGTGTGTAATAGAATGTGTTGTGGCAAAATCCAAAGACATAAAACAGTGTGAAGCCCCGGAATCGAAAAGTGCTCTAGCAGGAACATAACAAATTAGAATGGTACCTGAAACGACATCCTCCGATGCTTCCGCCTGCTCAGCTGTCAGGGTAAAGGCCCGTTCCTGTCCACGACCTGTGTTTCCTCGTCTCTGATCAAAAAGTTGCTCCTGAGAGACAAGTCCTTTCTGAGGTTGGTTGCGCTCTGCTCTCCTTGGACAACTCCCAATCTGATGGTCACCAGCACCACAAATCAGACATAGACCCTTAGCGCGGCGGCAATTTCTCTCGACGTGTCCCGGTATCTGACAGTATCCACAAACCGGAGATACTCGTTGTGGTGGGGTTGCGGTACGCTTCATCTGAACTCCTCCATGCTGTCTAACTGGAATCCTCCCTGAAGTTTGATTCACGGGCCGTTTGAATCTTCCACTCTGAAGTTTCTTCCTCTTATCCATAACCGTCTCAATTCTACGGGCCGCATTTAATACCTCTGAATAAGTCCTCAGATCATGTGAAGCTAACTTCTTCTGTATTTCCAGAGTGAGACACTGTAAAAATCTTCTAGCCCTATCCTCTTCCTGGGCTACCATTAAAGGAGCAAAACGACTGAGTCGGATAAACTCAGCCGCTACCTCGTCCATTGTGCAATCTCTCTGACGAAGACTGATAAATTGCTGTTCCATCTCGATCCTGGCCGATTTGGGAAAGAATTTCTCAAGGAAAGCCGTAGAGAAATTAGTCCATATAATCGGTTTCTTCAATCTGTTCTCTTTTGCGAGCCACCAAATTCTAGCAATATCCTGCAGGTGAATCTTGACTATATCTACTCTGTCCTCTTCAGGAACCCGGGCGGCTGACAGCAAATTCCCCCATGTCGACAATCCACTGCTCAGCATCCAGTGGTCCGCCCGCGCCAATGAAAACTGCCGGCTGTAGTCTCCTGAAATCGGCGACGCTACCCGGACGTCTACCTTCACGAACCTCAGCCACCTTGTTCAGGGCCGCAGTAGCGGTCTGCTGAGAAACAAGTAGGCCCCCTTGTAGTAATTCGGTCTGCTGCTGTTGACTCTCCAGCATGCCACGTATAACTCCAAGTAGTGCAGTATTGTTGTCGTGTCTCCCATATACTCGCAAATTTTCTTCAGCCATGATTCTGAAGTCAAAACGAACGACGAGGTTTAGCAACGAAAACGAGGTTTAAATTCAAAATATTAAAACCGAGTGAAGCAAAGAGATAATGTAACAATCAATTCAAAGAATACGGATTAAGTGTAGAACTCTAAGTTACTCATACAGAATACCGTATTGTATCCATGCCGCGGTACATGGGCACAATATCGTAACTCTATGTAAGTAGTCCGAATCCTACGGTCAGAGTCAACGGAATATGCAGCATGACAAACTGGGGAAAACCTAGACATGTGATTCTAACCTAAAAGGTCGGAAGAACCCAGACTAACCTCTGACGTTAGCCGGGCTCTGATACCAACAAAATCTTGTCACGCCCCGCTTCCCAAAATATGGAATACGGGAAGCGACGAAGGCCAGCCGTGCTATCTACGGTAAGGAAAAGTCCTTCCATAGTCATATAAGGCTGTCTAGATTAACCTGTCAAAAAATAAAATCCGATACCAAAAGAAATAATACTGATAATCATGCTATAATGAAACCACAAGAAATCCTAAAAATGGGTCCACTAGATAATTGATGCAATTAAAGATCCAAAACAAAAGATTCGGAATAAAATAAGATCCGAAAGAGATACAAAACTCCTAATGTCCCATAAGGGCGCACATGCTAAAAGCTAAAAGAAAAGAAAATAAACCTACGATTACTGATTTTCAGCAAAGTCCTGGTAGCCGCTCTGATCCTGCTCAGCCTGCAGATCTGTCTCTAAACCTGAGATGGCAAATCTCAGGGATGTCAGAACATCACAGCAAGTACTCAACGTATAAAGTGTGTGTGTAGCATAATAACATGAATATATGAAAAAGTGAAGCCCGGTGCGCAAGAAAAACATGTATATAACTGATTAAATGCACTAACACTATGAAACATGTATATAAATAGTTAAATGCACTAACACTATGAAACATGTATATAAATAATTAAATACACTAACACTATGAAACATGTATGTAAGGGATCAGGTCATAACCTAACTGGCCACTAAAAGGTAAACTATCCTATCGTAAGTTTGAGTGTGTGCGTCAACCTCTGCAGGAGTATTGCTAACCCAAGAGTGGTGCCCCAGGGGCTAGGAAACACGGGCCCAACTGTGGAATGAACAAGAGACCGCTATAGCCCGGTACGAGCTGTAAACATGAGACCGCTATAGCCCGGTATGAGCTGTAATCATGAGACCGCTATAGCCCGGTACGAGCTGTAAACATGAGACCGCTATAGCCCGGTACGAGCTGCCGGCATGGGACTCCTGAGATCCTGTTGTACAACGCACACTCAAACTACCCCAACACCCACGTATTTATAGCTGCTATGGTAAAGATTAAAATCACTAATTAAGAATGCTGAAAAGACAGGAACTTGTGGTATGGTAATTGTATGGAAATAAAACTGGTGAATAGTGGTGTCATGGCATGTAGTCCAGCATTCTAATTAATGATTTCATTTTAAAAAAAATAAATAATAAGGTTCATGAATAGGCATGTCAAATCAAGGTGTTCTATACAAGTAAATCAACAAGAGTCTCGAATGTGTATAAAGCATGTAAAAGGATTCTTGTGCATAGTAATCATGTCATAGCATCACATAAAGAAAAGGCAAGAGTACTTGCCTGAGGTTAACGATCACGGAAAATGATGTACGAAATGCGGGCACGATCTCAGCTAAGGTGCGACTTGGGATCTGAGTTATACGATCCGCCTAGATAAATTTCATCGATTAACTCGTAAATATCTACATAACTATTGTCACACAACCAAACACAATTATAACAACTTAGGGTTTTGATACTAATTTTCCTCTTTCAATTGTTCACTGATTTCCTACCATTTTATTTATTTATTTATTTCTCTTTTTTTTCTGAAAAGGAAACAGGGATCAGGGAATGCTTACAGGGGGAATCGTGGCAGTTGTAAGGTTCGGATGGTCCAAGGTCGAGTCGAGAGCACTCAGATCTGGAGATGGGAGCGGCTGCGAGGCGAAGACGAGGCTGCGTCGACGGTGAGGGCTTGCGGCGTTGCTGCAGGGAAGCGATGATGAGGCTGATGGAGATCTGCGTGATGGTGTCGTCGAGAGAGGGAGATTTCCAGCGAGGGAGGAGCGACGAGGGCTTGGCGTTGGGTTCGGGGAGATGGGTTGTTGCGGTCGGGCTCGGGGTTGTAGTCGGGGTGAAGGAGAGAGAGGGAAGGAGGAGGTGGATGAGAGGAGAAGGTCGAGGTCGGGGAGGAGGCGGCGACGGCACGGCGACGGCTAGGGTTAGGGCTTTCGTGAGCGGCGGCGGCGAGATGAGAAGAAGAACGAGGAGAGAGATGTGAGAATGAGAGATAGAGAGAGATTTTGTTGTATATATATAAATTTTTATAAATACATGTATATAGATGCATATCTTTAATTGGTCGTATTTTAGAGATTCGGTGCAGATTTTCTTGTTCTCATTTTAACAGTAAACAGATACGCAAAATGTTATTTTGCTGTCACTAAGAAAATATTATTTATATAATATAAAAACTGAATATTTTCCCATATCAAAATTGTTTACATAAAAATTCCAAAATAAAATATATTAGCGGCCAACTAAAAGTTCAAAAAATTATAGAAAAAGAATCTTGATAAGCTCTTGAACTACTGCATTCAAATAGGGCTGTTACACCATGCAATCTCACAATCTCCTGAATGTACCTCTCTGCTAATGCCTCCGTCGACTGACCAACTCGAAATGGTATAAATTGAGCTGTCTTGGTCAGTCAAGCGACAATTACCCAAACTGCGTTATTGCCTTTTGGACTCTGTGGTAAGGCTCACGAAATCCATGGTTATATGTTCCAACCTCCATTGAGGAATAGGAAGTGCTTGCAACAAATCGGCTACTCTTTGATGTTCAGCCTTGACTTACTGACACACTAAACACCTCGACACGTAACGAGTGCTCTCTATTTTCATGTCTTCCCACTAAAAGTGCTGTTGAAAATCTCTATATATTTTCGTACCTCCTGGATGTATCGAATATGAGGAACTATGAGCCTTCTTCATGACTTATTCATGAACTTCTCCTTTAGGCGCACACAAACGACATCCATACCTCAAAAAACCATCTTCATGAATCAATAAATTCTTTTGAAGCCCTGCCTCTATTTGTCCTTGAAGTTTCTGAAACCTAGGATCGTGCAACTGTGCTACTTTAATGTTATCAATTAACGATGACTGTACTTGCAACTGCATCAACCGATCCGAAGAATTTGGTAGTACGAGCTCCAACTCGAATCTCTGAAAATCTGTTATAATCTTTTTTGTGAAGTCAACATCCGTATCGCTGGCAACCGATTAAAGCATTCGGTAACATATTAACTTTTCCCGGATGGTATTTTAGATCAAGATCATAGTCGGTCGGCCATCAGCTCCAACCATCTATGCCGCCTCATGTTGAGCTCTTTTTATGTGAACACATATTTTAAGCTCTTGTGATCTGTAAATACCTCGGTCTTTTCGTCCAATAAGTAGCGTCCCTAAATCTTTAGCACAAAGATAACTGCTGCCAGCTCCAAGTCGTTAGTTGGGTAGTTCTTCTCAAGAGTCTTCCACTGCCTCGACGAATAAGCTACAACATTTCCATGCTGCATCAAAACACATCCCAAGCCTTTTCTAGATGTGTCGTTAGGAATAACTAATCCTCCGGAACCATCTGACACTGTTAAAATAGGAGCGATTGTCAACCTTTGCTTCAGTGCCTCAAAAGCTAAGCACATTTCTCGGACCAAACAAACAATACCTCTTTTCGTGTTAGCTTGGTTAAAGGTTCTGCTATCCGAGTGATGTTCTATACAAACCTTCTATAGTACCCAGCAAGCCCAAGAAAACTTCTGATCTCCCCTATACTCATTGGAATCGGCCAATCATGAATAGGCGCAATCTTTTCGCGGTCAACTGCAATTCTATCTCTGGATACGACATGATCCAAGAACTTCACTTTTTCGAGCCAAAACTCGCACTTATTTTAGCATATAGTTTTTCTTGTATTAATATCTGCAGTGCGATTCTTAAGTGTTCTTCATGCTCTTCTTTACTCCTCGAATAGACCAAAATATCATCAATGAACACCACCACGAACTGATCTAGAAATGGCAAAAAGATCCGGTTCATCAAGTCCATAAATATCGCCCGTGCGTTGGTAACTCCGAATGGCATAACTAAATACTCGTAATGCCCATATCGAGTTCGGAACGTCGTCTTGCAAATGTCTTCTGCTTTCACCCAAGCTTGGTGATACCCTGATCGTAAATCCAGCTTTGAGAATATTCTCGCGCCACTTAGTTGATCAAATAATTCGCTTATGCGAGGAATTGGGTACATATTCTTAATAGTCACCTGATTTAACTCTCGATAGTCGATGCACATCCTCTGCGTGTCATCTTTCTTCTTGACTAAAAAAATTAGAGCTTCCCACGGTGAACCGCTGCTGCGAATCCAACCCTTCTCTAATAATTCAGAAACTTGTTTCTTTACCTCTTCCAGTTCTACCAGTGCCATTGGATAATAAGCCTTTGAAATTGGCGCTGCTCCAGGAATAAGATCAATCGTGAACTCATCTCGTTTTGGCAGTAAACCCGAGATGTTCTCGAACACATCCATGAAATCCTGAACCACTACTGGCGTTTCCTCCTTGATTACCTCCATCGACGAACAAACGGCATTTGTCGGTTTAGCCCTAAATTCGACTGGCCCGATAGATTTGCTGTCCCCCAAGAATATGAACCCCAGATGTCCAGGAATCTGGAAAATCATTTTCTTTGCTCTACAATCCATGTGAGAGGAAAATGCCAAGAAAGTCCATTCCCAAGACAACATCATAACTGCATGTATCAATCACCAAAAAATCTGCAAACAACCACAGTTCGCAAATAACAATAGAACAACCCTTGCACCCACTTACTAGATATAATTCTCCCATTCCTAGTGCATATGTCCCAGTTGCTAGATAAGGCCATGTGTGGAATAGAGTGTACCAATAAATTTGGCCGCCATAAAGCAATGGGATGCACCGGAATCGAATAATACCGATGCAGGAAAATTATAAACAAATACGATATCTGAAACATCATCTGAAAATTTGGCCTCCTCGACTGTCAGGGTGAAGGCCCGTCCCTGATTAGGCCTCTGAGTAATCTGCTTCTGCCTATAGGTTTGCTTCTGTGGCATTTTCTGAACATCGTCTCTCAATTGTAGTTTCGAAGGGTGCGTACCAATCATATGGTCAGCTGATTCACAAACCAAACAGAGTCTAAACTTCTTCCGACAATCCTTTTGCATGTGGCCGGGTAGACGACAGAAATCACATATTGCACTCCTTTTCTGATCTGATACGAAAGACCTTTTCATAGGTAATATACGCTGTCTGTTAACTGGAATGCCTCTACGTCCAAGAGCTCTGCTTGGTGGATACGGGGTCTTCCACACCGCAACCTCGTGTTGTTGAGTACCCTTTACTCTTACTGATAAACTCTGTTGTTCCCTACCCGTTTTGAGAACTTGAGAGAAGGTCAATCCCAACGATATGATGTGCCTCTGAATCTCCACATCCAAACTACGTATAAACTGTCTTGTCCTATCTGTCTCGTTGGCAACCAAGGGTCCCGCAAATCGACTGAGCCGAGTCCATCCAGCCGCATGTGTATCAATAGATCCGCCATTCTGTTTCAAACTAATGAATTTCTCTTCCATTTCCTCCCTAGCAGATTGCGGAATGAATTTCTCCAAGAAACTCCGCGAAAAAATCGCATAGCCGATCAGCTTTGTCAGACGGGTCTCCTCAACAAGCCACCATTCGCGAGCGTAATCTACCAATTGGATGCGTACTACATCTACCATTTTCTCATTTAGAATTTGTGTGGCAACTAGAAGATTTTCTATATCCACCAGCCACTGCTCTGCCAGCAATGGCTCTTCCAATCTTGTAAATGTGGCCGGACCGAGCTTCCTGAAGTCCGCCACGGTATTCTCACTCTGTGCTGGTCTAGGAGCTGCTGCTCTTTCAGCTGCCATGATAGTAGTCTGTTGGGCCGTCCTCAAGCCCTTTTGGAAAGCCTCTGCCTGTCGTTGGTTCAGCCATGTCCGACATTTCTGGTTCTCCAGCATACCGCGTACGACCTCGAGTAATGTGTCGTCTACACGCCTCTGTTATGCCCATGAATTTCTTCCCGCTATGATTCTGAAGTCAAGAACACTGAAGAGAATTAGCAACGGAAACACGATTTAATAAAACCACGAATCAATAGACTATAGATTCAAGAATGGTAATATAGTAATGTGGGAGGACACGTTCCTAATTTCGGGTTTTCAGGTCAATGTATTGGGTGCAATACCCAACTACAAAAGAATCCAAACATAGCTAACCTAAAATTTAGGTTCTGATACCAACAAAACCTTGTCACGCTCCGCTTCCCAAAATACGTAAATACGGTACGTGACAAAGCCAATCATGCTACATATGGCGAGGAAAAATCCTTTCATTGTCACGTTATGGCTATCAATCAGATAACAAGAATAGAAAATAAATATCTATCGCATGTCCAACTGCCACAATAAATAATAACGGGAAAGATAACGGAAACAAAATAAAGATCCAATAAGAAATAATATTCTAGACTCGTCCTTTAAGGGATCGCAACGTTAAAAGCATAACTAAAAAAATAAATCTAAAGCATCGCTTAACTAAATCAGTAGAAAGCTCTTCACTGCTCAGCTTGCCTGTCAAAGCATTCTCGATCTTCCTCCTACAAGGTTAAAAGAACTGGGCCATGCAAAACCCAGATATCAGTACGTCATAAATATCATAACAATAATAACAAACTGAAGTGCTAAATAGGATGTCACGCGCAAAATAAGGTATGAGTAAAAGCAAAACAATCAGAAGTGTCATAACAGTAGGTTATAGGTATGTCATGTATATTCTAAAGTCTGTGTCTCTAGGTTAACTATCCTATAGGAATTTGAAATTAATGAATGTACTCCTCCATGTGACTCAAAAGTATATATCCCGTTATCCTAGTACCACGAATCAAGATGTAATGATTTTGTTCCGGAACCGCGGATCAAGTAATATCCTTTTAAATTACACTTCAGTTACACTTTTGATTTTCCCATTTCCTCAGGTTTCGTTTTCCAAATCAGGTATGAAATAATATCTACCTAATGCCAACACAGGAACATGCAGGTATAAGTTATGTCTATTTAGACAACACGTTACGTCCAGCAGGACAACATGTCAGGGTTGTTGGCATCGGTAAATATCACAGGTATCAGGTATAAGCAATATAGAGATAGCAGGTTGCAAGCATGTAAACATGTGAAGTATTTAATTGCACAAACAAATCATAATAAATAGCAGGATTATTGTTGTCATAGTTATCTAGCTGGGATACCGAATGTAACGAAAATGATGTATCCATTATTAATTGTTAAATATATATATCTAACCGTACTTACAATAGCATTTCATGATTATCCAGTATTATAATTTGATTGCATCAATTCATACTCTTCGATTTACCAATTGAGTCAACTAGATTAGTTTGCTATAATTTCAGATTATCAATATAATTTAAATAACGTTATAAACTGTAAATTATAAACTTGTTATAATTAACGACATACAGATTCAATAAATGTATGCTAATAATGATTAAAAATACGATATCTAGATAAATAGCATACATAGCATGTAGTAAGTTGTAAACTTGCCTTGGTTGTGACGAATGCGGCTACGAACAGAATAATACGGACACGAAATAACGGCTCACGATGCAAAAATCCAAGCTTGCTCGTCTCTGAAATCTTGGTTGCATGGAAAGGGGTTGTCAACGATGAAGAACAGAAGAAGATGACGCTAAGGCTGGATTGGTCGCATGACCAGAGGTTTGTAGGGGTGTAGGCAAGTACAAAGGCCGGTGGTGGTGCTGAGTTACGCTCGGGTCTTTGGATTCTAAGATGAGAAGATTAAGATGATGAAATTGATGATGATGCTCTGATGAGGTGAAAAGTGATAAGGCGATGGGTTCGACTACGGTGTTGATGGGTTAGGGTCTCGGCCTTGATGGTTGGGTCGAGAGAGATGATGATGAGGGATGGAGGCGATGGGTTTCGAGGAAGGAGGAGGCCGGCAATGGGTGTGCTAGGTCACTGGGGTGCTTGGAGTTGGGGAAAAGGTCGCGACGAGATGAGAAGAAGGAAGTGTGGGAGATGGGTTCGGACGTGATCGAGGTTGGTTTCTCGGATGATATTGGTAGAGGCAAGATGATGACGATGATGATGACGACTTGGTGTGAGGAGGAAGGTCGAGGGAGATGGATTCGAAGGTGGAATCGGTGATGGTGATGATTGATGTGTGAAAGTGTTTGTAGTGATTAACCGCAATCAATAACGGTGTCGAGTGTAGTTAGCCGAGATGAGTACGGGTCGTCCGCGGGGATGCGTGGAACTTTTAATCTTATTTTAGACGAGTTGTTTAGAATAAAATAAGAAAGGATAATGTATTCTAGATCCATGTTAAACACGGATGTAGAATATATAAGAAGAAGGCTTGTAGGGTTCGTTAAGATTTAGTAGTCATGGATGACTAATAATGTTGACTTCTTTTATCTTTTGATAGATTTAAAACAAGATTGATAGTGATGAATGAGGATTAGGCTCCTTGGATGAAACTAGGGTTTCCACACCATTGATCCTTGTCCCTTCATTGATCTCTATTCATGTTCAACCCTTAACAAAACAATTGTTAATCTGATCTCAAATCGCGGTCAAGACTATCAATAAATTGATAGCGCGTCCGATTAGGATGTTAACGATTTTTTTGCTGAAGTTTATAAACTTCATAAGACTTAAAAGGAGTTAAAATATTTTCTCATCTATTGTTCTACCATAATCCTAAGAACCCTATCATGCGGAGAATCGCATAATGGGGATAGAAGAAGAAAGGATAGAGAAGAAAATCATAATGCAGAAATTTAATGTGATAAGAATTAATCTAATGATCTACTTTTATTAATCAACTTCACAAGTACAAATTGTCACGCCCCGCTTCCCAGAGTGCGCTACGATCGGCACGTGACAGAACCAATCATGCTACCTGTGGCTAGGAAACATCCCTCCACAGTAACATTACGGTTGTCTATAAAATATCAAGAATAGAAAAAAATATAAAATTAACTAATACATGTCCATCTGCCAGAATAAACGAGTCAAGAAATAATATGCGGAAGCAATAAAATGCAATAAACAGTAACATCTGGAAGTACATCCCAAATACGGGCTCACAACAGAAAATGAAAGTACGACAATAAAACTAAATTAAACTAGATACTAACAGGATCCTCACTGCTCGGCCTGACGGTGGAAATGCTCCTGATCAGTCTGCAAAAGAGACAGAGGATCTGGACCATGCAAAACCCAGACGTCAGTGCATCATAATATCAAACAATAAGAGGTAACAAGATATGCATGCATGAATATGAACAGTAATAAGTGTATAACAGCAACATGAATATGGAACAGTGAAGTGTATGTGCATGCGGTGAGTAATCTATGCTACTGGGTTAATTACTCTCAAGTCTTTGAAATCAATTTTATGAATCGTCGATATAACTCAATAGTATCCCGTGCATACCCGGGACCACGGTCCAGACTCTCGGGGCTGAATCCGAGACGTGCCGCTAAGCACATAACAGGAAACATGTACAGACGAATGATGTCAGCATCATCATTCCGGGACTGGCCTAACCCCCAAAACTGATCAGTGTAAGTGTTGAACTGTTGAGTTACAAGTCAGGTTTCATTATTGATTTCCTCTTACCCCTAAGGTTATGTGTTCAAGTCAGGTATTGATAAATCTGGAGCTAATGCCGACACAGGATCAAGCAGGTACAGGTTTTGTCTATACAGACAACAGTAACATCCATTGGGACAACAAGTCAGGGTTGTCGGCATTAGCAACAGGATCATGTATCAAGTCAAGCAGTAGTATATCAAGTCATGTCAGGTAGTGCACATGTATCAAATGGATGCCCAACAGTAAAAGGTAGCAAGTATCGAATCACGGTAAAAGTACGGATGTACAGTAAAACATAGATGCATAAATGTCTATCAAGGATTACATCTACAACTCCATGACTACGTATAATGTACATTATCAAGCATGGGGTGCTGATATAACGGTAACATGATATAATATGACATGATATACAACTAGATATATAATAAATTGTACGGATGCGAACGGATACTGTAAAACAGTAAAACGGTAATATGGGATGCATAACTAAACAATATGTAATATGATTATTCGCATGAATGTAAAATACAGTAGTATAGCGTGTAGCAAGATAAACTTGCATGCAACTATATATGTAATAAATGATACGGATACGAACGAGTATTGCAAAATTGTAAAACTGTAACATATGATGCACAATGCAGTAAACATGTGATATTTTTATTCATATGGATGCAAAATATGTATCATAGCATGTAGCAAGGTAAACTTGCATCCGACTAGATATGTAAATAACGGTATGGATACGTACGGATATCAAAACTGTAAAACTGTAACATATGATGCATAATTAAATGACATGTAATACTTTTATTCATATGAATACAAATATAATATCATAGCATGTAGCAAGATAAACTTGTCTGATCGGATCTCCAGACGGGGTGTGTACGCCGTGTACGATATCGGTAAATGTTGCGATACACACGCGGGCGTACAGAACTGAACCAAGCAAAGCAAGAACGTGACTATGCTGGCTGGGAACGTCTACTGGATTTTCCGAATCGTCGGCGACGGGCACGGCTCCGGCGATCACCGGAAAATACGGATCAAGAAATTAAAGAAAAGAAAAAGAAGGAGAAGAAGAAGAGGGCTGGGGTTTGCATTGTGGTTCTCTGGTGTGGTGCTCGGTGACAGAGAAGGCGGCAAGGTGGCGATGACGGAGAGTCATGGGTTTTCCGGAAAGGTTTTACTGTGAGGCAGTGGGGTTGTGTTGCACAGTGTGTGCTTGGGTATGGGTTGTCGGGGTTGGCTTGGGGTGTTGGTGAGGAGATGGAGACGATGCTGGTGACGAGGGGAGGCCGACGAGGATGGTCGGCGGCAAGGGGCGACGACGACAGAGGAGGTGCAGGTGAGAGTTGCAAGGGTGTGCAGGGGTTCACGTCGGGGTGAAGGGGAGAGGGAGAAAAGAGGGTGGAGATGGTGACGGGGCGAAGTCGACGACGGCGAGGATGACGGCTCGGGCGTGGGTTTCATGAGGCGACGAAGGCGGGAACTGGGGAAGAAGGAGAAGAGAGAGGAACAGTGGGGTTTGGTTTTAAAAATAATATAAATATATATATATATATATATATATGGCGGAAATAGAGCTGGGATGTTAGGATTTGATTTCAAAAAATATTTAAACTGTTAGTTTTGGTTAAAAAATATAAACGAATCAGTGTAATATTATATGAATATAATAATAGTTAAATTTGAGATTTTGGCTAATACAAACTTACTCCAAAATACATCTGGGTCGGGTCCAAAATTATGGTTTGAAAATACGGATAATATACATAGTAACCAAAACCAAAATAGGATATCCGGGTAACGGAAATGCATACCCCCAAGAACGGATACATGTAGCGTGCACGTAGCTATCCAAACAGGTCCGTTTCACTGAACGGGTCGAGAACACGATGTACGGATGCTACAACAGGGTTAGGGGTATGATGTAGGCCATGCTAGATATTTTTAAAATATTTTATTTAATTGTATTTGTATTATTAAAAATATGCAAATGCCAGATATAATGCAGATATGCAAGATATAAAACATCACAGTGCACGGATCCTCATAATTAACCGGGATAAATTATAAACAGGAATCAGGACGGGTTTCCAGCAAGCGGGTCGGGTTGGATGCAAATACAGACACCAATTATACTATTCGCACCCAAAACAGTTTTAAATCAAGAATAGTCATTCAATATATAAATTAATCAAATCAAGCATGGTATAACCCAACTAGGGTGTTACATTATACCCAACTACAAAAAGAATTTCGTCCTTGAAATTCCTGAAATAAGAAAAAAACAAACATGAATCTACGTGAAGAGGTCTGGAAACTTCTGTCGAATCTCGTCTTCTCGTTCCCAAGTCGATTCTCCATGCGAGCGATTTTCCCATGAAACAAGTACGAGAGGGATAATCTTGTCCTTGATGACCTTTTCTCTTCGATCAACAATCGACGTTGGTCGTTTCTCATAGGTCAAATCCTTCCTTACTGTCAGCTCCGAATGATCCAGCACGTGCGTCTCATCTCGAGCATACTTACGGAGTTGAGATACATGAAACACGTGTGGTAAAGCCAATCGGTAAGCCACTTCTCCAACACGCTCAAAAATCTCGAAAGACCCCACGAATCGAGGACTAAGCTTGTCTCGGCTTCCAAAACGAATCACTCCTCTGGCCGGTGATATCTTCAAGAATACAAGATCACCAACAGCGAACTCTAGAGGTCTTCTCGAAGTATCGGCCCAACTCTTCTGCCGATCTTGTGCTGCCCTCATGTGATTCCGAATAGTATTAATCTTCTCTACTGTTTGCACGACAAGATTCGGTCCCAACAATCTTCGTTCTCCAACATCGTCCCAACAAACGGGTGAGCGACACTTGCGGCCATATAATGCTTCGAATGGAGCCATCTGAATGGTCGCCTGAAAGCTGATATTGTAAGAAAACTCCACCAAGTGTAAATGATCCTCCCACGAACCCTTGAAGTCTAACATGCAAGCTCTCAACATGCCTTCAAGAGTTTGGATCGTTCTCTCCGACTGGCCGTCTGCCTGGGGATGATAAGCAGTGCTAAACTTCAATCGCGTTCCCAAACTTTCTTGTAAATTCCTCCAGAAGTGCGATAAGAATCGGGTATCACGATCGGAAACGATGCAATCTTACAATCTCCTGCATGTACCGCTCTGCTAACAATTCCGTCGACTGACCAACTCGAAATGGCATGAAATGAGCTGCCTTGGTCAATCGATCAACGATCACCTAAATTGCATTGTTGCCCCTTGGACTCCGTGGTAAAGCTGTCACGAAATCCATGGTTATATGTTCCCACTTCCATTGAGAAATCGGAAGTGGTTGTAATAAACCAGCTACTCCTTGATGTTCAGCCTTAACTTGCTGACACACCAAGCACTTCGCTACAAAGCGGGCAATCTCCCTTTTCATGCCTTCCCACCAGAAATGCCGTCGTAGATCACGGTACATCTTCGTGCCTCCTGAATGTACAGAATATGCGGAACTGTGCACCTCCTTCATAACTTCTTCGCGAATATTTCCCTTCGGCACACACAAACGGCTACCATATCGTAACGAACCATC
The DNA here is from genome assembly GCA_030015575.1 of Agapanthus africanus. Lineage (NCBI taxonomy): Eukaryota > Viridiplantae > Streptophyta > Magnoliopsida > Asparagales > Amaryllidaceae > Agapanthus > Agapanthus africanus. Next base: position 155,971,199 of record JASDDO010000014.1, on the reverse strand, counting down.
TTCATGAATCAACAAGTCCGTTCGAAGTCCCGCTTCAACCTGTCCCCGAAACCTCTGCAACCTTGGATCTTGTGATTGTGCTGCTTTAATACTCTCGACCAACGACGAGTGTACTTGCAGCTGCATCAACTGTCTTGAAGAATGCGGTAACACGATCTCCAACTCGAATCTCTGAAAATCTTCGATAAGCTCATTCTGTGCAGTCAACATCCGAATTGCCGGCAACCGACTAAGCGCATCCGGTACTACATTAACTTTCCCGAGATGGTACTTGAGATCAAGATCATAGTCAGCCATCAGCTCCAACCATCTACGCTGTCTCATGTTAAGCTCTTTCTGCGTGAACACATACTTTAGGCTTTTGTGATCGGTGAATATTTCGACCTTTTTGCCCAATAAGTAGTGTCTCCAAATCTTCAAAGTGAAAATCACAGCTGCCAGCTCCAAATCATGAGTTGGGTAATTCTTCTCATGGGTCTTCAACTGTCTCTATGCAAAGGCTATAACTTTCCCATGCTGCATCAAAACACATCCCAAACCTTTCCCAGATGCGTCGCTGTGAATCACTAATCCTTCGGAACCGTCTGGTACGGTCAAAATAGAAGCGGTTATCAACCTTTGCTTCAACGCCTCAAAAGCTGACGCACAACTATCCGTCCATATGAACGGTACCTCCTTCCATGTAAGCTTGGTCAAAGGCTCAGCCAATCGAGCAAAATTCTTAACGAATCTTCTGTAGTATCCTGCAAGTCCCAGAAAACTTCTGATCTCCGCTACATTCTTCGGAATCGGCCAATCTTAAACTGCTGCAATCTTCTCAGGGTCAACGGCGATTCCATCTCCGGATACGACATGCCCCAAAAACTTTACTTCTTCAAGCCAAAACTCGCACTTGCTCATTTTTGCATACAATCTTTCATGCCTCAATGTCTGCAGTGCGATCCTCAAATGTTCTGCATGCTTTTCTAGGCTCCTCGAGCAGACCAGAATATCATCGATGAACACCACTATAAACTGGTCCAAGAACGGTGAAAAGATTCGGTTCATCAAGTCCATAAATATCGCCGGTGCATTCGTGACTCCAAATGGCATCACTAAATACTCGTAATGTCCATATCGAGTTCGGAATGCAGTCTTTCCGTTATCCTTTGATCTAACTCGAACTTGATGATATCCGGATCACAAATCCAGTTTCGAGAATACCTTCGCGTCACTGAGTTGCTCGAACAATTCGCCAATGCGAGGGATCGGGTACTTGTTCTTAATAGTCACCCGGTTTAATTCTCGATAATCGATACACATGCTCCTTGTGCCATCTTTCTTCTTGACTAGAAGAACTGGAGCCTCCAAGGTGAATTGTTGTTGCGAATCCAACCCTTCTCTAGCAATTCGGTAACCTGCTTCTTTACTTCTTCCAACTCTACTGATGTCATCGGAAAGTACGTCCTTGAAATTGGCGCTGCACCAGGAACAAGATCGATCGTGGACTCCACATCTCGTTTTGGCGGTAAACCTGAGATGTCCTTGAACATGTCCATGAACTCTCGAACTACAGCTGGCGCTTCCTCCTTATCAACTTCCATCGACGAAAGAACGGTGCTTGTCGGTCTAGCCCTAAACTCGTCTGGCCCGACAGAACTGCTGCCTCCATAAAAAACAATCCCTGGATGCCCGGGAATCTGGAAAATCACTTTCTTTGCCTTACAATCAATGTGAGCGTGGAAAATGCCGAGAAAATCCATTCCCAAGACAACATCATAACTGCCGGTATCGATCACTAAGAAATCTGCAAATAACTCTCGTCCGCAGATAACAACCGAACAATTCTTGCACTCACTACTAGATATGATCTTCCCGTTCCCAGTGTGTATGTCCCAACAACAAGACAAGGTCGTGCAAGAAATCGAATGTGCAGCAATAAACTTGGACGACATAAAACAATGGGATGCACCAGAATCGAATAATGCTAATGCGGAAAAACCATAAACAAGTAGGATACCTGAAACGACTTCATCTGAGGTCTTGGCTTCTTCGGCCGTTAGAGTACAGGCTCGAGCTTGGTTAGGTCCCCGAGTCATCTGCTTCTGCCCCTTAATCTGCTTCTGCGGTGGTTTCTGAACATCATCCTTCAAACGAAACTTCGACGGACAAACATTGACAGTATGGTCAGCTGACCCGCAAACCAAACAAAGTCCAAGCATTCTTCGACACTCTTTCTGCACGTGTCCGGGCAGATGGCAGTAACCACAAATCGTCCTTCCCCTTTTCTCGGGCATGACTGGCTTCTTCATCGGTACAATGCCACGTCTATCCACCGGGATACCTCTACGTAAAGGAGCTCGGTTCGGCGTAAACGCCGGCTTCCGTACCATAACTGCCTACTGTTGTGTACCCTTAGTCTTCATCAATAAGCTCTGCTGCTCTCTGGCTGCCTTGAGAACTTGCGAGAAAGTGGTCAATCCCAGAGATATAACGTGCCTCTGGATTTCCACATCCAAACTGCGCATGAACCTTCGTTCCCTATCAGCCTCGTTGGCAACCAAAGGTCCCGCGAATCGACTGAGCCGTGTCCACTCAGCCGCATGCGCATCCACAGATCCGCTATTCTGTTTCAGACCGATAAATCTTTCTTCCATTTCCTCCCGTGCAGTCTGCGGAAAGAACTTCTCCAAGAAACTTTGCGAGAAAGTTTAACTGATCGGCTTGGGCAAACGGGTCTCTTCCACGAGCCACCACCCGCGGGCATAGTCCACCAATTGGATGTGTACAACATCCACTCTCTGGTCCTCCGGAATCTGTGCTGCAATGAGCAAATTCTCCGTATCGACTAGCCACTGCTCCGCTGGCAACGGCTTCTTCCAAACCAATGAAAGTGGACGGACCAAGTCTCCTGAAATCCGCCACGGTACCCACACGCTGTATTGGTTTAGTTGTAACTGCGTCTACGGACTGCTGGACTGTCCGCAGACCCTCCGGAAAAGCTTCGGTTTGCCGCTGATTTATCTCGGTTTGCCGCTTCTGGTTCTTCAGCACCCACGAATTACTCCAAGCAATGCGGCGTCATCAACACGCCTCTGGTACGATCGCAGTTCTCTATCCGCCATGATTATGAAACCAATACACCGAAAAGGATCAGCAAGATAAACAAGATTCAAACTTACGATAAAACATAAACTGGTAAGCAATGAAACCGAGAGAAGCAAGGTAATATAACAAGGAAATGAATCAAAACTAGGACTCCAAGTTACTTAAATAGAGTACCGCATTGTAACCATGCTGCAGTTCATGGATACAATCACATAACTCCGTTCAAGTCGCCCAAATCCTAGCATCGGAATCAAATGACTAAATAGGGAGAAACAATAGGGAACCAAAAGATTTCAAGCCGAGATGCAAAGTTGGTATATCGTCAAGACAAGAGTCAAGAGAAAGATAAGATTCAAAGATCACGACAACAATGTGGCGGGATATATTCCTAATTACAGGTTTTCTGATTCGTGTATTGGGTCCAATACCCAACTACAAAAGAATCAAACCCGGTTAGCCTAACTCCTATGGCTCTGATACCAAACAAACCCTGTCACGCTCTAGAGTGCGCTACGATCGGCACATGACAGAGCCAACCATGCTACCTGTGGTTAGGAAATATCCCTCCACAGTCACATTACGGTTGTCTATAAGATATCAAGAACAGAAAAATATAAAATTAACTAATACATGTCCATCTGCCAGAATCAACGAGTCAAGAAATAATATGCGGAAGCAATAAAATGCAATAAACGGTAACATTTGGAAGTACGTCCCAAATACGGGCTCACAACAGGAAATGAAAGTACGGCAATAAAACTAAACTAAACTAGATACTAACAGGATCCTCACTGCTCGGCCTGACGGCGGAAATACTCATGATCAGCCTGCAAAAGAGACAAAGGATGTGGGCCATGCAAAACCCAGATGTCAGTGCGTCGTAATATCAAACAATAAAATATAATCAGGAGGTAACAAGATATGCAAGCATGAGTATGGACAGTAATGAGAGTATAAAAGTAACATGAATATGGAACAGTGAAGTGTATGTGCATGCTGTGAGTAATCTATGCTACTGGGTTAATTACTCTCAAGTCTTTGAAATCAATTTAATGAATTGTCGATGTAACTCAATAGTATCCCGTGTATACCCGGGACCACGGTCCAGACTCTCGGGACTGAATCCCAGACGTGCCGCTAAGCACAAAACAGGAAACATGTACGGACGAATGATGTCAGCATTATCATCCCGGGACCGGCCAGCCCCCAAAACTGATCAGTATAAACGCCGAACTGTTGAGTTACAAGTCAGGTTTCATTATTGATTTCCTCTTACCCCTAAGGTTATGTGTTCAAGTCAGGTATTGATAAATCTAGAGCTAATGCCGACACAGGATCAAGCATGTACAGGTTTTGTCTATACAGACAATAGTAACATCCATCGGGACAACAAGTCAGGGTTGTCGACATTAGTAACAGGATCAGGTACAGTAGTATATCAAGTCATGTCAGGTAGTGCACATGTATCAAATGGATGCCCAATAGTAAAAGGTAGCAAGTATCGAATCACGGTAAAAGTACGGATGCACAGTAAAACATAGATACACAAATGTCTATCAAGAATTACATCTACAACTCCATGACTACATATGATGTACATTATCAAGCATGAGGTGCTAATATAACGGTAACATGATATAATATGACATGACATGCAACTAGATATATAATAAATTGTACGGATGCGAATGGATATTGTAAAACAGTAAAACGGCAATATGGGATGCATAACTAAACAATATGTAATATTATTATTCGCATGAATGTAAAATACAGTAGTATAGCGTGTAGCAAGATAAACTTGCATGCAACTATATATGTAATAAATGATACGGATACGAACGGGTATTGTAAAATTGTAAAACTGTAACATATGATGCACAATGCAGTAAACATGTGATATTTTTATTCATATGGATGCAAAATATGTATCATAGCATGTAGCAAGGTAAACTTGCATCCGACTAGATATGTAAATAACGGTATGGATACGTACCGGTATCAAAACTGTAAAACTGTAACATATATTGCATAATTAAACGACATGTAATACTTTTATTCATATGAATATAAATATAATATCATAGCATGTATCAAGATAAACTTGCTTGATCGGATCTCCAGACGGGGTGCGTACGCCGTGTACGATGTCAGTAAATGTTGTGATACACACGCGGGCGTACAGAACTAAACCAAGCAAAGAAAGAACGTGACTACGCTGGCTGGGAACGTCTACTGGATTGCCCGGATCGTCGGCGACGGGCATGCACCGGCGATCACCTGAAAATACGGATCAAGAAATTAAAGAAAAGAAAAGGAAGAAAGGAGAAGAAGAGAAGAGGGTTGGGGTTTGCACTGTGGTTCTCTGGTGTGGTGCTCGGAGACAGAGAAGGCGGCAAGGTGGCGATGACGGCGAGTCGTGGGGTTTCCGGAAAGGTTTTATGGCGAGGCAGTGGGGTTGCGTTGCACAGGGTGTGCTCGGGTATGGGTTGTCGGGGTTGGCTTGGGGTGTTAGTGAGGAGATGAAGACGGTGCTGGTGACGAGGGGAGGCCGACGAGGATGGTCGGCGACGAGGGGCAACGAGGACAGAGGTGCAGGTGAGGGTTGCAAGGGTTTGCGGGGGTTCACGTCGGGGATCTTCTCGTCGGGGTGAAGGGGAGAGGGAGAAAAGTGGGTGGAGGTGGTGACGGCGCGGAGTCGACGACGGCGAGGATGACGGCTCGGACGTGGGTTTCACGAGGTGACGAAGGCGGGAACTGGGGAAGAAGAAGAGTGAGGAACAGTGGGTTTGGGTTCTAAAAATAAAATATATATTATATATATTTATATAATGCACTTATATATATAGAGAGGAAAGAGAGCTGGGATGTTAGGATTTGATTTCAAAAAATATTTAAACTGTTAGTTTTGGTTAAAAATATAAACGAATCAGTGTGATATTATATGAATATAATATTAGTTAAATTTGAGATTTTGGCTAATACAAACTTACTCCAAAATACACCTGGGTCGGGTCTAAAATTATGGTTTCAAAATACGGATAATATACGTAGTAACCAAAACCAAAATAGGATATCCGGGTAACGGAAATGCATACCCCCAAGAACGGATACACGTAGTGTGTACGTAGCTATCAAAACGAGTCTGTTTCACTGAACGGGTTGAGAACACGATGCACGGATACTACAACAGGGTTAGGGGTATGATGTAGGCCATGCTAGATATTTTAAAAATATTTTATTTAATTATATTTGTATTATTAAAAATATGCAGATGTCAGATATAATGCAGATATGCAAGATATAAAACATGACAGTGCACGGATCCTCATAATTAACCGGGATAAATTATAAACAGGAATCAGGACGGGTTTCGAGCAAGCGGGTCGAGTCGGGTCGGATGCAAATACAGACGCCAATTATACTATTCACACCCAAAATAGCAATAAATCAAGAATAGCCATTCAATATATAAATTAATTAAATCAAGCATGGTATAACGAACTAGGGTGTTACACAAATCCTACGAGTTTAGATTACAAGAGGAAGAAGAAGTTGCTCTCGATCTCTGTCTCGTGGGAACTAGATGCTCCGTCGATACTCATGTCGCTCTATCACGTCGAATCGCGGACCTGTCGTGGATCACTTGTTCTTTGATGGTGATTTGCTTCGTGTTAAAGGTGACGAGTTCTAAGTTTAACCTTCGGTCCTTTATATAACCCCCGGAAGCAGAAACCCTAGATCCCAAGTATCAGAGTTTGTTGAGAAGATCTTACCCACAAAACCCCACACCTTAATTCCTCAATAATGCCGCGGATCCGCCGCTCTTTAGGGGTTTAGCCGCGCACCCGCGGCCGTTTTAGGGTTTTAGGGTTTTAATTTTCTAGAGCTTCTACATATGACACGTAGAGATCTTCTAGATATTTGGATTCTTCAAATCTTCTTTGCGCCTCTGCCAGTATTGATTTTTCGATTTTATTTAATTTTATCGGCAGATTTTTTATTCTGACATCGCGATATCCCGATCTCTTGACGTGTTAAATCTTGCACAATATCTCCATGAATAATGTTAGTAATATTTGTTATAGAGATATAATCTTAATCATGGTAATAAATCTTTTAAGCAATTTGATTAAGATTATTTGATATGATATGCATAATAAAATATTATATAAATATTATATGCATATATTTTCCTTCATAATGTTAATTATAATATATAAATATATGGTAAATAGTATTTTGCAGATAAACCCCAAATATGTTCTATATTTATAATAAATACCTTTAAATATTTAAGAAAAGTAAGGAAAATATTATATCAAATGTGCGATATTTTCGACTGAATAAATACCCCCAAATTTAATTTTGATCGTCCCGACCAAACTAGTTATTCAAGAGGGGGAAAAAGAAAAAGGAAAAACCTAAGTAGCACACTTTTGTAGGCAACACGATTGCACTGAGCACGTGCAACAAGCCGTTAAACCTCTAGGTGTCCCTAGTAGGAGTGTTGTCTCCTGAGGGTTTTCACCGGATTACACCCACAAAATCCTATAATAAAAAAAAGAAAATGAAAATTACGTACAAAGATAAGAACTATAAAAGAAAGAACTTGAAAATAAGAGTTTTCAACTACACCAGTTTTTCAGTTGTCATGAGCCCTATCTTAATGGTCGTGAAAAGATGTTAGAAATCACATCATCTCTCAATAAAATATCGCCTTTAGTCTTCCTCCCTATATTTCTTCCAAACATCGATCATATACCCCTACGTGTGTGTAAAAGACATCCCTACATTTAGAGAATTCAATTCAAGCTATCATACTCTTATCCATCTTCCAAAGTACTTTATAGTCGGTGAATATTTTAGATGGAATTGCTAACACATCCTTCATGCGACCGTTAATATTTTTTGAGGTACTAACCGACCGATTACTAAATGTGCTTGCGTATTAATGCGCAATTTCTCGTCTTGCAACACCTAAGGCTTAGCAGTGGCTCCCAAATCAGTTGGTGTAAGGCACTAGGTGACAAAGCACCCTCTCTCTATATATTTTTATGCTGCCTTAAGCAATTACAAAACCAGTGTTCATTTTTCTTCACCATTTTTTAAATTTATATATATATATTTATTTTTCATACTAAGGCTTTTAGACGAGCATTTCAAGGTATGCTCTACTATCCCAAGTTTCAAGATGTGTGCAAGTGCGTATAGTAGGGTATCAATGTTCAAATGTTTAGATTCAAGAATATGAACTATTTTTCAGACTTATTTTTATCCTTAAATTAGTAATATCCTTCATCTTACTAACCCTTAAACAACGGCTCATAACTACTTATTACTAGTTTCGTTTTAAGAAAACATCCAACATTTTTGCTTTTCTCAAACTATTTCTATATTTCATATGTAAATGTTTCACTTTCAAACTTTCATTATCAAAATTTTTTTATGCTTATATTTAGGATAATACAAAATAATGCGTGAATAATCACAAACCTCCCCCAAACCTGTTTGCAGCAGTGTTTTCACCGATGTCATTTGTTAAGCTAAAAAAACATTTGGACTTGGAAGGAAAAGTTTGTAATGGGGACATGAATAATGACAATGAAATCCTCCCCAAACTTTTTTTTGGCTCATAATTTTGTAAAAAATTATTTTCTTTCAAGAGCCAAAATATTTTTCTCCCCCCAAACTTGAGTAAAATAGTATTAAGCCTTTAAAATTATAAAGGGGGTTTAAAGTTATTGGTCTATACAAAGCTTTACAAAGACCAAAAGTCAACACCAACCAATCAAAGAATTTATCAATGTAACAATATAGTTGGTGGAAGATCAGAGATTTGAAGAAGTGGGGAGATAGGAGGCGGAATCGATTGAGTTTACGTCTCAGTTGGTAGAAACAGAACAGTGATGGTGAACGAAAACGAGAATGTGAATGATTAGGAATGAATAGAATAGTCACATTCTCGTATGGGATAAGAAGAAATGGTGGTGGTTCAACTTCTTTGGGTGGAGATTGATTAATCACAAAATCCGTGCCGTTTAGGAATACGAGTTTGTCGGCGAAAATATCTTCGAAACTTTCGTCGATGGTCCGATTGAATGTTTCAATGTCAATAAGTGTCACGCCAGAATTCAACACACTTGATTTGTCAAAAATTATGGAAGTATGAGCCTTGAAAAACTCATCTATCTCATTCTCAAAGGGGTCTAAATCAAGTGGTCTTTTTAGAATTATCGAACTCGAAAATCGGAGTATGATTCATCAACACTCGATAAAATTAAAGGAAGATTAGAAGAACCAAAGAAATTGGGTGATGAAATGGGTAAACAAATTTGGATGTCGAGTATTGCTGAACCAGATATGGAAAATGAAGGCTGAATATCGTTATGCTTTTCGGTCGCGCATTTTGCATCAATTTCCAGACGCATATGGGGTTCGGGAAAAACAGTTAATGGTTCGAGATGATGTTCACACGGAAGTGAAAGGATGATGAATTGGTGAGAAAAACTTATCCAAAACTGTAGGTTCATCATCCAAAATATCCCCAGCGTCAATATCCTCAATCAAGGGAAAGTTAAAATTCTCGGACATCTTATCAAAAGCATGGTTTTCAATCAATTTCGGTTCTAGAGTGGAGGTATAGAGATCACAAGAATTGGGTGTGGTTTCACCTGAAATGGACCCTTCACAATCGGGTAAATCAAACACTACAAAGTCGCACAACTTATCAAACATTTTATCTTCAATTGGTGAATCATTTGGTGTACTCGATAGATTTGTGAAACTGGAGTTGTGGATTTCATTTTGGAATGAGGAGGTTTGATTTGGAAGGGTGTATTGCTCTCTCTCATTACTCAAATTCTTAATTTGTCATATTGCCGTATCATACATTGGAAAATTTTGAGCTAGTTGGAAATTAGTTGCTCGTTCGTTGGGTTGTATGAAAGCGACCATGGATGCATTCAATTCCTTTATCTGACGGCACGACCCTACCCGAAATTCTTCGAATGACCGTTCAAGACTGGACATAGGTTGTGAAGGGCTTTCAGTAAAAGATCGAAATTCTTGTGGAGAGGTGAAACTCCGAAATAGCTGTTTAGAAATGTCTAGAGAAGGTGTAAAATTCGGGTAGGATTGATAGGAATCGAATGATTGTGAAAAATGGACAAGAGTAGGATCAACATTGTGATAAGAAGAATAATGAGATTGGTTGGTTGGTTGGCGACCGGTAACAGATGTCATATACGCCACAAAACGTGTAGCAATACTTTCTTCAGGAAATGGTGTTTGTTGTCTTAACGGTTTGACCAGATTGAAACTTTGGGATTCGGTCTTCGCAATATACTCAGCAATGGACATGCGTTTAGGTGGTTCCTCACTTGCTTTAAATGAATTATCAACATAAGACGATATTGAATTTTGGTGAGGAGTCCAACTGTTTCTTTCCACTCTCAAAGACATGAGCGATTACGAAAACAAGAAATATCTGGTTCTGGATAGCAAAACTCGGCAAGAGTTCGTCTGTTTGGGTTACCCATTATAAGAAGGTGAAAAGAAAAGAGGAATGAGAAAGATTTAATCTCTATTTGGATTGTTTTGCTTTGAAAGTGGGACCTGAGGGTTGACTCAATAAATCACAAAATGCACAAGCAAACCTAGAACTAAGGTCATCTAGGTCAAGCACTAGACCGTTTCTAGACTTCTAAAGGACAAGCTGCAGGATCAATCATCTACCACCTCTTTATCACTCTTGTGGCCAGGTAAGTGCCAGGTAAGTGAGAGGTATCCACTATACGAATTACCGAAATAACGGGCCTAATTAAATAACCACTTTCCGTAGTTACACTTGCCTTAGACACCACAAAAGTAATACGGATAAGCGATAGATTACCCATGACGTTCTTCTGTTCTAATTGAGCGCGACGGTCCTTAGGGTTTGGTCTAAATATTTTTTAAATTAATATAGGGTTATGAGAATGCACGTTTGCGATTTGTTGGGCTTAGGAAGGCTGATGAAATCCCCACCTAATCTGAATTTTGGTCTTTCCCTTTAAAGTCCGTTTTAAAATATGCAAAAACAAACCAATAACAAAACACGCAAAAGATTTTTGAACGGCGATATTTTGCAAAGAATCCTGCCGAAAATAAAATTATTGGATCTCAGAGGAGAGAATGATATGAAGAAGATAGCAGAGAAATTTGGCTAGGCAAGTCCACCAAGTGGTCGCGGTTCCACGGTTAAATAAACAATATTGCTGCGGTTCCGCCGTAGAAAAGAAGGTTCTCTTGACAATTTTTTCACTGTGGCCTCCTTTGCTCCTCTGGTCCTTTTTGAAGGTCTCTGAATCTCAAATTCCTTATTCAAGTGACTCCAGATTCTCTCGCAAAAATCGCACACTAATCGTTAATTACATAATTTGTTGTTTTATTTTATTTTTATGATATGGATCGAATAAGAATTCAACACGAATAGAAAGAAAAAAATTACGCACGTATCTTCGGCAACGGCGCCATTTGATTGATGTGTGAAAGTGTTTGTAATAATTGACCGCAATCAATAACGGTGTCGCGTGTAGCTAGCTGAGATGTGTACGGGTCGACCGCGGGGATGCGTGAAATTTTTAATCTTGCTTTAGACGAGTTGATTAGAATAAAAGAAGAAAGAAGAATATATTCTAGATCTATGTTAAATACGGATGTAGAGTATATAAGAAAAAGGCTTGTAGGGTTCGTTAGGATTTAGTAGTCATGAATGACTAATAAAGATGACTTTTTATCTTTTGATAGATTTAAAACTAGATTTATAGTGATGGATAAGGATTAGTGTTCTTGGAAGAAACTAGGGTTTCCCCACCATTGACCCTTGTCCCTTTATTAATCTCTATTCATGTCCAGCCCTTAACAAAACAATTGTTAATCTGATCTCAAATCGCGGTCAAGACTATCAAGAAATTAATAGCGCGCCCGATTAGGATGTTAACGATTGTTTTGCTAAAGTTTATAAAATTCATAAGACTTAAAAGGAGAAAATATTTTCTCATCCATTGTTCTACCCTAATCCTACGAACCCTATCAAACGGAGAATTACTCGCGCATGATGGAGATAGAAAAAGAAAAGATAGAGAAGGAAATCATAATGCAGAAATTTAATGCGATAAGAATTAATCTAATGATCTACCTTTATTAATCAACTTCACAAGTACAAATCCTATGAGTTTAGATTACAAGAGGAAGAAGAAGTTGCTCTCGATCTATGCCTCGTGGGAAGTAGATGTTACGTCGATACTCACGTCACTCTATCACGTCGAATCGTGGACTTTTCGTGGATCACTCGTTCTTTGACGGTGATTTGCTTCGTGTTAAAGGTGGTGATTTTTATCTTTAGCCCTCGGTCCTTTATATAGCCCTGAAAGCAGAAACCCTGGATCTTAAGTATTAGGGTTTGTTGAGAAAATCCTATCCACAAAATCCCATATCCTAATTCCTCAATAATGCTGCGGATCCGCCGCTCTTTAGGGGGTTTAGCTGCGCAACCGCGGCCGTTTTGTGGTTTTAGGGCTTCAATTTTCTTGAGCTTCTACATGTTGACACGTGGAGATCTTCTAGATATCTAGATTCTTTAAATCTTCTCTGAGTCTCTGCCAGTATTGATTTTTCGATTTTATTTAACTTTATCGGCAGATTTTTGATCCTGACATCTCGATATCCCGATCTCCTGATCTGAGCTAAATCTTGCACAATATCTCCATGAATAATGTTGGTAATATTTGTTATAGAAAGATAATCTTAATCATTTTATATGGTAATAAATCTTTTAAGCAATTTGATTAAGATTATTTGATATGATATGCATAATAAAATTATTATATAAATATTATATGTATATATTTTGCTTCATAATGTTTATTATAATATATAAATATATGATAAATAGTATTTTGCAGATAAACCCCAAATATGTTCTATATTTATAATAAACACGTTTAAATATTTAAGAAAAGTAAGGAAAATGTTATATCAAATGTGCGATATTTTCGACTGAACAGATAACGACGGCGAGCCGAGGAAGGGGAGGGAGTCGGCGACTAGGTGATGGTGGAGAAGGTTGCTCGGGTGAAGATGCAGGCGATGGTGTTGGTGATGGGTAATGGAGTCGAGGACAGGAATTGGGATCGAGAAAGAGGGAGAAGGAGGTGGCGACGAGAGGACGAAAGAAGTGAGGGGGAGAGAGATTAGAGAGAAATAAGAGTCGAATTTTGAATAAAATAAATATGTAAATTATATTTATAGTATACTTATAATATATATAAAATAAAGTTTGGTATAAAAAGATAATACAATCTCCAATTCGTCTCACAAAATCTTACTGAAAATATAGATTGAAGTAATATATACATACGTAGCCCATTTAACCATAATCTAGAGGTTAAAATAATATATTCAAATCTAATATATATCGGGTATCTAGGATGTTTGAGATTTAGACGTAATAGATAAATATCAATATAAAACATGAGATGCTTAATTTACCTGATGACAGTTAATAATATAAAATATCCCTAATGTGTGGCTACCAGAAAATATATGCATATAATTCAAATATTATATTTATTTGTTATTTTAGATTCACATAGTTTACTGATAAATTTTTAATAAAAATACAATCTAGCACCATAACGGCTTTCACACATGCGGATTGGGTCGGATAATCACATCCACCATTTAAACCAATCACAACCTAAATAATAAATGAAGCAAAATTTAAAATACCAATTAATATCGTACGATCGTGTTAGAATGTACAATGTTTCATAGGCTGGGTTCAAAATTACATCCTTTTGACTAAAGTCAAAGTCAACCCGAAGGCCAGACCGAACCCAAGTCAAGTGGGCCCGAACCCAAGTCATGTCAAGTGGGCCCAAGCCGGGTCCAAGCTCAAGCATGAGGGCCGGCCCCATGCTAAGAAAAGAAATAAAAATGTAATAGATAGATTCAATATGTAATAAATAGGAAGCTAATGTAAATGGAATAGGCAAAAATCCAATTTTTGTAAAGCTCAAGGGGAAAAATACAAAAGATGTGAATTTGTAAAAGAATGGGCAAAAAGTCAAAATTGTAAAATCCAAGGGGCTATGTTTAAATGTAAAGGTTATAAAAACCAAACATTTGTGGAAATGATAACTTTGTTTTCTTTGCAATCTCTAGGGTTTTGAGCCTCCATAAAAGAAGAGGCAAGTTTCTTTTTCATCTTCTTTCAAAAAAGAGAGGGAGAGTCCCAAAAGGAAATAGAGTCCTTTTTTGGTCTCTCTCATCTCTTTAATCCATCTCCTTCCCCAAATAACCCATTAAAAAGGAACCATTACTTGAAGAAGAAAGCTCTTATCAAAAGTCCAAGATCCAAGATCAAGACTAAGAAAAGGAGCAAGATTTTTTCATCAAGCTTGAAGAACAAGAGAGCACAAGGGTTCTTGGACTTTCATCGCGAGCAAGTATATTTCGACTAAGGAACTCGATGAAAGTCTAAGGCTTTCGTGACCGGCGTTGCCTCCGCTTGTTGGCGGGATCCCCAACGAGATCTCCACCGCGGACATCCCCACAAAAGGGAATGACCACCTCGGAAATCCCCGCAAGGGGATTTTCCGCCCTAGAAACAAAAGGAATTTTCTACTATTTGATTCCCGCTCGGAGATCTTAAGAGGATACCCGCGTGCAGACATTTCAAAGAGATAACCGCGCACGGACATCTCAAAAAGATATCCACGTGCCGACATCACTCCCCCATACACTCTCGTATCAATTTTTTTTTGTTTTGGGACGGGACTGCTTGCGCCCTTGGCTCTCAGCCCACTGAGCCGGCAGCGAGACCCCCGTAAACTCTGCGACGCCCCTGATATGTTCAATGAGGCCTAAAAATCGTTTTCAAACACATATGCACACCTTCACAAAAATTTTGCATAATTTGCACATGTTAATCGGAGGTTCCTCATCTCAAAGCGAAGGGTCATTGACGACAGTTTTGTCCGTGGCTGCCGAAGATTAAAATCCCTACAATCAATAAACTCCCGTCTATCCTAGACAGGAGAAATCTGTACACGCTTGACAAGCTTGCACATCCTACCTCAATGGGGTGACGAAAAACATTTTACATCAACCAATCTAATCTATTTTTTTAATTGAAAATAGTTCCACCGACTCACTCTCCCCCTTCTTCTGCAACATTCTAAGTTCGTACAGAGAGATCTCCATCTTTCTCCTCTTCTTCTCAAACCCCCTTTCCTCTCTTTTAAACCCATCCAATTTCATGAGTCTCTCTCTCTCTCTCTCTCAAGTTAATCATCCTTTATGGTGATCTCAATCCATATCTTCTCAAATCCATCATCCTCCATCTTCGTGTTGATCCAAATCCAAACTCATTCTCTCAACAACCCCATCTTCTTCATATGACTCAAATCCATCTCCTTTAAATCTTCATGAACCCGAAAATCCCTTATGGACATAAGGCGAAAAACAATAATCTCTATGCAAATAATTACTGCTTGAAGGTTTAGTCTTACAATGAACAAAAATAAAAAAATTTAACTTAGTTTAATTTCTCCTTGATAAAATTTGGTATATCAATTTTCTGACAATTTCGTGTGTCGTGATTGGGAAAAATAGAATCTTCCTCAACATGCAGTGACTATGGGAGTGAAGGTTTATAGAGAAGGTGAGCGACCGGCGCGACGTCGGCAGAGTCGAAGAGGCTGAGTGTGCAACGGTTGTAAAGAGAGCCGGCGGAGTCAAAGAGGCGGAAGTGGAAGATGCAAGGACGACGGAGGTATCGGCGATGGATAAACGAAACGAAGGAGACGACAAAAGAGGATGAGAGTGTTTTTATGGTCTGATTGGTGGCTGGATAAAGAAGGAAGAAAACAGAGTGGCCTTTCTAAGCGTAGGGAGCTTTTTTCCAGATAAAATAGAGAGTGATTTAAAAACAGTGCTTGATTTGATGTTAGTTGGTTGGGCACGTGAAGTTCTTATTCGGAATGGCAACCATTTCACTGCTTGAAGAGGTTTCGAATTGGATCGAAGGGTCTTGAGTTTGTCCGTACTCTCAAATAATTGCACCGAAGTCTGGACCCTTCGATCCAATTTGAAACTCCTTCGATCCCGAACAAGAACTTCACGTGCCCTGCCAACAAACATTAAATCATAAATATCAAATCAAGCACTGTTTTTTTAAGCACCCTTTATTTTATCTGAAAATGCTCCCCTTGCTCAGAAAAACCACTCAATTTTCTTCCTTCTTTATCTAGCCACCGAATCAAACCAAAAAACCACTCTCATCCTCTTCTGCTGCCTCCTTCGTTTTGTTCATTTACAGCTGATACCTCCGCCGTCATCGCGTCTTTCGCTCCGACTCCACCGGCTCCCTGTACAACCGCTGCCCACTTTGACTCTCCGACTCCGCCAACGTTGCACTGGCCGCTCTGCCTTCTCCCTTAACCTTCAACTCCCATAGTCATTGCATATTGAGGAATATTCTATTTTTCTTGATCACGGAATGCGAAGTTGTTAGAAATTTGATATACCAAATTTTATCAAGAAGAAATTAAACTGAGAGTTAAATGTATCTTGTTTTTGTTCATTGTAAGACTAAACATTCAAGCAGTAATTATTTGCATAGAGATTATTGTTTTTCACCTTATGTCCACAAGGGATTTTTGGGCTCATGAAGATTTAAAGGAGATGGGTTTGAGTCATATGAAGAAGATGTGTTTGTTGACAGAGTGAGTTTGGATTTGGATCAACACGAAGACAGAGGAGGATGGGTTTGAAAAGGTATGGATTGGGATCACCATAGAGGAGGATTGACTTGAGAGATACCCATGAAGTAGGATGGGTTTGCAAGAAAGGAGAGAGGGATTGGGAAGAAGAAGAGGAGAAAGATAGAGATGTCTCTGTTAGAACTTAGAAAGTTGAAGGAGAAGGGGAGATTGCGAGTCAGTGGAACTGTTTTCAATAAAAGAAAGAAAAAATTAGATTAGGTTGGCTGGGAGAGTAAGAGTGACGTGACTCAAGGGAGGAAGTACTGATGGGATTGGAAGAGCTAAAACCGACACATGTTAATTGGGATTGGTTGGACCAGAAGAAATTGGTGGCAAGGCCATGCTTCCTCCCATATCAAATGCACCAAAGTAATTTTCTTATGAAAACAGTAGAGTTCAGAAGGAGACTAGGGGAGGAAATTAATGGAGGGTGCAGAGCTTGTAATTTAGGGCTATTTTTGTATGAAAGGAAAGTGATGATGGCAAATTTTTTTTTAGTTGTGCTTAGAATGAATGCTTGCGCCTAACATCAGGTCTGGTTCCTAGCTCATCGCATATAGTATAACCAGATGAAACATTCTAGAATATTAGTTTTTGAGTCAAATTGCAAGAGTCACTTGATGCAACTCAAAGTTGCCTTCGGCAATGAAATCATTACCATGCATAACAAAAAGAACCTTTGGATGCTCGATGGAGGAATGATCGCAAGTGCATATGGGGAATGGATGGAGCAAATTTAAATCTGGCTTAGTTGTTGTATTTGCTGGAGCTTTGGGGTGATCGGAAGTTAATTACAATGGTTCTATATTAAATTCAGGCGTCCTTGAAGACTTGAACTTATCTAGTTGTATGTTGTTTTGGGACATGATGTATGCTCAAGGTTTTATTTGGCAGTATCTTGGCATTTGCAGTTCATCTATTTATGTACTCGGGTGGATGTTAATGCTTCTGAAGCTTTTGAGCTTTGCTGTTATGTTTTGTCATGGGACGTATTCTTGCTCTGCTGCTTCTGTTTTGTTTTCCTTTTCTATCATTTTATTTTTCCATTTACCTTGTATCTTGTTTCATTAGGTCGTTGTAATGGAGAGAACACCCCCTCCCCCCTGGGGGCAGGGGTGGGTGGGGGGGGGGGAACCCGACCATTTTATTCAGAGAAATAAACCTTCGGATGAATTCCTGGTCTTCTATAAAACTGTCCCACACTTTGCTTTGCCCTTACAGGAACAATATGCATCCTCCTAATTCCATTACATCGAGATCAGAAATTGCCAGATTCCTTAGTAAGTGTGATCTAATAGCCTATTGATTTGTTCTAAAACTAGGAATTAGGCCTTCAGCGTCAATTTGATTAATAGTTGCATCCCTGCATGAGGGCCTCAAATAAAGGAAACAGAGTACTAAA
This sequence comes from Agapanthus africanus, assembly GCA_030015575.1. NCBI lineage: Eukaryota > Viridiplantae > Streptophyta > Magnoliopsida > Asparagales > Amaryllidaceae > Agapanthus > Agapanthus africanus. The sequence continues at coordinate 155,952,899 of JASDDO010000014.1, read as the reverse complement.
AAATACTTGAAATATCTAAAGATGTTCCGCAGTGGTATACTTGTATGTGTAGAATCTGATTGATAAGGATAAAATAGCTCAACTATCTGATTACGATATCCCATGAGAACTCGCAACCTCTGATGGGGATGAGTATTGCATTGTTCATCCTCAGTTCTTTATTTCATAGTTATATATTTCATTTACTTTGGCCTCATCTTATGTATGATCGTTTGTGTTATTATGTGTCCATATACTGGTCAACTCCTTGAACGCTTCAGTCCATAAAAAACTAAATGCTGAAAAGTTTCGTGCTGTGTCTACCGGCACTAAGATGAGGGATAGTTGATCCTTAGTCAAGTTAACCCACTAATATCATCATAAGATTTAGGTCCCTCCCCAAAAAAATAATAATAATAATAAGAAAAAGAAAAAGGAAAGAAAAAGTTTAATTGTTTGGCAACAAACTACCAGAACTTTGATAGCTCCAGAAAAATACCATGGTATAATGGTCAGTGACGGTTAAGCTTAACGGTGTTAACTTTGTCGTCTTCTTGGAGCTTTTGCTTCATGCCGACTCCATTTGGATGGAAAAAGGTTTAGACGATGATGGTGAGTTGGTGACACTCATATATGAAATCTGTAACTGATGATGCTCAGAAGTGGGAATTCTCCAGATCATGACACGTAGCAGATGACGTGTCCTGAAAGCTACGGAGCTGGAGTAAATATGATGCTTTAGGGACGTACCTCGGGACCTCTACTCCGAGGACACAACCGACCTATCAGAGACCTTCCTGAGTACCTTCCATACTCACCTAGCAAGCGGCCAACAGCTCGCCTCCGAGCAATCCAGTAAGCTTCCTCGGCCCCTCGGCTCGTCTCCGAGCCTCCTGACATGCCGAGCTTCCTCGGCCCCCCGGCTTGTTTCCGAGCCTCCTGACATGCCGAGCTTCCTCGCCTCTTCCGATCAACCGAGAGCGCGGAGCCCAAGCGCCCCCGCAACGGCTCAGTATATCTCGCCAAAGCGAGATATCCGTCGTCCCGCGTCCCACGCTGGCGCGTCCCCCTATTAATGGGCGTATCCCGCCATTAATGCGGGGATAACGCAGGGGCGTAACTGACGGCGAGGATCTCGCGTCGGCTCGCTCCACACGACCACTATATAAACCCCTCTTTCAGACGACTCAGATAACTCGAATTGATTCCAATATGTCGCTACTCTTCTCATATTCTTCGGTACTAATTTGATCGTCGGAGGGTCCTACAGTGGTGCATCCACCCTAGGACTTCCTTTGCAGGTAGCTCGACGCAACACCAACCCATTGAGATCCACACGCTCAATAAGCCTCATACCAAATCTCAACCGTTAAAGACCGCCACCACAGGATCGACGGAGGACAATATCTGAAGGAGATCACAGTCTCCATCAGTTGGCGCCGTCTGTGAGAAGGTTTTAGAAGCTTCTCCATCCATAAAGTTGATCTTCCGCTCTCGACCCGATGGCGAGCGACAACCGCGACGATATAAATATGAGCCGCCACAACGGAGGCGGGAGCGGCTCGTCTACCCCTCCTAACGTCATCAACGCCTTATCCGCTCGGATAGACATGCTTACATCGCTGGTGGATGCCTCGTGCGCGTTCAAGTGGCGGGCCCTACCCACCGTACCGTAGTTCCCCCTTCCCAGGATGACGACGTCCGAAGGACAGATGGCTATGCTCAGGCCCTCAATCTCACTCATGCTCATCTCAGCGTCACCGAGCGCCGGCGTGCCAACTCCGGCCACCGTGACCCGCATACGACGATTGATTCCATGACCCGCTGGGCGCCTGACAGCTCCATGCCCCGATCCCAGGAAAGACTGGGTCATCGTTCCGATGCCCGACTTGCGTTCTCCCCTTAAGGGGTGTCGGTCAGCTCGCCTGCTTCCAGGCATGACCGACGCCCCCACTCTCGCCGGGGCCGCGTGAACGGCGAACGTCGGGACTACTTCAGGAGGGTCTCGCTTGAGGATTTGAGAAATTTGATAGAGCGGAATCGAAGCCGCACCATCGCGTAGACCCGGAGCGGGGGTAGCCACCACTCCGACTGTGCAGAATCCTCGGGGTACCACCACCGACTTGAAACCCTCGAAAAAAATCGAAGGCATACGACGGGATGGCGATGCGTCCGGCGAAGGGGTCAGGTACTCCGCCGACTCACTAACAAAGCCCTTTACAGAAGAGCTGCTGGCCGAGCACGTTTCGTCCAGGAACAAGCCGCCAAAAGTGGCCCTCTTCGAAGGGAAGTCCGACCCGAAGGACCACTTGGACGATTTTACGGCGGGCATGAGCTTCCAAGATAAATCGGACGAGGCTTAATGCCGAGCTTTCCCCACCATTAATCCAGGCTGGCCGAGACTGGTTCTGAAGACTTACGCCACGCTCCATCTCGACCTTCGACGAGCTGGCCACCCAATTCCTCCGTCACTTCGTCGGGAACCGACGATAGAAGAGGATGGTCGACTACCTGTCCATTGTCAAGAGCGGAGACAAGTAATCCTTCAAAGGGTAGGTCACCCACTTCTACCATGCCTCCTGGAGGTCCCTGAGCACCGTGATGAAACAGTTATCACCGCGCTGAGGTCGGGCCTTAGGCACAAAGAGTGGCTCCGCTCTTTTGCATTAGCGCAACCTATGACCATAGCCGAAGTGAAAGCCTGGACCGAGCGAGAAATCCAACTCGAGTCCGAGGTGAGCTCAAACCTCCCCCGAGCGAACCATGCGGACAGAAAGAAAAGGGATAGGGAGGAGAAAAAGAAAGTCGATCGTCCGAAGCCTTACTTCCCGAGGTTTTAGGAATACACTCCTCTAAACATCTCTCAGACCGGGATGCTGGAAGAAGCTAAGGGCGAGAGGTTCTTCAAGCTCCCGCCAGTCACCCAAAGAGCGGGCAAGCTTCTCCGCAGCCCATACCGCATCTTCCACAGGCTGCAGAGTCACCCGACTGAGAACTGCAAGCAACTCTGTGACTACATCGAGAAGTTGATCCGTTCTGGTCACCTGACGAAGTACCTGCGGGACAAGCGGCAAGTGGATCGGGAGCAAAAGGACATAAACCCCCGGGGAATTAATGATTAGGCAAATCATGGTCGTTACCTCGGACCTAGCTCGGGAAATTTGGGGGAACCACCGCCTCCTCCCAGTAGAGGGTGTAAGCGATATACCACATAAGAGGTGCAGGAGAGACGAACCGATCATCTTCACCGATGAAGACCTCCACGGCATATCGCTTCCTCACAATGACCCTCTCGTGATAATGGCCCGAGCCTATCGTTACGAGGTTCAGAGAATTTTGGTCGATTCAGGAAGCTCGGCGGATATCCTGTTCCACGACTGTTTCCAGCGTATAGGGCTAGAACCATCCGACCTTCAACCTACCTCCCATCCTTTCTGGGTTCACTAATCATTCCGTCCCTGCCGATGGATTGGTCACCCTCAATATTGGGGAAGCGGACAATACATGAACCATACTAGTAGACTTCCTCGTCGTCAAGGTCCCTTCATCCTATAACATTCTGCTGGGACGTCCTACCTTAAACGCCCTCCGGACTCGAATCTCGACTTATCACCTTACAATCAAATTTCTTTTGGATTAAGGGGGATAGGACGGGCCTATGGGGACTAGCAAACCGCCAAGATTTGCTTCACCTTGACGACCCCCGCCGAAAAGCAGGACAACGATTCTGAGGACACGCATGACTTCCAAGGGTCTTTAGATACACGCGACGACCTAAGGGCGGTTGAGGTGCTCCGGTGGAAGCATTGACATAAATTCCCCTCTCAGAAGGGGTCGATGTCCGGACAGTCCAGATCGCCTCTCTTTTGATAGGGGATTACCGCGAAGACTTGATCCGGTTCCTCCGAGATAACTCAGACGTATTCGCTTGGGCGTCGGCGGACATCCCTGAATCGACCCTAAAGTGATCTCCAACAAGCTTGGGATCGACCTGAAAGCAAAGCCCGTCCGACAAAAGAAGAGAAGTTTTGCGCCAGCCAAGCAAAAGGCGATAGAGGACGAGGTGGATCGACTGCTAGCCGCCAACTTCATCAGAAACCTGGACTAAGATTGGCTGGCGAATGTAGTCATAGTCAAGAAGGCAAACGGGAAATGGCACATGTGCGTCGATTTTACGGATTTGAACAAGGCCTGTCCCAAAGACAACTATCCACTTCCTCGAATAGACCAGCTGGTAAACAGTTCGGCCAGCCATGAATTATTGAGCTTCGTGGATGTTTTCTCCGGTTACAATCAGATCAGGATGAACCCGGCCGACGAAAAACTTACTGCCTTCACCACTGATCGGGGCTATACTGCTACAAAGTGATGCCCTTCGGACTCAAGAACGCCGGGGTCACATATCAGTGCATGGTCAATAAGCTGTTCAAACCTCAGATTGGCAGAAACATGGAAGTCTACGTCGACGACATGCTCGTAAAATCCATCTCGTCAGCTGAGCATACTGAAGACCTCGGCGATTCGACGTCCTGCGCAAGTACAAAATGAAGCTGAATCCAGCTAAGTGCACATTCGGAGTCACTAGTGGGAAGTTCCTCGGGTTCATGGCACCGAGGAATCGAAGAAAACCCTAAAAAATCAGCGCCATTCTCAACATGGCAACATCCAAGAATATTGTCGACATCATGCGACTCACGGGAAGGGTCGCTGTCCTGGGTCACTTTATGTCCAGATCCGGGGAGAAGTGCCTTCCGTTTTTCAGGGCCCGAAGGAAAATCCCTAAGTTCGAATGGTCGGAGGAGTGCTAGAATGCTTTCGAACAACTCAAGACGCATCTAGCAACCCTACCACTACTCATCCGACCAGTCGAGGGTGACGAACTATTGCTATATCTGGCCATCTTCGACCAAGCTGCAGGCTCAGTGCTTGTTAGAGAATAGGAGGGCATACAGAGGCCGGTCTATTACGCGAGCCATGTTTTCAAGGACGCAGAAACGAGATACCCGGCCATAGAGAAAATAGTCTTAGCACTTGTCGTCGCCTCCAGGAAACTTCGGCACTATTTTCAAGCGCACGCGATCCTCGTCCTCACCAAGCGACCTTTAGGGTCGATTCTCGCCTCCCTCAAGTCATTAGGACATCTGGAGAAATGGAGATGGAAACTGTCCTAATTCGATATCAAATACCGTTCCCGACAAACCATCAAAGCACAAGTCTTGGCAGATTTTGTTGTCGAATGCACCATCCCCACTAAAGAAGAAATGCCGACACGGCCCCAAACCACGTCCCTCGGTCAAGGAGGTGCCCAACCCTATCCCGGATTGGGTGCTCTACGTGGACGGATCCTCTACCGAGGAGGGGAGTGGGGCTGGCCTGGTCATCCGCGGCCCGGACGAAGCGGAAATGGAATACTTAAAGCTCGGGTTCAGAGCGTCAAACAATGCCGCGGAATACGAGGCCTTGTTGGCAGAACTACGAATCGCCTCCAAGATAGGACTGAAGACCATCAGAGTTCGCAGCGACTCTGCACTGGTCGTCGGCCAAGTAACCGGACGTTGCGAAGCCTGGGAACCGCTCATGATAAAATACCTGGCCGAGGTAAGAAGGCTTCGGAAAAATTTCGACGAAGTCCAAGTAGAGCAGATCCCCAGGAACTTGAACACTCGGGCGGACGCTTTGAGCAAGCTCGCCTCTTCCTATTTGGTCACCCTAAAAGAAATATCCTCTTCGAAGTCTTGCCACGACCCGCATGGAAAAGGGAAAGATGACGCTCCAGATGTACACAACCCAGGAAGAAGGTCAAGATTGGAGAAAACCCCTCGTGGAGTTCCTAAAAGACGGTGTGGTCTTCGAAGATCGAGGAGAAGCTCGCCGGCTATGGTCCAAGGCCCGCCATTTCGTCTGGAGCAACATAGACCTTTACAAGAAGTCATACACTCAGCCTCTGCTCCGATGCATCAACCCCCACGAGGCTAACTACATTCTGCGAGAAATACATGAAGGGATCAGGGGAGCGCATCAAGGAGTCCGCACCTTGGTCCAGAAGACGCTGCTCCAAGGGTACTACTGGCCGAAATTACACCAGGACGCCGAGAAGCTGGTTAGAAGATGCAAGAACTGCCAACTCTTCGGCAGCATACCCCGTCTTCCCGCCACTGAACTAACACCACTCAGCTTCCCTTGGCCTTTTGCACAATGGGGGATGGATATGGTCGGTCAACTCCCCACCGGCACGGGCGGGCACATATACATCCTCGTCGCTGTGGACTACTTCATAAAATGGATAGAGGCCGTACCCATCAGAAAACCGGACGCCGTCTCTATGATAAATTTCCCGTAGAACATAATTTCTCGATTCGAAATCCCGAGGTGCATAGTTACCGACCATGGGACCAACTTCGAAAACGATAAAGTCAGAGTTTTGCGGCGACTACCACATATTGATGAAGTTTTCCGCTGTTGCACATCCTCAATGCAACGGGCAGACCGAGATAGCGAACCGAGACGTCATCCGCGGTCTCAGAGCCCGTTTGGAAGGAAGGCAAGATGGCTGGGTCGAGGAACTGCCACGGATGCTATGGGCATTACGAACATCAAAGAAAACACCCACAGTAGAAACCCTATTCAATCTCTGCTACGGTACCGAGGCAATGGCCCCCGCAGAAATTAGACTGCCCGGTTACAGGGTAGATCATTTTGACGATGAATCCAACACCTTGGCGCTCCGAACCAACTTGGACATCTTATTGGAAAGACGGGATCGAGCGCAAATCAGAGCGGTCGCCTACCAGCAGCAAACCGCCCGCTATTACAATGTCTGAGTAACCCATTGAGATCCACACGCTCAACAAGCCTCATACCAAATCTCAACCGTTAAAGACCGCCATCACAGGATCGACGGAGGACAACATCTGAAGCAGATCACAGCCTCCATCACTAACGGATATTAATTGGATATCCAATATTCAAAACCATTACTCATCCCTAAATTCGAATGGAAAGAGCAGCATCATTTGGAAATATAATGCTGGAAAGTTAGGTAATAGCATGCAACTTGTGGCACATACATATATGTGTGTTTGTCTTGCTACTTTGTCATGATCCTTTCTTTTGTATATTTTCTAGATTATCATCACCTATAATCTAATATCATCCATATTTAGGGCTGCTCAAGTGGGCACTAAGTTGGAGTGGATGGAAGACGGTGTTAAAACAATAATGGGTCCAATACCAGCCGTCAAATTCGACGAGTCCAGGAAAAGAAAAATATGGTTCAACAGCATGGTGGGGACTTACTATATATGGAAAGATTCTCGCAATTGTAATGTCGACTCAGTTACTTATGGAGACGGAACTCCCTTGCCTGCTGATATTTTACAATATTGCTCCAATTTACTCAATGAAGAATCTGTTGCCATACCTTGGAAACAAGGAGACATTCTCTTAGTTGACAACCTTGCTGTTATGCATTCTCGAAAACCATCTGAGCCGCCTCGGCGTATTCTTGCATCTCTTTGTGTTTAATGGCTTGCTCTTTTGCTTTACTCCTTTTGTTTACGAGTGGTTTATGAGTACTGCTGTGGTTTATGAGTACTGCTGCTGGAGGTTGTTAATCATATGACTCGATCCCCGGTGGGCACTTAGAAAATGTAGTTATCTACTGCTTTCTTTCATACATGAATGGCTTTGATGTATAGTGCGGTGTAAGATTTTCTCTTAAATGATGGAAACATTTATTTATTATTTGTGTCATAATTTTTGTCATTGATTACTTGTTATTTTTAAAAATAGTATAATAATCATATATTGAGCAGTATAGCTATATACAGACACTGTAAGGAGTTGTTTTCTACGTGCGACTATTCCAACACTGTTGAAGGTTCTTGACATATGATCTGAACCATGCGGCGAAGTCTCAAAGAGCTCGAGTGTTAAGATGCCTTTGAAGTTGCTGGATTTGCCTTTGCGTTGTAAGAAATTTATAATTTATATTTCTTTAATCTATTATATGGCACGATTCATAATTATAATTTCATATACATGTCAACAATTGTTCTTTTTTGCCTATTCCATTTCCTTTAAAGTTTTCTTTGTGGATAAAAAAACCAACTTAATTCATTAGTTTTAATAATGTGTAGACAGGGTTCCTTTATATAACTCTTTCATTAAGAAGTTATGGAAACCACCACATAAAGTTATGGAAACTACCAAGTAGTTAATGAAACTACCAAGTGGTTTTGAAACCACCACTTTATTTTATGTTCAAAACTTTGTATAATAGGATATAGAGTTATTAAGGTATTATATCTAACATTCTTCATCTTGACTCTAATTATTCTATTAAAGATGTAACATTATTGCAACTATATTTTATCGCCAAATTAAATAGTTGCACTTAACTGAGCAAATATTCTATTTTTTAGAATCTTCAGACATTCTATTTTTTAGAATATTCAAACATGTACATAACTTTACTCAAAATCCAATATTTTATTGCTTCAATTAACAATAATTACATTGCTTCAATTTATTTTGCACACCTTATTAGTCATGTACAAAATACTAACAACATCCATATGTCTAAACATACAAATATATAGATCATAGAAAATGGCATACAACATTTAAATCCTTATGAGTCTCATATTTCTTACATAACCAATAAATGGAATGACACATATATAATACTTTAGCCAATGCGTCAATAATTATGGATTCTATCTTTATGTGCTAAAAACCTAATGTGCTCATGAAATTGATCTATAATCTTATAAATTTTATATCCTTTAATCGACTTCTTATATACCGTTGTTAGCAAACTAAGAGTTGTCATAGTAGATGGTAGAGCTTTTAATATGTGTCAATTTTTTTAAGCCTTATGACAAATTTCTCAACCATAATACTTCTGAAAGCCTCATAACAATATATAAATTTATTCCATATATAAATTTATTCCATTACCTTCAGACATTTTTCTCATCATAGGTCGTTGCAATGACATTTTTGTATAATCTCATACTTAAATCTTTTTTTTATTATTATCGAGGATATCTTTATTTCCAATTGCTCATCCAAAGTATCTATATTTTGGACAAATTAAGTTTTATGCGTTAGTTAATAATGGGAGTGATCCACTTTAACTTTATTCTTTATATCCTTAAGATGGTAAAATAACTATTTACTCCCACAAAACTCAAAATTCTTAAATTTTATCATTGGATACATATGCAAGGATCATAAGTAGGAATAACTTTTTAATCAAGTCAATATATGTATCATTGCTATAATATCCTAAGTATATTAAAATAGACCAATGTCTATTTTTATTAGTAAATTCAACTTTCTTGTAGGTAGAGATTGCTAAATGCATGAATCCACTAATTACAATATATTAAGATTAGTAATTTAATATCAAAATAGAAATATATTTTCCTGTAGGCATAAGAAATATATATTCTAACATTCTTTAAGCTATCTTAATCCAATTAGAAGAAGAAAAAAACTGCATAATAAGACTAGAAATGTAATATCAGATAGACAATTTACTTTACCGCAGGCATAAGAAATTTCTATTCTAATATTTTTTTAAGCTATCTTATTCCAATTGAATCACATAAATAATCACTAACCTGTGGGGCCAAATAATTATCTGAATGAAAATAATTGCAATATTAGATGTCATGTAAATACAAAAACAACTATATGTGAAGAAAACCATAATACACTGTTATCACATGAATTAGGATGTTGTGGCTACTCCTAACTCATAAGATAGTTTAGTTGTAAACGACATCTAAACTTTAATCCATCATTTTAAATATATATAATGAAACAACACATGTACATAAACACAATATTTATACTTAGTACATAATAGTATAAATCCACAATATGTGTTTAGCATGAGAAATGGTTTCCAACCAAAAACGAATAAATATATCTTAAATAATTTGCAATTCATAAAATGCACCTAACATCATGTATAATCCATATAATTTCCATATAGGAAAACTCATGATTATAACATAATAAGCAAGTTATATGAATTATTTTCACCCAAACTTTTATAAAAGAGCTACTTAAAATAGGCATAAAACAATAATCTTGTATAATGCATTTAGTCTATTAAAAAATAGCCTTCTGAAATTTGCAAAACAAATATTCTAGACTGATCTGCAAATACTCAAATTTACTGTAACATTTGCAGTAAGACCCCTGAATTCAGTTTCTATTCAGATCTTTTGCAAACAGATTAAATAATTACGAAAATTATATTCTGTAATTGCAGAAAAAATTAAATAGTTGCAAAACAGTCCAAAATTTGCATAAATAATTTAGACCCGAAAATTGACTAAATTATATATTTTATCCAAAATAAAATGAATCAATTTTGTCTCTAATTCAAAAAATGGATTTAAACCACAGTCAACATTGATCAAGGAAATGAAAGATGATGAAATATTCAAACAAATTTGAATATACATAAAAATCAATAAATTTAATGAATTAATTGTAGCATATTCTTTATTGAGTAGAGCATAAAAGTCAATCTCAAATAGAGTAGAGCATAATCAATTTTAAAATTTACACAAAAAAATATCATAACAAAATGCAAGGACTTAGAACGCTAATCTCTCAAGAAAACGGTTGAAACCAACAATCGAAAAGTAGAGCTATCTTTTCCTTACTAAAATATATATAAATTTCAAAACACCATTATCACATAAGCTTAACAAGAAAAATATGGTTATAAAAGAAATGTAAAATTAATTAACCACCCAAACAATTTTCAAATGCCTTCAAATAATTTTCCTTTTCTCCCTTTATTACTGTTTGATAGCCTCAACGATCCCATTAAAAACTTGACGGGTTATTCTATTTCTCGATATCATGACCATCTTATGTCCGCGACGGTCACCTCAGGTGACACCGGAGGCATGATGCCGGAAGCCGACCATTTCAAATCGCTATGACGCCATCGCCGAAAAATTCAAAGAGAAAGGAATAAGAGGGACAAAAATCCCTTTTTTGAATCGATGGAGAATTCGATTTTGATCGGAATTTGGCCGAAATCAAACCATGCTCTGATACCAATTATAAGAAATTTATAATTTATATTTCTTTAATCTATATGGCATGATTTATAATATTATAATCTTATGTATATACCAACAAGAGTCTAAACAAACATATCTTGATATCATGATTTGAAGAAAAAGATTAAATAATTTATATTTTTTTAATCTATATGGCCGAAATCAAACCAAATCCATTATTCTTTCTTGCCTACTCCAATTCCTTTAAAGTTTTCTTGATGGATAGTAAAACCAACTTAATTCACAAGTTTTAATTATGTGTAGACAAGTACTCCTTTATATAACCCTTCTATCAAGGAGTTATGGAAACTACCACACAGAGTTATGGAAACTACCAAGGAGTTATGGAAACTACCAAATGGTTTTAGAACAACCATTTTATTTTATGCCCAAACTTTTTATAATAGGATATAAAGTTATTAATGTATTATATTTAAAATGCATTTCATCCGTCTTGATGTCACAAAGATCTAATGCATAAGTAGGTGTAGTGTCAATATTGGATTTTCATTTTTGATGATCGACCAATGATCACCAAGAGATCTGATACCAAACTGATGCAGGAACGATGAGGGAGGATGGATGATAGGAGATGGAACAAGATTGGGATAAGTCAACTACTCTAAGGACATCGTCACTCGACCACTCGATGGATGCGATAAAGCCATTTTGAAATAGAAGGCGGTTACCGACTACGTTGAGAATACAAAAACACCACCACAAAATAGACGGCGATTGGCTACTCTAAAAATACAGTAACATCACCTTATAAATAATTGATATAACTCAACAATTTTGATGATACATCTTTACTATTATAACTAAAAGTCGTTAGATGATGTCATTAATCAACAAAATAATAAATAGAAAAAATGACAAAATTTCAATAGCAAAAGTTGAGTATTGAAGATGTCCACTTCAGCCACCACAAAAGACAAAAATAAAAAAATGAACACACTGTCTTTCATTCATTACACATTCTCTTTTACGCTAAAAAGCCCCAAAAAAAGATAGTATGCCTTACAAATTTGTATATGAACCCTTATATCTTTGTTATTTTGTATTATTCATAAATTGCTCAATTCTAATATTACCACTAACCGCATTCATTTAATTTAAATTTATAAATTTTCATGTAATGTCTAGGATAACAAGTTTTACACATGCCATTAATATATATGTTGTTCAATATACACAACATACATCGGTAGAACAAAAAGTTTCTCTTTTTTCTATGATGTAACAGGAGAAAAGGAGAAAAATTCTTTAGTAAACTCTAAATCCACACAATGTTGCCTCATACTTTTAAATAGATATTATTATCTTTTTATCCTTTTCATTCAAATGCTAAAATAGAGCCATTATTACCATAACCTCTCTCTCTCTCTCCCTCTCTCTCTCTCTCTCTCTCTCTCTCTCTCTATATATATATATATATATATATATTGCACGCACACGTTTATAAAATGATTAAAGAAAAAATCAAATACATGCATCGTGCGTTTGAACAAATTTATAGATCACCCTCAAATATTTCCTTTTTTTATTTTTCCATAGCTTTGTCCATAGCATATAATACACACAAGTGTATCGCACTTGCAAAACACTAGCGTGCGTAACAAAAGGAATCAAAGATTAAGTTTTGAACTCAATGAAATCCCTAAAGAACTAAATAGCTGATTCAACCAAATGCTTATTTGCATGTTCCCCGAATTTCATGGGATTAAGTGTGAATGCTTCTACATCATTGGTACCTTCTTTTGTTGATATTCCTATATCACTTGTTATTAAAAATGAAATGGGGAGATATGAAATGGTTGCAAATTGTCATGGAATGTGTTGGAGAAAAAGAATTATATGCCGAGTCTATGTTCTGAAAATCTCTCTACCAGAAGATTTCGAATGATAGTTTCCAATTGGTTCAACGACATCTTGGCGCCGTATTTTATAAGTGAAGGAGATCATGATTCACCGAATGAGGTTTGGTAGAGCAGTATGGCTATCAAATGAATCTGGGGCATTTCACTAGTGTTTCGGCAAATGAATTTGCTCGGGCAATTTGGCATAAGTTTGCCAATTTTCTCTATATTTCAATACAGAGCAGAAGTTTGGTAAATTTTCCACAATGCAACTATCTATTAGGATTTTTTAGTAATATATAGTTTTATTTTTATGTTACATATTTTCTATTAGTTATATATATATATATATATATATATATTGTCTATTGGTTCATAAACTAATTACTGTTCTGTTGGCAGTTGCCAACCACTTTGAGAAGTCGCGTATTTTGGTGTTTGAACAGTTTCTTTATTTTTGAAATTCAAATTTATACAGTTATTTTAACGTTAGTATTATATCAAGATATATAAAGGATTTGGGAAAAAAGAACACATCTAATCTTTTAAGCTTCTATCTAAGAGTTTTCTTTCTGTTAAACTCTTATATAAAGACAATCTGTTGGGAACAAGTTGATAGTTGATACATGGAATAATACTCGCGACGACACAACCACGCAATCAATAAGTTAAAGATAAACTGATAAGTGCGAGATAAATAGGAAATCAAACGTAAACAAGAGGATTTGTTAACGAGATTCACCCACCGTATGGCTAGTTCTCGGCAGAAAGAAATCTGCAAACGTCCACTAGAATTCTTGAATTAATAACAAGCACGAGCAACCCTAGGAGATTTCTCTTAAATCTCTCTAGATCTAACAAACCCCAGCCGTCACCCTCTCAATACAATGATCTCTCGCTACTAATTAATTTTGGCAGTATAGAATACACATGAGAGGTCCTCATTTATTGGCAAGCCCTAATCTTATCAAAAAATAAGAGATAAATCTAATTTTACTAAAACAGATTCGTTGTAGATTTACCATCGACAGACATCTGACCCACACTTGGGCAGACAGCTGTCTCCAAGCTGTATCCTTTCGTTTTCCTTATTCATACGTCTGTCGTGCCTCCAGACGTTTGGTTTAAAGTCTCGAGTTGGGGCTTCGAGCATACCCAGATGTATGAACCACACTTGGTCAGACGTCTTTCCGCGCTCTGTACTTTTAGGCTTGGTTTTCTGCAAACGTCTGTCGTGTTGGCTTGCAGATGTCTGCCGTTGCTCTAACTTAGAAATACAGACGTCTACTGTTATATTGGGCAGACATCAGACCTGAAGAAAACTCCATAATTTCTAACAATCTCCCACTTGGAGATTCTTCAACTTTGATTTTCAACGCTAGTGGAATTTACACGACTCCGCTCTACTCTCTCCTCATCAGATTTTCATGGAGAGGTTCACCAACTCGCAAAAGAGCTCCAGCTTTGTCTTTGTCTATGCTTTGGTGAACATATCTGCCGGATTCTTTTCTCCCACGATCTTTTGCAATGTCAACTCACCTTCTTCCACCGCAATGCGAATGAAATGATAACGCACCTTGATGTGCTTCGTTCGAGAGTGATATGCCGCATTCTTCACAAATGTATCGCATTTTGGTTGTTGCTCCACAAGCTATTGAAGTCTTGTTTCTTACCTAATTCTTCAAGTATCCCTTACAACCATACCATCTCTTTACTGGATTCCGTGATCGCCATATATTCAGCCTCTGTAGTTGACAATACCATCACCTTTTGCAATTAAGAGACCCAACTCACCGCTGCTCCCCTAACAGTAAACAAATACCTCGTTGTGCTCTTCCTACTATCTCGATCACCCGAACATTCCACATCAATGTAACCTTGCACCTTTAGAGAGTCACCCCCGAAACATAAGCAGTGATTTGACGTACCCCTTAGATACCTCAACATCCACTTCACTGCATTCCAATGCTCCTTTCCCAGATTTTGCATATACCTACTAACAACTCCCATTGCATATGCAATTTCATGTCTCGTACTCACCATCGTGTATATCAAACTCCCCACCGCAGATGTATAAGGCACGCTCGCCATTTCAACTTACTGCTCTTGAGTTGTCAGGCACAACCCCTTACTGAGTTTGAAATACTTCGTTAAGGGCATACTCACCGGCTTTAATTTGTCAATGTTGAATCTCTTTAAAACCTTCTCAATGTAATCCTTTTGTGATAACCACAGCTTCCGCTGCTTCCTGTCTCTCACGATCTTCATGCCCAAGATTTGTTTTACCGCTCCCAAATCCTTCATGAAGAATTTTTCAGCCGTCATCTTCTTCAAACTTTGAATCTTCTTGAAATTCGGACCCGCTACTAGCGTATCATCAATGTACAGTGATAGAATAATAAAATCATCATCCTTAAAAGTTTGAACATAGATACAATGTTCTAATTCACAGCGCACAAATACTGTCTCCAACATAAACTGATCGAACTTGAGATATCACTGCCTAAGAGCTTGCTTGAGGCCATACAAGCTCTTCTGCAGTTTACACAACATAGTTTCTTTTCCTTTTACTTCGTATCCCGATGGTTGTATCATATAACTCTCCTCTTCCAAGTCTCCATGAAGGAACACTGTCTTGACATCCAGCTGCTCTAAGTGTTGGTCCTCCACCGCCACGATACGAAGAATCACCCGAATAGATGTCATCTTTATAACTGGGAAAAATATTTCTTGATAGTCAATACCTTGCTTTTGTGCGTAACCCTTGACTACCAAACGAGTCTTGTACTTTTTCACATCATCAGCCTCATCTTTAATTCTATACACCCATCTGTTTAGCAACGCCTTACGACCCTTGGGTAGCTTTACTAGGTTCCACGTACGGTTCTTCTTCAAAGAATCCATCTTCTCGTCCATAGCTTGTTCCCACTGCTTTCTAGCACCGTTGCTTGTTGTTTCTTCAAGGGATTCAGGCTCTCCTGAATCTGTGTACAAAATGAAGTCGGTAACAAGTCTATCAGGTAGCCTCCTATCTCGCGTAGATCTCCTCGGAATTGGTACATCTGATTGCTGAACATGGTCACCATCCTGTTCTTGAACCTGATCTTGCACTACGACCTCCTCCAGATTCTGATTTCCATCTGTAGGCATCTGATTCCTCTCTTGAGTTCCATCTAGCTCAACGAACTCATGTATTGCACCTTTTTTGTCTTGCTTCTCTTCCTTGTACAAGTGTTGCTCATCAAAAATGACATTTAGGTTTCGTATTACCTTCTTGCTTGCATAATCCCACAGCCGATATTCGAACCCGTCTCCACCATAGCCGATGAAAGCACACTTCTTAGATTTTGAGTTAAGCTTACTCCTTTCTGTTTTATCAATCAAAAAATGCGCAATGCAACCAAAAACTTTAAGGGGCATATAATTAACCGGTTTACCTTATCAAATTTCTTCCGGAATGCCTCCGTCGAGTGCACTCGCCAGGCTTCTGTTGATCAGATACACAGCAGTATCGACCGCTGCTGCCTATAGGAAATTTGGCACATCCACGTCCAAGGTCATATTTCGCACTCGCTCTAGAATCGTTCTATTCATTCTTTTAGCGATGCCATTTTGCTGTGGCGTCCCCAGTACCGTCTTCAACCAACGAATACCCTTCTGCGAACAAAACTAATCGAATTTCTGTGTGTAGTATTCTCCTCCATTATTGTACCTAAGGCATTTAATCTTAGTCTCCGTTTGGTTCTCCATATTCGCAATCTAATGTTTGAAGACACCAAACACATCGGATTTCTTCTTCATCGCATACACCCATGCTTTTTGGCTTGCATCGTTGATGAACGTTACGAAATACCGATTACCTCCATAAGACTCCACCAAGGCCGGACCCCATAGGTCCGTATGTACCATCTCCAGTTTCGTAGTCTTCTTAGTAACACCTCCAATTTGAAATCTTAGTGCACTTTGCTTTCCGTAAACACAACTCTCGCAAAGCTCCAACTCCACATTTTCAGCCCCTAAAGAAGCCCTTTACCTTGAAGAATTTTCGTGTTCTTCTCACTAAGGTGCCCCAATCTCTTATGTCACAACAAACTCTCCGATCTACTTCTGAACTCGTCGCTGGTGCAACCGAACCCTCACTGCTCCCACTGAAGGAATACAACGAACCGCTCGGCTTGCACCTTGCGACCACCAATGATCCTTTGGTGATTTTTCATTGAGAATTCCCAAACATCGTTCTATACCCTTCATTGTCTAACCGACTTGTAGAAATTAGGTTTTTCTTAAAATCTGGAATATATCGCGCGTTATTCAGCTTGATTTGACCTCCTCATGACGGTTGCAAGATGATCGTCCCTTTGCCAAGGATCTTGCATGAATGGCCGGTTCCTACCTCACATGTCCAAGATCGCCTTGAAAATACTCGCTAAAGTGATGCCAGTCCGGAGTGCAATGAAAGTATGCCCCCGAATTTAGAAACCAATTATCCACATTTGTGCTGTCGTTCGCTGATATACAAAGCCCTTGTTCCCCTTGTTCTTGTATAGACACCACATTAGCTTCCTTTTCATCTGCCTTCTCATCTGAGCCTTTCTTTGGAGATTTGCAATCACTTTTCCTGTGACCTTTATTCCCACAATTCCAACACGCGCCTTGGATTTTTCTTTGAGATTTTCCTCGGCTTTTAGACTTGCCCTTCTTCCCTATTCCCCTTTTCATCGTCCTACCATGGTTCTCCACTGCAAGAGCAGAAGTTCCTGAATTCCCACTCACAGATTTTCTCCTCATCTCATCACTTAATATGCTGTTCACATTATCATTAAACGTGAGAGTCCCTGAGATATAGTTGCTATCCGCTATTACGAGATTCTCCCAACTCTCCGGTAACAAACAAAGAAATAATAGAGCTCGAATCTCGTCTTCAAACGTAATTAAAACGGACTCTAATTGGCTCGTCACACTGTTGAAATCATTTAAATGTTCTGTTACCTAACCACTTACTGCCATCTTCATGTTGAAAAACTTCTCCATCAGGAAGATTTTGTTCGATGTCAAAGGCTTCTCATACAATTTGGCCAACGTTGTTATTAGCCCCATGGTTGTTCTTTCTTTTGAGATATTAAAGACCACCTGCGGGGTCAACGGCAACCTAATTGTCGCCAAGGCTTTCCTATCCAAAAGGTTCCACGACGCATCGGCCATCTTCTCAGGCTTCTCGCCTATCAATGGAAGATACATGTCTTTTTGATATGGGTAGTCCTCCATCTGCATACGCCACCAACCATAATTGTGACCATTGAACTTTTTGATCCTTATTTTATCTTCCGCCGTCTTTCGGTCTACCGTCACAGCAATTACAACTTTTCCCTTAGATCCGAACCAACGTCTTCAAAACGACGATCTAAGAAAGTGGGGAAGAGGACCCTAATCGTTACCCACCGTGATCGTAGAATTGAAGAACCCTAGTGTAACGCCCCATACCTCAGTATGGATGGTATTGTCCGCTCTGGCCAAAGCCGTACGGTTTTGTCCTTCGGAGCAAATCAGACCCGACCACGGGCCACTTTCCAGGAGGTCACCCATCCCAGAATTTCCCTGGCACGAGCATGCTTAACTACGGAGTTCTCAAGCTCTTGTAGTGATTGAGGGTGGTATCATTATTTTTATAATACAGTTCGATCCTCTTTCGGAATGTGTTGCAAGGACTGGATCCCATTGTTCTAGAGTAGGTCCCACGGGTTCAAGAGGTGGCCCCAACGAATTCAAGAGGTGGCCCTCGCCCTTTGGCGTGACATTTTGTTCCGTGTGGCAATTTGCGCCGTGAGCAAGGACCGAGGCCCGACATCCTCCCCATCTAGAACAATAGTTTGTCCTCGAAGCACAGACCTACTACTAAGAGACTTGCATGAGCCACCATAAATGTAACGCCCCACGCCCCGGTACGGATGGCATTGTCCGCTCTGGCCGAAACCACACGGTTTTATCCTTCGAAGCGAACCAGACCCGACCAGGAGCCATTTCCCAGGAGATTGCCCACCCCAGAATTTCCCTGGACAGAGCAGGCTTAACTATGGAGTTCTCAAACTCCTGTAGTGCCGGTTCATTTAAAAGGCGCCTCTGTAATTGAGGGTAGCATCATTATATTTATAATGCAGTTCGGAATGTACTTCAGAGACTCGATTCCATTGTTCTAGAGTAGGTCCCACGGATTCAAGAGGTGGCCCCCCTCTTGGCGTGGCACTTTGTTTCGTGTGGCACTTTGTGCCGTGAGTAAGGACCGGGGCCCTACACGTAGGTTTCTTAACCACGCTCTGATACCGGTTGTTGGGAACAAGTTGATACACGGAACAATGCTCACGACAATACAACCACACAATAATCAACAACCACGCAACTAATAAGCGAAAGATAAACCGATAAGTGTGAGAATAAATAAGAAATCAAAACGCAAATAAGAGAGGATTTGTTAACAAGATTCAACCACTGTATAGCTAGTCCCCGGGAGAGCAGAATCTGCAAACGTCTACTAGAATCCTTAAATCAATTACAAGCATGAACAACCCTAGGAGATTTCTCTTAAATCTCTCTGGGTCTGACAAACCCTACCCGTCACCCTCTCAATACAATAATCTCTCTCTGCTGATTAATTTTGGCAGCTTAGAATACATATGAGAGGTTCCCTTTTACAGGAAAGCCATAATCCTATAAAAAAAATAAGAGATAAATCTAATTTTACCAAAACAAATTCGCTTCATATTTGTCGTCGACAGACTTCTGATCAACACTTAGGCAGACGTCTGTCTCTAATCTAATCTGTATCTCTTCGTTTTCCTTATTCAGACGTCTGTCGTGCCTCTAGACGTTTGGTCTAAAGTCTCGAGTTGGGGCATCGAGCATACCCAGACGTCTGAACCACACTTGGTCAGACGTCTGTCCGCACTCTATACTTTGGGCTTGGTCTTCTGCAGACGTCTATCATACTGGCTTTCAGATGTCTGCCGTTGCTCTGACTTAGAAATACAGATGTCTGGTATTGTAATGGGCAGACGTCTGACTTAAAGTAAACTCCACAATTTCTAACACTTTCTTCTTTCAAACTATTTTCTATTTTCCTTAAAATATAATAGGACATTGGCGATTAAAAGGCTACACAGATTCGAAGGTTCCATCTTGGCTCATTCAACAAGATCGAAGAAATGTGTCAGGTTGTATCTTGAAAGTAGGAGAGCGCAATCCCTTTGTACGGCAGGGGGCTCAATCTACTTTACGGAAAGTATCTTTGATGTGCCTCCCAATTCACTAACGGTCCAATCTTTGCTTTTCCTAATTTAATTATTTGCTTTCATATAAGATTAACTCTTGCATTTTTTAATAATATTTCTAACATACCTAAAGTATATTAAATTGCTTGATTTAATCTTAATTTGGTATTTTCAGAAAATGACACCTACGTATAGCCCGATAAATTTGAAGGATCTAATTTTCATAGGTGGCAACGTAAAACATGATATTGGTTAACTTGTTTAGGACTTATATCGACAATCACTCATTCTAAAATTGACATCTCTGAAAAAATAGTGATTCCACTTTGTCAAAAGATAAAGATCTTAAATCAAGTGATTCCTCTTTGAAAAAGGATCCTAAATCAACAAGTGATGAAACCTCTATTATCATTCTTGAACCTACAATTGAGCATGCTAAATTACGCGTTAGAACACCTCATGAAATTGATTTCTTTTGTCATGGTCGTATTCTTAGCGTTCTTTTTGATCATTTATATCTTCTTTTGAATTATGGCATGCTCTTGAAACTAAATCTGGAAATGATGACATGGGCTTGAAAAAATATATGGTTGATTCCTTTAATGATTTCAAAATGGTTGATTCTCAATCTGTTATGGATCAAGTTCATGAGATTCAAAACATATTGCACGACTTGGATGAACATGGTATTGACATGACTAAAACCTATATTGTTGCATCCATTATTGGAAAATTGCCACCTTCGTGGAGTCAATTTGCATTGCATCTTAAGCATGAAAGAAAAAAAGATTTTCTTGGATGATTTGATTGTCTCACTTAGAATTGAAGACAAACAAAGAGATAAAGACAAACCAAATTCCAAGTTTGAAAGTCAAACGAAGATGCATTTGGTGGAAATTAAATAAAACTCTGATGAAAATGAAAGGCAAACAATTTTTCAAAAATAAAAAAAAATTATAGTTTTAAACCAAATGGCAAAATAATTAAAAATGAAAAAGTATGTTGGATTTATGGGAGGGAGAATCATCTTGCCAAGGCTTGCTTTTATCGATATGAAAATCATCCCTACAATCTCGAAAAGGGCCAAGAAAAAGAAACCTCGTCCACTTGTCAACATGTTGACCGCTGATACATCCTCTCTTATTTATGAACGATATATTAGTATGATTTCCGAAATTAATTATTCTTGTCTTTCCATTGATTGGTGGATTGATACGGAGGTTAACGTGCATGTTTCTTATGACCGTTCATGTTTTTCTTTATATCAGGCCTCCTTCGGAGGGAGCATGAATATGGGCAATAACTCTGCAGCCATCATACTCGGAGAAGGACGTGTAAATTTGAAACTAACATCCGGAAATATCCTAATATTCTCTAGCGTGTTGCATGTACCCGATGTGTGGAGGAATTTAACTAGTGGATCGCTACTAGTGCAATATGGTTATCGTGTTGTATTTGAATCAAATAATATTGTATTAAGTAAAAATGGTTGCTTTGTTGAAAACAGATATTTATGTGATGACGTATTTAAATTAAATGTACTTCCATCATGAGCTAATAAAATAAATTCCTTTTCTTCAACTACTTTTTTATTGGAATCATCATCTATGTGGCATGGCTGATTGGGACATGCAAATTTTCAAACAATTAAAAGGATGTCGAGTATGGATTTGTTACCAAAATTAGATTTCAAATGTGATATTAAATGCGAAATTTGTTTGCAAGCAAAACAAACTAGAAAACCATTTAATTCTGTACCTCGCAAAGAATCCGGTATTTTACAATTAATTCATAGTGATGTATGTGATATGAATGGAATTTTGACATGTGAGGGAAAACGTTACTTTATTACCTTCATCAACGATTGTTCTAGATTTTGCTATGTTTATTTACTTCGTACTAAAAATGAATCTTTTGACATGTTTAAAACATATAAGTTAGAAGTAGAAAATCAATTAGATAAAACAATTAAAATTTTGCGATCCGATCATGGGAGTGAGTGAATTTAATCAATATTGTGAAGATAATGACATTATTCATGAAGTCACGCCATCATATTCACCGCAATCTAATAGTGTAGCGGGGCTTAAAAATATAACGCTTATGGATATGGTAAATTCTATGTTGATTAGTTCCGGATTATCCGATTATATGTGGGGGAAGCTTTAATGGCCTCTTGCTACATTTTAAATAGTCCTTATAAAGATTCCAATAAAAGTCCATATAAAATTTGAAAAAATAGAAAGCCAAATTTGAAATATTTTAGAGTGTGGGGGTGTTGGGCTAAAGTTTCCATACCATTGAACAAAAAGAGAAAATTAGGGTCTAAAACTATAGATGTTCTATTCATTCGCTATGTTATTAATAGTCATGCCTATCATTTCTTAGTTATAAATTCTGACAGGAGTGAAATATCTTCCAATACAATAATGGAATCCAAAGATGCTACATTTAAAGATGCTATATTTTTTGAAAATGTTATTTCCTATGAAACATAAATTGTCCAAATCTATTTCCATTAATGTTTCTAGTAATGTTGCATCATCTAGCACTTCTACTGTTCATGAGCATGAAAATAATTTTGAACAAAGAAGAGGGAAAATAATTAGAAAACAGAAAAAATTTGGTGAAGACTTTTATTCTCTTTTGGCCGAAATTTTTCCCATTGAAAACGACCATAAAACATATTCAGATGATATGAAATCAATTGATGCCAATTTTTGGAAAGAAGCAATTGATGGCGAAATGGATTTTATTATTTCAAATAATACATGGGTTTTATGCAATTTGCCACCCGGTTGTAAAACCATAGGTTGCAAATGGATTTTTAGTAAAAAGCTTAAACTTGATGATACAATTGATGAATTCAAAGCACGGTCAGTCGCTAAAGGTTAGACGCAGTGACAAGGCATTGATTATTTTGATGTATATTCGCTGATTGCTAAAATTTATACAATACGTGTACTTATTGCATTATCTATCATTTTCAAACTTGTGGTGCATCAAATGGTTGGAAAGACCACATTTTTAAATGGTGATTTAAAGGAAGAAATCTATATGGACCAAACCGAAGGGTTTGTCACTCATGGTCAAGAAAATGGTCAAGAAAATAAAGCATGTAGATTAGTGAAATCGTTGTATGATCTTAAACAAGCGCCAAAACAATGGCACGAAAAATTCAATAAAGTAATTTTATCGTATGGTTTTTCAATAAACGATTCCGATAAATGTGTATACATAAAAGTTGATGGTAATAATTGTGTCATTCTTTGTTTTTATGTGAACGATATTTTAATTTTTGGCACGACTTTAAAGGTTGTACTTGAAACTAAAAAAATTCTTTCGAATAATTTTGACATGAAGGACTTAGGAGAGTCTAATGTCATCTTAGGCATAAAATTAATTAAAACTCAGGATGGTATGATCCTAACTCGGTCTTATTATGTTGAAAAGCTTCTTAAGAAATTTAATTATTATAATAGTCATCCCGTGAGTACACATTTTGATTCTAATTTTCATTTGGATAAAAATGAAGGAAATAGCATAAACCAATTAAAATACTCACAACTTATTGGTTGTCTTATGTATCTATCAAATTATACTAGACCGAATATATCTTATGCAGTGGGAAAACTTAGTTGATATACAAGTAATCCGAGTAAAAATCATTGAAAAGCACCTAATAGATTATTTAAGTATTTGAAAGGAACTATTAATAATGGCTTGTATTATAAGGGATATCTGATAGTACTTGAAAGATATTGTGATGCTAGTGAGATCGCCGATACAAGCGAATCTAAAGCCACTAACGGATATATCTTCACTTTTGGAGGTGGAGCAATTTCTTGGAAATCCACAAAACAAACTCTCATTTCGAGGTCAACAATGGAAGCATAATTTATTGTTTAAGACCTTACGACTACGGAGACCAATTGGCTGAGATGTTTATTATCTAGCCTTCCTTTAAAAAATAAACCGATTCCTACTATTGCTTCATTGTGATAACCAGGCATCTATTGCAAAAGGAAAGAGTTCTGTTTGTAATGATAAAAAAGGTATACAAGAATTAGCCATGGTTCTTTATCTGAATCTTATAAAGCAGGAACAATTGCTTTTGATTATGTGAGATCAGACAATAATATTGCAGATCCTTTAACAAAAGGACTATTGAAAAAGAAAGTGTATAAGTCCTTTTTAGGAATGAGACTTATGCCCTTAAAATAGTTATCGTTAATGGACACCCAATCTTCCAATTGGAAATACCATAACAAAAGGTTCAATAAGTAAAAATGAACTAATAGAATGACCGGTAGGAGTACAAATATGGAGCAATTCTCCAAACTATTCCCTAATTAATTTGTACTCGGCTGCAATGGAACATGAGGCTAAATTTTATTTTAATGATTTCAAATGCAATATATTTTGCGAAGTATTAAATTGCCGTATACTTCTTAAGAACTCACCTATATGAGTATATAGTAAAGACCGTTGTCATAGGAAAACAATTTGGGCATATCCTTAAAGTACTCATGAAAACGAGATGTAGGCGCATGGCCTTTAAATGCGCTACCATTGAGTCGGATCACAGTAAATTTTTATATCATGTGTGTTACTATTTGAAATTTCAAAAAAGAAAAAAGAAAAATGGTTCATGGTATAGTTCACCATATTTTCTATCAAATGGAAATTAGTTTACAATAAGTATTGGTTCAAATTCGGAAGGTACCAATACCCATTACATGATAAACGTCGCCTAATAATCTTATTATATTTATTTATTTTATTATTACTCAAAAATTATGGGGGATTGTTAGGAATTTTTAAATAATATATAGTTTTATTTTTATTATATATATTTTCTATTAGTTATAATAGATATATATATTTAGATTGTCATGTATATTCTATTGGTTCATAAAACTAATTACTGTTATGTTGGCAGTTGCCAACCACTTTGAGAAGTCCGGATTTTGAGAAGTCGCGTACTTTTGTTTCGGTGTTTGAATAGTTTTTTATTTTTTTAAATTCAAATTTATATAGCTATTTTAACGTTAGTATTGTATCCCTATATATAAGGGATTCGGGAGAAGAGAATGCATCTAATATTTTAAGGTTTTGTCTAAGAGTGTTCTCTCTGTAAAACTCTTATACAGAGATTTTCTTCTCTCAAACTATTTTCTATTTTCCTTAAAATATAATAAGACATTGATGATTAAAAGGCTACACAGATTCGAAAGTTTCATCTTGGTTCGTACAAAAGATTGAAAAAGTGGGCAAGTTGTATCTCGAAAGTAGGAGAGCGTAATCCCTTAATACGACAGGGGGCTCAATCCACTTTACGAAAAGCATCTTTGACATGTCTCCCAATCCATTAACGGTCTAATCTTTGTTTTTCCTAATTTAATTATTTGCTTTCATTTAGGATTAATCTTGCATTTGTTAATAATATTTCTAACGCTGTCTATTCAACGTCTGTTGAGAAATTATGTTTTACAAGTGTGTTGCCCGTGCGTTACATCCGGGTAAGCAAAACGAATGCCTTCCGGCGGCCGTCTTCGACGACATAATCTAGAGAGCACAAACTCTGAATACATGAAATAGAAGATAATATAAGAGTATCTTGAATCAAAAGGTATAATCATATACCTTGTTGGCTAAATTTTAAAGATACAATTTCGGAATTCAGCAGCTGCTGAATTCCGAATTCAGAGTATAATCATGAATTTTGGCTGAGAAAAGAGAGATTTCTAATTCACACAATTAACACGAACACCACTAATATGTGTGTGTGTAGAAAGCCAAAAAATAAGCCACCAACTTCTCTCTGGAATCTGCCAATAGTTATATATATACAAACAGAGTTCTAAAATACACCAAAAGTGTATGCTTTCAACTATTGGTCCACAGCCTTTAAAACAGAAATATATGTAATATATCTTAGTATTGCTATGTCCACGGTCATTGGAATATCACTTCAAGAATTCTGAATCAAGAAATTGAACTTATGTCAAACATTGTGATAAAGTTTATTATGGTTATATGATAATAAAAAAATATTTTATACTTACATGCTCCTGCTTGATCCCCTTTGCATAGGCTAGAAATGAGACCGGCGTATCCTCATCACCATCTACGTTCCTGAAAATCCCCGACTCTCTGTTGTTTGTGGACTTCGCAGTGCCAGGTGTCTCACCCTTTTTATTCACATGCTCAATTTCTTTAAGAACATAAAAAGCATGATTTGTAAACCATTTTATTAACTAAATAAATGATATGCATATGTAAGTAAAATACT
Organism: Agapanthus africanus; assembly: GCA_030015575.1. Lineage (NCBI taxonomy): Eukaryota > Viridiplantae > Streptophyta > Magnoliopsida > Asparagales > Amaryllidaceae > Agapanthus > Agapanthus africanus. The sequence continues at coordinate 155,926,408 of JASDDO010000014.1, read as the reverse complement.
AAAAAAACCTATTATTTAATTAGAAATAAAACATATCAAATCTGGCTTCACAAAAGGCAAGTCAATATTTTGGAGTAGAGAGTTCTGCGTTTGTTTTGACTTTTCATTATTGTACTCAGATGGAAAACCTATTAAACAAAAAATTATATTGTAATTAGCAGAAAATCTCAAACAAAATTTAAAATTATTAAACAAATGTTAAAACTGGAACAAATGACTTATATATCCATGAATACATGAATAAGTAATAAAAATTACATATATTATCGACTTCCTCTACATCCTCATCACTAATCACATCTCCATTTCCAACATTATCTGCAAATTTGGTTTTTATTGGTCAGGTTCGTGAGATAGGTATATAAAAAGTAATCAATTTGCAAAGTGTTTGCATAAATAATTTTCCTCTTTATATGAGAATCACAAAATTATAAAACAAATGATAAAAGTGGAACAAATAACTTATATATACATGAATACATGAAAAATTAATAAAACCTGCATATATTATCATCTTCCTTTCCATCGTCATCACTAATCACATCTCCATTTCAATATTATCTGCAAATTTAGTTTTTTATTGGATCAGGATTGTGAGATAGGTATATATAAAGTAATCAATTTGCAAAGTGTTTGCAGAAATAATTTTCCGTTTTACTATGAGAATTACAAAATCATTAAACAAATGTTAAAACTGGAACAAATTACTTATATATCCATGAATACATGAAAAATTAATAAAACCTACATATATTATCTTCTTCCTCTACATCCTCATCACTAATCACATCTCCATTTTCAACATTATCTGCAAATTTGTTCATTGATTGGATGAGGTTCGTGAGATAACATTATAAGAAATAATCAATTTGCAAAGTGTTTGCAGAAATATTATTCCTTTTTGCTATGAGAATTACTAAAAAGTTAAACAAATGTTAAAATTGCAACAAATGTCTTATATATCCACAAATAACTGAAAAAATAATAAAACTTGCCTATATTATTCTCTTCCTCTTCATTCTCATCACTAACCGCATCTCCATTTTCAACACTATCTGCAATTTTTTTAATTGATTGGATTAGGTTTGTGATATAATATTATAAGAAATAATCAATTTGCAAAGTATTTGCAGAAATATTTTTCTTTTCTTGCTAACAAAAACACTAAATTGTTAAAAAATGTTAAAATTGCAACAAATGTCTTGTATATCCACGATTACATGAAAAATTAATAAAACTTATATATATTATCGTCTTCCTCTACATCCTCATCAGTAATCACATCTCTCTTATCAATATTATCTGAAATTTTGTAAATTGATGGGATAAGTATCGTGAGAAGACATTATAATTCTTAATCAATTTGCAAAATGCTTGCAGTAAAAATTTTCCTCCTTGCTATGAAAATTACCTCCTGAATTGTTTAAATTTATTGAACAAAATTATCTATGTGAACTATGTTTCTAAATGCCACAAAATAATCATATATTTTCTTAACCATTAAAGTTTTTTAAAAAGGTCATTATGTTAACACAACCATTGAAGTTTTTACCAAATCAAACATATACATTGTTGTAGAATAAATTACTTACTCCCGATGTTAGCGCTCGATTGTCCAGGAAACTTGATAGGTTCATGTGTATAATTAATGCCGACCAAATTAATTAGTGACTGCATTGCTAGTTTTTGACTCTGTTGCAACTATTTTCATTTTTTCTTTTACCAACTCCCTTCTACAATAGGAGTTTCAACAACATTTGATTGATTTTCACAATCGTCAAAAGTCATTGTGAGCAGCCGTATTGGATTTCCAGATTTTATAGCGCTTGCTAAGCGCTCTTATCTCCTCTTACGGTGGATGTTGTTAGAACGTTTCTGAGATTGTATACTAACATTTTGAGATTTTTAAGTTGGAGAAGAGCCTAGGGGCTGTTTGAATATTGGGCAGAGTTGTAATATAAAAATTGGGAATTTAAAGTGTAGAGATGCTCATTGTTCTTATTGGATTCTCCCAAAATTCTGGTAGACCGTCTACTCGACAAGAAAAAGAAAAAACACTGTGGATCTGTTGAATTTCAAGTATTCAGTTTCACCAACAAGATAAGGAGGCGGAGGCTCTTCGACGACCTTTTGTTTTGAAGCAGAGTTTTTTTTTCTGTAAAGGCGAAGGCTCTGCAGCGGGCGAATATGCCGGGCACCGGCTCCGCGCACTGTCAATTTGCATAAATTATTTGTTTGTCAATCTTAGGTAATCAATTCTTATGTGATGATTTAGAAGTAGAGAAATGTTGTGATGATTGATAAGTGCATATATGGAAAAACAACAAACATGTACATGGAGTCAGAGTTGGTTGCGTCTAACTTGGGTTTAGATTTTCAGAATCATTGCATTGTGTCATCGTATTCGAATATCCCAAAGTTTTGATGGACCGTCTACTCTCTGTCAAATATGCACAAATAATTTGTTTGTCAATCATAGGTACTCATATATTATGTGATGATTCAGAAATATAGAAATTATGTGATGATTCATATGTGCATATGTGGAGGAAAAACAAACCTGTACGTGGAGTCAGAGTTGGTTGTGTCAAATTTGGATTGACATTTTTAGAATCATTGCATTATGTCATTTTATTCAATGTGTCATCTCCTCTAACAATAATGCGAATTTTAATAGTCCTCACATTCAGATTTGTATTATGCATTGTTTCTCAATTAAATTTTCTGCAACAATATGTACATGTTGTTAGAACAAAATTCATATAGGTGAACCTTCTGACTACAAATCCTGTAAATACACCTATAATTCTTTAAAATTTCAGACACTTAATGCTTGAGAATCAAAAACAGACCAAGCTAATTTGTAGTTGCTATATACTCAAATATTTAGAAGACCTCACAATCAATTGCATTAGCAAAGTAAAAAACAATACAAATCAAACTACCAGGTGCAATAGTTAGGAATATTTTACTGAAAATAGTCACCATTAAAAAAATGAGTTGAAAGAAATGAAACATTAGGGAAATAAAACTAATCAGGAGCTAATGCCTGAGAAACTTAGCTTAAATTTAGAAAAAATTAAAATCTTAATCAGCATTTAATCAATAATTCATATCAATTGATTCAAGTGATTCAATCACGTCTCATTTTCACGGTCGCACAAATGATTCCATAATCGAAACATAAATTCCTTCCCTAAGAATAAGAATTATCTGCAAATTTATGAAGCAATTATAGCTGAATAATAATTTGAAAAAAGACCCGAGATACAATTATACTACAATTCTACATATCAATTGTAGAGAATCCAAAACAGACCAAACTAATTTCTAGTTGCTATATATTCTCATATTTGGAAAACCTCTCATAATCAATTGCATAGATTTAGAGAAAAAAATAGATTTATAAAAAATTAAAATCTTAATGATCACATACTCATGTAAACATATAGAGAAAAAGATGAGATTTATACATGTTTTAAATTGCAGAAATCTTCATACACAGCAAGAACAGAGTCATCGATCCTGAATGATGTTGTCGATGAGTAGAAAACCATTACCAACAGTAGTTGTTATATGAGTATATTTCTAGTTACATTAATTTATTTCTTTTGCTGTCAATATAGAATGGAGATTTTCATGTATAATTTTGAGTTTGCATGGTCAATCTTAATCTATAATTTATTTAATATGAACTACAACTCTCTTATATTGCCTACACAAAAAGAAGGATCAGATATGAATGGTTGGCTAAGAGACAAACGGATCGTCGTTCATCAATGGAAGAATTGGAAAAAATTACAGAAATGAAGGGATGGAGATCCATCAATGGTGGTATAATAAAAGAAATTACAGAGATGAAAGGATGGGATTTATACATGTTAAAGTTTTTAAAGTATTCTTACATAGTAAGAACAGAGCCAACGATCCTGAAAGGGAGAACAGAGGCGAGGATGAAGGCAATACGCCAACTATAGTCGTTTCGAATATTGTTGAACACGAACAAACGAAGATCTCAATAGCACCACCTTGATTTTAGGAGAGAATTATGGGGATAGAAGACTGTAAGATTGATGGAATTGTAATTACAGAGATGAAGGCTGGAGATAATTACGTGATTTTGAATAATATTTTGAGTGGCAATTCATAATTAAGATGAATGGTAAAAACCGACAGTTTCGTAATTAAGGCGAACGGTAGAAAATGCCAGTTCTGTAATATTTAGGAATATTTTTGGAACTCGGGATTTATATTTTAAATAGATTACGGTGACATGAAGATTTGGAAAGCTCTTCGTGCTTTTCGTTTCCACAATATACTGCTTAATGTTTGACTTTGCAATTAGTAAGATGAAATCATTTATGTTATAGATTGTCCATGGTTATATGCATGAATTGAATATTGAATGTACATCATAGTAAAGATCTCAAAATAAAAATTGAAACGGATTGGCTGTATTGTTTCATTAAAAATTTCTCAAATTATATCCATATAAAACTTATCATAATATCATCCTTAATTTAATTAAGCTGATTCTAGAAAGTAGTACAGATATAGATATGCCTTCGTAAGAGGTGAAATATATGAACTTAGCTATCATACAAGCATGTAAGCATCCATTTTATAATATTGAAGCTCACCAACATGTGATCCTCAACAAGGATAAAATCAAGATCAAATCTTGTCAATTTTCCATCATCATGCATCATCATTCATCACCATGAAATCTTTGGATCAAAAGAAGTCGACTGATAAGATTATCTCATGTTTCATGAGGTCATAAGACATAATATCATAGGATGAATGTTGGCATATGTAATCACCTGTATTTTAGACGTTTTCTAAGTAAACACCCTATGTTTTTTTGCTAAAAAAATAGAAAGTGCCACTAACTCGAAATGATGGTGTTGCCGTGTACCACAGCGCGCGGCTGGCTGTGCTGCACCAAGGGCAGTGAGGGTGAGAAAACAATCCCGGCCCATGTGGTTTAAGTGGGGGCAGGGCCTGTATCCCAATTTTGCGGGCTCGACAGGACTGTTTAATCCATAATTAAATGCCTTTTACATTATCAAAATCAGTGTAAAATATTAAAAACGGGAAATAATTTTCCTACCGGTGCCCACTAATTATTCATGCCCGCACGAACCAAGAGATAGAAAAGATGGGGCTCATATTATCTAGATATTAATAGCATATATAAGACCCATGATGTGCATCCCTTGGATACATGCCAGCCGCCCAAAAGAAAAACCGCCTGGAAGTAAAGTGGATAGGATAAATATTTTCCAGTAAAAACTAAAATACAAGAAAACTTCATCATAAATGTTGCCCTCACTCCACTAAGACTTAGAAGTTATAATAAGGATGGAGGATTATAATTTTTATATTCTAGTCCTTTCAGGCCTTTAGGCCCAATGCTGGTATTTTGCATGGTAATACTTTTAATTTAAATTAATCCGTTTTTTGTATATGTCCAACAGAAATTGAATCTGGGTTGATCTGATCGTGATAAATGTCCATTCCACTGCAACAAAGGTATGAAGTTATAATCTGTTGAGTGATATTATTCTATATTCTAACATGCCCAAGGAGGATGAGGCCCCATTAGACTAAAACCTGGACTTATTTGCAGCTGCATCTGTTTTTAATCCAAAATTTAAATAGTGGGTCAGGTGGAAATCAAAACTGAGTTGCTCTAAGACAATGTTAAATATTCCTTCCGCATTATCAAAACTTCAAAGCTATAACAGTTAATGAATATATCTCATATTCTAACAGTCCAAGACATTTTTGCAACAAAGTAAAGTTAAGGTATTTATTTGAATGATTAAAATGAGTGGGAAAAAAAGGGCGAGGGTTAAATTATCTCAAAACTTTTGAAATTTTAAGCTTGTGAACTTCAGCCTGATATCGCATGAAAAACTAAAAAATAAGCAGGAAAAGTAAAGACAAGTAAAATAAAAGGATTTGGGGTGCGCGTCTCTTTCATTAGTGCTATACTTATCCAAATCTAAGCTGTTCTCCTTTTGATAATAGGGGGATCATATGATAATATGTGATGTTAGGTGGAAGCTACATATTATCAATTTGTGATGGTGATCACAAGCTTTACTAGTCATCTTCAACTAATCTATATTCTTTTTCTCTACTACTATATATCCTTTCACAAACCTTTTTAATTTGTGGAGAACAAAGCATCATCAACCCATTTATATTAACATTAGGGGCCATCAATATATCTAAGGGAATTGTAGCACATGTACACATGGTGTTGGACATTTTGCCATAGAAATTAATGTGGAGAGTTTCTAGGATTTGAGAATTGGAGGCATGCATGCACTCATCACAAGACAGCAGCCCTCTCTTTCTTCAAGGAAATGCCCAAGAAATTAATGGAGCTTTTGCTTTTGATGGTTGCACATTGCGGCTAAAATGAAAGTGAAGTTTGTGAGGAACAAAATGTTGTGGGAAGATGAGGAGATATCATCGTACGTGGATGAGATTAATGGATAGATGATCTCCATCATTTGCACCGTCCATTCACCAAAAGCTTAACAGGAAGGAAAAAGAAGCAAATGGAAGCATGCATGAGATATAAATATTTAGGATCCCGACACATGCATGTTAACATGCGTCGTCATTAGTCATTAGACGGAAAAAAAACCGTAGTGATTATATGTATTTCTTGTCTGGATAGAATGAATAGAATACGTTTGACCGATTTGTGGAAGGACCGGTAGATATATGTGATGTACCTCTTGTACTCAAAATCTATACGTCCGTCCTTTTTATAACCTAGCTACCATGCATGTCGATGAACCTTCCGGTGCAACCGTAGGCATAAGTTGACGAAGTGATTAAGAACAAATGAATCCCGTCGGTAAAAGTAGTATGACATTTTGGGCCCGATTATGTTTTGTTTTTAGCTAAGGCTGGGACGTTGGACCACAAAATTGTATGGAGTAGGCAAAGTGTCACATTCTTGGGCCCATATAACAGAAGCAACAAGCAAACTAATACATGTTAATAGCCACCATTGATTCCTCCTCATCTCAATCTCAAGCTTTACAAGTCACTCGCTAATAAGCCGAAAACAGGAACGTTATCTCAAACATTATCACTATTGGAACAAGTCCAAAACGGAGCTCTAGCTAAGCTCCAAACCTTTCGGCATCCGAAGAGCTCATATGCTTCGCTACACTACGGACACAAAAGCCAAACTGGGACCCCCGGCCCCCTTAGGTTTACGCTCTTTGCATCCGCGGCTGAGAAGAGACATAGCGGTGTTATTATTAAGGCAATCACTTGATTTCATGATGATAAATAAAGTTATATCAAAATGAATACATAACTAAGAGACTTTAATATCTATTAAGAAGATTATCTCTACTGAACTAAGCAGAAGGGAATCTTCTTACCCACGATAGATAACTGTTGTTTTGACAAGGCTGCTTCAGGATTTGGTTTTCTTTTTGTTATTCGAGAATATGTTTGCTTTTGGACAATTGTACACAATATAAGCATACATGCATAGAGTAAAATCAAATAATTGAAAACTCAATAAATTTTGGAGTTTGATCATGAAATTTCAATAGATTCAACAGACCGACGATCCTAGGTGATTGTTTGAAGTAAACCAATATATTGGCTATATACTTGGATATGGCACTACCGGTCAGCCGTCAGCTACAGATATATCGGTCAATCCCGAACGATATATCGACATGTCATACGTATTATTTTATCAGAAGGAATATTTAGTTGGTTGACCAAAAAATGATAGCTCCCCTAGTAGAGCTTATCTCTTCAAAAAATCAAGAGTCTTTCCGTTTGATTCCAAAAAATGTACCATGCATATGGAAAAAGGTCATTTATATCAACGTACCGGTCACAGATTGGTATAACAGTACTTCAAACATTCGTTGCGCACATAGAAACAAGCTCAAAGGAGACCACCCAACAAAATGATTCGGCTTCATCCCTAAACAATGTTTTTCCAACACCTTATGGCAAAACGACAATCAACACAAGAAGACAAACTTGTACCAATCACAAACAATCATGTACGGCACTTGGATAATTAATCATATCATAAGATTCTGGCCATAATTTAAAATTAGAATAAAAATTCGCGTGCGAATTTAATTGAATCCGTTCGAATTCTATCTGTCTCCCAAGAGAGAGAAAAACGAGCAAGCATGGGGAAGCCTCTCAGAACACGCGCCACGCACGTTGTATGCGGATGGGGCCCACATGCGATAGCGACGGGTGGGACGCGTGTTGAGGTTCTATTCGTTGAGAAGCAGCACACGTAGGTTTCAAGTCGCGCCAATTGATGTCGAACGAGTGTGACTCCGGGGGGTCTGGTCACCGTCTGAGGTGCAATTATCCGCGGTTTGGTTGAGTAAAGGGAAGGAAACAAAATGTTTGAAATGACCTCTTCATTGATGAGCTCATGAATGGCAAAATTTAGAAGGTTTTAATATTTAGTTTAGGGTTAATAGCATTAAAGTACCCAAAGTTTGGTGCCTAAAATTTAAATTCCGGCACGCAAATGACTAAAGTTTCAATTTGGTACTTTGGTGAATATTCTATATGAAATTCTCATGTGGGTTTCGTAGGACATTTTTGATTTTGGATAATTTAATTTTGTGATCAAGGGAGTTGGGGAAAAAAAATCATATGGGAACCTATCTATAAAACTTTTTATATGGAGGAGGTGAAACCGTACACGTGGCAGATTGTGTGTGGATCTACCGTACACGTGGCAGATTGGGTGTGAGAACCTATCTTCTTTTCTTCATTCACACCCAATCTGTCACGTGTACGGTAGATCCACACCCAATCTGCCACGTGTACGGTTTCACCTCCTCCCTATAAAAAGTTTTATAGATAGGTTCCCATATGATTTTTTTCCTGGAGTTAGTAGGTTAAAACCGATTTTACACTTCAGCGGTTAATGGCGTTAGCCATCAATGTGCCAAAATGAAACTTTGGGAATTTATTTGTTAGATACAAAGGTTTTGGGTATTTTAATGTCATTTAGCCATAAGTTTACACAATTAATACTTATAAAGGAGTATTTCGTCCGAAAATTAGCCGGTAAGAGAAATTTGAATAACTTAAAAGTTTTATGGGTGTGATGATGCTCAATATTGGCATCGCCAGGATCAAGACACGTGGCAGGTGACGCGTTTCAAGACTCAGAAGAAAGGGCCCACGGGGGCTGACCAAGCCACCCTACGCCCGACCTGCAAGCGCAAGCTGGCCCTCCTCGGGGCTCCCTGCAAGTTAGCCTCTTCGGTCCCTCAGCTCGCCTCGAGCTGCCACAGGACCAAGACTGCTCGGCCTCCTCGCTCGTCCCCGAGCTCCCGTCGAGGCAGTCTTCCTCGGCCCTCCGACAAACTCCACCACTCACAGGCGTAACCGCCGCTCCGCGAATCTCGCCATGCGCAGATTCTACGCCAGCAACATCCCACGTTCCACGCCATCACGATCCCCATTAATGGGCGATCCGCTCTCTACGCGGACGTGACGTCGGGAGCGTAACTGCCGGTGAGATTCTCGCGCCTGCTGCTGCGTGCCACCACCGTTATATAAACCCCCATCACAGAGGGGTCGGGTGAGCCATTCTTTACTCTTCTAAGCCGTTACTCTGCTCGAATCTCATCACTAACTTGATCATCGGAGGGTCCTTGGTGGTACCAAACCACCCCGGGACTTCTTTGCAGGTACTTGGCACCAAACTCCCCATACCGCCTCTTCCACCAAAACCCATTGAGACCCATACGCAACAGAAGATAACCATCTAAGTCCACCGGGAGATTAACGGAAGACAACATCTGACGGAGACCCGAAAAGGACCTCCATCAGTTGGCGCCGTCTGTGGGAAAAGCTCCACAAAACACAAAGTTGGCCTTCCGATCTCCGCCCAAATGACAAGCAACCACCCTGAAGATCCCACTACCAGCCGCCGCCTTCCACTCACCGAAGGCGGGGATGAGCCTCCTCTAATGACCGTCATCGACGCCCTCGCAGGCCGGATAGATCGGCTGCAATCCCTCGTGGAGGCCCTCGTTCGCGTCCGAACGGCCGGGCCTGGACCCCAGATTGCCGCTCCACCGCCTCCAGAAGGCTCTGCCCCCGTCTGGACGGCTGACCACCAGCAGGTGACGGCTCCTGGCCACCGATCTCTCGCGCCGGTGCTCCTTGAGGCCCGGTGGGTGCCCCACAGCTCCACACCAAGATCCGACGCCAGAACGCCCCGCCGCGAGCCTCCACGCGGCCCTTATCCCCCTGAGAAGATGTCAGTCACCTCACCTATCCACCGGCGTGGTCTACGCACCACACTCGGCGGGGCCGCACAAAGGGGGTTCACCTCGGCGGTTCCAGAGCCACCTCGCCTCGGGATCTGAGGCACCTCATCGAGAGGAACCGAGGCCGCTCCCAGACGCAGGTCACCCGCAGCAGAGGCCAGGGATCCCAAGGCGCCGATTCCTCGGGATACCACGGTCGGCTCGACGCCCTCGAGAAATAAATCGAGGGCATGCGCCGGGAGGCTCACCTCTCGAGCGACGGGGCTAAGTATGCCTCCGACTCGTTTACAAAGCCGTTCACCGAGGAATTGCTCGCCGTCCACGTCTCCTCGCGCAACAAGCCCCCAAAGGTCTCTCTGTTCGACGGGAAAACCGACCGGAAGGACCATTTGGACGCTTTCACCGCGGGGATGAGCTTCCAGGATCACTCCGACGCCACCCAGTGCAGAGCCTTTCCGGCCACCCTTATCCGCTCAGGTCGGGACTAGTTCCGGGGGCTCGAGCCCCGCTCGATTTCGACCTTCGACGAGCTAGCTACTCAGTTCCTCGGCCATTTCGTGGGGAACCGTCAACAAAAGCGCATGGTCGACTACCTCTTCACGGTTAAGAGTGGGGACAAGGAAACGTTCAAGGCCTACATTACCCGTTTCTACAATGCCCTTCTCGTGGTGCCCGAGCACCGGGATGAAACCGTCATCACGGCGCTTAGATCTGGTCTAAGGCACAAGGAATGGTTACGCTCCTTCGCGTTGGCGCAACTTAAGACCATGGCCGAGGTCAAGGCGTGGACCGAGCGCGAGATTCAGCTGGAATCCGAGGTGAATGCTAACCTCCTCCGGGCAGAACGGTCCGACTCGAAGAAGAGGGCTCAGGAGGAGAGGCCGGAGCGTCAGCAGCCCTACCACCCGAAGTTCCAGGAGTATACCCCCCTCAACGTCTCCTTCGCAGTATTGCTGGAGGAGGCCCAGAATGAGGGGTTCTTCAAGTTCCCTCCGATCCCACGTCAGGCCGCAATGCGAACCCGGGGCCCCTACTGCGCTTTCCACCCGGTACTGGGCCACGCCACAGAGGACTGCAAGCAACTGAGGGACTACATCGAAGAGCTCATCCGGTCTGGGCACCTCGCCGCCTACTTGAGGGACAAACGGCAGGCCGACCGCGAGCAGGAGTAGCGTCACCCTCCCGCCGACCTGACCATCGGTCAGATCATGCTCGTTTCAGCGGACGACCAGCCCGGAGCTCAGGGAGCCCCACACCCTATGCCAAGCACGAAGGCCAACAGCCCTTCAGGGAGCTCGGCCCAAGCTAATAAAGTCATCTACTAGCCTGTACCTTTCTTTTAAAGCAATGTAAATTCTTCCTAAGATCTGTTGTTAATTTAATAAAGATCAATGGAGTATTGCGAAAAGGAAAGAAAAGCTTTGTTTATTCAAAAGGTATTATGGGCTCCTCAGCCTACATGCAAAAAGAAAAGAAAATTACAATGGTGGGGGAAGGGGGTGCAGCGAGCACTGCTCGTGGTACTCGGTAAAGATCTCCGCCAATCGGGGCCTCGCAAGGTCCAACCTCTATCCCCGGTTCCCCCCGCGAGCGTCGATCCCGAGCCTCAGCTCGTAGCATTCGCGGACGAGCGCCTCTGAGCGGGACAGCCGGCTCGCGGAGATTAGGCCGAAGCGCCTCAAAGACCGCAGCTTACCCACGGTCTTGTCATAGAGCAGCTCAGACAAGGGGTTGTAAAGCCCCGGCGACGCCCTCCAGATGGAGTACATCAGCAGCTGCAGCAGGGAGGAGCGTCGGGGGAGCAGCCGGCCGAAATGGTCCTCAATGCTCCCGTAGACCAGCTGCACCGTGTCCTCGGTGCAGTACGGATCGTAAAGGCACACGTCTTCAAAGTGGACGATATCGGGGATGGTAAACAGGAAGTCCTGCATTCTCGACGACCTGTTTATGAGGGATGGAAGGACCAATACTCTTTCAGCCTTATATAGCCCACTGCGTAGCCCAACAGTCGCCCGCTTTCACCCAAGGAGTCACTGCTACGCGGCAGCCATCAAGCCTTCTCCGGTGGAATCGAAGCGACGCGCCCCTAGCGCTTCGCCTCCCCCCGCATTCAATGCGCTGGCTACGCACGCCGTTCCCTCGACCATTCCCATTCTCCGCACCTACAGCTAGACGGTTGAGCTACACCTCGTCAAGATTCAACCCAGCAGCTACCCTGCTCGGTCACCCCTGGTGGGTAGCTTCCCTACCGCAACACCAGGGATCAGAAAGCCCTCCTAGAGGCAGTTGAGCCCGAGGACCCCTCGCTCGGCTATCCCCAGCGGGCAGTTTCCCTGCCACAACGCCGGGGATCAAAAAGCCCTCCCAGAGGCAGTCGAGCCCTAGGATCCCTCGCTCGGCTATTCCCAGCGGGCAGCTTCCCTGCAACAACGCCGGGGATCAAAAACCCCTTCCAGAGGCAGTCGAGTCCGAGGATCCCTCGCTCGGCTATCCTTCAGGACAAAAGCCCTCGCCAAGAGCCGCCGGGCAGTAACCATGCCCGGCCAAGGGTCTTTGGTAGGCTTCTACAGCCCCTCCCGCGCTAAGGACCAAAGTCCTCCCAGAGGCAGTCGAGTCCTTGCTCGGCTATTTCCGGCTGGTAGCTTCCTACCACAATCGACAGGGATCAAAGTCCTCGCCAAGAGGCACTGGGCAGTAACCCTGCCCGGTCCCCGTCCTGAAGGATCAAAGCCTTCGCAAGAGGCAACCGAGCACCTACCCTGCTCGATCAACTCCGGCTGGTAGCTCCCTACCCTCGACGCCAGGGATCAAAAGCCCTCACAAAAGGCACCAGAGCGGCTACCCCGCTCGTTCATCCCAGGCTGGTAGTTGCCTACCCACGACGCCAGAGATCAAGGCCCTCGCCAAGAGGCAACCGCGCAGCTTCACTGCCTAGTCATCCTTAGTGAGCTTCTTACAGCCCCTCCAGCGCTAAGGACCCAAGTCCTCCCAGAGGCAGTCGAGTCCTTGCTCGGCCATCCCTGGCAGGTAGCTCCCCTACCACAACGCCAGGGACCAAAAATTCCTTGCAAGAGGCGACTGAGCAGCTACCCTGCCCAGTCACCCCCGGATGGTGGTAAATACTCAAAATCAGAGATGCCATGTGGCCTGCGGAGGATCCGAGACCCCAGTGAGGGGCGTCAGGTCTATCCAAGTCTAAACGATCTTCCCTCGACTCCGGGGCCCACGGGGATACCTCCTCGGCAGCGCTTGGCACGCTCACCGGCCAGTGATTGAAGTCAACTCGACGGACGATAGCCAAACAGATGGCCAACCTGACATGAAAGCACAACGGTACAAGCAAAGATATCTTGCGAGCATTCTTCACAAACAGATGGTAGAGCGCAATTCTATGGAGCCGAAGAAAAACTTTATTACTGCCAAAGACAAAAGTTTTACAAAGGGTATTTTTTGGGCTCCCCAGCCTTACAAAATTCAAGAAAACAAAATAAAAGGAGAAGAACGGGGGCTCTACACCTCAGGGCCAGGTACGACCTCGAGGTCCTCGACCTCCACCACGTAGCACGCCGGGTCCTCGGCGACCTCCTCGCCAGGAACCTCTTCCCCCTGCTCGTAGACGCTCATGAGGGGGAACTCGGCCCGGAGATCTGCGTCGGCGAACTCCGGCATCCGGGCCTTAACGGCATCAAAGGCGTCGTGCCAAATGCGGGTCGTGGCCACGGCCAAGTCGTCATAGAAGTCCTTCGACTTCTTATAGCCCTCCACCGCCCTCGACTCGACCGACTTGGCCGCCTTGGCCACCGCCCCCAGCTCCTTCCGGAGGGTCTTCACCATCCTCTTCAGGTTGTCGGCGAGCACCTGGGCGTCCTCGAGCTTGACCTCGGCAATCACCGCAGCCTCGCGGTGCCGGGCCACCTCCCGTTTTCTGGCCTCCACCTTGCCTTCCAAGGCAGCGACCCTCGCCGTCATTGCCTCCAGCTCCTGCTTGGAGCTCTCTTGCAGTGAGGCGAACTGACTCGCAGCCTCCAGTGCCGGGGCTACCACCTCAGCCTCCATGCGCAGGGCGAGGGATACGTGCTGGAGAAAATAGAAAACACGGGAAAATGTCAGAAAGATGAAGGAAGCACTGAACCTCACAATGAACCAAAAGCTTACCTGCACGGACTCCTGGGCGATGTACGCCAGCTGAGCCCTGAAGGTCCCCCCGGGGACTCTACCCCCAGCCGAGGTCTCTATCTCGTGCAGAAGGCTGTTCGCCACGGACAGCCCCGATGGCACCACAAACCGGAGGCCCCCTTCCTCCACCACGGTCGGCGAGGACCGGCCCCGGGAGGGTCTCTGGGAGCTTCTCTTGAGCGGCTCCGAGGGAGAGCCGATCTCCTCTTCCGAAGCCGGGTCCTCCTGAATCAGGGCCCGCTTCCGGCCCGATGCTCTGCTGGGACCCGGGGCAGGATCCGCCACCGAGCGCTCGCGGGACGCCGCCACCGGAGCTGTAGGAGCCGGGGCAGGCTTCGCACGGGAAGAACTGGAGCCCCCAGCCCTCGTAGGCTGCCTTGGCTGGCGCATGGAGGCTCTGAGCGAGACGAAGTCCATGGATCCTGCACGAAACAAATACCCAACGAATCAGCAACACGAGCAAAACACAAGCCAAAAAGCTAACCTAACTTACCGACGAACTCAACGGGGCTGAGTCCTGCCCAGCTCAGAACCCTCTCGGACAGCAGCACGTCAGGTCGGGGGATGGGCTCCCACGATGCCACCCTCACCGCGGCAGGGTCATCGGACTGGCTCCTCGGCCAACATTTCTCTCTCGACCACTTGGTAGGCACGGGCCAGTCCTCGCCCTCAGGAGGGGAAACGAAGAAAAATTTCTTTTTCCAGTCATGAATGGAAGAGGGCAAGGCCACGACCCCGGTCCCTGCAGCGCCCTCTGGCCGCTTCCTGAAAGTGAGATAAACCCATCTCGGGTCGCCCGCTCGACCACCAGGGTGACTCTTGAAGACGAGGGAGGAATCGAGAAAAGGAAGACTGAAGGGAACCGCCTGTAACTTCAGGCGGATCAGGAACCCAAGGAGGATCCTCCACGAGTTCGGCACTAACTGGCCGGGGGCCAAACCGAAGAAATTCAGCGCGGCGACGACCTCAGGAGAGAAGGGCGGGCGCATTCCGCCCAAAAAGCTTCCAAATACATGGCGATTTCCCTGCCCCGTATCTGATCTGCCCTCTCTCCCTCCTTGGCCAGTCGGAGCGTGTAGCGCGAGAGGATGTGGAAGCGAGCCCGAGCATTGGCGAGCTCGTCCTCATACCTTACTCAGCACGAGGAGCCACGGGCCACATCTGCCGCCTCCCTCCTGGAGGCGGCCCCTGCCTCACGATCCCGGGGAGAGGATCCAACCCCTGCTCCCCGAGGAGACTCGGATACAGCTAAAGAGACCCTAGCACCTACTCCTACAACGTCTACTAATTCTACAGAGGAAGACATCTAACCTTGGAAAGGAGAATCTTCAAAGGCTGAAAGCGGGAGAAGGGAGACGAGCGCCGAGCAACCAAGACTTGAGAGAGAGAAATACGAAGGAGTAAGGGCCCTAGAGCGGGCCCCACCCATGTTTATTGCTGCATGCGGCCTCATCCAACGGCGCCCGTCGCCTCCCGCCGAAACGGCTCCTTGCGCCCAACGGCTCCGATCGCTCCACGTGTCGGTACTGCGCTGGACCGCGTCCCATCAGACGCCGCAGACTTGCGGGCGTCGCATCAGCCAATCGGCGCTCGACATGTGTGCCGTCGCTTCAGTTGCAGAGTGCACTAACCGGCGCACCTTCTTTAAATGCAGAGATCTCGCCTCGATTTGCTAGCGGATAAGACAACCGACGGCCCGAGGACTCGTCCCGACAAAGCCCTAGAAAAGAGCTCACCTCGGGAAGCCCGGCAATCCACTCCTGGCCCGACCCGCTGGCAGGTCGGGACAAGATGGGGGGCTAATGATGATGCTCAATATTGGCAATCTCCAGGATCAAGACACGTGGCAGGTGACGTGTCCCAAGATTCAGAAGAAAGGGCCCACGGGGGCCGACCAGGCCACCCTACGCCCGACCTGCAAGCGCAAGCTGGCCCTCCTCGGGGCTCTCTGCAAATTAGCCTCCTCAGTCCCTCAGCTCGCTTCGAGCTGCCACAGGACCAAGACTCCTCGGCCTCCTCGCTCGTCCCCGAGCTCCTGCCGAGGCCGTCTTCCTCGGCCCTCCGACCAACTCCACCACTCACAGGCGTAACCGCCGCTCAGCGAATCTCGCCATGCGCAGATTCTACACCAGCAACATCCCACGTTCCACGCCATCACGATCTCTATTAATGGGCGATCCGCTCTCTACGCGGGCGTGACGTCGGGAGCGAAACTGCCGGCGAGATTCTCGCGCCTGCTGCTGCGTGCCACCACTGTTATATAAACCCCCATCATAGAGGGGTCGGGTGAGCCATTCTTTACTCTTCTAAGCCGTTACTTTGCTCGGATCTCATCACTAACTTGATCGTCGGAAGGTCCTTGGTGGTACCAAACCACCCCGGGACTTTTTTACAGGTACTCGGCACCAAACTCCCCATACCGTCTCTTCCACCAAAACCGATTGAGACCTACACGCAACAGAAGATAACCATTTAAGTCCACCGGGAGATCGGCGGAAGACAACATCTGACGGAGACCCGAAAAGGACCTCCATCAGGATGATATATGGAATATCAAAGTTTTGGGAGTGATGTTCAGAACTAGGCAAGTTTTGAGGGTCATATATAGAAAAAAAAACATTAATTATTTTGTTGCTTTCTTAAAAATAATTGTATTTTTTTTTATAAACGGTCTTCTTTTATAAGTTTATGAATCCGTTTCATACTGATATGAAAACCTCTGAAAAATTGAATTCAGTATTTCTTAAACCAAGTTTAATTTCATTATTTGCAGTTGAATAGTCTAATCTTTCCGAGATCTTACAATTTAATAACTTTTTGGTACAATTTGTTGAAAATATCCAAAAATACATCTCTGAAAATAGATGCAACACCGAGAGGATCGAAGAATAGTAAAGCATATAAATTATGACAAAGAGGTCACAAGTTTGAGAAAAAAAATAGATCAGTCAAATGTACCAAAGAGTGGAACATAGTATAAATAAATTAGATTCTAATCAAAAATATATATGTTAAGCACGTGCGTGCACGTGAAAATGATAAATAGTTAATTGGAGAATTAAGTGGTTATAGCTAGGTAAAAAAATGGTTGATATGATATGCAACCTCTCCGTTTTATTATTTGTAAAATGGACACAGGAAATAAAATAATGGCTAACGATGAGATGGTTTTTTTTTTTTGAAATAAAATCAGAAGTTTCACATCCGTTTGTGTTTGCATTATAATTAGTATTTTGCACATGCTACCTACGTGTATGTATTTTGAACAACTTATATACCGAAGTAATATAGAGTTTTTTTTTATTCTAGACATTATATGTATCTATAGTTTTTTCTAAATTTAAATTAAATGAATATGCTTAGTAATGAAGTTACAATTGAGAAATTTATGAGTTATGCAAACTAACAAAGATATAAAGGTTTAAATTTTCTTATTTTTGTTTTTTATTGTGGATGAGATGTACATCTCTAATGCTCAAGTTCGGCTATTGGAATTTTGTCATTTTTTCTATTTTTTATTTTGTTGATTAATGATATCATCTGAGGACTTCCAGCTATAATGTAAAGATAGAGATATAATTTAAAAAGCGATTTATTGGTCAATAATTTTTTTATAAATGACAATATTTATTTCAAAATATTACATCAAATTTTGTATGTTATTTGGGAAAGTCAATATTAAAACGACCAATGTCAGGGTTAAGGCATATAATAAATAATCCTTCAAGTTGGTCAAAAATTTAACAGTCTATCATATTGATCAACATATAAATGAATGCACACATAAAAAATTATGTGATATCTATGCTTGTATTATTTACACCAAAGGTCGCAAATTTTATGATTTACCGATAGCAAAACATTTTCCATAATGAAATCAATGATCAAATAATATCAAAATCACATGAAAATAAATGTATACATGACAGGAAGATCAAGATTGATGATGCTAGTCATAAAAAAATGGAAAGTTGATTTTTTTACCAATATAAGAAAGTTACCATTAAATGTCAGAATCATTTTTGCTAATATATGAGTACACAAAACAAAAAAAAATAAAGGTCTTTTTAAGCTATACGTATCATCCCAAAACTTAGCAATTTATAAATATCACCTCAAAACTTTGATATTCTATATAATATCCTTAAAACTTGTAGGCTTTCTAAATTTCTTACTCGAGCTAATTTTCGGATGAAATACTCAACAATAAAAATAGACCTTCTCCCAACATTAATGGCGTAAAAGTGAAGTCCGGCTTTAGTTGTGCTAAGAAATCAAGGATTATATGGTTATATGGAATAAAGTGAATTTGGAAAAGAAAAGAAAAGGAGACATTATGAGTGGATAAATAAAAGAGAAATAAGCTTATTATGATTTTTTATTTCATAAACCCACGATCCTAATTAAGCTAACCTAACTCGAGTTTAAAAATTTGCCAATTGAAGCTATCCGAGATGATATTTGGATAATGCCAATGTTTTTAGGGTGGTTTTAAGTAACTTGTATGTTTTGGGGGTGATTTTTGGATAACTTTTATGTTTTGAGGATGATACATGGAACATGAAAACTGTAGGGATGACATTTAGAAATAAGCAAATTTCTGGATAACAAACACATGTATGCTTGGTTGATGTCGAGCCCCTCACTAAACTTTAATGAGCCCAGCAAACAGGATCACATATATATATTTGTGTGTGTGTGTGAGAGAGAGAGAGAGAGAGAGGATTTGCATGATCTGGTGTCAACAACTAGGCATGCACATTTCATGATATACTATATTATTCTACATATTTCTTAAAATATTAAAACTTAGAATATCAAAAAGAGCCCACGTCATAAATCCTTTCCCCCTTACCCCCTTTAGAAAGAATCAAAACATATAAAAAGTGTGACTGTTAATTAATTAGTAGAGCATTAATATTTAATTAATCAACTAAGAGAAGCTAGATTAGTATCTATATATCTTTATCCAAAAGTCCTTGTATGATCACCATGCCTGCTGCCGGCTACTTGTATACCTCACTTAGTTTTAATTAATGGATCATGTAAAAGGATCAAAATGCCTTCATCGTTTACTAGCCAATTATATGTCTCCTTAATTAATCTAATTAATTATTAGTAGTTGGTGCTTGATTTCAAGAGCTTGCCGATTTGATTGAGATACATATATATATCATGTATGTCGTCACATGCCTCATCAAAGAGCTAATGTCGGGACCCGGTTCTTACTCATGGAACAAAGTGCCACACAAAACAAAATGCCATGCCAAGTGTCATGCTAAGGAGGCGTGGGCCACCTCTTGAATCCGTGGAGGCCATCTCTTGAACAATGGGGAATAATACATTCCGAAAGAGAGCAGATCCGAAACTATAAATGAAATGATGCCACTCTTCAATAGAGAAGTGCCTTTTAAGTAAACCGGCACTACAGGAGTTTGAGAACTCCGTAGTTAAGCACGTGCTCGAGCCAGGGAAGTTCTGGGATGAGTGATTTCCTGGGAAGTGGACCCGGTTCTTCCTCACGGAACAAAGTGTCACGCCAAGTGTTCATGCCAAAGGGGCGGGGGCCATCTTTTTAATCCGTGGGGGGCGCCACCTCTTGAATCCGGGGGACCTATAATAGAACAATAGGGAATAATACATTCCGAAAGAGAGTAGATCCGGAACTATAAATGAAATGATACCATTCTTCAATAAAAAGACGTCTATTTAAGTGAAACGACACCTTAATTTAATTAAGATTGCATCTCATGCATGTCTTAAGAATATTAAACCACTCTTTTCTATGACTTCTTTGCACAGGCTCGTGCATGAAAAAGATGATGCAAGATGGTAGTATGATAATGTGAAGCAAGTTTATGATATACAATTTTAATAGCTCACATGACATTTTACACACCACAGCAGAAATAAGAAATCAAAAGGTCAAAATTAAAGTCAAAAGGTCAAACGTCCAATTAGACCCGAGTCCGACTAACTCGGGTCCGATCCCAAGAAACTGAGCCCACACCCAAACCGTCTCAACACCAAACCAAACCGGCCGGCCATCGAAGAAGAAGAAAAAGGAAATTGTAATAAATAGATTTTTATATGTAACTAAGTGTGAAATTGTAAATTAAGTGGGCAAAAAATTCAAATTATATAAAACCTATACCTCATGTGCAAAAACAAATGAGCATATAGACATGTGAGAGACAAAACAGCAATTTTGTAAAGCCCAAGGGGCAAAGTGTAATATGTAAAACCTATATAAAGCAAATATACGAAGAAATCAATAACAATTTTGATTCTCAAATCATTCTAGAGTTTCGAGGCTTTTCTCTCTCCTTAAGGTTATTTTCTCCAAATTAATCGGGAGAAAAAACCTCTTATTTTCTATAAAAAAAATAGATAAATCCATCAATCCATTGAAAGAGAGGCTCTTTCTTCTACCAAATCTTTTAAATTTTATAAAGGAGAGCTCTTTAGGCCTTTTCTTCTTCTTCTTTTTCTTCTTTCTCTCTCTTGGGTGAAGAAGGAGAATCCATCTCCTAAAACCTCATTTTTAAGAGATCCAAAATCTAAAAGAGAGAAAAAAGAATCCTCCTTTCGTTCATTTGATATCCATAGCTTAAGGATGACCCTACTAAAGAGAAAGCCTTTGGGCCTCTTGTAATACCCAGTCCCTATATGTAATTAGCGTATTTTAATAAATAAGCCTCCAGGTATTTCCCCAAAATTTACTACAAATTTTCCGTATTTTTATAAGGGTCACTTACAGAATTTACTTATTGATATTTATAATTATTTTAAATATTTTAAATAAAACCATAATCCCTTCATTGTATATTGGTTCCTTTTATAACCCTAACCCTATTTTCTAATCTCCATTTCCTTTTTATAATTTCCTAACCTAGCCCCGGCCCAAACCACTTAATTCTTCTCCATTTTTTTGTCAACTTCCCCGAGCCCGCCCCATCTTTCCCTACTTCTTTTTATTGTTTTTATTTAATTTCCTTGGCCGGCCCAGCCCAACTTCCCCTGACCCGACCCGTATCACCTTCTTCCCCACGTCCCCCCTTTCTTCCTCTCGTTTTCCCGCTTGTTTACCCCATACGCTCCCACGTCTCGCGCCGCGTCCCGCTCGCACCCATGTCCCCATGACCCCACACGCGAGAAGCCTCCCTCGACCCCGTCTCCATCTCGCTCACCTCTCCTCGTCTCTCAAACTCGCTCCCTCCTCACTCTCGTTTTCTCTCTCTCCGTCCCCATATCACCTCTCTCTCTCGAACCCACGCCCACGCCGCGCTCGCCGCGCCGCCACCACCGGCTGCCTTCTCACCACCACCACACCCCAAGTCGAGCCCTCTACACCTCTCTCCTTTAAACCATCAACCCGCCGAGCCCCCCCTGCACACCATCGTCTGCATAATCAGCACCGGATCTCCCCTACTGCCGACGAACGCACCACCACCACTGCAGCTCCAACCCACAACGGCCGCAGCACCCATCGCCTTTCCGAGCTCCCTCACCTCCTTCACTGCGCCCACTCCCTGCGCGAGCACCCTCGCTGTCCCCACGTCACCGGAGCTCCGACTATCTCCCCCGAGCACCCCTCGCCCACACCCATATCCATCACCTGCTCCGGCCAACCAACGTCGCCCTCCGCTGCCACAATGACTCCACCTCTCCGCTGCTCCGAGAACTGACCCGGGCTCACCCCTGAGCTCCCTGCCGTGCCGTCAACATCGCCGTGTCGTTGCCAACGTCGGGAACAGCCGCAACAACAAGCGAACAATAGCCTAGCACCTATCGCGTAAACCCAAGCCAAGCCCCAAGCTTATCGCACCCTACGGCATTTCATCGAGCACGCGTATCTGTCGCCTTAGCTGCTGCCATTGGCATCTTTTTCGCTGATCTAGCCGTGGCTTAGGTCGTGGTAACTATATCACGGCTATCAACGCAGTTGTTGTTGCAACACCGCACAAGTCCGTCGCTGTGTGTCACGCCCGGGCCACACCGTGCCAGCTTCCGTGCCACCGCAGACCCACTCACGTGCCGCGTCCCGTACCCAGTTGCCTTGCAGCACCACGTCGCGCCCGCATCGTCACCAGGCCCAGTTCCGTGTCGCGCTGTGCCACGCACCGAGCCAGGACCACGCCCACTGCCGTATCACGCCTGCATCGCCACCGCGTCCAGTACCGGGTCACTGCGCACCGCGCTCGCGCCGCGCGTCGTATCCAGCATCGCGCCGTCCCGTGTGTCAGGACAAACCCTGCAGCGGTGTCGCTTCCATATCAAGCGACCGAGGCAAGTGATTTCCACTTGCTTCACATGCTATTAGTGTTAAACCTATAATTGTTTACATCTTTCGTATAACCAAAGCTTCGATCACCATACGTATAAACAAGTATTCGATGTGAACTCTTAAGTGAAAACCTATCTTTAAATGGCGGAACTTGTGATCAATAAGCCCGTTTACTATCCATAGTGGTGCTACGGAAATTGGGTTACAAACAAATATCTTTTCACCTACAAAATACTACCCCCGACAATCATTGCGAAATCAGAATTTTCTGCACACGCTAGATGGTTAAATTCATATTAAATCTTTTACAAATCGAATTTTTGTGTTCCGTGGCTCATATCGAAGCTAACTGTTTGACCTACAGTATTCTATAGTCTATCACTGAATTTTAACAAATTATGATAGAGATAATTGCGGAGGATTACGATTCTAGACTGCAGTCCAGAACGGAAATCCCAGTTAACCCCTGTTTTTAAATCCCTGTATATTCCTGTTCAAATATGAGAATGCGCGGAACCCTATATAGTTACGTAGAAAATCGAGTTAGATTTCTTACTCCACTGGTCTCACTAGATTCCTAAACTGTTTGATATTTGTAACTCATTTTACAATGTCGATACGTTTTGCTGAATTCTGCAGAGGCAGATTTTACACATCTAACACAACCTATCCATAACTCCCTGTCGATATAGTATATTGCTGATCCGCCAATTGTGGTGGAAACCTAACTGATAACCCTGAACAATGTTCAACTATAGCGTCGCCTAATTGCGATCCCAACTGGTATTAAAATGTGTTACGAAATGGACTTCCGATTCTGAAACCGGATTTCCAGCCGTGAACACTTAAATTGAAATGGTCATAACTTACAAACCTGAAACCCGATTGGCACGAAACCAATTTTGATGGATAGATAATTCAATACACTGCTTACCCCTTTTACATTGTTTTGCTTAATTCTGCACGCATAACTTATAGTGAATTATGCAAGTGATAGGACGCTGACTGATGGCATTCCATACATATGGTAGTTATTGTATTCTCATCTTATCGTGTAGAAGTCATTGCATTGGTAACCTAGTGATCATGTGCATTACCCAGTGTTAAGTATTAGTATTTGATTGTGGTAAGTACGTTAGTGTTTAAGCATGAATGGATAAGTGAAAGTGACACGTAATTGTGCACAATCAGCAGACCCTATTGATGTCGACGTCTATGGGACATGTATAAATATAACTATAATTGGTATGGGACAATTATGGAAGCACTTATATGGGTATCATAGGTAAGACATCAAACACTGTCTATTTATCCTGGGTATCAGCCAAGACATGCTAGATGGGGATCCTGTCTCCAGTTCTCGCATAGACTTATCATGGACCGACTGGTATTTGAGTTTATGGTTGGTGTTTGATGTGGACCACGGGGTGTGGGGTAGTCTGAGTGTGAGTTCAACAGAATCTCGGGAGTCCCATGCCGGCACATACAATGATTCTGGAGATATATGTGGATATTACTGATTATTAGCGAGCGACTCAGGCCCGTGTTCCCATGCCCTTGGGTCCTATCCTTGGGTGGGGGATACTCACGAGTGGTTGACTCTCACACTTGAATTGACGATAGGCCTGTACAGTGAGACTTAGAGATGGATAGGGTTAGTAACATTGATATGCATTGCTTACTGATTCAACATACCTGTCATACTGTTTACTGCTTTACTAGTTACCCGCTCTATTAGCTACCTGCATTGGCTACTCCATGTTCACGTTATTATCCCATGATTACTGTTTCATATTCATTATTATTGCACGAGTTACCATTTGTATATATATATATATATATTGCTATCGTGTCGCTCTGACGACCTGAGTATGCATGCTCAGAGTGAGAGTGGATCTAGCTTGGACCAGGACTTGACATACCCCGAGGACATTGCGGACATCTTGATCAGCGACCCAGAGCTATACTCTCTTGATCTCCATCTGGTTAGTTCTTTTGTATATGTTTTGATTTAGTGACTGCATTTCTAATTACCCGTGCATTGATTACTGATTACCACGTAAAGCTAGAAGCCGAAGTATGACTGCGGCAGGATATTTCCTTGACCGTAGGAGCATGGCTGGCCTTGTCAACCCCTCGTATTCCGTATTTTGGGAAGCGGGGCGTGACACCTCTCCTTTGGGGAAACTCTCGGAGATATGGATTTCGATCCATACTTCCCTCTTTGAACGTGGATTTCATCCGCGTTTCATCCAAATACGCGGGAAAATATAGACTTCGTTCTCTGTTTCTTCCAAATAAAGGATAAAACGACGAAATCTAGCGGTTATGCCGTCGAAATTCGCACGCTTGGCCTCTTTAAAAAACTAAATTAAAAAATAATAAACAAATAAAAATATAATAGCAAAATAAAGAAAACAAGCCGTCGGGTTCACCCAATCTAGACAAAAACCCCCATCGATGCATCGCCGAGTGCCTCTCGAAGAGGGGGCACCCGATACCGGGCACCCTACATGGACCCGGGCCCTGGCCTCTAAGGTGAGCCATTTTCCCCAAGTAGGGGAGCCGCCCCCTCCAAGGGAGAGGGCCGACCCCCCTTACGAGGAGCCGTCCCAGGTTCCTATCAGAGCACCCGGGCTTTGGTACCCATAATTCTTTTCGTCTAAAAAAATTATTATAAAATATATAAATAAATCAACAAAGAAGAAATGAAATAAACAAGCATGCATCACCTTTTCAAACACACACATTTCATATCGAGTTTGTATGATCGCAAGCCCCGTTAATCGGAGGTTCTCTCGCCTCGGGGGTAATTAACGGCTGGTTTGTCCACGACTGCCAGAGATTAGAATCTCCACAATTAATAAACCCCCATCCACTATCGAATGGGAGAATCTGTAAAACGCCTGACAGGCGAGCGCATCCTATCTTAACGGGGTGACGAAAAACACTTTGCACAACAAAAAATACCTCACTTAGAGAATAAGTAAGTCGATCGATATGTCATATATACTTTAGTATTTGTCGCGCCCCGCTTCCCAAAATACGGAAAACGAGGGATGACTAGGCCAGCCATGCTCCTACGGTCAAGGAATAGTCCCGCCGTAGTCACACTTCGGCTTCTAGCATTACATGGTAATCAGTAAACAAAGCATAGAAGTAAAGGAAATACATCACTAAATTATTACAACAAATTTCATGTTCACAATTTACAAATAAATAAGAAAAGAACTACTAACCAAGTTCGAATACAAGGTCTCTTTTAGGAAAAGCAGTAAAGATGAAAGAGGTACTCCTGACTAAATCTCCGCTAGCTCGAAGGGTAAGTCCGACTCCTGCGCTGGTTCTTCCTCGAGGTCTGAGCATGCATACTCAGATCGTCAGAGCGACGTAATAGTATTATTATAATAGTGATATGAAGCAGACAAATAAGATAATAACAGTGGAAGTAAAATGCAGGTAATCACTATGTCACTAACTGATGCAAAGAATGATCTGTTTTCCTATCAGTCTCTAAGTCATGTTTGAAATCGAATTGTGAAAGGAGGATCATGTTTAACGAGGGTCTCGTACATACCCGAAACTACGACCGGCATCGTCCGGGATATAATCCTGTCAGCCGGACCGCTAGGCCCAACCTAATATATATAAGAGTCGCTGTTCGAATGATCATCTTCTAAATCACTGTCCTCGCTAAATACGATACTCTTTCCACTTCGATTTCCCCTTTTTCCCCAGGTTTACACTATTTATGAGTATGGTTTAGTCGTGTACAAGTATGCACCAATAACACGGTTTTATCACTGTTCACTGTATTAATCACTGTCATGAATCATTCACTTTTCCATTGGCGTACTTGACACTCCTAAACCAATACCATTCACGCACGATAATGCATTGTACACTGAATAATAATACGCACTATCACTAGGTGTATGGCAATCAGGTAATATATGTGCATTTATGCAGTTAACGAGTCATGCGTAATATGAACTATTATACACTTCATGAGCTTATAAAAATTATAGTAAATCATACGTTCAGAATTCAGTGAAACGATATAAAGACGGTAACAAGTAGACTCAGTCGGAAGTTCAGAAAAATTTATTTCAGTGCAATCGGATTTCGGGTTTGTAAGTTACAGCCATTTCATTTTAAGTGCTCGCTGCAGGAAATTCAGTTTCTGAACTGAACGTCCGTTTTGCGGCACAATTTTCACCCTGTTGGGATCAGAATTTAGCGATGTTATAGTTGAATGAAATTTAGGTTTTTCAATAGTATTTCCAACGCACTAGAAGGATTCTTAATCGCACCTCTACGTCAGAAGTTATGCACTGTTAAACAGTAGGGTATCAGTTCTGTTTCTGTTTGGGACTGCTATACGTCATGTTCGTTTAAATTACAGTTTAAATAGTAAACGACGGTAAAAAGGGGTGAAACTACTTTCATTATTTTGATAACTGTTTCATATTCACTAAAGTATAGGGTTCCACAATGTACAAGTTCGGGCAGCAAAGGGATAAGCATTACGAGATAGAAATCAACAGCCAGAGCTGCTCTGGACTGCAGTCCAGAGCCGCTCTCCGAATAAGTTTCCGTCATATTTTCAGTATAGAAACAATTTAAAACTTTTATGTGGTTCCAGGTCGTCGAGTCGGCTTCGATTTTAGCCCTCGAACGCATCATTCCAATTTGTAAACAATTAACTATGATTCTTACAAATTTCAGACACGCGAAATTTTCAGTTTCAACGGGTGTAATTGGGGGTGATCGTCCAAGTCAGTAACGATTATATTTTCCAGTCAAATTTTAACACAATGTTCATTGCCACACGGGCCATCTTATATGATCAAGTTTCGTCAGTTTAAGAGAAGGTTTTCGTTCGGGTTTTGCATCAAACACTTATATCATATAAATTTTCACGAATTATAAATACGAAATTCATAAGATTTTGCATTCGTAACAGTACAACTTAGCATGTAGCAAGTAGGGTGCTTGCCTGAAGACGCGTTGACGACGCACGGCAGCGGCAGCTGCACGAACGCGCAACGAACGGCACGGTTTGGGTTCACGGCCTCGGTTCGAGTTTGGGTTCATCGTCGGAGTTGCCCGGGGGATGGCTCGTGATCGCTGGAAGCGGAGTGGGGTGTTGTGGATCTCCTGGGAGTGTGTTGGGGTCGGCGGTGGTAGCTCCGGCGAGGGTGCAGCAGGGGGTGAGGTTGCAGCGAGGGGTATGCAGGGTTCGAAGCTTGGTGGTTTGGAGAGAGGGAGGAAACAGTGGTGGTGCTCGGGTTTCGGAGAGAGGAGCGAGGGAGTTGGTCGTCTTCGTCGTCGTCGTGGGACCCAGAGGGGTGTTCGCCGGCGGCGAGAAGGCATGCAGGGGAGGCTCAGTAGCGAGGAGGGTGTGCAGGCAAGGGGAGTGAGGCAGCGTAGGGGTTCGAGTTTTGGTAGGAGAGAAACGAGGGAGGATGATGAAGTGATAGTAGTCGTCGTCGGGGTTCAGTGGGTTGTAGGGAGTGAAGCTGGGAGTGAAGCTGGGAGAGAGGAGAGGAGTTAGAGAGGGATCGAGAGTGTGAGGGAGAGAGTTAGAGAGACGAGGAGAGGTTGAGGAGCTCGTGAGCGCGCGCGCGCGGTCGTGGCCTTGAGGAGCGGGAACGTGGGGCGTTGGCGACAACGTGGGAGAGTAGGGGAAACGAGCGGGAAAACTGAGCGGAGTGGGGAAGAGAGGTTGTGAACGGGTCGGGTCGGGCGCGGGTGCTTGGGCTTGGGCGCGGGCTGGGCCGGCTGAGGGGATTTGTTTAATTTATTTGATTTTTAATTTTCCTTGGGCTGGGCTTACTATATATATATTGTTTTGGGCTCTGATTTTAATTATGGATTTATTTATATTGAGTCTTTATTTTGTTTTGGAAAATTTTAAATACTAAACCTAAGCACAAAATAATACGAGAAAAATAGGATAACATTCGGGGACTTGGGAAATACAGAGAAAAAATTTATTGATGGAAACGGGGATTTACATCATACCCCCCTTACAAAAAATTTCGTCCTCGAAATTTAAAAGAGACAACGAAACAACAGTACTAAGCAAAGAGATGTGGAAAACGTGCACGGATATCTTCCTCACACTCCCAGGTAGATTCTCCTGGGGAACGACCGCCCCAAGACACTCGGACTAACGGAATGACTTTATTCTTCAGCACTTTTTCTTTGCGGTCGAGGATGGTGGTGGGCTGCTCCTCGTAAGATAGGTCGGTACCCAAAGCTAACTCCGAATAGTCCAAAACATAACGCCGCAACTGAGACACGTGGAAGGTATTGTGCACACCAGCTAGCGATGGAGGCAAGGCAAGTCGATAGGCCACCTCTCCTACTCGCTCTAGCACCTCAAAAGGTCCGATGAAACGGGAACTGAGTTTCCCGCGACCTCCGAACCTGATGACTCCGCGGGTAGGGAAAATCTTCAGGAATACGTGATCTCCGACTTCAAATTCTAGCGCTCTTCTGCTGGTATCCGCCCAACTCTTCTGTCGATCCTGAGCCGCCTTAATGCGCTGCTTGATCATTTGGACCTTGTCGACTGTCTGAACAATGAGCTCGGGACCCAGTAATCTTCGCTCTCCTACATCATCCCAACAAACTGGGGATCGACGCTTCTGCCCGTAAAGCGTTTCGAAAGGAGCCATCTAGATGCTAGCCTGATAACTGTTGTTATAAGAAAACTCCACTAGATGCAGATGATCTTCCCAGGAACCCTGAAAATCCAACATGCAGGCTCTCAACATATCCTCGAGCGTCTGAATCGTACGCTCGGACTGTCCGTCCGTCTGCAGGTGATAAGCTGTACTGAACTTGAGACGGGTACCCAAACTCTCCTGTAAGCTCCTCCAGAAGTGCGAAACAAATCTGGTGTCTCGATCTGACACAATGCTGACCGGAACTCCGTGAAGTCGCACTATCTCTGTAACAACCCTAATTTTCTTATACACTTTTTCCTATACAAATTTTTTTCAAAATATTTTTAAAATCCACAAAGGGGTATTTTAGCCTGAGCACAAGATTTAGGTAATTATTTTTGTTTTTAATTACAAGCTATAAGAATGAAATAACTCCATTTTTAGTGTACAAGAAATCACTTTAAAATTTAATGTATACTTGGAGTATTTACTCTTGCTGCTATCATTTTAAGTAATTAAATAACACAATAATTACAAGAAAGAGCTTGTAGCACATTGGTAATACCTTGCACCGCTGAACCAAGCCACCGGAGTTCAAATCCCATGCCCCATATTATTTTTGTATTTATTTTGTTTTAATTTTTTTTGGAAGTCAACGGTAAAAAGGCCATAACTCCCAAAATATGTACTGGACAACAAAAAGTAAATATACCAAATTGTACCCCCAGAAAATCCCCGGCCACTGGAAGCCTGAATCGGCCCGACTCGGCGCCGCCGGCCGGCGAATCGGCCGACTCGGTCCGGCCGATCCGGCCGGACTTGGCCGGACGGCCGAGTCACCAACTGAGAAAAGTTGGATCTTGACTTGGTCAACCCTCTTGCACACTTATTATACCTGGATCGGTTTTAATTTGGCCAATAAATCCCTTTTACTCCTAAGTTTAATGATTTTTAATGATTTTTATATATTTTTTAATTAAAACCCTAACCCTAGCCTAGCCCTATATAAAGACCCCTACCCTCTACCATTTTACCTCACCACTCTAAGTCCACTCTCCCAAATTCTCGAGAACTCGGTGCAAAGAGCGAGAAGCGAAGCGCTGCCGAAACCGACGACGGATTCCGGCAATCGGATCAGAACCTTCGCGACGTTTTCGACTCATCGACAATCACCACCTTCTTTAGCCCCCTTAGCTTGTCCAAACCCGTAAGTCCCATCTCTTCTAGCTCTCTTTTCCTTAATGTAAAAATACGACTTTTTGGAACCCGACGGAAATCGGACAAACCGATTTCCGATTCGGTTTTTCTATAAATTTCCACTTGTCACCTAATACATAACACCTACCTATATTCATGTTGACTATTAATCACCTATAAACCAATTTAAACAAACTTTCTCACATGACATGATAGCTTCTTTGCAAAACCGTACTCTTTTCATAAAAATACCATGAAGTTCATTCTTCTTAGTTTAATTAATTCCCTCACTCCTAAATAGGTTTATCTTGATCACTAAACTTGTAGAAACCAATTTGAATGAATTTTCACACATGAAATGATAACGTTTTCGAATACCGTATTCTTACGCTTTAATACCTTCAAGTTCAATATATCATGTTTAACCTCTAAAACTTCATTAAAACTTAAAATAAGTCACGAGGTAATGACCTACCTCTACACACACACAAATATAACTCTAATTGATAAACGTCAAGATATAGAATACGAAAATATAGGACTTTTCACTAAAATACCATATTCTTTATAAACCTTTCTTGAAAGCTTTAAGTTGTACACAATTCTAAATAAAATCTTTTCAAATAAAAGCACGATATGTCATGGACATCGATCGTTTATCTAAACTGTCTTGTGGTGTCTAGGCAAGTGTGTCTAAGGCTAGTGGTTTTTAATTAGGCCCACTACTGTGGTTCCTTCCCACTTACCTGGCACTTACCTGGCCGCAATTGACGGTGAAGAGGCGATTTGAGGCTTCTAATGACTTGTCGTTTAGACCTTAGAAATAGGTTAGTTGGCTTAGGAAACCCTAGAAACTAAAATACAGAAATTTACACCTTTTACAAATAAATACCTTTTATTTATAAAACCGTTTTCCTAAATGAATAGTATTTGTTAAACCTAAGCAAAGTGCCACTACAACCCACTTTTGGGGAACCCGTTAGGGATAGTACGGTTCATCGTGCACCCGCGGGCTAGTAGTGCGAGATTCAGACCTCCGCAAGGAGCATTCGGTCTCGAAAGGTTTAAAATACGGCATTTAAGAAAAAATTAGATTTTGGAAAATAAAATATTATTTAAAATTATTCTTGTATTAATATATATTTAATTATCATTTAGACACCTATTTTATTATAATATAAAGTTTCCACTTTTCCTAAAAAAATTACAAGATTAAAAGTTACATTAAAATACTATGAAATTTCAAATAAATCAATTAATACTTTCATTAGGATATATTCACTAGAATAACACAAATAAAATTCATACTCATTATAACTATAAAGACGAATAATAAATACTTGAGGTGTATTTTGAAAACTATACAATAGTACTTTTTACATAAAACCCCCTCAAGTTTTATAAATTACAATAAGGCCCCTAATAAATATAGAACTTCAAATTATCTTTCTTTTAGTCCGACTCAGGTTAGAGTCTGACTATTTCTGATCTGAATATGAATCAAGTCAATCTATATTCTTTATATTTCAACTCAAGATGAATACAGGAATCCTAGAATCCAGTTCACAATCTATATAACTTGACTGAACCGAACCATGGATATTCCTTTTACATGTTTCCCAGTATTCCATTTACATGACTCTACGGTTATAACCATTTCCTGATATCATGGTTTCGGTCAGTCAATCAAGTCAATCATGCAATCATTACAAGTTTTACAAGATAACAATACAAACAAGGCATCGCGGGGTTTAAGGGGTAGATTGGTACGGAAGGTGTTAAAGGTGGCACGAGACGGTAAGATTAAGACACCTAACCTGAATCCAATTGCCGTTGTTCCGGGTTGTATAACGGAGCCTTGTACTTCCATTTGCCCTGGTCTCTAGCATACTGAGACCCCTCTCGTATACACTGGCATCCTTCTGTACCAAGCTACAACAACAGCGTTAACACCATATTACTATAACATGACAATACAATACAACATTAAAAGCTACTCTCTCTCTCTCTCCTACTCTTGTCTATTTCTCCCTCTTACCTTTGGGACTTACCGAGCGATCTGTTCACTGACGACATTCTGTTTCTCTCTTCTTTGAATGTCGTCAGGTGACCTGGACCCGGCAGAAGTTGAGCCAACACAAGAAGATTTGGAGCAATTTGTCGAAGACCCTGCAGTATAATTTCATTGTACCTTGTTCTTTTCAGTATTTTCATTTCCTGTTATGCCACTGTTTAGGCATCGCTTTTCATTTCAGTTGTATTTCCTTTTCATGTATTGTACAAAGAATGTTATTAATAAAAGTTGTTGTTATTTCTACATCTTTTGTCTCTTGTGATTTATTTTATATTGCTTAGCTACGCTTAGCGTATGTACTTCTGAGTACATACGTAGCGGGCCTTGTCGCATCCACTTCGCCGTACACTGGGAAGCGGGGCGTGACAATCTCCTGCATGTATTTCTCAGCCAGTGACTCTGTCGACTGTCCCACTCGGAAAGGTAAGAAGTGTTGGAGATAGTGCCCTCAGAGTCAATTATTGGATCACAGGCACGTGGTTGCAATGATTGAGAGATGACCTATGCCGATAGGACAGTCTTACTCAAGATGATAGTATGCTATCTGGTTTATCTTTATCATCGTGTACTGCTTTAGGTGACCTTACAGGTCGCTATTACACGTTGATAGAGCCCTTAGGATTCTTGCTTGACGGCCAGCAGTATGATGGCGATCATATACGTGGGAGCTGGGGTCTATAAGCACATCCTTAAAAGGTCCCTAGTTGTAGGAGTTTCGAGACAGGGCATCGATACTCCAGAGTAGACTAGTGTATACAGTCGAGACCCCGACGAGGGGCGGTGGCCGGTCTCACAAGCCACTGGTGTCAGTTGGTTCACCTAAGATGTATACAGGTGCTCATTGGGTTATGAGTACACCGGACAGGACTCGCTGGGAACATAGTAGTTGGTCTTATACCTGACGTCAGATAGCAGTTCCCTGGTGATATGTGTACAGGTTAGTTCATCGACCTGAGATCGTCATTTGTCTCGTGCGAGTTCCCACTGTACTTTGATTACTACCCTACCACGGCTCAAAGGAGTCGTGCAAAAAGGTTTTAGTTGGGTACAGTCCCGAGCCACATGGAGGCAGTGAGCGGATCTGCAGGGGTTCGTCTCTCCCGGTATTGGGGGTGAGATCGCGCTGTGTCTTGGAGAGCCATTACACAAAGCTCTCGGCCGAGGCAGGAGATTTACTGGTAGGTATTCCAGTAGTATCTCAGGGTGTTCTGGGCTACACTCCGACACGACTTGTACCGCTTTTGGGGGTCTGACTTTTACCAACCCCCTAGGCCCGCCATGCGATACTCATAGACGAACGGACCGGACTGTACGGATATTGTCACTGACAGGCTCAGTAGGGTGTCAGGATGAGTTCGCTTATCGACGTCCCTTTTGGTCAATACCTGGTAGCCCATTACGTATCGCTAATACCTCTGACGTGCTAGTGGTTAAATCCACAGCCAAAAGTATTGACGAGTCTTTAGAGTCCCCCATAGACAGTTACTCAAGTTTCGGGCGAAACGCTGTAGAGACCGTATGGAGATATGGCAGGGTTCGATCATTTACGTACGGTATTGCACGGATCATGATCGGACGGATAATACTAGCGGGCTTTGGTTTAAGCCTGATCCTAGTATTGTACTGTGTAGATTTTGTCTCTTTGCATTTGTATTCGGTCGGAATACAAATGCGGGTATGTATATACAGTCGCGGGGTTTTCCTGTAATTTATTACGGGATCAGTTTTCTGAAGTTGCCAGTTTGCTTTCCGTTACAGCCATTTTCCTTTGTTTCTTTCCTTGGCTGAAAATTGGTGGAGGAGGGCTAATTTGCAAATGTGCAAATTAGCATTGTGGAGGGTGTTTCTTGTAATTGGTTGTTTCATGATAGTTCCACCATACATTGACTTCTTATATTCATCATTGCTTGACTTTTGGAGTGATGATTAGGTGATGGAGTGGGGATTTGTTGTGATCATTCTTTTTTATCATCATCACTCATTATTTCTCTCCTTATGCTTACCCACCTTGTGTGTGCTCATCTCCCCCTCTCTTTTTTGATGCTTGGCCGGCCACTTCTATGGGTGGGGGGCTGTCCAAATTTTTGAGGAAGAGAATTGGTCTCATTTAGCTTGCAAAAAATCATATAGCTCCATCTCAAAAGTTCATTTCATTCCTCCACCAAAAACCATGGCAACTTCAACCCCAATAGAGACATATAGTTCTACACTATCCTACAGCATTCTTGGACATGTCGACTCGCCAACTTCGTGCCCGAGTTGCCTCGGTCCAGAGGTGGGAGCCCGTAAAAGAACCCGGCGATGTGGTGCTCTTCCGACGTGAAGATGAAGACCGGAGATTCCGCGGGGAGATCGGGACGACGACGAGAAGACCGAAGGACACGGATCGCTCGGTATATCTCTCTACCCCTTCTCTAGTTTGCTAGGAGTAGGTTAATGGCCCGATCTGGGTTTATAGTCCGCGGTGGCGCCGATTTCTTGTTTAAAGAAAAGTTCTGATTCCGCATTTTGGCTTCGTTCTGACGGCCGGGGCTCCGCCGTGGCCTAACATGGTATCAGAGCCACGCCATTAAGCTAGTCTAGCTTGCTCTAGTATATTTAGAACTTCGATCGAACATTTTTTCCCAAAATCGCGATTTTATGTGCATCAGCTTTCTGTCGAAATTTTTTGTGCTCCAAAAATTTTTCTAGGCATGTCAAAAATTCGAGCAGGGTTTTTTAAGCATTCTGTAGAAATTCGATACACTGATCCTACAGTAGGACCGCGGAACCGCGGCCACACCCCTGTTCTGGCCGCGGTTCCGCGGCTGTAAGATATCATTGCCGTACCAAATTTCTACAGTAGCTTTATGAGTTGAAATTGGGATTTTTGGAATATTCTTTTTGGGCCCAGATTTCTTTGAGTGCTACAGTTGTGCTTGGGGCCCACTTCAGGAAATTTTTAGTCGATCGAAAATTTTAAACATGTTAGTTCACAGTATTTACATTATATCTGCGACCGTGAATGTCACTTGATCGGTAAATCCTGTCTAACTGCTATAGCCCTTTTAGACGGATTTGCGAACGTGACATTCACGTTGATGTTCTGTGTTGTGCTGTGATGTTGCGGATTTGTCGTGGTGGATAGCCTGGATGCAATGTTAGTACAGTTTGGTTTATTATGTACATTTGATATTGCGGGGCGAGCGTCCGACATGTGGACTGTCGTTACTGCCTGTTTGTATATTATTCTTTTGGGGCACGACCGGGTTGAGGTCGATGTACCCGTTGTATATTTTACTTTCTGTACTAGGATTACCCCAAGGTGGGGTGCACGGATAGCCGGGTTCTAGAGGGCAACGGGCCCGCATCTCATGGCATTGAGACGGAGGGGGCTTCACTCTAGAATTGGCGGGCTATTCACCGCACTCATAGGGGGTACAGGTTGACCCAAGGAGGGGTGCGCAAGTTACCGGATTCCGTGAAGTGCTGGGTGGTCCATTCACGTTGCTGAAGGGGGCTACCTCGCTTCAGGCTTTGGCGGGTAACTTGCCGCGCCCGTAGGGGTCTAGGATTTTCATTGCACAGGCTATCCACACGACCAGGGGAACGTCGGGTTTCAGTAGCGGCTCTATGAAACCAGGGGATCCCAGAAATCTGTATTGTTCTGTGATGCTTATTACATTTCTGTGATGTTGCATTTTATCACGCCTTGAGCGAATATTATATATTGATATATATACTAGTAGATGTTGTATATGTTTTGCATCCGCGCTAGTACAGTTCCCGCTCTGTCGTTAGTTAAGTAACCTAACGGGTGATGACGGGACCCAGTGGCGAATGTGGATGGCATATACGTACATCATTATTTTCGTTCTTTATTGGTGTGATCAATTGATGGGACTGCATTGATTCGGATTAATGCAAGCTAAACAAACCTATTCTGATGTTGTTGGAACATTTTTCAAAAAAGCTGTTATTGCAAGGACGTTCTCTTTTATTTTGCACAGTGGTTTTCGGTTATGAATATCCAGCACATCAGTTGACGAGGCAAGGGTCGAGATTCCTTCACCGGGAGTGACCCCTTAGACAGAAGTTTGCGTCGGGGTAATAACTTCACTATAGCTAATTACTTTTGCTTTGCATCGCGGTATTCAGTTGGAATATCCTGCACCTCATTCTACGGGGAAAGGGCCGAAATCCCTTCACCGGGAGTGACCTCTTTAGCAAAGGGTTTTCGTCACTATATTTTTATAAAAAACTATGCAGTTCCTTCAACGATATCAAGTTCATTACGTTAAAAGTTTTTCGCCAAAAACTAGACGTAGCCCTCCGTCATTTCTTACAAGTATTACTTAGTATTCGTGCTGCGTTTGTTGACTGTGTCAAGGCGTAGTGTACGGTAGCTAAGTAGTGTTTTTTGTGGCATATTAATGGGATTGGTTAAGACAGTCGTGCGACCTTGTTGACTGTGTCAAGGGCTCGTACGGGTGGGTTTAATGCAATCCACGATAATGACGGGTTGAACTTGATTAGGACTCTTTAATTTGTTGACTGTGTCCAGGTCACTTGGGTCCTAGGGGTAAAAATCACATCGGGAGTTTCGAAAGAAACTGAAACTTGCCAGACATGCGCATACCTTCTGGAGTGTGATAACGTGAGTGGATTCCGTCACGTTATCATGCGATGATAGTTGGATCCCGATTCCCACTGATGAGTTGGTTTACTCCTCGGGTGATCCCGACTAATTCTTCTTTCAGGTTTGGAGAAGAATTTGACGTTACAGTGGGAGGTTTCCTGATTAGATAAATTGATAACCATTCTGATCTAGGTTACAGTGCACGCTGAGTGTTTCTTTTCTCTCTCTCTTTAGTAGCGACCATGACCCGACCCTAGATTATGACTCAGTGACCATATTAACCGAACCTTCTTAAAACACTGGCTTTTGGATTGTCTGAGTTGCATACCTCATTGCCACTCCTACTCTTACCCTTTTCTCCAGGACACCCCGTATTACTACGAACGTCCACTTCCATTGGATAAAACCATCGTATGGTTATATACGAACTCGAAGGAACTTGTTCCAGATTCGAGGATGGTTTCTGGTTCTGGAGAAAACGAATAGGACTATTCAGTTGTCTTTTCCTTTTACCTTCTCTCAGGTTGCGAGTGCTTCTTGGATTAGGGGATAGTACACCCGTTACGCCTATTGGATAGTCTTCTTCCAAACCTTAGGCTGGTGCCGAACGGTAGGGAATGAAGAAAGCCGATTAGCCTAAGTGTGGTGTACAGAAGGTAATAAGTTAAGACAAATAAAGGGATTAGAAGGAGGGCAAAGTAAATTGCGACTGCTATTCACGACCAAACCAAGTATTTCATTACCACTCCCACTTCACCTTTGTATTTCTCCAGGAGACTCCGTATCACTACGAAGATCCACAGTTATTTGGATACTCCATCGTATGGTTATATACGAACTCGAAAGGAACTTGTTCCAGTTCGGGGATGGATTCTAGTTCAGGAGAAATAGGAATAAGGTTTATTCGGTTGTCTTTTATCTTCACCTTCTCTCGCATTGCGAGTGCTCCTAGGATTAGGACAGTACACCTGTTACGCTTATTGGATAGTCTTCTTCCAAACCATAGGCTGGTGCCGAACGGTAGGGAAGGAAGAAAACCATTTGGCCTAAAGGGGTGTGCAGAAGGTAATGACTAAAGAAATATGAAGGGATGTACAGAGGTGGCATAGAAATATACGGTTACAGTTGTGAATCTGGATAATGGAAGAGGCATTATTAGGAATACCAGGATACCCCTACGAAACATTTCAATGTTTCAGTTTCACTGTGTACTGTTAAAGGAAAACTGATTTCCCAATTAGACACTTGCTCCAGGGTATTTATTTACCAGGTATGAATCTCACATCTGTATGGTTTTACAGATGATGAGTGATAGTAAGTTATTGGGAATTAGGTGATCATCCTCATTATATCGAAATTCGTTGTAATTGGTGATATTTGAGGAAATCGCCTGGGTTGTTTGCCGGACGGCAAATATTTGGTTTTGAATATCCGCTGTTATGCACCAATTTCAAATTGATATATTTGTACGTCTATTTTTATAGAGTGAAATATACCTTTTTGAAATTATGTCCATGACATTTACCTATATCAGTGGATGGTTAGGTAAGGAGTATTAGACAGCGGTGTAATTCTTCTTAACCATAAGTACAGTTTTAACCCTACGATACACAGGGAATGAGTTATTAGACTCAAGGGACTTATACAGAGTATTGTATGTTGTCCAGTGTCCATTAGGACAGAGGGGTTGGTCCTCGTACTATATTCGGTTTACTTATGACTTCTCTAGATTTTAGACAAGTGTTTCGTAGAAACGCAAGATCTGAATTTTGAGAAGTTATAGGTATATGAATAAAGTAGAGAACCAGGTGTTGCAAGTATCGGGATTCTTCAAGGTGATCGAAGATGTAGATACTTGCGTATTGTATTCAGTTGGTAGTAATGGTTAAGAGAACCTGCTTCTCTTTCAGGTTACTCATAATTGGAAGTATTCCTAACTTCTCCATGTAGTTGACATGCACTGGAGACAGCTGCATGATTTGAATCTGGTTCAATTAAATCAGTGCCTCTGTTTCTGTATTGGATATAGAACAGTTCATATCTTGACATTGTTAAGGTACGGGGAGTTGTCTAGCTTATGCTTAAAACCAGACTCTGGACAACTCAAGGCACGTTTCTGTAATGGCTGTTTGTGGGTTGACCCAGGCTATGACGAGAGTGGCTAATGGAATGTCAAATCTGGAAGATCAATAGTGATATTGTTCTAGACTCGCCACAGTTTTAATAAAAATGGATTTTTCCAGAAAAATAGTAGTGGGAGTATGGTAGAACTGGAAGTGATTCCAGAACCGCAAACGATTACTGAAGATTTGATAAGAACCTAAAAATTCAATTAGGTTTGACATTCCATTAGCCACTCCGCAGATATGGTGGGTAACCTCAGGCATTCGAAAGGTACTTAGGTATGCTCAAAGACGGTGACATGGAGGTTCTTGTTTACCCAGACTTTCCATTGCTGTTGTTCCAGACTGTGAGACCCGGCAGGAGGATGAGTATAGCGTCGTTCTGAACTGGCTTTAGAAGTGTACGCGTATATGATTCTGCCAGAGGGTTGTCGTAGTCAGTGGGAGCAGCGGAAGCATTGGTGGACAAGTAGCTTATGTCTATTTATAGACTAAAGCAGATATAGCGGAGATAGATCATCTATTTCTGATATTACAGTCATAGGTTTGACTTCATCAGAATAGGGGATGGATCTGTTAAGAAGATAGTAGGGTGTAATGTCCTGGTATTTGGATGACATACACAGAGTAGGAAGTGAAATTCCTATACTACGGTCGGTTATACTTTGGTTGTCACACAGTAGTTTCTCCACATAGGACTTGGATATTTTATCAGACATTCTGGTTACTAGATCTATAGTTTTAGATCTAGATTTGGAAAGTGTCCCAATCTGGGTACTTAGACAGCATTCTAAGAGTATTTAGAATGGATGACTCCAGGCACGGTAGTGTACCTGCAGGTAATGGAGCCACCCTCTCTAAAAGTGTCTTAAAGACTAAAGGGGAGAGGGATGCGCATGATTGGCAGATCACTTGCATAGGCAATTGAGTCAATCATGAGATGTCAAGTAC
Source organism: Agapanthus africanus (assembly GCA_030015575.1). Taxonomy (NCBI): domain Eukaryota; kingdom Viridiplantae; phylum Streptophyta; class Magnoliopsida; order Asparagales; family Amaryllidaceae; genus Agapanthus; species Agapanthus africanus. The sequence goes on along the minus strand of JASDDO010000014.1, from coordinate 155,885,989 downwards.
CACACCAGATATTGTTTTGCACGGGATGCAATAAGTTGATATTGATCCAATCCTGGAGAAACATTCGGAAGCAGTTTTAGAACATAAGTGGATGTTCTAGGGATTTGATAACGACAGCCTCTTTTAGGAGATAGTTATCATTCCAGGCTTCCAAGGTGACCTGGACAACAGGGTGGCCGTCAGAGTTATAGTTTTCCCTCTGACGAGGGGCAGTGTTTTGGACAGGTGATCCAAGCGGATACTGAGGGGGGCATGGCGCAGGGTACTGATTAAGTTCAGTTGATGATACAGTCTAAGAAGTTTGGATTTGGAGTTCATTTGCGAACTAGGTCCCATCAAATATCCAGACATATTCTAAGACATGTATTGCTCTTTTCGGGAGATGGCTTTCTCCGCGAACTTGAGATATAGAGAGACATAGAAAGGAATATCAAGGCGGATCCACTCACTGAGGCTATTCCTCGAACGCAATAGTTTCGCAAACGGGTTTTATGAGACTGATTAGTAGAGGAATTGGGTGTTCGGTATCACACGGGCTGTGAGTATGCGACATCGCAATAATTAGCCTTGAGTGCTAGTGGGAGATTGTTGGAGATAGTGCCCTCAGAGTCAATTATTGGATCACAGGCACGTGATTGTAATGATTGAGGGAGGACCTATGCCGATAGGACAGTCTTGCTCAAGATGATAGTATGCTATCTGGTTTATCTTTATCATCGTGTACTGCTTTAGGTGACCTTACAGGTCGCTATTACACGTTGATAGAGCCCTTAGGATTCTTGCTTGACGGCCAGCAGTATGATGGCGATCATATACGTGGGAGCTGGGGTCTATAAGCATATCCTTAAAAGGTCCCTAGTCGTGGGAGTTTCGAAACAGGGCATCGATACTCCAGAGTAGACTAGTGTATACAGTCGAGACCCCGACGAGGGGCGGTGGCCAGTCTCACAAGCCACTGGTGTCAGTTGGTTCACCTAAGATGTATACAGGTGCTCATTGGGTTATGAGTACACCGGACATGACTCGCCGGGAACATGCTAGTTGGTCTTATACCTGACGTCAGATAGCAGTTCCCTGGTGATATGTGTACAGGTTAGTTTATCGACCTGAGATCGTCATTTGTCTCGTGCGAGTTCCCACTGTACTTTGATTACTACCCTACCACGGCTCAAAGGAGTCGTGCAAAATGGTTTTAGTTGGGTACAGTCCCGAGCCACATGGAGGCAGTGAGCGGATCTGCAGGGGTTCGTCTCTCCCGGTATTGGAGGTGAGATCGCGCTGTGTCTTGGAGAGCCATTACACAAAGCTCTCGGCCGAGGCAGGAGATTTACTGGTAGGTATTCCAGTAGTATCTCAGGGTGTTTTGGGCTACACTCCGACACGACTTGTACCGCTTTTGGGGGTCTGACTTTTACCAACCCCCTAGGCCCGCCATGCGATACTCATAGACGAACGGACCAGACTTTACGGATATTGTCACTGACAGGCTCAGTAGGGTGTCAGGATGAGTTCGCTCATCAACGTCCCTTTTGGTCAATACCTGGTAGCCCGTTACGTATCGCTAATACCTCTGACGTGCTAGTGGTTAAATCCACAGCTAAAAATATTGACGAGTCTTTAGAGTCCCCCACAGACAGTTACTCAAGTTTCGGGCGAAACGCTGTAGAGGCCGTATGGAGATATGGCAAGGTTCGATCATATACGTGCGGTATTGCACGGATCATGATCGGACGGATAATACTAACGGGCTTTGGTTTAAGCCGGATCCTAGTATTGTACTGTGTAGATTTTGTCTCTTTGCATTTGTATTCGGTCGGAATACAAATGCGGGTATGTATATACAGTCGCGGGGTTTTCCTGTAATTTATTACGGGATCAGTTTTCTGAAGTTGCCAGTTTGCTTTCCGTTACGGCCATTTTCCTTTGTTTCTTTCCTTGGCTGAAAATTGGTGGAGGAGGGCTAATTTGCAAATGTGCAAATTAGCATTGTGGAGGGTGTTTCTTGTAATTGGTTGTTTCATGATGGTTCCACCATACATTGACTTCTTATATTCATCATTGCTTGACTTTTGGAGTGATGATTAGGTGATGGAGTGGGGATTTGTTGTGATCATTCTTTTTATCATCATCACTCATTATTTCTCTCCTTATGCTCACCCACCTTGTGTGTGCTCATCTCCCCCTCTCTTTTTTGATGCTTGGCCGGCCACTTATATGGGTGAGGGGCTATCCAAATTTTTGAGGAAGAGAATTGGTCTCATTAGGCTTGCAAAAAATCATATAGCTCCATCTCAAAAGTTCATTTCATTCCTCCACCAAAAACCATGGCAACTTCAACCCCAATAGAGACATATAGTTCTACACTATCCTACATCATTCTTGGACACGTCGACTCGCCAACTTCGTGCCCGAGTTGCCTCGGTCCAGAGGTGGGAGCCCGTAAAAGAACCTGGCGATGTGGTGCTCTTCCGACGTGGAGATGAAGACCGGAGATTCCGCGGTGTGATCGGAACGACGACGAGAAGACCGAAGGACACGGATCGCTCGGTATATCTCTCTACCCCTTCTCTAGTTTGCTAGGAGTAGGTTAATGGCCCGATCCAGCTTTATAGTCTGCGGTGGCGCCGGTTTCTTGTTTAAAGAAAAGTTTTGATTCCGCATTTTGGCCTCGTTCTGACGGCCGGGGCGCCGCCGTGGCCTAACAAGAAGTGTGCAGCTTTCGTGAGGCGGTCGACGATAACCCAAATGGCGTTGTTGCCCCTAGGGCTCCGTGGTAAGGCCGTCACGAAATCCATAGTAATGTGCTCCCACTTCCATTCTGGTATCGGAAGCGGTTGTAACAATCCTGCTGTCCTCTAATGTTCCGCCTTCACCTGTTGTCATACCAAGCACCTGGATACAAACCTCGCAATTTCCCGCTTCATCCCGTTCCACCAAAAATGCTGCTTTAGATCTCGATACATCTTCGTACCTCCCGGATGCACAGAATAAACTGAACTATGTGCCTCCGCCAGTACCTCTTCTCGAACATCCCCTTGGGTACGTAGAGCCTGCTACCGAATCTCAGAGAACCGTCTTTATGTATGATTAAGTCCGTTCTCAGCCCGGCTTCTACTTGCGTTCTAAACTTTTGCAATCGAGGATCATCCGCTTGTGCAGCCTTGATGCGATCCACAAGGGAAGACTGCACCTGTAGTTGCCAAAATTGACTGATTGCGCTCGGTGTGACGACTTCAAGCTCGAGTCTCTGAAAATCCTCAATGATGCTCCTCTGACTGGTCAACATCATGACTGCTGGCTTGCGACTGAGAGCATCTGGTACAACATTTACTTTTCCCGGGTGATACTGAAGGTCCAAGTCGTAATCCGCCATCAGTTCTAGCCATCGGCGCTGCCTCATGTTTAGTTCTTTCTGAGTGAAGACATACTTCAGACTTTTGTGATCCGTGTACACTTCTACCTTCTCGCCCAACAGGTAATGCCTCTAAATCTTCAACGCAAAAACCACTGCGGCTAACTCTAAGTCATGCGTAGGGTAGTTCCTCTTGTGATTTCTCAGCTGTCAAGAGGCGTAAGCAACGTCCCGACCGTGTTGCATCAGAACACAGCCTAAGCCCTTCCCTGAGGCATCACTATGTATCACCAAACCACTGGAATCATCTGGTACTGTAAGAATGGGCACCGTAGTTAACTTCTGCTTTAGTGTCTCAAATGCCCTAGTACATTCCTCTGTCCACACAAACGGTACATCCTTTCGTGTCAGCCTCGTCAACGGTTCAGCGATTCTTGAAAAGTCTTGGACGAACCGCCGATAATATCCTGCCAGTCCCAGAAAGCTTCTGATCTCGGCCACTGACTTCGGTGTTGGCCAATCTCTGACAGATTCTATCTTTGCCGGGTCCACTGAGATGCCTTCGCCCGAAACAATGTGTCCCAAGAACTGAACCTTGTCGAGCCAGAACTCACACTTGCTTAATTTCGCGTACAGTTTCTCTTCCCGAAGAATTTGTAGGACCGTGCGCAGATACTCGACATGCTCCTCCCGGGTGTTCGAGTAGACTAGTATATCGTCGATAAATACAACGACAAACTTGTCCAAGTACTTCGCAAACACCCTGTTCATCAAATCCATGAATATCGCTGGAGCATTGGTAACACCGAACGGCATCACGAGGAACTCATAGTGTCCGTATCGGGTCCTGAAGGTCGTCTTGCATACATCCTCGGCTGCTACTCTGATCTGATGATAGCCAGAACTGAGATCCAACTTCGAAAATACCTTGGCCCCACTTAACTGATCGAATAAGTCGTTGATGCGCGGAATTGGGTACTTGTTCTTTATTGTGACTTTGTTCAGCTCTCGATAGTCTATACACATCCGCAACGATCCATCCTTCTTCTTCACCAACAGAACTGGTGCACCCCACGGTGAAACGCTTGGCCGGATAAATCCCTTGTTCAGGAGTTCTTCAATTTGCTTCTTCAATTCTGCCAACTCAACTAGTGCCATTCTATACGGGGCCTTGGAAACTGGTGCTGTACCTGGAGTCAAATCGATCGAGAATTCCAAGATGCGTGGAGGTGGTAGACCTGGTAAATCTTCAAGAAACACGTCCAGAAAGTCCCGAACAATCTCTGGGGCTGGGCTCTCATCAATCTCCATAGCTGACAACTCCTTTGGCTTGACTCTATACTTGGCTGGCTCCAAAGATTCGCTTCCGCCTTCAAAAATAAACTCTGGGTGATTGGGAATGCGGAAGATCACATTCCTTGCTCGGCAATCAATAACTGCATGGAAGGTACTCATCCAATTTATCCCGAGAATTGCGTCATAGCTGCCTGTCCCAATCAAAAGAAAGTTCGCATAGAATTCCCTGCCACACACTACAACCGGACATGATCTACATTCTCAACTAGATATTATAATACCATTACCCGTATGTATTTCCCAGCCCTTGGTTAATGGTTCATGTGGTATGGAGTGTGTATCAACGAAATGCGCAGATATGAAACAGTGCGATGCTCCAGAATCAAATAGTACTCTAGCTGGCATGGAATGTACGAGTAGAATACCTGTGAAAACTTCGCCTGAAGCCTCTACCTGCTCGGCGGTCAAGGTGAAAGCCCGTCCCTGACCGCGGCCTGTTCAGTTGATAAAACTGCACATTTGTATTACATTTTTCCTACCATTTTCACATTAAAAAAGGACTTTATTATGATATATTATACATATGAGGGTTTATGTGTAAAAACATTATTTTCCATGTGTTAATATATTTTAATTAGTATTTGGTAGAAAAATGTATGCAAATAAATTCATTGACCTAATCCTAGTAGAACTAAGTCTACAAAATATTATTTGAGATTATTGTGCAGAATTTTCCAAGTTGTTATGCAGAATTTATCAAACAAATCAATTTGTTGAAGAAAACTTGCCAAATTAAGAAGCAAAACTTGGAGACCAAGTCTGGGAGCAACCGAGAGAAGATTTCTGAATTCTGAAGGTGACAAGGATTGCCACATGTCAAAATCACAAAGCCCAAGAAAAATGATCAAGAGATCCCCACCATTGGCCGCGGAACCGCGGCCAAACCCCCCTGTTGGCCGCGGATCCGCGGCAATATAGAGAGATCGTTTGGTAAAAATTTGGGGTATCAATCTTTGCTGAATTTTACCAAGTTTCCAACTAAAAGATTCTGGCTTTGCATTATAAAAGAGCACCGAGAGTCTCTTGGAAAAGTTATCAAGCCGACGCGATCACGAAGTCCAAGTCGGCTCACGCATCCAGGCTGGTCATCAACTGTTCGTCTACCTCCTTGGAAGAGATCGAGAAGCAAACTAGTCTTTGTAATCATTTTCTAAGGAATCAAAGTGTAGATTGTTCAAGTTGATTAATAAAGGTAGTTGTTTTATTTAATTCTTTTGCATTTTACATTATGTTTTCCCTCTCTGTCTTTTCATCTTCTTCTCCCAACATGCGCGAGTAATTCTCCGCTTGTTAGGGTTCGTAGGATTAGAGTAGGCTAATGGATGATGAAAATAACTAAACCCTTTTTAAGTCCTATAAAGTTTAGGAACTTTATCAAAAGAATCATTAACATCCTAATCGGGCGCGCTAACAATTCTTTGCTAGTTCCGACCGCGATTAGCGATTAGATTAATGATTGTTTTGGTAAAGGCTAGATATGAACGGAGTTCCGTGTCGAGATAAGGGTTAAGAGTGGGATTCATTTTCCCTCCAGAAACCCTAATCTACACGCATCACCGTCGTTCTAGTTATAAATCTATTAAAGGATAAAAAGGGTAACTTTTAATTAATCGTCCATAACTACTAAATCCTAACGAACCCTACAAGCCCCCTTATTATATTAACCACATCTTTAAAATAATCTAGATCTATATTTTACATTCTTGTTTAACGTAGATCTAGAAACCATTCTATAAAATTCTTTATCCCTCCTCTCTTTCTCAACACATCTAAAGTAAAAGTAAAAGGTTCCACGTTTCCCAGAGGACGACCCGTACTCATCCCGGTCTAGCTACGTGCGACACCGTTATTGATTGCGGTTAAACTACAAACACACTTTTTCGTATCAATCAAATGGCGCCGTTGCCGGGGATACGTGCGTAATTTTTTATTCTTACTATTTTTGTTGAATTCTTAGACGATTCATATCATTATTAACACAAAACTGCAAATTGTATATTTAACGATTATTGTGTGAATTTTGCGAGGGAATCTGGAGTCACAGACTTGAGGAAACAGGAGATCTAGGGTTTCACACTTCTCTGGTATCTTTTACAACTCCTTCTCTCTCCTCTCAAATCCAATAAAATCTATTTTCTGCAGGATTCTTTGCAAAATCGCGCCGTTCAAAAATTTTTTTGCAAAAGTTTTGTGATTGGTTTTGTTTTGCATATTTAATACGGACTTTAAGGGGCAAAGACCAAATCAAGATTAGGTGGGGATTTTATCACCCTTCCTAAGCCCCACAAATCACAAACTGAGCATATAGATCAACCCTTCATTAATTTAAAAAATATCTAGACCAGATTCTAAGGACTATCGCGCTCAATAAGGACATAGGAAGGTCGTGGGTAATCTATCGTTTATCCGCATTACATTTGTAGCGCCTAGGCAAGTGTGACAAAGGCTAGTGGTTTTTAATTAGGCCCACGACGTGGTTCCTTCCCACTTACCTGGCACTTACCTGGTAACAAGGGTAGTACGGAGGCGGTAGAGGATTTATCCTGCGGCTTGTCCTTTGGAAGTCTAGGAGCGGTCTAGAGACTGGACCTAGGTAACTATAGTTCTAGGGTTGTTTGTGCATTTTTGTGTGATTTGTCTAAATCCGTCATTTTTCAAAACAAACCAATTATTTTCTCCCCTTCCCCCTTCTTCTCTTCTTATAATGGGTGACCTAAACAGAAGAACACTCGCCGAGCTTTGCTGTCCATAACCAGATATCTCTTGTTTTCGAAATCCCTTCGGTATACCGTCCGGCTCTTCCATGTCCTTAAGAGATCATATAGAACAAGCAGGAAGAAACAGTTGGCCACCTCGGTCTAGGTCTTATCAACCGTATCCTAATCCGACACCTGTTTCAGTTCATACCCAGAGTGAGGAAGCCCCTAGACGAATGTCCATTGCTGAGCACATAGCTAGGTCTAGAGGCCAAAGTTTCAACACGGACCAATATCAACCATCACCACCACTGTCCGGAGAAGAGTTTGATATGCGGTTTGTTTATAGCCAACTAACCAACTCATATCAATATTCTTCTTATCATAATATTGATCTTACTCCTACCCAAGTTCAGCAACCATTCTGTTCCTATCAATCCAATCCGACTTTTCCACCTACTCTAGACAGTTCTTCTAATCAGTCATTTGGGAGTTTTAATTATCCACAGGAATTTCAATTTTATACTGAAACCCCTTATCAACCCAAGACTAGTCTGGAGCAGATATTAGAAAAATTTATGGAACTGACGAATCAAATTATGAAGGATTTGGGTAGTAAGACAGAACTGTACACCCTTCCTAATCAAACCTCCCCATTCCAAACTGAAATCCACAACTCCAGTTTCATAGATTCATCAAGTACAATGTCTAATAAGTTGTGTGACTTTGTAGTGTTTGATTTACCCAACTGTGAAGGGTCCATTTCAAGTGAAAACATACACAACCCTTGTGATCTCTACACCTCCACTCTTGAACCAAAACTGATTGAAAGCCATACTTTTGATGAGGTGTTTGAGAATTTTAACCTTCACTTGAATGAGGTGATTGACATTGGGGATACATTAATTGATGAACCCGAAATTTTGGATGATTTTGTCCCACAAATTCATCAAATCCTTTCACTTCCTTGTGGTCATCATCTTGAGCCTTTAATTCTTCCCAAACCCCAAATATGTCTTGAAGTTGATGATAATGGTATACCCGAAGATCAGACCGAAATACAGCCTCCATCTTCCACATCTGGTTCAGCAACACTCGACACACCAATTTGTTTACCCATTTCACCTTCTATTCTCTCCGGTTCTTCTTCTGTTCCTATAGTTTCAGTGAGTTTTGATAAATCACAATCCGTTAATTCAAGTTCAATAATACCAGAAATTCAACTTGATTTAGATATTTTTGAAAATGAGGTAGATGAGTTTTTCGAGTCCTCTACCTCAATGATTTTTGATAAATCAAGTAGAATAAACTCTGGCACAAAACTCTTTGACAGCAAAATGTTCAATCACACCATCGATAAAAGTTTTGAAGAACTTTTTGCTGACGAACTTGAATTTTTAAACTTTACGGATTTTGTGATTGATCAATCTCCACCTCTAGATGTTGAACCATCACCATTCCTTCTTTCTAATCATTCACATTCATCCTCATTCTTTCTTTTCTCTAATTTCAAACCCTTTCCAGACCACCTCTTATCCCTTCCCCATTTTTTCTTGACTCGATACAACACATTCTTCCACCAACCTATACGCTATACTGATAAAATCTTTGAATAGTTGGTGTTAACTTTTGGTCTTTGTAAAGCCTTAGTTTGACCAAATGACTCACCCCCTCTTAAAATGCTTCGTATTGTCTAACTCATGTTTGAGGGGGGGGTATATTTTTGGCTCTTGAACATAACTTTTGTTCTCAAATTTGTGAGCCAAAAATAAGTTTGGGGGAGGATTTGTGCTTACAGGTTTTTGTGATCAAATGACTTCTTGCCCCCATTAATAATGACCTCCCAAGCTTACAGGTTTTTGTGATCCAGCAGATAGCAACAGTGAGGACACTGTTGAAAACAAGTTTGGGGGAGGTTTGTGCTTATTTACACATCAATTTGCATCATATTTTGCATAAGCACAACGTTTTCAAAAATTTAAAAAAAAATATTTTTTTTGATAACAAAAGAGTAGAAAGTGAAAAATTACATCCAAAAGATAGGAATAGTTTAAAAAAACCAAGAAAATTAGAAGTTTTCTTAAACGAACTGGTAATAAGTAGTTATGAGCTGTTGTCCCAAGGGTTAGTAAGATGAAGGAAGTCACTAATCTGAGGATAAAAATAAGTCTGAAAAATAGTTTCTATTCTGGAAGCCAAACATTTGAATGTTGATACCCTACTATATGCACTTACACACGTCTTGAAATTCGGGATAGTGGAGGATACCTTGAAATGCTCTTGTCTAAAAGCCAAAGTATGAAGGAAATGAAAAAAAAAATGAAGAAAATATTAAAATGGTGAAAAGAAAAAAATGAACACTGGTTTTGTTATCGCCAAGGCAGCAATAAAAAAATATAGCGAGGGTGCCTCTTCACCTAGTGCCCTAAGGCCAACTGGTCTGGGAGTCACTGCTAAGCCTTAGGTGGTGTAAGACGAGGAAAATATTATCACCGAATCAGCAAGCACACGAGTAATCGGTCTGTTAGTACCTCAAGAAGTATTAACGGTCGCATGAAAATGTGTGAGCAAATGTAAATATTCATCAAGTTAAAAAGTACTGAGGTAGATGGACAAGAGTATGATAGCTTGAATTGAATTCTCCGAGTGTAGGGATGTCCATTTCACACACGTAGGGTTATATGATCGATGTTTGGATGAAAGGTAGGAATGAAGAATAATGACGATGTTTTATTGAGGGATGATGTGATTTCTAGCATTTTTTCTTGACTATTAAGATAGGGCTCATGACAACTGAAAAGCTAGTATAGTTGGAAACTCTTATTTTCAAAGTCTTTCTTTTATGGTTCTTATCTTTATATGTAAATTTCACCATCTTTCTTTTGTTATAGGATTTTGTGGGTGTAATCCGCTGAAAACCCTCAGGAGACAACACTCCTCCTACTAGGGACACCTAGATGTTTAACGGCTTGTTGCACGTGCTCAGTGCAATCGTGTCTACCTACGAAAGTGTGCTTGGTTTTCTCCTCTTGAATAAACTAGTTTGCTCGGGACGATTAAAGATAAGTTTGGGGGTATTTGTTCAGTTGATAAAACTGCACATTTGTATTACATTTTTCCTACCATTTTCATATTAAAAAATGACTTTATTATGATATATTATACATATGAGGGTTTATGTGTAAAAACATTATTTTCCATGTGTTAATATATTTTAATTAGTATTTGGTAGAAAAATGTATGCAAATAAATTCATTGACCTAATTCTACTAGAACTAAGTCTACTAAATATTATTTGAGATTATTGTGCAGAATTTTCCAAGTTGTTATGCAGAATTTATCAAACAAATCAATTTGTTGAAGAAAACTTGCCAAATTAAGAAGCAAAACTTGGAGACCAAGTCTGGGAGCAACCGAGAGAAGATTTCTGAATTCTGAAGGTGCCTAGGATTGCCACATGTCAAAATCACAAAGCCCAAGAAAAATGATCAAGAGATCCCCACCATTGGCCGCGGAACCGCGGCCAAACCCCCCTGTTGGCCGCGGATCCGCGGCAATATAGAGAGATCGTTTGGTAAAAATTTGGGGTATCAATCTTTGCTGAATTTTACCAAGTTTCCAACTAAAAGATTCTGGCTTTGCATTATAAAAGAGCACCGAGTGCCTCTTGGAAAAGTTATCAAGCCGACGCGATCACGAAGTCCAAGACGGCTCAAGCATCCAGGCTGGTCATCAACTGTTCATCTACCTCCTTGGAAGAGATCGAGAAGCAAACTAGTCTTTGTAATCATTTTCTAAGGAATCAAAGTGTAGATTGTTCAAGTTGATTAATAAAGGTAGTTGTTTTATTTAATTCTTTTGTATTTTACATTATGTTTTCCTTCTCTGTCTTTTCATCTTCTTCTCCCAACATGCGCGAGTAATTCTCCGCTTGTTAGGGTTCGTAGGATTAGGGTAGGCTAATGGATGATGAAAATAACTAAACCCTTTTTAAGTCCTATAAAGTTTAGGAACTTTATCAAAAGAATCATTAACATCCTAATCGGGCGCGCTAACAATTCTTTGCTAGTTCCGACCGCGATTAGCGATTAGATTAATGATTGTTTTGGTAAAGGCTAGATATGAACGGAGTTCCGTGTCGAGATAAGGGTTAAGAGTGGGATTCCTTTTCCCTCCAGAAACCCTAATCTACACGCATCACCGTCGTTCTAGTTATAAATCTATTAAAGGATAAAAATGGTAACTTTTAATTAATCGTCCATAACTACTAAATCCTAACGAACCCTGTAAGCCCCCTTATTATATTAACCACATCTTTAAAATAATCTAGATATATATTTTACATTCTTGTTTAACGTAGATCTAGAAATCATTCTATAAAATTCTTTATCCCTCCTCTCTTTCTCAACACATCTAAAGTAAAAGTAAAAGGTTCCACGTTTCCCAGAGGACGACCCATACTCATCTCGGTCTAGCTACATGCGATACCGTTATTGATTGCGGTTAAACTACAAACACACTTTTTCGTATCAATCATGGCCTGTGTAGGGTTGCCTCTGCTGCTGCGGTCCAGACCCTCCCTGTAACTCTGTCCGCTCGGGTCAACCGCTAACTCTGTGCTGGCTGGATCCGCAAATCAAACACTGTCCCTTGGCGCGGCGACAGTCCTTGTCACGCCCCGCTTCCCAGAGTACGCAAGATTGGGCACGTGACATAGCCAACCATGCTACCTGTGGGTAGGAAGTATCCATCCACAGTCACATTACGGCTGTAGAGATATCAAGAACAAGATAAATAAACTAATCTAACACATGTCCAAATCCATAATAAAAGAGTCAATGAACAATAAGTGCGGAAGCAAAAGATCCAATATAATAATAGAAAGGTACGTCCCATAATGCGGGATCACACCTGGAAATAGAATGCAATAAATGAACTAACCACTACAGAACTCACAAATCAACCTGCTGGCTGAAGTACTCCTGCTCGGTCGACGACGGTGGTAAAGAATCTGGGCCATGCAAAACCCAGACGTCAGCGCGTCATGTCAACCAATAATATAATATGAACATGGGAATAAGCAATGCAGGTATGAACATGAATAAAGCAGTACTAAGCAATAACAGTGCAGGGTAATGTGTAGTGGTAACTAAACTGTCCTATCAGGTTTCTACTCTATAGTCTTTGAAACCAATTGATGAATCGTCGATGTAACTCAATAGTATCCCGTGCATGCCCGGGACCACGGTCAAGACCCTCGGGGCTGAATCCGAGACGTGCCGCTAAGCAGTAAAAGGTAGCAAGATGGACGAGTAGTGTCAGCATCACCACTCCGGAGCTGGCCAAGCCCGTAAGACTGATCAGAACAAGTATCGAACTGTTGAGTTACAAGTCGGTTTCACCTTTGATTTCCCCATACCCCCAAGCTATGTATGTCAGGTCAGGTATTCAGTTGTCAAGGACTAATGCCAACACAAGATCCGGTAAAAGTAGGTCTGTCTGGATAGACAGCGGGAATGGTCAGGTTTGTCGGCATTAGGCATGAAATCAGGTAACAGGTCAGGTTACTTTCGACAGGTTGAGTCGATATGTACAGGGTGTTATGTCCGGTGTATCAGTACATGTGTCAGGTGTATCAAGATCGGTCAATATGTAATGCAATCAGGTGAATGTTGATAACAGGTATAGTAACGAATAATGAACAGCAGCAGGAACAGTAACTAACAATATTAATCTATGTAAACACAGTGATGTTTGTATTCTCTTATTAACAGGTTCAAGTACCCTTGGGGTGCAATAAACACAAGGTAATGCAATATCAATAACAGAAAGTAATGAAGCTATATGTGTACGATTATCGTCCTTTAAATAGCAATGATTAACTGGTAATTTTGTTATTAGGGTTACAGTGGCAAAATACGGTTTAGGTTATAGTATCATGATATATGTCATATGTCGCCTAAATGAGAAAAGTAAATATACTTGGTTAATATTTGCAAGTTTTATGAATCAACCATATCTAATTGGTATAGCATAGCATGTAGCAAGTAATACTTGCCTGGATGGAACGTGAAACGGATATGTGTCCGATGTCGGCAAAGTCGCGACGCACGTACAGCACACGGAGCGGGTCCAAGCAACGCACAAGGTAATCACACAGGTCAGGCACACTCGCTGGGGCGTTGGGATCGTCGGCGTCATCACGGCTCCGGCGAACTACAGAAATCAAGAATTAAAGAAAAGAAAAGAAAAGAAGGAAAGAACAAAGAGAAGAAAGAAAGAGAAAGAAAAGAATGGGAAGAAGAGGGATTGCTCACTGTGTTTGCAGAGAGGAGTCGTGGGGGTCGACGGCCATGAACGAGCTCCGGCGAACTAGGTTTGGTGCTAGGGTTTCGGTTAGGGTTTGGGCTTGGGTTAGGCTCGGGTGCAAAGGGTGCAGGGTGAAGCAAAGGTGGTTGCAGCGTCGGAGGTTAGCAAGGAGGCGAGGAGACGGAGATGGTGACGACCAGGGGTTGCCGGCGATCGGCAGAGAGGGCTGTGGCTCGGGCGTCGTGGGTTTCTTGAGTTGCCGGGAACGGGCGTGCAGGCATCGGGAAAGGAGAACAGGGAGAGAAGGAAGGTGGTCCAACAAGACGAGGGATGGTTGGCGACGGTCAGGGATAGCGCAGGTGGTCGCCGGCGGTGCCTCAGGCGATGCATGGAGCTTCGAGTTTGCTGCAGGGGTGTCGGGGAAGGAGGAGAGAGGAGGTGGAAGAGGGCCTGGTGAGGTGAGGCGGTCGCGAGGCCGGCGAGGATGCTGCGGCGGCGACGGCAACGGGGACGGCTAGGGTTCGGGGGTTCGAAGATCTCTCGTGGGGTTTTTGTGAGGACGATGAAGGAACGGTTGGGGAAAGAATATAATATAGAGAGAGAGAGATTGATGAGAGAGAGAGAGACAGAGAAGAGATTTGAGAGATAGAGAGAGAGAGAGACGGAGAGAGAGGGTGGATTGGGGGGCCCACGAGGGAAAGCAAGCCTCGCGATTGGTTGGGAATTTAAAAGGAAAATTTTAAAAGATTTGTAAAGGATTTGAACCGTTAATAGGAACAGTAATATATATTTTATATCGTTTTAGATTATTTAATTAAATGGGCTTTTCGGCGCTAAATGAAACATTTCCAAATCGCGCCCGGGTTACGCCCAAATGTTTCAAATTCAAATTATAGGATTTTAAGCGGGTTCCAAATTTTGAAAAGAGGTGTTTAATGATTAAAATGCATGCCCCCAAGTCGGACACTTGCACGCGCGCGTAGTCGTCCAAACTTGCCCGTTTAGCCAAACGGAACGGAATCTCGACACGCGGACGCTACCACGCGACTAGTGGCGACGAGTAGGCCAACATGGACATTTTAAATTTCATTTTAGGAGTTAAAATTTGTTATGTGCCAAAATGACTTAACCGGTTAAAATTTAGCAATAAACCCCAGAAAAACAGAATAATTGGAAAGGAGCAATATATAACCCTCAACTAGTAATATAAATAGTATTATTGGGCTCGGGTGTTATATCATACCCAACTACAAAAAGAATTTCGTCCTCGAAATTCCAAGAATACAAGATAGCTAACTACTGGTAAAGGTGAGGGAATTTCTGCCGGATCTCGTCTTCTCGCTCCCAAGTAGATTCTCCATGCGATCGATTACCCCAAAAAACTAGCACAAGAGGGGTAACCTTGTTCTTAAGAACCTTTTCTCTTCGATCCTTGATTTCAACTGGTCGCTCCTCAAAAGTCAGGTCCTCTCGCACAGTCAACTCCGAATGATCCAAGACATGAGTCTCATCACGAACATACCTCCGTAGTTGAGACACATGAAACACATCGTGAACTCCTGCTAATGACGGTGGTAACGCCAACCGGTACGATACCTCTCCAACACGCTCCAATATCTCGAAGGGTCCAACGAATCGAGGACTAAGCCTTCCCCGACTTCCAAAGCGAATCATCCCTCTAGCCGGTGATATCTTCAAGAATACCAAATCACCCACGGCGAACTCGAGAGGTTTTCTTGACGTGTCAGCCCAACTTTTCTGTCTGTCTTGAGCTGCCTTCATATGCTTTCTAATAGTGTTAACCTTCTCAACTGTCTGCATTACCAAATCTGGTCCCAACAGTCTTCGTTCACCGACATCATCCCAACAAACAGGTGAACGGCATTTACGACCATACACGCTTCAAACGGAGCCATCTGAATAGTCGCTTGGAAGCTGTCATTGTATGAAAACTCCACCAGGTGTAGATGATCTTCCCAAGAACCTTTGAAGTCCAACATGCATGCTCTCATCATATCTTCAAGGGTCTGGATCGTTCTCTCCGACTGCCCATCAGTCTGAGGATGATAAGCTGTGCTAAACTTCAATCGAGTCCCCAAACTTTCTTGTAAACTCTTCCAGAAGTGCGACAAGGACCGAGTGTCCCGATCGGACACGATGCTTACCGGCACTCCATGCAACCTGACAATCTCCTGCATGTACCGCTCTGCCAAATTCTCCGTCGATTGACCAACCCGAAAAGGAATAAAGTGAGCTGCCTTGGTCAACTGATCGACAATCATCCATATGCATTGTTGCCCTTTGGATTCCGCGGTAGAGCCGTCACGAAATCCATGGTTATATGTTCCCACTTGCACTGAGGGATCGGGAGTGGTTGCAACAAACCAGCAACCCGTTGGTGTTCGGCCTTGACTTGCTGACACACCAAGCACTTAGCCACGAAGCGAGCAATCTCCCGCTTCATACCTTCCCACCAGAAGTGCTGTCGAATATCTCGGTACATCTTTGTCCCTCCTGGATGTACAGAGTAAGCTGAATTGTGTGCCTCCTTCATGAGCTCTTCCCGTACATCCCCCTTTGGCACACACACACGGCTACCATATCTCAACGAACCGTCTCCGTGGACCAGTAAATCGGTTCGTAGTCCGGCTTCAACCTGCTCTCGAAACCTTTGCAGTCTAGGATCCTGCGATTGTGCCGCTTTAATCTTCTCAACTAAGGACGACTGTACTTGCAATTGCATCAACTGTCCCATAGCATGTGGTAGCACAACCTCCAAGTCAAATCTCCGAAAATCCGCGATGATCTCCCTCTGTGCAGTCAATACCTGAATCGCTGGTAACCGACTAAACGCATCCGGCACGACGTTAACCATTCCCGGATGGTACTTAAGATCAAGGTCGTAGTCGGCCATCAGTTCCAACCATCTGCGTTGCCTCATAATCAACTCCTTCTGAGTGAACACATACTTCAAACTCTTGTGATCTGTAAGGACTTCGACTCTCTCGCCCAAAAGGTAGTGTCTCCAAATCTTCAAGGCGAAGATCACGGCTGCAAGCTCCAAGTCATGAGTCGGATAATTCTTCTCATGAGTCTTCAGTTGTCTCGATGCGTAAGCGACGACTCTCCCATTCTGCATCGAAACACATCCCAAATCTTTTCCAGATGCGTCGCTGTGAATCACCAGTCCTCCTGAATTATCCGGTACGGTTAGGATAGGGGCGGTTATCAACTTCTGCTTCAACGTCTCGAAAGCCAATGCACATCCATCCGTCCAAACAAAAGGTACTTCCTTGCGCGTAAGCTTGGTCAACGGTTCTGCCAAACGAACGAAGTTCTCCACAAATCTCCTGTAGTATCCGGCCAACCCAAGGATACTTCTTATCTCAGCCATATTTCTTGGAATAGGCCAATCTCGAACTGCTGCAATCTTTTCGGGATCGACGGCGATTCCATCGCCCGACACAACATGCCCCAGCAACTTCACTTCTTCCAGCCAAAATTCGCATTTACTCATCTTCGCATACAATTTCTCCTGTCTCAACGTCTGCAGTGCGATCTTTAAATGCTCAGCATGCTCCTCCGGACTCTTCGAGTACACCAGAATATCGTCAGTGAATACCACAATAAACTGGTCCAAGAACGGTGAAAAGATCCTGTTCATCAAATCCATAAATATTGCTGGCACATTCGTCACTCCGAAGGGCATCACTAGATACTCGAAATGTCCATACCGAGTTCGAAACGCCGTCTTGCAAATGTCTTCTGCCTTCACTCGGACCTGATGATATCCTGATCGCAAGTCCAGTTTCGAGAATACCCTCGCGCCACTAAGCTGCTCAAAAAGTTCTCCAATGCGAGGGATCGGGTATTTATTCTTAATAGTCACCCGGTTCAATTCTCGATAATCAATGCACATCCTTCTCGTGCCATCCTTCCTCTTTACTAAAAGAACTGGAGCTCCCCAAGGTGAGTTGCTGCTTCGAATCCATCCCTTCTCGAGTAATTCACCCACTTGTTTCTTAACTTCTTCCAATTCCACCGGTGCCATCGGATAATAAGATTTTGATACTGGCGCTGCACCAGGAGTAAGGTCAATCGCAAACTCCACATCTCGCTTCGGCGGTAAGCCCGAAATATCTTCAAACACATCCATAAAGTCGCGGACAACTGCCGGCTCTTCATTACTCTCCACTACCATTGTCGCAAGAACACTGTTTGTCGGCCTAGCCCTAAACTCGACTGGCCCGACAGAACTGCTTCCTTACCGCAACTGCTGTCCGCATCGTTGGCCGCGAAAGGTCCAGCGAGACTACTGAGTCTCGTCCACTCTGCTGCATGCACGTCCACGGTTGCTCCATTCTGCCTTAGTCCGATGAACTTCTCTTCCATTTCCTCCCGTGCAGTCTGCGGGAAGAATTTCTCCAGGAAAATTTTAGAGAGATCCGCCCAACGGATCGGCCTGGGCAAGCGGGTCTCCTCCACAAGCCATCACTCTCGGGCGTAATCCACTAGCTGAATGCGCACCACAACAACTCTCTTGTCCTCTGGGATCTGTGCCGCAATCAGCAAATTCTCCGTGTAACTAGCCTCTGCTCGGCTGGTAACAGCTCCTCCATACCAGTGAAAGTAGTAGGACCCAACCGTCTGAAATCTGCTACAGTCCCTACTCGTTCGACTGGTCTAGTTCCATCGTTGTTTACAGACTGCTGAACGATCTGCAAACCTTCCTGAAACGAATCTGCTATTGCTGGATCAGTTCAGTCTGTCTCTTTGATTTCCAGCATTCCTCTTACCACTCCAAGCATGGCGGCTCCGTTCACACGCCTCTGGTACGTCTTTAACTTCTTACCTGTCATAATCCTGAACTCAAAACACCCAACATTAGCATGATGATAAATTCTGAATGTGGATCAAGGCTAGAACTCCAAGATACTTAAATAGAGTACCGCATTGTAGCTATGCCGCGGTATCATAGCCGCAATTACTTAACTCCACCCAAGTCGCCCAAGTCCTAGGGATAACAAGAAATTAGGTTTTTGAGTTGACCATGCAAAGTAAGTTTGCACGCCATACAAGATATGATCAGGAAGAATGTGATTCAAGAATGGTAAAACGGTCAAGGTGGCAGGACATGTTTCCTAAACACGGGTATTCTGATTCGTGTATCGGGTACAATACCCAACTACAAAAGAATCAACCCAACTAACCTATGTCTCTGATACCAAAAGAACCATGTCACGCCCCGCTTCCCAGAGTACGCAAGATTGGGCACGTGACATAGCCAACCATGCTACCTGTGGGTAGGAAGTATCCATCCACAGTCACATTACGGCTGTAGAGATATCAAGAACAAGATAAATAAACTAATCTAACACATGTCCAAATCCATAATAAAAGAGTCAATGAACAATAAGTGCGGAAGCAAAAGATCCAATATAATAATAGAAAGGTACGTCCCATAATGCGGGATCACACCTGGAAATAGAATGCAATAAATGAACTAACCACTACAGAACTCACAAATCAACCTGCTGGCTGAAGTACTCCTGCTCGGTCGGCGACGGTGGTAAAGAATCTGGGCCATGCAAAACCCAGACGTCAGCGCGTCATGTCAACCAATAATATAATATGAACATGGGAATAAGCAATGCAGGTATGAACATGAATAAAGCAGTACTAAGCAATAACAGTGCAGGGTAATGTGTAGTGGTAACTAAACTGTCCTATCAGGTTTCTACTCTATAGTCTTTGAAACCAATTGATGAATCGTCGATGTAACTCAATAGTATCCCGTGCATGCCCGGGACCACGGTCAAGACCCTCGGGGCTGAATCCGAGACGTGCCGCTAAGCAGTAAAAGGTAGCAAGATGGACGAGTAGTGTAAGCATCACCACTCCGGAGCTGGCCAAGCCCGTAAGACTGATCAGAACAAGTATCGAACTGTTGAGTTACAAGTCGGTTTCACCTTTGATTTCCCCATACCCCCAAGCTATGTATGTCAGGTCAGGTATTCAGTTGTCAAGGACTAATGCCAACACAAGATCCGGTAAAAGTAGGTCTGTCTGGATAGACAGCGGGAATGGTCAGGTTTGTCGGCATTAGGCATGAAATCAGGTAACAGGTCAGGTTACTTTCGACAGGTTGAGTCGATATGTACAGGGTGTTATGTCCGGTGTATCAGTACATGTGTCAGGTGTATCAAGATCGGTCAATATGTAATGCAATCAGGTGAATGTTGATAACAGGTATAGTAACGAATAATGAACAGCAGCAGGAACAGTAACTAACAATATTAATCTATGTAAACACAGTGATGTTTGTATTCTCTTATTAACAGGTTCAAGTACCCTTGGGGTGCAATAAACACAAGGTAATGCAATATCAATAACAGAAAGTAATGAAGTATATGTGTACGATTATCGTCCTTTAAATAGCAATGATTAACTGGTAATTTTGTTATTAGGGTTACAGTGGCAAAATACGGTTTAGGTTACAGTATCATGATATATGTCATATGTCGCCTAAATGAGAAAAGTAAATATACTTGGTTAATATTTGCAAGTTTTATGAATCAACCATATCTAATTGGTATAGCATAGCATGTAGCAAGTAATACTTGCCTGGATGGAACGTGAAATGGATATGTGTCCGATGTCGGCAAAGTCGCGACGCACGTACAGCACACGGAGCGGGTCCAAGCAACGCACAAGGTAATCACACAGGTCAGGCACACTCGCTGGGGCGTTGGGATCGTCGGCGTCATCACGGCTCCGGCGAACTACAGAAATCAAGAATTAAAGAAAAGAAAAGAAAAGAAGGAAAGAACAAAGAGAAGAAAGAAAGAGAAAGAAAAGAATGGGAAGAAGAGGGATTGCTCACTGTGTTTGCAGAGAGGAGTCGTGGGGGTCGACGGCCATGAACGAGCTCCGGCGAACTAGGGTTTGGTGCTAGGGTTTCGGTTAGGGTTTGGGCTTGGGTTAGGCTCGGGTGCAAAGGGTGCAGGGTGAAGCAAAGGTGGTTGCAGCGTCGGAGGTTAGCAAGGAGGCGAGGAGACGGAGATGGTGACGACTAGGGGTTGCCGGCGATCGGCAGAGAGGGCTGTGGCTCGGGCGTCGTGGGTTTCTTGAGTTGCCGGGAACGGGCGTGCAGGCATCGGGAAAGGAGAACAGGGAGAGAAGGAAGGTGGTCCAAGAAGACGAGGGATGGCTGGCGACGGTCAGGGATAGCGCAGGTGGTCGCCGGCGGTGCCTCAGGCGATGCAGGGAGCTTCGAGTTTGCTGCAGGGGTGTCGGGGAAGGAGGAGAGAGGAGGTGGAAGAGGGCCTGGTGAGGTGAGGCGGTCGCGAGGCCGGCGAGGATGCTGCGGCGGCGACGGCAACGGGGACGGCCAGGGTTCGGGGGTTCGAAGATCTCTCATGGGGTTTTTGTGAGGACGATGAAGGAACGGTTGGGGAAAGAATATAATATATAGAGAGAGAGACAGAGAAGAGATTTGAGAGAGAGAGAGAGAGAGAGACGGAGAGAGAGAGGGTGGATTGGGGGGCCCACGAGGGAAAGCAAGCCTCGCGATTGGTTGGGAATTTAAAAGGAAAATTTTAAAAGATTTGTAAAGGATTTGAACCGTTAATAGGAACAGTAATATATATTTTATATCGTTTTAGATTATTTAATTAAATGGGCTTTTCGGCGCTAAATGAAACATTTTCAAATCGCGCCCGGGTTGCGCCCAAATGTTTCAAATTCAAATTATAGGATTTTAAGCGGGTTCCAAATTTTGAAAAGAGGTGTTTAATGATTAAAATGCATGCCCCCAAGTCGGACACTTGCACGCGCGCGTAGTCGTCCAAACTTGCCCGTTTAGCCAAACGGAACGGAATCTCGACACGCGGACGCTACCATGCGACTAGTGGCGACGAGTAGGCCAACATGGACATTTTAAATTTCATTTTAGGAGTTAAAATTTGTTATGTGCCAAAATGACTTAACCGGTTAAAATTTAGCAATAAACCCCAGAAAAACAGAATAATTGGAAAGGAGCAATATATAACCCTCAACTAGTAATATAAATAGTATTATTGGGCTCGGGTGTTACAGTCCTTCTCGGTGTGCCCTTCTCTGCTGCAGTAGCCGCAAACTACGTTCTTGCTCTGGGGGCGATGCTGGGGCACGAATGGGCGCTTCATCTGTGTCGTTCCTGGCCGATGAACTGGTATGACTCCTCGAGTCGGTGCGTGGGTGCGTGCTAGAACAACTGGGGGCTTCCTAAATTTGTTGATCAGTTTCTCCTGAATTCGCGCCGCGTTGAGTACCCGTGCAAAAGTCTGCAACTCGAGTGACGCGATCAACTGCTGCAGCTCGAAATCAAGTCCCTGTAAGAAGCGTCTGGCCCTGGTGGTCTCTGAAGCGACCATGTACGGAGCAAAACGGCTCAGACGGTTGAATTCTGCCGTGTATACGTCCACGGGACGGCCATTCTGCTTCAGTAGAATGAATCTTTCTTCCATCTCGGCCTTGGCGGTGGAAGGGAAATAGTGGTCCAGGAAACACTCCTTGAATTTGTTCCATTCGATTGGCCTTTCTAGCCTACTTTCTTCAACTGTCCACCAAGTACGGGCTTCATCTTCCAACTGGATCTTTATCACATTCACTTTATCTTCATCTGATACCCTGGCCGCCATCAGTAGGTTCTCCATATTAACTAGCTATTGCTCGGCCTCGAGTGGTTCGGCTAGTCCCGTAAATGCAGCTGGATGTAACCTCTGGAAATCTGACACGGTGCCTGCCCTGGCAGAAAAAGCTGGTGGAGCAGTGCCCTCGGGGGCGGTAATGAGGGCGGAGGGCCCCTCTACAGCGGTAATAGCCCTGAGTCCCTAGGTGAGTAGGTCCGTCTTTCTCTTCTGAACTTCTGCGAGAGAGGTCAGTGCACTAAGTATCCTCTCCGTGCGATCCTGAGAACTTGAGTCCGAGGAGTGGTCGTTCGGGGACGTCATATTGCTGGAAGATATTTAAAAGGATATGATTAGATACAAGGACGAAAGTCAGGAATAGTGAAGCGAAAATAACGTAATAAAGTGTAGTTAATGTTATCCCTTACTACTAAACACGGCTCTGATACCAACAAAACCATGTCACGTCCCGCTTCCCAAAATACGGAAAACGAGGGATGACTAGGCCAGCCATACTCCTACGGTCAAGGAATAGTCCTGCCGTAGTCACACTTCGGCTTCTAGCATTACATGGTAATCAGTAAACAAAGCATAGAAGTAAAGGAAATACATCACTAAATTATTACATCAAATTTCATGTTCACAATTTACAAATAAACAAGAAAAGAACTACTCACCAAGTTCGAATACAAGGTCTCTTTTAGGAAAAGCAGTAAAGATGAAAGAGGTACTCCTGACTAAATCTCCGCTAGCTCGAAGGGTAAGTCCGACTCCTGCGCTAGTTCTTCCTCGAGGTCTGAGCATGCATACTCAGGTCATCAGAGCGACGTAATAGCATTATTATAATAGTGACATGAAGCAGACAAATAAGGTAATAACAGTGGAAGTAAAATGCAGGTAAAATCTATGTCACTAACTGATGCAAAGAATGATCTGTGTCCCTATCAGTCTCTAAGTCATGTTTGAAATCGAATTGTGGAAAGGAGGATCATGTTTAACGAGAGTCTCGTACATACCCGAGACTACGGCCCACATCGCCCGGGATATAACCCTGTCAGCCGGACCGCTAGGCCCAACCTAATATATATAAGAGTCGCTGTTCGAATGATCATCCTCTAAATCACTGTTCTCGCTAAATACGATACTCTTTCCACTTCGGTTTCCCCTTTTTCCCCAGATTTAAACTATTTATGAGTATGGTTTAGTCACGTTCCTTACCTTCAGGTTACGGAACGTGACAGGTTTAGTCGTGTACAAGTATGCACCAACAACTCGGTTTTATCACTGTTCACTGTATTAATCACTGTCACGAATCATTCACTTTTCCATTGGCGTACTTGACACTCCTAAACCAATACCATTCACGCACGATAATGCATTGTACACTGAATAATAATGCGCACTATCACTAGGTGTATGGCAATCGGGTAATATATGTGCATTTATGCAGTTAATGAGTCATGTGTAATATGAATTATTATGCACCTCATGAACTTATAAAAATTACAGTAAATCATACGTTCAGAATTCAGTGAAACGATACAAAGACGGTAATAAGTAGACTCAGTCGGCAGTTCAGAAAAATTTATTTCAGTGCAATCGGATTTCAGGTTTGTAAGTTACAGCCGTTTCATTTTAAGTGCTCGCTGCAGGAAATTCAGTTTCTGAACTGAACGTCCGTTTCGCGGCACAATTTTCACCCTGTTGGGATCAGAATTTAGCGACGCTATAGTTGAATGAAATTTAGGGTTTTCAATAGGGTTTCAACGCACTAGACGGATTCTCTCCTCTACGTCAGAAGTTATGCACTATTCAACACTAGGGTATCAGTTCTGTTTCTGTTTAGGACTGCTATACGTCCTGTTCAATTAAATTACAGTTTAAATAGTAAACGACGGTAAAAAGGGGTGAAACCACTTTAATTATTTTGCTAACTGTTTCATCTTCACTAAAGTATAGGGTTCCACAATGTACAAGTTCAGGCAGCAAAGGGGTAAGCATTACGAGATAGAAATCAACAGCCAGAGCTGCTCTTGACTGCAGTCCAGAGCCGCTCTCCGAATCAGTTTCCGTCATATTTTCAGTATAGAAACAATTTAAAATTTTTATGTGGTTCCAGTTCGTCGAGTCGGTTTCGATTTGAGCCCTCGAACGCATCATTCCAATTTGTAAACAATTAACTATAATTTTTACAAGTTTCAGACGCGCGAAATTTTCAGTTTCAACAGGTGTAATTGGGGGTGATCGTCCAAGTCAGTAACGATTATATTTTCCAGTCAAAATTTAACACAATGTTCATTGCCACACGGGCTAGCTTATATGATCAAGTTCCGTCAGTTTAAGGGAAGGTTTTCGTTCGGGTTTTACATCAAACACTTTTATCATATAAATTTTCACGAATTATAAATACGGAATTCATAAGATTTTGCATTCGTAACAGTACAACTTAGCATGTAGCAAGTATGATACTTGCCTGGAGACGCGTTGACGACGCACGGCAGCGGCAACGGCACGAACGCGCAACGAACGGCACGGTTTGGGTTCACGGCCTCGGTTCGAGTTTGGGTTCGTCGTCGGAGTTGCCCGGGGGATGGCTCGTGAGTGGAGTGTTGTGGATCTCCTGAGGGAGTGCTGGGGTCGGCCGTGGTAGCTCCGGCGAGGGTGCAGCAGGGGGTGAGGTTGCAGCGAGGGGTGTGCAGGGTTCGAAGCTTGGTGGTTTGGAGAGAGGGAGGAAACAGTGGTGGTGCTCGGGTTTTGGAGGGAGGAGCGAGAGAGTTGGTCGTCTTCGTCGTCGTCGTGGGGCTCAGAGGGGTGTTCGCCGGCGGCGAGAAAACGTGCAGGGGAGGCTCGGTGGCGAGGAGGGTGTGCAGGTGAAAGGAGTGAGGCAGCGTAGGGGTTCGAGTTTTGGTAGGAGAGAAACGAGGGAGGATGACGAGGTGATAGTAGTCGTCGTCGTCGGGGTTCAGTGGGTTGTAGGGAGTGAAGCTGGGAGTTGGGAGAGAGGAGAGGAGTTAGAGAGGGATCGAGAGTGTGAGGGAGAGAGTTAGAGAGACGAGGAGAGGTTGAGGAGCTTGTGAGCGCGTGCGCGGTCGTGGCCTTGAGGAGCGGGAACGTGGGGCGTTGGCGACGACGTGGGAGAGTAGGGGAAACGAGCGGGAAAACTGAGCGGGGTGGGGAAGAGAGGTTGCGAACGGGTCGGGTCGGGCGCGGGTGCTTGGGCGCGGGCACGGGCTGGACCGGCTGAGGGGATTTGTTTAATTTATTTGATTTTTAATTTTCCTTAGGCTGGGCTTACTATGTATATATTGTTTTGGGCTCTGATTTTAATTATGGATTTATTTATATTGTGTTTTTATTTTGTTTTGGAAAATTTTAAATACTAAATCTAAGCACAAAATAATACGAGAAAAATAGATAACATTCGGGGACTTGGAAAATATAGAGAAAAAATTTATTGATGGAAACGGGGATTTACAGTATTCTTATAAATAAATGACTTATGTGGAGAACCAAGGTATACAATTTTCTAAGGAGTTCATAGTTTATAATCATAACTGCCTGAATCAAAATTGTTTTCGTTCTTCTCAAATTCTTTTCCACACCGTTAAAATAAAGCTAGTTAGAATCATGGAAGCTTAGCTATGTCCATAATCGTTTTTTCTCAATTCCTCGAGTCTTAAGCTTATTTTTATCACTGGATCAACAAGAAGACACAAGAGACGTCTTAAGCTTATTTTTATTTTCAAGTCAACATTTTTAGAAAACTAAACGTTATTATAAAATGCAGAATATTATAATCTCTATAACCCTTTTATGGACAATATATAGAGACCAGATTTACAAATCTCTATTATTATAAGTAGAACCCATGTAGGGCCCCATATGCTAGCTATTCATTTTTAAGAAAATTCCTAAAAAAGAATAATTTCCATTTGATTTATGTTTAAACAACAAGGTGGGCACCTTATCTATCTCTTTCTCTCTTAATTCGTGCTTTGTATTTATTTCAAGTAGCTCTTTTGCTCTTGTATTTATTTTAAGTACAGTAAAACCTCTATACAGTAATATCCTTGGGACCGGGGAAAAATATTACTATAGGGGGGTTATTCTTAAGTAGAGTTTTATATATAAAAATTAGATTTTTTTTTGAAAAAATAGTAGTCAAAATTCTTAGACCTTCAAAATTCATATAGACCTTCAAACTTAACTATACAAGTAGTGTATGCCTTAACTGAAGAAGAAATCATGGCGGCAATAAGGCAAGAAGCGCAAGGTGATAATCCGGAAGACGATAGTGTGGAAATAGAAAAGGTGTCATGTCGAGAAGCTTCAAACATGTTGGATAAGTTAGAAATGTTTTGGATTCAACAAGAAGGTGATTGTGGTGACGAGTTACTACGAACTCGCAAGTTAAAGGATATGGTAGTAACTCAAAAAATTAAGTCATTGTCCCAAACAACTTTGAATAAGTACTTTATGTCATCTTAAGTTCAATTGTGTAGTTAAGTAATTTATGTCATCTTAAGTTCAATTGTAATAGCCAAGTAATTTTATGTATTTTTTATATATATAAAAAATTATTTAAAATTTAATGCCAATTTATTACTATATAGAGGTAAATTAGTACAGGCGGGACTTGGAAAAAGTATGGAATATCACACTGTGGAGGTTATTCTTATTTATAACTGGTCCCGAGTCGGGACCGGGACTTTTTATCACTATAGGGAGGTTATTCCTATATAGAGTATTCCTATACGGAGGTTTTACTGTAGCTCTTTTGCTCTCCTTCTCTCTAAAGTTATTCCTTGCATTTATTTTTAGTCACAACCTCAGTATACTTTTATTTTTTGGATGCAAACTATTCCGATCAGAAACCTTTCGTTTTGGGAGAATTGAAAAAGTTGTACCAATGAAGATAGCTCTAGTTAAACCTGTGGCGTCAAAAGTTCAAAGAGCATGCAGGACAACCCAACAAGCACCAATAAATGATACATACCCTGAATGAAAAAACAAACAAAGGGCAAATAAGTAAAACACATGTCTCTTTCCCACTTTTCCCGCTTTCTCTATCTCTGCGCGTGTGTAAATATATACAAAGAGAACGACGGGCGAAAAATGCCATATGATGGAATTTACTCTTATGGCGTCGAAAAAATACAATCTCCATCGTGTTTTCCGACGATCGGCACGCATCATCTTCATCGTTATTATCTAAGTTATGGGTACATCAAATTTCATGTGATTCTACAACTTTTTCACCGTTGATTTAGTGGGTTCAAAATTAACGGTTTACCGACAATAAAACTTTTTACATTGCTAAATCAACGGTAAAAAGGTTGTAGAATCATATGAAATTTAGTGTATTCATATCTTACATGATAACGATGAAGATGATGCATTCCGATCGTCGGAAAACACGACGGAGGGGGTGTTTTTTCGACGCCATAAGAGGAAATTCCCTCATATGGCCTCTCCTCCATTATTCTCATATATATATATATGTGTGTGTGTGAGAGAGCCATTATTCTCATATATATATATATGTGTGTGTGTGTGTGAGAGGTTAATGAAAGAAAGGTGCCATAAAAGGGAATTTTCTCCTATGGCATCGGAAAAATGCATCCTCCATAATTTTTTTCGACGATTGGCATACATCACCTCCATATTTATCATGTAAGATGTGGATACACCAAATTTCATGTGATTATACAATTTTTTCACTGTTGATTTAGTTGGTGCAAAATTAATAGTTTACCAACAATAAAACTTTTTACATTGCTCATTCAACGGTGAAAAAGTGGTGCAAGCACATGAAATTTGGTGTATGCACATATTAGATGATAACGATGATGATGATGGGTGCCGATCGTCGAAAAAACTGGCAAAGGTTGTATTTTTTCGACGCCGTAGGAGGAAAACCCCTTCTATGGTCTCTTTTCTCCATTATTCTCTCTCTCTATATATCATCATCATCATCATCGTTATCATCTAAGATATGCATACACCAAATTTCATGTGATTCCACCACTTTTTCACCGTTGAGTGAGCAATGTTAAAAGTTCTATTGTCGGTAAACCATTAATTTTGCACCAACCAAATCAACGGTGAAAAAATGATATAATCACATGAAATTTGGTGTATCCACATCTTAGATGATAAAGATGGAGGTGATATATGCCGATCGTCGAAAAAAATCATGGAGCATGTATTTTTCCGACGAAATAGGAGGAAATTCTCTCATATGGCATCTTCCCTCCATTAACCTCATATATATATATATATATATATATATATATATATATATATATATATGAGGTTAATGGAGGAAAGAAACCAGGGAATTTTCTCTTATGGCATCGAAAAAGTACGCCTTCCGTCGTATTTTCTGACGATAGGAATCCGTCATTTTCATCGTTATCATCTAAGACGTGGATACGCCAAATTTCATGTGATTCTACAACCTTTTCACCGTTGATTTAGCAATGTAAAAAGTTCTATTGTCGGTAAACCGTTAATTTTGAACCCACTAATTCAACGATGAAAAAGTTGTAGAATCACATGAAATTTGGTGTACCCATTTCTTAGATAATAACGATAAAGATGATGGATGCCGATCGTCGGAAAACACGACGGAGAGCGTACTTTTCTACGCTATAGGAGGACCACGGCATCTTTACTACTTTATTCTCTCTCTGTATATATATAAAACCGAGCAAGATAGAAAGCACAGCACAAACCCCAAAGCAGAGCAAAGCAAATAAAATAAAATAAAAACCAAAACAAGACCAAATCTTTCATCCTCTCAATTATCATAGGTGCTCAGGCCTCAAAGAGACATAGGGCTCAGAGCTCAGAGATGATCCCTGATCCCTGAGCCTCTGCTGCTTGCGTGAGTTGATGATGTTATTCCCCTTTCAATCCCAATAGAATCTCTTTTCCCTTCCTCTGCTCCCATTCCATTCTCATCAAAGATTGAAGAAAGCCCAGATCAAAAGAACAGGAGCCCTTTTCCTCACCTGGGTCTTGAGAAAAATGGACGAGAAAAAGCTAGAGCTGAGGCTTGGGCCACCTGGAGATGATGGTGGTGACTACTCTTCTCCTCTTTCTCTTGGCCACCCTTCAAGGGTTTCTTCGAAGAGAGGGTTTTATGCTACAGTTCATGAGTCCAAAACACAAGGTACTTCTCTAAAAATTTTGCATTAAAAAGTCCGTACTTTGTTTAATTTGTGTTTTGGAAAGCAGCAGAGAAGCAGCAGTGTCCTAAGAATGCAGCTCCAGTTCTTCAAAACAACTCTCAAACAAGGTATTGAGTTTGTTTTCCATTCTGGTGAAAATTTGTTCAAAGCATTGTAATGGGTGGTTTTGTTTGCTTTTCATTTTTGGCTGAGGCGCCGTGTTTTATTCCTTTTGTTTCATTTACTGTTGATTATAGCCCATAAATTTTTGGATTTGCACTCCCTTTTTTTTTTGGTTGGGTTGTCCATTAACTTACATTTATAGAGATTGCAAAATTGAGTGTGAACCTATGCCCAACAATTTATTTTCTGACTTGCCTTTCTCATTGTAAAGGAATAGGAATGTTTTATTTGATACCAAATTAAGACACTACTTAGATTTCTACAGAAATGTAATAATAATAACTTCCAATGTCTTATTAAAATCATTTTTTGTCTCAGAGTTACCTCTGCCCCTGTAGTTGGATGGCCTCCGATTCGCTCGTTCAGAAAAAACCTCGCGAGTTCTTCCTCGAAACCGACACTTGAATCTAATGGTGGGAGCTCGGACAAGCCGGTGAAGGCCGAAACAAGCAGCAAGGGTTTGTTCGTGAAAATTAACATGGATGGAATTCCAATTGGGAGAAAAGTAGACCTCAAGGCTTATGATAGCTACCATAAGCTTTCCGTAGCTGTCGACGAATTGTTCCGTGGCCTGCTTGCAGGTGGTTTTTCAAAATATTTATCTATGTTCCAACAAAAGGAAAAAAGAAAAAAGGAAATGTTTTCCATTTATGATAGCGAGTTTAGGTTTATAGGTTTTGACACTACATTTTTTCTTTGTTTAGCTCAAAAATACCCTAATGAGAACCATCTCCAGAAAGAAGAGCCGATCACTGGTCTGCTAGACGGAAGGGGAGAGTACACTTTGGTATATGAAGACGAGGAAGGGGATCGGATGTTAGTTGGGGATGTTCCATTTGAGTGAGCATTTCTAAATTTGCCACTCTCGCGCTACTTCGATTACGTTATAAATATCTGTAATCGGCTTTATATATATAAAATGCACTCTGTTTTATGATATTCATATCGGATAGAACTGTGCAGCATGAAAGTATACCCGTAAACGGTTCTGAGTTTTCAAATGTTGTTAAAATTCTTGCAGAATGTTAATCTCCACTGCCAAGAGATTGCGAGTGCTAAAGAGTTCTGAGCTTTCTACGTTGCGTGTAAGTCCCTAGCATGTTTAGTTTATTTTTCTTGATCTCAAGCAAAATGACTTAACCTTAATCTTCATATGCTTTCAGTTGGGAACAATCAACAAGAAGTGAACAACAATGGAGTGTTGATTCACATTGGAAGAAGAAGAAAAACACTTTTGTTTATGGACTTGGACATTTTAACCCTTTCAAGTTAATTACTAGTTATCATAGTTTAGATTTTTGTGATGAAGACAAGTTTTATGTACTGCAAGAAGGCTGTGAAATAGTTTTAAGTCTCTTTTGAAATATATATATATATATATATATATAGAGAGAGAGAGAGAGAGAGATTAATGGAGGAAAGAGGCCATAGGAGGGGATTTCCTTCTATGGCGTGGAAAAAATACAACCTCCACCATTTTTTCCGACGATCGGCACCCATCATCATCATCGTTATCATCTAAGATGTGCGTACACCAAATTTCATGTGATTCCACAACTTTTTCACCGTTGATTTAGTGGGTTCAAAATTAACGGTTTACCGACAATAGAACTTCTTACATTGCTAAATCAACGATGAAAAAGTTGTAGAATCACATGAAATTTGGTGTACCCACATCTTAGATGATAACGATGAAGATGATGGGGGCCGATCGTCGAAAAAATTGGTGGAGGCTGTATTTTTTCCACGCCATAGAAGGAAATTTCCTCCTATGGCCTCTTTTCTCCATTATTCTCATATATATATATATATATATGAATTTGCAAGTCAATCATCTGATGGCTACTCTTTGGATGTTTGTGTAAATTATGTCATCATGTATGACTTTGGATATATGTGGACCTAAATCTTGGACCATGCTTCTAGCATGCAACACCCATTCTTTTCTCATGGTTTATATGATGTGTTGTTGGTGAGCTAAAAGCTTCAAGCAAGTCATATATGAGCACATTTTAGGCTGATGTGTTGGTGGAAACCAAGTTATGTTGCAAGTCTTATTGTAGTAAGAAACCAACTTAGAAATACAAAGAGCCAAAGGGTTTTTTTCTCCCTCTGATGTTCTTGCCCCAGAGATTTCTTACTACAAGGACAAGCAATAGATTCCATATTTAAATCGGGTCTTGGTACTTGGTTAATTTGGGTGAACTGAAGTCATGTAGTTATACCCAATCTTGTCTATGAGAGATTTCCAGCATGCCTTATATTTAGAATCCCTTGGATATATAAAGAAGGTTATAGTTTAAAGTCATGTGGTTATAATTAATACATGGATAAAATCAATAAGGTATATAACTGCAGCATGGGTGAAAGATTAAGGGTATTATATAGGCATATAACTGCAATATGGATGAGCCATTAGGGGTATTATATAGCAATTAACCCTAGTATTATAATTGGAAGATAACGACACATTTCATAAATTTAAAACTCAACAAAAATAAGGTAGGCACGTGCAAATAAACCATATATATACTTCTATGAAAAATAATGACGTGATCTCATAGCGACTCAGTTCGGAGACATGTTTCTATTATCCAGTGTGCAGCTTTTATCCTCTTGATCTTGTGAACAGAATTATTTCATGTTCAACAAATTTTTACAACAAATCTTAGCAAAAAATAAGCAAAAAGATATATAATATAAGCAAAAAATTATGTTCTGAGTATAGATAAAGTACATCACCATATCCGTATTACATTAGAAAATAAAACAATACTATATAACAAACTGAATTTTTTTTAAAAAAAAATATTAGAACCTCACGGCCATCTAATCTGAAGATATTCTGCATCACCACGGTAAACTGTAAATAAAATCATACGATATAACATTCGCCACAACCCAACTTGATATGAAATAACATGCTATATCACCACAACCCAACCTAACAATGAAACAACATCCTAAACATCATCACAGCTCAGCCTGAAAATCAAACAATATTCTATAACATCATCACAACCCAATACCTAAAAAATAAAACAGCGCTCTACAACATTATATTTTTTAGATTATTTATTCCTCTCATTGATCTCAATATTGTTACCACCATCATTGTCGACGTCGTCATTATTGTCATCAGGTTCAAGTGGATCAATATCACGTAAACACTACTACAAATAGGGTTTGCCCCTACGGATAAAGTCGTAGGAGCAAACCACTGTCCCTACGGATATATTCGTAGGGGCACAAAAAGTCATCGTAGGTGCAAACGTCGCAGGTGCAAGTTTTTACCTTAAACATGTCCCAACGGTTTAATAATTGCCCCTACGGATTACTGAAAATATTTATTCAATTTATCGGTTTATAAAATAAAATAGTTGCCCCTACGTATTACTCCGTAGGGGCAAGTCTAACACCTGTTACTGAGTCCATAGGGGTAAAATATCAGGTATCCTGATATTTTGTCTCTACAGATAAATACGTAGGGGCAAAGTTTGTCCCTACGGATTAATTTGTAGGTGTAACTGTTGTTCCTACGGATTAATCCGTAGGGAAAAATTATCAGGTTTCTTTTATAAAAAAGGGTTGTCTGTTTTTTTCTCACCCTGTGCACAATAATATATACATCATATAACCAAATACCGCAGTACGATAATCAACATGAACACGCATAATATATAAAAAAAATCAACAAACAGAATATTATATAAATCTAAATCATCGTGAACACGCAAACACCATCAATATCATCCAAAATATATACAATATATATCATTTTAGTATATACATGCTTAAAATATAAAAATCAAAAAGCTACTCTAGCTCGGTCCAGCTCCACCTGTGATAATCGCCGTAATCTGGCGCATCTACTCCTCGGATAAACCCTGAGTCAACAACTCGACCAATGCGGACCGTGCGAGAGTCTGAGCGGGCTGTGGAGCTGTAGGAGTGGTCTGCGCAACCGCAGCCGAGATAGTGGCTTGCGGAGCCGCACGCGAAGAAGATGCATGTGGAGCCGCAGCTGAAGGAGATGCATGTGGAGCCTCAGCCGAAGTACCCTGTCGCGTCTGTTCAATTTTTTGTGTAATAAACGAGTAAGAATTGTGTATTAGTCGAATTCGTATCATTATCAGGTTATTGCGAAACCCTAATCTATGAATACTTAGGGACTTTGGGCTCGTTTGGATATCTAGTTTGGAAAACTGTAGTTTATTTTAATTAGACAGTTCTATGTATGTATGATTAATCAAATCTAAGTGTACAACCAAATAAGCTCAGGCTACGTACTAATATTGGATATGTTGCTATCTATAATATGATATAATATTTTACTATTAAGTATTATACATACCATCATCTCTTTCAACTCCTGGACGGTGGCCTTCAAGGTGGCAACATCTTGCTCTAGACTCCTCACGGGAGATAGAGGAATTAACCGCCGAAGTGGAGTCCAACCTCATATGGGCCCTGCTAGGACCCAGTCCCCGGCCTCTCTCCCAACCTCCATGATGCCCTTCGTGTGCGGCATCTAGGACTGGGGTCAGCAGTATCGGATCGTTCTGTCCAGTAAAATCGATCCCCGATACCTCCGCCTGCTCAACCACCCGCTCCTACACCCACATTAACCAGTAAAATATAAGTATATCATTTAAATTTGAACTTTTCAAAACAAAAATTTCAAATAGGGGTTGAATAAATATTAATACTTACGCAATACTCCTGGGTAGCGGCGTTGGGGTATCAAAGCTCAGCCGTGGCAGGATCTGTCGCAGTGCCGTGGACGGAAAGATACACGGTCAGCATGCTCGGTGTACCACCCTGCGCCAGGGTCTGAGATCTCTGGAATTCGCAAAAAATTTACATATATTATAAAATAACTCTTAATATTATATTATATCACAGTAGATCTATTGTAATTTACCGATGCCTCCATAGCACGAGTAATATTCCTCGAGCCACCTGTATAAGTGGGGCGAACCCTCTTCGCCGACTTCCTATTCTCTTTATTTTGATCCGCCTGTTTCTGCACAACACATTCAGATTTAGTTTTCTAATTAAGCAACACAAAAAAAAATAAATTATATACTAAACAATGATTTACATTTAAAATACAAATCTGTTTGCGCTGAGAGTCAAAATATTGGCACAACAGAGACCATGTATTTACATCGACTCTCGCAAAGGCCGGAGGATGTAGGAGAGCCACTCTCTCTGCCTCGGGGGTCGCCATCCACAGAGAATAGCAGTCGATCTTCATCTCGTTCCTATTGTATCGGACCTTTGATTGCATATTCTTCATCAGGCCATGGTACAAAGCATGAAAACCGAGCACCCTCTCAGGGTGATCAGGGTCGGGTACAGGCTGAAAATCGTAATCCAACTGCAAATACAAAAAAACAATGGTATTAAATTGCAAGTGTTAATAATAAATATATTGGATAAATCAAATGAAAATATATATTAATACCTAAGCCTGATCACAGAAGAGAGCGAATGAGCGCCGGTGCTGGTCGCCCCACTCAACGTGAAGTGGATACTTCTTCACGAGGCGGCTTTCATCCCCTATATACCAGCCGAACCTCGGCATAATCGCCGGTATAGCGATAATCAGGGGTAAAGAAGAGGGGGGATCTGCCTCCCCCTAGCTCTATCGGGTCTCAGCCTGTGGGAGTGATTCGGGCTCGAGTCCCCTGCTCGGGATGGGGATGCCTTGCGTCTACAAGAAATATCAAGACAATCAATATTAAGCCAAAGCAGTATTAAGAAATCAAGTTTTAACAAAAATTGAAGTGTGATATATACCTCCGGTGATAGAAGCACGAGCCTGGGCCCGGGCAGCAGCACGAGCGGGATGATAGTTCCTCCGGCGAGGAACAACCGGTAACACGGACGTGGACGCATCCCCTCCAACTAGAAAATAAATATCGAAAAAATTACATGTAGTTCATGTTTATTCTTAAAGGATATGTAAAATGAATAAATATTTTATATTTATTCATACTAACCTGCAGACTGAGCGGAGGGTATGGAAGTAGGAGTGGCCTCTGCACCAGACGTGAATGCACCACCTATAATTAAACAATTAAACATTGACTATATAAGTATTGCATTCTAAATCAATATGTATACACTATAGTATATATATATATATATATATATATATATATATATATATATATACCCGCAGGTGCGGTGGTGGCCTCTGCCCGAGATGTGGAGGCACCATCTACGGCTAGACAATTAAAAAAGGATTAGCTAAGTACGTAAGAGTAAAAAGAATGTATGTATATTTATGATATAGCATTCTGAATCAATATGCATGATCTATAGGACATATAAATATACCTGGAGGTACGGGAGTAGCCTCAATCCCTGATGTGGACGCACCACCACCAGCTAAACAATCAAACATTGACTATATAAGTAATTTTGACATAAATATGCACGTATATCCATAATATTACATTCAAAATGAATATGCGTGCAATATACCTGGAGGTGTGGCAAAGTCCATACGGAAGCAGCCATCCGAAGGGGTCTCCGATCGGGGTGCAAGACCGGCCCTCTGAAGCTCCCTACGCAGCTCTCCTGACGGCAGAACCGCTCTGCTTCTGCCTCTGCCAGTGCCGCGGCTGGAGCTCCTGCCGCCCTTCGCTGCTCCCGTCATCGTCATCAAATCTAGATAAAACGGTTCGTGAACGCATTAGACAATCATTACAAACATTGACTATATATGTATAGATCGTAAAATGTGAAGTAATAATATAACATTACCGATAACCTTTTCCGTTTCGTGGACGCATTAGACATATCTACTTGGATTTCATCATCGATATCATTTCTAACCCACATAACTTCATGATCATCCAAAGACAACCCGTCTTTTGAAACAGATGGTCGGAGCACTCTAAGTCTTCTCTCTTCTTCATCCTCATCGCTGTCCTCAAATTCCGGGACATCGTAAACATCCCTGGATTTCCAACGGTATACGACATTCCATCCCGGATGTTTCAAACACCGTGAGTAGTATACTTGGAACACTTGGTTCAGAAAGATAAACGGATCGTCCTGACCGTAAAATCGAAGTGTGTTCACACTGGTCAATCCATATTCATCTTTCCAAGTCCCGAGATTGCTTCTCCACTTATCCGTATCGGTTCGTGTATCTACCAAGTACACTGAAATATATAAAACGGTTTTGATCGTCCGGGATATTGGATGCCAAGTATACAATTTAAGTATCCATAATAAATCACACCATTCGATCCTACCATCGCAATCCCACTATTCTGAGTGGTTCTAGATATTTCTATGTCCTTAACTTCGAATTTGTATTCAAGGACACTGAATCCTTTATAATATGCAACCTCCATGCTAGGAAACTGAGCTAAACATCCTGAATCACTTTCTAATGATGCAGACAGGTTCGGTCCTGGATCTAACAAAACAAATTTTACGACAAATACATAACGATATAAGTTTTGATTAAAACCGGTAGCAATAACATATTATTCGAATAACTTACATGATCTGCAAACCAATCACAAAAATTATCCTGATGATAATTTTCCAATCGTTCATCGTTCCAATCAGGATGCCCATCACGTATCTCGTTAAAATGAATTCTGTTTTCAACAATGGAATATGACATTAATATTATATCATTTCATACACACACAAACACAAATAGGCATCATAAAGTATGATTGGTCCATAGCCAACCAAGACGACAGATTATAAACTATCATTACAACGGGCCATGTGTTGTGGCTTCCAACTATATAGTTAAATGGGCAGAATCAATCACTAGCGAGTTCGAGCCTGACATTGCGAGAATTGCTACTGAATATTTCGTGCCTCCTATCGAAATCCTTCCATGCCGGTGAATCTCTTGGATGGCTCATTTTTCCATCTTCACTTGGAGGAGCACGGTGAAACTAAATCATTGTCTCGGCTGTTTTTTTGCACCTGAATAGCCTCTACAGCCCCTGTGTTATGAGAAAGTATCGTGCTATCTTGACAGGTATATCGGGCTTCTTATCAGAATATTTCGGCTTATACCTGATCTCTCCGTATGTTGGACACTCTTTCAAATCTGAATTCTCTTTCCGGTACAACACGCAATTTTTAGGACATACTTGAATCTTCTCACGCTTCAGACCCAAATCAGACATCATCTTCTGGGCTCCGTACCAGCTGTCGGGTACGTTATTTTCCGGGGGTATAGAATCTTTCAAAAACGAAAGAAGTATTGTGAATGACTTGTTGCTCCATCCATTTAGTCACTTAATCTGGAAAAGTTGGACGAACCATGAGAGAGTGGAATACTTTGCATTCTCATAAATTGGTTTTCTAGCATCATTCATGAAATTTTCATATTTTTCCGCACGCGGTCCTTGACCGGAAGAAATGTCATCTTCGGTACGAATAGATTCACTTAGGGCAGCCTCTACCATATTTTCCATTTCTTCCCCTGGAAAGAAATTATCGTTTTCTTCTTCTGCCGCATTACCGTCTTCTCCTTCTTCTGCTGCCGCATTACTGTTTTCTTCTCCTTTCCCGTGATATAACCAAGTTGTATAAAGTCTAGTAAAACCATGTTTAACGATATGAAGCTCTGCAAATTCTACCTTCTGCCAGTACTTATTCCCACATCTATCGTACGGGCACAGAATCTTCTCTAACACGATCTTATTATGTGCGCGTGCAAAATCAATAAAAGCAGCAACTACTGCGACAAACTTAGGTTGCATACATTGTTGTCAATTCACATACATCCAGTCCTTAACTCTGATGTAATCATGGCCCATGTTAGACTGTATAACATATAAATTGTGGGTTATGATGACTATATTGAGAAATCTAAGAACGGGATGGTTACTGACAAACGAGAAAATCAGTGTATATATTTTGTGTGTGTATTTGTCGTTGAAAAGAATAAATTATCGATAATTA
Source organism: Agapanthus africanus (assembly GCA_030015575.1). Lineage (NCBI taxonomy): Eukaryota > Viridiplantae > Streptophyta > Magnoliopsida > Asparagales > Amaryllidaceae > Agapanthus > Agapanthus africanus. The sequence goes on along the minus strand of JASDDO010000014.1, from coordinate 155,847,291 downwards.
AAGTTATATTTGAGAATACCCATGTATGAGTTGTATTCTATATATGTGTGTTTCAATTTATGATTTCGCTTAAGTGTAGGGTTGTTAGTATGTATGTGCTGTGTGTGTGTTTGTTGTGTATTCGTGTTGTACGTATGTGTTTCGGCTGTCAGGGGTAAGGCTTCTATCCCATTAAGAATGTATAGAGCAGACACCCATTCGCTTGTGCTTTCAACCGTTTCGAGTAAATTTCGGCAGCACCTCCCCACCGTTCTCCGATTACACTGTAATAGAATAGATAATCATTTCAAAGCTGTAAAATAACGTTGATATGAACATCTAATCTATCTTTGTACATGGAGAACCAGCGGAAAAGTACCGACGAAATAACTTGAAATGGATGAAAACACAAGTGAATGCAGGTGTTTGCTTTATACATTCCTAACTTGTCCACACGGGACAAATCTATCGGTTATCATGCGATTGAATCTTCTCGTCACATAGACTACACGACGGTTGTTAGTACCGAGCTATATCGTCCGATATTTAACAACCTTCGTATAGTTCTATGTCACGATGAATATCGAACGTATGTTAACCGATAGACGGAGACTAAGTGGCGCTTTGAGTTTTATATATGAGTATCGATGAGAATATGAAAGTTTCATATTATCATCGAGTATAATATATTGGTTTTAACTTGAAAATTTAACATGAATAGGTTTTACGTTTACGTTTCGTTATTAAGGGTTCGAAATTTCAAGTTTAAGGTAAAATTTTCTTGCGTTTATGGTAAAATTGTACGTTTACATTATCATCGAGTATCCTACTGAATGAACTAGTGCACCCTAAACCCTAACCCTAAATAACCCAAATTAACCACAATTAACCATAATTGTTACCCTAACACAAATTATCCCTAATCAACCTAATCAACCCAAACTTAACCCAATTTACCCAAATTAACCTAATCAACCCAAACTTAACCCAATTTACCCAAATTAACCTAATTAACCCTAATCAACACCCTAACCCTTTCAAATTATCACCAATTAACCCAAATTAACCTAATTAACCCTAATCAACACCCTAACCCTAAACCCTAACCCTAACCCTAACCACACACTAAAGCCTAACCCTAACCCTGACCCTAACCATACCCTGACGCTAACCCTAACCCTGACCCTGACCCTGACCCTAACCCTAACGCTAATTTCCCTAACCCTAACCCCAACTAATTAACCCTAACCCTAATCCTAACCTTAGCTAATTGACCTTAACCCTAACCCCAACCCCAACTAATTAACCCTAACCCTAACCCTAACTGAACCGAACCCTAACCCTAACCGAACCGAACCCTAACCCTAACCCTAACCTTACCCTAAACTGAACACTAACCCTAACCCTAACCCTCACCCTAACCGAACCCTAACCCTGAACCCTAGCCCAAGTAGTAACCCATTAATCATCAAAATTATAAATAAAAGTATTATTAGAAGTAAAAATTTGAGATTTACTAACTTGGAGCTAGGCCGACGATGGAGGAGACCAATGGTCGACGACGCAATCGGCGACGAGTCGCGGGCGGTGGCGACGAGGAAGTCGACGATGAAGTTTTGGGAGATCGAGGGCGGTGGCGGGCCATGGGCGGAGGGCGGTGGCGACGAGGCGCGGGAGAGGTGGCGACGAGAGGCGCGCGGGAGATCGAGTGAGAGAGAGGAATTTTTACTAACGAGGACTTTTCTGTGCTTTTTTTATATTAATAACCCATATATATGCCCCTACGGACATAACCGTAGGGCCTTCGTTTGCGGTTCCGTAGGGCCGAAAGGCAAATTACGTTTTAATATTTTTAAATTAAAACGTAGGGCACCGTAGGGACAACCATGGGGACCTACGGAGTAATCCGTAGGGGCAATAAAATGTTGCCCCTATGGATTCCTTTATCCGTAGGGGCAACCCCTTATTGTAGTAGTGAAAACTTTTGATATAGGATATCCACATGTTTGTAGTAAGCCAAAGTTCTTAATAGTCACATTGATATGCATTACAAATGTAAACCATTCGCATGCCGACACATGTTCATTGAATACATTTCTCCAATTTTACTGCATGGTTAGTTTTAAAATTCAATAAACATATGTATGTGTGTGTGTGTGTTAATTGTAGAAATGAGAGTTTGTAACCTGACTGTAAACAAATTGTGTATATTCGATGGGCTGGTAAAACATGGTTTTTACTTGATCATTATAAAGAATAACATGTATTCCACCTGTATCATCAACGGCCTTGTCTTTAATTTTATACCTGAGAGAAAAAGATAATTTGAATCAAAATTTGCTAACTTTGGTAGTTTTAATATAATTATTGCAACCATATGCAATACTGCTTATGTCATACCTTGACAACAATTTTGCAATCAGATACCGACATTCATTGCATAATTTGAAATTAAAATGCATGATATTATCTTTTATTGCAATGCGACCAGATGCTACACCAAAAGAGTGTATAATTCTGCAACTGTAGCCTTTATTTTAAATTTCAATATCTATACAACCATATAGATGAATAAACTTATATTTTCATAAAATAATATAATTTTTATTAAATAAATTATATCGTTTCTTACAGTGTCCGCTGGAGGTGGAGTGTCTGTGAATATGATTAATCGCCGAATAGTATGAGATCATAAAGAAGAGTTTGTAAAACGATGAATAGTGTAAGTTTACGGCGGCGCCCCGGCCGTCTTTCTGAGGCCAAAATGCAGAAGCGATAATTTTCTTTAACTTTTGAACCGGCACCACCGCGCACAAAAATCCCGGATCGGGCCATTAATCTAGTCCTAGCTAACAAGAGAGGGGGTAGAGAGATATACCGAGCGATCCGTGTCCTCCGGTCTTCTCGTCGTCGTCCCGATCTCCCGCGGAATGTCCGGTCTCCACCTCCTCGCCAGAAGGGCACCACGTCGCCGGCTTCTTTTACGGGCTCCCACCTCTGGACCGAGGCAACTCGGGCACGAGTCAACGTGCCCAAGATTTGCTGTAGAATCAGTGTAGGATGGTATGTCTCATGGGGTTTAGGAAATTGCCTTTTGGTGGAGGAAATGAAGTATGGAATTTTGTGATGAACAAGGGAATTTTTGCAAGCAAATGAGACCAAAAATCCCCATCAAAAATTTGGGACAGCCCCCTCCTCTTTAGTGGCCGGCCATGGCTTGTAGAAATATGAAAGAGGAGAGTATATGGATCAAAAATGAGAAAGCCCCCATAATGCATGAGAGAGAAAAGGGTCATCATGAAAACATGATCACAAACTAAAGCCAACACTCATAAACCCATCATCAAAAGTCAAGCCATCATGAACTCAAGAAAGTCAAGGGAGGCAAAACCATCATAATCCAACAATATGCAAAGACCACCTCCCACAATGCTTATTTGCACAAATGCAAATAAACCCTCCTCCACCAATCTTCAGCCAATGAAAGATACAAAGAAATATGGCTGAAAAGGAAAACAAACTGGCAACTCCAAAAACTGATCCCGTAATAAATTACAGGAAAACCCCGCCACTGTATATACATTCCCGTATTTGTATTCGGACCGAATACAAATGCAATGAGACAAAATCTACACTGTACTATACTAGGATCCGGCTTAAACCAAAGCCCGCTAGTATTATCCGTCCGATCATGGTCCGTGCAATACTGCATGTATCTGATCGAACCCTGCCATATCTCCATACGGCCTCTACAGCGTTTCGTCCGAAACTTGAGAAACAGGTTTGTGGGGGACTCTAAAGACTCGTCAACACCTTGGTTGTGGATTTAACCACTAGCACGTCAGAGGTATTAGCCTATACGTAACGGGCTACCAGGTATTGACCAAAAGGGACGTCGATGAGCGAACTCATCCTGACACCCTACTGAGCCTGTCAGTGACAATATCCGTACAATCCGGTCCGTTCGTCTATGAGCATCGCATGGCGGGCCTAGGGGGTTGATAAAAGTCAGACCCCCAAAAGCGGTACAAGTCGTGTCGGAGTGTAGCCCAGAACACCCTGAGATACTACTGGAATACCTACCAGTAAATCTCCTGCCTTGGCCAAGGATTTCGTGTAATGGCTCTCCTAGACACAGCGCGACCTCACCCCCAATACCGGAAGAGACGAACCCCTGCAGATCCGCTCACTGCCTCCATGTGGCTCGGGACTGTACCCAACTAAAACCTGTTTGCACGTCTCCTTTGAGCGTGGTAGGGTAGTAATCAAAGTACAGTGGGAACTCACACGAGACAAATGACGATCTCAAGTCGATGAACTAACCTGTACACATGTCACCAGGGAACTGCTATCTGACGTCAGGTATAAGACCAACTAGTATGTTCCCGGCGAGTCCTGTCCGGTGTACTCATAACCCAATGAGCACCTGTATACATCTTAGGTGAACCAACTGACACCAGTGGCTTGTGAGACCGGCCACCGCCCCTCGTCGGGGTCTCGACTGTATACACTAGTCTACTCTGGAGTATCGATGCCCTGTCTCGAAACTCCCACGACTAGGGACCTTTTAAGGATGTGCTTATAGACCCCAGCTCCCACGTATATGATCGCCCTCATACTGCTGGTAGTCAAGCAAGAATTCTAGGGGCTCTATCAACGTGCAATAGTGACCTGTAAGGTCACCTAAAGCAGTACACGATGATAAAGATAAACCAGATAGCATACTATCATCTTGAGTAAGACTGTCCTACCGGGATAGGTCCTCCCTCAATCATTGCAATCACGTACCTGTGATCCAATAATTGACTCTGAAGGCACTATCTCCAACAAATAGTCTTGCCGAAATCGTTTGCAATCTATAATAAACAATACTAATATTGTCATTGACAATATATTATAGACATATTAAGAAATATTTGGCATCGAAAGTTTATATATGAAAGTTACCATTTAGAAAGGCGTAAGACCCCATCTTCATTATCAAAATCATAGTCGAACCATCTAAATTCTGTATATTCTAGAGTAAACTTATCTAAGAAAATAAATTAATTAAAAATATTACGAATTTTAATTTAAACAAAAGTTATTATGCATTAATAAGAGTATCTACTTAAGAACAAAAAAAAAAAAAAAATAGAAATATAAAATTAAACCTTCATAATAAATGTTGTTTAGACCATTTGCGATCACACCTTTTCATCGTAGATAAGTATCTGTAAAATATTCCGTCTCTCCTTAGAATATATTGTCCCATACAATAAGAGATATAACATCATCATAACTATGAGTCGTTTATCACAAACATTTCAACATATTTGAATCCTCCATTCTTTATAATTATAGTAGCTATGAGGCTGATATCGACAATGAACATCAAATACCTGAAATGTTATAAACTCAAATTAGCATATAAAAATTAAATAACATGTCAACATTATCGTAGATAGAAAAACAAATCTACTAAAACCGTCGATATCTTCTTGCATGCCGATAATTATTGTAGTTTCTTGATATTGAAAATCCTTGATAGATGAATTAGTGTTGGTGTAAATTCCCGTTTCCATCAATAAAATCTTTCTATATTTTCCTAGTCCCCCGAATGTTTTCCTATTTTTCCTCGTAATTTTGTGTGAAATTGGTTGCTAGGTTTTTAGTATTTAAATTTTTCTAAACGTTTAAAATAAAGCCCAAGATAAAATTTTAATTAAATAAATAAACCCCAGCCCAATCTCTTACCACGCCAAGCCCAACAAATTTAAAAAAAAACTAAATAAATATATATAAATCCTCAGCCCGGCCCACTTCCATATCCTTATCCCTTTTTCCTTCACAAAACTAATAATCAAATTAATCCTCAAAAGCCGGCCCAAGCCCATGCCTCTACCTTACCCGCGCCTGACCCGACCCGTTAACCTTTCTTCCCCAGTCCCTCAAAACTTTCCCGCTCGTTCCCTTACGTGCCCACGTCGTCGCCAACGTCCCCGCCTCGTCGCCCCACGTCCCTGCTCGTCGACCACTACCTCGCGCGTGCCATTCCAACCTCTCCTCGTCTCTCTAACTCTCCCCCTCACTCTCGTTCTCCCTCCTCCTCTCCTCCCTAAAAAAAAACACCCTGCTTCATCCCCTACACCCCGCTGAACGACGACGACGACCACCACCTCAATCACCTCGTCATTCCTCCCTCGCTTCTCTCTTCAAAACCCGAGCCCCACTTTACCTACTCCCCTCGCCTGCATGACCGAACCCGGCATCCAATTACTCACCGAGCCTCCCCTGCACACCATCTCGCCGACGATCACCTCGCTCCCATCGCGCCGCCGGCCACCTCATCGACCCCTCAACTGCCCACCGAGCTCGCCGTGCCGTGTTCGGGTCGCACGCCGTTGCCGCTTCTGTTCGTCGTCAACGCGTCTTCAGGAAAGTTACCTACTTACTTCATGCTAATTGTTCTATTAAAATTAGAAATACCGTTAAATTCCGCATAAACGCTTCGTGCGACTTAATATAGTGTATGCGTTCGACACAGAACCCGAATGAAAGACTCCCATTAAACTGACGAAAATTGATCACATGAGTTGTCCTATGTGGTAATGAACATCGTGTTAAAACTTGGCTGAAAAATACCGTCGTTACTGACGTGAACGATCATCCCCAATTACACCCGTTAAAACTGAAAATTTCCCGCGTCTGAAACTTGTAAAAATCATAACTAATTGTTTATAAATTGGAATGATGCGTTCGAGGGCTCAAATAGAAGCCGACTCGACGACCTAGAACCCCATAAAAGTTTTAAATTGTTTCTATGCTGAAAAAATGACGGAAACTGGTTCGGAGAGCGGCTCTGGACCGCAGTCCAGAGCAGCTCTGGCTGTTGATTTCCATCTTGTAATCTGTAAACTCTACTGCTTGAACATGTTATGTTGCGAAACCCTATACCATAGTTAAGATGAAACAGTTAGCTAACTAATGAAAATGATTTCACCCCTTTTCACTGTCGTTTACTATTTAAACTGTAATTTAGATTAACAGGACATATAGCAGTCCCAAACTGAAACAGAACTGATATCCCATTGTTGTACAGTACATAACTTCTGATGTAGAGGCGCGATTGAGAATACGTATGGTGCGTTGGAAACCCTATTAATAAACCTAAATTTCGTTCAACTATAGTGTCGCTAAATTCTGATCCCAACAGGGTGAAAATTGTATTGCGAAATGGACGTTCAGTTCAGGAGCTGAAATTCCAGCAGCGAACACTTAAAAATAAACGGCTGTAACTTGCAAACCCAAAATCCGATTGCACTGAAATAAATTTTTCGGAACTTCTGACTGAGTTTACTTGCTACCGCATTTGTATCATTTTATTGAATTTTGAACGTATGATTTAAGGTAATTTTTATAACTTTATAAGGTGCATAATAGTTCATATTACACACGACTTGTTAACTGCATAAATGCACATATCTTACCCGATTGCCATACACATAGTGCGCGCGTTATTATTCAGTGTACAATGCATTATCGTGCGTGAATGGTATTGGTTTAGGAGTGTCAAGCACGCCAATGAAAAAGTGAATGATTCGTGACAGTGAACAATACAGTGAACAGTGACAAAACCGTGTTATTGGTGCATACTTGTACACGACTAGACCATACTCATAAATAGTGTAAACCTGGGGGAAAAAGGGAAATCGAAGTGGAAAGAGTATCGTATTTAGCGAGGACAGTGATTTAGAGGATGATCATTCGAACAGCGACTCTTATATATATTAGGTTGGGCCTAGCGGTCCGGCTGACAGGGTTATGTCCCGAGCGATAGCGGGTCGTAGTCTCGGGTATATACGAGACTCTCGTTAAACATGATTCTCCTTTCCACAACTCGATTTTAAAGATGACTTAGAGACTGATAGGGACACATATCATACTTTGCATCAGTTAATGACATATTGATTACCTGCATTTTACTTTCACTGTTATTACCTTCTTTGCTGCTTTCTTGTCACTATTATAATATTGCTATTACGTCGCTCTGACGACCTGAGTATGCATGCTCAGATCTCGAGGAAGAACCAGTACAGGAGTCGGACTTGCCCTTCGAGCTTGCGGAGATTTAGTCGGGAGTACCTCTTTCACTTTTACTGCTTTCCCTAAAGAAACCTTGTATTCGAACTTGGTTAGTAGTTCTTTTCCTTATTTTATTGTAAATTGTGAATAATGAAAGTTGATGTAATAATTTAGTGATGTATTTCTTTTACTTCTGTGCTTTGTTTACTGATTACCATGTAATGCTAGAAGCCGGAGTGTGACTACGGCGGGATTATTCCTTGACCGTAGGAGCATGGCTGGCCTAGTCATCCCTCGTTTTCTGTATTTTGGGAAGTGGGGCGTGACATGATTTTGTTGGTATCAAAGCCGCGTTTAGTAGTAAGGGATAACATTAACTACACTTTATTACATTATCTTTGCTTCACTATTCCTGACTTTCATCCTTATATCTAATCATAACCTTTTAAATATCTTCCAGCGATATGACGTCCCCGAACGACCACTCTTCGAACTCAAGTTCTCAGGATCGCACGGAGAGGATACTTAGTGCACTGACGACTCTCGCAGAAGCTCAGGAGAGAAAGACGGACCTACTCACCAAGGGACTCAAGGCTATTACCGCAGTCGGGGGGCCCTCCGCCCTCATTACCGCCCCCGAGAGCACTGTTCCACCAGCTTTTTCTGCCAGGGATGGCACCGTGTCGGATTTTCGGAGGTTACATCCAGCTGCAATTACAGGACTAGATGAACCACTCGAGGCCGAGCTATGGCTGGTCAATATGGAGAACTTACTGGCGGCCGCAATGGTACCCGATGAAGATAAAGTGAATGTGATAAGGATCAAGTTGGAGGACGAAGCACGTACTTTGTGGTCAGTTGAAGAAAGCAGACTAGAAAGGCCAATCGAATGGAGCAAATTCAAGTTGTGCTTCTTGGACCACTATTTCCCTTCTACCGCCAAGGCAGAGATAGAAGAAAAATTCATCCTACTGAAGCAGAATAGCCGTCCTGTGGACGTATACGCGGCAGAATTCAACCGTCTGAGCCGATTTTCTCCGTACATGGTCACTTCAGAGGCCACCAGGGCCAGGCGCTTCTTACAGGGACTCGATTTCGAGCTACAGCAATTGATCGCGTCACTCGAGTTGCAGACTTTTGCACAGGTACTCAACGCGGCACGAATTCAGGAGAAGCTGATCAACAAATTTAGGAAGCCCCCTGTTGTTCTAGTGCATACTCACACACCGTCTCGAGGAGGCATACCAGTTCACAGGCCAGGAACGACACAGATGAAGCGTCCATTCGTGCCCTAGCATCGCCCCCAAAGCAAGAACTTAGTTTGCGGCTACTGCAACAGAGATGGGCACACCCAGAAGGATTGTCGCCGCGCCAAGGGACATTGTCTGATTTGCGGATCCAGTCAGCACAGAGTTAGCGGTTGCCCCGAGCGGACAGAGTTATAGGGAGGGTCTGGACCGCAGCAGCAGAGATCACAGGAACAGAGGCAACCCTATACAGGCCGCGGTCAGGGACGGGCCTTCACCTTGACCGCTGAACAGGCAGAGGCTTCAGGCGAAGTTGTCACAGGTATTCTACTCGTACATTCCATGCCAGCTAGAGTACTATTTGATTCTGGAGCATCGCACTGTTTTATATCTGCACATTTCGTCGATACACACCCCATACCACATGAACCATTAACCAAGGGTTGGGAAATACATACGGGTAATGGTGTTATAGTATCTAGTCGAGAATGTAGATCATGTCCGGTTGTATTGTGTGGCAGGGAATTCTATGCGAATTTCCTTTTGATCGGAACAGGCAGCTATGACGCAATTCTCGGGATGGATTGGATGAGTACTTTCCATGCAGTTATTGATTGCCGAGCAAGGAATGTGATCTTCCGCATTCCCAATCACCCAGAGTTTATTTTCGAAGGCGGGAGCGAATCTTTGGAGCCAGCCAAGTATAGAGCCAAGCCAAAAGAGTTGACGGCTATGGAGATTGATGAGAGCCCAGCCCCAGAGATTGTTCGGGACTTTCTGGATGTGTTTCCTGAAGATTTACCAGGTCTACCACCTCCACGCGTCTTGGAATTCTCGATTGATTTGACTCCAGGTACAGCCCCAGTTTCCAAGGCCCCGTACAGAATGGCACCAGTTGAGTTGGCAGAATTGAAGAAGCAAATTGAAGAACTCCTGGAGAAGGGATTTATCCGGCCAAGCGTTTCATCGTGGGGTGCACCAGTTCTGTTGGTGAAGAAGAAGGATGGATCGCTGCAGATGTGTATAGACTATCGAGAGCTGAACAAAGTCACAATAAAGAACAAGTACCCAATTCCGCGTATCGACGACTTATTCGATCAGTTAAGTGGGGCCAAGGTATTTTCGAAGTTGGATCTCCATTCTGGCTATCAACAGATCAGAGTAGCGGCCGAGGATATATGCTAGACGACTTTCAGGACCCGATACGGACATTATGAGTTCCTTGTGATGCCGTTCGGTGTTACCAATGCTCCAGCGATATTTATGGATTTGATGAACAGGGTGTTTGCGAAGTACTTGGACACGTTTGTCGTTGTATTTATCGACGATATACTAGTCTACTCGAAGACCCGGGAGGAGCATGTCGATCATTTGAGCACAGTTCTACAAATTCTTCGGGAAGAGAAGTTGTACGCGAAATTGAGCAAGTGTGAGTTCTGGCTCGACAAGGTTCAGTTCTTGGGACACATTGTTTCGGGCGAAGGCATCTCAGCGGACCCGGCAAAGATAGAATCTGTCAGAGATTGGCCAACACAGAAGTCAGTGGCCGAGATCAGGAGCTTTCTGGGACTGGCAGGATATTATCGGCGGTTCGTCTAAGACTTTTCAAGAATCGCCGAATCTTTGACGAGGCTGACATGAAAGGATGTACCGTTTGTATGGACAGAGGAGTGTACTCGGGCATTTGAGACACTGAAGTAGAAGTTAACCACGACGCCCATTCTTACAGCACCAGATGATTCCGATGGTTTGGTGATACATAGTGATGCCTCAGGGAAGGGCTTAGGCTGTGTTCTGATGCAGCACAGTCGGGTGGTTGCCTGCGCCTCTCGACAGCTGAGAAATCACGAGAGGAACTACCCTACGTATGACTTGGAGTTAGCTGCAGTGGTTTTTGCGTGGAAGATTTGGAGGCATTACCTGTTGGGCGAGAAGGTGGAGGTGTACACGGATCACAAAAGTCTGAAGTACGTCTTCACTTAGAAAGAACTAAACATGAGGCAGCGCCGATGGCTAGAACTGATGGCGGATTACGACTTGGACCTTCAGTATCACCCGGGAAAAGTAAATGTTGTACCGGATGCTCTCAGTCGCAAGCTAGCGGTCATGATGTTGACCAGTCAGAGGAGCATCATTGAGGATTTTCAGAGACTCGAGCTTGAAGTCGTAACACCGAGCGCAATCAGGCAATTTTGGCAACTACAGGTGCGGTCTTCTCTTGTGGATCGCATCAAGGCTGCGCAAGCGGATGATCCTCGATTGCAAAAGTTCAGAGCGCAAGTAGAAGCCGGGCTGAGAACGGACTTACTCATACATGAAGACGGTTCTCTGAGATTCGGTAGCAGACTCTGTGTACCCAAAGGGGATGTTCGAGAAGAGGTACTGGCTGAGGCGCATAGTTCAGCTTATTCTGTGCATCCGGGAGGTACGAAGATGTATCGAGATCTAGAGCAGCATTTTTAGTGGAACGGGATGAAGCGAGAAATTGCGCGGTTTGTATCCAGGTGCTTGGTATGCCAACAGGTGAAGGTGGAACATCAGAGGACAGCAGGATTATTATAACTGCTTCCGATACCAGAATGGAAGTGGGAGCACATTACTATGGATTTCTTGACGGCTTTACCCCGGAGCCCCAGGGGCAACAACGCCATTTGGGTTATCGTCGACCGCCTCACGAAAACTGCACACTTCTTGCCATTCCGAGTGGGATAGTCGACGGAGTCACTTGCGGAGAGATACATGCAGGAGATAGTGCGACTTCACGGAGTTTCGGTCAGCATTGTGTTAGATCGAGACACCATATTTGTTTCGCACTTTTGGAGGAGCTTACAGGAGAGTTTGGGTACCCGCCTCAAGTTCAGTACAGCTTATCACCCGCAGACGGACGGACAATCCGAGCGTACGATTCAGATGCTCGAGGATATGCTGAGAGCTTGCATGCTGGACTTCTAGGGTTCTTGGGAAGATCATCTGTATTTAGTCGAGTTTTCCTATAACAACAGTTACCAGGCTAGCATCCAGATGGCTCCTTTCGAAGCACTTTACGGGCGGAAGTGTCGATCCCCAGTTTGTTGGGATGATGTGGGAGAACGAAGATTACTGGGTCCCGAGCTCATTGTTCAGACTGTCGACAAGGTCCAAATGATCAGGCAGCGCATTAAGACGGCTCAGGATCGACAGAAGAGTTGGGCGGATGCCAGCAAGAGAGCACTAGAATTTGAAGTCGGAGATCATGTTTTCCTGAAGATTTCCCCTACCCGCGGAGTTATCAGGTTTGGAGGTCGCGGGAAACTCAGTTCCCGTTTCATCGGACCTTTTGAGGTGCTAGAGCGAGTAGGAGAGGTGGCCTATTGACCCGCCTTGCCTCCATCGCTAGCTGGTGTGCACAATACCTTCCACGTATCTCAGTTGCGGCATTATGTTCGGGATGAGAGCCATGTTCTGGACTATTCGGAGTTAGCTTTGGGTACCGACCTATCTTATGAGGAGCAGCCCACCACCATCCTCGACCGCAAAGAGAAAGTGCTGAAGAATAAAGTCATTCCATTGGTCCGAGTGTTTTGGGGCGGTCGTTCCCCAGGAGAATCTACCTGGGAGCGTGAGGAAGATATCCGTGCACGTTTTCCATATCTCTTTGTTTAGTACTGTTGTTTCATTGTCTCTTTTTAAATTTCGAGGACGAAATCTTTGTAAAGGGGGTATGATATAAATTCCCGTTTCCATCAATAAAATCTTTTTATATTTTCCAAGTCCCCCGAATGTTTTCCTATTTTTCCTCGTAATTTTTTGTGAAATTAGTTGCTAGGTTTTTAGTATTTAAATTTTTCTAAACGTTTAAAATAAAGCCCAAGACAAAATTTTAATTAAATAAATAAACCCCAGCCCAATCCCTTACCAAGCCAAGCCCAACAAATTTAAAACAAAAACTAAATAAATATATATAAACCAGAGCCCAGCCCACTTCCATATCCTTATCCTTTTTTCCTTCACAAAACTAATAATCAAAGTAATCCTCAAAAGCCGGCCCAAGCCCATGCCTTTACCTTACCCGCGCCCAAACCCGCACCTGACTCGACCCGTTAACCTTTCTTCCCTATTCCCTCAAAACTTTCCCGCTCGTTCCCCTACGTGCCCACGTCGTCGCCAACGTCCCCGCCTCGTCGCCCCACGTCCCCGCTCATCGACCACGGCCTCGCGTGCGCCATTCCAACCTCTCCTCGTCTCTCTAACTCTCCCCCTCACTCTCGTTCTCCCTCCTCCTCTCCTCTCTCCAAAAAAAAACACCCTGCTTCATCCCCTACACCCCGCTGAATGACAACGACGACGATGACGACCACCTCAATCAGCTCGTCATTCCTCCCTCGCTTCTCTCTTCAAAACCCGAGCCCCACTTTACCTACTCCCCTCGCCTGCACGACCGAACCCGGCACCCAACTACCCACCGAGCCTCCCCTGCACACCATCTTGCCGACGATCACTTCGCGCCGCCGGCCACCTCATCGACCCCTCAACTGCCTACCGAGCTCGCCGTGCCGTGTCCAGGTCGCGTTCGCGCCGTTGCCGCTGCCGTGCGTCGTCAACGCGTCTTCAGGCAAGTTACCTACTTGCTTCATGCTAATTGTTCTATTAAAATTAGAAATACCGTTAAATTCCGCAAAAACGCTTCGTGCGACTTAATATAGTGTATGCGTTTGACACAGAACCCGAATGAAAGAATCCCATTAAAATGACGGAAATTGATCACATGAGTTGGCCCGTGTGGTAATGAACATCGTGTTAAAACTTGGCTGAAAAATACCGTCGTTACTGACGTGAACGATCATCCCCAATTACACCCGTTAAAACTGAAAATTTCCCGCATCTGAAACTTGTAAAAATAATAACTAATTGTTTATAAATTGGAATGATGCGTTCGAGGGCTCAAATCGAATCCGACTCGACGACTTAGAACCCCATAATAGTTTTAAATTGTTTCTATTCTGAAAAGACGGCGGAAACTGGTTCGGAGAGCGGCTCTGGACTGCAGTCCAAAGAAGCTCTGGCTGTTGATTTCCATCTTGTAATGTGTACACTCTACTGCTTGAACATATTATGTTGCGAAACCCTACACCATAGTGAATATGAAACAGTTATATAACTAATGAAAGTGATTTCACACCTTTTCACTGTCGTTTACTATTTAAACTGTAATTTAGATTAACAGGACATATAGCAGTCCCAAACTGAAACAGAACTGATACCCCATTGTTGTATAGTACATAACTTCTGACGTAGAGGCGCGATTAATAATCCGTCTGATGATTTGGAAACCCTATTTATAAACCTAAATTTCGTTCAACTATAGAGTTGCTAAATTCTGATCCCAACAGGGTGAAAATTGTATTGCGAAATGGACGTTCAGTTCAGGAACTGAAATTCCAGCAGCGAACACTTAAAAATAAACGGCTGTAACTTGCAAACCCGAAATCCGATTGTACTGAAATAAATTTTTCTGAATTTCAGACTGAGTTTACTTGCTACCGCCTTTGTATCATTTTACTTAATTTTGAACGTATGATTTAAGGTAATTTTTATAAGTTCATAAGGTGCATAATAGTTCATATTACACATGACTTGTTAACTGCATAAATGCACATATCTTACCCGATTGACATACACATAGTGATAGTGCGCGTTATTATTCAGTGTACAATGCATTATCGTGCGTGAATGGTATTGGTTTAGGAGTGTCAAGCACGCCAATGAAAAAGTGAATGATTCGTGACAGTGAACAATACAGTGAACAGTGACAAAACCGTGTTATTGGTGCATACTTGTACACGACTAGACCATACTCATAAATAGTGTAAACTTGGGGAAAAAGGTGAAATCGAAATGGAAAGAGTATCGTATTTAGCGAGGACAGTGATTTAGAGGCTGATCATTCGAACATCGACTCTTATATATATTAGGTTGGGTCTAGCGGTCCGGCTGACAGGGTTATGTCCCGGGCGATAGCGGGCCGTAGTCTCGGGTATGTACGAGACCCTCGTTAAACATGATTCTCCTTTCCATAACTCGATTTTAAAGATGACTTAGAGACTAATAGGGACACATATCATACTTTGCATCAGTTAATGACATATTGATTACCTGCATTTTACTTTCACTGTTATTACCTTCTTTGCTAGTTTCTTGTCACTATTAGAATATTGCTATTACGTCGCTCTGACGACCTGAGTATGCATGCTCAGACCTCGAGGAAGAACCAGTACAGGAGTCGGACTTGCCCTTCGAGCTTGCGGAGATTTAGTTGGGAGTACCTCCTTCAATTTTACTGCTTTCCCTAAAGAAACCTTGTATTCGAATTTGGTTAGTAATTCTTTTTCTTATTTTATTGTAAATTGTGAACAATGAAAGTTGATGTAATAATTTAGTGATGTATTTCCTTTATTTCTGTGCTTTGTTTACTGATTACCATGTAATGCTAGAAGCCGGAGTGTGACTACGGCGGGATTATTTCTTGACCGTAGGAGCATGGCTGGCCTGGTCATCCCTCGTTTTCCGTACTTTGGGAAGCCGGGCATGACAGTTGGATTGATGTGCAATTCTCTGATACTTGACGTTTTTGTCAACTGAAAATACCAATATTTATCTATTATCTTATAACCAGTGTTCGAAGCACATTTAATGAGATTGGTAATCATATACACACGGTCTTTCAATATTTTGTCATGACAATATTGAGATAACTCATCAGAGACCAAAATTTCAACCTCACAATCCTAAATTAGAAAACATGTAAGTTGTAAAATGATTTATTTTTAATTGAATATGAAACAAAGTTGGTCACCAATATATCTTTTCAATGAGTAAAAGAGGGGAAATTATGTTTATCATATAATACGCCATACCAACTCCGACTTTCTCGAACTACAATTTCATCAAGCTTTTATATAATTTTCATATAGAAACTAGATTAATTTTCAGAGTTTATGTGATGCCAGAAATACCGTGATACTTGGAAAACGAATGAATTGACCTTATACAGTAGAGTAAGAGTTCAAAAAGTAATAGAAAAATAGAATATCAATAGGTATATCATTTTAGTTTGTTAATAAGGCATTATCTTTTGAATTTTTACTCTTATCATAATTCACTCTGTATATGAAGGTTTTCAATAAAGTAGATTTGACAAAGTATAATTTGACTGATTTGATAGAACTGTAACTTGAGTAAGTTAAATTAAAATATTTGGAAAAAATAATATTTGATGTTGTTTAGTGATGAAGAAGACAACAAAGAATGAATAGCGCCAATATTTTTGATTTCAATATTTTCGTCTGAGACTATCATCATTCAACAACAAACTAAAATCGGTTACGATATGAAAATTATATTTAGCAACAAAAGGATATGTTGGTTTCTTGCTTACGAAAATGAACCATTACAAAGTGATCACAGATTCCAATATCATACCCAGCAAATATGACACATACTTCTGAAACTTAAATTTCTTTTAAAAAGTTCAAAAACAAAATTAATTAAGAGAGGTAGCAATGTTACCCTTGAAATTAATTTTCAAAGAATTTGTAGCATTCGTCCATCCATCAACAAAACTGACCGCAAAACGCTCTCGGAAGTCGATCATTATCAACCCGTAGCCATCACTTTTTGTCTTCACAACCCTTCCTCAGAGTTTATCCTTGCAAGGAGATCTCGGCTCCATCTTCAACATCGCCCTCGTCCAATTTTTATTCATAATCTGCAAAGTCTCTCTTCTGCATCTGTTTACTATCGGATTGCCAGATCTCGTGCACTCTTTAACTTCATGACCACCGCAGAAAAGATCGCCGCAAGAAACTTTGTTCAGGATTTCCATGGATGTGCCCGTGTATAGGCATCAAAAACAACATGATCCCGACCACGTATGCCGCAGCAAAGTGGCCACCGGTCATCGCTATTTTGAGATGCTCCATGCCCAAATTCATCTTTCCTAAGTTGTGTATCTCCTCGTATAGGTTTAAAGAAAAACGCAATATCGAAAAATTAGACAATATATATATATATATATATATATATATATATATATATATATAATTAGTAAGATATGTATTAAATCAAATTATTTACCAGTCCAAGAATGAAGTTGGCATCAAGATTGCCGCTATTTGCACAGATTCGAAGCAAAATTAGACATGCACCCTTTTCCTATCAATATATTCTCAAGTACTCCTTAACTACCGAGATTGAACACCCAACCATCTTATCTTTGTAAGCCTGATAAAAATTCTTACATCTAAAATGCATACAAAATGACATTAGATAATTTATATGTCGGTTCTGAAATTATAAAAAGTAAGAAATGCTTATGTTCACATAGGCTTTTAATGTCGTCGAGAGGTGTCGAGGACTTGGAGACGACTTGCATGGCTATTTCGATGAGCATGTCTTGTGGGAGAGAGGTCACGATTGACGTCTTACTTTTCTTCTGGCATTTCTTAATTACCGATGGACTAAGCTTAAACTTCATACAACTTGAGTACTTGAAATAGCCAGGCATAAGTGTTTGTGAGAAAATATATGATCATGGTTTATGTATATATATAAGTTCAATATTGTAATATCCTGATAGGAGTAAGAGTCACCAAATCAGTTTGAAGTTTAAAATTAGAAAATAGTGAATGCAATTATGGTGAATTGAAAATGTATAGCTACATGTGTCCCATCATGTATTTTTATTCATTTTGCTATCAAATCATATATAAATAGGTATAGAGAAAAAACACATAATTGGATAGATGAAGTATATGCATTTATAACTCATATTATAATTGCACTATGCATATGAATGATTCTCAATAAAGTATATTCTGACAAAGTATGATTTTACTGATTTGATAGCATCATAAATTGAGTAAATTAAATAAATTTATTTGGAAAATATAATATTTGATGTTGTCTGGTGGTAGAGAAGACAACAAAAAATGCTTCGGTCGCGAAAATAGGAAATGCAATTATGGTGAATTGGAAATGATGGCTTCATGTGTCCCATCATGACTAATGTTCTTATTCTGTCAAATCATGAATAATGTACCATTTATGTCCATCATAACTAATGTCTTTGATCTGTCAAATCATGACTAATGTTCTTTTTCTGTCAAATCATAGCTAATATTCTTGTTCTATCAAATCATGAATAATATTTTTTTCTGTCAAATCATGAATAATGTCTCTTTTCTGTTAAATCATGACTAATATCGGTTTTCTGTGAAATCATGAATAATGTCCTTTTTTCCTTCCATCATGAGTAATGTCCATATTCTGTCAAATCATGACCAATATCCTTAATCTGTCAAATTATGAATAATATTTCTTTTATGTCATATCATGATTAATGTTTTTTTCCTGTCAAATCATGAATAATGTCTTTTTTTCTGTCTATCAAGACTAATGTATTTGTCCTGTCAAATCATGACCAATATCTTTTTTTCTGACCATCATGACTAATATCCTTGTTCTGTCAAATCATGACTAATTTTCTTGTTCTGTTAAATCATGACTAACGTCTTTTTTCTGTCAAATCGATTGTGGGTCTATATCTCTATTTTTCTGCGGTCCTTTTTTACCTGATAATGTGTTTCTCTTCATCATTTTATTTTTCTTTTGACATTTTCTGTCCCCCTTATCTTTTCTGTCCTGTTTATATCCGGTAGCGTCTATATTTTTCTACAGTCTTTTTGCACCTGTTATCGTGTTTCTCTTCTTTATTTTATTTTTCTTTTGAGCTTTTCTGTCCTATTTGTCATTTCTGTCTTGTTTATACCCGGTAATGTCTCTATTTTTCTGTATTTCTTTTTCACCTGATAATGTGTTTCTCTTCTTTATTTTATTTTTCTTATCCTTTTTCTTTCAAATCATGAGTAGTGTCCTATTTATGTCCTGTTTGTACCCGATAATGTCTTTATTTTTCTACAGTCCATCATGACTAATGTTCTTTTTTTGTCAAATCATGGCTGATGTCCTTTTGTCTTCTTGACTGATGCCTTTTTTCTGTCATGTTTGGACCCGGTAACATCTCTATTTTTCTACATTCCATCATGACCAATGTTCTTTTTCTGTCAAATCATTACCCATGTCTTTTTTCTGTCAAATCATGACCAATGTTTTTTTTCTGTCAAATCGATTGTGGGTCTATATCACTATTTTTCTACAGTTTTTTTGCACCTAATAATGTGTTTATCTTCTTCATGTTATTTGTCTTTTGACCATTTCTGTCCTACTTTTGGTGAAGCAGCCATTGTTATCTTTCTATTTCTTTAATTACTCTCAAATCAGTCGAGAAGTGTAACATACCAAATCAGGGCCGCACCATTTATCAATTAAAAAAAGAGTATCACGACTACTGTTGTTTTCTGTTTAATAATACTTACTTATGCTTGTACAAATTATGATCATAAGCCTGTTGTTTCAACCAAAAAAGTATCCATTAAAACCAGTTGGCAATCTCATTGTTTTTTTCATTTGAGTTTTTTCTGCACTTGCATGCTGGCACCTTCTCAATTTTTGTCGTTTTTATGTCATTTGTCAAATTTAATCGCAAAATCACGATCGAGTTAGGAAATTAAGTGATTTATACTATATATCCATAAAATGTATCATATGACCATCATCTTAAATATATTAAACCAATTGCAAATATTACAAAACACAATCAGAACTTATTAACATTGTTCATTCTTCTTGGAAATTTACATACCAAAATAAGAGAAATAACAGACGATTGATCAACAAAGCAAAACTAAAATTAACACCATAACCTATTTAACATGGCTCTTCACATCGACATAGTGGGCATGAGTTTTTATTGAACAACCAAAGAAAAATGCACTTTATGTGGAATGCATGATCACAACACAATTGCACTCATTTGACTAAATCACTACTGCTATCCATCTCAACTTCTTCAAAACTGTAACACCCAGCCCATTTTACACCAATATCCGTATTTTGTTACTCTTAAAATTTAATTATTTTATTTTACAACTATTTTAGTATTATAACTTTCCCTAACCCTATTTTATCTCAAGCCCATTACCTATCGATTCTATATTTTTACAGATCCTTTTATTTTATTTTTATTTCCCTATTCTTATTTATTTCCAAACCAGTCCCCTTTTATATTCTCTTATTCTTTTATTTTACCTTGACCCAGCCCGTGACACCCAATCCCGAGCCCATTCTTTTTTTAAATAACTTAATTTTTTTTCTATTAAAACCCAGCCCAAACTCTCCGGCCCGCTTCTTTCTTTTTCCCATTTAATTTCCTCCATCTGCCCTGGCCTATTCTACTCAGCCCATTTCTTTTATTCATCTTAATTTTCCCAGCCCATTCCCCATTTTATTTTCCCCCGGCCCACACCTTACCTTCCTCTCCAACGGCTCTTTCCGCCTCCCCCGCTCACGCGATCCACCTCCTCCGCCGACGCCCGCGCTCGAGCGCCGTTACCCCATGACGCGCACCTCTCGTTTTTCCCTATCTCCCTCACGCGCCTCTCTCCCTCCTCCCATAGCTCCTTCTCTACCCCCACTCCATTTCACCCAAGCTCCCACCACCGCGAACCTTCACCCTCCTTTTGTCGGCCGTCCTCGACCGTTGTCGCGACCACCTCCACCTTCGACCATGACTCCCAACAACCACTCCACCCCATCAACCAAGTACCCTGACGAGCACCCACTGCACACCCGAGCTCGAGCCCCTGCGCCCTCTCGCCGGCGAGCCCCCACTGCATCTCGTCGACTCCCCCGCACCATCGTCGACCGCATCATCATCATCGTCATCGTCATCATCGTCGTCGCCATCATCTCTCTCTCCCCCTCTAATCCCCTCTCTCTTTCTCAACCTCTGCTTCTCTCCCCCTCTCTCTAGGTCTCTCTCTCTCTGCCCCTCTGATCCCTTCTCTCTCTCTCTCTCTAAATCTCACTCACCCTCTCTCTGCCTAACTCTCTCTCTCTCTGTCTAACTCTAACCCTCTCCCCCTCTCTAAATCTCGTCCGTTTCTCCCTCTTTCTATCAACCGACGATCACCACCGTCTCGTCGTCGTCGTGTCACTGCTGAGCCATCGCCGAGCCTGTGCCGCCAAAGCTCTAGCCATAGCCAAGTTCAAGCCGAGCCAAGCCAAAGCCAAACCCTTGTCGCCATTGCCGTGCCCGTGTTGTACTGCGTCTGCCATGCGTCTCCAGGCAAGTTCAATTACTTGCTACATGCTATTATAATCGTGTTACAAACTTAAATCGTATAGATTATAAATTTACAGATTTCCGATAGATTATGTGCTATACCTGTTCGATGCATGAACCCAATGAGATTAGTTATCTATTTTGACGGAATTGGTTTGTCTATGCTGGCCCATGTTGTGATGAATACTGTGTACAAATTTCACTGGAAAATACGACTGTTAAAGACTAAAATGAATACCCCCAAATATACCCGTAAAACTAGAAATTTCCCGTATCTGAAAATTATTAAAATCACCGTAAATTATGTACATACTGGAATGATGCGTTCGAGAGCTTAAATCGAATCAGACTCGACGAACTATAACCCTATGTAAGTTTCTAATGGTTTCTATACTTAAATTGTGACGATATTTGGTTCGGAGTGCGACTCTGGACTGCAGTCCAGAGCGACTCTGATTATTGCTTACTGTCCCGTAATGGGTACCACCTTGTTTAATTAACTCGTATGTTGTGGAACTCCACTGTTTATAAAAGGTGAAACTGTTATCTAGATAACACAAGTGGTTTCATTCTGTTTCGTCATCGTTTGCTATTTAATCTGTAATTTAAACGATGGGGACGTATAACAGTCCCAACAGAATCAGAATTGACATACTAGTATTGAACAGTGTATATCTCCTGACATACAGGCGCGATTGAGAATCCGTCTATTGCGTTGAAAACCTTACTGAAAAACCTAGATTTAATTCAACTGCAACATCGCTAAAATCTGATCCCAACTGGGATTAAAATGCGTTGCGAAACGGACTTCCGATTCTGAAACCGGATTTCCAGCCGTGAACGCTTAAAATGAAATAGCCATAACTAGTGATCCTGAAACCCGATTGACGTGAAACCAAATTTGCTGGATAGATAATCAAACATACTATTTACTCCCTGTTTATTGTTTCGCTAAACTATACACGTATGATTTATGATAAATTATGCAAGTGGTAGAATACTGATTTATGATATCCTAATCATGCTTTACATACTGTTTACTCATCATATCATACATATGTCACTGCATTGATAACCTAGTGATCATGTGCATTACCCAGTGTTAGGTATTAGTGATGATTGTGGCAAGTACGTTAGTGTTCGTGCATGAGTGAATAAGTGAAAGTGACACGTACTTGTACACAATCAGTGAACCTTATTATTCTATTGCATTGTCGACGTCTGTGGGACGCGTGTACGTGTGACTATAAGTGGTATGTGACACTTATGGAAGCTTTTGCATGGGTGTCACAGATAAGGCACCAGACACTGCCATTTATCTTGGGTATTAGTCGGGACGTGCTTGATGGAGATCCTGTCTCCAGTTCTCGCGCAGACTTGTCACAGACCGATTGGTATTTGAGGTTATGGTTAGCGTTTGATGTAAATCACGGGGTGTGGAGTAGTCTGAGTGTGAGTTCAACAGAATCTCGGGAGTCCCATACCGGCTTATATATATGGAGATATATGGAGATTTACAGGGTACATGATTATTACCGTGAGTTACATTTTGGGCCCGTGGTCCCTTGCCCTTGGGTCCTACCCTTGGGTGGAGGACACTCGCGAGTGGTTGACTCTCACACTTGGACTGACGATAGGCTTAGTGATCTGTACAGTGAGACTTAGAGACTGATAGGGATAATGGCATTGATATACATTATTTACTGTGTTGACATACCTGGCATATTATTTTAGTGTTTTACTGTTCACCTGATCTGTTAGACACTTCTTTGGTTACTGCATGTTCATAACTATACCGTCTTGATTCACTGTCATATATATCTATTATCACTGTTCGAGTTTTCACTTGTATCTATATATATTATATTGCTATTGTGTCGCTCTGACGACCTGAGTATCATGCTCAGTGTGAGGAATGGATCTAGCCTGGACCAGGACTAGACGTACATCGCGGATATCTTGATTAGCTATCCAGGGTTATACTCTTTTTACCTCTATCAGGTCAGATTCTTGTATTTGATTTATTTCAGTTACTGCATTTCTCATTATCTGCGCATTCTTTACTGATTACCATGTAAAGCTAGAAGCCGAAGTGTGACTGCGGCAGGACATTTCCTTGATCGTAGGAGCATGGCTGGCCTTGTCAACCCCTCGTATTCCGTATTTTGGGAAGCGGGGCGTGACATGGTTTAGTTGGTATCAGAGCCAGGTTTTGCTTCGATTGGGATTGCAGTTTTCCGTGTATAGCTTGACAATCTAAGACATCTCTCGGTCTAGATTGTAAACTTGTTATTCTTGATCCATATTCACATTGTGTGTTCTTCTATCCATACGCTAGGGTTTCGGGTAACTCGGCAAGGTTACGTGGTTGTAATTGCGAACTACATCATAATTACACTACCGTACTCTGTTTAAGTGACTTAGAACCCTACAGTTGATTTCTACTTGTAATAAATTTCATCACATCCGATGTTCTTGATTCTTTGCCCAATCCATAGTATATTTTAATTCTTATAGCTTGTGCCTTATATCGTTCTCAAAATTTTCGTTTCAGGATCATGTCTTTCAACGACTCTTCGTCTATCTCCACTCCCCAGAATCAGAACGTTGAGATTCTGAGTGTACTGCAAGATCTGAAGGAAGCCCAGGAGCGAACAAACGACTTGTTGGCTGGAGGACTGAGAAGGCAGGTGAATCAAGCACCAGCGGGAGTCTCCAATCGTAAGGGATCCCTGTTAGACGAGGAAAAGAGAAGAAGATGAAGCGCCCATTTGTTTCCCCGCGACAGAAGCAGCAGAAGACCCAATGTTGTGGGTACTGTAAGAGGCCAGGACATCTTCAGAGAGATTGTCGCCGCGCCCAAGGGAAATGTCTGATTTGCGGATCCAGCGAACATCTTATCAACGGTTGCCCAAAAAGGAAGGAGTTACAAGGAGGAGGCTCGACCACACTCTCCACTTCTGCCATGTGATGATTATTGCGTAGATCGAACTTCGAGGATAAGGCGGACTCAATGCAGGATTCAACTCGCGTGACGAGAATGCAGCGGACGAGTAATTGAAGAAGAGTTAGTATGTTTTCTGCTTTCAATAATAATGCTGTTACCCCTTTTGTAAAATTTCCTTTCGTTTGAAATCTTGTATCCGTCGAACTTTTAGTTGAATGCAATAAAACTTTGAATTGTAACATATGTATCATTCCCTTGCTTTCCCCCTTATTTTTACTATTCATTACCACAGAAATTTTTAATTCTGATTTTTCAGTTCCTGCCCACCGCATATTTTCCTATACTCCGTACCCTTAGCTATTTTCTTGATGTGTTCCACTGTCTGATCATGACTCTTTCTTTTCAGGCCATGGCCCATCCTGGAGCAGCGCCGCATCTAGATGAGGATGCACAGTCATGCGTTTCCTTAGACCGCACGCTGATGAGTTCTGACGATGAGATCAACGGTCCCCAGGTCATCTTCGGAATCAGCGATTCCGAGGACGAAGGAGCCGCCGCCCTAGAGGTTGACATGATAGGCGATTCCGACGAAGAGGAAGAAGACCCTGAAGAGAACCCGGTAGAGGAAGATCCCGAGGAAGGCCCGATAAAAGAAAACCCAGTGGAGGAAAATCCCTTGGGAAAGGATCCAGAAGAAGAGAATCACATGGAAGCAGACCTCGATGAAGAAACTCCAGCCGAGGGAGAAGGACTAGAAGAACAAGACCCTGCGGTGGAAGAACTCCCAATGGCGGTCCCTGCGAGGCGATATGGGAATGGACGCCCCTATCTGAGCGCGCGAGCCTACCGCAACCTGCTGAACCTCCACAACCACGACTGACATGATTTTTAGCTGTTGTCTTCTCTGGCCAAATAAATATGTGTATAGTTTAGGGCCACCTCTCATTTTGAGAATGCTTTGTTGAGAATCTCCTGGAATGAAATAATTTACTGAGTTCGCTAATCTTTCGATCTTCTTGGTTCACTTGATGCTTGATTATTTCTCATTTACATTTATTTTTCCTGCTGAGATCCCTGACTGTCTACCCCTACTACTTGTATTGTTTTAACCCTCGCTTCGATTAAAAAGTACCGCACCCTGATCTTTGGGATGGGCACCCTTCATCCTTCATCTATGTCTCGTTTGAGATCCTTCTGGGAGGGGAAATTGATAGTAAATTTTCCGAGTTAGTTGATCCTTCGGATTTTTGATTCACATGATGTATCGACCGTTACCCTCCTTATACATTTGTTCCCTGTAGTCCCTTGCTGCTCACCCTTACTCCCTGTGCTGACCCGACCCCAATCTCTTTGACCTTCAGTCTAAAACCGCCACACTCCGACCTTTTGAATGAGCCACACTTTCTTGTAATCCTTACCCTAGCTAGCCCTATACATTTTTGTGCTTTTTCCTATTACCCTAAATATATTTAGGGACATTGTTATTCGAAAATTTAGTTTCATTATTTTGTATTTATCGAAGAGTGCGTGTTATTGACTACTCCGTTTTATGTATTTTAAGTACACTACTACTTTTCTCATATTTCGGTAGCACGACCATACGTATTACGCATATGATTTTGGTGCTATGTTTCTTATTTTCACCATGTGGTTTTCCAAGTTATGTTAAAATGGTTTGATTGATACGTTATTCTAAAAACGTTTTTAAACCACCGACAAGTCCTTCACTGCTTCATTATAATTATGCCTTATACTTATTATTTTTGCTGTACTACTTTGATATACTTATATGTGCACATATTTGGGTTTCGATCTTATCGAGCACGTCTTGATTATTATTGTTCGTTATTTTTATCTATATTCTTGTATACATGTAGTTGTCCTTATAGTTGTTCCTGCCTTATACCTATTTAGACCTATTTTTGTATGTTGTTCTTATATATATATACCTTCAAAATTTTGTCCACCCGTTTTAAGTAAATCACTATGTATTAGTGTTCGATGTGATAACTTTTCGCTTATTATTTTATAACTTGTCGTTCTTTTAAATTTCGAGGACGAAATTTTGTAAGGGTGGTATGATGTAACACCCAGCCATTTTTACACCAATATCCGTATTTTGTTACTCTTAAAATTTAATTATTTTATTTTACAACTATTTTAGTATTATAACTTTCCCTAACCCTATTTTATCTCAAGCCCATTACCTATCGATTCTATATTTTTATAGATCCTTTTATTTTATTTTTATTTCCCTATTCTTATTTATTTCCAAACCAGGCCCTTTTTCTATTCTCTTATTCTTTTATTTTACCCTGGCCCAGCCCGTGACACCCAATCCCGAGCCCATTCTTTTTTTAAATAACTTAAATTTTTTTCTATTAAAACCCAGCCCAAACTCGCCGGCCCGCTTCTTTCTTTTTCCCATTTAATTTCCTTCATCTGCCCTGGCCCATTCTACTTAGCCCATTTTTTTATTCATCTTAATTTTCCCAGCCCATTCCCCATTTTATTTTCCCCCGGCCCACACCCTACCTTCTTCTCCAACGGCTCTTTCCGCCTCCCCCGCTCACGCGATCCACCTCCTCCGCCGACGCCCGCGCTCGAGCGCCGTTACCCCACGACGCGCACCTCTCGTTTTTCCCTATCTCCCTCACGCGCCTCTCTCCCTCCTCTCATAGCTCCTTCTCTACCCCCACTCCATTTCACCCAAGCTCCCACCACCGCGAACCTTCCCCCTCCTTTCGCTGGCCGTCCTCGACCGTTGTCGCGACCACCTCCACCTTCAACCACGACTCCCAACAACCACTCCACCCCATCAACTAAGTACCCTGACGAGCACCCACTGTACACCCGAGCTCGAGCCCCTGCGCCCTCTCGCCGGCGAGCCCCCACTGCATCTCGTCGACTCTCCCGCACCATCGTCGACCGCATCACCATCATCATCGTCATCGTCGTCGTCGTCGCCATCATCTCTCTCTCCCTGCTTCTCTCCCTCTCTCTCTACGTCTCTCTCTCTCTCTCTCTCTAAATCTCACTCACCCTCTCTCTGCCTAACTCTCTCTCTCTCTCTCTCTGTCTAACTCTAACCCTCTCCCCCTCTAATCCTCTCTCTCTTTCTTAACCTCTGCTTCTCTCCCTCTCTCTCTACGTCTCTCTCTCTCTCTCTAAATCTCACTCACCCTCTCTCTGCCTAACTCTCTCTCTCTCTCTCTGTCTAACTCTAACCCTCTCCCCCTCTCTAAATCTCATCCGTTTCTCCCTCTTTCTATCAACCGACGATCACCACCGTCTCGTCGTCGTCGTGTCACTGCTGAGCTATCACCGAGCCTGTGCCGCCAAAGCTCAAGCCATAGCCAAGTTCAAGCCGAGCCAAGCCAAAGCCAAACCCTTATCGCCATTGTCGTGCCCGTGCTGTACTGCGTCTGCCGTGCGTCTCCAGGCAAGTTCAATTACTTGCTACATGCTATTATAATCGTGTTACAAACTTAAATCGTATAGATTATAAATTTACAGATTTCCGATAGATTATGTGCTATACCTGTTCGATGCATGAACCCAATGAGATTAGTCATCTATTTTGACGAAATTGGTTTGTCTATGCTGGCCCATGTTGTGATGAATACTGTGTACAAATTTCACTGGAAAATACGACTGTTAAAGACTAAAATGAATACCCCCAAATATACCCGTAAAACTAGAAATTTCCCGTATCTGAAAATTATTAAAATCACCGTACATTATGTACATACTGTAATGATGCGTTCGAGGGCTTAAATCGAAGACGACTTGACGAACTATAACCCTATACAAGTTTCTAATGGTTTCTGTTCTTAAATTGTGACGATATTTGGTTCGGAGTGCGACTCTGGACTGCAGTCCAGAGCGACTCTGATTATTGCTTACTGTCCCGTAATGGGTACCACCTTGTTTACTTAACTCGTATGTTGCGTAACTCTGCTGTTTATAAAAGGTGAAACTATTATCTAGATAACACAAGTGGTTTCATTCTGTTTCGTCATCGTTTGCTATTTAATCTGTAATTTAAACGATGGGGACGTATAACAGTCCCAACAGAATCAGAATTGACATACTAGTATTGAACAGTGTATATCTCCTGACAGACAGGCGCGATTGAGAATCCGTCTATTGCGTTGAAAACCTTACTGAAAACCCTAGATTTAATTCAACTGCAGCGTTGCTAAAATATGATCCCAACTGGGATTAAAATGCGTTGCGAAACGGACTTCCGATTCTGAAACCGGATTTCCAGCCGTGAACGCTTAAAATGAAATGGCCATAACTAGTGATCCTGAAACCCGATTGACATGAAACCAAATTCGCTGGATAGATAATCAAACATACTATTTAATCCCGGTTTATCGTTTCGCTAAACTATACACGTATGATTTATGATAAATTATGCAAGTGGTAGAATACTGATTTATGACATCCTAATCATGCTTTACATACTGTTTACTCATCATATCATACATATGTCACTGCATTGATAACCTAGTGATCATGTGCATTACCCAGTGTTAGGTATTAGTGATGATTGTGGCAAGTACGTTAGTGTTCGTGCATGAGTGAATAAGTGAAAGTGACACGTACTTGTACACAATCAGTGAACTTTATTATTCTATTGCATTGTCGACGTCTGTGGGACGCGTGTACGTGTGACTATAAGTGGTATGAGACACTTATGGAAGCTTTTGCATGGATGTCACAGATAAGGCACCAGACACTGCCATTTATCTTGGGTATTAGTCGGGACGTGCTTGATGGAGATCATGTCTCCAGTTCTCGCACAGACTTATCACAGACCGACTGGTATTTGAGGTTATGGTTAGCGTTTGATGTAAACCACGGGGTGTGGGGTAGTCTGAGTGTGAGTTCAACAGAATCTCGGGAGTCCCATGCCGGCTTATATATATGGAGATATATGGAGATTTACAGGGTACATGATTATTACCGTGAGTTACATTTTGGGCCCGTGGTCCCTTGCCCTTGGGTCCTACCCTTAGGGGGAGGACACTCGCGAGTGGTTGACTCTCACACTTGGACTGACGATAGGCTTAGTGACCTGTACAGTGAGACTTAGAGACTGATAGGGATAATGACATTGATATACATTATTTACTGTGTTGACATATCTGGCATATTATTTTAGTGTTTTACTGTTCACCTGATCTGTTAGACACTTCTTTGGTTACTGCATGTTCATAACTATACCGTCTTGATTCACTGTCATATATATCTATTATCACTGTTCGAGTTGTCACTTGTATCTATATATATTATATTGCTATTGTGTCGCTCTGACGACCTGAGTATGCATGCTCAGTGTGAGGAGTGGATCTAGCCTGGACCAGGACTAGACGTACATCGCGGACATCTTGATCAGCTATCCAGGGTTATACTCTTTTTACCTCTATCAGGTCAGTTTCTTGTATTTGATTTATTTCAGTTACTGCATTTCTCATTACCTGCGCATTCTTTACTGATTACTATGTAAAGCTAGAAGCCGAAGTGTGACTGCGGCAGGACATTTCCTTGACCGTAGGAGCATGGCTGGCCTTGTCAACCATTCGTATTCTGTATATTAGGAAGCGGGGCGTGACAAAAACACACCGCACAAACAACGTCGCCATTCTCGTCCTTCAAGTCTTGTCTCTTCTGTTTACACGTTTTCTTGATTGTCACTATCTATCAATACCAGTACAAACATATACTTGTATATGAAACTTATTATCTGCTAGCTCCACAGCTTCATGGACAAACTCGTTGATCTCCGTTTCAAAATACATACGATGCTGATATTGGATGCGGCATGTACGACGGACCACCCAACGAGCGAAGGCAGGACAATTCTCAAGCAAATGTAATTGAGAGGCTACATACTTGCGATACCTGTAGGAGGGCACTTCGTCCAAAATAAGCTTTGCACCATCATGAGGGCCATCAGAAGAGGGGATGATCATTTAGACGGAGTCTTCAATATACCCGTGGGTGCAAACGGAAGGATCGACACCGTCGGTATCCAACGACGTGGGCGTCAGTTTTGGATGGAAGAAGAGAAGCAACGACAGTTTGAAGTACTCTTTGACCATTGAGAGATAAAACGGCCGTTCTGCATCAAGTTTCTGCGCCATTGAAAGAAATGAAAAATAAGAAAATAAGAGCCTTAGTGGCCTCTCTCTCTCTCCACCCTTCTTTTAATATTTGCCTTTTTCCTCTAGAATAGGGAATGGAGATGAATAGTCCTGATTTAAATAGAGCAGAAGGTGGGGACATGAGCTAATAGGAGATGAGGACAGGTGCCGATAGAAGGTGGAAATACCAAAATTTATGAGGGTAAAATTAGCATTTTGAAGAGTCTAACCCCACATTATGTATATAGGATATGATTGCTTGTAAAGCCAAAGAGAATTGATGATGCTCAATATTGGCGATCTCCAAGATCAGGACACGTGGCAGATGACGTGTCCCAGGACTCAGAAGAAAGGACCCACATGGGCCGACCAGGCCACCCTGCACCCGACCTGCAATCACGAGCTGGCCTTCCTTAGGGCCCCCTGCAAACTGGCCTCCTCGGCCCCTCAGCTCGCCCCGAGCTGCCACAAGACCAAGACCCCTCAGCCTTCTCGCTCGTCCCCGAGCCCCCCAGCCAAGGCCGTCTTCCTCGGTCCTCCGGCCAACTCCATCGCCCACAGGCGTAACCATCGCTCCGCAAATCTCGCCATGCGCGGATTCTCCGCCAGTAACATCCCACGTTCCCCGCCATCACGATCCCCATTAATGGGTGATCCGCTCTCTACGCGGGCGTGACGTCGGGAGCGTAATTGCCGGCGAGATTCTCGCGCCTGCTGCTGCGTGGCGCCACCGCTATATAAACCCCCATCATAGAGGGGTCAAGTAAGCCATTCTTTACTCTACTAAGCCGTTACTCTGCTCGGATCTCATCACTAACTTGATCGTCGGAGGGTCCTTGGTGGTACCAAACCACCCCGGGACTTCTTTGCAGGTACTCGGCGCCAAACTCCTCATACCACCTCTTTCACCAAAACCCATTGAGACCCACACGCAACAGAGGATCACCATCAAAATCCATCGGGAGATCAACAGAAGACAGCATCCGACGGAGACCTGAAAAGGATCTCCATCAGTTGGCGCCGTCTGTAAGAAACTAACTCCACAAAACATAAAGTTGACCTTCCGATCTCCGACCACATGGCAAACGATCCACCTGAAGATCCAAACACCCGCTGTCGCCTCCCTCACAATGGAGGCGCAGACGAACCCTCACCAAATGTCGTCGGCTTCCCTGCTGGCTGCCGTTTCACAGGCTCCGGCGACCGCCCGAGCAAAAGGGCTAGAGGCCGAGAGCCCATCACCTTTGGCGACGAGGATCTCCACGGTATATCTGTACCCCATAGCGACCCGCTGGTGATCATAGCCCAAATTCACCAGTACGAGGTCCACCGGATACTCATCGATTCGGGCAGTTCGGCGGACATCCTCTTCCACGACTGCTTCCTGCGTATGGGGCTCGCCCCAGCCGACCTGAGACCGACCTCTCACGTCCTCTCGGGGTTCACCAACCACTCCATCCCAGCACAAGGGGTGGTCACCCTGCAGTTCACGATCGGGGAGACCGTCCACACGTGCACACTGCCTGTGGACTTCATCGTAGCGAAAGTTCCGTCGGCCTACAACGTCCTCCTCGGCCGCCCGACACTGAACTCCCTCCAGGCCCACATCTCGACATACCATCTGGCAATGAAATTCCCTCTCAATCGGGGCGGGATCGATCGGGCATACGGGAGCCATCGGGTCGCGAAGATAGGCCTTACCGAGATGCTTCGCCCAAGCAGCATGCTGACGGCGCCGAGGCGTGCGACGACATCAAAGGTTCCCTGGACACCCGAGACGAGCGGAAGGAGGTCCGTGGAGCACCGGTTGAGCTTCTGACCGAGGTGCCCCTAACAGAAGGAGACCAAGGAAAGACCGTCCAGGTCGGGTCGCTCCTGACGGGGACTCAACGGGATGACCTGATCAGATTCTTCAGAAGCAACTCCGACATCTTCGCCTGGGCGCCTGCTGACATGCCTGGGATCGACCCCAAAATCATCTCCCACAAGCTCGGAGTTGATCCTGCGGCCCGACCCGTCAGACAGAAGAAAAGAAGCTTCGCCCCGGTCAAACAGAAGGCTATCGAAGAGGAGGTTGATCGGCTCCTCGCCGCCAACTTCATCAGAAATGTGCCCTACTCGGAGTGGCTGGCAAACGTAGTTCTGGTCAAGAAGTTAAGCGGGAAGTGGCGTCTGTGCGTCGACTTCACCGACCTCAATAAGGCCTGCCCCAAGGACAACTTTCCGCTCCCCCGCATAGACCAGCTCGTCGACAGCTCGGCCGGTCACGAGCTGCTGAGCTTCATGGACGCTTTCTCCGGCTACAACCAAATCCGTATGAATCCTGAAGACGAAGATCTGACCGCATTCACAACGGACCGGGGAGTGTACTGCTACAAGGTGATGCCCTTCGGCCCGAAAAACGCCGGGGCCACGTACCAAAGGCTGGTCAATCGCATGTTCAAGCCACAGATCGGCAGGAATATGGAAGTCTACGTTGACGACATGCTCGTCAAGTCCATCTCGTCGGCCGACCATGCCAAGGACCTGGGCGAGGCATTCGGAGTGCTCCAAAAATTCAACATGAAGCTAAACCCCGCCAAGTGCGCATTCGGAGTCACCGGAGGAAAGTTCCTCGGGTTCATGATCACTCATCGTGGAATCGAAGCTAACCCAGAGAAGATCGACGCTATCCTGAGCATGGCCGCACCCAAGACCAGCGTCGAGATCATGCGGCTCACGGGACGGGTCGCCGCTCTGAGCCGTTTCATGTCCAGGTCAGGGGAGAAGTGCCTTCCGTTCTTTAAGGCGCTGAGGAAAATTCCGAGGTTTGAGTGGTCGGAGGAATGCCAAGCCGCCTTCGACCAACTAAAGAGGCACCTCGCAACACTGCCGCTGCTCACCTGGCCAGTAGAAGAGGATGAGCTGTCGCTGTATCTGCCAGTATCCGACCAAGCAGCAGGCT
Organism: Agapanthus africanus; assembly: GCA_030015575.1. Classification (NCBI taxonomy): domain Eukaryota; kingdom Viridiplantae; phylum Streptophyta; class Magnoliopsida; order Asparagales; family Amaryllidaceae; genus Agapanthus; species Agapanthus africanus. Next base: position 155,813,735 of record JASDDO010000014.1, on the reverse strand, counting down.
CGGTGCTCGTCCGGGAGGCCGAGGGGGCGCAGAAGCCGGTGTACTATGTGAGCCACATGTTTAAGGACGCGGAGACGAGGTACCCCGCCATATAGAAGATTGTCTTAGCCCTCGTGGTAACCTCGCGGAAGCTGCGGCACTACTTCCAAGCACACACCATCATCGTCCTCACCGAGCGCCCGTTGGGAGCTATCCTAGCATCTCCGGAATCCTCGAGCCGCTTAGAAAAATGGAAGTGGGAGATATCTCAATTCGACATAAGGTATCGCCTGAGGCAAGCAATCAAGGCGCAGGCCCTGGCCGATTTCATCGTTGAATGCACCATCCCCAGCAGGATGCCAGAGTCCGCGCCACCCCTCGTAGCCCAGTGCCCCGTCCCGGAAGGCCCTGGCTCGGTTCCAGAGTGGGTCATCTACGTCGACGGGTCTTCTACCGAGGAAGGCTGCGGTGCCGGCCTCATCATCCGGGGCCCAAACGAAGCCGAGATGGAGTATTCTTTAAGGCTCGGTTTCAAAGCATCGAACAACGCGGCAGAATACGGGGCCCTCCTGGCCGGACTGCGCATGGCCGTCGGGCTGGGGCTGAAGATAATTCGAATTCGCAGCGATTCGGCCCTTGTTGTCGGTCAAGTGACCGGCCGGTTCGAAGCTCGAGAGCCTCTAATGATGAAGTATCTAGACGAAGTGAGGAAACTCCGAAGAAATTTCGACGAAGTCCAGATAGAACAAATACCCAGGTAGCTGAATACCCAAGCAGACGCCCTGAGCAAGCTAGCTTCGTCGTACTCGGCCAACAATAAACGGTCAATCCTCTTCGAAACCTTGCCTCGACCAAGTGTGGGAGACGAAGCGACGACACTCCACGTGTACGCGGCGCAGGAGAGCGACCAGGATTGGAGGAAGCCCCTTGTGGAGTTCCTGAAGGACGGCGCGCTCCCGGATGACCGGGCGGCCGCCCGCCGCCTCCGGGCCAAAGCCCGCCACTTCGTCTGGAGCAACGGGAACCTCTACAAGAAGGCCTTCACTCAGCCCCTGCTCCAGTGCGTCGACCCCCACGAACCCGATTACGTCCTTCGGGAAATCCATGAAGGGGTGGGCAGTGCACACCAGGGGGCTCGAACCTTGATCCAAAAGGCGCTACTCCAAGGGTACTACTGGCCCACCATGCACGAGGACGCCCTGAAGCTGGTCAGGAGGTGCAAGAGCTGCCAGCTCCACGGCGGCATTCCCCGCCTCCCGGCTACTGAGCTAACCGCCCTGACATCCCCATAGCCGTTCGCCCAGTGGGGGTTGGATATGATCGGCCAGTTCCCTACCGGAACAGGCGGGCACAAATACGTCATTGTCGCGGTGGACTACTTCACCAAGTGGATCGAGGCCGCCCCATTAGGACACCGGATGCCGCCACAACCATCAAGTTCCTGCAGAACAACCCGATACTCCGGTTTGGCATCCCGAGGTGCATCATCACTGACCACGGGACGAACTTCGAGAACGAGAAAGTGAAGGACTTCTGCAGGGAGTACCGTATCCTCATGAACTTCGCCGCGGTCGCGCATCCCCAATGTAACGGGCAGGCCGAGGTCGCTAACCGAGACGTCCTCCGAGGTCTCCGGACCCGTCTAGAAGGGCGGCAAGACAGTTGGGTCGAAGAGCTGCCCCGGGTCTTATGGGCCCTGCGCACGTCAAGAAAGACTCCCACCGGGGAGACCCCCTTCAACCTCTGCTACGGGACCGAAGCGATGGTCCCAGCGGAGATCGGACTACCCAGTCACCGGGTCGAGCACTTCGACGATGATGCAAACACCACGGCGCTACGGACCAACCTCGACATCTTGTTGGAAAAGAGGGATCGGGCTCAGATCAGAACTGCCGCCTATCAACAACCAACGGCCCGATACTACAACGCCCGGGTCAAACACCGCTCCTTCAAGACCGGGGACTTGGTCCTGCGGCGGAACAAGTTCATCGACCAAGACAGGCTTCACAAGTTCTCCCCAAAGTGAGAGGGTCCCTTCCTCGTCTCTGAGGCGCTCCCCGGCGGAGCCTACCGCCTACAAAATACGGACGGACGAAAGCTTCCGCGGCCTTACAACGCCGAGAAGCTCAAGCTATACTAGTGAGGTCAAAGCCGGTGAGTGTATGCCGCCCCCCTCGGGATTTCCCTTTCACAAAGATGGTGTAAAGCGTTCTCTAAAATTCCTGTCCATACGAATAAGAAAAACGTCAAAAGAGCATAGAGCGGCAATCTTTATTTTTTTTCATCCTCCAAATTTTATTTCTCTAGAGACATGTCTTCATCTACTGAAACTGTATCAACTCGTTTCAATAGAGATAATTTTGACAGCCCATATTTTCTTCACCACTCCGATAATCCAGGAACCGTTCTTATTGGATCTCCTCTCAATGGAGAAAATTATCCCACTTGGTGTCCATCCATGACGATGGCTTTAAGTGCCGAGAACAAGCTCGGGTTTGTTGATGGGTCTATTTCTAAGCCTCCATCCTCGGATGCGAAATTTTCGGCTTGGCGGTGCGTGAATGACATGGTTCTCTCATGGTTAGTGAACTCCATGATCCGTGAGCTTTCACCTTCCGTCATTTATGCGGATCCACGGCTGCTGTGAGGAAGGATCTTACGGATCATTTTTCTTGAAGTAATGGTCCGCAGATCTTCTCTCTCGTGGGTTCCATTACCGCTCATCAACAAAATAATGACTCTGTTTCCAAGTACTATAATGCGTTGAAGGGTTATTGGGATGAGCTTGCACAATATGATCCCTTACCGACCTGTACTTGTGGTAGCTTCATCGAATACCCTGTTCATATTCAGAAGCGACAACTTATACAATTTTTCATGGGTCTCAACCATACTTATGCATCCGTAGGCTCTCAGATTTTGATTATGGGATCCACTTCCTTCTGTTCGCAAAGCCTACTCTCTTGTGCTTCAAGATGATGAGTCGCAACACATATTACAAACTTGGAGCATACCGATTGATGGTGCTGCGTTGCAGTCTTCTATATCTCAAAATATTCCATCTGCGATTGTTCATGAAGGCTCTCATTATGCTAATATTGTTCGTGCTTCTCAAGCGTCGAGATCAAACAATCAACGAACACATTCTAATGAACGATGCGCCCATTGTAATATCTTGGGGCATACTCGCGAGCAGTGTTATCGATTGAATGGATATCCTCCTCATTTCAAGGCAAGTCGTCGTCAACAAACAAAGTCCAAACCTTCAGACGAATCTTTTGCTCAAAGTGGCAAGTTTTCAACATCTGGCGCAACAACTCAATTCTGAACAATACCAACGCCTTTTGAAGCTTCTAAATGATGTGAATGTTCAGCTTCAATAACATTCGGCTCATCTTGCCGGTATGCCTACTTGTCATTCTTCTCAAGTTTTTCCTTCAACATGGATCATAGACTCACATGACTTCCAACAAACACCACCTTTCTCATGTTGAAAATTCACCCATGCGCTCATCCTCCATCACATTACCTGATGGAAGAACAACCCCAATATTTTGCGTTGGCCTAACAAACCTCACCTCAAACTTGTCTATTAGCAATGTCATTTGTGTTCCATCTTCTAAATATACATGTTTATCTGTTAATAGGTGTCACGTCCCGCTCCTCAGAGTGCGCTAAGATCGGTACGTGACAGAGCCAACCATGCTATATGTGGCTATGAAATATCTTTCCACAGTCATATTACGGCTGTTTATAACATATCAAGAACAGTAAAATAGAAAATAAACTATCTAGTATATGTCCATATGCCAGAATAAACGAGTCAAGAAATAATATGCGGAAGCAATAAATCAAATAAAAAAATAACATCTGGAAAGTACGTCCCAAATACGGGCTCACATCAGGAAAAGAAAATGCTGAAAGTAAACTAAACTAAACTAAACTAAACGAAATACCAAACTGCTCCTCACTGTTCTGTCTGTCTACTGAAGTATTCCTGGTCGGCCTGCGAAAGAGATAAGGATCTGGACCATGCAAAACTCAGACGTCAGTGCGTCATAATATCAAACAATAAATATAATCATGAGGTAACAAAATAGGCAGACATGAGTATAAACAGTAATGAGTGTATAACAGTAACACGAATATGGACAGTGAAGTGTATGTGCATGCTGTGAGTAATCTATGCTACTGGATTAATTACTCTCAAGTCTTTGAAATCAATTTAATGAATCGTCGATATAACTCAATAGTATTCCGTGCGTGCCCGGGACCACAGTCCAGATTCTCGGGCTGAAATCCGAGACATGCCGCTAGGCATTAAACAAGAAATATATACAGATGAATGATGTCAGCAACATCATCCTGGGGCTGGCCTAGCCTGTATAACTGATCCATATAAACGTCGAACTGTTGAGTTATAAGTCAGGTTTCATCATTGATTTCCCCTTACCCCCAAATTATGTGTTCAAGTCAGGTATTGATAAATCTGGAGCTAATGCCAACACAGGATCAAGCAGGTACAAGTTTGTCTATACAGACAACATGATACGTCCGTCAGAACAACATGTCAGGATTATCGGCATTAGAAACAGGATCAGGTAATATGTCAAGTAGTGGTATATCAGGTCATGACAGGTGGTGCACGGGTATCAAACGGATGCTCATAATAAAACTGTAGCAAGTACGGGTGCACGGTAAAAGTACGGATGCACAGTAAAACACGGATGCACAAATATTTATCAGGGATTACATCTACAACTCCATGACTACGCATGATGCACATTATCAAGTATGGGGTGTTAATATAACAGTAACATGAAATAATGTGATCTGGCATGCAACTAGATATATAATAAATGATACCACTACTAGAAATAAGGGTTGCCCCTATTGCCCCTACGGATATCTCCGTAGGGGCAAAAAATTAATCTGTAGGTGCAAACGCCGTAGGTGCAAGTTGAAGCCCTGAACTTTCCCCTACGGTCAAAAACTTGCCCCTACGGAGTTCTATTTAGGTACATTTGCAACTACGGATTAGGGCGTAGGGGAAAAAATTTATTTTATTTACGGTTATTTTAATTATATTAACTGTACCTACGGATATATCCGTAGGGCCAAGTAGTATCCCCTACGGATATATGCGTAGGTATTTATCCGTAGGGTCTTTTTTTGCCCCTACAGATAAATCCGTAGGGGCAAGACCAACCCCCCTAACACTGAGATCAGACGGGAAATATCAGTTACTGCTGATATTTTGCCCCTACGGCTTAATCCGTAGTGGCAACATGTGTACCTACGGATTAATCCGTAGGTACACATTATCTGGTTTTTTAAAAAAAGGGTTGCCTTATTTTTTCTCGCCCTGTGCACAATAATATATATATCAATAAAATATAAAATTAATCATCACACAACATATATCGCAGTATTCATAATCACATCTCACGCATATAATATACAAAAGAAACCCAAATACTGAATATGATATAAATATAAACCAATATCAATATCAATATCGTTTCAAAATGTAGTACAATATGTATGATATAAATAAATACATGTTTCAAAAAATAAGAACCAAAAAGCTACCCTAGCTCGGTCCAACTCCACCTCTGAATAACGATAGAATAACGCGCGCCTGCTCCTCAGTCAATAAACCTTGCAATTCGGCGCGAGCGGGAGTTTGAGCGTCCTATGGAGCTGGCGATGTGGTCTGCGCAGCCACCGTCGAGGGAGTCGCTTGCGGAGCCGCGGCTGCGGGAGTCTGAGTGGGCGCTGGAGCTATAGGAGCTGTCTGCGGAACCGCAGCCGATGTAGTGGCTTGCGGAGCCGCAGCCGAAGGAGATGCATGCCATGTACCCTGTCGCGTCTGGACCAAACGTGTGTAAGAAGCGTGTAAGAACTGTGTATTATTCGAATTCGTATCGTTATCAAGTTATTTCGAAATCCCATTTGGATATCTAGTTTGGAAAACCGTTGTTTATTTTAATTACATATGTATGTATGATTAATCAAACCTAAGTCTAAAACCAAATAAGCTCAAACTACGTACTAATTATGGATATGTTGATATCTGTAATATGACATGATATTTTACTATAAAGTAGTATACATACCAGCATCTCCTTCAACTCCTCAACGGTGGCCCTCAAGCTCTCCAGTTCCTGCTGGACACGTCGCTCACTGGAGACGGAGGAAGCAACCGCCGGGGTGGAGTCCAACCTCATATGGGCCCTGCTAGGGCCCAGTCCCCGGCCTCTCCCCCAACCTCCGTGGCGCCCTCCGTGTGCGGCGTCCAGAACTGGGGTCAGCAGCCTCGGATCGCTCTGTCCGGTAAAATCGATCCCCGAGGTCTCGGCCTGCTCAACCACCCGCTCCTACACCCACATTAAGCAGTAAAGTATAAGTATAAAATTTAAACTTGAAGCTTCCAAAACTAAAATTTCAAATATGGGTAGAATAAATATTTGACACTTACGCAATACTCCTGGGTAGCGACGTTGGGATATCGAAGCTTGCCCGTGGCGGGATCTGTTGAGGTGCCGTGGACGGCAAGATATGCGGACAGCACGTTCGGTGTACCACCTTGCGCCACGGTCTGAGCTGTCTGCAATATTAGAAAATAACTCTTAATATTAGAAATATTAGAAAATAACTCTTAATATTGCAGAATATCAAAAAGATCGGTCTATTGTAATTTACCGATAACTCCATGGCTCGAGTAATATTCCTCGAGCCACCTGTGTAAGTGGGGCGACCCCTCTTCGCCGACTTCCTGTTCTCTGTATTCTGAGCGGCCTGTTTCTGCACAACGCATTAACATTTAGTTTTCTAATTAAGAAACACAAAGAAATAAATTATATCATAAACAATGAATTACATTTAAAATACATACCTTTTTACGTTGGGAGTCGAAATAATCGCACAATAGAGGCCATGTCTTTACGTCGACTCTCGCAAACGCCGGAGTAGATAGGAGGGCCGCTCTCTCTGCCTCGGGGATCGCCATCCACAGGGAGTAGCAATCGGCCTTCAGCTCATTCCTGTTGTATCGGACCTTGGTCTGCATGTTCTTCATCAGGCCATTGTACAGAGCATGAAGGTCGAGCACCCTCCCAGGGTGATCAGGGTCGGGTACAGGCTGAAAATCGTAATCCGACTGAAAATAAAAAAAAAACATTGTTATTAGATTGCAAGTGTTAATAATAAATATATTGGATAAATCAAATGAAAATAGGCCGTTAATACGTACCCGAGCCTGATCAAAGAAGAGGGCGAATCAGCACCGGTGCTGCTCGCCCCACTCAACGTGAAGTGGATAGTTCCTCACGAGCCGGCTCTCATCCTCCATATACCGGCCGAAGCTCTCGGCATGAGGACCGGTATAGCGACAGTCAAGGGTAAAAAAGAGGGGGAATGCTGCCTCCCCTAGCTCTGTCAGGCCTCAGCCTATGGGACTGATTCGGGCCTCGAGTCCCCCTCTGGGGATGGGGAGGCCCTGCATCTGTACGAAATATCATGACAATAAATATTAAGACAAAGTTGTATTAAGAAATCAAGCTTAAGCAAAAATTGAAGTGTGATATATACCTCCGGTGACTATTGCACGAGCCTGGGCCCGGGCAGCAGCACGAGCGGGACGATAGTTCCTCAGGTGAGGAACAACCGGGGTCCCGGATGCGGACGCATCCCCTGCAACTAGAAAATAAACATTGACGCTAAATTTCCATGAAGTTCATATTTATTCTATAGAGCATATGTAAAATGAATAAATATTTTATATTTATTCATACTAACCTGCAGACGATGCGGATGGTATGGAAGCGGCAGGAGTGGCCCCTGCGGAAGATGTGGACACACCACCTATAATTAGACAATTAAAAATAGATTATATAAGTAATTGCAAAAAGAATGTGTAGATCAATAATATAACGTTCTAAATCAATATGCATGCAGTATAGGATATATAAACATACCCGCAGGTGCGGTGGTGTCACCACCTACAGCTAGACAATAATAAAAATTGCTAAGTAAGAGCAAAAGTAATGTGTGTATATTTATGATATAGCATTCTAAATCAATATACATGCACTATATGATATATAAACATACCTGGAGGAGCGAGAGTGGCCTCTGTCCCAGATGTGGATGCATCACCAACAACTAGACAATCAAACATTGACAATATAAGTAATTTTGACATAAACATGCATGGATATCTGTAATATTACATTCAAAATGGATATGCGTGCAGTATACCTGGAGGTGTGGCAAAATCCATACTGAAGGAGGCATCCGAAGGGGTCTCCGATCTGGGTGCAAGACCGGCCCTCTGAAGCTCCCTACGAAGCTCTCCGGGCGGCAGAACCACTCTGTCTCTGCCTCTGCATCTGCCGCGGCTGGAGCTCCTACCGCCCCTCATTGCTCCCGACATCGTCATCAAATCTAGATAAACGGTTCTTGGACGCATTAGACAATCGTTAAAAATATTGACTATATATGTATAGAGCGTAAATTGTGAAGTAATAATATAACATTACTGATAACCTTTTTCGTTTCGTGGGCGCATTATACATATCTACTTGGATTTCATCGTCGATGTCATTTCTAACCCACGTAACTTCTTGATCGGTCGAAGACAACCCGTCCTTCAAAACAGACGGTCGGAGCACTTTAAGCTTTCTCTCTTCTTCGTCCTCATCGCTGTCCTCGTATTCTGGGATATCGTAGACATCTCTGGGTTTCCATCGGCATACAACACTCCACCCCGGATGCTTCAAACACTGTGAGTAGTATACTTGGAACGCTTGGTTCGGAAAGATAAACGGATCTTCCTGACCGTAAAATCGAAGTGTGTTCACACTGGTCAATCCATATTCATCTTTCCAAGTCCCAAGATTGCTTATCCACCTGTCCATATCGGTTCGCGTATCGTACCAAGTATACTGGAATATATAAAAGGGTTCTGATCGTCCGGGATAGTGGATGCCGAATATACAATTTAAGTACTTATAATAAATCACACCGTCCGATCCTACCGTCGCAATCCCACTATTCTGAGTGGTTCTAGATATTTCTAATTCCTTAACTTCGAATTTGTATCCAAGGACACCAAATCCTTTGTAATATGCAACCTCTGTACTAGGAAATTGAGCTAAACATCTTGAATCACTCTCAAATGATGCAGACAAGTTCGGATCGTGGATCTAACAAAACAAATTTTACGACAAATACATAACGATACAAGTTTAGATTAAAACTGCTAGCCATAAAATGTTATTCGAATAACTTACATAATCTGTGATCCAATCACAAAAATTATCCTGATGATATTTTTCCAATCGTTCTTCATTCCAATCAGGATGCCCCTCACGTACCTCGTTAAAATGAATTCTGTTTTCGACAAATAATGGTGACATTAATATTATATCATTTCATACACACACAAACACAGATATAACAATTAATCCAAAAAAACTTACTCTCTAATTTGTTCAAGACATGCGCAATTAAGCAAGATAAACCGGTATATCTTGTTGATAAACATAGTGTCTACCCTCTTATACTCGGCTTTACCATATGGTCCGTCTTGAATTCTTCGTGGTCGGTTAAGCCTTGTCTCAATTTTCTCGTCCAGATAGCGGGAACAAAATGTGGTTGCTTCATCAAGAAGATAACCTTGCATATAGAACCCTCTGGTCGATTTTTATTGTATATATACTTTTTAAGAGTGTAGAGCTACCTAATGAAATTATGTTGAATAAATAAATACGGGCATACAGGACAATAATAAATTTATAAATTGTGCGAAACGAAAAATTACACGTACCTCTCGACGGGATACATCCATCGATATTGTACCGGTCCGGTTAATTTCGCCTGAGTTGCAAGATGAACCGTCAAGTGTATTATGATATCGAAGAATGACGGTGGGAAAATACGCTCAAACTTGCAAAGTATCAACGCAATAGAATTTTCTAGTTTATCCAGCGTCACAACCTCCAGTGTTTTAGCACACAACTCCCTGAAAAAACAACATAGGTCGTTAATTACTAGACCAACCGAGTCGGGGAGAGAAGTCCTGAGGGCTAAGGGAAGAAGGTGCTCCAAGATAACATGGTGATCATGACTTTTCAGCCCATCGATCTTGCCCTTCACAATTTTTATTTTCTTGCTGAATGATCCTGAGAAACCTGTGGGGACTTTCAAATCATGCAACACCTGCAGAAATCTTTTCTTCTCCGGTTGTGACATATGATAAGCGGCATTGGGAAGTACAAACTTTCCCGGTTTACCCGCTACCGGTCTAGGGTGCAATTCACTTCTTATTCCCCACTTTTGTAGATCCATCCGAGCATTCATGTTGTCTTTAGATTTCCTGTTTTTACAAAGAAGCAAGTTAAGTATGTGCTCTGATACTCCCTTCTCTATATGCATGACGTCCAGACAATGACGCACTGAATTTGTAGACCAGTACGGAAGCTCGAAGAAAATGCTTAACTTGTTCCAATATGGTGGTTTGACCTGTTTCGTCGGATCTATCCCGAAGGTCACGTTATTGTAACCATCCCATTTAGCAGTCACTTCCTCTCCGGACAATGGGGATGGAGATCCAAGAACCTCCTGATGACCATCAAAGTGAACCGTGTCTAACCTATAGGGGTGGTCTGGAGGCAGGAAATGTCGATGGCCGCAATAACAAACCTTCCTGCTAAAATTCAAGAATTTCGATGTTGTGTGTTCATGGAAATGAGGACATGCTTTGTGACCATGTACGGACCAACCTGATAGCATTCCATATGCAAGGAAGTCATTAATTGTCCATATTAAAGCCGCACGCAGTATGAAGGTTGTATTTTTGTTTGCATCATATGTCTCTACACCATCAATGAACAAACATTTCAACTCCTCGATCAGAGGTCAGAGATAGACGTCGATATTGTTCCCCGGTGAGTTTGGTCCGTCGATAAGAAGATGCATCATAAATTATGATTGGTCCATAACCAACCAAGGCGACAGATTATAAATTATCATTACAACGGCCCATGTGCTGTGACTTACAGCCATATAGTTGAATGGGCAGAAGCCATCAGTAGCCAGTCCGAGCCGGACATTGCGAGGATCGCTACTGAATATTGCGTGCCTCCTATCGAAATCCTTCCATGCCGGTGAATCTCTTGGATGGCTCATTTTTCCATCTTCACTTGGAGGAGCACGGTGATGCCAAATCATTGCCTCGGCTGTTTTCTTGCACCTGAATAGCCTCTGTAGCCTCTGTGTTATGGGAAAGTATCGTGCTATCTTCACAGGTATATCAGGCTTCTTATCAGAATCTTTCGGCTTATACCTGGCCTCTCCGCATGTTGGACACTTTTCCAAATCTGAATTCTCTTTCCGGTACAACACGCAATTTTTAGGACATGCTTGAATCTTCTCGCACTTTAGACCCAAATCAGACATCATCTTCTGGGCTTCGTACCAGCTGTCGGGCACATTATTTTCCGGAGGCATAGAATCTTTCAAGAACGAAAGAAGTATTGTGAATGACTCGTTGCTCCATCCATTTAGACACTTAATCTGGAAAAGTTGGACGAACCATGAGAGGGTGGAATACTTCGCATTCTCATAAATTGGTTTCCTAGAATCATTCATGAAATTTTCATATTTATCCGCACGCGGTCCTTGATCGGAAGGAATGTCATCTTCGGTACGAATAGATTCACCTAGGGCAGGCTCTATCATATCCTCCATTTCTTCTGATGGAAATAAATTACCGCCTTCTCCTTCTGCCGCATTACCGAATTATTCTTCTTCTCCTGCTGCATTATCGTGTTCTACTTCTTCTGCCGCAGTACTGCATTCTTCTCCTTCGTCGTGATATTTCCAAGTTGTATAAAGTCTAGTAAACCCATGTTTTACAATATGAAGCTCTGCCAATTCTACCTTCTGCCAGTACTTATTGCCACATCTATCGCACGGACAGAGAATCTTCTCAATTATGATCTTATTATGTGCGCGTGCAAATTCAAGAAAAGCAGCAACTCCTGCGACAAACTTAGCTTGCATATGTTGTTTCCAATCCACATACATCCAGTCCTTAACTCTGACGTACTCATGGGCCATGTTAGACTGTATAACATATAAATTGTAGGTTATGCTGACTATATTGAGAAATATAAGAACGGGATAGTTACTGACAAAGGAGAAAATCCGTGTATATGCTTTGTGTGTGCGTTTGTCGTTGAAAAGAGTAAATTATCGCACGTATGTTAACCGATAGACGGGGACTAAGTGGCGCTTTTAGTTTCATATATGAGTATCGATGAGAATATGAAGGTTTCATATTATCATATAGTGGTTTTAAGCCGAACATCTCGAATCGCTCTCTAATTATGCGTTTGTTGTGTATTCTTGTTGTATGTGTGTGTTCCGGCTGTCGGGGGTAGGCTTCTATCCCATTAAGAATGTATGGAGCGAACACCCATCACTTGTGCTTTCAACCGTTTCGAGTAAATTTCGGCAGCACCTCCCCGCTGTTCTCCGAGTACACTGTAATAGAATAGATAATCATTTCAAAACTGTGAAACAACGTTGAAATGAACATCTAATCTATCTTTGTACACGGAGAACCAGCGGAAAGGTACCGACGAAATATCTCGAAACGGATGAAAACACAAGTGAATGAAGGCGTTTGCATTATACATTCCTAACTTGTCCACACGGGACAAATCTATGGGTTACCATACGATTGAATTTTCTCGTCGCTGTTCCCGCCAAAAATTTCTGCGCAAAAGAGCCCAAGGTATCAAATGGCAGTGATACGCTTAAGAAAATGCGAACCAGTATCTTCCGGGATGTTTTTTGACAAACTCCCGAATGAGAAACAGATAAATTGTGATGGTATTGGAAGCATCTTGAAAAACCCTTCGATTTGATATATTATGGGTCTCATAATTCATCCGGGATCAAAAGTTATGAGGCATCACGTGTCCACACGTGATGAACCTTTAAGAACCCGCTGGAGGAGCTAAAAGATATAATAAAAACTCAGAAAAGACCCCAATGGGGCATCACGTGCTCACACGTGACCATATGTCACGTGCAGACACATGATGAGCTTTTAAAGCCTCTAAAATAATGAATAGAATTTAATTCTAAAAGTCAGAAAATACCTCAATGAGGTATTACGTGCTTACACGTGACCAATAGTCACGTGTTGACACGTGATGGTTAAAACAACAAAATAAAACAAATGGCTGAAGAAGGACCCAATTAGGGGTCACGTGCTCACACGTGACCAATGGTCACGTGTTGATACGTGATAGTTAAAACAGAAATAAAATAACGAATGGCTGGAGGGATTACCTCAATGAGGTGTCACGTACTCACACGTGACCAATGGTCACGTGTTGACACGTGACGGTTACAATTGAAGCATATGTAAACGCAGAGAAAAGAACCAATTGGGGGTCACATGCTCACACGTGACCAAGGGTCACGTATCAGCACGTGACTGGCTTCGAAAGCCTTACAGTTAATAGAATTAAATTCTAAAAGCTTCCAAATCTTTCCAAATGGAAAAGGATTATGGGGACCGTTGGATTAAAGATCCAAGGGTGATTAAATATCACCAATTTATGGAAAAATCTTGGACTTGGAAAGATTTCCCCCCTAAATCTAACCGAGATAACAAATGGATAACTTTGGATTTAAAATCCAATGGTGAATAAAATTCACCTAATAATCCAAAGGTCCAGATAAATGATAAATGCAAACCGAATCTCTAACGAATACAAATCAAATCTTTCAATGAGAGATTTGCTAAACAAATTGATTCTCTTCCTTCTCCTATAAATAGGAGCCAAGAAGAGAAGAGAGGGGGGGCCTTCTTTTTTGGAGAGAAAAACAGAGAGAGGAGAATTTAATTCTCAACAAAAGAGGGGTTTCAAAAGAGAATTTAATTCTCAAAAGAGTTTAACTCTTATATAAAGAAAAGAACTTAGTTCTTTCTCTGGTTGAGGATCTGCAAAGTGCACATCTCCCCATGAATTGAGAATTTAATTCTCATTGGGTTGAGATCCTGCCATGCAGATCTAAAACACAGAGGAAGAACTGAGTGTTGAGAATTTAATTCTCACAGAATATAGGAATTTAATTCCTTTGAAACAAAATTAGGGTTTAACCCCATATTTTAGGAATTTAATTCCTCCAAAATCATGACTAGGGTTTAACCCTACAGAGAATTTAATTCTTAAAGAAATAAAGAGACTTGAAAGATCTCCATGCACATAAAGAACTTAATCACGTGGTAACACGTGATCCCCATTCTCAATGAGCAGAGAAGAAAAAACAGAACTTGACCACGTGGTAACACGTGACCCTTCCCCTCAATGATCAAAAGAGAACGAACAAGAATTAAGGTCACGTGTTCCCACGTGACCCCTGAAAAGATCCCCAGAGATGAGAAGGAAAAATCACTGAGGCAACGCCTCACGTGCTCCCACGTGACTCCCAAAACGCAGAAAGAAAAAGCAAAGGAAATGAAAATTTTGGGCGCTCTCACGTGTTATCACGTGACCCCTCAGCAAATGCTTTAACAATTGGCGCACAGATCCCCATCACATGCCAACACGTGATGCTCTAAAATAAAAATAAAAGTGTTTAACACTTATTCGCAGATTTGAGGATAAACCAAAAGGAGATTTGGCTCCACATTTAGGGCGCCCTCACGTGTCCCCACGTGACCCCTAACGAATCCCTTTAATATCGAATGGATGGATGCCTATCACGTGCCCACACGTGATGGCCAGGAAATTAAAAGTGTTAAACACTTACCTGCAGAATAAAATAAGGGAAATCAGGGTGCTCTCACGTGTCCGCACGTGACCCCTCCCTCGTTAGTGTTTAACACTAATTGGAAAACTCTATCTGCAGTGTTTAACATTGATTTTCTTAGTGTTTAACACTAATTTGGAAAACTCTATTTGCAGTGTTTAACACTGATTTTCTTAGTGATTAACACTAATGTGAAAACTCTGTTTCCGATGTTTAACACTGATTTGCTTTAGTGTTTAACACTAATTTAAAATCTATACTACCAGTGTTTAACACTGATTTGCTTTAGTGTTTAACACTGATTTGCTTGCTAGTGTTTAACCCTGATTATCTTTTAGTGTTAAACACTAACTTGCTAATCTTAATTCCAGTGTTCAATACTATTGGTCTTTAGTGTTTAACACTAGATTTAGCCCAATTGGCAAAGTTTCTAGAGGCAAAGCCTCTCCTTCAATGAGCCAACAAAGGGCCAATATTTCAAACATAATTGGACTTAGCCTAAACTGGCCATAAGTCCTCAAATCATCTTGAACTGAGCACATCTGCTCTTTCAACCAACTCATTGGTTCAAGGGTACATCTCTGAACTCCTCTGATATTTGTCGTTGTAATCCTTCAACGTCTTCAGAGAGGTGACGGCTCCCGACAACCACACATTAATACGGACTGTGGGGTTCTTAAACTCATGGACTAATGCGTCCTTAAACTAACATTTGTCCCCAAAATGGGAACAGTGGACCACCACGTCCCTAAACTGGCGGTGGACCACCACGTCCCTAAACTGGCAATGGACCATCATGTCCCTAAACTGGAACAACAGAGCCCAAATGCTCTTTTGTCAGATCTAAACGATCCCGTTAAGTCGATCTTAGTCCCAAACTGGACTAACGTATCCTTAACAACCGTTTAAGTTGATCTTAGTCTCAAATATGGTTAACGCATCCTTAAACCTTCAAACAGATTTTAGTCCCAAATTGGACTCTAGATCCCTCAATCAATTTTGGCTCAAGGGTACATCTCTGAACTCCTCTGACATTTGTCGTTGTAATCCTTCAACGTCGTCAGAGAGGTGATGGGTCCCGACGGCCATACATGTAATGGACTCCTATGTCCCTAAACTGGAACAATAGAGCCAATTGCTCTTTTGTCGGATCTAAACGATCCCGTTAAGTCGATCTTAGTCCCAAACTGGACTAACGTATCCTTAACAACCGTTTAAGTTGATCTTAGCCTCAAATACGGCTAACGTATCCTTAAACCTTAAAACAGACTTTAGTCCCAAATTGGACTATAGATCCCCTAAGCAACTTTCGTTCAAGGGTACATCTCTGAACTCCTCTGACATCTGTCGTTGTAATCCTTCAACGTCGTCAGAGAGGTGATGGGTCCCAACAGCCATACATGCAATGGACCACTACGTCCCTAAACCGGAACAATAGAGCCCAAATGCTCTTTTGTCGGATCTAAACGATCCCGTTAAGTTGATCTTAGTCTCAAATTGGACTAACGAGTCTTTAACAAACGTTTGAGTTGATCTTAGCCTCAAATATGGCTAACGTATCCTCAAACCAAAACCCCAAAACCAAATCTAAGAAAATACGGATTTTGACTAGTCCACGCCCTACGGGTGACGACATAATTCAGTCTCCGTATACAATCCACGGGCAACCAAACATAAAATAAATACACACGACATGAAGTGACCATCTGGAGAAGGAGAAAGTTGTTACCGCAATGTGGTAGCGTAATTAACTGCAGAGGCTTGCGCCTGCAGGGAAGAGCGTCCCCACAATCAAAAACCCCTCAAGCGAGGGGGAATCTGACGAAGTCTGCTACATCGGACGCATCCGTTTAAACCTTCGATACATGGTGCCATAAATCAACTTGGCATCTTCGGAGAGGTGGACGGATAGCACCAATTAGCATCTGCCCCGAATTTCAGGCAAGACGTCCGTCGCGCCGTCCTTCGGAGGGGAACAGATTCTGGCACGCCCAGTGGGACCTCTTCCTCTTTCCACTCCACACTTCGTGTGTCGTGTTCGCGAACAAATCGCGGTTTGCTGTGGTTGCCTGTAGATTCGAGATACTAAGATTTGGTGTCTTGCTCCGTGCAGAAAACAGAAGATCAATGACTTCAAACTGCACTACCTGCAACTGCAACTCTCGCTCCGTCCTTGCTGGTGGAGTGACTTATGGGTCCCAAGCGGCCTCCATCTTCTCTAGGCCGGTGGAACAGGTGACTCAGGCCACCACTGGGCTATTCTTCGGGACCATGATCCCACCAATGAGCTTCAATGCCCCATTGCCATCGCAAGAAGCTCCGAAGAAGTCGGTCTTCGATCGGCTTACAACTATCGCGGCCGCTCTCAACGGGTTGCCCAAGCCCAATGCCTCAGCTTTCAGCAAACTGGGCCAAAACTCATGTGGGCTCATGAAGAAGCCTGCAATACCAGAAAAGGTTGTTCCGAAGAGGATAGCCATCTCTGCTCCTGAAGTCGTCAAGACGGCTTCTCCTGCCAATGGGTCGGTCTTCACAAGACTGACTATTCCGGCTCCCGTTCCTGCTCGAAAGTCTGTCTTTGACAGATTGGATACCGCTACTCAAAAGACGTCAGTCTTCAAGAGACTGGCACTAGCAGCGCTTCATCTGGACAGGGGGCAAGACAAAGCCATCCCCATCGCTGAACCAATGCCGTCCGCTCGACATGCTCGCCGTCGTCACTGGCGCCGAGTAAGGAAGGCCGGGGGCAACTCCCCCTCTGGGCTAACGCCACCAGCTCCGATGGTGGAAATCAATGCTGCTGTTCCGACCGGAAATAGCTTTGAACCGCTAAGAAGGGTGCGCAAAAACTCGCCAACTACCGTATTGAAAAGATCTCCTACACCTGTGGATAATGCCCCAAAGGTGAAGCTGGAGCGGCCCCCTCAGCGGCTGTCCTCTAAAATCTACAAGGTCTGGCGCCATGTCCAAGACTCGATGATTGATCGAAATTTCTCCCCCCAGCAAAAGAAGCTGAAGGTCCGGCAGGAAGAAAACCGTCCTGTTAAGCCACAAAAGATGACGACTACTTGGGTGCTCACGACAGCGGCCCCCTCAACATCAACCACTCAGAAAAGAAGGAGGCCAGAGAAAGCCCCAGTAAACGTGGCAGACCACAAAGACGCTAAGCCCAAACGCCCCAAGTCTGTGGGCATGGTGGTGCACACCGTATACATGGCTTCTGGAGAGGAGGAAAGCCGTGCTTCGACGGGTCACCGACCGCTCACCCGATCCATGATGAAAACCCAGGAGCAGCAACAGAAGCTTCAGGAGATGATGATTGCAATGGCCGCACTCACCGAGAAACTGATGCTGACTTCTTACGCAGAGTCCTCGAAAAGAAGGACAGAGAAGCCGCAGAGCAAGCGGCTAACATAAAGCAAATGTCGCTTCTCTTCCAAGATATGGTAGGGATGATGCTACAGCCGGACCCTCCAGCTGATGACCCTCCAATCATTGTTGAAAACGATAGAAGGGAGACATCTAATCCTCCTCCGGCTCTTTCAGCAGCCAAGGAAGAAACCCTTTCTAAGACTGCGCTGGATGACTATATAGCTCATCAAATATGGGCTCATCAAGTGAATGAAGCGGCTGCGCAAATTGTTAGAACTGGACGACCCTATCCGGGCTGGTATGACCAAATCGGTTACCCGCCGGGATATACGATCCCTAAGTTCCACGTATATAAAGGGACAGGTAACCCACATCAGCATGTCGCTCAATTCAGGGCCTTATGCGGCAATACTGGAGGCGATGACAGATTGTTGCTTCCACAATTTGTCGGCAGCTTAGCAGAAACGGCATTCGAATGGTATTCGGAGCTACCAAACGACTCTGTCAAAACATTTGGGGAGATGGAATTGCTGTTTACATAAAGATTCGTGAGTGCTAGTGAACGCACCCCGATAACAGCACTGATTAACGCCAGGGTGAAGCCAGGCGAAACCTGGGTCCAATACGCAACACGGTGGCGAAGCCTATGGTCGAAATGCGAACAACGCATAGAAGAGGCACCTGCGGTAGGTACGTTCGTGGGCACTCTTGATCCGCAAGCGACCATCTCGCAATTCATGATGTTCTTCAGGCCTACCACCTTCCAGGCCTTGATTGACAAGTTGGCCCAAATGGATCAGATGGATCATAGACCATCTCCTTCAAAGACGGACCCTCGGAATGAAAAGGGGAAAGGGAAAGCAACTTTCGTCGCTAATACTCAACAACAGCCGAGCAACTTAAAACCGGTTGTCCGCCAAAGCAACGTACGTCCACGCCCATCCCTCGAGGAGAGACTGGGACGTCCTTACTCGTTTCCTCAGGATAAAATGAGAAGACTGTTCAAGCTGGCAGTGCGCAACAGACTCATCAATCTGCCGAGTCCAAAGCGTCCGTTGCAGCCAGGCGATGTCAACGATCTTAATTACTGCCCTTACCACCAAGCGGTAAGCCATCCAATCGAAGATTGCTTCGTCTTTAAGGGATGGATCGAAAATCAGTACAACCAAGGCAAGTTCGCGTTATCCAAAAATTGGAAGATGAACCCGCCACAGCCTCACACTCCTAAGAAGACAAATACACTGGGGGCAACATGCTCTTTTGTTGAGGAAGCTCCATGGGAGGTGGCTCTTTCGGCCAAGACCAAAAGGATACTAAATGATCTTCAGACGTGCCCGGCGATTAGATGGAAGAACCCGTTGGAACCTGAGATCATCAAGGGGATGCCGAAGCCGCGCCCAATTCCAAATATCGGTGGTGATAGCCAAAGCATTCACACCCAGCCGTCGAAATCTTCGAAAAAGAAGGAGAAATCCATGAAGCCCGTGAAGCCTGGCGACAAGCGCACGGATTTGCAGAAACAGATTGACGCGCTGGAAGAGTATAACCAGAAGGCGCGGATTCCAATCACGCTCCAAGAGTTTCTCAGCCACGTCCTCGAGGACGAAAACGATGGAGATGACTCATCAGATGAATCTAAGGACTACATAGCAAGTTGTCATGTGATCTCTCACTCCTTGATAGATGATAAAAAGGCTCCTTGCACCGAGAAACCGGGGGCGGATCCTGAACCAGAACTTCTGTGGCCGTCAGACGAGATGATCGATGCCTTCCTGAATGAGATTCGTCTGAAAAGTAAAGCCGACCGGGAGCGTGAGATGGCCATATTTGAAAAGGCCAAACGCCGGCGACTGAACAAAAGGGTCGAAACACTCCCACCAGATCAAAATACATCCGCCGCAAATAAAAGCAGGATCAAGACAAGGAAACGATTCGCCAAAGCCATATTAATGGGGATGAGGCCGCCCTCTTTCAGAGAAAATTCTCCTGGTGGTATACATTTTGATGAAACGAACGTACACCCCAACTTCTGCTTATATCATCAGAGGATCGCACATCCTACTGAAGACTGCAACTCCTTTAAGTGTTGGTGGCAAGAATATGTCGCTCATAGACAACACGTCAATAGAATAAAGCGGGAAGCTCGTAGACAACGAAAAAATACGACAGATGAGCATAAAAGAGTTGCCGGCAATTGTCATAGGGACGAGCCCGGGGGATCACGAGTTCTCACCTTTGGAAGCGATTCTGACGAAGAAGCCGCCCTCAACCCTCTCTTCAAGGAATTCATTTCTAAAACAAAAGAATTGGAGAGTTGCGAGAACGTTCAGCCGTACAATCTCACGCTACCTGGAAAGAATCTCGGACCCGCAAACGACGGAGCAAACGAAATGAGTAAGGAAAAGGAAAAAACGGCCTTTGTTGCCAACACTCAACAACAGCCGAGTAACCCGAGACCGTTTTGTCGTCAAAACAACAAGCCGCGATACCTCAATGAGAAGTTGAAACGTCCTTACTCGTTTCCCAAAGATAAAACAAAGAGATTGTTTGAGCTAGCAGTGCGCAGCGGGCTCATCACTCTGCCAGATCCAAAATGTCCATTGCAACCAGGTGACGTTAACAATCCTAACTATTGTCCCTACCACAGAGTAATGGGTCACCCACTCGAAAATTGTTACGTCTTCAAAAACTGGGTTGAAGACCAATACCAACAGGGCAAGTTCGCGCTGCCCGAAAAGTGGAAAGTAAACCCGCCACAACAACATGCTCCGAAAAAGGTGGATATGCCGGGGGCATCATGCTCATTCATAGGGAAAGCCCCATAGACCGAAAAGTCAGTAAACTAGAGATGCGTCTCAAATACGACGACGGCGGACCGAAACGTCCTTAAACTAACGGCGGACCGCAATGTCCTAAAACTTGCAAATGACCGAAACGTCGTTAAACTACTCCCAACCCGCAGCATCTTCAGGCTGACATGGTGTAAAAAAAAACGGTACGTCCACAAGCAAAATGGGCACGGATGAAAACCCGAAAGGGCTCCGTGAGTAAAAACAGCAGGGTTACCGGCGAGTGTTCGTGAAAACCCGAAAAGGCGTGACCTCGTTTAAAAAAAAAGAAAGAAAAAGAGAAAAAAGAAAAAAAGAAATAAAAAAACGGTACGTCCACAAGCAAAATGGGCACGGATGAAAACCCGAAAGAGCTCCGTGAGTAAAAACAGCAGGGCTACCGGCGAGTGTTCGTGAAAACCCGAAAGGGCGCGACCTCGTTTAAAGAAAAAAAAGAAAGAAAAAAAAGAGAAAAAAAGGAATAATAAAAAAAAAGCGGTACATCCACAAGCAAAATGGGCACGGATGAAAACCCGAAAGGGCTCCGTGAGTAAAAACAGCAGGGCTACCGGCGAGTGTTTGTGAAAACCCGAAAGGGCGCAATCTCGTTAAAAGACACTTATAGGGTTCTCTCGACCTTCTAAGGAGAAACCGCCCGCGTAAGATCCTTACGACTCACAGGGAAGTAACACACTTAGGGATCCTCACGATTCCTAAGGAGAAATTACACTTACGAGATCCTCACGACTCGTAAGGAGAACTCTCTTATGGGACCCTCACGGCTTATAAGATTTGAAAGTCTTAAGTTACAGAGACCTGAACCTGATCTTAACCAACCCCTACAACCTCCGATACGGCCCTACAAGCGGCTCAATACTTACCCTTGTATACAATCCACGGGCGCGAATAAACATTTTCCTAACCAAATCCCATCCGTGACTGGGGATATGTCCATACGGTGAACAACCCTTGTAAGTCCTCTCGACTTATAAGGAGAAAACCCTTTTGTAAGATCCTTACGACTTACAGGGGAACATACACTTAGGAATCATCACGATCCCTAAGGAGAAAACACACCTACGAGATCTTCACGACTTGTAGGGAGAAATATCTTTGTGAGACCCTTACGGCTCATGAAGTTAAAAGCCTTAGTCGACGGGATCCTAACCCTGTTCGCTAAGCCACCTTTGTTCAACATCGACAGAGGCAAATGATGATTCGCTCCTGGCATGTCTCAGTTGTAGCGATGCTAATGCCTAAACCGGTATCAAATTCCAAGTCCGTTCATGGCAAATGATGATTCGCTCCTGGCAATATTCCAGTTGTAGCAATGCTGATGCTGAGATTGGCACCAGATTCCAAGTTCCACACTCGCGATAAAAAAAAACAGCGAGCCATACATGCATACGAAATAGCCAAAATGATGGGGCAACTTGCAATAAAAATCAGCAAGAAAAAAATATGTATGCATGAAAAATAGCCGAAATGATTGGGCGACTCGCAATAAAAAGCAGCGATTAAAAATAAAATAAATAGTCGAAATGATTGGGCACCGCGAAAAATAGCCGAAATGATTGGGCAATCGCGATTTTCGCGATATAAAAAGCTGAAATGATAGAGCATCGCGGAAAGAATAAAAAAAATGTTGAAAGAATGAAACTTTTTGCCCTAGAGGTGATGCTACATCAATCCCTGCATACAATCCAGGGGCGCAAACAAAGAAGGAGTCGCACTCCTCCTCCTCAGGTTTCATTAGAAGAAGAAGCCGAATCTCGACGGGCCACAAATAACCTAGAGATCATCTCAACACTCGTCTCATCACAGCGAACACATCATCAAGCAAAGCGGAACAACAACAACTCCTAGTTCCATGACTCGACGATGTACTCCCACAGAGAGTCAAATCCCAACTCCGTGAAATGCGGATATAATCAACAAAATTCCTGGTCACGTGGAACGCGGATAACGTCACTCTTTAACCCCGTGGAAAACGTCCAGAGCGGATCCTGGTCCTCGCAGAGCACGGCAGTGAACCCGTGTGAAGCATCCAGAGCGGAGCCTAGTCCTCGCCTAACGCGGCAGTGAACCCGTGTGAAGCATTTAGTGCAAAATTCCTGGTCACGTGGAACGCAGATAACGTCACTCTTTGACACCGTGGAAAATGTCCAGAGCGGATCCTGGTGCTCACAGAGCACGGCAGTGAACCCGTGTGAAGCATCCAGAGCGGAGCCTAGTTCTCGCCTAACGCGGCAGTGAACCCGTGTGAAACATCTAGTGCAAAATTCTTGGTCACGTGGAACGCGGATAACGTCACTCTTTGACACCGTGGAAAACGTCCAGAGCGGATCCTGGTCCTCGCAGAGCACGGCAGTGAACCCGTGTGAAGCATCCAGAGCGGAGCCTAGTCCTCGCCTAACGCGGCAGTGAACTCGTATGAAGCATCTAGTGCAAAATTCCTGGTCACGTGGAACGCGGATAACGTCACTCTTTGACACTGTGGAAAACGTCTAGAGCGGATCCTGGTCCTCCCAGAGCATGGCAGTGAACCTATGTGAAGCATCCGGAGCGGAGCCTAGTCCTCGCCTAACGCGGCAGTGAACCCGTGTGAAGCATCTAGTGCAAAATTCCTGGTCACGTGGAACGTGGATAACATCACTCTTTGACACCGTGGAAAAAACGTCCAGAGCGGATCCTGGTCCTCGCAGAGCACGGCAGTGAACCCGTGTGAAGCATCCAGAGCGGAGCCTAGTCCTCGCCTAACGCGGTAGTGAACCCGTGTGAAGCATCTAGTGCAAAATTCCTGGTCATGTGGAACGCGGATAACGTCACTCTTTGACACCGTGGAAAACGTCCAGAGCGGATCCTGGTCCTCGCAGAACACGGCAGTGAACCCGAGTGAAGCATCCAGAGCGGAGCCTAGTCCTCGCCTAACGCGGCAGTGAACCCGTGTGAAGCATCTAGTGCAAAATTCCTGGTCACGTGGAACGCGGATAACATCACTCTTTGACACCATGGAAACTGTCCAGAGCGGATCCTGGTCCTCGCAGAGCACGGCAGTGAACCCATATGAAGCATCCAGAGCGGAGCCTAGTCCTCGCCTAACTCGGCAATGAACCCGTGTGAAGCATCTAGTGCAAAATTCCTGGTCACGTGGAACGCGGATAACGTCACTCTTTGACACCGTGGGAAACGTCCAGAGCGGATCCTGGTCCTCGCAGAGCACGGCAGTGAACCCGTGTGAAGCATCCAGAGCGGAGCCTAGTCCTCGCCTAACATGGCAGTGAACCCGTGTGAAGCATCTAGAGCAAAATTCCTGGTCATGTGAAACGCGGATAACGTCACTCTTCGACCTCGTGGGAAACGTCCAGAGCGGATCCTGGTCCTCACACCAACATGGAGTGGTCACCACCTCGACTTTCGTCTCGATACAGCAGATGAAATGTCACCCCAACGTTCTTCCCCCAGCAGGATTCGGACGCGCCAAAGCAAACGAAGCGAAGGCCAAATTCCTAGCTTCAACGTCTTGACGGTAACTCATATAAAACCGGAAAGACAATCGGAGATCATCCCACATGGAGTGGTCACCACCACGACATTCGTCTCGATACAGCATACAAGATGTCAACAACAACGTTCTTCCTCCAACAGGATTAGGACACACCAAAGCAAACGAAGCGAAGGCCAAATTCCTAGCTTCAACGTCTTGACGGTAACTCATATAAAACCGGAAAGACAATCGGAGATTATCCCATATGGAGTGGTCACCACCGCGACATTCGTCTCGATATAGCAGACAAGATGTCAATAACAACGTTCTTCCTCCAACAGGATTAGGACACACCAAAGCAAACGAAGCGAAGGCCAAATTCCTAGCTTCAACGTCTTGACGGTAACTCATATAAAACCGGAAAGACAATCAGAGACCATCCCACATAGAGTGGTCACCACCACAACATTCGTCTCGATACAGCGGACGCAATGCCAGCAAACGAAGCGAAGGCCAAATTCCTAGCTTCATGCGTCTTAACGGCAAGTCATATAAAGCCTGAAAGACAATCGGAGATTATCTCGCACCAGTGCGGAATGGTCACCACCTCGACGTCCGTCTCGATACAGCAGACGCAACATCACCAAAAGGAGCCACGGCAAAACCCCTAGTTCCAAACCTCGACGGTTCACCAGCAACCTAGAGACAACCATGACATTCATCTTGATACAGAGGACGCGATGCCAGCAAACGAAGCAAAGGCCAAATTCCTAACTTCAGGATCTTAACGGCAAGTCATATAAAGCCTGAAAGACTATCGGAGATCGTCCCATACCAGCGCGGAGTGGTTATGACTCATTGGGGCTCTCCAAAATGAGCCTAACCTCAAGTAAAAAGCGGCATGGCAAATTCCTAACGCTTGCTCTTCCGACGGTCAAACTGCCTAGGAGGATTGCTTGAAGATGTCTTGTCCAGCCCCTGAAGGGATCAGAGACACGGCAGTCGCAGGGCTACTCGAATAGCATGATTGCCTATCGAGGGATACATCAGCCAATGCGACGGTACGACGGCCAAAACCCTAAGTACCACAGACCCTAACGGACTTCGGTCGTAAAGAGCAGAGGTTAACTGTGACGTTAGGATATTCTTGCGAGATCTGCTCGATCCGTTTCGACTCGTGAGGAAATTGATGTCTTTGCGAGAACTTCTCGATTCGTCTCGACTCATGAGATAAAGCCTTAGGCAGTGGGGATTAAAGAAACAAGCACTGGGATCCTGCAAGTCGGCCCAAAACAGTCTCTTGAATACTATCCACGGGTCTCACTCTCCAAAGTCGAATCTCGACAAGGAGGGAAACAACCGCTTACGGGTCCTCTCGACTCGTAAGAGGGAAAATTCTCTTGTGAGATCCTTACGACTCTCAAGAGAAAACACACTTAGGAGTCCTCACGACCCCTAGGGAGAAAATACACCTACGGGATCCTCTCGACTCGTAGGGAGAAAAGTCTTTATGAGACCCTCACGGCTCGTAAAGTTGAAAAGTCTTAGGTGGCAGATCCTACCCCTGTCTCCTAAGCCATCACTGCCCTGCAAAGAGGTCAAGATGGACCATCTATGAGCCAGACTCGCCAAAGCTACATGCCACTGAAACGGAAAAGCTACTCATGAGCATATAAACTACATCACGCCAGAGTAAGATATGAAGAGATAGAGGGGTGCGGCTCATGGAGTTAAGGGTTTGGAACTATATCTTTTACGAGTCGAGATCTGAGTCAATGATAAATGATGACGCTTGTGTCCGCTCGTTATCTTCTCAGATCAAGATTCTGAAAGTGATATACCAACCCGAAACTGGTCATACGCTATGCATTCCTTTGCACTACTTCACCCACGTATATACTTACGTGGGCAAAGTAGTGGGGGGCATTTGTTCCCGCCAAAAATTTCTGCGCGAAAGAGCCCAAGGTATCAAATGGCAGTGATACGCTTAAGAAAATGCGAACCAGTATCTTCCGGGATGTTTTTTGACAAATTCCCAAATGAGAAATAGATAAATTCTGATGGTATTGGAAGCATCTCGAAAAACCTTTCAATTTGATATATTATGGGTCTCATAATTCATCCGGGATCAAAAGTTATGAGGCATCACGTGTCCACACGTGATGGACTTTTAAGAACCCGCTGGAGGAGTTAAAAGATATAATAAAAACTCAGAAAAGACCCCAATGGGGCATCACGTGCTCACACGTGACCATGGGTCACGTGCAGACATGTGATGAGCTTTTAAAGCCTCTAAAATAATGAATAGAATTTAATTCTAAAAGTCAGAAAATACTTCAACGAGGTATCACGTGCTTACACGTGACCAATGGTCACGTGTTGACACGTGATGGTTAAAACAACAAAATAAAACAAATGGCTGAAGAAGGACCCAATTAGGGGTCACGTGCTCACACGTGACCAATGGTCACGTGTTGACACGTGATAGTTAAAACAGAAATAAAATAACGAATGGCTGGAGGGATTACCTCAATGAGGTGTCACGTGCTCACACGTGGCCAATGGTCACGTGTTGACACGTGACGGTTACAATTGAAGCATATGTAAACGCTGAGAAAAGAACCAATTGGGGGTCACGTGCTCACACGTGACCAAGGGTCACGTATCGGCACGTGACTGGCTTCGAAAACCTTACAGTTAATAGAATTAAATTCTAAAAGCTTCCAAATCTTTCCAAATGGAAAAGGATTATGGGGACCGTTGGATTAAAGATCCAAGGGTGATTAAATATCACCAATTTATGGAAAAATCTTGGACTTGGAAAGATTTCCCCCCTAAATCTAACCGAGATAACAAATGGATAACTTTGGATTTAAAATCCAATGGTGAATAAAATTCACCTAATAATCCAAAGGTCCAGATAAATGATAAATGCAAACCGAATCTCTAACGAATACAAATCAAATCTTTCAATGAGAGATTTGCTAAACAAATTGATTCTCTTCCTTCTCCTATAAATAGGAGCCAAGAAGAGAAGAGAGGGGGGGACCTTCTTTTTTGGAGAGAAAGACAGAGAGAGGAGAATTTAATTCTCAACAAAAGAAAAACCCTAGGTAAGAAAAGAGAGGTTTCAAAAGAGAATTTAATTCTCAAAAGTGTTTAGCTCTTATATAAAGAAAATAACTTAGTTCTTTCTCTAGTTGAGGATCTGCAAAGCGCACATCTCCCCATGAATTGAGAATTTAATTCTCATTGGGTTGAGATCCTGCCATGCAGATCTAAAACACAGAGGAAGAACTGAGTGTTGAGAATTTAATTCTCACAGAATATAGGAATTTAATTCCTTTGAAACAAAATTAGGGTTTAACCCCATATTTTAGGAATTTAATTCCTCCAAAATCATGACTAGGGTTTAACCCTACAGAGAATTTAATTCTTTAAGAAATAAAGAGACTTGAAAGATCTCCATGCACGTAAAGAACTTGATCACGTGGTAACACGTGATCCCCATTCTCAATGAGCAGAGAAGAAAAAACAGAACTTGATCACGTGGTAACACGTGACCCTTCCCCTCAATGATCAAAAGAGAACGAACAAGAATTAAGGTCACGTGTTCCCACGTTACCCCTGAAAAGATCCCCAGAGATGAGAAGGAAAAATCACTGAGGCAACGCCTCACGTGCTCCCACGTGACTCCCAAAACGCAGAAAGAAAAAGCAAAGGAAATGAAAGCTTTGGGCGCTCTCACGTGTTATCACGTGACCCCTCAGCAAATGCTTTAACAATTGGCGCACAGATCCCCATCACGTGCCAACACGTGATGCTCTAAAATAAAAATAAAAGTGTTTAACACTTATTCGCAGATTTGAGAATAAACGAAAAGGAGATTTGGCTCCACATTTAGGGCGCCCTCACGTGTCCCCACGTGACCCCTAACGAATCCCTTTAATATCGAATGGATGGATGCCTATCACGTGCCCACACGTGATGGCCAGGAAATTAAAAGTGTTAAACACTTACCTGCAGAATAAAATAAGGGAAATCAGGGCGCTCTCACGTGTCCACACGTGACCCCTCCCTCCTTAGTGTTTAACACTAATTGGAAAACTCTATCTGCAGTGTTTAACACTGATTTTCTTAGTGTTTAACACTAATTTGGAAAACTCTATTTGCAGTGTTTAACACTGATTTTCTTAGTGATTAACACTAATGTGAAAACTCTGTTCCGATGTTTAACACTGATTTACTTTAGTGTTTAACACTAATTTGAAATCTATACTACCAGTGTTTAACACTGATTTGCTTTAGTGTTTAACACTAATTTGAAAGCCCCGTTGCCAGTGTTTAACCCTGATTATCTTTTAGTGTTAAACACTAACTTGCTAATCTTAATTCCAGTGTTCAACACTGTTGGTCTTTAGTGTTTAACACTAGCTTTAGCCCAATTGGCAAAGTTTCTAGAGGCAAAGCCTCTCCTTCAATGAGCCAACAAAGGGCCAATATTTCAAACATAATTGGACTTAGCCTAAACTGGCCATAAGTCCTCAAATCATCTTGAACTGAGCACATCTGCTCTTTCAACCAACTCATTGGTTCAAGGGTACATCTCTGAACTCCTCTGATATTTGTCGTTGTAATCCTTCAACGTCTTCAGAGAGGTGACGGCTCCCGACAACCACACATTAATACGGACTGTGGGGTCCTTAAACTCATGGACTAATGCGTCCTTAAACTAACATTTGTCCCCAAAATGGGAACAGTGGACCACCACGTCCCTAAACTGGCGGTGGACCACCACGTCCCTAAACTGGCAATGGACCATCATGTCCCTAAACTGGCAATGGACCACTATGTCCCTAAACTGGAATAACAGAGCCCAAATGCTCTTTTGTCGGATCTAAACGATCCCGTTAAGTCGATCTTAGTCCCAAACTGGACTAACGTATTTTTAACAACCGTTTAAGTTGATCTTAGCCTCAAATATGGCTAACGCATCCTTAAACCTTCAAACAGACTTTAGTCCCAAATTGGACTCTAGATCCCCCAATCAATTTTGGCTCAAGGGTATATCTCTGAACTCCTCTGACATTTGTCGTTGTAATCCTTCAACGTCGTCAGAGAGGTGATGGGTCCCGACGGCCATACATGTAATGGACCCCTATGTCCCTAAACTGGAACAATAGAGCCAATTGTTCTTTTGTCGGATCTAAACGATCCCGTTAAGTCGATCTTAGTCCCAAACTGGACTAACGTATCCTTAACAACCGTTTAAGTTGATCTTAGCCTCAAATACGGCTAACGTATCCTTAAACCTTAAAACAGACTTTAGTCCCAAATTGGACTATAGATCCCCTAAGCAACTTTCGTTCAAGGGTACATCTCTGAACTCCTCTGACATCTGTCGTTGTAATCCTTCAACGTCGTCAGAGAGGTGATGGGTCCTAACGGCCATACATGCAATGGACCACTACGTCCCTAAACTGGAACAATAGAGCCCAAATGCTCTTTTGTCGGATCTAAACGATCCCGTTAAGTTGATCTTAGTCTCAAATTGGACTAACGAATCCTTAACAAACGTTTGGGTTAATCTTAGCCTCAAATATGGCTAACGTATCCTCAAACCAAAACCCCAAACCCAAATCTAAGAAAATACGGATTTGGACTAGTCCACGCCTTACGGGCGACGACATAATTCAGTCTCCGTATACAATCCACGGGCAACCAAACATAAAATAAATACACACGACACGAAGTGACCATCTGGAGAAGGAGAAAGTTGTTACCGCAATACGGTAGCGTAATTAACTGCAGGGGCTTGCACCTGCAGGGAAGAGCGTCCCCACAATCAAAAACCTCTCAAGCGAGGGGGAATCTGACGAAGTCAGCTACATCGGACGCATCCGTTTAAACCTTCGATACATGGTGCCATAAATCAACTTGGCATCTTCGGAGAGGTAGACGGATAGCATCAATTAGCATCTGCCCCGAATTTCAGGCAAGACGTCCGTCGCGCCGTCCTTCGGAGGGGAACAGTCGCGTAGACTATACGACGGTTGTTAGTATCGAGCTATATTGTCCGATATTTAACAACCTTCGTATAGTTCTATATCACGACGAGTATCGCCCTTATGTTAACCGATAGACATGGACTAAGTGGCGCTTTTAGTTTCATATATGAGTATCGATGAGAATATGAAGGTTTCATATTATCATATAGTGGTTTTAACCCGAACATCTCGAATCGCTCTCTAATTATGCGTTTGTTGTGTATTCTTGTTGTATGTGTGTGTTCCGGCTGTTGGGGGTAGGCTTCTATCCCATTAAGAATGTATAGAGCGAACACTCATCACTTGTGCTTTCAACCGTTTCGAGTAAATTTCGGCAGCACCTCCCCGCTGTTCTTCGAGTACACTGTAATAGAATAGATAATCATTTCAAAGCTGCGAAACAATGTTGAAATGAACATCTAATCTATCTTTGTACACGGAGAACCTGCGGAAAGGTACCGACGAAATATCTCGAAACGGATGAAACCACAAGTGAATGAAGGCGTTTGCTTTATACATTCTTAACTTGTCCGTACGGGACAAATCTATGGGTTACCATACGATTGAATTTTCTCGTCGCGTAGACTATACGACGGTTGTTAGTATCGAGTTATACCGTCCGATATTTAACAACTTTCGTATAGTTCTATGTCACGACGAGCATCGCACATATGTTAACCGATAGACGGGGACTAAGTGGCGCTTTTAGTTTCATATATGAGTATCGATGGGAATACGAAGGTTTCATATTATCATCGAGTATCATATATTGGTTTTAACCTGAACATCTCGAATCGCTCTCTAATTATGCGTTTGTTGTGCATTCGTGTTGTATGTGTAACATGTTTTAAACCATTGAGATCAAGATTGATAGAACTGATCATCCTACATTGCAATAGCATTCATCAACCAAAACTATTATTGCAATGGCATTCATCTATAACAATCAACAATTAAAACTACAAATGTAGGATACTGATATCTTAAAGCGTTATACGCAACATATGAATTCACATGACTGAAACATGCATCAAAAAAACATGTTCATCCAAAAGAAAGGCCACCGTCAACAAATATAGATAAATACGTTATAAAAACAGTAACTAATTAACAAGTTGATTAGCATCTGGATCAAGAAAATGATAGGAAAAACAATTGACTATGATCTATAACGACAAGTCTATTATTATGACTCCCGACTAACAAAGGTGGCTTTTCGTCCTCGGTAGCTTGATAATTGGGATCTCATGGCAAATAAAAATATGCATATGCCGTTTGACCGGGAACTTCAATAGGAAACTCAATAAGGTCGGGTGTACTGAAGTACGCTTTGTATTTCGCTATATCAGGTGATGAAGCCCAAGCCCTAGCTAGCCCAGCCTCACCCCAACCGAACCCTATCGAAGGTAAAGAACGTCCTTACACTTTCATATTTCTATTAATGATGCAAGTCTCCACCAAGTCAAATTCTTGCAATATCATTCTTTTTAGAGTATGTCTAATTTAATAGATAGAATTTTCAAAGTTGGGCAACTAAGAAAAAGTAACAAGGGATTTTACATACATGCCAAGGCTTTGATTATTTATTTATTTATTTTCCATTTCATATTAGTACTTTTATATGTTTGATGATGGCAAGAAATACAAATTATATTAGAACATTGAACATACCTAATTTCCACTTGAAATCGGTTTTTTCTTTTATCAGTACTCGTTGACATATAGTAACAAACAATGTTTGATTAGAAGGACCCAAGATTTTCTCGATCAACAATAACTTTAGTAATCAAACTAGGCTAAAATTGCTGGAAATTCCTCTCAGGTTTGCCAAATTCAGCAAACCCCAACCCCAACCTAACCCTAACCCCAGACCCAGCCCCAGCCCAGCCTCACCCCAACCCCAACCTAACCCTAGCCCGAGCCCAGCCCCAGCCCGAGCCCAGCCCCAGCCCCAGCCCCAGCCCAGCCCAGCCCCAACCTAACCCTAACCCCAGCCCTAGCCCCAGCTAAACCCCAATCCCAACCCTAAGCCAAACCCTAACCCCAGACCCAGACCCAGCCCAGGCCCACCCCAACCCCAACTTAACCCTAGCCCCAGCCCCAGCCCAGCCGCAGCCCCAGCCCAGCCCAGCCCAGCCCCAACCTAACCCTAACCCCAGCCCCAGCTAAACCCCAACCCCAACCCTAAGCCAAACCCTAACCCCAGCCCCAGCCCCAGCCGCAGCCGAACCCCAACCC
Organism: Agapanthus africanus; assembly: GCA_030015575.1. Lineage (NCBI taxonomy): Eukaryota > Viridiplantae > Streptophyta > Magnoliopsida > Asparagales > Amaryllidaceae > Agapanthus > Agapanthus africanus. Next base: position 155,780,946 of record JASDDO010000014.1, on the reverse strand, counting down.
TAACCCTAACCCCAACCCCAACCCCAACCCCGACCGCAACTCCTGCCGAACCCTAACTCCAACCGCAACCCCAGCCCCAGCCATGAACCCTAGCCCTAAATAATAAAAAATTTCTTTAATTTAGTTGAAGATTAACTAACCTGAACGGCGGTGGCGACGACGAGAACGGTGGTGGCGACGACGAGAACGGCGGCGCTGACGAGAACGGCGGTGGCGACGACGAGAACGGCGATGGCGACGACGAGAACGGCGGGAATGATTTGGGGATTTTGTTTCGCGCACGATCGAGAGAGGGAGAAAGAGATAACGGGCGTAGGCGATCGATCTGTGCCCTTTATTAAATCGCTATTTAGTTGCCCCTACGGATTTGTCCGTAGGTCCTTGGTTTGCGGCTCCGTAGGGGCAAACACCAAATTAAGAATTAATATTTTTATTCTTGAATGTCTTGGCCCGTAGGGGAAACCTTCTAACCCTACGGATTAATCCGTGGGGCCAACATAAATCTGTCCCTACGGATTTCAATATCCGTAGGGGCAACCCCCTATTTTAGTAGTGTACGGATGCGAACGGATATCGGAAAACGGTAAAACTGTAACATGGATGCACAATACCATAAACATGCAATATTCTTGTTAATATAGATGCGGGTATAATAATATAGCCTGTATCAAGCTACTTGCATGCAACCAGATATGTAATTAATGATATGGATGCGTACAGATATCCGAAAACAGTAAAACAATAATATGGATGTACAATGCAGTCAACATATGATATTTTTATTCATATGGATGCAAAATATGTATCATAGCATGTAGCAAGATAAATTTGCATGCGACTAGATATGTAAATAACGGTATGGATGCATACGGGTATCGGAAAACTGTAAAATTGTAATATGGATACACAATGGAATAAACATGTAATATTTTTATTCATATAGATGTAACATATGTATCATAACATGTAACAAGATAAACTTGCCTGAACGGAACACACGACAGGTGCGTATGGCACGTCCGACGTCGGGTAAACGTTGCAATATCCATACGCGCTGTAATACCCAGCCCCTTTTTATACCAATATCCGTATTTTGTTACTTTTAAAATTTATTTATTTTATTTTATAATTATTTTAGTATTATAACTTTCTCTAACCCTAATTTATCTAAAACCCGATTACCCATTTCTTTTATATTTTTCATTTCTTTTAAACCCAAACCCTATTACCTATCTATTTTATATTTTTCCAAATTCTTTTATTTTATTCCAAGCCGGCCCCTCTTCTCTAATTTCTCTATTCTTATTTATTTCCAAACCCGGCCCAATTCCCTATCTCTTTTCCCATTTTATTTAATTCACCAGAACCCGGCCCACTCCCCAACTTCCTTTTCCCTTTATCATTAAATCCCCAGCCCAAGCCTAAGGAATTAAAATTTAATTAAAACATTACACAAAAAATAAACTCTCTGGCCCAGCCCGTTTCCCCAACCCAGCCTTTCCCCTTTACTCGCCCCCGCTCCCAACCAACCCGACCCGTTTAACCCTTCTTCCTCCCTTCTAAAATTTTTCCCGCTCATTCCCAACGTACCCACGTCGCTTCGTGCCCATGTCGCCCGCGCCGTCGACCCACGTTCTCGCCCATCACGACCACGACCTCGAGAGCTCATCAACCTCTCCACGCCTCCCCTTTCTCCTCTCTCCCTCACACTCTTGACCTCTAAATCCCTCATCTCCTCCCTCCACACTCGCTGCTCCACCTCCGCCGCCGATGAAGACGAGGACGACTATGACAATCACCTTGTCCCTCCTCCCTCTCCTCTTCACCACCCTCCACGCCACCGAGTCCCCCCTCACTCCCGTTCTCCCTCTCAACTTCCGAGCACCATCGCCCCTGGCCGTCGTCGATCATCCCCGATCACCTCCATCGTCTTACCCTTCTTCCCTTCCTCCTCCTCCATCAACAGAGCCCACTCCCTACGCTCCTCCACCCTCTTCAACTACCGAGCCCCCTGCACACCCACGCCGAGCTCACTGCACCCGAGCTCGAGCCCCTGCACCCACTCGCCGGCGAGCCCCCACTGCACCTCGTTGACTCCCCCGCACCGTCCTCGTCATCAGCATCATCACCGTCACCTCCAAGCCCAAGCCCCACTGCCCCCTCTCTCTCCAAAACCCACCAAGCTCCAACAGACATCCAAACACCCTTACTGCTGCCCACCACCGGAGCGACACCGCCAGCCTTGTCAACCCCTCGTATTCCGTATTTTAGGAAGTGGGGCGTGACATGGTTTTGTTGGTATCAGAGCCAGGTTTTGCCATGATTGGGATTGCAGTTTCCGAGTAGAGCTTGACAATTTAAGTCGTTCTTTCGGTCCAGATTGTGAACTGTTATCTTTGACTTGAATCTTTATTATTCGTCATGCCATATTTTGATCCATCCATCAGGATTTTGGGTGACTTAGTAGAGTTACGTGATTGTAATTATGAACTGCAGCATAGCTACAATACTGTACTCTATTGGGTAACTTGAAGTTCTACATTTGTTTTTCAGTTTGAATGAGTTTCACCCCACCCGATATTCTTGTTTCATTATCAATTTTTATCTTGTTCTGATTTTCCCCCTGTATCTTATGCCGTCCTAAAATGGTTGTTTCAGGATCATGTCTTCCAACGACTCCCCCTATATCTCCACTCACCAGAGTCAGACCATGGAGATTCTGAATGCAGTGCAAAGTCTGAAGGAAGCCCAGGAGCGAACAAACGACCTATTAGCTGAAGGATTGAGAAGGCAGGTGACTCAGGCTCCAGCGGAAGTCTCCAATCGTAGAGGGGCCCCTGTTAGACCAGGAAAAGAGGTGAAGATGAAGCGCCCACTTGTTCCCCCGCAACAGAAGCAGCAGAAGACCCATTGTTGTGGGTACTGCAAGAAGCCAGGACACCTTCAGAGGGATTGTCGCCGCGCCAAAGGGAAATGCCTGATTTGCGGATCCAGCGAACACTTTATCAATGGTTGCCCAAAAAGGAAGGAGCTACAGGGAGGCGGTTCGTCCACGCTCTCCACTTCTACTAAGTGATGGTTAATTCGTAGTTCGAGCTTTGAGGAATAGTACGGATCCAGCGCAGGATTCAACTCGCGTGACGAGATTGCAGCGGTCTAGGAATCCAAGAAGAGTTATTGCGTTTTCTGCTTTTCAGTAAAAACGTTGTCACTTTTTGTAAATATTTCTTTTCGTTTGAAATCTTGTATCCATCGAACTTTTAGCTGAATGCAATAAAACCCTGAGTCGTGATGTATGTATCGTTCTCTTGCTTCTCGCTTTATTTATACTATTCATTGCATCGGCATTTTTACATTTTAATTTTCCGTCCTTGCCTCCAGCATATCCTCCCTGTGCCACCGTATCCTTGGATATCTTCTTAATGTGCCCTACTGCCTAATCATGACTCCCTCTTTTCAAGTCATGGTCCACTTTGGAGCAGCGCCGCACCTAGCTGAGAACACACGGTCATGCGTTTCCTCGGACTACACACTGGTAAGATCGGATGACGAGGTCAACGGCCTACAGATTATTTTCGGGAACAGCGATTCCGAGGGCGAGGGACTCACAGCCCCAGAAGTTGATATGATCAGCGACTCGGACGACGAAGGAGAGGACCTCGGAGAAGACCCAATAGAGGAAGATTCCGAAGAGGACCCAATAGAAGAAAATCCAGAAGAGGAAAACCTTGGGAGAATCCAGTGGAAGGAAACCCTATGGAAGAGAATCCAGAAGAAGAGAATCACATGGAAACAGACCTCGATGAAGAAGCTCCAGTCGAGACAGAAGGACCAGAAGAACAAGACCCCGCGGCAGAAGAACCTCCGATGGCGATCCCGGTGAGGCAATATGGGAATGAACGCCCCTATCTGAACGCGCGAGCCTACCGTAACCTGCTGACCCTCCACAACCGCGACTGACGTGATTGAGCTTTCGTCCTCTCTGGCCAAATAAAATTTATGTATAGTTTAGGGCTAACTTTTATTCGTCGTGGATGCCTTGTTCGGACTTTTCTGAAATGAAATAAATTTGTTGAGTTCGCTAATCTTTTGATCTTTTTGATTCACATGATGCTTAATTGTTTTCCCCTATACATTTATTTCCTCCTGAGATCCCTGACTGTCCACCCCTGCACCTTAGGCTGTTTTGACCCTCGCTTAGATTAAAAAGTACCGCACCCCGATCTTTTGAATGGGCCGCCCTTCATCCTTTGTATGTGCCTCGTTTGAGATCCTTCTGGAGGAGAAATTGATAGTGAAATTTCCGAGTTCGCTAACCCTTCGGATTTTTTTGATTCACATGATGTATCGACCATTTTCCTTCCCATACATCCCTTCCCCTCCTGTGGTTCTTTACTGCTCCCCCTTACACCCTAGGCTGACCCGACCCCGGTCTCTTCGACCTTCAAAGTGTCACCCTCCGATCTTTTGAGTAAGACATATTCCATAGTAATCCCTACCCTGGCTAGCTCAATACATCTTTGTGCTATTTCCTGTTACCCTAACTATATTTAGGGATATCGTTATTCGAAAATTTAGTTTTCATTATCTTATGTTTATCGAAAAGTGCGTGTTATTAACTATTTCCGTTTTATGCATTTTAAGTACACTACTATCCTTCCCGTTTTTTCAGTAGCGCAACCATATATTGCGCATATTATTTTGGAGCTATGTTTATTATTTTCACCACGTGGTTTTCTATGTTATGTTAAAATTGTTTGATTGATACGTTATTCTAAAATGTTTTAACCTACCGACAAATCCTTCACTACTTCATTATGATTATGCCTTATACTTATTATTTTTGCTGCGCTACTTTTGATATACTTATATGTGCACATATTTAGAATTTCGATTTTATCTAGCATGCCTCGAATGTTATTATTCGTTATTGCTATTTTATTCTTTTGTACATATAGCTTGCCCTTATAGTTGTTTCTGCCTTATACTTATTTAGACCTATCCTTTTAGTTGTGTTATTCTTACATATATAGACCTTCAAAATTTTCTTATCCACCTGTTTTAAGTAAATCACTATGTGTTAGTGTTCGATATGGTAACCTTTCGCTTATTATCTTGTAGCTTATCGTTTACTTTAAATTTCGATGAAGAAATTTTTGTAAGGGTGGTATGATATAATACCCAGCCCCTTTTTATATCAATATCCGTATTTTGTTACTCTTAAAATTTATTTATTTTATTTTATAATTATTTTAGTAATATAACTTTCCCTAACCCTAATTTATCAAAAACCCGATTACCTATTTCTTTTATATTTTTCATTTCCTTTAAACCCAAACCCTATTACCTATCTATTTTATATTTTTCCAAATTCTTTTATTTTATTTTCCAAGCCGGCCCTTCTTCTCTAATTTCCCTATTCTTATTTATTTCCAAACCCAGCCCAATTCCCTATCTCTTTTCCCATTTTATTTAAATTACCAGAACCCGGCCCACTCCCCAACTTCCTTTTCCCTTTATCATTAAATCCCCAGCCCAAGCCCAAGGAATTAAAATTTAATTAAAACATTACACAAAAAATAAACTCTCTGGCCCAGCCCGTTTCCCCAACCCAGCCTTTCCCCTTTACCCTCGCCCGCTCCCAACCAACCCGACCCGTTTAACCCTTCTTCCTCCCTTCTAAAATTTTTCCCGCTCATTCCCAACGTACCCGCGTCGCTTCGTGCCCACGTCGCCCGCGCCGTCGACCCACGTTCTCGCCCATCACAACCACGACCCCGAGAGCTCAACAACCTCTCCACGCCTCCCCTTTCTCCTCTCTCCCTCGCACTCTCGACCTCTAACTCCCTCCTCTCCTCCCTCCACAATTGCTGCTCCACCTCCGCCGCCAACGAAGACGAGGACGACCATGACAATCACCTCGTCCCTCCTCCCTCACTTCTCTCTCTTATCTTCACCACCCTCCTCGCTACCGAGTCCCCCCTCACTCCCGTTCTCCCTCTCAACTTCCGAGCACCATCGCTCCTGGCCGTCGTCGATCATCCCCGATCACCTCCATCGTCTCACCCTTCTTCCCTTTCTCCTTCTCCATCAACAGAGCCTACTCCCTACGCTCCTCCATCCTCTTTAACTACCGAACCCCCTGCACACCCACACCGAGCTCACTGCATCCGAGCTCGAGCCCCTGCACCCTCTCGCCGGCGAGCCCCCACTGCACCTTTCGACTCCCCCGCACCCTCCTCGTCATCAGCATCATCACCGTCACCTCCAAGCCCAAGCCCCACTGCCCCCTCTCTCTCCAAAACCCACCAAGCTCCAACACACATCCAAACACCCTTACTGCTGCCCACCGCCGGAGCGACACCGCCGGCCTTGTCAACCCCTCGTATTCCGTATTTTGGGAAGCAGGACGTGACACGCGCGCACGGGACAGGACCAGGCAAAGTAAGAAGGTGATCACGCTGGCTGGGAATGCCCACTGGGTCGGCCAGATCGACAGCGACGGCACGGCTCCGGCGATGACCGGACAAGAATTCAAGAAAGAGAGAAGAGAAGGAAAAGTTGAAGAAGAAGAAGAAGGAGAAGGGAGAAGAATGATGCTGTGGTGTTGGCTCGGGGTATTTGGGACAGAGGAGAAGGTGAGGGAGACGTGACGACGAGGCAACGTCAGCGATGGGGTCGCCGGCGTGAAGGTTTCTTGGGTTGGTTGGGGTCGGGTGCTGTGCAGGGAAGAGGTGATGTTGGGAGGTAGTGGTGATGGTGGTGATGAGGGCGATGAAACGAGAGTGGTGGCGAGGGATCGCCGGCGGTGAGGTGGTTGCTCGGATGAAGGTGGATGTAGCGAGGGTTCTTGGGGAGAGAGGTCTGCAGAGGAGAAGAGAAGAGAAGGAGGTGAGAGAGGAGCGAGGCAAGGAGGAGATAAGGATGGTGAGGAGGCGATGACGAGGCAAGGCGCTAGGGTTAGGGTTTCGTGGGGATCTCTTAAGGGGCGTAGGGTTTATAAAGGAGGAGAAGAAGAAAACAGAAGAGGGAGGTGATTGTTGCAAGGAAGAGGTGACGAGATCCACGAAGAACAGTGATCACGAGAGGAGAGAGAGAGCAAAGGGGGAGAGAGAGAGAGAGAGAGAGAGAGTGTGTGTGTGTGCATTCAGTTAAAAGGATTTCTTTAAAATTTTAAAAGAATATTTTTCGTTGTAAAATTTTAAACGTAAAGTTATAATATAATATTAATAAAATTTGATATTTTGGCTAATACAAAAAAATAGTCTAAAACACGTCTGGATCGGGTCTAAAAATCCAGTTTTAAAATACGAAAAATATACGTGTCGACCAACACTAAAACAGGATATCCGGGTAACGAAAAAGTATACCCCCCAAGAACGGATGTACGTAGCGTGCACGCAGCCATCCAAACGAGTCCGTTTCACTGAACGGGATGGGAACAAGATACGTGGATGCTACCACAGGGTCAAGGGTATGATGCAGGCCATGCTAGACATTTTTAAAATATTTTATTTGACTTTACTTGTTTTATTAAAAAATGCAGATACTAGATATAATGCCAGTATGCAGTATAAGCAATATGAAAGTGTACGGATCCTCATAACCAGCAGGGATAAAACATAAATAGGAGTCAAGACAGGTTTCCAGCAAGCGGGTCGGGTCGGATGCAAATACAGATACCAAATACACTATCCGCACCCAAAACACAGTAAATCAAGAAAAATACCATAAATAAAGAAATACTCAAAATAGAACTGGTATAAATGAATTAGGGTGTTACAATAGGCTAACCAAATAACTTAATTGCTCTATCCACAAATACAAAGATAGATAGCTTGTCCTTATGGTTCAGAAAAACCGTAGGGACAATTTTAGGTTGCATCCACGGTTATCATTGTAGGAGCATTTCTACAGAAAAAATTAACTTTTATAGTTGTCCCTACGGTACTGGCAGAGAAATCCTAGCTAGAGGCAATGTTGGGGTTTAAAAAAAACAGAAATTAATTTCCCCATCTCTTCGTACCCCAGCCCCCCTCTCTTTTCCCAAACCCGAGCTCCCTGTTTGAGGTCTACGTCTGGTCTCGGCCCCGGTTCCTCTCAATCAGGTTCTTTAGATCCCCCGGCGAGGTAGTCTTTGAGCCGCCGTGGTGAGTCTCGTCCGTGCGACCCCGTCGAGGGAGGGGGTGTCGGTCAGGCCTTGTAACAGGCGAGCTGACAGACATCTCCTCGGGAGGGACAGGTGCGCGAAGGATCTCGGGACGAGGTGCCCTGGCGACGGATCTCGGCGTTGAACTGTGAGACGCCCAGCGGGCCTCAGAACGTATTGGCCCGGGAGATCTGTGGCCGTGGGAGGTAGCGACGCGGTGGTCGACAGTGCCGACGCAGACGGAGTCTTCTCTTCCCCTGTAGGGGTCTCGGTTCCGAGGCGGGGGAGCGGCGACCTGGGGGTCTTGCCCCGCCGTTTGGACGCGGATGAGCTCCTCCACGAAGGACGCGGGTCAGTTTATTCGGCCGGCAAGGACGCTAGTGGCATTCAGCGGAGGAGGTTCGTCCACGCCTCCGTTGAGGGGGAGGCGACGGCTAGTGATTGGATCTTCGTGATGATCGCTCGCCATTGGATTGAGGTCGGAAAGTGAACTTTTATTTTTGTGGAATTAAAGATTTCCTACAGACGGCGCCAACTGACGCGATCTGGATCGCGCCAAGATATTAACTTCCGTTGATCTGCTAATGGCAGCGATAGATGGCTGAAATTGGATCTGGAGGCTGTCGCTCCTGAAGCGTGTGGATCTCAATGGCTTTGAGGTTGTGGTTGCCGAGCTACCTGCAAGGAAGTGCCGGGGTGGTTGTTCCACCGAGGACCCTCCGACGGTCAAGTTAGACTAGAGATCCGAGTAGAGTAACGGCTTAGTGGAGTAAAAATGGTTTACTTGAACCGTCTGAAGAAGGGGTTTATATAGCATTGGCAGCAGGCAAGACAGGCGCGAGAATCACGCCGGCAGTTACGCTCCCGACGTCACGCCCGCGTGATGAGCGGGATCTCCCATTAATGGCGAGACGGGCTCGTTAATGGGGGATCGTCATGGCATGGAACGTGGGATGTGGCCGGCGGATATCTCGCGCATGGCGAGATTTGCGGGATGGCGGTTTCACCTGTGAGCGGTGCCGTTGGTCGGTCGATGAGATCGAGAGAGATGACCTCGGCGGGAGAGCTCGCGGACAAGCGGGAGAGTCGAGATATCTTGGTTCTGTGGTAGCCCGAAGACGAGCTGGTAGGCCGAGGAGACCAATTGTGCAGGGGCTCGGAGGTGAGCCAGCGTTTGCTTATAGGACGGGCACAGGAGTGGTCTGGTCGGCAACTGTAGGTCCTTTCTTGTGAGCCCTGTGACACGTCATCTGCCACGTGTCACGATCTGGGAGATCACCGATATCGAGCATCATCACTCCCCTTTCCCCCTAAACTCTAGCCTGAAAAATCCCCATCAACTTCTGTGACTGCGACGGCGACGGCGACGACTCTCTCCTCCTCCACTTCCATCAACGCCGGCTCCTCCCCCAAAACTCCCAAACCATAGAAATCTTAACCCTGATGAACTCCAGCTTCGTCTCGCTCGCCGGGGTTTTGCCTTTGAGGGACACTTTCCATTTGCTGATCGTGGGGATGATGAAGGGGAGTCGATTGCAGGATGCCTTCTTTTTTAGGAATTAGATGAAAGTCAATGGCATGCCTCATGATGTAAGATTTTATTCATTTCTTTTCTCAGTAGCTAAAAGTAATGAGAATGCATATTAGAGATTGTTGTTGCTTCAAAAGTTTGAAGCTTTACAATGGTTAGTTTTATATAAAGTTGTATGCAGTACCGTTGATTTAAACCCTTTTAGAACTTAGAGCATCTTAATTGGATTGTTAGTATTTAGCACCTATTAAGATAAATTTGTGGTGTTGGGTGCTAATAAGCTATTTAAGTTTGAGTGTTGAATTAGGTATAAATGTTCGAGGGTATTACGCGCACTTATCTCTTGACCATTTTTAGAATGATAGAACCAAAATGTGATGGATAGGAGGCTTGCATTTTTTTTATGCTCTTTATAAAAAAAGTTATCTAAATTTACCGAGGATAGACAATTTCTTTTGATAGGGACTGTAGATTGTGGTGAACCGAATCTACTCCATCTCTTCATCAAGCCTTAGACTAAGGAACCAACCAAAGGAGAAGAAACCACCGATCCAACGTCGGAGGCCTCAAAGTTGTCTTTTTGTAAGTCCCTTCCTAACCCTGTATCTTTTTAACAAGTTAAAACTTTGGAATTTAAATAAAAGGAATTATTTTTAATCAAACCCTAATTTGTTTTAAAAAAAAGAAGAAGTAACATATCTTAACTTCATTTAATTGTAATTAACTGCTTATAAATCTGTATTTATTATTTTATATCAATATATTCGCCGCTAAACTATATATCTGAAATTTCTTCTCTATCAATATATAACATGCTAATCAGCATTATGATATTATAACAATTTGTATTATCCTATACTACTCATGACTTTCATTTGATCAACTTGAAGGATTTTGTTGATCAACTTGAAGGATTTTGTGGAGTCGTTTGGGTGTTAGGTTGATTGTGCTGACTTTTTGCGTGGATTATGTGGTAGTGCATCGCCCGAGAGCGGCCTCATCCTAATCAAGAGCTTCTTTATTTAAGACCCTCTACTATTCATTGTTGCGAATGAAATTAAGCATTAAATATGAAATCAAATAAGTTTAAATTAATCTTTAAGAGATACAAATCAAAACTTGCTAATTTACTACACAAAGCATTATCATCTCCAAGAATACATGTTGTTCACTAAAGGAAATTTAGAGCATACAAAAAAAATACCATAGCTACTCAATCTCCAGCTTGAATTAAAGGAATCAATGATTGCTTTATTAGCACAAAATACCTCTAGGGTTAGTCAAATATAATTAGTAAGTGTGCGTGCATATAACAAAATAATAAACAATAACCAGTTGATAAGAATTTTTGAGGTTCTTACGGGAGAATAAAAATAATTTGGGAGAATAAAAATAATTTGGAAGAAAACAAAGAACAAATTGGGTTTTGTATTAGTTTAACAATCGATTGAGATATGTTGTTTCCAAATTTCATTTAGAGATGAATAAGTATTTTCCTCTCAACGTGGATGTTGTCTATTATGTCTTAGTGGATCAAGATTTTGTTAAATTTTGAGTCTCGTTTTGTAGAAATTTGTATTGTTTGCATGCCAATTTTGGTTTATGCTTAATGTTCAGGATATTGTAGAAGCTTAGTGATTTTTTATCTCACAAAACACATACATACAGATTCACATTCTTGATCTCACAAGAAGTATTTTACTATTTTTGTTTTTTTTCTTGACGTTTTAATTCATTGTTGATAATTTATTTATGCTCATGATGTTCATGTGGCTCATATTTTGTGCTCATGTTTGCAAACCTTCAATGATTAATAATGATGCGAGATGCGAGATGTATCCCTAAGATGTTGGGATAACTTATTGCTTCGATTAAGGTTAGTACTCTTAATGTTTTTTCCTTCAACATTGCTGTCAATGCACTATACTTTTTAAATTATTTGATGTTATCTATATAAGAGTTATATGTTGGATACTTAGTAAGTTGTTATTTATTGAGTTTTTAGGTGTAGATTTCTATGTCCGTTGATAACCGGATGCATAGGCACTTGTGTTCGTCAACCGAAAGTACGACGATGACATGCAGATGGGTAAATATTGAGAGTTAACCAAAAAAATAAACTTCAAATTGTAAGAGTAAGGTTATATTCCATTGGAGAATGTATATTTGTATTTGTTATATCTTTGTATATAAACTAATGTGACTAATGATATAAATATTTAGATAATGTTTGTTATTTATTACATTTATGTATTTCGTGCGTGTGATGTTATTGATATATATTTTTGTATTTGGGTATATAATATGAGAATAATAGAGAAGAGAGGCCCTAGGAGGCTTATTGTCTTAGGTGGCGGCAAAAAGTACGTGTTCCACCATTTTATTCGACGACTGACATCTTCCAACTTGATATTCATCCTCTAATTTGTTGATATACCAAATTTCATATGATTACATCATTTCATAGTTGATTTAGTAGTTGCAAAATAAACGGTTTACCAACAATAGAACTTTTTACATTGTTAAATCAACGGTGAAATGATATTGTAATCATATGAAATTTGATGTGTCGATAAATTAGAGAATGGATATCAAGTTGGAAGATGCCGATCATCGAATAAAATGGTGGAGCGTATACTTTTTACCGCCGTCTAATGCAAAATGCCTCCTAAGGCCTCTTTCCTCCATTATTCTCATATAATAGAGTGTGTGATATATTATTGCATAAAGGAAAGACAAAAAACAGAAAGCAAATATTTTAAATTTTTTTTAAAAATTTGCCTTTACGGTTCTAATCGTAGGACAGTAATTTACCCCTACGGTTCCTACCGTAAGGGCAAGATATTATTATTATATTTTTTAAAAAGTAAAAATAATTGCCCCTATGGTTCCCACCGTAAGGACGGTTTCATAACCGTAAGGGTATTTATCTTCCCCTGCGATTTTGCCTCTACGGTGAGAACCATAGGGACAGTGGTTTGCCCCTACGGTTGGAACCGTAGGAGCAAACAATATTCGTGGTAGTGATCGCTTTCTTTCCATCTCATTGTGTCTTACAGGACCTCTCGACCAAGAAAACGATTGGCCTGGGCCATGAGAAGGGTGGGTTATATCACCTGCACGATGGTCCAAACCTGACCTCGATTTTTCTACTACATCCTCATTTGATTTTTGGTATAGACGCTTGGGTCATCCCTCATTTGAACCGTCGAATAAATTGAAAAATGAATATTTTTTTATCTTCTAATAAGCTTTCACATATTTGTGATGTTTGCCCTTAACAAAACAATCTCTTTTGCCATTTTTTCTAGTAATTCCTCTGCTACAAAGACCATTTGAGTTAATTCATTGTGATATGTCGGGGTAGTTATTCACTTTCATCCAACTCTGGTGCTCCTTATTTTCTTACTATTGTTGATGACTATTCTCGATATACGTGGATATTTCTCATGAAATTTAAATCAGATACTTAACGCCTCGTGCATCATTTTCATGCTTATGTTACTAATCAATTTAGTACTTCTATTAAATCCATTTGCTCGGATAATGGCTCTAAATTTTTCTCACCAGCAATGCAAAATTTTCTCAAAGATCATGGGATTATTCATCAACATAGTTGTGTTTCAACGCCACAACGAGATGGGATTGTTGAGCGAAAACATCATCACCCTTTAAATGTTGCTCATTCACTTCTATTTCAATCTGGTTTGCCCCGTTCATTTTGGGGTGATTGTTTGCTCACAGCCACTTGATAAATCGAACTCCTACTCCTCTTCTTAAAGGAATTTCTCCATTTGAGAAACTTTTCAACGAAAAAATACTATTTATGATCATATTCGAGATTTTGGTTGTTTAGCTTATGCTTCTAACGGTCATCTTCAACATGATAAATTTGGTCCTCGTGCTCAAAAATGTGTATTTGTTGGATATCAAAAAGGCTATATGCTTTATGATATAAATTCTCATACTTATTTTATTAGCCGAGATGTTATTTTCCATGAGAACATATTTCTGCTTCGGTCTTGTTCAAATTCTCAGATAATGTTGTTCTTTGATGGAGGTCGTGATCTCCCTCAGATGTTGTCCTCCGTCGATCTTGTGTGAGCGATTTTAGCGGCTGAGATTTGGTTTGGGAGTTGAGTGTGTGAATCTCAATAGGTTGGTGTCGACGCCGAGCTATCTGCAAAGAAAGTCCTAGGGTGGGTGATCACCGTAGGACCCTCCGACGATTAAGTTAGTACCGTAGAATAAAAGCAGAATAGCGGCGTATTGGAATGAGTTTTAGTTACCCGAGTCATCTAAAAGAGGGGTTTCTATAGTGGTCGCGTGGAGCGAGCCGGTGCGAGATCCCCGCCGTCAGTTACGCCCGCGTTGATGGCGGGATCCGCTCATTAATAGGGAAACGCACCCGCGTGGGACGCGGGATGTGGGGCGGCGGATATCTCGCTTTGGCGAGATACACGGAGTCGTTGCGGAGACGCACGGGCTCCACGCTCTCGGTTGATCGGGGAAGCCGAGAAAGCTCGGCCTGTGAGATGGCTCGGAGACGAGCCGAGAGGCAGAGGAAGCTCGGCCTGTCAGGAGGCTTGGAAACGAGCCGGGAGGCCGAGGAAGCTCGGCCTTGCAATAGCTCGGATATGAGCAAGGAGGCTAAAGAAGCTCGCTGGATTGCTCAGAGGTAAGCTGCTGGCTGTTTGCTAGGTGAATATGGAAGGTACTTAGGGAGGTCTCCGAAAGGTCGGATGCGTCCTTGGAGACGAGGTCCCGAGGAACGTCCCCAATGCATCATACTTACTTCAGCTCCGTAGCCTCCGGGACTCGTCATCCGCTACGTGTCGTGATCTGAAGAATTCCCACTTGTGAGTATCATCATTAGCCCCCCACTCTCGTTTCGACCTATTTATGGGTCGGGTCGAGAGTGGTCTGCTCGGTATTCTCTGCTTAGTTCGGCGCCAAGATTTTTTCGTGGAGGATTGTTTGGAGACGATAGGGCGTTTGGTAGTTGCATCTTTTCGATCTTTGAGTCCACGTGGCGTCTCACCGTATTCCTAAATTTTCGTGCGTATCCCCGATGGCGTCAGCGGATCGATGAAATGATTGCGCTTTAAAGAGGGGGCGCCATTTCACTCGATTATTAGTTGGGATGTGGGCCACGTGTCCGACGTTGATTGGCGGGTGTGACAGGCTGTCTTTGACTCCTGCAATGAAGAGACGTATCCAATGGTCGATCGCCATGTGGAGCCTCGACGGCCACTAGGCACAACGCTTCGTTTTGGCGGGAATCGATCTAGGCCGTAGGATGTTCTCTTTGGAGTGTATAAATAGGAGAGGACCATCCTATGGCCGACACTTTGCCTCAATTCTCTTTCGTTGTTTGATGATTGCTCGGCGCACCTCTGCTTAGGTCGGATCTTCTGTTGAATTTTCCTCGGCAAACCCTTCCCTTGAATCAGATTAGATGTCTTCCTCTCGAGGTGTTTGTAGATGTAGTAGAGGTAGAGTCGTGAGATGAGGCTTCAGTTGCTGGGGCCGAGTCCAGCGGGTCTTCCTCCTCCTCGGCTTCAGATAGCCGAGAGGGTTCTTCTTCTATTGCGTCTTCCGTGTCGGGCTCACCCCCAGAGTTAGGGCCGCCCTTGTCACTCGCCGTCGGGCGGCGACAAGGGCTCCCAAGTTGTGCATCGGGAATACCCGAGATGCGCCCTCCATCTTGAATCGTATGGTCGAGCTTTCCGACATCCGCACTCGATTTCATATCCCCTTTGGCTATTCACTTCGTCTGGCCAGAGAGGGTGAGCGGACAGATCAGATGCGGGGCAAGGAAATTGCCCTAGATTTGGAAGCATTCGAGGCAGGAATGCGTCTGCCCTTCTCATCCGAGGTTTGTGCGGTGCTCCATTGTTTCCATCTTACCCCGGGCCAGCTAGCTCCAAACTCGTGGAGGATCCTTCTCAGGTTTCTGGTCCGGTTAAAATTTGATTGGATCCCCTTCGATTTGAGCCTTCTCATGTCTTTTCTCTGTTATAAAAATCACCCCGGGACTAATAAGGAAGAGCTGAGCAGGGTGTATCTGTCATTTAAAAAATATAAGGATAGGACGGCCGGGTCTGGGGTAATGGTCGTCCCTTCTTCCATTCATGAATGTAAGGAGAAGTTCGTTTTCGTCGGGTCACTGGAGGGCGAGAATTGGCCTGTGCCTACCCAGTGGCACATGGCCGACTGTCCGAGGGTGAGGCAGCCGAACGCCCCCGAGGCGAAAGTGGTGTCCCAGTGGGAACCGATCCAGCGGGTTGATGTCCTGCTTTCCGAGCAGGTATTGAGCTGGGCTGGGCTCGGTCATGCGCGTTTTCTAGGTAATTTAGGGGTTTTGACGATCTTTTTAGAATTTTCCAACAATTCTTTTGTCATTTCGGTGTTGCTGACCTTTTTCTCATTTTTGCAGAGCCCTTGGATTGATAAAAAATTATGGCTGCCATGGCCGCCAAGACCCAGGGAAGAAAGACCGGTGGCGCAAGCTCGTCTCGACCCGGTCCGAGCGCGGCTCCTAGGCAAACTCCTCCGGCCAAGGCTTCCGCAGCGCCCCCAGTCCCGGAGGAACACCACGGGGGAGGGGGATAGAAGCATATGCGGGACCCAGCGCCCCAAGCCACGGCGGAGGTGACCCCCCCGTCGAATCCCCCCTTAAGAGATAGAAGCGGGTGGTTTCTCGGCCACCCCTACCGGGATTCAAGTGTAGGAGGGTGACTTTTGCATTGAGGTGCCCTCAGGGTTATCCGTGGCCGACAGCTTGCTAGTGGACATGGAGAAGACGGCAGGGGCCACCCGGGGCACCATGAAGGCCCAAGTGGCCGCAATAGCTCAGAAGGCGGTTCAGGTCGGAGGTTTCTTTCTTTAAAAATTTCTTAAGCTTTATTTCCTCAGTTTCAGTTCTTTAACATGTTTGTTGTTTTCATCAGGTCCTCCAGCACTGCGCTCTCCTTGTCGCCATGGAGTCCTAGGAGATCGCCTCGGCAATGATGAAGGCGGGCGAATACTTCTCACGAGAGGAAGAGCTTCTCCTTCAACTGCAGCAAGCAGAAGAGAAGGCGGCCCACCTTGACTCAAGATTGGTCGCCGAGGGGCTGACGATCTCAAACCTGAAAGGGTTCAATCAGCTTCTAAACGAATCTAACCAGGCTATCCAAGCCCAGATGGAGGAGACAAATGGCCTTTACAACGCCATGAAAAGGTCGAGGGACGCCATCAAAAAGGATGTCCGGGCGGCTTTAGATGCGATGAAGCTTGCTGAGGGCAGGATGGAGAGGGCCGTGGAGGAGTACAAGGCGTCTGATCAGTTTTATCTCGATCTCACCGACTTCGTGGCCGTCGGGTGGCACAACGCCCTCGACGCCGTCAAAGAGGCCATGCCCGAGTTCGTCAACCGCGAGCTTCGTGCAAAGTACCCCCTCACCGAGGAAGCGCTACAGGGGGCGACGCCGAGCTGGTCGTGGAAGGCATAGTGGCCGGCGGAAGTGCCGAGCCCGAGGTCGCCATTGTGGCCCCCGATGGAGGCGCAGAGCCAGGAGAAGTGGCGGCCTGAGCTATTCCCCCTTCTTCTTTTTTCTCATTTTAGAATTTTTGTAAGCCTCCGGGCATTTTTGTAAGGCTGAGGAGCCCACAATACCTTATATATAATTTTTATCGTAAATAAAGTACATACATTTTCTTTCAAGTGTCTTCATTCTGCAAGTACTTTTAGCTTGTAAGTCTTTTCATCTTGCAAGTGATCTTAGCTCGTAGGCCTTTTATCTTGCTAGTGATCGTGCATTGAGTATAAGTCGAACGATAGCCAAGTGTAGGAAGGTCGGTGTCCTCCCTTTCCCCGGAGTCGAGATGGCGATTGTACATTGAGTATGAGTCGAACGATAGCCAAGAGTAGGAAGATCGGTGTCTCTCGATTCCTCTTTATTGCGGGTTGTAGATCCATGTCTTCGTAGGGCGGGAAGCTACCCGGTCACCTCGTGATGAGGGATTTGGATCCACATTATTGTTGGGAAAGAATCTACCCACTGCGGATGGGCCGAGCAGGAATCTGCTCGGAGGCCTCGTGAGGAGGGCTTTAGAATAATTTTTTTGTAGGGAAAGAATCTACCCTTTGTGGATGAGCTGAGCAGGAAGCTACTTGGTCACTTCACGATGAAGGATTTGGATCCACAGTGTTGTTTGGCAGGAATCTACCCACTGCGGATGGGCCGAGCAGGAATTTGCTCGGAGGCCTCGTGAGGAGGGCTTTTGATCCACAACATTGTTGCGCAGGAAGCTACCCGCTGCGGATGGGCCGAGCAGGAATCTTCTTGGCGGCCTCGTGAGGAGGGCTTTAGATCCACAGTGTTGTTGGGTAGGAAGCTACCCGCTGCGGATGGGCCGAGCAGGAATCTGCTCGACGGCCTTGTGAGGAGGGGTTTAGATCCAAAGCGTTGTTGGACAGGAAGCTACCCGTTGCAGGGGACCGAGCAGGAATCTGCTCGGCGGCCTCGTGAGGAGGGCTTTAGGTCCACTTCTTTGTAAGGCAAGAATCTACCCCTTGTGGATGAGCCGAGCAGGAAGCTACCCGATCGCCTCGCGATAAGGGCTTTGGATCCACAGTGTTGTTAGGTAGGAATCTACCCGCTGCGGATAGGCTGAGTAGGAATCTGCTCGGAGGCCTCGTGAGGAGGGCTTTAGATCCACAGCGTTGTTGGGCAGGAAGCTACCGCAGCGGATGGGCCGAGCAGGAATCTGCTCGGCGACCTCGTGAGGAGAGATTTAGATCCACTTCTTTGTAAGGCAAGAATCTACCCCTTGTGGATGAACCGAACAGGAAGCTACCCGGTCGCCTCACGATAAGGGTTTTGGATCCACAGCATTGTCAAGCAGGAAGTTACCCGCTGCGGATGGGCCGAGCAGGAATCTGCTCGGCGGTCTCGTGAGGAGAGCTTTATTATCTCTCTAGTATCTCCTTGGGGGTGTCGCTCAACCTTCCATGACCCATATAGGCGGGAATGGTGACCATCGCGGATGACATGTGGCAGTAGCATATCGGAAAAGTGCGATATTCCATGATTTGCATCGTTGTGCTAGTAGATCTCGGCCGTTGGAAGATATTTGTTGAAGTTATAAATACCGAAGGTATATTGGTTTCTTCCTAGTAATGAATTCCTCGAAGATGACCGGTCGCGTGTGTAACAACTCCAATTCTTGCTACATAAATTTGATTTAAAGTTAATGTATACTTGGGATATTTACATTTCCTGTGAGTACTATAAGTATTTGAATTACTTTTGAACTGCAAGAAGGAGCTTGTAGCTCATTGGTAAGATCCTGTACTGCTGAACCAAAGCACCAGAGTTCAAATCCCATCAGCCACACATTATTTTTATTTTTATTTCTTTTAATCTTTTAGAAGCCCAAGAGTCTACACGTGCACAAAACGTAAAACCAAGAGTCACACATAAAAAACGAGTCCACTGCAGTAGTCAGAACGTCGGGGACACGTGGCAAGAAGATGGACCCCGATTCGGCCGACTCGGGCCGGCGGAGCGGCTGACTTGGCCGGCGCCGCCGGGTCAACTCGGCCGAAACCCCGATTTTCTTCTTTGTACTGCAACCTTTGGCCTACCTCATAACCCCTGTACTATTTAATTTCCCTACACATTTACAGAGTAAATTAAAAACCCCATTTAATCCATTTTTAATACAAAATTTTAATACACCCTTTCATTACCCTAAACACTAGTTTTTCCTATAAATATCACCCCTCAAATCACCCCCCTCACTCGCAAATCCCTGCCAAAACTCTTAAGAAAATTCCCAAGACTTTTTGTGTGCAAGTGGAGTTAGCAAAGGGCGAAGCTCCGACGAACTTCCGACGACGATCCGAGGAGATTCCGGTGATGAAACGATGCACCGATGCCTCCCACTTCTTCTTTTTCCTCTCCTCTACCCTACAATCCAGTAAGTCCCCCTTCTCTCTCTCTTTCACTATCCTAAAATTCTTAACTCTTAAAATGTGTCGGAAGCGGAGTTATCCGGCTTCCGATTGTCTTTTCTTTTAAAAATACAACATTTTCTTAATAACAAACCTACAACTTTGATATATATTGTTTAATACTCATTAACTAAGACAATAGAATAAGTTTTACATTAAAATGATAATCGTAGCAAGTTTTATTCCACTTTTATAGTAAAATACTTTTATGTTTCCTATCGACATGTTTATACCTTTTAACCATGCTAATTTTAGAAAACATACGAAGTAATGACCTACCTACTCACAACACTCATATGTAATATAACACGATGGAATTTGGGAACATGGATTTGGGAAAAATACGATTTTACACATAACTACCTCCGACTTATAAAAACATTTTTCTACAAGATGTGTATTTTTAACAAATCTTTGCAATGTGCCACTACAACCCATTTCGAGGAACCCGCTCAAGATGGTGTGGATTATCGCACATCCTCGGGCTTAGTAGTGCGAGATGCAGACCTCTGCAAGGAGCATACGGTCTCGAAAGATTTAAAATACAATTTTCTTTAGAAAAACGTGATTTCTATTATAAATAAAACTTATATTTTTAATAAATAAATATATATGTAATTAATATCAAAATATCTATTTTTAATATTTATAATATTCCACATTTCCAAAATTCAATAAAAATATCTCATTTACAAGAAAATTCCAATATTACAAATAAATACCATATATTATGAAAAATAGGTTTTATTCACTAGAAATGTCACAATGATAAAATATATATCAATGAAAACTTTTAAGACGATAATAAAATACTTGAGATGTATTTTGAAAATTATACAAAATTATTTTTACATAAAACCCCCTCAAGTTATACTAAATTACAATAAGGACCCTAGTAAATATAGGTTTAAGCGGGACCAGTCTCTTGAGCCTCAGGGAGCCGGAGATATGGGTGCTTGCCTATTTAAGGCAGACAACTTAATAAACGGTGTTATCAACACGGTAATCGTCTTTGAAAAAGACACAAATCCTGCCGTCCATGTGCAGCGGTTACCGATAATATCAAAACTTAATTCAGGATTTCAATATCCTTTCTAATTGTCTGACTCAGACCGAGTCTCGATATAATCAATCTGACTTGAATGAGATTCAAGTATATATATAACAATTCAATATGAATCCATATAATCAATTTGTTCAATCTATTCAATCTGTATTGATTGAACCGAACCATGGATGTACATCCATCTACATGATTCTCCAGTTACATTCATTTACTGATATTATGATTCCGGCAAGTCATCCATCTATACAATCTATAATATAAGATAATACAATTTACAATTCAATTTACAATTCAATACAATCAAGACATCGCGGGGTTTATAAGGGGTAGATTGGTACAGAAGGTGTTAAAAGTGGCACGAGACTGCAACCATTAAGACACCTAATCTGAATTCAATTGCCGTAGTCTCTGGTATATTGAGACTCTGTTTATCCCAATCAGAGTAAAGCTCTGTTCAAATTCCAAGGTGGGAGATGAAACAACGCTTCTGTTTTCCCCAATCAGAGCAATGCTCTACTTTGAAATTAAAGTTAAAACTAAAGAAGCAACGCTTCAGATTCGTTGCGCTGGGCGCAACGCGCCACGTGTCAAAATCAGGCACGCCAACGCAAGGGGCGCAGCGCACCCAATCAGAGTAAGGCTCTATTTAAAATAAAATAATAATAATAATAATAAAGGAAGCAACGCTTCAGCTGACCTGCGCTCTGCGCTGCGCGACACGTGGCAGCGCAGTTACGCTGCGCGACACGTGGCAGCGCAGTTGCGCTGTGCGACACGTGTCAAGCGCAGATGCATTTGCGCCAATGTCAGCACCAAAACAGAAAAATTCTAGAAAGATCTTTCTCAATCTTGTTAAAAACAAGAAAATTGCCTTTTGTAAAATAGAAGCCGTTGGATTAAAAATCCAACGGTGGGGAAAAATCCACAAATCACTCAGAGAAAGATCTCTCTAACCAATTCAACAAATTATTGGCACTATAAAAAGGCCTCTAGACCCCAAGTCTAAAACACACGGAGAAAAAGATAGAGAACTCCTCTAAAATTTTGAGAAGAAACTCAGAGAGATAAAAAGGTAAAAAGCTTTGAGAAAAAAGAAGAGTTTCTTCTAAAAAGATCATTGATCTAAGAACAAGATCAAAGATCTTCAATAAAAAAAATATATAATAATAATAAAGGCATTGCCTTTTGATGAACCACTGGTTCTGGAATCTTAAAAGATTCTTTTTTTGAATCCAAAATTGGATCAAGGTATTAAAACAATGCCTTGCACTTGTAAATCTGCACTGTTGCACTCTTGGGTTGGCGCAAACCACCAGAGAGCGCCACGTATCAGCTCCAGAACAACTTGCGCTATGCGTAAATAGAGCACTGCTCTCTTAAATTGGCGCAACTCACCAGAGTGCGCCACGTGTCAGCAGCGCAACAGCGCAACGCACTGCACTAACTGCGCTTGCGCTCACCAGAGCGTGACACGTGTCACCTCCACATGCGCTTGCGCTCATTAATTGGCGCAAAACGCTTGACAAGCCACGTGGTACACTGTCAGGAGATTTAATGCTCTGCATTATTTAAAAGAGAGACAGAGTCCAATTAAAAAGGCCTAACATGCCTGATAAAAATGCCATGCATTATTTTAAAGAGGGCAGAGCCCAAACAAGGGTCTGTCAGACCAAAACAGATGCTGTGCATCAATTTAAAAAGGGGCAGAGCCCAAATAAAGGCCAAATAGGCCGAATAAAAATACACTGCATTATTAAACAAAGGGCAGAGCCCAATCAAAGGCCTAATAGGCCAACTACAAATAAAATGTTGAACATTTTCAACTGGACTTAGCCCAATTCTGGCCGTAAGTTCTCAAATTAAATTGACTGAGCACGACTGCTCCCTTAAATCAATTTACATCCGGTTCAAAGGTACATCTCTGAACTCCTCTGACATCTGTCGTTGTAATCCTTCAACGACGTCAGAGAGGTGACGGGTCCCGACAACCACACATTGCTACGGACTTAAGCGTCCTTAAACCAACTCATGGACTTAAGCGTCCTTAAACCAGCTCACGGACTTAAGCATCCTTAAACCAATGGACCACCATGTCCCTAAACTGGCAATGGACCACTATATCCCTAAACTGGAACAATAGAGCCCCCAAATGCTCTTTTGTCGGATCTAAACGATCCCGTTAAGTCGATCTTAGTCTCAAATAGGACTAACGTATCCTTAACAACCGTTTAAGTTGATCTTAGCCTCAAATACGGCTAACGTATCCTTAAACCTTCAAACAGACTTTAGTCCCAAATTGGACTATAGATCCCCCAATCAACTTTGGTTCAAGGGTACATCTCTGAACTCCTCTGACATTTGTCGTTGTAATCCTTCAACGTCGTCAGAGAGGTGATGGGTCCCGATGGCCATAGATGCAATGGACCACTATGTCCCTAAACTGGAACAATAGAGCCCCCAAATGCTCTTTTCTCGGATCTAAACGATCCTGTTAAGTTGATCTTAGTCTCAAATTAGGACTAACGTATCCTTAACAAACGTTTAAGTTGATCTTAGCCTCAAATATGGCTAACGTATCCTTAAACCAAAACCTCAAACCCAAATCTAAGAAAATACGGATTTGGACTAATCCACGTCCTACGGGCGACGACATAAATTAGTCTCCGTATACAATCCACGGGCAACCACAAACAAAACAAACACCCACGACACGAAGTGAAATTCTGGAGAAGGAGAAAGTTGTTACCGCGATGCGGTAGCGTAATTAGCTGCAGGGGCTTGCGCCTGTAGGGAAGAGCGTCCCCACAATCAAAAACCCCTCTAACGAGGGGGAATCTGACAAAGTCTGCTACATCGGCCGCATCCGTCTAAACCTCCGATACACGTTGCCATAAATCAACTTGGCATCTTCGGAGAGGTGGACGGATAAAACCAAATAGTATCTGCCCCGAATCTCAGGCAAGATGTCTTCACGTCGCGCCGTCTTTCGGAGGGGAACAGATTCTGGCATGCACGGTGGGACCTTTTCCTCTTTCCACTCCACACTTCGTGTGTCGTGTTCGCGAACAAATCGCGGTTTGCTGTGGTTGCCTGTGGATTCGAGGTACTTAGATTTGGTGGCTTTCTCCGTGCAGAAAACAGAAGATCAATGGCTTCAAACTGCACTACCTGCAACTGCAACTCTCGCTCCGTCCCTGCTGGAGGAGTGACTTATGGGCCCCAAGCGGCCTCCTTTTTCAAGATGCCAGTAGAGCAGGTAACTCAAGCCACCACTGGATTATTCTTTGGGACCATACTCCCACTGATGAGCTTCAATGCCCCAATGACGTTGCAGGAAGCCCCAAAGAAGTCGGTCTTTGATTGACTTACCACTGCCGCGACCCCTCTCAACGGGTCGCCTAACTTCAATACCTCAGTTTTCAACAGACTGGGTCAGAGCGTCTACAAGCCCGTGATACCCGAAGTTGCCATCCCAAAGCGGATAGCCATCCCGGCTCAAGCTGACGAAATCATTGGAAAGGCTTCTCCTTCCAAAAAGTCAGTTTTTACAAGGATGGCCATTCCGGCTTCTGCTCCAGGCGAGGTCCTCAAAGCTGCTTCCTCTGCCCAGAGGTCTGTCTTTGACAGATTAGACATTGCTTCTCAACGGGTGTCAGTCTTTGACAGGCTAGCACCGATAACGGTCTCTCCTCAAAGCAAGGGGCATGAGGAGGTCACCCCTACGGCTGAAACAACTCTATCCGCACGACACGCTCGACGTCGTCACTGGCACCGAGCGAGGAAGGCTGGGGGCAACTCCCCCTCTGGGATAACTCCGCCGGCTCCAACGGTGGGGATCGATGCTGCTGTTCCAACCGAGAACAGCTTCGAACTTCTCAACAAGGTACGCAGAAACTCTCCTACTGCAGTGCTGAAGAGAATTCCTTCACCTGTGAAGAATGCTACAGAGAAGAAGCCGGAGCAACCTCCTCAATGGCTATCTTCTGAAATTTACAAGGTTTGGCGACAGGTCCAGGAGTCAGTGATGGATCAAGACTATCTCCGTCAACAGAAAAAGATGAAGATTCGGCAGGAGAAAGACTACTCTATCAAGCCAAAAAAAGCAACAGCTGGATGGGTGCCCACTGCAACGGCTCCCTCAACGTCAATCACTCAGAAGAAAAGGAGGCCGCAAAAAGCCTCTGTGAACATGGCAAACCGTAAAAGCGCTGAGCACAAACGCCCCAAGTCTAGGGGCATAGTAGTGCATACTGTTCATATGGCATCCGGGAAAGAGGATAGCCGCGCTTCGATGGGTCACCGACCGCTCACCCGATCCATGACAAAATCCCAGGAACAGCAACAGAAGTTTCAGGAAATGCTGACGCAAATGGTTGCACTCACCGGACCAAAAGAAAGCCCAGAGGCATCATCAGAGCAGCGTCACGAACAAGAAACTGATGCTGACTTCTTACGCAAAGTCCTCGAAAAGAAGGATAGAGAAGCAGCAGAACAAGCTGCCAACATAAAACAAATGGCGCTTCTCTTCCAAGATATGGTAGGGATGATGTTACAGCCGGACCCTCCAGCTGAAGACCCTCCGATCATTGTTGAAGACGATAGAGGGGAGACATCAGGTCCGTCGCCGGCTCTTTCAACAGCCAAGGAAGAGACAATTTCCAAAGCTACGCTCGATGACTATATAGCTCAGCAGTTATGAATTCATCAGGCGAATGAAACAGCTGGGCAAGTTGTTAGAACCGGATGGCCCTATCCGAGCTGGTATGACCAAATCATTTACCCGCCGGGATATACGATCCCTAAGTTTCACGTATATAAAGGGACAGGGAATCCCCATCAGCATGTCGCTCAATTCAGGGATCTTTGTGGCAACACTGGAGGCGACGACAAGCTCCTGCTTCGCCAATTCATCGGCAGCCTATCGGAGATGGCCTTCGAATGGTATTCGGAGCTACCTGACGACTCTGTCAAAACATTTGCGGAGATGGAGTTGCTGTTTACACAGAGATTTGCAAGCGCCAGCGAGCACACACCAATCACCGCGTTGATTAATGCCAGGGTAAGGTCAGGCGAAACGTGGGTTCAATACGCAATACAGTGGCGAAACTTATGGTCGAAGTGCGAACAACGCATTGAAGAAGCACCCGCGGTAAGCATGTTCGTGGCCACTCTTGATCCGCAAGCGACCATCTCCCAGTTCATGATGTTTTTTAAGCCGACGACTTTCCAGGCCTTGATTGATTAGCTAGCCCAGATGGATCAAATGGGTCCCAGATCATCTCCTCCAAAGCCGGACTCCCGAAGCGAAAAGGGGAAAGGTAAAGCGATCTTCGTCGCCAATACTCAACAACAGCCGAGCAACTCAAAGCCGGTTGTTCGCCAAAACAATGTGCGACCACGCCCATCCCTCGAGGAGAGACTGGAACGTCCTTACTCGTTTCCTCAGAATAAAACAAGGAAACTATTCGAACTGGCAGTGCGCAACAGACTCATCAATCTGCCGAGTCCAAAATGTCTGTTGCAGCCAGGCGATCTCAATAATCCGAATTATTGCCCTTACCACCAAACGGTAAGTCACCCGATCGAGGATTGTTTCGTCTTTAAGGGATGGATCGAGGATCGGTACCTACAAGGCAAGTTCGCACTGTCTGAAAAGTGGAAAGTAAATCCACCACAGCCGCACACTCCAAAGAAGACGGACACACCGGGGGCATCTTGTTCTTTTGTTGAGGACGAAAACGATGGAGAAGACTCATCAGATGAATCCGAATACTACGTAGCGAGTTGTCGTGTGATCTCTCAATCATTGATAGATGATGAAGAAGCTCCTTGCACCGAAAAACCGAGGGCGGGTCCTGAACCAGAACTTCGGTGGCCGTCGGACGAGATGATCGATGCCTTCCTGAACGAGATTCGTCTGAAAAGTAAAGCCAAACAGGAGTGTGAGATGGCAATATTGGAAAAGGCCAAACGCCGGCGACTGGACAAAAGGGTCGAAACACTCCCACCAGATCAAAGTACATCCACTGCGGATAAAAACAAATTCAAGACGAGAAAAAGGTTCGCTAAAGCCATATCAATGGGAATGAAGCTACCACCCTCTGAAGAAAACGCTCTCGATGGAGTAGAGATGCATCCTAATTGCTGCTTATATCATCGGAAGATCGCATATCCTACTGAAGACTGCGACTCCTTTAAGTGTTGGTGGCAAGGGTATGTCGCTCACAGGCAACACTTCAACAGGACAAAGCGTGAAGCTCGTAGACATCAGAAAAATGTGACCGATGAGCGCAAAAGAGCCGCCGCCGACTGTCACATAGCCGACACCAAGGGATCGCAAGTTATCACCTTTGGAAGTGACTCTGACGAAGAAGCCGCCCTCAACCCTCACCTCAAGGAATCCATTTCAAAAACGAAAGAATTGAGGAGTTGCGAGAACATTCAGCCGTGCGATCGCACGCTACCCAGAAAAAATCTCGGCCCCGGAAACAAAGGATCGAGCAAAAAGGATAAAGGGAAGGGAAAAATAGCCCTCGTAGCCAACACTCAACAGCAATCGAGTGGCCCTAGACCGGTTGTTTGCCGAAACAACAAGCGGCAACCTCTCCATGAAAAGTTGAAACGTCCTTACTCATTTCCCCAGGATGAAACAAGGAGACTGTTCGAAGTGGCAGTGCGCAGCAGGCTTATCACTCTACCGAAGCCGAAACACCAGCCACAACTGAATGATGTCAACACTCCTAATTACTGCCCTTACCACCAAGTATTGGGCCATCTGATTGAAAACTGCTACGTCTTCAAAAACTGGGTTGAAGACCAATACCAACAGGGCAAGTTCGTCATCTCCGAAAACTGGAAGGTGAGCCCGCCACAACCACATGCTCTAAGAAAGATGGATATGCCGGGGGCATCATGCTCATTCATAGGGAAAGCCCCATAGACCGAAAAGTCAGTAGACTAGAGATTCGCCTCAAATACGGCGACAGCGGACTGAAACGTCCTTAAACTAACGACGGACCGAAACGTCCTTAAACTAACAACGGACCACTACGTCCTAAAACTAGCTGACGACAGAAACGTCTTTAAACTACTACCGCAGCATCCTCAAGCTGACGAGATAAAAAAAATAAATAAAAAAAAGAAAAAAAACGGTATGTCCATAAGCGAAATGGGTACGGATGAAAACCCGAAAGGGCTCCATGAGTAAAACAGCAGGGCTACCGGCGAGTGTTCGCGAAAACCCGAAAGGGCGCGACCTCATTAAAAAAAAGGGAATAAAAGAATAAAAATAATAAAAAGAATAAAAAAAAAGAGACGGTATGTCCATAAGCGAAAGGGGCACGGATGAAAACCCGAAAGGGCTTCGTGAGTAAAAACAGCAGGGCTATCGGCGAGTGTTTGTGAAAACCCGAAAGGGCGCAAGCTCGTTAAAAGACACTTACAGAGTCCTCTTGACCTTGTAAGGAGAAACCACCCGCGTGAGATCCTTACGACTCACAAGGGAGCAACACACTTAGGGATCCTCACGATTCCTAAGGAGAAATCACACTTGCGAGATCCTCACAACTCGTAAGGAGAACTCTCTTATGGGACCCTCACGGCTCATAAGATTTGAAAGCCTTAAGTTACAAAAACCTGAACCTGTTCTTAAGCAACCCCCCACAACCTTCGATAGTGCCCTACAAGCGGCTCAATACTGACCCTTGTATACAATCCACGGGCGCGAATAAACATTTCCCTAACCAAGTCCCACCCGTGACTGGGGATATGTCCATACGGTGAACAACCCTTATAAGTCCTCTCGACTTATAAGGAGAAAACCCTTTTGTAAGATCCTTGCGACTTACAGGGGAACATACACTTAGGAATCCTCATGATCCCTAAAGAGAAAACACACCTACGAGATCCTCACGACTTGTAGGGAGAAATACCTTTGTGAGACCCTTACGGCTCATAAAGTAAAAAGCCTTAGTTGACAGAATCCTAACCCTATTTACTAAGCCACCTTTGTTCGACATCGACAGAGGCAAATGATGATTCGCTCCTGGCGATATCCCAGTTGTAGCGATGCTGATGCCTAAACCGGTATCAAATTCCAAGTCCTTTCATGGCAAATGATGATTCGCTCCTGGCAATATTCCAGTTATAGCGATGCTGATGCTGAGATTGGCACCAGATTCCAAGTTCTACACTCGCGATAAAAATCAGCGAGCTAAAAATGCATATGAAATAGCCGAAATAATGGGGCAACTCGCAATAAAAAGCAGCGAGTGAAAATAAAATAAATAGCCGAAATGATGGGGCAACTCGCAATAAAAAGCAGCGAGTGAAAATAAAATAAATAGCCGAAATGATGGGGCAACTCGCAATAAAAAGCAGCGAGTGAAAATAAAATAAATAGCCGAAATGATTGGGCACCGCGAAAAATAGCCGAAATGATTGGGCAATCGCGACCTTCGCCATATAAAAGCTGAAATGATAGAGCATCGCGGAAATAAAATAATAACATAAAAAAATGAATGAAACTTATGCCCTACGGGCGATATCATAGCAATCCCTGTATGCAATCCAGGGGCGCAAACAAAGAAGGAAACATATCTTCCCTCCCAATGCTCCATCAGAAAACGGAGCCAAGTCTTGACGGTAACTCATATAAAACCTGAAAGACGATCGGAGATCATCTCGCACCAGCACGGAATGGTCACCGCCTCGACGTTCGTCTCGATACAGCAGACGAGATGTCACCCCAGCGTTCTTCCTCCAACAGGACTCGGACGTGACAAAGCAAACGAAGCGAAGGCCAAATCCCTAACTTCAGGGTTTTAACGGCAAGTCATATAAAGCCTGAAAGACGATCGGAGATCATCTCGCACCAGCACGGAATGGTCACCGCCTCGACGTTCGTCTCGATACAGCAGACGAGATGTCACCTCAGCGTTCTTCCTCCGACAGGATGCAGACGCAACACCTCCAAAACGAGCCACGGCAAAGTCCCTAGTTCCAAACTTCGACGGTTCACCAACAACCTAGAGACAACCGCGACATTCGTCTCGATACAGTAGACGCGATGCCAGCAAATGAAGCGAAGGCCAAATTCCTAGTTTCAGGATCTTAACGGCAAGCCATATAAAACCGGAAAGACAATCGGAGATCGTCTCACACAAGCGCGGAGTGGTCACTACCTCTACGTTCGTCTCGATACAGCAGACGCAACACCTCCAAAAGGAGCCACGGCAAAGTCCCTAGTTCCAAACATCGACGGTTCACCAACAACCTAGCGACAACCGCGACATTCGTCTTGATACAGCAGACGCGATGCCAGCAAATGAAGCGAAGGCCAAATTCCTAGTTTCAGAATCTTAACGGCAAGCCATATAAAACCGGAGAGACAATCGGAGATCATCTCGCACAAGCGCGGAGTGGTCACCACCTCTACGTTCGTCTCGATACAGTAGACACAACACCTCCAAAAGGAGCCACGGCAAAGTCCCTAATTCCAAACCTCGACGGTTCACCAACAACCTAGAGACAACCGCGACATTCGTCTCGATACAGCAGACGCGATGCCAGCAAATGAAGCGAAGACCAAATTCCTAGCTTCAGGATCTTAACGACAAGTCATATAAAGCCTGAAAGACAATCGGAGATCATCTTGCACCAGTGCGGAGTGGTCACCATCTTGACGTTCGTCTCGATACAGCAGACGAGATGTCACTACAGCGTCCTTCCCCCAACAGGATTCGGACATGCCAAAGCAAACGAAGCGAAGGCCAAATTCCTAGCTTCAGGGTCTTAACGGCAACTCATATAAAACCTGAAAGACCATCGGAGATCATCTCACATCAGTGCGGAGTGGTCACCACCTCGACGTGCGTCTCGATACAGCAGACGAGATGTCACCCCAGCGTTCTTCCTCTAGCAGGGTTCAGACGTGACAATCAAACAAACGGAGCAACGGCAAAATCCCTAGTTCCAAACCTCGACGGTTCACCAGCAACCTAGAGATAACCGCGACATTCGTCTCGATACAGCAGACGCAATGCCAACAAACGAAGCCAAGGCTAAATTCCTAGTTTCAGGGTCTTGACGGCAACTCATATAAAGCCTGAAAGACTATCGGAGATCATCCCACACCAGCGCGGAGTGGTTATGACTCATCGGGGCTCTCCAAAATGAGCCTAACCTCAAGTAAAAAGCGGCATGGCAAAATTTCTAACGCTTGCTCTTCCGACGGTCAAACTGCCAAGGAGGATTTCTTGAAGACGTCTTATCCAGCCCCCGAAGGGATCAGAGACACGGCAGTCGCAGGGCTACTCGAAGAGCACGATTGCCTATCGAGGAATATATCAGCCAATGTGACGGTACGACGGGAAAAACCCTAGTACCACAGACCCTAACGGGCTTCTGTCGTAAAGAGCAGAGGTTAACTATGACGTTAGGATATGCTTGCGAGAACTGCTCGATTCGTCTCGACTCGTGAGGAAATCGATGTCTTTGCGAGAACTGCTCGATTCGTCTCGACTCGTGAGGAAAATCCTTAGGCAGCGGGGATTAAAAAAACCTGTTTCCTAAGCACTGGGATCCTGCAAGTCGGCCCAAAACGGTCTCTTGCATACTATCCACGGGTCTCACTCTCCAAAGTCGAATCTCGACAGAGAGGGAAACAACCGCTTACGGGTCCTCTCGACTCGTAAGGGGGAAAAAATTCTCTTATAAGATCCTTACGATTTATAAGAGAAAATACACTTAGGAATCCTCACAATTCCTAAGGAGAAAATACACCTACGAGATCCTCTCGATCCGTAGGGAGAAAAGTCTTTATGAGACCCCCACGGCTCATAAAGTTGAAAAGTCTTAGGCAGCGGATTTGAACCTGCGGCCTAAGCCATTGCTACCTCTTGAAGAAACCAAGACAGGATGCTCGTTCTATCATCTGTCGACCATGTTTGCTAAAGTAATATGCTGAGAATAAAAGAAAGAAGAAAGCGACAGAAAAAACATCCGATGTGCATTTAATCAAGCGTTCGAGACACACTCATTCATGCATGGGCAAAAGACTCAGAATGAGAAATAAGACAAGCTGAAATAAAAAATTTCTATTCATATTGCCAAAAATTCTTACAATCATGAAAGTAGTAAACGAAGAACATCATCAAATGATTACAACGGTATAACCTCAGATCCAGGGCACGGATTAAGGAATTCAAAAGTAAGGCCATCTAGAGTTCTTCTGGCCTTTCTGATTATTCTCGTGCGCAGCCTCTCGCGCTCACGTGTGTCAAGATCTTCGGCAAGGCCCCCCATCCTTCGATAAGCAGCGATTATCGTCGTCTGCTGAAAAAATTGATGCAGAATGTCGATGAGGCTATCCCGCCGTTTCTTCGAGATTAGCCCCAATAGGTACACTGAATGCACCTTGTCTTCGGCATCATCCAGCGTATTAAGCGGCATGGCCTCATGAAACCCTGGAAGTGCTCTCCAAATTGCTCCCAGCACGACTTTCAAGAGAGCAGAACAACGAGGAAGCAGCCAACCAACGCGTGCGTTCAGACGACCCATAACCTCCGCACACTGGGCATCTGTAAACTCCTGGTTTTGGTGATGGCCCTGTACGCGGATATCCTCGTAGGTGATGAATTCGTGCAGACTGTATAGATGAACAGTCATAATGCCTGAAGGAAACATCATTGGAAGATTAGCAATGAGAAAAAAAAGACAGGGGGTTAAACTCCTCGAGAGCAATGCTCTGCAGACAGGAGTGACACCTGTCAAAATCAGTTATGAGGAGGATTTGAAGAAAATCCCCTAAGAACATTGAGAGCTTTGCTCTGAAAAGATGATATAATAATAATAATAATAATATAAAATGACATCTTTAACTTCCAAGATCCATGAAGAACTTTTAAGAGTTCTTCTATATGATTTGGATGGAGCAAAGCTCCATTAATGAATTAAGAAAATACAAGGAAAATCTTTTAGAGAGCAGAGCTCTATTAATAGAACCCTAATAGGGTTCCCTTTAGTTCTCTTTAGATCCTTTTAGACCTATAGAGCAAAGCTCTGCTAAGTGAAAGCCTAAATGAGTCTTCTTTAGATCAGGGATCTATTGAGAGTAAGTCTCTTAAAATTAATTTAATTTAATCCAAATTAATTTTTATCTAAAAATTTTCTAGAGTTTTAACTCTTAAAAGTGCTTGAACAAAAAGAGCAGGACTCTGAACAAAATTCTTATGAAGAGATGAAAATCATCTAAGAGACCAATAGTCCTATTTATAGGCCTTGAAGAGCCGATTCAACTTCCAAGGGATGGCGCGACGGTTGGAATTCTGTCACCGCTGCGCTCACGTTTGGGGACACGTAAGCGCAATGGTGGGGGGCATTTGTTTACCCCAATCAGAGCAAAACTCTGTTCAAATTCCAAGACGGGAGATGAAGCAACGCTTCTGTTTCTCCCAATCAAAGCAAAGCTCTACTTTGAAATTAAAGTTAAAACTAAAGAAGCAACGCTTCAGATTCCTTGCGCTGGGCACAACGTACCACGTGTCAAAATCAGGCACGCCAGCGCAAGGGGCGCAGCGCACCCAATCAGAGAAAGGCTCTATTTAAAATAAAAATAATAATAATAATAAAGGAAGCAACGCTTCAGCTGACTTGCGCTCTGCGCTACGCGACACATGGGAGCGCAGTTGCGCTGCGCTCTGCGCTGCACGACATGTGTCAGCGCAGTTGCACTGTGCTCTGCGCTGCGCGACACGTGTCAGCGCAGTTGAATTTGCGCCAATGCCAGCACCAAAACAGAAAAATTCTGGAAAGATCTTTCTCAATCTTGTTAAAAACAAGAAGATTGCCTTCTGTAAAACAGAAGCCCTTGGATTAAAGATCCAACGGTGGGGGAAAATCCCCAAATCACTCAGAGAAAGATCTCTCTAACCAATTCAACAAATCATTGGCACTATAAAAAGGCCCCTAGACCCCAAGTCTAAAACACATGGAGAAAAAGATAGAGAACTCCTCTAAAATTTTGAGAAGAAACTCAAAGAGATAAAAAGGTAAAAACCTTTGAGAAAGAAGAAGAGTTTCTTCTAAAAAGATCATTGATCTAAGAACAAAATCAAAGATCTTCAATAAAAAAAATATAATAATAATAAAGGCATTGCCTTTTGATGAACCACTGGTTCTGGAATCTTAAAAGATTCTTTTCTTGAATCCAAAATTGGATCAAGATATTAAAACAGTGCCTTGCACTTGTAAATCTGCACTGTTGCGCTCTTGGGTTGGCGCAAGCCACCAGAGAGTGCCACGTATCAGCTCCAGAATAATTTGCGCTATGCGCTTTTAAAATAGAGCACTGCTCTCTTAAATTGGCGCAACTCACCAGAGCGCGCTACGTGTCAGCAGCGCACTGGCACAGTGCACTGCGCTAACTGCGCTTGCGCTCACCAGAGCGTGACACGTGTCACCTCCACATGCGCTTGCGCTCATTAATTGGCGCAAACCGCCTGACAAGCCACGTGGCACACTGTCAGGAGATTTAATACTCTGTATTATTTAAAAGAGAGATAGAGCCCAATTAAAAAGGCCTAACAGGCCTGATAAAAATGCCATGCATTATTTTAAAGAAGGCAGAGCCCAAACAAGAGTCTGTCAGACCAAAACAGATGCTGTGCATCAATTTAAAAAGGGGCAGAGCCCAAATAAAGGCCAAATAGGCTGAATAAAAATGCACTACGTTATTAAACAAAGGGCAGAGTCCAATCAAAGGCCTAATAGGCCAACTACAAATAAAATGTTGAGCATTTTCAACTGGACTTAGCCCAATTCTGGCCGTAAGTTCTCAAATTAAATTGACTGAGCACGACTGCTCCCTTAAATCAATTTACATCCGATTCAAGGGTACATCTCTGAACTCCTCTGACATCTGTCGTTGTAATCCTTCAACGACATCAGAGAGGTGACGGGTCCCGACAACCATACATTGCTACGGACTTAAGCGTCCTTAAACCAACTCATGGACTTAAGCATCCTTAAATCAACTCACGGACTTAAGCGTCCTTAAACCAATGGACCACCATGTCCCTAAACTGGCAATGGACCACTATGCCCCTAAACTGGAACAATAGAGCCCCCAAATGCTCTTTTGCCGGATCTAAACGATCCCGTTAAGTCGATCTTAGTCTGAAATAGGACTAACGTATCCTTAACAACCGTTTAAGTTGATCTTAGGCTCAAATACGGCTAACGTATCCTTAAACCTTCAAACAGACTTTAGTCCCAAATTGGACTATAAATCCCCCAATCAACTTTGGTTCAAGTGTACATCTCCGAACTCCTTCATCTGTCGTTGTAATTCTTCAACGTCGTCAGAGAGGTGATGGGTCCCGACGGCCATACATGCAATGGACCACTATGTCCCTAAACTGGAACAATAGAGCCCCCAAATGCTCTTTTCTCGGATCTAAACGATCCCGTTAAGTTGATCTTAGTCTCAAATTTGGACTAACGTATCCTTAACAAACGTTTAAGTTGATCTTAGCCTCAAATATGGCTAACGTATTCTTAAACCAAAACCTCAAACCCAAATCTAAGAAAATACGGATTTGGACTAATCCACGTCCTATGGGCGACGACATAAATTAGTCTCCGTATACAATCCAGGGGCAACCACAAACAAAACAAACACCCACGACACAAAGTGAAATTCTGGAGAAGGAGAAAGTTGTTACCGCGATGCGGTAGCGTAATTAACTGCAGAGGCTTACGCCTGCAGGGAAGAGCGTCCCCACAATCAAAAACCCCTCTAACGAGGGGGAATCTGACAAAGTCTGCTACATCGGCCGCATCCGTCTAAACCTCCGATACACGTTGCCATAAATCAACTTAGCATCTTCGGAGAGGTGGACGGATAAAACCAAATAGCAACTGCCCCGAATTTCAGGCAAGACGTTTTCACGTCGCACCGTCTTTCGGAGGGGAACAGACTCCTCTCATATACACTGGTCTCTTCTGTACCAAGTTACAAACAACTACGTTAATATAACAAATAACATTATAATAGTTATACTCTCTTTGTCTATTCTACTTCTCCTTCCTCTTTAGGATTTACCGAGCGATTTGTTCACTGACGACATTCTTTTTCTTCTTCTTTGGAATGTCGTCAGGTGATTTGGACTCACTGGAGATCGAGCCCACTAGCGAGGATTTGGACCAGCCAGCTTTCGACCCAGAGTTTTAGATTCATTGTACACATTTACCTTCTGTATTTTCTATTTCTGTTATGCCACTGTTTAGGCATTGATTTCCATTTCATATATTTACTTTTCAGATGTATTGTAAAAAGAATGTTAATAAATAAAGTTGTTGTTTATTTACATCCCGTCTCTTGTGCATTTTACTTATATTGCTTAGATATGCTTAGCGTGTTTACTTCAGAGTAAATACGTAGCGGTCTCGTTGCGTCCTCTGTCCGTATACTAGGAAACGGGACGTGACAGGTTTTGTCGGTGGCCCATGCAGGTCAGAGCTGTATGGATCCCTACCATGCAGTTCAGCTCTGTGTGGAAAACCTAAGCGATATAACATAAGGACCAGTAACTGAAAACATTCTTTATAATTCATACCTCTTGAATCTTATCATTTCATATACTTTGAATTTGTCGTAACCCAAAATTTTCTTTCAAGATTATGCATTCCCCGAACAACACCGGCACCAATGTCAACAACACTCCCCTACCACTACCACTCACACCTACCATCGCTGCTCTGATCAATGAGCAGATGGTTCTGCTTGAGGCAATCCGCAGTCTCCTGGAAAGACAGCAGCAGCAGACTGCTATCCTGATAAACCGACCAGAGGCAGAAGCACCTGGGGTGAAGCAATTCAGAGCTTTGCACCCCAAGCAATTCTCAGGAAAAGTGAGCCCTCTAGAAGCGGAGGAATGGACTCAAAGCATCGAAGATGATCTGGCAGCGGCACAAGTGCCAGAAATAGCTTGGGTCCGAATTACGAAATTTCAGCTCACGGACAATGCACGGGTTTGGTGGAAGGCAGAAGAAAGCCATTTTGATCAACCCATCGAATGAAAGAATTTCCGCGACATATTCGACGCAAAGTACTTCCCTGAGACTGCCAGGTTCGACATGGAACAACAGTTCATCCATCTGCAACAAGGTTCAATGTGGACCAAGTCAGTAGATGAATATGCTGCTGAGTTCACCATGCTCAGTCGGTAAGATATGTCTCAATAATTCGATTTTTCGATATATCACATACTACACAGCTAACACAATATTTTAACAGATTTGCGACACACCCGATACCGAAGGATGAGATCAGAGCCCGTCGATTTCAATAAGGGTTAGATCCGGAGATCCAGGCTGCATTAGCCATAAGAGATTTTCCGACTTATGAATCAGCTCTGAAAGCTGTCCGCCGTTATGAAGCAGTGGTAAAGATGAGGGGTAGATCTCAATCTACTGGACTTAAATGTCCTGCCAACCAGATGGCAGGAGGAGCTTCATCAAGGCCATCTTTTGTGCCCAGGAGACCGGGAGTACCAATCAACCGGCCCAGCACAGCCTTTTGCACATACTGCAAGAGAGATGATGAAATATTACCGGCGAGCCAACCGTCTTTGCTTAGTCTGCGGCTCAGCTACTCATGATATTAGGTTTTGTCCCAGAAGACACAACCCAATTGCTGCACCCAGGCCAGCAATCACTTACCAGCAGTGACCAGCCATTCAGGCACCTGCTCCAAGACTCGCTCTCCCTGCTCCACCACCTAGAGGACCACTGACTGCACCTCCTCCTCATCAATTCCATCAAGCTCAACAGAACGTTCAGAGGAATGCCCCTCCGGCCAAGAGGAATGTACCACGGCGACAGGCTTTCATGATGACCATGGAAGAAGCTGAGGCCACTGGCCAAGTCATCATTGGTAACCCTTTCTTTTCAAGCTTTTCTTTCAG
The DNA here is from genome assembly GCA_030015575.1 of Agapanthus africanus. Taxonomy (NCBI): domain Eukaryota; kingdom Viridiplantae; phylum Streptophyta; class Magnoliopsida; order Asparagales; family Amaryllidaceae; genus Agapanthus; species Agapanthus africanus. The sequence continues at coordinate 155,743,230 of JASDDO010000014.1, read as the reverse complement.
TCTTAACACCTACCCACATATTTTTCTCTATACCTAAAACATATCCCACATACCTTAGGTACAATCTTAGCAGCCTCACTTCCTGCACTAGCACTCTTCGATACTGAAGCATCTCATTACTTTATGTCGCAACGGTTCATCCGAACTCATGCGATTTCAGTCACACCGCTTGTATCCAGTTGGAATGTCAGTTCAGGGAACGGCGTTCTGAAGGCAACAATGGGATACAGCTTGTGTCCATTAGTTGTCTGCGGCAGAGAAATCTATGCTGACTTCAAGGTGCTGGACATACCGAACTTCGATGTGGTTCTAGGTATGGATTGGCTCGGAACATTTTATGCTACCATTGACTGTCGTCAAAGGAGGGTAGTATTTGAGATTCCAGACCATCCGGTCTTTTATTTCAAAAGTGGAGACCATATCCTAGAGCTAAGTACTTACAAGGCGAAACCAAAGAAGGCAGTGATTGCAGCAATTCAAGCGGAGGAAGGATCAAAACCAGAAATGGTTCGAGAGTTCGACGATGTGTTTCCTAACGATATATCAGGTTTTCCTCCCGATCGAGCTCTTGAATTCAGCATTGATTTAGTACCAGGAGCACAACCGGTGATCAAAGCACCTTATCGATTAAGTCCGAAAGGTTTGAATGAAGTCCAAACTCAGTTGGACGAATTATTGGCGAAAGGATGGATTCGTCCCAGCACGTCAAGTTGGGAATCACCAGTACTGCTTGTGAAGAAGAAGGAAGGTTCATACAGAATGTGCATCGATTATAGAGCCTTGAACGAAATAACGATAAAGAACAAGTATCCGCTACCGCGTATCGACGATTTATTCGATCAGCTAAGTGGAACTTATGTTTTCTCTAAATTAGATTTTCGTTCGGGTTATCATCAGGTGAAGGTCAAGAAAGCTAATATTCATAAAACAGCTTTCAGAACTCGATATGGTCATTACGAATTTCTTGTGATGCCATTTGGAGTGACCAACGCACCAGCAATATTCATGAACCTAATAAATCAAGTTTTCCGGGGTACTTAGATAGGTTTGTTGTCATCTTTATCGACGACATCCTGGTGTATTTAAAGAGTCGGAAAGAACATGCCAAGCACTTACGAATTGTCCTGGAAACTCTACGACAACATCAAATATATGCCAAGTATAGCAGGTGAGAGCTTTAGTTAGATCAAGTTGGTTTTTTCGGACATATTGTATTAGGCGAAGGAATCTCTGTAGATCCAGCGAAAGTTTCAGCAGTAAGCGAATGGCCGACACCAAAGTCAGTGAAAGACATTCGGAGTTTCTTGGGTCTAGCTCGATATTACAGAAGGTTCATTGAAGGCTTTTCGAAGATAGCAACACCCCTGACCAAGCTCACACATAAAGATGAAGACTTTATGTGGTCAGAAGTATGCGAGCAAGCTTTCATAGAACTCAAGTCAAGGTTGACATTGGTGCCTATTCTTGTTATACCGGACCAATCTGGAGGTTTCTAAGTGCATTGCGATGCATCCGGTAAGAGATTAGGATGTGTTCTACATCAGCACGAAAAGGTTGTGGCTTATGCTTCAAGACAGCTGAAGATTCATGAGCGCAATTATCCGACGCATGATTTGGAATTGGCAGCCGTTACCTTTGCTCTTAAGATTTGGCGCCATTATCTTCCTGGTGAACGAGTGAACATATACACAGATCACAAGAGTCTGAAATATGTGTTTACTTAGAAGGAGTTGAATATGCGGCAGAGACGATGGTTAGAACTCATGGCAGACTTCGACATCAACCTGCAATATCATCTAGAGAAGGTGAATGTGGTACCTGATGCCCTTGGTCGCCAACCATTAGCAATGAATCTCACCGCTCAGTGGAAACTTCAACAGGACTTGCATACGATGGAGATTGAAGTAGTCATGCCAGGTAATGCTTCAAGTTTGATGAACTTACAAGTCCAATCTACTATTGTCAATCAGATCAAAGCAGCTCAAGCAAGTGATGCTAAGTTGCAAAAGATCAGAGAACAAGTGGAGAATGGACTCAGAACAGACTTCATCATCCATGAAGACGGATTTTTGAGGCACGACAGCAGATTGTGTGTACTAAAAAGTTCTGTGCGAGAAGAATTAACGAAGGAAGCTCACAGCTCTCCCTACTCAGTACATCCTGGAGGTACAAAGATATACAAAGATCCGCGTCAAAATTACTGGTGGCATGAAATGAAGCGTGAAGTAGCCAGAAGCGTCGCTAAATACTTGGTGTGTCAGCAAGTAAAGGCTGAACATCATAGGACTGCTAGATTACTCCAACCGTTACCTATTCCAGAATGGAAGTGGCAGCACATCACAATGGATTTTGTGACTGCTCTTCCTTGCAGCATAAAGGGTAATGATACGGTATGGGTTATTGTAGATTGACTCACAAAGTCGGCTCATTTCTTCCCATTTCGAGTTGGCCAATCTACTGAGATATTAGCAAAGAAGTACATGGAGGTAAGAATCTACTTAAGATTTAAACTCTTCATAATGTACTATCTCTGATACCCATGAACTCATACAGGAAATTGTGAGACTTTATGGAGTACCGGTCTGCATTGTCTCCAATCGTGACACCACGTTCCGATCGCGATTTTGGCAGAGTCTGCAAGCGAGCTTGGGAACAAGTATGAACTTCAGCACAACTTATCATCTACAAACAGATGGTCAGTCTGAGAGAACTATTCAGATCTTAGAAGATATACTCAGAGTGTATATGCTAGACTTCGGAGGATCGTGGGAAGATCACCTACATCTTGTGGAATTTTCATACAACAACAGCTACCAAGCAAGCAAGGAATGGCACTTTTTGCAGCACTTTATAGAAGGAAGTGTCGATTGCTATTAAGTTGGGATGACATCGGTGATAGAGAATTTCTTGGACCTGAGATGATAGTAGCAACTGTTGATGTGGTTCGTACTATTAGGGAAAGAATGCGCATAGCCCAAGTTCGACAGAAGTATTGGGCTGATGCAAAGCGCCGTCATTTGGAGTTCTAGCCAGGAGATCATGTATTTCTGAAGATATCTCCAAACCGCGGAGTGATTCAATTTGGAAGACGGGGTAAGCTAAGTCCAAGATACATTAGACCGTTCGACATACTCGAACGAGTCGGTGAAGTGGTTTACCGCTTGGTACTTCCACCTTCATTGGAAGGAGTGCATAATGTGTTTCACATATCCCAACTCAGAAGGTATGTGAGTGACCCCGGTCATATTCTGGATCATTCCGAGCTCACTGTACAGCCCGACTTATCTTGTGAGCAACAACCTGTTGAGATTCTGAATAGAAAAATGAAGTCACTTCGGAACAAGGAAGTCAACTTGGTTCGAGTGATGTGGAGAAAAGACACTCCAGGAGAATCGACATGGGAAATGGAAGATGAGATGTGTGCAAAATATCCCCACTTATTTGTAAACTAGTCCTTAAAATAAGTTGTAAATTTCTATAACGAAATTTTTGTAATGAAGGTAGACTGTAACAACTCCAATTCTTGTGTACATAAATTTGATTTAAAGTTACTGTATATTTGAGGTATTTACATTTCCTGTGAGTACTATAAATATTTGAATTAGTTTTGAACAGCAAGAAGGAGCTTGTAGCTCATTGGTAAGACCCTGCACTGCTGAACCAAAGCACCAGAGTTCAAATCCCATCAGCCACACATTATTTTTATTTTTATTTCTTTTAATCTTTTAGAAGCCTAAGAGTCTACACGTGCACAAAACGTAAAACCAAGAGTCACACATAAAAAAACGAGTCTACTGCAGTAGTCAAAGCATCGGGGACACGTGGCAAGAAGATGGACCCCGACTCGGCCGACTCGGCCGACTCGGGCCGGCGGAGCGGCTGACTCGGCCGGCGCCGCCGGGTCAACTCGGCCGAAACCCTGATTTTCTTCTTTCTACTGCAACCTTTGGCCTACTCCATAACCCCTGTACTATTTAATTTACCTACACATTTACAGAGCAAATTAAAATCCCCATTTAATCCATTTTTAATATAAAATTTTAATACACCATTTCATTACCCTAAAGCCTAGTTTTTCTTATAAATACCACCCCTCAAATCACCTCCCTCACTCACAAATCCCTGCCAAAACTCTCAAGAAAATTTCCAAGACTTTTTGTGTGCAAGTGGAGTTAGTAAAGGGCGAAACTCCAACGAACTTCCGACGACGGTCCGAGAAGATTCCGGCGACGAAACGACGCACCAGTGCCTCCCACTTCTTGCTTTTCCTCTCCTCTACCCTACAATCCAGTAAGTCCCTCTTCTCTTTCTCTTTCACTATCCTAAAATTCTTAACTCTTAAAATGTGTCGGAAGCGGAGTTATCCGGTTTCCGATTATCTTTTCTTTTAAAAATACAACATTTTCTTAATAACAAAACTACAACTTTTGATATATATTGTTTAATACTCATTAACTAAGACAATAGAATAAGTTTGACATTAAAATGATAATCGTAGCAAGTTTTATTCCACTTTACAGTAAAATATCTTTATATTTCATATCGACATGTTTATACCTTTTAACCATGCTAGTTTTAGAAAACTCACGAGGTAATGACCTCTCTTCTCACAACACTCATATGTAGCATAGCACGATAGAATTTAGGAATATAGATTTTGGGAAAAATACGATTTTACACATAACTACCTCTGACTTATAAAAACATTTTTCTACAAAATGTGTATTTTTAACAAATCTTTACAATGTACCGCTACAACCCATTTCGGAAAATCCGCTCGGGATGGTGCAGATTATCGCACATTCTCAGGCTTAGTAGTGCGAGATGCAGACCTCCGCAAGGAGCATACGGTCTCGAAAGATTTAAAATACAATTTTCTTTAGAAAAATGTGATTTCTAATATAAATAAAACTTATATTTTTAATAAATAAATATATATATAATTAATATCAAAATATCTATTTTTAATATTTATAATATTCCACATTTCCAAAATTCAAGAAAAACATCACATTTACAAAAAAATACCATACAATTCTAATATTACAAATAAATACCATATATTATGAAAAATAGGTTTTATTCACCAGAAATGTCACAATGATAAAATATATATCAATAAAAACTTTTAAGATGATAATAAAATACTTGAGGTGTATTTTGAAAATTATACAAAATTATTTTTACATAAACCCCCTCAAGTTATACTAAATTACAATAAGGACCCTAGTAAACATAGGTTTAAGCGGGACCAATCTCTTGAGCGTCAGAGAGCCGGAGATATGGGTGCTTGCCTATTTAAGGTAGACAACTTAACAAACGGTGTTATCAACACAGTAATGTCTTTGAAAAAGACACAAATCCTGCCATCCATATGCAGCGGTTACCGATAATATCAAAACTTAATTCAGGATTTCAATCTCTTTTCTAATTGTCTGACTTAGACTGGGTCTCGATATAATCAATCTGACTTGAATGAGATTCAAGTATGTATATAACAATTCAATATGAATCCATATAATCAATCTGTTCAATCTGTATTGACTGAACCGAAGTATGGATATGCATCCATCTACATGATTCTCCAGTTATATCCATGTACTGATATCATGGTTCCAACAAGTCATCCATCTATACAATCTATAATATAAGACAATACAATTTACAATTCAATACAATCAAGACATCGTGGGGTTTATAAGGGTAGATTGGTACAGAAGGTGTTAGAAGTGGCACGAGACTGCAACCATTAAGACACCTAACCTGAATTTAATTGCCGTTGTACCATGGCTGAACGGTTCCTTGTATTCCGTTCACCATAGTCTTTAGTCTACTGAGGCTCCTCTCATATACACTGGCCTCTTCTGTACCAAGCTACAAACAACTACGTTAACATAACAAACAACATTATAATAGTTATACTCTCTTTGTCTATTCTACTTCTCCCTCCTCTTTGGGACTTACCGAGCGATTTGTTCGCTGACGACATTCTCTTTCTTCTTCTTTGGAATGTCGTCATGTGATTCAGACTCACTGGAGATCGAGCCCACCAGCAAGGATTTGGAGCAGCTAGCTTTCGACCCAGAGCTTTAGATTCCTTGTACACATTTACCTTCTGTATTTTCCATTTCTGTTATGCCACTATTTAGGGATTGATTTCCATTTCATGTATTTACTTTTCAGATGTATTGTAAAAAGAATGTTAATAAATAAAGTTGTTGTTTATTATGTCCCGTCTCTTGTGCATTTTACTTATATTGCTTAGATACGCTTAGCGTGTTTACTTCAGAGTAAATACGTAGTGGTCTCGTCGCGTTCTCTGCCTGCATACTGGGAAGCGGGACGTGACAGCGTGTATACCATCAGGGAGATCGTTTCTCATAACGACGTGTATTTTTATAACCTTGATCGTTCCGAGGAGACGTACAAGGAGGTGATAGGCCGCTTGGAGGGCCACTGTGAATGCTTACTTTTCGGCGATCTCCTCTCCTCCAAGTGCTAATTTATGCGATATGGAGGACTTCCCCGGGTCTGTACAACACCCCATCTTCGCAGTTGCTGGACGAGGCGTTTGACAAGATGCATATGGTCCACGATCTTGGTCTGATCTCGAAGAGCAGGCGGGACCGCTCGGTGGACCTTCTGCTTGAGAGTTTCCAGCAGAGGTTGGTCATTACATCCTGCTCGGCGGATGGAGTCCCCGGCAAATCCATGGCTTCAAAATCGCTGTCCTGCTCTCCGGCGAGGGACGTTGAGGTCAGGAAAATCTTGGCGGTTTGCTGGTCCCCATAGGCCCGGCCTATCCCTCTTGATCCAAAAGGAATTCGATCGCAAGGTGATAAGTCGAGATCTAAGTTCGGAGGGCGTTTAAGGTAGGACGTCCTAGGAGAATGTTATAGGATGAAGGGACTTTAGCGACGAGGAATTTCACCGATATGGTTCGCGTATTGCCCGCTTCCCCAATATTGAGGAGGAGGGTGACCAATCCCTCAGTCGGGACGGAATGGTTAGTGAACCCAGAGTGGACATGGGAGGTCGGCTGAAGATCGGATAGTCCTAGCCTTATACGCTGGAAACAGTCATGGAACAGGATATCCGCCGAGCTCCCTGAATCGACCAATATTCTCTGGACCTTATAACGGTGGACTCGGGCCGTTATCACGAGTGGGTCATTGTGAGGAAGCGATATGTCATGGAGGTCTTCATCGGTGAAGATGATCAGTTCGTCCCTCCTGCACCTCTTATGGGTTGTATCACCTACACCCTCGACTGGGAGGAGGCGGTGGTTCCCCATTTTCCCGAGCTGGATCCGAGGTAACGACCATGATTTTCCCGATCGTTAATTCCCCGGGAAGGGTTTGGTCCTTTTGCTCCCTCTCCGCCTGTCGCTTGTCCCGTAGGTATTTCGCCAGGTGGCCGGAGCAGATCAACTCCTCGATGTAGTCACAGAGTTGTTTGCAGTTCTCAGTCAGGTGACCCTGCGACCTGTGGAAGGCACAGTATGGGCCGCGGAGACGCTTTCCTGCTCTTTGGGTGACTGGTGGGAGCTTAAAGAACCTCTCGCCCTTAGCTTCCTCCAACGGCTCGGTCTGGGAAATGTTCAAAGGAGTGTACTCCTGGAACCTCGGAGAGTAAGGTTTCGGACGATCGACTTTCTTTCTCTCTTCCCTGCCCCTCTTCTTTTGGTCTGCTTGGTCGTCTCTGGGCAGGTTGGAGTTCACCTCTGACTCGAGTTGGATTTCACGTTCGGTCCAGGCTTTCACTTCGGGTATGGTCTTAGGTTGCGCTAATGCAAAAGAGCGGAACCACTCTTTGTGCCTAAGACTCGACCTTAGTGCGGTGATAACTATTTCATCGCGGTGTTCGGAAACCTCTAGGAAGGCATTGTAGAAGCGAGTGACATACGCTTTGAAGGATTCCTTGTCTTCGCTCTTGACAGTGAACAGGTAGTCGACCGTCCTTTTCTGTCATCGGTTTCCGACGAAATGACCGAGGAATTCGGTAGCCGGCTCGTCGAAGGTTAAGATGGAGCATGGCGCAAGCTCTCGGAACCAGTCCCGGCCAACCCGGATTAGGGTAGTGGGGAAAGCTCGGCATTAAGCCATGTCTGAATTATCTTGGAAGCTCATGCCCGCCGTAAATTCATTCAAGCGGTCTTTCGGATCGGACTTCCTGTCGAAGAAGGCTACTTTGGGCGGCTTGTTCCTGGACGAGACGTGCTCGGCCAGCAACTCTTATGTAAATGGCTTTGTGAGCGAATCGGCGGAATACCTGGCCCCTTCCCCGGATATATGGCCATCTCTTCGTATTCCTTCGATTTTCTTTTTGAGGGCTTCGATCCGGTGGTGGTACCCCGAGGATTCAGCACAGTTGGATTGGTGGCTACCCCCGCTCCGGGTCAGCACGAAGGTGCGGCTTCGATTTCGCTTTATCACATTTCTTAAATCCACGGGCAAGGCCCTTCTTGAGTAGTCCCGACATTCGCCGTTTGCGCGGGAGTGAGGGCGTCGGTCGTGCCTAGAAGCAGGCGAACTGACCGACATCTCCTCAGGGGGTGTGAGTGCGCGGCGGGCATCGGAGCGATGGCCTAGTCTTCCCTGAGATCGGGGTGTGGAGCTGTCCGGCACCCAGCGGGTTATGGAATCATTCACCGCATGCGGGTTATGGTTGCCAGAGTCGGAACACCGGCGCTCAGTGACGCCGAGATGAGCGTGAGTGAGATAGAATGCCTGAGCGTGCCCATATGTCCTTCTACGAAAGTCGTTATCCCGAGGACGAGGAACTGCTGCTTGATGGGTAGGGCTCGCCGCTTGAATGCGGACGAGCGCATCCACCATAGCTGTGAGTCTATCAATCCGGACGGATAGGACGCCGATGACGTTAGGAGGGGGAGGAGAACCGCTCCTGCCTCCGTTATGGAGGGTGGGGCGGCTCGTATTGGGATCGTCGCGGTTGTCGCTCACCATCGGGTCGAGAGCGGAAAGGGCGGAAGATCAACTTTAACCGTGTGGTCGTGTGTTCGATTCCCACAAATGGCGCCCCCGTGGAAAGGGCGGAAGATCAACTATATGGATGGAGAAGCTTCTGAAACGTTCCCACAGACGTCGCTAACTGATGGAGGTCGCGATCTCCCTCAGATGTTGTCCTGCGTCATTCTTGTGCAAACGGTTTTTAGCAACTAAGATTTGGTTTGGAAGTTGAGTGTGTGGATCTCAATGGGTTGGCGTCGACGCCGAGCTATCTGCAAAGGAAGTCCTGGGATGGGTGACCACTGTAGGACCCTCCGACGATCAAGTTAGTACCGTGAAATAAGAGAAGAGTAGCAGCGTATTGGAATGGGTTTTAGTTACCCGAGTCGTCTGAAAGAGGGGTTTATATAGTGGTCGTATGGAGTGAGCCGGCGTGAGATCCCCATCGTCAGTTACGCCCCTTTATTACTCCCGTGTTGATGGCGGGATCCGCTCATTAATGAGGGAACGCGCCTGTGTGGGACACGGGACGTGGGGCGGCGGATATCTCGCTTTGGCGAGATATGCGGAGCCGTTGTGGGGACGCATGGGTTCCGCACTCTCGGTTGATCGGGGAAGCCGAGGAAGCTCGGCATGTGCGATGGCTCGGAGACGAGCCGAGAGGCCGAGAAAGCTCGACCTGTCAGGAGGCTCGGAAACGAGCAGGGAGGCCGAGTAAGCTCGGCCTTGCAACAGCTCGGAGACGAGCAAGGAGGCTAAGGAAGCTCGCTGGACTGCTCGGTGGCGAGTTGTTGGCTGTTTGCTAGGTGAATTTGGAAGGTACTCAGGGAGGTCTCCGAAAGGTCGGATGTGTCTTCGGAGACGAGGTCCCGAGGAACGTCCCCAATGCATCATACTTACTCCAGATCCGTAGCCCCCAGAACACGTCATCCGCTACGTGTCGTGATCTTGAGAATTCCCATTTGTGAGCATCATCATTCTTCCTTTGCCTGTTCCTGACTACCCGATACACTTAACTACTCAAAATGATCGTTTCTTCTTCACAACATTCTTCACCACATGAACTAGCACCTGCTCCATACAATCCCATTACACAACCACATTCTTTATCTGATCCAATTTCCAACAATGAGTCTACTCACTTTGATCAAGCTCCTGCTTAAATTGAATCAACAGTGTCTATTGTTCCACGTTCGCAATGACCCGACATTCGCTAAGACCCAAGCGACCTCCAGCAAATCTAACTGATTATTATTGTGGAGTGGCACAACCTAACCAATATTATACTTCTATGAGTTCTCTCAATCAATCTCAGTACCCATTGATTCATTATCAGAGTTATAGCAATTTTAGTCCTCAACACTTGGCATTTTTATCATCCATATCTGTTGATATTGAACCTACCTCGTTTACCCATGCTAATAGTGATCCATGTTGGAAAGAAGCTATGAGAAGTCAGATTAAGGCATTAGAGCTCAATAACACATGGACACTCACATCCTTGCCACGAGGCAAGAAATTGATAGGATGTGAATGGGTGTATAAAATCAAGCATAGAGCCGATGGTTTGATTGAGCGTTATAAGGCCCGACTTGTAGCTAAAGGCTTCACACAATAGGAGGGTGTTGATTATAATGAAACCTTTGCACCGGTAGATAAATTAGTTACCGTTCGTTGTCTTCTTGCTGTTGCTGCAGTGCGCAGATGGCCGTTGTTCCAACTTTATGTGAACAATGCTTTCCTTCATGGTGATTTACATGAAGAAGTTTATATGACAATTCCTTCTGGATTTGCTGAAAAGGGGGAGCATCGAGTGTGTCGGCTTCACAGGTCACTTTATGGTCTTAAACAAGCATCAAGAAATTGGTTTTCTAAATTTTCCGCCGCTTTATTAGATGTTGGATTTGTTCAATCTAAGGCCGATCATTCTTTATTTACATCTACTAAATAATCTATCTTTACTGTAGTATTAGTTTATGTAGATGATATCGTTATTACTGGAGATGATCTCACATCCATATCACTCTTAAAGAAGTTTCTAGATTTAGGATTTTCTATGAAAGATTTGGAAACTCTCAAATATTTTCTTGGAATCGAAGTTGCCCGTTCAAAACAAGTCATTTTTCTGTCTCAAAGAAAATATGCTATGGATATTCTCCGGGATGTTGGTGCACTTGGAGGCAACCTTGTAATTTTCCAATGAAACAAAATTTAATATTCAAGCCTAATGAAGGCTCGCTCATGACAGATCCATCACAATATCAGCGCCTTACTAGATGACTTCTTTATCTCATGATACTGGATATTGTTTATTCAGAAAATGTTCTTAGTCAATTCATGAGTCAACCCTAAGATCCTCATTGGCAGGTGGCTCTTCGAATCGTTCGTTATATCAAATCTTCTTTGGGAATCGGCATTGTATTATCGTCTTCTAATTCTCTTCACCTACATGCTTATTCTGACTCAGATTGGGCTCGTTGTCCCTCTACAAGGCGATCAATAACGGGTTATTGCACTTTTCTTCGTACGAGTCATATATCCAGGAAATCGAAGAAATAAGTGACGGTCACTAGATCCTCTGCAGAAGCTGAATATCATGCCATGACTTCTGTATTTTGTGAGATCCAGTGGTTGCAATATTTACTTGATGACTTATAGGTTCCACAACACATTGCTACTCTTTATTGTGACAATCAAGCCGCCTTATATATTGTCTCAAATCCCGTGTTTCATAAGGAATGAAGCAGATTAAGATCGATTGCCACTTAATTCGGGAGAGAATCAACTCTGGGCTCCTAAAGACTGCTTATGTTCCATCTAATCTCCAAATTGCAAACATTTTCACTAAACCACGTGGTCAAGATTTGTTTCAACACTTGATCCGCAAGTTGGTTCATGCTTGCACTCTCCACACCTTGAGGGGGAGTATTATCAAGTGTGCAGCTTTTATCCTTTTGATCTTGTGAACAGAATCAGTTCATGTTCAACGAATTTTTACAACAAATCTTAGCATAATCTATATATATATATATATATATATATATATATATATATATATATATATATATATATATTACTTGTAAAGCTAAAGATAATAGAGTAATGAATACATATTCAATTTTGCTCAGACATGCACATGCAACCAAAATTGTCAAATCGTGATATAAATCGTATATCGTTTTTTCTTATGTATTGTATCGTATATCGTACCATATCCTATATCATAAAATTTTTATATTCATTTGTGTGATAACTAAGCAATTAAAATAAACTATTTAGCAACATAGAACGATCATATATTAAAAGAAACATGATGTTTAGTATATCACCAGTGTGCAATCGACATAATTAACATTTACACATGGAAAGTGCAAAAAGATTTTGAACTTCCTAATTCAAAATATTTCGGGCTTCAAAAGAGGCCAGGGCTTCGGATTTGGAGCTTCCAAGGAGCTTCTGAAGAGTAGGCGAGCTCGAGTGGAGTTTCTGAAGGCGAAGATGAACATGGGAGGCTTCGTTTGGTTTGGAACTACAATAACTTAGGACAAAAAATTAAAGCTGAGGCATTTTATATTAGGGTGAATTGTCAAAAAGCCTCCTGCCCTTTTCACACATATGTAAAAACCTCTGGCTTTTTGCTTTTGTTCAAAAAAAACCTGGGCCTTTCAAAACCTCATGTATACCGGTTGCCTGTGATAAGCAGTTGTAGTTATCTGTAATACCTAAGCAGTTGCAGTTGCAGTTGCTTGTAATAACTAAACAGTTGCCTGTAATATCTAAGCGGTTGCTTGTAATATTCAAGCAGTTGAGAGAATAGAAGGTCTAAATGAAATAGAGCACATGGTTTTTTCACAAAGATTTTGAACAGTAGACCATTTCCAATAATTTCGAAAATGATAAAGGTTTTTAGACAACTCCTGATCGGGCCGAGGGCTTTTTGACAATTTACCCTTTATATTATTATGGCTTTCATCAAGCCCAAGTGGAGAGACCCCACACCTGACCCAATAACAATTTGGCCTCTAAATATTGTATCATCTATATTCAATCGTATCATAGCGTATCGTATGGCACGTTATACCGTAAGATGTGATTGTTTCTCCTATACAAAGCATCAATATGGATAAAAAACCATTCTGTGGATCCAACATCATCAGCTATGGATATCCTGCAGAGAGTTGCTACAACCCTGAAGACCTATAAGTGGTTCTAAATGGATAACACCTTAAAACGATGGATCTAGTGTTGGCTGCATCCAGACCCAGTAGGAATAGAGCCCAAATAGTCTAAGCCTTTCTTTGTCTAAACCTTGGCCCAATAAGCCCAACAGGAGACTATATATAATGTACCAGAAAATTTCTTTTGGAGGGCCAAACTTAAATACATCAGTAAAATATTAATATATACAAAAACACAACTAAATATTTTTTAAAAACAATAATAACCAATGTCTGGAGGTCAAAATTAAAGCCTATGTATTTTCCGGAACAAAATAGCGGGTTTTCATCATAAGAAGTTGTACCCATCTTCATCAGAGGAAGTTGGTCCATAGGAAGTGGATGGTCCGTTCCAGCTTTCTTATTTTGCACATTAACCGATATTTGTATTGGTTGATTTGAAGTCTACATGTGTTGGAATAAGTGTTTCCAAAATGAATGGATTTTGATCACTATAAAAAGGGGATAAAAAATGAAACACTTGCTCGAACACATACACACAAGGTTTTAAATCTACCAAAATTTCCCAGACACACACATGAAAAATTTGGATTGTTAATATTCGCAACTTTATTGGCTATGAACATAGGCCAACTCTCTCTTTCTTCAAACTTTTGCCTGCCCATTTATGTGATCGCAAAATGATACATTTTTAATTATTAAATCCAAAAATTGAAACCCATCAATTTATTATTATTATTTTTTGAGAAATAATTAGTGAAATCATAATTTCCTGACACTAATTAAGTATACTATTATAAAAACAAATAGAATCAAGAGCGTCAAGTTGTAATGATCTCAACTTTTCACAGCTAATATATAATTTTTTATCGAGTAGGGTTTAAGGCTGCTGTTAAATTAAAAAAAAAAAACTTTTTATCGCCATGGCCTTCGAAAAATTCTTTTAGCAATCACAAACCACTTAATAATAGGGCAAAGAAATCATTGCCTCGATCAAAAGAAGTATAGAATCCTGATCCTATTTGCATGCACCAATTTTACAAATCTCACTTTTCGATGTCATTGTTGGCTTTGGTAAATAAATTTTGTCAAAATTGAAACTTATTTCATCGGTCTAAAGTTTGATCAAAATATTTATTTTTTATGTCACTAATCGTTGGCATGCTTTAATCTTGTGGGTTAGTCGCATCGGGAGGATGAGGTGGTGGTGAGCAAGAGTCGAGAGAGATGAACAAAGGAGAGAGAAAGAGGATAGTTTTGGTACATCAAAAAAGAAAAAGAAGTAATTATGAACTGATTATAATTCTTTTCTATTAAGGGCCACATGGCTTGTTTTGATTGGAAGCGGCGTAGCTAGTCAGCCGATGACAGGTTATCTAATTTGCAAGAGATGTTCAATTAAAAAATATAAAATACGGAACCTTAAATTGTAACCGCAACTAACTCCATCCATCTCTTCCAATAACCAACTCCATAAATTTCTCATGCTAACCAAATCTGTACATATTCTTTTTAATTACACAAATCTTCTTTTTATCCTTTTAATTACCCTGGATCGAGCACTTGCAAAACAAAACACCAGTGGTCTATAACAGCATGTCTCCACAATTTGGCTTAGATTATTTCTATATCAAATGTGGCTACAGAGATTCCAAAAAAAATATCTTTTGATATCGATAGGAATATTGCCAGTTAGGCTGCGAGCTGCCGCCCCACCATGACGGCCATCCGGCGCAGCTGGTGGCTGGCTGCCACTTCATGTCAGTCGGCCGCCATCTCAAGACATCAGACGCAGCCGGATCCCACCAGCGTTGGGTGACCCTGTGTGCCGCCACCCCTCAGTGGCCGCCATCTCATCGCCGTCCGATGTCACAATCGTTGGCCGTTGCCGCCATCTATTGTCGTCCTCCGTCGCCGGCCGCTACTGTTGTTACACATACAAATATTATCGGTGATGATTAAAATATACCAAATAAATATGTTAAGGTTGTTGCCAAACAACTATGCTTATTAGCTAATTATACCGGTGATATATGTATTCTGAGATTAATTAGACCCGTAAAACCTGGTCTCCATAAATAAATGCCAAATCAAGAAAAAAGCCGAAACCACTTTTCTGACATTTTGTCTGCTAAAACCAAAGAAGTTTACTGTCCTTTTCTCCCCATCACCTGATATATCTTGCACGTCTTACCTTCTTCTATATATTGAAGTCTCCGAGTGCATGAAGAATGTTGGCTATTGGCTTTCACCCGGCATAATACCCTAGTGGCCCCTATATATATGTGTGTGTGAGAGAGAGATATGGAGTTAGGGTTAATTAATCTAATTAAGAGAAAGGAGGGATCTAAGAGATTGCTAGGGTTTGAGCGTCGTCTTCTCTTCTCCAAGTTCTATCGAGGGTTGGCTTGCGAGATGATCGCGTTGGAGATTCTCGCAAGAGTGTGGTTTCTCTCTGGCCATTGTAAGTAGACGAAGGTCAAAGTTCGTTGTGGTAGTGTGGGCGAGCATAAGGATCCCACCACTTTCAGGTTAAGGTAATTCTTGTAGAATCTTATGTGTAGATCTATCTATTCGGCTG
Source organism: Agapanthus africanus (assembly GCA_030015575.1). Classification (NCBI taxonomy): domain Eukaryota; kingdom Viridiplantae; phylum Streptophyta; class Magnoliopsida; order Asparagales; family Amaryllidaceae; genus Agapanthus; species Agapanthus africanus. The sequence continues at coordinate 155,727,502 of JASDDO010000014.1, read as the reverse complement.
CCTTAATTTGATATTAAGATCCATACACTTAAATGCTACAAAGAACAAGTATCCTCTAAAGCATATGTGTACATCCATGATAGCATTACACAGTTTCAGCCAGATGCGTCTCTTTTCATGTCCACCGGTCCACGATACATAGTATCTCAAGGTTTTGATTTTGATCTTTTCCTAAAATGACCTTTTCATTGCCACAACGCGTAATTTCCCTTTTTACAGATGAAAATATTGGAAATTCAAATTGCGTTGTAATGAATCTCCACCGTGACCCATATGCCAAAAAGTCTAGCCGACTTGAAGATCAATTGGGCTAATTAGGCAGCTCTTATCTATTCGTGTGGTCTATTAGTGTGGGCTACTAATAGATTATTGTTTCGATTTTTTGGGTGCCATAGGCAAGGCATATAGAGTCTTATTTAGTTTTGGGAAAAAGGGCGGGTCAAAGGAGTAATCTTGGTTCGATGCTATAGAAAGAGAGATATTATCTAGGTTTAAAAAGGCAGAGCAAAGTTAGCCGGGATCATGTACACCGCATAAGTTTGCTAACCGTTCAGCTAGTCCAGTGTTGGTACTCCGAGGAAGACTTCTCATGTTTTCGCACAGACCTAATTAAATAACACTGTTTTCACAGAGGCGTAACCCCGTTAACATCTTTCTAGACACCTAATGGGTTAGCTAGTTGTGAAGTGAAAATCATCCGGGAGTAACTTTTACTCACAGTGGGAATCGGGACCCAACTATCATATAAAAGGTATGCAATCTCATTGCAAATTTCAACACTTGAAACTTCCAATCTGATTTTTACTCTTAACAGCTTATGATCTTGACTAGATTAACAAACCATAAGTCGCTTGTCAAGGTCAACCCGTCATTTCATGATTAATTTAGATCCACCCGCACGAGCCCTTGAATAGATCAACAAGGTTATGCGACTATCCTAACTAATCACATCACATGCAGCAAACAATCATCACCTACCTACCGTACACTATGTCTTGGCTAGGTCAACAAACGCAGCACGAATACCAAGTACTCTGATTATTTAAAATGATGGAAGATTACGGCTGGTTTTGAAGAAAACCTTTAACGTGATGAAATTGATATGGTTGTAGGAATCCGAGTGGTTTTGAAAACAACTTTACATTTAATATAAACTTCTGCTCAAGAGTCGAATTCCCCATGAAGGGATCAAGCTCTTACCTTATGGACTAAGGTGCATGATATTTCTAATTGAATACTTTTATGCAAAGCATAAGTTTATAGTTGTATTTTCTTTTGAAAATTTGGTTCTTACAATATCATTTTTAGGTTTTTTTTCTTTGCACGCATTTATGCAATCCCATCATTTACCACTTAGTATACCAGAAGAAACCAAAATAGAATGTTTCTTTATGCCTTTCGCATTTGCCACTTGCCACGGGGCATCGGGTCTTCACCATAAGATTACTTAACTTATGGCAGGGCAGACTCAATGCTAACGCGAATGTAAAACATAAAGAAACACTTATTAATAATATATATTCATCACTTGCATGCTATATATATATATATATATATAGAGAGAGAGAGAGCGGAAATGGCTGATATACTAAGAATCCCGCGTTTCGTTCGAACCGCAACCGAAACGCGACATTCCACGATTGTGTGAATAGCCTGTACATAATCGAACCCTTGACCCCTACGAGCGCTGTAAGCCACCCGCCAATCCTAAAAATAATGTAACCCCGCCTCAACACCATCAGGGGACGACCCGACGCTTTCTAGAATCCGGCGACCGAGCACTCCTCCGCAGGTCTATCGTATAACTCTACAAGCACGGCAAACCGCTTGCTAGTACTAGAACGAGGTGACCCGGCCCTCAACTCCTTGAGGAGGCCATCTACCACATTCTAAGATTCGGTGGCCCGAGCGTTTCTCCACGGGTACATCTAAAATGTAAAATGATATACATCATACGTAAAGTCGACCTCAATCCAGTCGCGTCCCGAATAAAAGAATGATACATACACCGGCAACGACGACTACAAACCATCCCGAATAAATGAATTACGCACATCACAGTTTGCATAAAAATCACACGCGGAGCTATCCGACACGATGGTCAAAATCAAACCGTTTAATATCATATCAACAACACAAATCAGCAAATGCAAAACATAATCGATGCAAAAGTTTCAATTAAACGATTTCCGCATTGCCCGAAAACATAGAGAACAGAAAACAAAATCTGGGCAAAATTGGGGTATCCCAAAAATCAAGATTCAAGATGTCCAAGTCACATAAGCTAAAAGCTTGTGCTCTGGCTGACCGAGGCGGCCAGAGCCCAAGTTTTTGGGCTCGTGCTTGTTCTGATACTATTTACAAGATGCTCTGTTTAAAAACATATCTTAAAATTTTTTCAGAACCTAATTTTAAAATTTGCAGTGACTTGGACTTCGAAACGATTCTGGTAAAAGCTTTAATCGAAACTATTGCATCACAAGAGCAAGTTAAAGTTTATGGCCGTCTTTGATACCTTTTTAGGATGTCATGCTCTCCATGCAAAGATTTTTAGCGAAGCGAAAGGTATAATTTTAAAAACCTAGAGAATTACAACACCCAAACACAAGAATCTAATCCAAAAACTATAACTTGCAACAAATAGAGAGCATGCAAGAACCAAATGAGAGTTTTAAGAGACTAGAACCTTTGTAGCGTGCTTAAACCTTATTGATGGACTCTTGCTAGACTCCGAGACCACGAGAACGAGCTTGATGGATGAACCTCTTTGTCGAAGACGATCCACATGAGAGCTCCTTCAACTAGCTTCTCCTTCAATAAACTTGAAAAAACTCACTTCTAATTTGCTAGAATAGAAGTGAAAGGTGGTGTGGGAATTTAGATTTTTCTCTACTCTCTTGCTTTCTTCTCTTCTTCTTTTTGTTTTCTCTGGCTAGGAGGAAAGAGAATGTGAACAAAGTTATGGCTAGTAGAAAACCATTTAGTATTTAGTATCCATATCACTTATACTTTCTTTCTAATCCTTACCCTAGTCTTAGGAAATGAGATAGCATGCCACCTTACATCCACCACCTTAGACATGCATAAAAGAGAAAATAAAAGATATAAAAATTAATTACATATATAATAATATTATATACAAAATAAACTATGCACATCACATAATATGTTATAAGAGAGAGTGTGTGTGAGAATAATAGTATTATATATATATACATCATCATATATATATTTATCATTAAATCAAAAACTTGATTTAATGACCCGGCTTAGTCATAGACCGGCTAGTATTAATAACCATCCGATTAATACACGTGTTTAACCGAACATCTGCATGTACCGCCGTACGCACTCCACACCGTTTCGCTGGAATCGGGAAACTATGTGTGTGGGACTCTAAAAACTCGACAATAGTCTGGCAATGAGTTATTGTACAATCCATAACTCATAAGCACATCAGTGGTATTACCTGTACGTAACGGCTACCCAGGCATCTGTCGAAAGTAAGGTCAACAAGCAAACTCGCCCGTACCCTACAAAGTCTATCAGTGACAATTACCGTACAGTCCGGTCTGTTCGTCAGAGAGTGCCGCATACCGGGTCTGGGAGGTGGATTCTGTCAGAGCCCAAATAACTCGATAAGTCGTGCAGATCTATAACTCATAACCACATGAAATAGAACTGACAATCTTTATCAGTTATCTCAACTGTCTTGGCCAATATTTTATGGTCATAGTTGATCACGCACAGCGACATCAATTCCCAATACTGGGAGAGACGAATCCCTTCTGCCACTCACTGCCTCCGTATGTATCGGGACTGTACCCAACTAAAAACTGTATGCACAGCTCATTAGAACTATGGTTAGGTTGTAATCAAAGTATAGTGAGAATGCACATGAGAGACTATGGTGGTTTCAAGTGTGAAGACTACTCTGTATAGTTGTCATCAGAGAACTGTTATTTGACAATAGATATACCACCATCTAGGAGTTCTCGGTAAGTCCGTTCAGTGAACTCATTCTCCAATGAGCAAATGTATACAATTCTCGGTGTCAAAAACTAATAGCTGTGTGACTAGCTATCGTCCTCCAACCGGGTCAAGAAACGTATACACTAGTCTACTCTGGAGTATCAATGTCCAGTCTTGATATTCTCACGACTAGAAACATTTAAGTATATGCTTATGGACTATCCAGATCCAACAATTATGATCTCCATAATTCTGGAAGTCAAGCAACCATCATAGGGGCTTTACCATTTATGTATTAACTATAAGTAATAACAAGTAATTAACATAAATGATAAAATCAAAGCAAAAAAATACTATAAATCATTTTGAGCAAGATTATATATATATATATATATATATCCAACAATAATTGCCTCTACGGCATACATATACAACAGGAAGCCCGTGAGGCCCGAAAAAGAAAAGAAAATAGTTGGCTGCAAGTTGGATTTTAAGAAAAAAGAAGGAGACCAAGTAGTTTTGGATACGAGATACAAGATGCGGTTGGTAGCTAAAGGCTATTCACAGGTTCAGTGAGTTGACTTCAATGAGGTATTTTCTCCGGCTATAAAACATATCTCTGTCCGTGTCTTGCTCGGTTTGGTAGCTATGCAGGATTTGGAGCTCGAGCAGCTCGATGTTAAGACCACATTCTTGCATGGTGATTTGGTAGAGAAGATTTACATGAAACAATCCGAAGGTTTCGAAGTTGAAGATAAAGAAGACCATGTTTGTTTGCTAGAGAAGTCTCTCTATGGTTTGAAATAGTCACCTAGACGTTGGTACAAGAATTTTGACTCCTTCATGAAAGAAATTGGGTTTACGAGAAGTATGGACGATAATTGTGTGTATTGTAAGAAACTCGCCGATAGTTCTTTCATATACTTGTTGTTTTATATTGATGATATGTTGATAGCAGTAAGGTATATGGTTGATATTCAGAATTTGAAGGAATAGTTGAAAAGAAAGTTCGAGACCAAGAATTTGGGAGCGGCCAAGAAAATACTTGGTATGGAGATTAGGCGAGATCGCAAAAGAGGAAAACTTTACTTGTCTCAAAAGCGATATATTGAGAAAGTTTTGGAGCATCTTGGCATGGCAGACGATAAATCGGTAAGTACTCAATTGGCAGTTCATTTCAAACTTTCAGCTCGTTCATCACTGCAAACAGAGTATGAGATTGAGTATATGTCGTATGTTCCTTATCAAAGTGCGGTGGGTAGCATTATGTATGCCATGGTTTGTACCAAACCCGGCATTTCACATATAGTTAGTGTTATTAATCGCTATATGGCATCTCCTGGTAAAGGTCATTGGCAAACTGTAAAATGGATTTTATGATACCTACGAGGTACGTCTGATATAGAGTTGAAGTTTGGAAGGAACAACGACGGTTTGGTTGGTTTCAGCGATTCTGATTATGCAGGTGATCTCGACAGACGAAGGTCAATCACCGGCTATGTATTCTCTTTAAGAGTATGTGCCATTAGTTGGAGTGCTCCGTTACAGCCTACGGTTACGTTATCTACGACGGAGGCGGAGTATATAGCCGTTGTTGGGGCTATTCAGGAAGTAATCTGGTTGAAGAGACTATTTTCGGAACTTTGTATTCAAAACAATACCATAATAGTCTATTGTGATAGCCAAAGTCCTATTCATTTGACGAAGGACCAGATGCATCATGACAGGATGAAGCACATTGGTGTTCGGTATTGGTTTGTTCAAGATATCGTTGAAAAGAAAGAGATAATTATGAAGAAGGTTGGCATAGCGGATAATCCGGCCGACATATTGACAAAGTCACTTTTGGCTGTTAAGTTTGAGCGTTACTTGAATTTAATTGGAGTGCGTTGCACTCATTGAGCCCTTTTATGGGTTTTGTGGAGAAGATGGAGCCAATATTAATTTTATGGAGGAATTTGTAGCAAATGCGAGATAAGGTGGAGATTTGTTGAGTATATCTCGTATTCTTGATCCCTATTGAACTTTCCCATGATTCGGCGTATCACGGAGGATTTTGAAGTTGAGACGACTTAGGACAATCCTGAGCCGGCTCACAAGTTGTCCAGGATTGTCTCATCTTCTCTGGTTGCAAGAGATGGCTCAAGATCACCTTGAGCCGGCTCAAGAGACGTTTAGGATTCATCGCTCTTTGTGTACAAGAGACGTTTAGGATTCATGAGCCGGCTCAAGAGACGTTTAGGATTCATGAGCCGGCTCAAGTTGATGATGAGCCGGCTCAAGGTAATCTTGATCCATCTCATGAGGAGTCTGGAATCAAAGATTATTCTCTGTTTGTATAAGCCGGCTCATCATCAACTTGAGCCGGCTCAAGTGTGGATCGGGCCGAATCTTTCAGTTTCGAGATAATTGAAAATTTTGTTATTTGATCAGATCATTTGTATACTATATATATTGTAGTATTTTGTAACCCTAGATCTGATAGCCTTTAAGATAGAATTTGAGAGAACCCTTTTGTAATTTGCAAGCTAGGGTCTTGAGGGATTTGTAAGACTCATCCACCGTTTGTACTCCTCCATATTTTGGTGATTAATAAAGCTTCTCCTTTGCCCGTAGTTTTTCCCGTAAGGGTTTTCTACGTATATCTTGTACCTTTTGGTTATTGCTCTTATTTTTTATTTGCCTGTGATTGGTTTATACTTTTTCTTTATCGTTTGTTTTACTTCGTGATCGTTTTGTCGCAACAAACTGAATGTTAGGATTTTTAGGTCCCAAACAATTCAAAAAACAAACACAAGATCTTTGACAAGAAAGAAATAAAATAAAAGGCACAATCAAACGCAGAAATACTTTCAACTTTTCTTCTTTATTCAAGCTTCAATACGAATTACAAAATCTCTCTTTCTAAAAAAACTTCTCTTCAACTCTTCTTCTTCTACTCCTAATCAAAATACCCTAATCAATCTATATTTATATTCCTAGAAACCCTAAACCTAATCCTAATAGAATACCTAATTTAGATCTCATCAAATCTCCAAAATAGTCTTTTTAAATTTTCAAATAAATCATCAAGTATTCTTCAACTAATTTTCCTAAATACACCAGAATTCGGCTCAATGCTCGAGTAGATTTATGCCCAAACGACTTCCCAAAACACAGAGCGTCGACAGATACCTGAAGATCAACCCTCAAACGTCTGATCGTTCTCTTTGGTTTTTCGAATTTGCACTACAGACGTCTGAAGTGCTATGGCTCAGACGTCTGACACGCAGATCTGTTGAATATAAGTCAATTTCATAACAATCTCCATCTTGACTTGTATTCAAAAAGCTGTCTTCTATCTATTGGTAGGACCTGGTGCTCATGCCTTTAAACTTACGGCTATGGAGGAATCGAAAAACAAAATTTTTATGCGAGCACTAGTGACTACAATCTAGTGATCGAATCCAAATACTAAACTATAAAGCATAACATATAAGGTTGTGAATATACAATCTTTATAGCGTGTCCACCCAATCGTTGAAGAACCTTCCAAGCTCCGTACGCCATCGGGAACGAGCTTTAAAGTCTAACGCCCTTGCTAAAGATGATCCACCTGAGGGAAATCGATCCAAGCTCCAGTTTCACACCAAGAACCACAAGTGAAGCAACTCACCATCTAAACTTGCTAGAGATAGAATGTGAGGGGTGTAGAGATTTATCACTTTCATTTCTATCATTTCCAAAAACTCAAAAGAAGTTTCATTACTCAAGAGGAAGAAGAAGATGAGGTGAAGAAAGAGAATGAGCTAAACATAATGACTCAGAGTCTCATCTTATTTTTCCAACTCCATAAAAACTATGCCATCCAATTTTGCATTAAACAAATCAAGACCATACTCTTATCCATGCTCACCTTTACACCTCACATGCCACCTCATTTTTCTTTTCCATAAATGGAAAACCAAATAATGAGATGTCCCCTTTTAGAAGTATTCTGTATAAATACAGAATACAATCTCGGTATATGTACCATATATATACGCGTATCTGTATAAAAATACGAATAGTCAAGAGAGAGAAAATGAATAGTGAACATAAAACTAGAATATATATATTAAAATATATATATGTAAATTGTTAAATCGATACTTGATTTAATAATCCGGCTTAATTTTAAGCCGGCTAGTTTTATCAAACGTCATATTAAAGTACGTGTAGTCAGTACACTTATTTAATCGGACTCTTGTACGTATCAACATACGTCATCTACATCATATCGCCTAAACCAGGAAAAACCATGTGTGGGACTTTAAAGACTCGACAATACGCTGGCAGTGAATTACTGGATAAATCCATAACCACAAACATGTCAGCAGCACTAGATGTATGTAACGGCTACCCAGGTATGTATCAAAAGGGAGGTCGACAATCAAGTCCGTCCGTACCCTACTGAGCCTATAAGTGACAATCTCCATATAGTCAGGTCTCTTCGTCTGAGAGTGTCGCATACCGGGTCTAGGAGATGGATAACTTTAGACCCTTAATAACCTGATAAGTCATGCCAGTGTCTAGCTCATCACCCACTGAGAAACTATTGATCTCCTATCAGTAAATCTCATCCACCCTGACTAGGGATTTATGGTGATAGCCAATCGAACACACCGCAACATCGACTCGCTATACCGGGAGAGATGATTCCCTTCCGATTGCTCACTGCCTCCATGTGGCTCGGGATTGTACCCAACTAAAATCTGTTTGCATGACTCTTTTGAGCCGTGGTAGGGTAGTAATCAAAGTGCAGTAGGAATTCACACGAGACAAATGACGATCTCAGGTCTAAAGACTACCTTATACTCATGTCACCAATGAACTGCTATCTGACGATATGTATAATAACATCTAGAAGTTCTCGGCGAGTCGGTTTGGTGTAATGACCTCCAGTGAGCACCTGTATACAATCTTAGGTGTCAAAACACCAATGGCTTGTGAGACCGGCCACCGCCCTTCGTCAGGGTCTAGAAAGTATACACTAGTCTACTCTGAAATATCGATGCCCAGTCTCGATACACTCACGACTAGAAATATTTAAGGATGTGCTTATAGACTACCCATCTCCCGTGTATATGATCGCCATCATAATGCTGCTAATCAAGTAAGAATCCTAAAAGCTTTATCATTATGTATTAGCGACACGTAATAACAAGTAAAACGTATACACATAATGATATAGACAAACCAGATAGCATACTATCATCTCGAGCAAGACTGTTCTACCCGTATAGGTCCTCCCTAAATTACCATAATTACCTACATGCAATTACAATAATTGTATTGAGGGCACTATATCCAACAATCTCCCACTTACACTTAAGGCCGATTATTAAGGTATTGCATACTCATAGCTCTGTGTGCTATCGAATACCCAACTTCTCTACTAATCAGTTTCACAAACCGTGTTTGAGAAACAACCGTGCTTGAGAAATAGCCTCAGTGAGTTGATCCGTTACAATGTTCCTTACCTTATCTCTCTATTTCTCAACTTTGCGGAGATCAACTATCCCCCGAAACGAGCGATACCAGGCTTAGAATTTGTTTAGATTGATGATGGGACCAAGTTTATAAATGAACACCTTTAACCAACAAACTTCTTAGGTTGTATCCTCCGCTAAATCTAATCAGCATCCTGCGCTATATCTATCTCAGTATCCGCTTGGAACACTTTCCAACATACTGTCCCTCAGAAGAGAGTGAACTTATAATTTTGACAGCTATTCTGTCATCTAAGTCACCTTGTAAGCTGGAACCGGTAACCGCCTCCTATAGGGGTCATCCATTACCATACTCCAAGAACATCCTAATATGTTCTTCACTGCTTTCCTTTATTTCTCCAGGATTGGATTAATATCCGCTTACTACAGCAAGTGCAAAAGCAATATCTGGTCTGGTATATGATTTCACATGATTGACTTAATTGCTAAAGTAATTGAAATGTCATTCACGCGAGTCTCTCTCCTCATCTGTCTAGAAGACATCTCTTTAGAGAGGGTGACTCTATCACATGCGAATACACCGCCATTATAAGAGTCATCCATTCTAAACCCTTTTCAAATGGTGTCCAAGTATCCTGATTGGGACACTTCCCAAATTTAGATATATTGCCATAGATCTAGTTATCATAATTCTTGATGTATTATACATATCTTATGTTGAGAAACACTTGTGACAACCATAGTTTGACCGATTGTAGTATAGGAACATCACTTCGTACCAGGAGTATGTCATCCAAATACTAAGACAACACTCCCTACATTCTTCTTACCAGGCTCATCAGTTGTTTTGATGAAGTCAAACACTTTGACTCTCACATCAAAACAGATGACCCGTCTCTGCTATGACGGCTTTAGTCTATAAATAGACATAAGTAACTTGCACACCTTCCGCTGCTCCCACTAACTACGATAACCCTCTGCCAGAGTCATATACACGTGCACGTCTAAATTCCCATTTAGAAAAATGTTATATTCATCCACCTGCCAAATATGATAGTCATGAATAACAGCAGTGGTAAGTTATATCCGTAAGGACTTCAGTGTAAACACTGAAATAAGAGTTTCATCACAATCCACACCAGGTATTTGATGAAAAACCCTTTTACTACAAGTTTAGCCTTATTAGTACTGCCTTTCCACCTGCACTGATCTTGAAAGATGTACTAGCTCATAATGGGTTTTACCCATTTAGGAGCATCCAGTAAAGTCCAAAATCCATAATTTGCTGGAGTGCGTGGAGTCCAACTTGGATAAAATGCATCCCGCCATCATCCGGAAGTCACCGCTCTCTATGGCTTACTGATAACTAGTAGGGTCATCATCACTAGATGCTGACCTACCTGTCACCATCTACGAGAAAACCGAAATATCTCTTAGGTGGCTGAGGTCACCTACTAAATCCGCGGAATGGCTAAATTTTTTCGATTTCAATTGAATCTCTAGGTTCTACTAAATTTTCAGTAACCGTTTGTGATTCTGGAATCACTTTCAGTTCTACCATACTCCCGCTAATTTATTTTGCAAAGAAGTTCTTTTTCTAAAAATGTGGCGAATCAAGAACAAATCAACTTTTGATCTTGAAAATGGTAAAAATTAAACCCTTGCGAAAGTATGGGATAACTCATAAACTGCCATTACTGAAACATGCATTAAGTATGTCTGGATTCTGTTATCAACACGAACCGGATTACTCCATAACTTAATAACCTTAAAATATGTTACCATTCTATGTTCGTATAGAATCCAAGGCACTAATTTAGATGAAACCATATCCAATTAACATGCAGCTGTTTTCGGTACATATCACCTAAATGGAAAACGGTTATACAATATTACTCATCAAGGAGCGCACCCACGGATGAGTAATCTGAAAGAGAATTAAATTCTTGATATTACTATAATGGAATATCTAGCATAAGTATCTGTATCTTCGATCACTTTGAAAAATCTTGATATTTTCAACATTTGGTGCTCTGCTTTATTCTATATCTTATGAACTTCTCAAAATTTTTGGATCTTGCATTTCAACGAATGCGTGTCTGAAACCAGAGAACTCATAGCTAAAACGGAATGAAGTAAGAGTACCAACCTCTTATCCTAAAGAATTCCAGACAATATATATTATCATGTATAAGTCCCAAGAGTTTAATAACTTAAATTTCATGCGTTGTAAGTTGAAAATTTTGTATTTTGGCTAAGAATGTCTACACCGTTATTTAATACACCATACCTTATCCTCAATTGATAAAGGTAAATATTTTTCAAAAATTACCTCACTTTATAAAATAAATAGACAGATATATCAATTTTAAAAATTGGTGCATAACAATAGTTATTCAAAACCAAATATTTTCCGTTAGGCCAAATCAGGTGATTTAATTTAATATCACCAATTGCTACGAATTTCGATATTGAGGATCGAATCACTCATTTCCCAATATTCTACTCATTCTCAGCATCTGTAACGCCCTACAGATGTGGAATTCAAATCCGGTATATATATACCCAGGAGTCAGAATTAATTGAAAAATAGTTTTCAATTACATCAACACAGGAAAACTGAAACATAGAAAATGTTTCAAGGGGGTGGTCGGGTATTCTTAGTAATACCTCTTCTACTGTCCAGATTCATGACACTAGTTGCAATTTGCTTTGCCCTCATTTCAACCCCTTTATATGTCTCTACAAGCGTAACAGGTGTACTCTCCAAGTAAAAGAAGCTCTCAACTTAAAAGAATGTGAAGGAGGAGAGACAATATAATTATACAATCCAAATTCTTCAAAACCAGTGGCTATTTTTGACTAAAATAATTTCTTCGATTTTGTATGTAACTATACAATGGCCTTTTCAAGCAATATGGATCATTCTAGTGATACGACAGTGTTCTGGAGAAGGCAAAGGGAAAGTATGAGCGGTAGGGATATATGCAACTTTGTCGTGAACCATGACAATCCAAAACCAAAGTTTATAAAAAGGTTTGGTTAATATGGTTTATGAGTTTTATTTTAAGGTCGGTTATGGTCACAAACTAGAGAGAGAAAAGAAGCACTCGGCACTCTATCAAGATCAGATTAGTTAATTAATTTATCTAATCAGGATGACTCCAATTGTATTCTCAAATTCTCCTTCAAACCCTAAAAGAATAACCGGTCGAAATCATATACATCTTACAAGTTCGCTAACCGTTCAACCAGCCCAGTGTTGGTACTCCGAGGGAGGTCCCCCATGCTTTCGCACGGACCCAATTTAACAACCCCGTTTTCGTAGAGCCATAACCCCGTTAACACCTTTCTCGACACCTAATGAGTTAGCTAGTTGTGAAGTAAAAATCTCCCGGAAGTAATATCTACTTATCAGTGGGAATCGGGGCCCAACTATTATTGTGTGATAATCTTGATTGAAGCCAACCAAAGTAACCACACTTCAGAAGGTATGCGCATACTTGGCAACTTTCTCTTATATTTGAAACTCCTGATATGGTTTTTGCCCTAAGCGGCTTATGACCTTGACACGGTCAACAAACCATAAGCCGCGAGTCAAGTTCAACCCGTCATTTTCCTGGTTAATTTAGACCCACCCACATAAGCCCTTGACACGGTCAACAAGGCGATGCGACTGTCCTAGATTAATGTATCTCTATACTGCAGAAAAGCAACACTTAGATACCATACACTACGCCTTGACAGATTCAACAAATGCAAAATGAATACTAAATGCTACTCAACTGAAATGACAGAGGGCTACAGCCGGTTTTTTTGTAGAAACTCTTTAATGTAATGAACTTGATATCGTTGAAAGAACTCGAGTGATTTTGAAAAAGGAGGGGTTTAGGATCCGCTTTTAAAAGAAATGGTTTTGAAGAAAACCGAGTGGTATGTAACATAAGTTTTTGCTTAAGAGCGAACTCCCTGTAAAGGATCAAGGCTTTTTCCTTATCGAATGAGGTGCAAGATATTCCTAACTGAATACCTCTATACAAAGCAAAAGAATATGACTATAATTTCTTTTGAAAATTTGGTTCCCACAACATCATTTAGGTTTATTTTCTTTGCATTAAACACATATTGCAGTCCCATCATTTTAACTTTCTAGCCACAACAGAAATAACCAAAATAGCATACTTTTATATGACATCCGCATTCGCCATAGGGGCCTTAGTTCTTCACTATAACGTTACCTAACTTACGGCAGGGCGGATGCAGGGCTGGTGCGGATGCAAAACATATATATATATATATATATATATATATATATATATCACTATCACAGGCATGCAATAACATCACAGGCATGTGGAAAATAATATGGAATAGCCGATAAGTTAGGAGCCCCGCGTTTCATTTGAGCCGCAAATAAAACGTGACGTTCCCCGGTCGTGTGGATAGCCCGTACAATATCGAACCAAGACCCCTATGAGCGCGGTAAGCTACCCGCCAATCCTAGAAACAGGATACCCCTCTCTCAATAACATGAGTGGGCTACCCGCCGCTTTCTCCTCCGTGGGTCAGAGCTATACTCCCTATAAGTGTGGCGAGCAACCCGCCAATCCAAGAATGAGGTAGCCCAATCTCGACTCCACAAGAGGGTCACTAGCTGCATTCTCAAATCCGGCTGCCCGAGCACTCGTCGCGGGGTATCCTAGTACAAGTATTGAAAAATATACATAGGTAACAACACCCACATTTAGGACGTGTCCCAATAAAAGAATATACAACGGGCGAAAACGGCGGCCGCATGTTGGATGCTCATCTCGAATAAATGAATATAAAAATATAACATTACAATACAAACATCACATGAGGGGCTATCCGTCACGACAATCCGGCTAAACCATAACAATGATATATAGCACAAGAACAACATAAGTAACGAGTGTGCAACCCCGTATAATCGAACATATAGCAATTAGACGACGTTTAACAACACACATACAAAGATACAGATCATAAACGATACTAAAGTTTCGACCAAAAAGTTTCCCGAGTTGCCTGATAACACAAATTGTTAAAACTCAAATCTGGGCAAAAAAATGTCTCAAAAATCTTGTTTCCTTATTATCAAAAACCTGTAGGAACCATGAGGCCAGACCTCATCTTCTGACCAACCTGGGCAGCCAGAACAATGAGTTCTGGGCTCGTGTTCCTACCACTTCATTTTGACATCAAATTTAGTCCAATTTCATACTTCAAAAAATTTTCAGGTTCCGTTTTCAAAAAAAGACTTGATCACGGAAACAAAATACGGAAAAATTTCAGTTTTGAAACTATGACATCGTCTACAACTATTTTTAGTGTTTGGTTGGCTCTGATACCATGTTAGTAGGCCCTAGTGCGCATGCCGCTAAAATCGCGGCTATGGCAAAATCGGAAAACAAAAATTTTATGTAAGTACTAGCGACCACAACTTAGCGATCGAATCTAAACACTAAACTAGAAACCATAACATACAAGGTTGCGAACATACAACCTTTGTAGCGTGTCCACCCAATCTTAGAAGACCCCTCCAAGCTCCATAGGCCATTGAGAACGAGCTTGAAAGTTCATCGCCCTTGCCGAAAATGATCCACCCGAGGGAAACCGATCCAAGCTCCAACTTCACACCAAAAACCACAAGTGAAGCAACCCACAATCTAAACTTGCTAGGGATATAGTGTAAGGGATGTAGGGATTTATCACTTTCATTTCTCTCATTTCCAAAAACTCAAGAGAGGTTGCATTACTCAAGAGGAAGAAGAAGATAAGGTGAAGAGAGAGTGTTCCCTGCCGAAAACCGGGAAGACTGACATCTTTCCTGAATTTGAGGGCAGATGCTAATTGGTGCTATCCGTCCACCTTTCCGAAGATGCCAAGTTGATTTATGGCACCATGTATCGAAGGTTTAAACGGATGCGGCCGATGTAGAAGATTTCGTCAGATTCCCCCTCGTTTGAGGGGTTTTTGATTGTGGGGACGCTCTTCCCTGCAGGCGCAAGCCCCTGCAGTTAATTACGCTACCGCATCACGATAACAACTTTCTCCTTCTCCAGATGGTCACTTCGTGTCGTGGGTGTTTGTTTTGTGTTTGGTTGCCCGTGGATTGTATACGGAGACTAATTTATGTTGTCGCCCGTAGGGCGTGGACTAGTCCAAATCCATATTTTTCTTAGATTTGGGTTTGGGGGGTTGGGTTTAAGGATACGTTAGCCTCATTTGAGACTAAGATCAACTTAAACGTTTGTTAAGAATACGTTAGTCTCATTTTAGACTAAGATCAACTTAACGGGATCGTTTAGATCCAACAAGAGAGCAATTGGGCTCTATTGTTTATTAGGGACATTGCGGTCAATTACCAGTTTAAGGACATTGTTCCCCTCCGAACGGCGGCGCACAAGACTGCGATGTCTTGGCACTGAGATTCGGGGCAGATGCTAATTGGTGCTATCCGTTCACCTCTCCGAAGATGCCAAGTTGATTTATGGCACCATATATCGAAGGTTTAAACAGATGCGGCCGATGTAGCAGACTTCGTCAAATTCCCCCTCGTTTGAGGGGTTTTTGATTGTGGGGACGCTCTTCCCTGCAGGCGCAAGCCCCTGCAGTTAATTACGCTACCGCATTGCGATAACAAATTTCTCCTTCTCCAGATGGTCACTTCGTGTCGTGGGTGTTTGTTTTATTTATGGTTGCCCGTGGATTGTATACGGAGACTGAGTTATGTCGTCGCCCGTAGGACGTGGACTAGTCCAAATCCGTATTTATCTTAGATTTGGGTTTGGGGGTTTGGTTTGAGGATACGTTAGCCATATTCGAGGCTAAGATCAACTCAAACGTTTGTTAAGGATACGTTAGTCTAACTTGAGACTAAGATCAGCTTAACGGGATCGTTTAGATCCGACAAAAGAGCATTTGGGCTCTATTGTTCCAGTTTTGGGACATAGTGGTCCATTGAATATGTGTCCGTCGGGACCCGTCACCTCTCTGACGACGTTGAAGGATTACAACGACAGATATCAGAGGAGTTCAGAGATGTACCCTTGAACCGAAGTTGATTTGGGGGGATTCATAGTCCAGTCTGTTTGAAGGTTTAAGGATACGTTAGCCATATTTGAGGCTAAGATCAACTTAAACGGGATCGTTTAGACCCGACAAAAGAGCGTTTGGGCTCTATTGTTCCAGTTTAGGGACATAGTGGTTCATCGCTAGTTTAAGGACATTGCGGTCCATGGGTAGTTTAAGGACATTGCGGTCCATTGTTAGTTTTAAGACATCTCGGTCAAGGTTAAGGACGTCGTAGTCCATGGGTTTAAGGACCCCACAGTCCATTGTTAGTTTAAAGACATCTCGGTCGAGGTTAAGGACGTCGTAGTCCATGGGTTTAAGGACCCCACAGTCCATATCAATATGTGGTCATCGGGACCCGTCACCTTTTTGAAGACGTTGAGGGATTACAACGCCAAGTATCAAAGGAATGAAGAGATGTACCCTGGAACCGGAGTGGATTAAATAGTCCTTGGCCTAATTTGGGATCAAGACCAATTAATTATGTTATGAGCCCATTAGCCCAGTTAATTACGAATTGAGGACTTATGGCCAGCTTGGGCTAAGTCCAATCATGTCTGGAATATTGGCTTCCTGTTGGTCCATTGAAGGAGAGACTTTGTCTCTGACCATTTAGCCAATTGGGCCAAAGTCTAGTGTTAAACACTACAGACCAATCAGTGTTGAACACTGGGAATGAAATTGACAAGTTAGTGTTTAACACTAAAAGATAATTGGTGTTAAACACCAGCAACAAGGCTTTCAAATTAGCATTAAACACTAAAACAGATCAGTGTTAAACACTGGCAACAGAGATCTCAAATTAGTGTTAAACACTAAGGTAGTCAGTGTTGAACACCGCAAATAAAGTTTTTTTGATTAGTGTTGAACACTAAGGCCCAACAGTGTTTTAACACTGGGTTCGGGAGTTTCAATTTAGTGTTAAACACTAAGGCAAGAGGGGTCACGTGGCGACACGTGAGAGCGCCCTCCCTTCATTTATTCTGCGGAGATTATCGCATCTTTCAGAGCATCACGTGCCATCACGTGACGGACATTCAAATGCTTGTGTGTTCAAGCTTCTGTCAAGGGTCACGTGGGTCACGTGGGGCACTGCCTCAAAGGGGCTTTCTGTAGGTCTTTTGGGGGGGTCACGTGGTGGCACGTGACCCTGCCTCTATGTATGTTGTTTAGAGGATCTGTTAATCTTTTCCAGGAATTAAATTCCTCGTAGGGTTGAACCCTGACAATAATTTCAGAGAAATTAAATTCCTACTTCCTTTCGAAGATTTATATTCTGGAGTAGAGTTGGACTCTGAATTTTCTGTAGAAATTAAATTCCTCATATATATGAAGAACTGAATAGGGTTAAACCCTAATAAAAGCTTTTAAGGAATTAAACTCCATTCTCTGTTAAATTATGATTAAGGGAATTAAATTCCCGCTGTTTCTACAGAACTAGGTTCTTAATTAGGGTTAAACCCTGTTTCTCTTTGTTCTGAAGGAATTAAATTCCCATGACACAGGGTCAAACCCTAATTTTATTTTAAAGGAATTAAATTCCTATAGTTCTGTGAGAATTAAATTCTCGTGCTTCCGTTCCCTCTCTATGTTTTGGATCTGCATGGCAGGATCTCGACCCATTGAGAATTAAATTCTCAACTTCAAGGGGAGATGTGCACTTTGCAAATCTTCTATCAAAGAGAGAAGAAATATGTTCTTCTGTTTTATATATCAGAGTTAAACTCTGTTGAGAATTAAATTCTCTTTCTTTCAAAAAGCCTTCCCTTTCTTACCTAGGGTTTTCTTTTGCAGAGAATCCAAATTCCTCAAAATATCAAGGCTCTCTCCCTTTTCTTCCCTCTGCGTATGTATCTCTCTCTCTCTTTCCTGTGTCTCTTGGCTCCTATTTATAGGAGAAGCAGCCGAATCAATTAGTTTTTTGACGAATCTTCATTGAGAGATTTGATTTGCATCCATCATTCGTTTTTGACCTTTGGATTATTAGGTGAATTTTATTCACCATTGGATTTCAAATCCAGGGATTCTCTTTTGTTATTTCGGTTAGATTTAAAGGGGAAATCTTTCCAAACTCGAGATTTTCCCATAGATAGATGATATTTAATCATCTTTGAATCTTTAATTCGATTGGTTCCAGATAATCGCTTTCCTTTGGAAAGATTTGAATCTCCTTCAGAATTTAATTCTGTTAACAAAATGGGCTTTGAAAGCCGGTCACGTGTGACCACGTGACCCACTTTGGAATGAGCCCTCTTCTTTCCTTTTGCGCTCTGTCTTCTGGTTGCTGCTTAACCGTCACGTGCCACCACGTGACCCCTGGTCACGTGTGAGCACGTGACCCTTGTCTGGACTCTTTTTCTTGATTTAACTGGAGAACAATTCTGATGTTTTGAGCGTCACGTGCCAACACGTGACCCCTGGTCACGTGGGAGCACGTGACCTCTTTTGAAGCTTTTTCCTTGATTTGATCAGGGAACCGATGTGCCTTTGAATCCGCTTTAAAATGTCACGTGCCAACACGTGACCCTGGTCACGTGGGAGCACGTGATCCTTTCTGAAGCCCTTTTCTTTGATGTAGTCAGGAAGCTGAATCTGCCTTGATGATGCTTTTAGACGTCACGTGCCAACACGTGACTGCTGGTCACGTGTAAGCATGTGACCCTCTTCTGAAGCTTTTTCCATAAGCTTTTCTGATTTTAAATCAGGAAACAAATGCCCCCACAGCGTTGTTCTCACGTGTCTGCACGTGTGTGCAACGCTGTCACCTCTTGTGACCGTTGGATTCCTCTAGGGATCTGGGGAGATGAAACGTTTCCATTGCCTTCTATAAATACCTCTGTCTCTTCATAGGAGCCTTCATTTTGCTCATCTTCTTCTTCTGAGAACTTTTTCCTTGAGAATTTAATTCTCGCTTCCAGAGCTTAGTTCTTTGTCTTGAAACAATTTTCAGAGTTTAACTCTGTTCGGAAAGAATTCTTTTCCTCAGGTAATGTTCTTGGACAAACGATGGACCTTCACATTCCTCTGGATTTTAAATCCAAAACAAGGGTTTTTACCCTTTTTTCTTCATGTTTTTCCAACATGAAACCGCTTAACCTTCAAACTGTAGATCTCTTAGGGTTTAGATGATCTTTGGGGAGATGATGATGGCGTTTCAACTCCATGGAATTTAATTCCATCCAAAAATGTTTCTGGGAATTTAATTCCCTTTTCTTAATAAGGAATTTAATTCCAATGAAGGACTTGATTTCTTCACGCGGAGGCTTCCTGGGGTCTCTTGGCCCGAGGTTGTTCTTCTGCAATTGATGAAACAGGAACTTTCTAATGATTCTCATGACCTTTATTTCAGGTATTATGGATGCCCATCTGTATGGTCTTGACGAGATCATTTCCTATGGGAATATTCGTGCCCTGGGCCGTAGTCAGCATCAGGAGTTCACCAACGCTCAGTGTGCTGAGATTATGAGCCGCTTTGACGAGTACAACCATCGGCTACTCCCCCGTCGCTCTTCTCTTCTGAAGCTCATCGTGCTGGCGATTTGGGAGGCGCTTCCTCTCTTCTGTGCCGGTGTGCCGCTCAGGGCATTGGACGTTGCCGAGGATAAGATACATTCGGTGTATCTGATGAGTCTGATCTCGAAGAGAAGGCGTGACAACCTCATCGATCTTTTGCACCAGGCGTTTCAGCAGTCGGCCATACTTGCCGCCTACCGGAGGGTGGAGGACATCCGCGAGGACCCCGACGCTTGCGATCGTGAGAGAAAACATACTCGGGAGGTTCGAAATGCTTGGAGGATCTTGGACAAGGTTAAGCTTGAGTTTCTCAATCCGTGCCCCGCGTCTGAAATCTTACCATTGTAAAAGTTTTCTCTTTATTTTGTATGACCTTCTTGAAGTATGAATGATAAGTTCTATTATGTTTTTGTATGTCTGCATGCTTTTCTCTGGGATTTTATCATTTTGCATCTGTTGTTGTTGGTGCTTTCAATATGCAGGGTGCTACTCCATTTTTTTTTTAGTGTACATCAGGTTTAGGCCTCACGTAGTCTGCACGTGGGGTCCCTTGATGTGGCTGTTCACAAAATCTTCCCATGCCCTATTTTCAGTGCACAATATCAGACGCAGAAAAAAGGGCCTTGGAAATAGTTCCATCTCCTTGATTTTCGATGCCTTTCCTTTTTTTGGGCCTTGGAAATAGCTTCACCATGCAAGATTTTCCGCGCACAGCACTTAATGCATTTCTTTATATATGAGGCTATAGCTTCCTTTTCCCCTCACAAAGAGATTTATATTATTATTATTATTTTTTTTTTATCTTGGAGTAACTTGTCTTGAGAAACAAACGAACGCCATGGCCTGCAATCGCCCTCATGCTCGTCGACAGCCATGGGAAGTTCCTATTGAGGAGATGGTCCCCCGCTTTGCTGCTCGGTTGGTGGATCCCCTCCTTACCGACAACGAATGCGACTCAGCCATGCATGAACTCTCGATCCGTAGGGGGTCCCCCTTCCCGATGGGTTCTCTCTGGCTCCGGATGATTCTCACGGCCGTGCTTGTCGACATCCCTCCTCACCCGGCGGAGATGACCCTGGCAATGCTCGACGCGGCGGAAGAAAAGCTCGAGGGTTTTCATGAAGCGTGCCTGATAACTCAGGCTTTGAAGGATTGCTCAATTCATCTGCTGAGCCAGATCAAGGCCCGACGAGCTATTATGTCTGCTTTCGCGGACGAACACGGCGCCAATCGATGGGGAGCGACTCCTCGTGAGAACCGTCGCTTTGACGTGCTGGAGAAAGCAGAGAGAGAGATGGAGAATTTTGTCCTCTGCTTCATTAACCCTTGTGCCGTTGATCCCATGTTTGGTGACCTTTTCCATTAGCGTAGAACATTTTTAAATTAGTCCCTCCTTTTTTACGCTTTATGCCGAAATTCCATGTAGGCTTGGTGCTAGTATGTATGTTTCCGCTTGCATAAATAAACTTTGTATTCTTCTCATGAGAACTTTCTTTAATTGCAAATGCTACCATCACTTTCCTGCGCATCAGACCTTTTTAGGCATTATGAATGTTCATGCGATTGCAAATGCTATTATTATTTTTTTTTGAATACTCATATGATTGCGAACGCATGCTTGAAACATGTCGGAAACCTTTCTTGTTGCCTTTCACGTCAGGTGATGTGAGCGCGTTTTAGATCGATTATTCCCGTCGACTGGAAGCCCATTTATACGGTCTTGTAAATGTCTTGTTTCCAAGGCCGCGGTCACGAAAGCGAGCTTACGTGGCCTGATAGAGCGACACGTAGCGAACATATTGTTGTGCGAGAAAAGGGCTCGGCCGTAAATTTTCGGAGAGGGAATTGGCTTCTAAGGCGCTGAGCGAGCTTCAGGCCAGCCTCACAGCCAAGGCCAACAAAGCATACGAACTCTGGCGGGTGCTTCAGGAGTCCAAAAAAGAGGCGGTGGCTCTCGATAAAGCTGCCATGTTCACTCATGAGAGGGTCGAGGCTCATAAAGCCACCGAGAAAGAGCTCGAAGCTCGGCTCGCTTCGTATCAGGCTCAGCAAGCTCAAGCGGAGGCTCGTCTTCTGGAGATCTTGCGTCATGAAGCCGTGGCTCAGCAACAGAATGACGAGCTGGTAAAATTATTGCACCGCCCGCCGGCTTGAGGGCTTGTATCTTTTTTCCCTTTTTTGTACATACTCATGGATGAGAGTACCTTTCTTTTTTGTTTCTTTCATGAATTGTACTTTGTATCCATTTTGGTTTATGAATAAAAGATACATTTTTCTTCTCAATGGTGTGTCCCCCTTTTTATTGAATGTATTCTGCGGATATTCTACCTCGATCTCCTTGCAGGACAGTGATGGCTTAGGATTCAGGGTTAAGATCTGCTTCCTAAGACTTTTGCATTTTACGAGCCACGAGGGTCTCATAAAGAGTTTTTCTCCCTACAGGTCGAGAGGATCCCATAGGTGTGAGTTCTTCTTAAAGATCGTGAGGATCCTTAAGCGGGTTTTCCCTTGAGAGTCGTAAGGATCTCACAAGAGAGTTTTTCTTCCTTACAGGTCGTGAGGACCTACAAGTGTCGGATGTGATCATCCTTATCCGTGTTTCACGGAGTCAGGGGTCTCTCCAGGTATTGTAGTTTACAGACGTCGCGGTCAAGGTTAAGGACCTCATAGTCCGTGGATTTAGGGACTCCACAGTCCGATGTTAGTTTTAAGACATCACGGTCAAGGTTAAGGACCTCATAGTCCGTGGATTTAGGGACTCCACAGTCCGATGTGTGGTTGCAGGGACCCGTCACCTCTTTGAAGACGTTGAGGAATTACAACGCCAGGCATCAAAGGAGTGAAGAGATGTACCCTTAAATCAAGGCAAAATCTGTAAGGAATCGGGGTGGTTGATCGTTAGTTTTAAGACATCACGGTCGAGGTTAAGGACGTCATAGTCCGTGGATTTTAAGGACTCCACAGTCCGGTATTTGCTCTGGATGCTTCACACGGGTTTACTGCCGTGCTCGGCGAGGACCAGGCTCCGCTCTGGGCGTTTTCCGCGGGGTCAAAGAGTGACGTTATCCGCGTTCCACGTAACCAGGAATTTTGCACTAGATGCTTCACACGGGTTCACTGCCGTGCTTGGCGAGGACTAGGCTCCGCTCTGGATGCTTCACACGGGTTCACTGCCGTGCTCTGCGAGGACCAGGATCCGCTCTGGACGTTTTCCATGGGGTCAAAGAGTGACGTTATCCGCGTTCCACGTAACCAGGAATTTTGCACTAGGTGCTTCACACGGGTTCACTGCCGCGTTAGGCGAGGACTAGGCTCCGCTCTGGATGCTTCGCACGGGTTCACTGCCGTGTTCTGCGAGGACCAGGATCCGCTCTGGACGTTTTCCACGGGGTCAAAGAGTGACGTTATCCGCGTTCCACGTGACCAGGAATTTTGCACTAGATGCTTCACACGGGTTCACTGCCGTGCTTGGCGAGGACTAGGCTCCGCTCTGGATGCTTCACACGGGTTCACTGCCGTGCTCTGCGAGGACCAGGATCCGCTCTGGACGTTTTCCACGGGGTCAAAGAGTGACGTTTATCCGCGTTCCACGTAACCAGGAATTTTGCACTAGATGCTTCACACGGGTTCACTGCCGTGCTTGGCGAGGACTAGGCTCCGCTCTGGATGCTTCACACGGGTTCACTGCCGTGCTCTGCGAGGACCAGGATCCGCTCTGGACGTTTTCCACGGGGTCAAAGAGTGACGTTATCCGCGTTCCACGTAACCAGGAATTTTGCTGAATATATCCGCATTTCACGGAATGGAGGTTTGACTCTTGGTGATATGTATATCGCCGAGCCATGGAACTGGGGGTTGCCGCTATTCCGTTTCGCTTGATGTTGTGTCTGCTGCCATGAGACGAGCGTCGAGATGATCTCTAGGCTATCTGTGAACCGTCGAGATTTGGCTTCTTGTTATGATGAAACCTGGGGGAGGAGTATGATCCCTTCTTTGTTTGCGCTCCTGGATTGTATACAGGGATAGATGTAACATCACCTGTAGGGCGAGGATTTCACTTTTATTTTATTTCTTTTTCCGTGATGCTCTATCATTTCAGCTTTTATATCGCGAAGGTCGCGATTGCCCCATCATTTCGGCTATTTTTCGCGGTGCCCAATCATTTCGGCTATTTATTTATTTTCTACTCGCTGCTTTTTATTGCGAGTTGCCCTATCGTTTCGGCTATTTTTCATGCATATATTTTTACTTGCTGCTTTTTATTGCAAGTTGCCCCATCATTTCGGCTAATTCGTATGTATACATTTTTACTTGCTGCTTTTTATTGCAAGTTGCCACATCATTTCGGCTATTTTGTAGGCATGTGTGGCTTGCTACCTTTTTCGCCGCAAGCTTGGATTTTAGACACCGATTTTGACATCAGCACCGCTACAACTGGAATGTTGCCAGGAGCGAATCATCATTTGCCTTTGTCGATGATGAACAAAGGTGGCTCAGCAAACAGGGTTAAGGGTCCCGTCGACCAAGGCTTTTGACTTCATGAGCCGTAAGGGTCTCACAAAGGTATTTCTCCCTACAAGTCGTGAGGATCTTGCAGGTGTATTTTCTCCTTAGGGGTCGTGAGGATTCCTAAGTGTGTGCTCCTCTGTGAGTCGTAAGGATCCTACAAGAGGGCTTTCTCCTTATGGATCGAGAGGACCTACAAGGGTTGGACTTTGCTGGGGAAATGTTTATTCGCGACCGTGGATTGTATACAAGGGTCAGTATTGAGTCCCTTATAGGGCAATATCGAAGGTTGTGGAGGATTTGCTTAAGAACAGGTTTAGGTTTCTGTAACTTAAGACTTTCAAATCTCATGAGCCGTGAGGGTCCCATAAGAGAATTCTTCTTACGAGTCGTAAGGATCTCGCAAGTGCATTTTCTCCTTAGGAATCGTGAGGATCCCTAAGTGTGTTGCTCCTTTGTGAGTCGTAAGGATCTCACGCAGGTGGTTTCTCCTTACAAGGTCAAGAGGACCCTACAAGTGTCTTTTAACGAGGTTGCGTCCTTTCGGGTTTTCACAAACACTCGCCGGTAGTCCTGCTGTTTTTACTCACGGAGCCCTTTCGGGTTTTCATCCGTGCCCCTTTTGCTTATGGACATACCGTTTATTTTTTATTCTTTTTTTTTACAAGGTCGCGCCCTTTCGGGTTTTCACGAACACTTGCCGGCAGCCCTGCTGTTTTTACTCACGGAGCCCTTTCGGGTTTTCATCCGTGCCCATTTTGCTTATGGACATACCGTTTTTTTGTTTTTTTTTTGTTTTTTTTTTGTTTTTTTTTTATCATTTTTTTTATCTTCTTTTTTTTATCCATCTCGTCAGCCTAAGGATGCTGCGGTAGTAGTTTAGGGACGTTTCGGTCCTGTTTCCTGATTTAAAATCAGGAAAGCTTCTGGGAAAAGCTTCAGAAAGGGGTCACGCGTTGGCATGTGACACCTAAAAAAGAAAGCATCATCAAGTCAAGTTCAGTTTCCTGACTACGCTGAAGAAAATGGGCTTCAGAAAGAGTCACGTGTTCCCACGTGACCAGGGTCACGTGGCGACACGTGACATTTAAATGCAAGCGTCAAAGGCACACAAGTTCCCTGATCAAGTCAAGGAAAAAGGCTTCAGAAGAGGTCACGTGCTTCCACGTGACCAGGGTCACGTGTTGGCACGTGACGTTCAAGGCAGCAGACTCGTTCTCCAAAAGAACCGAAGAAAGAGAGTTCAAACAAGGGTCACGTACTCACACGTGACCAGGGGTCACGTGGTAGCACGTGACGTTTAAGCAGCAATCAGATGACAAAGCGCAAAAGAAAGGAAAAGGCTCATTCCAAAGGGGGTCACGTGCTCACACGTGACCATGGGTCACGTGGTCACACGTGACCGGCTTTCAAAGCCCATTTTGTCAACAGAATTAAATTCTGAGAGAAATTCAAATCTTTCCAAAGGAAAGCAACTATCTGGAACCAATCAAATTAAAGATTCAGAGGTGATGAAATATCATCTATCTATGGGAAAATCTCGGGTTTGGAAAGATTTCCCCTTTAAATCTAACCAAAATAACAAAGGAGAATCTCTGGATTTAAAATCCAATGGTGAATAAAATTCACCTAATAATCCAACGGCCCAAAATGAATGATGAATGCAAATCAAATCTTTCACGAAGATTCGTCAAAAACTGATTGATTCGGCTGCTTCTCCTATAAATAGGAGCCAAGA
Organism: Agapanthus africanus; assembly: GCA_030015575.1. Classification (NCBI taxonomy): domain Eukaryota; kingdom Viridiplantae; phylum Streptophyta; class Magnoliopsida; order Asparagales; family Amaryllidaceae; genus Agapanthus; species Agapanthus africanus. Next base: position 155,701,204 of record JASDDO010000014.1, on the reverse strand, counting down.
GACATACATACATATACATGCGCAGAGAAGAAAAAAGAAAAAAGGAGAAGAGCTTTGATACTTTGAAAAGACTCGGATCTTCTGCAAAAAACCCTAGGTAAGAAAGGGAAGGCCTTTTGAAAGAAAGAGAATTTAATTCTCAACAGAGTTTAACTCTGATAATGTAAAAACAGAAGAACATATTTCTTCTCTCTTTGATAGAGGATCTGCAAAGTGCACATCTCCCCTTAAGGTTGAGAATTTAATTCTCAATGGGTTGAGATCCTGCCATGCAGATCCAAAACATAAAGAAGGAATGCAAGCACGAGAATTTAATTCTCACAGAACTGTAGGAATTTAATTCCTTTAAAATAAAGTAGGGCTTGACCCTATATCATGGGAATTTAATTCCTCCAGAACAAAAAAGAAACAGGGTTTAACCCTAATTAAGAAACCCAGTTTTGTTGAAACATCGGGAATTTAATTCCCTTAATCATAATTTAACAGAGGATGGAAGTTTAAACTCCTTAAAAACTTTTATTAGGGTTTAACCCTATTCAGCCCTTCACATATATGAGGAATTTAATTCCTACAGAAAATTCAGAGTTAAACTCTATTCCAGAATATAAGTCTTCGAAAGGAAGTAGGAATTTAATTCCTCTGAAATTTACAGTTCGAGAAATTTAATTTCCTGAAAAAGGGTTAACAAAGCCTCTGAACAAAATATATAGAGGCAGGGTCACGTGTCATCACGTGACCCCCCAAGAGATCTACAGAAAGCCCCTTTGAGGCAGCACCCCACGTGACCCACGTGACCCTCGGCAGGAGCTCTAATACATAGGCATTTGAATGCCCATCACGTGATGGCACGTGATGCTCTGAAAGACACGATAATCTCAGAATAAATGAAGGGAGGGCGCTCTCACGTGCTGCCACGTGCCCCCTCTTGTCTTAGTGTTTAACACTAAATTGAAACTCTCGAACTCAGTGTTAAAATACTGTTGGGCTTTAGTGTTCAACACTAATTAAAAAGCTTTATCTGCAGTGTTCAACACTGATTACCTTAGCGTTTAAACACTAATCTGAGATCTTCAGTTGCAGTGTTCAACACTGATCTGTTTTTAGTGTTTAACACTAATTCGAAAAGCCTTGTTGCTGGTGTTTAACACCAATTACCTCTTAGTGTTAAACACTAACTTATCAACCTCATTCCCAGTGTTCAACACTGACTGCTCTGTAGTGTTTAACACTAGACGTTTGGCCCAATTGGCCTAAATGGATAGAGGCAAAGCCTCTCCTGATTGGACTTAGCCCAAGATGGCCATAAGTCCTCAATTTGTGATTAACTGGGCCAATGGACTCATAACATAATTAATTCGTCTTGATCCCAAATTGGGCCAAGGACTATTTAATCCACTCCGGTTCTAGGGTACATCTCTTCATTCCTTTGATACTTGGCATTGTAATCCCTCAATGTCTTCAAAGAGGTGACGGGTCCCGACGACCACACATTGATATGGACGGTGGGGTCCTTAAACTCATGTCTAATGCAAATTCCTGGTTACGTGGAACGCGGATAATGTCACTCTTTGACCCCGTGGAAAGCGTCCAGAGCGGAGCCTGGTCCTCGCCAAGCGCGGCAGTGAACCCGTGTGAAGCATCCAGAGCACATACCGGACTGTGGGGTCCTTAAACCCATGGACTACGACGTCCTTAACCTTGACCGAGATGTCTTAAAACTAACAACGGACTGTGGGGTCCTTAAACCCATGGACTACGACGTCCTTAACCTTGACCGAGATGTCTTAAAACTAACAACGGACCGTGGGGTCCTTAAACCCATGGACTACGACGTCCTTAACCTTGACCGAGATGTCTTAAAACTAACAATGGACCGCAATGTCCTTAAACTACCCATGGACCGCAATGTCCTTAAACTACCCATGGACCGCAATGTCCTTAAACTACCCATGGACCGCAATGTCCTTAAAACTACCCATGGACCGCAACGTCCCTAAACTAGAACAATAGAGCCCCGTATGCTCTTTTGTCGGATCTAAACGGTCCCGTTTAAGTTGATCTTAGCCTCAAAAGACAGCTAACGTATCCTTAAATCTTCAAACAGAGTGGACTATGAATCCCCCAATTAACCCTGGCTCGAGGGTACATCTCTGAACTCCTCTGACATCCGTCGTTGTAATCTTTCAACGTCGTCAGAGAGGTGACGGGTCCCGATGGCCATACATTCATGGACCACTATGTCCCTAAACTGGAACATTAGAGTCCAAACGCTCTTTTGTCGGAGCTGAACGATCCCGTTAAGTTGATCTTAGTCACAAAGTTAGACTAACGTATCCTTAACAAACGTTTGAGTTGATCTTAGCCTCAAGTAGGGCTGACGTATCCTCAAACCAAACCCCCAAACCCAAATCTAAGATAATACGGATTTGGACTAGTCCACGCCCTACGGGCGACGACATAACTCAGTCTCCGTAAACAATCCACGGGCAACAAAATACAAAACAAACACCCACGACACGTAGTGACCATCTGGAGAAGGAGAAAGTTGTTACCGCAACGCGGTAGCGTAATTAACTGCAGGGGCTTGCGCCTGCAGGGAAGAGCGTCCCCACAATCAAAAACCCCTCAAACGAGGGGGAATCTGACGAAGTCTGCTACATCGGACGCATCCGTCTAAACCTTCGATACATGGTGCCATAAATCAACTTGGCATCTTCGGAGAGGTGGACGGATAGCACCAATTAGCATCTGCCCCGAATCTCAGGCCAGACGTCATGTCGCGCCGTCTTTCGGAGGGGAACAGATTCTGGCACGCCCGGTGGGACCTTTTCCTCTTTCCACTCCACACTTCGTGTGTCGTGACTCGCGAACCAAACGCGGTTCGCTAATGGTTGCCCTTGGGTTTCAAGATACTAAGAATGGGCATCTTGCTTATTGCAGAAAGCAAAGGATCGATGGCTTCTACTTCCGTGAAATTCTCCAACTGCTCAGACTGCAATTGCAACCAACGCTCTGCCTCGCCAGGAGGTATAGCCTACGGACCCCAAGCTGCTTCGCTATTCACAATGCCCGTGGAACAGGTCACTCGCGCCACCACAGGATTGTTCTTTGGGACCATGCTCCCGCTGACAAACTTCACCGCTCCAGTGCTGACAACGGAAGCTCTCAAGAAGTCGGTCTTTGATCGTCTTACCCCTGCCGCGGCTCCTCTCAACGAGTCGCCCAACGTCAACGCCTCGGTCTTCTCTAGATTGGGCCAGAAATCCTTCGAACCCATCATGGGACCTACGATCTCAGAGAAGGTTGCTTCTAAGAAAGTGGCCGCTCCTGCCCCAGAAGTCGTTAAGGCGGCTCCTCCGGCCAAAAGGTCGGTCTTTACAAGATTAACGGCTTCAGCTCCCGCTCCTACTGCCCAAAGGACATCGGTCTTTGACAGGCTGATACCAACTGCGACCCCCCACCCAGATAGGGGGCAAGACGAAACCATTCTTACCGCTGACCCTACACCGTCCGCTCGACACGCTCGACGTCGCCATTGGCGCCGAGTGAGGAAGGCTGGGGGCAACTCCCCCTCCGGGTTGACTCCATCGGCCCCGGTGGCAGAGGTTAATGCTGCTGTTCCAACTGGGAACAGCTTTGAAATGCTAAATAAGGTGCGAAGGAATTCCCCTACGGCAGTACTGAAGAGGTCTCCTCCCTCATTAAAAAAGGTTGTGGAAATAAAACCCGAACAGCCCCGATCTCCTCAACGGCTGTCTTCCAAAATCTATAAGGTTTGGCGGCAGGCCCGAGACTCGATCATCGATCCAAACTTCTCCCGCCAGCACAAGAAGCTGAAAATCCAACCGGAAGCTGGTCACCAGGCTAAACCCCAAAAGGCTGTCTGGACGCCCACCTCAACGGCCCCCTCAACCTCCATGGCTCATAAAAGGAGGAGGCCAGAGAAGACCCCACAGCATGTAGCGACGGCTAAAAGCACTGAGCCCAGACGCTCTAAGTCTGGGGGCATGGTGGTGCACACTGTTTACATGGCCTCTGGAAAAGAGGAGAGCCGCACTTCTGCGGGCCACCGACCGCTAACCCGATCCGTGACGAAAGCTCAGGAGCAGCAACAAAAGCTTCAAGAAATGATGAATGCTATGGCCGCGCTCACCGGACCAAAAGAAAACCCAGAAACGTCCTCAGACGCGCGCCGGGAGGAAGAAACCGACGCTGAATTCCTTCGCCGGACACTGGAGAAAAGGGACAAAGAGGCTGCTGAACAAGCGGCCAATATACAACGGATGGGCCTTCTTTTCCAAGATGTGATAGGAATGATGATCCAGCAGGACTTACCCGCCGAGGATCCCCCAATCGTTCTTGAAGACGACCGAGGAGAAACGTCAAATCCACCACCAGCCCTCTCAACGGCCAAGGAGGAGGCAATCTCTAAGGCTGACTTGGCTGATTACATAGCCCAGCAAATCCGAGTTCATCACGCTACTGAGGCAGCTGGTCAAGTCGTGAAAACGGGGCGGCCGTATCCGAGCTGGTACGACCAAATCAAATACCCGCAAGGCTATATGATACCAAAATTCCACGTGTATAAGGGGACCGGCAATCCCCATCAACATGTCGCCCAGTTTCGGGCCCTCTGCGGTAACACCGGCGGTGATGATAAATTGTTGCTCCGCCAGTTCGTGGGCAGCTTATCAGAAACAGCGTTCGAATGGTATTCGGAACTCCCGAACGATTCTATCAAAACGTTCGCTGAAATGGAGTTGTTGTTCACTCAGCAATTTGCAAGTGCCAGCGAACGCACTCCAATAACTGCACTTATTAACGCCAGGGTAAAACCGGGCGAAACCTGGGTCCAGTACGCTATACGCTGGCGGAACTTGTGGTCGAGATGTGAGCAACGCATTGAGGAAGCACCTGCGGTGGGCATGTTCGTGGGAACTCTAGACCCTCACGCAACTATCTCCCAGTTTATGATGTTCTTTAAGCCAACCACATTCCAGGCCCTGATCGACAAGTTGGCTCAAATGGACCAGATGGGTCATAGACCACCTCCCCCGAAGTCGGAACCTCGGAATGACAAGGGTAAAGGAAGGGCAACCTTTGTTACGAATGCCCAACAGCAACCTAACGCCCCGAAACCGGCAGATCAACTGGAGGAAAGACGTCGGTATTATAATGAGAAGATGAAGCGTCCCTACTCGTTCCCACGGGACAAGACGAAACGGCTATTCGAGCTGGCAATACGCAACAGACTTATAAACCTGCCAAATCCAAGACGACCGCCGCAACCCACCGAGGTGAATAACCCTAACTATTGCCCTTACCATCAGACGGTAGGCCATCCGATTGAAGATTGCTTCGTCTTCAAAGGATGGATTGAAGACCAGTACCTCCAGGGGAAGTTTGTACTGTCCGAAAAGTGGAAGGTGAACCCACCACAGCCGCATGCTCCTAGGAAAGCGGATACACCGGGGGCAACATGTTCTTTTATTGAAGAAGCTCCATGGGAGGTCGTGCTATCAACTAAAACCAAAAGAATGCTGAGAGACCTTCATGCGTGCCCTGCGATCGAATGGAAGGACCCTCTTGAACCTCAAATTATCAAAGGAATGTTGAAGCCCCGCCCAATTACGAAGACTCGCGATAAGAGCCCAAATACTCACGTCCAACCGTCAAAATCTTCGAAGAAAAAGAAGAAGAAATCCAAGAAGTCCGTGAAGCTTGGAAACGAGCACACGAACTTGCAGAAGCAAATCGACGCACTGGAAGAATACAATCAAAAGGCGCGAACTCCTGTCACACTGCAAGAGTTCCTCAACCATATCTTTCAAGAGGAAGGAGAGAGCTCGTCGGATGAATCCGAAGGATATGTGGCGAGTTGTGACGTAATCTCCCACTCGTTTACCGATGATGGGAAAACTCCCGGCACTAAGAAGCTGGAGGCAGAGCCTGTACCAGAGCATGCATGGCCAACAGACGAAATGATCAACGCTTTTCTAGACGAGATTCGTCTAAAATGTAAAGCGGACCAGGAGCGTGAAATGACCACGTCGGAAAGAGCCAAATGCGGGCGACTGAACGGAAGAGTTGAACTACCTCCGCCAGAGCGAAAGGTATCCGAAGTAGACAAGAAGATATTCAAGACGAGAAAAAGGTTTGCCAAAGCCATGTCAATGGGGATGAAGCTACCGCCCTCAGAAGGAGATACACACGATGGGGCGGAGAGGCACCCTGACTATTGCGCATATCACCGGAAAGTCTCACACCCCACGGAGGAGTGCGACGCCTTTAAGATATGGTAGCAAGGATATGTTACTCGTCGGCAACATGTTGAGCGCATGAAACGCAAGATCCGTCGGGAGCGAAGAAGTACTGTCGATGGGCACAACAGAACGACTGGCAACTGTTGCATGGTTAACGCCAGGGGGTCACAAGTTCTCACCTTTGGGAGCGACTCTGATGAAGAAATGGCTCTGGGCCCTCTCTTTAAAGAATCTGTTTTAGGGAAAGAGGAGAAATCGGAGGCCTGCGAGAACATTCAGCTGCGCAATCGCACACTCCCAGAAAAGAATCTCGGGCCCGGGAATAGAAAAGATAAGGGAAAGGAAAAAGTCACTGAAGATATCACTTTAGATGACCAAGTCATGAGAGAGCTGGCTGCCAAAGACCCTCCTAGGAAGAGTAAAGTGGACTATAACATCCTCGCGCACCTAAGGAAGCTACCTTCACAGCTTAGCATTCTCGATGCCCTCCTATTATCGAAAGAAGCGCGAGACTCACTAATTAAGGCGTTACAGGAACCCGAGCAATTCCAAGCCTTCCTCGCCACTGAAAAGATGAAGGATGAACTGGAGGAAGTGCATACGGCCGACGTCACTTTCGGTAATGAAGACCTCCTTCTCGGGACGTGCGACCACAACCGGCCCCTATATGTCTCCGGATACTGCCATGATATCAAGATAGGCAAGATCCTGGTGGATAATGGATCCTCCGTCAATCTCCTTAATGTTCGGGTGTTGAAGGAAATCTGCATGAGCGTGCAACACCTCGCTCGTGACAAGATTACTATCTCCGGTTTCGATTCACAATCGTCACGGACTCTCGGATCTGTGATACTAACATTACGCTTTGGACTTCTCGTCACAGACATCAAATTCCATGTCATCGACGCTAAGACCTGCTACAACGCCTTGCTCGGCCGTCCTTGGCTACACGAGTACAATATCATCCCTTCTACACAACATCAGTGTATAAAGTACTTCAAGGATGGTTTCGAGTATACCGTAACAGGTGAGTTAAACCCATTTTCCGTGAACGAAGTCCGTAAATACGAAGATGCGAAGTACTTTTTGCCAGATTTCGAGGATACAGAAAGGTGTCGCAATCCGGAGAACAAAACCGCCGCCACCATCCCTATTTTCGGGAGCGATACCGAAGAAGAGGAAGAGATAGTTTATGCAGGGCCATCTCAACGCAACAACCTGGGGACACCCGCCCCCGTATTAATCTTCGGAAGTGATTCAGAAGATGAAGTTAATGCTGTGTTCTCCAACCGGCTGCCGACACAAGCACCCCTTGGCGATGACCATAGTTTGCAAATCACCATGGTACCGCGAGAACACTACAAGGATCTCGACACGCTTCAAGCTCACAGTGTGCAGGACCTGGAAACATTTTACATCCCTCCCAGGCGAAGGGGTGAGAAAGTGATCCTATTTTACCGATCCTCAGAGTCGAAAATAGAGAAAGAGATCTGGCATGGCGCAGATACTACACTCGACAGGCTCCAACCCATCCGTCTGCCCAGATACTATACGGATGGATTAAAGAAGCTATTGAAGCGCCAAGGAGTACCCTTAAAACAGGCTGTTCGGCAGGCTCGGTTCTACAACAAGATTTGGGATGTCCCCGGAACTCAACGCAAATTGCCCAACGGGAAGATGGAAACACTCGGGCTTGGATACGCAAGAGCTGGAAAACGGGAACGGACTCACAGCAGCTACACTATATATACCTTTGATGAAGAAGAGGACGCCCTGTCAGGAGATGCCAACCCTTCATTAAAACTAGACCCCGCGATTGAAGCACCGAGTCTGTCGTTTGAAGAACGAACGAACAAGCCTATCAGGAAGATGGGTCAGAGAGCTCGGGAAGACCACAACCACGAGATGGCCATCTACAAGAAGGCCAGGACGCAACGTCTATCTCAACGTACTGGAAAAGACAAAGACGCTTATCCTCGTCAATCCGTTGTACGAAAGGCCCGACGCAGAGACGAAAATAAATCAAGAAGCAGCTCGGGTTTGTCCCTCGTGAAGAAGATGAGTCGAGCGTACTCCTTCCCCCGAAACAAGACGGAGAGGTTACTCAACCTCGCTATAAAACATCAAATGATCACGCTTCCAGAGTCTAGACATCCTGAGCAAGCTAGCAAGGTCTCTCATCCGAGTTATTGCTCTTATCACCAAGCCATAGGACATCCTACCGAAGACTGCTTCACCTTCAAGAACTGGGTCGAGGACCAGTACCGACGGGATAGATTCGCTTTATCCGACGGCTGGAAGGTAACGCCGCCGCGAAAGCATGAGCCCAAGGCCGCAAGAGCAGAACCGGGTCCACCTCAGTCCAGGGAGCGGGTTCGCACTTGTTATACGATTACGATATTAGGAGAAGAGCCCGAGAACGTAGATGACCTTCCCCGGTGCTTTGAGAACAGCAATGATGAGGTGATCTCAGAATTTTCGCCCGCTCCAAAAGAACTGGAAGATGGTATACATACTACTGCAGATAACCTCAAGAAGATTGAGTTGGGATCGGCAGACGATCCGCGACCGACATTTGTCAGCGAGCTGTTATCCGAAGAAAAGGTGGCTGCGTTAAAGAACGTGCTTCTACGGCATAAAGATTGCTTCGCATGGAACTACTCCGAGATGCCAGGATTGGATCCGGAGATTGCTGTGCATAGATTAGCAATATCCCCAGATATTAAGCCAGTCAAGCAGGCGCCAAGGAGGATGCGACTCGAGCTTGAAATGAGCATCAACGCCGAAGTCAAGAAGTTGATCGATTCTGGATTTATCCAAGAAGTCCAATATCCCGACTGGATTGCCAATATCGTCCCGGTAATGAAGAAGAATGGGACGGTACGCATATGCGTGGATTTCAGGGATCTCAATAAAGCCTGTCCAAAGGATGATTTCCCAGTACCAGTAACCGAGCTAATGATAGATAACACGTCAACTCACGAGGTTTTCTCCTTTATGGATGGTTCGTCAGGATACAATCAGATAAAGATGCATCCCGAAGACCAGAAGCATACCGCTTTCCGCACCCCTTTGGGTATATTTTGCTACAAGGTTATGCCCTTTGGTCTAAAGAACGCTGGTGCCACCTATCAAAGGGCCATGACAAAGATCTTCGACGACCTCATACATGACATCGTCGAGTGCTATATCGATGACCTCGTAGTAAAGAGCACGTCATACGAAGATCATTTAAAGCATCTGGAGACTGTATTTCAACGCCTTCGGCAATATAATTTGAAAATGAATCCCCTCAAATGCGCGTTTGGAGTCTCCTCGGGCAAATTCCTGGGATTCATCATTCGACACCGAGGTATTGAAATAGATCCGTCAAAGATTAAAGCGATCATGGAAATGCCTCCGCCAAGAACGCTCAAGCAGCTGCGGTCTCTCCAAGGGAAGCTCGCATACATCCGGCGGTTTATCGCTAATCTTTCGGGCAAATGCCGTCCTTACAGCCACCTGATGAAAAAGGGAACCCCATTCGTTTGGGATCACAAATGTCAAGGTGCACTAGACGAGATCAAGCAATACCTGCAGAGCCCTCCAGTGTTGGCCGCGCCGGTCAAGGGAAAACCCCTCATTCTTTATACGACCGCCCTCGAAGGTTCTTTAGGCGCATTATGGGCACAAGAGAACGATCAGGGGAAAGAGAGAGCACCTACTACTTAAGTCGAGTTCTACTGGGGGCAGAAGGCAACTATTCCCCCATTGAAAAGCACTGCTTGGCATTGATCTTCGCAATAACAAAGCTTAGACATTACGCATTAGCACATGAAGTCCGTCTTATTTCGAAGGTGGACCCTCTCAAATATTTGATGTCGAAAGCCATACTGACGGGGCGACTTGCTAAGTGGGCCCTGCTCTTGATGGAGTTCTCGATAACGTATCAACCTCTCAAGGCAGTGAAAGGCCAGGCCATTGCCGCCTTCCTCGCTGAGCACCCGATACCGGCCGATTCTTCTCTGAATTGTGATTTGCCGGACGAGCATGCATTTGATGCGATTAGCGGCAGAAGCACCCGATGGGAACTCTATTTCGATGGAGCATCCTCCGTAAAGAAACAGAAACAAGGTATCCCAATGATCAAATCAGGGATAGGCCTCATCTTTGCAACTCCACAAGGAGGGATAATGCGCTTCGCCTTCTCCTTAACAGAGCCGAGGACAAACAATGAAGCCGAATACGAAGCCCTGATAGCAGGCCTCGAGATCGCCATCGACATGGGAATTGAGGACCTCCTCATATACGGGGATTCTCAGCTGGTCGTCAGTCAAGTAAATGGTGACTACCAAACGTGCAAGCCGGAGTTGGTAAAGTACGGCGAAAGGGTGCAACAACTATTGACCCAAATTCCCTCCTATACTTTGGAGAACATACCGCGCGCGGAAAACAGCAAAGCAGACGCGTTGGCTAAACTTGCTAAAGAACTGGCTGACGAGAACCTCGATGACGTCAGAATCGTGGTACAAAGCCGTCGAGTACTCGCCCCGGCAGAAATATCTCCGGAATCATGCAGAAAAAAGGGAACGACTGAGCAGATGACTCTACAAATAAAAGACCATGAGAAGGCCGAAGACTGGAGGGAAGTCTTCATAGACTACTTTAAATCCCGCCGAATGCCCGAAGAAGCGTCATTAAGACATCAGCTCATGAAACGAGCTTTATCTTTCGCTTTTGTCAACGACATTCTATACAAGAGATCGTTTGATTCCCTATGGCTGAGATGCTTGGGACCTGACGAAGCAGAAAGAGTCATTCAGGAAGTTCATGACGGACTTTGCGGTTCTCACCAGGCAGGCCCAAAGATGAAGTTAAAAATTAAACGGATGGGTTATTACTGGCCCACGATGATCCAGGACTGCCTCGAGTATGCGAAGCAATGCCACTCATGCCAGATCCATGGAGACTTCATCCACCAACATCCGAATCCACTGCACCCGACGTTGGCTAGTTGGCCATTCGAAATGTGGGGGACTGACATAGTCGGCCCCATTGAGCCAGCATCATCCCGGGGACACCGCTTTATCCTGGCGACAACCGATTACTTCTCCAAATGGGCAGAAGCAGTACCGCTGAAGGAAGTGAAGACGGAGAATATTCTCCACTTCTTCAAGATGCACGTCATCTATCGGTTTGGAACTCCACGGCGGATTATCTCCGATAACGGGCCGGCCTACCGAAGCCATAAGATTAGCCGCTTCGCACAGCAGCACAATATAGACTGGAGATATTCTTCAGTTTACAATCCACGAGCTAACGGTCTGGCCGAGGCCTTCAATAAGACCTTGACGAAGATCATAAAAAAGACCGTTTCCAGGAATAAGAGAGACTGGCACGAAAAGCTGCAAGAAGCCCTTTGGGCTTATCGAACTACATTCAAGACGGCCACAAACACAACGCTGTACGCGTTGGTATTTGGGACAGAAGCAGTGCTCCCCCTCGAGATAGAGTTACCCTCTCTACGAGTAGCAATCCACCACGAGCTGACGAACGAAGAAAATGCTCACCTTCGGCTTGAGGAGCTTGATGCCCTCGATGAAACCCGGCTCATAGCGCAACAACATCTAGAAGCCTACAAAGCAAAGATGACGCGCTCGTACGAAAGATTGACCAGGCCGAGGACATTCCGCCAAGGCGAACTCGTACTAGTGGTCAAAAGACCTATGATCCCCAATCGTGCCAAGCGGGGAAAATTTGAGCCAAACTATGAAGGCCCGTATATCATAGACAAGATCTACCAGGGTGGAGCCTATCTACTCATGGACATGCACGGTGAAAGGCCTTTCAGGCCAATAAACGGCCGCTTCTTAAAGAAGTACTATACTTAATGAGCCATAGCCGGGGTCAATGATAGATGACGACGACTATGTCCGCTCGCTATCTTCCTAGGCTCAGACTTTACAAGTAGCAGCCGGCCTTCCCATATCGACGGACCGAAACGTCCTTAAACTAACGACGGACCGAAACGTCCTTAAACTAACGGCGGACCGAAACGTCCTTAAACTAACGGCGGACCGAAACGTCCTTAAACTATCGACGGACCGAAACGTCCTTAAACTATCGACGGACCGAAACGTCCCTAAAACTACTACCGCAGCATCCTTAGGCTGACGAGATGGATAAAAAAAAAGATAAAAAAAAATGATAAAAAAAAAAACGGTATGTCCATAAGCAAAATGGGCACGGATGAAAACCCGAAAGGGCTCCGTGAGTAAAAACAGCAGGGCTACCGGCAAGTGTTCGTGAAAACCCGAAAGGGCGCGACCTTGTAAAAAAAAAAAAAGAAAAAGAATAAAAAAAAACGGTATGTCCATAAGCAAAATGGGCACGGATGAAAACCCGAAAGGGCTCCGTGAGTAAAAAGAGCAGGGCTACCGGCGAGTGTTTGTGAAAACCCGAAAGGGCGCAACCTCGTTAAAAGACACTTGTAGGGTCCTCTCGACCTTGTAAGGAGAAACCACCTGCGTGAGATCCTTACGACTCACAAAGGAGCAACACACTTAGGGATCCTCACGATTCCTAAGGAGAAAATACACTTGCGAGATCCTTACGACTCGTAAGGAGAATTCTCTTGTGGGACCCTCACGGCCCATGAGATTTGAAAGTCTTAAGTTACAGAAACCTAAACCTGTTCTTAAGCAAATCCTCCACAACCTCCGATATTGCCCTACAAGAGGCTCAATACTGACCCTTGTATACAATCCACGGTCGCGAATAAACATTTCCCCAGCAAAGTCCAACCCTTGTAGGTCCCCTCGACCCATAAGGAGAAAACCCTCTTGTAGGATCCTTACGACTTACAGAGGAACATACACTTAGGAATCCTCACGATCCCTAAGGAGAAAATACACCTGCAAGAGCCTCACGACTTGTAGGGAGAAATACCTTTGTGAGACCCTTACGGCTCATGAAGTCAAAAGCCTTAGTCGGCAGGACCTTAACCATGTTTGCTAAGCCACCTTTGTTCAACACCGACAGAGGCAAATGATGATTCGCTCCTGGCAATATTCCAGTTGCAGCGATGCTGACGCCTAAACCGGTATCAAATCACAAATTCTTTCGTGGCAAATGATGATTCGCTCCTGGCAACGTCCCAGTTGCAGCGATGCTGATGCCGAAATCGGCGTCCAAAATCCGAGCTTGTAGCGAAAAAGCTAGCAAGCCACACATGCCTACAAAATAGCCGAAATGATGGGGCAACTTGCAATAAAAATCAGCAAGTAAAAAAAATGTATGCATAAAAAATAGCCGAAATGATTGGGCAACTCGCAATAAAAAGCAGCGAGTAAAAATAAATAAACAGCCGAAATGATTGGGCACCGCGAAAAATAGCCGAAATGATTGGGCAGTCGCGATTTTCGCGATATAAAAAGCTGAAATGATAGAGCATCGCGGGAAAAGAAATAAAATAAAAATAAAATACATGCCCTATAGGTGACGCTACATCAATCCCTGTACACAATCCAGGGGCGCAAACAAAGAAGGAGTCGCACTCTTCCTCCCCAGGTTTCATTAGAAGAAAGAAGCTAAATCTCGACGGGCCACAAGCGACCTAAAGATCATCCCAATACTCGTCTCGTAACAACGGACACAACTTCAAGCTAAGCGGAACAGCGGCAACTCCCAACTCCGTGGCTCGGTGGTGTACATATCGCCAACAGTCAAACCTTCACCCGTGAAATGCGGATATCTAGTGCAAAATTCCTGGTCACGTGGAACGCGGATAATGTCACTCTTTGACCCCGTGGAAAACGTCCAGAGCGGATCCTGGTCCTCGCAGAGCATGGCAGTGAACCCGTGCGAAGCATCCAGAGCGGAGCCTAGTCCTCGCCTAACGCGGCAGTGAACCCGTGTGAAGCATCTAGTGCAAAATTCCTGGTCACGTGGAACGCGGATAATGTCACTCTTTGACCCCGTGGAAAACGTCCAGAGCGGATCCTGGTCCTCGCAGAGCATGGCAGTGAACCCGTGCGAAGCATCCAGAGCGGAGCCTAGTCCTCGCCTAACGCGGCAGTGAACCCGTGTGAAGCATCTAGTGCAAAATTCCTGGTCACGTGGAACGCGGATAATGTCACTCTTTGACCCCGTGGAAAACGTCCAGAGCGGATCCTGGTCCTCGCAGAGCATGGCAGTGAACCCGTGCGAAGCATCCAGAGCGGAGCCTAGTCCTCGCCTAACGCGGCAGTGAACCCGTGTGAAGCATCTAGTGCAAAATTCCTGGTCACGTGGAACGCGGATAATGTCACTCTTTGACCCCGTGGAAAATGTCCAGAGCGGATCCTGGTCCTCGCAGAGCATGGCAGTGAACCCGTGCGAAGCATCCAGAGCGGAGCCTAGTCCTCGCCTAACGCGGCAGTGAACCCGTGTGAAGCATCTAGTGCAAAATTCCTGGTCACGTGGAACGCGGATAATGTCACTCTTTGACCCCGTGGAAAACGTCCAGAGCGGATCCTGGTCCTCGCAGAGCATGGCAGTGAACCCGTGCGAAGCATCCAGAGCGGAGCCTAGTCCTCGCCTAACGCGGCAGTGAACCCGTGTGAAGCATCTAGTGCAAAATTCCTGGTCACGTGGAACGCGGATAATGTCACTCTTTGACCCCGTGGAAAACATCCAGAGCGGATCCTGGTCCTCGCAGAGCATGGCAGTGAACCCGTGCGAAGCATCCAGAGCGGAGCCTAGTCCTCGCCTAACGCGGCAGTGAACCCGTGTGAAGCATCTAGTGCAAAATTCCTGGTCACGTGGAACGCGGATGATGTCACTCTTTGACCCCGTGGAAAACGTCCAGAGCGGAGCCTGGTCCTCGCCGAGCACGGCAGTGAACCCGTGTGAAGCATCCAGAGCAAATACCGGACTGTGGAGTCCTTAAAATCCACGGACTATGACGTCCTTAACCTTGACCGTGATGTCTTAAAACTAACGATCAACCACCCCGATTCCCTACAAATTTTTCCTTGGTTTAAGGGTACATCTCTTCACTCCTTTGATGCCCGGCGTTGTAATTCCTCAACGTCTTCAAAGAGATGACGGGTCCCTGCAACCAAACACCGGACTGTGGAGTCCCTAAATCCACGGACTATGAGGTCCTTAACCTTGACCGTGATGTCTTAAAACTAACAGCGGACTGTGGAGTCCCTAAATCCACGGACTATGAGGTCCTTAACCTTGACCGTGATGTCTTAAAACTAACATCGGACTGTGGAGTCCTTAAATCCACGGACTATGAGGTCCTTAACCTTGACCGTGACGTCTTTAAACTACGATACCTTGAGAAACTCCCGACTCCGTAAAACACGGACAAGGATGACCGCATCCAACACTTGCAGGCCCTCACGACCTGTAAGGAAGAAAAAACTCTCTTGCGAGATCTTTACGACTCTCAAGGGAAGACCCGCTTAAGGATCCTCACGATCTTTAAGAAGAACTTACACCTATGGGATCCTTTCGACCTGTGGGGAGAAAAACTCTTTATAAGACCCTCGTGGCTCGTGAAATGCAAAAGTCTTAGGAAGCAGATCTTAACCCTGAATCCTAAGCCATCGCTGCCCTGCAAGAAGATCAAGATAGAATATTCGCAGAATACATTCAATAAAAAGGGGACACACCATTGAAGAGAAGAATATGTCTTCATTTATAAACCTCCCTTCGACAACAATACTCGATCTAAAGCCAGCACAAACCACCCGATACGGGAGATAACGTGACAAGTTTCTGATCTGTATCCTATCAAGCACGCATTTGCAACTGTACGAATGTTTAAAAGGAAATGTTGCCCGAGGCACTGATGTGCATGCAACGTAACGATGGTGCTCGTAATTCAAGAAAAACAGACAGCTCATTTACGCAAGCAAGACACACGTACGACTATCTGACAAGCATGAAAATTCAACAGAAACAGGCAAACCACCAATAATTAAAGGAGTGCATTGATTCAAACATGCTACATTGGTGGGAAAAGATCACCAAACAAGGGATCAGAAATACAAGGGTTAATAAAGCAAAACACAAAATTCTCCAACTCCCTTTCCGCCTTCTCCAGCACGTCAAAACGGCGGTTTTCGCGAGGAGTCGCTCCCCACCAGTTGGAGCCGTGCTCATCAGCGAAAGCAGACATGACAGCCCGACGAGCTCTTATCTGACTCAGTAAATGAACTGAGTGATCCTTCAGAGCTTGAGTGATTAGACAAGCCTCATGAAAGCACTCAAGCTTGTCCTCCGCCGCGTCAAGGATTGCCGAAGTCATCTCCGCCGGATGAGGGGGTATATCGGCAAGCACAGACAGGAGGATCATCCGGAGCCAAATGGAGCCCATAGGAAGAGGAGAACCCCGACGGGTCAGTAGCTCGTACATCACAGTGTCACATTGAGCGTCGGTGAGAAGGGGATCCGCCAGCCGCGCAGCGAAGCGAGGAACTATCTCCTCAAGGGGCACCTCCCATGGTTGCCGACGAGCATGGGGACGATCGCAAGCCATGGAGATTGATCGGGTTCTCAAAAAAATGACCACCTTAAGGTATGAATGGGTTTCTCTGTGAAGAAAAGAAGTAAGGCATAAGATTCAGGTTATAAAGGGGCGCATTTAATGCCATGCACAAAAAATGTTGTGCATGGTGGAACTATTCTCAAAGCCCGAAAAGAAGGGGAGAGCGTTGGGAATGAAATCCAACGACGCATTGGAATCAGGTTAGGAAAATGAAACGTCCCCATCAAGCAGATCCCTGCATACGCAACACGTGAGCACTAGCTTTTGATGGAAAATGAGGCGGCACTGCACAGACACAACAGAGAACTAAGCTCTGAGAACGAGAATCAAATTCTTAAAAGAAAGGTTTGAAAGGAAGGACATGAAAAAGTGAAGGCGCTTCTGAAAGGACGTTTCGTCTACCCTACTCCCCAAAGCAGATCCAGCGGTCAAAAAAGTGACAGCGTTGCACTCACGTGCTGACACGTGAGAACAACGCTGTGGGGGCATTTGTTTCCTGATTTAAAAGCAGGAAAGCTTATGGAAAAAGCTTCAGAAGAGGGTCACGTGCTTACACGTGACCAGCAGTCACGTGTTGGCACGTGACACCCAAAAGTACCGACAAAGCAAGTGCAGTTTCCCAACTACATCAAAGAGAGGGGCTTCAGAAAGAGTCACGTGCTCCCACGTGACCCGGGTCACGTGGCGACACGTGACATTTAAATGCAAGAGTCAAAAGGCACACAAGTTCCCTGATCAAGTCAAGGAAAAAGGCTTCAGAAGAGGTCACGTGCTTCCACGTGACCAGGGTCACGTGTTGGCACGTGACGTTCAAGGCAGCAGACTCGTTCTCCAAAAGAACCGAAGAAAGAGAGTTCAAACAAGGGTCACGTGCTCACACGTGACCAGGGGTCACGTGGTAGCACGTGACGTTTAAGCAGCAATCAGAAGACAAAGCGCAAAAGAAAGGAAAAGGCTCATTCCAAAGGGGGTCACGTGCTCACACGTGACCATGGGTCACGTGGTCACACGTGACCGGCTTTCAAAGCCCATTTTGTCAACAGAATTAAATTCTGAGAGAAATTCAAATCTTTCCAAAGGAAAGCAACTATCTGGAACCAATCAAATTAAAGATTCAGAGGTGATGAAATATCATCTATCTATGGGAAAATCTCGGGTTTGGAAAGAGTTCCCCTTTAAATCTAACCAAAATAATAAAGGAGAATCTCTGGATTTAAAATCCAATGGTGAATAAAATTCACCTAATAATCCAACGGCCCAAAATGAATGATGAATGCAAATCAAATCTTTCACGAAGATTCGTCAAAAACTGATTGATTCGGCTGCTTCTCCTATAAATAGGAGCCAAGAGACATACATACATATACATGCGCAGAGAAGAAAAAAGAAAAAAGGAGAAGAGCTTTGATACTTTGAAAAGACTCGGATCTTCTGCAAAAAACCCTAGGTAAGAAAGGGAAGGCCTTTTGAAAGAAAGAGAATTTAATTCTCAACAGAGTTTAACTCTGATAATGTAAAAACAGAAGAACATATTTCTTCTCTCTTTGATAGAGGATCTGCAAAGTGCACATCTCTCCTTAAGGTTGAGAATTTAATTCTCAACGGGTTGAGATCCTGCCATGCAGATCCAAAACATAGAGAAGGAATGCAAGCACGAGAATTTAATTCTCACAGAACTGTAGGAATTTAATTCCTTTAAAATAAAAGTAGGGCTTGACCCTATATCATGGGAATTTAATTCCTCCAGAACAAAAAAGAAACAGGGTTTAACCCTAATTAAGAAACCCAGTTCTGCTGAAACATCGGGAATTTAATTCCCTTAATCATAATTTAACAGAGGATGGAAGTTTAAACTCCTTAAAAACTTTTATTAGGGTTTAACCCTATTCAGCCCTTCACATATATGAGGAATTTAATTCCTACAGAAAATTCAGAGTTAAACTCTATTCCAGAAAATAAAGTCTTCGAAAGGAAGTAGGAATTTAATTCCTCTGAAATTTACAGTTCGAGGAATTTAATTTCCTGAAAAAGGGTTAACAAAGCCTCTGAACAAAATATATAGAGGCAGGGTCACGTGTCATCACGTGACCCCCCAAGAGATCTACAGAAAGCCCCTTTGAGGCAGCACCCCACGTGACCCACGTGACCCTCGGCAGGAGCTCTAATACATAAGCATTTGAATGCCCATCACATGATGGCACGTGATGCTCTGAAAGACACGATAATCTCAGAATAAATGAAGGGAGGGCGCTCTCACGTGCTGCCACGTGACCCCTCTTGTCTTAGTGTTTAACACTAAATTGAAACTCTCGAACTCAGTGTTAAAATACTGTTGGGCTTTAGTGTTCAACACTAATTAAAAAGCTTTATCTGCAGTGTTCAACACTGATTACCTTAGCGTTTAAACACTAATCTGAGATCTTCAGTTGCAGTGTTCAACACTGATCTGTTTTTAGTGTTTAACACTAATTCGAAAAGCCTTGTTGCTGGTGTTTAACACCAATTACCTCTTAGTGTTAAACACTAACTTATCAACCTCATTCCCAGTGTTCAACACTGACTGCTCTGTAGTGTTTAACACTAGACGTTTGGCCCAATTGGCCTAAATGGATAGAGGCAAAGCCTCTCCTGATTGGACTTAGCCCAAGATGGCCATAAGTCCTCAATTTGTGATTAACTGGGCCAATGGACTCATAACATAATTAATTCGTCTTGATCCCAAATTGGGCCAAGGACTATTTAATCCACTCCGGTTCTAGGGTACATCTCTTCATTCCTTTGATACTTGGCATTGTAATCCCTCAATGTCTTCAAAGAGGTGACGGGTCCCGACGACCACACATTGATATGGACTGTGGGGTCCTTAAACTCATGTCTAATGCAAATTCCTGGTTACGTGGAACGCGGATAATGTCACTCTTTGACCTCGTGGAAAGCGTCCAGAGCGGAGCCTGGTCCTCGCCAAGCGCGGCAGTGAACCCGTGTGAAGCATCCAGAGCACATACCGGACTGTGGGGTCCTTAAATCCATGGACTACGACGTCCTTAACCTTGACCGAGATGTCTTAAAACTAACAACGGACCGTGGGGTCCTTAAACCCATGGACTACGACGTCCTTAACCTTGACCGAGATGTCTTAAAACTAACAATGGACCGCAATGTCCTTAAACTACCCATGGACCGCAATGTCCTTAAACTACCCATGGACCGCAACGTCCCTAAACTAGAACAATAGAGCCCCGTATGCTCTTTTGTCGGACCTAAACGGTCCCGTTTAAGTTGATCTTAGCCTCAAAAGACAGCTAGCGTATCCTTAAACCTTCAAACAGAGTGGACTATGAATCCCCCAATTAACCCTGGCTCGAGGGTACATCTCTGAACTCCTCTGACATCCGTCGTTGTAATCCCTCAACGTCGTCAGAGAGGTGATGGGTCCCGACGGCCATACGTACGATGGACCACTATGTCCCTAAACTGGAACATTAGAGTCCAAACGCTCTTTTGTCGGATCTAAACGATCGCGTTAAGTTGATCTTAGTCACAAAGTTAGACTAACGTATCCTTAACAAACGTTTGAGTTGATCTTAGCCTCAAGTAGGGCTGACGTATCCTCAAACCAAACCCCCAAACCCAAATCTAAGATAATACGGATTTGGACTAGTCCACGCCCTACGGGCGACGACATAACTCAGTCTCCGTAAACAATCCACGGGCAACAAAATACAAAACAAACACCCACGACACGAAGTGACCATCTGGAGAAGGAGAAAGTTGTTACCGCAACGCGGTAGCGTAATTAACTGCAGGGGCTTGCGCCTGCAGGGAAGAGCGTCCCTACAATCAAAAACCCCTCAAGCGAGGGGGAATCTGACGAAGTCTGCTACATCGGACGCATCCGTCTAAACCTTCGATACATGGTGCCATAAATCAACTTGGCATCTTCGGAGAGGTGGACGGATAGCACCAATTAGCATCTGCCCCGAATCTCAGGCCAGACGTCATGTCGCGCCGTCTTTCGGAGGGGAACAGATCCGTCGTTAGTTTAAAGACATTTCGGTCCGTCATTAGTTTAAGGACGTATCGGTCCGTGGTTAGTTTAAGGACGTATCGGTCCGTTGTTAGTTTAAGGACATTTCGGTCCGTTGTTAGTTTACGGACATTTCGGTCCGTTGTTAGTTTAAGGACATTTCGGTCCGTTGTTGGTTTAAGGACATCTCGGTCCGTTGTTCAGGGGAGGGCCGGCTACTGCTTGTAAAGTCTGAGCTTAGGAAGATAGCGAGCGGACATAGTCGTCGTCATCTATCATTGACCCAGGCTGTGGCTCATTAAGCATAGTACTTCTTTAAGAAGCGGCCGTTTATTGGCCTGAAAGGCCTTTCACCGTGCATGTCCATGAGTAGATAGGCTCCACCCTGGTAGACCTTGTCTATGATGTACGGACCTTCATAGTTTGGCTCAAATTTTCCCCGCTTGGCACGATTGGGGATCATAGGTCTTTTGACCACTAGTACGAGTTCGCCTTGGCGGAATGTTCTCGGCCTAGTCAATCTTTCGTATGAGCGCGTCATCTTTGCTTTGTAGGCTTCTAGATGTTGTTGCGCTATGAGCCGGGTTTCGTCGAGGGCATCAAGCTCCTCAAGCCGAAGGTGAGCATTCTCTTCGTCTGTCAGCTCGTGGTGGACTGCCACTCGTAGAGAGGGTAACTCTATCTCGAGGGGGAGCACTGCTTCCGTCCCAAATACCAACGCGTACGGCGTTGTGTTCGTGGTCGTCTTGAATGTAGTTCGATAAGCCCAAAGGGCTTCTTGCAGCCTTTCGTGCCAGTCTCTCTTATTCCGGGAAACGGTTTTTTTTATGATCTTCGTCAAGGTCTTATTGAAGGCCTCGGCTAGACCGTTAGCTCATGGGTTGTAAACTGAAGAATATCTCCAGTCTATATTGTGCTGCTGCGCGAAGCGGCTAATCTTATGGTTTCTGTAGGCTGGCCCATTATCGGAGATAATCCGCCGTGGGGTTCCAAACCGATAGATGACGTGCGTTTTGAAGAAATGGAGGATATTCTCCGTCTTCACTTCCCTCAGTGGTACTGCTTCTGCCCATTTGGAGAAGTAATCAGTTGTCGCCAGGATAAAACGATGTCCTCGGGATGATGCTGGCTCGATGGGGCCGACTATGTCAGTCCCCCACATTTCGAATGGCCAGCTAGCCACCGTTGGGTGTAGTGGATTCGGATGTTGGTGGATAAAGTCTCCATGAATCTGGCACGAGTGGCATTGCTTCGCATACTCGAGGCAGTCCTGGATCATCGTGGGCCAGTAGTAACCCATCCGTTTAATTTTTAACTTCATCTTCGGGCCTGCTTGGTGAGAACCGCAAAGTCCGTCGTGAACTTCCTGAGTGACTCTTTCTGCTTCGTCAGGTCCCAAGCATCTCAGCCATAGCGAATCAAACGATCTCTTGTATAGAGTATTGTTGACGAAAGCGAAAGATAGAGCTCGTTTCATGAGCTGATGTCTTGAGGACGCTTCTTTGGGCATTCGGTGGGACTTAAAGTAATTTATGAAGACTTCCCTCCAGTCCTCGGCCTTCTCATGGTCCTTTATTTGTAGGGTCGTCCGCTCAGTCGCTCCCTTTTCTTTATATAATTCCGGAGGTATTTCTGCCGGGGCGAGCATTCGACGGCTTTGTACCACGATTCTGACGTCATCGAGGTTCTCGTCAGCCAGTTCTTTAGCAAGTTTGGCCAACGCGTCTGCTTTGCTGTTTTCCGCGCGCGGTATGTTCTCCAAAATATAGGAGGGAATTTGGGTCAACAGTTGTTGCACCTTTTCGCCGTACTTCACCAACTCCGGCTTGCACGTTTGGTAGTCACCATTTACTTGACTAACGACCAGCTGAGAATCCCCGTATATAAGGAGGTCTTCAATTCCCATGTCGATGGCGATTTCGAGGCCTGCTATCAGAGCTTCGTATTCAGCTTCATTGTTTGTCCTCGGCTCTGTTAAAGAGAAGGCGAAGCGCATTATCCCTCCTTGTGGAGTTGCAAAGACGAGGCCTATCCCCGATTTGATCATTGGGATACCTTGTTTCTGTTTCTTTACGGAGGACGCTCCATCGAAATAGAGTTCCCATCGGGTGCTTCCGCCGCTAATCGCATCAAATGCATGCTCGTCCGGCAAATCACAGTTCAGAGGAGAATCGGCCGGTATCGGGTGCTTAGCGAGGAAGTCGGCAATGGCCTGGCCTTTCACTGCCTTAAGAGGTTGATACGTTATCGAGAACTCCATCAAGAGCAGGGCCCACTTAGCGAGTCGTCCCGTCAATATGGCTTTCGACATCAAGTACTTAAGGGGATCCACTTTTGAAATGAGACGGACTTCATGTGCCAACGCATAGTGCCTGAGCTTTGTTATCGCGAAGATTAACGCCAAGCAATGTTTTTCAATGGGAGAGTAGTTGCTTTCTGCCCCCAGTAGAACTCGACTTAAGTAGTAGAGTGCTCTTTCTTTCCCTTGATCGTTCTCTTGTGCCCATAATGCGCCCAAGGAACCTTCGAGGGCGGTTGTATAAAGAATGAGGGGTTTTCCCTTGACCGGCGCAGCCAACACCGGAGGGTTCTGCAGGTACTGCTTGATCTCGTCTAGTGCACCTTGGCATTTGTGATCCCAAACGAATGGAGTTCCCTTCTTCATCAGGTGGCTGTAAGGACGGCATTTGCCTGAAAGATTGGCGATAAACCGCCTGATGTATGCGAGCTTCCCTTGGAGAGACCGCAACTGTTTGAGGGTTCTCGGCGGAGGCATTTCCATGATCGCCTTGATCTTAGATGGATCTATTTCGATACCTCGGTGTCGGATGATGAATCCCAGGAATTTACCCGAGGAGACTCCAAACGCGCATTTGAGGGGATTCATCTTCAGATTATATTGCCGAAGGCGTTGAAATACAGTCTCCAGATGCTTTAAATGCTCCTCGTATGACATGCTCTTTATTACAAGGTCATCGATATAGCACTCGACGATGTCATGTATGAGGTCATCGAAGATTTTTGTCATGGCCCTTTGATAGGTAGCGCCAGCGTTCTTTAGACCAAAGGGCATAACCCTGTAGCAGAATATACCCAAAGGGGTCCGGAAAGCGGTGTGCTTCTGGTCTTCGGGATGCATTTTTATTTGATTGTATCCTGATGAACCGTCCATAAAGGAGAAAACCTCATGAGTGTACGTGTTATCTATCATTAGCTCGGTTACCGGCACCGGGAAATCGTCCTTTGGACAGGCTTTATTGAGATCCCTGAAATCCACGCATATGCGTACCGTCCCATTCTTCTTCATTACCGGGACGATATTGGCGATCCAGTCGGGATATTGGACTTCTTGGATAAACCCAGAATTGATCAGCTTCTTGACTTCGGCGTTGATGCTCATTTCAAGCTCGAGTCGCATCCTTCTCGGCGCCTGCTTGACTGGCTTGATATCCGGGGATATCGCTAACTTATGCACAGCAATCTCCGGATCTAATCCTGGCATCTCGGAGTAGTTCCACGCGAAGCAGTCTTTATGTCGTAGAAGCACGTTCTTTAACGCAGCCACCCTTTCTTCAGATAGTAGCTCGCTGACAAATGTCGGTCGCGGGTCATCTGCCGATCCCAACTCAATCTTCTTGAGGTTATCTGCAGTAGTATGTATACCATCTTCCAGTTCTTTCGGAGCGGGCGGAAATTCTGAGGTCACCTCATCATTGCTGTTCTCAAAGCACCGGGGAAGGTCATCCATATTCTCGGGCTCTTCTTTTAATATCGTAATCGTATAACAGGTGCGAATCCGCTCCCAGGACTGAGGTGGATCCGGTCCTGCTCTTGCGGCCTTGGGTTCATGCTTTTGTGGTGGCGTTACCCTCCAGCCGTCGGATAAAGCGAATCTGCCCTGTTGGTACTGGTCCTCGACCCAGTTCTTGAAGGTGAAGCAGTCTTCGGTAGGATGTCCTATGGTTCGGTGATAAGAGCAATAGCTCAGATGAGAAGCCTTGTTAGCTTGTTCAGGGTGTCTAGATCCTGGAAGCGCGATCATTTGATGTTTTATAGCGAGCTTGAGTAACCTCTCCGTCTTGTCTCGGGGGAAGGAGTACGCTCGACTCATCTTCTTCATGAGGGACAAATCCGAGCCGCGCAATACCCGATCACGTAACTCTCTAATCCTGCGTCGTTGTTGTCGGCTCCTCTTTCCGCTTCTTGATTTATTTCCGTCTCCGCATCGGGCCTTTCGTACAACGGGTTGATAAAGACGAACATCCTTGTCTTTTGCAGCTTGTTGAAATAGACGTTGCGTCCTGGCCTTCTCGTAGATGGCCATTTCGCGGTTGTGGTCTTCCCGAGCTTTTTTACCCACTTTCCTGATAAGCTTGTCCACTCGTTCTTCAAACGACGGACTCGGCACTTCAATCGCGGGATCTAGTTTTGATGAGGGGTTGGCATTTCCTGATAGGGCGTCTTCCTCTTCATCAAAGGTATATATAGCATAGCTACTGTGGGCCCGTTCCCGTTTTCCGGCTCTCGCGTATCCAAGCCCAAGTGTTTCCATTTTCCCGTTGGGCAATTTGCGTTGAGTCCCAGGGACATCCCAAATCTTGTTGTAGAACCGAGCCTGCCGGACAGTCTGTTTTAAGGGTACTCCTTGGCGCTTCAATAGCTTCTTTAAACCATTTGTATAGTATCTGGGCAGACGGATGGGTTGGAGCCTGTCAAGTGTAGCATCCGCGCCATGCCAGATCTCTTTCTCTACTTTCGACTCTGAGGATCGGTAGAATAGGATCACCTTCTCACCCCTTTGCCCGGGAGGGACGTAAAATGTTTGCAGGTCCTGCACATTATGAGCTTGAAGCGTGTCAAGATCCTTGTAGTGTTCTCGCGGTACCATGGTGATTTGCAAACTATGGTCATCGCCAGGGGGTGTTTGTATTGACAGCCGATTGGAGAACACGGCATTAACTTCATCTTCTGAATCACTTCCGAAGACCAACATGGGGGCGGGCATCCCCAGGTTGTCGCGTTGAGATGGCCCTGCATAAACTATCTCTTCCTCTTCTTCGGTATCGCTCCCGAAAACAGGGATGGTGGCGGCGGCTTTGTTCTCCGGGTTGCGACACCTTTCTGTATCCTCGAAATCTGGCAAAAAGTACTTCTCATCTTCGTATTTGCGGACTTCGTTGACGGAAAACGGGTTCAACTCACCTATTACAGTATACTCGAAACCATCCTTAAAGTACTTCATACACTGATGTTGTGTAGAAGGGATGATGTTGTACTCGTGTAGCCAAGGACGACCGAGCAAAGCGTTGTAGCAGGTCTTGGCTTCAATGACATGGAATTTGATGTCTGTGACGAGAAGTCCGAAGCGTAATGTTAGTATCACAGATCCGAGAGTCCGTGACGATTGTGAATCGAAACCGGAGATAGTAATCTTGTTACGAGCGAGGTGCTGCACACTCATGCAGATTTCCTTCAACACCCGAACATTAAAGAGATTGACGGAGGATCCATCTTGCCTATCCTGATATCATGGCAGTATCCAGAGACATATAAGGGACGGTTGTGGTCGCACGTCCCGAGAAGGAGGTCTTCGTCACCAAAAGTGATGTCGGCCGTATGCACTTCCTCCAGTTCATCCTTCATCCTTTCAGTGGCGAGGAAGGCTTGGAATTGCTCAGGTTCTTGTAACGCCTTAATCAGTGAGTCTCGCGCTTCTTTTGATAATAGGAGGGCATCGAGGACGCTAAGCTGAGAAGGTAGCTTCCTTAGGTGCGCTAGGATGTTATAGTCCACTTTACCCTTTCTAGGAGGGTCTTTGGCAGCCAGCTCTCTCATGACTTGGTCATCTAAAGTGATATCTTCAGTGACCTTTTCCTTTCCCTTATCTTTTCTACTCACGGGCCCGAGATTCTTTTCTGGGAGTGTGCGATTACGCAGCTGAATGTTCTCGCAGGCCTCCGATTTCTCCTCTTTCCCTAAAACGGACTCTTTAAAGAGAGGGCCCAGAGCCATTTCTTCATCAGAGTCGCTCCCAAAGGTGAGAACTTATGACCCCCCGGCGTGAGCCATATAACAGTTGCCAGTAGTTCTGTTGTGCCCATCGACGGTATTTCTTTGCTCCCGACGGATCTTGCGTTTCATACGTTTAAAATGTTGCCGATGAGCAACATATCCTTGCCACCATATCTTAAAGGCGTCGCACTCCTCCGTGGGGTATGAGATTTTCCGATGATATGCGCAATAATCAGGGTGCCTCTCCACCCCATCGTGCGTGTTTCCTTCCGAGGGTGGTAGCTTCATTCCCATTGACATGACTTTGGCAAACCTTTTCCTCGTCTTGAATATCTTCTTGTCTACTTCGGATGCCTTTCACTCTGGCAGGGGTAGTTCAACTCTTTCGTTCAGTCGCCTGCGTTTGGCTGCTTCTGAAGCGGCCATCTCACGCTCCTGATCCGTTTTACTTTTTAGGCGAATCTCGTCTAGAAAAGCGTCGATCATTTCGTCTGTTGGCCATGCACGCTCTGGTTCAGGCTCTGCTTCCAGCTTCTTAGTGCCAGGAGTTTTCTCATCATCGGTAAACGAGTGGGAGATTACGTTACAACTCGCCACATATCCTTCGGATTCATCCAACGAGCTCTCTCCATCATCTTCCTCTTGAAAGATGTGGTTAAGGAACTCTTGCAGTGTGACAGGAGTTCGCGCCTTTTGATTGTATTCTTCCAGCGCGTCGATTTGCTTCTGCAAGTTCGTGTGCTCGTTTCCAAGCTTCACGGACTTCTTGGATTTCTTCTTCTTTTTCTTCAAAGATTTTGACGGTTGGGCGTGAGTATTTGGGCCCTTATCGCGAGTCTTCGTAGTTGGGCGGGGCTTCAGCATCCCTTCGATAATTTGAGGTTCAAGAGGGTCCTCCCATTCGATCGCAGGGCACGCATGAAGGTCTCTCAGCATTCTTTTGGTTTTAGTTGATAGCACGACCTCCCATGGAGCTTCTTCAATAAAGGAGCAGGTTGCCCCCGGTGTATCCGCTTTCTTAGGAGGATGCGGCTGTGGTGGGTTCACCTTCCACTTTTCTGACAGTATAAACTTCCCCTGGAGGTATTGATCTTCGATCCATCCTTTGAAGATGAAGCAATCTTCAATCGGATGACTTACCGTTTGATGGTAAGGACAATAGTTAGGGTTATTCACCTCGGTGGGTTACGGCGGTCGCCTTGGATTTGGTAGGTTTATAAGTCTGTTGCGTATTGCCAGCTCGAATAACCATTTCGTCTTGTCTCGTGGGAACGAGTAGGGACGTTTCATCTTTTCATTATAATACCGGCGTTTTTCTTCCAGTTGATCTGCCGGTTTCGGGGCGTTAGGTTGCTGTTGGGCATTCGCGACAAAGGTTGCCCTTCCCTTACCCTTGTCGTTCCGAGGTTCCGACTTCGGGGGAGGTGGTCTATGACCCATCTGGTCCATCTGAGCCAACTTGTCGATTAAAGCCTGGAATGTGGTTGGCTTAAAGAACATCATAAACTGGGAGATAGTTGCGTGGGGGTCTAGGGTTCCCACGAACATGCCCACTGTGGGTGCTTCCTCAATGCGTTGTTCGCATCTCGACCACAAATTCCGCCAGCGTATAGCATACTGGACCCAGGTTTCGCCTGGTTTTACCCTGGCGTTAATCAGTGCTGTTATTGGAGTGCGTTCGCTGGCATTTGCGAATCGCTGAGTGAATAACAACTCCATTTCAGCGAACGTCTTGATAGAATCGTTCGGGAGTTCCGAATACCATTCGAACGCTGTTTCCGATAAGCTGCCCACGAACTGGCGAAGCAACAGTTTATCATCACCGCCGGTGTTACCGCAGAGGGCCCGGAACTGGGCAACATGTTGATGGGGATTGCCGGTCCCCTTATACACGTGGAATTTCGGTATCGTATAGCCTGGCGGGTATTTGATTTGGTCGTACCAGCTTGGATACGGCCGTCCCGTCTTTACGACTTGACCAGCTGCCTCAGTCGCATGATGAACCCGGATTTGCTGGGCTATGTAGTCAACCAAGTCAGCCTTAGAGATTGCCTCCTCCTTGGCCGTTGAGAGGGCTGGTGGTGGATTTGACGTTTCTCCTCGGTCGTCTTCAAGAACGATTGGGGGATCCTCGGCGGGTAAGTCCTGCTGGATCATCATTCCTATCATATCTTGGAAGAGAAGGCCCATACGTTGTATATTGGTTGCTTGTTCAGCAGCCTCTTTGTCCTTTTTCTCCAGTATCCGGCGAAGGAATTCAGCGTCGGTTTCTTCCTCCTGGCGTGCGTCTGAGGGCGTTTCTGGGCTTTCTTTTGGCCCGGTAAGTGCGGCCATAGCATTCATCATTTCCTGAAGCTTTTATTGCTGCTCCTGGGCTTTCGTCACGGATCGGGTTAGCGGTCGGTGGCCCGTAGAAGTGCGGCTTTCCTCCTTTCCAGAGGCCATGTAAACAGTGTGCACCACCATGCCCCCAGACTTAGGGCGTCTGGGCTCAGTGCTTTTAGCCGTCGTTGCATGCTGGGGGGTCTTCTCTGGCCTCCTCCTTTTATGAGCCATGGAGGTTGAGGGGGCCGTTGAGGTGGGCGTCCAGACAGCCTTTTGGGGTTTAGCCAGGTGACCAGCTTCCAGTTGGATTTTCAGCTTCTTGTGCTGGCGGGAGAAGTTTGGATCGATGATCGAGTCTCGGGCCTGTCGCCAAACCTTATAGATTTTGGAAGACAGCCGTTGAGGGGATCGGGGCTGTTCTGATTTTATTTCCATAACCTTTCTTAATGGGGGAGGAGACCTCTTTAGCACTGCAGTGGGAGAATTCCTTTGCACCTTATTTAGCATCTCGAAGCTGTTCCCAGTTGGAACAGCAGCATTAACTTCTGCCATCGGGGCTGATGGAGTTAACCCGGAGGGGGAGTTTCCCCCAGCCTTCCTTACTCGGCGCCAATGGCGACGTCGAGCGTGTCGAGCGGACGGCGTTGGGTCAGCGGTAAGAATGGTTTCGTCTTGCCCCCTGTGTAGGTGAGGGGTTGCTGTTGGTATTAGCCTGTTAAAGACCAACGTCTTTTGGGTAGCAGGGGCGGGAGCTGAAGCCGTCAATCTTGTAAAGACCGATTTTTTGGCCAGGGAAGCCGCCTTGGCGATTTCGGGAGCAGGAGCAGCCACTTTCTTAGAAGCAGCCTTCTCTGGGATTGTAGACCTCATGATGGGTCTACCGGATTTCTGGCCCAATCTAGAGAAGACCGAGGCGCTGATGTTGGGCGACCCGTTGAGATGAGCCGCGGCAGGGGTAAGACGATCAAAGACCGACTTCTTGGGAGCTTCCTTTGTCAGCACCGGCGCCGTGAAGCTTGTTGGTGGGAGTATAGTCCCGAAGAACAATCCGGTAGTGGTCCGAGTCACCTGGTCCACCGGCATTGTGAATAACGAAGCAGCTTGGGGTCCGTAGGCTATACCTCCTGGTGAGGCAAAGCGTTGGTCGCAATTGCAGTCTGAGCAGTTGGAGAATTTCACGGAAGTAGAAGCCATCGATCCTTTGCTTTCTGCAATAAGCGAGACGCCAATTCTTAGTATCTTGAAACCCAAGGGCCACCATTAGCGAACCGCGATTGGTTCGCGAATCACGACACACGAAGTGTGGAGTGGAAAGAGGAAAAGGTCCCACCGGGCGTGCCAGAATCTGTTCCACTCCGAACGGCGGTGCACAAGACTGCGATGTCTTGGCACTGAGATTCGGGGCAGATGCTAATTGGTGCTATCCGTTCACCTCTCCGAAGATGCCAAGTTGATTTATGGCACCATATATCGAAGGTTTAAACAGATGCGGCCGATGTAGCAGACTTCGTCAGATTCCCCCTCGTTTGAGGAGTTTTTGATTGTGGGGACGCTCTTCCCTGCAGGCGCAAGCCCCTGCAGTTAATTACGCTACCGCATTGCGGTAACAACTTTCTCCTTCTCCAGATGGTCACTTCGTGTCGTGGGTGTTTGTTTTATTTGTGGTTGCCCGTGGATTGTATACGGAGACTGAGTTATGTCGTCGCCCGTAGGACGTGGACTAGTCCAAATCCGTATTTATCTTAGATTTGGGTTTGGGGGTTTGGTTTGAGGATACGTTAGCCATATTCGAGGCTAAGATCAACTCAAACGTTTGTTAAGGATACGTTAGTCTAACTTGAGACTAAGATCAGCTTAACGGGATCGTTTAGATCCGACAAAAGAGCATTTGGGCTCTATTGTTCCAGTTTTGGGACATAGTGGTCCATTGAATATGTGGCCGTTGGGACCCGTCACCTCTCTGACGACGTTGAAGGATTACAACGACAGATATCAGAGGAGTTCAGAGATGTACCCTTGAACCGAAGTTGATTTGGGGGGATTCATAGTCCAGTCTGTTTGAAGGTTTAAGGATACGTTAGCCATATTTGAGGCTAAGATCAACTTAAACGGGATCGTTTAGACCCGACAAAAGAGCGTTTGGGCTCTATTGTTCCAGTTTAGGGACATAGTGGTCCATCGCTAGTTTAAGGACATTGCGGTCCATGGGTAGTTTAAGGACATTGCGGTCCATTGTTAGTTTTAAGACATCTCGGTCAAGGTTAAGGACGTCGTAGTCCATGGGTTTAAGGACCCCACAGTCCATTGTTAGTTTAAAGACATCTCGGTCGAGGTTAAGGACGTCGTAGTCCATGGGTTTAAGGACCCCACAGTCCATATCAATGTGTGGTCATCGGGACCCGTCACCTCTTTGAAGACGTTGAGGGATTACAACGCCAAGTATCAAAGGAATGAAGAGATGTACCCTGGAACCGGAGTGGATTAAATAGTCCTTGGCCCAATTTGGGATCAAGACCAATTAATTATGTTATGAGCCCATTAGCCCAGTTAATTACGAATTGAGGACTTATGGCCAGCTTGGGCTAAGTCCAATCATGTCTGGAATATTGGCTTCCTGTTGGTCCATTGAAGGAGAGACTTTGTCTCTGACCATTTAGCCAATTGGGCCAAAGTCTAGTGTTAAACACTACAGACCAATCAGTGTTGAACACTGGGAATGAAATTGACAAGTTAGTGTTTAACACTAAAAGATAATTGGTGTTAAACACCAGCAACAAGGCTTTCAAATTAGCATTAAACACTAAAACAGATCAGTGTTAAACACTGGCAACAGAGATCTCAAATTAGTGTTAAACACTAAGGTAGTCAGTGTTGAACACCGCAAATAAAGTTTTTTTGATTAGTGTTGAACACTAAGGCCCAACAGTGTTTTAACACTGGGTTCGGGAGTTTCAATTTAGTGTTAAACACTAAGGCAAGAGGGGTCACGTGGCGACACGTGAGAGCGCCCTCCCTTCATTTATTCTGCGGAGATTATCGCATCTTTCAGAGCATCACGTGCCATCACGTGACGGGCATTCAAATGCTTGTGTGTTCAAGCTTCTGTCAAGGGTCACGTGGGTCACGTGGGGCACTGCCTCAAAGGGGCTTTCTGTAGGTCTTTTGGGGGGGTCACGTGGTGGCACGTGACCCTGCCTCTATGTATGTTGTTTAGAGGATCTGTTAATCTTTTCCAGGAATTAAATTCCTCGTAGGGTTGAACCCTGACAATAATTTCAGAGGAATTAAATTCCTACTTCCTTTCGAAGATTTATATTCTGGAGTAGAGTTGGACTCTGAATTTTCTGTAGGAATTAAATTCCTCATATATATAAAGAACTGAATAGGGTTAAACCCTAATAAAAGCTTTTAAGGAATTAAACTCCATTCTCTGTTAAATTATGATTAAGGGAATTAAATTCCCGCTGTTTCCACAGAACTAGGTTCTTAATTAGGGTTAAACCCTGTTTCTTTTTGTTCTGAAGGAATTAAATTCCCATGACACAGGGTCAAACCCTAATTTTATTTTAAAGGAATTAAATTCCTATAGTTCTGTGAGAATTAAATTCTCGTGCTTCCGTTCCCTCTCTATGTTTTGGATCTGCATGGCAGGATCTCGACCCATTGAGAATTAAATTCTCAACTTCAAGGGGAGATGTGCACTTTGCAGATCCTCTATCAAAGAGAGAAGAAATATGTTCTTCTGTTTTATATATCAGAGTTAAACTCTGTTGAGAATTAAATTCTCTTTCTTTCAAAAAGCCTTCCCTTTCTTACCTAGGGTTTTCTTTTGCAGAAAATCCAAATTCCTCAAAATATCAAGGCTCTCTCCCTTTTCTTCCCTCTGCGTATGTATCTCTCTCTCTCTTTCCTGTGTCTCTTGGCTCCTATTTATAGGAGAAGCAGCCGAATCAATTAGTTTTTTGACGAATCTTCATTGAGAGATTTGATTTGCATCCATCATTCGTTTTTGACCTTTGGATTATTAGGTGAATTTTATTCACCATTGGATTTCAAATCCAGGGATTCTCTTTTATTATTTCGGTTAGATTTAAAGGGGAAATCTTTCCAAACCCGAAATTTTCCCATAGATAGATGATATTTAATCATCTTTGAATCTTTAATTCGATTGGTTCCAGATAATCGCTTTCCTTTGGAAAGATTTGAATCTCCTTCAGAATTTAATTATGTTAACAAAATGGGCTTTGAAAGCCGGTCACGTGTGACCACGTGACCCACTTTGGAATGAGCCCTCTTCTTTCCTTTTGCGCTCTGTCTTCTGGTTGCTGCTTAACCGTCACGTGCCACCACGTGACCCCTGGTCACGTGTGAGCACGTGACCCTTGTCTGGACTCTTTTTCTTGATTTAACTGGAGAACAATTCTGATGTTTTGAGCGTCACGTGCCAACACGTGACCCCTGGTCACGTGGGAGCACGTGACCTCTTTTGAAGCTTTTTCCTTGATTTGATCAGGGAACCGATGTGCCTTTGAATCCGCTTTAAAATGTCACGTGCCAACACGTGACCCTGGTCACGTGGGAGCACGTGACCCTTTTTGAAGCCCTTTTCTTTGATGTAGTCAGGAAGCTGAATCTGCCTTGATGATGCTTTGCCAACACGTGACTGCTGGTCACGTGTAAGCATGTGACCCTCTTCTGAAGCTTTTTCCATAAGCTTTTCTGATTTTAAATCAGGAAACAGACATGGTGGTCCATTGTTAGTTTAAGGACGTCTCGGTCCATTGTTAGTTTAAAGACATCGCGGTCGAGGTTAAGAACATCATAGTCCGTGAGTTTAAGGACCCCACAGTCCGATGTTAGTTTAAAGACATCACGGTCGAGGTTAAGGACATCATAGTCCATGGGTTTAAGGACCCCGCAGTCCAATGTTAGTTTAAAGACATTACGATCGAGGTTAAGGACATCATAGTCCATGAGTTTAAGGACCCCACAATCCGTAGTGTAGAGACGTCATAGTCTATGAAATGTGTGGTTGTCGGGACCCGTCACCTCTTTGAATACGTTGAGGAATTACAACGACAAATATCAAAGGAGTGAAGAGATGTACCCTTGAACCAGAGTTGATTGGGTGATCTATAGTCCAATTTGGAACTAAGATTCATTAATTAGATTATGAGCACATTGGCTCAGTTAAGTCTGAATTGAGGACTTATGGCCAACTTGGGCTAAGTTCAATCAAGTTTGAAATATTGGCCCTTTGGACTATAAGACATTTGTCTGGGTTCAGCCCCTCATCATTCAGCAATGCTAAACAAGAATTTGAGGGGCTCTGATAACTTTTTATCTTTGAATGGGCATTAAACATTATAGCTCTGAATTTTACTCAATTTTGAGCTTCAGTTGAAGGGGAGGCTTTTTGCCTCTGGAAGATTAGCCAATTTGGCTAGAAATAGTGTTAAACACTAGAGAACAACAGTGTTAAACACTGGAAATGAAACTCTTAAATTAGTGTTAAACACTAAAAGACAGCAGTGTTAAACACTGGAAATAAAACCTTTAAATTAGTGTTAAACACTAAATAGGGATGGGTCACGTGAGGACACCCAAAGGTGGGGTCAGATCCCTTTACTTTGTTCTGCAAACAAGTGTTAAACACTTTTTATATTTTTATTTTAAGCATCATGTGTTGACACGTGATGGGGATTTATGCGCTGACTGTTAAAGCGTTTACCAAGGGGTCACGTGGTAACACGTGAGAGCGCCCAAAGCCTTCATTTCCTTTGCTTTTTCTTTCTGCGTTTTGGAAGTCACGTGGGAGCACGTGAGGCATTGCCTCAAAGCTTCTTTTCTTCAGGGATCTTTTCAAGGGTCACGTAGGGACACGTGACCTTGGTTCTTTGCATGCATGGAGATCTTTTAAGTCTCCTTATTTTTTTTTAAGAATTGAATTCTCTGTAGGGTTAAACCCTGATTACGATTTTGGAGGAATTAAATTCCCATTTAGAAAGAATTAAATTCTTATGTAGGGTTAAACCCTAGTTTCATTTTAGAGGAATTAAATTACCATATATGTTAAAGAATTAAATTCTTGTATAGGATGAAACCCTAGTTCTGTCTTGGAGGAATTAAATTCCTATAAATTTGGGAGAATTAAATTCTCAATTAGGGTTAAACCCTGGTTTTTGTCCATCTTGAAGGAATTAAATTTCTATAATTGTAGGAGAATTAAATTCTCATATAGGGTTAAACCTTAATTTCATCTTAGAGGAATTAATTTCCTATAAATTTGGGAGAATTAAATTCTCTGAACTCAATCCTCCCTCTAAGTCTTGGATCTGCATGGCAAAATCTCAACCCGATGAGAATTAAATTCTCAACCTATGGGGAGATTTGCTTCTGCGGATCTTCAACCAGAGAAAGAATTAAGTCCTTTTGCAGAAGAGTTAAACTCTTAGATTTTGAGAATTAAATTCTCTTTTTGAAGTTTTGATCCCCTTCCTTTTCTCACCTAGGGTTTTCTCTCTTGAGAATTAAATTTTCCTCTCTTTTTTCTCTCTGTTGTTATTATCTCCCCCAAAAAAAAGTAGATTCCTTTCTCTTCTCTTCTTGGCTCCTATTTATAGGAGAAAGAAAAGAATCAATTTGTTTTGTCAATCTTTCATTGAAAGATTTTAATTGATTTTGTAACCAACATGATCTTTTAGATCACTCAGTGAATTTTATTCCCCATTGGATTTTTAATCCAAAAGATCTTTTATCTGTTATTCCTGGCAAATTTCAGGGAAATCTTTTTTTGTATAAAATCTTTCCATAAATTGGTGATTTTTAATCACCATTGGATTTTTAATCCAATGGTGCTCCATTTTACAGAGCAACATCTTTTTTGTTTGGAAGGATTTAGAGAAATATTTTTCCAGTTTGGGTTTTTAATTCCCTCTTAATTAGAATTTAATTCTATTAATTCATAGATCTTTAGGAACCCATCACGTGTTGGCACGTGACCCCCTGATTAAGCATTTGACTAGAATTTAATTCTGTTGTTTTAAAGAACTCAGGGATTATCACGTGTCAGCACATGACCTTTGGTCACGTGTTGGCATGTGATACCCCATTGGGATTTTTCCTTATTATTTTATTATACCTTTAATTCTTTTCAGTGGGTTTAAAGGCCCATCACGTGTTGTCACGTAACCCCACAGATTAATTATTTTCAATTATTTATTTTATTCAGTGCCTACAGGCTTTGCCTGTAAATGGTCACGTGTCTGCACGTGATGCCCGGTCACGTGTGGGCACGTGATGCCTCATAACTTTTGATCCCGGATGAATTATGAGGCCCATAATATATTAAATCGAAGGATTTTTCAAGACACTTTTGATACCATCAGAATTTAGCTATTTATCATTCGGGAGTTTGTCAAAATGCAGCCCGAAAAATACTGGTTCGAATTTTCTTCCTTAGATTACACGTGCATAGCATATTTGCTCATAACTTTTGATCCCGGATTAATTATGAAGCCCATAATATATCAAATCGAAGGCCTTTTCGAGACGCTTTAGATACCATCAGAATTTAGCTGTTTCTCATTCGGGATTCTATCAAAATGCAGCCTGGAAAATACTGGTTCGCATTTTCTTAAACGTATCACTGCCGTTTGATACCTTGGGCTCTTTTGCGCAGAAATTTTTTTTTTTGGTGGGAACAGAGAGAATGAGCTAAACATAATGAATGAGAGTTTCATCTTATTTTTCCAACTCCACAAAAATTATGTAATTTTGCATTAAACAAATCAAGACCATACTCTCATTCATGCTCACCTTTACACCTCACATGCCACCTCATTTTTCTTTTTCATAAATGGAAAACCAAATAATAAGGTAGCCATTTCTAGAACTATTCCGTATAAATACGAAATACAACCCCGGTATATGTACCTTATACATTTACGCGTATCCGTATAAAAATACAAATAGCCAAGAGAGAGAAAATGAATAGTGAACATAATACTAGAATGTATATAAAAAATATATATGTAAATTGTTAAATCAATACTTGATTTAATAATCTGGTTTAATCCTAAACCGGCTAGTATTATCGAACGTCCGATTAAAGTACGTGTAGTCAATACGCTTATTTAATCAGACTTGTGAACGTATCAACATACGCCATCTACATCATATCATCTGAACCGGGAAAAAAATTCTGTGTGGGACTCTAAAGACTCGACAATATGCTGGTAGTGAATTACTGGATAAATTCATAACCACAAGCACGTCAGCGGAACTAGCCGTAAGTAATGGCTACCCAGGTATGTATTAAAAGGAAGGTCGACAATCAAGTCCGTCTGCACCCAACTAAGTCTCTTCGTTTGAGAGTGTCGCATACCAGGTCTAGGGGGTGGATAACATCAGACCCCTAATAACCAGATAAGTCGCGTCGGTGTCAAGCTAATCACCCACTGAGAAACTACTGATCTCCTATCAGTAAATCTCATCCACCCTGGTCAGATATTTATGGTAATAGCCAACCGAACACAGCGCGATATTGACTCTCTATACCGAGAGAGGTGATTCCCTTCCGATCGCTCACTATCTTCATGTGACTTAGGACTGTACCCAACTAAAACTAGTATACATGACTCCTTTGAGCCGTGGTAGGGTAGTAATCAAAGTATAGTGGGAACTCACATGAGACAAATGACGATCTCAGGTCTAAAAACTGTCCTGTACTCATGTCACCAAAGAACTAATATCTAACGATATGTATAATACCATGTAGAAGTTCTCGACTAGTCGGTTCGGTGTACTCACCTCCAGTGAGCACCTGTATACAATCTTAGGTGCCAAAACACAAATGGCTTGTAAGACTGGCCACCACCCCTCGTCGGGGTCTAGAAAGTATACATTAGTCTATTCTAGAATATCGATGTACAATCTCGATACTCTCACGAATAGGAACATTTAAGGATGTGCTTATGGACTACCCATCTCTCACGTATATGATCGACATCATAATACTAGTAGTCAAGAAAGAATCCTATGGGCTTTATCATTATATATTAACAACACATAATAGTAAGTAAAACGTATATATGTAATGATAAAGACAAACCATATAGCATTCTATCATCTCGAGCAAGATTGTTCTACCTGTATAAGTCTCCCCTCAATTACCATAATTGCTTACCTGCAATTACAATAATTTTCTTAAGGGCACTATATCCAACACTATCTTCTCTTCACAATATCCACCCACGACATTTTCTTTGCTTTGCACAAAACTCCAACTTGACTCAAGTTTCCTCCACCTTGCTCCAAATTTGTTCTTCCATACACAGGCTTCCCCGCAACTTGATATATATCGTTTGAGGTTCTGGCTCCTTTCATCACGACACAATTCCTCTAGCACGCCTTTATTACTCCACCTTGAGCAATAATTGTGTAATCTCTTGTATCCAATCTCCCAAACGAAATTAAATTCTTCTTCAGTTTTTGGACTTACCTTACATCACCAAGAACTCTCTGCTTTCCATCAAACATTTTCATCTTCACGGTGCCCACGCCTTCTACTTTTACTTCAGAATTATCCGCTAACTTTACCGACTCCTTTTTCTCCTTAATTTCATCGAACCACTCCTTATTTGAACATACGTGAAAGAATGCTCCCGAATCCATGTACCACATATCTTCCTTCTTGACTTTTTCATCACTAGTCATAAGCAAATCGCGCTCTATCTCGACATCGTGGGCCACGTTCGCTTGCTCTTTCTCTCTACGTTTCTTTATCTTGGCGCAATCAGATATATAGTGACCCATCTTGTTGCAGTAATGATACGTTATCTTCGAAACATCTCTTGCAGACCACGATATTTGATTTCTTCCATAGTTGCTCTGTTCTTTCCTCCACTTCGGATCCTCTCTTGCAACAAGTGCAGATAAATCAGATGATCTACTTAATGATTTTCTTCTTAATTCTTCATTTAGGAGACAGTTTGTTACCGTATTCATAGAAATAACTTCGTCAAGAGACGAATTGCTCAAAGAAACTACCAAAGTTTTCCAACTGCTCGAAAGAGAACTTAATATGATAAGTGCTTGCATCTCATCTTCAATCGACATCTTCATAGCTACAAGTTGATTCACAATATTCTGAACTTCGTTCAAGTGCTTCGCTGTTGAAGAATCTTCCTGGAACTTCAAATTCATCAATTCTCTCATTAGAAAAGCCTTGTTCGTAACCGTCTTTCTCTTGTAGAGATCTGTCAACTTCTTCAATAAAGTTTCTGCAGTGCTTTCTGACGATACATGGTGAAACACCAAATCTTCTATCCATCCGCGAATAAGACTCCCCGCCTTTCGATCCATCCTCACCCAATTTTCATCAGACATCTTTTCTGGCGTAGCGTTAACCTCATAAAGAGGCGCATCTAAATCTTTGAGGTACACCATGTCCTCCATTCTCGACTTCCATATTGACCAATATAAGCTATTCAAACAAACCATCTTTGTTGCGATTTGAGTTGTCTACATCTTCGTCATTCTTCTCTCAACCAAGTTCTGATACCAATTTGTTAGGATTTTTAGTTCCCAAACAATTCAGAAAGCAAACACAAGATCTTTGAGAAGAAATAAATAAAATAAAAGGCATAATCAAACGCAAGAAATACTTTCAACTTCTCTTCTTTATTCAAACTTCAATACGAATTACAAAATCTCTCTTTATACAAAAAAAGTCTCTTCAACTCTTCTTCTTCTACTACTAATCAAAATACCCTAATCAATCATATTTAAACGCTTAGAAACCCTAAACCTAATCCTACTAGAATACCTAATTTAGATTTTATCAAATTTTCAAAATAGTCTCTTCAAATCTTCAAATAAATCTTGAAATTATCGTAACGACCCTGAAATCTCTGTATAAATATAACTTGTTCAATGTATAGAAAGGGGTATTTCAGCCTGATTAGAAGTTATAAGTTAAAATTGTGCAATAAAAATAGGAAGCAACTTGTAGGTCACTGGTTAAGACTCTCCACTACTGTTCTTTAGCCTGCAAGTTCGAATCCCGCCAGTCCTAATTATTTTTAATATATGTTTCTTTTTAACTTTTCGGAAGCCCAAGAGTTGCACGTGCAATTTACGGATAAACGAAAAGTTTCAGAGAAAACAAACTGGAGAAATGAGAAGTTAACACGAATTATAACACATGACCAAAGCCTCGAGACACGTGGCCACATCCTGGGCGCCACTTGGCCGAGATTGGCGGCTCCCCCTACTCCAAATTCCTAAATGTTTCGCCCGTACACCCCTTCAGCTCCCCTCTACCCCCTTTTCCACTTTTTTCTCTGAATATTAACAGAGAGCAATAAACCCTTCATTTTTCTCCATTAACACCATTAAATCCATTTTAATTTAATTTTTAATTTTTCATACTCTCATATTTTACCCTATAAATACCACATCATCCCCTAGCTCTTACTCTATTCTGAAATCTATAGCAAAAATTTTCCAAAAATTTCCAAGTTCAAGGGGAGTTAGCTCGAGCTAAGTTCGTTCTTTCGAAGACTGAAGCCATTCTCGATGCTACCACGATTCCACAAAGATCCCCTCTCCTTTTCCTCCCTTCTCAAAGCGTAGAAACCCGTAAGTCCTTTCTTTCTCTCTTTCATTTCATCCCAAACTGTATCTTAAAACAATATTGACTAAAGTGGAGTTAGATTAAATAAACCTTCTTTTAAAATTTTTTTCACCCTTGCTGTGTTAAATAATTCACCCTAACCCTTCTAACACCACACTAAATATTGTTCATCTCATTTACTTTTGAATTATTTAAAATTTTGTGCTAAATAAACCATACAACAAAAATACACAAAAATACCATGAACCTTACTTACATCTCTTAGCATATCATGAACTATAACTCTAGAAATTCACGGGGTAACGGCCTACTGTTGGATATAGTGCCCTCAGAGTCAATTATTGGATCACATGCACGTGATTGCAATGATTGAGGGAGGACCTATGCTGGTAGGACAGTCTTACTCAAGATGATAGTATGCTATCTGGTTTATCTTTATCATCGTGTACTGCTTTAGGTGACATAACTGATCACTATTGCACGTTGATAGAGCCCCTAGGATTCTTTCTTGACTGCCAGCAGTATGATGACGATCATATACGTAGGAGCTGGGGTCTATAAGCACATCCTTAAAAGGTCCCTAGTCGTGGGAGTTTCGAGACAGGGCATCGATACTCCAGAGTAGACTAGTGTATACAGTCGAGACCCCGACGAGGGGCGGTGGCCGGTCTCACAAGCCACTGGTGTCAGTTGATTCACCTAAGATGTATACAGGTGCTCATTGGGTTATGAGTACACCGGACAGGACTCGCCGGGAACATGCTAGTTGGTTTTATACCTAGCGTCAGATAGCAGTTCCCTGGTGACATGTGTACAGGTTAGTTTATCGACCTGAGATCATCATTTGTCTCGTATGAGTTCCCACTGTACTTTGATTACTACTCTACCACGGCTCAAAGGAGTCGTGCAAACAGGTTTTAGTTGGGTACAGTCCCGAGCCGCATGGAGGCTGTGAGCGGATCTACAGGGGTTCATCTCTCCCGGTATTGGGGATGAGGTCGCGCTGTGTCTAGGAGAGCCATTACACGAAGTTTTTGGCCAAGGCAGGAGATTTACTGGTAGGTATTCCAGTAGTATCTCAGGGTGTTCTGGGTTACACTCCGACACGACTTGTACCGCTTTTGGGGGTCTGATTTTTACCAACCCCCTAGGCCCGCCATGCGATGCTCATAGACGAACGGACCGAACTGTACGGATATTGTCACTGACAGGCTCAGTAGGGTGTCTGTATGAGTTCGCTCATCGACATCCCTTTTGGTCAATACCTGATAGCCCGTTACGTATGGCTAATACCTCCGACGTGCTAGTGGTTAAATCCACAGCCAAAATATTGATGAGTCTTTAGAGTCCCCCACAGACAGTTTCTCAAGTTTCCGGCGAAACGCTGTAGAGGCCGTATGGATATATGGCAGGGTCCGATCATATGCGTGCGGTATTGCACGGATCATGATCGGACGGATAATACTAGCGGGCTTTGGTTTAAACCGGATCCTAGTATTGTACAGTGTAGATTTTGTCTCATTGTATTTGTATTCGGTCGAAATACAAATGCGGGTATGTATATACAGTCGCGGGGTTTTCCTGTAATTTATTACGGGATCAGCTTTTTGAAGTTGCCAGTTTGCATTCTGTTTCGGCCAGTTTTCCTTTGTTCCTTCATGGCCGAATTTTTGTGAGGAGAGGGGTTTTCTTGCAAAGTGGCAAATTAGCAAAATGGAGGGTTTTATGTGGCATTTGGATTATTGGATGGTTCTAGCATCTTTTCTTTTTCATACATCATTTCCTTTGCATTTATTGTGATGGTTTTTGATAGGATATTGGTGTGACATATTTTTCTTGTTATCACACATTTTCCCCATTTGTTTAATCCATCATTTTTCCCTTCTCCCTTGATAGG
Organism: Agapanthus africanus; assembly: GCA_030015575.1. Classification (NCBI taxonomy): domain Eukaryota; kingdom Viridiplantae; phylum Streptophyta; class Magnoliopsida; order Asparagales; family Amaryllidaceae; genus Agapanthus; species Agapanthus africanus. The sequence continues at coordinate 155,658,520 of JASDDO010000014.1, read as the reverse complement.
GCCGGCCACACGTAAGGGAATGAAAAAAAAGGGGGGGGATTCATTTTAGTATGAGGAAAAATGTTGATCTCATTTTGGGCTTGCTACAAAATTCCTTACCTCTCTCAAAAGTTCATTTTTTCTTCTCCAATCAAAAATGACAACTTCACATAACCTCATGAGACTAAGGTTTCTGCACTTAGCCTACAGTATTTCTTGGACATGTCGGCTCGCCAACTTCGTGTCCGAGTTGCCTCGGTCCAGCCCGTAAAAGAACTCGGCGATGTGGTGCCCTTTCCGACGAGAAGATGAAGACCGGAGATTCCGCGAGGAGATCGGGATGGAGGCCGAAGACCGAAGGACACGGATCGCTCGGTATAGCATTCTACCCATCTTCTAGTTTGCTAACATTAGGTTAATGGACCGATCCGGGTTTTAGTACGCGGTAGCGCCGTTTTTAAAGTTTAAAGAAAAGTTTCGTTTCCGCATTTTGACCTCGGATAGACGGCCGGGACGCTGTCGTGCACTTACACCTACCCCACTCACATACACCATGGTTTCATAGCATGATATTAAAAGAAACAATTTTCATTAAAATACCATCACTTTATAAAAATACGTTTTCAATCGCTATTTTTAACAACTTTACAATTACGCCTCTACAACTCTCGTTAGGAGACCCATTTGCTGATGGTGTAGGTTATCGCACGTTCTTGGGATAGTAGAGCGAGATGCAGAACTTCTCAAGGAATAAAAATACGATTTTAAAGAATACGACTTTTGAAATAAATTAAATCATTTAAAAATTATATAAATCATAAATCCGTATTTTCTATGAAAACAAATTTTGAAAACTATATTTTTAAATGAAAAATTAAAGGTATACAAAAATACCATCAAGTTTCCAGAAGTGATTTTTTCATTAAAATACCATAAACTTTAAAAGTTAGATTATTACAATAAAATACCACAAAATATAAAATACATTTTCATACAGAAATCTAAACTTTTAAAACAACATATTAGAGACTTTAGAACGAATTTAAAGCCTTCGAGAATTTTAAATGACATTTTTACTAAAATACCCTAAAAAATCAATATACCGGTGTAGGTTACGTATTTAGTTTGCAGATTGGTTTGAGTGGTATCTTCTCTTATCAGTTGTTTCGGGATTACCGGAGACAATGATGCACCACTTGCCTCTCTCTAAATTTAGATCGTAACTTTAGGTGGAAATTATCAAATGATAATCGTTTTCTAAAAAGACAAAAATCATGCCGTCCATGTATAGCGGTTATCGATAATTTTTCAAACTCAAGAATTTAAAAGATTAAAGCTATTCACAAGATTTAAATCTAGTAATATGAAATGACTATAACTCGAATCCAAACTCAAATCTAAATTGGAATTTAAACTCGAACTCGAATCCAAACTTGAATCTAAACTCAAACTTAAACTCGAACTCAATCTACTCGAAACTAACTTGACTCGACCCAGAATTGCAATTGGCATGATTCGCATTCTACTTGACTTACTTGACTACATTATTCATTTTTGCAATTTATAGTTTTGATCAAGACATGTTATAATCAACCAATCAAATCAACAAAGTCGATACAACAGTTATAATCTATTATACCCGGGGTGTTTGGAATAGTTTCAAGTGTGAATCCAACGGAACTTCAGAAGTCTCGTATTAACCTACTTGAATTCTATTTACTCAAATCTCACTCGGGTCGACTTCTCCATGGTTTGGAGCTCCGATACTAACACATGAAATGGGCTCGTGTTTCTTTACTTCTGAGGCCCACTCTTGAGCTCGTGAATATTTCTACGGCTGCGTTGAAATTCACACTTGGAACTTAACGTTAACATAGTGGTCATATAGAGACCTATAGGCCATATACCCATGTTCATTACCACATAATTTTTATTTGTCATTTACATTACTTCATGATTATGCTAATACCTGTTACTCTTCACTCTTATCCTATCTTTGAGACTTACTGAGCGCTAGTTCGCTGACGGACATTCCACTCACCTTTATTTTCTTGGAATGTTCGTCAGGTACTATTGAGACTGAGGACGTGGACGCCACAGAGGAGGAGTATGACCAGATCGCTGCTCAGGCTTAGATTAGGTTATCTTTTCTTTCAATTTTTGTATGCCGCCCGTTTAGACATTTCTTTTATTTTATTTACTTTTCAATTGAACTCTTGTATTGTAAATATTTTAAGTTTGAATGTAAATAAAGATATTTGTTAAAAAAATCCAGTCTCCATTTATTCTTGCATTGAGTATTATTGTTTCAATATGCTTAGCGTATATTTAAGGAATGACCTTCTCTGAATAAATATGTTGCGGGCTTTCCACACCACCATTTCCGTATATTAGGAAGCGGGGCGTGACAATTATTCTCCAATCAACTTTCCTAAATACACCTGAATTCGGCCCAATGCTCGAGCAAACGTCTGGCCAAACGACTGCCCAAAATATAAAGCATCGACAGACGCCTGAAGATCAACCCTCGGACGTCTGATTGCTCTCTCTGGTTATTCGAATTTGCACTATAAACGTTTGAAGCACTATGGCTCATACGTCTGACGCACAGACCTGTTGAATACAAGTTAATTTCACAACAAATTCCTGGCCACAAAGTTCACACCTATCCAAACCTATCAAATGCTCAAGGATAAGATTCGATCAATTTAGTAAGTATTGCATTATTATTGGTCAACCACGTAAAAATAACTAAATAAATAAAACCCTAATTTTAAGCGGAACCTTCAGTTTCCATATCAAGATGGTGTTAACCGGACGGAATCCACAATAATTAAAATAACCTAATTGAGCCCTACTTCCACCCTACAACCAATGCAACCTGTCCAAAGGCTCCTGATCATCCAAGGTTTTCAAGCTTAAAGAAATTGTTTTCGTTTTAAACTTGTGTCTTTTCTCTGATAAGCAATGCTCTAGCAAATTAATTCTAGAACACCGCTTCTTTTATGCCGGTGGTTACCCATCGTATATGAGATACAACAGAAGGAAGACTGCTTTGGAGTCTAACTATGATATCATCGGTAAGATATTTAGCATTGATATTGTAATGATAGAATAGAGATTTAGTAAGTGGAGGAGTAAATGTAGAAGAATTAACAGTAGATAAAAGTTGATACAAAACAAAAACGGAAACTTTATTTTGGAATTAGTACAATAGAGTTGTACAATGTTTTTGGGATAATGTTTTTTTTTCCCAACTCATAAAATAGTTGTTGGATAGATGTCAAAGCTTTGATTGCTTGTTTACAATTTTAGAGATTCACCATCTATTTATAAGCCTCATAGAATTCTCGGGATTAAAATCCTCAGATAGTTTCTAACCATAAAACATAATGCAGAAGCTTGCAGACAATCATGAACTAAAACCTTCATAGTTCTAAATGATATCCATGAACGTTCTCTATTAGCATCTAGATGTTAGATCTTGAACATTCAGAGAATTCTTATGCATTCTTGAAGACTTGAGAATATTCTAGAGAATTCTTATGTTCTTTAGAGAACTTGATAGCGATCAAGTTGTTGCTGATTTCCGACAATTCGAAGCTTATAATAAGCAGGCAAGCTTGGTATCTGCTATTATTACAGCTGGTTGCTTGAAAAATTAAATTGGTAGATTAAATTGTTTTTGGCAGTTGTAATTGATAGATTTGCAATTTAAGCTGAAAACTGAGTGTGGGGTTATTCTTAAGAGCTAAGGTACAGTATTATGTTCCTATAATCATCCAAGACTTGTTCCTTCCATTATTGGAGCACACCAAACACGATATGGCTTCACTATTTTCAAGCATCGAATCTGTGCATTTCTTACTCCTGGAACAAACAGTCCATTTTTTTGAATGAATGAGACAGACTCTTTGAGCCCGGCTTTTTTCTCAGGGCACATAAGTATCCAAACCTAAAATGCATTAGTCTTTGCTCGAAACTTTCTCATATCGTGACAGACATAACATAGGGAATAAAAATAATGAAGGATTATGCTACAACTTTTAATGTCAAGAGGTTCGCCTCTCAAGTTTCGAGGAGAATTGTCGAGATCAGGCCCAAAAAAGGGAGCAAATTGTTAGGCAAGGCATGTCTCTTGTTATCTTTAACATTGTGATTTCCGAGTCGTGGTATAAATGGTCCCAACGAAAATCCTATCACCAGGAAACGATGTCCAACTCATAATCTCAAAGCCTATAAGATCCGGACTCTCATATGACTCCGGCAACCAGGTAGCGAGATCTCATTTTTTTTTTTAAAAAAATGTCAAATTCGTTATTTAGAAAACAAGGAGTATTGAGTTTATTTTGTAGAAGTTCAAAGGACAATGGTGGTGGTCAAAGGGTGCTTGACCCAAGACCCATTAAGCCAATATTTGACTATTATTATAATTCTGAAAAATAAATATTTATATTATTTTATTTTTTAATGACTAGGAAATATCCAACAATAAAGGATCCATCAATCCTTTAAATCAAGAAGGAAAAAAAAAACTTTGCCTACACACTTTAACTCCCATCTGTTACGATAGTGATTTCTTAAGCTGGTAGCTATATCTTCTATCTGCTGTATAAATACAGGTAGAATAATCAGTGGGTATAAAAAATATTTCACATAAATAAATAGGGTCGAACTTCTCCTTTCTTATGGCTGTATAAAATGACCTTTTGATTATGTTTGTATATCATAATTCTCATGTTCTACCAACTTCCCCCTAAATAAAAAGCAATTATTGACAACCACCATAGAATGGGATGCATAAGGCTGTATGGCAAACTCAGTACAATTGTGCTAATTTGAAAAACATTGTAGCGGAATATAAATCAGAGTCTACCGTAATAACAATTTCACAACACAGAAACAAGACAGAAAGCAGAGAAAGGAAATGACACAGAGATTTGTTTATTAGAGTTTACCAACTCTGTGGCTAATTCTCGCCTGATAACTCCTGCTCAGAAAAACTCGTTATCCCAGTGACTCCTTACAGGTGGAGAAACTCAGATCTTTAACCATACTCAGATCTTTGAACCTTTACACTTGCAGACGGTGAACACTTAGACTTTTTCGGTAAAGCTCAAGTCCGAAACATTTTACAATGTGAAGATCACAGACCTTCTTCACTAAGTCATACAAATAAGATTTTTAACAAATCTTTACAAAACCAACTTCATAATCCTAATGATCTCAATAGATAAATCAAGTTTCAAATCAAGAAGATAATGGATTGTGTTTTGGAGATAATAAAAAACTTCTAAGGATAATTCAAAGAAGTTTTTAAAAGGATTAAGAAAAGTTTAAATCAAATAAAACTTCTTCCAAAACTAGAGATCTTTTGTTTCTAATAGCTAGAAAATTCTAAAGCCGTGAAAAATCTCCAATCTAAAAAAGAGAATTAATATTTAAGAAGAAGAGAGTGATAAAAGATTTTATAGAAAGATTAAAGAAAGATGAAAACGTGAAAGAGATAAGCGAAAGAGATAAGCATTACGTGTGTAAATTATATAATAACTTTTTGAAATAGGACAAATTTATAGAATTTTGGACGTGGACGGTTAGAATAACTGTTCCCACATTTTTGGACCGTTGAAGGCAATTTATTGCCGTTAGGATTTGAAATTCAAACCGAAAACTAAATTTTGAAAATAACCATAATTGATATAGACATTGTCACGCCCCGCTTCCCAGAGTACGCAAAATTGGACACGTGACATAGCCAACCATGCTACCTGTGGGTAGGACGCATCCGTCCACAGTCACATTACGGTTGTAAAGATATCAAGAACAGAAAAATAAACTAAACTAATACATGTCCAAATCCATAATAACAAGAATCAATAAACAATAAGTGCGGAAGCTAATGATCCAATACAATGAATAAACAGTACGTCCCATAATGCGGGCTCACATCTGGAAATGAAAAGCAATAAATAAACTAAATCCTAAGGACTCACTGTTCAGCCTGCTGGCTGAAGTACTCCTGCTCGGTCGACGACAAAGGTACGGAATCTGGGCCATGCAAAACCCAGACGTCAGCGCGTCATGATATCAAGTATGCAGTATAAACATGGTAATAAACAATGCAAGCATGAACATGAATAAAGCAGTAATAAGAAGTAACAAGCAGGGTAATGTGCAACGGTGACTAAACTGTCCTATCAGGTTTTCTACTCTATAGTCTTTGAAACCAATTGATGAATCGTCGATGTAACTCAATAGTATCCCGTGCGTGCCCGGGACCACGGTCAAGATCCTCGGGGCTGAATCCGAGACGTGCCGCTAAGCAGTAAAAGGTAGTAGGATGGACGAGTGATGTCAGCATCAACACTCCGGAGCTGGCCAAGCCCGTAAGACTGATCAGAACAATGTATCAAACTGTTGAGTTACAAGTCGGTTTCACCTTTGATTTCCCCATACCCCCAAGCTATGTATGTCAGGTCAGGTATTCAGTAGTCAAGGACTAATGCCAACACAAGGTCGAGTAAAAGTAGGTCTGTCTGGATCGACAGCAGGAATGGTTAGGTTTGTCGGCATTAGGCATGAAATCATGAAACGAGTAATGTCATGGTATAACAGGATGGGTCGGTATGTATGTATATGTCAGGTGTATCAGGGTCAGGCCAATATGTCGTGCAATCGGGTAAGTGGTCACAATAGGTACACAATCGATAATGAACAACAGCAGGAAACAGTAATTAACCACAATATTCCATATAACTACAGTGATGTTTGTATTCTCTTATTAACAGGTTCAATCATCTTTAGGGTGCAATAGCCACAAGGTAAAGCAATATCCGCAATTATAAATTAAGGAACCACATGAAATTATACTAAATATAATAATTGTCTCAAGAATGATTTAACAGTTTAAGCAGATATGATTCAGTCGTTTTATTTAGTTCAAGCATGGATTGATGTGGGTTGATTAATTACGAGGAACTGTTGTAACGATTCCATTATAAAGTTAACAGCAATAATACGATATCAAATGCCATCATTAAGTTACGGTATTAAATAGTTTGAACTAAAATGCGTGGCAAGACTAGATCTCGCACGCTAGCATGTTCAAGCAAGTATTCAGATACTTGCCTCGACGGTCTACAAACGGGAACACGGATGCGATGTCGGCAGAAAACGCGGTAAGATAGCACGGGCCACGGATCGAGTCCCAACAGAGGTCAACGGGATCACACGGACCAGAGGGCTTCGCTGGAGCGTCGGGTTCGCCAAGACGGCACGGTCGGATTCCGGCAAAATGTCATCGGTAACAAGTTAGCAACAAGATACGATACACGCAAAATACGACCAGCGAAGGGATTGTACCAAAAGGAAGCACAAGGAAAACTCACAGAGAAGAAACAGGGTGCACACGATGGCTCGACGGCACTGGGACGCCGGCGAGGCAGCGACGGCGAAGAACGGTGGCTGGAAAAATCCTGAGTTCGCTGGAACGGGGTGCTGCAGCGAGTGCGAGGGTGGTAGTCGACTCTGGTGGTCGAGGGGGAAGGGAGGTGGTCGGAGGTGGCGTCGACGAGGTCGCCGGCGCGTTTCTCCGGCGAACAGCGGGGTAGGCAAGGGGTTAGGGCTCGTGTTGGTGTTCCGGCAAGGGGAGGAGGGCAGCGACGACGAGGTCGGGACGAGGAGGGTGAGAGGGAGTCGCGGGAGTCGTCGACGACGAGGGGTGGCGTCGACGGCGAGGTCTGCGAGGGTGGAGGCGAGGTCTGCGTTGGGTGCAGGCGCGGGAGTTTTCGGGAAAACGGGAGGAGGAAGGCGCGGCGGTCGAGGAGGCGTTGCTGGCGGTGACGGCGAGGTCGCGGTGGCGATGGTGGCTGCGCGAGTACGAGGCTAGGGTTAGGGTTTGTTGGGTTCTCGTGGTGAAGGTGGGTTGAAGGAAGGGCGGCTGCATGGTTTAGGTTATATATAGAGGGAGAGAGAGAGAGAGAGATTGGAGAGAGAGAGATAGATTTGGTGAGATAGAGAGAGAGAGAGAAAGAGGAGAGAGACAGAGAGAGATAGGGAAAGGAGGGGCCCACGCGTGAACAGTCTCGCTCGCGATTGGCCAGGAGGGAGGTGAGGAAAATATTTGAGTAAGGATTTGAGGAAATAAACTGTTAGGAATATATTCGTATATATATATTTTAGTTTTATATTAAATTGAAACGGGCCCTTTTTGGCGCGAACTGAAACATTTCCAAATCGTGCCCGGGTTGCGCCCAAATGTTCCAAATTCAAATTATAGGATTTTAAGCGGGTTCCAAATTTTGAAAATATGTGTTTAGTGATTAAAATGCATGCCCCCAAGTCGGACACTTGCACGCGCGCGTAGTCGCCCAAACTGGCCCGTTTAGCCAAACGGAACGGAATCTCGACACGCGGACGCTACCACGCGACTAGTGGCGACGAGTAGGCCAACATGGACATCTTAAATTTCATTTTCGGAGTTAAAATTTGTTATGTGCCAAAATGACTTAACCGGGTAAAATTTAGCAATAAACACCAGAAAATCAGGAAAATTGGAATGAGCAATGTATAACCCTCAACTAGTAATATAAATAGTATTATTGGGCTCGGGTGTTACATCATACCCAACTACAAAAAGAATTTCGTCCTCGAAATTCCAAGAATACAAGATAGCTAACTACTGGAAAAGGTGAGGGAATTCCTGCCGGATCTCGTCTTCTCGCTCCCAAGTAGATTCTCCATGCGATCGATTACCCCAAGAAACTAGCACAAGAGGGATAACCTTGTTCTTAAGAACCTTTTCTCTTCGATCCTTGATTTCGACTGGTCGCTCCTCAAAAGTCAGGTCCTCCCGAACGGTCAACTCCGAATGATCCAAGACATGAGTCTCATCACGAACATACCTCCGTAGTTGAGACACATGAAACACATCGTGAACTCCTGCTAATGACGGTGGTAACGCCAACCGGTACGATACCTCTCCAACACGCTCCAATATCTCGAAGGGTCCAACGAATCGGGGGCTAAGCTTTCCCCGACTTCCAAAGCGAATCACCCCTCTAGTCGGTGATATCTTCAGGAATACCAAATCGCCCACGGTGAACTCTAGAGGTCTTCTTGACGTATCTGCCCAACTCTTCTGTCGGTCCTGTGCTGCCTTCATATGATTTCTGATAGGGTTAACCTTCTCAACTGTCTGCACCACCAAATCTGGTCCCAATAATCTTCGTTCACCGACATCGTCCCAACAAACAGGTGAACGGCATTTACGACCATATAAAGCTTCAAATGGAGCCATCTGAATAGTTGCCTGAAAACTGTTGTTGTAAGACAACTCCACCAAAAGTAGATGATCCTCCCAAGACCCCTTGAAGTCCACCCTGCATGTTCTCAACGTATCCTCAAGAATTTGGATCGTTCTCTCCGACTGACCATCAGTTTGAGGATGATAAGCTGTGCTAAACTTCAATCGAGTCCCCAAACTTTCCTGTAAACTCCTCCAGAAGTGTGATAAGAACCGAGTGTCCCGATCGGACACGATGCTTACCGGTACTCCATGCAATCTGACAATCTCCTGCATGTACCGCTCTGCCAAAGTCTCTGTCGATTGACCAATCCGGAAAGGAATAAAGTGAGCTGCCTTGGTCAACCGATCGACAATCACCCATACAGCATTGTTGCCCTTTGGACTCCGCGGTAAAGCCGTCACGAAATCCATGGTTATATGTTCCCACTTCCATTGAGGAATCGGAAGTGGTTGCAACAAACCAGCAACCCTTTGGTGTTCAGCCTTGACTTGCTGACACACCAAGCACTTAGCCACGAAGCGAGCAATTTCCCGTTTCATACCTTCCCACCAGAAATGCTGTCGAATATCTCGGTACATCTTTGTCCCTCCTGGATGTACAGAGTAAGCTGAACTGTGTGCCTCCTTCATAAGCTCTTCACGCACATCTCCTTTTGGCACACACACACGGCTACCGTATCTCAACGAACCATCTTCATGGATCAGTAAATCGGTTCGCAGTCCGGCTTCAACTTGCTCTCGAAACTTTTGCAGTCTAGGATCCTGCGATTGCGCCGCTTTAATCTTCTCAACTAAGGACGATTGTACTTGCAACTGCATCAACTGTCCTGTAGCACGCGGTAGCACAACCTCTAAGTCAAATCTCCGAAATTCCTCAATGATCTCTCTCTGTGCAGTCAATAACTGAATTGCTGGTAACCGACTTAGCGCATCTGGCACGACGTTAACTTTTCCCGGATGGTACTTAAGATCAAGGTCGTAGTCGGCCATCAGCTCCAACCATCTGCGTTGCCTCATGTTCAACTCCTTCTGAGTGAACACATATTTCAAACTCTTGTGATCCGTAAAGACTTCAATTCTCTCGCCCAGAAGGTAGTGTCTCCAAATCTTCAGGGCGAAGATCACGGCTGCAAGCTCCAAGTCGTGAGTCGGATAGTTCTTCTCATGAGTCTTCAGCTGTCTCGATGCGTACGCGACGACTTTCCCGTTCTGCATTAAAACACATCCCAATCCCTTTCCAGATGCGTCGCTATGAATCACCAGTCCTCCTGAATTATCCGGTACAGTCAGGATCGGGGCGGTTATCAACTTCTGCTTCAACGTCTCGAAGGCCAATGCACATCCATCCGTCCAAACAAACGGTACCTCCTTACGCGTAAGCTTGGTTAACGGCTCAGCTAAACGAGCGAAGTTCTCCACAAATCTTCTGTAGTATCCGGCGAGTCCAAGAAAACTCCTTATCTCCGCAACATTCTTCGGAATAGGCCAATCTCGAACTGCTGCAATCTTCTCGGGATCAACGGCGATTCCATCGCCCGACACGACATGCCCCAGAAACTTCACTTCTTCCAGCCAGAATTCGCACTTACTCATCTTCGCGAATAATTTCTCCTGTCTCAGTGTTTGCAGTGCGATCCTTAAGTGCTCAGCATGCTCCTTCGGACTCTTCGAGTATACCAGAATATCGTCAATGAATACCACAATAAACTGGTCCAAGAAAGGTGAAAAGATCATGTTCATCAAATCCATAAATATTGCCGGCGCATTAGTCACTCCGAAGGGCATCACTAAATACTCGAAATGCCCATACCGAGTTCGAAACGCCGTCTTGCAAATGTCTTCTGCCTTCACTCGGACCTGATGATATCCTGATCGCAAGTCCAGTTTCGAGAATACCCTCGCGCCACTAAGCTGCTCAAAAAGTTCTCCAATGCGAGGGATCGGGTATTTGTTCTTAATAGTCACCCGGTTCAATTCTCGATAATCAATGCACATCCTTCTCGTGCCATCCTTCTTCTTTACTAAAAGAACTGGAGCTCCCAAGGCGAGTTGCTGCTTCGAATCCAACCCTTCTCAAGTAATTCACCAACTTGCTTCTTAACTCCTTCCAATTCCACTGGTGCCATTGGATAGTAAGCTTTAGACACTGGCGCTGCACCAGGACTAAGGTCAATCGTGAACTCCACGTCTCGCTTCGGCGGTAAGCCCGATATATCTTCAAACACGTCCATAGAATCACGAACAACAGCCGGCTCTTTACTTTCATCACTTCCATTGATGCAAGAACATTGTTTGTCGGCCTAGCCCTAAACTCGACCGGCCCGACAGAACTGCTTCCTTACCGCAACTGCTGTCTGCTGTGAACTCCCAATTTTCCTGATATGCTCTGCTGTTCTCGAGCTGCCGTAAGAACCTGTGAGAAAGTGGTCAAACCCAGGGAGACAATCTGCCTCTGGATGTCCACATCCAAACTGCGCAAGAACCTTCGCGTCCTGTCTGCCTCCTTGGCGACTAAGGGTCCAGCGAAACGGCTGAGTCTCGTCCACTCCGCTGCATGTACATCCACAGCTGCTCCATTTTGTCTCAGCCCAATAAATTTCTCCTCCATTTCCTCCCGTGCAGTCCGCGGGAAGAACTTTTCCAAGAAACTTTTGGAGAAATCCGCCCAACTGATTGGCTTGGACAAGCGGGTCTCCTCCACAAGCCACCACTCTCGGGCGTAATCCATCAGCTGAATGCGCACCACATCAACTTTCTTGTCTTCTGGGATCTGTGCTGCAATCAGTAAATTCTCCGTGTCCACCAGCCACTGCTCGGCTGGCAACGGCTCCTCCAAGCCAGTGAAAGTAGTAGGACCCAACCGTCTGAAATCTGCCACGGTCCCTACTCGGTCGACTGGCTTCGCTACAGCGGTGTTTACAGACTGCTGCATAGCCTGCAAACCCTCCTGAAATGAATCTGCTTGCTGCTGGATCAGCTCGGGCTGTTTCTTTGATTTCCAGCATTCCTCTTATCACTCCAAGCATGGCGGCTTCGTTCACACGCCTCTGGTACGTCTTCAACTTCTTACCTGTCATAATCCTGAACTCAAAACACCCAATATTAGCATGATGATAGATTCTGAATATGGATCAAGGCTAGAACTCCAAGATACTTAAATAGAGTACCGCATTGTAGCTATGCCGCGGTATCATAGCCACAATTACTTAACTCCACCCAAGTCGCCTAAGTCCTAGGGATAACAAGAAATTAGGTTTTCGAGTTGACAATGCAAAGTAAGTTTGCATGTCGACATGATCCGGAAGAATGATTCAAGGATGGTAAAACGGCCAATGTGGCAGGACATGTTTCCTAATCACGGGTATTATGATTCGTGTATCGGGTGCAATACCCAACTACAAAGAATCAACCCAATTAACCTATGTCTCTGATACCAAAAGAACCATGTCACGGCCCGCTTCCCAGAGTACGCAAAATTGGGCACGTGACATAGCCAACCATGCTACCTGTGGGTAGGACGCATCCGTCCACAGTCACATTACGGTTGTAAAGATATCAAGAACAGAAAAATAAACTAAACTAATACATGTCCAAATCCATAATAACAAGAATCAATAAACAATAAGTGCGGAAGCTAATGATCCAATACAATGAATAAACAGTACGTCCCATAATGCGGGCTCACATCTGGAAATGAAAAGCAATAAATAAACTAAATCCTAAGGACTCACTGTTCAGCCTGCTGGCTGAAGTACTCCTGCTCGGTCGACGACAAAGGTACGGAATCTGGGCCATGCAAAACCCAAACGTCAGCGCGTCATGATATCAAGTATGCAGTATAAACATGGTAATAAACAATGCAAGCATGAACATGAATAAAGCAGTAATAAGAAGTAACAAGCAGGGTAATGTGCAACGGTGACTAAACTGTCCTATCAGGTTTTCTACTCTATAGTCTTTGAAACCAATTGATGAATCGTCGATGTAACTCAATAGTATCCCGTGCGTGCCCGGGACCACGGTCAAGATCCTCGGGGCTGAATCCGAGACGTGCCGCTAAGCAGTAAAAGGTAGTAGGATGGACGAGTGATGTCAGCATCAACACTCCGGAGCTGGCCAAGCCCGTAAGACTGATCAGAACAATGTATCGAACTGTTGAGTTACAAGTCGGTTTCACCTTTGATTTCCCCATACCCCCAAGCTATGTATGTCAGGTCAGGTATTCAGTAGTCAAGGACTAATGCCAACACAAGGTCGAGTAAAAGTAGGTCTGTCTGGATCGACAGCAGGAATGGTTAGGTTTGTCGGCATTAGGCATGAAATCATGAAACGAGTAATGTCATGGTACAACAGGATGGGTCGGTATGTATGTATATGTCAGGTGTATCAGGGTCAGGCCAATATGTCGTGCAATCGGGTAAGTGGTCACAACAGGTACACAATCGATAATGAACAACAGCAGGAAACAGTAATTAACCACAATATTCCATATAACTACAGTGATGTTTGTATTCTCTTATTAACATGTTCAATCATCTTTAGGGTGCAATAGCCACAAGGTAAAGCAATATCCGCAATTATAAATTAAGGAACCACATGAAATTATACTAAATATAATAATTGTCTCAAGAATGATTTAACAGTTTAAGCAGATATGATTCAGTCGTTTTATTTAGTTCAAGCATGGATTGATGTGAGTTGATTAATTACGAGGAACTGTTGTAACGATTCCATTATAAAGTTAACAGCAATAATACGATATCAAATGCCATCATTAAGTTACGGTATTAAATAGTTTGAACTAAAATGCGTGGCAAGACTAGATCTCGCACGCTAGCATGTTCAAGCAAGTATTCAGATACTTGCCTCGACGGTCTGCAAACGGGAACACGGATGCGATGTCGGCAGAAAACGCGGTAAGATAGCACGGGCCACGGATCGAGTCCCAACAGAGGTCAACGGGATCACACGGACCAGGGGGCTTCGCTGGAGCGTCGGGTTCGCCAAGACGGCACGGTCGGATTCCGGCAAAATGTCATCGGTAACAAGTTAGCAACAAGATACGATACACGCAAAATACGACCAGCGAAGGGATTGTACCAAAAGGAAGCACAAGGAAAACTCACAGAGAAGAAACAGGGTGCACACGATGGCTCGACGGCACTGGGACGCCGGCGAGGCAGCGACGGCGAAGAACGGTGGCTGGAAAAATCCTGAGTTCGCTGGAACGGGGTGCTGCAGCGAGTGCGAGGGTGGTAGTCGACTCTGGTGGTCGAGGGGGAAGGGAGGTGGTCGGAGGTGGCGTCGACGAGGTCGCCGGCGCATTTCTCCGGCGAACAGCGGGGTAGGCGAGGGGTTAGGGCTCGTGTTGGTGTTCCGGCGAGGGGAGGAGGGCAGCGACGACGAGGTCGGGACGAGGAGGGTGAGAGGGAGTCGCGGGATTCGTCGACGACGAGGGGTGGCGTCGACGGCGAGGTCTGCGTTGGGTGCAGGCGCGGGAGTCGTCGGGAAAACGGGAGGAGGAAGGCGCGGCGGTCGAGGAGGCGTTGCTGGCGGTGACGGCGAGGTCGCGGTGGCGATGGTGGCTGCGCGAGTACGAGGCTAGGGTTAGGGTTTGTTGGGTTCTCGTGGTGAAGGTGGGTTGAAGGAAGGACGGCTGCATGGTTTAGGTTATATATAGAGGGAGGGAGAGAGAGAGAGATTGGAGAGAGAAAGATAGATTTGGTGAGATAGAGAGAGAGAGAGAGAAAGAGGAGAGAGACAGAGAGAGATAGGGAAAGGAAGGGCCCACGCGTGAACAGTCTCGCTCGCGATTGGCCAGGAGGGAGGTGAGGAAAATATTTGAGTAAGGATTTGAGGAAATAAACTGTTAGGAATATATTCGTATATATATATTTTAGTTTTATATTAAATTGAAACGGGCCCTTTTTGGCGCGAACTGAAACATTTCCAAATCGTGCCCGGGTTGCGCCCAAATGTTCCAAATTCAAATTATAGGATTTTAAGCGGGTTCCAAATTTTGAAAATAGGTGTTTAGTGATTAAAATGCATGCCCCCAAGTCGGACACTTGCACGCGCGCGTAGTCGCCCAAACTGGCCCGTTTAGCCAAACGGAACGGAATCTCGACACGCGGACGCTACCACGCGACTAGTGGCGACGAGTAGGCCAACATGGACATCTTAAATTTCATTTTCGGAGTTAAAATTTGTTATGTGCCAAAATGACTTAACCGGGTAAAATTTAGCAATAAACACCAGAAAATCAGGAAAATTGGAATGAGCAATGTATAACCCTCAACTAGTAATATAAATAGTATTATTGGGCTCGGGTGTTACAGACATCTATAAGGACGTCTGATATTTCAGATATTCAGACATTTCAAATGTTCTTTAAAAAAGGATTTGTTTGAAACTCAAACATGATAGATTTAAATATCCCTTTAACCAAAGAGATATCTAATATATAAAGTTAAGATTAAAAAGAGATTCACACCATTGAGATTGACTTTAAATTCAAAGAAAATAAAAAGTCTTTAATACGTCCGTTGTTTGACTACTTCGTTATTTCTTTTGAATTGCATTTTGATACCCAGAGTCTTTAGATGTTAGTGTTGAGATATCAGTTGCATTGCTAATTGCTCTCTTGCTTGAGTAATTCCATTCCTTTAACACTTTAACTTATTTAACATGGTTAGTAACATTTGATATGTTTGAAATGTGATTTTTGTAAAATAATCAAAACTAAAAAGAATGAGACGCATAGGTCAACAATCTCCCTCTTTTTGATATTTTACAAAACTTTAAATAATAAAAATTAAAATATACATAATTTCAAAAGGATATATAAAATATTTTTTAAAAAATATTTATTCAAACGCTCCCCGGAACATATGCATATTATTTCTCCCCTTTTTTGAAAATATCAAAATGTTTAAAAGCATGGAGAAGGAATATAGAAATTAGGGAGTAAAAGAATAATCGATAATGAATATAATAAGCAATAAATAAGAAATAATAAAATGCAAACAAATAGCACTAATCATGAAATTTGTAAATAACTACATAAGCAAGCCAGTAAAAACATAACCATTAAATTTTCAAGCAACTAAAGAGTCATCAAACACAACCAAATACCAAATAACTACACAAGTCTAAAATATTACATAACAACTTAAAAAAAATATATGCATCATCAACCGGCTGAGGAAGAGAAGGAGATGCTCTTAGACGACGTTTGGACGTGAACGATTCGCCAACTTCTACGTTTTTGGTTCTCGCCATTTTTATAGGAATTGGGGAAGGAGGGAAACTAGATTTAGGAGTATGATTTGGTGGAGGAAGTGAGAGAAAAAAAGAGCGGATGTGAGAGTTTAGAGAAGGGAAATGAATTTATAAAGGGTGAATGGACGTCTATGATTACGAGATGGAAGATCAAACGGTCACGGTTTAGAGAAGGGAAATGAATTTATAAAGGGTGAATGGACGTCTATGATTACGAGATGGAAGATCAAACGGTCACGACGTACGTCGCCGCTAGAAAATTTAAAAAAAGGATTTGTTTGAAACTCAAATCTGATAGATTTAAATATCTCTTCAAGTAAAGAGGTATCTAATATAGAAAGTTAAGATCAGAAAGAAATCTAACCATTGAGATCAACTATAGACTCTAAGAAAATAAAATCTTTAATACGCTCATTGTTTGACTTCTTCGTTATTTTCTTTAAATTGCATTTTTACATTCATATTGTCTTCATGTTACTGTTGTGATGCGGATTGCATTATTGTTTGTTCTCTTACTTGAATAATTCTATTGTTTTAGCACTTTAACTTATATGACATGGTTAGTAACATTTGATGTCTTTGAAATATGATTTTTGTAAAATAATCAAAACTAAAAAATATGGAACACATAAGTCAACAATCATGATTTATTAATGCATGTTTATCTCAAAATAATTCCCTTTCCCCATAAGATAACTGGGTAATAATAAAGCATGGCTATATATCATTTCATGCTTATGTTGGTAATGTTTTTGCATTTGTAACAAATTCTTCTTCTACGAAGGAATTACCTCATACATATAAAACTCAAAATTCTTGCATCTCCCAAGTCCAAATAATAATTCCCTTTCCCCATACGATAACTCGGTAATAATTAAAACATGGCGATATATTATTTCATGCTTATGGTAATGATTTTGTTTTTGTAGCAAATTCTTCTTCTAGGAAGGAATTACCTCATACATATAAAACTCAAAAATCTTGCATCTCCCAAGTCCAAATAGTCAAGCTTGAAGTACTTTCCCCCAAAAGGACTATAGCCCTAAGAGTTCTACTTGATGTATTTTGAACTTAGTTTGGCACTTGCACTTGAACCTTTGCATCACATTCATCAACAATGCATAAAATCATGTACTAATCATTACTCAACACTAGATCCACAGGTTTAACTTGGTAAAATACAAATCGGTAGTTGACATCGTCCACAAGAAAGAAAATTATCAATATCGAAATTGTACCATGTTCATGACTATACGATCAGAAGGAAACATTGAAGCAATAATATGAGCTATGTATGATAATACCGCCCAATATGACGCAGAGCAGCAGAGAGATGAAAGAACTCAAATGTTAGCAGTGAATATCAGAAAAAATCAAAAGGTTTATAACAAACACGCAGAAGAAGCAGAGCTTTCAGCAAAATCCCCATATCCCAAATAACGGCGCATTAAAGTTAAGCTATTCATCCGCTTACCACCTACTTGATATAACAATTAGGGTTTTACAGGAAAACCTTTATATCAGTATCATAAAGTATTATATAGGGGGGGGGGGGAAATCCAATATGAGTATGCACAATGGATATTTGAACTCACAGACTCGAGCATGCATGCGATGTCATAAAACAGAAAAGGGTGACTTCATTGTCTAATGGCCTTCTGATAATCTCATCGACAATTAGTTTCAAAGTTATAAAGAAACTCTAGGTAATAGTTTAGTGTATTTCCAATATGGGTAGCATTAGGTGGTAGAAGCCTATCCAACACCAAAATTGAAAACCTGAGCATTGGAAAAGGTCATTGCTGATAACTTCATAGAATACATACAAGAAAAAACAACTTATTTTTTTTCTTCTAGAGGAATGAGAGTGAAATTCCACATGGTATATCAAAAAGCCCTTGCATGAATAAAAACCATCAAGACATGAAGATGGAAATACAATAAAATACTTCACATTAATGGCTGTATACTTTGATACAACTGCTAGCACCTGGACTTGCTGAATTCTGATCTCTATAATTTTTTTTTTATATTTCTATGTTTTCTTAGGCCCAGCATCAAACAGGGTGAAGTTATAAGTGTTTCAGGAACATGCAAGAGGCATATTAATTAGAGTAGAGAAAAAAAGTTACAACCCAAATTCTGCAAAACTCAACTGTCTCAGGAAACATCAATCAACAATGAAGCTTCTATAGGTTTGGTTAACTGACAATAAGCAATAAATTGTTCATGGTATAAGAATGATAAAATATGATGGGAGAGAACATATGGTTAATCAATCATATATAAGTAGTTTTAAAAGGCTTATAAAATTGAAAAACAAAAGGCAATAGAGAACAACAGGCAAAGGGGAAAATAGGTAGGGGGAAAGGATGTAAATCATTGATACGAGTTTAAGAAATCGAGTAACTAATAATCAATTAAGAAATCAACCTTAAAATCTTGAACACAAGTATAGCGACCAGCATAAACAACAACAGCAACAACAACTGAGCCTTTTATCCCAAGCATATGGGGTAGGCTACATGAACCAACATGAGAATCATGCCGGGTCCGGCACATGAATCCTCCGCCTCCACTCACTCCTATCGAACAATATACTTTCATTGAGAATACGTAAAAGCGCAGTTTAAAAACAAGGTGAAAGCGCTCCAAAGTGGTACAAGATCATGTTCGATCGATCTAATAACCCTATGTGTCACTATCGACTGAACATCCCAATCCTTGTTTGTTAAAATCCCCAATGGCAAATTCTTAAACTGTTAGGGAAACTCTTCAGCACTCGAATAAGGAAAGCACAATTTGGTTCAGCAAGCCTCGGATCTTGCCATCTCATTCACGAGTGATGAGTTTTCCTCTTTCTCACTTGCATCATATCCTTTAGTATATCAGGCACCAATACATTTACCAAGTGTAGCAACTAGCAAGAGTGGTTCATCAACTCGTCTTTACTTATAATTCCGTAAGAGTTGAAACATTCTGAATTCAAGTATGTTCCCACATCAATTGATGTAAACTCCAATATTATATATGAAAGCCAGCCTGCATTCAGTTGGAAGCTATTGACATTGGTGCAACAAGCAACCATCAATACCAGAACCTTACAATTATTTTCACTTTCCCAGAATCACTCTGCAGGCTTTGCAATCCTCGATAAAACTAGAAAAACTTATAGCTTCTACTTCTTCAATCACGGGTCTCGATCTGTTTCCACTTGGTATCTTTAGGAACAGCATATTTGACAGATAATGCTACTGTTAGCACTAAATGTTTTTTTTTTAATTTTGGAGTAAACAGCTACCTAGAAATCAAGCATAATGAAGCATCATATGATTTCACATACTCCGGAACATTGCATCAATTAATGGTATAAAATTCTACTATGCTATAGCACTGCAGCAGAAACCTTCCTGCATAACTAAATTGGATTTTAGGATTCCCAAAGCAGGGTTATTAAGTGGAGTATAATCATAACAAGGCAGAAGTACTGGAAGTCCTGCTAAATCACATTATATATGATTCATTTGCATCAAGATGAAGGGAAGCAAGCGTGACCAGAAAACTAATGCATCAGCTAACTGTTCTTCCCCTAGGAGATGCTCAAGATTAAAACTGATAGATTATGGATTCACCTACGGAGAAGACTTGAAATGAAATACAGAGGGGATAATGGTGATTAAAGGATCGAAGACAATGCCGAAGAATTTAAAGTCCAGGGGAGATGAAAAGAGACTCCCTAAATCCTCAAAAGCAAACATTGAAATCTTATCAAGGAATGATGATTCCCCTGTCAATTAGAATCTATTGCAAAGTAAGTACACTATGTTGTGTGGTTAATAAACCCAGTCCGAAATGGAAAATACTAACAATCCTTTCAATGCTAGTATTCCCTCTCGTGACTTCAAAAGGTCAAAAATAAAAGGAAACAAAAGAAAGAACCAAAAGCATCAGCTGGTGAGCCAAAGAGCAATTTGAGACGTTCTGCCTAGAAATCAGAGATCCAGATCAATTTCATTCAGTAGAACATGGGTTAACAGTGTGTAATTATGTTGTCTGACACAGTTTACCAAATAAAATTAGGTTTAAGAGTAACAGCTTAAAATTAATATTATCCAATTAGATGGAAAAGATCGGAATGAGCAAACTCTGGTGGCAGATAATATTCTTGACATAGGATAGCTCAATTCTATAATTTTCTCCCAGAATAATAATACCATAGTGTATATTAGTAGTATAGTCGTAAATTAATAACCATGGGATAAACTCCCTTGAACTAAGGAAAAAAAGTATGCTGTGATTCGCTGAAAGGGTAAGAAAAGAGCTTCGTCATTCAGCTAGAAAAAGACTAGTAAATGCCTACTTAGTTATTAAACAGGGAAATATCTATAGAATTTTTAATAGAATGGCCAATAACTTAAGGTCCAAAAAAGAAAGAAATATTATAATAATGCTCCTTCAAAAGGCATTCACTCTTTCTTTAAAAGCCGTTGAATTATCAAAATGCTGCAAGTTATCTCCATGCGTACTTTTGGAAGAAGTTAGTTAGAAAACCCCTTATAGACTTGGCCAGTGATTACTAACAAAATCAGAGTACCAAGCTTAAAGCACCGAACTTAGCTTAGATTATGGATGGTAGTGTATCTATGTACATGGTTCAGTCAGTTGACAAGATCCCTGTAGAGAACGAAGAGGGGCCAATGTGAGTGCTTCTAGAGGCTCCTAGCATGGTTGAGTCAGTTGACAATTAGAAAGCTTAAAATGCAAAAACAATATCTGCAATTTATTCCTAAGCTGTGTTAGAAATCATAAACCGTATTTAACTTCTGCAAAACCCTTATGTGTTGGTAGTTAAGATTAATCGCCATAAGACAAAAAAGATATATTCATTGACCCATAGACACCCTTGGCCATTGGAGAGTATTTTAAGCCCCATTATGGTGTGCACTCCCAATTGACACATAATTCAATCCTTCGCCCACCCCATTTCTTATCTCCTTTCCAAAATATCTCTCTTCGACTTATAGTCTTAATCTCAACAATGAGTGGTCCACATACTTTTCAAATACCTAAGGAAATAAATCAAACAGTTGACCTTGGTAATCCCTTGCATCCTCAACAGCACATACTCAACGTCACTTAAAGCTATAACTTGATAACTGACAATTGTGACTGTAATAATTTGTTCATTTATTAAATTAAGTCAGATAGGTGCAGCAATGCTTGCATAGTTGCAGGATTTTGGATGAAATGAAGTCAATTAGAAAAAATAAAAATAAAACATTGATTGTACCTAAAATTCATCGGCTTGCTCATGTTCTCTATATCATCCAATCCTCAGATAAAGCCAAGAAAATAAAATGAATAGAGTATACCAAATCTTGAATGTAGTGAAAACAGAAATTGCTACCCTAAAGCAAGTATTGATTACTATATATTATCGATATGGCATGCTTCTTTCATCATTAGGTATTGCCTAAATTCACAGCAGTTCAACAATAACCAAATGAGAAAAGGGAAAACGCTCAACTAGTGATGGTAATGAGTGAGAAATCACAACCTTCACAACATGAATGCAGCAATAAACAAGATGATTGCATGTACATTGTGCTCCATCTTTCAATTATCAAAAAACAGAACAAACCAGAACAATGTATTTGTATGACTCCCTGGGAAAACTATGTTCTGTGTGAACTATCATAAGCAAGCATGTACAATTGCTACTATTATAACTAGAACACATTAGTGTCATGTGGCACAACCAATTTCAATTCAAGGTAACTGGAAAAAAGGGAGGTAGAAGTCTACATCATTCCTTAAATTCCAAAGTAAAAAACTTATCCTACAATTTAGTTGCATATTGAAAAAACTACCGACTACTTGCAAGTAGTTACAAATTCTATTTAAATTAATATTAGCATCACATAATCTTTTGCTACAATTTTATTCCTCATGAGTGATGCGATGCATGTGCAAAAATACCGGTTAATGTTAATACAAAGTAATCAAGGAGTTTTATTAGGTGTTAAAGAACACAAACTTCACTACATATATACAGCAACATACAAGATAGTTGCATCTACATTGAGCCATGCCTTTCAGTTATCAACATTCACAATTCAAATCCTAAAACCAGGTATTTATATGACATCAAACCAAGAAAACAGTGTCCTGCAGAACCACTCCTTAGAGTAGCTTCGATCACAACAATACCCTACAATTTCATATATCTCTGACACGAATATTTATAATCATTTAACCCAACACTCATATAGCATCTTCTATGATATCTGTCCTTTTGAACGAATTATTAAAGAATGTTTCATGGACTTCCAATTCCGAATAAATCAACATAAAAATATCGTCAAAGTCATCAAATAAAGGGCATGGAATTCTATAGACTCAATTCCCATGTTAAGCATCATAACCCTATATTTCTCTCAACATATTGAGAAAATAAGCTACAGCTGCACAGCATAAATAACTACGATTATAAAGCAAAATATAACCACGATAAATACCATCTACTTCGCGGGGAAAAAATTTATGTGCCGACCATATATGCCCGGTCTAGAAAGAGAAAGAGATAGGAACATGGATCCCACCAAGCTGTTTGAAGGATGCCCGAAATTCTACACATCTTTCTCTCTCCTGCCTGAGCATATTGTACCCAATACCCCGAATAATTTCTCCAAATGCACTGTTGATTGATTAAAGTATGTATAAGTATAACAAACTTGTTGTGCAAAATCAACATAACAGCACATTCACCAATACCAAGCAGCTACAAATAATGTAGCTTGACTTATAATCACAGCCAAAATACTCTCAATCTGAAATCTAACAGGACCCGTTCAATCAAGTCTAAGTAATCATCCAATCAAAACCTAATAGCGCTAAAAATTATCCGCAATAAATTTCACTAAATCCCAGAAACCAAATCAAACCCAGATTCAGATTCAACAAAAATTCAAGCTTTTTTCATAAATAATCCGACCCACATTCGCGTAAACAAATCGAAACCTATAATCATAAACTAAAAGCGATTCATGACAACAAAACCCTAGATTTAAAAGTAAGGAAAAAAGAGTTATGAGAATGGTTAGAAAAAACCGCTGCTTTGCCTGGCTTGCCCCTGCGTGCCGTGTATTTACACCGATCCGATACGCCGATCCGCTACGTGTCACCGGCAAATCGCCGATCGATTAGGCGCGCGCTTCGCGAGTCGCCGAACGCGAAGCCCTCGAGCTCCATTGATGAGAAATTGGGGATTTTTTTGGGGGCGGTTTAGATTTTAGTGCAGAGATTTTCTTTTTATTTTTAGTTTTTTAGTTTTTGTTTTTTGGTTTATTTTTATTTTTTTGGTTGTCGTTCCCGCTTCTCTCTCTCTCTCTCTCTCATGCGATTGAAGCGGTTTTAAAGCGGCAGGAATATGGGTTTGGGTGGTACCGGTTATTTACGAAAATGCCCTTTTTATTTTTTTGTTTTTTTAATTTTGTTTATTTACTTTTGGCTTCATGACTGTTTCATTTCTTCTTTTTTTAGGGTGTACTTGTCGCTCATCGGATCATCAAACGGTTGTCTTTTGTCTTTTGTACTACGATCACAGTGCCTCATTATTGTTTGGAGTTTTTTTTCTCTCTCGATTTTACGCCTAATATTTTAAATTACCGTATTATCCTCCTAACATATAAATTTACATTTTACCAGTCTAAATGGAACCGACAACAAAGAAAGATATTTTCGTGATCATCTTTGGGGAGGCCATAATTCTCATGGTCAAACACATATGCCTGGAACCACACATTTATAGTGTAAGATAGCATCATTTTAAACTATTTTTGTTCCTCCGCCTTTAATTTTACAGCAAAGTCATGGGATGAGGGTTAAGAAACCACTTTCCTTAATCTGCTTTCTTAAACTTGGGTTATTTTGAATTAGGGTTTTGTTTGCACCAAAATCATTCCAAGTTTAATAATTGGCCGAAGAACGGATATCACCAACCTATTGCGGTGGCCAAGACGATAAAGACTATCAGCGAAGCATTTTCTCAATAAAATGGAGGAGCGTCGGTGGAGACAAGTTCAAAATATAAGTGAAGGGTGCGCATGCACATGGGCTAGGGCATGGATCGGTTCAGCGACGTAGTATTGTAAAGACTAGAGTGTGGGGAGTATCTACATGATTCAAGGATTCAACTGCTATCGTCTTACTCGAACAACTAAAGGATCCAACCTTTGACAATCGAAAATCGGCTACTTTTATATCATGACTTATGTAGGAGCAGCGTGGAGAAACATGCTATTGGAGGTTTCGGAGCAGAGTGAGAATCCCACTCCATCAGGTAATCGCAGCTACCATCTAGCACTATGAATAATCTTGCATTAGGCACGACCAAAGGCATACAATTCAAATCCATACGTCTCTATTCTCAGCAGTCATATATTATTTGGATGGCGTTCTGGATGTACAATACGAATCCCTGCATTTAAGATTTGATTTGGGTCATGTTAGGGTACATA
Source organism: Agapanthus africanus (assembly GCA_030015575.1). Classification (NCBI taxonomy): domain Eukaryota; kingdom Viridiplantae; phylum Streptophyta; class Magnoliopsida; order Asparagales; family Amaryllidaceae; genus Agapanthus; species Agapanthus africanus. The sequence goes on along the minus strand of JASDDO010000014.1, from coordinate 155,633,434 downwards.
GGCCATGGATTTATGTGTGGCTTATAGAAGACGAATATCTGCAAGTATATTGATCGATTAATGCCAATCTCTGTAGGAAAATTATAGAACATGTCTTGGCTAACACCCATACTAGCCATTATTTGCTCCTTACCGTCTATCAGCAGTTCATATAATTTTTCACTTACACGCCAAGAATGGAATTACTATGAATATGATCTAAATTTGTAGGTTTAACTGTTGTCTAAATGTAGGTGCTTTAGAATATTATTTTGGGCTTATTTCATATTATTATTTTGGGCATATTTCATATATATATATATATATATATATATATATTCTTTACTGTTGAAGTTTTTCAGATAAATACCTTAAATTTTAGAAATGACGGTAAACACCCTTAATTATCGGTTTACCATATAGGTCACTGGCACCGCTAATGGATTTTAGCATTTTACCCTTATGCCTCTGTCCCCGGATCTTGAAGAAAAGAGTGTTTTTGCACTTTAAAACAACCGATGAGCAGAGCGATTAGGGTAAAACGTCAAAGTCCGTTAAAATACTCATGGTTTAAAGTGAAAAAACCTCTTTTCTAATCCTGTTCAAGATCCAGAGACAGAAGGATAAGAATAAAATGTTATAATTCGCTAACGGTGTCAAAGACCTATATGGTAAACCAATAACTAAAGGTATTTATATGTGATTTCTAAAGTTTAAGATATTTATCTGAAAATCGTCAATAATTAAAAGTATATACGGAAATTAACCCTCTTATTTTTTCTATAAAATGGCTAAAACATGTTTATTTATCCTCCAACAATATCTCATTATAACATCTAAATGTTTATATAAATTACTAGGCTTAATTGCGGACACAACCCTGTATTGTGGGGTCTCGAGCACTTATACCCATTAAAGTATCATGATAAGCACTTTTATCTCTTCTGATTAAAAATAATTTCCGGCCCATGTTATATTCCCCTCACATGCACTGAGGTGACGGTGAACGTGGATCGTATAGTTCGTATAGAGGATAGACTCTGCAAGGGCATGCAAGCTCGAGTAAATTTCGAGGTGGGGAGACTTATATATTTTTATTTATATAAGTGTTCACTGGTTTTTTATATAAGTAGGTCCAACAATAAGACTTAAGTCTTGTTGAGATTTGACCAATTTTATATTTTATATTCATGTATCTCTTATAATTTTCCCGATATAGGATAATTTTAATTCACATATCTTAACACTCTTAATAATCCAATCGGAAAAAAATCTTAGCAAAATCAAATACAGAAAACAATAATAAAATAAAATTGATAAATACTCATCTTGGATTTATTGTTTCCTACTCTTGAAATCAATAGAGTGAATATGTAAACATCAAACTTTTAGATAAAATTGAAGAACTTTCTAGATAATGGAAAAAAGTTTAGTAGCTTTATGGAATAAAAGACAACATCAAGCTTTTAGATTAGGGCTTAAATATTGGTATTTAGGATTAACAATTGATTTTTTTAGTATAGAAGAGAAGAAGAAAGGGGTAAAATGGGTATTAATTAGAAAAATATTTATTAAACACGAGGGGTATAAATACTTATTAAAATAGTTCAAGGGGTATAAATGCTCAATCCCAAATAGTTGGGGGGTTTATAATTAATTAACCCAAATTACTAATTTTATTCACAATAAATTAACTTTTTTTAAAGAATACACGAGTAAAACCTAGTTCTAACATTATAAAAATTGTGGATTATGGTTCTTTCCTGGACATATGCTTCTAATGTGAAGAAGAAGCAACAACTATGAAAGGAAACCAATAACGTTTAGCTCAGTTGGTACCAATTTTCTCTTCAAAAATGTCAAAGATAGCATGTTCGATCTCCAAAACCGGTTGATTTCAAAAAAACTCTCTTGGAAAGGCAATCCCACTCACATCATTTCCAGGTTGCTTAACGGTTGCTCTTATTTTGGTTTTCAAATCATGGGAGACCTAGTGATTTTTGCTACTTTTTGTGGGTGTGTATTGGTTTGTTTAAAGTCAGTATTGTATTTATTATGTTCCAGGTTGATTGATTTTGAATTTTGCAGGCTTATCATCAGACTTCATCTTCTCATTAACCTCGTCTTAGACTTTTTCCTGGTACATATTATTTTATTTCAATATATCAAATATTGAGTAGGCTATCCTACTTTTCCCTCAAAAAAATTATGAGAAAGCACGAATGGGATAAAATCCATAAGTTTATGCAAATGTATACGGTTTCAAGTAACACAAATTTTCATTCATACACCATCTACGGAAATGACCACGGCAAAATGATGAATGGTTGCATGGAAATTATATATATATATATATAGAGAGAGAGAGAGAGAAAGGGGGAGGTGCCTTTAGGAGGGAATTTTTGCATCATGTTCTACACATCAAAATATGTGTATGTATAATGACGATTTAAAGTCTTGTAAGTCATGCATCAAGGGTATGCAATGTTATGCAATTTCTACGATACTTTAACAATCATCCATTTTGCGACCGTGATATCCATATCTTAAAAGTGTCCAAATCATCTAAATTTTTGTACACGTATATTGATTAACATATAGAATAAAATGGTTTGCCCCTACGGATAATAAAATCCGTAAGGGCAATTAACGAATGCCCTACGGATTAAGCCGCAGGGACAACTAATACCCCTACGAATAACACCGTAGGAGCATATATAAATAAAAATTTGTTAAAATTTAACTTATGCAGTTTTCCCTACGGTGCCGCAAGATAAGACCCTATGGACATATCCGTATGGGCAAATTTCAAGATTAAAAAAAAACCCAAAGGATATCAACCCCGTCACCATACCCTAATTTTCGAATCCCCCCTAATTTCCCCGCGCGCGCTCATCGTCTCCTCCGAGCCCTCGGCCCCTCCTCCGACCTCGTCGCCTCCTCCGACCTTGTCGCTTCCTCCCTCATCGCCTTCTTCGACTTCCAGCGTCGTTTCCATCACCTCCAGTGCCACCCTTTTCTTCAACGTCGAGCTCCTTCTCGGATTTTTCGTCACCGTCGAAATCGTCAACAGATTAGTAATTTATTGATAAGTTTAAATTTTTATTTTTGTAAATTGAATTTGGTGGGTAGGACTTCAATTTGGGGATTTTGAATTGTGGCGGTAGCTGTGGTGGTCGGTGGTGGTGACTGTGGCGGCGGCTGTGATTTGGGGATGTGGGTGACGGTGATGGTGGCTGTAGGTAGTAGTGGCTGCGCTGTAATTAAGTCTAGGGTTAGGATTAATTAGGTCTAGGGTTAGGATTAAGGTAATTAGGGTTAATTAGGTTTAGGTTTAGGGTTAGGGTTAAGATAATTAGGATTAGAGTTAAGCGTGAAGGTTATGGTTAGGGTATTTTAGTGTTAGTGTAAGTGTGTGTGTGTGTGTAATAATGTTGATGATGATATATGTGTGTTTGTGATAATGATGATGTTGATCTCTCATATTAAACAAATCCAAACTCTAATTTTAAACTTAACACCACAACTAAATCCAAAATTGTAAACTTAATATCAAAACCAAATCCAAAATCTTAAACTTGATTAAGAAAACCCTTAACTTTAAAAAACTTTAACCTAAACTAAAAACTTAAAACCCTTGAAATTGAAACGTAAACGTAAAACCAATTCAAATTAAATCTTATAATAAGTGTATATATGATAATCGATGATAATATGCAATTTTCATATGCTCATCGATCGTCATATGTGAAAATCAAACCGTGACTTAGTCCCCGTCTATCGATTAACATACGTTCGATATTCGTTATGACATAAAATTATACGAAAGTTGTTAAATATCGGACGGTATCGTTCGATACTAACAATCGTCATGTAGTCTATATGACGAGAAAATTCAATCGTATGATAACTGGTAGATTTGTCCAGTTTGGAGAAGTTAGGAATATATAAAGTAAACACCTGCATTCATTTATATTTTCATTCGTTTCGAGTTATTTCGTCGGTACTTTTCAGCTATTTCTTTATGTACAAAGATAGATTAGATGTTCATTTTAATATTATTTCACAGCATTAAAATGATTATCTATTCTATTACAGTGTACTCGAAAAACAGCGGGGAGGTGCTGCCGAAGTTTAATTAAAATGGATGAAAGCACAAGCGAATGAGTGTTTGCTCTATACGTTCTTAATGGGATAGAAGCCTTACCCCCGACAGCCGAAACACACACAAACAACACGAATACACAACACACGCACACACAAAGCACATACACAATAACAACCCTACACCTAAGTAAAATCATTAATTGAAACACACATACACAGAATACAACTCATACTTGGGTATCTTCATACCTAACTTTGTTAATCGATAATTTATCCTTTTCAATGACAAAGTTGTCCCTACGGATTTTCTTTTTTGTAAATAACCATCTCATTCTTAGATTTCTCAATATAGTCACCATAAAAAACCAAAATGCATAACTTACAATTTATATGTTATATAGTTTAACATGGTCCATGAGTATATCAAAGTTAAGAACTGGATGTACGTGAATTGGCAACAACACATGCAATCTAAGTTTGTCACAGGAGTTGCTGTTTTCATTGAATTTACACGCGTACATAATAAGATCGTGTTAGAAAAGATTTTCTGTCCGTGCGATAGATGTGGGAATAATTTCTGGCAGAAGGTAGAAATCGTAGAGCTTCACATCGTTAAATATGGTTTTACTAGACTTTATATAATTTGGCTATATCATGGGAAAGAACAAGAAGATAGTAATGCGGCAGAAGAAGAATGAGAAGACGGTAATGCGGTGGAAGAAGAAGAAGACGATATTTTTTTTCCAGGAGAAGAAATTGAGGATATGATAGAGGCTGCCCTCGATGATAGTAATCTTACCGAAGAAGACATTCCTTCCGATTAAGAACTGCGTGCGGATAAATATGAAAAGTTCATGAATGATGCTAGAAGTCCAGTTTATGAGATTGCAAAGTATTCCACCCTATAATGGTTCGTCCAACTTTTCCAGATTAAGTGTCTAAATGGATGGAGTAACAAGTTATTCACGATACTTCTGAAATTCCGGAAAAATTCTATGCCCCCGGGAAATAACGCGCCCGAGAGCTAGTACAAAACCCAGGAGATGATGTCTAATTTGGGTCTGAACTGTGAGAAGATTCATCCATGTCCCAAAAATTGCGTGTTGTACCGGAAAAAGAATTTAGATTTGAAAGAGTGTTCAACATGCGGAGAGGTCAGGTATAAATCGAAAGAATCTAATAAGAAACCCGATATACCTGTCAAGATAGTATGATACTTTTCCATAACACAGAGACTGCAGAGGCTATTCAGATGCAAGAAAATAGCCGAGGCAATGATTTAGCATACCGTGCTACTCTAAGCGAAGATGGAAAAATGAGTCATCCAAGAGATTCACCGGCATGGAAGGATTTCAAGAGGAGGCACCAAACATTCAGTAGTGATCCTCGCAATGTCAGGCTCAGATTGGCTAGTGATGGCTTCTGCCCATTCAACTATATGGTTAGAAGCCACATCATATAGCCCGTTGTAATAATAGTTTATAATCTGTCGCCTTGGTTGCTATGGATCAATCATATTTTATGATATCTCTTCTTATTGACGGACTAAACTCACCGGAAAACAATATCGATGTCTATCTCCGACCTCTGGTCGATGAGTTAAAATCTTTATTCATTGATGGTGTAAAGACTTACGATGCAAACACAGATACAATCTTCACGATGCGTGCAACTTTAATGTGGACAATTAATGACTTTTCTGCGTATGGAATACCATCAAGTTGTTCTGTACATGGTCACAAAACATGCCCTTACTTCCATCAAGATACAATATTGAAATGGTTGAATTTTAGCAGGACGGTCTGTTATTGCGGTCATCGGCGTTTCCTACCACTAAACCATCCCTACAGGATAAACAACACTCACTTTAATGGTCATCATGAGCTTCTTGGGCTTCCAGCCTCATTGTCCGGAGAGAACGTGATTGTTCAGTGCGATGATTACAATAACGTGACCTTTGGGATAGATTCGGCAAAACATGATAAACCACCCTACAGGAACAAGTTAAGCATTTTCTACAAGTTTCTGTACTGGTCAACAAATTTAGTATGTCATTGCCTGAACGTCATGCACATAGAGAAGTAAGTATCCGAGTACGTTCTTAACTTGCTTGTTTGTAAAGATGGAAAATCGAAATACAACCTCCGTGCACGGATAGATCTTCAGGACTGGAAAATTAGAAGTGAATTGCATTCTAAACCGATAGTGGATAAACCGGGCAAGTTTGTACTTCCTAATACCGCGTATCATATTGTTCCCTTATTAATTAAACACAATAATAAGAGCTAAACTCTATTCAAACACAATAAGGCAGCACCTCACGTGCTTCCCACGTGAGCGCCGGTGCCGGCCACTTATACGATTAAATCCTAAAGCGGCGCCTCACATGAAGTTCATGTGAGCGCCGACGTGTAAAGCACGTGGTGCCTATTATATAAGAATTAAATTCTTAGGTGGCGCCCACGTGCATAGCACATGAGCGTCAACGCTCAAATTAAAGATGGTAGAATTAAATTCTATATAGGGAATTATTTCACTAAAATCTGGGAATATTCTCTGTTAAACAGAGTTATTGGATCAAAAATCCAATGGTGATTAAAATCATCAAATAATAGAATTAAATTATATTAGGGGAAAATATCTCGCTAATCTTTCTAAATGAGAAAGATATTCTCGGTTGGATAAAAAATCTAATATTAGAATCAAATTCTAATATGGGAAAATATTTCCCTAATATTTCTAAACAAGAAAGATAAATTCTAAACCCTTAAATTAAAAAAATCCAATGGTGATTAAAAATCACAGTTTGATAGAATTAAATTCTATCTGGGAAAATATTTCCCTAATCTTGTTAAAAAAACAAGAATATATATATATATATATATATATATATATATATTCTGTGAAACAAAAATCACTGGATCAAAAATTTAACGGTGAATAAAATCCCCCAAATAATTTTTGAGGCCAATTAAACCGATTGGTATCTCTCAAATGAAAGATTTTCTCAAAGTAACTAACAATTTGCCTCTCCTATTTAAAGGATCCGAGACTTCAAGTCTCGGGGAAGCACACAGAGAGAGGATCAACCCCATAAATTTTCCCCCCACAAAACTGAGAATTCAATTCTCATTTGAAAGAAGAAGATCCTCGCTCTTCTAAACCCTAGGTAAAGAAAAAAAGCAGAGATAAAATGTATCTCCTTTGCCTAACATAAAGAAAACAAGGGTTTAATCCTTCATAAAAAGAACCTAGTTTTTTCTCTGATCTGAGATTTGCTTTGCAAATCTCTCTACAAGTTAAGAATTTAATTCTCATCATGGAGATTTTGTTCTTCAAACTCAAAATCTAGGGGAAATAACTAGATTAAAAGAAAAAGAGAGAAGAGAACTTATGGTTCTAGAAATTTAATTCCTCTGCAAACAGGGTTTAACCCTACATGAAAGAACTTAATTCTTATAAAAAAATAAATAAATAAAAAGAACTTAGTTCTCCAATAAAAAATCACAGGTCTTCAAAAACATAGATCTTGGTGATCATTAATGGCCAAAATGCCATTAACAGAGATTCAATCTCTAAAAATAAAATGACTTGGCGCCTCACGTGAAATACACGTGAGCGCCCAAAAGATTCCCTAAAATGGAACTCAGCGTCTCACGTGCTTCCCATGTGAGCGCCCAAAACAAAAGAGCGCTCAGGGTCTTACGTGAAATACATGTGAGCGTCCAACAAAATAGAACGCTCAGCGCCTTACGTGCTTCCCACGTGAGCGCCTTACCAAGTGCTTAGCACTCTATATTCAATCAAAATGACTAAGTGCTTAGCACTGATTGGTCAGCGCCCATGTCTGAGCGCCTCATGTGTTTCCCACATGAGCGTCAGAACCACAGATGAGTGCTTAGCACTTCTGAATAAAACAAAAACGAAAGCCCAAGACCGAGCATATCAAGCCTAAATTGGCCAAGTCTCTGAGGTTATTTGCAACTGAGCCCAAATACTCTGTTGTTGGATCTTAAATAAATAAAACGACCCTTAAAAAATTACTAAGTTGATCTTAGTATTAAATAGGACTAACGTATTTTTAGTTAAACTGAGCCCAAATACTCATATGTATAAGTCGATCTTAATCTCAAACTAGGTTAACGGTCCTTAAATAAAAATTAAGTATCTTTTGAACTAAAAGAACATACAACCTAAGTTCAAACCCCAAATCTAAAACATACAGATTTAGACTAATCCGCACTCTACGGGGGACGACATAAATTAGTCTACGTATACAACCCACGGGCAACCAAAACAAATAAAATAACACACGACACAAAATGAACTGCTTGAGAAGGGGAAAGTGGTTATCGCAACACGATAACGTAATTAACTGCAGGGGGTTTGCGCCTGCAGGGAAAAACATCCCCACAATCAAAAACCCTTCAAAAATGAGAGAGAATCTGATAAAGTCTGCTACAACGGTCGCATCTATCCAAACCTCCGATATATGGTACCATAAATCAACTTGGTATCTTCAGAGAGGTGGATGTATATGTTCCAAATAGAATCTGCCCCCTAATTCAGGCTAGATATCCCAACGTCTCAGTTTGGTCTTCGGCGGTAAACACATATGTCACAACCGGAGAAGAAAAGGTTTCTGCAGATGTTGCATGATTTGAAAGTTCCCACAGTTTCTCAAAATCATTTAGTAAGAAAATAAAGATTGTGAAAGGCAAAATCGATGGGCTGAAAAGTCATGATTATCATGTTATTATGCAGCACCTTCTCCCATTAGCCCTCAGCATTTCCCTTCTCGAAACAGTTGGTCTAGTAACCAATGATCTTTGTTGCCTTTTTAGAGAATTGTGCGCTAAAACCTTGAATGTTGTAATGCTGGAGAATCTAGAAAATTCCATTTTCTTGAAACTTTGCAAGATTGAGCGTATTTTCCCGCCGTCGTTCTTCGATATCATAATACACTTGACGGTTCATCTTACAACCGAGGCTAAGTTTGCCTGACCAGTACAATATCGATGGATGTATCTCGTCGTAAAGTACGTTGAATTTTTTGTTTCACGCATTTTGTAAAATTGTTGTTGTCTTGTATGCCCAAATTTATTAACATATTTTTCTTTATGTAACTCTACACTCTAAAAAGGTATATACACAATAGAAATCGACTGGAGAGTTCTGTCATGTAAGTTTATCTTCTAAATGAAACAACCACATTTTGTTCCCGCTATCTAGACGAGAACATTAAGACGAAACTTAACCGGCCTTTGAGAATTCAGGACGGGCATATGGTAAAACTGATTATAAGAAAGTAGACCCCATGTTTATCAACGAGATATATCAGTTTATCCTCCTCAATAGCGCATGTCTTGTAGAAATTAGCGAGTAAATTTTTTTGGATTAGTTATTATATTTGTGTGTGTGTGTATGTGTATGAAATGATATAATATTGATGTCATAATTTATTGTTGAAAACAGAATTCATATTGATGAGGTATGTGAGGGGCATCCTGATTGGAATGATGAACGATTGGAAAAATATCATCAGGATAATTTTTGCGATTAGGTTGCAGATCATGTAAGTTGTTCGAATAATATGTTATTGCGACGGGTTGTCTTAATCTAAACTTATATCGTTATGTATTTACCGTAAAATTTGTTTTGTCAGATCTACGATCCGAACTTATTTGTATCATTAGAGAGAGATTCAAGATATTTAGCTCAGTTTCCTAGCATGGAGGTTGCATATTATAAAGGATTCAGTGTCCTTAGATAAAAATTTAAAGTTAAGGACATAAAAACATCTCAAACCACTTAGAATAGTGGGATTGCGACCGTAAGATCAGAGGGTATGATTTATTATGGATACTTAAATTGCATACTTGGCATCCAATATCCCAGATGATCAGAACCGTTTTATATATTTCAGTGTATTTGGTATGATAAAAATCCGATATGGATAAATGGAGAAACAATCTCGGGGACTTGTAAAGATGAATATGGATTGACTAGTGTAAACACACTTCGATTTTACGGTTAGGACAATCAATTTATCTTTCCGCAATAAGCGTTTTAAGTATACTGCTCACAGTGCTTGAAGCAATCGGGATGGATTGTCGCATGCTATTGGAAACTCGGGAATGTTTACTATGTCCCAGAATTCGTGGATCGTATGGAGGACAGCGATGAGGATGAAGAAGAAAGAAAACTTAAAGTACTTCAACCATTTGTCACCAAAGACGGGTTGTCTTTGGCTGATCGTGAAGTTACATGGGTTAGGAATGATATCGATGATGAAATCCAAGTAGATATGTCTAATGCGTCTATGAAACGAAAAAAAGTTATCAGTAATGTTATATTATTACTTCACATTTTTACGATTTATACATATATTGCATGCATATGTAATAATTGTACTTTTATCTAGGTCTGATGACGACGCCAGGAGCAGCGAGGGGAGGCAGGAGCACCAGCCGCGGCAACGCCAGAGGCAGAGGCAGAGTGGTTGAGAGCTGTGCAGGGAGCTCCAGACGGCTGGTTTTGCTCCCCGATCCGTATCCCCTTCGGATGACTCCTTCCGTGTGGATTTTGCCACACCTCCAGGTATATTTCACGCATATTCATTTCGAATGTAATATTATAAATATTCATGCATATTTATTTTAAACTTACTTATATAGTCAATTTTTAATTGTCTAGCTGTAGATGGTGCGTCCATATCAGAGGCAGAGGCCACTACCGTACCTGCAGGTATGTTTATATATCCTATATTTCATGCATATTGATTTAGAATGTTATATTATAGATATACACACATTCTTTTTGCAGTTACTTATATAATCAATTTTTTATTGTCTAGCTATAGGTGGTGCCTCCACATCCCGAGCAGAGGTCGCCATCACACCTGCATGTATGTTTATATATCCTATATTGTATTCATATCGATTTAGATAGTTATATTATAGATATACACATATTCTTTTTTCAATTACTTATATAATCTATTTTTAATTGTCTAATTATAGGTGGTGCATCTACATCTGGCGCAGAGGCCACTCCCGCCATTTCCGTACCCTCCATGCAGTTTGCAGGTTATTTTTATGAAAATTAGTTTTTTCATTTTACATATACTCTAAGAATAACCATGAACTTTATGTAATTTTATCGTCAATGTTTATTTTCTAGTTGGAGGGGATGCGTCCACGTCTGGGTTACCGGCTGTTTCTCACCGGAGAAATTATCGTCCCGCTCGTGCTGTTGCCCAAGCCCAGGCTCATGCTGCTATCACCGGAGGTATATACCGCACTTCAATTTTCGTTAATTCTTGATTTCTGAATACCGTTTTGTCTTGATATTGCTTGCCTTGATATTTCTTGTAGATGCAGGGCAGCCCCACCCCAAGAGAGGGACTCGAAGGCCGAATCAGTCCCATAGGCTGAGGCCCGATAGAGCTAAGGGGAGGCACCATTCCCCCTCTTCTTTACCTCCGATTATCGCTATACCGGCGATTATGCTGAGAGATTCAGCTGGTATATGGAGGATAAGAGCCGCATCCAAAAGAAATATTCGCTTCACGTTGAGTGGGCGATCAACACCGACGCTCTATTACCCTTTTCTGGGATCTGGCTCGGGTATTAATATATATTTTCATTTAACTTATCAAATAATTATTTTTTATTATTTAACACTAATAATTTAAATAAATTATTTTCTTGTATTTGCAGTTGGAATACGACTTTCAGCCTGTACCCGACCCTGATCACCCTGACGGAGTGTTCGATCTTCACGCTCTTTACCTGGGACTCATGAAGAACATGCAATTTAAGGTCCGATATAATAGAAACGAGCTAAAGATCGATTTCTACATGCTATGGCCGGTACCCCCAAGACGGAGAGAGCGGCTCTCCTACATTCTGAGGCCTTTGCTAGAGTCGACGTAGATACATGGTCTCTCTTGTGCCGGTATTATGAGTCTGAGCGCAAACATTTTTGTAATTTAAATTTAATTCATTGTGTTTAGTATATAATTTATTTTTTTGTTGCTTAATTAGAAAACTAAATCTGATTGTGTTGTGCAGAAACAGACCGATCAAAATAAAAAGAATAGGAAGTCGGTGAAGTGGGGTCGCCCCACTTACACAGGTGGCTCAAGAAACATTACTCGTGTCATGGAGGCATCGGTAAATTACAATAGATCTATTTGATATAATGCAATATTAAGAGTTATTTTATAATATATGTAAATTTTTGGCAAATTGCAGAGAACTCAAACCCTGACGCAGGGTGGTACACCAAGCGTGTTGACCGTGTATCTAGTCGTCCATGGCACCTCGACAGATCCCACCACGGGCGAGCTTCGATTCCCCGACACTGCTACCCAGGAGTATTGCATAACTGTTAATATTTATTCTTATTCGAATGAAATTTTTGTTTTGATAAGTTCAAATTTAAATGATATATATACTTATATTTTAATGCTTAACGTGGGTGTAGGAGCGGGTGGTAGAGCATGCGGAAGTATCATGGATCGATTTCAGTGGATAGACCGATTTGATCATATTGACCCCAGTCTTAGACACCGCACATGGAGAGCACCATGGAGGTTGGGAGAGAGGCCGGGACTTGGTCCTAGCAGGGCCCATATGAAGTTGGTCTCCACTCCGGCAGTTGCTTCCCCTACCCCCGTGAGCGACGTCTGGAGTATGATGTTGCCGCATTGAAGACCACCGTCGAGAAGTTGAAGGAGATGTTGGTACGTATATTACTTATTAGTAAAATATTATATCAGATTATGGATAGTAGCATATGTAATATTAGTAGCCTGAGCTTATTTGGTTTTAGACTTAACTTTGATTAATCAGACTTATATAAAACTATCTAATTAAACCGAACTCAATAATCATAACCGTACCACATCTTTCTTTATTTTGGAGTTTAAAAAGTTATGATTATCCAAACTCAAAACTTGAGAAGAAAGCATTGCTTTGTAAATTAGATAACTTCAAAACAAAGCATCCAATCAAAGCTAAATAATTAAGAAGAGATATATGCTTACAAGTTAGAGTAAGTATCATTTCTACCTCCACTTAAAATAAACTAGGGTTTTCCAAACTAGATACCCAAATTAGGCCTAAGTCCCTAAGTATTCTTAGATTGAGGGGAAAAAGTATAGCGCTAAATGTGTGGAATTTCAATATGTATAAATTCTCATACATAATATATGAATTTCAACGGAACGTGTGGAATCTCAACAAATCATATATAAATTCACGGATCCTCAATAATCCGATAATGATACGAATTCGATTAAACTCTAACACACCGTTCTTACTCATTTATTACACAAACATAAAATTTTACAGATTCAGCAGGCTATTTCAGCTGCGACTCCACATGCCTCTCCTTCCGCTGCAGCTGCGCATGCCACTCTTATAGCTCCACAGCCCACTCAGACTCCTGCACAGACTACTCAGACTCCTGCACATACAGCTCCTTCACTAGTCGAGTTTTGACGACCCAAAGCTGCACCGAGGAGCAGATGCACCAGATTACAGCGATTATTAGAGATGGAGGAGCTAGACTAAGTTAGGATAGATTTATTTATATTTTTAGGATGGATGTACTTATTTGATACATATTGTATGTTTTGGACGATATCGGTGGTTGTTTAGATGTTTACGATAATTTTAGATTGATTTTGTATTTTGTTTGTTTATTTCTTTTATATATTATGTGTGAGATGTTGTTTATGAATATTTTTGTATCTGGCTATATGATATATATTATTGTGCACAGGGCAGGGGAAAAACGGGAAGTCCCTTTTAAAAAAAACCCCGATATAATGTTTCTATGGATTAATCCGTAGGGGAAACAGTTGCTCCTATGGATTAATCCGTAGGGGCACATTTTGCCCCTACACATTTATCCGTAGGAACAAAATATCAGAATATCAGATATTTTGTCCCTATGGACTCAGTAATATAACCAAAACTTATCCCTACGGTGTAATCCGTAGGGGCAATTAGAAGGCTTTAGGGATAACTCTGTAAGGGAAATTATTTTATTTTATAAACAGATAAATTAAAAAAAGATTATGTCCTACGGAATACTCTGTAAGGCTAATTGTCCCTACGGATTACGCCGTAGGGACAATATTTACTCCGTAGGGGCATGTTCAGGGCAAATACTTTCATCTGAGACTTTTGGACCTGCGAAGCTATATATAGGGAGATGATCCTATGAGGCCAGTTTTCATTTCTTATTTTGAGACCAAACTTTTAAACACACTACCCCTCGTGTTGTTCACTGATCCATACCGGTCACTTTAATCTACTTGTATTAGATAGGTTGTGTATAAAATTTCATTAGGTTTGGAGATCTGTGACACATCTATCAAGTGATCTTGTTTTTCATGCATCGTAAAGCCGTCGTTTTTTAGCCTATTTGATAGATTAGTTAGAGCTCTCCAAATCTCGTAAAATTTGATACATAACCTTTCTAACATGTATAGATCATGATGATTGATGCGAATTGATGAACAACACGATGTACTATGTGTTTGAAAAATGAACCCCAAAATAAGAAATGAGACTGGATCTCATAGAACCACCTCCCCCCCATATATAATGGAGGAAAGGTATCATAGGAGGGAATTTCCTTTTATGACGTCGAAAAATTTCACTCTTCACGATTTTTTTCGACCATTGGCATCCATCATCGTCATCTTTATCATGTAAGACGTGTATATACAAAATTTCATGCGATTCAATTACTTTTTCACCGTTGATTTAGTGGATGCAAAATTAACGGTTTACTGACAATATAACTTTTACATTGCTAATTCAACAATGTGGTGGAATCATATGAAATTTTGTGTATCCACTTCTTACATGACAAAAATGATGATGATGGATGCTGATCATCGAAAAAATCATAGAGGATATAGATTTTTGATGACGCCTAAAGAAAAAGAAGCCCAAAGAAAAAGCCTGTTAGGGCTTCTTTTTTCATTATTCTCTCTCCTTCTCTGCCCCCCTTTATATATATATATATATATATATATATATATATATTATAGGAGATAATTTCCTCATATGGCGTTGGAAAAATACACCCTTTATCATTTTCTCCGACGATCGGCACACGTCATCTCCATCTTTTTCACCGTTGATTTAGTGGGTGCGAAATTAACAGTTTACCTACAATAGAGCTTTTTACATTGCTAATTCAATGGTGAAAAAATTGTAGAATTTGAAATTTGGTGTATTCATATCTTAGATGATAAAGATGAAGATGATGAATGTCGATCATCAAAAAATCTTGGAGGGAATATTTTTTCGACGCCATAAGAGAAAATTCCCTCCTATGGCACATTTCCTCCATTATCCCCATATTAACAATGGAACCGATATGTTGTTTGATATGGTGCCCTCAAGGAAATTATTGTAATTGCAGATAAGCGATTATGATAATTAAAGGAGGACCTATACATGTAGAACGGTCTTACTCGACATGATAGTATGCTATCTGGTTTGTCTTTATCATTATGTGTATACATCTTACTAGAAATTACATATCGCTAATACATAATGATAAAGCCCGTAGGATTCCTGCTTCACTACTAGCAATATAATGGCGATCATATACGTGGGAGCTAGGTATTCCATAAGCATATCCTTTAATGTCCTTAATCGAGAGAGTATCGAGACTGGGTATCGATATTCCGCATGTTGGCATTCTTAGTGCCCTGACTACCAGCAGCGGCCGTTGCGGAACGAAAAACTTTAACTTTTAAAAAAACTTAGCGCTAGAAGACACTACCTAGAATCTAATCAAATATTAAACTAGTAACTAAAAAGGGGTTCTAGCTACTCTGAAAAAGGGTTATACTAAAAGATTCGTGTCCTTCGGTCTTCTACCCTCTTACTTAGCTCCATAGGGTCTCCGTGATCGAGCTTGACCGCAGGTCCTCCTCCATCGAAGATGATCCACCCGAGAGATGTGATTCATGGTTCTAGCTCCACACAAAAACTAGTGGAGCAACTAAAGGCTCTAGGTTGCTTATCAAGAGTGTCTAGTGATGTAGTGTGCTGTTCTAGTAATTTTTCTACCTCTCTTCCATTCTTATTTCTCAACTCATGAGAGGATAGGGAGGAAGATGAAGGAGGAGCTCAAGAAAAGAGCTAGTGAGGAAAGAGAACAAAAAAATGAGAATGGAAAAAACTCATGAGAGAAAAACATCAACCATGGTTTTGTATAAACCATTTTTTTCAAAATAATATCACAACCATGCTTGAATACTTTGCACAAATAAATATACAATTCATTTGTCAATACTATTCAAGTATGGTTCACACCATTCTCACCTCATTTTCTCTTTTACACCTCATTTACATTTTACAAAAAAATGGAAAATACATGATAAGGTGTCCTCCTTTTAGAATATTTTTGTATAAATACGGAATATACTCTACCGTATATACATACATGTATTCATACCAAAATACGAATACCCAAAGAGATAGAATAATACAAAGAACATAATACTAAAATATACATATCAAAATGTGTATATGTAAATTATTAAATCAATACCTGATTTAATAATCCGGCTTAATCATAAGCCGGTTGGTATTATCAACCGTCTGATCGAAAAGTCCGGATAACACTAGAATATACATATCGAAATATGTATATGTAAACTATTAAATCAATACCTGATTTAATAATCTGGCTTAATCCTAAGCCGGCTAGTATTATCATTTGATTGGAGCCCTATATATATCAAAATACGGCTACTACATCATTTCTCCTGAACCAGGGAAACCCACCGTGTGAGACTCTAAATACTCAACAGTACGCTAGCAGTGGGTTTAACCACAAGCACGTCAACTGCACTAGCTGTACGTAACGGCTACCCAGATACCTGTCAAAAAGGAAGGCCGACAAGCAAGCTCATCCGAACCCCTACTGAGCCTATCCGTGAGAATCTCCGTACAGTCCGGTCTCTTCGTCTAAGAGTATCGCATACCGGGTCTAGGGGGTGGTAAACGTCAGACCCCTAATAACCTGATAGGTCGTGTTGATTCGGCTCAGGACCGATCCGAGAAACTACCGATCTAACCATCAGTAAATCTCAACTGCATTGGCCAAGGCCTTATGGTTCTGGCCAACCGGACACGGTGTGATATCGACTCCCAATACTGGGAGAGATGAATCCCTGACAATCACTCACTGCCTCCATGTGGCTCGAGATTGTACCCAACCGAAACCTATTTGCACGACTCGGTAGAGCCGTGGTAGGGTAGTGATCAAAGTACAGTAGTAATTCACACGAGACAAATGATAATATCAGGTCTAAAGACTAACCTGTACTCATGTCACCTGAGAATCGCTATCTGACGATAGGTATAATACCATCTAGAGGTTCTCGGCGAGTCCGTCTAGTGTACTCACCCCCAATGAGCACCTGTATACAATCTTAGGTGATCACACCAATGGCTATGGGACCAACCACCGCTCCTCGTCGGGCTCTAGAAATGTATAAACAAGTCTACTCTTGAATATCGATGCCCGGTCTCGATACTCCTGCGACTTGGGATCTTTAAGGATGTGCTTATGGACTACCCAGCTCCCACAAGTATGATCGCTATCATAACGCTGGTAGTCAAGCAAAATCCTACGGGCTTTATCAACATGTATCCGCCATATGTGATATCGAGTATAACATATGCACATATTAAGATAAAGACAAACCAAAATAGTATACTACTGTGACGAGTCTTTATCAACATGTATAAGCAATACAAAGCAGTAAGAAAAACAAATACACATGTTCAGATAAAGATAACTCAAGTAGTATACAATATAACTGAGCAAGATTATCCTGTACATACATATCTCCTGCATCCTATACGATACAGGCCTCTAGGGCATACATAACACATATATATCCCTAGCATCCTATACAATATAGGCCTCTAGGGCATACATATCTAACAATCTTCCACTTGCACTAAGGCTTGTAATTGGCATACTGAATACCCAACATCTGCTCCAGGGCCAGTTGTTGGCGTATCGCATACCCAACATCTCAAAAAGTCGCTCAAACTGCGCTTGAGGGAGGGCCTTGGTAAGTGGATCCGCCGTGTTGTTTTTCGTATCTACTCTCCAGACCTCGATCTTCCGGCGATCTACGTCTTCCTGATCAGGTGATACCACTTCAAGATTTGTCTAGATTTCTGATGGGACCGTGGTTCCTTTGCTAAAACCATAGCCCCATTATTATCGCAATACAAAGATATCGGATCAACAATGGACGGAACCACCTCAAGTTCAGTAATGAACTTTTTCATCCAGACCGCTTCTTTTGCGGCATCGTTGGCAGCAATGTATTCAGCCTCCATCGTCGAGTCTGCAACAGTGTCCTGTTTGGAGCTCTTCCAATAGAACGTCCCTCCGTTGAAGGTAAACAAAAAACCCGAGACAGACTTGCCGTCATCTTTATCACTTTGGAAGCTTGAGTCGGTAAAAGACTCCACCTAGAGGTCCCCATTACCGTAAACCAAGAACATCTCCTTAGTCCTTCTCAGTTACTTGAGAATGTTCTTCACAGCTGTCCAATGATTCTCACATGGGTTCGACTGATATTGGCTTATCACGCTAAGCGCGTTAGCTACATCTGGTCTGGTACACAGTATTGCATACATTATATATCCTACCGCCGAAGCGTAGGGTATAGTGCTCATACGAACCCTCTCCTCATCAGTCTTGAGAGACATCTTTTTTGTGAGGGTGATTCCGTGCAAAGCGGGTATATTACTGCACTTGGAATCTTCCATACTAAATCTCTTCAGTATGGTCTCTATGTACCTGGACTGTGAAAGTCCCAACAATCTCTTAGATC
The DNA here is from genome assembly GCA_030015575.1 of Agapanthus africanus. Taxonomy (NCBI): domain Eukaryota; kingdom Viridiplantae; phylum Streptophyta; class Magnoliopsida; order Asparagales; family Amaryllidaceae; genus Agapanthus; species Agapanthus africanus. The sequence continues at coordinate 155,614,446 of JASDDO010000014.1, read as the reverse complement.
TTTCTCTGTAGATCTTAATCCCCAGAATGTAGGAGGCATCACCCAGGTCTTTCATGGAGAACTTTTGTGATAAAAACAATTTGACCGATTCCAGCATAGGAATGCCATTTTCTATGAAGAGAATGTCATCCACGTACAAGATGAGGAATACAACGGTTCTCCTTACAATCTTATTATAGATACATTGTTCATCCTCATTTTTGATGAAGTCAAATTCCTTGACTGTCTCATCAAAATAGATGTTCCAGCTCCGTGATACCAGCTTTAATTCATAAATGGATTTAAGCAACTTACACATCTTCCCGCTGCTCCCACTGTCTATGAATATCTCTGGTTGATCCATATAAACGCACTCTTCTAAACATTCAGTTAGAAAAGCCATTTTAATGTCCATCTACTAGATATCATAGTCATGGTAGGCAGCAATGACAAGTAGGATCCGAATGGATTTCAGCATAGCCACTGGAGAAAAGGTTTTGTCATAGTCCACTCCTGGTCTTTGACGAAAACCTTTTGCAACAAGTCTAGTTTTATAGGTTTCCATTTATCCATCTACACCAATCTTCTTTTTGAAGATTCACTTGCATCCAACGGGTTTTACCCTAGGAGGAGCAATATCCAAAGTCCAAACTTTGTCGGTGTACATGGATTCCATTTCGGATCGCATAGAATCCAACCATTTATCAGAGTCCATACTGGTAATTTAAAATTAGTAGGATCATTTTCTTTCAAGATGCAATTCTCTCTATCCCCATCTATGAGAAAACTGTAGTATCTCTCGGGCGGATGAGAAATCCTACTAGATCTACAGAGTGGCTGAGGTTTGTCCGGGATTATTAAATTATGAGATTCCACCAAACCTTCAGTTTCAGTTTATGGTTCCAGAATTTTTCCCAGTTCTACCGTGCTCCCACTAATTACTTTTGCAAGAAATTCCCTTTCCAAAAAGATGGCGTGGCGAGACACAAACACCTTCTGTTTCTCAGTGTGGTAGAACAGATATCTTAGTGAATTCTTAGGATATCCTACAAACTTACAAAGAACCGATCGTGCCTCCAATTTGTCTGGTTTTTGCTTTTTAACATAAACCGGAAAACCCAATATTTTAATGAATTTAAGACATGGTTTCTTACCACTCCATATTTCATATGGAGTGGTAGGTACGGATTTGGTTGGAACTTGATTCAAAAGATATGTTACTGTCTGAAGCGCATATCCCTAAAATGAAAGAGGCAGATCAGCACTACTCATCATGGAGCGAACCATGTCCAATAGGGTACGGTTCCTCCGTTCCGATACACCGTTGTACTGAGGTGTGTACGAAGGAGTAAGCTAAGAGAGAATACCATTCTCTTTCAGGTATTCTAGGAATTCCGTGCTTAAGTACTTTCCTCATCTATCAGATCGGAGGATCTTGATACATTTTCCACTCCGGTTCTCTACTTCGTTTCTGAATTCTTTGAATTTCTCAAAAGTTTCAGATTCGTGTTTCAAAAGATACATATATCCGAACTTAGAGAGATCGTCAGTGAATGTAATGAAGTACGAGAACCGACCCCTCGCATGTATAGACATCGAACCACATACATCACTGTGTATGAGTCCCAAGAGCTCTGTAGTTCTTTCTCCGTGTCCTATGAATGGAGATTTGGTCATCTTTCTTTTGAGAAAAGACTGACAAATTTCATAGGATGAGAATTCGAACGGATTCAGATATTCATCATTATGTAACTTACTTAGTCTTTTCTTACCGATATGACCAAGTCTACAATGCCACAAGTAGGTTTCGTTCATATCTGAACTCTTCCTCTTGCGTGTGTTTTGTATATTGAAAACTGTGTTTTGATTAAGAATATAAATACCATTACAAAGTATACCTTCTGCAACCAATATCTGATTAAGGTAAATGTTCATGATATTTCTATCTAGAACAAAGTTATATCTATCTTTATCAAGTAAAGAGACTGATATGATATTACAAAGTATGGAAGGTAGTAGTAGCAGTTGTTCAAAATTATAGTATTGCCGCTTGAAAATACTAGGTGATATTCACCGATGGCAGCAGCATCAACTTGTGCTTCGTTCTCTACTCTGAGGGACATATCACCCGGTCCAACCATTCTACTTTTTCTCGATCCTTATAATAAATTACAGATATGAGATCCTGTTCCGGTATTTAGTACCCAGGAGGTAAGGTTGATCGAAAAATAGTTTTTAATAACAAATACACCCGAAAAAGATGCATTAGAATGCTTCTCCTTCAATAGGGCCATCTATAATTCCTTACATTATTCTTTCCCTTGCCCATACTCTTGACAGTTGTCACAAGTTAGTCCGAACCAATGTTCCCCAGCCCAGTGTAATAAACTGGTTCGGTCAAGTCATACATTTTATTATCTTGATTAGAGCGTGAATTGGTTGCTACCTGTAAAGAGAGAAAAGAAACACTCAGCGTGGATTGGTTATTAATTTATCTAATCAGGATGGTTCCCACTTTTTCCTCAAATTTTCCTTCAAATCTTAAAAGGAAAACTAGTCGGGGTCATTCATAACTAACAAGTTCACTAACTGTAACGTTTCAAAATAATAAAATATTATTTTTGGGAAGTTTTATAATTTAATATTATTTTAATGAATATTTTAATATTCCGGTATAATTAAATACAAATAAATGGGGAAAAATTATGGAAAATTCTAAAATAGGGTATTTTATAAAGTTATGCCATTTTAAAGTTTTTATGATTAGTTATATGTTAATTTAGCGCTAATCGCGATTAAAAATCGCTAATCGGATTTTTGGCATTTTTGTGCAAAACATGCACATATCTTTTTCTACACTTGTGCTACATTTTTCTACCTTGTTGTTTGGAGTTACTATTTGAGTAAGAGGGACTTTGGAGAGAAAAGAAAAGGAAAAGAAAAGGAAAGGGTTTGGATTAGAATATTAAGCATGGTGAGAGAGAGAAGGGGTAGGTGAGAGTCACATTTGACTTAGCCATCCAATAATCTCATAACCTTCATCATATTTCTCCCCTCCCCTCCCTCTTCTTCAACCGATGCTCCTGCCCTCCACAAAACACCCCACTTCATCTCCAAAACAAACTTAAAACGCCAATTCCATTTCACAAAAAGTGTGCACAAGCTCATAGAGAATGCTATGGACCAAGAAAGAGAGGATCTTGAGGACTTTGAGCAACTCAAGAAAATTCTTGAGTTGCCAAAGGAGGTAAATTCTGCACCCTTAGAGTAATACTTCAATTCTTGTTGCATCCATTCTACTTTCATATCGATATGGTGTCGTTTGGTGGATTTGTGAAACATCAAGTTAGGGTTTAGGGTTTGATCTGAAATCAAAGTGAAATTGAGGCTTGTTGTGACCTTAGAACCCCTTGTGTGATGTTAAATTGGACCCAAACCTGAGACTTAAGACCCGGAGTACGGATTTAGAAACCGATATCGGAAAGTTTGTGGAATCTGTTAAGCTTATATGAGATCTGCTATCAACCCGAGACTCTGAAAATTATATTGAATGGATAGTGACATGTGCAGGCACCCAAGAAGCTAACCCCAAGACCCTTGCCCCTAACTCCTTGACCCGACCGCAGATTTAATCCTATTGGCCGCAATTTGCGGCCAGACCTGCTTCATTTTGGCTCGTTTTGGTTTTGGTGCCCCCTTACCAGTATATTAGACCCCTGGCATGTATAGAATTGTCTAATTTGACCTAGGGTGAAATCTAGAGCCTATTTCTTTAGTTGCTGTTTTGGATTCGTGTTTCCGTATTCCGTATTTTTAATTCTGCAATTGTGTATGGTGTTTTACCTCGACTACTTGGCGTTCATACGACGATATCGAGGGTTGTTGATGGTTTTGGAAGTGTTATCCATAGGTTCTAACCTATAGATCTTAGCGTATCATTTTGGGTTTCGTATGCCGTTTTAGTCTTGAATTGGTTTTGATACGCATTTGCGATACGTTAATGTGTAGGTACCCCATGAAGACTTCGGGATGACAAGCAAAAGCGCGGTGACGTCAACAGATAAAGACGCAAGGTGAGTAGATTTATATCTACAGGGGAAGTCGGGTGGATGGCGTATAGCACACCCGCAGTCCGTGGTGATGTATACGAATACGTATACACACGTATATTTATTGTGTGTTGTTTAAGTTTATTGATGGTAATAATGGATTATGGATGATAAGGATGTATTGGTTTAGTATAGTGCGAAACCCTAGAGTAGTGGTTGCACCCACACATACACGTACACATATACTTGCATACATTCTTTCTTTTATCTGTGTGCATTTAGAGGTGGGTATATCTACACATGGGTATGGGACTATGTGTTCATATACGGGATTTGAGTATGATACGTGGGATTGAGATGAGTCGATGTGATTTGATTGAGGCCGTAAAATTCGGCGATATGACAGAGTTCGTATTTGAGATACGACATGATGGTTTAGCGGGCTTTTGGGCATGTGTGTTACCCCGCATTCATACCTATGTAGATGGTATCGATTGTACTAGACTTAGATCTGTACCCTAGATTATGTGATATGATGGTAGTGATACCTGATATGTGATGAGATGAATGTGATATTGACCTGTACCCATCTATTGGGATGCCGTACGACGATTTACCGTACGAGCCTACATTGATGATAGATCCGCGCTCATGAGTCGAGGATGTTATATCGTTTGTGATACTATTGAGGCGGGATTACTGACTATTATATTTATATATATATATCGACTCAGATTTAGGTGGTTTCCATACCCCTCCTGATGGACTCGGCTTAGTAGACATTGGACTAGACTCGAGTCATACCTATTGCAAAACTAACGAATCGGGGATATTTTAAAGATAGGCAAAAAGGATTCTACGGGTATTTTCAAACGAAGCATCTTTTCTTAAAACATCGTAGCCCTTATTTTATTAAAAACCCGATTCGTCTTGTTTCAAATGTTAAGGCTGCATGATATATTTATTGAGGTAGTGTCTTTACTGTTGCGTTGATTATTCGATTCCGCATACTCATGCTATTTGCATTGCATCGCTTGTGTTGTTGATATATTACAGTCATGCTGCTAGGACACCAGCACCATTATCGATGATGCGTATGTTCCACGTACACTTGTTGCCGGCTCACACACTTCATCATCGATAATTGCCATGCAACTACACAGTAGTATTATTGCATCAGGATAGGACCTTGTATGTGCATACTATTATTCCATGTTGCATGATATCCTGTTGTACTTGCATTTCATTAATATGTCACATACATCATGCTTTCTAATTATACGCATCGAGATATTCGTTTTCATGATATTTCTGGATTTGGGAACCGTGGATAATTCCAAAGGAAGGTATGTACTTATTTGAAAAACCCGGTTTCCCTTGATATGATATTTGCGCTGCCACCATGAGATTTATCGGTTCTGATTTTATACTCCATACGAGGAGTGGTGCCGTATGAGGGTACATGGTGGGGCCCGATGTATGAGAGAGTGGGCTGACCCGGACTGACGGATGCCCGATGTATGAGAGAGTGGGCTGACCCGGACTGACGGATGCCTGATGTATGAGGGAGTGGGCTGACCCGGACTGACGGATGCCCGATATATGAGAGAGTGGGCTGACCCGGACAGACGGATGCCCGATATATGAGGATTTACGTGCCGATGCTAGGCACAGGTTTTCATGATGTTTTCGAGTGTCGATGCTAGGCACTCAGGTTCCATGCTTTTGGTTATATCCTCATATTTCCATGCATATGCTGATGATATTTACATGCATGATGGTTATTGTCATTGGGGGACGAGTGGGCGGGATCCACGTACATGCAGATTTGATTACACTGATTTTACCTCATATTTATGATATGCTATTACCTGAGGCACTAGAACGAGCACTTGGCACTACACTCATGTATAGAGATTACATTGCCAGTTTAGCATGCTGCAGACTTATTCATATGAGGTTTATTTATATCTGATTGTATTGACCTTGGATGGGTCGTACATTCGATCTCTGCTTGTAGATATTTTCTATTCACGAGTTGGCAACTCACCCCCGTTGTGCCACAGTTCTTGCAGGTTCTTGCCGTATAGATTCCATAGCGGCTTTTCTGGCACACTGCTTCTATTTGGGTGACTTGCTTGGGTAGGTGGGTTCTTTGTATCAGAACCACCATTGTACATTTATTATTCATTGTATCTAGAAATTCCATCAACCAAAACTTGTATATTGTTTCAGACTTAGACACTAGTGATGTATTATTTCTACCTTAGAGTCGCGTGTAGCAGTATGACGGTTTTCATGTTATTGTGAGTTTCTTTTGAGTTTTGATCCTCGCCATTCGGCGTTGTATATTATATTGCTTGTGTGGTTGTGACCGTCGATTGACGAAGAGCTAGCTCCCGCTTGGGGATGCCTTTTATCATTGCATATATATTGTTCTTGTTGTACCCCGTTCGGGGCCAGTATTTACAAAAGAAACTCTGCCGAAATTTTTAGAAAAGACTTTACATTTTTAAAATGTATATTCGGCTTAGTTATTTAAAAACCTTGACTTCAAAAAAAATTTTCTTCACCTCTTTAAACCAGTTTTCTTTATTTACTCTTAATATGGTTTTAGATTTCTGGGCTTTTGGCTTACTTGGATCAGATGGAGTCCTATAGACTTCATATGGTTCAAGAGCCAGTCACGTGCTTTTTCGGGTCGTGACACTAACCATTCAACCATGTAGGTGTTGGTACTCCGAGGGAGGTTTCCCGTGCTCTCGTATGGACCTAATTAAAATAAACCTCGTTTCCGCAGAAGCGTATCCACCTTTCCTGTCGGAATTATGCTTCGCCTGGAAATCAACCTCTGCATTGAAACTATGCTTCGGTCAGAATGTTTGCCCTGCGTTGGAATTATTCTTCGTCTCAGGATACACCTATCCCGCGTCGGAATTATGTTTCGTCCCGGAACCCTACGTCGAAACTATGCTTCGTTTCAGAATATATCCTCTCCGCTCTTCGAAATGATACTCCGACCTTGGAATTATGCTCCGTAAATCGGAATGATGCTCCGACCCCCAGAATTATGCTCCGCAAATCGGAATGATGCTCCGGCCCCCGGAATCAAGCTCCTGAAAAGACGCTCCGCCCCCGGAATCATGCTCCACCACAAAGTCAAACTTTTGCAGAACAAGATCTATCAATTTCATGCACACAACTCATATACGCGATGTACATTTATTGATGGGGAGCACTTTGTGAGGGTCAAAAATTACACCCCGATTGATCAAGTCAAAATCAAAGTCAACCCCAACTAAATGGGTCCAAGCTCAGGTCAAGTAGGCCCATGCCCAAGTTGAGCCACGCTGCCGGCCTCTCCCATGCTTAAATGAAAATTATGTAATAAATAATTTTGATGTAATTTTTATAAATAAATGTAAGAAAAATGTAACAACCATAATTTTCTTATACACTTTTTCCTATACAAAATTTTTTCAAATATTTTTTTCAAAAATCCATAAAGGGGTATTTATTGCCTGAGCACAAGACTTAAGTAATTGATTAGCAATTTAATTACAAGAAGGAGCGTGTAGCTCATTGGTAATATCTTGCACTGCTGAACCAAGCCACCAGAGTTCAAATCCCATACCCCACATTATTTTTAATATTTATTTTGTTTTAAATTTTATGGAAGCCCAACAGTCCACACAAGATAACTCCAGATTTTCCAACTACACTTTAAGAATTAAATATACTAGAGGCTACACTAGACGACCCCCAACCTCCCCATGCCCTGACTCGGCCGAGTTGGCCGCCGGACCGGCCGACTCGGGCCGGCGCCGCCGGCCGGACTCGTCCAGACAGCCGAGTTCCCTTCTTCAATGTTGTGTCTCTTCATCTTCCAAACCCCCCTGTACACTTCAAATTCCTAGATTGGTTTCAGAGACCTTTGAAATCCCCATTTACTCCATTTTAATGATTTTTTAATGCATTTTTACATTAAAACCTTTCATATACCCTATTTACTCCAATTTTTAATGATTTTATACATTTTTATATTTTTTTTATTTAAAAACCCTTCATCTACCCTAACCCTAGCCTAACCCTATAAATACCAACCCTACACACTACCCTCTCACCCCCAAAATCTTGAGCTACTCTCTCAAAATTTTTTCCAAGAAGTGTGTACGTTGAAAACAAGTTCGCGGCGAAGCTCCGACGAAATTCCGGCGGGAATTCCGGCGACATTTTTAGAAACAACCGGCGACGAAGCAATGCCTCGGCGACTTCTTTATTTCCCCTACACTCTCTTGCTTAATCGAAATCCGTAAGTCCCATTCTTTCTTTCTTTCTACTTCTCAAAAATACGAAATTACGAAACCCGACGGAAATCGGAACAAACCGATTTTCAATTCGGTTTTCTATAAAATCCCACTCATCACCAATTCCATAATGCTTAAACTTATTCATGTTGACTATTAATCACATAACAACTAATTTGGACAAAGTTTCTCACATGAAATGATAGCTTTTGCAATATCGTATTCTTTTTCACTTTAATACCATAATATTTATTTATTTCTTCTAATCAATTCAATCATGTCTAAACATCTTTATCATGATTATTAAACTTGTAAAAATCAATTTGAATAAGTTTTCACACATGAAATGATAACCTTTTTAACTTACCGTATTTTTTTCACCTTAATACCATCATATTTCAATTTCACATTTAACCCTTTAACATTGCTATACCTTAAAATAGATCACGAGGTAATGGCCTACCTCCTCACACACACATATGAAACCATAATACGCTATCTTGAAAACTCCTAATACGATAAAACAAGATTTTACATTAAAATACCTTTTCCTTAATAAAACCTTTTATAAAAGTTTATGTTTGATACATTTGTTTAAACAATATCTTTAATAGGAAAAATACGATAAGTTGTGGACATCGATCGTTTATCTAAACTTGATTTTGTGGTGTCTAGGCAAGTGTGTCTAAGGTAAGTGGTTACTTAATTAGGGCCACTACTTGTAGTGGAGAGCCTCCCACTTACCTAGCACTTACCTGGCCGCAATTGGCGGTGAAGAGGCGATTTAAGGCTTCTAACGACTTGTCGTTTAGACCTTTTAGAAATAGGCTAATTGTCTTAGGAAACCCTAGGATCTAAAATACGGAAAATTACACTTTACAAATAAATACCTTTTACTTTATAAAACCGTTTTCTAAAGGATTGGTATTTTACAATCTTTACAAAGCGCCGCTACAACCCATCTTTGGGGAACCCGTTCGGGATCGTGCGGTTTATCGCGCACCCTCGGGCTAGTAGTGCGAGATTCAGACCTCCGCAAGGAGCATTCGGTCTCGAAAGGTTTAAAATACGACATCTTAAGAAAATGAGATTTTTGAAATATAAAATATTTATTAAAATTATTTTTGTATAAACATATGTATATTTATCTTTTAAATACCTATTTTATTATAATATAAATTTTCCACTTTTTTCTAAAAATCACAGTAATAAATTTTACACTAAAATACCATGACCTTCAAATAATCAATATTACAGATAAATACCTAAAACTAGGATATTTTCACCAGAAATGGCACAATATAAAATCCACATTCATTACAACTCTAAAGACGAGTAATAAATACTTGAGGTGTATTTTGAAAAGTATATACAGGTATTTTTACATAAAACCCCCTCAAGTTTTATAAAATTACCCTAAGGACCCTAGCAGTTATAAGACTTCGTTTCATATTTCTGATTGTCTGACTCGGGTTTGAGTCTGATTAATCTGACTTGAATATGATTCAAGTCAATCCATAATCTACAAGTTTCCAATTCAATATGAACATATGGATCCATGAATACAATTATCAGTTTATACAATTTGGCTGAACCGAACCATGGATATATTCCTTTTACATGATTCCCAGTATTCCATTTACATGACTCTATGGTTATAACCGTTTCCTGATATCATGGTTTCGGTCAGTCAGTCAATCAATCATACAACCAACACAATTTACAAGATAACATTACAAACAAGACATCGCGGGGTTTAAGGGGTAGATTGGTACGGAAGGTGCTAAAGGTGGCACGAGGTGGTCAGACTTAACACACCTAACATGAATCCAGTTGCTGTTGTACCATGGTATAAACGGTACCTTGTACTATACGTGCCCTTAGTCTCTGGCATATAGAGACTCCCCTCGTATACACTGGCATCCTTCTGTACCAAGCTACAAACAACAGCGTTGACATAATATTACAACAACAGTTTACACTTTAAAATGTATCTTCTTATTCTGTCTATTTTTCTACTTCCCTCTTACCTTTAGGACTTACCGAGCGACCTGTTCGCTGACGACATTCTGTTTCTCTCTTCTTTGAATGTCGTCAGGTGATTTGGACCCGGCAGAGGTTGAGCCATCGCAAGAAGACTTGGAGCAATTTACTGAAGACCCTGCACTGCAGTTTTATTGTACACTTTTCCATTCAGTATTTTACATTTCCTGTTATGCCACTGTTTAGGCATCTTTTTATTTCAGTTGTATTTCCTTTTCATGCATTGTACAAAAGAATGTTAATAAATAAAAGTTGCTGTTCTTTTTATATCTTGTCTCTTGTGTATTTATTTTATATTGCTTAGATACGCTTAGCGTATGTACTTCTGAGTATATATGTAGCGGACCTCGTCGCGTCTCCTTCGCCGTACACTGGGAAGCGGGGCGTGACAGGTTTTGTTGGTGGCCCATGCAGGTCAGAGCTGTATGAAACCCTAAGCAATATAAAACATAAGAACCAGCAACTAAAACATTCTTTACAATCATGTTCCTTGAATCCCATCATTTCTTATTCTTTGAATCATATATTTTGAATCTGTCCTAACCCAAAATTCCGTCACCTCTTTTACAATTTTACCAAAACCTCCGCATTCTTTCACTCCTTCACACATTCTTCACATTTTTAAAACCCTTGCACCACCTTGTTATTTTTCACATATTGTCAGTACACCAGCACCAAACTTTCCTTGGATTTGTTACACTTTCCTTTTACAAATTTCGAGGACGAAATTTTTAAAAGGAGGGTAGAATGTAACAACCCTAATTTTCTTATACACTTTTTCCTATATAAAATTTTTTCAAATATTTTTTTCAAAAATCCATAAAGGGGTATTTATTGCCTGAGCACAAGACTTAAGTAATTGATTAGCAATTTAATTACAAGGAGCTTGTAGCTCATTGGTAATATCTTGCTCGGCTGAACCAAGCAACCAGAGTTCAAATCCCATGCCGCACATTATTTTTAATATTTATTTTGTTTTAAATTTTATGGAAGCCCAACAGTCCACACAAGATAACTCCAGATTTTCCCACTACACTTTAAGAACTAAATATACCAGAGGCTACACTAGACGACCCCTAACCTCCCCATGCCCTGACTCGGCCCGACTCGGCCGAGTCGGCCGCCGGACCGGCCGACTCGGGCAGGCGCCGCTGGCCGGACTCGTCCGGACGGCCGAGTTCCCTTCTTCAATGTTGTGTCTCTTCATCTTCCAAACCCCCCTGTACACTTCAAATTCCTAGATCGGTTTCAGAGACCTTTGAAATCCCCATTTACTCCATTTTAATGATTTTTTAATGCATTTTTGCATTAAAACCTTTCATATACCCTATTTACTCCAATTTTTAATGATTTTATACATTTTTATATTTTTTTTATTTAAAAACCCTTCATCTACCCTAACCCTAGCCTAACCCTATAAATACCAACCCTACACACCACCCTCTCACCCCCAAAATCTTGAGCCACTCTCTCAAAATTTTTTCCAAGAAGTGTGTACGTTGAAAACAAGTTCGCGGCGAAGCTCCGACGAAATTCTGGCGGGAATTCCGGCGACGTTTTTAGAAACAACCGACGACGAAGCAACGCCTCGGCAACTTCTTTGTTTCCCCTACACTCCCTTACTTAATCGAAACCCGTAAGTCCCATTCTTTCCTTCTTTCTACTTCTCAAAAATACGAAATTGCGAAACCCGACGGAAATCGGAACAAACCGATTTTCGATTCGGTTTTCTATAAAATCCCACTCATCACCAATTCCATAATGCTTAAACTTATTCATGTTGACTATTAATCATATAACAACTAATTTGGACAAACTTTCTCATATGAAATGATAGCTTTTGCAATATCGTATTCTTTTTCACTTTAATACCATAATGTTTATTTGTTTCTTCTAATCAATTCAATCATGTCTAAACATCTTTATCATGATTATTAAACTTGTAAAAATCAATTTGAATAAGTTTTCACACATGAAATGATAACCTTTTTAACTTACCGTATTTTTTTCACCTTAATATCATCATGTTTCAATTTCACATTTAACACTTTAACATTGCTATACCTTAAAATAGATCACGAGGTAATGACCTACCTCCTCACACACACATATGAAACCATAATACGCTATCTTGAAAACTCCTAATACGATAAAACAAGATTTTACATTAAAATACATTTTCCTTAATAAAACCTTTTATAAAAGTTTAGATTTGATACATTTGTTTAAACAATATCTTTAATAGGAAAAATACGATAAGTTGTGGACATCGATCGTTTATCTAAACCTGACTTTGTGGTGTCTAGGCAAGTGTGTCTAAGGCAAGTGGTTATTTAATTAGGGCCACTACTTGTAGTGGAGAGCCTCCCACTTACCTGGCACTTACCTAGCCGCAATTGGCGGTGAAGAGGCGATTTGAGGGTTCTAACGACTTATCGTTAAGACCTTTTAGAAATAGGCTAATTGACTTAGAAAACCCTAGGATCTAAAATACGGAAAATTACACTTTGCAAATAAATACCTTTTACTTTATAAAACTGTTTTCTAAAGGATTAGTATTTTACAATCTTTGCAAAGCGCCGCTACAACCCATCTTTGGGGAACCCGTTCGGGATCGTGCGGTTTATCGCGCACCCTCGGGCTAGCAGTGCGAGATTCAGACCTCTGCAAGGAGCATTCGGTCTCGAAAGGTTTAAAATACGACATCTTAAGAAAATGAGATTTTTGAAATATAAAATATTTATTAAAATTATTTTTGTATAAACATATGTATATTTATCTTTTAAATACCTATTTTATTATAATATAAATTTTCCACCTTTTTCTAAAAATCACAATAATAAATTTTACACTAAAATACCATGACCTTCAAATAATCAATATTACAGATAAATACCTAAAACTAGGATATTTTCACGAGAAATGGCACAATATAAAATCCGCATTCATTACAACTCTAAAGACGAGTAATAAATACTTAAGGTGTATTTTGAAAAGTATATAAAGGTATTTTTACATAAAACCCCCTCAAGTTTTATAAATTACCTTAAGGACCCTAGCAGTTATAAGACTTCGTTTCATATTTCTGATTGTCTGACTTGGGTTTGAGTCTGATTAATCTGACTTGAATATGATTCAAGTCAATCTATAATCTACAAGTTTCCAATTCAATATGAACACATGGATCCATGAATACAATTATCAGTTTATACAATTTGGCTGAACCGAACCATGGATATATTCCTTTTACATGATTCCCAGTATTCCATTTACATGACTCTACGGTTATAACCGTTTCCTGATATCATGGTTTCGGTCAGTCAGTCAATCAATCATACAACCAACACAATTTACAAGATAACATTACAAACAAGACATCGCGGGGTTTAAGGGGTAGATTGGTACGGAGGGTGTTAAAGGTGGCACGAGGTGGTCAGACTTAACACACCTAACATGAATCCAGTTGCTGTTGTACCGTGGCATAAACGGTACCTTGTACTATACGTGCCCTTAGTCTCTGGCATATAGAGACTCCCCTCGTATACACTGGCATCCTTCTGTACCAAACTACAAACAACAGCGTTGACATAATATTACAACAATAGTTTACACTTTAAAATTTATCTTCTTATTCTATCTATTTTTCTACTTCCCTCTTACCTTTGGGACTTACCGAGCGACCTGTTCGCTGACGACATTCTGTTTCTCTCTTCTTTGAATGTCGTCAGGTGATTTGGACCCAGCAGAGGTTGAGCCATCGCAAAAAGACTAGGAGCAATTTACTGAAGACCCTGCACTGTAGTTTCATTGTACACTTTTCCATTCAGTATTTTACATTTCCTGTTATGCCACTGTTTAGGCATCTTTTTATTTCAGTTGTATTTCCTTTTCATGCATTGTATAAAAGAATGTTAATAAATAAAAGTTGCTGTTCTTTTTATATCTTGTCTCTTGTGTATTTATTTTATATTACGCTTAGTGTATGTACTTCTGAGTATATACGTAGCGGACCTCGTTGCGTCTCCTTCGCCGTACACTGGGAAGCGGGGCGTGACAAAAAACGGGCATAAACCCAAATTTTTGTAAAGCCCATGGCTCATGTGCAAAAGAAATAAGCATATGAGGCATGAAATGGGCAAAATGCCATTTTGTAAAGCCCAAGGGGCAATGTGTAAATTTGTAAGCCTATAAAAGAAAACATGATGATGAAACGAAAACAATAATTAATTCCCCTAAAAAAACTAGGGTTTGTGCCTCCTTCTCTTTCCTCAAGGTTTTAAACCTTCTTCACTTTTCTGAATTAAACCAAGAGTTTAACTCTTCCTTTTCTAAAAAGAAATAGTCTTTCACCATAAACCCACGAAGGAGAGCTCAGATCTCCCATCAAATCTCTAAAAAAGGAAATTTTTAAGTCTCCCTCCCTTTTCTCCAAGATCCAGCCAACAGAGAGGAGGAAGAAGGAGACCCATCTCCAAAAATCCCATTTTGGGGAAGATCTAAGCCTTCGGAGAGGATCCAGGGCTCAGGGGAGAAGAAAGGGGTCTTCTTTGATCATCTTCAAAGATTTCTGGGAGTTCAACTCCATTTGTCAAAAATTTTGGGAGTTTAACTCCATAAATAAAATTCTTTTAGGAGTTTTAACTCAATTCAAAATCTTTTGGAGTTTAATTCCAGAAATCAAAATCTTTTGGAGTTTAACTCCATAAATAAAACTCTTTTGGGAGTTTGACTCCACTCAAGATCTTTTCAGGAGTTTAACTCCTAATCTCGGGGCTAAGCCCCATTTTATGCAGGAGTTTAACTCCTGATCACGTGCCGGGCACATGAGGCGTTGGCGCCCAGCGCCCATGTGCCTGGCGCGTGAGGCGCTAGCTCCCAGCACCCATACGCCTTGCACATAGCCTGCGGGTGCACAGCGCCCACATGCCGGGCGTGTGAGGTGCCGGCGCCCAGCGCCCATGCGCCTCTAACGTGGCCCGCGGGCGCCCAGCGCCCACGTGTCCTTAAGATGCTTCTCACCCCTCTTTTCCCACACGCTCCACACTAAAAATACCTTCCCCGTTAGACTGCACATTGAGTTCATATTGGCCCGTCAATCGGAGGTTCCTTCGGTTCAAAGGCGAGAGGTAATTAACGGCAGTTTAGTCTACGACTGCTGGTGATTCGGATCCCCACAATAAATAAACCCCGGCCTACCCTAGGCAGGGGGAGTCTGTAGTATTCCTGACAAGCGGCGCGTATCCCCATCTCAATGGGGTGACGAAAAACACCCTACAGATTCTGGCACGCCCGGTGGGACCTATCTTTCCTCCTATATTTCGGGATAAACGTTCATGCGAGCTCAATGAACAAATACATTGATTGCCTGTACTAAAATTATGCTTCTTTGTTCATGTTAACAGTTTTCAATTGCAATCTTCGGACGCAGCAAAAATGTCTCCAAGGACAAGCTAAACTTTCAACACGACCCATGTCTCCTACATGATGAAGATGGACGCCAGGACGTTCCTCCCGTACAGTCTCGGGCGACAGTGGGGGAGCCGCTGCTACTATTTGGCTCTATTCTGTTCGTGCCAGCAAACGCCATCCCTACTCTTCATGCTCCAATAACAGACAGACCGGCTTCGAAAGGCAGGAGGCTAAATGTGGTAATCTCGAGGGCACCACTATCCAAACGCAAGTCGGTGTTTGAACGACTTTTCTTGGCCCCAGCTGGGGGCAAGGCCATCAACACTAACAAAGTAATAAGGTATCTCGAGCAAACTCCAGCGGTGCCCCTAACAACCGCTCAATCGGGTATCTTCTATAAGCTCCCCGTCAATCGACCAATGATGACTTCCTGGATGACGGATGCCCATCAAGCCCTCAAAATCGAGAAGCTAAGACAGAAAAGACTCAGATATAGAGCCAACAAAAGGGTTAGGGCTTATGCTAGGATGAACTTCATGAGATTCCAAGAACAGGGTTACCCTGCAACAACAGCTGAATTGGCTGTAAAGCTCACTAACTCTTTTGAACCACTGAAATTGGTCCAGAAGAATGCTATAACCTCAAGAGTCAAGAAAGCTGCGTCCGGACAACGTCATCCAAGGACCCAGTCAGACCAACCGTCTGCAGTCGCATGTCTTTTCCAAAAGAGGAAGGGCCACGACGATGGTCCGAAAAATCAGTCGCCAAAGATAAAGAGATGGCTGGATATGTGGTCCATACTGTTTACATGGTGGGCACGCACAGCAAGAGCAAGGACGGGGCACCACATCTTAAATCCAATCTGATATGAATGTGGCTGCCACTTCCCAAGACCAGCATCCTCTGGAAGGTGATGAAAACCTTTTCAGTGAGGCTGATAAGTAGAGAGATCCCTCGGTTCATGAGGAGTCGGGCTCGGAAAGCGAAGAGGGGCTAATCATCCTTCCCAAGACCGCAGAGCAGCAACTTCTCCAAGAACTCCAAAAGCAGCTCAGAAACAAAGACAAGGAGATGGACAAGCTCTACTCGAAGATTGACGACTTGACAAATGTTGTCTTACAGCTCATGGCTAAAGTTGCCTCTCGGCCACCCAATTAAGCACAGGGCTCTGCTCATGAATCAGGAAACGGTGTCCCGAGGTAGCCGACGTCTATTCCCTCAAATCTAAAGGTGGGCGAGCTGCATAAAAGTCGGCCGCATCCTATCTCGAGAAATGTCTTGACTACCGATGACAGCAACCCGCTAACGCAAGATCAAATCATAGATTTGGTCGCCAACAAAGTTGAAACATTGGTAGCCGAAGCTGAAACGCAAAAAGATGTCAGCAGTAGTGGGAGACCATATTCTGCTTGGTATGATCTGGTAGAGTTTCCTAGTGGCTATGTCATCCCTAAATTCGGAAGATTCGATGGGACAGAAAATGTAAATCAACACATTGCCACTTTAAAGCCTCATGTGGGAATACTAGGGGTAATGATGTGCTTCTCCTCCACCAGTTCTTTAATAGCTTAACCGATGTCGCTTTCGACTGGTACACGAGCATACCGGATGACTCCGTTACTACTTTTTTCCAAATGGAGTCTCTGTTTTGGCAAAGGTTAATGAGTGTCAGCGATAAGATCACCATTGCCGACCTCATAAGGACTAAGCCAAAGAACAACGAAAGAAGCACGGATTTTATAACCCGATGGCGCAATCTCTATGTCAAATGTGAGCCACCGTTGGAATAAGGTGAATCCATCAATCTCCTCATCGGAAATCTTGGTACCTGGATGAATCCTTTCTATGCACCACAGGTCTCAAGACGTTCCAAGAGCTGACCAAGAAAGTTAAAATGTTGGAACGCTCAAATTAGGATTCTTCCTCGGATTTCCAAAATAGCAATAAATCCTGGAGGAACCGAAAGGACGACAATCGCAAAGGCAGAAATTTCGACGATGCTGAATGGTTTAATACTTCGGCTGACCGAAATAGGCATGGGACAAGCGGGCCTAATGTCAACCAACCTCGAAAACCATTGTTGGGAGGGGGAGGAGAATCTCCTCTGAAAGAGAAGCTCGATAGGGTCTATTCCTTTAGAAGGGACAAAGTCCGTAAAATATTCAAAGATGCTCTAAGAAACGGTCTACAATTGCCAGAGTAAAAAAGAGCTCAAGAAGCGAATATGACCGATAACCCCAAATATTTCCCCTATCACAGAGTGATAAGTCATGCCATTGAGGACTGCTTCGTCTTCAAAGATTGGGTTGAAAAATAATACAAGACAGGAGAGATAGAACTGTCTAAAGGCGTGTTAGCAAACAATCAAGCCGCGACCGTCTATTTCATGCAACCGAAACCCTTCAGGAACCTGCTTCTTTCAGTCGTTTGCCCTTCTCTAAAAGGAACGGGCCAAGGCAACAATCTAAAAGCCTAATGAGCAACGTTACCAATGAAGAAGTGGTAGATGGGTACATAACCCATACGATCTACATGGTGGAGCCCAGAGGAACAAGTCCTCCTATGCCTTATAGCCATGACAATGATGTGGTTGTTGCTATCCAACACCGGCTCGATCCAGATGAGGAAGAGCCCGCTCAGGCCATTAAGCAAAAGGAGCCCGTGGTTCCTACGGAATCGAGCTCAGGCAGTAAGGATGACCTGGTTATCATGCCCAGAGTTATAAAGCATGCATTATTCCAATGGCTTCAAAAGCAGCTTCAGGACAGAGATGAGAAGTCGGCCAAGGTCCATTCCAAAGTTGACGAGCTAGAAAACGTCGTGGCAGGTCTTACGACCCAAGTTTTCCGATTGCAATTACAGCAAAATCAAAATTTGGTTCATGGGATTGGGATTGATATCCTGAAACAGCCAACCGATACCTCCAGCCCAAGAGCGGAACACCTTTGCGAAAAACGGCCGCGATCAGCCTCCAGTCCCTCTGATACGTATATTGAACGTGGTAAGCGGACAGCAGGAGAACCAAAGACTGATCGGTCTCGAGGACCAGCATCAGGAAAAGCACCTACTCTAATGGAGATAAAGAAGAAAGTATACTCCTTCAAGAGGGTTGAGGTCCGCAAAATATTCAAGGACGTATTGAACAACGGTCTGCAGCCGCCTATTCCAAAGAGGCCACATGAAATGAACATGATCGACAATCCAATATACTGCCCATATCATAGAATGGTGAGTCATACCATTGAAGACTGCTATGTTTTCAAAGATTGGGTAAAGAACCAATACAAGGTTGGGAAAACCTCACAGTTCTCGGATGTACCGGCAAGCCACAAAGTTACGGGCGTCAACACAATTCCGCCAAGATCAAAGTTCGAGAAGCGGGGATAAGCAAACACAGATAATCTCCACGTCGTTAAACTGGGAATAGATGACCACCACGTCATTAAACTAGGAACATTCAACCCCAAAGTGTTAAACTGGAAGTGTAAAAAAAAAATTAAAAAAGGCCGAAATGATGGGGCAACTCACAATAAAAATCAACGAGTAAAAATAAACATGAAAATAAAGCCGAAATGATCGGGCAACCGCGAATAAATAGCCGAAATGATAGGGCAATCGCGACCTTCGCAGTAAGATAACTGAAATGATAGAGCAATCACGGTAAAAAAATAAAATAAAAATAAAAAATAAAAAACCCTCTAAATGGCAAAGATGAGTCGCTCCTGGTACCATATTCTAGTGCAGCGATGCAGACGCCAACCAAAATCCAAATCCCCAAATGGTGAATGATGAGTCATTCCTGATACCATATTCCAGTGCAGCGATGCAGACGCAAACCAAAATTCTCCCATCCCTATGGCCAGTCCCCAAATTAACTACCGTATATAATCCACGGGCTCAAATGATCCTCATCATACCCAAGCCCCCACCGCAATCACCAGTCACACGGCCAGTCTCCGCCATCGGAATTATGCTCTATTTGGGAAGACCCACTCATGTGTTCTCACGATACATGAGGAGAAAAAACTTACAAGATCCTTTCAACTCGTAAGAAAACACCTTTGTGAGATCCTTACGACACATAAGGGAAAAACAAACTTGGGGGTCCCCACGACTCCTAAGGAGAAAATTGTTGGCTATAGTGCCCTAAAGGCAATTATTGTAATTGCAGGCAGGTGATTATGATGATTGAGGGAGGACCTATACGGATAGAATAGTCTTACTCGAGATGATAGTATACTATCTGGTTTGTTTCTATTATCATGCACATGCATTATGTGGTATTACATATCACTATTACATGTTGATAGGGCCCATAGGATTCTTGCTTGACTACCAGTATTATGATGGCGATTATATACGTGAGAGCTGGGTGGTCTATAAGCATATACTTAAATGTCCCTAGTCGAGAGAGTATCGAGACCGGGCATCAATACTCTAGAGTAGACTAGTGTATACTTATTGAGACCCGGATAAGGGGCGGTGGCCAGGTCTCACAAGCCATTGGTGTCAGTTAGTCACCTAAGATAGTATACAGGTGCTCATTAGGTTATAAGTACACTGGACGGACTCGCCGGGAACATGCTAGATGGTATTATACCTATTTTCAGATAGCAGTTCCCAGGTGACATGTGTATAGGTTAGTCTGTCGACCTGAGATCGTCATTTGTCTCGTGTGAGTTCCCACTGTGCTTTGATTACTACCTTACCACGGCTCAAAGGAGTCGTGGAAACAGGTTTTAGTTGGGTACAGTCCCGAGCCACATGGAGGCAGTGAGCGGATCGTCGGTGATTCGTCTCTCTCGGTATTGGGGGTTGATGTCGCGCGGTGCACGGATGGCCATCACCAGAAATCCTTGGCCAAGGTGGACGAGAATTACTGATTTGGATCAGTAGTTTCTCAGGTGGTGATGGGCTTCATACCGACACAAAATATCGCGTTATTAGGGGTTTGACTTTATCCACCCCCTAGACTCGATATGCGATACTCTTAGACGAACGGACCGGACTGTACGGATATTGTCACGGACATGCCCAGTAGGGGTTCAGATGAGTTTCCTCGTTGGCCTTCCTTTCGCTTAATACCTGGGTAGCTGTTACGTACAGCTAGTGCCACTGACGTGCTTGTGCTTAAACCCACTGCCAGCGTATTGACGAGTCTTTAGAATCCTACACAGAGGCTTTCCCTGCTTTGGGAGAAACGATGTAGAGTCCGTATGGTTTTACGGCAGGGTTCGATCATATACGTGCACTTATGCACGTATCATGATTCGGACGGATAATACTAGCGGGCTTTGGTTTAAACCAGATTCTAGTTGTTCCCTGATTAAAAATCAGGAAATAGCTCAGTAAGGTATCACGTGCTCACACGTGACCAATGGTCACGTGTTAACACGTGATGGCTAAAGCTGAAGCGTAAATAAGCGCTAAGAAAAGAACTCAATTGGAGGTCACGTGCTCACACGTGACTGGCCTCGAAAGCCTTACAGTTTAATAGAATTAAATTCTAAAAGTTTCTAAATCTTTCCAAATGGAAAAGGTTAGAGGGAACTGTTGGATTAAAAATCCAAGGGTGATTAAAAATCACCAATTTATAGAAAAATCCTAAACAAGGAAAGATCTCCTCAAATCTCACCGAAATAACAAACAGAATATCTCTGGACTGAAAATCCAACGGTGAATAAAATTCACTGAATAATCTAAAGGATCATATTAATCACGAAAAACAAACAAAATCTTTCAATGAAAGATTTATTAAACAAATTGATTCTTTTTCCTTTTCGTATAAATAGGAGACAAGAGGAGAAGAAGGGGAGAATTTTTTTTGGAGAGATAGAATTTTGGGAATCTTGAAATTTCAGAGAGGAAAGAAAGGAGAATTTAATTCTCAACAAAGAAAACCCTGAGAAAAAAGAAAGGGGATCAAAACTTCAAAAAAGAGAATTTAATTCTCAAAAATCTAAGAGTTTAGCTCTTTTGCAAAGAACTTAGTTCTTTCTCTAGTTGAAGATCTGCAGAAGCAAATCTCCCCATAGGTTGAGAATTTAATTCTCATCGGGTTGAGATTTTGTCATGTAGATCCAAGACATAGAGGGAGAATTGAGTTCAGTGAATTTAATTCTCACAATTTATAGGAATTTAATTCCTTCATGACAAAATTAGGGTTTAACCCTATATGGCGAATTTAATTCTCCTACAATTATAGGAATTTAATTCCTTCAAGATGGATAAAAACCAGGGTCTAACCCCAATTGAGAATTTAATTCTCTAAAATTCATAGGAATTTAATTCCTCCAAGACAGAACTAGGGTTTCACCCTATACAAGAATTTAATTCTTTGACATATATGGGAATTTAATTCCTCTAAAGGAAATTAGGGTTTAACCCTACATAAGAATTTAATTCTTTCAAAATAGGAATTTAATTCCTACAGAATCATAATCAGGGTTTAATCCTACAGAGAATTTAATTCTTAAAGATAAAGAGAATTAAAGCATGCAAAGAACCAAGGTCACGTGTCCCCACGCGACCCTTGAAAAGATCCCCAGAAATGAGAAGGAGAAAGCTCTGAAGCAACGCTTCACGTGCTCCCACGTGACCTCCAAAACACGGAAGAAAAAGCAAAGGAAATATAAGCTCTGGGCGCTCTCACGTGTCCCCACGTGATCCCTTAGCAAATGCTTTAACAATCAGTGCATAAATGTCCATCACGTGCCACCACGTGATGCTCAAAATAAAATATAAAAAAGTGTTTAACATTTAATTGCAGAGCGAAGTAGAAAGGGATCTGGTCCCACCTTTGGGCGCCCTCACGTGTCCACATGTGACCCCTTTTTTTTAGTGTTTAACACTAATTCGAGAGCTTTATTCCCAGTGTTTAACACCGATTATCTTTTAGTGTTTAACACTAATTCGAAAACCTTATTTCCAGTGTTTAACACTGTTATGTTCTAGTGTTTAACACTAATTTGGGTGTTTAACACTGATTGTCTTTTAGTGTTTAACACTAATTTGAGAGTTCTGTCTCCAGTGTTCAACACTGTTGCTCTTTAGTGTTTAACACTACTTTTAGCCAAATTGGCTAATTTTCCAGAGGCAAAAGTCCCTCCTCCAAATGAATCTAAAAAATTGAGGAAATCAAAGATAAAAATGTTGCCAAAGCCCTCCAACTCTCGTTTAGCATTGCTAAATAATATGGGCTCGAATCCAGACAAATGTCTAATGGTCCAACAGAGGGCCAATACTTCAAACTTAATTGGACTTAGCCCAAGTAGGCCATAAGTCCTCAATTCAGACTCAACTGAGCCAATGTGCTCATAATATAATTAATTGATCTTAGTTCCAAATTGGACTACAAATCACTTAATCCACCCTGGTTCAAGGGTACATCCCTTCACTCCTTTGATATTTGTCGTTGTAATTTCTCAACATCTTCAAAGAGGTGACGGGTCCCGACAACCACACATTTCACGGACTGTGGGGTCCTTAAACTCATGGACTATGATGTCCTTAACCTCGACCGTGATGTCTTTAAACTAACATTGGACTGTGGGGTCCTTAAGCCCATAGACTATGATGTCCTTAGCCTCGATCGTGATGTCTTAAAACTAACAACGGACTATGATATCCTTAACCTCGACCGTGATGTCTTTAAACTAATATCGAACTATGAGGTCCTTAAACTCACGGACTATGATGTCCTTAACCTCGACCGTGATTTCTTAAAACTAACATTGGACCGAGATGTCCATAAACTAACAATGGACCCTAATGTCCTTAAACTAATTATCGACCGCAATGTCACTAAACTAAACAATAGAGCCCAATTGCTCTCTTGTTGGATCTAAACGATCCCGTTAAGTTGATCTTAGTCTAAAATTAGACTAACGTATCTTTAACAAACGTTTAAGTTGATCTTAGTCTCAAATGAGGCTAACGTATCCTTAAACCCAAACCCCCAAACCCAAATCTAAGAAAGATACGGATTTGGACTAGTCCACGCCCTACGGGCGACAACATAACTTAGTCTCCGTATACAATCCATGGGCAACCAAACAAAAAACAAACATCCACAACACGAAGTGACCATATGGAGAAGGAGAAAGTTGTTACCGCGATACGGTAGCGTAATTAACTGCAGGGGCTTGCGCCTGCAGGGAAGAGCGTCCCCACAATCAAAAACCCCTCAAACGAGGGGACGAAGTCTGCTACATCGGCCGCATCCGTTTAAACCTTCGATGCACGGTGCCATAAATCAACTTGGCATCTTCGGAGAGGTGGACGGATAGCACCAATTAGCATCTGCCCCGAAATTCAGGCTAGACGTTCGCCGCGTCTCGGCCGTATTTTTCGGAGGGGAACAGATTCTGGCACGCCCGGTGGGACCTTTTCCTCTTTCCACTCCACACTTCGTGTGTCGTGTTCGCGAACGAATCGCGGTTTGCTAATGGTTGCCCTTGGGTTCGAGATATTGAGATTTGGCATTTTGCTTGGTGCAAAAAGCAAGGATCAATGGCGTTCACCCGCTTGAAGTGTTCCAACTGCAACTGCAACGTACACTCCGCCATCTGGAGGCATAGCTTACGGGCCTCAAGCGGCGTCCTTGTTCACGATGCCGGTGGAACAGGTCACCCAGGCCACCGCAGGATTGTTTTTCGGGACCATGCTCCCGCCAGCGAGCTTCACCGTTCCTATGCCAGCACTGGAAGCCCCCAAGAAGTCGGTCTTCGATCGGCTTGCTACTACTACGGCCCCTCTCAACGGGTCGTCCAGCTCCAGCTCCTCGGTCTTCGCCAGATTGGGTTAAAGTTCCTGTGGGCCCATGTTGAAGCCTGCAATCCCAGAAAAGGTTGTTCCAAAGAAGATAGCCATCTCTGCTCCTGAAGTCGTCAAGGTGGCTTCTCCTGCCAAAGAGTCGGTCTTTACAAGATTAACTATTTCGGCTCCCATTCCTGTTCGAAGGTCTGTCTTTGACAGATTGGATACCGCTACTCAAAAGACGTCAGTCTTCAAGAGGCTGGCACCAGCGGCACCTCATCTGGACAGGGGGCAAGACAAAGCCATCCCCATTGCCAAACCTGCCCCAATAGCTCGACACACTCGACGTCGCCACTGGCGCCGAGTAAGGAAGGCCGGGGGCAACTCCCCCTCTGGGCTAACTCCACCGGCTCCAACGGTGGAAATTAATGCTGTTGTTCCAACCGGGAACAGCTTTGAGCTGCTGAATAAGGTGCGTAGGAATTCGCCTACTGCCATACTAAAAAGATCTCTGCCGCCGGTGGAGACCGTCATAGAAGTGAAGCCGGAACAGTCCCCTCAACGACTGTCTTCTAAAGTTTACAAAATCTGGCGACAAGTCCGAGTGTCGGTGGTTGATCAAGACTATCCCCGCCGGCAGAAGAAGCTGAAGTTCCGACAGGAAGAAAACCGTCCTGTTAAGCCACAAAAGAGGACGGCTACTTGGATGCCCACTGCAGCGGCCCCCTCAACTTCGACCGCTCATAAGAGGAGAAGGCCGGAGAAAATCCCCATGCCTTTGACAAATGTCAAAGGCACTGAGCCTAAACGCCCTAAGTCTGGGGGCATGATGGTGCATACCGTCTATATGGCATCCGGAAAAGAGAATAGCCGTATCTCCACAGGTCATCGACCGCTTAAGCGTTCTGTGACAAAAGCTCAAGAGCGGCAACAGAAACTTCAGGAGATGATGACTGCGATGGCCGCACTCACCGGGCCAAAAGAAAGCCCGGAAACATCCTCGGAGCAACGCCATGAGCAAGAAACTGATGCCGAATTCCTTCGGAGAATACTTGAGAAGAAAAACAAAGAAGCCGCGGAACAAGCGGCCAATATAAAATGAATGGCCCTTCTATTCCAAGATATGATGGGCATGATGATCCAGCCAGATCCCCCGGCCGAAGATCCTCCAGTAATAATTGAAGATGATAGAGGAGAAACATCAAACCCTCTGCCGGTTCTGTCGACAGCCAAAGAAGAGACAATCTCCAAAGCTGCACTGGATGACTATGTTGCTCAGCAAATAAGAGTTCACCAGGAAAATGAAGCAGCCAGCCAAGTTGTTAGAACTGGGCGACCGTATCCAGGCTGGTATGATCAGATAAAGTACCCGCCGGGCTACACGATCCTGAAATTCTATGTCTACAAGGGGACAGGCAATCCCCATCAACATGTTGCTCAGTTCAGGACCCTCTGTGGCAATACTGGTGGCGATGATAAACTTTTGCTCCGCCAATTCGTCGGCAGCTTATCGGAGACAACCTTCGAATGGTACTCCGAACTCCCGAATGACTCCGTCAAGACTTTTGCGGAAATGGAGTTGTTGTTCACCCAGCGATTCGCAAGCGCTAGTGAACGCACCCTAATAACGGCATTAATCAATGCCAGGGTGAAGCTGGGCGAGACGTGGGTTCAGTACGCAATCCGATGGCGGAATCTATGGTCGAAGTGCGAACAACGTATTGAAGAAACACCAGCGGTGGGCATGTTCGTGGGCACCCTAGACCCTCATGCAACTATTTCACAGTTCATGATGTTCTTCAAACCGACTACATTCCAGGCTTTAATCGACAATCTAGCCCAGATGGATCAGATTGGTCATAGATCGTCTCCTCCGAAGCCGGAGCCGCGGAACGAAAAGGGTAAAGGGAAGGCGACCTTCCTTGCAAACACCCAACAGTAGCCTAGTGCTCCAAGATTAACGGATCAATTGGAAGAGAGACAGTGCTATTATAATGAGAAAATGAAGCGCCCTTACTCATTCCCGCGGGACAAAATGAAGAGGCTGTTCGAACTAGCAATGCGCAACAGGCTTATCAATTTGCCGAGTCCAAAGCGACCGTTGCAACCCGGCGAAGTGAATAATCCCAATTGTTGCCCTTACCACCAAACGGTAAGCCATCCAATCGAAGATTGCTTCGTCTTTAAGGGATGGATCGAGGATCAGTACCTACAAGGTAAGTTTGCGCTGTCTGAGAAGTGGAAAGTAAACCCACCACAACCGCACACTCCCATGAAGACGGACACATCGGGGGCAACGTGTTCTTTTGTTGAGGAAGCTCTATGGGAGGTGGCTCTTTCGGCCAAAACCAAAAGGATACTGAATGATCTCCAGACATGCCCGGCAATCAGGTGGAAGAATCCGCTGGAACCCCAGATCATCGAAGGGATGCTAAAGCCGCGCCCAACTCTAAACATCAGTGGTGATAGCCAAAGCTCCCACACCCAGCCGTCGAAATCTTCGAAAAAGAAGAAGAAATCCAGAAAGCCCGTGAAACCTGGCAATAAGCGTACGGACCTGCAGAAACAGATCGACGCGCTGGAAGAGTATAACCAGAAGGTGCGGATCCCGATCACGCAGCAAGAATTCCTCGGCCACGTCCTTGAAGACGGAGATGATGGAGAAGACTCATCAGATGGATCTGAGGATTACGCAGCAAGTTGTCATGTGATCTCTCACTCATTAATAGACGATGAAGAGGCTTCTTGCACCAAGAGACTGGGGGCAGGTCCTGAACCGGAACTTCCAGGGCCATCAGACGAAATGATCGACGCATTCCTGAACTGATCGGGAGCGTGAGATGGCTATATTTGAAAAGGCCAAACGCCGGCGACTGGACGAAAGAGTCGAGATACTCCTGCCAAATCAAAGGACATCTGTCGCAGATAAAAACAATTTCAAGATGAGGAAAAAGTTTGCGAAAGCCATATCAGTGGGAATGAAGCTACCACCCTCCGAAGGAAGTACTCTTGGTGAAGCCGAGATGCATCCTAGCTACTGCTTATATCATCGAAAGATTGCGCACCCCACTGAGGAGTGCAACGCTTTTAAAAGATAGTGGCAGGGGTATGTTGCTCACCGGCAACATTTTAAGCAGATGAAACGCAAAATTCGTCGGGAGCAAAGAAGTACGACAGAGGATCATAAAAGAACTACCGGTAACTGTCGCACGGTCAACGTCGGGGGATCGCAAGTTCTCACGTTCGGGAGCGACTCCGATGAAGAGATGACTCTTGGCCCTCTATTCAAGGAATCCACCTCAGGAAAGGAGGGAGAATCGAAGACCTATGAAAATATCCAGCTGCGCAATCGTACGCTGCCCGAAAAGAATCTCGGACCTGCAAAAAGAAAAGATAAAGGAAAAGAGAAGGTCTCTGAAGATATCGCCTAAGATGACCAAGTCATGAAAGAGCTGACCGCTAAGGAAAAGTAAGGTGGACTACAACATTCTGGCACACTTAAGGAAGTTACCCTCGCAGCTCAGCATTCTCGATGCTCTTTTACTATCAAAAGAAGCAAAGGACTCATTGATCAAGGCGCTACAACAGCCGGAGCAATTCCAAGCTTTTCTCGCCGAAGAAAAGTTGAAGGACGGGCTGGAAGAAGTACACACAGCCGATATTACCTTCGGCGATGAAGATCTCCTCCTCGGGACGTGCGAGCACAACCGTCCCCTATATGTTTCCGGATATTGTCACGATATCAAGATAGGCAAAATCCTGGTCGACAATGGGTCTTCCGTCAATCTCCTCAACGTGCGAGTATTGAAGGAAATCTGCATGAGCGTCCTGCACCTCGCTCGTGATAAAATCACCATCTCTGGTTTTGACTCTCAGTCATCACGGACTCTCGAGTCTGTGATACTGACGTTACCCTTCGGACTACTCGTCACGGATATTAAATTTCACGTCATTGATGCCAAGACCTGCTATAATGCTTTGCTCGACCGGCCTTGGTTACACGAGTACAACATCATCCCTTCTACACAACACCAGTGTATGAAGTATTTCAAGGATGGTCTCGAGTATACTGTAACAGGAGAGCTAAACCCATTCTCCGTGAATGAAGTCCGAAAATACGAAGATGCAAAATACTTCTTGCCAGATTTCGAGGACACGGAGAGGTGTCACAAACCGAAGGACAAAGCTGTCACCACTATTCCAGTCTTCGGGAGTGATACCGAAGAGGAAGAAGAGATAGTTTACTCAGGCCCTCCCCAGTACAACAAACCAGGACCGTTTGCCCCCATGTTGACCTTCGGCAGCGACTCGGAAGAGGAGGTCCATGCTATATTCTCTGCTCGGCCTTCAATACAAGCCTTCGCTGGCGATAATCAGAATCTGCAAATTACCTTGGTTCCACAAGAGCATTACAAAGATCTCGATACACTCGAAACTTGTAGTGTGCAAGAACTGTAGACATTCTATGTCCCTCTCAGGCGA
The DNA here is from genome assembly GCA_030015575.1 of Agapanthus africanus. Taxonomy (NCBI): domain Eukaryota; kingdom Viridiplantae; phylum Streptophyta; class Magnoliopsida; order Asparagales; family Amaryllidaceae; genus Agapanthus; species Agapanthus africanus. The sequence goes on along the minus strand of JASDDO010000014.1, from coordinate 155,585,420 downwards.
AGAGGTGAAAAGGCAATCCTATTCTACCGATCCAGGGAAACCAAAGTGGAGAAGGAAATCTGGCACGGCGCCGATTCCACGCTCGACAGGCTCCAGCCCATCCGTCTGCCCAGATATTACAAGGATGGCTTGAAAAGGCTATTGAAGCGTCAAGGGGTACCCTTCAGACAGACTGCTCGACAAGCTCGATTCTATAACAGGATTTGGGATGTCCCTGGAACTCAGTGCAAGTTGCCCAATGGGAGAATGGAAACAAAGGGGCTTGGATATCTTCAGTCCAAAAAGCGAGAACGAATCCATGGCAGCTACGTCATACATGACTTCGATGAAGAGGGAGGCATTCTTTTGAACGGCGCTGATCCTGAACCAAAACAAGGTCCTGTCATCAAGATGCCGAGTCCATCGTTTGAAGAACGAATGGACAAGCTAGTAAGGGAAGCGGGTTAAAAGATCCGAGATGACCATAACCGCGAGATGGCCATTTACAAAAAAGCCAGGACACAGCGCCTCCTTCAACAGGCCACGGAGAATGGAAATGCTCTTCCTTATCAACCCGTCATACAAAAGGCCCGACGCAGAGGCAGAAATAAATCAAAGAACGGGAAAAGCGTTCGAGAGCAACAAAGCGGGACCAAGAAGCCACGCGAGCGGGAATTGAGCAATCCGGATTCATCTCTTATAAAAAGGATGGGTTGAGCATACTCTTTTCCTTAGAACAAAACATGGAAGATACTTGATCTCGCCATAAGACATCAAATTATTATACTTCCGGAGTCCAAACACCCCGAGCAAGCCAACGAGATCTCTCACCCAGACTATTGCTCTTATCACCGAGCAATGGGACATCCTCTTGAAGACCGCTTCACCTTCAAGAACTGGGTCGAAGACCAATATCAGCTTGGCAAATTCGCTCTATCCAGTAGTTGGAAGATAACTCTGCCGCAAAAGCACGAACCAAAAGCCGCGCATACAGCAACAGTAGAACCAGATCGACATCGGTCTTGGAAGCGAGCTCGTACTTGTCATATGATAACGCTACCAAGAGAAGAGCCCAAGGATATAGATGACCTCCCCTGGTGCTTCGGAAACGATGATGACGAGGTGATCTCAGAGTTTCCACCGGCGCCGAAAGAGCTGGAAGATGGAATACATACCACTGCAGATGATCTCAAGAAAATTGATTTGGGGAAGACAAGTGATCCGCGGCCGACATTCGTCAGTGAGTTGTTGTCTGAAGAAAAGGTGGCTACACTAAAGACGTGCTTATGCAACATAAAGATTGCTTCGCATGGAACTATTCCGAGATGCCAAGATTAGATCCAGATATTGCTGTCCACAAACTGGCAATATCCCCGGACGTCAAGCCAATCAAACAAGCACCGAGAAGAATGCGGCTCGAGCTTGAGATGAGCATCAACGCCGAGGTCAGGAAGCTGATCAACTCTGGCTTCATCCAAGAAGTTCAGTATCCTGACTGGATCGCCAACATCGTCCCCGTGATGAAGAAAAATGGGACAGTACGCATATGCGTTGACTTTCGGGATCTCAATAAAGCCTGCCCGAAAGACGACTTTCCAGTACCGGTCACTGAGCTAATGATAGACAATACGTCCACCCACGAAGTCTTCTCCTTCATGGACGGATCGTCAGGATATAATCAGATAAAGATGCATCCCGAAGACCAGAAGCACACCGCTTTCTAGACCCCTTTGGGTATATTCTGCTACAAGGTGATGCCTTTCGGTCTAAAGAACACCGGTGCCACCTATGAGAGGGCCATGACGAAGATCTTTGATGACCTCATACATGAAATCGTCGAATGCTATATCGACGACCTTGTGGTTAAGAGCAAATCATACGAGGAGCATTTAGAGCATCTGAAGACCGTATTTCAACGCCTTCGTAAATACAACTTGAAGATGAACCCTCTTAAATGCGCGTTCGGAGTCTCCTCGGGAAAATTCCTGGGGTTCATCATCCGATACCGAGGCATCGAAATAGATCCGTCGAAGATCAAAGTGATCATGGAAATGCCTCCGCCAAAGACACTCAAGCAATTGCGGTCTCTCCAAGGAAAGCTCGCGTATATCCGGCGATTCATAGCCAATCTCTCAGGCAAGTGCCGTCCTTACAGCCACCTGATGAAGAAGGGAACCCCGTTCGTCTAGGATCACAGATGCCAAGGTGCACTGGACGAAATCAAGCAGTACCTACAGAATCCGCCAGTAGTGGCTGCTCCGGTCAAGGGAAAACCTCTCATTCTGTATACAACCGCCCTTGAAGGTTCCTTAGGCACATTATGGGCACAAGAGAACGACCAAGGAAAGGAGAGAGCCCTCTACTATTTGAGTCGAGTTCTACTGGGGGCAGAAAGTAATTATTCTCTCATCGAAAAAACTGCCTGGCAGTGATCTTCGCGATAATGAAACTCAGACACTATGCGTTGGCGCATGAAGTCCGTCTCATATCGAAGGTGGATCCCCTCAAATATTTGATGTCAAAGGCCATATTAACGAGACGGCTCGCTAAATGGGCCTTGCTCTTAATGGAGTTCTCGATAACTTATCAGCCTCTTAAGGCAGTGAAAGGCCAGGCCATCGCCGACTTCCTCGCTGAGCATCCGATACCTACCGATTCTCCTCTGAACTGCGAACTGCCAGACGAACATGCGTTTGACACGATCGATGGAAGTGATACCCGACGGGAACTTTACTTCGATGGAGCATCCTCCATAAATAAGCGCAAACAAAACACCCCTACAATCAAATCGGGGGTAGGCCTCATCTTCGTAACTCCACAAGGAGGGATAATGCGCTTTGCCTTCTCCTTAACAGAGCCGAGGACGAACAACGAAGCCGAGTATGAAGCTTTGATAGCAGGTCTCGAGATCGCCATCGACATGGGAATTGAAAGCCTCCTCATACACGGAGACTCCCAACTGGTCGTTAATCAAGTAAACGATAACTATCAAACGTGCAAACCAGAACTGGTGAAGTACGGCGAGAGAGTACAGCAACTGCTGACCCAAATTCCTTCCTACGCCTTGGAAAGCATACCGCGTGCGGAAAATAGCAAGACGGATGTACTAGCCAAGCTCGCTAAAGAACTGGCCGATGATAACCTCGATGACGTAAGAATCGTGGTACAAAGCCGTCGTGTTCTTACACTGGCAGAAATATCTCCGGAGTCATCCGAAGAAAAGCGAGCGACCGAGCAAATGGCTCTACAAGTAAAAGACCAGGAAAAGGTTGAAGATCGGAGAGTAGTCTTTATAGACTACTTCAAATCCCGTCGAATACCCGAAGATGCGTCCTCAAAACATCAACTCATGAAGCGAGCCCTATCTTTCGCTTTCGTCAATGATACTCTGTACAAGAGGCTATTTGATTCTCTGTGGTTAAGATGCCTGGGACCTGAAGAAGCGAAAAGAGTCGTCCAAGAAACTCACGACGGACTCTGCGGTTCTCACCAAGCCGGGCCGAAGATGAAGCTGAAGATCAAACGGATGGGTTATTATTGGCCCACGATGATCCAAGTCTGCCTCGAGTATGCGAAGCAATGCCACTCGTGCCAGATCCATGGGAATTTTATCCATCAGCATCCAAATCAACTACATCCAATGGTGGCTAGTTGGCTGTTCGAAATGTGGGGGACTGATATAATCGGCCCCATCGAACCAGCATCGTCCAGAGGACTTCGATTCATTTTGGCGACAACTGACTACTTCTCCAAATGGGCAGAAGCAGTACCGCCGAGGGAGGTGAATACGGAGAATATCCTCCATTTCTTCAAGACACACGTCATTTATCGGTTTGGAACTCCGCGATGAATCATCTCTGATAATGGGCCAGCCTATAGAAGCCACAAGATCAACCGCTTCGCACAACAACACAACATAGGCTAGAGATACTCATCAGTTTATAATCCCCGAGCTAACGGTCTAGCCGAGGCTTTTAACAAGACCTTAACGAAGATCGTGTAAAAGACGGTGTCTCGAAATAAAAAGGACTGGCATGAGAGACTGCATGAAGCTCTCTGGGCGTATCGGACCACGTTCAAGATGGCCACGAACACAACGCCGTACGTATTGGTATTCGGTACAGAGGCGGTACTCCCCCTCGAGATAGAGCTACCCTCTCTACGAGTGGCTGTTCATTACGAGCTAACGGACGAAGAGAATGCTCACCTTTGGCTTGAAGAGCTCGACGCCCTTGATGAAACCCGGCTCATAGCGCAACAAAATCTGGAAGCTTACAAGGCAAAGATGACGCGCTCATACGAAAGATTGGCTAGGCCGAGAACATTCTGCCAAGGCGAACTCGTGCTAGTGGTCAAAAGACCTATGATCCCCAATCGTGCCAAGCGGGGGAAATTCGAGCCGAACTATGAAGGCCCATATATCATAGACAAGGTCTACCAGGGTGGAGCCTATCTACTCATGGACATGCATGGTGAAAGGCCCTTTAGGCCAATAAACGGTCGCTTCCTGAAGAAGTACTATACTTGACGAGTCACGGCCTAGGTCAATGATAGATGACGACGCCTATGTCCGCTCGCTATCTTCCTAAGCCCAAACTCTATAAGTGATAGCCGGCTAACGGACTGAAACGTCCTTAAACTAACAGCGGACCGAAACGTCCTTAAACTAACGACAGACCGAAACGTCCTTAAACTAACAACAGACCACTGCGTCCTAAAACTAGCCGTTGACCGAGATGTCGATAAACTACGGTGGATTGCAGCATCCCAAAGATGATAAAAAAAAGGAATAAAAAAAAGAGAAAGAAAAACGGTATGTCCATAAGCAAAATGGGCACGGATGAAAACCCGAAAGGGCTCCGTGAGTAAAAACAGCAGGGGTACCGGCGAGTTTTGTGAAAACCCGAAAGGGCGCAATCTCGTTAAAAGACACTTGCAAGGCCCCCTCGACTTTGTAAGGAGAAATCACCTGCGTGAGATCCTTACGACTCACTTGGGAGCAACACACTTAGGGATCCCCACGATTCCTAAGGAGAAACACACTTGCGAGATCCTCACGACTCGTAAGGAGAACCCTCTTAAGGGACCCTCACGGCTCATAAGATTTGAAAGTCTTAAGCTACAGGGACCTAAATCGGTTCTTAAGCAGCCCCCACAACCTCCGATACTGCCCTACAAGCGGCTCAATGCTGACCCTTGTATACAATCCACGGGCGCGAATAAACATTTCCCTAACAAAGTCCCATCCGTGACTAGGGATATGTCTGCACGGTAAACAGCCCTTGTAAGTCCTCTCGACTTATAAGGAGAAAACACTCTTGTAAGATCCTTACGACTTATAGGAGAACACGCACTTAGGAATCCTCACGATTCCAAAGGAGAAATTACACCTTCGAGATCCTCACGACTTGTAGGGAGAAATACCTTTACGAGACCCTTACGGCTCGTGAAGTCAAAAGCGGATCTCAACCCTGTTTACTAAGCTACCTTTGTTCGTCACCGACAAAGGCAAATGATGATTCTCTTTTGGCCATATCCCAGTTGTAGCGGTGCTGATGCTGAAATCGGTGTCTAAATCCAAGCTTGCAACAAAAGCTGGCAAGCCACACATGCATACGAAATAGCTGAAATGATGGGGCAACTTGCAAACAAAATCAGCAAGTAAAAATGTATGCATGCAAAATAGCCGAAATGATTGGGCAACTCGTAATAAAAAGCAGCGAGTAAAAATAAAACAAATAGCCAAAATGATTGGGCAACTCGCAATAAAAAGCAGCGAGTAAAAATAAAACAAATAGTCGAAATGATCGGTCAACTCGCAATAAAAAGCAGTGAGTAAAAATAAAACAAATAGCCGAAATGATTGGGCACCGCGAAAAATAGCCAAAATGATTGGGCAATCCCGACCTTCGTGATATAAAAGCTGAAATGATAGAGCATCGCGGAAAGAAATAAAAGAAATTGAAATGAAGTTTATGCCCTACAGGTGATATCACATCAACCCCTGTATACAATCCAGGGGCGCAAACAAAGAAGGAATCATGCCTTTCCTCCCCAAGCTTCATCAGAAGAAGAAGCCAAATCTCAACGGTTCGTGGATAGCCTGGAGATCATCTCAACATTCGTCTCATTACAATGGACAAAACATCAAGCAAAGTGGAACAGTGGCAACTCCCAGTTCCATGACTCAACGGTGCACAGATGATCGAGAGTAAAACCCCGACTCCGTGAAATGCGGATAAAGTAAAAAATTCCTGGTCACGTGGAACGTGGATAATGTCAACTTTGACCCCGTGGGAAACGTCCAGAGCGGATCCTGGTCCTCGCAGAGCACGGCAATGACCCCGTGTGAAGCATCCAGAGCGGAGCCTAGTCCTCGCCAAACACGGCAGTGAACCCGTGGGAAGTATCTAGAGAAAAATTTCTGGTTACGTGGAACGCGGCTTATGTCAATCCTAACACCGTAGGAAACGTCCAGAGCGGATCCTGGTCCTCGCAGAGCACGGCAGTGAATCTGTGTGAAGCATCCAGAGCGGAGCCTAGTCCTCGCCGAACACGGCAGTGAACCCGTGGGAAGCATCTAGAGAAAAATTCCTGGTCACGTGGAACACGGATAACGTCAATCCTGACCCTGTGGGAAATGTCCAGAGCGGATCCTGGTCCTCGCAGAGCACGGCAATGACCCCGTGTGAAGCTTCCAGAGCGGAGCCTAGTCCTCGCCGAACACGGCAGTGAACCCGTGAGAAGCATCTAGAGCAAAATTCCTGGTCACGTGGAACGCGGATAATGTCAACTCTGACCCCGTGGGAAACGCCCAGAGCGGATCCTGGTCCTCGCCGAGCACGGCAGTGAACCCATGTGAAGCATCCAGAGCGGAGCCTAGTCCTCGCCGAATACGGCAGTGAACCCGTGGGAAGCATCTAGAGCAAAATTCCTAGTCACGTGGAACGCGGATAACGTCAATCCTGACCACGTGGGAAACGTACAGAGCGGATCCTGGTTCTCGCAGAGCACAGCAATGACCCCGTGTGAAGCATCCAGAGCGGAGCCTAGTCCTCGCCGAACACGGCAGTGAACCCGTGAGAAGCATCTAGAGCAAAATTCCTGGTCACGTGGAACGCGGATAATGTCAACTCTGACCCCGTGGGAAACGTCCAGAGCGGATCCTGGTCCTCTGATTGATATGATACGAGCGTGTTCAAGTTCTAGTTTAAATACCGCAATCAAGACGGTTTCGCTTGTAGCTAGCCGGTTGAGTACGGGTCGTCCGCAGGGAGATGGGAGTCTTTTTCAATGTGTTTTTCGATGAGTTAAGTCTGGTTGTTCAGATTTTGTTTATAGTTATCTAAGTGTTGAGTTGATATTTAAAGAGAGCATGTTAGGGTTAGGATTAGGTTAGTTTGAGTTAGGAGTCTCCACATCTTTCGTTGCCCCTCTTAATATCGTGTTACGGTAATCGGCAACAACGGGGATTAGCACGACTAGGAAGGACTTTGCGAGTATAAGCTAGGCTTTCCAACGCATAAGTCTTCCTGTTGGTGCTTGTCCGTCCGTTCTTGGCTCTTAGCCATAACCTCCGGTTAATCCAACCACAATCGGTCTCACTACGGAATCACCGCTATCATGTAGGATAGGGTGCCGTAAGGAGCGGATTGTGGTTGGGTTACGGGAGTCGATTTAAGCTGTTGGGCAAGGAAAGAGTGAGAGAGATTTCCTTCTCTCAAACTTCCCTTATCCTACCCTAACAAGAATGAACTACTCACACATCATAATACGGAAAAATAAAACAACACAAAAGAGGAAGATAGAAAGAAGGAGATTAGAAGAATACGACTAACTATTTGCGACCTCACCTTGGCGAGGATCAAGCGTAAGTATCATTGTCATATGTAAAGATAAAGAAAAAAGAGAAGAAAGAAACAACAAGGAAATAACAACAACTACTTAACGAATTTAAAGTTACAACAATTATAACAAGTAAAGAAAGAGACAAGCATGATAATAAAAATGGTCTTCTTTATTCATCACTCTTCACTCAAAAGCTCACTTACAAGTTTAATGGAGAAGAGGTGAGAAGAGGAAGAAGAACATGTAAACTAAAACCTAGCAAAAGAAATACAAGAAGGTGAATGGCTGGACAGGAGTGGGATCAACATTTGGATAAGAAGGTGAATGGATTTGTTGATCCCAAGAATTTGTAGTGGTGAAAGGAGTGAAAGATCGGCTACGGGATTGTTCGATATGTTCAGCAATAGACATAGGTCTCGGGGTTACAACTGGATTTTGAAAAGGGGTATCAACGCAAGAAGGGGTGAATGTTTGAAACGGTTGATACGAAGTGGATTGCGGGGTCCAGTTGTTCGTCCTAGACGCGTCTATCCGATCTCTCAATGAAATTTTTGGCATGGATGGGTCGTTCGAAGTTCGACCAAAACAAGAACCGTAGGATGTAATATCTGGTTGTGGGTACCAAAGTTCGGCAAGAGTTTTGCGAGGTGGAGTACCCATGATATGAAGAGAGAAAAAGAAAGGTAGAGAAAAAGGAGGGGGAAAGAATGTGAATTTTTTTTTTTTTAATTTATTTATTTATTTAGTTAGTTGTTAGCAAAAGAATGAAATATACACAAAAAATATGGACAAAAACAATCACGACACAAAAATACCACACACTTAATCGTTCTAGGGTTAACCTAGGTCAACTAGACCTGCTCCAGAACTTGATTGTCGAAGTAAAACTGTGTCGAGAAACAGGCTTAAAAATACACTGATCACGAGGCCAGGTAAGTGCAGAGATAAGGGGAGGTTTTCCAACGCTTTCGCGAAGTTCCTTAATTAAATAACCCTTTCTCTTTTGGCGGTTTCGCCGTTAACACTTTCCTAGACACCCCGTAAACAATATACCGTTAAGCAGGCTTCTAAATACAGTTAACTTCTCCTAGTGAGCGCGAAGTCCTTAAGGCTTAAAGTCTAGTTTCTTTTAAATTTGTGCGGGTAAACGTTATGCTCAAGTTCGTGATTTGTGGGCCACGGAAAAGGTGATGAAATCCTTTACCGTATTTTGTGGGGTTCGCTTGCCCTTAAGTCCGTATTAATGTATGCAATGCGCAATTCAAAAAATTCTATAAAGAATCAAACAATCGTATTTTTTATTTTAAGCGCGGCGCTGCAACAAATACGGGTTAGTAAATTTTGGCGTTTGCTAGCGAACTTGCAAAGAATCCTGCAAAGAATAGTATATTGGAAGCGTCGGATTTGAGAAGAAGGTGTTAGTAAAGTACGTACCGTTAAGTTTTTGGGTTAGGAAACCCCCGTTGAATCAAATCCGGTAAGCTTGAAAGGTTCGCTTGCGCGGGTCAAACTACCCGGATCTTTGGCACTGTACTTCGTAAATCACCCTTGCCTTGAATGCACACTTTGCTTCCCCACTATCGCAGTTTGCAAACTTGCAAAAATCTGCACTCTTGCCCACAAGAATTATCCAAAAAGAACAAAAAGAATATTTTTTTTTATATTATTATTATTATTTTTTTTTTATATATACAAAAAGAATATCAACCCGAATAACAAGAAAGAAAATACGCTACCGTCTCCCCGGCAACGGCGCCATTTGATCGCACGCTTTTGGCGTGTCGGATGTTCAAAGAATTTAAGTGTAACCGCGATCAGGACGGTGTCGCTTTGCAGCTAGCCGGTGAGCACGGGTCGATCCACAGGGAGATGGTGGTATCTTACCTTCTTGTCTTAGATGAGTCAAAAAAGAATCTGTATGTTTTGTTCAGTCTAACCTATGTGTTTATCTGCAAGTATAAAGTTGTTAAGAAAAGATACGAAATTGTAAGCTAAGAAATCCGTACTCAAAACCTTTGAGCCGAGTCTTGACCAATTGAAGCTACGCAATTGGCAACAACGTGGATTAGGGGATTTAAGCGCGGTATTCGTGGAATCCGGCTTATTTACCCTTGTCCTTCCGTTCTTGTCTCTTGCTTTCGCCTCCGGCCAAACCGAACGCAACCGGTCATGGTTAGGAATCACCGTTACCTTGTCAGGGTACGGTGCCTAACGGAGCGCTTGCGTATGGTTTGGGCGAAGTTCAAATGGAAAATAACGGGAAAAGGAATTGGCAAAGAAATGTGTTAACTTACAATACCGTATTTCTTCTTAACAACAACAATAATTACAACATTTACAAAATGAACAAAAGAGAACAAAAAGAAAAGAACAAAGAAAAGAAAAGATACAAGTAATAAAGAGCATGAATAAAATTGCATGAAATAGAATGCAAGTAATAAAAAGACAAGTAATAAAAAGCGAGTAATAAAAGAATACGGAACTAGGACCCAAGCCAAGCATGTGCTCAATAGCCAACCCTTAAACTTGCAAGCTCAATGAAGAGGTTGCAAGATCAAGGGAAGGGTAGAAAACGCATGTGAAATGAAGTGCTAGTCCCGGAAGAAAATACGACCCTTGAGATCAATAACTAACTCTTAACCATTCAACCTCAATGAAGAGATTGAATGAGCAAGAGAAAGCAGAAATCTCAAGGGGGAGCAAACTAACAAGAAAGATAAAGAACTCTCATCTTCATTAATCTTCCACTCAAAAGCTCTCACTACAATTTAATGGAGAAAGAATGAAGAAGAGGAAGAAGAAGAACAAAATTCTACAAAAAAGAGAACAAAGAAAAGCTCCCTTGGCTTAGCTCAGTTCTGCTGTATTTATAAGCAAGAGAGTGGAGTTCTAGGGCAACCAGCAGACTACATGTGAAATCCCCAAAATAACCCCAAAAAATGACAAAGTGAAGCCTCAGTACGGCCGCGTTTCCGCGGCCAATACCCCCTATTGGCCGCGGAAACGCGGCGGTTTGGTGGGTTTGTCTGGTCAATTTTGGTTGGTGAGCCTGGTTGGTTTTTTCCTCGTGTTTGCAATCTTCAGAATACACAAAAGTCTTCTACGCTATCAGCAGATTTCCAAGTCAAGATTGCATTATCTTTTTTACTTTTGACTTTATCTTTCCCTCGAGCTCCGCGCACCCATTGATTCTTGTGCAGCCCCCTCGTGCTCTGTGCTTGTCCTAGACACGAATGACTACTGTCACATGTCTTGTATCGGGAACCAGTACTCGGCACTGGACGGATATGGATGACCGGAACCTGGCTTTTATCTGCTGTCGACAGATGTTCTGCTATTAGCGTAACTGTGGAGATTTTATCCTGATTTGCAATATTTGTACTGGAAACCTGTATTCTGTAAACATGTAACAAACACGGATTAAAAGTACCTACCTATAAACACACGAGCGTAAGAATGGGCGGTATAAAATGCAATATTCTGATATGAACATCCTCGCAGAGCACGGCAATGACCCCATGTGAAGCATTCAGAGCGGAGCCTAGTTCTCGCCGAACACGGCAGTGAACCCGTGGGAAGCATCTAGAGCAAAATTCCTGGTCACGTGGAACGCGGCTTATGTCAATCCTGGTCCCGTGGGAAACGTCCAGAGCGGACCCTGGTCCTCGCAGAGCACGACAATGACCCAGTGTGAAGCATCCAGAGCGGAGCCTAGTCCTCGCCGAACACGGCAGTGAACCCGTGGGAAGCATCTAGAGCAAAATTCCTGGTTACGTGGAACGCGACTTATGTCAATCCTGACCCCGTGGGAAACGTCTAGAGCGGATCCTGGTCCTCGCAGAGCACGGCAGTGAACCCGTGTGAAGCATCCAGAGTGGAGCCTAGTCCTCGCCGAACACGGCAGTGAACCCGTAGGAAGCATCTAGAGCAAAATTCCTGGTCACGTGGAATGCGGATAATGTCAACTCTGACCCCGTGGGAAACGTCCAGAGCGGAGCCTGGTCCTTGCAGAACACGGCAGTGAACCCATGGGAAGCATCCAGAGCAACCCCTGACTCCGTGAAATGCGGATAAGGGCAACTTCACCCATCACTTGCGGGTCCTCACGACTCGTAAGGGAGCAAATTCTCTTGTGAGATCTTTACGACTTTCAAGAGAAAATATGCACTTAGGAATCCTCACGATTCTTAAGGAGAAACCACACCTACGGGATCCTCTCGACCGGTAGGGAGAAAATTCTTTATGAGACCCTCAGGGCTCATAAAGTTGAAAAGTCTTAGGAGGCAGACCTTAACCCTGAATCCTAAGCCATCGTTGTCCTGTAGAGAAATTGAGATAGACTATCCACATAATACATTCAGTCAAAGAGATACACCATCGTGAAAAAGAAATATGTCTTTTATTCATGAACCAAAATGAATACAAAGTACAATTCGTGGAAGAAACAAAAAAATATACTCTTATTCAGGAGTATGTACAAAGGAAAAAAATGTACATCGACAAGTCTTCAAGCCGGCGGGCGATTTAGCAGACTGGTCAGCTCATCCCTCTTTCGCTGGGCCTCACCCTCATGGTTCAGTATCGCCAAAAGATGGGCCTCCGCCTGAGCTTGCTGGGCCTGATATGAGGCAAGCCGGCCTTCGAGCTCTTTCTCGATAGCCTTGTGAGCCTCAACCCTTTCACGAGTGAACACGGCGGCTTTGTCGATGGCCACCACCTCCTTGATGGCCTCTTGAAGCACGCGCCAGAGTTCATACGCTTTGTTGGCTTTGGCCGTAAGGTTGGCTTGGAGCTCGTTCAGCGCCTTAGAAGCCAGCTCCCTCTCTGAAAATTTGCGGCCGAGCCTCTTCTCGCACGACACCATGTTCGCCGTGCACCGCTCTATCAGACCTCGCAAGCCCGCCTTCGCAGCCACAACCTCTAAAGAAAGGCGGGTACATTCAAGCATGTCCAAGCAAGCCTCCACCTGCCGGCAAAACTCAACCCAGACTTGCACTACTGCTTCGCTATGATAAGTGGCAAGAAAGGGAAGAGAGCCGTTAGCTTCGGCAGCAAATGCTTCGGCCGTAATTATGTGGCCAGCACGAAGCTCCTCGATCAAAGATGACATAGAGGCGAGGCTTAGCTTGGCCATCCGTTCTGAGGCTCTCAGAGTGTAGGGGCCGAGTGGCATAGTGATACGCGACTCCAACGCAGTAGGAACTGGCAGAGCTGTTCAGATTATAAACAGTCAGCTGAATGTGTAAGCAAAAGAACAAATGGAACAATGTTGGGACTTTACTTATCCACGGTCATGCAAGAAAGAGCTGAAGACTTCCCTGGCCCTTCAAGAACCTCAACCTCATCATCGGCCTCCATAACTGTAAAGGACATCAATGTCATTTTGTGAAATAATAGCAATGCTGTGAACAGAAGGTAGAAAACACTAACCTTGCCCAGAAGAAAGGACGATGCGCTGAGGAGATATGGCTTGTGGAGCAGCCATCTCCAACAGGTGCTGAAAAGACTGCCTGGGAGACAAGTCGGCAATCGAAGCCGCCAACCCGCGCAATTCTGAAAAGACAATAGAGTTCAGATAATGGAAAGATTACTAATTTAAAATGTAGAAGGTTACCTTCGACGCTCCTCCCATTCTGAGCTGGAAGGATAGCAGCTTCAACGGCCTCCACCGCAACCTCTGAGCCGCCCTCAGGGAGAGCCATTGGGAAAGCGATCACCAAAGGTGCCTCCCCCAAGGGAGAAAGTGCTTCGGGAGCAGGAGCCACCCCGGGAGGCTCTATTGCGAGAGGGACAGTTTCATCGACCCCCTCCACACTGAGCAGTGTTTCACTTGGGGTATCAACAGGCTCTACGGTCAGTGAACCTGTGGGGACCTCCCCCATTGCCGAAGTCTCTGCACAGTTCACACAAGGATAAGAATAAATATATACGCGCGCAGACAATATGAAGTATTACAAAGAAATATAGGAACATACCAATGCACAAGGAAGCTTTCAATATAGCTTGCTCAAGCCGACGCTCCTTCCCAAGGAGGTGTGCTCGCCGAGGTCCGAGGGTAGACTCATGGCCGCCAGTCCACAGTGAAAGCGCGTCCGCGGGATCCTTCGAAGCAGCCTGTTTAAGGGCCCGTTCACCCCATTCCTCCAGAGGGCTGATGAATCGTTGCCGGATCCACGGAGGGTCTTCATAAAAGATGACGGTGGGATAAGGCTTCTTCGGAATCCTTACGTTCTCCGACTCGTCTTGAGAACGTCTTATAGCCACAGCCAATTGTGCGGCTTCCTCGGCAGTTGAATTTGGAAAAAGCAGGCCAGCATCCGACTCTTGCAGGGCCAATGGTTCGTCCTGAAGAATGGGCTCAGACTCTACTAAAGAATCGAGCAAGTTGGTAGCCACTTTCCTCCGCCGCTTGGATCCAGAGCCGACCACCGAGGATGACCGTTTCCTCCCTTGTAGAGCCCTGGCGCGATGCCGACCCACTTCACCTTCAACGCCCTCGCTTGGCGCTGCGACTGAGGACGACATGGCCATTGTCGATGCCGCGGGCTGTGGTACTGCTACTGGCGCCCTTTTACCCCTCGACTGAGCCCGGGTATCCAATGGCATACCAATTGTGGGAGTAAGGTCCACCTCCGACTCCCCTGGAATGAGTGCAACACTGGTGTCCCTCAGGGGAAAGCGGACCGGTGCGCGCGGTCGCAACGGAACTCCCATGGCCTGAACCGGAGCAGGAGCGCCATATCCAAGAAGCACCCTCTTCTCCTCAGCAATAATCGGGCTGACCCGATGAAGGTACCAGCCCGTGAAGGACCCCACACATCAGGGAATATGGTCAGCTTCAGGAATCATGAAGCGGGAACCAGTATTCAGCCTTACGAAGTGATGAGCAGCATCACGAACGGCTTCGGGTGAAGGGACGGGCGCGACTGTAAAAGCCTTGAACGGGACGCCGTGATCATATCCAAGCTGCCGGGCGAAGTGATGCGGATTGTACCGCATAAAGAGGGCTGCACTGGGCCGCACTGTTCTGACGGAATACCAGATAACCTGGTCTGATCGTGTACAAGTGAGTGGCCTCCCGGGGCTTCAGAGAAGGCACCTCATCTTTCGACTGGTCGCAGAGTTGTTGAATTAGACCTGAAGCAGAAGATAAGGCCCGGTCAATGAACACCAGTCCGCCTGAGCTAGCGTAAGGAGCGATCAATACACGAATGGCCCTGAACTGAGTTGGGTCAGGAGCAGAAGCACCCACCAGCCGCATCAATCGCAGAAAAGTGTAAGCGTCGTAAAATTTGGGTCTTTGGTGTGTAGCAAAGGCCCCCAACACATGCATCTCAATCCAAGATGTGAAGTAATGAAGAGAAAAGTTTACCACATCTACACGTGGAGTTGAGGTATTAGCCGCGGCGCCTAACCCGTGATAAATATGCGACAACGCTGGGATGCATACGGCCAACCGTGTTCCCTCAGCAATGCGATGAGCCTGGTAGATAACCAAGACTCTCATAAAGCGACAATGTATGGGGATGACGAACCAGCTGAGCCAGACGCTAATAAAACTCACAAAGAATGTCTCCTCATCCATGCCGGGAGCTGCAATCGATTCGAAAGATACCGGCGACATAATAGGAATGTAATATTGCGGTAAATCCTCTTCCTTAGTCGGCCACCTGTCCAGACCAAACCCAAAAGGGTCATTAATGTTCGCAAACTTCGGAGCCGTCTTTGATAAGACACCCTCGCGAAGGAAGCAAGCGATGAAGCTCTTAAAGGTGACGCCCTGCTCCTCCGACTCTGTGAACAGTTTGTCAAAGATACCCAGGGCCTTGATCAAACTCGGGCGCTTGTGGCGGACGGCGTTCTCGGTAGACAAGCCGTCGAGGATTGCAGTCTCAGTCTCAAAGACGTACTCGTCGAAAGGCAGCAATTCCTCATAAAGTTTCCCCCTGATTGGCAGCCCCGAGATCTCGCGAAATTCTTCCAAAGAAATCGAAACTTCACGGTCCCCTAAGAGAAAAGTGTTGGTGGGGAGATTCTACTGGTTCAGGAACGCCTTAACCCACCAGACGTGAGGGGATTGGTAGTGGAAGAGCGAGGCATATATTGCCTGATAAAATCCGACCCTCTGCAGTCGCGCGCGATGGGCGGACAGGACGTAGCGAGCCCAAAGAAGATAGCCCGTGGGGTGTCGAGGGGTGAGCCCTATTTTGTAAATCTGCCCCCACGGTTGGGCCTCGCCCTGGAAAATGCGGCGTCCCAGAATATCTATGGCCGGGATAGGATGATTCGGGATGCCCGTCGTCGAAGGCTCAAGTCGTCCCATCGGAGTCCAATTAGGCATCTCCACGGCAAAGACTGTCCTTGGAGGATCCATCGGCAGGAACGGAAAGGTAGACTCCATCGGTACTTCGCAAAGGAAACTCCGGCGACCCCGAATGATGTGACTGTACCAGGTCCCCCACAACAGTAAGTTGGTGCGATTCGGGTCATGATCCCTGATCATCGCCATCACTTCCTCGTCAGATGGCGACTGGGGAAAAGCGGCTTCCGAGCGAGTGAAAGGAAAGTACGGGACATACGTCATTGCACCTGAAATAAAATAAGGTGAAGCAGTTAAAGCAAAGCCAACAGTGCAGATATATATATATATATATATATATATATGATTATAAATATATGTAAAGACCATGGAAGAAAACGACAGCGGACTCATTTTATGGGACCATTGGTTACAAAACACATGGGTCCTATAAAACCAAGATGGCAGCTGGCTAATGATGAGGCAAAGTAATTATAATGAGACAAAAGGAAGATTCTCATTAAATAAACAGTGAATTTCAAATGACCCTACACATTCCCCTAAAAGAAATCCATCTTGGACTCTGTGACAAATCAAACAGAATCAAGGGAATTAAATTCCTAGAAAGCAACATTGCAAACTTCTTCTTCTTGGTTGTGAAGAAGACAACTCAGGGCAAGAAAACCCAAAGAGTTCTATAAGAAGAACTGAGTTCTTCATAGAAATTAAATTCCTTTTGAAAAAGGGAATTAAATTCCCAGAAACTTCTTTTTCCAGAGCCAGAGCTCTCTGAGGATGGAATTAAATTCCAGGGAAAAGACAAACATCACCATTGACCCCTGAAGATCAGAAAAACCCTAAGAGATCTATGATTTGAAGATTAAATGGTTCTCTGTTTTTTTAGAGAGTTTCAAAAAGATGGGTTCTTGATTAAAGGGAAAACCTTTGGTATGGATTTAAAATCCAGTGAAGGTTTCTGTGAAAGTTCTTCGATCGTTCAAAGATCATTACCTGAAAAAAGAGTCTTTCAACAGAGTTAAACTCTGAAAATATTCGAGGCAGAGAGCTAAGCTATGGAAAGGAGAATTAAATTCTCAAAAGAAAAAATTTGCAAAGAAGAAGATGAGCAAAGAGTGGAGGCACTTCTGAAGAGACTCCTGCATTTATAAGATGTGATGGAAATGCTTCATCTCCCCGATTCCCTAGACGGATCCAACGGTCGCAAAAGTGACAGCGTTGCACTCACGTGCAGATACGTGAGAGCAACGCAGTGGGGGCATTTGTTCCCTGATTAAAAATCTGGAAATAGCTCAGTAAGGTATTACGTGCTCACACGTGACCAATGGTCACGTGTTGACACGTGATGGCCAAAGCAGAAGCGTAAATAAGCGCTGAGAAAAGAACTCAATTGGAGGGCACGTGCTCACACGTGACCAAGGGTCACGTGTCAGCACGTGACTGGCCTCGAAAGCCTTACAGTTTAATAGAATTAAATTCTAAAAGTTTCTAAATCTTTCTAAATGGAAAAGGTTAGAGGGAACCATTGGATTAAAAATCCAAGGGTGATTAAAAATCATCAATTTATGGAAAAATCCTAAACAAGGAAAGATCTCCCCAAATCTCACCAAAATAACAAACAGAATATCTCTGGATTGAAATCCAACGGTGAATGAAATTCACTGAATAATCTAAAGGATCATATTAATCACGAAAAACAAAAAAAATCTTTCAATGAAAGATTTATTAAACAAATTGATTCTTTTTCCTTCTCCTATAAATAGGAGCCAAGACGAGAAGAAGGGGAGAATTTTTTTTGGAGAGATAGAATTTTGGGAATCTTGAAATTTCAGAGAGGAAAGAAAGGAGAATTTAATTCTCAACAAAGAAAACCCTAGGTGAGAAAAAAGAAAGGGGATCAAAACTTCAAAAAAGAGAATTTAATTCTCAAAAATCTAAGAGATTAACTCTTTTGCAAAGAACTTAGTTCTTTCTCTAGTTGAAGATCTGCAGAAACAAATCTCCCCATAGGTTGAGAATTTAATTCTCATCGGGTTGAGATTTTGCCATGCAGATCCAAGACTTAGAGTGAGAATTGAGTTCAGAGAATTTAATTCTCACAATTTATAGGAATTTAATTCCTTCATGACAAAATTAGGGTTTAACCCTATATGAGAATTTAATTCTCCCACAATTATAGGAATTTAATTCCTTCAAGATGGATAAAAACCAGGGTCTAACCCTAATTGAGAATTTAATTCTCTAAAATTCATAGGAATTTAATTCCTCCAAGACAGAACTAGGGTTTCACCCTATACAAGAATTTAATTCTTTGACATATATGGGAATTTAATTCCTCTAAAGGAAATTAGGGTTTAACCCTACATAAGAATTTAATTCTTTCAAAATAGGAATTTAATTTCTACAGAATCATAATCAGGGTTTAACCCTACAGAGAATTTAATTCTTAAAGATAAAGTTAATTAAAGCATGCAAAGAACCAAGGTCACGTGTCCCCACGTGACCCCTGAAAAGATCCCCAGAAATGAGAAGGAGAAAGCTCTGAGGCAACGCCTCACGTGCTCCCACGTGACCTCCAAAACACGGAAGAAAAAGCAAAGGAAATATAAGCTCTGGGCGCTCTCACGTGTCCCCACGTGATCCCTTAGCAAATGATTTAACAATCAGTGCATAAACGTCCATCACGTGCCACCACGTGATGCTCAAAATAAAATATAAAAAAGTGTTTAACACTTAATTGCAGAGCGAAGTAAAAAGGGATCTGGTCCCACCTTTGGGCGCCCTCACGTGTCCACACGTGACCCCTTTTTCTTTAGTGTTTAACACTAATTCGAGAGCTTTATTCCCAGTGTTTAACACCGATTATCTTTTAGTGTTTAACACTAATTCGAAAACCTTATTTCCAGTGTTTAACACTGTAATGTTCTAGTGTTTAACACTAATTTGGGTGTTTAACACTGATTGTCTTTTAGTGTTTAACACTAATTTGAGAGTTCTGTCTCCAATGTTCAACACTGTTGCTCTCTAGTGTAACACTACTTTTAGCCAAATTAGCTAATTTTCCATAGGCAAAAGTCCCTCCTCCAAATGAATCTCAAAAATTGAGGAAATCAAAGATAAAAATGTTGCCAAAGCCCTCCAACTCTCGTTTAGCATTGCTAAATAATATGGGCTCGAATCCAGACAAATGTCTAATGGTCCAACAGAGGGCCAACACTTCAAACTTAATTGGACTTAGCCCAAGTAGGCCATAAGTCCTCAATTCAGACTCAACTGAGCCAATGTGCTCATAATATAATTAATTGATCTTAGCTCCAAATTGGACTACAGATCACTTAATCCACCCTGGTTCAAGAGTATATCTCTTCACTCCTTTGATATTTGTCGTTGTAATTCCTCAACGTCTTCAAAGAGGTGACGGGTCCCGACAACCACACATTTCACGGACTGTGGGGTCCTTAAACTCATGGACTATGATGTCCTTAATCTCGACCGTGATGTCTTTAAACTAACATTGGATTGTGGGGTCCTTAAGCCCATGGACTATGATGTCCTTAACCTCGACCGTGATGTCTTAAAACTAACAACGGACTATGATGTTCTTAACCTCGACCGTGATGTGTTTAAACTAATATCAGACTATGAGATCCTTAAACTCACGGACTATGATGTCCTTAACCTCGACCGTGATGTCTTAAAACTAACATTGGACCGAGATGTCCTTAAATTAACAATGGACCGTAATGTCCTTAAACTAATTATCGACCGCAATGTCACTAAACTAAACAATAGAGCCCAATTGCTCTCTTGTTGGATCTAAACGATCCCGTTAAGTTGATCTTAGTCTAAAATTAGACTAACGTATCCTTAACAAACGTTTAAGTTGATCTTAGTCTCAAATGAGGCTAACGTATCCTTAAACCCAAACCCCCCAAACCCAAATCTAAGAAAGATACGGATTTGGACTAGTCCACGCCCTACGGGCGACAACATAACTTAGTCTCCGTATACAATCCACGAGCAACCAAACAAAAAACAAACACCCACGACATGAAGTGACCATATGGAGAAGGAGAAAGTTGTTACCCGCGATGCGGTAGCGTAATTAACTGCAGGGGCTTGCGCCTGCAGGGAAGAGCGTCCCCACAATCAAAAACCCCTCAAACGAGGGGGAATCTGACGAAGTCTGCTACATCGGCCGCATCCGTTTAAACCTTCGATGCACGGTGCCATAAATCAACTTGGCATCTTCGGAGAGGTGGACGGATAGCACCAATTAGCATCTGCCCCGAACTTCAGGCTAGACGTTCGCCGCATCTCGGCCGCGTCTTTCGGAGGGGAACACTAGTATTGTATTGTTGGATTATTTTTGTCTCTTTGTATTTGTATTTTTCAGAATATGGATACGGGTATGTATATATGGATGCGGGGTATTCTTGTAATTTATTACAAGGTGCTTTTAGAAAAAGACACCTCATTATGTTTTTAACCATTTTAGTTTAAATGGTTAATGAGGTGGAGGGTGAGGTGTATTTGGCTTTAAATGAAGCATGGTTTTGTGGTGACTCATGGGCACTATTGTAGCATGCTTGATTTATATTTGTATTGTGAGATATTTTGTTATGCTTCATGATAATTCTAGCGCTCACAACATTTAGCCATTTTCATGGATGGTTGCTTCACTTCATACTCTCATCTCCTCTTGCTTCTTCTACCTCCACCCTAAATGACTCATGTGTTGAGAAAGCTAGAGTGTCATGAGACAAACTAATCCATCATTAGACTTTACATCCTCTAGGCTATCTAGTTTAGCGAACTAGGTACCCTAGTTACCTCGGTTATGAGGTTGGAGCTCGAACTACAAATTCTCAGGTGGATCATCTTCGTTGGAGGGAGACCAGAGATCAAACTTGATCAAGGTGGCCACTTGGAGTTTGGGAAGATGGTTAAAGACCGAAGGACACGGATCATTCGGTATAACCATTCTAACTCCTCTCTTGTTTGCTAGCTTTAGGTTTATGGTAGATCCGTATTTTAGGGTTGTTCTAGTGCCAGTTTTGAAAAATTTTGTTCCGCAAACAGTCACGGTAGATGGGCAGGATGCTGGCATAACCCAACATGGTATCAGAGCCATCCCATAAACCTTACTGGCTAGTTTACACAAAGTTAAAATCTCGATCGACCCATTTTTCCGAATTGTTTTTCCAATATGATGTGTTTGCTGCCGATTTTAAAATGTGTTTAAAAAATCTTTCAGAGGGTCTTAAAAATCCGTGCAAGCATTTTTAGAGAAGCACAAGAAATTTGGACACTTGAACCATCAAAATGGCCGCGGAACCGCGGCAATACTTGCCTATTGGCGGCGGTTCCGTGGTCGTCTTGTGGCCAAAGTGTGCCAAATTTCTTCTGACACTTTACATGCTGGAAATATGATTTTTGTGATATTTGGTTTTGGCCCAGATTTGTTTGAGTGCTGGATTGCATTTGGGGCCAATTTGGAAAAGTTTAGTCGATCGAAATTTTAAGTGTGTTTATTAGTACATACATTACTATCTGCGACCGTGAATGTCATTGGAGCAGTATAACTCATTTAACTGCTATATGTTCTTTTAAACGGGTTTGCGAACATGACATTCACGTTGATATTTTGTGTTTGTGGTGAGATTTTAGTTGGATTTTTGTAGTGGATAGCTTGCGGTGCAATGGTAGTAGTACAGTTCAGATTCATTTGTAAATTTGATATTGCGGGGCGAGCATCTGATATGTGGACTGCCTTCTCTGCCAGATTGTATATTCTTTTATTAGGGCACGACCGGATTGAGGTCGATGTCACCTTCGTATATTTTTTTTTCTTTTTCTGTATTAGGTTTAGCCCGCGGTGGGGTGCTCGAATAGCCGGGTTCTAGAGGGCAGCGGGTCCACATCTCATGGCGTTGAGATAGAAGGGGCTACTGTTCCCCTCCGAAAGGCGGCGCACAAGACCGCGATGTCCTGACGTAGAGATTCGGAGCAGATGCTATTTGGTTTTATCCGTCCACCTCTCCGAAGATGCCAAGTTGATTTATGGCACCGTGTATCGGAGGTTTAGATGGATGCGACCGATGTAGCAGACTTCGTCAGATTCCCCCTCGCTTGAGGGGTTTTTGATTGTGGGGACGCTCTTCCCTGCAGGCGCAAGCCCCTGCAGTTAATTACGCTACCGCATCGCGGTAACAACTTTCTCCTTCTCCAGAATTTTACTTCGTGTCGTGTGTGTTTGTTTGATTTGTGGTTGCCCGTGGATTGTATACGGAGACTGAGTAATGCCGTCGCCCGTAGGACGTGGATTAGTCCAAATCCGTATTTACTTCGATTTGGGTTTGGTGTTTTTTAGTTTAAGGATGCATTAGTCGCGTTGCGGCTAAGATCAACTTAAACATTCGTTAAGGATACGATAGTCCTGTTTGAGACTAAGATCAACTCAACGTAATAATCCATTTAATATCTGGCCATCGGGACTCGTCACCTCTCTAACGTCGTTGAAAGATTACAACGGCAGATGTCAGAGGAGTTCAGAGGTGTACCCTTGAACCAAGGTTGATTTGGAGTTTTATAGTCCGTTTGAATGTTTAAGGATACGTTAGCCGTGTTTGGGGGCTAAGATCAACTTAAACGGGATCGTTTAGATCCGGCAAAAGAGCATTTGGAGGCTCTATTGCTCCAGTTTAGGGACGTGGTGGTCCATATTCCAGTTTAGGGATGTGGTGGTCCATTATTAGTTTAAGGACGTTTACGTCCAACATTAGTTTAAGGACGTCTCGGTCCAATATTAGTTTAAGGACGTCTCGGTCCACATTGAAGGGTGTGGTCGTCGGGACTCGTCACCTCTCTGACGACGTTGAATGATTACAACGACGTGTGCTAGAAGAGTTCGGAGATATACCCTCGAACCGGATACAAATTGATTTAAGAGAGAGCTATGCTCAGTCAATTTAATTTGAGGACTTACGGCCAAAATTGGGCTAAGTCCAGTTGAAAATGTTCAACACTTTTATTAAATAATATATTGCATTTCTTCCATTTTTTGTTTGGGCTCTGCCCATAAAGATGCAGAGCATCAATTTATTCTGGGCTCTGCTCATTTATGAATGATGCAATGCATCTATTTTGTTTGGGCTCTGCCTCTTTATAAATGATGCAGAGCATCAATTTAATTAGGCTTGCTTGGTCTTTTAATTGGGCCTGGCCCTTCAGGAAAAGAAATGCATTGCATTTGTCTGGCGCTTTGCGCCAGTTACTGAGCGCAAGCGCTTGTGGTGAAGACACGTGTCATGCTCTGGTGAGCGCAAGCGCAACAGCGCAGTGCGCTGCGCTAGTGCACTGCGCTGTTGCGCTGCTGACACGTGGCGCGCTCTGGTGAGTTGCGCCAATTCCAGAGAGCAAAGCTCTTTTTCAAGAGCGCGTAGCGCAAGTGGTTCTATAGCTGACACGTGGCGCTCTCTTAAGAGCGCAACAGCGCAGTTTCGAAGTGCAGAGCACTAAGAATCTTTTAGATTCAAGAACAGAAGTGCAAAGCACTATTTGCTCTCTTGATCTAAATTAGACCAAAGAAAAAATAAATTTTTTTTGTTTCAAGAACTAGAGGTTCATAAAGGTGCAAAGCACCATTTTTATTTTATTGTTTTTTTGTCTTTTAAAGAACCAGAGGTTCATGAGAAGTGCAAAACACTGTTTATTATGTGAAGAACATTGATCTGTTTTTTTTAGATCAATGATTTATTGAAAGAGATTTCTTTTCTCTCTTGAAGGTCTTTACCTTTTTTTTTGAGGAGTTCTTCAGAGTTCTCTTTCTCTCTTTTTTTTATAGAAAATGTTGATCCCTTTGAATTGAGCTTTGGGGTCCTTTTTATAGTGCCCATAAATTAGTTAAATTTGTTAAAGAGATTTTTCTCTGAGTGATTTAGGGAATTTTCCCCACCGTTGGATGTTTGATCCAAGGGCTTCTGCTTTGCAGAAGAAAATCTTCTTGTTTTAACAAGAACAGAAAAGATTTCTTAGAAATTTAATTCTATTTGGCGCAGATGCCCCAGCGCGTGACACGTGTCGCGCAGCGCAACTGCGCCAGCGCATCTGCGCTGACACGTGTCGCGCAGCGCAGTGCTTGCGCAACTGAAGCGTTACTTCCTTTAATTTTTCTTTAAATAGAGCTTTGCTCTGATTGGGTGCGCCGCCTTGGGCGCTGCGCTGATACATCTGCGCCTGACACGTGGCGTGTTGCGCAGCGCAAATAATCTTAAGCGTTGCTTCATTTATTAAATTTTTAAATTTTCAAAGCAGAGCTTTGCTCTGATTGGGGGAAGATGAAGCGTTGCTTTATCTCCCGCCTCGGAATTTGAACAGAGCTTTGCACTGATTGGGTAAACAAATGCCCCCTCACCGTTGCGCTTACGTGGCCCCAAACGTGAGCGCAACGGTGGCGGAATTCCAACCGCCGTGACAACTTTCGGAAGTCGAAGAGGCACTTAATGCCTATAAATAGGACCTTTGGTCCCCTACAGATGCTTATCATCTTTCAGATTTTTATTTTCAAAAAACTTCAGAGCTTTGCTCTTGCCTTCAAGAACTCCAGAGCTTTGCTCTCCTTTCCAAAGTTTTTAGAAAAACTTTAGGTAAAATTGATTCTTTGATTAAATTAATTTTAATTAATCTTAACCAGCAGAGCTTTGCTTTCATAGATCTTTTGATCTACAGAGATCCCCATTGGGGTTTCACTAGCAGAGGTTTGCTCATTTTCAAAGTTAGAAACTTTAGGTAAAATTAATGTAAATCAAATTAATTTAAATTAATCTCAGTCAAAGAGCTTCGTTCTCACAGATCTTTTGATCTAAAGAGATCCCCATTGGGGTTTCTTTAAGCTTTTGTTCATGGGTTTTAATCCCTGAACAGAGCTTTGCTCTCTAGGAATTTAGCCCTCTATGTATATTATTTTTCTTCTATTGCTAATCTTCCTGTGGTATTTCCTCCAGGCATAATGGCGGTGCATCTATACAGTTTGCACGAGTTCATCACCTATGACGATATCCGCGCACAGGGTCGTCAACAAAACCAGGAGTTTACAGACGCTCAATGTCCAGAGGTCATGGGTCGTCTGAACGCAAGTGGTGGTTGGCTGCTACCCCGTCGTTCGGCTCTTTTGAAAGTCGTGCTGGGAGCAATATGGAGAGCACTTCCGGGTCTTCACGAGGCCCTGCCGCTCAATGCGCTGGATGATGCCGAGGACAAGGTGCATTCAGTGTACCTGACGGGGCTGATCTCGAAGAAACGGCGGGACAGCCTCATTGACATCCTACACCAAATCTTCTAGCAGACGACGATAGTTGCTACTTATCGAAGGCCGGGAGGGCTTGCTGAGGATCTTGACACAGAGGAGCGCGAGAGGCTGCGCATAAGAATAATTAGAAAGGCCAGAAGAACTCTGGATGGCCTTACTTTTGATTTCCTCAATCCGTGCCCCGGATCTGAGGTTATACCGTTGTAATAATTTGAATAATGTTTCTTATTCATTGCTCTTGTGATTGTAAGAATTTTTAGCAATATGAATGGAAACCCTCCTCTTTTTTTTATTTCAGCTTGTCTTATTTCTTGTCCTGAGTCTTATGCCCATGCATAAATGAATGCGTCTCGAACGCCTGATCAAATGTAAATCGGATGTTCTTTCTGTAGGTTTCTTCTTTCTCTTATTATCGGCATGCTATCTTAATAAACATGGTTGACGGATAATAGAGCACGCATCTTGACTTTCTTAACAAATAGCAATGGCTTAGGCCGCAGGTTCAGATCTGCTGCCTAAGACTTTTCCACTCTATAAGCCGTGAGGGTCTCATAGAGACTTTTCTTCCTATGGATCGAGAGGATCTCGTAGGTGGGTTTTCTCCTTAGGAATCGTGAGGATTCCTAAGTGTGGTTTTCTCTTATAAGTCGTAAGGATCCTATAAGAGAATTTTTCCCTCTCATGAGTCGAGAGGACCCACAAGCGGCTGTTTCCCTCCTCGTCAAAATTCGACTTTGGAGAGTGATACCGGTGAATAGTATGCAAGAGACCATTTTGGATTGACTTGCAGGGTCCCATTGTTCAGGAAGCAAGTTTTTAGTCTCTGCTGCCTGAGGCTTCATTCGCATGTTGAGACGAATCGGGAATTTCCCGCGGAGACACAGTTCCTCTGCGAGCCGACGCGAATCAGGAGGCTCTCGTCAAGGAGTGTTTGTATCCGTGAGTCGAGGAATTTGCTAGGGATTATTTGTTTCCCAAGCGCCAAAGATTATTTGTTTCCTTAGGGTTTGAAACGAGTCGAGAATTTCCCACGGAGGCACCGGTGGCTCTGCGAGTCGACGCGGATCAGGAGGCTCTCGTCAAGGAGTGTTTGTATCCGTGAGTCAAGGAATTTGCTAGAGATTATTTGTTTCCCAAGCGCCAAGGATTATTTGTTTCCTTGGGGTTTGAAACGAGTCGAGAATTTCCCACGGAGGCACTGGTGGCTCTGCTAGTCGACGTGGATCAGGAGGCTCTCGTCAAGGAGTGTTTGTATCCGTGAGTCGAGGAGTTTGCTAGGGATTATTTGTTTCCCAAGCGCCAAGGATTATTTGTTTCCTTGGAGTTTGAAACGAGTCGAGAATTTCCCACGGAGGCACTGGTGGCTCTGCGAGTCGACGCGGATCAGGAGGCTCTCGTCAAGGAGTGTTTGTATCCGTGAGTCGAGGAGTTTGCTAGGGATTATTTGTTTCCCAAGCGTCAATGATTATTTGTTTCCTTAGGGTTTGAAACGAGTCGAGAATTTCCCACGGAGGCACTGGTTGCTCTGCGAGTCGACGCGGATCAGGAGGCTCTCGTCAAGGAGTGTTTGTATTCGTGAGTCGAGGAGTTTGCTAGGGATTATTTGTTTCCCTAGCGCCAAGGATTATTTGTTTCCTTGAAGTTTGAAACGAGTCGAGAATTTCCCACGGAGGCACTGGTTGCTCTGCGAGTCGACGCGGATCAGGAGGCTCTCGTCAAGGAGTGTTTGTATCCGTGAGTTGAGGTATCTGCTGAAGACACTGGTTTCTTCGGAGTTGGACTGAACCGTCGAGATTTGGCTTTGTCTTCTGGCGGAGCCTGTTGGAAAAGTATGGTTCCCTCTTTGTTTACGCCCTTGGATTGTATACAGGGATCGATGTGATCTTAACTGTAGGGGCAAAGTTTTATCATTCCTTTTTTTTTTCATTTCCGCGATGCTCTATCATTTCAGCTTTTATATCGCGAAGGTCGCGATTGCCAAATCATTTCGGCTATTTTTCGCGGTGCCCAATCATTTCGGCTGTTTATTTTATTTTTACTCGCTGCTTTTTATTGCGAGTTGCCCAATCATTTCGGCTATTTTTTATTTTTACTCGCTGCTTTTTATTGCGAGTTGCCCAATCATTTCGGCTATTTTTTTATTTTTACTCGCTGATTTTTATTGCGAGTTGCCCAATCATTTCGGCTATTTTTCATGCATACATTTTCACTTGCTGCTTTTTATTGCAAGTTGCCCTATCATTTCGGCTATATATTTTTTTTTACTCGCTGTTTTTTTTATTACGAGTTGCCCAATCATTTCGGCTATTTCGTATGCATGTGCGGTCTACTGGCTTTCCGCCGTAAACCTGGAATTAGGCACCGATTTCGGCATCAACACCCCTACAACTGGGATATTACCAGGAGCGAATCATCATCTGCCTCCGTCGATGTTGAACAAAGGTAGCTTAGCGAACAGGGTTAGGGTCTTGTCGTCTAAGGCTTTTAATTTCATGAGCCGTAAGGGTCTCAGAAAGGTATTTCTCCCTACAAGTCGTGAGGATCTTGTAGGTGTATTTTCTCCTTAGGAATCATGAGGATTCCTAAGTGTATGTTCCTATGTAAGTCGTAAGGATCCTACCAGAGGGTTTTCTCCTTGTAAGTCGAGAGAACTTATAAGGGTTGTTCATCATGCGAACATATCCCCAGTCTTGGATGAGACTTGATTAGGGAAATTTTTATTCGCGCCCGTGGATTGTATACAAGGGTCAGTATTGAGCCACTTGTAGGGCAGTATCGGAAGTTGTGGGGGTTGCTTAAGCACAGGTTTAGGTCTCTGTAACTTAAGACTTTCAACTCTTATGAGCCGTGAGGGTCCCATAAGAGAGTTCTCCTTACGAGTCGTGAGGATCTCGCAAGTGTATTTTCTCCTTAGGAATCGTGGGGATCCCTAAGTGTGTTGCTCCCTCGTGAGTCGTAAGGATCTCACGCAGGTGGTTTCTCCCTACAAGGTCGAGAGGATCTTGTAAGTGTTCTTTAACGAGGTTGTGCCTTTTCAGGTTTTCACAAACACTCGCCGGTAGCCCTGCTGTTTTTACTCACGGAGCCCTTTCGGGTTTTCATCCGTGCCCATTTTGCTTATGGACATACCGTTTTTTTATTCTTTTTATTTATATATATATATATATATTTTTTTTTTCTCTTTTTTTTTACGAGGTCGCGCCATTTCGGGTTTTCACGAACACTCGCCGGTAGCCCTGCTGTTTTTACTCACGGAGCCCTTTTCGGGTTTTCATCCGTGCCCTTTTGCTTATGGACATACCGTTTTTATTTTATTTTATTTTTATATATATTTTTTATATCTCGTCAGCCTAAAGATGCTGCGGTAGTAGTTTAAAGACGTTTCGGTCTCTTACTAGTTTAAGGACATTTCGGTCCGTCGTTGAGAGGCGGGCTACTGCTTATAAAGCTTGAGCTTAGGAAGATAGCGAGCGGACGTAGTCGTCGTCATCTATCATTGACCTAGGCTGTGGCTTATCAAGCATAGTATTTCTTTAGGAAGCGACCGTTTATCGGCCTGAAAGGCCTTTCACCGTGCATATCTATGAGTAGATAGGCCCCGCCTTGGTAGACCTTATCTATGACGTACGGAACTTCATAGTTTGGCTCGAATTTTCCCCGCTTGGCGCGATTGGGGATCATAGGCCTTTTGACCACTAGCACGAGTTCGCCTTGGCGAAATGTCCTCGGTCGGGTCAATCTTTCATATGAGCGCATCATCTTTGCTTTATAGGCCTCCAGATTTTGTTGCGCTATGAGCCGTGTTTCTTCAAGGGCGTCAAGCTCCTCAAGCCGAAGGTGAGCATTTTCTTCGTCCGTCAGCTCGTAATGGACTGCCACTCGTAGAGAGGGTAACTCTATCTCGAGGGGGGGTACTGCTTCTGTCCCGAATACTAACGCATATGGTGTTGCGTTTGTGGCCGTTTTAAACGTAGTTCAATATGCCCAGAGAGCCTCTTGCAGTCTTTCGTGCCAGTCTTTTTTATTTCGCGACACTGTTTTCTTCATGATCTTCGTCAAGGTCTTGTTGAAGGCCTCAGCTAGACCGTTAGCTCGCGGATTATAAACCGAGGAATATCTCCAATCTATATTATGTTGCTGCGCGAAGCGACTGATCTTGTGTCTTCTGTAGGCTGGCCCGTTATCGGAGATGATCCGTCTCGGCGTTCCAAACCGATATATGACATGCGTCTTGAAGAAATGGAGAATATTCTCCGTCTTTACTTCCCTCAGCGGTACCGCTTCTGCCCACTTAGAGAAGTAATCGGTCGTCACTAGGATGAAACGATGTCCTCTAGACGATGCTGGTTCGATGGGGCTGACTATATCAGTCCCCCACATTTCAAATGGCCAGCTAGCCACCGTTGGATGTAGTGGATTCGGATGTTGATGGATGAAATCCCTATGAATTTGGCATGAGTCACACTGCTTTGCATATTCGAGGCAGTCCTGAATCATCGTGGGCCAGTAGTAGCCCATCCGTTTGATTTTTAACTTCATCTTTGGGCCTTCTTGATGAGAACCACAGATTCCATCATGAACTTCCTGAATGACTCGTTCTGCTTCGTCAGGTCCTAAACATCTCAGCCACAGAGAATCAAATGACCTCTTGTATAGAGTATCATTGACGAAGGCGAAAGATAGAGCTCGTTTCATGAGCTGATGTCTTGTGGACGCTTCTTCGGGCATTTGGTGGGACTTAAAGTAGTCTATAAAGACTTCCCTCCAATCCTCAGCCTTTCTTCGTTCTTTTATTTGCAGGGTCGTTTGCTCAGTCGCTCCCTTCTCTTCGGATGATTCCGGAGATATTTCTGCTGGGGCAAGCACTTGACGGTTTTGTACCATGATTCTAACGTCATCGAGATTCTCGTCAGCCAGTTCTTTAGCAAGTTTGGCCAATGCGTCTGCTTTGCTGTTTTCCGCGCGCGGTATGTTCTTCAAAGTATAGGAAGGAATTTGGGTCAACAGTTGTTGCACTTTTTCGCCGTACTTCACCAGTTCTGGCTTGCACGTTTGGTGGTCGCCGTTTACTTGACTAACGACCAGTTGAGAATCCCCGTATATGAGGAGAGTTTCAATTCCCATGTCGATGGCGATCTCGAGGCCTGCTATCAGAGCTTCGTATTCGGCTTCGTTATTCGTCCTCGGCTCTGTTAAGGAGAAAGCGAAACGCATTATCCCCCCTTGTGGAGTCACGAAGATGAGGCCTACCCCCGATTTGATTATAGGGGTACTTTGTTTGAGCTTCTTCATGGAAGACGCTCCATCGAAAAAGAGCTCCCATCGGGTATCACCACCGTCGATTGCGTCGAACGCATGCTCGTCTGGTAGATCGCAGCTCAGAGGAGAATCGGCGGGTATCGGATGCTCAGTAAGGAAGTCGGCGATGGCCTGGCCTTTCACTGCCTTGAGAGGTTGATACGTTATAGAGAACTCCATCAAAAGCAGAGCCCATTTAGCGAGTCGACCTGTCAGTATGGCCTTTGACATTAAATACTGAAGAGGGTCCACCTTCGAAATGAGACGGACCTCATGCGCCAACGCATAGTGCCTGAGCTTTGTTATCGCGAAGATCAACGCCAGACAGTGTTTTTCAATGGGGGAGTAGTTGCTTTCTGCCCCCAGCAGAACTCGACTTAAGTAATAGAGTGCTCTTTCTTTCCCTTGATCGTTCTCTTGTGCCCATAATGCGCCTAAGGAACTTTCGAGGGCGGTTGTATAAAGAATGATGGGTTTTCCCTTGACCGGAGCAGCCAACACCGGCGGGTTCTGTAGGTACTGTTTAATTTCGTCTAGTGCGCTTTGGCATTTGCGATCCCAGACGAACGGGGTTCCCTTCTTCATCAGGTGGCTGTAAGGACGGCACTTTCCTGAAAGGTTGGCTATAAATCGCCGTATATACGCGAGCTTCCCTTGGAGAGATCGCAGCTGTTTGAGAGTCCTTGGCGGAGGCATTTCCATGATCGCCTTGATCTTTTATGGATCTATCTCAATACCTCGGTGCCGGACGATGAATCCCAGGAATTTGCCTGAGGAAACTTCGAATGCACACTTGAGCGGGTTCATCTTCAAGTTGTATTGTCGAAGGCGTTGAAATACGGTCTTCAAATGCTCGAGATGTTCTTCGTATGATTTGCTTTTAACCACGAGATCGTCGATATAGCATTCGACGATTTCGTGTATAAGGTCATCAAAGATCTGCGTCATGGCTCTCTGGTAAGTAGCACCGGCGTTCTTTAAACCGAAAGGCATCACCTTATAGCAGAATATACCCAAAGGAGTCCTGAAGGCGGTGTGCTTCTGGTCTTCGGGATGCATCTTTATTTGATTATACCCTGATGAGCCGTCCATGAAGGAGAAAACCTCATGAGTGGACGTATTGTCTATCATCAGTTCGGTGACTGGCACTGGGAAATCGTCTTTCGGGCAAGCTTTATTGAGATCCCGGAAGTCTACGCATATGTGCACTGTCCCATTTTTCTTCATCACCGGGACAATGTTGGCGATCCATTCAGGGTTTTGAACTTCCTGGATGAAGCTAGAGTCGATCAGCT
Source organism: Agapanthus africanus (assembly GCA_030015575.1). Lineage (NCBI taxonomy): Eukaryota > Viridiplantae > Streptophyta > Magnoliopsida > Asparagales > Amaryllidaceae > Agapanthus > Agapanthus africanus. The sequence goes on along the minus strand of JASDDO010000014.1, from coordinate 155,553,373 downwards.
TCTTGACCTCGGCGTTGATACTCATCTCAAGCTCGAGCCGCATTCTTCTTGGTGTATGTTTGACTGGCTTGATGTCCGGGGATATTGCCAATTTATGCACAGCAATTTCTGGATCTAATCCCGGCATTTCGGAATAGTTCCATGCGAAGCAATCTCTATGCTGTACAAGAACGTCTTTTAATGCAGCCACCCTTTCTTCAGATAGCAGCTCGCTGACAAATGTCGGTCGCGGGTCGTTTAGCGTCCCCAACTCAATTTTCTTGAGGTTATCTGCAGTGGTATGTATTCCATCCTCCAGTTCTTTCGGAGCTGGCGGAAATTCTGAGATCACCTCATCGCTGCTGTTTTCGAAGCACCAAGGGAGCTCCTCTATGTCCTCGGGCTCTTCTTTTAATATTGTAATCATGTGACAGGTGCGAATTCGCTTTCAATCCCAATGTGGAACCGGTTCTCCTTTCATGGCCTTGGGCTCATGCTTCTGTGGCGGTGCTACCTTCCAGTTGTCGGATAGAGCGAACTTGCCAAGCTAATACTGATCTTCGACCCAATTCTTGAAGGTGAAGCAATCTTCAAGAGGATGCCTTATAACTCGGTGATAAGGGCAATAGTCCGGGTGAGAGACTTCGCCTGCCTGTTCGGGGTTTTTGGACTCCGGCAGTGTAAGTATTTGATGTTTTAGAGCAAGATCAAGTATCTTCTTCATCTTGTCCCGAGGAAAAGAGTATGCTCGACTCATTTTCTTCATGAGGGATAGATCAATAATGCTCGCCTTCCGTTTGCATGGTTTCTTAGCCCCGTCTTGTTGTTGTTGAGCGTCTTTTTGGCCTTTCGACTTATTTCTGCTTTTGCGCCGAGCTTTCTTTATAACAGGTTGACAAGGAGCGGTATTTTCATCCTTTACGGCCTGTTGGAGAAGGCGTTGTGTCTTGGCTTTCTCATAGATGGCCGTCTCACGGTTATGATCATCTCGGACTTTTTGACCAGCTTTCTTTATAAGTTTGTCCATTTGTTCCTCGAACGACGGACTGGGCTCTTTTGCATCTGGAACTTTCACTGGCTTAGGATTAGCGTCCTCCCATTGAGCATCCGCTTCTTCATCGAGGTCATACACGACGTAACAGCTGGGCAGTAACTCTCGTTTCTTTGACCGGATGTATCCAAGCCCTTTTGTTTCCATTCTCCCATTAGGCAGTTTGCGTTGAGTCTCGGGAACGTTCCGGACCCTGTCATAGAATTTGGCCTCTCTAACGGTCTGTTTGAAGGATATCCCCTAGCGTTTCAGCAGCTTCTTTAAACCCTCTGTATAATATCTGGGAAGACGGATAGGCTGAAGCCTGTCGAGCGTAGGATCCGCGCCATGCCAGATTTCTTTTTCCACCTTGGTTTCTTCAGAGCGGTAGAACAGAATTACTTTCTCGCTTTCTCGTTTGGGAGGGATGTAGAATGTTTGTAGCTCTTCTACGTTGTAAATATTAAGTGTATCCAGTTCTTTATGGTGTTTAAGCGGCACCATGGCGACTTGCAGACTTTGCTCTTCGTCAGCGAACGTTCGTATTGAAGGTCGATCAGAGAATACGGCGTGGACTTCATCTTCCGAGTCGCTGCCAAAGATCAACGTAGGAGCTGATGGTCTCGGCTTGTTGTGTTGGGGCGGACCCGAATAAACTATCTCCTCTTCCTCTTCAGTATCACTGCCGAAGACCGAGATGGTGGCGTTAGTTTTGTTCTCCGGCTTGTGACGCTTCTCTGTGTCTTCGAAATCCGGTAAGAAGTATTTGGCGTCTTCGTATTTGCGGACCTCGTTCACAGAGAACGGGTTCAGTTCTCCCGTCACGGTATACTCGAAACCATCCTTAAAATACTTCATACACTGATGTTGTGTAGAAGGGATGATGTTGTACTCGTGTAACCATGGTCGGCCGAGCAAAGCGTTGTAGCATGTCTTGGCGTCTATGACGTGGAACCTAATGTCCGTGACGAGTAGTCCGAAGCGTAGCGTCAGTATCACAGATCCAAGAGTCTTTGACGATTGGGAGTCGAACCCGGAGATGGTGATCTTATCCCGAGCAAGGTGCTGGACGCTCATGCAGATTTCCTTCAACACCCGGACGTTGAGTAGGTTAACAGACGACCCGTTATCGATCAGGATTTTGCCTATCTTTATATCATGGCAGTATCCCGAGACATAGAGAGGGCGATTGTGTTCGCACGTCCTAAGTAGAAGGTCTTCATCGCCAAAAGTAACATCGGCCGTGTGCACTTCCTCCAATTCATCTTTCATCTTTTCCTCGGCCAGGCATGCTTGGAATTGTTCCGGGTCTTGGAGTGCCTTAATCAACGAATCTCTCGCCTCTTTTGATAGCAAAAGGGCGTCAAGAATGCTGAGCTGTGAGGGCAGCTTCCTCAGATGTGCTAAGACGTTGTAGTCCGCCTTATCTTTCTTTGGTGGATCTTTGACAGCTAGCTCTTCCACCACTTGGTCATGTAAGACGATATCTCCAGAGACCTTTTCTTTCCCTTTATCTTTCTTGTTCGAGGGTCCAAGGTTCTTTTCGGGCAGCGTGCGATTACGTAGCCGGATATTTTCGCAAACCTTCGGTTCTTCTTCTTTTCTCGAAGCGGACTCTTTAAAGAGAGGGGCAAGTTCTAGCTCTTCATCAGAATCACTCCCGAATGTGGGCACTTGTGATCTACCGGTGTTAACCATGCAACAATCGCCAGCAGTTCTTTTAAGCCCTTCGGTCGTATTTCTTTGCTCTCGACGAGTTTTACATTTTTCCCGGTTAAAGCGTTGTCGATGAGCAACGTATCCTTGCCACCATCTATCGAAAGCTTTGCACTCCTGAGTGGGGTGCGAAACTTTCTGATGATATAAGCAATAAGACGGGTGCATTTTTGCTTCACCAGCAATTTCTTCTTCGGAGAGTGGTAGCTTCATGCCCATTGATATGGCCTTAGCAAACTTCTTTCTCATCTTGAATTGGCTTTTGTCGGTAGCGGAGGTGTTTAGCTCCACCGGGATCGTCTCAGCTTCTTCGTCAAGTCGCTGGCGCTTGGCCCTTTCAAATATAGCCGCCTCGCATTCCCGATCAGCTTTACTTTTCAACCGAGCTTCATTAAGGAATGCGTCGATTACTTCATCTGGTGGCCCCAGGACTTTTGGTTCAGCATCTGCCCTTAGCTTTTCGGTGCAAGGAGTCTCCTCATCGTTCGTGATCGAATGGGAAATCATATGACAGCTCGCCACATATTCCTCGGATTCATCTGATGAACTTTCTCCCTCATCTTTTTCTTGAAAAACGTGATCGAGGAACTCTTGGAGCGTAATGGGAGTCCGCGCCTTTTGGTTGTATTCTTCCAACGCATCAATTTGCTTTTGTAAGTCCGTGCGTTTGCCGCCAGGCTTCACGGGCTTCTTAGATTTCTTCTTCTTCTTTTTCGAAGATTTTGACGGCTGGCTGCAAGTGCTTGAACCGCCACCATCGGTCTTTGGAGTTGGACGTGTCAACATCCCTTCAATGACCTGCGGTTCCAACGGATTCTTCCACTTGATCGATGGACATGTCTGAAGATCGTTTAGCATCCTCTTTGTCTTGGCTGATAATACAACCTCCCAAGAAGCTTCTTCAATGACGGAGCATGTTGCCCCCGGCGTATTCGTCCTCTTAGAGGTGTGGGGCTGCGGGGGATTCACCTTCCATTTGTCAGATAACGCGAACTTGCCCTGTCGGTACTGGTTTTCAAGCCAATTCTTGAAAACGTAGCAATCTTCGATCGGATGGCCTAGTACTCGTTGATAAGGACAGTAGTTGGGCTCGTTGACGTCACTTGGTTGCAACGGACGTTTTGGATCCGGCAGATTTATGAGTCTGTTGCACAACGCCAGCTCGAATAACCTCCTCGTTTTATCGCGGGGAAAGGAATAAGGACGTCCCATCCTATCCTCAAGGGGCACGTACGGTCACGTATTATTTTGACGAGCAACCGGCTTCAAGTCGCTCGGTTGTTGTTGAGCATTAGCGACGACGATCGCTTTTCCCTTCCCTTTGTCATTTCGGGTGTCTGGCCTTGGAAGAGGGGGTTTATGGCTCATTTGATCCATTTGCGCTAGTTTGTCAATCAAGGCCTGGAAGGTAGTCGGCTTGAAAAACATCATAAACTGCGAGATGGTTGCTTGTGGATCGAGGGTTCCCACAAACATACCCACCGCGGGAGCTTCTTCAATGCGCTGCTCACACTTTGACCATAAGTTCCGCCATCGTATAGCGTACTGAACCCACGTCTCGCCGGGTTTTACTCTGGCGTTAATCAGTGCCGTCATCGGGGTACGTTCACTGGCGCTTGCAAAACGCTGAGTAAACAGCAGCTCCATTTCCGCGAAGGTTTTGATAGAGTCGTTCGGGAGTTCAGAGTACCACTCGAACGCCGTATCCGATAAACTTCCAACAAACTGGCGAAGTAAAAGCTTGTCATCACCACCGGTATTGCCGCAGAGTGCCCTGAACTGGGCAACATGCTGGTGAGGATTTCCCGTCCCCTTGTAGACATGGAACTTGGGAATCGTATAACCTGGCGGATATTTGATTTGATCGTACCAACTCGGATATGGCCTCCCCGTTTTCACGACCTGGCCGGCTGTTTCGGTTGCATGATGAACCCGTATTTGTTGGGCGATGTACTCATCCAAATCAGCTTTGGAGATTGTATCCTCTTTAGCAGTGGACAGAGCTGGTGGAGGATTCGACGTCTCTCCCCTATCGTCTTCAAGGATGATCGGGGGATCTTCAGCAGGTGGATCTTGTTGAATCATCATACCCACCATATCCTGGAACAGGAGGGCCATTTTCTTTATGTTGGCTGCCTGCTCCGCAGCTTCTTTATCCTTCTTCTCCAGTACGCGACGAAGGAATTCTGCGTCCGTTTCTTGTTCTTGACGCTCGTCCGAGGATGTTTCAGGGGTTTCTTTTGGCCCTGTAAGTGCGGCCATAGCGTTCATCATCTCTTGGAGCTTCTGCTGCTGCTCCTGAGCCTTGGTCACTGACCTCGTGTGCGGTCTATGACCTGTTGATATGCGGCTATCTTCTTTTCCCGATGCCATATAAACCGTATGAACTGTTATGCCCCCTGACTTGGGGCGTTTAGGTTCACCATTTTTAACTTTTGCCGCTGACGCGGGAGTTTTCTCTGGCCTCCTTCTTTTGTGGGCCGTTGAGGTTGAAGGAACCGTTGAAGGGGGCAGCCTTGCAGCTGCTGTTCCCTGCTGTTCAATAGGATGGTCTTTTCCTTTTTGCACTTTCGCCCTTTTCTGGTGACGAGAGTGACCTGGGTCAATTACGGAGTCTTGAACCCTCCGCCAAACTTTATAAATTCTTGAGGATAGCCGTTGAGGGGGCTGTTCTTGCTTCGTTTCTGGAACTCTCTCCGCAGGTGGAGGAGATCTCTTCAGTGTAGCGGTTGGAGAGTTTTTCCGTACCCTCCTCAGCAGTTCAAAGCTGTTCCCAGTTGGGACAGCAGCGTTGACTTCCACCACTGGAGCCGATGGAGTTAGCCCTGAGGGAGAGTTGCCCCCTGCCTTCCTCACTCGTTGCCAATGGCGACGTCGAGCACGGCGAGCCGTTGGGATTGGCTCAGAGATTGAGATAGTTTCTTTTTGCCCCCTGTCTGAATGAGGCGCCGCCGGTGTTAACCTCTTAAAGACTGAGGTTGTCTTCTGAGGGGTGATATTCAACCTGCCGAAGACGGATCCTTGAGCAGGGGCAGGAGCAGGAATCGTCAGTCTTGAAAAGACTGACTCTTTGACAGGGGAAGCCGCCTTGACGACTTCTGAAGCAGCAGCTGTTGCCCTCCTTTGGACATCCATTTTAGAGTTCAGATTTAGCCTGGTGAAAACAGAGGCTGTCGGTTTGGTAGCGGGCGACCCGTTGACAGGGGTCATTGTAGCAGTGAGCTGGTCGAAGACCGACTTCTTGTTCACTTTCGGTGCAGGTATGGGCTCAGAGAAGCTTGTAGGTGGGATCATGGTCCCGAAGAACAGGCCAGTGGTGGCTTGGGTCACCTGGTCTACCGGCAGAGCGAGGAAGGAAGCCGCTTGGGGCCCATATGCTACACCTCCGGGGGAGGTGGAGTGTCCATTGCAGTGGCACTTCGAGCAGTTGGTGCAGTTAGAGGCCATTGAATTTTGAGTTCTGCACCAGGCAAAAGACCAAATCTTAGTAACTTGAAATCCGAAGGCAACCATTTAACAAACCGCGATTGGTTCGCGAAGACGACACATGAAGTGTGGAGTGGAAAGAGGAAAAGGTCCCACCGGGCGTGCCAGAATCTGTTCCCCTCCGAAAGACGGCGCACAAGACTGCGATGTCCTGACACTGAGATTCGGGGCAGATGCTATTTGGTTTTATCCGTCCATCTCTCCGAAGATGCCAAGTTGATTTATGGCACCGTGTATCGGAGGTTTAGACGGATGCGGCCGATATAGCAGACTTCGTCAGATTCCCCCTCGCTTGAGGGGTTTTTGATTGTGGGGACGCTCTTCCCTGCAGGCGCAAGCCCCTGCAGTTAATTACGCTACCGCATCGCGGTAACAACTTTCTCCTTCTCCAGAATTTCATTTCGTGTCGTGTGTGTTTGTTTTGTTTGTGGTTGCCCGTGGATTGACGGAGACTGAGTAATGCCGCCGCCCGTAGGACGTGGATTAGTCCAAATCCGTATTTACTTAGATTTGGGTTTGGTGTTTTTAGTTTAAGGATGCATTAGTCGCGTTGCGGCTAAGATTAACTTAAACGTTCGTTAAGGATACGATAGTCCTGTTTGAGACTAAGATCAACTTAACGTGATAATCCATTTAATATCTGGCCATCGGGACTCGTCACGTCTCTAACGTCGTTGAAGGATTACAACGGCAGATGTCAGAGGAGTTCAGAGATGTACCCTTGAACCAAGATTGATTTGGAGTTTTATAGTCCGTTTGAATGTTTAAGGATACGTTAGCCGTGTTTGGGGGCTAAGATCAACTTAAACGGGATCGTTTAGATCCGGCAAAAGAGCATTTGGAGGCTCTATTGTTCCAGTTTAGGGACGTAGTGGTCCATAGGTAGTTTAGGGACGTTGCGGTCCATGCTCCAGTTTAGGGACGTGGTGGTCCATATTCCAGTTTAGGGACATGGTGGTCCATGTTCCAGTTTAGGGACGTGGTGGTCTGACATTAGTTTAAGGACGTTTCGGTCCGACATTAGTTTAAGGACGTTTCGGTCCAACATTAGTTTAAGGACGTTCCGGTCCATGAGTTTAAGGACCCCGCAGTCCGTATTGATGTGTGGTCGTCGGGACCCGTCACCTCTCTGACGTCGTTGAAGTATTACAACGATGGGTGTCAGAGGAGTTCGGAGATGTACCCTCGAACCGGATATAAATTAATTTAAGAGAACAGCTGTGCTCAGTCAATTTAATTTGAGGACTTACGGCCAAAATTGGGCTAACTCCAGTTGAAAATGTTCAACACCCTTATTTATTTTTGGTCTATTAGACCTGTGCTAGGGTTTTGCCCACACTTAAATAATGCATTGCATTACTTCTATTCTTTTTGTTTGGGCTCTGCCCATAAAAGATGCAGAGCATCAATTTCACTTGGGCTCTGCCCCCTTTTTATTGCTTTGCAATTTATTTTGGCCTGCTAGGTCTTTTTGATTTGGGCTTGGCCCTTTAAGAAATGCCTTGCATTTGTCAGGCGCTTTGCGCCAATCAGAGAACGCAAGCGCTTGTAGTGTTGACATGTGTCGCGCAAGCGCAGTGCGCTGCGCTAATGCGCTGCGCCTGCGCTGCTGACACGTGGCGCGCTCTGGTGGCTTGCGCCAATCCAGGAGCGCAACAGCGCAGTTTGCAAGTGCAAGGCACTATGATTTAAGAATCTTTTAGATTCAAGAACCAATGGTTCACAAAAGAAGTGCAAAGCACTGTTCGTTTCCTTGATCTAATTTAGATCAAAGAAAAACAAGTTTTTCTTTTTATTTCAGGAACCAAAGGTTTATAAAAGTGCAAAGCACTATTTTTTTTATTTTGTTTTTTCTTGTTTTAAAGAACCAGTGGTTCATAAGAAGTGCAAAGTACTGTTTATTATGTGAAGATCATTGATCTGGTTTTTAGATCAATGATCTATTAGAAGAAATTTCTTCTCTCTTGTGAAGGTTTTTACCTTTTTCTTGAAATTTTTCTCAGAGTTCTCTCTATTTGAAACTCTTGATTTTTTTCAAGAAATGTTGATCCCCCCTTTTTTTTTATTTTAGAAAGAAGGATCATTGGTCGTTGGGACCCACCACCTCTTCGACGACACTGAGAGATTACAGTGCCATATATCGAAGGTGTGGAGGGATGTTCCCTTTGAACCATATCTCACTCATTAGGGGGGAAGAACAGGCTGGAGCTTAAGCTTCTCGCTACTGAAAAAGGCTTCTTTGCATTCGCACACGTGCGTCGTACGTGTGTCGCACGTGTTGGGCGCTTATATTTGCACGTAGCGCACATGGATCTGGCGCATATGCGCATTATGAGGGGGGAGCAAGCTCCTATGGAGAACGAGTCTCCTTTGAATATTCTCATGTGGTGCGCACGTGTGTTGCACGTGGTGCGCGCGTGGCGGGCACACGTGCGTTGCACGTGGCGCACATGCGCATTATGAGGAGAAGCAGAGCTTCTATATATGGAGAACAAGCTTCTTTTAATATTATTAAATGTTCTCATGTGGTGCGCACGTGCATTACACGTGGTGCCGCATGGCGGGCACACGTGCGTTGCACGTGGCGCACATGCGCATTATGAGAAGCAAAGCTTCTATATATGGAGAATAAGCTCCTTTTAATATTATTAAATGTTCTCATGTGGTGCGCACGTGCGTTGCACGTGGTGCCGCATGGCGGGCGCACGTGCGTTGCACGTGGCGCACATGCGCATTATGAGGAGAAGCAAAGCTTCTATATATGGAGAACAAGCTACTTTTAATATTATTAAATATTCTCATGTGGTGCGCACGTGCGTTGCACGTAGTGCCGCATGGCGGGCACACGTGCGTTGCACGTGGCGCACATGCGCATTATGAGGAGAAGCAAAGCTTCTATATATGGAGAACAAGCTCCTTTTAATATTATTAAATATTCTCATGTGGTGCGCACGTGCGTTGCACGTAGTGCCGCATGGCGGGCACACGTGCGTTGCACGTAGCGCACATGGCGCTTGCGCATATGCGCATTATGGAGGAGCATGCTCCTATCTTAGAGAACTAAGCTCCTTTGGAGAACTAAGCTCCTTTGAGTATTGAATCCTTTGAGAATTTAACTCTACCTTTTTAAGAGGTATCCCCTCTTATTTATATGGGAGTGGTAGAGAAGCCATCTCTCCTTTTCCCGATGTGGGACTAAAAAATGCATTCCCCATGTAGTAGAGCATTACTTTAGATTACACGTGTATAACACATTTGCTCATAACTTTTGATCTCGGATGAATTATGAGGCCCATAATATATCAAATCGAAGGTCTTTTCGAGATACTTTCAATATCATCAGAATTTAGCTGTTTTTCGTTCCGGAGTTTGTCAAAATACAGTTCGGAAAATACTGGTTCGCGTCTTCTTCCTTAGATCACATGTGCATAGACATTTGCTCCTAACTTTTGATCCCGGATGAATTATGAGGCCCATAATATATCAAATCGAAGTTCTTTTCAGGATTCTTTCAATACCATCAGAATTTAGCTGTTTCTCATTCCGGAGTTTATCAAAATAAAGCTCGGAAAATACTGGTTCGCATCTTCTTTCTTAGATCACATGTGCATAACACATTTGCTCATAACTTTTGATACCGGATGAATTATGAGGCCCATAATATATCAAATCGAAGGTTTTTTCGAGATACTTTCAACACCATCATAATTTAACAGTTTCTCATTGGGGAGTTTATCAAAATACAAGCCGAAAGATACCGGTTCGCATTTTCTTAAGCGTATCGCTGCCATATGATACCTTGGACTCTTTTGTGCAGAAATTTTTGGCGGGAACAGCTACACTCTAGAATTGGTGAGATATTCACCGCACTCATAGGGGGTATAGTTTGACCTATTGTGGGGTGCTCAAGTTACCGGATTCCATGAAGTGCTGGGTGGCCCATTCACTTTGTTGATTAGGGTTGCCTCATTTCTGGGATTGGCGGGTAACTTGCCGCGCTCGTAGGGGTCCAGGTTTTCATTGCACAGGCTATCCACATGACATGGAACGTTGGGTCTCATTTGCGGCTCAAATGAAACCCGAGACTTCAGGATTATCCACCATTTTGTGTTGCTTGCTGAAGTTCTGTGATATTACTTATATCATGTCTAGGACGAATGTTATATATATTTATATATATACTAGTAGATGTTATATATGTTTTGCACCCGCGCTAGTCCAGCCCCCGCTCTGCCGTTAGTTAAGTAACTTAACGGTGCATGACGGGGCCCCGTGACGAATGCGAATGGCATATACGTACATTATATTTTCGTTTCTTTTTCTGATGTGATATATTTAATTGACGGGACTGCGTTGATTCTGATTAATGCAAGGAAAACAAACCTATATGATGTTGTTGGAACCAAGTTTTTGAAAACAGACATTATAGGCGTTTCCTTTTGCTTTGCACAGCGGTATTCGGTTATGAATATCCAGCACCTCATTCGACGAGGCAAGAGCTGAGATCCCTTCACAGGGAGTGACCTCTTGAGCAAAAGTTTGCGTCATTGTAATAACTTCACTACAATTGATTCTTTTGCTTTGCATCATGGTATTCAGTTTGAAATATCCCACACCTCATTCGATGAGGAAAGAGCCGATATCCCTTCACAGAGAGTGACCTCATTAGCAAAAGCTTCCGCCACTATATATTTGTAAAACTACTTGGATTCCTTCAACGATATCAAGTTCATTACGTTAAAAGTTTTTCGCCAAAAAACAGCCGCAGCCCTCCATCGTTTCTTACAAGTATTACTTAGTATTCATGCTGTGTATGTTGACCTCTGTCAAGGCATAGTTTATGGTGGCTGGGTAATGCTTGTTTGTTGTATAAATATGCGATTATTTAGGACAGTTGCACAGTCATGTTGACCTCTTTTAAGGGCTTGTGCGGGTGGGTCTAAATTAATCCAGGACAATGACGGGTTGAACTTGACTTACGACTTATGATATGTTGACCTCTATCAAGGTCATAAGCCGCTTGGGGTAAAAACCATATCTGGAGTTTCAAACATACAGGAAACTTGCCAGGCATGCGCATACCTTCTGGAGTGTGGTGACTTGAGTGGCTTCTATCATATTATCATGCGATGATAGTTGGAACCCGATTCCCACTGATGAGTAGGTGTTACTCCTCGGGTAATTTTCAGATGATCCTGATTAATTCTCATTTTGGGTTTGGAGGAGAATTCGAGGAAACAATGGGAGCCATCTTAATTAGATAAAGTGATTAACCATTCTAATCTAGGTTAGAGTGCACGCTGAGTATTTCTTTTTTCTATCTCTTTGGCAGCGACCATGGCCTCACCCTAGACTAAAACTCATGAACCAAGTTAACCGAACCTTCTTAAAATATTTTGGCTTTTGGATTGTCATTTAGTCGCATATATCATTGCCGCTCCTACATTCCCTTTGCATTTCTCCAGAACATTCCGTATCACTACGAAGATCTGCATTTCTTGGATATTTCCATCGTATAGTTACATATGAACTCGAAGAAACTTGTTTCAGTTCGAGGATGGATTCCGGATCTGGAGAAATTGAATAGGACTATTCGGTTGTCTTTTCTCTTTACCTTCTCTCAAGTTGCGAGAGCTCCTAGTAGGAGAGTACACCTATTGCGCTTATTGGATAGTCTTCTTTCAAGCCATAGGAAGATGCCGAAAGGTGGGGAAGGAAGAAAACCAATTAGCCTAGGTGTGGTGTACAGAAGGTAATAAGTAAAAACATATAAAGAGATTGGATTAAGGGCAAAGGAAATCGCGACTACTATCATTCACGATGAAGCCGCGTATATCATCGCCACTCCTACTTTCACCTTTGCATTTCTCCAGAACATTCTGTATCACTACGAAGATTCGCATTTCTTGGATATTCTATCGTATAGTTACATACGAACTCGAAGGAACTTGTTCCAGTTTGAGGATGGTTTCTGGTTCTGGAGAAATAGAATAAGGATTATTCAGTTGTCTTTTCTCTTTACCTTCTTTCAGGTTGCGAGAGCTCCTAGTATTAGGAGAGTACACCTATTACGCTTATTGGATAGTCTTCTTCCAAATCTTAGGCTGATGCCGAAAGATAGGGAAGGAAGAAAATCAATTAGCTTAAGTATGGTGTACAGAAGGTAATAAGTAAAGACATATAAAGGGATTGGAGTGAGGGCAAGAAAATATATGGTTACTGTCATGAATCAGGATAGTGAAAGAGGCATCATTAGGAATACCCAGCCACCCTTTCGAAGCATTTTCATGTTTCAATTTTTACTGTGCGATATTAATTGAAAACTGTTTTCCCAATTAGATTCTAACTCCGGGGTATATATTTACCAGATTTGATTCTCGTATCTGTATGGCGTTACAGATGCTGAGTGGAAATAAGATATTAGGAATTGGGTGATAAGATCCTCAACATATCGGAATTCTTTGTAATTGGTGATATTTGAGGAAATCGCATGGGTTTTGCCTAATGGAAAATATTTGGTTTTGAATATCCGTTGTTATGCACCAGTTTCAAACTGATATATCTGTACGTTTATTTTATAAAGTGAGATATAACTTTTTGAAATTATTTCTATGACATTTACCTATATCAGTTGATGGTTAGATAAGGTGCATTCAACAACGGTTTAATTCTTTTTAACCATAGTACAGTTTTCAACCTACGACGCATAGGATTTGAGTTATTGAACTCAGAGGACTTATACAAAGTATTGTATGTTGTCCGATGTCCGTTAGGACAAAGGGGTTTGTACTCGTACTATATTATGTTTACTCATGACTTCTCTAGTTTTAAACAAATATTTTGTTGAAATACAGAATCCAAATTTTGAGAAGTTATAGGTATAAGAATAAAATAGAGAACCATATGCGGGAAGTATCAGTATTCTTCGAGGTGATCAAAGATGTAGATACTTGTGTTAGGTATTCCGTTGTAAATAATGGTTTTGAGAACTAGCTTCTCTTTCAAGTTACTCATATATGGATGCATTCCTTGATGAGTAATATTGCTTTGCCTCCTTCCATTTAGTTGATATGCACTGGAAATGGCTGCATGATTTTTGAATCTGATTCTAATTAAATTAGTGCTTTTGTTTCTATAGTGGATATAGAATGGATTCATATCTTAACAATGTTAAGATATATGGAGTTGTCCGGCTTATGCTTAAAACCGGAATCCGGATAAACTCAAGGCACGTTTCAGTAATGGCAGTTTGTGGGTTATCCCGGGTATTGACGAGGGTTAACATTCTACCACCAGGAAGATCAATAGTTATATTGTTCTTGACTCGCCACCAGTTTTAGTAAAATGGATTTTTTTCAGAAAACATTAGTGGGAGTATGGTAGAAATGAAAGTTATTCTAGAACCATAAACGATTTCTGAAAATTTAGTGGAACCTAGAGATTCAATTGGATTCGACAATGAATTAGCCACTCCACAAATTTTGTGGGTAATCTCATGCACCCGAGTGGTACTTCGTTCTCCTCAAAGACGGTGACAAGGAGGTTTTTGATTACCCAAACCTGCCACTATTGCTGTTCTAGACTATGAGGTCTGGCAGAAGGATGAGTATAACGTCATTCTAAACTAGCTTTAGAAGTGCACGTGTTTATGACTCTGCCAGAGAGTTGTTGTAGTCAGTGAGAGGAGCGGAAGCATAGTGGGCAAGTAGCTTATGTCTATTTATAGACTAAATCAGGTATAGCGGAGATAGATCATCTAGTTTTGATGTGACAGTCATAGAGTTTGATTTCGTCAGAATAACAGATGGATCTGGTAAGAAGGTAGTAGCGAGTGATGTCCTGGTATTTGGATGACATGCACTTGATAGGAAGAGATTTTCCTATACTACGATCGGTTATACTGTGGTTGTCATAAGGTGTTTCTCCACATAGGATCTGGATAAAATATCAGGATTCTGGTCACTAGATCTATGATTTTAGATCTAGATTTGGGAAGTGTCCCAATTTGAGTATTTCGACATTATTCTAAAAGTATTTTAGAATGGACGACTCTTGGCGAGGTGGTGTACCCACAGGTGATGGAGTCACTCTCTCTGAAGAGATGTCTTCTAGACCGATGAGGAGAGAGATTTGCATAATTGACATATCACTTGCTTAAGCAATTGAGTTAATCATGAAATGTCAAGTACCACACCAGATATTGCTTTTGCACAGGCTGCAATAAGTATATATATTAATCCAATCCTGGAGAAACGTTGGGAAGCAGTTTTGAACATAAGTGGATATTCTTGGTAAATGGTAATAGCAACCTCCTTCAGGAGGTGGTTATCATTTCAGGCTTCCAAGATGACCTGGATGACAGAGTGGCTGTCAGAGTTATGGTTTTTCCTCTTTTGAGGGACAGTATGCTGGACAGGTGGTCCAAGCCGTTACGTACAGCTAGTGCCGCTGACGTGCTTGTGGTTAAACCCACTGTCAGCGTATTGACGAGTATTTAGAGTCCCATACAGAGGGTTTTCCTGCTTCGGGCAAAACGATGTAGAGGCCGTATGGTTTTTCGGCAGGGTTCGATCATATACGTGCACTTGTGCACGTATCATGATTCGGACGGATAATACTAGTGGGCTTTGGTTTAAGCCGGATTCTATTATTATATTGTTAGATTATTTTCGTCTTTTTGTATTCGTATTTTTCGGAACACGGATACAGGTATGTATATACGGATGAGGGGTATTCTAGTAATTTATTAAAAGGTGCTTCAAGAAGAAGACAACTCATTATGTTTTTAACCATTTTAATTTAAATGGTTAATGAGGTGGAGGGTGAGGTGTATTTGGCTTTAAATGAAGCATGGCTTTGTGGAGACTCATGGGCACTATTGTAGCATGCTTGATTTATATTTATGTTGTGAGATATTTTGTTGCTTCATGATAAATCTAGAGCTCACAACACTTAGACATTTTCATGGATGGTTGCTGTTCAATCGAAATTATTGCAATCTTTAATATAACAATTTCCTCATTTTTCTAATCATCTAAGAGTGTTTGTTATAAATATAACACATATTATAAGTTCGTCTGGAAAATATCAATTACCATGTGTTATATAGTATAATAAACACTTTTGAAGGAAATTGTATGTTTATTATTTCACGCATAATATTGTATATCTCTAACATTCTTCATTGAGATCTTGTGCAAAAATCAGCCCGGGTCAGATGTCGGAATCGCAAATTCGCCGATGAAAATAAAGGAAATCAAAGAGTTAAATTCTAGAAAAGATTCAGAAGAGATAAAAAGATTCCAGATATCAAATATATACCCAGAGATCAACACCAGAAGACAGAAGAAGTTTGAAGCAACGAAGACACAAATCGGCCGCGGATCCGCGGCCGAGTCAACCCGAGTCGCCGTGGATCCACGGTCGAGTCAGGGGATTGGCGATCAAGAAGTCTCTGGAAACTTCTTCTCAACTTCCTAGCTTGCTGAGGATACTTCGTTGTAACAATCTTGTTCTGGAAACTTCTTTACAACAACCTAGCTTGTTGATCAAGTTTCATAACTACCTAGCTTATTCTAGAAGCCTCTCTATAACAACTTAGCTTATGAGGGAAGCTTGATGAAGGGCTATAAAAAGGGACCTAAGCCTACATTAAAAAGGTTGTTGATTTTAGTTCAACACTTTTAATCCAAAAACCAAATCCAAGATCCAATTTCAAATCAAGATCCAAGATCAAGAATCATGATAAATTCATTGAGCGAGATCATTCAAGATCCTTTACGTGAAGCCGATCGTCATCAACGAGCACATGATCCTCGATAGATCCAAACCTCACGTTGATCGAGCAAAGCGAAGATCGACGGAGAAATTACCTCTTCAAGGAAATGATCGACAGCGAATTTTCTTGTAATCTTGGATTGAAGAAGTTGTAATTTGAAGTTGAATAATAAAGGCGATCATTACTCTTGGTCTTGCTTTCTTTAAATTTTCGCATTATGAAATCTCTATTTGTTGATTCTTCTATTTTCATAATATGTGAGTAAAATCTCCGCTTGTTAAGAATTCGAAGGAATTTGGAAGATCTAATATTGAGAGAATTCTATATTCATCTTAAGTCTTATGGAGATTATAAACTTTAGAAAAAAGAATCATTAATGTCTAAATTATAAGTGAGATCAATTTATTGAGAATTTCATCATAATTTGGGGATTAGATTAATGATCCTTCTTGTTAAAGGCTAGATATGAATGACAATTAATGAAAGGACAAGAGGCAATGAAGGAGAAACCCTAGTTTTTTCAAAGGATCCCTAATTTTCATTAATAGGCATCGATATAGTAGTAATTCTACCAATAGATAAGATGAATCATCTTGAATCATCATCGATGGCTACTAATTCCGTTCAAATCCTACAAGTCTTCTTGAATTTTCTTGATAACTTAATCTTGAATACTTTCTTAAAAACGATTTCTTAAATTTATTGAAATGATCACTTCAACCAAATCTTAAACAATTTCTTGAATTTTCTTTACTTTTTCTTTCGACTCAACTGAAGCAAGAATTTACGAGTTCCACAAATCCCAGAGGATGACCCGTACTCACTAACGTTCGCTACATGCGACACCGTTATTGATTGCGGTTATTATACGACTAAAATATTTCATCACTTCTTTACTACATCTTTTCTTTAAAATCGAAGTGGTGAGAAATTTATTTCGGACCAATCAAATGGCACCGTTGCCGGGGATGTGTGCGTAATTTGTTTGTTCTAGTTATTTGAGTTGAAATATTATTATTCCATTAAAAATTTGAATCAAAATCGCATCATGTACTTAACGATTAGTGTGTGAATTTTGCAAGGAAATCTGGAATCACTGTAGAAGGGAGAAAAATATTCAGATCATTTCATCGAGACCAGAGGATCACGGGGAGCATTAGTACCAAAAATTGTTCAAAGAACTGTGCAGGTGACCGCGGAACCACGGCGAGAACAGGTATTGGCGGCGGAACCACGGCGTTCTTGACGAGTTAGGGTTTCAGCTCTCTGTGGTATATTCTATACATTCTTCTCTCTCCTTTGATTAGTCCAATAACAACTTTTCTACAGGATTCTTTCCAAAAATTCGCCGCGCTTAAAAAATTTTTGCTGCGTGTTTTGATATTGGTTGTTTTTGCATATTTTAATACGGAAATTAAGGGGTAAAGACCAAATTCGAATTAGATGGGGATTTCATTACCCTTCCTAAGCCCCAAAAATCACAAAACTAGCATCCGCATCACCCTTCATTAATTAAAAAATATCTAGACAAGACTCTAAGGACCGCCGCGCTCAATTAGGACAGAGGAAGATCGTGGGTAATCTACTGCTTATCCGCATTTCTTTTGTGGTGTCTAAGGCAAGTGTGTCTAAGGCAAGTGGTTACTTAATTAGGCCCGCTATTTACATAGCGGATACCTCTCACTTACCTGGCACTTACCTGGCCACAAGAGAGATAAAGAGGTAGTAGAGGATTTATCCTGCGATTTGTTTTCTGGAAGTCTATGAGCGGTCTAGTGACCTTAGATCTAGGGTTGATTGTGTATTTTTGTGTGATTTTTCTAAATCCGTATTTTTCGAAATAAACCATAAAACAAACCACTTTCTCTAATTATCACAAACGCTGCCACTTGTGCTAAATCGCTTAGTGCATGCTCAGCTGGACACGGGATTCTAGTGCCCGTCTTGTCCGCGTTTCTTCTATCGACTCCGAAGTCAGTATTTCTTCATTTTCTTTTTACTCACCACAAACCACATCCACCGAGATGGACAGTTCTCCATCGAATTTCAATAACACCACTTTGCCACCACCCGTTTACCGCGTATATCTCTCCAACAGAGATGCTACCCTATATGTGGTCCTCTTTCTACTTGTCTTTCTATTCCACCAGCCAATAGGGATAATTTCGCAATCAAACCACACTATATCAATCTTTTGCCGAAATTTCATGGTCTAGAGTCTGAAGACGCATACATTTTTATCACCAAATTCGAAAACATATGTGCTATGATGGGCACTTCACAACTTTCTGTGGATGCTATGTGTTTACGTCTTTTCCCATTTACTTTGTGCGATTTAGCCGAAAAATGGTTTTACAACACACCCGCACACTCTATTTCCCATTGGGATGAATTCGTTATAGCATTCCTTAAGAAATTTTATCCCAATCATAAGACCGCAAGTGTTAGGAGTGAAATCAATTAGTTTTCCCAGCTTCCCAATGAACCATTTTGGAAATGTTTTGAATGGTTCAAGGATTTGCTTGTCCAATGTCCACATCATGGAATCCATAAATGGGATCTGTGCCGAATTATATATGAGGGTATTAATCCAACGACAAAATAGATTCTTGAAACCATGTGTCAAGGCAATTTCATGTCTAAAGACGATGGTGAAGCTTGGAAATTTTTGGAAGATTTTGCTAAAAAAACTTTACAATGGGAAAGCGTTAGTATATCATCTAAGGGTTGTATCCATCAACTTGATGTTTCCATTGCCGTAAAAGCCGAAATGGCAGCAATGCAAAAGAAACTCGAAATTATGGAAAATAAATTTTTATTGGCCTTCCTAAACCAGGTGACGCTTCCTAAAACCGTGTATGGATGCTGTTCAGATCCATCACATCTGACGGAAGAATGTCCTTTGAATTCTCCGTTTCAAGGTCAAGAACACACTAATGCTGCTTTTCAGCAACGACCTAGAAACGATCCTTATTCTTTCACATATAATCAAGATTGGAGGAATCACCCTAATTTTGCTTGGAACAACACCAAACTCAAAATACGGTTCCAAACCAAAATAACTTTCAAAGGATTCCTCCACAGCAACAGCAACCACCACAAAATCAGCACCCCTTTCAACTACAAACTTTTCAAAATCCAGCCAACAATTCTGTACCGTATAATAATTGTTTCCAAACAGCTGGTACCGAAAACTCCTCTTCACTCGAACGAACATTGGATTTGTTTATGCAACATACCATCCAAATGTCAACTGATATAAGATCTTCTATCGATACCATAAAGAAGGACTCCGCCTCCCATGGTGAGAGTATAAAATCGATAGAAGCACAAATTGCACAGTTAAATGCCGCGATGAGTGCCAGAGAGAAAGAGAAACTTCCAGCTCAACCCCTACCAAATCCTGGCTATTCGCATAATAATGTGAGTGGTATTACCACGTTGAGATCTGGAAGAGTGCTAAACAACCATGTCGGTGAAGAGATTGATAATGAGGAATCAATCAATGATACCCGGCTTCCACTTCCACTTCTTACCCTATTTCGTCTACTCCACCTTCTTGCGAGCCTATTCTACATTTTCCCCAAGGCTCGAACCCTCAGCCCACTCCTTCTAGTCAACCAAAAATGATCCCCACTCCAATTCTGGGATCCGTTTTATCCACACGAACTTCTCCACAAATGTTGGACCCAGCTCTTCTTGCTAAAGCTCCTTATCCAAATAGGTTGAGGGCCAACAAACCAAACGCACAAATGGAGAAGATTATGGAAATGTTTAAACAGATTAACATAAATATCTCTCCCCTAGATGCTATCCAACAAGTTCCGGCTTATGCGAAAATACTTAAGGACTTGTACATTAGGAAGAGGAAGACTCAAGTGCCGAAAAAAGTGTTCATGACGAGTAATATTAGCACAACTTTTACCCATCAGTTACCAAAGAAACGTAAGGACCCTGGCTGTCCTATAATCTTTATTTCTATTGGGGGTAAAAATATTAACCGTGCTTTACTCAACCTTGGCGCTAGTATTAACCTTCTTCCATACTCTATCAACGAGCAGTTAGCTATTGGAGAGTTGAAACCTGCCCACTGCACTCTCCAGACGGCAGATCGATCTATCACCAAATCTAGGGGTGAACTTGAGGATGTGTTGATAAAATTCGGGGAATTTATATTCCCTGTGGACTTTATTGTTTTAGACACACAACCTATAGCGAACCTACGGAACCAAATTTCGGTGATTTTAGGTCGACCCTTCTTAGCCACTTCCAATACTGTCATTAATTGTCGTAACGGTTCTATGAACCTATCTTCCGGGAAGATGTCGATTGAGCTTAACATTTATAAGCTAGGAAGTCAACCATCTGAACCTTCTGCTCATATTCTTGATGTCTGTTCTGTCCATGAGATAGCTCATGAAAGCTGCAAGGTTGATGAACTTTGCTTTGATGATCTCGACGACATTAGTACATCATTGTTTGATCTTGTACAGTATCATAGTGAGGACACTTTTGATGAGTCCAACCCCGAGTTTGAACCTTTTGACTCATCACAAAATTCAGTAGCGCTTTCCGAGTCAATATCTTATACAGGTTATGAACTTCTTCGAGAATCCGAATATCATTCCCTTACCCCACCTTTTATTGTCTCTCTGCCAACATTAGACCTCAAACTGTTACCTTCTCATCTTAAATATACATATTTAGGTGAGAATGAGTCTTTGCCCGTGATCATATCCGCTTCTCTAGCTTTAGAGTAAGAGGACGCTCTTTTGATGGTCTTGAGATCTAATCGGCAAGCATTTGGTTGGACAATGGCAGACATCAAAGGGATTAGTCCCTTAATTGTAGAACATCATATACAATTGATGGATGAAGCCAAACCAACCCGAGATCCACAAATACGGTTGAAACCCGTTATGAAGGATGCGGTAAAGAAAGTAATCGTCAAGTGCCTTGATAGTGGTATAATTTACCCAATCTCTGATAACCAATGGGTAAGTCCTATTCATGTGGTCCCTAAAAAGTCTGGCATCACGGTCATAACAAATGAGGCTAATGAGTTGATCCAAACACGCATCCAAACTGGGTGGCGTGTATGTATTGATTATAGAAAACTCAATGCCGCAACGAGGAAAGATCATTCCCTCTACCTTTCATTGACCAGATGTTAGAACGATTAGCTGGACATGAATATTATTGTTTTATGGACGGATACTCTGGCTATAACCAGGTCCCTATTGCCGAAAAGGATCAAGATAAAACAACATTTACTTGTCCTTTCGGTACCTTTGCTTATAGACGCATGCCCTTTGGGTTATGCAATGCTCCCGCTACATTTCAGCGGTGTATGATGGAGATATTCTCAGACATGGTCGAGAATTTTCTGGAGATTTTCATGGACGATTTCTCTATATTTGGGGACTCATTTGAGGATTGCCTATGTCATCTTGACGCATTTCTTATCCTCTGTAAGGATAAGAACTTAACTTTGAATTGGAAAAATGCCATTTCATGGTCCAAAAAGGTATTGTGCTTGGATATGTCATTTCACGAAAAGGCATTGAGGTAGACAGAGCTAAAATAGATGTCATCCATAACCTTCCTCATCCCAAATGCGTCAAAGATATACGATCTTTTCTTGGTCATGCAGGATTTTATAGGAGATTCATTAAGGATTTTAGCAAAATTGCTAGACCTTTAACTCTTCTCTTGGCTAAGGATACAACATTTCCCTTTGACTCGAACTGTGTGGCTGCTTTTTAATCACTTAAGAGATCTCTCACTACAGCCCCCAATCTATCATTTCCTGATTGGAACCACCCGTTTGAGCTTATGTGTGATGCATCAGATTTAGCTGTCGGTGCAGTATTAGGACAACACATTGCTAAGATGTCACATGCGATTTATTATGCAAGTAAGACCTTGAATGATGCCCAAATTAATTATACAACTACCGAGAAAGAACCCTTGGCAGTTGTATTTGCATTAGAAAAATTCAGGCCTTACTTGATTGGCTCACCGATTGTGGTTTATACAGATCACTCCGCCCTAAAACATCTTTTATCTAAGAAGGATGCTAAGGCCAGATTAATATGTTGGATCCTATTATTACAAGAATTCGATCTTGTCATTCGAGATAAGAAAGGATGTGAAAACGTAGTAGCCGACCAACTTTCACGCATCTCTTCTTCACCTACTGTGACATTTCCAATAAACGACACTTTTCCTGACGAACAGCTCTTGAACGTATCCTGCGAACCTTGGTTCATGGATATTGTGAATTATTTAGCAACATGACTTATCCCCAACGAATGGTCTAAACAAGACAATCATCGATTTCTATCCCGAGTAAAGCATTTTTACTGGGATGAACCTTATTTGTTTAAGTATTGTCCTGACCAAATCATTCGCAGATGTGTCCCCAATGATGAATTCAAGAGTGTTTTGTCTTTCTGTCATGATCAGGCATGTAGTGGTCACTTTGGTCCACGTAAGACGGCAGAGAAAGTTTTGCAATATGGTTTTTACTGGCCAACATTATTCAAAGATGCATTTGAACATTGCAAAATTTGTCCACGGTGTCAACGCACGGGTCGGATTTCACGAAGAAATGAGATGCCACTCCAACCTATCTTGGTTGTGGAAATTTTTGACGTTTGGGGTATTGATTTTATGAGTCCTTTTCCTAACTCTTTTGAGAATCTGTATATCTTGTTAGCGGTTGATTACGTCTCAAAATGGGTGGAAGCGATACCATGTCTCACTAATGACAACAAGATTGTTATTAAGTTCCTTAAAGAAAAAATCTTTTCGCGATTTGGACACCCTCGTGCTATAATTAGCGACAATGGGACGCATTTATGTAATCGGTCTTTCGAGACTTTAATGCGGAAATATTCAATCAACCACAGACTTTCTACACCCTATCATCCCCAAACGAGCGGGCAAGCTGAGATTTCCAATAGACAAATCAAACAAATTTTGGAGAAGACAGTTTCTAAAAACCGGAAAGATTGGTCAACCAAATTGACGGATGCTCTTTGGGCATTCCGTACCGCTTATAAGATTGATCTTGGTATGTCTCCTTACCGTCTAGTATTTGGAAAGGCTTTCCATCTTCTTACTTGTCACGCCCCGCTTCCCAAAAGAAGGTGAAGGATGATGTGGCAAAGTCCGCAACCTAACTGTATTGAAGGTGGTCTATTCAATACAGTTACGTTAAGCGTATGAATATCTAACATGCAGGATGTGTACCAAAATCAAAGTAATAAAAGCGAAAGGCATTTATTTCCATTAACCAAACTTTATTACATCTCAGAAGAAAGAGTTAAATAAACTAAGTAGTTCAATTACATCAAAGGAGAAACAAAAGCCCTAAATATGTGGGCAACAACAAAAATTAAATCTAGCTAATCTTCTATTGCCAGGTCTGCATAATCTTCATTGGTTTGCTCCACACCTTGATCTTCGCTATATTACGTATTCTCATCTGACGGACATTCCAAAGATAGAGAAAGAAAAGGAAGGTCCGTCAGCGAGTTATACTCGGGTAGGATTGCCTCATAAGGAAGTAAAGGTATAGAAACAGACAGGTGTGTATAAATAAATGAATATGAGGTACATAGGCATAATGGTATGAGGTTATATACAAATTAGATATGTTGACAGAGATATATGTGAACATGAGTAGGTTGTGTGAGGTATATGTTTGGTAAAAGTTCAAATCAAGTCAACGGATATTCAGTCTAAGAGTCAGATCAGATTAAACAAGGTGTGTATTTATGGAATTGACTGGTGAACATACTCGTATCCTTGAGGTATCCCATGACTAGCTGGCGCTCGTGCCTGGTGTGGCCATCAATACGGTAGCGTGAACATCCCTGAAATTTGTCCCATGACTACTATGGAGTTTTGTCTAGCATGAATATCACTCAAGTGCACAGGTATTTCCACCATTCAGTTCTATAGTAAACAACAAGTCTAAACTGGTAAAATATCAACATCCAAGATACTGAATAACTCGTGTCTCATAACGAAAGGTAGATAAGATAATAGGTGGGTATAGCACATGATGTGAGTTTAGTGTTGAGTATCAATAGGTATTGTAAATGTTTTAGTTTGTTAAACAAGGGTTCGGATACTCGCGATTATTCCGTTGTGGCCATGGAACAACAACTGGGGAAGTGAAATGTACCGTTTCACTTCCCGGGATCATGATCGAGTAGTAAGGGAATCCGAGTTCCGAATCTCCTTGCCTAATCAAACTACCCATCCCCGTTATTCAGTGTAAAGGTCTAGAGTTAGTGCGTATAGCTCTAGGTATGGAATTTCCACATTGTATGTCATCCACATTTTGGATCATTCTCCCTCAAATAGGGTTAGTATTCGCCCGAATATCGGGTTAGTATTCGCTCGAATATCGGGTTAGTAGTCGTTCACACATTGGACTGGTCACCCTGCCTGCAGGGATCTTCATATATAAGTATTCCATACCTAGGTCCGCGCATTCTAACCCTAACCGTATCATGTGTCATGTATGTCATAAACTTGTAATAAAGAAGTTGATCTCATTTAATATGGCCTTACAGTACCGCTCGTTTTGTCTTGTCATCTTTTAAAGTTTGTAATGTACTTCGTATCATCTTATAGAACACTTAGTTAATAAAGGATAATAATGTTTAATTATATTTATTGTTTATAAGAAAACCATGATGTTTGGAATATTTATCATTTTGGAAACCCATAATATTTTACTGAGAAATATCTTTTTAATAAAAGGCTATGGTATTTATTTGAAAATTATATTTTAATAAAGTTTTAGATGTCCTTTCGGAAAATATCATTTATAAGGGTTATGGGCTTTGTTGAAAATAGCCTTTTAGTAAAGGTCAAGGTATTTAAATGAAATTATATCTTTTTAGGATGGATTGAGGTATTTTATTGTAAATAATAATTTTATGAAATTATAGTGATTTAAGTTTGAGATAACCTTTTTAGAAAATACGTTCGTGTTGGAAACCGCTACACATGGACGGCAGGATTTGTGTCCTTTTCAAGGACGATTGCCTATCAACCACGAGGTACTCGCGTAAAACATTACTCTATTATTAGGGTAACTCATTAAACTTTAGTTAACATTCTAAGAAAAATTAATATAAAAACATCCTTTCGAGTGAAAGGGGCTATGTTGGAAAAACCATGTGCCGTTATTTAGATTTAGTATTATCCCCTTTCAAAGGGTAAAGGGATTTAACAAAATTACAGTAGTTGGTGAAAAAGTGTAAGTAAAATATATATATATATATATATATATATATATATATATATATATATATATATCGTATCTAAAATATTTATTCCAAATATCTTATCTCATACGGATATTTTAAACAAATACAACATTTTAATGAAACGAGGGTATTTTGTGGAAGTAACCTATTTCGAGATCGTTTTGGTAATGGGGGTAAGTGTGAGTATGTAAGGGGTGAATTGATATCCCGTGGATTGTGACATTAAGCATATCATATTTCAGGTAGTATAGGAGTGCAATGTTTTTTTGTACAGAGGTAATTAAAGATCGTATTAAAACATGGGTTAACATTATCATCATTAAGAGGTACAAAAAAAATAGGCATGCAGGAATATTTTTAGTATCATTTTAATATGTGATTAGGGATTAGGATTTGAAACCAAGATTATTATAAGAAAGAAGGCGACAGAGAAGTGGAGAGAGACGGATCCTACCTTTTGTTTGAGTTGGATGCCGATGGGTTGAAAGCGTAGGCTCGTACTAAATCCTCAAAAGCTCCACGTTCGGATTTTTTCTCTATACTTGGGTGGAGCCTTAGCGTCGACGTCGTCGATACGAAGGCGTGGGTATTCTTTTTAGAATTTTTGGAGTTCTTAGGTGTAAGAAATCAGTGTTTGAAGTGCCTATTTATAGGGTTTGTTCACCAACCATAAAATCCAAGAAATCCGTTAAAATTCCCCAAAATCCGCGCCGCCCAATGATTTCTAATGACTCTGCCGCCGCCGCCTCTCATCTCAGCCGTTGGATCATGATCCAACGGGCGAGATCGCGCCGCCAAGCGCCGCCGCCGCCTCTGTCACTCGCCCCGCGTCGCGTGTGTGGGGATCACGCGTTTTCGCGTGGTCCCCACCAAGTGAGCGCCGCCGGATGGTTCTGGGCCATTGGATCTTGTATCCAACGGTCCAGGATCAAGGGATTTATTTAAATTTTTTTAAATAAAAATAATAAACTGTTTATTACTTAAAATTGAATTTGGTTTTTAAAAAAAATTGTTAAAATAGTTAAAAATACGGGAAAATTATGGAAAAATTTCAGAAAATATATTTTATTGTTATCTTTAATATAAAAATAATTTTGGGCTAAAACAAAATAATATATCCATATCTATGGTGTTAGCTAGTTATTATAATTATTTAAAAATCTAGTTTATCCTTTATAATATTTTTTATTTACGAATTAATTATTTTAATTGAAAATAAAAATATGTAGATTATTTTAAGACATTATAAAATTTTATTAAATTATTTTATGCCAATAAAAATAATAAATAGATTTTAGAAAATTCCTTTAATCATATTCAATACTTTGAAAATTATTAACATTACTTTAAAAATATTCTTCTATCAACGAAACACGTAAATATTTATTTGATAGTAGAAATTTAAATAAAATATTTTTTTATTAGGTATTAGAAAACACGGTCGTTACACTACCGAGATCGAACATAAAGCAATGTGGGCCATTAATGAACTTAATTTTGATTTAAATCAAGCCTGCAACTTTCGGAAGTTACAATTAAATGAGCTAAGCGAACTCCGCGATGAAACTTATGATAACGTGGTGATAGTAAAGAACCGGACTAAGGTATTTCACGACAAAAATATTTTGAGAAAAACTTTTACCCCGGTACAACAAGTCTTTCTTTACGATTCCCGTCTCCATCTTCATGCGGGTAAGCTAAGATCTCGTTGGAAAGGACCATTTGTTGTGCGGTATGTATACCCGCACGGGACAGTTGAAATTGAAAATGGTAAAAACGGTTCAATTTTCAAAGTGAATGGGCATAGATTAAAACCGTATTTTTCCACTGACCCCACGGAGGAGCTCCTGTTTTTACAGGAGCCGATTTATTCTAACTAAATTTTCTCCGCCTCACCTCCATGTCTCGATATTATTGTCTCATCTTAAGAATGGAGGTGAGTACTAAAAAATAAGTTTGGGGGAGATTTTCACGTTCATTCATACTTGCCCCCGTTAATAACTTATCCTTCCAAGTCTACAGGTTTTTTAAATTTAAAAGATGACAACAGTGAGGACACTGCTGTAAACAGGTTTGGGAGAGGTTTGTGCTTATTTACGCATTACTTTGTATTACACTTTGCATAAGCACAAAATTTTCAAAAATTTTCATTTATAATAAAAGATTAGAAAGTAAAAAAATACATTTAAAAGATTGGAAAAGTTTAAGAAAACCAAGAAAGTTAGATGTTTTCTTAAACGAAATTAGTAATAAGTAGTTATGAGCTGTTGTCCCAAAGGTTAGTAAGATGAAAGAAGTCACTAATCTGAGGATAAAAATAGGTCTGAAAAATAGTTCATATTCTAGAAGCCAAACATTTGAACGTTGAGACCCTACTATATGCACTTACACACTTCTTGAAACTCGAGATAGTAGAGGATACCTTAAAATGCTCTTGTCTAAAACCCAAAGTACGAAGAAAATAAATTTAAAATGAAGCATAAAAGTATAAAATGGTGAAGAAAAATGAACACTGGTTTTGTAATTACCAAGGCAGCATAAAAAAAATATAGCGAGGGTGCTTCATCACCTAGTGTCTTAGACCAACTGGTTTGGGAGTCACTGCTAAGCCTTAGGTGAACACATTTAGTAATCGGTCGGTTAGCACCTCAAGAAGTATTAACGGTCGCATGAAAAATGTGTGAGCAATTCCATCTAAAATATTCACCGACTAAATAATACTGAGGTAGATGGATAAGAGTATGATAGCTTGAATTGAATTCTCCGAGTGTAGGGATATCTCTTACACACACGTAGGGATATATGATCGGTGTTTGGAGGAAAGGTAGGGATGAAGAATAAAGATGATGTTTTATTGAGTGATGATGTGATTTCTAAGATTTTTTCATGACTATTAAGATAGGGCTCATGACAACCGAAAAGCTAGTGTAGTTGAAAACTCTGATTTTCAAGTTCTTTCTTTTACAGTTCTTATCTTTATATGTAAATTTCACAGTCTTTCTTTTATTATGGGATTTTGTGGGTGTAATCCGCTGAAAACCGTCAAGAGACAACGCTCCTCCTACTAGGGACACCTAGAGGTTTAAAGGCTTGATGCACGTGCTCAGTGCAATCGTGTTGTCTACGAAAGTGTGCTAGTTAGTTTTTCTTTTTCTTTTCTCCTTCTCCTGAATAAAAGAAGTTTGCTCGGGACGATCAAAGTCAAGTTTGGGGGAATTTGTTCAGTCGAAATTATTGCAATTTTTAACATAACAATTTTCTTATTTTTCTAATCATCTAAGGGTGTTTGTTATAAATATAACACATATTACAAGTTCGTCTGGAAAATATCAATTACCATGTGTTATATATTATAATCAACACTTTTGAAGGAAATTTTATTTTTATTATTTCATGCATAATATTGTATATCTCTAATTCTTAATTGAGATCTTGTGTAAAAATCAGCCCAGGTCGGATGTCGGAATCGCAAATTCACCGATGAAAATACAGGAAATTAAATAGTTAAATTCTGGCAGAGATTTAGAAGAGATAAAAAGATTCCAGATATCAAATATATACCCAGAGATCAACACCAAAAGACAGAAGAAATTTGAAGCAACGAAGACACAAATCGGCCGCGGATCCGCGGCCGAGTCAGCCCCGGATCCGCGGCCGAGTCAGCCCGAGTCGCCGTGGATCCGCGGCCGAGTCAGGGGATCGGCGATCAATAAGTCTCTGGAAACTTCTTCTCAAGTTCCTAGCTTACTGAGGATGCTTCGTTGTAACATTCTTGTTCTGGAAACTTCTCTACAACAACCTAGCTTGTTGATCAAGCTTCATAACTACATAGCTTATTCTAGAAGCCTTTCTATAACAACCTAGCTTATGAGGGAATCTTGATGAAAGGCTATAAAAGGGGACCTAAGCCTACATTAAAAAGGTTGTTGATTTTAGTTCGACACTTTTAATCCAAAAACCAAATCCAAGATCCAATTTCAAATCAAGATCCAAAAACAAGAATCGTGAGAAATTCATCGAGCGAGATCATTCAAGATCCTTTACGCGAAGCCGATCGTCATCAACGAGCACGTGATCCTCGATAAATCCAAGCCTCAGGCTGATCGAGCAAAGCGAAGATCGACGGAGAAATTACCTCTTCAAGGGAGTGATCGAGAGCGAATTTTCTTGTAATCTCGGATTGAAGAAGTTATAATTTGAAGTTGAATAATAAAGGTGAGCATTACTCTTAGTCTTGCTTCCTTTAAATTTTCACATTATGAAATCTCTATTTGTTGATTCTTCCATTTTCATAATGTGTGAGTAAAATCTTCGCTTGTTAAGGATTCGAAGGAATTTGGTAGATCTAATGGTGGAGAATTCTATATTCATCTTAAATCTTATGGAGATTATAAACTTTAGCAAAAAGAATCATTAATGTCCAAATTGTGAGTGGGATCAATTTATTGAGAATTTCATCACAATTTGGGGATTAGATTGATGATCCTTCTTGTTGAAGGCTAGATATGAATGACAATTAATGAAAGGACAAGGGGCAATGAAGGAGAAACCCTAGTTTCTTCAAAGAATCCCTAATTCTCATTAATAGACATCAATATAGTAGTAATTCTACCAATAGATAAGATGAATCATCTTAAATCATCATCCATGGCTACTAATTTCGTTCGAATCCTACAAGCCTTCTTCAATTTTCTTGATAACTAAATCTTGAAGACTTTCTTGAAAACTATTTCTTAAATTTCTTAAATGATCACTTTTACCAAATCTTAAACAATTTCTTGAATTTTCTTTACTTTTTCTTTCGACTCAACTAAAGCAAGAATTTATGAGTTCCACAAATCCCAGAGGACGACCCGTACTCACTAACGTTCGCTACACGCGACACCGTTATTGATTGCAGTTATTATACGACTAAAACATTTCATCACTTTTTTACTACATCTTTTCTTTAAAATCGAAGTGGTGAGAATTCTATTTCAGACCAATCAGTTGCTTCACTTCACACCCTCATGTGCTCTTGCTTCTTCTACCTCCACCCTAAATGTCTCATGTGTTGAGAAAGTTAGTGTGTCATGAGACAAACTAATCCATCATTAGACTCTACATCTGTTAGACTATCTAGTTTAGCGAACTAGGTACCCTAGTTACCTCGGTTATAAAGTTGGAGCTCGAACTACAAATCCTCAGGTGGATCATCTTCATTGGAAGGAGACTGGAGATCAAGCTTGATCATGGTGGCCACTAGGAGCTTAGGAAGATGGTTAAAGACCGAAGGACACGGATCATTCGGTATAACCATTCTAACTCCTCTCTTGTTTGCTAGCTTTAGGTTTATGGTAGATCCGTACTTTAGGGTTGTTTTAGCGCCAGTTTTGAAAATTTTTGTTCTGCAAACGGTCACGGTAGATGGCCAGGGTACTGGCATAACCCAACAAAATACACCTACGAGATCCTTTCGACTCGTAGGGAGAAAATGCTTTTATGGGACCCTTACGGCTCATAAAATTGAAAAGCCTTAGGAGATAGGGACCTAAACCTGTCTCATAAGCCATCGCTCCCCAACAGGAAAAGGCAAATGATGAATTGCTCCTAGCACCTGTGCTCCAGTGTTAGTAGCGTTGATGCCTAACCCAATCCCAAAATTCCAAACTTCCAATCAAATAGACCCCTAAGTCATTAAACTGGGAACAGATGACCTCTAAGTCGTTAAACTGAGAACATATGACCCCTAAGTCGTTAAACTGGGAATGAGGGAAATTCCTTCATGGCGAATGATGATTCGCTCCTGGTACCATATTCTAGTGCAGCGATGCTGATGCCAAACCCTCTCATGGCAAATGATGATTCGCTTATGGTACCATATTCCATTGTAGCGATGCTGATGCCAACCCAAATCCGATGTTCTCTACGGAAAATGATGATTCACTCCGGGTATGATATTCCAGTGTAGCGATGCTGACGCCGAACAAAAACCCAAATTCTAAGTCTCAGGCTCAAAAGCCCCGCTGGACGGATAAGAAACTCCTAAATCAAATCAAATCAACAAGTCAATAAACGAACTCCCTGTTGGAATTATACTCCACCTCGGAATCAAGTCAACCAACGACCTCCCTGTCAGAATTATACTCCGTCTCGGAATCAAGTCAACCAATGACCTTCCTGTCGGAATCAAGTTCCGCTTCGGAATCAAGTCGACCAACGACCTCCCCGTCATAATCAAGCTCCGCCTCGGAATCAAGTCGACCAACGATCTCCTCGTCGGAATTATGCTCTGTCTCGGAATCAATTCAACCAATGACCTTCCTGTCGGAATCAAGCTCCACCTCGAAATCAAGTTGACCAACGACCTCCCCGTCGGAATTATGCTCCGTCTTGTAATCAAGTCAACCAACGACCTCCCCGTCGGAATTATGCTCCACCTCGGAATCAAGTCGACCAACGACCTCCCTATCGGAATTATGCTCCGTCTCAGAATCAAGTCAACCAACAGTAACGACTCTGAATTTACTGTATAAAATTTTTCAGTTTAATGTACAGAAAGTAGTTTACAAGCTTGAGTATAATTTATAAGTTAATTTTTGTTTAAGAACAGCAAGAAACCACTTGTAGCTCACTGATAAAGCCTTGCATTGCTGTGACGTAGCCTCTGTGTTCGAATCCCATCAGACACATTATATTTTTTATGATTTTTCTTTTAAACTTTTTAGAAGCCCAAAAATTTACACGTGCAATGCACATAAAAATAAAAAGGCTGAAGAAATATACATGTGCAAAAGAGTATTAATTCAGAGAGGAACACGTGGCATCAATCCACCGGCCCCACACCCTAAAACGACCGGCAAGATGCTCATTTCGGTAGGCACCGACGGCCCCCCCGTAGCCAATGAATCCCGGGCTTTGCACACATGACCTTTCCCCTACCCCTAACTCCCCTGCACTGTTTGATTTCCTTGCAATCAAACAGAGACGTTTAATTTCACCTTTAAATCAAATTTGAATGCATTTTAATTCACTCGTTTAATTCCAAAACACTAATTCCACACTATAAATACTATCTTATGCCCTAGCCCTTCCTCATTCTGAAAATCATAGCCAAAATTCTCAAAGTTTTCTAAGTACAAGAGGAATAGAAGAGGAGTTAGCAATAATCAAATTCCGGCGACCCTGCGACATCACGACGACAACCCCCTCTTCCTATACCTTTCTTTAATCCACTTCACTTGCAAGTCCCTTCCAATCGCTCTCCTTCTTCTATGAAAGTCTCTTTTCATAAAATATGTCGGAAGTAGAGTTAACACCGACATGTTCTTTTAAACCTCTAAAATTTCACTTTTTCTTACATTTTCTTCATGCATATTCCTACCCCATACTTGTTAACATAAAACCAACAAACTTTTAATCCAAAATATCATGCAAAATAACTTTAAATTAACATTTACATTAAAATACCATGAACTTTACATATCACCTTTTAATATGTTGTTAATACTTTACCTTTAGAAAATTTCACAGGGTAATGACCTACCCCTCACAATATACATGGTTCCATAGCATGATAATCTTTGAACGTATTTTTGTGGTGAATACAATATATTATATTAAAATACCTTTTACTATAAAAAAAACAGGTTTCTTTTGAATGGTATTTCAAAACTCTTTGCAAATATGGCTCTACAACCCCTTTTAAGGGACCCGCTATTGGATGGTGTGGATTATCGCACGTCCTTAGGCTAGTAGAGCGAGATGCATACCTCCTCACGGAGCATTCGATCTCGAAACGTTTTTAAATACGGTTTTTAAGAAAAACACAATTTCTAATTTAATAAAATTTAATTTTTATAATTATATAAATATTACAAATCATATATTTTCAAAATATAACAAACTTACATTTTTTTCTAAAGATGAAAGTTTACAAGTTCGCTAAAATACCATCAAGATATAATACAATACATGTTTTACAATAAAATACCATGAACTATTCAAGTTAAGGTAATTATCACGAAAATACCTCAAACCCTTAAAATTCACATTCATGTAAATCCTAAATAATATAAATAATTTCTCGAGGTTAATTTGAAACTATATTAAAAAAAATTCTTAAAACCCCTTCGAGTTATATAAAATTACATTTAAGGACTTTAGTAAATATAGGTTTAAGCGGGATCAGTTCTCTTGAGCTTCAGAGAGCCGGAGAAAGTGAGTGTTTGCCTATTTAAGATAGAAAACTTAACGGTGTTATCAATGGTAATTGTCTTGGAAAAATACACAAATCCTGCAGTTCATGTGCAGCAGTTACCGATAACTCCCGAACCTAATTCAGGATCTAAATCAGTTTTAAGTGTCTGACTCAAGTCTGAATCTAAATTAAGCTTGAATCCAAACTCTAACATGTATACTTGTACATGAACCTGAATATCAAACCATAATACATGTCTTGACTTGACCGAACCATGGCTATAACTTGACATGACTATAAGCTTACATCCTGAACCTGACTACTTGAACTACTTGTATCCATGGTTTCGGCAAGACTTGTAATATAATCTATACAATATATTACGGGGTTAACGGGGTAGATTGGTACGGAATGTATAGCGTAGCACGTGATAATCACTAAAAGACACCTATATGAACTCTCGTGCCGTTGTCCCATGGATTTTGACGAGGCCTTGTACTACATGTTACTATAGTCCACGGGGTAAAATGAACTTCTCTCGTATACACAAATACCTTCTGTTCTAAGCTACAAACAACCACGTTAGAATAGCAATCTTATATCTGTATAAATTACCAGCTTCAACTCTCGTTACTTGTTATATTCCTTTCTTTCTTTTGGAACTTACCGAGAACTAGTTCGCTGACGACATTCCTGTCTATTTCGTTCTTTGGAATGATCGTCAAAAGGACAGGACTCTCTCGAGATAGAGCCTAGCCAGGAGGACGTGGACCAGCTCACTTTCCAGCATGACTACTAGCTTCTTGTACTTACTTTTCATTTGGTATGCCACTGTTTAGGCATTGCTTTATATCATTGTACTTTCATTTTCAAAGCAGTTGTATTGTAAAGATGAATGTTAATAAAAGTTGTTGTTCATTTTATATCTCTTGTCAATTCTTGTGCATTTTATACATATATTGCTTAATTACACTTAACATATTTATTTCTTAGTAAAAACGCTGCGGGCTTGCCACGTCTCCACTTCCGTACACTGGGAAGCGGAGCGTGACAGGTTTTGTTGGTGGCCCATGCAGGTTAGTTCTGTATGGAACCTTAAGCAATATATATCATAAGAATTATAAGAATCGGCAACTATACATTCTTTACATTTCAAATTCCTTAAATCTATCCTAACCTTTCTTTTTCTATCAAGGTCATGGATTCTCCCAACAACACGAGTACCAACGTCAATGGAAACACCCCACCACCTACTCTACCATCACCACCTACCGTTTCAGCTCCCATCAACGAGCAAACTGTATTGCTTGAGGAAATCAAGAGTCTCTTGGAGGGTCAGCAGTATCAGACTGCTATCCTCATGCACCGCCCAGAGGTCGAGGCACCCATAGTCAAGCAATTCCGGGTACTGCACCAGAAACATTTCTCTGGGAAAGAGAGCCCACTAGAGGCAGAAGTATGGGCTCGGTCAATAAAATATGGTCTGGAAGTAGCACAAGTTCCAGAGATTGCTTGGGTGAGAGTTATGAAGCTGCAACTAACAGACAACGCCAGAGTCTAGTGGAAGGCGGAAAAAAGCCGACTGGCGATTGAATGGAAGACGTTTCGCTATATGTTCGACGTGAAGTACTTCCCTGAGACTGCCCGATTCGATATGGAACATCAGTTCATCCACTTATAACAAGGCTCGATGTGGAGCAAATCCGTAGATGAATACGATGCCGAGTTTACCATGCTTAGCAAATAAGATATTGTCTCAATATTCAATTTCCTGATATCACATACTACACTGCTAACACAAGTTCGTAACAGGTTCACGGCATACCTGATTCCGACTGCTGAGATCCGAGCTTGAAGATTTCAGCAAGGGTTAGACCCGGAAATCCAAGCTGTATACGCTATAGGGGATTTCCCAACCCATGATCTTGCTTTGAAAGTTGCTCGACGCTATGAGGCAGCGGTGAAGAAGAAGGGCAGACCTTAGACTGCCGGTATGAAATGCCCTGCCACTCCGATGATAGGAGGAGCCTCTTCCAGGCCAATTTTTGCACCCAGGAGACCGGAAGTAATATTTAACCGGCCCAGTCTAGACTTTTACTTCTACTGCAAAAAAAATGGACACCTGGTGAAAGACTGCAGGGATGTAAATGGCCTATGTTTAGTTTGTGGCGCGTCCACCCATGCCATTGGAGCATGTCCATACCGACTCAACACAGCTCCAGCACCTAGACCCGCAATCACATTTCCGCAGCGGCCAGCCATTCGGGCTCTTACACCTCGTCTTGCTCTACCTGCTCCACCTCCACGTGGACCTCCTGCACAGCCTCTTCGTCAATTTCATCAAGTACAGAGGAACATGCTTCAAGGGCATAGGAACGTGCCCCAGAGACAGAGGAATGTGCCTCCAGCAAGGAGGAATGTATCCTGGCATCAGGCTTTCACGATGACTGTTGAAGAAGCTGAAGCCACTGGGAAAGTTATTATTGTTCGATACTGGAGCGTCACACTGCTTCATGTCGCAACGATTTGTAAGAACGCATGCGATTTCCGTGAAGGCACTCATTTCAAGCTGAAATGTCTGTTCCGGGAATGGAGTATTGAAGGCAACTATGGGATTTGATTAGCGTCCAGTTGTAGTTTGCGGACGAGAATTCTACGAGAATTTCAAAGTACTGGACATCCTAAATTTTGATGTTGTGTTGGTGATGGACTGGCTGGGAGTTTTCTATACTACGATTGACTGCCGTCAAAGGAGCATAGTATTTGAGATACCAGATCATCGGGTCTTTTACTTCAAGAGTGGAGACAGAACGTTGAAGCCAGGAATCTTCCATGCTAAACCAAAGATTGCAGAAGTGTTTACTCTACCTGCAAAAGAAGAAAAGCCAGAGGTAGTACGAGAGTTCGAGGACATATTCCCTGAAGATATAACGGGATTGCTTCCCGATCGAGCTCTTGAATTCAGCATCGATTTACTCCTGGTGCGCAACCGGTGATCAAAGCTCCGTATTGGTTAAATCCAGAAGGATTGAAGGAGATCCATACTCAGTTGGACGAACTTCTGAAGAAAGGTTGGATTCGTCCCAGTACTTCAAGTTTGGGATCTCCAGTTTTGCTCGTGAAGAAAAAAGAATGTTCATACAGAATGTGTGTAGACTACCGAGCTCTGAACGAAGTGACGATTAAGAACAAGTATCCACTAGCGCATCGACGATCTATTCGATCAACTAAATGGGTCTTGTGTATTTTCGAAGCTAAATCTTCATTCGGATTATCATCAGGTGAAGGTCAAAGAGTC
Source organism: Agapanthus africanus (assembly GCA_030015575.1). NCBI lineage: Eukaryota > Viridiplantae > Streptophyta > Magnoliopsida > Asparagales > Amaryllidaceae > Agapanthus > Agapanthus africanus. The sequence goes on along the minus strand of JASDDO010000014.1, from coordinate 155,516,614 downwards.
CGATATTCCGAAGATGGCGTTCAAGACTCGCTATGGTCATTACGAATGTCTCGTGATACCATTTGGAGTGACCAATGGACCTACTATTTTCATGAATCTGATGAACCAAGTTTTTTGAGAGTACTTAGACAGGTTTGTTGTTATCTTCATCGATGACATCTTGGTGTATTCAAAGGATTAGAAAGAACACGAAGAGCATTTACGGATTGTCCTGAAGACATTGTAACAACATCAACTCTATGCCAAGTACAGAAAGTGTGAATTTTGGCTAGATCAATTCGGATTTCTCGGGCATATCATTTCAGGCGAAGGAATCTCAGTAGATCCAGCTAAGATGTCAGCTGTCAGCGAATGGCTGACACCAAAGACGGTGAAGGATATTCGAAGTTTCTTGGGTTTAGCAGGATACTACCAAAAATTCATCGAAAGTTTATCGAAAATTGCAGCATCCTTGACCAAGCCCACAAGTAAAGATGAAGCATTCATGTGGTCAGAACCATGTGAACAAGCTTTTATAGAACTCAAATCAAGATTAACTTCTGTCCCTATCCTTGTAATACCGGATCAATTTAGAGGTTTCATCGTACATTGTGATGCGTCCGGTAAGGGATTAGGATGTGTTCTACATCAGCATGGAAAAGTTATAGCTTTTGCATCAAGACAGCTGAAAGTTTATGAGCGCAACTATCCAACACATGATTTGGAGTTGGTAGCCGTTATCTTTGCACTTAAGATTTGGCGTCACTATCTTCTGAGAGAACGAGTGGATATATACACTGACCATAAGAGTCTGAAGTATGTATTTACTCAGAAGGAATTGAATATGCGGTAGAGAAGATGGCTAGAACTCATGGCGGATTTTGACATCAACCTACAATATCATCCTGGGAAGATGAATGTAGTTCCTAATGCACTTAGCCGCCAGCCATTATCAATGAAGCTCACCGCACAGTGGAAGCTACAACAGGAATTGCACGGATTGGCGATTGAGGTAGTTATGCCAGGTAATGCTTCAGAGTTGATGAACTTACAAGTCCAGACTACTATTGTCAATCAGATCAAAGCAGCTCAAGCAAATGGTGCCAAGCTATAAAAGATCCGAGAAAAAGTAGAAAGTGGACTTTGATATGACTTCATCATCCACGAAGATGGATCCTTATGATATGGAAGTCGATTATGTGTACCACAAGGTCCTGTTGGAGAAGAGTTGATGAAAGAAGCTCACAGCTCACCGTACTCGATACACCCTGGTGGTATAAAGATGTATAAGGATCTACGGCAACACTACGTGTGGCATGGAATGAAGCGTGAAGTAGCCAGAAGCGTAGCCAAGTGTTTGGTGTATCAACAAGTAAAGGTTGAATATCATAGAACTGCTGGTCTACTTCAGCCGTTACCTATCCCAGAATGGAAATGGTAGCATATTACCATGGACTTTGTGACTGCCCTTTCTCGCAGCACGAAGGGTAACGACGCAATATAAGTTATTATGGATCGCTCACCAAGTCGGCACATTTCATCCTATTTCAAGTTGGCTAATCTACCGAGAAGTTAGCAAAGAAGTACATGGAGGTAAGCATGAATCTAAAGTAAGATTTAACCTCAAGATGTACTATTTTTGATACCCATGAACTCATGCAGGAGATCATGAGATTACATGGAGTACCGGTTTGCATCATCTCCGATCGTGACACCAGATTCCGATCACAGTTTTGGCAGAGTCTGCAATCTAGCCTGGGAACGAGTCTGAACTTCAGCACGTCTTACCATCCACAAACGGACGGACAGTCCGAGCAAACAATTTATATTTTGGAGGACGTGCTAAGAGCTTGTATGTTAGACTTTGAAAGTTCGTGGGAAGATCACCTACACCTTGTGGAGTTTTCATACAACAACAGCTATCAGGCGAGCATTGGAATGGCAACATTTGCAGCTCTCTATGGAAAAAAGTGTCGATCACCACTAAGCTGGGACGACGTTGGAGATCGTGAACTCCTAGGACCAAAGATGATCGTGGTAACTGTGGACGTAGTTCGCACGATCAGAGAAAGAATGCGCATAGCCCAAGACCGACAGAAACATTGGGCAGATGCAAAGCACCGACATCTGAAGTTCCAACCCGGAGATCATGTTTTCTTAAAGATATCTCCAAACCGAGGAGTAATCCGCTTTGGCAAGAGGGGTAAGCTCGGTCCCAGATACATAGGACCATTCGACATTCTCAAACGAGTCAGAGAAGTGGCATACCGCTTAACACTACCACCCTCATTGGAAAGAGTGCACAACGTGTTCCACATATCCCAACTCCGAAGATATGTGAGCGACCCCAGCTACATCCTTGATCACTCCGAGCTCACTGTACATACGGGCCTAACTTGTGAGCAACAACCCGTTGAGATCTTGGAGAGAAAGATAAAGACAATAGGAAATAAGGAAGTAAACTTGGTCCGAGTGATGTGGAGAAAAGATTCACCAGGAGAATCATCGTGGGAACGAGAAGATGGCATGCGTGCAAGATATCCTCACTTATTTTTAAATTAGTCTTATATAATTGTAAATTTCGAAGATGAAATTTTTATATGGAGGGTAGAATGTAACGACTCTGAATTTACTGTACAAAATTTTTCAGTTTAATGTATAGAAAGGAGTTTACAAGCCTGAGTATAATTTATAAGTTAATTTTTGTTTAAGAACAGCAAGAAACCACTTGTAGCTTACTGGTAAAGACTTGCACTGCTGTGACGTAGCCCCTGTGTTCGAATCCCATCAGACACATTATACTTTTTCTAATTTTTCTTTTAAAATTTTTGGAAGCCCAAAAGTTTACACGTGCAATGCACATTAAAATGAAAGTATGAAGAAATAAACATGTACAAAAGAGTATTAATACAGAGAGGAACACGTGGTATGAATCCACCGGCCCCACACCTTAAAACGACCGGCGAGATGCTCATTTTGGCTGGCACCGACGGTCCCCCCGTAGCCAATGAACCCTGGGCTTTGCGCACATGACCTTTCCCCTACCCCTAACTCTCCTGTACTGTTTGATTTCCCTGCAATCAAACAGATACTTTTAATTTCACCTTTAAATCAAATTTGAATGCATTTTAATTCACTCTTTTAATTCCAAAACCTTAATTCCACACTATAAATACTACCTCATGCCCTAGCCCTTCCTCGTTCCGAAAATTATAGCCAAAATTCTTAACGTTTTCTAAGTACAAGAGGGGTAGAAGAGGAGTTAGCAAGTAATCAAGTTCCGCCGAGGATCAAAGCAAGTTCCGTTGACTTCGCGACGTCACGACGACAACCCCCTCTTCCTATACCTTCCTTTAATCCACTTCACTTGTAAGTCCCTTCCAATCCCTCTCCTTCTTTTAGGAAAGTCTCTTTTCATAAAATATGTCGGAAGTGGAGTTAACACCGACATCTTCTTTTAAATCTCAAAAATTCCACTTTTTCTTACATTTTCTTCATGCATATTCCTACACCATGCTTGTTAACATAAAACCAACCAACTTTTAATTCAAAATATCATGCAAAATAAATTTAAATCAACATTTACATTAAAATACCATGAACTTTACATATCACCTTTTAATATGTTGTTAATACATTACCTTTAGAAAACCTCACGAGGTAATGACCTACCTCTCACAAACATGCATGGTTCCATACCATGATAATCTTTGAACGTATTTTTGTGGTGAATACAATATATTATATTAAAATACCTTTTACTATAAAAAAAACGGGTTTCTTTTGAATGGTATTTCAAAATTCTTTGCAAATATACCTCTACAACCCTTTTTAAGGGACCCGCTATTGGATGGTGCGGATTATCGCACGTCTTTAGGCTAGTAGAGCGAGATGCAGACCTCCTCACGGAGCATTCGATATCGAAAGGTTTTTAAATACAGTTTTTAAGAAAAACGCATTTTCTAATTTAATAAAATATAATTTTTATAATTATATAAATATTACAAATCCATACATTTTCAAAATATAACAAACTTACATTTTTTTCTAAATATGAAAGTTTACAAGTTCACTAAAATACCTTCAAAATATTAATACAATACAAATTTTACAATAAAATTCCATGAACTATTCAAGTTAAGGTAATTATCACTAAAATATCTCAAACACTTAAAATTCACATTCATGGAAACCCTAAATAATATAAATAATTTCTCGAGATTATTTTGAAACAATATTAAAAAAAATTCTTAAAACCCTCTCGAGTTAAATAAAATTATATTTAAGGACTTTAGTAAATATAGGTTTAAGCGGGATCAATTCTCTTGAGTCCCAGGGAGCCGGAGAAAGTGAGTGCTTGCCTATTTAATGTAGAAAACTTAAGCTGTTATCAATGGTAATTGTCTTGGAAAAAAACGCAAATCCTGCAGTTCATGTGCAGCAGTTACCAATAACTCCCGAACCTAATTCAGAATCTAAATCAGTTATAAGTGTCTGACTTAAGTCTGAGTCTAAATCTAGCTTGAATCCAAACTCAAACTAGAATCCAATTTAAACATGAATCCAAACTCCAACATGTATACTTGAGCATGAACCTGAACATCAAACCTAAATACATGACTTGACTTGACCAAACCATGGTTATAACCTGACATGACTACAAGCTTACATCCTGAACCTGACTACTTGAACAATTTGTATCCATAGTTTCGGCAAGACTTTTAATATAATCTATACAATATATTATGGGGTTAACGGGGTAGATTGGTATGGAATGTATAGCGTGGCACGAGATAATCACTAAAAGACACATATATGAATGCTCATGCCGTTGTCCTGTGGGTTTTGACGGGGCCTTGTACTACATGTTACCATAGTCCACGAAGTAAGATGGACTACTCTCGTATAAACAAATACCTTCTGTACCAATTTACAAACAACTACGTTAGAATAGCAATCTTATACCTGTATATATTACCAGCTTCAATTCGCGTTACTTGTTATATTCCTTTTTTTTCTTTTAAGACTTACCGAGCGCCAGTTCGCTGACGATATTCCTGTCTATTTCTTTCTTTGGAATGATCGTCAGAAGGACATGACTCTCTCGAGATAGAGCCTAGCCAGGAGGACATGGACCAGCTCACTTCCCAGCATGACTTCTAGCTTTTTGTACTTACTTTTCATTTGGTATGCCACTGTTTAGGTATTGCTTTATATCAATGTACTTTCCTTTTCAAAGCAGTTGTATTGTAAAGATGAATGTTAATAAAAATTACTGTTCATTTTATATCTCTTGTCAATTCTTATGCATTTTATATATATATTGCTTAATTACGCTTAACGTATTTATTTCTTAGTAAATACGTTGCGGGCTTACCACGTCTCCACTTCTGTACACTGGGAAGTAAGGCGTGACACCAACAATCTCTGCGTCGAAATCATGTTTCGTTTCAGAATGTACCCCGTATCGAAATCATACTTTGCCTCGGTGTATCTGCCTTCCCTGTTGAAATTATACTTCGCCTGGTGTTGGGGCCTCACCCACACGCGCAACGCGTATGTTTTGAAAATGGAATCGGTTTTTGAAATGGATGCGCATGCGAGCTCGGTCCTGTTTTAAAATTTATAAACCGCAAGTGCACGGCGCGTTGTAGCAAGCCGGCAAGTACGGGTTGTGTATTAGGTTTTGTTGTTTAAGGTTCAACAAATAATGAATTGGTTGGTTTGTCACAAAATTATAAAACACAAAAACAAGGAAAACAAGTCAAGAAAGAAATGACCATGGTTTTCGCTCGGATGGTCGAATCGCGACGATTCTTTCGACGCTCCCTTGTTCATGAGTTGTCCGTCTTCATGTCGATCCCGGCGTGAAGCATGACTTATCAATGCGGTTGCATAGCACAAGTCATCAAAATACCGATATTCAACGCAAAACACAAAACAAGTCTGTATTGTTCACTTACCATTTGTATGCCCAAGTTTGAGGTATCTACACTAAGCACAAGGGTTAGCAAGCATACCACTACATCAAAAACACAAATTTATGAGTGAGAGCAATTAGTTTTAGTGTTAATTTTGCTAAGAGTTAGTGATAGTATAGGGTATATGAAAACCAAGGGTTTGTCAAGCACTTGGTTACAAAATACCGTATCTAAACTTAGCAAATTTAACACCAAATTGATTTTAACTTAAACATTGTGAAATGGGGAAAAGGAATGAGTATGGTATATGAAGAGATTACAAAGTAACTATGATTTCAAAATACCATATCACATCAATACATGAAACAATTCTTAAGTTAGAATCATAATATAAGCACATTAAATATGAACAAAAGGAGGAGAAAGGAAAAGCCTTTCATCTTACATCCTTACCATAACCACAACCAAAGAAATATTAGTTACACATATTAAAAAGAAAGCAAGAAACAAAAGAAGTAAGTAAACAAAACAATAACAATATTATTAACACTTGAAGAAGTTTAGGTACAAGATGTTGGTAACTTGTTCAACCTCCATAATGAAACTCTAAAAAAGAAAGCTTCAAGCGGGAAGAAGAAGAAGAAACCAAATTGAAAACCACACAACTCTCTGTTAGTTATATGTATGCCTTAGAGGCCATTATTGTACATGTGATGTATATTATAGTGGATGCTTGGATATATATAGAGAGGGATTTCTTGCTCGACATGATAGTATGCTATATGGTTGCTCTTTATCTTAATATGTTGACTTGTATATGTGATGCTGTTTTGCTCACATGTTGATAAAGCCCTTACGTTGTGTACTTGACTACCAGGACTATGATGGAGATCATACTAGTGGGGCCAAGGGTAGTCCACAAGTACACCCTAAAATTGTTCCTAGTCAAGGGTGTATCGAGACAGGATATCGATATTCCGAAGTAGACTAGCGTATACGCGTCTTGACCCATATGATGGGCGATGGATGATCCCACATCTATTGGTGTTTGACATCAAAGATGGTATACGGGTGCTTAGTGGAGACTGGGTACACTGAACGGACTCGCCGAGAACTCCTAGTTGGTATCATACCTATCGTCAGATAGCAGTTCTCTGGTGATACTGGTACAGGTTAGTCTGTAGACCCGAGATCGTCATAGAGTCTTGTATGATTCCCACTGTGCTTTGATTTCCACCTTACCACATTCAAAAGAACGTACAAAACGGTGGCTTTTGGGTACAGTCCCGAATCACATGGAGATAATGAGCGATGGAAGGGGATTCGTCTCTTCCGGTATTGGGAGTTGATGTTGCGCTGTGCTCGATTGGCCATAACAGGAAAGTCCCTGGCCAGGGCTAATACAGAGATTTATTGATAAGTGTTATCAGTAGTTTCTCGACCCATTATGAGCCTCACATCGGCACGACTTATCGGTTATTGGGGGTCTGACGTTTACCACCCCTAGACTAGATATGCGACATATTAGACGGAGAGACCGGACTGTACGGTAGTGTTACTGACTGGCTTTTGCAGGAGTTAGAGCGGGCTAGCTTGCTGATCTTCTGATCGTTCAATACCTGGGTAGCCGTTACGTCCAGCTAGTACCGCTGACGGCTTTTGGGTGGTTGATGTGATCATCACCTACTGCCAGCGTGTTGAAGAGTCTTTAGAGTCCTACACAGAGGTTTCACTGGCTCAGGCAAAACGAAGAAGGAGCACATATGTGATATGTGCGGGATCGAGATTAATACGAGTATATGATACCGTATTCTATTCTCGCGATATAATGTATCGATCGGTTATATGAGATATAGCCGGGTTATCGAATCAAGTGTTGATTCGATAAGTTGATACAGTATCGGACAGTTATATGAGAAATAGCCGGGTTATCGAATCAAGTGTTGGTTCGATAAGTTGATACAAATTATATTAGTCAGTCATATGAGATATAACCGGATTATTAAATCAAGTGTTGATTTAATGATTTAATGTATAATTATATATATGATAAATTAATTTACATTAACTAATATTAGCTCACTTAAGCATTTCTTTTTCTCACATGTGCACACTTGATATATATGTGATATATATTAATTGTGTTTTATTTATGTGTCATGGTTGATGATACACGCAACATGGGTGTATGAGACCTACACCATGATAATGATAATGTAGGGTTTATTTATTTAGAATAAAACAATTATTAGTTGGAAATTTGTCATATGTCATGAAGCTTCATGAAGCTTGGAGACCCATTGACTTAGTCCACTAGTTTTGTCTTATACTAGATATTTTTTAACCCAACCATTATCTAAACTCATGGTTAAGTCTCTACATGAGATATATTAGATATTTTCTCACCCATGGTTGCCATTCTCTCTCACATCTATTATTTGCTTCTTCTTCCTCAAAGCTCAAGAAAGCTCTCTAAGTTTTTGAGAGAAGCTTAAAATAAGTGAGAAAAGTAATTCTAAAGTGAGCAAAAATCCCACTTCATCATCCTCTATTAGATTAGCACTTTAGTATAGCGTGTTAGCTTCGCTAATCCCACATTAGTGAAGAGGGTATCTTGGGTTTGTGACTCCTCGACGTAGATCATCTTCGACTTGGAAGACTTCAAGCAAGCATGCATCTTTCATCTTGTGGAGCCGTTCGAGAGTCCGCAAGATCGCAACTTGGAGCGAAAGGACTACTATAAGGAGCTAAAGAAGTGAAGGACTGGAATACAAAGGTTGTAATCCCTAATCACTTAGTTGTAAAGTAGTTTACAATATGTTTCGTATGATTCTCTAGTTAAATATTCTAGTTTAGAGTTCTTTAAAACGGAAATTTTTGAAAATGGCATGGACGATGCCTCCCGAAACCTTGCTGTCGTTCATAGGAACCCTATAGTGGTATCAGAGCCTAGCTAGAGAATTAGACGGATTGTGTTAGATTACGAAACCGAAACAACTTTGAAACACCCAAATCCAAGACCCAGTTTTTGTCGATTTTAAAACGTGCTCTAAAAATTTTTCAAACAGTTGCAGAATATTGTATGAGTTTCAACATGAACACAGTCAAAATTTTAGCCTAAGAGCTCGGAAAATGTCCGGCCACATGGCTATAAAATCCGGCCACATCGGCCCGAATATGGAATTTTGGGTTGAAATTTTTATAGTGTTCTGGTCTCAGGGTTTTGGGATTTCAGGTGTTGTTTGTTTTTGCTAAATTTGCACGTGATGTTAACTTTCTGCAAAGGCAATTCGGAGTGTTTCGTAGTCGTAATTCAAACAGTTTTCCGGGTTATTTAAGACGGTGTTAAAAAGTTCGAACGGATATCAATTACCCACTTTAACCCTTGCCGGGAAATTTTCCAAGTGTTGGATTTTTCCTTAGTTTAAAACTTTCAGAAAATCATGCAAGCGATTCTGTGGACCCTCTAGAAGAATGAAACCCTAACTCGATTATGTGACCATAAGAACCGCCACTAAACCCTAGGGTTTATGGTAGTTCAGCGGTGCCACATGTGAGGCATTGGTTGACCCTTCTACGGCTGGTTCATAGGAGCTATGGCATGTTCTGGGATCTTTTGAACTACGCTCAAGTGTTGAGATTTTTGGGTAATTTTGGGTGTTTGTTGATTCGATCGGAATGTTTAACATCGTCTAGCTAATTATGGAATGTGATACAATATGTGGAATTCATATAGTTAGGCATGAAATCCGAAGCATGTGATATTTCGGGTTTATGATGTCTAAGAAGATTGTGGATTCCAAATGTTGTAGTTTGACATTTTCTTTTCTGCGACCGTAAGTGTAATATGTGGTATATCGCCGGTTTCGTTGCTATATGTCAATGGCAATTGGGATACGCATATTTACTTACGTTGATGACATGTAAAGTTATGTGTTGCTGTGATATGTTATATTGGATCGTCGTGTTTTGAATAGCCGGGGTTTTATGTGAGATGAGAGTTTTTATTTTCATTCATGTAAAATTCATTGTATATAATATTCTTTTATTGGGACACTTCCTGGTTGAGGATGATGTCACCATTGTTGTATATTATTTACTTTTCTGCATTAGGATAGACCCAAGGAGGGGAGCACAAGTAACCGGGTTCTAGAGTCCAGTGGAAGACCAACTCGAGGAGTCGAGTCCGGGTCTCCTAACTCTAGAATTGGTAGGGTTGCTTGCCGCTCTCAGAGGGGTCTAGGGATGTGGGTTTGGCTATTCATTGCAACCGTGGAATCCGTGTTTTATACATGCTCAAAATAAAACACGGACCTCCTAGTATATCTAATATTTCATATGTTTCTTCTGCTGCTCTGTGATGTGATCACTGTGGATTCTGAGACGAATGGATATATATTATATATGGGATATATAATACGTTGCTTATGTTTTGCACCCGCGCTAGTCCCGTCCCGATATGCCGTTAGTTAAGTAACTTAACGGTGCATAACGGGACATTGTGGCGAATGCGGATTGCATAAGCGTACGTTTGTATTTTCGTTTCATTTTCTGTGATGCTTAGGAAGCATAAATGATGGGATTTCATTAATAAGATTAATGAAAAGAAAAGAAACCTAAAACATGTTGTAGAATCATATTTTCAAAAAGGGTAGCTCTAGTTTTTTTCTTTGCATAGCGGTATTCCTTGTAGAATATCCAGCACCTTATTCGATGAGGAAAGATCCGAGATCCCTTCACCGGGAGTGACCTCTTTAGCAAAACCTAGCAGATACTACAACCCACTCGGTTTTGCTTTTGATTGTTTCTTTTAGTTCTTGCTTTGCATAGCGGTATTTATGAAATATCCTGCACCTTATTCGATAAGGAAAGAGCCGAAATCCCTTCACCGGGAGTGACCTCTTTAGCAAAACTAGTAAAAAGCCTAAAAAAAACTCCTTTTCAAAAATCACTAGTTTCTACAACTATATCAAGTTCTTTATGCAAAAGGTTTTCTTAAAAATTTGACGTAGCCCTCCGTCATTTCAGATAAGTACTACTTAGTATTCGTGCTACGTTTGTTGACTATGTTAAGGTGTAGTGTGCTGTAGCTAATTAGTGCTTATCTGTTAAAGCATGAGATGCGATTGGATTAGGATAGTCGTACAACTTTGTTGACTATGTTAAGGGTCGTGCGGGTTGATTTAATTCAATCAGGAAATGACGGGTTGAACTTGGCTAGCGCTTATGATTTGTTGACTATGTTAAGGTCATAAGTTGCTAGGGGCAAAATATTCGGGAATTTCAAGTGTTGAAATTTGCAATGAGATTGCATACCTTCTATGTGATAGTAGGATCCCAATTCCACTGTGAGCAAAAGTTGCTCCCGGGAGAGCTTTGCACTTTACAATTAGCTAACTCATTAGGTGTCTAGAAAGGTGTCAACGGGGCTACGTCTCTGAGAAAATGAGGTTTATTTTAATTAGGTCCATGCGAAAGCACGGGGAACCTCCTTCAGAAGTACCGGCACTGGCCTGGCTGAACGGTTAGCGAAGTTGTAGAATGCAATTAATCCTGGCTGAATTTTCCTTTTAAAGGTTTGAAGGAAAGTTTGAGAAAGCAGTGGGAGATATCGATTAGATAAGATAAATAACCAATCTAATCTTTGCAAGAGCATACGCTAAGTGTTTTCTTCTCTCTCTCCAGGTAGCGACCATGTTAGGCCTTAATCAAGATAATAATATGGATGTATTGACCGAACCCGCTTTTTATGCTGAGCAGGGGAACGTTGGTTCCGCTCCAACTTATAATTGTTATAAGTTCGAGCAGGAAATAGAAAAATATTCGGATTTCCACGCAACCCAAACGAAGAATAAGCATATTGTTGCATCTTCTTCAGGTGTGTTGGTTACCGAGAACTGTTTCTCAGTTCATTCTACGTCCTGGGTATTAGATACCGGATCGAGATCCCACATATGTAATATGTTACATGGGCTTAAGAAAGGTAGAGAACTGGAATAGGTGATCATTCCATAAGAGTAGGTAATGGTGCAAATGTTGCAGCCAAAGCAGTTGGCGAATATCACCTTGTATTACCAAATGGCAATACATTGATTCTGAACAAATGCTATTACATACCGACACTGATATGCAATCTTATATCCGTTTCTTTATTAAGTAAAGAAAGATATAATTTTGTAATACAGGATAATGTTATGAACATATTCCTGGATCAAAAGTTGATTTGATCAGGCTCGTTAAATAATAGCATATACATTCTGAATCAAACCACAGTTCTCAACGTACAAAACACACACAAGAGGAAAAGTTCAGAAATGAACGAATCCTTCTTGTTGTATTGTAGACTAGGTCATATCAATGTGACACGGCTAGCTAAGTTACATAAGGATGGATATTTGAATCCGTTCGAATTTTCATCTTATGACACTTGCCAGTCATGTCTCAAAGGCAAGATGACCAAAACTCCGTTTAGTGGACACGGAGAAAGAGTTACAGAACTCTTGGGACTAATACATAGTGAAGTATGTGGTCCTATGTCTACACATGCCGGGAATGGTTCTTCGTACTTCATTACATTCACTGACGATCTCTCAAGATACGGACATGTGTTCCTGATGAAACACAAGTCTGAAGCTTTTAAGAAATTCAAGGAATATAAATCCGAAGTCGAGAACCAGACGGGCAAAAGTATTAAAATCCTGCGAACTGATCGGGAAGGAGAATACTTGAGTACGGAATTCCGTGACTATTTAAAAGAGAATGGGATTCTCTCTCAGCTTACTCTTCCGTATACACCACAGCACAACGGTATATCGGAGCGGAGGAATCGCACCCTATTAGATATGGTGTGCTCTATGACGAGCACTGCTGAGTTACCTATTTCCTTTTGAGGTTATGCGCTGGAGACAACAGCATACCTATTGAATCAAGTTCCATCTAAATCTGTACCTACCACACCATATGAGATATGGAGTGAGAAGAGACCATATTTTAAACGAGTTAAGATATGGGGTTGTCCGGCCTATGTCAAAAGACAAAATACGGACAAACTCGAAGCACGTTCAGTCCTTTGCAAGTTTATGGGATATCCAAAGAATTCATAAGGATATATATTCTACCCCGCTGAGGAACAAAAGGTGTTTGTTTCTTAATATGCCACCTTTTTAGAAAAGGAATTTCTTGCTAAAGAAATAAGTGATGAAGAGGTAGAGCTGGAAGAAGTCCAACAGCACAAACTACAACTGAAGATTTAGTGGAACCGGAGGATTCGATAGTTCCCAACGAACCTCAGCCTCTCCGCCGATCTGGTAGGGTTCCTCATCCACCTGAGAGATACTATGGTTTTCTCGTAGATGGTGGGAGTGAGGATTGCATCATGGTAGATGATGACCCAATTAGCTTCGAGCAGGCCATCACGAGTGGGGACTCTGTGAAATGGCTGGATGCAATGCGATATGAGATGGAATCCATGTACACCAACAAAGTGTGGACTTTGGAAGTTGCTCCTGAAGGGGTAAAACCCATTGGGAGCAAATGGATCTTTAAGAAGAAACTTGGTGTAGATGAAAAAGTTGAGACTTTCCAAGCTAGTCTTGTTGCAAAAGGATTTCGTCAAAGACCATGTGTGGACTATGATGAAACCTTTTCTCCAGTAGCTATGCTTAAGTCCATCCGGATCATGCTTGCCATCGCTGCATACCATGACTACGAAATCTGGCAAATGGATGTTAAGACCGCCTTTCTAAATGGTGATTTGGAAGAGTGCGTGTACATGACTCAGCCAGAGGGTTTCGTATACAGTGGGAGCAGCGGAAAGGTGTGCAAGCTAGTTAAATCCATCTACGGGTTAAACCAGACATTGCGGAGTTGGAACATCTGTTTTGATGTCGTTGTCAAAGAGTTTGACTTCGTCAAAAATGTAGATGAACCTTGTATATACAAGGTGGCAGTGAGTAAGGTTGTCTTCTTCGTATTGTACGTGGATGACATACTCTTGATAAGAAATGATATTCCTATGCTGCAATCGGTCAAGCTCTTCTTATCATAAAGATTCTCAATGAAAGATCTAGGTGATGCCTCCTACATCCTGGGGATTAAGATCTATAGAGATAGATTAAATGGGTACTGGGATTGTCCCAATCCAGGTACATTAACACCATACTAAAGAGGTTTAGTATGGAAGAATCCAAGCGTGGTTTTTTACCTACGATCTCAGGACCCACTCTCTCCAAAAAGATGTCTCCCAAGACTGATTTGGAGAGAGCTCGCATGCAAGGGATACCCTATGCTTCGGCAGTAGGCTCTATCATGTATGCGATGCCGTGTACCAGACCCGATGTAGCATACTCACTAAGTGTAGTGAGTTGGTATCAAGCAGATCCAGGAGAGAGTCACTGGACAGCTGTGAAGAACATTCTCAAGTACTTGAGAAGGGCTAAAGAGATGTTCTTGGTGTATGGTAACGGAGAACTCCAGGTGGAGTCCTTTACCGATTCGAGCTTCCAAAGTGATAAGGATGACTTTAAGTCAGTCTCGGGATTTGTCTTTACCCTCAATGGAGGGGCGGTTTGTTGGATGAGTTCCAAACAGGAAACTGTGGCAGACTCGATGATGGAGGCTGAATACATCGCTGCCAACGATACTGCCAAAGAAGCTGTTTGGATGAAGAAGTTCATTGTGCATCCAATATCTTTGTATTGCGATAACAATGGAGCAGTGGCCTTGGCCAAGGAACCCAGGTCCCATCAGCAATCCAGGCATATTCTGAGGTGGTATCACCTGATCCAGGAGATAGTTGATCGCCGGGAGATCGAGGTCAGAAGAGTTGACACGAAGGATAACACAGCGGATCCACTCACCAAGGTCATTCCCCAGATACAATTTGAGAAACTCTTCGGGATGTTGGGTATGAGATACTACAACAACTGGCCTTAGTGCAAGTGGGAGATTGTTAGTTATATGTATGCCCTAGAGGCCATTATTGTACATGTGATCTATATTATAGTGGATACTTGGATATATATATAGAGAGAGAGGACTTTCTTGCTCGAGATGATAGTATACTATCTGGTTGCTCTTTATCTTAACATGTTGACTTGTATATGTGATGCTGTCTTGCTCTCACATGTTGATAAAGCCCTTAGGTTGTGTACTTGACTACCAAGACTATGATGGAGATTATACTAGTGGGGCCAAGGGTAGTCCATAAGTACACCCTAAAATTGTTCCTAGTCAAGGGTGTATCGAGATAGGGCATCGATATTCCGAAGTAGACTAGCGTATACGCGTCTTAACCCATATGATGGGCGATGGATGATCCCACATCCATTGGTGTTTGACATCAAAGATGGTATACGGGTGCTCAGTGAAGACTGGGTACACTGAACGGACTCGCCGAGAACTCCTAGTTGGTATTATACCTATCGTCAGATAGCAGTTCTCTGGTGACACTGGTACAGATTAGTCTGTAGATCCGAGATCGTCATAGAGTCTTGTGTGATTCCCACTATGCTTTGATTTCCACCTTACCACGTTCAAAAGAACGTACAAAACGGTGCCTTTTGGGTGTAGTCCCGAATCACATGGAGGCAATAAGCCATGGGAGGGGATTCATCTCTCCCGGTATTGGGAGTTGATGTTGCGCTGTGCTCGATTGGACATAACAGGAAAGTCCCTGGCCAGGGTTGATTCATAGATTTACTGATAATTGTTATCAGTAGTTTCTCGACCCGTTATGAGCCTCACATCGGCACGACTTATCGGTTATTGGGGGTCTGACGTTTACCACCCTTAGACTAGATATGCGACATATCAGACGAAGAGACCGGACTGTACGGTAGTGTTACTGACAGGCTTTTTCTGAATGTTCAATACCCGGGTAGCCGTTACGTCCAGCTAGTACCGCTGACGGCTTGTGGGTGCTTGATGTGATCATCATCTACTGCCGGCGTATTGACGAGTCTTTAGAGTCCTACACAGAGGTTTCACTGGCTCAGGCAAAACGAAGTAGGAGCACATATGTGATATGTGCGGGACCGAGATTAATACGAGTATATGATACCGTATTCTATTCTCGCGATATAATATATTGATCGGTTATATGAGATATAGCTGGGTTTTCGAATCAAGTGTTGATTCGATAAGTCGATACAGTTGTAGGGTTCCTAGGCACTCTTGTGAAGGTTCTAAAGGCATCATACATGCCCGGATAAAATTTTAGACGTGCCGAACAACCCAAAGCCGGGATCTTTGCTAGATTATTAGGGTTAAACATGCAATAAGATAACTTTTATCTAAGAGTGAGGGATTACAACCTTTGTAGTCCGCTCCTTCACTTCACAAGCTCCGAGTAGAAGTCCCTTTGCCGCGATCCACGATCTCCCGGACTCATGAGAGGCTCCACGACTCGAACGATCCATTCTAGCTTGTCGTAATCCAAATCTCCGATGATCTACCTCGAAGTTGCTTCGACTCAAGCTTTCTCACTCAAAAGAGAAGAACACCCTAATCCCAAGGGCTAGATGAGATGAGGATGAGAGAGTAGTGATTTTGCTTTCTTTTAATATCATTTTCTCATATTATTTCATCACTTAAGAAAATCTAGTAAGCTTTTCTTTCAAGAGAGAAGAAGAAGATGATAATGGAAAAAGAATAATGATAATCCTTTTCTTTTGTGATGAATAGAAATATAAATCATATGATTGATATCTAACCATGGTCAAGGATGAATGGATGAGAATGAGTAGAGAAACAACTAGGGTTAGGGTTTAGTTAGGTTAAGAATGTGTCATCACAAAATATCTTTACAAATGACAAAAGAAAATTGCTTCTAGAAGGAACTTGAAGCATCTAAACCCAATCAAACCCTAACCTCAATTAATCATCCTTAAACATGTTTATCAATTAATCATATCATGTCACAATAATATATATCACATATATATATTATATATTTGCAACAAAAGAAAATAATACAATTAACATATATCGCATATATATCAATGTATCATCCACTGAGAAAATGAAATAATAAAGCAAGCCAATATTAGTTAATATAATAATATATCATATATATATTATTATATATTAAATCATCGAATCAACACTTGATCCGATGATCCGGCTATATCGAATATTACCGACTAATATATCATGTACCGATTCATCGAATCAACACTTGATCCGATGACCCGGTTCATATCCATATATCGCGAGAATATAATACGGTATCCCATATCGCATTATTCACGCTCCTGCGCATATCACATATGCGCCACTACTCCGTTTCGCCTGAGCCAAGAAACCTCTGTGTAGGACTCTAAAGAATCGTCAATACGCCGGTAGCAGGTGATGATCATATCAAACACCCACAAGCTGCAAGCGGTCAGCTAAACGTAACAGCCACCCAGGTATTGAGCGATCAGAAGATCAACAAGCTAGCCTGTGCGTTCTCCTGTGAATCCGATCAGTAACACTCCCGTACAGTCCGGTCTGTTCGTCTGATATGTCGCATATCAAGTCTAGGGGTGGTATACGTCAGACCCCAGTAACCGATAAGTCGTGTCGATGTATGGCTCATAACGGGTTGAGAAACTACTAGTAACACTTACCAGTAAATCTCCATATCAGCCCTGGCCAGGGACTTCCAGTTATAGCCAATCGAACACAGCACAACATCAACTCCCTATACCGGGAGAGACGAATCCCCTCCTATCGCTCATTGCCTCCATGTGATTCGGGACTGTACCCAAAAGCCACCGTTTTGCACGCCCTCTTGGACGTGGTAAGGTGGAAATCAAAGCACAGTAGGAATCACACAAGACTCTATGACGATCTCGGGTCTACAGACTACCCTGTACCAGTGTCACCGGAGAACTGCCATCTGACGTGTGGTATATCACCATCTGGGAGTTCTCGGCGAGTCCGTCCAGTGTACCCAGTCTCCACTGAGCACCCGTACACCATCTCTGATGTCTAACACCGATGGATATGGGATCATCCATCGCCCATCATATGGGTCAAGATGCGTATACGCTAGTCTACTCTGGTGTATCGATGCCCTGTCTCGATATACCCTCGACTAGGAACAGTTATAGGATGTACTCATCGACTACCGCGGCCCAACTAGTATGATCTCATCATAGTCCCAGTAGTCGAGTACTAACCCTAAGGGCTTTATCAACATGTGAGAGTAAAACAGTAAACCAGTACAAGTCAACATGTTAAGATAAAGTGAAACCAAATAGCATACTATCATGACGAGCAAGAAAGTCATCTCTATATATAACCAAGCATCCATTATAATATACATCATATGTACAACAATGGCCTCTAGGGCATATACATAACTAACAACAGTATCGGACGGTTATATGAGAAATAGCCGGGTTATCGAATCAAGTGTTGGTTCGATAAGTTGATACAAATTATATTAGTCAGTCATATGAGATATAACCGGATTATTAAATCAAGTGTTGATTTAATGATTTAATGTATAATTATATATATGATATATTAATTTACATTAACTAATATTAGCTCACTTAAGCATTTCTTTTTCTCATATGTGCACACTTGATATATATGTGATATATATTAATTGTGTTTTATTTATGTGTCATGGTTGATGATACACGCAATATGGGTGTATGAGACCTACACCATGATAATGATAATGTAGGGTTTATTTATTTAGAATAAAACAATTATTAGTTGGAAATTTGTCATATGTCATGAAGCTTCATGAAGCTTGGAGATCCATTGACTTAGTCCACTAGTTTTGTCTTATACTAGATATTTGTTAACCCAACCATTATCTAAACTCATGGTTAAGTCTCTACATGAGATATATTAGATATTTTCTCACCCATGGTTGCCATTCTCTCTCACATCTATTATTTGCTTCTTCTTCCTCAAAGCTCAAGAAAGCGCTCTAAGTTTTTGAGAGAAGCTTAAAACAAGTGAGAAAAGTAATTCTAAAGTGAGCAAAAATCCTACTTCATCATCCTCTACTAGATTAGCACTTCAGTATAGCGTGTTAGCTTCGCTAATCCCACATTAGTGAAGAGGGTAGCTTGGGTTTGTGACTCCTCGACGTAGATCATCTTTGACTTGGAAGACTTCAAGCAAGCATGCATCTTTCTTCTTGTGGAGCCGTTCGAGAGTCCGCAAGATCGCAACTTGGAGCGAAGGAACTACTACAAGGAACTAAAGAAGTGAAGGACCGGACTACAAAGGTTGTAATCCCTAATCACTTAGTTGTAAAGTAGTTTACAAAATGTTTTGTATGATTCTCTAGTTAAAGATTCTAGTTTAGGGTTCTTTAAAACGACAAAATTTTGAAAATGGCATGGACGATGCCTCCCGAAACCTTGCTGTCGTTCATAGGAACCCTACACTCTCAAGCCTAAACCAAAAACAAAAGCAAAACTATATATTATATGTTGCATATATGGCATGGCCCTTGGCTTTAATCTGTTCTGGTATTTATAGGCATCAAATTAGATTAAACAAACAATATAGAAGGGGTGATGTGATGCCTATAAAGTGCCAGAAGAAAAATGAGAATCTTTGGAGCAAAGGGGGCCGGCCATGCCGGTTTTATTAAGGGACTCGCCGGTACAAATCCGAGCATTGAGGCTCGTATTGGCATGGTGGACTTGTGTGCTCTCCACAATCACTCTGATGCTGTTTGATTTATCTGTTTAAGCCTGGTTTGCAATCGGAGACATGGAGGGAAACTTGATGCCAACAGCACATCAAAACTTTTTGCATTTATTACCCATCACACCCACATGTGCCCACATATGCCATGGGCAGCCCCTCCATGGTCAAGGTCATCAAAGAGCTTAGTGCACACTTGTGTTGTGTTGGACCAAAATTGTGTGCACACATGTTTGTTACAAAAGAGCTCTTTGAATATCGGTCGATTTTCTGTTCTGTTTGCAGTGTCGTCTCCCAAACGCTATATCCGTGATATTGAGTGTATTTCCAGTATTTTATCATGAACACCTGTAATCTGTAATTACTGAGTAGACACTGATTAATAGTACCGATATATCACAAAATATAAAATGAATAAGCGATATTAAATTGCAGTTTTCTATGATGAACACCTGGGAATCAACCTCTGTATCGGAACTATATTTCGTTCAGAATATCAACCTTTGCGTCGGAATCATATTTCGTCTCAGAATGTGCCCCGTGTCGACTTAGCCTCGGAGTATCCACATCCCTTGTCGGAATTATGCTTCGCTTGGGAATCAACCTCTGCATCGAAACTATGCTTCGGTCAGAATGTCTGCCTTGCGCCGGGATACACCTGCCCCGCGTTGGAATTATTCTTCGCCCCGGAACCCTGCGTCGAAACTATACTTTGTCTCGGAATATATCTTCCTCTTAGAATTATGCTCTGCTCTTCGGAATGATACTCCGATCCTGAAATTATGCTCTTCGGAATGATACTCCGATCCTGAAATTATGCTCTTCGGAATGATGCTCCGACCCTGGAATTATGCTTCACAAATCGGAATGATGCTCCGACCCTGGAATTATGCTTCGCAAATCGGAATGATGCTCCGACCCCCGGAATCATGCTCTTGAAAAGATGCTCCGCCTCCGGGATGCTCCACCACAAAGCCAAATTTCTGCAGAACAAGATCCATCAATTTCATGCACACAACTTATATACGCGGGGTGCATTTATTGATAGGGGGCACTTTGTGTAATACCCAGTTTCCCTATAAATATCTTCCATATTTTAAATAAAATTCCCCCCAAAATTTACAATTAATATATCCTATATTTATCTAAATATAATCTCTAATTTTATATTTCCTAATCCAAAACCCAAACCCAATCCCTATTCCCAAAGCCCAAGCCTCAGCCCGGACCCGACCCGACCCCATTCTCTCTTTTCCTCTCTCTTTCTCTCTCCTCTCAATCCCAGCCCACGTTCCCTTCTTCTTCTTCTCCTTCCCGCTTCTTTTCCTGCCTCCCTCGCGCTACCCATGACCCGCTCCACCCCGCGACCACGTCCTCGTCTACCCTTCCTCCCTCTCAACAACCTCTGCCCCACGACCCGCGCTCTCCCACGCTCTCATTGCTCGCCAACTTCCCGCGATCCCTTCGACTCGCGCAATCTTCGCCTCCAACGTTCGCCCATGGAACCTGCGCCCGCCTCCTCTAATCTCGTTCTCTCTCTCTAAATCACTATCTTGATCTCTCTCTCGCTCCCGACTTCCTTTCTCCTCACTCCTTCCGCCATCGTCGACGACGAGCTCCACAACGCAATACCCCACCAACCTCCAACCTCCCATCTCCACAATCCTTCCTCCACGACCATCCCAAGCTCCTCCTCCACCGTCGACATCCCAGTGCAACCGCCGACGCCTGCAACCACCTACAACCGTGAGCACCACGGCACCAACCGAACCTCCACTGAGCCTAACATCTTCTTTGCACCCAAAATCCACCTCATCATCAACTACGGTGAACCCCAGCGACCCGACATCACCCCGAGCTCCTAATCACCCTCCTCCTACCTCCTGAACCCAACAACCCCATTATTGCCACCGCCTGCAACCGCCAACGACCACCTCACGAACACCGCTGCCCCTCCATCTTCAGCCCACTGCCAAGCCACCGCCGTACTGCCTCCACCCGAAGCAACCCAACTCACCTAACCCATCGACCGAGCTCATCGCCGGCGACCTCGAACCCCATGCCCGCTTAGCCACTGCCAACTCCCGAAGATAACCCATCCCCGGGCTCCAAAACCCATCACAGCCGGAACCCGACCTCGTCGCCCTCGCTGCGACGCAGCCGACACCTCCAGGCCATCACCTCCTCACTGCTGTCGCCGCGGCCCGTGCCAAGCTGTGCGCAGACCACACCTTCGCACCGTGCCCCTTTGCCGCTGCCACCGTGTCATAGCCGCGCCAGCTTCGTGTCGCCACTTGCCCAGACGTGTCGCGTCCCGTGCCCAGTCGCCATGCCACTTCGTGCCAGCCCCCGTGTCATATCGTACCCGATCCAGTGCGCGCGCCATGCCGCTCCCGAACCACGCACCGAGTCAAGGTCGTGCCCAGTATCATGTCGCGCCCTCGTCATCGTCACGTCCACTACCGTATCGCGCCCGCGTTGCCACCGCGTCCAGTACCGAGTCACCGCACATCGCGCTCGCGCCCGTGTCTAGCATCGCGTCGTCTCGTGTGTCGAGACAAATTCTGCAGCGGCATCGCTTCTATATCAAGCGACCGAAGGCAAGTGAATTCCTCACTTGCTTACATGCTACTATTTTTACAAATCAAAATAGATGTTTAATTAGACTATATGCACCAATAGGCACAATCGAGATCGAACAGCGTGAAACCCTAGATCAAAACCTATTTTAATGTGACGGAACTCGTGATCAATGGAACTTTGTGTTGTTAATGAACACCGTACATAAATTTGACTGTAAGATCAAGTTGGTTAACCCCTAAAACGACAACCCAATAACCCTTGTGGAAGCTGGTTTTCTCGGACGAGCTGAACGGATAAAATCATAAATAATTATTTATATATCGGACCCTAGAGTTCTATGGTTCGTATAGAAGCCAACAGATAAAGCTACAGTACCCCATAGTCTAACCTTGCATTTTGATAATTTATGGCAATGAATCCAGAGGCGATTCGCTGCCCTGAACTGCAGTCCGGGGCAGCGTTTAATTTTGGACACCTGGATTTGGAACACCTGTATACCCTTTCTTTAAACTGAAAATTCATGTAGTCCTATATGGTCGCGTAGATAATTTAGTTATCTAACCCCTGAATCTGGTCCCGTGTCGTTTCACCGTCGTTTGATATTTAATTTGTATTTTAGAATACCGTGGTGTTCTGCAGTTTCTGCAGTGACCTCTTTTACACCAGCACCTTGTACATAACCTAACTTCTAATACAGGAATCCTATCGATAATTCATTTAATGAGTTAGAAACATGACAGAAAAATATACACATTATTCAACTGTAGTGTCGCTTAATTATGCTCCCAACTGGGAGTAAAACGTGTTACGAAACGGACTTCCAGTTCAGAAATTGGATTTCCAGCCGTGAACACTTAAAATAAAATGGCCATAACTAGCGAACCTGAAATCCGATTGATGTAAAACTAATTTTGATGGATAGATAATTAAACATACTACTTACCCTTTTTATATTGTTTTGCTTAATTCTGCACATATGATTTATAGTAAATTATGCAAGTGGTAGGACACTGGCTACTGATATTTTTACTCATATCGTAATTATTGCATTCTCATCATATCAAGTAGTGGTCATATACATTGGTAACCTAGAGATCGTGAGTATTATCCAGTGATAGATATTAGTGATTTGATTATGGCAAGTACATTAGTGTTAAAGCATGAATGAATAAGTGAAGTGGCACGTACTTGTACACAATCAGCGAACCCAGTTGATTTATTGCATTGTCGACGCCTATAGGGCATATGTAAGTGTAACTATAACTGGTATGGGACGGTTATGGAAGCAATTATATTAGTGTCATAGGTAAGGCGTCAAACACAGTCCATTTATCTTGGGTACCAGTCGAGACATGCTTGATGGAGATCCTTTCTCCAGTTCTCGCGTAGACTTGTCAAGGACCGACTAGTATTTGGGTTTATGGTCGGTATTTGATGTAGACCACGGGGTATGGGGTAGTTTGAGTGTGAGTTCAACGGAATCTCGGGAGTCCCATTGCCAGCATATACCATGATTTGGGAGTTGTATCGATGGAGTTACTGATTATTATCGTGCGTGATTCGGGCCCGTGTTCCCTTGCCCCTGGGGCCCTACCCTTGGGTTGGGGATACTCCTACGTGGTTGACGCTCACACTTGGACTGACGATAGGTTTAGCGACCTGGACAGTGAGACTTAGAGACTGATAGATTTAGTGACATGCATTGATTACTGATTCGATATACCTGCTTTACTGTTTACCTGCTTTATTGGTTACTTGTACTGGCTACTTCATGCTCATGTCATTACTCCATGCTTACTGTTTCATGTTCATCATCATTGCACGTGTTTATATTTGTATTTATATATACTGCTATTGTGTCGCTCTGACGACCTGAGTATGCATGCTCAGAGTGAGAAGTGGATTTAGCTTGGATCAGGACCTGACGTACCTTGAGGATATTGCGGACATCTAGATCAGCGACGCCAGCGCTATCTTTCTTTTGACTCTATCTGATTAGTTTTATATCTGTTTTGATTTAGTGACTGCATTTCTCATTACCTGTGCATTGATTACTGATTACCACGTAAAGCTAGAAGCCGAAGTGTGACTACGGCAGGATGTTTTCTCGACCGTAGGAGCATGGCTGGCCTTGTGTACCCCTCGTATTCCGTATTTTGGGAAGCGGGGCGCGACACTTTGTTGGGGTAAAAAATTACACCCTGGTTGACCAAGTCAAAGTCAAAGTCAACCCCAAGTAAGCAGGCCCAAGCCCAGGTCAAGTGGGCCCATGCCCAAGTCGAGCACCGCGGCCGGCTTCTCCCATGCTAAAACGAAAATTATATAATAAATAATTTTGATGTAATTTTTATGTATAAATGTAAGAAAAATGGGCATAAAACCAAATTTTTGTAAGCGCATGGCCCATATGCAAAAGAAATAATCACATGAGTCATGGGATAGACAAAATGTCATTTTGTAAAGCCCAAAGGACTATGTGTAAATTTGTAAGCCTATAAAAGACAACATGATGATGAAATGAAAACAATAATTGATTCCCCTCAAAAACCTAAGGTTTGTACCTCATTCTCCTTCCTCAAGGTTCTAAACCCCCTTCCCTTTTCTGAATTAAACCAAGAGTTTAACTCTTCCTTTTCTAAAAAGAAATAGTTTTTCACCATAAAACACACGAAGGAGAGCTCAGATCTCCCATCAAATCTCTAAAATGAGAGATTTTTAAGTCTCACCCCCTTTTCTCCAAGATTCAGCCAACAGAAAGTAGGAAGGAGTCCTATGTCCAAAAATCCCACTTTAGGGAAGATCCGAGACTTAGGAAAGGATCTAGGGCTCATGGGAGAAGAAAGAGGTCCCCTTTGTTCATCTTCAAAGATTTCCGGAAGTTTAACTCCATTTGTCAAAATCTTTAGGAGTTTAACTCCATAAATAAAATTCTTTTAGGAGTTTAACTTCATTCAAAATCTTTTGGAGTTTAACTCCACAAATCAAAATCTTTTGGGGGTTTGACTCCACTCAAGATCCTTTCAGGAGTTTAACTCCTAATTCCGGGGCTAAACCCCTTTTTCTGCAGGAGTTTAACTCCTGATCACGTGCTGGGCACGTGAGGCGCTGGCTCCCAGTGCCCACCCGCCTTACACGTGGCCCGCAGGCACCCACGTGCCGGGCTCGTGAGGCGCTGGCGCCCACGCGCCTCTCACGTGGCCCGCGGGTCCCCAGCGCCCACGCATCCTTAGGACGCTTCTCACCCCTCTTTTCCCATACCCTCCATACTAAAAATACCTTCCCCGTTAAATCCAAAACCCCTCAAGAAATACATACGCACACTGTACATTGAGTTCACATGACTAGTTGATCCGTCAATCGGAGGTTCCTTCGCTTCAAAGGTGAGGGGTAATTAACGACAACTTAGTCCATGGCTGTTGGAGATTCGGATCCTCACGATCAATAAACCCTGTCCTACCCTAGGTAGGGGGAGTCTGTAGTACGCCTGAAAAGCGGCGCGTATTCCTATTTCAATGGGGTAACGAAAAAGACCCTACATAAGGCACCCCGGTCTCAACGCCATCAGATGGGGCCCCGTTGCCCTCTAGAACCCGGCTACTAGAGCACTCCTCCGCGGGGTAATCCTAGTACAGAAAAGAAAAATATATACAATAGTGATATCGAGCTCAACCCGGTTGTACCCCAATAAAAGAATATGCAAACTGGCAGAGACGGCAGTCCATATGTAGGACGCTCGCCCCACAATAATGAATATACAAATGAATCAAAATTATACAACTACCATTGCACTAGGGTCTATCCACCATGACAATCCGAATAAACCATCACAGATATAAATATCATAGCAGCAGAAGTAAGTATGTGCAATCCCGTCTAAATGACATATAACAATTAGACGACGTTTGAAAACACATACACAACATCACAAATATCAACGATGCAAAATTTCAAGTCTTGAAACTTTCCAAGTTGGCACAAAGCAAAGATAACACTATGTGAAATCTGGGGCAAATCAAATAAGTCCAAAAATCCCAATTCTTAAAACCCAAGGCACTGGATGAAAACGAGGACCAAAGGAGACCAAAAACCCGCCGGTGGTGAGGTTTTAAAAGGTTTGGGCGGTTTTGTTTTGGCCAATCTTCCTCGTTTTCATTGTGTGTCAATATCATATCAAGAGTAAGTTTTTGCACTTGTTTAAAAAAATTTCAGAGACTATAAATTATTTTGGACAGAGAGTGGATTTTGAAAATCGGAATTTTTCAGTTTTGAAACTAAAACATCGTCTACTGCTAGTTTATAATGTTTGGGTGTTTCTGATACCATGTTGACGTTCCTAGCACCCTGGCTGCCAACTGCGGCCGTTGCGGAACAAAAAATTTTAACTTTTAAAAAACTTGGTGCTAGAAACCACTACCTAAAATCTAACCAAATATTTAACTAGTAAACTAAAGAGGAGTTCTAGTTACTCTGAAAAAGGGTTATACAAAAATATTTGTGTCCTTTAGTCTTCTACCCTCTTCATTAACTTCATAGGGTCTCCATGATCGAGATTGACCGCGAGTCCTCCTCCATCGAAGATGATCCGCCCGAAGGATGTGGTTCATGGGTCTAGCTCCATACAAAAACTAGTGGAGCAACTAAAGGCTTTAGGTTGCTAATCTAGAGTGTCTAATGATGTAGTATGTTGTTCTAGTAATTTTTCTATCTCACTTTCATCCTTGTTTCTCAACTCATGAAAAGGTAGGGAGTAAGATGAAGGAGCTCAAGAAAAAAGCTAGTGAGGAGAAAGAACAAAAAAATGAGAATAGAAAAAGCTCATGAGAGAAAAACAACAACCATGGTTTTGTATAAACCATTTTCCAATATAATATCACAACCATACTTGAATAGTTTGCACAAATGAATTTACAATTCGTTTGTCAATACTATTCAAGTATGGTTCACACCATTCTCACCTCATTTTCTCTTTTACACCCCATTTCCATTTTACAAAAAAATGGAAAATACATGATGAAGTATCCTCCTTTTAGAATGTCTTTCCGTATAAATACGGAATACACTCTACCGTATATACATACCCATATTCATACCAAAATACGAATACCCAAAAAGGTAGAATAATACAACGAAGATAATACTAGAATATACATATTGAAATGTGTATTTGTAAATTATTAAATCAATACCTGATTTAATAATCCGGCTTAATTTTAAGCCGGCTAGTATTATCAACCGTCCGATCAAAAAGTCCGGATAACATTAGAATATAAATATCGAAATATGTATATGTAAATTATTAAATCAATACCTGATTTAATAATCCGGCTTAATCCTATGCCGGCTAGTATTATCATTCGATCCGAACCATACACGTATCAAAATACGGCTATAATATTACTTCGCCTGAACCAGAGAAATGCTCTGTGTGGGACTCTAAAGACTCAACAGTACGCTGGCAGTGGATTTAACTGTAAGAACGTCAACGACACTAGCTATATGTAACGGCTACTCAGGTACCTTTCGAAAAGGAAGGCCAACGAGCAAGCTCATTCGAACTCCCACTGATCCTATCCGTGACAATCTACGTACAGTCCGGTCTCTTCATCTAAGAGTATCGCATACCGAGTTTAGCGGGGGGTAAACGTCAGACCCTTAATAACCTGATAACTCATGTCGATTCGGCTCAGGACCGATCCGAGAAACTTCTGATCTAACTATCAGTAAATCTCAACTGCCTTGGCCAAGGTCTTTTGGTTCTGGCTAACCGGACACAGTATGATATCGACTCTCAATACTGGGAGAGATGAATCCCTAACAATCACTCACCGCCTCCATGTGGCTCGGGACCGTAACCAACCGAAACCTATTTTCACGACTCAGTAGAGCCGTAGTAGGGTAGTGATCAAAGCACAGTAGGAACTCACACGAGACAAATGATGATCTCAGGTCTAAAGACTAATCTGTACTCATGTCACCTGAGAACCCTATCTTACGATAAGTATAATACCATCTAGAGGTTCTCAGCGAGTCCGTCCAGTATACTCACCCCCAGTGAGCACCTGTATACAATCTTAGGTGATCATACCAATGGATATGTGACCAATCACCGCCCTTCGTCGGGGTCTAAAAACGTATACACAAGTCTACTCTGGAATATCGATGCCCTGTCTCGATACTCCTGCGATTTGGGACCTTTAAGGATGTGCTTATGGACTACCTAGCTCCCACAAGTATGATCGCCATCATAACGATGATAGTCAAGCAAAATCGTACGGGCTATATCCGCCATATGTGATATCGAGTATAACATATGCACATGTTAAGATAAAAACAAACCAAAATAGTATACTACTGTGACGAGTCTTTATCAACATATATAAGTAATAAAAAGCAGTAAGTAAAACAAATACGCATATTCATATAAAGTCAACTCAAATAGTATACTGTATAACTGAGCAAGATTTTCATGTATATACATATCCCCAGCATCTTATGCGATACAGGCCTCTACGGCATACATAACACATATATATCCCTAGCATCCTATACAGGCTTCTAGGGCATACATATCCAACACCGCAGTAGACTAGTGTATACGTTTCTATACCTCGATGAGGGGCGGTGACCGGTCTCACAAGCCATTGGTGTTTTATCACCTAAGATTGTATACATGTGCTTACTGGAGGTGAGTACACTAGACGGACTCGTCGAGAACTTCTAGATGATATTATACCTATCGTCTGATAGCAGTTCTTAGGTGACATTAGTACATGTTAGTCTTTAGATATGAGATCGTCATTTGTCTCGTGTGAATTCTTATTGTACTTAGATTTCTTCCTTACCATGGCTCTACTGAATCATGTAAACATGTTTAAGTTGGATACAGTTCCGAGCCACATGAAAGCAGTGAGTGATTGTATCGGATTCGTATCTTCCGGTACAGGGAGTCGATGTCGCACTGTGTTCGGTTGGCCTACACCATAAGATCTTGGCCAAGGCAAATGTGATTTACTGATAGTTAGATCAGCGGTTCTCGGATTGGTCATGAGTCACATCGGCATGAATTATCGGGTTATTAGGGGTCTGACGTTTTACACCTCCTCAACCCGGTATGCGATACTCTCAGAAAAAGAGACCGGACTGTACGGAGATTTTCACAGACAGGCTCAGTAGGATACGAACGGACTTGATTGTCAGCTTTCCTTTCGATCAATACCTGGGTAGTCGTTACGTACGGCTAGTGTCATTGACCTGCTTGTGGTTAAACCCACAGCTAGCATATTGTCAAGTCATTAGAATCCCACATATAGGGTTTTTCCAATTCAAGCAAAATGATTTAGTGGCTATATATTGATATGTGCAGAATTCTAATTAAATACGTATACTAGCTACACAGACTTTAATCGGGCAGATGTAATACTAGTCGGCTTAAGATTAATCTAGATTATTAAATCAAGTACCGATTTAATAATTTATACATATATATTTCGATATGTATATTCTAGTATTATGTTCATTTATTTTTCTATCTCTTGGGTATTCGATTTTGATACGAATATGGGTATGTATATACGGAGACGTATTTTTGTATGCATACAAAAATATGTTTAGAAGGAGAACACCTCATATTGATTTTTCCATTTATTTTTAATGGAAATGAGATGGCATGCAAGGTGGCATGGAGTATGGAAAAGGATGGCAAATGAATTATTTAATTCATTTGTCATCACTATTCAAGTATGGTTGTATTTTTTATTTGATAAATTCTTTTATCAAAACTAAAAAATAATATGCTTGAAAAAGAATGAGCTCTCATTTTTTTCTCACCATAACATTCTCTTTCGTCTCTTGCTCTTACTCTTGAGCTCCTCCTTCATTTCCTTTACCATTCTTATGAGTTAAGAAACAAAAGGAAAATGAGATATGAAAATTACTTGATCACTCACTACATCCCTAAGCTTCTTAGATTAGTAACCTAAAGTCTTAAGTTGCTTTACGAGGTGAAGCCAGTGCTTAGACAAGGTTTCTTCGGATGGATCTTTTTCGGCGAAGGAGGAACGATTTGCAAGCACGATCCGAAGCTCTTGAAAGCATGCTAGAGTCCACAACATCACTGCTTCGTCACTACGTAATTGATGTAATTTATTGCATATTTATATAACCTAACTTATCTTTATTTTGCCTATCTTATGATGTTTCTGGTATATTTTATCAAATATTATAAGTTACATGACTTAAATGCCAAAATACGCAAAAAAAAATTGATTACGTGCATGCAGTAGAGATTTAATTGGAGATACTCAAAAATAGAGAATTGATCAGTCGCATTTATTACATATTTTCCCTATTTTTATTAAATAATAAATTGTATTATTTACAATTTAAGAACATATATGGAATTATATGTAAAATTCATATGTTTCTTAAACAACAAATAATATAACTATGAGTAAATTGGTTGAATATCTTCTTTAATAAAATAAATATTACTAATGATTTGTTTTGAGATATTGTGCAGATTTAAATGTAGTAAATCAATTCAAGACAGTAATTAAGTTCAAGAGATCAAATCAAATCAAATTCAGCAGATCAAATCAAATCAAATTCAGCAGATCAAATCAAATCTATCTAGTTTGGGAGCAAAACGAAAATCCACGCAACTGCAGAGAGACAGTAATATTTTCAATAAATTATAGTCATAAAGAACTTCTAAAATCGCAATGAGAAAGCATAAAAAATTGGAGAAAAATAGCCAAAATTATGCGGCTAAACGGCCGCGGATTAGTTCCTTTGTGCGGCGGATCCGCGGCCGTTCGATGAGATTTTCTATAAGCACGATCATCTTTCCAGATAGATTAATATGAAGTATAGAGTTTCATATTTCGAAACTTCTAAATATAGTAGATTATCACCCAACAAATCCATCAAAAGATTCAGCTGAAATCTATTTGAATTAGGATTTAAGATTGTTTGGAAAAATTGTATTCTCTTGTATCTTTTATTACTTGATCTCCAAACTTTCTAACCCTATATAAGAGATGTAATTCTAGTGTTGGAGGTATCTTTCTTATGCTAGGGTTTTCTTTTGGAGAGAAATCGAACAAATTTGTAAGTTCTATTTATTTTAAAGAAGAATTTTAGTTTATTTTACATTGTCTCTTCATTTATGCATAGCTAAAATTCTCTAGGGTTTGAGTTGCTTGATAACTGGATGTTTTTTATTTTACTTTCTCTTCTTATTTTTAATATGCATTTGCTTTGAGATAAAGATTGTCTCTTTTTGTTTTTTCATCTTAAAAACTAATTTTTATAACGAAAATTGACACCTTGAATAAAATTAAAGATGGATAATAACAAGTAGAAACTAATTAGGTTCTTGATAGATTAAGAACCTAGAAATCTAATTAAAGATGGTAAAAGATGGTTAAGAATCAAAAGCAATGCAATCTAGATAGTTAAGGTGATCTAGATTAACCAATAATATGGTAGTTGTAGATTGATCATCTATAATTATTCATCGAAGGTTAAACTTAGGTTATTTTTAATGAACCGGAACTAAGGTTTTAATTAAATCTAAATGCTTTTATATAATTGATAAGATAATATTAATTACATTAATTACCCTATGCTTTTATATCATTAATAGAT
Organism: Agapanthus africanus; assembly: GCA_030015575.1. NCBI lineage: Eukaryota > Viridiplantae > Streptophyta > Magnoliopsida > Asparagales > Amaryllidaceae > Agapanthus > Agapanthus africanus. The sequence continues at coordinate 155,484,821 of JASDDO010000014.1, read as the reverse complement.
CATTAATTAAAACTTAGAAAAAGAATAAAAGTATAATCATATAAACAAACCATATCAGAAAAGCAATTCAAACCCTAGAATTCCCTTTCTATTTATTCAACCAACTTCTAAATTTCATTGTTTTTAAATTTCTGCACTTTTAAATTATTTGCAACTTTATTTTATTTTTTCCAAATCAAATCTTATCTTTCCTTGATTTTAGAATTGGTTAAAATTTCACATCCACTACTACAAAGAAGGGTTGCCCCTACGGATTTATCCGTAGGGGCAACCCACTGCCCCTACGGATATATACGTAGGGGCGAAAAAATACCCCGTAGGTGCAAAGGCCGCAGGTGCAAGTTGAGGCCCTGAACTTGCCCCTACGGTTAAATTTTTGCCCCTACGGATATATGTGTAGGTCCAGTTGCCCCTACGGATTAAGCCGTAGGGTATAAGATTTTATATTATTTACGGTTTATTTTAATAAATTACTTGGACCTACGGATATGCCCGTAGGGGCATGTACTAACCCCTACGGATATATGCATAGGTACGTTTCCGTAGGGGCACAAATTCAGGATTCCTGATATTTTGCCCCTACGGATAACGCCGTAGGGGATAGGCAGTGGCCCCTACGGATATATCCGTAGGGGCTTTCCCAACCCCCTGGCACTGAGATCAGGGGGAAATATCAGTTACTGCTGATATTTTGCCCCTACGGACATATCCGTAGGGGTAACATGTGTGCCTACGGATTAATCCGTAGGTACATATTGTCTGTAATTTTTTTTTAAAAATGGGCTGCTTGATTTTTTCCTGCCCTGTGCACAATAATATATACATCAATCAAATCATATATTGCAGTATTCATAATCACATCTCACGCATATATATAATATACAAAAGAAACACAAAAACTGAATATGATATAAATACAAACCAATATCAATATCGTTTCAAAATGTAGTACAATGTGTATGATATAAATAAATACATGTTTCAAAAAATAAGAACCAAAAATCTACCCTAGCTCGGTCCAGCTCCACCTCTGAATAACGATAGAATAACGCGCGCCTGCTCCTCGGTTAATAAACTCTGCAATTCGTCGCGAGCGGGAGTCTGAGCGGCATGTGGAGCCGGCGATGTGGTCTGCGCAGCCGCCGACGAGGTAGTCGCTTGCGGAGCCGCGGCTGCGGGAGTCTGTGTGGGCGGTAGAGCTACAGGAGCTGTTTGCGGAACCACAGCCGATGTAGTGGCTTGCGGAGCCGCAGCCGAAGGAGATGCATGTGGAGGCTCGGCCGATCTACCCTGTCGCGTCTGGATATAACGTGTGTAAGAAGCGTGTAAGAACTGTTTATTATTCGAATTCGTATCATTATTAAGTTATTTCGAAACCCTGTTTGGATATCTAGTTTGGAAAAGCGTTGTTTATTTCAATTACATATGTATGTATGATTAATCAAACTTAAGTCTAAAACCAAATAAGCTCAAGCTACGTACTAATTATGGATATGTTGATATGTATATAATATGAAATGATATTTTACTATAAAGTAGTATACATACCAGCATCTCCTTCAACTCCTGAACGCTGGCCCTCAAGCTATCCAGTTCATGATGGACATGCCGGTCACTGGAGACGGAGGAAGTAACCGCCAGGGTGGAGTCCAACCTCATATGGGCCCTGCTAGGGCCCAATCCCCGGCCTCTCCCAACCTCCGTGGTGCCCTCCGTGTGCGGCATCCAGAACTGGGGTCAGCAGCCTCGGATCGTTCTGTCCGGTAAAATCGATCCCCGAGGCCTGGGCCTGCTCAACCACCCGCTCTTACACCCACATTCGAATTCTTATCATTATCGAGTTATTTCGAAACCCCATTTGGATATCTAGTTTGGAAAACTGTAGTTTATTTTAATTAGATATGTACATGTATGATTAATAAAACATAAGTCTACAACCAAATAAGCTCAGGCTATGTACTGATATTGGATATGTTAATATCTATAATATGACATTATATTTTACTATTAAGTAGTATACATACCAGCATCTCATTCAACTCCTGAACGGTGGCCTTCAAGCTCTCCAGTTCCTGCTGGATACGTCGCTCACTGGAGACGGAGGAAGTAACCACCGGGGTGGAGTCCAACCTCATATGGGCCCTGCTAGAGCCCAGTCCTCGGCCTCTCTCCCAACCTCCGTGGTGCCGTCCGTGTGCGGCGTCCAGGACTGGGGTCAGCAGCCTCGAATGCTGCCTTCCCCCTAGCAACTGTCAGAACATTATATTTAGCACATACTGGTCTATAAAATTGACAAGAAATACCAAAATCAACAAATTCAAAGCCTTACCTACAGAGATAGAAGATGTGCTCCTCTGGTATCTGCATGTATCAAAATTTGAATAATATTAATTAATTTCAGTACATACATACTAACAAGGTAAACTCGCATATAGCGTTGCTTACACATATGACAGGGAGTGAACAAGCTCTTGTTGATCATCAGGCGCAAATCTAATCTCATCAAGCAACCCATGATAATGAGTTGGACGACTAAGAGCAAAAGGAATGTGTGTATATTTATGATATAGCATTCTAAATCAATATACATGCCCTATATAATATATAAACATACCTGGAGGAACGGGAGTGGCCTCCGTCCCTGATATGGACGCATCACCAACAACTAGACAATCAAACATTGACAATATAAGTAATTTTGACATAAACAGGCATGGATATCTATAATATTACATTCAAAATGGATATTAGAGAGCGCATCTGCAGTGAGAAGTGATAAAAGTATCACCCAACAAGAGTGTAATTTACAGAATCAGTTGAGACTCTTGAAAGTTATAGAAGAACCTGACCTGCACAAATCTGATGTATGCTTTCCATTGGACACTAAGAAGTCTCTAAAGGGAAAAGCCTATGTGAAAGCCATCATTAGTTCATATCAGAAGATTGATGCTGAAACAGAGAACAAGGAATGTCATTTTTTTCTTCTTCTGCCACATTACTGTCTTCTCCTTCTTCTTCTGCCACATTACTGTCTTCTCCTTCTTATTATGTGCGCGTGCAAATTCAATGACTATATTGAGAATATGGATTAATAGTGGGTAGGAAAAGTATTTCTCAAATGGCTTTTGCGTCTAAAAACCATAAACTACTAAGTAATAGCATACATACTTTTTTTAGTATAAAGGTTGTTATTTTAAGTTTTTCCTTATAGAGATATGATCTAACTGCATCTATAAACTATAAGCGTGCAGAAAATTATGATAAGAAACCATAAGAAAGGGTCGTAGCCATGCATAACCTTGAATCTACATACCAAATCATGCAAAAGCATGCACTTATTGTCACCTTGCCTTGGAATATAAAATATCTTGGAAGACTATAAGCGAGCATTTAAATCTTGATAGCTTTTGACTTCAACATATATTTTTCTCAAGTACCATGAAATATACTTCCTCCGTATAAACCGTTTTCAGGAAGATGGATTAATAATGACAAATTATCCATTGTGGCTCATTAGGTTAGCATTTTCTCTTCTATTGACCATCTTACTAATTTGCTTGGTAAATTTATTCAGAACCGGCTGCGAATTATTAAAAGACATGCATAAGAAAGAAAGCTAAAATACAGATATATAGCATACCGATACATCGAAACTTCATAGTTGCGATGACAATCCAGAGATATTTATTTCTACACACGTGGTGCGCGTGCGAATGCGTCAGGCATCATGGACAAATATTTCAGAACATGGAAAGTATTATTCGTATAAAGTAATTAAAACTTTTAAACACCTTGGGTAGATATTTTCTTAGTTGATGCAATCATATCATGAGGACTAAATTTAAGCTATTATACATATGCATATGTATTTTTCTAACCTAATATATCACACACACACACACACACACACACACACAGAGAACACCAGGTAGGTAGAGAAATCAGGTAGCAGGATCCTGAAGAAATGGAGTTCATAGTATTGTTCATCATCATCATCCATGATCCCTTTGATAATATTTTTTCAAAGGGATCATGGATGATGATGATGAGCAATGCTATGGACTCCATTTCTTCAGGGTCCTGCTAGCTGATTTCTCTACCAAACTGGTGTTCTCTCTCTCTGTGTGTGTGTGTGAGAGAGATATATTAGGTTAGAAAAATACATATGCATATGTATAATAGCTTAAATTTAGTCCTCATGATATAATTGCATCAACTAAGAAAATATCTACCCAAGGTGTTTAAAAGTTTTAATTACTTTATACGAATAATACTTTCCATGTTCTGAAATATTTGTCCATGATGCCTGACGCATTCGCACGCGCACCACGTGTGTAGAAATAAATATCTCTGGATTGCCATCGCAACTTTGAAGTTTCGATGTATCGGTATGCTATATATCTGTATTTTAGCTTTCTTTCTTATGCATATATTTTAATGATTCGCAGCCGGTTCCGAATAAATTTACTAAGCAGATTAGCAAGATGGTCAATAGAAGAGAAAATACTAACCTAGTGAGCCACAATGGATAATTTGTCATTATTAATCCATCTTCCTGAAAACGGTTTATACGGAGGAAGTATATTTCATGGTACTTGAGAAAAATATATGTTGAAGTCAAAAGCTATCAAGATTTAAATGCTCGCTTATAGTCTTCCAAGATATTTTATATTCCAAGGCAAGGTGACAATAAATGCATGCTTTTGCATGATTTGGTATGTAGATTCAAGGTTATGCATGGCTACGACCCTTTCTTATGGTTTCTTATCATAATTTTCTGAACACTTATAGTTTATAGATGCAGTTAGATCATATCTCTATAAGGGAAAACTTAAAATAACAACCTTTATACTAAAAAAATTATGTATGCCATTACTTAGTAGTTTATGGTTTTTAGACGCAAAAGCCATTTGAGAAATACTTTTCCTACCCACTATTAATCCATATTCTCAATATAGTCATTGAATTTGCACGCGCACATAATAAGAAGGAGAAGACAGTAATGTGGCAGAAGAAGAAGGAGAAGACAGTAATGTGGCAGAAGAAGAAAAAAATGACATTCCCTGTTCTCTGTTTCAGCATCAATCTTCTGATATGAACTAATGATGGCTTTCACATAGGATTTTCCCTTTAGAGACTTCTTAGTGTCCAATGGAAAGCATACATCAGATTTGTGCAGGTCAGGTTCTTCTATGACTTTCAAGAGTCTCAACTGATTCTGTAAATTACACTCTTGTTGGGTGATACTTTTATCACTTCTCACTGCAGGTGCGCTCTCTAATATCCATTTTGAATATCGATAATATTACATTCAAAATGGATATTAGAGAGCGCACCTGCAGTGAGAAGTGGTAAAAGTATCACCCAACAAGGGTGTAATTTACAGAATCAGTTGAGACTCTTGAAAGTCATAGAAGAATCTGACCTGCACAAATCTGATGTATACTTTCTATTGGACACTAAGAAGTCTCTAAAGGGAAAAGCCTATGTGAAAGCCATCATTAGTTCATATCAGAAGATTGATGCTGAAACAGAGAATAAGGAATGTCATTTTTTTCTTCTTTTGCCACATTACTGTCTTCTCCTTCTTCTTCTGCCACATTACTGTTTTCTCCTTCTTATTATGTGCGCGTGCAAATTCAATGACTATATTGAGAATATGGATTAATAGTGGGTAGGAAAAGTATTTCTCAAATGGCTTTTGCGTCTAAAAACCATAAACTACTAAGTAATGGCATACATAATTTTTTAGTATAAAGGTTGTTATTTTAAGTGCGCGTGCAAATTCAATGAAAGCGGAAACTCCAGTGACAAACTTAGGTTGCATACGTTGTTGCCAATTCACATACATCCAGTCCATAACCCTGACGTACTCATGGGCCATGTTAGACTGTATCATATAAATTGTAGGTTATGATGACTATATTGAGAAATCTAAGAACGGGATGGTTACTGACAAAGGAGAAAATCCGTGTATATACTTTGTGTGTGCGTTTATCGTTGAAAAAAATAAATTATCGATAATTAAAGTTAGATTTGAGGATACCCATGTATGAGTTGTATTCTATATATGTGTGTTTCGATTTATGATTTCGCTTAAGTGTAGAGTTGTTTTTACTTAAAGAAGTATCACCATCTACTATATATAAAAAAATGTAGCAAACTAGGACTAGAACTCATTTAACATTATCAACTAGTAAGATTTCAATGTCGAAAACTCCCTAAAAAGGAAAATTACTAAAAGGAAAAGACTCTTTGAACAAAACGCATCCACTAGCAATTATATGGAACTGAGACTCGATCAAGATTCTCTGGACTAAAAAATTCCAAGGAATTGCTATTTGAATTACGTTAATTTGGAACAAGATCGTTGTAAGTTGTACTTTCCAGATTTGTGCCATGCCCATGAGCACACAAACTTCTCCCCAATCACAAATCCCAGTCCAGATTGGTATTCAAAATTTATTTAATTAGTTTGTGATCCACATCATTTGATTCGTTGCTTGAGGCATCAATGTAGGCACAAATATCACTGAAGCAGCCTAAATCACCATATGAACCGGTTATCGGTTTCAATTCCACCAGAATTAGAATTTCATCCGAACAACTTTCACACAGTAATCGGAACCTGGTCAACAAATTTGTCATGCCCGTTGTGGTTTTACTTATGTACAGTACTTCCACAAAATACGTGCTGTCATTTCTAAATGGAAGTTTCTCAGTGCCACCATAGTAGCAGAAGATGGAATTGTTTATCGCAACTAGATTATGCTAAGCCTCGGATAGATTAGGCAAACATGATCTAGAAGAATATAATTAGCAGAGGAAAAATATAATAAAACAAAACAAACCGTAGCAAATAAGAAAAAATAAAATAAAGATATATAAAATAAAAGAGAAATAAGTTTTCGAGAGGAGAGGTGCAAGATATCATGTGCCACGAAGAAAATGAGGGCAAAAACAGTGTTGGCATTCATAAGTGGAAAGCTAGACTAACAAGAAGAAACATTACAAATATTACTATGTTTATGAATTATCACAGAAAATCAACCCAGAATCTGCAAGAAAATCAAAAGTATGGCTCAAATATGAGACGGACAAATATCTTTTCCTCTCTTATCTTTTCTTTTTGAAAACAAATACCAGAAGATGTTGACTTTCTGGATAGATAGGAGTGGATATGATAAAAACATGTAAAGGGTGCATGGAAGTGCTAACAGAGACTCTTTGTTGCAACTTTATAATAAACGGAACAATAACTGGCATATTCAAGTTAAAAGAATTGAAAGAATAATGAACATGGCTTACAAACTTGGGTGAGAACGATGTGACACTCAGGAAAACATCTAAAAAACAAATTCATAAATGCGGTTAGGCCAAAACCGGACTAAATCCTGCCATGCGACTGATATTCCTTGATGTAGAAGTAAATATAACTGTGGCACACACGCACACATGCACACAAAAACTATGGCACAAACAAGTGGAAATATGCAAATAAACATGCATGCATGCAGACATTAAAAGATTAATATAACAGAGATGTCTACTGATGATTTGTAAGATGTTATCGCAGGTAGGACAACTGCCAATTCTATGGCTTATGGCCACCAGCGACTGCTTTCTCACCACAGTAAAAATAATGAGGGACTATAACATATCATGAATTCGATATGCACCGTGATTTCATAGCATGTCTATTAACCTATAATGTACAAGTTCTCGGCGTTGATTGCAGAGGTGCATACAGTCTGAACTAGTAAATATACGTAAGAAGGAAAAAGAAGAAACGATTCATAAATATGGTTGGGCCAGAAACAGACTTAGTCACTGGATAACATATAACTGATATTCCTTGATGTAGAAGTCAATACACCTTTGATAACAAACTCATTCTTTTTTGGGAGATATATGAATAACCGACTCTGACCCTCAGCATTCCATTGAACACATGGAAATCCATCGTATCTCATATCCAGCCACCTCACTTCACCGATCCTATGATCGCCCTCTGGAGGACGCACAGCCCTAGCCGCAGCCTCAGCCCCAGCCCCAACCCTAGCCGCAGCCCAGCCCTAGCCCCAGCCCGCAGCCCCAGCCGCACCCCCAATAAAAAATTTGATAAATTGACCCTTCCCCGACCCCGACCCCGACCCTAACCCTACCCCGACCCCGAACCCGACCCCGCAGCCCAGCCCCTGCCCTAACCCTAACCTGACCCCGACTGCGACCGCGACCCCAGCCCAACCCCAACTCGCGCGCCATGAACCCTAAGCCCAAAATAATCCAATAAATTCTTTAACTTACCTCGAGATTTACTCACCTGAACGGCTGCTGGGGCTGGGGCGACGACCTGAATGGCGGTGGCGACGACCTGAACCGCGGTGGCGACGAGAACTGCAGTGGCGACGAAACCGGCGATGGCGACGAGGAGAACAACCTTGGCGGCGACGGCATGGCGATTTGGGGCTTATTTTCGCGCGCGATCGAGAGAGAGAGGGAAGTGAGCGTAGGCGATCGATCTGGGGTTTTGTTAAATCGATATTTACTTGCCCCTACGGACATATCCGTAGGTCCTTTGTTTGCGGCTCCGTAGGGGCAAACACCTAATTAAGAATTAATATTTTTTTTCTTGGACGTCTTTGCCCGTAGGGGTAACCTTTTAGCCCTACGGAAACCTTTTAGCTCTACGGATTAATCCGTAGGGCCAAGTTATTTCTGCCCCTACGGATTACAATATCCATAGGGGCAACCCCCTATTTTACTAGTGATCTCTCTATGGATCGATCCGTAATTACTACTGCAAATAATTGTGTACTTGCGGTTAAAGGCGATAGACTAATAAATCTCAATCACTACGTCGTCATAAGCTCACTACAAGAAAATATGGATGATTGAAGGACTCCCGAAGTTCAAGCTCGATCCCGGTGGTTCATGGAGCTTATGATGGAAGAATTGAAGACGAATGACAAGACTACAAAGGTTGTAGTCACCAACCGAGTAGTTAAACTTCTTTCTAGTTTGCTAGTTTAGTGTTTGGTTAAAATTATATATTTAAATCGCCAGTGCCATATTTGAAAATTAAAGTTTTTCATTCTGCAATGGCCGTGGTTAGCGACTAGTACGCTAGGAACTTCATCATATACCATGCCCCACTTCCCAAAAGATAAAGAGCGAGAACTGATAAGTCCGCGATATATCCACACCGAGAAACACTCCTTTCCGATATGAATACGCTAAGTGTCTATATAAACAGTAATATGAAATAATACAAGAATTTAACACATAACCAAAAAAAACTTGAAAACAAATAATCCAATAATAATTATTATGAGATTAGTACAAAAGGAAACAGGTGTGTAAAAATAAATAAAGATATGAATACTGTGAAGATTCTTGAAATGAAGTATACTGGAAGAGGACAAAGGATTAACTATGTAATTAACCGAACGAACTTCTCTCACTCGGCTCGATCATGTAATGAGTATCATCATCTGTACCTCCTGACAGACATCCCCAAGAAAAAAGAAAACAAGAAAAAGAAATATCTGTCAACGATTTTGCGCCCGGTAAGTTCCTCATTAATAAGAATTTTATTTTAAAAATAATGAATAGTAAGTAAAACATTTTAAAAGACAGTAGTCAAATATATGCAAACTAGTAGTGTATCAGATTAATAACAAAAGACTTGAAAATCACTCAATACATACAAAATAAATCTTTAATACATGCCCATGGTACGGGGAATGCATGACAGTCAAACATATGATATTAATATAAACAAAATAGTACTTGTCACGGATTTAACATATTATCATGGAAAGAAAAACAGATCATAACAAATAAGAAAAGGTATGATGAGGATACATGTAAACAATGATTTTCGAGGTCCGGAAATTTATATGCAAGTATGGAGTGAACATGTTAGGAATACATGAAGATGGTAGTATCATTGATGTATAGGTTTTCTATCCTAATGCAAGTTAAGGCATGACGTCCAACCGCATCATGAGGGTTATTTATATATGATGGTAGAGTACAAGAATACAGAGACCCCGAAGCAATTAGACGACGCATCCTCAACTCCTAACACCCCCGGTAAAATATCGGCCATGACCATTTCTAACATAAGTTAAATTATAGTGTTCAACCACTTCATAAGGTTTTATACAAGATTACAAAAGTATATGAGTATAAGACTACAGGCATGGGACTCCGAAGCAGCTGAACTACCCATCCTTAACTACCCCAACACCCTCGGCAAATATTGGTCAAAACTATTCATAAACATTAATGGTGATTCATGGATGCATCCACTTTCAAACTTGTGTGGTACCCACGGACATTTCCCAATGGATCTCACAAGTATGCGGATTCAAGAAGTGGCCCCCATGGATTCAAAAGGTGGCCCCCATGGACACAAGAGGTGGCCCCCACATCGGCATGGAGTACACTTTGCTATGTGGCAATTTGTTCCACATCACAATACTTGGCTCGATCAATATTCAAGTGCATGTCAAGATTTCATATATTCAAGTTAATGATGTACTTTCAATTTCATGTCAGATTAACGGGTTCATGAATGCATGTAGTCACGGAGTCCTGTATTTAAAGAGTCAGGCCAAGTCAAGACATAATATAAAATATCTATATCCACATGTAACATAAGATTGCAATCACCACAATTAAATCTAGGCCAAAATCAACCAAATATTCACATACAAAAACAAATAGTTTTGGATAAGGATTGGAATTGATTACACAAGGAGTAATTTGTAGATCCTGGTGTCATGTAAATAACGAGACTAAGTTTGCCTCGATCGAGTTCCAGGTGAGAGTTACGGAGGTTTTCGCAACATTGCGTAAAACAGACCAGTGCAGATTTCAGAACGCATACACTGGTGATATTTTGCATTTCGAGTAGGTTCTGCTCATATTATGATTTTAAATATTAAACAAAAAATGAGCGTCTGTGAGTTATAAATGATTCTGCATAAAAGTCTTCTGGTTACAATAAGAAGAGAGCTAGTTATGCCTATTTTACTAAAGTTGCGCAGAGAATTCCTGCTGCTGTCCAGATTCGACACATATTTTTAAAACGTATTTTAAGATAGTTTCTGTAAGTTTTCAGTAAAATTAATCTAGAATAAAATTGTAGTCATTTCTCTATAGATATTTTAGAAACTTGATTTTGCTCAATTTGGGCATCAGAATTAGGAGTTATATCTATTTGAAAGAAGGTGTAAAATAATTTCCAGCATACAAAAAAAAACAGATTTCACCATTAAGAGAAACAACATATAAATCCGGCTTAACTCGAATTATGAGATCTGTACTGACCACGAGAAGACGTCATGAACTGTAAATTAGTTTACTATGGCAGAGCGGTCGCTGGAACATTACGAAACCATAATTATAGTTAAGTCTTCCCTATATGAAAATATAGGGTATGCATATATGTGTGTGTGTGTGTATCTATCCTACTTCCCTAATCCATTCACCAACAAATCACACCTATGAACACAGTCATCTATAACGCATCCGTAATATCAACTCACCCATAATATAGAGTGGTAATACACACATATACATATACAACTATCTCTAAACAATTAAACAAAATCAATAGAGTGCATCCGTGATATGAGATTACCGAAAAATAGTTAGAAACAAACAGATTTTAATTGATTTTAAATATGGGAGGGAGATGAGGATTAATATCTTAATTGATTTTGAATAAAGTATGGGATTATGTATATATAATGATAACTGGGACAATATTTTACTAGTGGTTCATCATCCCACTCTATCTATAGAAGGTTTTCAAGCTTTAGCGGAACTATATATTTTTGAGCATCCAAAGATGGAGAAAATAAAGGCGGAATGCATTGGAAAAATATTAGAATATAAAATATATTACCTCAACCCCTATCATAATTTTGGTGTTTTGATGCAGTGGCAAGAACATTTCACAATGTATCCCGGACGCGTATTAAATACAATTTTATTTAAATTAAAGATACCCCACGCAAAAACAGAGCTTTCGGCTCAAAGTCCTTCGACCTGCGGAGATGTGTTAGAATATAAAATATATTCTCTCAATTCTCATTATAACTTTAGAGTTTTGGAACAGTGGCATAGATATTTTACATAAAAGATGTTCTAATGTTATGAGCAACAATCAACAGAAGATTTTGAAGATTATCTTAAGCAGCTAAATAAAGATGAAGTCCAAGAAATTATTAGAAGCTGAAGAAGTCTTCATCCTTAGAAATAAAAGACTAAAAATAAAAGCAGAATCCTCTGTAATCTTCAGGTATGACTGCAAAATAAAATCCCCTTATTCTAGTATATGAGTTGGACAATTGTCATTGTCGGATAGTTTTTTGGATTTGGATTTAGATCCGGACTTAGGTGCTGGATTTGGATTTGGACTCCGACTTACGTGCTGGATTTGGATTTGGACTCCGACTTACGTTCTGGATTTGGATTTGGATTTGGACTCGGACTTACCTCCAAGAGTTGCATTTGAATTCGGACTCATGTGCTGGATTTGGATTTGGACTCGAATTTTCGTGTTGAACTTGCATTTGGATTTAGACCTTTGTTATGAACTTATTTGAATTCTTGCATAATTTGTATTACGACTTTTATTTCTACGGGATTTTTGTGACACCACAATTTTGTTATACAATCTTATAAATGTGCAAAGTATTTCAAAATTAATTTATTATTATTTTTAATATTTTAATAAAATAATTATATAAAAAATTAATCAATAATAAACAACAAGTTCATTATTATCGATAAAACTAACCAAAAATTTTTAAATGTGAAAATTTAATGCTATCGAATTTTAATATAGTTCTGATATTTACTCGATGTATGATTTTTTTTATCGAAGCGAAAAATAAATTTAATGTTTTACTTTGTCATTACATTCAACAATTGAAAGAGAAAAGATAAAATCTTGTAATTAATCAAAATAAATAATAAAAATTAATTAAAAAATAAAAAAATATAATCTTCGATAAAAGGAATTGTAATAAATAATTTTAATAAACAAATTTGATGCCAAAACACTTTTTAGGGTTTATGAAAAAGATATGAAATATAATCTAATTAATTAAAACATAAATAAACTATAAGACGAGATCTAGAAGAAGAAAAAAACTATTTTAGGATTTTATGAAAAAATTGAAATATATAATCTAATCAATCAAAATATAAATAAGAATGAGATGAGATTAAGGACGGAAAATACTTTTTCAGGGTTCCATGAAGAAGTTCAAAAAATATAATATAATCAATCAAAATAGAAATATAAATGAGATGAGATCAAGAATAAAAAGAAAAATAAGTATTCTAGGGTTTGATAGAGTTCATGAAGATGGAGATGCCTCAAAGTTCAAGTATATAAAAAAAGTCTCCACATTTTTTTCTTGGATTTTTTTTCCAAATTTTGTAGCTTTGCTTTATATAGTAAGACTTTAAATTTGGACTTTTGGAGCCTAATTCTAATCCGAGTCCAATAAACTAATAACATAAAATTTTAAAATCCAAATCTGAGTCCACAACCAATAACGCTAGACGTTAAAATCCAAATCAGGATCCAAAACTAATAATACTAGATTTTAAAATCCAAATCCGAGTTCTGTAGGTAGACGCTTAATTGTTAGAAAGCGTAACAATATGCTATGCGTTCTAGTTGTTCTACTTATCTCAATCAAGTTGTTTTTGCTTGTAGTTAGCCGGTTGAGTACGAGTCGTCCACTGGGAGATGGTTTGTAATTTCGTTCTTCTTTTAGTTAAGTCAACTAAAAATGTACAAATTTGTTCAATGCAATCCTAAGTATTTGTATTTTATATTTAAGAGAACTTATTAGGCTTAGGGTTGGTTAGTAGAGTCAGGAATTAGTTTTGTACTTATCTTTTACCATCCTTGAAATGATATTGGAATAATCGGAAGTAGCGGGGATTAGAAAGACATAAGAATGAGATTTGCGAGTTTAAGCAAGTTTTCGAACGCTAAATCCATTCCTAGTGCCCCTTGTCCGTCCGTTCCATACTCTTATTTTCACCCTAGGCCAAACACACACTACCAAGTCTCCGATTAGGTCACAACTGCATGTCATGTTGTAGTGCGTCTAAAAGAATTTTCGACTTAGGTTGCTGTTATATGTCACTTATAGCGCGCCTAAGGGTGGGGTTGTGTTTGTTTGGTCTTGATTCAATTCAAGCTGTTTGGCGAAGAGAAGTACAGGGGATTTTCCCATCTCTCATACCAACCTTTCTTAGCCCTAATAAGTGAGTAAATTATTCACACATTAAAAGAAAAATAAAACAAGAAAGAAGAGAAAAAAGAATGGAAAAATACTGTTTTAATAAGAGATAACAAACTAACTACTTGGGCTCTCACCTAAGAAAAAGACTCTATTGAGTATCATGATTTGAAAATAAAGTTTAGAAGGAAAGAAAAGAGAACAATAAAACCAACAACTACTTTAACAACAAATAATAAAAGTTAAGCTAGGAATTAAAATACAATGCAAGAAATTAAAGGTAAAAGGTAAAAGAAACTCTCATCTTCATTAATTTTTCACTCAAAAACTCTCACTACATTTTTATGGAGAATAGATGAAGAAGAAGAAGAAGAAAACTACACTAAACTATCCTAATCCTAAAGAAAGAAAAGCCTCCTCAACTTGGCTCAAATCAGGAGTATATATAGGCAGAGGAGTGAAACCCTAGGCTCATATTCTGAGCCCCATGTACAATTAAAAAACTACCTCAAAAATTTAGTCGTGAGACACTCTGGTACGACCGGATCTGCCGCTAATAGGGGATGAATTTCGCGTTTCCATAGTCTTCTAGTGGAATTGGCGAGCCATTTTTTCTGTACTTCTTCGTATTGCTTTATTATTCTGTTTGACATATTTAAAATTTCAAAATGGTTGCAAAATATTCTCAGATTTTTAATGGTCCAAAATGGCAACAATATTGGATTTTGTGTCTTGATCTCCCTCAAGCTCCGCGTTGCGCCTTATTTCTTGTGCCGCCTCCCTCGCGCTCTATGCTTGTCCGATACATGAATGACCGCTGTATTCTTTTTGTCTCTTGAACTGGTAGACAGCACTTGACGGATGTGGATGACCAGAATCCGGATTTTATCTGTTTTTGGCAGTTGTTCTGCATTTGGTCATAACTGTAGAGTTTTGAGTGGTTTGCATTATTCTGGATTGAGAACCTGTAACTTGTAATCATATAGTAAACACGGATCAAAAGCATCTATCTATATACAAATGAGCATAAGAATGAGCAGTATTAAATACAATATTCTGGTGTGAACAACGCTCGTGCTCGCGCCACAAACTATCGGCAATGCGGAATATAAAACGGAAATTTTCGAAACTCGAGCACGAACCCTACAACCTAGAATCGAATCCAAACACTAAATTAGAAACTAATATGAAGGAGTTTAACTACTGGGTTATAAATACGACCTTTGCAGTCGTGTCCTTCATCTTCTTTCCACTTCCTTAGCTGCTTAGCTCATCGGAATGAGCTTGGAAGTCGATCTTCCTTGCCAAAAATGATCCACGTTGAAGGAGTCCAAACTTAAACTCTAGCTTCTAACTTGAAGCAATTAGTGATCAAGACTTACTAAGAATTGATCACTAGATTGATGTAGTGGCTAATCTTTATTTAATCTCTCATAATCTTTTCTAATTCCCCACTAATAGAAAACCAAGAGAGGAGAAGAAGAAGCTTGGTGAAGATAAGCATGGCAACTTAAGAAAATGAACCATCCCTCCTTTTTCTCTTTCGCCCTCTTCTTCTTTTATATGAGAGTGATTGGGGTTGTGACTCACCATGGTGAGTCATGATTGAAAAGAATTTCGATTGTGTAAGTAAATCAAATGATCCCCGGCAACGGCGTCATTTGATCGATATGAGTTTCTCGTTGTGTCGGTATGAAAATTGAATAAAATTCACAATCATAGAATTATATTTGACCGCAATCAATTACGGTGTCAGTTGTAGATCGTAAGCGAGTGCGGATCGTCTACAGGGATTGTGCGATTCGTTTCTATGTTTGATTTGTTTGAATTGAAAAGTTAATAGAAAAGAAAAGAAAACATGATTCAAGATTTTATCAAATGTTTCAAGTGTCACTATTCTAATCAAGAATCAAGAAAATGATAAACATCAAGAATCGAGTTTCGATAGAATTCCAATCACTTAGGGTTTCAAGATTTGAAGTAAAGGCTCGTAGGAATCGATTAGATTGTAGATGTGATGAAAATTAGAAATCAACGTTTCTTATCCATTAGCAAATTGATGCTAACTCGATGTTGATTGATCGAGGTTTAAGGATCTTGCGAATTAGGGTTCTTCGTCCTATCCTTTGTCCTTTCGATGAATCACATTCACTAGACAGGTTCTTGAAAATCCAATGATTGATCGTTAATTCTCTAGATCGTATGAAAAGAATCAAGAACCCATTTCACAACGATCTAGATTATCGATCATTCTATTTTCAAGAATTTACAATCGCTATAGGACTTAAGAAAACGTTTAAAGATTTATCAACATCATCATTCTACGATCATCTCGATTCCTCCACGAGCGGAGTTTATTCACACATCATCGCAAAGAATACATTCAAGAATCGAAATGAAATCATGATGCTAGAATTAAAATGTAAACAAGTTTAAAGAATCTTCACCTTTATTACATCAACAAGAAGTTACAACTCTCAAGAATTACAAAAGGAAGGAACTTTGCTCGTCGAATCTTGCATCGCTCGGCTTCTTGAGTCTTGGATCGCTTCGATCTCATGCTCCGATGAAGTCCGGCTTTGCTTCTAAAGGGTTGTAGAAGACTTGCTTGGCGTGAACTCCATGAATCTTGAAGTGGGTATTTGTGGATTGGATTAGGGTTAGGGTTTGGAAGTGGTTGTTGTTGGGTAGAAGAAGAACTAGGGTTTCTACACTCAACAACAATGAATTCTCTCACAATTCAATTCCTCCCAATGAATCACAATGAATGAATCCCCTTTTACAAGTGAGCCTAGGGTCCTATTTATAGATTTCCCAAACCCTAGGCCTTAAGTTTGAAATAGAAGTTCCCTTCAAAAGTTTGTTGAAAGACTTCTAGAAGTAGTTAGTTAGGCTTTAGCTTAGGGTTTAAGCTAGGGTTTAAGGAGAAGTTTCTAGAATGATAGGCTAGTTTAGTGTAGATCCAAGGGTTTGCTAATCTGGCAGAAGCTTCTGAGGCTTTCTGGAAATTGTTGTGTCATTCTGAGCTCTAGAACCTGAGATATGAATTATGGTTTAAAATTGAGGTGGTGACTTGGACAAATCGCCGCGGAACCGCGACAATAGCTGGCTTAGGCCGCGGTTCCGCGGCTAAGTTGGCTCCTTGGGGCTTCAAACTTCCTGTGTTGGTTTGTGATGTCTTCAACTACATTCTCTGATATGTTGAATCTCTGAATACCCTTTTGATCAATACCAGATTCCAAATCCTTGAGTTGGCGTATCTTTTAGCAGTGTAAATTTGAACAATCTTCTGATTTTCCTGCACGGACTTCGAAACACAGGTTGCGATATACAGAAATGATGCCATGCTATGAAATGCAGTCAATTTCCCTAGAAATACCGGTTTTAAGGTCTAACACATGTAATCTGATATTTTACGACTATTTTGCTAATATGTGCTATATGAATGCCGAACACTTCTATATGAATGCAAATGATAGGGAAATTGCCGGTTAAAAGATGCAATATTTTCGACTAATCAAGTCACAAGCCACGTCTTTCTCATATTTAGTAGAAGAGATCAGAAGATAAAAAGGCCACCTCATATTCACACATATACATATGTATATGTATATATAAATATATACAAATATACTAATACAATTATATGCTACAAATGCATACATCCATATTCGTATCAAAATACGAATACCGTATTCGTATAAAAATACGAATATCTATATTTGTACTATTGATATAAATACCCGTATTAATATTTTGACACAAATACGCGTATTTACACAAATACTCATATTCGTATAAATACCGTATTCTGTCAAAATACGAATACCGAAATGAGAGATATTAAAAGAGATATATAATACTAGTTCACATTTAAACCAAAATGTGATAATCTGGTTATCTTTCAAACCGGCTATTATTAACAAACTATCCGATTAAAAGCACGTATACAAACGCACGTGTTTTAATCGAACCAAATACGTATGAAAATGCGTACACTATATCGTTTCACCCGAGCTGGAAAACCTTTTGGTTCTATTAAATATCCAGTAACCGTTTATGGTTCTGAAATCACTTCCTGTTCTACCATACTCCTACAAATGTTTTCTAAAAAGAATTCATTTTACTAAAATATGGCGAGTCAGGAACAATATAACTATTGATCCTGCAGATGGTAGAATGTTAACCCTCGTCTTTGCCAGGGAAAACCTATAAACTGCCATTACTGAAAACGTGTCTTGAGTTTATCCAGATTCTGATTTTAAGTATAAGTCGGACAACTCCATATACTTTAACATTGTTAAGATATGAATTCATTCTATATCTAATATAGAAATAAATGCACTAATTTAATTTGAACTAGATTAAAAAAAATGCAGTTGTTTCCAGTGCACAACCAAAAAGGAAAAGGCCATGCAACATTACTCATCAAGGAGCACACTCACGGATGAGTAACCTGAGAGAAAAGCAAGTCCTCAAAATTACTATGGCGGAATACCTAACATAAGTATCTACATTGTCGATCACATTGAAGAATCTTGATACTTCCAACGCATGGTTCTCTACTTTATTCTTATACGTATAACTTCTCAAAATTTGGACCTTGTATTTCAACGAAATACGTGTCTAAAACCAGAGAAGTCATAAGTAAACAGAATATAGTACGAGTATCAACCCTTTGTCCTAATGGACATCGGACAATATACAATACATTGTATAAGTGCGGCTAAATTTAATAACTCAAACCCTATGTGTTATTGGTTGAAAACTGTATTATGGTTAAGAAGGATTATACCGTTATTGAATGCGCCTTACCTAATCATCAACTGATAAAGGTAAGTGTTATAAACACAATTTCAAAAAGTTATATCTCACTTTATAAATAAACGTATAGATATATCGGTTTGAAATTGGTGCATAACAACGGATATTCAAAACCATATTGTTCCCGCCAAAAATTCCGGCTCAAAACTTGTTGTTCCCTTATAAAAATAAAGGGAAACCTCCACGTGTTAAACATGTGTACCTACATGCAAAGCATGTGGGTACTGCCTCAGATAGGATTAAATCCTTGAGCGCCTCATGTGTTTCCTACGTGAACGCCAGCACCAGCTTCTGTTAAGATTAAATCCTATAGTGGTGCCTCACGTGGAACACACGTGAGCACCGGCGTGCAAAGTACAAGAGTGCCTATTTATAAAAGAATTAAATTCTTAAGCGGCGCCCACGTGCATAGCACGTGAGCGTCAGCGCCCAAATTAAAGAGGGTAGAATTAAATTCTACATTGGGGATATTTCTCCAAAATCTGGGATATTCTTTGTTAAACAAATCCGTTAGATCAAAAATCCAATGGTAACAATAAATTATCAAATGATAGAATTAAATTTTATTAGGGGAAAATATCTCCCTAATCAAATATTCTTTGTTAAACAGAGAGCCGTTGGATCAAAAATCCAACGGTGATTTAAAATCATCAAATAATAGAATTAAATTCTATTTAGGAAATATTTTCCTTGATCTTTCTAATATGGAAAGATCTTTTCGTAACAGAGAATCTTGGATTTAAAATCCAATGGTGATAAAATACCACCAATTAAATTATCTGATAGAATAAAATTCTATCTTAGGAAAATATTTTCCTAATCTTGTTAAATTAACAAGATATTCATAAAACGAAATTAAATTATATATTAGAAAAATATATTTCTAATCTTGTTAAACTAACAAGATATTCATATGATAGAATAAAATTATATCTTAGGAAAATATTTTCTAATCTTATTAGACAAATAAGAAATCTTCATTGTTAAACAGAGAGCTTTTAGATTAAAAATCCAACGGTGAATAAAATTCACCGGTTGATCTAAAAGATCAATTGGATTGATTATGAAATCCATCACGATCTCTCAATGATGGATTTTCTCAACAAATTGATTCTTCTTCTTCTCCTATAAATAGGAGCAAAGAGATGAAAAGAAAGGGGAGGAGGAAAAAAAAAAGGAAGAGAGTGCCCCTTAAGCATCTGTAGAAAAAAATACAGAAGGCTCCCAAAAGTTCCCACAAAATAACAAAGAATCTAATTCTCAAACAAGATCTTCTTCCTCAAAACCCTAGGTAAAGAAAATATCGAGATCAAAACATCTCCTTTACCTACCATATCATATATAAGGGTTTAACCCTTCTCAAAGAACTTAGTTCTTTCTATGGATCTGAGATCCGCAATAGGAAAATATTTTCTAATCTTGTTAAACAAATAAGAAATCTTCATTATTAAACAGAGAGCTTTTAGATTAAAAATCTAACGGTGAATAAAATTCACCGGTTGATCTAAAAGATCAATTGGATTGATTATGAAATCCATCATGATCTCTCAATGCTGGATTTTCTCAACAAATTGATTGTTCTTCTTCTCCTATAAATAGGAGCAAAGAGATGAAAAGAAAGAGGAGGAGAAAAAAAGGAAGAGAGTACCCCTTAAGCATCCGTAAAAAAAATACATAAGGGTCCCAAAAGTTCCCACAAAATAACAGAGAATTTAATTCTCAAACAAGATCTTCTTCCTCAAAACCCCAGGTAAAGAAAATATCGAGATCAAAACATCTCCTTTACCTACCATATCATATATAAGGGTTTAACCCTTCTCAAAGAACTTAGTTCTTTTTATGGATCTGAGATCCGTAAGACAAATCTTCCATAAGTTGAGAATTTAATTCTCATCGGGAAGATCTTGTTCTTGAGAATCAAAAATTCAGGAAAAAACAAAATTGAAAAGAAAGAAGATGGAGTTCATAATACTCTAGAAATTTGGTTCCTTCAAATCAAGAACTTAGTTCTTTAAAGAACCCGATCCAAGATTCTCAAAACAGTGATCTTGGTGATCCTTAATGGTCAAAACACCATTAAAAGAGCTTTAACCTCTCTGAAAACATGAACATGCAAAATATGGAGTTCATAATACACCAGGAACTTAGTTCCTTCAAATCAAGAACTTAGTTCTTAAAGAACATGATCCCAGATCTTCAAAATAATGATCTTGGTGATCGTTGATGGTCAAAATACTATTAACAGAGATCTAAGTTCTCTTAAAACATCAACATAAATTAAATCTCCAAAAGAACTCAGCGCCTCACGTGAAAAGCACGTGAGCGCTCAAGGCCAAGTTATATAGCGCCTCACGTGAAACACACGTGAGCGCCATAAAAAGCTAGTGCTTAGCACTAG
This sequence comes from Agapanthus africanus, assembly GCA_030015575.1. Taxonomy (NCBI): domain Eukaryota; kingdom Viridiplantae; phylum Streptophyta; class Magnoliopsida; order Asparagales; family Amaryllidaceae; genus Agapanthus; species Agapanthus africanus. Next base: position 155,463,317 of record JASDDO010000014.1, on the reverse strand, counting down.
TGTAGCGCCTCACATGAAACACACATGAGTGCCATAAAGAACTAGTGCTTAGCACCAGTGCAGCGTCTTACGTAAAACATACGTGGGCGCCACAAAAAACTAGTGCTTAACACTATTTCAGTGCCTCACATGAAACACACGTAAGTGCTGTATAACTGAGTGCTTAGCACTGCTGGGTAGTACAAAAACCCAGTCTTAGCCCAAATTGGATAAGTTTCCTGAGGTTAAATCTCTTTGATTTTTCATGTGAGCCCATATGCTCATGATTTCTAAACTGATCCTAGTCTCAAATATGACTAATGATCTCTCATTGATGATATCCAAAATGATATTCATCCTGTCACGCCCCGCTTCCCAGTGTACGGGCAAAGGACGCGACGAGACCACTACGTATTTACTCTGAAGTAAATACGCTAAGCGTATCTAAGCAATATAAATAAAAATACACAAGAGACAAATGTAATGATTGAACAACAACTTTATTTATTCACATTCCTTTTTACAATTCATGGAAAAGTAAATACATGGGATAAAGTGATACCTAAAAGTGACATAATAGAAATGGAAAGTACTGAAATGAAATGTGTACAAGTGTAACTACAGCTGGGGATCTTCAATAAACTGGTCCAAGTCTTCAGTGCTGGGCTTAATCTCTGGAAGGTCCGAAACACCTGACGACATTCAAAGAAGAAGAAAGAGAATGTTTTCAGTGAACAAATTGCTCAGTAAGTCCCCAAAATAAAGGAGAAATAGAATAGACAGAGAGAGAGAGAGAGTGTGTGTGTGTGTGGTTTTATATGCCAGAGACTAATGCAAATGGAAATACAAGGCTCCTTTGATAATACCACGGAACAACGGCATGGATGTAATTACATCTTATGGTTGTTGTCTCGTGCCACTTCTAATACCTTCCGTATCAATCTATCCCTTAAACCCCGTGATGTCTTATTTGTATTGTTTGTATTGCAACCTGTATTGTCTTGTAATATAGATTGTATAATTGAATGACTTGCCAAAACCATGATATCAGTAAATGGATGTAACTGGAGAATTATGGATATAACTGGAGAATCATGTAAATGGAAGTATATCCATGGTTCGGTTCGGTCAATACAGATTGAATAGATTGAATATATGTATTCATGGATTCATATCGAATTGTAGTATTGTTGATTGTATTTGAATCATATTCAAGTCAGATTAATATAATGAGACTCAGTCTGAGTCAGACAATTAGAAAAGAAATTGAAGTCTTAATTATTTTGATGTTATCGGTAACCGCTGCACATGAGCGGCAGGATTTGTGCCTTATTCAAAGACGATTACCGTATTGATAACACCGTTTGTTAAGTTGTCTAACTTAGATAGGCAAATACCTATATCTCCGGCTCCCTGAGGCTCAAGAGACTGGTCCCGCTTAAACCTATATTTACTAGGGTCCTTAGGATAATTTATAGAACTTGAGGGGGTTTTATGTAAAAATACTTTTGTATAATTTTCAAAATGCACCCCAAGTATTTAATTATCGTCTTTAGAGTTGTCATAAATGTAGATTTTATATTTGTGATATTTCTAGTGAAAATAACCAAATTTCATAATATAGGGTATTTAATTGTAATATTGAACTTGTATGGAATTCATGGTATTTTAATATAAAGTGATTCTTGTGATTTTAGAAAAAGTTGGAATATTTATATTATAAAAAAATAGATATTTTCGTAATACATATATATTCATATATTTATAAAAATAATTTTAATTTATTATTTTCTAGAAATCTCATTTTCTTAAGATATTTGTATTTTAAATCTTTTGAGACCGAATGCTCCTTACGGAGGTCTGCATCTCGCACTACTAAGCCCAGGGATGTGCGATAATCCGCACCATCCCAGTCGGGTTCCCCAAAATGGGTTGTAGCGGCGCTTTGCAAAGATTTGTGTAAAATACATAATCTTATAGAAAACGGTTTTAATAGTAAATGGTATTTATATGTAAAGTTTCGTTTTTCCGTATTCTATATTCCCGAAAGGTATTGTGCTATATTGCATATGAGTGTTGTGAGGAGGTAGGTCATTACCTCGTGATCTAATTAAAGGTATAGCAAAATTAATGATGTTTTAAGGTAGAAAGTAAACTACATGGTATTTTATTGAAAAAGAGCGGTAAAAATTACAAAATGAAATATTTTGCTATGGAACTTGTTCAACATGTTTTGTTAATGATTAATAGTCAAGATGTAAGAGTTTAATATGGTTGTGTTAAGAAAAATTGAACTTTATAAAGAAAACCGAATCGGAAGTCGGATTTAACTCCGCTTTCGTCGAGTTTTAGTAAAAGACGTTTTAAGAATAGATTAGAGAAGAGGGAGGTGGGACTTACTGGATTAGAATCAAGAGAAGAGATAGAGGAGGAAGTAGGATTTTCCGGTGCGTCGTTTCGTCGCTGGAAGCTCCTAAGGTCGTCGTCGGAAGTTCGCCGGAGTTTCGCCCTTCGCTAACTCCACTTATACACAAAAGTTCTAGGGATTTTCTTGAGAGTTTTGGACAGAAATTTAGAGCGAGGAGGGTGTGTTTAGGGTTGATATTTATAGGGAAAGATTAGGGTTTAGGATAGGTGAAAGGGTGTAAAGAAAAATGTATTAAATTGTATTAAAATTATGATTTAATGGGATTTTAAAGAGCTCTGTTAAATTGCAGGAAATTTAAAGTGTACAGGGGTTTAGGGAAGACCAAGAGGCAGAACTTTCATGTTGGACAATCGGCGATCCGGCCGAGTCTGGCCGTGGGCCGAGTCGGCAGAGTCGCCGGCCTGAGTCGGCCGAGTCGGGCTGGGGCTCGCTGCCACGTGTCCCTCGTCGCTTGGTGTAGCCTCCGGCTCAGTTTGTTTTACATGTGTAGTGGAGGTTTTACGAGTTCTGCACGTGTAGACCCTTGAATTTCTAAAAATTCAAAACAAAATAATATTAAAAATAATGTGGGGGATGGGATTTGAACTCTGGTGCTTTAGTTCAGCAGTGCAAGGTCTTACTAATGAGCTACAAGCTCTTTCTTGCTATTAAAAAGCAAAACAAACTTATATCTTGTGCTCAGGAAAAAATACCCCTTTCTGTATTTTTGAAAAAATTGTACAGAAAGTTGTATAGAAAATTTAGGGTTGTTACGCATCCTATATCTCCTAAGATAATCTTAGTCTCAAATAAGGCTAATGATTCTTAGATGATACACCATGATTTTTTCCCTCAAATACAGGATTTGGTTTAAGGGTATATCTCTCCACACCTCTGATATATGTCGTTGTAATTCCTCAATATCTTCAGAGAGGTGGCGGGTCCCGACAACCAACAACTCCTTCCATCCCACATTAATACACTTCCAAATTGACGTGCACAATTCAAATCAGACTGCACCCCAAATTGGGTGCATTCTATATCACCATTGTTCACTCCATCATGTAACAAATACACGTGCATGCAAGATGAATAATGTATTTAAACTAAATTGCGTCCCCACAATGGGAATGTTGGACCAAAACGTCCCTAAACTAGTGCATCGCCTTAAGTACGGCGCGTCGTCCCAAACAGGGCAATAATGGACCGAAACGTTCTTAAACTAATTTTCATTCCAAATATGGCTAAAATGGACCGTGATGTTCTTAAACTAAAATAATTGAGTCCATATGCTTATTTGTTTCTAAGTTGATCTTAGCCTCAAATATGACTAACGATCTTTAGATCAAACTCAAATATCCTATGAATGGATAAACCTCACAAATGTGAGAAATGCGTCCTAAGTTCATTCCCGTCAGCAAACCAAGCTACCAACATGGACCCTATCAAGCAAATTCTTGACCCAAACCCAAATCTTAAATATACGGATTGGGACTAATCCGCGCCCTACGGGCGACGACATAAATTAGTCTCCGTATACAGTCCACGGGCAACCAAAACAAACAAGAATCCAATACGACACGAAGTGAACTTCCAGAGAAGGAGAAAATGGTTATCGCAATACGGTAACGTAATTAACTGTAGGGGCTTATGCCTGTAGGGAAGAGTATCCTCACAATCAAAAACCCCTCACAAATGAGGGGGAATCTGATAATGTCACGCTACAATGGTCGCATCTGTCCAAACCTCCGGTATATGGTGCCATAAATTAACTTGGTATCTTCGGAGAGGTGGATGGATAAGTCCAAATAGAATCTGCCCCTAAATTCAGGCAAGACAATCTATCCCGGTTCGTCTCTGTTTTCGTCGGTGAACAGATTCTAGTACGTCTGGTGGGACCTCTTCCTCTTTCCATTCCACACTTCGTGTGTCGTGTTTTTTGTAAGTGCACGGCGGCACCCCGGCCGTCAATCCGACGCCGGAATGCGGAAGCGGTGATAAACTTTAATTTTGCGGACTTTGCAAACCGGCACCACCGCGCACTAAACTCCGGATCGTAACCATTAACAAGTCTAAGCTAGCTAGAAGATGGGTTAGAGATGTACCGACTGATCCGAGTCCTCCGGTCTTCATCTCCACTCCGATCTCCTCGCGGGATCTCCGTCCGTCTCCTCCTCGTCGGAAAGGGCACCACGAAGCCGGGTACTTTTACGGGCTCCCACCTCAATACCGAGGTAACTCGGGCATGAAGCCGGCAAGTCGACATGCCCAAGATGTGCTGTAGGAAGTGTAGTGCTTTGTCTCTTTGGGGTAGTGTTGCCATGATGGAGGAAACAAGATGATAAAAATGGTGCTTGCATTTTTCTTAACATGAAATGAGATCAAGAAAATGAAAACTATCAAAGATGAAGATGAAGCTCTCTTCTTCTCTTTTCTTCTCTTTTCTTCTCTTTTCTTCTCCTCACATAGCCATGAATAATACTCTCTTATCAAGTGAGAATAATAAGGGTGGAGCAAAAACAATATGAAAGCAAGAGGGAGGTGAGTGTAGGAGAATAGAAGAGGTGACCACATCAAGGGATAAAGAAACATCAACCATGCTTTTTCTTCCATACCCTTTCCAATCTCATAAATGCAAAAGCATGGAGCAAAAGATATGAAGCTATCATAATCAATCTTTATGCAAGAAACCCCCTCCACAAATGTAATTTGCACAATTGCAAATAACCCCCTCCATCGGAAAAGTCCGGCCGGGAAAGAACAAAGGAAAACCGGCCGGAACGGAATGCAAACTGGCAACTCCAGAAAACTGGTCCCGTAATAAATTACAGGAAAACCCCGATACTGTGCATACACACCCGCATCTGTATTCCGTCCGGATACAAATGCAAAGAGAAAATCTACACTGTACTAAACTAGGACCGGCTTAAACCAAAGCCGGCTAGTAATATCCGTTCGATCCTGATCTGTGCAATACCGCACGTATCTGATCGAACCCTGCCATATACCTATACGGCTACTAGTACAAACCGTCCGATCCTGATCCGTGCAATACCGCACGTATCTGATCGGACCCTGCCATATCTCCATACGGCCTCTACAGCGTTTCGCCCGAAAGCTGAGTAACTGGAAGTGTGGTGGACTCTAAAGACTCGTCAATACTATGGCTGTGGATTTAACCACTAGCCTGTCAGAGGTATAAGCCAATACGTAACAGGCCATCAGCTATTGACTAAAAGGGACGTCGATGAGCGAACTCATCCTGACACCCTACTGAGCCTGTCAGTGACAATATCCGTACAGTCCGGTCCGTTCGTCTATGAGCATCGCATGTCGGGCCTAGGGGGTGGGTAAAAGTCAGACCCCCAAAAGCGGTACAAGTCGTGTCGGAGTGTAGCCCAGAACACCCTGAGATACTACTGGAATACCTACCAGTAAATCTCCTGCCTTGGACAAGGACTTCGTGTAATGGCTCTCCTAGACACAGCGCGACCTCACCCCCAATACCGGGAGAGACGAAACCCCCGAAGATCCGCTCACTGCCTCCATGTGGCTCGGGACTGTACCCAACTAAAACCTGTTTGCACGACTCCTTTAAGCCGTGGTAGGGTAGTAATCAAAGTACAGTGGGAACTCACACGAGACAAATGACGATCCCCAGGTCGATGAACTAACCTGTACACATGTCACCTGGGAACTGCTATCTGACATGAGGTATAAGACCAACTAGCATGTTCCCAGCGAGTCCTGTCCGGTGTACTCATAACCCAATGAGCACCTGTATACATCTTAGGTGATCCAACTGACACCAGTGGCTTGTGAGACCGGCCACCGCCCCTCGTCGGGGTCTCGACTGTATACACTAGTCTACTCTGGAGAATCGATGCCCTGTCTCGAAACTCCCACGACTAGGGACCTTTTAAGGATATGCTTGTAGACCCCAGCTCTCACGTATATGATCGCCCTCATACTGCTGGTCGTCAAGCAAGAATCCTAGGGGCTCTATCAACGTGCAATAGCGACCTGTCAGGTCACCTAAAGCAGTACACGATGATAAAGGTAAACCAGATAGCAAACTATCATCTCGAGTAAGACTGTCGTCCCGGGATAGGTCCTCCCTCAATCATTGCAATCACGTGCCTGTGATCCAATAATTGACTCTGAGGGCACTATCTCCAACAATCTCCCACTTGCACTCAAGGCTAATTATTGCGATGTCGCATACTCACAGCCCGTGTGATACCGAACACCCAACTCCTCTACTAGTCAGTCGCACAAAGCCTGTTTGCGAAACTATTGCGTTCGAGGAATAGCCTCAGCGAGTGGATCCGCTCTGAAGTTTCTTTCTATGTCTCTCTAAAACTCAAGTTCGCGGAGAAAACCATCTCCCGAAATGAGCAATACCTGTCTTAGAGTGTCTGGATGTCTGATGGGACCGAGCTCATAAATGAACTCCAAATCCAAACTTCTTAGACTGTATCGTCAACTGAATATAATCAGTATCCTGCGCCATGCCACCCTTAGTATTGCCTTGGATCACCTGTCCAAAATACTGCCCCTCGTTATAGGGAAAACTATAACTCTGACAACCTCCTTGTCGTCCATGTCACCTTGGAAGCCTGGAATGATAACTGCCTCCCAAATGAGGCTGTCATTATCATATCCCTAGAACATCCACTTATGTTCTAAAACTGCTTCCGACTGTTTCTCCAGGATTGGAACAATATCAACTTATTGCATCTAGTGCAAGAACAACATCTGGTGTGGTACTTGACATCTCATGATTGACTCAATTGCCTAAGCAAGTGATCTGTCAATCATGCATATCCCTCTCTACTTTAGTCTATAAGACACCTTTAGAGAGGGTGACTCCATCACCTGCAGGTTCACTACCGTGCCAGGAGTCGTCCATTCTAAATACTCTTAGAATGCTGTCAAAGTACCCTGATTGGGAAACCACCCAAATCTAGATCTAACACCACAGATCTAGTAACCAGTATGTCTGATATAATGTCCAAGTCCCATGTGGAGAAACGACTGTGTGACGACCAAAGTATAACCGATCGTAGTATAGGAGTTTCCTTTCCTACTTTGTGTATGTCATCCAAATACCATGACATTACACCCTACTACCTTCTCAACAGATCCATCCCCTATTCTGATGACGTCAAACCCATGACTGTCACATCAGAAATAGATGATCTATCTCCGCTATATCTGCTTTAGTCTATAAATAGACATAAGCCTGATGTCCACCAATGCTTCCGCTGCTCCCACTGACTACGACAACCCTCTGGCAGAGTCATATAGACGTGCACTTCTAAAGCTAGTTTAGAACGACGCTATACTCATCCTCCTGCCGGGTCTCGCAGCCTGGAACAACAACAATGGCAAGTGTGGGTAAACAAGAACTTCCCTGTCACCGTCCTTGAGGCTACCGGAGTGCCTCTCGGGTGCCTGAAGTTACCCACCTTATCTGCGGAGTGGCCAATGGAATGTCAAATCAGATTGAATCTTTAGGTTCCTTATCAAATCTTCAGTAATCGTTTGCGGTTCTGGAATCACTTCCAGTTCTACCATACTCCCACTACTGTTTTTGAAAAAATCCATTTTTATTAAAAACTGTGGCGAGTTTAGAACAATATTTCTATTGATCTGCCAGATGGTAGAAAGTCAACCCTCGTCATAGCCTGGGTCAACCCACAAACAGCCATTACAGAAACGTGCCTTGAGTTATCCAGAGTCTGGTTTTAATCATAAGCCGGACAACTCCCCGTACCTTAACAATGTTAAGATATGAACTGTACTATATCCAATATAGAAGCAGAGGCACTGATTTAATTGAACCAGATTCAAATCATGCAGCTATCTCCAGTGCATGTCAACTAAATGGGAGGAGGCCGATCAGCGTTACTCAACTTAGGAATGCTTCCAATTATGAGTAACCTGAAAGAGAAGCAATTTCTCTTTATCAACTGAATACCATACACAAGTATCTACATCTTCGATCACCTTGAAGAATCCCGATACTTGCTACACCTGGTTCTCTACTCTATTCAAATACCTATAACTCCTCAAAATTTAGACCCTGTGTTTCTACGAAACACATGTCTAAGAACTAGAGAAGTTAAAAGTAAACAGAATATAGTATGAGGACCAACCCCTCTGTCCTAATGGACACTGGACAACATACAATACTCTGTATAAGTCCGCTGAGTCTAACAACTCTTTCACTGTGTGTCGTAGGTTGAAAACTGTACTTATGGTTAAGAAGAATTACACTGCTGTTTGATGCTCCTTACCTAACCATCCACTGATATAGGTAAATGTCATCGACATAATATCAAAAGGTATATCTCACTCTATGAAAATAGACGTACAGATACATCAATTTGAAATTGGTGCACAACAGCAGATATTCAAAACCAAATATTCGCCGACCGGCAAATAGCCCAGATGATCTCCTCAAATATCACCGATTACAACGAATCCCGATATAATGAGGATGATCACCCAATTCCCAATAACTTACTCCTACTCATCATCTGTAAAACCATACAGATGTGAGAATTAAAACTGGTAAATACATACCCTGGAGCAAGTGTCTAATCGGGAAATTAGTTTTCTTTTAACAGTACACAGTAGAACTGAAACATTGAAATGTTTCGATGGGGTATCCTGGTATTCCTAGTAATGCCTCTTCCATTATCCAGATTCACAACTATAACCGTATAATTCTTTGCCACCTCTCCAAATCCCTTTATATGTCTTTAGTCATTACCTTCTGCACACCCTTTAGGCCAAATGGTTTTCTTCCTTCCCTACCGTTCGGCACCAGCCTATGGTTTGGAAGAAGACTATCCAATAAGCATAATGGGTGTACTATCCTAGTCCTAGGAGCACTCGCAATGCGAGAGAAGGTGAAGATAAAAGACAACCGAATAAACCTTATTCCTATTTCTCCTGAACCAGAATCCATCCCCGAACTGGAACAAGTTCCTTTCGAGTTCGTATATAACCATACGATGGAGTATCCAATAAACTGTGGATCTTCGTAGTGATACGGAGTGTCCTGGAGAAATACAAAGGTGATTTAGGATTGGCGAAGAAATACTTGGTTTGGTCGTGAATATCAGTCGCAATTTACTTTGCCCTCTTACTAATCCCTTGCTTTGTCTTAATCCTAATACCTTCTGCACACCGTTTAGGCTAATTGGTTTTCTTCATTCCCTACCGGTCGGCACCAGCCTATGGTTTGGAAGAAGACTATCCAATTTGCGTAATCGGTGTACTATCTCCTAAACTAAGGAGTACTCGCAACCTGAGAGAAGGTGAAAAGAAAAGACAACTGAATAATCCTATTCGTTTTCTCCAGAACCAGAAACCATCCTCGAATTCCTTCGAGTTCGTATCTAACCATACGATGGTTTTGTCCAATGGAAGTGGACGTTCGTAGTAATACGGGGTGTCCTGGAGAAAAGGGTAAAAGTAGGAGTGGCAATGAAGTCTGCAACTCTGATAATCCAAAAGCCAGTGTTAAGAAGGTTCGGTCAACTTGGTCACTGAGTCAAAGTCTAGGGTCGGGTCAATGGTCGCTGCCAGAGAGAGAGAAAAGAAACACTCAGCGTGCACTCTAACCTAGATCAGAATGGTTACCAATTTATCTAATCTGGAAACCTCCCACTGTACCTCAAATTCTCCTCCAAACCTGAAAGAAGAATTAGTCGGGGTCACCCGAGGAGTAAACCAACTCATCAGTGGGAATCGGGATCCAACTATCATCGCATGACAACGTGACGGAATCCGCTCACGGTATCACACTCTAGATGGTATGCGCATATCTGGCAAGTTTCAGTTCTTTTGAAACTCCCGATGTGATTTCTGCCCCATGCTCTTATGACCTTGACTTTGGCCAACAAATCATAAGTCACATGTCAAGTTCTACCCGTCATTATCCAGGTTGATTCGAATCCACCCGCACAAGCCCTTGACTTTGGCCAACAAGGCTATACGACTGTTCCAAACCAACGCATCTATCTATGCTGCATATGAATAACCAACAGCTACCAAACACTGTGCCTTGACTTTGGCCAACAAACACAGCTTGAATACTATTGACTATCCATATGAAACGACGGAGGGCTACGAATGGTTTCTGGCGAAAACCTTTAACGTAATGAACTTGATATCGTCGAAGGAACGGATAGCTTTTTAGAAATATAGTGACGACAACTTCCGCTAAAGAGGTCACTCCCGGTGAAGGGATCTCGGCTCTTTCCCCGTAGAATGGGGTGCAGGATATTCCAACTGAATACCACGATGCAAAGTAAAAGTAATCGGCTATAGTGAAGTCATTGCCCTGACGCAAACTTTTGTCCAAGGGGTCACTCCCGGTGAAGGGATCTCGGCCCTTGCCTCGTCGACTGAGGAGCAGGATATTCCAGCTGAATACCACGATGCAAAGCAAAAGTAATCGGCTATAGTGAAGTCATTGCCCTGACGCAAACTTTTGTCCAAGGGGTCACTCCCGGTGAAGGGATCTCGGCCCTTGCCTCGTCGACTGAGGAGCAGGATATTCCAGCTGAATACCACGATGCAAAACAAAAGTGAACGTCCTTGCAATAACAGCTTTTTGAAAAAGTGTTCCAACAACATCAGATTAGGTTTGTTTAACTTGCATTGATCCGAATCAACGCAGTCCCATCAATTGATCACACCACAAAGAACGAAAATATACTGACGTACGTATATGCCATCTGCATTCGCCACTGGGTCCCGTCATCACCCGTTAGGTTAGCTAACTAACGACAGAGCGGGGACTGGACTAGCGTGGATGAAAAACATATACAACATCTACTAATATATATACCAATATATAGTATTTCGCTCAAGGCGTGAATAAAAATGCAACATCACAGAAATGTACAGCATCACAGAACAATACAGATATCTGGGATCCCCGGGTTTCACAGAGCCACTACTGAAACCCGACGTTCCCCTGGTCGTGTGGATAGCCTGTGCAATGAAATCCTATACCCCCTACGAGTGCGGCGAATAGCCAGCCAATCCTGGAGTGAAGCCCCCTCCGTCCCAATGCCATGAGATGCGGGCTTGTTGCCTTCTAGAACCCGGCTATCCGTGCACCCCTCCGCGGGGTAACCCTAGTACAGAAAGTAAAATATATATACACCGGGTACATCGACCGCAACCAGGTCGTGCCCCTAAAGAATAATACAATCAGGCAGTGACGGCAGTCCACATGTCGGACGCTCGCCCCGCAATATCAAATGTACATAATACAACAGAAACTGTACTAGCATTGCATCCAGGCTATCCCCCACGACCGATCCGCAACATCACAGCATAAACATAGAACATCAACGTGAAAGTCACGTTCGCAAATCCGTCTAACCGGGCTATAGCAGTTAGACCGGATTTACCGATCGAGTGGCATTCACGGTCGCAGATATAATGTAAATACTGTGAAAAATGTGTTTAAAATTTTCCGATTGATCAAACAATTAACAAGTGGGCCCCAAAGAAAACTGTAGCACTCACAGAAAAAATTGGCCCAATTTTAACATTCCAGAAAGCACATTTTCAACTCAGGAACATTCTGCAAAGTTTTGGGGGCATGAACAGTAAAACTTGCCGCGGAAGCGCGGCCGAAGTAGGGTTTTGGCCACCCTTCCGCGGTGGAATGGTGGGTTCATGGTACCAAATTTTTACAGTATGCTGATAATTCCCTGCACATCACTCTGAGACAACCTGAAAAATTTTTGGACTCAAAAAAAATTCGACAGAAACTGATGTGCTCGAAATACGCGTTTTCGGGATTTTGTTCGATCGGAAACGTAAAACACATTAAACCAAGCTAAACTAAGTTAATGGCGAGGCTCTGATACCACTGTAAGTGCACGGCGGCACCCCGGCCGTCAATCCGACGCCGGAATGCGAAAGCGGTGATAAACTTTAATTTTGCGGACTTTGCAAACCGGCACCACCGCGCACTAAACTCCGGATCGTAACCATTAACAAGTCTAAGCTAGCTAGAAGATGGGTTAGAGATGTACCGACTGATCCGAGTCCTCCGGTCTTCATCTCCACTCCGATCTCCTCGCGGGATCTCCGTCCGTCTCCTCCTCGTCGGAAAGGGCACCACGAAGCCGGGTACTTTTACGGGCTCCCACCTCAATACCGAGGTAACTCGGGCATGAAGCCGGCAAGTCGACATGCCCAAGATGTGCTGTAGGAAGTGTAGTGCTTTGTCTCTTTGGGGTAGTGTTGCCATGATGGAGGAAACAAGATGATAAAAATGGTGCTTGCATTTTTCTTAACATGAAATGAGATCAAGAAAATGAAAACTATCAAAGATGAAGATGAAGCTCTCTTCTTCTCTTTTCTTCTCTTTTCTTCTCCTCACATAGCCATGAATAATACTCTCTTATCAAGTGAGAATAATAAGGGTGGAGCAAAAACAATATGAAAGCAAGAGGGAGGTGAGTGTAGGAGAATAGAAGAGGTGACCACATCAAGGGACAAAGAAACATCAACCATGCTTTTTCTTCCATACCCTTTCCAATCTCATAAATGCAAAAGCATGGAGCAAAAGATATGAAGCTATCATAATCAATCTTTATTCAAGAAACCCCCTCCACAAATGTAATTTGCACAATTGCAAATAACCCCCTCCATCGGAAAAGTCCGGCCGGGAAAGAACAAAGGAAAACCGGCCGGAACGGAATGCAAACTGGCAACTCCAGAAAACTGGTCCCGTAATAAATTACAGGAAAACCCCGATACTGTGCATACACACCCGCATCTGTATTCCGTCCGGATACAAATGCAAAGAGACAAAATCTACACTGTACTAAACTAGGACCGGCTTAAACCAAAGCCGGCTAGTAATATCCGTTCGATCCTGATCCGTGCAATACCGCACGTATCTGATCGAACCCTGCCATATACCTATACGGCTACTAGTACAAACCGTCCGATCCTGATCCGTGCAATACCGCACGTATCTGATCGGACCCTGCCATATCTCCATACGGCCTCTACAGCGTTTCGCCCGAAAGCTGAGTAACTGGAAGTGTGGTGGACTCTAAAGACTCGTCAATACTATGGCTGTGGATTTAACCACTAGCCTGTCAGAGGTATAAGCCAATACGTAACAGGCCACCAGCTATTGACTAAAAGGGACGTCGATGAGCGAACTCATCCTGACACCCTACTGAGCCTGTCAGTGACAATATCCGTACAGTCCGGTCCGTTCGTCTATGAGCATCGCATGTCGGGCCTAGGGGGTGGGTAAAAGTCAGACCCCCAAAAGCGGTACAAGTCGTGTCGGAGTGTAGCCCAGAACACCCTGAGATACTACTGGAATACCTACCAGTAAATCTCCTGCCTTGGCCAAGGACTTCGTGTAATGGCTCTCCTAGACACAGCGCGACCTCACCCCCAATACCGGGAGAGACGAAACCCCCGAAGATCCGCTCACTGCCTCCATGTGGCTCGGGACTGTACCCAACTAAAACCTGTTTGCACGACTCCTTTGAGCTATGGTAGGGTAGTAATCAAAGTACAGTGGGAACTCACACGAGACAAATGACGATCCCCAGGTCGATGAACTAACCTGTACACATGTCACCTGGGAACTGCTATCTGACATGAGGTATAAGACCAACTAGCATGTTCCCAGCGAGTCCTGTCCGGTGTACTCATAACCCAATGAGCACCTGTATACATCTTAGGTGATCCAACTGACACCAGTGGCTTGTGAGACCGGCCACCGCCCCTCGTCGGGGTCTCGACTGTATACACTAGTCTACTCTGGAGAATCGATGCCCTGTCTCGAAACTCCCACGATTAGGGACCTTTTAAGGATATGCTTGTAGACCCCAGCTCTCACGTATATGATCGCCCTCATACTGCTGGTCGTCAAGCAAGAATCCTAGGGGCTCTATCAACGTGCAATAGCGACCTGTCAGGTCACCTAAAGCAGTACACGATGATAAAGGTAAACCAGATAGCAAACTATCATCTCGAGTAAGACTGTCGTCCCGGGATAGGTCCTCCCTCAATCATTGCAATCACGTGCCTGTGATCCAATAATTGACTCTGAGGGCACTATCTCCAACATTTTTCAGCGATCAAATAATCGCGATATAGATGTTTGTAGTTGCCCTTGGGTGATAGGATACTGAAGCCGGCATTTCATTTCTATGCAGAATGGCGTTTGCTTCCACTTACCGCAACTCAGGCTCTGTCGCATCTGATGGAGTCAAGTATGGGCCATTTGTAGCCTCAAATCTCTGCAATCTGGCTATTCAAGAAATCAATAGGCTTCTCTTTGGATCTATGCTCCCACCTCCCACCCTCGGTACCTCAACGCCGAAGGAGGAATCCCAGAAGAAGTCTGTCTTCTATAGGCTGGCTCCTCAAGTTTCTGCTTTGCCGACAGAATCGATCTCCAAACAACTGGTACCTTCTAAAGGCCATGGTCGATGCAGGGGGCAAAATATTCAAGCTCTCAAAGAAAATAGGGGGAAGGCTCAGCAAAATCCTGAGGCTAATCAAATTCTGGCCGTAAGAAACGGTCGACGTCGTACAAAACAAGCCGAGGGAAGTTCTCCATCAGCGTTGACTCCACCTGCTTCAACTCTGATGATGAATGGTGTTGTTCCAACCGAGAACAACTTCAAACTGCTGCGAAGGGCCAGACAAAATTCTCCCACCGCAGTATTGAAGAAATCTCCGCAGTCCGTGGAAATCCAACAAGAGCAGAAAGCAGTTCGCTCTCTAAAAGAACTTTCCTCATCTATATATAAGGTGTGGAAGCAGGTGAAGGATTCGGTCACCAACCGCGGCACTTCCCCTAAACGTCATTCAAATCTGACAAATCTCCTTTCAAATATAAGGGGACTCATCCCAAGACGGTTCCTGATACAACGGTTCCTCCCAAAGCCAAAGTGGCTTCTCACAAAAAAGAGATGCCTAATAAAATCCAAATGCCCGAGGCAAACCCCAAGGATCAAGATTCCAGATGCCCCAAGCTTGGGGGTAGGGTAGTTCACACAGTCTATGTGGTGAACTCCAAAGACGAAGTTCGAGCTTCTACTAGTCACCGACCTCAAACTCGGTCCCTAACAAAAGTTCAACTGCAACATGAAAATCTGCAGGAGATGCTCGCTCAGGCGGCAGCACTCACTAATCCATCATTTAAGGAAAATCCTAAGGACGCACCCGGAGAAAGAGTAGGGAAGGAGTCGGATATTGACTTCCTAAAGCGCGCTCTCAAAAAGAGAGATGAAGAAGCGGCAGAAATGTTCGTTAAAATGAACCAGATGGCCCTTCTGATCCAGAGTATGGCTGGAATGATGGTTCAATCGGAACCACTGGCAGATGAACCGCCTGTAGTCACTCTTAAAGGCAAGGGTGATATTTCAAATCCTCTGCAAGTCTCATCAACGGACGAAAAGTAAATGATTCTAAAAGCAAAGCTGGACGAATACATCGCTCAGTAAATCAAAGTTCACTATGTCAGTGAAGTTGCAAATAGGTCAATAAAGATTGGTCGACCGTATCCGGCCTGGTACGATCAAATACAGTATGCGCCAGAGTACACACTTCCAACGTTCCACATGTACAAAGGAACTGGGAATCTTCGCCAGCACATTGCGCGATTTGAATCCATGTGCGGCAATACTGGAAGAAATGATATACTGCTCCTCCGACAGTTCGTCAGCAGTCTGGTGGGCATCGCCTTCAAATGGTATGCGGAACTCCTAAATGATTCCGTGAAGACTTTCGAAGAAATGGATATACTCTTCTGTCAGAGATTCGCTAGAGAGAATGAACACACTACCGTGGTGGCGTTGGTCAATGAAAGGGTTGCACTGAATGAAATCTGGGTTCAATATGTTACCCGATGGCGAAATCTCTGGTCAAAATGCGAGCAACGCATCGACGAAGCTACAGCTATGGGAATGTTCATAGCCACCCTTGACCCAAATTCAAAGGTGTTCCCATTTATAGCCTTCTTCAAGCCGACGACCTTCCAAGAGCTCATGGATAAAATAACTTGATTGGATCAGATAGGTCAAGACCCTTCATCATCCGATGAAAATGAATGAAAAGCGGAGGCAAGGTGGCGTTTGTCGCCAACGCTTAACAAAAAATGAACGGCTCTGAAGCAACCTGTCGCCAAAATAGTGACGACGCGGGTACTCGCTCCCCCTAATTATACATAGGGGGCATATTTCTCTCTGGCGGAAGAATCACTACGTGGGATGATCATTTCTTCTCAAAGAATAAAAAGGATATAAAGAGACCTACAAATAGGTCCTGTAATCAAATGGAATATCCCACTTGAACTAAAAAACCATGGGAGGGATGTAAAATCTATGTGCCACTCCGAATCAGATGATGAGGGGAAACCCCCCCAAGTAAAGTCCATTCTTCCATGGAAGAGGAAAACTCGGCAGAAGGAATGACGTGATATCTCGTTCCTTTATATATGAAGAAAATGCTCCATTAGTATGGAAAGCGACATTAATGAGCAGGGGCAGGTGCCGTTTAAAATACCCGGTATTTCCCGCAAAACAACCCGATTGCTGCGATGGTAAAATAAGCAGTCCAAGAGGGTGAAGACAGCCTAAGGCGTGAAGTGCCCATAAATACAAAAGACATGCAGCAGTGCCTTGGCAAGAAAGCGTTGGAAGGAATGAGTTATGTAACTCCCTGACTAAACAGCGATAATGACCGAGAAGTCCTTAAACTAGTGTGTTGCCCCAAACACGGTGATGTTGGACCGAGATGTCCCTAAACTGTCATTTCGTCCCGATCATGGGAATGATGGACCGGAATATCCCTAAACTAGCGCGTCGCCTCAAAAATGGCGATAATGGACCGAAACATCCCTAAATTAGTGCGTCGCCTCAAACATGGCGCATCGCCCTAAATACGGCGATATCCTCTCTTGAGATCTATATTGCAATCGAAATCTCAATGGCGAGGGTTACAACTCAAGTCCTACCGGCTACACAACTACTCCAGTGATGAATCCACCCCTAAGTCCCACCGGCAAACAGATGGGTCACATACGGCAAACCTACTTTAAAGAGTTCCATCGTTCAAAAAAAAAGGTATGTCCACAAGCGAAATGGGCACGGATGAAAACCCCAAAGGGCACCGTGAGTAAAAACAGCAGTATTTCCGGTGAGTTTGTGAAAACCCGAAAGGGCGCAATCTCGTTTTAAAAAAAATAGAAAAAGAGAAAAAAGGAAAAACGGTATGTCCATAAGCAAAATAGGCACGGATGAAAACCTGAAAGGGCGCCATGAGTAAAAACAGCAGGACTGCCGGTGAGTTTATAGAAACCCAAAAAGGGCAAAAACTCGTAAAGTAAAAAACTTCATGTGCACTTGCAAGGTCCTCTCGACCTTGTGAGGAGAAAATACCTGCGTGAGATCCTTACGACTCACAAAAGAGCAACACACTTAGGAATCCCCACGATTCTTATGGAGAAATTACACTTGCAAGATACTCATGACTCGTAAGAAGAATTCCCCCTATGAGACCCTCACGGCTCGTAGAATTCAAAAGCCTTGAGCTACAGGGATTTAAACCTGTTCTTAAGCCGTCATATTCCCCTAATGTTGCCCTACAAGTGGTCCAATATCAACTCTTGTATACAATCCATGGGCATAAATAAACAATTCCCCACCAAGTTTCACCAATGGCGAGAACTATCTCATATGGTGAACGACACTTGTAAATCCTCTCGACTTATAAAGAAAAAACACTCTTGTAAGATCCTTACGACTTGCAAGGAAAAATACCACATAGGAGTTCTCACGACTTCTAAAGAGAACATACACCTACGAGATCCTTTCACTCGTAGAGAGAAATACCTTTATAAGACTCTTACGGTTCATAAAGTCAAAAGGCCTTAGTTAACAGGATCCCAACCCTATTTGCTAAGCCACCTTTGTTCAAATCGACAAAGGCAAATGATGATTCGCTCCTGGCAATATCCCAGTTGAAACGATGCAGATGCCTAAACAGGTATCAAATTTCAAGTCCTCGCAAAGACAAATGATGATTCTCTCCTGGTAATATTCTATTTGTAGCGATACTGATGCCGAGATTGGTATCAGACATCAAAGCTCCACCAAAAAAACAGCTGAAATGTTGGGGCAACTCACAATAAAAAGCAGTGAGTAAAAAAATGAAATAGCCGAAATGATTGGGCAATCGCGACGTTCGCGATATAAAAAGCTGAAATGATAGAGTATCGCGAAAAAAATGAAAAATGAAACTTTTCTGCCCTGCAGGTAGGTCCACAACGACTCCTGTATACAATCCATGGGTACAAATGAAAGAAAGGGAACAATATTTTCCCACCAGGCTCCGTCAAAGAGAGAGCCAGATTTTAATGGCAACATGTACAACCTAGAGGTTATCTCGACGTTCTTCTTATTCTGACAGGATGCAGATAAAACGTCAACAAAGCTCTAAGGAGCCAAAAAAGGAGTGATGGAAATATCTTAACTCCAGCTCGACGTGCTTCTCATGCCAGCAAGATGTAGATGTAACGACATCAAAGACCCAAGAGTCAAACAAAAAAGGAGTAATGGCAAAATCGCAGCTCCAACTTGACGTTCCTTCTCGGTGCAGATGTGACGTCAACAAAGGCTCCAAGAAGCCAAATCAAAAAAGGAGTGACGGCAAAATCCTAACTCCGGCTCGACGTGCTTCTCATGCCAGCAGGATGCAGATGCAATTTCAATAAGGACCCAAGGGTCAAATCAAAATGGAGCGATGGCATATTCCTAGCTCCAGATCTTGATGGCAACATCTACAGCCTAGAGATTGACTCGACGTGCTTCGCATGCCAGCAGGGTGCAGACGCGGCGTCAACAAAGACCCAAGGGTTGAACAAAAGAGGAGTGACGGCATATCCCAAGCTCCAGATCTCGATGGTAATACATACAGCATAGAGGTCATACAGATGTCTACCTTACTTCAGCAAATAATTGGCATGATATCGTCAAAGAAAAAACGAAGTGACGACATATTCCTAGCTTCAGGTCTTGACGATAACTCATATAAATCCTAAAAGACCATTGGAGATAATTCCACCCCAGAAGGGTGCGGTTATGATTCATCGAGGATCCAAATTGAGCCTAACCTCAAATAAAAAACGTCATGGCAAATTCCTAACACTTGCTCTTCCGACGGTAATATGACCTAATAAGATTACTTGAAGACGTCTTGTCCAGCCTTAGAAGGGATCAGAGACATGACGGTCGCGGGGCTACTCGAACAGCGGCTTAAAGACTGCATATCGAGAAATACACGAGTCAACGCGACCGTACCACGGACTAAAACCCTAGTACCACAAACCTAACAGACCCCTATCAAAAAAGGGGGTTATTTATACGTTAGGATACACCTGCGAGATCCTCTCGACTCGTCTCGACTCGTAAGGAAAAACATCTTTATGAGACCATCACGGCCCATAAGGGTGAAAAGCCTTAGGCGACGGGGATATCAACTTGTTTCCTAAGCACTGTGGCCCTACAAGTAGGTCCAAATTGACTCTTGTATACTATCCACAGGTCGCATACCGATGAGGAAGAGAAACCATTTACGAGTCCTCTCGACTCGTAAGGGAAAAATTCTCTTGAGAGATCCTTACGACTCTCAAGAGAAAACACACTTAGGAGTCCTCGCGACTTCTAAGAAGAAAAGACACCTACGAGATCCTCTCGACTCGTAGCGAGAAAATTTTTTATGAGACCCACACGGCTCATAAAGTTGAAAAGCCTTAGGCGACAGATCTAAAACATGTGTTCCTAAGCTATCGCTGCCCTACAAGGAGGTCCAAACTGATTCTTGTATACTATCCATGAGCCACATTCACCAATAAAGTACAAATGCACTTACTGGTCCACACGATTTGTAAGGAGAAAATACCCGGGTGAGATCTTTATGACTCACGGAGGTGATGAACACTTAGGAATCCTCACGATTTCTAAGAAGAATATATACCTATGGGATCCTCATGACTCATAAGGAGAAAAACCTTCTTGAGACCCTTACGGCTCATGAAAATGAAAAAAGTCTTAGGCTACAAGGATCCTAAACTTGTCTCTTAAGCCATCAATTCTATGGTCATGCATAACATTGCACTACTTCATCTATGAACATACTTACGTGGGCAAAATAGTGGGGGGCATTTGTTCCTGTCAAAAATTCTAGCTCAAAACTTGTTGTTCCTTTATAAAAATAAAAGTAAACCTCCACGTGTTAAACACGTGCACCCACATGCAAAGCATGTAGGTACTGCCTCAGATAGGATTAAATCCTTGAGCGCCTCACGTGTTTCCCATGTGAACGCCAGCGCCAGCTTCTGTCGGGATGAAATCCTATAGTAGCGCCTCACGTGGGACACACGTGAGCGTTGGCATGCAAAATACGAGAGTAACTATTTATAAAAGAATTAAATTCTTAGGCGGTGCCCACGTGCATAGCACGTGAGCGTCAGCGCCCAAATTAAAGAGGGTAGAATTAAATTCTAAATGGGGGACATTTTCCTAAAATCTGGGATATTCTTTATTAAACAGAGCCATTAAATCAAAAATCCAATGGTAACAATAAATCATCAAATGATAGAATTAAATTCTATTAGGGAAAAATATCTCCCTGATTAAATATTCTCTGTTAAACAGAGAGCCGCTGGATCAAAAATCCAACGGTGATTTAAAATCATCAAATGATAGAATTAAATTTTATTTAGGAAATATTTTCCTTGATCTTTCTAATATTGAAAGATCTTTCCCTAACAGAGAATTTTGGATTTAAAATCCAACGGTGATAAAATATCACCAATTAAATCTTCTAATAAAATAAAATTCTATCTTAGGAAAATATTTTCCTAATTTGGTTAAATTAACAAGATATCCATATAACAGAATTATATTCTATATTAGGAAAATATATTTCTAATCTTTTTAAATAAACAAGATATTCATATGATAGAATAAAATTCTATCTTAGGAAAATATTTCCTAATCTTGTTAAACAAACAAGAAATCTTCTCTGTTAAACAAAGAACTTTTGGATTAAAAATCCAATTGTGAATTAAAATTCACCGGTTGATCTAAAAGATCAATTGGATTGATTATAAAATCAATCATGAACTCTCAATAAGGGACTTTCTCAATAAATTGATTCTTTTTTTTCTCCAATAAATAGGAGCAAAGAGATGAAAAGGAAGGGGAGAAGAATAAAAGGAGGAGACCCTTAAGTTTCTGTAAAAAAAATACAGAAGGCTCTCAAAAGCTCCCACAAAATAAAAGAGAATTTAATTCTCAAACAAGATCTTCTTCCTCAAAACCCTATGTAAAGAAAATATCGAGATTAAAACATCTCCTTTACCTATCATATCACATATAAGGGTTTAACCCTTCTTAAAATACTTAGTTCTTTCTATGGATCTGAGATCCGCAAGACAAATCTCCCATAAGTTGAGAATTTAATTCTAATTGAGAAGATCTTGTTCTTGAGAATCAAAGATTCAGGAAAGAAAAAAATTGAAAAGAAAAAAGATGGAGTTCATAATACTCCAGGAACTTAGTTCCTTCAAATCAAGAACTTAGTTCTTTAAAGAATCCGATCCAAGATCCTCAAAATAGTCATCTTGGTGATCTTTAATGGTTGTTACCCGCCGAATACAGAGACGCAATCGCGTAGGTCCGTCTCGCCTGAATTTCGGGGCAAATGCTAATTGGTGCTATCCGTCCACCTCTCCGAAGATGCCAAGTTGATTTATAGCACCGTGTATCGAAGGTTTAAATGGATGTGGCCGATGTAGCAGACTTCGTCAGATTCCCCCTCGTTTGAGGGGTTTTTTATTGTAGGGACGCTCTTCCCTGCAGGCGCAATCCTTTACAGTTAATTACGCTACCGCATCGCGGTAACAACTTTCTCCTTCTCCAGATGATCACTTCGTGTCGTGGGTGTTTGTTTTGTTTTTGCTTGCCCGTGGATTGTATACGGAGACTAATTTATGTTGTCGCCTGTAGGGCGTGGATTAGTCCAAATCCGTATCTTCTTAGATTTGGGTTTAGGGTTGGGTTTAAGGATACGTTAGCCTCATTTGAGACTAAGATTCACTTAAATGTTAGTTAAGGATACGTTAGTCTAATGTTTAGACTAAGATCAACTTAACGGGATCATTTAGATCCGACAAAAGAGCATTTGGACTCTATTGTTTAGTTTAGGGACATTGCGGTTGATTACCACTTTAAGGACATGGTGGTCCAGTGTTAGTTTAAGGACGTTTCGGTCCAGGTTAAGGACATCGTAGTCCGTGAGTTTAACGACCTCACGGTCAAGGTTAAGGACATCGTAGTCCGTGAGTTTAAAGGGACCCCAGAGTCCGAGGTTAGGGAAATCGTAGTCCATAAGTTTAAGGACCCCACAGTCCGTAGTTTAAAGACGTCATAGTCTATAAAGTTTAAGAACATCGTAGTCCATGAGTTTAAGGACCCCACAGTCCGTGAAATGTGTGGTTGTCGGGACCCGTCACCTCTCTGAAGACGTTGAAGGGTTACAACGACAAATATCAGAGGAGTAAAGAGATGTACCCTCGAACCGGTGTGAATTGGTTGAAAGATCTATGGTCCGATTTGGAACTAAGATCTGTTAAATATTCATGAGCAGACGGGCTCAATTAAATATAAGTTGAGGACTTATGGCCAATATTGGGCTAAGTCCTGTAAACATTTTGTTTATTCTGGTTATTGAGCTTTTATTTGGGCTTGGCCCTTTTAATAATACTGAGCATTAGATCTTGACACTTTTATTGTCTTGTATTGAATGCAGAGCATTCATCAGAACAATTTATGTTCTGTCAGCGCAACCTATGGTGCGCTAGGCGCTTTGCGCCGATCAAAAGTGCAGTGCGCTTCTGCCACGTGGCGCACATGTAAGGGACACATGTCATGTTCTGCGCTATGCGCCAGTTTATAAGCGCTGAGCGCTAATTTATGAGCGCATTGCGCTATCAATTTAGTGGCACACCCGTGAGTGACACGTGGCGCGCTTGGCGCTGAGCGCCAGCCCATGAGCGTAGTACGCTATTTCAGAAGCGCAAAGTGCAAGTTACATACGTGGTTGACACGTGGCGCATTTTGGCGTAGAGCGCCGGTCCGTTCAAGAGCGCAGGAGCGCCGTTCAAGAGCGCATTTCGATAGCGCAAAGCGCATTTGATCGATTTTTATGATCTGCGAACAAATTTATGTTCCTTTTAGAAGAGACTTTGTCTCAAGATTCAAGAACAACAGTTCTTATTTTCGAAAGGCTTGCCTTTATAGATCAATGATCTGTGAATGAAGTAAGTACTTCTTTGTTTTTATGATGAGATCTTTTGATCTTTCTATAAAAGACCTTGGTCTTTTTAGATCTATGAGCTTTTAAGAAGATAATTCTTCTTTTCATGAGATGATTTCATCTCTGTGTTCATTGTTCATGATTTTTACCTTGAAGAAATAATCTTCTTTCAAGAGCTTGCTCTTCTTTCTTTGAATTTCTCAAAGTTTATGGGGGGGTTTTCTCTATATCAGACTTGAAGTCTTGGGACCTTTATATAGGGCAAGTTGATTTGTTAAATCAGTTAAAGAGATTTTTCTCTTATTGATTTGGGGATGTTTCCCCACCGTTGGATCTTTGATCCTAGGGCTTCTGTTTTATAGAAGACAATCTTCTTGTTTTTAACAAGATTGGAAAGATCTTTCCATAACAGAATTTTAATTCTGATTAATTAATGATTTATCATTATTATTGGATCTTTTGATCTAACGGTGGGGAATTTTATAATTCCAACGCTGGCACACCCGTACTTTGCACGTGGTGCGCTGCTCAGAGCGCAGTGAACTTTGCACTAGCGCACCTACGTTTGACGCATGTCGCGCAGCGCAGCCTGCGCTAGCGCACTCGTGTTTGACACGTAGCGCGCAGCGCGACTAGCGCTAGCGCACACATGGTGCACTGTCTAGGGCGCAGCGCACCTGGCGCTAGCGCATCCGTGTTTGACACGTGGCGCGCAACGTGCCTAGTGCTGGATCTGAAGCGTTGCTTCAATTTTTGAATTTTAAATTTCAAAATAGAGTTTTGCTCTGATTGGGGGAAACAAATACCCCCCACCGTTGCGCTCACATGGTGCACACGTGAGTGCAGCGGTGGCAGCATCTGCGTCCTTGGATCAACTCAGAAGTTAAAGAGACGGTTCAATGCCTATAAATAAGACCTTTGGTCCCTTAGATGATTTTCATCTTCTTCTTGAGAATTATATCTTCTGAGAATTTCATTCTCCCACAGAGCATAGCTCTCTTGTTTAAGAACCTTTTAAGAGTCAGAACTCTGTCAAAACTTAGGTAAAGTTTACAACTTTTAATAAATTAGGGTTTCGCCCATTAATCAGAGCCTTGCTCTTCATAGATCTTTGATCTAAAGAAAACCCATTTAGGGTTTCATTAACAGAGCTTTGCTCTCTTGAACCCATAGATCTTAAAGAGATCTTTTCTTGGGGTTTCTTAGCCCATGAACAGAGCTTTGTTCTTTTGAATCATGTTGATTTATTAATCTTTGATGAAGAACTCTTAAGAGTTTGTTCATGGAGCTTGAAGATCCCAGAATTTTTTTTACTTCATAAAAAATTAATTTTAATTAATTCTTTTCTGATGGATTTTTCCATCATCATTACAAAGCCAGGCTCTTAGCATTCTCGGGGAATCTCTTTAAATTCCTTTCATAATTGACTTTGACAGGTGTCATTCCTGTCTGTGGAGCATTACTCTCAAGGAGTTTAACTCCTTGATCCGAGGGGTCGTTTATTAAATGAGATTCCCTTCTTTTAGAATCTCTCGCAGATTCAAATTTGTTAGATGTCACAATTAGAATTTGTTTTCTCTATGGGGATATCAAGAGTCGTTTAAACCCCTTTGCCTATTTTTCCTCATTACTAATCTTTTAATGATGTTTCTTTCAGGCACTATGGCCATTCATTTATATAGTCTGAACGAGTTCATCTCTTATGAGAATATTCGCGTACAGGGCTGTTGCCAAAACCAAGAGTTTACAGGTGCCTAATGTGCGGAGATTATGGATCGTCTGTATGCACGCGTCGGTTGGCTGCTTCCTCGCCGTTCTGCTCTCTTGAAAATCTTAGTGGGAGCAATTTGGAGAGCACTCCCTGGGTTTCACGAGGCCATGCCGCTTAATGCGCTGGATGATGCCGAAGACAAGGTGCATTCAGTGTACCTGTCGGGGCTGATCTCGAAGAAGCGGCGAGATAACCTTATTGATATTCTGCATCAAACTTTCCAACAGATGACGATAATCGCTTCTTATCAAAGGGAGAGGGACATTGGCGAGGATCTCGACACTCATGAGCGCGAGAGGATGCACACGAGAATGGTCAGAAAGGCAAAAAAGATTCTAGACGGCCTTACTTTCGAATTCCTCAATCCATGCCCTGGATCTGAGGTTTTACCATTGTAATCATTTTGATGATGTTTTCGTTTACCGCTTTCATGATTGTAAGAACTTTTCGAAGTATGAATGGCAAATTCCTCATTTCAGCGTGTTTTATTTTATGTACTAAATCTTTTGCACATGCATGAACGGGTATGCATCGAACGCTTAATCAAATGCGAATTAAATGTTCTCCTTGTCGCTTTCCTTTCTTTTCTTTGTTATCAGCATGTCACCTTAGCAAGCATAGCCGGCAGATGATAGAGTGAGCATCCTGTTTTGGCTTCTTCGAGGGGCAGTGATGGCTTAGGAAGCAGGTTCAGATCTGCAACCTAAGACTTTTCAATTTTATGAGCCGTGAGGGTCTCATAAATAATTTTCTCCCTACGAGTCGAGAGAATCTCGTAAGGGTATTTTCTTCTTAGGAATCGTGAGGATTCCCAAGTGTGGTTTCTTTCGAGAGTCGTAAGGATCTCCCAAGAGAATTTTTCCCTCTTACAAGTCGAGAGGACTCGTAAGTGGTTGTTTCCCTCCTTGTCGAGATTCGACTTTGGAGAGCGTGGTCCGTGAATAGTATGCAAGGGTCCATTTTGGACCGACTTGCAGGACCCCAGTGCTTAGAAAACAGGTCCTCATCCCCATTGCTTATGGCTTTTCCCTACGAGTCGAGACGAATCGAGAAATTCTCGCAAGGACACTAATTTCCTCACGAGTCGAGACGAATCAAGAAGTTCTCGCAAGAATGTCCTAACGTCACAGTTAACTTCTGCTAATAGAAGTTCGTTAGGGCCTGTGGTACTAGGGTTTTTTACCCTTCACACCATCGCGTTGGCTGGTGTATTCCTCGACGCATAATCTTGCTGTTCGAGTAGCCCCGCGACTGTCGTGTCTTTGATCCCTTCGGGGGCTGGACAAGATTGTTTCTTGATTTAAAATCAGGAAAGCTTACGGAGGAGGTATCACGTGCTAGTACGTGACCAACGGTCACGTGTTGGCACGTGACATTTAAAAGCAGCGGCACAAGGTACATTCGTTCCCTGATTAAATCAAAGAAAAGGCTCCAGAAAAGGTCACGTGCTTACACGTGACCAGGGGTCACGTGTTGGCACGTGACGGCTAAGCAGCGGCCAGAAGACAGAGCGCAAAAGAAGAAGAAAGGCCCGTTCCAGGGGTCACGTGTCTACACGTGACCAAGAGTCACGTGCCTACGCGTGACCAGGGGTCATATGGCCATACGTGACCGGCGTTAAAAGATTTATTATTTAACAGGATTAAATCCTGAGAAGAGATCATTCAAATCTTTCCAAGTAGAGAATGATTATTTGGAACCGTTGGATTAAAAATCTAAAGGTGATTAAATATCACCAATTCTTGGTAAAATCTTGGACTTGGAAAGATTTCCTTTTAAATCTAACCGAAATAACAAAGAGATATCTTTGGATTTAAAATCCAATGGTGAATGAAATTCTCTTAACAATCTAAAGGCCCAGATTAATGATAAAAATCTCCCAACATACAAATCAAATCTCTCAATGAGAGATTTACTGAGCAGATTGATTCTCTTCCTTCTCCTATAAATAGGAGCCAAAAAAAGAAAAGAAGGGGACCCTTTTGGAAGATCTTTTTTCTAAAACTTCTTTCTGAGACCTTGAGACCTCTGGATCTTTTTCTACAGAGAGAGAGAGAGAGAGATAGAGCCTTTGATTCTCTGCAAAAAGGAAAACATTAGGTAAGAAAGGAAAAGGGGAGGCTTCAAAGGAGAATTTAATTCTCGAAAGAGTTTAACTCTTACATAAAAAAAGAACTTAGTTCTTTCTCTGGTTGATGATCTGCAAAGTGCACATCTCCCCAAGAATCGAGAATTTAATTCTCATTGGGTTGAGATCCTGCCATGCAGATCTAAAACACAGAGGAGGAACTGAGTTTAGAGAATTTAATTCTCACAAAATAATAGGAATTCAATTCCTTTTGAGATAAAGTTAGGGTTTAACCCTATGTTATGGGAATTTAATTCCTTCAAAATGAACAGAACTAAGGTTTAACCCTAAATGAGAATATAATTCTCTCAAACTGACAGGAATTTAATTCCCTTAAGAAAAGAAACTAGGGTTTAACCCTATTAAGAATATAATTCTTCAGAAGTTTAGGGTTTAACCCTATGAACAGAACTTTAATGGATACAGAGACCCGCCAAATGAAGCTCTGAAGAAGGCACCTCACGTGTTACCACGTGACTCCTAAAAGAGAACTTTGAGGCAATGCCTCATGTGCCCCACGTGATCTCTAAAGCACACAAAAGAAAAAGAAACAGAAAAGAACTTTAGGGCGCCCTCACGTGTCGACACGTGACCCCTACTGAGCATTCTAGCGGATCAAAGCGCAAGCCCCCATCACGTGCCCACACGTGATGGCTTTCAGAATTAAAAGTGTTAAACACTTATCTGTAGAACAAAATAAAGGGAAACATGGCGCTATCACGTGCTACCACGTGATCCCTTGGCTGAAGCTTTAACAGACAAGCACCAAAATTCTCATCACGTGACGGCACGTGATACTTTAAAAGTATTCAAGACTTTTGACCGAATATAATAAAGGGAAGCAGGGCGCCATCACGTGTCAACACGTGACCCCTCTTGCCTTAGTGTTAAACACTAATTTGGAATCTCTATTTTCGGTGTTTAACATTGATTTGCTTAGTGTTTAACACTAATTTAGAAAACTCTATTGGCAGTGTCTAACACCGATTTGCTTAGTGTTTAACACTAATCTGAAAACTCCTTTCCCAGGGTTTAACACTGATTATCTTTTAGTGTTTAACACTAACTTGTCAGTCTCATTCTCAGTGTTCAACACTGTTGGTCTCTAGTGTTTAGCACTAGTTTTAGCCCAATTGGCTAAAGTTTCCAGTGGCAAAGCCTCTCCTTCAATGAATCAACAAAGGGCTAATATCCCAAACATAATTGGACTTAGCCCAGGATGGTCATAAGTCCTCAATTCAAATTTAATTGGGCAAAGGGGCTCACAATATGATAATTGATCCTAGTTTCCTAATTGGACTGCAGATCACTTAATCTACCACGGTTTAAGGGTACATCTCTTCACTCCTTTGATACTCGGCATTGTAATTCCTCAACGTCTTCAAAGAGGTGGCGGGTCCCGATAACCACACGCATTGATACGGACTGTGGGGTCCTTAAACTCATGGACTATGAGGTCCTTAACCTTGACCGCGACGTCTTAAAACTAACATCGGACTGTGGAGTCCTTAAATCCACGGACTACGACGTCCTTAACCTTGACCGCGATGTCTTAAAACTAACATCGGATTGTGGAGTCCTTAAATCCACGGACTACGACGCCCTTAACCTTGACCGCGACGTCTTAAAACTAACAATGGACCGCAATATCCTTAAACTACCTTTTGACCGCAATGTCACTAAACTAAACAATAGATCTCCTTTGATCGCTCTCTTGTCGGATCTAAACGATCCCGTTAAGTTGATCTTAGTCTAAAACTAGACTAATGTATCCTTAACCACTGTTTAAGTCGATCTTAGTCTCAAATGAGGCTAACGTATCCTTAAACACAACCCTCCCTAAACCCAAATCTAAGATAATACGGATTTGGACTAGTCCACGCCCTACGGGCGACGATATAACTCAGTCTCCGTATACAATCCACGGGCAACCAAACACAAAACAAACACCCACGACACGAAGTGACCATCCGAAGAAGGAGAAAGTTGTTGCCGCGATGCGGTAGCGTAATTAACTGCAGGGGCTTGCGCCTGCAGGGAAGAGCGTCCCCATAATCAAAAACCCCTCAAACGAGGGGGAATCTGACGAAGTCTGCTACATCGGCCGCATCCGTTTAAACCTCCGATGCACGGTTCCATAAATCAATTTGGCATCTTCGGAGAGGTGGACGGATAGCACCCATTAGCATTTGCCCCGAATTTCAGGCAAGACGTCAGTCGCGCCGTCCTTCGGAGGGGAACAGATTCTGGCACGCCCGGTGGGACCTCTTCCTCTTTCCACTCCACACTTCGTGTGTCATGATTCGCGAACCAATCGCGGTTCGTTAATGGTTGCCCTTGGGCTGCGAGGTACTAAGATTTAGCGTTTTGCTTGGTGCAGAAAACAAAGGATCAATGGCGTTCAACTGCTCGAACTGCAAATGCAACCGACGCTCCGCCTCACCTGGAGGTGTAGCATATAGACCGCAGGCTGCATCCCTATTCACTATGCCTATGGAGCAAGTGACCCAAGCTACTACCGGTCTATTCTTTGGGACCATGCTCCCACCGGTGAACGTTGATATCCCTATGCCCGTACCGGAAGCTTCGAAGAAGTCGGCCTTCGATCGACTTGCTACTCCCACGGCCCCTCTCAACGGGTCGTCCAATTCTTCAGTCTTCACCAGACTGAGTCTGAACTCCAAAGGGCCCGCCAAAAAGCCCATGATACCTGAGAAGGCTATCCCAAAGAAGACAGCTGCTCCCGAAGTCGTCAAGGCGACTTTTACTGCCAAAGAGTCGGTCTTTGCAAGACTGGTTGTCCCAGCTTCCGCTCCGGTTCGAAGGTCTGTCTTTGACAGACCGGATACCGCCACCCAAAAGACGTCAGTCTTTAAGAGGCTGACACCAGCAACAGCCCTTCCCCGGAACAGGGGGCAAGACGCAGTCGTCGCTGAACCAGTCCCAATAACCCGTCACGCCCGACGTCGCCACTGGCGCCGGATAAGAAAGGCTGGGGGCAACTCCCCCACTGGGCTAACTCCACCAGCTCCAACGGTGGAAGTTAATGCTGCTATCCCAACTGGGAACAGTTTTGAGCTGCTGAACAGGGTACGCAGAAACTCGCCAACTGCGGTGCTCAAAAGATCTCCTCCACCGGTAGAGACTGCCGTGGAAGCAGAAAAGCCGGAGCAGTCTCTTCAATCGCTGTCCTCTAGGATCTACAAGACATGGCGACAAGTTAGAGAATATGTGATTGATCCTAATTACTCTCGCCAACACAAGAAGTCGAAAGGTCGGCCAGAAGAAAATCCCCCGATCAAGCAACGGAAGGTGACGACCAATTGGGTGCTCAAAGCAAAGGCCCCCTCAACTTCAACGGCCTACAAGAGAGGAAGACCAGAGGAAGTCCCCGCTCCCACAGCAAATATCAAGGACAATAAGCTAAAACGTCCTAAGTCTGGGGGCATGATGGTGTATACGGTATACATGGCACTGGGAAAAGAGGACAGCCATGCATCCACGGGTCATAGACCGCTTACACGGTCAGTGACCAAAGCTCAGGAGCAACAGCAGAAGCTCCAAGAAATGAGGACCGCGATGGCCGCACTCACTGGGCCGAAAGAAAGCCCCGAAGCGTCATCTGATCAACGCTAGGAGCAAGAAACTGACGCTGAGTTCCTTCGTAGGATACTAGAGAAGAAGGATAAAGAGGCTGCTGAACAAGCAGCCAATATACAACGAATGACCCTTCTGTTCCAGGACATGGTGGGTATGATGATCCAACAAGAGCCCCCTACTGAAGATCCTCCAATCGTTCTTGAAGACGACAGGGGAGAAACGTCAAATCCTCCACCCGCTCTGTCAACAGCCAAGGAGGAGACAATCTTTAAGGCTGACCTAGACGAATACATAGCCCAACAGATACGTGTTCACCAGGCGACTGAGGCAGCTGGTCAAGTTGTCAGGACAGGAAGACCATATCCGAGCTGGTATGACCAGATCAAATACCCGCCAGGCAACACAATACCAAAATTCCATGTCTATAAGGGGACAGGCAATCCCCATCAGCATGTGGCCCAGTTCAGGGCGCTTTGTGGCAACACTGGTGGCGACGATAAGCTCTTGCTTCGCCAATTCGTCGACAGCTTATCAGAAACAGCGTTCGAGTGGTATTCTGAGCTCCCGAATGATTCCGTCAAGACGTTCGCTGAAATGGAGTTGCTATTCACTCAGCGATTTGCAAGCGCCAGCGAACGTACCCCGATAACGGCATTGATTAACGCCAGGGTGAAACCAGGTGAGACGTGGGTCCAGTACGCTATACGCTGGCGAAACTTGTGGTCAAAATGCGAACAACGCATTGAGGAAGCGCCTGCGGTGGGCATGTTCGTGGGTACACTAGATCCTCATGCAACTATCTCACAGTTCATGATGTTCTTTAAACCAACCACGTTCCAGGCTCTGATCGACAAGTTGGCCCAGATAGACCAGATGGGTCACAGACCGCCTCCCCCGAAGCCGGAACCTCGGAATGACAAGGGTAAAGGGAAGGCAACCTTCGTTGCGAACGCTCAGTAGCAACCCAGTGCCCCAAAGCTGGCGGATCAATTGGAAGAAAGACGGCGGTATTATAATGAGAAGATGAAGCGTCCCTACTCGTTCCCGCGGGACAAGACGAAACGGTTATTTGAGCTGGAAGTAGGCAACAGGCTTATCAACTTGCCAAATCCGAGGTGACCGCCACAACCCACTGAGGTGAATAACCCCAATTACTGCCCTTACCATCAAACGGTAAGCCATCCGATTGAGGACTGCTTCGTCTTCAAAGGATGGATTGAAGATCAATACCTACATGGAAAGTTTGCGCTGTCCGAAAAGTGGAAGGTGAACCCGCCACAGTCGCATACTCCTAAGAAGGCGGATACGCCGGGGCAACCTGTTCTTTCATTGAAGAAGCGCCATAGGGGGTCGTGCTATCAGCTAAAACCAAAAGGATGCTGAGTGATCTTCATGCGTGCCCAGCGGTCGAATGGAAGAACCCGCTCGAACCTCAAATCATCATGGGGACTTTATCCACCAGCATCCAAATCCACTACATCCGACGATGGCTAGCTGGCCATTCGAGATGCGGGGGACTGACATAGTCGGCCCCATCGAACCAGCATCGTCCAGAGGACATCGTTTCATCCTGGCGACGACTGACTACTTCTCCAAATGGGCAGAGGCAATACTGCTGAGGGAAGTGAAGACGAAAAATATTTTCCATTTCTTCAAGACGCACGTCATATATCGGTTTGGAACCCCGCGACGGATCATCTCCGATAACGGGCCAGCCTACAGAAGCCACAAGATTAGTCGCTTCGCGCAGCAACACAACATAGACTGGAGATATTCCTTAGTTTATAATCCATGGGCTAACGGTCTAGCTGAGGCTTTCAACAAAACCTTGACAAAGATCGTGAAGAAGACGGTGTCCTGAAACAAAAAGGACTGGCACGAGAGACTGCAAGAAGCTCTCTGGGCATATCGAACTACGTTCAAAACGGCCACGAACACAACGCCATATGCGTTGGTATTCGGTACAGAAGCGATACTCCCCCTCGAGATAGAGTTGCCCTCTCTACGAGTGGCGGTCCATTACGAGCTGACGAACGAAGAAAATGCCCACCTTCGGCTTGAAGAGCTTGATTCCCTTGATGAAACCCGGCTCATAGCGCAACAAAATCTGGAGGTTTACAAAGCAAAGATGACGCGCTCATACGAAAGATTGACCAGGCCGAGGACGTTCCGCCAAGGCGAAGTCGTGCTAATTGTCAAAAGACCTATGATCCCTAATCGCGCCAAGCGGGGAAAATTCGAGACGAACTATGAAGGCCCGTACTCATAGACAAGGTCTACCAGGGCGGAGCGTATCTACTCATGGATATGCACGGAGAAAGACCTTTCAGGCCAATAAACGGTCGCTTCCTGAAGAAATACTACGCTTAACGGGTGAAGGCCTAGGTCAATGATAGATGACGACGACTATGTCTGCTCGCTATCTTCCTAAACCCGAACTCTAAGTAGTAACCGGCCTTCCTCAACAACGGACCGAAACGTCCTTAAACTAACGACGGACTGAAACGTCCTTAAACTAGCAATGGACCACTATGTCCTAAAACTAGCTGTTGACCGAGATGTCGATAAACTACGGTGGATTGCAGCATCTCAAAGCCGATAAAAAAAATAGAATAAAAAATAAAAAAAATAATAATAATAGAAACGGTATGTCCATAAGCAAAATGGGCACAGATGAAAACCTGAAAGGGCTCCGTGAGTAAAAACAGCAGGGCTACCGGCGAGTGTTTGTGAAAACCCGAAAGGGCGCAACCTCGTTAAAGGACACTTGCAGGGTCCTCACGACCTTGTAAGGAGAAACTACCCGCGTGAGATCCTTACGACTTACAAGGGAGCAACACACTTAGGAGTCCTCACGATTCCTAAGGAGAAATTACACTTGCGAGATCCTCACGACTCGTAAGGAGAACTCTCTTATGGGACCCTCACGGCTCATAAGATTTGAAAGTCTTAAGTCACAGAGACCTGAACCTGTGCTTAAGCAACCCCCACAACCTTCAATTTATGCCCTACAGGCGGCTCAATACTGACCCTTGTATACAATCCACGGGCGCGAATAAACATTTCCCTAACCAAGTCCCATCCGTGACTAGGGATATGGTCATACCGTGAACAACCCTTGTGAGTCCTCTCGACTTATAAGGAGAAAACCCTTTTGTAAGATCCTTACGACTTACGGGAGGACATGCACTTAGGAATCCTCACGATTCCCAAGGAGAAAACACACCTACGAGATCCTCACGACTTGTAGGGAGCAATACCTTTGTGAGACCCTTACGGCTCATGAAGTCAAAAGCCTTAGTCGACAGAACCCTTAACCCTGTTTACTAAGCCACCTTTGTTCGACATCGACAGAGGCAAATGATGATTCGCTCCTGGCAATATCCCAGTTGTAGCGATGTTGATGCCGAAATCGGTGTCTAAATCCAAGCTTGCAGCGAAAAGCCAGCAAGCCACACATGCATACGAAATAGCCGAAATGATGGGGCAACTTGCAATAAAAAGCAGCAAGTAAAAATGTATGCATGAGAAATAGCCAAAATGATTGGGCAACTCGCAATAAAAAGCAGCGAGTAAAAATAAAATAAATAGCCGAAATGATTGGGCACCGCGAAAGATAGCCGAAATGATTGGGCAATCGCGACCTTCGCGATATAAAGCTGAAATGATAGAGCATCGCGGAAAAAGAAATAAAATAAAAATGAAATTTACGCCCTACAGGTGATGTTACATCTATCCCTGTATACAATCCAGGGGCGCAAACAAAGAAGGAATCGCACTCCTCCTCTCCCAGGTTTCATCAGAAGAAGAAACCAAATCTCGATAAGCCGCAAGTGATCTAGAGATCGTCTCAACACTCGTATTGCAACAATGGACACAACTTCAAGCGAAGCGGAACAGCGGCAACTCCCAGTTCCATGGTTCGGCGATATACAGATCACCAAGAGTCAAACCCTCATCCCGTGAAATGCGGATACAATCAGCAAAATTCCTGGTTACGTGGAACGCGGATAACGTCACTTTTTGACCCCGTGGAAAACGTCCAGAGCGGAGCCTGGTCCTCGCAGAACACGGCAGTGAACCCGTGGGAAGCATCCAGAGCAAAATTCCTGGTTACGTGGAACGCGGATAACGTCACTCTTTAACCCTGTGGAAAACGTCCAGAGTGGATCCTGGTCCTCGCAGAGCACGGCAGTGAACCCGTGTGAAGCATCCAGAGCGGAGCCTAGTCCTCGCCGAGCACGGCAGTGAACCCGTGTGAAGCATCTAGTGCAAAATTCCTGGTTACGTGTAACGCGGATAACGTCACTCTTTGACCCCGTGGAAAACGTCCAGAGCAGATCCTGGTCCTCGCAGAGCACGGCAGTGAACCCATGTGAAGCATCCAGAGCGGAGCTTAGTCCTCGTCGAGCACGGCAGTGAACCTGTGTGAAGCATCTAGTGAAAAATTCCTGGTTATGTGTAACGCGGATAACGTCACTCTTTGACCCCGTGGAAAACGTCCAGAGTGGATCCTGGTCCTCGCAGAGCACGTCAGTGAACCTGTGTGAAGCATCCAGAGCGGAGCCTGGTCCTCGCCGAGCACGGCAGTGAACCCGTGTGAAGCATTTAGTGCAAAATTCCTGGTTACGTGTAACGCGGATAACGTCACTCTTTGACCCCGTGGAAAACGTCCAGAGCGGATCCTGGTCCTCGCAGAGCACGGCAGTGAACCCGTATGAAGCATCCAGAGCGGAGCCTAGTCCTCGCCGAGCACGGCAGTGAACCCGTGTGAAGCATCTAGTGCAAAATTCCTGGTTACGTGTAACGCGGATAACGTCACTCTTTGACCCCGTGGAAAACGTCCAGAGCGGATCCTGTTCCTCGCAGAGCACGGCAGTGAACCCGTGTGAAGCATCCAGAGTGGAGCCTAGTCCTCCCCGAGCACGGCAGTGAACCCGTGTGAAGCATCTAGTGCAAAATTCATGTTTACGTGTAACGCGGATAACGTCACTCTTTGACCCCGTGGAAAACGTCCAGAGCGGATCCTGGTCCTCGCAGAGCACGGCAGTGAACCCATGTGAAGCATCCAGAGCGGAGCCTAGTCCTCGCCGAGCACGGCAGTGAACCCGTGTGAAGCATCTAGTGCACCTGGTTACGTGTAACGCGGATAACGTCACTCTTTGACCCCATAGAAAACGTCCAGAGAGGATCGTGGTCCTCGCAGAGCACGGCAGTGAACCCGTGTGAAGCATCCAGAGCGGAGCCTAGTCCTCGCCGAGCACGGCAGTGAACCCGTGTGAAGCATCTAGTGCAAAATTCCTGGTTACGTGTAACGCGGATAACGTCACTCTTTGACCCCGTGGAAAACGTCCAGAGCTGATCCTGGTCCTCGCAGAGCACGGCAGTGAACCCGTGTGAAGCATCCAGAGCGGAGCCTAGTCCTCGCCGAGCACGACAGTGAACCCGTGTGAAGC
Organism: Agapanthus africanus; assembly: GCA_030015575.1. NCBI lineage: Eukaryota > Viridiplantae > Streptophyta > Magnoliopsida > Asparagales > Amaryllidaceae > Agapanthus > Agapanthus africanus. The sequence continues at coordinate 155,426,574 of JASDDO010000014.1, read as the reverse complement.
ATCTAGAGCAAATTTCCTGGTCACGTGGAATGCGGATAACGTCACTCTTTGACCCCGCGGAAAACGCCCAGAGCGGAGCCTGGTCCTCGCCAAGCACGGCAGTGAACCCGTGTGAAGCATCTAGAGCAAATACCGGACTGTGGAGTCCTTAAAATCCACGAACTATGATGTCCTTAACATCGACCGTAATGTCTTAAAACTAAAGATCAACCACCATGATTCTATACTGATTCTACCTTGGTTTGAGGGTACATCTCTTCACTCCTTTGATACCTGGCGTTGTAATTCCTCAACGTCTTCAAAGAGGTGACGGGTCCCACTAACCACTCATTGGACTGTGGAGTCCTTAAATCCACGGACTATGAGGTCCTTAACCTTGACCGTGATGTCTTAAAACTAACATTGGACTGTGGATGTGGAGTCCTTAAATCCACGGACTATGAGGTCCTTAACCTTGACCGTGATGTCTTAAAACTAACATTGGACTGTGGAGTCCTTAAATCCACAGACTATGAGGTCCTTAATATTGACCGTGATGTCTTAAAACTAACATTGGACTGTGGAGTCCTTAAATCCACGGACTATGAGGTCCTTAACCTTGACCGTGATGTCTTAAAACTAACATCGGACTGTGGAGTCCTTAAATCCACGGACTATGAAGTCCTTAACCTTAACCGTGATGTCTTAAAACTAATATCGGACCGTGGAGTCCTTAAATCCACGGACTATGAGGTCCTTAACCTTGACCGTGATGTCTTAAAACTAACATTGGATTGTGGAGTCCTTAAATCCACGGACAATGAAGTCTTTAACCTTGACCGTGATGTCTTAAAACTAACATCGGACTGTGGAGTCCTTAAATCCACGGACTATGAGGTCCTTAACCTTGACCGTGATATCTTAAAACTAACATCGGACTGTGGAATCCTTAATTCCACGGACTATGAGGTCCTTAACCTTGACCGTGATGTCTTAAAACTAACATTGGACTGTGGAGTCCTTAAACCCACAGACTATGAGGTCCTTAACCTTGACCGCGATGTCTTTAAACTACGGTACCCTGGAGAACATCCCAAAGCAACCCCTGACCCCGTGAAATACGGATAAGGGCAACCGCACTCAGCACTTGTGGGTCCTCACGACCTGTAAGGAAGAAAACTCTCTCGTGAGATCCTTACGACTCTCAAGGGAAAACCCGCTTAAGAATCCTCACGATTCTTAAGAAGAACTTACACCTACGGGATCCTCTCGACCTGTAGGGAGAAAAACTCTTTGTGAGACCCTCACGGCTCATAAAGCTCAAAAGTTTTAGGAGGCAGATCTTAACCCTGAATCCTAAGCCATCGCTGCTCTGCAAAGAGATCAAGATAGACTATCCGCAAAATACATTCAATAAGAAGGAGACACACCATTGAGAAGAAAAATATGTCTTTATTCATAAACCAAAATGGGCACAAAGTACAATTCATGAAAGAACAAAAAGAAAATACTCTCATTCAGGAGTATGTACAAAAAAGAAAGGAAAAGATACAAGTCTTCAAGCCGGCGGGCGATTTAGCAATTTTACTAGCTCATCCTTCTTTTGCTGAGTCACGACTTCATGATTCAGGATTTCCAGAAGACGAGCCTCCGCCTGAGCCTGCTGGGTCTGATATGAAGCAAGCCGACCTTCAAGCTCTTTCTCGGTGGCCTTATGAGCCTCAACCCTGTCGCGAGTGAACATGGCAGCTTTATCGAGAGCCACCACCTCTTTGATAGACTCTTGAAGCACCCGCCAAAGTTCATATGCTTTGTTGGCCTTGGCGGTCAGATTAGCTTGAAGCTCGCTCAGCGCCTTAGAAGCTAGCTCCCGCTCCGAGAATTTACGGCTGAGCCTTTTCTCGCACGACGTCAAGTTTGCCGCGCACCGTGCTATCAGCCCCCGTAACTCCGCCTTTGCAGCCACGGCTTCCGAGGAAAGATGGGAACACTCAAGGGCGTGCAAGCAATCCTCCACCTGCCGACAAAACTCCACCCAGACTCACACCACCTCTTCGCTATGGTAGGTGGCAAGAAAAGGAAGAGAACCGTTAGCTTCGGTGGCAAACGCTTCAGCTGTGGTCGCGCCGCCAGCACGGAGCTCCTCAATCAAAGATGATAAGGAGACAAGGCTTAATTGGGCCAAGCGTTCTGAAGCCCGCAAAGCATAGGAGCCGGGCGGCATCACGATGCACAATTCCAACGCTAGGAGACTGGCAGGGATGTTCAAATTTGAAAGATGTCAATAAAATTCTTAAGCAAAAGAACAAATGGGATTATAATGAAATGTCACTTACCTACGGTCATGCAAGTAGGAGCTGAAGGTTCCCATGGCCCTTCAACGACCTTGACCTCGTCATCGGCTTCCAAAACTGTAAGAGACATCAACGTCATTTCGCAAAATGGCAACAATGCTATGATAAAAAATGGCGACCGACGCTAACCTTGCCCAGAGGAAAGGACAATACGCTGAGGGGAGATCGCCTGCGGAGCTGCCATCTCCAATAAACGCTGAAACGATTGCCGAGGCGACAAATCAGCAATAGAGGCCGCCAGCCCGTGCAATTCTAGGGAAAACAAAAGAGTTCAGACCACGGAAAGATTGCTAATTTAAAATGCAGAAGGTTACCTTCAACACTCCTCCCGTTTTGAGTCGAGGGGATAGCGGCTTCGACGGCCTCTGCCGTGATTTCGGGCTCCAACAAAGGAAGGGTAGTCCCGACTACCTCCATATCGGCCTTTGGGCCGCCTTCGGGAAGAGTCGGTGGGGCGGTGACCTCCAAAGGAGCCTCCCCCAAAGGAGCAAGCACTCCATGATCAAGAGCCGCCACTGGAGGCTCTACCATAAGAGGAGCGGCCTCATCAGCCCCCTCCACATCGAGCAATGCTTCATCGGGAATTTCAACAGGCTTTAGCTTCAATGAGCCCGTAGGGAGCTTCCCCATCGTCGAAGATTCTGCACAATTCACACAAGAATAAGGATACATACATACAGGCGTAAACAATCTGAAAAGCTACAAAGAAGAACAAAAACATACCGATGCGCAGGGAAGCCTTCAGTATGGCTTCTTCAAGCCGATGCTCCTTCTCAAGGAGGCATGCTCGCCGGGGTTCGAGGGTAGACTCGTGGCCACCGGTCCATAAAGAAAGCGCGTCCGCGGCGTCCTCTGAAGCAGCCTGCTTCAGGGCCCTTTTCCCCCATTCCTCCAAAGGGCCAATAAACCGCCGCCGAATCCACGAGGGGTCTTCGTAAAAGATTATGGCAGGATAGGGCTTCTTCGGAACCCTGACATTTTGAGACGCATCTTTGGAACGTCTTATAGCCTCAGCTAACTGTGCGGCTTCCTCAGCAGCTGAATCCGGGAAAAGAAGACCGGCATCTGATTCCTGCAAGGCCAATGGTTCATCCCCAAGAATGGGTTCAGACTCCGTTAAAGAATCAAGCAGGTTGGTGGCCACCCTCCTCCGCCTCTTAGATCCAGAACCGGCCGCTGAAGATGACCGTTTCTTCCCCCTCGAAGCCTTGGTGCGGCGGCGGCCTACGTCACCTTCAACACCTTCATCCCTATTACCCTCGCTCGGTGCCACAACCGAGGATGACACCGCCATTGTCGATTCCACGGGGGGCAGTGCTGCTGCGGGCGGTGGCGGTGCTACTGGAGCCCGTCTACCCCGCGACCGGGTACCCAGGGGCATACCATCTGTTGGAGTAAGGTCCACCCCTGACTCCCCCGGAATGAGCGTGGTGCTAATCTCCCTCAGAGGAAAGCGGACCGGAGCTCGCGGTCGCAGCATAACTCCCATGGCCGGAGCCTGAGGAGGGGCATCATGACCAAGAAGCACCTTTCTTTCCTCAAGAATAATTGGGTTGACTCGATGGAGATACCAACCGGTGAACGATCCCACGCATTGGGGCATGTACTCAGCTTCAGGGACCATGAAGTGGGAGCCAGTGTTCAGCCTCACAAAATGATGAGCGGCATCGCGAACGGCATCAAGTGAAGGGACCGACGCAACTATGAAAGCCTCGAAGGGAACGCCCTGGTCATGTCCAAGCTGTCGAGCGAAGCGATGCGGATTGTACAGCATGAAAAGAGTTGCACTGTCCTGGCGGAATGCCAAATAGCCTGGTCTAATGGTATACAAGTGCATGGCCTCCCGGGGCCTCAGAGAGGGTACATTGTCTTTTGACTGGTCCCAGAGTTGTTGAACTGGACCTGAAGGAGAAGACAGGACCCGATCATCAAAAACTAGCCCGCCAGCAGTAGCGTAAGAAGAAATCAGCACCCGAATAGCCCCGAATTGAGTCGGGTCGGCGGCAGAAGCATCCACCAATCGCATAAGTCATGGGAAGAGGTAGGCGTCGTAAAATGCGGGCCTCTGATGCATAGTGAAAGCCCCCAACACGTGCATTTCAATCCAAGACGTGAAGTAATGAAGAGAAAAATTTACCACATCTAGCCAGGGCTGGAAGTATTAGCTGCAGCGTCCAACCCGTGATAAAGATGCGCCAGCGCCAGGATGCCGATGGCCAACCGCGTCCCCTCAGCGATACAATGAGCCGGGTAGATAACCGAGGCTCTCATAAAGCGGCGATGCATAGGGATGACAAACCAACTGAGCCAGACACTGACAAGCCCCACGAAGAACGTCTCCTCATCGATGCCGGGAGCTGCAATGGATTCAAAAGACATCGGCGACATAATGGGGATGTAGTACTGTGGTAGATCCGATTCAGTGGTCGGCAGCTTCTTCGGACCAAACCCAAAGGGGTCTTTGATGTTTGCGAAATTCGCAGCTGTCTTCGACAAGACGTCCTTGTAGGGTTCCTAGGCACTCTTGTGAAGGTTCATAAGGCATCAAACATGCCCGGATTAAATTTTAGACGTGCCGAACAACCCAAAGCCGGGATCTTTGCTAGATTATTAGGGTTTAACATGCAAGATGATAACTTTTATCTAAGTGTGAGGGATTACAACCTTTGTAGTCCGCTCCTTCACTTCACAAGCTCCGAGTAGAAGTCCCTTTGCCGCGATCCACGATCTCCCGGACTCATGAGAGGCTCCACGACTCGAACGATCCATGCTAGCTTGAAGTATTCCAAATCTCCGATGATCTACCTCGAAGTTGCAACGACTCAAGCTTTCTCACTCTAAAGAGATGAACACACTAGTCTTATGGGCTAGATGAGATGAGGATGAGAGAGTAGTATTTTTTCTTTCTTTTTAAATCATTTTCCCATATTATTTCATCACATAAAGAAAATCTAGCAAGCTTTCTTCAAGAGAGAAGAAGATGATCATGGAAAGATGAATGAATTATTTTCTTTTGTGATGAATAGAAAGAAAGAGTATATGATTGATTATAAACCATGGTCAAGGATGAGTGGCTAATAATGTGTAGAGAATAAACTAGAGTTAGGGTTTGGTTGGGTTAAAATGTGTCATCAACAAATATCTTAACCATGACAAAAGAAGTTGCTTCTAGAAGGTGCATGAAGCAACTAACCCTAATCAAACCCTAACCTCAATTAATCATCCTTAAACATGTTTAACAATTAATCATATCATGTCACAATAATATATATCACATATATATTATATATTTGCAACAAAAGAAAATAATACAATTAACATATATCGCATATATATCAATGTATCATCCAATGAGAAAATGAAATAATAAAGCGAGCCAATATTAGATAATATAATAATATATCATATATATTATTATACATTAAATCATCGAATCAACGCTTGATCCGACGATCCGGCTATATCGAATATTACCGACTAATATATCATGTACCGATTCATCGAACAACACTTGATCCGATGACCCGGTTCATAACTAAATATCGTGAGAATATTATACGGTATCTCATATCGCATTATTCTCGGTGCTGCACATATCACATATATGCCTCTACTCCGTTTCGCCTGAGCCAAGAAACCTCTGTGTAGGACTCTAAAGAATCGTCAATACGCCGGTAGCAGGTGATGATCATATCAGACACCCACAAGCTGCAAGCGGTCAGCTAAACGTAACAGCCACCCAGGTATTGAGCGATCAGAAGATCAACAAGCTAGCCTGTGCGTTCTCCTGTGAATCCAACCAGTAACACTCCTGTACAGTCCGGTCTGTTCGTCTGATATGTCGCATATCAAGTCTAGGGGTGGTATACGTCAGACCCCAGTAACCGATAAGTCGTGTCGATGTGTGGCTCATAACGGGTCGAGAAACTACTAGTAACACTTACCAGTAAATCTCTATATCAGCCCTGGCCAGGGACTTCCAGTTATAGCCAATCGAACACAGCACAACATCAACTCCCTATACCGGGAGAGACGAATCCCCTCCTATCGCTCATTGCCTCCATGTGATTCGGGACTGTACCCAAAAGCCACCGTTTTGCACGCCCTCTTGGACGTGGTAAGGTGGAAATCAAAGCACAGTGGGAATCACACAAGACTCTATGACGATCTCGGGTCTACAGACTACCCTGTACCAGTGTCACCGGAGAACTGCCATCTGACGTGTGGTATATCACCATCTGGGAGTTCTCGGCGAGTCCGTCCAGTGTACCCAGTCTCCACTGAGCACCCGTACACCATCTCTGATGTCTAACATCGATGGATATGGGATCATCCATCGCCCATCATATAGGTCAAGATGCGTATACGCCAGTCTACTCTGGTGTATCGATGCCCTGTCTCGATATACCCTCGACTAGGAACAGTTATAGGATATACTCATCGACTACCGCGGCCCCACTAGTATGATCTCATCATAGTCCCAGTAGTCGAGTACAGATCCTAAGGGCTTTATCAACATGTGAGAGTAAAACAGTAAACCAATACAAGTCAACATGTTAAGATAAAGTGAAACCAAATAGCATACTATCATGACGAGCAAGAAAGTCATCTCTATATATAACCAAGCATCCATTATAATATACATCATATGTACAACAATGGCCTCTAGGGCATATACATAACTAACAATCTCCCACTTGCACTAAGGCCAGCTGCTGTAGTATCTCATACCTAGCATCCCGAATAATCTCTCAAACTGTATCTGGGGAATAGCCTTCGTGAATGGATCCGCAGTGTTGTCCTTCGTATCTACTCTCCTGACCTCGATCTCCCGGCGATCAACTATCTCCCTGATCAGGTGATACCGCCTCAGAATATGTCTGGACTTTTGATGGGACCTGGGTTCCTTGGCTAAAGCCACAGCTCCATTGTTATCACAATACAGAGGTATTGGATGCTCAATGGATGGAACCACACCAAGTTCACTAATGAACTTCTTTATCCAGACAGCCTCCTTGGCAGCATCGTTGGCAGCGATGTATTCAGCCTCTATCGTCGAGTCTGCAACGGTATCCTGTTTGGAACTCTTCCAACATACCGCCCCTCCATTGAGGGTAAAGACAAAACCCGAATGCGACTTAGAGTCGTCCTTATCACTTTGGAAGTTGGAATCGGTAAAGGACTCCACCTGGAGTTCTCCGTTACCATACACCAAGAACATCTCCTTAGTCCTTCGTAAGTACTTGAGAATGTTCTTCACAGCTGTCCAGTAACTCTCTCCAGGATCTGCTTGATACCGACTCACTACACTTAGTGAGTATGCTACATCGGGTCTGGTACATAGCATCGCATATATGATAGAGCCTACTGCCGAAGCATAGGGTATCCCTTGCATGCGAGCTCTCTCCAAATCAGTCTTAGGAGACGTCTCTTTGGAGAGAGTGAGTCCAGAGATTGTGGGTTGGTTCCCACGCTTGGATTCTTCCATACTAAACCTCTTTAGTATGGTGTCAATGTACCTGGATTGGGACAATCCCAGTATCCGTTTAGATCTATCTCTATAGATCATGATTCCCAATATGCAGGAGGCATCACCTAGATCTTTCATTGAGAATCTCTGTGATAAGAAGAGCTTGACTGATTGCAGCATAGGAATATCATTTCATATCAAGAGTATGTCATCCACGTACAATACGAGGAAGACAACCTTACCCTCTGCTACCTTCTTATAGATACAAGGTTCATCTATATTTTTGATGAAGTCAAACTCTTTGACTACAACATCAAACAGATGTTCCAACTCCGCGATGCATGCTTTAACCCATAAATGGATTTAAGCAGCTTGCACACCTTTCCGCTGCTCCCACTATCTACGAAGCCCTCTGGCTGAGTCATGTACACGCTCTCTTCTAAATCACCGTTTAGAAAGGCGGTCTTAACATCCATTTGCCAGATTTCGTAGTCATGGTATGCAGCAATGGCAAGTAAGATTCAGATGGACTTAAGCATAGCCACTGGAGAAAAGGTTTCGTCATAGTCCACACCTGATCGTTGACGAAAACCCTTTGCTACAAGTTTAGCTTTGAAAGTCTCAACTTTTCCATCTACACCAAATTTCTTTTTAAAGATCCACTTGCTCCCAATGGGTTTTACCCCTTCAGGAGCATTTTCCAAAATCCATACTTTATTGGTGTACATGGATTCCATCTCAGATCGCATTGCATCCAGCCATTTCACAGAGTCACCACTCGTGATGGCCTGCTCGAAACTAGTCGGGTCATCATCATCCATGATGCAATCCTCGCTTCCACCATCAATGAGAAAACCGTAGTATCTCTCAGGTGGACGAGAAACCCTACTAGATCGGCGAAGCGGCCAGGGTTCGTCGGGTACTACTGAATCCTCTGGTTCCACTAAATCTTCAGTTGCAGTTTGTGTTGCTGGAACTTCTTCCAGTTCTACCTCTAAGCCACTAATTTCTTTTGCAAGAAATTCCTTTTCTAAAAAGGTGGCATGTTGAGCAACAAACACTTTTTGCTCCTCACCGTGATAGAAAAAATATCCATAAGAATTCTTCGGATATCCTACAAACTTGCAAAGAACTGACCGTGCCTCGAGTTTGTCCGGATTTTGCCTTTTTACATAGGCCGGACAATCCCATATCTTAACTCGTTTAAGATACGGTCTCTTCCCACTCCATATCTCATATGGTGTGGTAGGTACAGATTTAGTTGGAACTTGATTCAATAGGTATGCTGCTGTCTCAAGCGCATACCCCCAGAAGGAAATAGGTAACTCAGCTGTACTCATCATAGAGCGTACCATATCTAATAGGGTGCGATTCCTCCGCTCAGATACACCGTTGTGCTGTGGTGTATAAGGAGGAGTAAGCTGAGAGAGAATCCCATTCTCTTTTAGATAATCTAGGAACTCATTGCTTAAGTATTCACCTCCTTGATCAGATCGAAGAATCTTAATACTTTTGCCCGTTTGATTCTCTACTTCGTGCTTATATTCTCTGAATTTCTCAAAAGCTTCAGACTTGTGTTTCATCAGGAACACATGTCCGAATCTAGAAAGATCGTCAGTGAATGTAATGAAGTAGGAAGAACCGTTCCTGGCATGCGTAGACATGGGACCACAAACATCACTATGTATTAGTCCTAAGAGTTCAGTAACTCTTTCTCCGTGTCCACTAAACGGAGCTTTGGTCATTTTTCCTTTGAGACATGAATGGCAAGTATCATAAGATGATAATTCGAACGGATTCAAATAACCATCTTTATGTAACTTAGCCAGTCGTGTCGCATTGATATGACCAAGTCTACAATGCCACAAGTAGGATTCGTTCATATCCGAACTTTTCCTCTTGTGTGTGTTTTGTATATTCAGGACTGTATTCTGATTTAGAATGAATATGCCATTATGTAACGAGCCTGATGCAATTAACTTTTGATCTAGGAATATGTTCATAACATTATCCTGTACTACAAAATTATATCCTTCTTTACTTAATAAGGAGACTGATATAATGTTGCACATCATGTTCGGTATATAATAGCACTCATTTAGAATCAGTGTATTACGACTTGGTAATACAAGGTGATATTCGCCAACTGCTTTGGTCACAATACTTGCACCGTTCCCTACTTGAACGGAATGATCACCTTTTCCCAGTTCTCTACCTTTACGCAGCCCATGTAACTGTTTACATATGTGGGATCCTGATCCGGTATCTAATACCCAGGACGTAAGGTGAACTGAGAAACAGTTCTCAATAACTAACACACCCGAAGAAGATGCATCAACATGTATGTTCTTTTGGACGGCGTGAGAATCTAGATATTCTCCTGTTTCCTGTTCAGTCTTATAACTCTTATAAGAAAGAACGGGTCCAACATTCCCTAGCTCAGTACAATAATTGGGTTCAGTCAATACATCCATATTATTATCTTGATTATGGCATGACATGGTCGCTACCTGGAGAGAGAGAAAAAAACACTTTAGCGTATGCTCTTGCAAGATTAGATTGGTTTTTATCTTATCTAATCAGGATGTCTCCCACTGTTTTTATCAAATCTACCTTAAAACCCTAAAAGGTAAGATTAGCCGGGATTAATTACACCCTACAATTTCGTCAATCTTTCAGCCAGATCAGTGTCGGTACTTTGAGGGAGGTTCCCCGTGCTGTCGCACGGACCTAATTAAAGTAAACCTCGTTTTCCCAGAGGCGTAACCCCGTTAACACTTTTCTAGACACCTACTTGAATGACTAATTGTCCTGTGTAAAACTCTCCCAGGAGTAACACTTACTCGCAGTGGGTATCGGGATCCAACTATCTCATAGAGGGTATGCAATCTCATTGCAAATTTCAACGTTTGAAATTCCCGATAATATTTTGCCCCTAGCGATCTATGACCTTGACAAGGTCAACAAACCATAAATCGCAAGTCAAGTTTAACCCGTCATTTCCTGATTGAATTAAACCCACCCGCATGACTCTTGACAAGGTCAACAAGGTCGTACGAATACCCTAATCCAATCACATCTCATGTTTTAGCAGATAAACACTAATTAGCTACCGTACACTGTGCCTTGACAAGGTCAATAAACACAGCACGAATACTAAGTAGGATTTATCTGAAATGACGGAGGGCTACGACAGGTTTTTCAAAGAACCTATTGCGTAATAAACTTGATATCGTCGTAGAATCGAGTGAAGTTTTGAAAAGGAGTGTTTTTGAGGCTTTTCTTAGTTTCGCTAAAGGGGTCACTCCCGGTGAAGGGATCGTCGGCCATTTCCTCATCGAATAAGGTGCAGGATATATCATATATACCGCTGTGCAAAGCAAAACTCTAAAAGCAATCAAAAGACAAACCGCGTTTTGTAGCATCTGCCAGTTTCGCTAAAGAGATCACTCCCGGTGAAGGGATCGTCGGCTCTTTCCCCATCGAATAAGGTGCAGGATATATCATATATATCACTGTGCAAAGCAAAACTGTAGCTACCCTTTTTATAAAGTTTTTGATTCTACAACATCTTTAGGTTTCTTTTCTTTTTATTAATCTCATTAATAAATATCCCATCAGCTTATGCTTCCTAAGCATCACAGAAGAAACGAAAGCAGTAATATTTATATATCAGCACATATATATAGTATAAGCATTCGTCTCAGGCAGTAATATGATCTCATCACAGAACATTGCAGCAGAAGAACATATATGAAATATTGGATATACTAGGACGTCCGTGTTTTCAATACGAGCCTGTATAAAACACGGATTCCACGGTCGCGACGAATAGCCAAACCCACATCCCAAGACCCCTACGAGAGCGGCAAGTAACACTGCCAATTCTAGGGTTAGGAGACCCGGTCTCGACTCCTCGAGATGGCCTCCCACTGGACCCTAGAACCCGGTTACTTGTGCTCCCCTCCTTGGGTCTACCTAATGCGGAAAAGTAAATAATATACACCGGTGACAGCAACCGCAACCTGGAAGTGCCCCAAATAAAAGAATATTACATTACAAATGAATTTTACATGAATGAAAATAAAAACCCTCATCTCACATAAAACCCCCGGCTATTCTGAACGCGACGATCCAATATAACATATCACAGCAACACATAATATCTCATATCATCAACGTAAGTAAATATGCGCATCCCAATTGTCGTTGACATATAGCAACGAAACCGGCGATATCACATATTACACTTACGGTCACAGAAAAGAAAGTGTAAAACTACAACATTTGGAATCCACAATCACTTTAGACATCGTAAATCCGAAATATCACATACTTCGCATTTCATGCCTAACTCTATGAATTCCACATATTGTATCACATTCCAGATAAATAGACAGTATTAAACTTTTCGAACAGATAATCAAACACCCAAAATTTCCTAAACTGCTCAACACTTGAGCGGAGTTCAAATAATCCCAGAATATGTCACAATACCGGTGATCCAGCCGTAGAAGGGTCAAGCCAACGCCTCACATGTGGCACGCCGTACTGCCCCAAACCCGAAGGTTCAAAAGGCAGTTCAAGACGGTCACATAATCGAGTTAAGGTTTGTTGTCTTCTAGAGGGTCCACCGCTTAACTTGTACAATTTTTCCGAAAGATTTAAACCCGAAGAAATTTCAACACTTGAAAGTTTGCCGTACAGGAAAACAGTGAGTTAATGATATCCGTTCAAATAGTTTAACAATTTCTAAATATCCGGAAAGAAACACGAATTTAAAATTTTCGATCGAGTCTACTATTACAAAACAAACCCCAGAATTTTCAACACCTGAAACAGATTAAAAATACCCAGAAGCATCAACAAGCACCTACGGATATTACCATAAAAGCCACGTGTCACAATCCTATCAATCCGCCGCGGTTCCGCCGCCGTTTGATCGAATTGGGGGCTCGGGTTTTATGGTAATTCTTAGAATTCCCTGCTGATTTTTTACATATTTTTAATTCAGAAAAATCCCAAAATTTAAAAAATTTCCAGAGAGGGGTCCAATTTTGTCGTTTCGGGTTCGATCGGAGTTTTAACTTCGTAAACACATCGCCTAATGCTCTAGCTAGGCTCTGATACCACTGTAGGGTTCCTAGGCACTCTTGTGAAGGTTCATAAGGCATCAAACATGCCCGGATTAAATTTTAGACGTGCCGAACAACCCAAAGCCGGGATCTTTGCTAGATTATTAGGGTTTAACATGCAAGATGATAACTTTTATCTAAGTGTGAGGGATTACAACCTTTGTAGTCCGCTCCTTCACTTCACAAGCTCCGAGTAGAAGTCCCTTTGCCGCGATCCACGATCTCCCGGACTCATGAGAGGCTCCACGACTCGAACGATCCATGCTAGCTTGAAGTATTCCAAATCTCCGATGATCTACCTCGAAGTTGCAACGACTCAAGCTTTCTCACTCTAAAGAGATGAACACACTAATCTCATGGGCTAGATGAGATGAGGATGAGAGAGTAGTATTTTTTCTTTCTTTTTAAATCATTTTCCCATATTATTTCATCACATAAAGAAAATCTAGCAAGCTTTCTTCAAGAGAGAAGAAGATGATCATGGAAAGATGAATGAATTATTTTCTTTTGTGATGAATAGAAAGAAAGAGTATATGATTGATTATAAACCATGGTCAAGGATGAGTGGCTAATAATGTGTAGAGAATAAACTAGAGTTAGGGTTTGGTTGGGTTAAAATGTGTCATCAACAAATATCTTAACCATGACAAAAGAAGTTGCTTCTAGAAGGTGCATGAAGCAACTAACCCTAATCAAACCCTAACCTCAATTAATCATCCTTAAACATGTTTAACAATTAATCATATCATGTCACAATAATATATATCACATATATATTATATATTTGCAACAAAAGAAAATAATACAATTAACATATATCGCATATATATCAATGTATCATCCAATGAGAAAATGAAAGAATAAAGCGAGCCAATATTAGATAATGTAATAATATATCATATATATTATTATACATTAAATCATCGAATCAACGCTTGATCCGACGATCCGGCTATATCGAATATTACCGACTAATATATCATGTACCGATTCATCGAATCAACACTTGATCCGATGACCCGGTTCATAACTAAATATCGTGAGAATATTATACGGTATCTCATATCGCATTATTCTCGGTGCTGCACATATCACATATATGCCTCTACTCCGTTTCGCCTGAGCCAAGAAACCTCTGTGTAGGACTCTAAAGAATCGTCAATACGCCGGTAGCAGGTGATGATCATATCAGACACCCACAAGCTGCAAGCGGTCAGCTAAACGTAACAGCCACCCAGGTATTGAGCGATCAGAAGATCAACAAGCTAGCCTGTGCGTTCTCCTGTGAATCCAACCAGTAACACTCCTGTACAGTCCGGTCTGTTCGTCTGATATGTCGCATATCAAGTCTAGGGGTGGTATACGTCAGACCCCAGTAACCGATAAGTCGTGTCGATGTGTGGCTCATAACGGGTCGAGAAACTACTAGTAACACTTACCAGTAAATCTTTATATCAGCCCTGGCCAGGGACTTCCAGTTATAGCCAATCGAACACAGCACAACATCAACTCCCTATACCGGGAGAGACGAATCCCCTCCTATCGCTCATTGCCTCCATGTGATTCGGGACTGTACCCAAAAGCCACCGTTTTGCACGCCCTCTTAGACGTGGTAAGGTGGAAATCAAAGCACAGTGGGAATCACACAAGACTCTATGACGATCTCGGGTCTACAGACTACCCTGTACCAGTGTCACCGGAGAACTGCCATCTGACGTGTGGTATATCACCATCTGGGAGTTCTCGGCGAGTCCGTCCAGTGTACCCAGTCTCCACTGAGCACCCGTACACCATCTCTGATGTCTAACATCGATGGATATGGGATCATCCATCGCCCATCATATAGGTCAAGATGCGTATACGCCAGTCTACTCTGGTGTATCGATGCCCTGTCTCGATATACCCTCGACTAGGAACAGTTATAGGATATACTCATCGACTACCGCGGCCCCACTAGTATGATCTCATCATAGTCCCAGTAGTCGAGTACAGATCCTAAGGGCTTTATCAACATGTGAGAGTAAAACAGTAAACCAATACAAGTCAACATGTTAAGATAAAGTGAAACCAAATAGCATACTATCATGACGAGCAAGAAAGTCATCTCTATATATAACCAAGCATCCATTATAATATACATCATATGTACAACAATGGCCTCTAGGGCATATACATAACTAACAATCTCCCACTTGCACTAAGGCCAGCTGCTGTAGTATCTCATACCTAGCATCCCGAATAATCTCTCAAACTGTATCTGGGGAATAGCCTTCGTGAATGGATCCGCAGTGTTGTCCTTCGTATCTACTCTCCTGACCTCGATCTCCCGGCGATCAACTATCTCCCTGATCAGGTGATACCGCCTCAGAATATGTCTGGACTTTTGATGGGACCTGGGTTCCTTGGCTAAAGCCACAGCTCCATTGTTATCACAATACAGAGGTATTGGATGCTCAATGGATGGAACCACACCAAGTTCACTAATGAACTTCTTTATCCAGACAGCCTCCTTGGCAGCATCGTTGGCAGCGATGTATTCAGCCTCTATCGTCGAGTCTGCAACGGTATCCTGTTTGGAACTCTTCCAACATACCGCCCCTCCATTGAGGGTAAAGACAAAACCCGAATGCGACTTAGAGTCGTCCTTATCACTTTGGAAGTTGGAATCGGTAAAGGACTCCACCTGGAGTTCTCCGTTACCATACACCAAGAACATCTCCTTAGTCCTTCGTAAGTACTTGAGAATGTTCTTCACAGCTGTCCAGTAACTCTCTCCAGGATCTGCTTGATACCGACTCACTACACTTAGTGAGTATGCTACATCGGGTCTGGTACATAGCATCGCATACATGATAGAGCCTACTGCCGAAGCATAGGGTATCCCTTGCATGCGAGCTCTCTCCAAATCAGTCTTAGGAGACGTCTCTTTGGAGAGAGTGAGTCCAGAGATTGTGGGTTGGTTCCCACGCTTGGATTCTTCCATACTAAACCTCTTTAGTATGGTGTCAATGTACCTGGATTGGGACAATCCCAGTATCCGTTTAGATCTATCTCTATAGATCATGATTCCCAATATGCAGGAGGCATCACCTAGATCTTTCATTGAGAATCTCTGTGATAAGAAGAGCTTGACTGATTGCAGCATAGGAATATCATTTCATATCAAGAGTATGTCATCCACGTACAATACGAGGAAGACAACCTTACCCTCTGCTACCTTCTTATAGATACAAGGTTCATCTATATTTTTGATGAAGTCAAACTCTTTGACTACAACATCAAACAGATGTTCCAACTCCGCGATGCATGCTTTAACCCATAAATGGATTTAAGCAGCTTGCACACCTTTCCGCTGCTCCCACTATCTACGAAGCCCTCTGGCTGAGTCATGTACACGCTCTCTTCTAAATCACCGTTTAGAAAGGCGGTCTTAACATCCATTTGCCAGATTTCGTAGTTATGGTATGCAGCAATGGCAAGTAAGATTCAGATGGACTTAAGCATAGCCACTGGAGAAAAGGTTTCGTCATAGTCCACACCTGATCGTTGACGAAAAACCCTTTGCTACAAGTTTAGCTTTGAAAGTCTCAACTTTTCCATCTACACCAAATTTCTTTTTAAAGATCCACTTGCTCCCAATGGGTTTTACCCCTTCAGGAGCATTTTCCAAAATCCATACTTTATTGGTGTACATGGATTCCATCTCAGATCGCATTGCATCCAGCCATTTCACAGAGTCACCACTCGTGATGGCCTGCTCGAAACTAGTCGGGTCATCATCATCCATGATGCAATCCTCGCTTCCACCATCAATGAGAAAACCGTAGTATCTCTCAGGTGGACGAGAAACCCTACTAGATCGGCGAAGAGGCCAGGGTTCGTCGGGTACTACTGAATCCTCTGGTTCCACTAAATCTTCAGTTGCAGTTTGTGTTGCTGGAACTTCTTCCAGTTCTACCTCTAAGCCACTAATTTCTTTTGCAAGAAATTCCTTTTCTAAAAAGGTGGCATGTTGAGCAACAAACACTTTTTGCTCCTCACCGTGATAGAAAAAATATCCATAAGAATTCTTCGGATATCCTACAAACTTGCAAAGAACTGACCGTGCCTCGAGTTTGTCCGGATTTTGCCTTTTTACATAGGCCGGACAATCCCATATCTTAACTCGTTTAAGATACGGTCTCTTCCCACTCCATATCTCATATGGTGTGGTAGGTACAGATTTAGTTGGAACTTGATTCAATAGGTATGCTGCTGTCTCAAGCGCATACCCCCAGAAGGAAATAGGTAACTCAGCTGTACTCATCATAGAGCGTACCATATCTAATAGGGTGCGATTCCTCCGCTCAGATACACCGTTGTGCTGTGGTGTATAAGGAGGAGTAAGCTGAGAGAGAATCCCATTCTCTTTTAGATAATCTAGGAACTCATTGCTTAAGTATTCACCTCCTTGATCAGATCGAAGAATCTTAATACTTTTGCCCGTTTGATTCTCTACTTCGTGCTTATATTCTCTGAATTTCTCAAAAGCTTCAGACTTGTGTTTCATCAGGAACACATGTCCGAATCTAGAAAGATCGTCAGTGAATGTAATGAAGTAGGAAGAACCGTTCCTGGCATGCGTAGACATGGGACCACAAACATCACTATGTATTAGTCCTAAGAGTTCAGTAACTCTTTCTCCGTGTCCACTAAACGGAGCTTTGGTCATTTTTCCTTTGAGACATGAATGGCAAGTATCATAAGATGATAATTCGAACGGATTCAAATAACCATCTTTATGTAACTTAGCCAGTCGTGTCGCATTGATATGACCAAGTCTACAATGCCACAAGTAGGATTCGTTCATATCCGAACTTTTCCTCTTGTGTGTGTTTTGTATATTCAGGACTGTATTCTGATTTAGAATGAATATGCCATTATGTAACGAGCCTGATGCAATTAACTTTTGATCTAGGAATATGTTCATAACATTATCCTGTACTACAAAATTATATCCTTCTTTACTTAATAAGGAGACTGATATAATGTTGCACATCATGTTCGGTATATAATAGCACTCATTTAGAATCAGTGTATTACGACTTGGTAATACAAGGTGATATTCGCCAACTGCTTTGGTCACAATACTTGCACCGTTCCCTACTTGAACGGAATGATCACCTTTTCCCAGTTCTCTACCTTTACGCAGCCCATGTAACTGTTTACATATGTGGGATCCTGATCCGGTATCTAATACCCAGGACGTAAGGTGAACTGAGAAACAGTTCTCAATAACTAACACACCCGAAGAAGATGCATCAACATGTATGTTCTTTTGGACGGCGTGAGAATCTAGATATTCTCCTGTTTCCTGTTCAGTCTTATAACTCTTATAAGAAAGAACGGGTCCAACATTCCCTAGCTCAGTACAATAATTGGGTTCAGTCAATACATCCATATTATTATCTTAATTATGGCATGACATGGTCGCTACCTGGAGAGAGAGAAAAAAACACTTTAGCGTATGCTCTTGCAAGATTAGATTGGTTTTTATCTTATATAATCAGGATGTCTCCCACTGTTTTTATCAAATCTACCTTAAAACCCTAAAAGGTAAGATTAGCCGGGATTAATTACACCCTACAATTTCGTCAATCTTTCAGCCAGATCAGTGTCGGTACTTTGAGGGAGGTTCCCCGTGCTGTCGCACGGACCTAATTAAAGTAAACCTCGTTTTCCCAGAGGCGTAACCCCGTTAACACTTTTCTAGACACCTACTTGAATGACTAATTGTCCTGTGTAAAACTCTCCTAGGAGTAACACTTACTCGCAGTGGGTATCGGGATCCAACTATCTCATAGAGGGTATGCAATCTCATTGCAAATTTCAACGTTTGAAATTCCCGATAATATTTTGCCCCTAGCGATCTATGACCTTGACAAGGTCAACAAACCATAAATCGCAAGTCAAGTTTAACCCGTCATTTCCTGATTGAATTAAACCCACCCGCATGACTCTTGACAAGGTCAACAAGGTCGTACGAATACCCTAATCCAATCACATCTCATGTTTTAGCAGATAAACACTAATTAGCTACCGTACACTGTGCCTTGACAAGGTCAATAAACACAGCACGAATACTAAGTAGGATTTATCTGAAATGACGGAGGGCTACGACAGGTTTTTCAAAGAACCTATTGCGTAATAAACTTGATATCGTCGTAGAATCGAGTGAAGTTTTGAAAAGGAGTGTTTTTGAGGCTTTTCTTAGTTTCGCTAAAGGGGTCACTCCCGGTGAAGGGATCGTCGGCCCTTTCCTCATCGAATAAGGTGCAGGATATATCATATATACCGCTGTGCAAAGCAAAACTCTAAAAGCAATCAAAAGACAAACCGCGTTTTGTAGCATCTGCCAGTTTCGCTAAAGAGGTCACTCCCGGTGAAGGGATCGTCGGCTCTTTCCCCATCGAATAAGGTGCAGGATATATCATATATATCACTGTGCAAAGCAAAACTGTAGCTACCCTTTTTATAAAGTTTTTGATTCTACAACATCTTTAGGTTTCTTTTCTTTTTATTAATCTCATTAATAAATATCCCATCAGCTTATGCTTCCTAAGCATCACAGAAGAAACGAAAGCAGTAATATTTATATATCAGCACATATATATAGTATAAGCATTCGTCTCAGGCAGTAATATGATCTCATCACAGAACATTGCAGCAGAAGAACATATATGAAATATTGGATATACTAGGACGTCCGTGTTTTCAATACGAGCCTGTATAAAACACGGATTCCACGGTCGCGACGAATAGCCAAACCCACATCCCAAGACCCCTACGAGAGCGGCAAGTAACACTGCCAATTCTAGGGTTAGGAGACCCGGTCTCGACTCCTCGAGATGGCCTCCCACTGGACCCTAGAACCCGGTTACTTGTGCTCCCCTCCTTGGGTCTACCTAATGCGGAAAAGTAAATAATATACACCGGTGACAGCAACCGCAACCTGGAAGTGCCCCAAATAAAAGAATATTACATTACAAATGAATTTTACATGAATGAAAATAAAAACCCTCATCTCACATAAAACCCCCGGCTATTCTGAACGCGACGATCCAATATAACATATCACAGCAACACATAATATCTCATATCATCAACGTAAGTAAATATGCGCATCCCAATTGTCGTTGACATATAGCAACGAAACCGGCGATATCACATATTACACTTACGGTCACAGAAAAGAAAGTGTAAAACTACAACATTTGGAATCCACAATCACTTTAGACATCGTAAATCCGAAATATCACATACTTCGCATTTCATGCCTAACTCTATGAATTCCACATATTGTATCACATTCCAGATAAATAGACAGTATTAAACTTTTCGAACAGATAATCAAACACCCAAAATTTCCTAAACTGCTCAACATTTGAGCGGAGTTCAAATAATCCCAGAATATGTCACAGTACCGGTGATCCAGCCGTAGAAGGGTCAAGCCAACGCCTCACATGTGGCATGCCGTACTGCCCCAAACCCGAAGGTTCAAAAGGCAGTTCAAGACGGTCACATAATCGAGTTAAGGTTTGTTGTCTTCTAGAGGGTCCACCGCTTAACTTGTACAATTTTTCCGAAAGATTTAAACCCGAAGAAATTTCAACACTTGAAAGTTTGCCGTACCGGGAAACAGTGAGTTAATGATATCCGTTCAAATAGTTTAACAATTTCTAAATATCCGGAAAGAAACACGAATTTAAAATTTTCGATCGAGTCTACTATTACAAAACAAACCCCAGAATTTTCAACACCTGAAACAGATTAAAAATACCCAGAAGCATCAACAAGCACCTACGGACATTACCATAAAAGCCACGTGTCACAATCCTATCAATCCGCCGCGGAACCGCCGCGTAAGCATGCTTACGCCGCGGTTCCGCCGCCGTTTGATCGAATTGGGGGCTCGGGTTTTATGGTAATTCTTAGAATTCCCTGTTGATTTTTTACATATTTTTAATTCAGAAAAATCCCAAAATTTAAAAAATTTCCAGAGAGGGGTCCAATTTTGTCGTTTCGGGTTCGATCGGAGTTTTAACTTCGTAAACACATCGCCTAATGCTCTAGCTAGGCTCTGATACCACTGTAGGGTTCCTAGGCACTCTTGTGAAGGTTCATAAGGCATCAAACATGCCCGGATTAAATTTTAGACGTGCCGAACAACCCAAAGCCGGGATCTTTGCTAGATTATTAGGGTTTAACATGCAAGATGATAACTTTTATCTAAGTGTGAGGGATTACAACCTTTGTAGTCCGCTCCTTCACTTCACAAGCTCCGAGTAGAAGTCCCATTGCCGTGATCCACGATCTCCCGGACTCATGAGAGGCTCCACGACTCGAACGATCCATGCTAGCTTGAAGTATTCCAAATCTCCGATGATCTACCTCGAAGTTGCAACGACTCAAGCTTTCTCACTCTAAAGAGATGAACACACTAATCTCTTGGGCTAGATGAGATGAGGATGAGAGAGTAGTATTTTTGCTTTCTTTTTAAATCATTTTCCCATATTATTTCAATACATAAAGAAAATCTAGCAAGCTATCTTCAAGAGAGAAGAAGATGATAATGGAAAGATGAATGAATTATTTTCTTTAGTGATGAATAGAAAGAAAGAGTATATGATTGATTATAAACCATGGTCAAGGATGAGTGGCTAATAATGTGTAGAGAATAAACTAGAGTTAGGGTTTGGTTGGGTTAAAATGTGTCATCAACAAATATCTTAACCATGACAAAAGAAGTTGCTTCTAGAAGGTGCATGAAGCAACTAACCCTAATCAAACCCTAACCTCAATTAATCATCCTTAAACATGTTTAACAATTAATCATATCATGTCACAATAATATATATCACATATATATTATATATTTGCAACAAAAGAAAATAATACAATTAACATATATCGCATATATATCAATGTATCATCCAATGAGAAAATGAAATAATAAAGCGAGCCAATATTAGATAATGTAATAATATATCATATATATTATTATACATTAAATCATCGAATCAACACTTGATCCGACGATCCGGCTATATCGAATATTACCGACTAATATATCATGTACCGATTCATCGAATCAACACTTGATCCGATGACCCGGTTCATAACTAAATATCGTGAGAATATTATACGGTATCTCATATCGCATTATTCTCGGTGCTGCACATATCACATATGTGCCTCTACTCCGTTTCGCCTGAGCCAAGAAACCTCTGTGTAGGACTCTAAAGAATCGTCAATACGCCGGTAGCAGGTGATGATCATATCAAACACCCACAAGCTGCAAGCGGTCAGCTAAACGTAACAGCCACCCAGGTATTGAGCGATCAGAAGATCAACAAGCTACCCTGTGCGTTCTCCTGTGAATCCAACCAGTAACACTCCCGTACATTCCGGTCTGTTCGTCTGATATGTCGCATATCAAGTCTAGGGGTGGTATACGTCAGACCCCAGTAACCGATAAGTCGTGTCAATGTGTGGCTCATAACGGGTCGAGAAACTACTAGTAACACTTACCAGTAAATCTCTATATCAGCCCTGGCCAGGGACTTCCAGTTATAGCCAATCGAACACAGCACAACATCAACTCCCTATACCGGGAGAGACGAATCCCCTCCTATCGCTCATTGCCTCCATGTGATTCGGGACTGTACCCAAAAGCCACCGTTTTGCACGCCCTTTTGGACGTGGTAAGGTGGAAATCAAAGCACAGTGGGAATCACACAAGACTCTATGACGATCTCGGGTCTACAGACTACCCTGTACCAGTGTCACCGGAGAACTGCCATCTGACGTGTGGTATATCACCATCTGGGAGTTCTCGGCGAGTCCGTCCAGTGTACCCAGTCTCCACTGAGCACCCGTACACCATCTCTGATGTCTAACATCGATGGATATGGGATCATCCATCGCCCATCATATGGGTCAAGATGCGTATACGCTAGTCTACTCTGGTGTATCGATGCCCTGTCTCGATATACCCTCGACTAGGAACAGTTATAGGATGTACTCATCGACTACCGCGGCCCCACTAGTATGATCTCATCATAGTCCCAGTAGTCGAGTACAGATCCTAAGGGCTTTATCAACATGTGAGAGTAAAACAGTAAACCAATACAAGTCAACATGTTAAGATAAAGTGAAACCAAACAGCATATTATCATGACGAGCAAGAAAGTCATCTCTATATATAACCAAGCATCCATTATAATATATATCATATGTACAACAATGGCCTCTAGGGCATATACATAACTAACAGTCCTCGCGAAGGAAGCAGGCAATGAAGCTCTTAAAAGTAACACCCTGCTCCTCAGATTCGGTGAACAGTCGGTCGAAGATACCTAGCGCCTTGATCAAGCTGGGACGCTTATGGCGAACGACGTTTTCAGCAGACAAGCCGTCAACCGGTGCAGGCTCGGGCTCAAAGACGAACTCGTCAGGAGGCAGCAACTCCTCATACAGTGTACCCCTGATTGGCAATCCTGAGATTTCATAAAATTCCGCCAGAGAGATTGAGACCTCGTGATCTCCTAGAATAAAAGTGTTGGTGGGGAGATTCCATTGATTCAAGAACGCCCTAACCCATCAAACATGTGGGGACTGATAATGGAAGAGCGACGCATATATTGCCTGGTAAAGCCCGACCTTCTGCAGCTACGCACGATGGGTGGCAAGGATATAGCGAGCCCAGAGAAGATAGCCCGTGGGGTGTCGAGGAGTAAGCCCTATCTTATAAATCTGTCCCCATGGGTGGGCCTCACCCTGGCAAATGCGACGTCCCAGGATATCTATAGCGGGGACCGGATGGTTCGGGATACCGGTTGTTGAAGGCTCGAGTCGTCCCGTTGGAGTCCAGTTTGGTATCTCCACAGCAAAAACCATCCTCGGAGGGTCCATCGGCAAGAACGGGAAAGTAGGCTCTGTCAGTACTGCGCAGAGGAAACTCCGGCGACCCCGGATGATATGACTATACCAAGATCCCCATAGAAGTAGCCTGGTACAGTTTGGGTCATGAGCCCGGATCATTGCCACCGCTTTCTCGTCAGATGGTGATTGAGGAAAAGCGGCCTCCGAACGAGTGAAGGGAAAGCACGGAACAGAAGCCATCGCACCTGAAATCGAATAAAAGAAAACTATCAAAAGCAAAGCAGCAATATATATACATGCATGAACATGAAGACAGTTGAAGAAAGCGATAGCAGACTCTCTTTATGGGACCATTGGCTAGAAAACACATGGGCCCCACAGAATCAGGATGACGGCTCGTTAATAATGAGGCCAAGCAGTTGTAATAAGTCAAAGGGGATATCCTCATTGAATAGGAAGTGGGTTTCAAGTGGCCCTGCACATCCCCTAGAAGACAAATCTACCTTGGACTCTACAACAAATCAAACAGGATCAAGGGAATTAAATTCCCACATAAGACATCATTGCAAGCTTCTGCTCCATTAATTACAGAGGGACAACCTTGGGCAAGGAGACCCTAAGAAGCCTCCATGAGTTCTTCATAGGAATTAAATTCCTTATTAAGAAAAGGGAATTACATTCCCAGAAACGTTTTCTTCAAACGGAATTAAATTCCTTATAAACAGGCAACGGATCTCATCATCTCCCTGAAGATTAGATGAACCCTGAAAAAGGTCTAAAAGGTCTATTATTTGAGGAATAGATAGTTTTATATTTCTTTTAAAGAACTTGAAGAAAAAATGGGTTCATATTCAAAAGGGGTGAAACCCTTGATGTGGATTTAAAATCCAGAGAGTTTTTGTTAAAATGAAGGTGCTTCGATCGTCTAACACCATTACCTGAGGAAAAGGGATCTCTTGAACAGAGTTAAACTCTGAAAAGTTTGAAGCAGAGAACTAAGCTCTGGAAACGAGAATTAAACTCTTAAGGGAAAAGTTCTCAAAGGAAGAAGATGAGCAAAGTGGAGGCGTTTCTGAAATGACCCCTATATTTATCGGATGTGATGGAGACGCTTCATCTTACCGATTCCCAAGATAGATCCAACGGTCACCAAAGTGACAGCGTTGCACTCACGTGCAGACACGTGAGAACAACGCTGTGGGGCATTTGTTTCCTGATTTAAAATCAGGAAAGCTTACGGAGGACGTATCACGTGCTAGCACGTGACCAACGGTCACGTGTTGGCACGTGACATTTAAAAGCAGCGGCACAAGGTACATTCGTTCCCTGATTAAATCAAAGAAAAGGCTCCAGAAAAGGTCACGTGCTCACACGTGACCAGGGGTCACGTGTTGGCACGTGACGGCTAAGCAGCGGCCAGAAGACAGAGTGCAAAAGAAGAAGAAAGGCCCGTTCCAGGGGTCACGTGTCTACACGTGACCAAGAGTCACGTGCCTACGCGTGACCAGGGGTCACGTGGCCACACGTGACCGGCGTTAAAAGATTTATTATTTAACAGGATTAAATCCTGAGAAGAGATCATTCAAATCTTTCCAAGTAGAGAATGATTATTTGGAACCGTTGGATTAAAAATCTAAAGGTGATTAAATATCACCAATTCTTGGTAAAATCTTGGACATGGAAAGATTTCCTCTTAAATCTAACCGAAATAACAAAGAGATATCTTTGGATTTAAAATCCAATGGTGAATGAAATTCATTTAACAATCTAAAGGCCCAGATTAATGATAAAAATCTCCCAACATACAAATCAAATCTCTCAATGAGAGATTTACTGAGCAGATTGATTCTCTTCCTTCTCCTATAAATAGGAGCCAAGAAAAGAAGAGAAGGGGACCCTTTTGGAAGATCTTTTTTCTAAAACTTCTTTCTGAGACCTTGAGACCTCTGGATCTTTTTCTACAGAGAGAGAGAGAGATAGAGCCTTTGATTCTCTGCAAAAAGGAAAACATTAGGTAAGAAAGGAAAAGGGGAGGCTTCAAAGGAGAATTTAATTCTCGAAAGAGTTTAACTCTTACATAAAAAAAGAACTTAGTTCTTTCTCTGGTTGATGATCTGCAAAGTGCACATCTCCCCATGAATCGAGAATTTAATTCTCATTGGGTTGAGATCCTGCCATGCAGATCTAAAACACAGAGGAGGAACTGAGTTTAGAGAATTTAATTCTCACAAAATAATAGGAATTCAATTCCTTTTGAGATAAAGTTAGGGTTTAACCCTATGTTATGGGAATTTAATTCCTTCAAAATGAACAGAACTAGGGTTTAACCCTAAATGAGAATATAATTCTCTCAAACTGACAGGAATTTAATTCCCTTAAGAAAAGAAACTAGGGTTTAACCCTATTAAGAATATAATTCTTCAGAAGTTTAGGGTTTAACCCTATGAACAGAACTTTAATGCATACAGAGACCCGCCAAATGAAGCTCTGAAGAAGGCACCTCACGTGTTACCACGTGACTCCTAAAAGAGAACTTTGAGACAATGCCTCATGTGCCCCACGTGATCTCTAAAGCACACAAAAGAAAAAGAAACAGAAAAGAACTTTAGGGCGCCCTCACGTGTCGACACGTGACCCCTACTGAGCATTCTAGCGGATCAAAGCGCAAGCCCCCATCACGTGCCCACACGTGATGGCTTTCAGAATTAAAAGTGTTAAACACTTATCTGTAGAACAAAATAAAGGGAAACATGGCGCTATCACGTGCTACCACGTGATCCCTTGGCTGAAGCTTTAACAGACAAGCACCAAAATTCTCATCACGTGACGGCACGTGATACTTTAAAAGTATTCAAGACTTTTGACCGAATAAAATAAAGGGAAGCAGGGCGCCATCACGTGTCAACACATGACCCCTCTTGCCTTAGTGTTAAACACTAATTTGGAATCTCTATTTCCGGTGTTTAACACTGATTTGCTTAGTGTTTAACACTAATTTAGAAAACTCTATTGGCAGTGTCTAACACCGATTTGCTTAGTGTTTAACACTAATTTAGAAAACTCTATTGGCAGTGTCTAACACCGATTTGCTTAGTGTTTAACACTAATCTGAAAACTCCTTTCCCAGGGTTCAACACTGATTATCTTTTAGTGTTTAACACTAATTTGTCAGTCTCATTCTCAGTGTTCAACACTGTTGGTCTCTAGTGTTTAGCACTAGTTTTAGTCCAATTGGCTAAAGTTTCCAGAGGCAAAGCGTCTCCTTCAATGAATCAACAAAGGGCTAATATCCCAAACATAATTGGACTTAGCCCAGGATGGCCATAAGTCCTCAATTCAAACTTAATTGGGCCGAGGGGCTCATAATATGATAATTGATCCTAGTTTCCAAATTGGACTGCAGATCACTTAATCTACCACGGTTTAAGGGTACATCTCTTCACTCCTTTGATACTCGGCGTTGTAATTCATCAACGTCTTCAAAGAGGTGGCGGGTCCCGATAACCACACGCATTGATACGGACTGTGGGGTCCTTAAACTCATGGACTGTGTTAGTTATATGTATGCCCTAGAGGCCATTACTGTACATTGGATGTATATTGTAGTGGATGTTGGGACATATATAGGTAGGACTTTCTTGCTCGATATGATAGTACGCTATCTGGTTGCTCTTTATCTTAATATGTATATTTTCTGTCTCTCTGTTACATGTTGATAAAGCCCTTAGGATGTGTACTCGACTTCCAGGACTATGATGTAGATCATACTAGTGGGGCCTGGGTAGTCCATGAGTACATCCTTCAATGTTCCTAGTCGTGGAAATATCGAGATGGGGCATCGATATTCCAGAGAAGACTAGCGTATATCTTCTCGACCCATGTGATGGGCGATGGATGATCCCATATCCATTGGTGTTTGACATCAGAGATGGTATGCGGGTGCTCAGTGGAGACTGGGTACACCGAACGGGCTCGCTGAGAACTCCCAGATGGTATTATACCTTACGTCAGATGGTAGTTCTCTGGTGACACTGGTACAGATTAGTCTGTTGACCCGAGATCGTCATAGAGTCTTGTGTGTCTCCCACTGTGCTTTGATTTCCATCCTACCACGGCTCTACTGAGTCGTGCAAACAGGTGGTTTTTGGGTACAGTCCCGATTCACATGGAGGCAATGAGCGATAGGAGGGGATTCGTCTCTCCCGGTATTAGGGGTTGATGTTGCGCTATGCTCGACTGGCCATAACTGGAAATCCCTGGCCAGGGTTGCAGTGATCTACTGGTAAGTGTATCAGTAGTTTCACACATGTTATGGACCTCATTTCAGCATGACTTATCAAGCTATTGGGGTCTGACGTTTACCACCCCTAAGCGAGATATGCGACATATCAGACGAACAGACCGGACTGTACGGTAAGTGTTGCTGGTTGGATTCACAGGAGTGTGAGCGGGCTTGCTCGTCGATCTTCTGATCGCTCAATACCCGGGTGGCCGTTACGTTTAGCAGACCGCTTGCGGCTTGTGGGTGTTTGATATGATCATCACCTGTTGCCGGCGTATTGACGAGTCTTTAGAGTCCTACACAGAGGTTTCCTGGCTCAAGCGAAACGAAATAGGAGCGCATATGAGATATGTGCGAGATCGAGAATAATGTGTGTATGTGATACCGTATTCTATTCTCGCGATGAATGTGTTGAATGGTTGTATGCGATATAACCTAGTTATCGAATCAAGGATTGATTCGATAAGCCGATACATTGAATATTAGTCGGTCATATGCGATATGACCGGATCGTTAAATCAAGTGTTGATTTAATGATTTAATGTATAATTATATATTTGATATATTACTTTACATTAACTAGTATTTGTTCACTTAAGATGGATTTTCTCACTTGAAGTGCACATTGTATATATGATATAGTTTTGTGCACTAGTTTGTATCATGTTTGATGATACATGCAAACTTGGGTGTGTATGATTAAACCATGGTTATGTAATGGTTAGGGTTTTGATTTTCTTAACTATTTCTTTTATTTATTTATTTTTAGGGCAAGAAACAAAATGGTGGCTTATTTTGTTGTTTCCTTGAAGTTTCAAGAAGCTTTGACCATTCTTGTTCTTTTCCTAAACCTAACCATTAAACCTAACCCTAGTTTATTCTCTACACTTAACCATGGTTGCTATATGATAAGAATCACTTATTTTCTATTTTAAAATAATACTTATCATATTCTTTTCTTCTTCTTCTTCTTCAAGATGAAGAAAACCTTGCATCCTTTAATGGTGTCTTGAGAAAAAGAGTGAGAAATCCAATTCCAAAGTGAACCCACTTCCTATTTCTTCATTCTCTACCACTTGCCAAGTAGTATAGGGTGTTTTCTTCACAAGTTTCATGACTTGGTGAAGTTGGAGCTTGATCTTGAGTTGCCTCGACGTAGATCATCTTCGGCATCGAAGTCGACGACCTAGCCCGCCCATTTCTCCGATGAAGCCGACGCTAGAGTCCAGGATCTGATGATCGCAGTGAGGGGACATCTTCACGGAGCTAAGGAAGTGGAGGACCGTATCTACAAAGGTTGTAGTCACTTTCCTTTAGCAATAATGTTGTTTACATGCTTGCATCGCCTTACATCTAGTTAACGATCCGTATTAGGGTTTGTAGGCACATGGAAAAATTTGAATTGGGCATGTTTGATCTGTTGTGAGACCTCATTAGTGTGTCTAGGAACCCTACAGTAGTATCAGAGCCTAGTTAGAGCCTTAGGCGATGCGTAGACGGAGTTAGAAGTCCGATCGAACCGAAACCCTAATCTCAAATTGCTCTCTGTACATTTTTGAAAATCGGGGATTTTTGAGAATTAAAAATATGCAGAAAAATCAGCAGGAGTTTCTAAGAATTACTGTGGAGCACATGCTTCTGATTCGATCAAAGCGCGGCAGAACCGCGGCATTAGCATGGATAATGCGGCGGTTCCGCGGCCATTTTGTCTCTTCTTCCATTTATTTTTCTACAGTAATTCCTATATTATGGTGCTGTATTTTCTGGGAATTTTTAAATCTTACTCAAGAGTTGAGTTTTCTGGGTTGTATTGGGAGTTCGGAGATTCGATCGGACTGTCTAATTTTGTCTGTGTTTTTTCCGGGTAATTTTAGAATATGTTAAAAAGTTCGACCGGATATAAATACCCACTTTTTTCCCTGCCGGGAAATTTCCAATTGTTGGACTTTTCCGTAGTTTAATGACGTTCTAAGTAGTGCAAGTAACGCGATGGTCCCTCTAGAAGACAACAAACCTTAACTCGATTATGTGACCGTCTTGAACTGCCCTTTGAACCTTAGGGTTTGGGGCAGTACAGCGTGCCACATGTGAGGCGTTGGCTTGACCCTTCTACGGCTGGACCGTTGGTACTGAGGTATGAAGTGAATGTCTTTGAACCTATTTCATGTGTTGAGCTGTTTCGGGAAAACTTGGGTGTTTGATTGTTCAATCGGAAAGTTTGACATTTTCTATCTTATCCGGAATGTGATACAATAATTGGAATTCACAAATAGTTATGAGATAACTAATATGAATATTATAAACATAGCAGTTTAGTCTCACTTGATCGGTTGCCACGGAATTTTGATATGATCAAAAGTCCGTCGCAATCACGTAGCGTACGCGGATACTCGCCGGGTAAACTTAATAGACAGCCTCACCCCATAGCCCCGACCAAGTGACTATAGGAGAACCCTGTCGCCGAAAGCATCCGTTCGGGTGCTCGCGGCAGCGGTGTTCCGCCTTGGTGCACTTTGTCGACGGCGTCGGGGGTGCAGCCGCCTACTAAAGTTTGCGACGAGCATTCGATCAGGATGTCGGGAATCTTGTTGAATTGCCCGACTTGATATTGAAAAGTGTTTTCGATAATGAGACTAAAATGCGGAGTCTATAATTGTTATGCATGCGATGTCTAAGGAATTCATTTGATTAGGCATGCGATGTCTATGCAGGTTGCGGATTCCAACTGTTGTAGTTTTACACTTTCTTTTCTGTGACCGTAAATGTAATATGTGATATCGCCGGTTTCGTTGCTATATGTCAACGACAATTGGGATGCGCATATTTACTTCCGTTGATGACATGTGATGTTATGTGTTGCTGGATATGTTATATTGGATCGTCGTGTTCGAATAGCCGGGGTTTTTTATGTGAGATGAGTGTTTTTCATTTTCATTCATGTAAAAACTTGTATGTAATATTCTTTTATTGGGGCACTTCCAGGTTGCGGAAGATGTCACCGTTGATGTATATTATTTATTTTTCCGCATTAGGATAGACCCAAGGAGGGGAGCGCAAGTAACCGGGTTCTGGGGTCCAGTGGGAGACCATCTCGAGGAGTCGAGTCCGGGTCTCCTAACCCTAGAATTGGTAGGGTTGCTTGCCGTTCTCGTAGGGGTCTAGGGGTGTGGGATTGGCTATTCATCACGACCGTGGAATCCGTGTTTTATACTGGCTCGTATTAAAAATACGGACGTCCTAGCATATCCAATATTTCATATGATACTTTCTGCTGCGTTATCTGTGATGTGATCATGTGATTTGTTCAGATAGATATTATATATAGTATATATTATATATTATATAGACGTTGCTTATGTTTTACACCCGCGCTAGTCCTGCCTCGTTCTGGCGTTAGTTACCTAACCTAACGGTGCAGACGGGACATCGAGGCGAATGCGGATGGCCTAAGCATACGTTATATTTATCTGTGATGTCTAGGTGGACTTAAATGATGGGATATTCATTAATGAGATTAATGAAAGAAAATAAACCTAATTGATGTTATGGAATCGAATTTCAAAAATAAAACAGGTAGCTACAGTTCTTGCTTTGCATCGCGGTGTTCATTGTAGAACATCCTGCACCTTATTCGATGAGGAAAGGACCGAGATCCCTTCACCGGGAGTGACTCCTTTAGCAATAACTGGCAGATGCTACACACTCGGTTTGTCTTTTGAATGCTTCTATAGTTTCTGCTTTGCACAGTGATATATATGATATATCCCACACCTCATTCGACGAGGAAAGGGCCGACGATCCCTTCACCGGGAGTGACCCCTTTAGCAAAACTAGAAAAGCTTCAAAAACATTCCATTTAAAAACCATTTGATTTCGCAACGAGATCAAGTTCAAAGCGTTAAAGGTTTTCACAAAAACCATTCGCAACCCTCCGTCATTTTAGGAAGTAGAGTACTTAGTATTCGTGATGTGTTTGTTGACCATAGTCAAGACACAGTGTACGGTAGCTAAGTGATGTCTTCCTACACCGCATATGATGCGATTAATTAGGACAGTCGCGTGACTTTGTTGACCTTAGTTAAGGGTCATGTGGGTGGGTCTAATTAATCACGAAATGACGGGTAGAACTTGACTAGTACTTATGATTTGTTGACCATAGTTAAGGTCATAAGTGCTAGGGGTGAAAATCATTATCGGGAGTTTCAAGTGTTGAAATTTGCAATGAGATTGCATACCTTCTATATGATAGTTGGATCCCGATACCCACTGCGAGTAATTTTTACTCCTGGGAGAGTTTTGCACTTTACAATTAGCCGATCAAGTAGGTGTCTAGAAAGGTGTCAACGGGGTTACGCCTCTAGGAAAACGAGGTTTACTGTAATTAGGTCCGTGCGAAAGCACGGGGAACCTCACTCAAAGTACCGACACTGGCCTGGCTGAAAGATAGGCGAACTTGTAGAGTGTAATTAATCCCGGCTAGTCTTTCCTTTTAGGGTTTGAAGGAAGATTTGATAAAAACAGTGGGAGCCATCCTGATTAGATAAAATATATAACCAATCTGATCTTGTAAGAGCGCACGCAGAGTGTTTTCTTCTCTCTCTCTCCAGGTAGCGACCATATCACGCCTTAATCAAGATAATAATATGGATGTATTGACCGAACCCGCTTGTTATACTGAGCTGGGGAACGTTGGTTCCGCTCCAACTTATAATTGTTATAAGACAAAGCAGGAAATAGGGGAATACCAGGATTCCCATGCCGCCCAAACGAAGAAAGTGCATATGATGCATCTCCTTCGGGTGTGTTCATTACAAAGAACTGTTTCTCAGTATCCTCTGCATCCTGGGTATTTGATATTGGATCAGGATCCCAGATATGTAATCTGTTACATAGGGCTACAAAAAGGTAGAAAAACTGAGAACGGGTGATAAGTTTCATGAGACAGAAAACGGGTCAAGTGTTGCAGCCAAGTCTGTTGGTCACTGTCACCCTGTATTACCAATACATTGATTCTGAACGAATGTTATTAGATACCGAACCTGATATACAAAATCATATCAGTCTCTTTACAAGTAAAGAAATGATAAAATTTTGTATTGATGGATAATGTTTTGAACATTTCCTATATCAAAAGTTGATCGGTTCAGGCACGTTATCTAAAAGCATTGACGTTCTAAATCAAACTACAGTTCCTAGTATACAGAACACACACAAGAGGAAGAGTTCAGAAATGAACGAATCATTCTTGAGGCATTGTAGACTAGGTCATATCAATGCGACCCGACTGGCTGAAGTTACATTTTAGATGCATATTTAAATCACTTTGAATTTACATCTTGTGAAACTTGCCAGTCATGTCATAAAGATTAAATGACCATAGCTCCGTTTACTTGAAACAGAGAAAGAGTTAGTAAACTCTTGGGACTGATACATGATGATGTATGTAAGGTCTCCTGTCTACACATGCCAGGACTGGTTCTTTATACTTCATTACGTTCTCTGATAATCTCTCAAGATTCAGACATATGTTCCTGTTGAAACACAAGTCCGAACCTTTTGAGATATTCACAGAATATAAGCTAGAAGTAGAGATTCAAAATACGGGTATAAGTATTATTTCCTATGATAAGATCAGGGAGGAGAATACTTGTGCATGGAATTCTTGGACTATTCTAAAAGAAAATGAGATTCTCTCAGTATTACTCCTCTGAATACACCGCAGCACAATGGTGTATCAGGGCGGAGCAATCGCACCGTATTAGATATGGTGTACTCTATGATGAGTACTACTGAGTTACCTATTTCCTTTTGGGGTTGTGCACTTGAGAAGCTGCATACCTATTGAATTAGGTTCGAATCAAATCAGTGCCTACCACTCCATATAAGATATGGTATGGAAAGAGCCTATCTCTTAAGTAAGTTAAGATTTAGGATTGTCCGGCCTATGTCTAAAGCAAAATCCGGACAAGATCGAGGTAAGCTCAGTTCTGTAGAACTGGAAAGGTTCCAGCTATACAAAACTGCAGCTGATGATTTGACAGAACCAAAGGATTCAATAGTTCCCGAAGAACCTCAGCCTCTCCGCCGATCTGGTAGGGTTTCTCATCCGCCTGAGAGATACTTCGGTTTCTCGATGACAGTGGGAGCGAGGAATGCATCATGAGATGATGACCCAACTAGTTTCGAGCAGGCCATCGAGAGTAGGGACTCTGTAAGAATAGCTGGATGCTTAGCGATCTTAGATGGAATCCATGTACACCAACAAAGTATGGACTTTGGTTGCTATATCTGAGGGGTAAATCCCAATCAGGAGCAAGTATATCTTGAGAAGATTACTTGGTGTAGATGGAAAAGTTGAAACTTTCAAAGCTAGACTTGTTAAAGGTTTTCGTCATCGACCAGGCGTGAATAATAATGAAACCTCTTCCAGGGACTATGCTTAAGTCCATCCAGATCCTACTTGCCATTGCTACATACCATGACTACGATATCTGGTGGTTGGGTGTCATGACTACTTTTCTAAATACTGATTTAGAAGAGAACGTCAATAAGTACACAGCCAGAGGGCTTCGTAAACAGTGGGAGCAGCGGAAACATGTGCAAGTTGCTTTACATAATAAAGCAGGCATCGCGGAGTTGGAACGTCTGTTTTTATGTGATAGTCAAAGTGTTTGACTTCATCAAAATGGTAGATGAACCTTGTATATACAAAACGGTAGTAGAGAGTAAGGTGGTTATCCTCGTATTGTACGTGGACAATATACTCTTGATAGGAAAAGAGTTTCCTATACTACGCTCGGTCAATCTCCGCTTATCATAAGGATTCTCTAATAGGATCAAAGTGATACCTCCTAAATCTTGAGTTTTCATCTATGAGATAGATGTAATTGGATGCTAGGATTCTCACTAGATGTAGTGAAATGGTATCAATCGATCATGGGGAGAATCACTGGAAACGTTCCAGGGTGATAAAGACGACTGAATGTCAGTCACAGGCATTGTCTTTACGCTCAGTGGAGGGACGGTATGTTGGAAGAGTTCCAAGCGAGATACCGTGGCAAACTAGACGATAAAGGCTGGTAACATCGCTATTAAAGATACTACCAAAGAGGCAGTTTGGGTGTATATTGGTTCATAAGATGAACTAGGTTCCCACCATTATGTGACAATGAAGTGTGGCTTTGGTCCAGGAACCCCGGTCCCATCAGTGACCCAGACATATTCTGAGGTAGCATCACCTGATCATGGAGATAGTTGATCTCCAGGATGATCGAGATTAGGAGAGTACACTCAGAGGACAACACGGCGGATCCACTCACAAAGGCCTTTTCCCAAAGAGAGACTTTTAGGGGATGGTTGAGCATTAGATACTACAACTACTGCTACAGATGGCCCTAGTGCAAGTGGGAGATTGTTAGTTATATGTATGCCCTAGAGGCCATTACTGTACATTGGATGTATATTGTAGTGGATGCTGGGACATATATAGGTAGGACTTTCTTGCTCGACATGATAGTACGCTATCTGGTTGCTCTTTATCTTAACATGTATATTTTCTGTCTCTCTGTTACATGTTGATAAAGCCCTTAGGATGTGTACTCGACTTCCAGGACTATGATGTAGATCATACTAGTGGGGCATGGGTAGTCCATGAGTACATCCTTCAATGTTCCTAGTCGTGGGAATATCGAGACGGGGCATCAATATTCCAGAGAAGACTAGCGTATATCTTCTCGACCCATGTGATGGGCGATGGATGATCCCATATCCATTGGTGTTTGACATCAGAGATGGTATGCGGGTGCTCAGTGGAGACTGGGTACACCGAACGGACTCGCCGAGAACTCCCAGATGGTATTATACCTCACGTCAGATGGTAGTTCTCTGGTGACACTGGTACAGCTTAGTCTGTTGACCCGAGATCGTCATAGAGTCTTGTGTGTTTCCCACTGTGCTTTGATTTCCACCCTACCACGGCTCTACTGAGTCGTGCAAACAGGTGGTTTTTGGGTACAGTCCCGATTCACATGGAGGCAATGAGCGATAGGAGGGGATTCGTCTCTCCCGGTATTGGGGGTTGATGTTGCGCTATGCTCGACTGGCCATAACTGGAAATCCCTGGCCAGGGTTGCAGTGATCTACTGGTAAGTGTTATCAGTAGTTTCACACATGTTATGGACCTCATGTCAGCATGACTTATCAAGCTATTGGGGTCTGACGTTTACCACCCCTAGGCGAGATATGCGACATATCAGACGAACAGACCGGACTGTACGGTAAGTGTTGCTGGTTGGATTCACAGGAGTGTGAGTGGGCTTGCTCGTCGATCTTCTGATCGCTCAATACCCGGGTGGCCGTTACGTTTAGCAGACCGCTTGCGGCTTGTGGATGTTTGATATGATCATCACCTGCTGCCGGCGTATTGACGAGTCTTTAGAGTCCTACACAGAGGTTTCCTGGCTCAAGCGAAACGAAATAGGAGCGCATATGAGATATGTGCGAGACCGAGAATAATGCATGTATGTGATACCGTATTCTATTCTGGCGATGAATGTGTTGAATGGTTGTATGCGATATAACCTAGTTATCGAATAAAGGATTGATTCGATAAGCCGATACATTGAATATTAGTCGGTCATATGCGATATGACCGGATCGTTAAATCAAGTATTGATTTAATGATTTAATGTATAATTATATATTTGATATATTACTTTACATTAACTAGTATTTGTTCACTTAAGATGGATTTTCTCACTTGAAGTGCACATTGTATATATGATATAGTTTTGTGTACTAGTTTGTATCATGTTTGATGATACATGCAAACTTGGGTGTGTATAATTAAACCATGGTTATGTAATGGTTATGGTTTTGATTTTCTTAACTATTTCTTTTATTTATTTATTTTTAGGGTAAGAAACAAAATGGTGGCTTATTTTGTTGTTTCCTTGAAGTTTCAAGAAGCTTTGACCATTCTTGTTCTTTTCCTAAACCTAACCATTAAACCTAACCCTAGTTTATTCTCTACACTTAACCATGGTTGCTATATGATAAGAATCACTTATTTTCTATTTTAAAATAATACTTATCATATTCTTTTCTTCTTCTTCTTCTTCAAGATGAAGAAAACCTTGCATCCTTTAATGGTGTCTTGAGAAAAAGAGTGAGAAATCCAATTCTAAAGTGAACCCACTTCCTATTTCTTCATTCTCTACCACTTGACAAGTAGTATAGGGTGTTTTCTTCACAAGTTTCATGACTTGGTGAAGTTGGAGCTTGATCTTGAGTTGCCTCGACGTAGATCATCTTCGGCATCGAAGTCGACGACCTAGCCCGCCCATTTCTCCGATGAAGCCGACGCTAGAGTCCAGGATCCGATGATCGCAGCGAGGGGACATCTTCACGGAGCTAAGGAAGTGGAGGACCGGATCTACAAAGGTTGTAGTCACTTTCCTTTAGCAATAATGTTGTTTACATGCTTGCATCGCCTTACATCTAGTTAACGATCCGTATTAGGGTTTGTAGGCACATGGAAAAATTTGAATTGGGCATGTTTGATCTGTTGTGAGACCTCATTAGTGTGCCTAGGAACCCTACACTATGAGGTCCTTAACCTTGACCGCGACGTCTTAAAACTAACTTCGGACTGTGGAGTCCTTAAATCCACGGACTACGACGTCCTTAACCTTGACCGCGATGTCTTAAAACTAACATCGGATTGTGGAGTCCTTAAATCCATGGACTACGACGTCCTTAACCTTGACCGCGATGTCTTAAAACTAACAATGGACCGCAATGTCCTTAAACTACCTATTGACTGCAATGTCACTAAACTAAACAACAGAGCTCCTCTGATCGCTTTCTTGTCGGATCTAAACGATCCCGTTAAGTTTATCTTAGTCTAAAACTAGACTAACGTATCCTTAACCACTGTTTAAGTCGATCTTAGTCTCAAACGAGGCTAACGTATCCTTAAACATAACCCCCTAAACCCAAATCTAAGATAATACGGATTTGGACTAGTCCACGCCCTACGGGCGACGATATAACTCAGTCTCCGTATACAATCCACGGGCAACCAAACACAAAACAAACACCCACGACACGAAGTGACCATCCGGAGAAGGAGAAAGTTGTTGCCGCGATGCGGTAGCGTAATTAACTGCAGGGGCTTGCGCCTGCAGGGAAGAGCGTCCCCATAATCAAAAACCCCTCAAACGAGGGGGAATCTGATGAAGTCTGCTACATCGGCCGCATCCGTTTAAACCTCCGATGCACGGTGCCATAAATCAACTTGGCATCTTCGGAGAGGTGGACGGATAGCACCCATTAGCATCTGCCCCGAATTTCAGGCAAGACTTCAGTCGCGCCGTCCTTCGGAGGGGAACAAAGACGTCTTCAAGTAATCTTCTAGGTGATATTACCGTCGAAAGAGCAAGCGTTAAGGATATTCCATGTCACTTTTTACTTGAGGTTAGGCTCAGTTTGGGAGCCCCGATGAGTCATAACCACTCCGCGCTGGTGTGGGATGATCTCCGATAGTTTTTCAGGTTTTATATGAGTTGCCGTCAAGACCCTGAAGCTAGGAATATTGCCTTCGCTTCGTTTGCCGGCATTGTGTCTGCTATATCGAGACGAATGTCACGGTTTATCTCTAGGTTGTTGGTGAACCGTCGAGGTTTGGAACTAAGGACTTTGTCGTGGCTCCGTTGTTGTGTCGCGTCTGCATCCTGTTGGGGGAAGAACGCTGGGGTGATATCACGTCTGCTGTATCGAGACGTACGTCGAGGTGGTCTCTGGGTTGTTGGTGAACCGTCGGGACCTGGAACTAGGGACTTTGCCATGGCTCCGTTTTGTGGACGTCGTATGTTCTAAGGACACTGATTTCCGCAGAGTTGAGAAGAATCGAGAGATTCCTGCAAAGACACTGATTTCCTTGCGGGTCGACGCGAATTGAGATGCTCTTGTCAGGAATGCTGATTTCCCTGAATCGAGGTTTTGCCAAGAACACTGATTTCCCAGGAGTCGAAACGAATCGAGATATTCCTGCAAAGACATTGATTTCCTTGCAGGTCGACGCGAATCGAGATGCCCTCGTCAGCAACGCTGATTTCCCTGAATCGAGGTTTTGCCAAGAACACTGATTTTCCTGAGGTTGGTTGACTTGTTTTCGAGACAGAGCGTTGATTCGGCGAGGAAGTCATTGGTTGTCTCTACGTTGTCTATGAACCGTAGAATCTTGGAACTGGGGACTTTGCCGTCGCTCCGATTGATGGTGTAGCATCTGTGTCCTGCTGGAATGTGGCCATTAAGATTTGGTACTAGGGGACTTTGCCATTGTTCTGTTGTTTTGACCCTGGGGTCGTTTGTTGACATCGCATTTGCATCCTGCTGGAGGAAGAATGCTGGGGTGACGTCGCGTCTGCTGTATTGAGACGAACGTCGAGGTGGTCTCTAAATTGTCGATGTTGACGTCGAGACCCTGAAGCTAGGGATCTTCTTTCACTTCGTTTGTTGTCATTGTGTCTGCAATATTGCGACGAATATCGAAATTGTCTTTAGGTTGTCTATGAACCGTTGAGATTTGGTTTCGCTTCGACGAGGCCTGGTACGACGATATGATTCCCTTTTTGTTTGCACCCTTGTATACAGGGATTGATGTGATATCACCTGTAGGGCATAAATTTCATTTTTCTTTATTTCTTTTCGTGATGCTCTATCATTTCAGCTTTTATATCGCGAAGGTCGCGATTGCCCAATCATTTCGGCTATTTTTCGCGGCGCCCAATCATTTCGGCTATTTATTTTATTTTTACTCGCTGCTTTTTATTGCGAGTTGCCCAATCATTTCGGCTATTTTGCATGCATACATTTTTACTTGCTGATTTTGTTGCAAGTTGCCCCATCATTTCGGCTATTTCATATGTATGTGTGGCTCGCTGGCTTTTCGCTGCAAGCTTGGAATTAGACACCGATTTTGGCATCAGCACCGCTACAACTGGGATATTGCCAGGAGCGAATCATCATTTTCCTTCGTCGATGTCGAACAAAGGTGGCTTAACGAACAGGGTTAGGATCCTGTTGACTAAGGCTTTTGACTTCATGAGCCATAAGGGTCTCATAAAGGTATTTCTCCCTGCGAGTCGTGAGGATCTCATATGTGCGTTTTCTCCTTAGGAATCGTAAGGACTCCTAAGTGTATGGCTTCTCGTAAGTCGTAAGGATCTTACAAGAGTATTTTCTCCTTTTAAGTCGAGGGGACTTACAAGGGCTGTTCACTATGTAAACATATCTCTGGTCACGGATGGGACTTTGTTAAGGAAATGTTTATTCGCGCCCGTGGATTGTATACAAGGGTCAATACTGAATCGCTTGTAGGGCAGTATTGGAGGTTCTGGTGGCCGCTTAAGAACAGGATCAGATCCATGTAGCTTAATACTTTTGAATCTTATGAGCCATGACGGTCTTATAAGAGGGTTCTCCTTACGAGTCGTGAGGATCTCGCAAGTGTAATTTCTCCATAGGGATCGTGGGGATCCCTAAGTGTGTTGCTCCCTTATGAGTCGTAAGGATCTCACGCAGGTAGTTTCTCCTCACAAGGTCGGGAGGTCTTTGCAAGTGTCTTTTAACAAGATTGCACCCTTTCGGATTTTCACAAAACTCGCCGGTAGCCCTACTGTTTTTACTCACGGAGCCCTTTCGGGTTTTCATCCGTGCCCATTTCGCTTATGGACGTACCGTTTTTTTAACACCGCATCAGCCTGGGGACGGCGCGGGTTGGTAGTAGTTTAACGACGTTTCGGTCATTTGCAAGTTTTAGAACACTGCGGTCCATTGTTAGTTTAACGACATTTCGGTCATTTGTTCATAGGTCGGACATGTTTGAAGATCTTTCGGCACTCTTTTAGTTTTTGTCGAAAGAACAATTTCTCATGGAGCTTCCCTATAAAAGAGCATGATGCCCTCGGCGTGTCCATCCTTTTCTGAGCATGTGGTTGTGACGGGTTAACTTTCCAGTTGTTAGACAACGCGAATTTGCCCTTTTGGTATTCATCCTCAATCAAGCCTTTGAAGGTGTAGCAATCTTCGAGTGGGTGAACCATTACTCTGTGGTAGGGATAATAGTTAGGATTGTTAACGTCACCCGGTTGCGACGGATGTTTTGGATCTGGCAGAGTGATGAGTCCGTTGCGCACTGCCAGTTCGAATAGTCTCCTTGTTTTATCCCTGGGAAATAAGTAAGGACGTTTCAACTTCCCATCGAGAGATCGCGGTTTGTTGCTTTGACGAACAGACGTTCTCGGGTTACTCGGCTGTCGCTGAGTGTTGGCGACAAAGGTCGCTTTCCCGTTGCCTTTTTCATTCCGAAAACGTACTTTTGAAGGGAAAGGCCTATGGCCCATCTGGTCCATTTGGGCCAGCTTGTCGATCAAGGCCTGGAAGGTGGTCGGCTTGAAGAACATCATGAATTGGGAAATAGTTGACTGAGGGTTAAGGGTCCACATGAACATGCCCACGGCAGGAGCTTCTTCTATGCGTTGTTCGCATCTCGACCATAGGTTCCGCCACCGGATTGCATACTGCACCCATGTCTCTCCAGGCTTCACCCCGGCATTGATCAATGTCGTTATTGGGGTACGTTCACTAGCACTCGCGAAACGCTGAGTGAATAGTAGCTCCATCTCTGCAAAAGTTTTGACGGAATCGTTGGGAAGCTCTGAATACCATTCGAAGGTCATTTTCGCCAAGCTGCCGACGAACTGACGAAGTAAAAACTTGTCGTTACCTCCGGTATTGCCGCAAAGAGCCCTGAATTGAGCAACATACTGGTGTGGATTGCCCGTCCCCTTATATACATGGAATTTGGGGATCGTGTATCCCGGTGGGTACTCTATTTGGTCATACCAACCCGGATAGGGTCGTCCGGTTTTAACGATCTAGGCGGCCGCTTCATTCGCCTGATGAGCTCGTATTTGTTGAGCTATATAATCATCGAGCATGGCTTTTGAGATGGTTTCCTCCTTGGCTGCTGACAAAGCCGGCAGAGGATTTGATGCTTCTCCTTTATCATCTTCAATAATGATCGGAGGGTCTTCAGTTGGAGGTTCTGGCTGTAACATCATCCCGACCATGTCTTGGAAGAGAAGCGCCATTCGTTATATGTTGGCAGCTTGTTTCACTGCCTCTTTGTCCTTCTTTTCGAAGACTCCGCGGAGGAAGTCAGCATCGGTTTCTTGTTCATGACGCTGCTCTGATGACGCCTCCGGGCTTTCTTTTGGCTTGGTGAGTGCGGCCATTTGCGTTAGCATTTCCTGAAGCTCTGTTGTTGCTCCTGGGCTTTTATCATGGATTGGGTGAGCGGTCGGTGACTCGTTGAAGCGCGGCTTTCCTCTTTTCCGGAAGCCATATAAACGGTATGTGTCACCATGCCCCCGGACTTGGGGCGTTTAGATTCGACGTCCTTGCGGCTTGCCGCATTCACAGGGGCTTTCTCTGGCCTCCTTCTCTTTTGAGCGGTTGAAGTCGAGGGAGCCGTTGTAGCGGGCACCCAGACGGCTGTCGTCTTTTATGGCTTGATAGGATGGTCCTTCTCTTGCCGAACATTCACCTTTTTCTGCCGGCAAAAGTAATCTTGATCAATTACTGAGTCCTGAACCCGTCGCCAGACTTTGTAAATTTTGGAGGACAGCCGTTAAGGGGGCTGCTCCGGTTTTGTTTCTATAACATTCTCCATGGGTGGAGGAGATCTTTTCAGTACGGCGGTAGGAGAATCCCTGCGCACCTTGTTCAGCAATTCAAAGTTGTTCCCGGTTGGAACAGCAGTATTAACTTCTACCGTTGGTACTGGTGGAGTTAGCCCAGAAGGGGAGTTGCCCCCAGCTTTCCTTACTTGGCGCCAGTGGCGACGTCGAGCGTGTCGAGCTGTTGGGATTGTTTCAGCCATGGAGATGACTTTGTTATGCCCCCTATTTTGAGAAGAGGCTGTTATTGGCGCTAGCCGGTCGAAGACCGACGTCCGTTGAGAGGGAATAGTCAGTCTTGCGAAGTCCTACCAGGCGTGCCAGAATCTGTTACCCGCCGAACACAGAGACGCGACCGCGTAGGTCCGTCTCGCCTGAATTTCGGGGCAGATGCTAATTGGTGCTATCCGTCCACCTCTCCGAAGATGCCAAGTTGATTTATGACACCGTGTATCGAAGGTTTAAACGAATGCGGCCAATATAGCAGACTTCGTCAGATTCCCCCTCGTTTGAGGGGTTTTGATTGTAGGGACACTCTTCCCTGCAGGCGCAAGCCCCTGCAGTTAATTACGCTACCGCATCGCGGTAACAACTTTCTCCTTCTCCAGATGGTCACTTCGTGTCGTGGGTGTTTGTTTTGTTTTTGGTTGCCCGTGGATTGTATACGGAGACTAATTTATGTTGTCGTCTGTAGGGCGTGGAGTAGTCCAAATCCGTATCTTCTTAGATTTAGGTTTGGGGGTTGGGTTTAAGGATACGTTAGCCTCATTTGAGACTAAGATCGACTTAAACGTTAGTTAAGGATACGTTAGTTTAATGTTTAGACTAAGATCAACTTAACGGGATCATTTAGATCCGACAAAAGTGCATTTGGACTCTATTGTTTAGTTTAAGGACATTGCAGTCGATTACCAGTTTAAGGACATGATGGTCCAGTGTTAGTTCAAGGACGTTTCGGTCCAGGTTAAGGACAACGTAGTCCTTGAGTTTAACGACCTCACAATCAAGGTTAAGGACATCATAGTTCGTGGGTTTAAAAGGACCCCACAGTCCGAGGTTAGGGACATCGTAGTCCATGAGTTTAAGGACCCCACAGTCCGTAGTTTAAAGACGTCATAGTCTATAAAGTTTAAGGACATCGTAGACCATGAGTTTAAGGACCCCACAGTCCATGAAATATGTGGTTGTCGGGACCCGTTACCTCTCTGAAAACGTTGAAGGATTACAACGACAAATATCAGAGGAGTAAAGAGATGTACCCTCGAACCGGTGTGAATTGGTTGAAAGATCTATGGTCCGATTTGGAACTAACATCTGTTAAATATTCATGAGCAGACGGGCTCAATTAAATATAAGTTGATGACTTATGGCCAATAATGAGCTAAGTCCAGTAAACATTTTGTTTATTCTGGCTATTGATCCTTTATTTGGGCTTGGCCCTTTTAGTAATGCTGAGGATTAGATCTTGACACTTTTATTGTCTTGTATTGAATACAGAGCATTCATCAGAATAATTTATGTTCTGTCAGCGCAACCTATGGTGCGCTAGGTGCTTTGCACCGATCAAAAGTGCAGTGCGCTTCTGCCACGTGGCGTGCATGTAAGGGACACGTGTCATGTTCTGCGCTATGCGCCAGTTTATGAGCGCTGAGCACTAATTTATGAGCGCATTACGCTATCAATTTAGTGGCTCACCCGTGAGTGACACGTGGCGCGCTTGGCGCTGAGCGCCAGCCCATGAGCGCAGTGCGCTATTTCAGAAGCGCAAAGCGCAAGTTGCATACGTGGTTGACACGTGGCGCATTTTGGCGCAGAGCGCCGGTCCAAAGAGCGCAGGAGCACTGTTCAAGAGCGCAAGGTGCATTTTAATAGCGCAAAGCGCATTTGATCGATTTTTATGATCTGTGAACAAATTTATGTTCCTTTTAGAAGAGACTTTGTCTCAAAATTCAAAAACAACAGCTCTTATTTTCGAAAGGCTTGCCTTTATAGATCAATGATATGCGAATGAAGTAAGTACTTCTTTGTTTTTATGATGAGATCTTTTAATCTTTTTATAAAAGAC
Source organism: Agapanthus africanus (assembly GCA_030015575.1). Classification (NCBI taxonomy): domain Eukaryota; kingdom Viridiplantae; phylum Streptophyta; class Magnoliopsida; order Asparagales; family Amaryllidaceae; genus Agapanthus; species Agapanthus africanus. The sequence goes on along the minus strand of JASDDO010000014.1, from coordinate 155,381,622 downwards.
CTTGGTCTTTTTAGATCTATGATCTTTTAAGAAGATAATTCTTCTTTTCATGAGATGATTTTATCTCTGTATTCATCATTCATGATCTTTACCTTGAAGAAATAATCTTCTTTCAAGAGCTTGCTCTTCTTTCTTTAAATTTCTCAAAGTTTATAGGGGGGTTTCTCTATATCAGACTTGAAGTCTTGGAACCTTTATATAGGGCAAGTTGATTTGTTAAATTAGTTAAAGAGATATTTCTCTGATTGATTTGGGGATGTTTCCCCGCCGTTGGATCTTTGATCCTTGGGCTTCTGTTTTACAGAAGGCGATCTTCTTGTTTTTAACAAGATTGGAAAGATCTTTCCATAATAGAATTTTAATTCTGATTAATTAATGATTTATCATTATTATTGGATCTTTTGATCTAACGGTGGGGAATTTTATACTCCAACGCTGGCGCACCCGTGCTTTGCACGTAGTGCGCTGCTCAGAGCGCAGTGAACTTTGCGCTAGCGCACCTACGTTTGACGCGTGGCGTGCAGCGCAGAGCGTAGTGCAACCTACGCTAGCGCACTCGTGTTTGACACGTAGCGCGCAGCGCGACTAGCGCTAGCGCACACATGGTGCACTGCCTAGGGCGCAGCGCACCTGGCGCTAGCGCATCTATATTTGACACGTGGCGCGCAGCGCGCCTAGCGCTGGATCTGAAACGTTGCTTCAATTTTTGAATTTTAAATTTCAAAGCAGAGCTTTGCTCTGATTGGGGGAAACAATGGTCAAAACACCATTAAAAGAGATTTAACCACTCTGAAAACATGAACATGGAAAACATGGAGTTCATAATACTCCAGGAACTTAGTTCCTTCAAATCAAGAACTTAGTTCTTAAAGAAGATGATCCCAGATCTTCCAAATAATGATTTTAGTGATCGTTGATGGTCAAAATACTATTAACAGAGATTTAAATTCTCTAAAAACATCAGCAGAAATTAAATCTCCAAAAGAACTCAGCGCCTCACGTGAAAAGCACGTGAGCGCTCAAGGCCAAGTTACATAGCGTCTCACGTGAAACGCACACGAGCGCCTGAAAAAGCTAATGCTTAGCACTAGTGCAGCGCCTTATGTGAAACACACGTGGGCGCCACAAAAAGCTAGTGCTTAGCACTATTTCAGCGCCTCGCGTGAAACACACGTGAGTGCTGTATAACTAAGTGCTTAGCATTGCTGGGTAGTATAGAAACCCGGTCTTAGCCCAAATTGGCTAAGTTTCCTAAGGTTAAACCTCTTTGATTCTTCAAGCGAGCCCATATGCTCGTAATTTCCAAACTGATCCTAGTCTTAAACATGACTAATGATCTATTATTGATGATATCCAAAATGATATTCATTCCATATCTCCTAAGGTAATCTTAGTCTCAAATAAGGCTGATGATTCTTAGATGATCCACTATGATCATTTCCCTCAAATACGGGATTTGGTTTAAGGGTACATCTCTCCACATCTCTGATATATGTCATTGTAATTCCTCAACGTCTTTAGAAAGGTGGCGAGTCCCGACAACCAACAACTCCTTCCATCCCACATTAATGCACTTCCAAATTGACGTGCACACTTCAAATCAGACCGCGCCCCAAATTGGGTGCATTCCTTATCACCATTGTTCACTCCGTCATGTAACAAATACACGTGCATGAAAGATAAATAATGTCCTTAAACTAAATTGCATCCCCAAAATGTGAATGTGGGACCGAAACGTCCCTAAACTAGTGTGTTGCCTCAAATACGGCGCGTCGTCCCAAATATGGCGATAATGGTCCGAAACGTCCTTAAACTAATTTTCGCTACAAACATGGCGATAATGGACTGTGATGTCCTTAAACTAAAATAATTGAGCCTATATGCTTATTTGTTTCTAAGTTGATATTAGTCTCAAATATGACTAACGATCCTTAGATCAAACTCAAACATCCTATGAATGGATGGAACTTACAAATATGAGAAATGCATCCTAAATTCATTCCCGTTGGCAAACCAAGCTACCAACGTGGACCCTATCAAGCAAATTCTTGACCCAAACCCAAATCTCAAATATACGGATTGAGGCTAATACGCACCCTACGGTTGTTCATCTCAGAAAGCTGTATTTTAATACCGTTCATTCATTATCTATTTTGTTATATATCGGTACTATTAATCAGTGTCTGCTCAGTAATTACAGATGACAGGTGTTCGTGATTAAATACTGGAAACAAACTCAATATCACGGATATAACATTTGGGAGCCGACACTGCAAACAGAACATAGAACCTACCGATATCCAAAGAGCGCTTTTGCAATAAACAAGTGTGCACACAATTTTTGGTCCAACACAATACATGTGTGACACTAGCTCTTTGACATGGACCATATGGAGGCTGCCCTTGGCACAAAATGAGCATGTATGGGTGTGATGTGCATTTATTGTGCATTGAATGCTAAAAATTTATGATGTGATGTATGGCATCATGTTCCATCCAATTGTCTGAATGCAAACTAGGCTTAAATAGAGAAAACAAACAGAACCATGATGATATTGGAGTTAACAAGAGGCCACCACATCAATACGAGCCCATGTGCTCGGTTTTGGACCGGTGACAACCCATGAAGATCCGAGCTCGCCGGCCCCCCTTCCCCAATTTATCCCCATCTTTTCCCTGTCTCTTCCTTGCAGTCACATCACCTCATTTCTATTACTTGTTTAATCCTTTTTGGTGCCTATAAAAGCCAGATCAGTGAGTAAGGGAAGGGTGCATGATATATACCACATTTTCCATTTTTGTTTGTTTTTGGTTTAAGCCTGAGAGTGAGTGAGCTATCACTTGGTTTCTTCTTTTTCTTCTCTCTTGAAGCTTTCTCTTGAGAGCTTCATTATGGAGATTGAATAAGCTACCAACATCTTGTACCTCTTCTTCAAGTGTTAATAATATTTGTGTTTCTTTGTTTACTTGCTTTCTTTTCTTTACTTGCTTTTCTTTTCTTTTCATTTTAAATGCTTAACTAATCTTTTTTGGTTGTGGTTATGGTAAGGAAGTGAGATGAAAGGTTTTGCCTCCTCCTCCTCCTGTTAATATTTAATATGCTTAATTTTGATTATAAACTTAGTATTGTAACTAGGATGGGTTGATATGGTATGTTGATTCCATGGTTACTTTATAACCTCATCATATACCATATTCTCCCCACAAACCCCATCTTGCAAGCGTAAGGTTAGAATCAATTCGGTGTTAAGTTTGCTAAGCTTGGATGTGGTATTTTGTGATTAAATGACTTGACAAATCTTTCGGTTTCATATACCATATACCATCACAAACACTTAGCACACTTAACACTGAAATCATTTGCTCTCACTTACTAATTTGTGTTTTTGATGCTGTGGTATACTTGCTAACCCTTATGTTTAGACAAACGGTAAGTGAACAAAACGGACTCGTTTCGTGTTTTGCGGCGAATATCGGAATTTGATGATTTGTTCTTCGCGACTGCCTTGACAAATCATACTTCATGCTGATATCGACGTAAGGACGGACAACTCATGATCAAGGGAGCATCGAAGGAATCGTCGCGATTCGATCTTCCGAACCAAAGCCACGGCCAATTTCTTCCTTAACTTGTTTTCCTTGTTTTTCTTGTTTTCGTATTCTTTATTTTAGTGACAAAACCAACCATTTGTTATTTGTTGAATCTTAAATCACAAGACCTAATACACAATTCCCTACGGATCGACCCGTACCCACCGGCTTTCTACAACGCGTCGTGCACTTGCGGTTTTATAAATATTAAAACGTGAATGATCTCGCGTGCGCATTCCGTTTCCTTAAAGTCATATCCGTTTCCAAAACATACGCGTTTGCGAGCGCGGGTGAGTTCCCAAGAAGTTTTTGGCGCCGTTGCCGGAGAGTTGGTGGTTATTAGGAATTGTTATTTCTGGTTCATACTAACTCACTAACTTTTAACTAAATTTTTTGAAAAATAACAATACGAAATTCTTTTCACTTTGTTCTATGTCCTTGCAAACTGCTAGCACTCTGTGATTCAACTAAAAAAATCAAGTTATACCATTAGAATAATAATATAGCCTAGAGAACTATTCATACCATAATATTGCATTATTATATTCCCCATTCTTATTCATTTTACAAATAAACAGGTGCTTTTGACCCATGTCTGCTACATAGTTGCAGGTTACAGGTTCTCGGAATAAAAACAGTGAAAAAGACAATAGACGATACAAAAGTAAGACTACGACCAACAAATGGAAGAATCTTGATCAAGCCTACAGTTGGAGAATAAACGAAGATCAGTTCACAAAGTACAAGGCAACGCAAGGTTCAAGATTTCGACACGAAGCGAATGGTAAAAGTCCACTACATTACTCACTGTGGAGATCTGGAAAAGAACTAGAAGATATTCTGAAGAACCAACCAAAGAAGCAAGAAGACAAAGTCAACCATAAGTCAACCAGAAAATCTCAGCCCAAGATTCCTCCATTTGGCCGTGGAACCGCGGCCAAATAGGGCCTATGGCCGCGGTTCCGCGGCCGTCTATTACCCGTGTCGGTGCAGAAAATTCGTGGCATCTGGCGGCGCGTTGACTAGTCTTCTCTAAGGGTATTTTTGTAAAAGCAGGTGTGCGTCGATTGTAAACCTAGGGTTTTCTATGTCCTATAAATAGAAGCCCTAAATCTCTTTTTGAGGTATGCCTCTTCTTTTTCCTCATTTCATCTATCTAAATTCAGATCTGTAATTTTCTGTAAAGAAGGAAAAGAGCATCAACTAAAAATTAGGAGTAACTTTTCTTTTCATTGCCCTAGTTAAATTTTATTTCCATGCCCTAGGTAATTTCTTTCTTGCCCTAGTTTAGATTTCATTAATAGCCCTAGTTAGATAATTAGAAAATGTTTTTCAATTCCCTAATGAGCGAGTAGTCTCCTCACTTGTTAGGGTTAGATTTGGGGAAGGCTTGAGAGATGAAGATCTCTCACCCCTTTCTTGCCCATCACACGTTTTTATAGGAATCCATGCATACATGCACACACCGCTCCCTATGGCACCCTATCCCACGAGGTAGCGGTGATACCGTAGTATAAACGACCGGTTGAGCGTGTTTTCCATGGAGGTTAGGGTAAGAATTAAGAAAGGAAGGACAAGAACCTTGAGGAAGAAACATCGTTTCTTCCTGATGGTACTAATCCACTTTATTAATTATTACCATAACACCTCATAGATCTTAAATAGGGCATAGAAAGTGGTGAGGAATATTGATTTTCCAAACTTAACCTAAACCAAGATTTTAGTCTTAGTATAAATCAACTTAGTTTTTAGATTTAATCAATCCGACAAAAATCGGAATTAACTCGTTAGAACAAATCGAGAATACACAAAATCCCTGTGGACCAACCCGTACTCACCGGCTAGCTACCAAACGACGCCGTTCTTGATTGCGGTTATAAAATATTCTTTGATCAATCTCGTGACAGGCGGGAACATATTGAACAATCTCGTAACCGATTTTTCACTCCTTTCAACACTTCCAGTTTTTGGGATCAACAAGTCCATTCACCTTTTTATCCAAATTTTGATCCTACTCCTGTCCAACCATTCAATTCCTATCAGTCCTACCCGACTTTCACACCTTCCCTAGACATTGATTCTACACAACCATTTGGGAGTTTCACGTATCCAAACAACTTTGAATCTTTTACTGAAACCCCTTTCACAACCCATGTCTAGTTTGGAACAGTCGTTGGAAGCCTATATGGTAGCATCAAACCAAATGATGAGGAATGTGGATGCGTCCATGGCCGCCCTTCTACAACCTAGTGACCCGGTAGCTAGTTTCCAACTAGCTCCAAAAATTTCAATGTATGATGAGAGCATCAAATAAAAATTAGGAGTAAGTTTTCTTTTCATTGCCCTAGTTAAATTTTATTTCCATGCCCTAGGTAATTTCTTATCTGCCCTAGTTAGATCTTTTATTCTCTGCCCTAGTTAGATAGTTTAGAAATTGTTTTTCAATTCCCTAATGAGCGAGTAGTCTCCTCGCTTGTTAGGGTTAGATTTGGAGAAGGCTTGAGAGATGAAAATCTCTCACCCCTTTCTTGCCCATCACATATTTTTATAGAACTCCATGCATACATGCACACACCGCTCCCTACGACACCCTATCCCACGAGGTAACGGTGATACCGTAGCATAAACGACCGGTTGAGCGTGTTTTCCATGGAGGTTAGGGTAAGGATTAAGAAAGGAAGGACAAGAACCTAGAGGAAAGAACACCGTTCCTTCCCGATGGTACTAATCCACTTTATTAATAATTACCATAACACCTAAAGAGATCTAATTTAGGGCATTGAAAGCGGTGAAGAATATTGACTTTCCAAACCTAACCTAAACCTAACCCTAGCAAGATTTTAGTTTAGATCAATTTAGTTTTTAGATTTAATCAATCCAACACCAATCGGAATTAACTCGTTAGACCAAATCGAGAATACACAACATCCCTGTGGACCGACCCGTACTCACCGGCTAGCTACCAAGCGACGTCGTTCTTGATTGCGGTTATAAATATTCTTTGAACAAATCAAGAAACCATACAAAATTTCATCCCCTCTCCTCGGATTTTGACCGGCGACATCACTGTAGAATCCGAGCTCGCCGACCCTCTGAGAGATTTTTTGATTTTTTGTTTTTGTGTGATCTCCAATGCAGTGTTTGCATTCTAGTGGTATTGTTTAATTTTTCTAATTTTATGTGTGCAGGAATTGGGGCATATATATCGCTTTTTGACACTAAATATTGTATTTTCCGACATTTTAGATTTTTTACAGAATTACGACCAGCGATCTTGCGGAGCGAGGCTCAAACTCAATTTCAAGATGTTAATGAAGTATAGTGCCAAAGATCTGAGTATTTTGACCCACACAAACGAACAATCAAAGACTCGGATCACTTTTAAAGGGGTTTTCTTAACCAAATCACATCGGTACGTTTTTCCTAACACATTCTTCTCGAATCCGACGCAGTCCAATATTTCTATCTTCTGCAGGATTCTTCGCACAAGCTTACCACCAATTGAACAGAGAACTAACCGTATTTTTTGCAGCGCTTAAACTAAAACGAAAAAGAATTGCTTTGATTGATTTATTTATTAAATTCTTCTATTGATTGCGCATTTGCATGTTAATACGGAATTAAGGGCAAAAAGACCAAACAAGATACGGTAAAGGATTTCATCACCTATTTCCGTAGCCCACAAATCACAAAACCGCATTCTTGCATATCCACAGTCATAGTCACAAATTCGTCGTTCGGGAATAATTCGGCGAGGTCGAAAATTCGGATTCGGAGAACTATTCGGAAAAAATCGGCAGGTATTCGGGAAAGATTCGGTAAGTGTTCGGGAAATGTTCGGGAAGGATTTCGAGCAATAAATTAATATATGAGACGCTAGGTTTTGATTTTGTGAATTATTCGTTGTTTTTTTTGAATTATTCGTTATTTTTCACATAATTCGGGAATAATTCGCGAATTATTCGCGAATAATTCGCGAATTATTCGGCCAGTTCGGCAATGGCGATTAATTCGGAGATTAATTCGTCTGATCAAAAATTCGCGAATTATTCGCGAATTCGGCGAATAATTCGCGAATTATGTGACTATGTCCACAGTAATTTAAAATCAATTAGACTTTGACTCGAAGGACTTCGTGCTCATTAAGAGAAGTTAACTGTATTTAGAACACCGCTTAACGGTATATCGTTCACGGGGTGTCTAGGCAAGTGTTCAAGAGAAAGGGTTATCTAATTAAGGAACTTCGCGAAAGCGTTGGAAAACCTCCCATTCTCTCTTGCACTTACCTGGCTTCGTGATCCGTATATCTTGAGCCCATTTCTCGACACAGTTTTACTTCGACAATCAGGTTCTTTAGCAAGTCTAGTTGACTAGCATACCATAGACTGCTAGGGGTATGATATTCTTTGTTTTTATGATATTTTTGAATTCTTGTTAATATGGGTGATACACGATTTAGTTCAATTTCTCACAATTCTTATTCTTTTGTTTATACTCATTCCCAATTCTTTTGTTCAAACTGTCACGATTCTTCCCACATTCATGAAAATTGTCCTTTTTTAGGGGGTGACCAACCGTCCCAAATTTTTGATAATGGTCACCCACCTCACACTCTTGAACCCAGTCCCACTTTAATTAGAGACCAAATGATTGAGGATTTAGAGAAAGTGGTCGACAGATTGACTGCTTTAGCATCACCACCGTTACAACCCTCTCTTCCTGAAACAACTGACACATCCGTACGGGATGATGGTGAGATAGATGCTATGTTGATCGCTTTAGAGAAAGGTATTGAAGTGATGATTGCGGCCGAGAATCAAACAGCTGCAACGCTAGCCCTGTGTATACAGCAGTCTGAGCAATTGTTTCACGCTCAAGCTCAATCTTTGGCTAGAATTGAAGAGCATGTAGATGTTGTAATTCTAAAGAGTGAACACAGTCAATTAGAACCATATAGTGTTGATATCTGTCATCTAGGAAGTCACCCAAGTAAGATAAACGATGAATTGAATTTTGATGATTTCATAGATGACGATGCAATTGAATTGACTAAGTGTTATCAGGACACATAAGAAAGTCCACCGACTGATTTTTGCATTCCTATTTTAGAGGAGGAATCTTATGATTTTGACGGGTATGGTTTGGATAGATTGTTAGAAGAGATCAATGATCAGGAACCCATGAATTTTGTATCACCTAGTGATATTGTTTCGGAAGAAACGTTAGGGTGGGAACCTAACTTTTCAATGACATGAACCTACCCAAATATGAATGTGATGAAGAAAAACGTGTTTTGGGAATTGTGAGCTATAGCAGTGAGTATAGGATTGTGCAAAATTATAGGGAGGAGGACAGCATTGAAAACCATCTTTCATACAGAATTTTGAAGAATTATTTGCGGATGAACTGGATATCCTTGGTGAGTTTGAGTCAGGATCAATTAGGGAACATCCTATGAACCTTTCTTTTTCCAAATTTTTTGCGGATGAAATCCAATTTTTAAACGAGATTGACTCCGAAACTCGACATGTGCTTTTTGAACATTCAATTCATTCGGGCAACGATTTGTTGACTTCTTCAAAATTTCATTTTTACTTTCAATGTCTTCTGATCCCTACACACACAGACCCATGCCCTTCATTAACAACTAACATATTCTTTTCCTTTTTATTTTTTATATACATATTCTTTTACCAGCCACCACATTATATCGATAAATTTTTTTTGTGGCTGGTATTAATTTCTGGACTAACCATGTCGTTTAGCTTGTGAATACTGTAATTAATCTTTGTTTTTCCTAGTTTTTTTTTAAAAATAAGAACTCACCCGTTAGGGGGTGAGTGCTGATTTTTGGGAACAAAGTTGATTTCACTTTTTGTTTGAGTATGATTGTAAAAAAATGGGGTTTTCTTGTTGTGGTTTTTTTTTTGTAAAATGCCATTTATATTGCCTGCATCCCTACCTGACCCCTCTTAAAATCAGATCTCAAACAGAACCATCTCCTTTCTTCTCTGTCCCCGCACCCTCCTCCAAAACCCTAGCCCCTCTCCTCCAAATCCGATCAGCGACAGCATCTAAAATTCCGGCGACGCCGGCCGTTCCTCTTCCGATCTTCGATTGGTTTTCTCAGTACTGTAAGACTCTCTCTTCCCCCCTCTCCTGCACTGTTAATTTTCTGCAAATCTACACAACCCACGAATCATGGCCCCTTTTAAATTAGAGCGAAATTTTGTCGATATATTTACCCATGAGGTGTTCGGAAGCTATTTCCATGATGTTATCCGACAGTTGGGGTGGGAATTTTTGTTGTATGGGAAAGATGGGTTATGTGCTTGCGAACACTTGGTTGATGAGTTCTATGATGCGCTTAGGAGGGGAGATACTCCAGGATCGGATTAGATTTCATTTTCAGGGTAGACGTAGGGTATTTTCAGCTGATACAATTTCTAACATCACCAACATCCCGATCCGACCTGGTTTTCAAAGACCATTAGAACTGGCCTAATATAGAATGATTATGGGGGACAGGTCCGAGTTACGAGATGCTGGGCTAAATGCCCAGCAAATTTATAGCAACGTCTATACGGCATGCCGCTGGGCTTACTGTAACGTCAGGGGGATCTCTCGAGTTTCATCTTTTCCAACGATTATGGGGCACATGGTTCATTGCTTAATGACTAGGGATTATCAATTTTGCATGGCGAGCATGCTATTTTCCATAGTCAAGGAAAGTGTCGCCGCACGCAAATCTTGTTGGATATAGTGCCCTCAGAGTCAATTATTGGATCACAGGCACGTGATTGCAATGATTGAGCGAGGACCTATGCCGGTAGGACAGTCTTACTCAAGATGATAGTATGCTATCTGGTTTGCCTTTATCATCGTGTACTGTTTTAGGTGACCTTACAGGTCACTATTGCACGTTGATAGAGCCCTTAGGATTCTTGCTTGGCGGCCAGCAGTATGATGGCGATCATATACGTGGGAGTTGGGGTCTATAAGCACATCCTTAAAAGGTCCCTAGTCGAGGGAGTTTCGAGACAGGGCATCGATACTCCAGAGTAGACTAGTGTATACAGTCGAGACCCCGACGAGGGCGGTGGCCGGTCTCACAAGCCACTGGTGTCAGTTGGTTCACCTAAGATGTATACAGGTGCTCATTGGGTTATGAGTACACCGGACAGGACTCGCCGGGAACATGCTAGTTGGTCTTATACCTGACGTCAGATAGCAGTTCCCTGGTGACATATGTACACGTTAGTTCATCGAACTGAGATCGTCATTTGTCTCGTGTGAGTTCCCACTGTACTTTGATTACTACCCTACCACGGCTCAAAGGAGTCGTGCAAACAGGTTTTAGTTGGGTACAGTCCCGAGCCACATGGAGGCAGTGAGCAGATCTGCAGGGGTTCGCCTCTCCCGGTATTGGGGGTGAGGTCGCGCTGTGTCTAGGAGAACCATTACACAAAGCCTTCGGCCGAGGCAGGAGATTTACTGGTAGGTATTCCAGTAGTATCTCAGGGTGTTCTGGGCTACACTCCGACACGACTTGTACCGCTTTTGGGGGTCTGACTTTTACCAACCCCCTAGGCCCGCCATGCGATACTCATAGACAAACGGACCGGACTGTACGGATATTGTCACTGACAGGCTTAGTAGGGTGTCAGGATGAGTTCGCTCATCGACCCCCCTTTTGGTCAATACCTGGTAGCCCGTTACGTACGGCTAATATCTCTGACGTGCTGGTGGTTAAATCCACAGCCAAGGTATTGACGAGTGTTTAGAGTCCCCCACAGACAGTTTCTCAAGTTTCGGGCGAAACGTTGTAGAGGCCGTATGATAATATGGCAGGGTTCGATCTTATACGTGCGGTATTGCACGGATCATGATCGGACGGATCATACTAGTGGGCTTTGGTTTAAGCCGGATCCTAGTATTAGATTTGTTGGATTACTTTAGTCTCATCGCATTCACATTCAGTCAGAATGCGGGTGCAGGTATGTATATACAGGTGAGGGGTATCCTTGTGATCCGTCACGAGTTTACTTTAGATGTTGCCGGATCTTTTTTGTTGGACCAAACATTTGTATTAATGTTTGGATGGAAATAATGAGCTAGAATTTATCCTTTTGTGCATTAAATGAGACATATGCTTCATGGATGAGTCATGATCTCATTTCTTGTGCAAGTGTCACTTTATGTGATGGATGTGGGTTGATATGATAACATGATAGAGAAAGGGGCTGCCATGAAGGGATAGCTCTCATATTATTGATCCCTCTCTCTCTCATTTTATTAGATCATCACAACAAAAGAAAAGAAAAGATGAGAAAGCCTTCTCTTCTTCTTCTTCTTCTTCCTCTAGCTCATTGTCTTCCTCCAATGGCAACTTCTCTAACCTCCATCCAAATTCATGGATGCAAGAGACAAAGTGATCACAACATTCTCTACTTCATCTTGGGCACGTCGGCTAGCACACTGCGTGCCCGAGTTGCTTCGGACGAAGCGGGAGCCCGTAAAAAGACTTCTCGATGTGGTGCCCTTTCCAACGAGGAGATGAAGATCGGAGATGCCGCGGGGAGATCGGGATGGTGGCCAAAGACCGAAGGACACGGATCGCTCGGTATAGCCCTCTACCCCTTTCTCTAGTTAGCTAGGTATAGGTTAATGGTGCGATCCGGGTTTTTAGGATGCGGTAGTGCCGGTTTAAAGTCAAGAAAATTTTTCGTTTCCGTATTTTGGCCTCGGAAAGACGGCCGGGGCGCTACCGTAGTCCTACAAATCTTTACTTCCCATCCTCGTTACCCAGATTTGTCGCTATTATATGGAGGACGATGATTTCGCGGCTTGCCTCACGATGCATGACACCGTCCCGGTAAAGATAGAGAGGATCTCACTAGGCTACACAGACCCCAGGAGTGAGCAGCAGATTTGGTCTTCGCCGACCCAGCGAGCATGCGGCTCTGCAGACTTCATCAGAGATCTACTTGGGAGAGGACGTTCCGACAGATCCCTATGAATTACACAGGATGGAGGTCCGCGGCATCAAGACTTTGATCAGGCAAAATAAAGAAATAAAAGAACAGCTCAGTCAGATCTTAGCAAACCAAGAAGAAGCAAGCGGAAGCAGCAGAGCCAAGGGCAAAGCCAAGCGACGATGGGGACATCGTCAGATTCAGTTTGGGGGTGGAGCTATTTTGGTTGTATTTTGTATCTGCATATAATTTGCATGTGCATATTTCCTGCATTTCAACACCTACATTATATATTTTTCTTTTCTTTTGCATGTAGTCGCATTTCATATCTGCTTTTGTATTGCATTGTATTAAAAAACTTATAAAAATTGAAAAATTTCTTCAAAAATATAAAAACTTTGTCATGTTAGCTAGCAGGGAAACTTTGATTCAAAATCTGACGGCTCGGTTGATAAGTTAGAAAAACTAAATCCTTGTTGTGAGAATGACGACCCGAAAAATAACCCTCCTTTATGTTTAACCATAGCTGATATAAGTCTTTTATAACACTTTTTCATGTGTCATATGCGTTTTAAGAATTTGATAAATGTTTGATATGTCTGAAAAACTTTTAAATTAATAAACATCAGTAGGATCAAACAGGTACAGTGAAGTAGATATGAAGAATAGTATTGAGGTTTTAACAGAAGCTATAAGTCTGAAAAATAACCCATCTGAAACCTTGTTGGAGTAATTACATACCTTATCCACATATAACGTCTTCGGATTTAAAAGAAATGCTGGATATATCTCCGTTTTCACAGAATTCAGAATATTTTAAAAGAAATGAGTCCTTTGTTTTGTTGCCTTGGTAGCTTGGGTAATTAAGTCTTTGGGGTGTCTCCAGACCTAATGCCCTAAAACCATCTGGTTTGGGAGTCATTGAACCAAAATTCGCTAAGTTCCCAATCACCAAATAAAATAAGCTACGCAAGTGTTCTCTCCGAGTTAAAAATCATCACGGTTCTTTATGGGAGAATAATCTTGGCGGAGACGAGTTTCTATTAAAACAGTTTTTTCACGGAGATATGGAGGTATATTTATATAAGACGTTTTGCACGATAACTTTGGTGTGTATGAACAAAAACAGGTGAAAGGTAGGAGCGAAGAATAAGACTTAGGTTCTCTGTTAAAAACAATATAAATTCTGACTTAAAAACTAACTGGAGAACAAAAACTTGAGAAAATCTTAACTCCTTTCAAACTTGTGTGATCCTTCAGAAGTTTATCCTGATCTGTAAATTATGACATGATGACCCTAATCAAAGTTCTTAAAACTTTATGGACACTATCCGCACAATCATGTAGAAGACGCGTATAAGCTCATATTAAACAAATTGCGAGGAGTGAAAAATAGGGTTTAACATTTCTAACTTGCATAATAAAACTACTAATTTTGATCTCTAACTTAAGATTAGAATCAACAGTTTCTCCACGACGCTAACTTGACTAGATTTTGTGGGTGTAATCCGCTGAAAACCCTCAGGAGACAACACTCCTCCTACTAGGGACATCTAGAGGTTTAACGGCTTGTTGTACATGCTCAGTGCAATCGTGTTTGTTCCCTTTCGAAAGACGGCGCACAAGACTGCGATGTCCTGACACTGAGATTGGGGGCAGATGCTATTTGGTTTTATCCGTCCACCTCTCCGAAGATTCCAAGTTGATTTATGGCACCGTGTATCGGAGGTTTAGACGGATGCGGCCGATGTAGCAGACTTCGTCAGATTCCCCCTCGCTGGAGGGGTTTTTGATTGTGGGAACGCTCTTCCCTGCAGGCGCAAGCCCCTGCAGTTAATTACGCTACCGCATCGCGGTAACAACTTTCTCCTTCTCCAGAATTTCACTTCGTGTCGTGTGTGTTTGTTTTGTTTGTGGTTGCCCATGGATTGTATACGGAGACTGAGTAATGCCGTCGCCCGTAGGACGTGGATTAGTCCAAATCCGTATTTACTTAGATTTGGGTTTAGTGTTTTTAGTTTAAGGATGCATTAGTCGCGTTGCGGCTAAGATCAACTTAAACGTTCGTTAAGGATACGATAGTCCTGTTTGAGACTAAGATCAACTTAACGTGATAATCCATTTAATATCTGGCCATGGGGACTCGTCACCTCTCTAACGTCGTTGAAGGATTACAACGGCAGATGTCAGAGGAGTTCAGAGATGTACCCTTGAACCAAGGTTGATTTGGAGTTTTATAGTCCGTTTGAATGTTTAAGGATACGTTATCCGTGTTTGGGGGCTAAGATCAACTTAAACGGGATCGTTTAGATCCGGCAAAAGAGCATTTGGAGGCTCTATTGTTCCAGTTTAGGGACGTAGTGGTCCATAGGTAGTTTAGGGACGTGGTGGTCCATGTTCCAGTTTAGGGACGTGGTGGTCCATGTTCCAGTTTAGGGACATGGTGGTCCGATATTAGTTTAAGGACGTTTCGGTCCAACATTAGTTTAAGGACGTTCCGGTCTACGAGTTTAAGGACCTCGCAGTCCGTCTTGATGTGTTGTCGTCGGGAACCGTCACCTCTCTGACGTCGTTGAAGGATTACAACGATGGGTATCAGAGGAGTTCGGAGATGTACCCTTGAACCGGTTGTAAATTGATTTAGGGAGCAGCCGTGCTCAGTCAATTTAGTTTGAGGACTTACGGCCATGATTGGGCTAAGTCCAGTTGAAAAATATTCAACGCTTTTATTTGTTTTTGGTCTGTTAGACCTGTGCTAGGGCTTGGCCCATTTTTAAATAATGCATTGCATTATTTTCTATTTTTTTGTTTGGGCTCTGCCCATAAAAGATGCAGAGCATCAATTTATTCTGGGCTCTGCTCATTTATGAATGATGCAAGGCATCTACTTTGTTTGGGCTCTGCCTCTTTTAAAATGCATAGCATTTTTATTATTTTGTTTGGGCTCTGCCCATTTATAAATGATGCAGAGCATCAATTTAATTAGGCATGCTTGGTCTTTTTGATTTGGGCCTGGCCCTTTAAGAAATGCCTTGCATTTGTCAGGCGCTTTGCGCTAATCAGAGAGCGCAAGCGCTTGTAGTGTTGACACGTGTCGCGCAAGCGCAGTGCGCTGCGCTAATGCGCTGCGCCTGCGCTGCTGACACGTGGCGCGCTCTGGTGGCTTGCGCCAATCCAGGAGCGCAACAGTGCAGTTTGCAAGTGCAAAGCACTATGATTTAAGAATCTTTTAGATTCAAGAACCAATGGTTCATAAAAGAAGTGCAAAGCACTATTCGTTTCCTAGATCTAATTTAGATCAAAGAAAAACAAGTTTTTCTTTTTATTTCAGGAACCAAAGGTTCATAAAAAGTGCAAAGCACTATTCTTTATTTTGTTTTTCTTGTTTTAAAGAACCAGTGGTTCATAAGAAGTGCAAAGCACTGTTCATTATCTGAAGATCATTGATCTTGTTTTTAGATCAATGATCTATTAGAAGAAATTTCTTATATTTTGTGAAGGTTTTTACCTTTTTCTTGAAACTTTTTCAGAATTCTCCTTGTTTGAAGCTCTTGATTTTTTCAAGAATGTTGATCCTTTTTTTTTATTTTAGAAAGAAGGATCATTAGTCGTTGGGACCCACCACTTCTCCGACGACACTGAGAGATTACAGTGCCATATATCGAAGGTGTGGAGGGATATACCCTTTGAACCATGTCTCACTCATTAGGGGGGAAGAACATGCTGGAGCTTAAGCTTCTCGCTACTGAAAAAGGCTTCTTTGCATTTGCGCACGTGCGTCGCACGTGTTGGGCGCTCATATTTGCACGTAGCGCACATGGATCATGCGCATATGCGTATTATGGGGGCGAGCAAGCTCCTATGGAGAACGAGTTTCCTTTGAATATTCTCATGTGGTGCGCACGTGCGTTGCACGTGGTGCGCGCGTGGCGGGCACACGTGCGTTGCACGTGGCGCACATGCGCATTATAAGGAGAAGCAAAGCTTCTATATATGGAGAACAAGCTCGTTTTAATATTATTAAATGTTCTCATGTGGTGCGCACGTGCGTTGCACGCGGTGCCGCATAGCGGGCACACGTGCGTTGCATGTGGCGCACATGCGCATTATGAGGAGAAGCAAAGCTTCTATATATAGAGAACAAGCTCCTTTTAATATTATTAAATGTTCTCATGTGGTGCGCACGTGCGTTGCACGTGGTGCCACATGGCGGGCACACGTGCGTTGCACGAGGCGCACATGCGCATTATGAGGAGAAGCAAAGCTTCTATATATGGAGAACAAGCTCCTTTTAATATTATTAAATATTCTCATGTGGTACGCACGTGCGTTGCACATAGTGCCGCATGGCGGGCACACGTGCGTTGCACGTAGCGCACATGGTGCTTGCGCATATGCGCATTATGGAGGAGCATGCTCCTATCTTGGAGAACTAAGCTCCTTTGGAGAACTAAGCTCCTTTGAGTATTGAATCCTTTGAGGATTTAACTCTACCATTTCTAAGAGGTATCCCCTCTTATTTATATGGGAGTGGTAGAGAAGCCATCTCTCCTTTTCCCGATGTGGGACTAAAAAATGCATTCCCCATGTAGTTGAGCATTACTTTAGATTACACGTGCATAACACATTTGCTCATAACTTTTGATCTCGGATGAATTATGAGGCCCATAATATATCAAATCGAAGGTCTTTTCGAGATGCTTTCAATATAATTATAATTTAGCCATTTCTCATTCCGGAGTTTATCAAAATACAGCTCGGAAAATACTGGTTCGCATCTTCTTCCTTAGATCACATGTGCATAGACATTTGCTCATAACTTTTGATCCCGGATGAATTATGAGGCCCATAATATATCAAATCAAAGGTTTTTTCGAGATGCTTTCAATACCATCATAATTTAACAGTTCCTTATTAGGGAGTTTATCAAAATACAGGCCGGAAGATACTGGTTCGCATTTTCTTAAGCGTATCGCTGCCATTTGATACCTTGGACTCTTTTGCGCAGAAATTTTTGGCGGGAACAAATGCCCCCCACTACTTTTCCCACGTAAGCATATTTGTGGGTGAAGTAGTGTAGAGTAATGCATAGCGTATGACCAGTTTCGGGTTGGTATATAACTTTCAGAATCTTGATCTGAGAAGATAACGAGCGGACACAAGCGTCGTCATTTATCATTGACTCAAATCTCGACTCTTAAAAGATATAGTTCCAAACTCTCAATTTCATGAGCCGCACCCTTCTATTTATTTATGTTTTACTCTGGTGTGAAATAGTTTATATGCTCATGAGTAGGGCAATAATGGCTTAGAAGACAGGGGTAGGATCTGCCACCTAAGACTTTTCAACTTTATGAGCCGTGAGGGTCTCATAAAGACTTTTCTCCCTACGGATCGAGAGGATCTCGTAGGTGCATTTTCTCCTTAGGAATCGTGAGGATTCCTAAGTGCGTTTTCTCTTATAAGTCGTAAGGATCTTATAAGAGAATTTTCTCCCTTACAAGTCGAGAGGACTCGTAAGTCGTTGGTGAGTTGACTTGTTTCCGAGTCGAAGTATTGCTCTGACGGGGAGGTCGTTGGCTGATTTGTTTCCGCGACGGAGGTCATTGGCTGACTTGTTTCCGAGACGGAGGTTCTTGGCCGTGAGTACTCAACGGGCAGCATGGCTCGAGCAAAGCACTTCTCATTTCCACCATTTGGAACAAGAAGCAGCTTTCAGGCTGAAGGAGCGTCAGGAGTCTTCAAGCGAAACTGCTCGCCTACGTGCTGAAGTTGAGGCGAACGCTGCCGAGGTGAAGGCTGTCTTCGAGGGCCTTCTGAAGCGTATCTCACATGGGCTAAACTTGAAGCGAAAGCTTGATGTTGCCGAGCATGACACTCCAGGCCGTGAAGCCACTCATCAGGCCGTTAAGGAGCAGCTCGCATTTGTCTTGCAGCAGCGGGCTCAAGTAGAGGCAGAACTGGCGGTGGTAGCCGATCGGGAAAAGGCATGGAAGGAAGTGTGCGAACAACTGATAAAGCTACTTAAGACGCTTCCTTCCCAGTAGCTGCCTTTGTATCAATGTATTTGTAAAATTTTCCTTTTAAATAATATGTATCCATTCTTTATTCTTTTGTACGATTTATCTTGTATTTGATTGAAGTCAATGAATAAAGATACACATTTTCTTTTGCAATGTCTTGTATGCTCTTTTGCTTTCTGCCTTCTCTTATTATCAGCATGTTGTCTTTGATAAACATAATTGGCAGATAACTTAGTTTTTTCCAAGAGATAGCGATGGCTTAGGCCGCAGGTTCAGATCTGCTGCCTATGACTTTTCAACTCTATGAGCCGTGAGGGTCTCATAGAGACTTTTCTCCCTACGGATCGAGAGGATCTCATAGGTGGATTTTCTCCTTAGGAATCGTGAGGATTCCTAAGTGTGTTTTTTCTTATAGGTCGTAAGGATCCTGTAAGAGAATTTTTCCCTCTTACGAGTCGAGAGGACTCGTAAGCGGTTGTTTCCCTCCTTGTCGAAACTCGACTTCGGAGAGTGAGACCCGCGAATATTATGCAAGAGACTGTTTTAAATCGTCCTGCAGGGTCCCATTGTTCAGGAAGCAAGTTTTTCAGTCCCTGCTGCCTGAGGCTTCATCTTGCAAGTTGAGACGAATCGGGAATTTTTCCGCGGAGACACTGGTTTCTCTGCGAGCCGACGCAAATCAGGAGGCTCTCATCAAGGATTCTTTGTTTCCCTGAGTCGAGGTATTTGCTAAGGATTATTTGTTTCCCTAGCGCCAAGGATTATTTGTTTCCTTGGTGTTGAAACGAGCCGAGAATTTCCCACGGAGGCACCGGTTGCTCTGCGAGTCGACGCGGATCAGGAGGCTCTCGTCAAAGATTGTTTGTTTCCTTGAGTTGAGATGTTTCTAGGCATTATTTGTTTCCCTAGCGCCAAGGATTATTTGTTTCCTTGGAGTTGAAACGAGTCGAGAATTTCCCACGGAGGCACTGGTTGCTCTGCTAGTCGACGCGGATCAGGAGGCTCTCGTCAAGAAGTGTTTGTATCCGTGAGTTGAGGTGTTTGCTAGAGATTATTTGTTTCCCTAGCGCCAAGGATTATTTGTTTCCTTGGAGTTGAAACGAGTCGAGAATTTCCCACGGAGGCACTGGTTGCTCTGCGAGTCGACGCGGATCAGGAGGCTCTCGTCAAGGAGTGTTTGTATCCGTAAGTTGAGGTGTTTGCAAGGGATTATTTGTTTCCCTAGCGCCAAGGATTATTTGTTTCCTTGGAGTTGAAACGAGTCGAGAATTTCCCACGGAAGCACTGGTTGCTCTGTGAGTCGACGAGGATCAGGAGGCTCTCGTCAAGGAGTGTTTGTATCCGTGAGTTGAGGTGTTTGCTAGGGATTATTTGTTTCCCTAGCGCCAAGGATTATTTGTTTCCTTGGAGTTGAAACGAGTCGAGAATTTCCCACGGAGGCACTGGTTGCTCTGCGAGTCGACGCGGATCAGGAGGCTCTCGTCAAGGAGTGTTTGTATCCGTGAGTTGAGGTGTTTGCTAGGGATTATTTGTTTCCCTAGCGCCAAGGATTATTTGTTTCCTTAGAGTTGAAACGAGTCGAGAATTTCCCACGGAGGCACTGGTTGCTCTGCGAGTCGACACGGATCAGGAGGCTCTCGTCAAGGAGTGTTTGTATCCATGAGTTGAGGTGTTGGCTGAAAACACTGGTTTCTTCGGAGTTGGAATGAACCGTCGAGATTTGGTTTCGTCTTCTGGCGGAGCCTGTTGGGAAAGTATGGTTCCCTCTTTGTTTACGCCCTTGGATTGTATACAGGGATCGATGTGATCTTAACTGTAGGGACAAAGTTTTATCATCATTTTTTTTGTTTTATTTCCACGATGCTCTATCATTTCAGCTTTTATATCGCGAAGGTCGCGATTGCCCAATCATTTCGGCTATTTTTTCGCGGTGCCCAATCATTTCGGCTATTTATTTTATTCTTACTCGCTGCTTTTTATTGCGAGTTGCCCAATCATTTCGGCTTTTTATTTTATTCCTACTCGCTACTTTTTATTGCGAGTTGCCCAATCATTTCGGCTATTTTGTATGCATACGTTTTTACTTGCTGCTTTTTATTGCAAGTTGCCCCATCCTTTCGGCTATTTCGCATGCATGTGTGGCCTATTGGCTTTTCGCCGTAAGCCGATTTCGGCATCAGCACCGCTACAACTGGGATATTATCAAGAGCGAATCATCATCTGCCTCTGTCGATGTCGAACAAAGGTGGCTTAGCGAACAGGGTTAAGGTCCCGCCGACTAAGGCTTTTGACTTCATGAGCCGTAAGGGTCCCACAAAGGTATTTCTTCCTACAAGTCGTGAAGATCTTGTAGGTGTATTTTCTCCTTAGGAATCGTGAGGATTCCTAAGTGTTCGTTTCCTCTGTAAGTCATAAGGATCCTACAGGAGGGTTTTCTCCTCATAAATCGAGAGGATTTACAAAGGTTGTTCACCATGCGAACATATCCCCAGTCACGGATGAGACTTGGTTAGGGAAATGCTTATTCGCGCCCGTGGATTGTATACAAGGGTCAGTATTGAACCACTTGTAGGGCAGTATCGAAAGTTGTGGGGGTTGCTTAAGCACGGGTTTAGGTCTCTGTAACTTAAGACTTTCAACTCTTATGAGCCGTGAGGGTCCCATAAGAGAGTTCTCCTTACGAATCGTGAGGATCTCGCAAGTGTATTTTCTCCTTAGGAATCGTGGGGATCCCTAAGTGTATTGCTCTCTTGTGAGTCGTAAGGATCTCACGCGGATGGTTTCTCCCTACAAGGTCGAGAGGATCTTGTAAGTGTTCTTTAACGAGGTTGCGCCCTTTCAGATTTTCATAAACACTCGCTGGTAGCCCTGCTGTATTTACTCACGGAGCCCTTTCGGGTTTTCATCCGTGCCCATTTTGCTTATGGACATACCGTTTTTTTTTTATTCTTTTTTATTTTTATTTATATATATTTTTTAACGATGCCGCGCCCTTTCGGGTTTTCACGAATACTCGCCGGTAGCCCTGCTGTTTTTACTCACGGAGCCCTTTCGGGTTTTCATCCGTGCCCTTTTTGCTTATGGACATACCGTTTTTTTTCTTTTTATTTTTATATATTTTTTAACGAGGCCGCGCCCTTTCGGGTTTTCACGAACACTCGCCGGTAGCCCTGCTGTTTTTACTCACGGAGCCCTTTCGGGTTTTCATCCGTGCCCTTTTTGCTTATGGACATACCGTTTTTTTATTTTATTTTATATATTTTTTTTTATATCTCATCAGCCTAAAAGATGCTGCGGTAGTGGTTTACGGACGTTACGGTCCGCTATTAGTTTAAGGATATTTCGGTCCGTCTTTGAGAAGGCTGGCTACTGCTGATAGAGTTTGAGCTTAGGAAGATAGCGAGCGGACATAGTCGTCGTCATCTACCATTGACCTAGGTTGTGGCTCATTAAGCATAGTATTTCTTTAGGAAGCGACCGTTTATTGGCCTGAAAGGCCTTTCACCGTGCATGTCCATTAGTAGATAGGCCCCACCCTGGTAGACCTTATCTATGATGTATGGGCCTTCATAGTTTGGCTCGAATTTTTCTCGCTTGGCGCGATTGGGAATCATAGGCCTTTTGACCATTAGCACGAGTTTGCCTTGGCGAAACGTCCTTGGTTGGGTTAATTTTTAATATGAGCGCGTCATCTTTGCTTTGTAAGCTTCTAGATTTTGTTGCGCTATGAGCCGGGTTTCATCAAGGGCGTCAAGTTCCTCAAGCCGAAGGTGAGCATTTTCTTCGTCCGTTAGCTCGTAGTGGACCGCCACTCGTAGAGAGGGTAGCTCTATCTCGAGGGGAAGTACTGCTTCTGTACCGAACACCAACGCGTATGGCGTTGTGTTCGTGGCCGTCTTGAACGTAGTTCGATATGCCCAAAGAGCTTCTTGCAGTCTTTCATGCAAGTCCTTCTTATTTCGGGACACCGTTTTCTTTATGATCTTTGTCAAAGTCTTGTTGAAGGCCTCGACTAGACCATTAGCTCGCGGATTATAAACTAAGGAATATCTCCAGTCTATATTGTACTGTTGCGCGAAGCGACTGATCTTGTGGCTTCTGTAGGCTGGCCCGTTATCGGAGATGATCCGTCTTGGCGTTCCAAACCGATATATGACGTGCGTCTTGAAGAAGTGGAGGATATTCTCCGTCTTTACTTCCCTCAGCGGTACTGCCTCTGCCCATTTGGAGAATTAGTCAGTCGTTGCCAGGATGAAACGATGCCACATTTCGAACGGCCAGCTAGTCACCGTTGGATGTAATGGATTTGGATGTTGGTGGATGAAGTCCCCATGGATTTGGCATGAGTGACATTGCTTCGCATATTCGAGGCAATCTCGAATCATCGTGGGCCAGTAGTAGCCCATCCGTTTGATCTTCAACTTCATCTTTGGGCCAGCTTGGTGAGAACCGCAGAGTCCGTCATGAACTTCCTGAACGACTCTTTTCGCTTCGTCAGGTCCCAAGCATCTTGTAAATCCCCGTTCCCTTTCTACATGAAATCTCCTATTTTCTGAATTCTAGTGATTAACTTATTCTTGACTTCATATATTTTTAGTTGGTTGTTTAAACCCTATTTTTCCAGCTCTTTTGGAATTATAGTCCAAACCCTAAAAGCTAAAACCTAAGACTTAAGACCAAAGCCGAAACAAACCAAAATGAGCAAAACGATTAACCTTAAACAAATTTTAAACTTACAGCCCTTATTTTTCCCAGCCCAACACATTAAAATTTTATTATTAACACTTGAAAAGCCCCGGCCCATCCCCTTAAAATTCTTTCAGCCCACACATCTTAATTAATAAAATTTCTTGTTAAATATTACCCTCAGCCCATTTCCTTTTTAATTTTCACTAAGCCCATTTAGAAATCATTTTTTTGATTTCCCCAGCCGTTTCGTTTATAGCCCACAACCCTTTTTATTAAAATCCTAAGAAAGTTTAATTAGCCGGCCCACTCCATTCTTAACCCAAGCCCGCTCACTTACCCTCCACTGTTCTTCTTCCCTCAAAAATTCCAACGGCTACATTCCTTAACGCGCGCGCGCGACACGCCTCCCCCGCCGTCGCCCACGCCCTCACCCTACCGTTGCCCCCACGTTGTCAACCTCGTCGCCCTCATCTCTCTCGTACTCACAAACTCCTCACCTCTCTTTTCTACATTCACCGAGCCCAAAAAAAAAAAACCCGAACACCCAAACTTTCTCTCGAGCCATTGACACCTCCACCGCCGGCGATCATCCCACCTCGTCGTTCGAGACACGACGACTACCACTCGTCCACCCTCCTTCTCCCTCCACGACTCCATCTCCACCCACTCAAGTCTCCCCTGCACACAACCCTCCCCCTCTACAGGGCTCGACCACAACACCCTGGCACTCAACGCCGGCGAGCCCCACTTCGCCTGAACCCCCTCTACGACCCTACTCACCCTTAGCATCACCCTCATCTCTTCAGACCCGACCCCCACTGCTCCCCATCTCTCTCCAAAACTCCAAAACCATTTTCAAACAAAATTTTCCCACTGTGAAACCTCTCCGTACACATAGCCGGAGCGCCGCCGACCGACGCCAACCCCAGCACACCTCGGGAGACCCACAGAGCACCATTCTAGACGTCCAGTGGCTGTGCAAACGACTCCGGACAACCCGACGCGAGATCCACATCTAGATCGAGGCTCGCGGGAATTCGGTACGTGACGTATATCGCGCGTTCGTGACGACACTGCTGTCGTACGATCTCGAGGCGTTCTCCAGGCAAGTGTTTACTTGCTTCATGCTAAAATATTAGTGGTACAACCTTAAAATTATATAATGATAACTTATCGAATAACGATGTATATTGTGACGTATGTGTTCGATGTATGATACCAATGGAAATGATTGGTTATTCTGACGGAAATTGATAATGTCTGTTGGCCCATAGGATGATAAACATAGTGTAGGAATCTCGCTGAAAAATACGATTGTTCGTGACAAAAAGTGGTACCCCCATATATGTTGTTTAAACTAGAACTCTCTCGTACCTGAAAACGAATAAAATCACCTTAAATCATATACATATTGGAAAACTGCGTTCGAGGGTTTAAATCGAAGCCGACTCGACGAACTTTAATACTATGTAGAATTTTAATGTTTTCTGTTCTGAAACCTTGAAGATAATTGGATCGGAACGCGACTCTGGACTGCAGTCCAGAGCGTTTCTGATTAATGTGTTCTGTCTAAAGTCCTGCGTCCCCGTGTTTCCTGAAATCGCATGATACGGAACTTTACAGTAGTTATAAGATATTCCTGTTAGTGAGAGAAAACAAGTGGTTTCATTCCGATTCATCGCCGTTTGTTATTTTAAACTTATTTTAAAAAGGCAGAACGTAAAGCTGTCCAGAACACTTTCTGAAATGACATTTGAGATTGAACTGTGTATAACTTTCAACGTACAGATGCGATTGAAGATCCGTCTGTTGCGTTGAATACTTTATCAAAAACCCTAAATTTCATTTAACTGTGACATTGCTAAATTTTGATCCCAACTAGGTGTAATTCGTGTCGCGAAACAGGCATTCAGTTCTGAAATTGAAATTCCAGCCGCGAGCACTTAAACTGAAACAGTTATATCTTGAAAACCGAAACTCCGATTGAACTGAAACAAATTTTGATGAATTCCTGACTGATTGTTCTATATATATTACCTACATCATTTTTGCTGAATTCGTAACATATTAATTTGTGTAATTCATTTTAGTTCATGACATGCATGTTAACTCATAACATACAGAGCTTATTGGTATCACACAATACATACCTCATACCCTTGTCATATACACAGTGTTAGTGCGTGTGGACATTGCATTATCGTGCGTGATAGATGTTGGTTTAGGAGTGACGAGTACACCAATGGAAAGTGAACATTCGTGACAGTGATTGATACAGTGGATAGTGATGAAACCGTGTCATTGGTATACTTGTACACAACTAGATCAATATCACAAATAGTGTAACCTGGGGAAAAAGGGGAAATCAAAGTGGAAAGAGTATCGTATTTAGCGGGACCGTGTTTAGAGGATGATCATTCGAACCGTGATACTTATACGTGTAGGACAGGATCTAGCGATCCGGCTGACAGGGTTATGTCCCGGGCATGTGGGCCGTTGTCTCGGATATGTACGAGACTCATGTTAAACATGATCCTCCTTCCACTATGTGATTTCAAACATGACCTAGAGACCGATAGGGACACATAACATATTCTGCATCATATTGTGACATAGTGATTACTTGCATTATTCTTATACCAGTATTACCTCATTTACCTGTTCATCTGATTATAATAATATTATTATTTGTGTCGCTCTGACGACCTGAGTATGCATGCTCAGATTCCGCGGGAGGACCAGTACAGGAGACGGATCTATCCTTTGAGCTCACGGAGATATAGTTTGGTGTACCTTCTTCATTTACTGCTTTCCATAAAAGAGATTGTGAGATCGAACTTGGTTAGTTATTGTTCTTATTATCTGTAAAATTGTGAACAATGGGATTTTAATGTAATAAATTAGTGATGTGATTCCTTTGATACTGTGCTTTAATTACTGATTACCATGTAGTGCTAGAAGCCGAAGTGTGACTACGGCAGGATGATTCCTTGACCGTAGGAGCATGGCTGGCCTAGTCATCCCTCGTTTTCCGTATTTTGGGAAGCGGGGCGTGACATGGTTTAGTTGGTATCAGAGCCTGTGTTTAGCATCAAGGGATAACATTCACTAGGCGATATTACGTTATTCTTGTTTCACTATTCTTGATTTCTATCCTTGAATCTGAACCTATTCTTTTGAATCTTCCAGTGATATGACGTCCCCGAACGACCCCTCCTCGGACTCCAGCTCTCAGGACCGCACGGAAAGAATACTCAGTGCACTGACCACTCTCGCGGAAGCTCAGGAGAGAAAGACAGATTTGCTTACTGAGGGACTCAGGGCGATTACCGCTGCAGGAGGACCCTCCGCACTTATTACCGCCCCCGAGGGCGCTACTCCACCAGCTTATCAGGCTAGGGCTGGTACTGTGTCAGACTTCCGACGGTTACACCCAGCTGCGTTCACAGGGCTAGCTGAACCACTTGAAGCTGAGCAATGGCTGGTAAACATGGAGAATTTATTGGCAGCCGCCAGGGTTCCAGAGGAAGACAGAGTGAATGTGATAAAGATACAATTAGAAGACGAGGCTCGTACATGGTGGTCGGTAGAAGAAAGCAGACTTGAAGAGCCGATTGAATGGGACAAGTTTAAGGAGTGCTTCTTAGATCACTATTTTCCTCCCACAGCCAAGGCAGAAATGGAGGAAAGGTTTATTCTTCTGAAGCAGAATGGACGCCCAGTGGACGTTTATGCGGCAGAGTTCAACCGTCTGAGCCGCTTTGCTCCATACATGGTCAAATCAGAAGTCACCAGGGCTAGGCGTTTCCTTCAGGGGTTAGATTTTGAGTTGCAGCAGCTGATTGCATCGTTAGATCTACAGACTTTCGCACAGGTACTCAACGCGGCGAGAGTTCAGGAGCAATTGATTAACAAGTTCAGAAGACCCCCAGTTGTTCCAGCACGTAACCACGCGCCTTCTCGAGGAGCCATACCGGTTCACAGAGCAGGGACGACGCAAATGAAGCGCCCTTTCGTACCACAGCATCGCCCCCAGAGGCATGGCGTAACTTGCGGCTATTGCGGTAGAGGAGGGCATACCCAGAAGGACTGTCGCCGTGCTAAGGGACAGTGTTTGATTTGCGGCTCCAGTCAGCACAGGATTAACAGTTGTCCTGAGCGAGCAGAGATACAAGGAAGTTCTGGACCGCCACAGCAGAGGCCGCAGGAACAGAGACAGCCATTTACAGGTCGCGGTCAGGGACAGGCTTTCACCTTGACCGCAGAGCAGGCAGAAGCGTCAGGAGATGTGGTTACAGGTACTCTACTCGTACATTCCTTGCCAGCTAGAGTACTTTTTGATTCAGGAGCATCGCATTGTTTCTTGTCTGAGCATTTCACCAATACACACTCAATACCACATGAACCACTAACCAAGGGATGGGAAATTCATACGGGTAATGGCATCATAATATCTAGTCGAGAATGTGGATTATGCCCGGTTGTAGTGTGTGGCAGGGAATTCTATGCGAATTTCCTCCTAATTGGGACAGGCAGTTACGACGCAATTCTTGGGATGGATTGGATGAGCACTTTCCATGCAGTTATCGATTGTCGTGCAAAGAAGGTGATCTTCCGCATTCCCAATCACCCGGAGTTTGTTTTCGAGGGCGGAAGCGAATGTTTGGAACCAGCTAAGTACAGAGCAAAGCCTAAGGAACTGACAGTCATGGAGATTGATAACAGCCCAGTCCCAGAAATTGTTCGGGACTTTCTAGACGTTTTCCCCGAGGATTTACCAAGTCTACCACCTCCTCGAATTTTGGAGTTCTCAATCGATTTGATTCCAGGTACAGCCCCAGTATCCAGAGCCCCATACAGAATGGCACCAGTTGAGTTGGCGGAGTTGAAGAAACAGGTTGAAGAACTGTTGGAGAAGGGATTTATTCGGCCAAGCGCTTCACCGTGGGGTGCTCCAGTCCTATTAGTAAAGAAGAAGGATGGATCGTTGCGAATGTGTATATATTATCGGGAGCTGAACAAAGTCACAATAAAGAACAAGTACCCAATCCCGCGTATCGATGACCTATTTGATCAGCTAAGTGGAGCCAAGGTTTTCTCGAAGTTGGATCTCCGTTCTGGATATCATCAAATCAGAGTAGCAGCCGAGGATGTATGCAAGACGGCTTTCAGGACCCGATACGGACATTACGAGTTCCTTGTGATGCCGTTCGGTGTTACCAATGCCCCAGCAATATTCATGGATTTAATGAACAGGGTGTTCGCAAAATACTTGGACACGTTTGTCGTTGTGTTTATCGACGACATACTTGTCTACTCGAAGACTCATGAGGAGCACGCTGAACACTTGCGCACAGTCCTACAAATTCTTCGGGAAGAGAAGCTGTATGCGAAGCTAAGCAAGTGTGAGTTCTGGCTCGACAAGGTTCAGTTTTTGGGACATATTGTTTCGGGCGAAGGCATCTCGGTGGACCCGGCAAAGATAGAATCTGTCAGAGATTGGCCGACGCCAAAATCAGTAGCAGAGATCAGGAGCTTTCTGGGATTGGCAGGTTATTATCGAAGATTCGTCCAAGATTTCTCAAGGATCACGGAACCATTGACGAAGCTGACAAGGAAGGACGTGCCGTTTACATGGACAGAAGAGTGCTCTCAGGCATTCGACACTCTGAAGCAGAAGTTAACCACAGCACCTATACTTACAGTACCAGATAATTCCGGTGGTATGGTGATACACAGTGATGCCTCGGGGAAGGGTTTAGACTGTGTTTTGATGCAGCACGGCCGAGTGGTTGCTTACGCCTCTCGACAACTGAGAAACCACGAGAAGAACTACCCTACGCACGACTTGGAGTTAGCTGCGGTAGTTTTTGCATTAAAGATTTGGAGGCACTATCTTTTGGGTGAGAAAGTGGAGGTATACACGGATCACAAAAGTTTGAAGTATGTTTTCACCCAGAAGGAACTGAACATGAGGCAGCGCCGATGGCTAGAGCTAATGGCAGATTATGATCTGGACCTTCAGTATCACCCGGGGAAGGTCAATGTTGTACCAGATGCACTCAGTCGCAAACCAGCGGTCATGATGTTGACCGATCAGAGGAGTATTATTGAGGATTTCCAGAGACTTGCACTTGAGGTCATTACTCCGAACGCACCCAGTCAATTTTGGCAACTACAGGTGCAATCTTCCCTGGTGGATCGCATCAAGATTGCACAAGCGGATGATCCTCGATTACAAAAGTTCAGAGAGCAAGTGGAAGCTGGACTGAGAACGGATTTGATTATACATGAGGATGGCTCTCTGAGATTCGGTAGCAGACTCTGCGTACCTAAAGGTGGTGTACGAGAAGAAGTGTTGGCTGAAGCACACAGTTCAGCTTATTCTGTGCATCCAGGAGGTACAAAAATGTATCAGGACCTAAAGCAACACTTTTGGTGGAACGGAATGAAGCGGGAAATTGCGAGGTTCGTATCCAGATGCTTAGTATGTCAACAGGTGAAGGCGGAACATCAGAGAACAGCAGGGTTATTACAACCATTGCCGATACCTGAATGGAAGTGGGAGCACATTACTATGGATTTTGTGACGGCTTTACCACGGAGCCCTAGAGGCAATAACGCTATTTGGGTTATCGTCGATCGCCTTACAAAAGCTGCACACTTTCTACCTTTCCGAGTGGGACAGTCGACAGAATCACTGGCAGAAAGATATATACAGGAGATTGTGCGACTTCACGGTGTTCCAGTCAGTATTGTGTCAGACCGGGACACGAGATTCTTGTCGCACTTTTGGAAAAGCTTACAGGAGAGTTTGGGAACCCGCCTTAAATTTAGCACAGCTTATCACCCACAGACGGATGGACAATCCGAGCGTACAATTCAGACGCTCGAGGATATGTTGAGAGCCTGTATGTTGGACTTTCAGGGTTCCTGGGAGGACCATCTGCACCTAGTCGAGTTTTCTTACAACAATAGTTATCAGGCTAGTATTCAGATGGCTCCTTTTGAAGCGCTATATGGGCGGAAGTGTCGATCCCCAGTATGTTGGGATGATGTGGGAGAACGAAGATTACTGGGCCCCGAACTCATTGTTCAGACAGTGGACAAGGTCCAAATGATCAGGCAGCGTATTAAGACGGCTCAGGATCGACAAAAGAGTTGGGCAGATACCAGCAGAAGGGCACTAGAATTCGAAGTCGGAGATCATGTGTTCTTGAAGATTTCCCCTACTCGTGGAGTTATCAGATTCGGAAGTCGGGGAAAACTTAGTCCCCGTTTTATCGGACCTTTTGAGGTGCTAGAGCGAGTAGGAGAGGTGGCCTATCGACTGGCCTTGCCTCCATCGCTAGCTGGTGTGCACAATACCTTCCACGTGTCACAGTTGCGGCGTTACGTTCGAGATGAGAACCATGTTCTGGACCATTCAGAGTTGGTTTTGGGGACCGATCTGTCATACGAGGAGCAGCCTACTACCATTCTCGACCGCAGAGAGAAAGTGCTGAAGAATAAGGTCATTCCGTTAGTCCGAGTGTCTTGGGGCGGTCGTTCCCCAGGAGAATCCACCTGGGAGCGGGAGGAAGATATCCGTGATCGTTATCCACATCTTTTTGTTTAGTACATTGTTTCTTGTATCTTTGTTAAATTTCGAGGACGAAATTTTCGTTAAGGGGGGTATGATGTAAATCCCCGTTCCCTTTCTACATGAAATCTCCTATTTTCTGAATTCTAGTGATTAACTTATTCTTGACTTCATATATTTTTAGTTGGTTGTTTAAACCCTATTTTTCCAGCTCTTTTGGAATTATAGTCCAAACCCTAAAAGCTAAAACCTAAGACTTAAGACCAAAGCCGAAACAAACCAAAATGAGCAAAACGATTAATCTTAAACAAATTTTAAACTTACAGCCCTTATTTTTCCCAGCCCAACACATTAAAATTTTATTATTAACACTTGAAAAGCCCCGGCCCATCCCCTTAAAATTCTTTCAGCCCACACATCTTAATTAATAAAATTTCTTGTTAAATATTACCCTCAGCCCATTTCCTTTTTAATTTTCACTAAGCCCATTTAGAAATCATTTTTTTGATTTCCCCAGCCGTTTCGTTTATAGCCCACAACCCTTTTTATTAAAATCCTAAGAAAGTTTAATTAGCCGGCCCACTCCATTCTTAACCCAAGCCCGCTCACTTACCTTCCACTGTTCTTCTTCCCTCAAAAATTCCAACGGCTACATTCCTTAACGCGCGCGCGCGACACGCCTCCCCCGCCGTCGCCCACGCCCTCGCCCTACCGTTGCCCCCACGTTGTCAACCTCGTCGCCCTCATCTCTCTCGTACTCACAAACTCCTCACCTCTCTTTTCTACATTCACCGAGCCCAAAAAAAAAAACCCGAACACCCAAACTTTCTCTCGAGCCATTGACACCTCCACCGCCGGCGATCATCCCACCTCGTCGTTCGAGACACGACGACTACCACTCGTCCACCCTCCTTCTCCCTCCACGACTCCATCTCCACCCACTCAAGTCTCCCCTGCACACAACCCTCCCCCTCTACAGGGCTCGACCACAACACCCTGGCACTCAACGCCGGCGAGCCCCACTTCGCCTGAACCCCCTCTACGACCCTACTCACCCTCAGCATCACCCTCATCTCTTCAGACCCGACCCTCACTGCTCCCCATCTCTCTCCAAAACTCCAAAACCATTTTCAAACAAAATTTTCCCACTGTGAAACCTCTCCTTACACATAGCCGGAGCGCCGCCGACCGACGCCAACCCCAGCACACCTCGGGAGACCCACAGAGCACCATTCTAGACGTCCAGTGGCTGTGCAAACGACTCCGGACAACCCGACGCGAGATCCACATCTAGATCGAGGCTCGCGGGAATTCGGTACGTGGCGTATATCGCGCGTTCGTGACGACACTGCTGTCGTACGATCCCGAGGCGTTCTCCAGGCAAGTGTTTACTTGCTTCATGCTAAAATATTAGTGGTACAACCTTAAAATTATATAATGATAACTTATCGAATAACGATGTATATTGTGACGTATGTGTTCGATGTATGATACCAATGGAAATGATTGGTTATTCTGACGGAAATTGATAATGTCTGTTGGCCCATAGGATGATAAACATAGTGTAGGAATCTCGCTGAAAAATACGATTGTTCGTGACAAAAAGTGATACCCCCATATATGTTGTTTAAACTAGAACTCTCTCGTACCTGAAAACGAATAAAATCACCTTAAATCATATACATATTGGAAAACTGCGTTCGAGGGTTTAAATCGAAGACGACTCGACGAACTTTAATACTATGTAGAATTTTAATGTTTTCTGTTCTGAAACCTTGAAGATAATTGGATCGGAACGCGACTCTGGACTGCAGTCCAGAGCGTTTCTGATTAATGTGTTCTGTCAAAGTCCTGCGTCCCCGTGTTTCCTGAAATCGCATGATACGGAACTTTACAGTAGTTATAAGATATTCCTGTTAGTGAGAGAAAACAAGTGGTTTCATTCCGATTCATCGCCGTTTGTTATTTTAAACTTATTTTAAAAAGGCAGAACGTAAAGCTGTCCAGAACACTTTCTGAAATGACATTTGAGATTGAACTGTGTATAACTTTCAACGTACAGATGCGATTGAAGATCCGTCTGTTGCGTTGAATACTTTATCAAAAACCCTAAATTTCATTTAACTGTGACATCGCTAAATTTTGAGCCCAACTAGGTGTAATTCGTGTCGCGAAACAGGCATTCAGTTCTGAAATTGAAATTCCAGCCGCGAGCACTTAAACTGAAACAGTTATATCTTGAAAACCGAAACTCCGATTGAACTGAAACAAATTTTGATGAATTCCTGACTGATTGTTCTATATATATTACCTACATCATTTTTGCTGAATTCGTAACATATTAATTTGTGTAATTCATTTTAGTTCATGACATGCATGTTAACTCATAACATACAGAGCTTATTGGTATCACACAATACATACCTCATACCCTTGTCATATACACAGTGTTAGTGCGTGTGGACATTGCATTATCGTGCGTGATAGATGTTGGTTTAGGAGTGACGAGTACACCAATGGAAAGTGAACATTCGTGACAGTGATTGATACAGTGGATAGTGATGAAACCGTGTCATTGGTA
Source organism: Agapanthus africanus (assembly GCA_030015575.1). Taxonomy (NCBI): domain Eukaryota; kingdom Viridiplantae; phylum Streptophyta; class Magnoliopsida; order Asparagales; family Amaryllidaceae; genus Agapanthus; species Agapanthus africanus. The sequence continues at coordinate 155,348,181 of JASDDO010000014.1, read as the reverse complement.
TACTTGTACACAACTAGATCAATATCACAAATAGTGTAACCTGGGGAAAAAGGGGAAATCAAAGTGGAAAGAGTATCGTATTTAGCGGGACCGTGTTTAGAGGATGATCATTCGAACCGTGATACTTATACGTGTAGGACAGGATCTAGCGATCCGGCTGACAGGGTTATGTCCCGGGCATGTGGGCCGTTGTCTCGGATATGTACGAGACTCCTGTTAAACATGATCCTCCTTCCACTATGTGATTTCAAACATGACCTAGAGACCGATAGGGACACATAACATATTCTGCATCATATTGTGACATAGTGATTACTTGCATTATTCTTATACCAGTATTACCTCATTTACCTGTTCATCTGATTATAATAATATTATTATTTGTGTCGCTCTGACGACCTGAGTATGCATGCTCAGATTCCGCGGGAGGACCAGTACAGGAGACGGATCTATCCTTTGAGCTCACGGAGATATAGTTTGGTGTACCTTCTTCATTTACTGCTTTCCATAAAAGAGATTGTGAGATCGAACTTGGTTAGTTATTGTTCTTATTATCTGTAAAATTGTGAACAATGGGATTTTAATGTAATAAATTAGTGATGTGATTCCTTTGATACTGTGCTTTAATTACTGATTACCATGTAGTGCTAGAAGCCAAAGTGTGACTACGGCAGGATGATTCCTTGACCGTAGGAGCATGGCTGGCCTAGTCATCCCTCGTTTTCCGTATTTTGGGAAGCGGGGCATGACACATCTCAGCCACAGAGAATCGAATGACCTCTTGTATAGAGTATCATTGACGAAGGCGAAAGACAGATCTTGTTTCATGAGCTGATGTCTTGTGGACGCTTCTTCAGGCAATCGGTGGGACTTGAAGTAATCTACGAAGACTTCTCTCCAATCCTCGGTATTTTCCCAGTCTTTACTTGCAGGGTCGTCTGCTCGCTCGTTCCTTTTTCTTCGGATGATTCCGGAGATATTTCTGCTGGGGCAAGCACCCGGCGGTTTTGCACCACGATTCTAACGTCATCGAGGTTCTCGTCAGCCAGTTCTTTAGCAAGTTTGGCCAACGCATCTGCTTTGCTGTTTTCCGCGCGCGGTATGTTTTCCAAAGTATAGGAGGGGATTTGGGTCAACATCTGTTGCACCTTTTCGCCATACTTCACCAATTCTGGTTTGCATGTCTGGTAGTCGCCGTTTACTTGACTAACGACTAGTTGGGAATCTCCATATATGAGGAGATTTTCAATTCCCATGTCGATGGCGATCTCGAGGCCTGCTATCAGAGCTTCGCATTCGGCTTCATTGTTTGTCCTCGGCTCTGTTAAGGAGAAAGCGAAGCGCATTATCTCTCCTTGTGGAGTTACAAAGATGAGTCCTACCCCCGATTTGATTATAGGGGTACTTTGTTTGCGCTTCTTTACGGAAGATGCTCCATCGAAATAGAGCTCCCATCGGGTATCACCACCGTCGATCGCATCAAACGCATGTTCGTCTGGAAAATCGCAATTCAGAGGAGAATCGGCGGGTATGGGATGCTCAGCGAGGAAGTCGGCGATGGCCTGGCCTTTCACTGCCTTGAGAGGTTGATACGTTATCGAAAACTCCAGCAAGAGTAGGGCCCATTTAGCGAGTCGTCCCGTCAATATGGCCTTTGACATTAAATACTTAAGAGGGTCTACCTTTGAAATGAGACGGACCTCATGCGCCAACGCATAGTGCCTGAGCTTTGTTATCACGAAGATCAACACCATGCAGTGTTTTTCAATGGGGGAGTAGTTGCTTTCTGCCCCCAGCAGAACTCGACTTAAGTAGTAGAGTGCTCTTTCCTTCCCTTGATCGTTCTCTTGTGCCCATAATGTGCCTAAGGAACCTTCGAGGGCGGTTGTATAAAGAATGAGAGGTTTTCCCTTAACCGGAGCAGCCAACACTGGCGGGTTCTGCAAGTACTGTTTAATTTCGTCCAGCGCGCCCTGGAATTTTTGATCCCAGGAGAATGGAGTTCCCTTCTTCATCAGGTGACTGTAAGGGCGGCACTTACCAGAGAGGTTGGCTATAAATCGCCGTATATACGCGAGCTTTCCTTGGAGAGACCGCAACTGTTTGAGAGTTCTCGGCGGAGGAATTTCCATGATCGCCTTGATCTTTGAAGGATCTATTTCAATACCTCAGTGTCGAACAATGAATCCCAGGAATTTGCCTGAGGAAACTCCGAATGCACACGTGAGCGGGTTCATCTTCAAGTTGTATTGCCGAAGGCGTTGAAATACGGTCTTCAGATGCTCGAGATGTTCCTCATATGATTTGCTTTTAACCACGAGGTCGTCGATATAGCATTCGACGATTTCGTGTATAAGGTCATCGAAGATCTTCGTCATGGCCCTTTAGTAGGTGGCACCGGCGTTCTTTAGACCGAAGGGCATCACTTTGTAACAAAATATTCCCAAAGGGGTCCGGAAAGCGGTATGTTTCTGGTCTTCGGGATGCATCTTTATCTAATTATACCCTGATGAGCCGTCCATGAAGGAGAAAACCTTATGAGTGGACGTATTTTCTATAATCGGTTCGGTGACTGGCACTGGAAAATCATCCTTCGGGCAGGCTTTGTTGAGATCCCGAAAGTCCACGCATATGCGCACTGTCCCATTTTTCTTCATCACCGGGACGATGTTGGCGATCCATTCAGGGTATTGAACCTCCTGAATAAAGCCAGAGTCGATTAACTTTTTGACCTCGGCGTTGATGCTCATCTCAAGCTCGAGTCGCATTCTTCTTGGCGCTTGTTTGACCGACTTGACGTCCGGAGATATCGCCAATTTGTGTACAGCGACTTCTGGATCTAGTCCTGGCATCTCGGAATAGTTCCACGCAAAGCAATCTTTATGCTGTACAAGGACGTCTTTTAACGCAGTCACCCTTTCTTCAGATAATAGCTCAATGACAAACGTCGGCCGTGGGTCATCAGCCGTCCCCAACTCGATTTTCTTGAGGTTATCTGCGGTGGTATGGATTCCATCTTCCAGTTCTTTTAGCGCTGGTGGGAATTCTGAGATCACCTCATCATTGCTGTTTTCGAAGCACCAGGGAAGGCTGTCCATGTTCTCGGGCCCTCCTTTTAATATTGTTATCACGTGGCAAGTACGAATTCGCTTCCAATCCCAATGTAGAACTGGTTCTTCTTTCGTGGCCTTGGGCTCGTGCTTTTGTGGCGGCGCTACCCTCCAGTTGTCGGACAGAGCGAACTTGCCAAGCTGGTATTGATCTTCAACCCAATTTTTGAAGGTGAAGCAATCTTCAAGAGGATGCCCTATTAATCGATGGTAAGAGCAATAACTTGGGTCAGAGACTTCGCCTGCTTGTTCGGGATGTTTAGATTCCGGCAATGTAAGCATCTGATGTTTTAGAGCGAGGTCAATTATCTTCTTCGTCTTGTCTCGCGGAAACGAGTATGCCCGACCCATTTTCTTCGTAAGGGATAGATCAATAACGTTCGACTCCCGTTTGCGTGGCTTCATGGCCCTGCTTTGTTGTTGTTGAGCGCCTTTTTGAATTTTCGACTTATTTCTGCTTTTGCGTCGAGCCTTCTTTATAACAGGTTGACAAGGAGTGGCATTTTCATCCTTCACGGCCTGTTGGAGAAGGCATTGCGTCTTGGCTTTCTCGTAGATGGCCGTCTCGCGATTGTGATCATCTCGGACTTTTTGACCAGCTTTCCTTATAAGTTTGTCCATTTGTTCTTCGAACGACGGACTAGGCTCCTTTGCATCTGGAACTTTCACTAGCTTAGGATTAGCGTCCTCCAATTGAGCATCCGCTTCTTCATCAAAGTCATACATGACGTAACAGCTGTTTAGTAGCTCTCGTTTCTTCGACCGGATGTATCCGAGTCCTTTCGTCTCCATTCTCCCGTTAGGCAGTTTGCGTTGAGTCCCGGGAACGTTCCAGACTTTATCATAGAACTTGACTTTTCTAACGGTCTGTTTGAAGGGTATCCCCTGGTGTTTCAGCAACCTTTTCAAACCTTCCGTATAATATCTGGGGAGACGGATAGGCTGAAGCCTGTCGAGCGTAGGATCCGCGCCCTGCCAGATTTCTTTTTCCACCTTAATTTCTTCAGAGCGGTAGAACAGAATTGTTTTCTCGCTTTCTCGCCTGGGAGGGATATAGAACGTTTGCAGCTCTTCTACATTGTAAATATTAAGTGCATCCAGTTCTTTCTGGTGTTTAAGCGGCACTATGGCGACTTGTAGACTTTGCTCTTCGTCAGCGGACGTTCGTATTGAAGGTCAAGCAGAGAATACAACACGGATCTCATCTTCCGAGTCGCTACCAAAGATCAACGTAGGAGCGGACGGTCCTAGCTTGTTGTGTTGGGATGGACCCGAATAAACTATCTCCTCTTCCTCCTCGGTATCACTGCCGAAGACAGGGATGGTGGCGCTCGCTTTGTTCTCCGGCTTGTGACACTTTTCTGTGTCTTCGAAATCCGGTAAGAAGTATTTGGCGTCTTCATATTTGCGGAACTCGTTCACAAAGAACGGGTTCAGTTCTCCCGTCACGGTATACTCGAAACCATCCTTAAAATACTTTATACACTGATGTTGTATAGAATGGATGATGTTGTACTCGTGTAACCATGGTCGGCCGAGCAAAGCGTTGTAGTATGTCTTGGCGTCTATGACGTGGAACTTAATGTTCGTGACGAGTAGCCCGAAGCGTAGCGTCGGTATCACGGATCCAAGAGTCTTTGATGATTGGGAGTCGAACCCGGAGATGGTGATCTTGTCCCGAGCAAGGTGCTGGACGCTCATGCAGATTTTCTTCAACACCCGCACGTTGAGTAGGTTAACAGACGATCCGTTATCGATCAGGATTTTGCCTATCTTTATATCATGGCAATATCCTGAGACATAGAGGGGACGATTGTGTTCGCACGTCCCAAGGAGAAGGTCCTCGTCACCGAAAGTGACATCGGCCATGTGCACTTCCTCCAATTCATCTTTCATCTTTTCCTCGGCCAGGAAAGCTTGGAATTGTTCCGGATCTTGGAGTGCCTTAATCAACGAATCTCTCGCCTCCTTTGATAGCAAAAGAGCATCAAGAATGCTGAGCTGTGAGGGTAGCTTCCTCAGATGCACTAAAACGTTGTAATCCACCTTATTTTTCTTTGGCGGGTTCTTGGCGCTTAGCTCCTCCACCACTTGTTCATCTAAGATGATATCTTCAGAGACTTTTTCTTTCCCTTTATCTTTTCTGTTTAAGGGTCCGAGGTTCTTTTCAGGCAGCGTCCGATTCCGCAGCCGGATATTTTCGCAGACCTTCAGCTCTTCTTCTTTTCCCGAAGTGGATTCTTTAAAGAGAGGGGCAAGTTCCAGCTCCTCATCGGAATCGCTCCCGAATGTAGGCACTTGTGACCCGCCGGTATTAACCACGTGACAATCTCCTGTGGTTCTTTCAAGCTCTTCGGTCGTATTTCTTTGCTCCCGACGAGTTTTATGCTTTTCCCGTTTAAAGTGTTGTCGATGAGCAACGTATCCTTGTCACCATCTATCGAAAGGTTTGCACTCTTGAGTGGGGTGCGAAACATTCTGATGATATAAGCAATAGGAGGGGTGCATTTCCAATTCACCGGTGATGTTTCCTTCAGAGGATGGTAGCTTCATGCCCATTGATATGGCCTTAGCAAACCTTTTCCTCATCTTGAATTTGATTTTATCCACAGTGGGTGTATTTTGCTTCCGAAGAAAAATCTCAGCTCCTTCGTCGAGGCGCTGGCGTTTGGCCCTTTCGAATATGACCGTCTCACGCTCCCGATCAGCTTTACTTTTCAACCGAGCTTCATTGAGGAATGCGTCAATCACTTCATCTGATGGCCCCAGAATTTTTTTATTCAGGATCTGCCCCCAGCGTTTCAGTACAAGAAGTCTCCTTACCGTTCGTGAACGAACGGGAAATCACATGACAGCTCGCCACGCATTCTTCAGATTCATCTGACGAACTTTCTCCCTCACCTTCCTCTTGAAAGACGTGGTTGAGAAACTCTTGGAATGTAATGGGAGTCCGTGCCTTCTGGTTGTATTCCTCCAGCGCGTCAATTTGTTTTTGCAAGTCCGTGAGCCTGTTGCTGGGCTTCACGGGCTTCTTAGATTTCTTCTTCTTCTTTTTCGAAAATTTTGACGGCTGGTTGCGAGTGCTTGAGCCACCACCATCGGTCTTTGGAGTTGGACGTGGCTTCAACATCCCTTCAATGACCTGCGGTTCTAACGGGTTCTTCCACTTGATTGCTGGGTACACTTAAAGATCGTTTAGCATCCTCTTTGTCTTGGCTGATAATACAACCTCCCAAGGAGCTTCTTCAACGACGGAGCATGTTGCCCCCGGCGTATTCGTCCCCTTAGAGGTGTGGGGTTGCAGGGGATTCACCTTCCATTTGTCAGATAACGCGAACTTGCCCTGTCGGTACTGGTTTTCAAGCCAATTCTTGAAAACGTAGCAATCTTCGATCAGATGGCCTAGTACTCGATGATAAGGACAGTAGTTGGGCTCGTTGACGTTACTTGGTTGCAACGGACGTTTTGGATCCGGCAGATTTATGAGTCTGTTGCGTAATGCCAGCTCGAATAACCTTCTCGTTTTATCGCGGGGAAACGAGTAAGGACGCCCTAGTCTCTCCTCAAGGTCTACGTACGGGCGCATATTATTTTGACGCACAACCGGCTTCGAATTGCTCTGTTGTTGTTGAGCATTAGCGACGACGATCGCTTTTCCCTTCCCTTTGTCATTTCGGGAGTCCGGCTTTAGAAGAGGGGGTTTATGGCCCATCTAATCCATCTGCGCTAGCTTGTCAATCAAAGCCTGGAAGGTAGTCGGCTTGAAAAACATCATAAATTGTGAGATGGTTGCTTGCGGATCAAGGGTTCCCACAAACATACCCACCGCGGGAGCTTCTTCAATGCGCTGCTCGCACTTCGACCATAAGTTCCGCCATCGTATAGCGTACTGAACCCACGTCTCGCCTGGCTTTACCCTGGCGTTAATCAGTGCCGTCATCGGGGTATGTTCACTGGCGCTTGCAAAACGCCGAGTAAACAGTAGCTCCATCTCCGCGAAGGTTTTGATAGAGTCGTTCGGGAGCTCAGAGTACCACTCGAACGCCGTATCCGATAAACTTCCAACAAACTGGCGAAGCAACAGCTTGTCGTCACCGCCGGTGTTGCCGCAGAGTACCCTGAACTGGGCAACATGCTAGTGAGGATTGCCCGTCCCCTTATAGACATGGAACTTGGGAATTGTGTAATCGGGTGGGTACTTGATTTGATCGTACCAACTTGGACATGGCCGCCCCGTTTTTATGACCTGGCCGGCCGCTTCGGTCGCATGATGAACCCGTATTTGTTGGGCGATGTACTCATCCAAATCAGCTTTGGAGATTGTATCCTCCTTAGCCATCGACAGAGCTGGTGGAGGATTTGATGTTTCTCCCCTATAGTCTCCAAGGACGATCGGGGGCTCTTCGGCCGGAGGATCTTGTTGTATCATCATCCCTATCATGTCTTGGAAGAGGAGGCCCATACGCTGTATGTTGGCTGCTTGTTCAGCAGCCTCTTTGTCCTTCTTCTCCAATATCCGACGAAGGAATTCAGCGTCGGTTTCTTCCTCCTGACGTTCGTCCGAGGACGTTTCAGGGCTTTCTTTTGGTCCGGTAAGTGCAGCCATAGCATTCATCATTTCTTGGAGCTTTTGCTGTTGCTCCTGTGCCTTGGTCACTGATCGGGTGAGCGATCGATGACCCGTAGATATGCGGCTATCTTCTTTACCAGATGCCACGTAGACGGTATGAACTATTATGTCCCCGGACTTAGGGCGTTTAGGTTCACCATCTTTGGTATTTGCCGCGGGCGCGGGGGTTTTCTCCGGCCTTCTTCTTTTGTGGGCCGTTAAAGTGGAGGGGGCCGTTGCAGTAGGCACCCTAGCGATTGTTGTCCTCTGCTGTTTAATAGGACGGTCCTTTTCTTTTTGCACCTTCACCTTCTTTCGTTGACGGGAGTGATCCGGGTCGATCACGGAGTCTTGAATCCTCCTCCAAACTTTATAAATTCTTGAGGACAGCCGTTGAGGGGGCTGTTCTTGCTTTGTTTCTGGAACTCTCTCCGCAAGCGGAGGAGATCTTTTCAGTGTAGCGGTCGGAGAATTCTTCCGTACCCTCCTCAGCAGTTCAAAGCTGTTCCCAGTTGGAATAGCAGCGTTGACTTCCACCACTGAAGCCGGTGGAGTTAACCCTGAAGGAGAGTTGCCCCCTGCCTTCCTCACTCGTCGCCAATGGCGACGTCGAGCACGACGAGCCGTTGGGACTGGCTCAGAGATAGAGATAGCTTCTTTTTGCCCCCTGTCTGAATGGGGCGCCGTCGCTGTTAACCTCTTAAAGACCGAGGTTGCCCTTTGAGGGGTGAAATTCAACCTGTCGAAGACGGATCCTTGAGCAGGGGCAGGAATCGTCAGTCTTGAAAAGACTGACTCTTTGACAGGGGAAGCGCCTTGACGACTTCTGAAGCAGCAGCCAATTTAGAGTTCTGATTTAGCCTGGTGAAAACAGAGGCTGTCGGTTTGGTAGTGGGCGACCCGTTGACAGGGGCCGTCGTGGCAGTGAGCCGGTCGAAGACCGACTTCTTGTTCACTTCCGATGCAGGTGTTGGCATAGAGAAGCTTGTAGGCGGGATCATGGTCCCGAAAAACAGGCCGGTGGTGGCCTGGGTCACCTGTTCTACCGGCTGAGCGAGGAAGGAGGCCGCTTGGGGCCCATATGCCACACCTCCAGGGGAGGTGGAGCGTCCGTTGCAGTGGCACTTCGAGCAGTTGGTGTAGTTAGAAGCCATTGATGCTTGAGTTCTGCGCCAGGCAAAAGACCAAACCTTAGTAACTTAAAATCCAAAGGCAACCATTTAACAAACCGTGATTGGTTCGCGAAGACGACACACGAAGTGTGGAGTGGAAAGAGGAAAAGGTCCCACCGGGCGTGCCAGAATCTGTTCCCCTTCGAAAGACGGCGCACAAGACTACGATGTCCTGACGCTGAGATTCGGGGAAGATGCTATTTGGTTTTATCCGTCCACCTCTCCGAAGATGCCAAGTTGATTTATGGCACCGTGTATCGGAGCTTTAGACGGATGAGGCCGATGTAGCAGACTTCGTCAGATTCCCCCTCGCTTGAGGGGTTTTTGATTGTGGGGACGCTCTTCCCTGAAGGCGCAAGCCCCTGCAGTTAATTACGCTACCGCATCGCAGTAACAACTTTCTCCTTCTCCAGAATTTCACTTCGTGTCGTGTGTGTTTGTTTTGTTTGTGGTTGCCCGTGGATTGTATACGGAGACTGAGTAATGCCGTCGCCCGTAGGACGTGGATTAGTCCAAATCCGTATTTACTTAGATTTGGGTTTGGTGTTTTTAGTTTAAGGATGCATTAGTCGCGTTGCGGCTAAGATCAACTTAAACGTTCGTTAAGGATACGATAGTCCTGTTTGAGACTAAGATCAACTTAACGTGATAATCCATTTAATATCTGGCCATCGGGACTCGTCACCTCTCTAACGTCGTTGAAGGATTACAACGGCAGATGTCAGAGGAGTTCAGAGATGTACCCTTGAACCAAGGTTGATTTGGAGTTTTATAGTCCGTTTGAATATTTAAGGATATGTTAGCCGTGTTTGGGGGCTAAGATCAACTTAAACGGGATCGTTTAGATCCGGCAAAAGAGCATTTGGAGGCTCTATTATTCCAGTTTAGGGACGTAGTGGTCCATAGGTAGTTTAGGGACGTTGCGGTCCATGCTCCAGTTTAGGGACGTGGTGGTCCATGTTCCAGTTTAGAGACGTGGTGGTCCGACATTAGTTTAAGGACGTTTCGGTCCAATATTAGTTTAAGGACGTTTCGGTCCAACATTAGTTTAAGGACGTTCCGGTCCACGAGTTTAAGGACCCCGCAGTCCGTCTTAATGTGTGGTCGTCGGGACCCGTCACCTCTCTGACGTCATTGAAGGATTACAACGATGGGTGTCAGAGGAGTTCGGAGATGTACCCTTGAACCGGTCGTAAATTGATTTAGGGAGCAGCTGTGCTCAGTCAATTTAGTTTGAGGACTTACGGACATGATTGGGCTAAGTCCAGTTGAAAAATATTCAACGCTTTTATTTGTTTTTGGTCTGTTAGACCTTTGCTAGGGCTTGGCCCATTTTTAAATAATGCATTGCATTATTTTCTAATTTTTTGTTTGGGCTCTGCCCATAAAAGATGCAGAACATCAATTTATTCTGGGCTCTACTCATTTATGAATGATGCAAGGCATCTACTTTGTTTGGGCTCTACCCCTTTTAAAATGCATAGCATTTTTATTATTTTGTTTGGGCTCTGCCCATTTATAAATGATGCAGAGCATCAATTTAATTAGGCATGCTTGGTCTTTTTGATTTGGGCCTGGCCCTTTAAGAAATGCCTTGCATTTGTCAGGCGCTTTGCGCCAATCAGAGAGCGCAAGCGCTTGTAGTGTTGACACGTGTCGCGCAAGCGCAATGCGCTGCGCTAATGCGCTGCGTCTGCGTTGCTGACACGTGGCGCGCTCTGGTGGCTTGCGCCAATCCAGGAGCGCAACAACGCAGTTTGCAAGTGCAAGGCACTATGATTTAAGAATCTTTTAGATTCAAGAACCAATGGTTCATAAAAGAAGTGCAAAGCCTATTCGTTTCCTTGATCTAATTTAGATCAAAGAAAAACAAGTTTTTCTTTTTATTTCAGGAACCAAAGGTTCATAAAAAGTGCAAAGCACTATTCTTTATTTTGTTTTTCTTGTTTTAAAGAACCAGTGGTTCATAAGAAGTGCAAAGCACTGTTCATTATCTGAAGATCATTGATCTTGTTTTTAGATCAATAATCTATTAGAAGAAATTTCTTCTATTTTGTGAAGCTTTTTACCTTTTTCTTGAAACTTTTTCAGAGTTCTCCCTGTTTGAAGCTCTTGATTTTTTCAAGAATGTTGATCCTTTTTTTTATTTTAGAAAGAAAGATCATTGGTCGTTGGGACCCACCACCTCTCCGACGACACTGAGAGATTACAGTGCCATATATCGAAGGTGTGGAGGGATGTACCCTTTGAACCATGTCTCACTCATTAGGGGGGAAGAACATGCTGGAGCTTAAGCTTCTCGCTACTGAAAAAGGCTTCTTTGCGTTCGCGCACGTGTGTCGCATGTGTTGGGCGCTCATATTTGCACATAGCGCAAATGGATCATACGCATATGCGCATTATGGGGGGGAGCAAGCTCCTATGGAGAACGAGTCTCCTTTGAATATTCTCATGTGGTGCGCACGTGCGTTGCACGTGGTGCGTTCGTGGCGGGCACACGTGCGTTGCACGTGGCGCACATGCGCATTATGAGGAGAAGCAGAGCTTCTATATATGGAGAACATGCTCCTTTTAATATTATTAAATGTTCTCATGTGGTGCGCACGTGCGTTGCACGTGGTGCCACATGGCGGGCACACGTGCGTTGCACATGGCGCACATGCGCATTATAAGGAGAAGCAAAGCTTCTATATATGGAGAACAAGCTCGTTTTAATATTATTAAATGTTCTCATGTGGTGCGCACGTGCGTTGCACGTGGCGCACATGCGCATTATGAGGAGAAGCAAAGCTTCTATATATGGAGAACAAGCTCCTTTTAATATTATTAAATGTTCTTATGTGGTGCGCACGTGCGTTGCACGTAGTGCCGCATGGCGGGCACACGTGCATTGCACGAGGCGCACATGCGCATTATGAGGAGAAGCAAAGTTTCTATATATGGAGAACAAGCTCCTTTTAATATTATTAAATATTCTCATGTGGTGCGCACGTGCGTTGCACGTAGTGCCGCATGGCGGGCACACGTGCGTTGCACGTAGCGCACATGGCGCTTGCGCATATGCGCATTATGGAGGAGCTTGCTCCTATCTTGGAGAACTAAGTTTCTTTGGAGAACTAAGCTCCTTTGAGTATTGAATCCTTTGAGGATTTAACTCTACCCTTTCTAAGAGGTATCCCCTCTTATTTATATGGAACTGGTAGAGAGCCATCTCTCATTTTCCCGATGTGAGACTAAAAAATGCATTCCCCATGTAGTAGAGAATTACTTTAGATTACACGTGCATAACACATTTGCTCATAACTTTTGATCTCGGATGAATTATGAGGCCCATAATATATCAAATCGAAAGCCTTTTCGAGATGATTTCAATATCATCAGAATTTAGCCATTTCTCGTCCGGAGTTTGTCAAAATACAGCTCGGAAAATACTGGTTCGCATTTTCTTCCTTAGATCACATGTGCATAGACATTTGCTAATAACTTTTGATCCCGGATGAATTATGAGGCCCATAATATATCAAATCGAAGGTTTTTTCGAGATACTTTCAATAACATCATAATTTAACAGTTTCTCATTGGGGAGTTTATCAAAATACAGGCCGGAAGATACTGGTTCGCATTTTCTTAAGCGTATCGCTGCCATTTGATACCTTTGACTCTTTTGCGCAGAAATTTTTGGCGGGAACAGTGCTCCCTGCGAAAGTGAGGCTATGATTTTTTGTTTTGCTCAGGACAAGCAAAAGATAAGTTTGGGGGTATTTGTTCATCTCAGAAAATTGTATTTTAATACCGCTCATTTATTATCTATTTTATTATATATCGGTGCTATTAATCAGTGTCTGATCAGTAATTACAGATTACAGGTGTTCATGATTAAATACTGGAAACAAACTCAATATCACGGATATAGCGTTTGGGAGCTGACACTGCAAACGGAACAGAGAACCTACCGATATCCAAAGAGCTCTTTTGCAATAAACAAGTGTGCACACAATTTTGGTCCAACACAATACATGTGTGACACTGGCTCTTTGACATGGACCATATAGGGGATGCCCTTGGCACAAAATGAGCATGTATGGGTGTGATGTGCATTAATTGTGTATTGAATGCTAAAAATTTGTGATGTGATATATGACATCATGTTCCCTCCAATTGTCTAAATGCAAACTAGGCTTAAACAGAGAAAATAAACAGAACCATGATGATATTGGAGTTAACAAGAGGCCACCACATCAATACGAGCCCATTTGCTCGGTTTTGGACTGGTGACAACCCATGAAGATCCGAGCTCGCCGGACCCCCTTCCCCAATTTTTCCCCATCTTTTCCCTGTCCCTTCCTTGCAGTCACATCACCTCATTTCTATTACTTGTTTAATCCTTTTTGGTGCCTATAAAAGCTAGATCAGTGAGCAAAGGAAAGGTGCATGATATATACCACATTTTCCATTTTTGTTTGGTTTTTGGTTTTGGCTTGAGAGTAAGTAGGCTATCACTTGGTTTCTTCTTCTTCTTCCCTCTTGAAGCTTTCTCTTGAGAGCTTCATTATGGAGGTTGAACAAGCTACCAACATCTTATACCTCTTCTTTAAGAGTTGATAATATTTGTGTTTCTTTGGTTACTTGCTTTTTTTTCTTTACTTGCTTTGCTTTTCTTTTCATTTTAAATGCTTAACTAATCTTCTTTGGTTGTGGTAATGGTAAAGAAGTGAGATGAAAGGTTTTGCCTCCTCCTCCTCTTGTTAATGTTTAATGTGCTTAATTTTGATTATAAACTTAGTATTGTAACTTGGATGGGTTGATATGGTATGTTGATTCCATGGTTACTTTGTAATCTCATCACATACCATATTCTCCCCACAAACCCCATCTTGCAAGCCTAAGGTTAGAATCAATTCGGTGTTAAGTTTGCTAAGCTTGGATGTGGTATTTTGTGATTAAATAACTTGACAAATCTTTCGGTTTCATATACCATATATCATCACAAACACGTAGCACACTTAACACTGAAATCATTTGCTCTCACTCACTAATTTGTGTTTTTGATGTTGTGGTATGCTTGCTAACCCTTGTGTTTAGTGTTGATACCCCAAGCTTGGACATACAAATGGTAAGTGAACAAAACGGACTCGTTTTGTGTTTTGCGGCGAATATCGGAATTTGATGATTTGTTCTTCGCGACCGCCTTGACAAATCATGCTTCATCCCGGGATCGACGTAAGGACGGACAACTCATGTTCAAGAGAGCGTCGAAGGAATCATCGCAATTCGATCTTCCGAACCAAAGCCACAGCCAATTTCTTCCTTAACTTGTTTTTCTTGTTTTCGTATTCTTTATTTTAGTGACAAAACCAACCATTCGTTATTTGTTTAACCTTAAATCACAAGACTTAATACACAATTCCCTGCGGATCGACCTGTACCTGTCGGCTTACTACAATGCGCCGTGCACTTGTGGTTTTATAAATATTAAAACGTGAACGATCTCGCGTGCGCATTCTGTTTCCTTAAAGTCTTATCTGTTTCCAAAACATACGCGTTTGCACGCGCGGGTGAGTTCCCAACAACGGGTAACGACATAAATTAGTCTCCGTATACAATCCACGGGTAATCAAAATAAATAAAAATACAACACGACACAAAGTGAACTTCCGGAGAAGAAAAAAGTGGTTATCGCAACGCGGTAACATAATTAGCTGCAGGGGATTGCGCCTGCAGGGAAGAGCGTCCCCACAATCAAAAACCCTTCACAAACAAGGGGGGATTTGATAAAGTCACGCTACAGCGGTCACGTCTGTCCCAACCTCCGATATATGGTGCTATAAATCAACTTGGTATCTTCAGAGAGGTGGATGGATAAGTCCAAATAACATCTACCCCTAAATTCAGGTAAAATAATCTATCCCAGTTCGTTTCTGTTTTCGGTGGTGAACACATATATTTTTCGTTAGGTAAAACCCAGATGATTTCATCAAAATATCACTAATTACAAAGAATTCTGATTTTTGAGGATCTTGTCACCTAATTCCCAATGTTCTACTCCCACCTAGCATCTGTAATATTATACAGATGAGAGAATCTAGTCCGGTAAATACATACCCTGGAGTCAGAACTTTATTGGGAAAGCGGTTTTCAATTAATATCGCACAGTAAAACTGAAACATGAAAATATTTTGAGGGGGTGTTCGGGTATTCCTAGTAATGCCCTATCCAATATATGACTCATGTCATTAGTTGCAATTTCTATTGCCTTAATCCAATCTCTTTATATGTCTTTACTTCTTACTTTCTGTATATCTTACTTAGACTAATTGGTTTTCTTCTTTCCTTACCTTTCGACACCTGTCTAAGGTTTGGAAGAAGACTGTCCAATAAGCGTTATAGGTGTACTCTCCTAATATTTGGTGCCTTCGCAATCTGAGAGAAGATAAATAGAAAAAACAACCGAATAATTTTATTCTATTTTTCCAGAACCAGAATCCATCCTCGAATTGAAATAAATTTCTACAAAGTTTATATGTAACTATACGTGATGGCTATATCCATTCTATGTGGATCTTTGTAATGATACAGAATGTTCTAGAGAAAGCAAAAGGGTAAAGTAGAAGTGGTATGGATATATGTAATTTTGTCGTGAATCATGGCAATCCAAAGTCAGGTTTGTAAAAAGGTTTTGGTCAACTCGGTTTATGAGTTTTAGTTTAAGGCGGGTCATAGTTGCTGCCAGAGAGAGAGAGAGAGAGAGAAAAGAAACACTCAGCATGCACTCTAATCTAAATTAGATTGGTTAACAACTTTATCTAATCGGGATGGCGTCACTATTTCATCGAATTCTCCTTCAAACCCTAAAAGGAGAACTAGCCAGGATCATTTACACCTTACAAGTTCGCTAACCGTTCAGCCATGACAGTGTTGGTACTCTGAGGGAGGCCGCCCATGCTCTCGCACGGACCTAATTAAATAACCCCGTTTCCGTAGAGGCGTAATCTCGTTAACATTTTCTAGACGCCTAATAGGTTAGCTTATTGTGAAGTGAAAATCTCCCGAGAAGTAATCCTACTCATCAATGGGAATCGGGACCCAACTATCATTGTGTGATAACCTGACGAAATCCATTCAAGTTACCACACTCCAGATGGTATGCGCATGCCTGATAAGTTTCCTTTATATTTGAAACATCCGATGTGGTTTTCTACCCCTATGACCTAAGTGACCTTAACTAAGCCAACATATTAAAGGGTCCTAGTCAAGTTCAACCCGTCATTATCTTAATTGTATTAAACCTACTCGTACGAGTCCTTAACTGAGCCAAAAAGACCGTACGACTGTCCTAACTAATCACATCACCATGCAACAGAAAAATACTATATAGCTACCGAACACTACGCCTCGACTGAGCATGACATACGTAGCACGAATACTAAGCAATACTAATCTATAATGATGGAGGGCTATGGCTGATTTTTGGCGAAAACCTTTTAACGTAATGAACTTAATATCATTGAAGAAACTCGAGTGGCTTTGCAAAGGAGTGGTTTAGGCTCCACTTTTAAAACTAGTAACATAAACTTTTGCTTAAGAGCGAACTCCCTCTGAAGGGACCAAGACTCTTTCCTTATCGAATGAGGAGTAAGATATTCCTAACCGAATACCCCTATTCAAGGCAAAAGAATATAACTTTGGTTTTGAAGGAAACCGAGTAATTTTAAAAATTGGTTCTAATAATATCATCTTGGTTTGTTTTACATGCATTAGAAGTTTTATGCTATTCCATCAGTTAATAATATCACGCCAAAAAGAAACGAAAATAGGCATGCATATATATACCATCTGCATTCGCCACAGGATCCCGGGTTTTCACCATAAGGTTACTTAACTTATGGCACGGCGGGGACAGGACTAGCGCGGATGCAAAACATATATAACGTCTACTAGATATATATAAATATATATAATGACATTCATTTCAGGCATGATAATATATCGTAAACACAGAATCACAGCAGAAGTAAACACTATGAATAGAGGGTATACTAGGATATCCGTGTCTCATTTAAGTCATGGATGAAACACGGATTCCACGTTCATGTGAATAGCCAAACCCTAGTCCCCTAGACCCCTACGAGTGCAGAAATTAATCCCACCAATTCTAGAATGGGATGCCCCGTTCTCAACTCCATGAGATGGCCATCCGTTGCCTCTTAGAAACCGACTATTTGAGCACTCCTTCTGGGTCTATCCTAAGCATAAGAGATGAAACAAATATAATACATAGGCAACACAACCTCAACCCGGGGGCCCCTCAAAAGAATTTATATCAAGCAGTGACAGTAGTCTACAAGCCGGATGCTCGCTCCGCAATATGAATTTACAGATGTAAATATAAAACTCTCATCTCACTAAAACTCCCGTCTATTCACAACGACTACCGCAACTATTTCAATCAAGATATATATCACAGAAGCAACACGTATTTGCAATCCCGTCTAATCGACCTATAGCAATTAGACGACGTTCACAAACACAAATACGAACTTGAAGATATTAACCGATGCTAAAGTTTCGAGTTTAAAATGTTCTGAATTGCTCGAATGCAAAAATAACAGCAAGTTAAATCTAGGCAAAAATTGCGTAAACCAAAAATCCCCATTTTCAATACCAAGACAATGTAAAAAGACGGAACATTTTGGAACAGTTGAAGCCGCAAATTGCGGGTATAAAGAATAAATTGGTGGTTCAAAAGTTTCTAAATGGGTTCGTATTTGCTCAGTGTCATATACTAGTCCCTATCATCCTTCTGCAATACAAAAAATAATTTTTAGAGACCAATTTTTTTTCGACAGAAACTAGAATTTGTGTTTTGAAAATATGGAGTTTTTTGGTTCGAAACTTTAAATATCGTCTAAACTAGTTCTAGTGTCTGGGTGACTCTGATACCATATAGGTAGACGTTCGTGCTTGCGCCGCAAACTAGCGGCATTGCGGAATACAAAACGAAAATTTTCGAATCTCGAGCACGAACCCTACAACCTAGAATTGAATCCAAACACTAAACTAGAAACCAATATGAAGGAGTTTAACTACTGGGTTATAAAAACAACCTTTGTAGTTGTGCCCTTCTTCTTTTTCCAATTCCTTAGCTCTCTAGGTCGTCGGAACGAGTTTGGGAGTCGGTCTTCCTTGTCGAAGATGATCCATCTTGAAAAAGTCCGAACTAAGGCTTTAGCTTCTAATTTGAAGCAACTAGTGATCAAGACTTACTAAGAATTGATCACTAAATTTATATAGTGGCTAATCGCTACTTTATCTCTCACAATCTTTTCTAATTCTCCACTAATAGAAAACCAAGAGAGAAGAAGAAAAAGCTTAGTGAAGATGAGTATGGCAACTTAAGAAAATGAACCATCCCTCATTTTTCTCTTTCTCTCTCTTCTTCTTTTATGTGAGAGTGATTGGGGTTGTGACTCACCATGGTGAGTCACAAGCCCACATCCTTCTCACATTTAGTAGGAGAGATGAGAAGATAAAGAGGTCATCTCATATGCACACATATACATATGTATATGTAAATATAAATATATACAAATACACTAGTACAAGTATATAGTACAAATACATATACCTGTATTCGTATAAAATATGAATACCCGTATTTTTACTAATGATACAAATACATGTATTAATATTTTGACACAAATATATGTATTTACACAAATACTCGTATTCGTATAAATATTGTATTTTGTTAAAATACGAATACCGAAATAAGAGATACTAAAAGAGATATATAATACTAGCTCACATTTAAACCCAAATATGATAATCTGGCTATCTTTCAAACCAGCTAATATTAACAAACTGTCCGATTAAAAGCACATGTACAAATGCACGTGTTTTAATCTAACCAAATACGTATGAAAATACGTACACTACATCGTTTCACCTGAGCTGGGAAACCCTCTGTATGAGACTCTAAAGACTCGACAATACGATAGCAGTGGGTTTAACCACAAGCACGTCAGTGGCACTAGCTGTACGTAATGGCTACTCAGGTATTAAAAGAAAGAAAAGCCGACAAGCAAACTTATCCGTATCCCTGCTAAGGCTGAAAGTAACAGTCTCCATACAGTTTGATCTATTCGTTTAAGAGTTTCGTATATCGGGTGTAGAGAGTGGATAAAATCCGACCTCTAATAACGCGATAAGTCATGTCGGCATAAAGCCCATCACTCACTAAGAAACTATCGACCTAAATCAGTAATTCTCGTCCATCTCGGCCGAGAATTTATGGTGATGGCTACCCGTGCACAGCGCGATATCTACTCCCAATACCTGGAGAGAAAAATCCCTGACGATCCGCTCACTGCCTCCATATGGTTCGGAACTGTACCCAACTAAAACCTGTTTGCACGACTCAGTAGAGCCGTGGTAGGGTAATAATCAAAGTACAGTGGGAACTCACATGAGACAAATGATGATCTCAGATCGACAGAATAACCTGTACCCATGTCACCAGAGAACTGCTACCTGACAATAGGTATAATGCCATCTGGCATGTCCCCAGTGAGTCCGTCCAGTGTAACTCATAACCCAATGAGCACATGTATACTATCTTTGGTGATTAACTGACACCAATGGCTGTGAGACCGGCCATCGCCCCTCGTCGAGGTCAAGAAACGTATATACTAGTTTACTCTGGAATATCAATACCCAGTCTCGATATTCCCACGATTAGGGACATTTAAGGATTTGCTTTTAGACTATCCAGTTCTCACAAGTGCGATTGCAACAATAATTCTGGTAGTCAAGCAAGAATCCGAAGGGCTCTATCAATATGTAATAGCGATCCATAATACCACATAATACATTTGCATGATGATAGAGATGAACCAGACGGTATAATATCATCTCGAGTAAGACTGTTCTATGCGTATAGGTCCACCTTCAATCATCATAACTGCCTGTCTGCGATTACAATAATTGCCTTGAGGGCACTATAGCCAACAAGTTCAAAATAAATACCACCATAAAATACAATCCAAATAAAAATCTAAATTCAACCGAAGAATCCAAAATCAATAACCCCATCTAATAGTTAAGGTCTCTGATAGCTAAGGGAGCAACATATGTAGGTTTTTTTTTTTTTTTACTTAAGACCCCTAAAACATAGCTAGTTACTAAAAACCTCTCCAAATCTTGGTAATTAATTATTACTCCTCCAAAAACTTTGAAATTGCTCTTAAAACCCCTCACTAGCCCTTTTCTCTCACTCTGTTATCCAGTGAATGGAGAAAGTTGGGCTAGATTTATTAAAACCTCCCAACCCACTATCCTTCATCTAAAATTCTCAATTAGAGGCCCAATTAAAAATTAGGTTTTAGAAATTGCTCTTCAAATTCTTTAATTGGCAAATGGAATATAGTTCTTTTTTCTCAGCCTTCTCCAGTCATGAAGCAGTGGAATGTGCATGTAGGCTTAATTGCAAAGTTTATATAAGTGGAAAACTGAAAATGAAGATGGTAAAGTATTTTGGCTGCCTTAGGTAAAAGGGTCCTGATCAAAAGAGTGAGGAAGAGGAAGAGGAAGATGAAGAACAAAAGAGAAATGGTGGTCTGATCGAAGTGAGTCATGGGGCTATAAGTGCGGGTAGATGAGAATGTTAAAAATTTGCTAATGTCCATGTTTTCTTTGGATGGAAAATTTGGAGGGGTAAAATGAAGTAACTTAAAAGGGTTTATTTTCTTTTCTTTTTTTTGGTGAGGGTAACAAGTAATTACCAAGTTTTGGGGTATTTTTTGTAATTACCTAAGTTTTTTATTTTTTATTTTTTTTGTGGGAGGGGTGGGGGTGGGTTAAAGTAAGAAAAAAACCCTTTAAATATATACTGAAATGAACCTTATTATATATTTTACCAATTCATGATAATATACTTTATAATCAAACAAACATTTTGAGCTGTTGACAGTTAAAAACAAACTGAAATTATAAACCAGACCATGATATTTTTGCGATTGGTTGGGTTATGCCATTGGACTGGATGCTAGGCCCAAATGGACCTACAATTTATACGTCAATTACATGGATAGAGGATACATTATATTGTGAATTATCTAGAACCAAGAGCTCTTGAGCATATTGGTTTAGGTAAAATGAAGCCTTAACTGAATATTATTATTAGGGTGATATATTAGCTTCAATTAGTTTGATGATATTTGAGGAAAAACAATCGAGTGTATTTTGCTTCTTTCTTTGGCATTCTATTTGTCATAATCAGCAGCTGTAGGGCATTGCGAGTTTATACAAACATATATTTATTCTGTTTTGCTCTTAAGAACACAATAATTTCGAAGATGTATCTATTTATGAAATTTATATGGAGGTTATTTGAAAGTATCAGGAAGGAAAATAACTGCCGAGAAAAGTAAATCAGAATGATATTTTTTTTAAAGGTGATAGGGTTTGCTGTAATTCAGCTTGAAATTGAGACATTTGCAAGTTTCAAATTTTTTTATTTTTTTTTTCGGTGCAAAAAGAAATGAATAAACAAAGAAAAAGTTAACAAGCCTCAATGTTTCTGTTAGACAAATCCTAGTTTCATACTATCTAGGATTTAAGGTTCAACAGGGGACCAAGAGAATAGGGCCAGACTCACAATTTGGTCGATATAAATATTTAGCTTTAAACCTAATAAAAAAAAGACTTGTTTGATGATGTATAAATACAAAATGCATTCTACCGTACATGCATACCCATATCCGTATAAAAATACGAATATCTAAGAGAGATGAAAAATACAATGAACATAATAGTAGAATATACATATCGAAATATATATATGTAAATTATTAAATCGATACTTGACTTAATAATCCGGCTTAATTCTAAACCGGTTTGTATCTCCATACTTCCGATTAAAATCCATGTAGTTATTACACGTATCGAGAGTTTATTTGATCGAATGGACTCCTTTCTCAGTATCTGACATTAAAAATATATACAAATCATGATCATTACCGAATATATAAGCAGTAGGAAACATAGAAAATAAAATCACGTGGAGTGGAAAATATAATATATAAACGAGCTTAGTCAGGCTAACTCATTGTTTTGGAGAGAAAAACACGGCGAGTTGTTTCTCCACAACTGGATGACAATTAATTTACTGAAAGCCTTAGTTATTTTATGAATTTATTGCTCTTTCAATTTCATTTCTCGTACTACTACAATAATGGGTTGCCCCCTACCGATTTAGCCGTAGGGACAAACCACTGTCCCTACGGACATAATATGTTCGTAGGGACATATAGTCCCCTATAGATGTAAAGGCCGCAGGTGCAAGTTGTCGTCTTGAACATGCCCTTATGGAGTAATAAATTGCCCCCACGCCTTATTCTGTATGGACATTTATCCCTACGGAGTACTCCGTAGAGACATAATCTTTATTTAATTTATTGGTTTATAAAATAAAATGATTGTCCTTACGGATTTATCCGTTGGGCCTGATACTTACCCCTACGGATTTATCCGTAGAGCCTGATAAATGCTTCTACGGAATAATTCGCAGGGGCAAGTTTTAATCCTGTTATTGAGTCCATAGTGACAAAATATCAGGTATCCTGATATTTTGTCCCTACGGCGAACTGTGTAGGAGCAAACATTGTACCTACGGATTAATCCGTGGGTGCAACAGATGGCCCTACGGATTAATCCGTAGGGACAAAATATAATTTTTTTTAAAATATGGGCTTTCTGTTTTTTCCCCGTCCTGTGCACAATAATATATACATTATATAACCAAATATAGAAATATTCATAATCAACATTTCACGCATAATATATAAAAGAAATAAACAAACAGAATTCGATATTAATCTAAATCATCATGAACTAGCAAACAACCATCAATATCATCCAAAATATATATAATATGTATTAGATAAGTACACACCTCCTCAAAAATATAAAAAAAAAGCTATCATAGCTCGGTCCAGCTCCTCTATCTCTGATAAACGTCGTAATCTGGCGCATCTGCTCCTCAGTGCAGCCCTGAGTCGTCAAAAACTCGACCAATGAAGGAGTGGACTGTGCGGGAATCTGAGCGGGCTGTGAAGCAGTAGAAGTGGTCTGCGCAACCGCAGCCGAGATAGTAGCTCGCGGAACCGCAGCCGAAGAAGATGCATGTGGAGCCATAGCCGAAATAGCCTGTCGCATCTTGTAAATTTTGTGTGTAATAAACGAGTAAGAACAGTGTATTAGATTTTAGTCGAATTCGTATCATTATCAGGTTATTGCGAAACCCCAATCTCAGAATATTTAGGGACTTAGGTCTCGTTTGGGTATCTAGTTTGGAAAACCGTAGTTAATTTTAATTAGATAGTTTTATATAAGTATGATTAATCAAAACTAACTCTACAACTAAATAAGCTCAGACTACTAATATTGCATATGTTACTATCCATAATGTGATATGATATTTTACTATTAAGTAGTATACGTACCAACATCTCCTTCAACTCCTCGACGATGGTCTTTAAGAAGGCAACATCATGCACTAGACGTCGCTCACGGGGGTAGGGGAAGTAACCGCCGGAGTGGAGACCAATCTCATATGGGCCCTGCTGAGACCCAGTCCCCGGCCTCTCTCCTAACCTCAGTGGTGCCCTCCGTGTACGGCGTCTAGAACTGGGGTTAGTAGCATCAGATCAGTCTGTCCAGTAAAATCGATCCCCGATGCCTCCGTCTGCTCCACCACCTGCTCCTACATCTACATTAACTATTAAAATATAAGTATATCATTTAAATTTGAACTTTTCAAAACAACAATTTCAAATCTGTTAGAATAAATTTTAAGACTTACGCAATATACCTAATTAGCAGTGCCGGGGAATCGAAGCCCGCTCGTAGCGGGATCTGTCGAGGTGCCGTTGACGGCAAGATACGTGGTCAGCACGCTCGGTGTAACATCCTGCGCCAGGGTCTGAACTCTCTGCAATTCGCCAAAAATTTACACTTATTATAACTCTTAATATTACATTATATTAAAATAGATCTATTGTAATTTACCGATGCCTTCATGGCACGAGTAATGTTTCTTGAGCCACCTGTGTAAGTGGGGCGGCCCCTTTTCGCCGACTTTCTATTCTCCTTATTTTGATTGGCATGTTTCTGCACAACACATTCAGATTTAGTTTTCTAATTAAGTAACACGAAAAAATAAATTATATACTAAATAATGAATTACATTTAAATTATAAATCTGTTTGCGCTGAGAGTCGAAATATTGTCACAAAAGAGGCCATGTATCTACGTCGACTCTCGCAAAGGCCGGAGTATATAGGAGAGCCGCTCTTTCTAACTCGGGGGTCTCCATCCATAGGGAATAGCATTTGATCTTCAGCTCGTTCCTATTGTATCGGACCTTTGATTACATGTTCTTCATCAGGCCCTGGTATAGAGCGTGAAGATCGAGCACTCTCTCAGGGTGATCAGGGTCGGGTATAGGCTGAAAGTCATAATCCAACTGCAAATACAAAAAAATAATGTAAGTGTTAAATAATAATAAATATATTGGATAATTCAAATGAAAATATATATTAATACCTGAGCCTGATCCCAGAAGAGGGCATATAAGCGCCGGTGCTGATTGCCCCACTCAACATGAAATGGATACTTCTTTAGGATGCGGCTCTCATCCCCCATATATCGGCCCAACCTCTCAGCATAATCTCCAGTATAGCGATAATCGTGGGTAAAGAAGAGGGGGAACGGTGCCTCCCCCTAACTCTATAAGGCATTGGCCTGTGGGACTGATTCGGTCCTGGAGTCCCCCTCTCGGGATGGGGCTGCCCTGCATCTACAAGAAATATCAAGACATGAAATATTAAGATAAAGTGGTATTAAGAAATCAAGAATTAACGAAAATTGAAGTGTGATATATACCTCCGGTGACGGCAACACGAGCTTGGGCCCGGTCAGCAGTACGAGCTGAACGATAGTTCTTTCGGCGAGGAACAGCCGGTGACCCGGATGTGGACGCATCCCCTCCAACTAAAAAATAAGCATTGACGATAAAATTACATGAAGTTCATGTTTATTCTTAGAGGATATGTAAAATGAATAAATATTTTATATTTATTCATACTAACCTGCAGACTGAGCGGAGGGTACGGAAGTGGCTTCTGCGCCAGATGTGGACGCACCATCTATAATTAGACAATTAAAAATAGATTATATAAGTAATTGCAAAAATAATGTGTATATCAATAATATAACATTCTAAATCAATATGCATGCAATATAGGATATATTAATATACCCGCAGGTGCGGTGGTGGGCTCTGTCCGAGATGTGGAGGCAGCACCTACAGCTATACAATCAAAAAATGATTATCTAAGTAAGAGCAAAAATAATGTGTTTATATTTATGATATAACATTCTAAATCAATATGCATGCACTATAGCATATATAAACATACCTGTAGATGCGGTAGTGGGCTCTGCCTCTGATGTGGATACACTACCAACAACTAGACAATTAAATATTGATTATATAAGTAATTTTGAAATAAATATACGTGTATATTTATAATATTACATTCAAAATTAATATACGTGCAATATACCTGGGGGTGTGGCAAAGTCCACACGGAAGGAGTGATCCGAAGAGGATACCGATCGGGGTGCAAGACCGGTGTCATGCCCCGCTTCCCAGTGTATGGAGAAGTAGACGTGACGGGCGGCGACGTATTTACTCAGAAATAAACACGCTAAACGTAAATAAGTAATATAAATGAATACACTAGATTAACAAGAGATGTAATAATAAACGGCAACTTTTATTAACATTCTTTCTTTACATCACAACTGATTTGAAAAGGAAAGTACAATGATAGAAAGCGATGCCTAAATAGTTGCATATGAATTTAAAAGAAAATAAGTACGATTAATAGCAAACAGCAACTTTTATTAACATTCTTTCTTTACATTACAACTAATTTGAAAAAGAAAGTACAATGATAGAAAGCGATGCCTAAACAGTGGCATATGACTTTAAAAGAAAATAAGTACAAGTAAAAGCCTAGAAGTCCGGCTCCTCTATGAATTGCTCTAAATCGTCCTGACTGGAATCAGTCTCCTGAGAGTCGGATCCTCCTGACGAACATTCCAAAGAAACAAGTGACAGGAATGTCGTCAGCTAACTAGCGCTCGGTAAGTCCTAAAAGACATAATGGAATAGACAAGTAAAGAGAATAGAACTGGTAAATTATCTGTTTTTTATACTAACATAGTTGTTTGTAGCTTGGTATAGAATGTATCAGTGTTTACGAAAGGAGTCCAACTATCCCGTGGACTATGCGAAACAGAAAGTACAAGGCCCAGTCAATACCCATGGGACAACGGCACGGATGTTCATGTAGGTGTTTTTTAGTGTCCTTCATCGTGCCACTTATAATACATTCCGTACCAATCTACCCCATTAAAACCCCGTAATATGTGTGTGTGTGTTTGTGTGTAGTTAACAGACTTGCTGTGACCATGGATACAAGTTGTTCATGTAAACGGTTTCAGGATGTATCAAGTAGGTATGTAATCAAATCAAGATATAGTCATGGTTCGGTTAAGTCAAGTTATGTTTGCATGTTGATCTTGTTCTGGCATTCAGGTTCAGTTCAAGTATACATGTTTGGTATATTGGATTCATGTTAGAATTGGATCATGTGAATTGGATTTAGATTGATTTGGACTCAGACTTGAGTCAGATACTTAGAACAGAATTTGGATCCTGAATTAGGTTTAGGAGTTATCGGCAACTGCTGCACATGGATGGCAGGATTTGTGTTTTTTTCCAAGACAATTACCATTGATAACACCGTTAAGTTTTTCTACCTTAAATAGACAAGCATCCACTTTCTACCTAACCTGATCTATAATCTCTAATATACGAGCATCTGTAGGTTGTGTCTCTCGAATACGATCCAATAATTGAGGACGGGTGCGAACATGTGCTAACTGTCTTCCTGTCGATGTGAACTCAAACTGTACACGGCTATCACATAGAATCTGCCAGTCTGTAGAAGACTGTATCTGCAAGGTGCGCACATGAGATAAGCTACCTCCAGGCCTCCGACTCAAAGCATCTGATACAATATTCGTTTTGCCTGGATGATACAAGATCTTACAATCGTAATCCTTCACGAGTTCCATCCATCGACGCTGCCTTAGATTCAGATCTCTCTGCTGAAAAATATATTTCAAGCTTTTATGATCTGTAAAAATCTGGCACGACTCTCCTTACAAGTAATTCCTCTAAATCTTCAGTGTGAAAATTATAGCAGCCATCTCCAAATAATGAGTGGGGTAGTTCTGCTCGTGCCTCTTCAACTGCCGAGAAGCATAAGCTACAACCCTGCCGTGCTGCATCACCACACAGCCTAAACCCACTCGAGAAGCATCACAATACATAACAAAACCACCAGACCCAGAAGGTAAAGATAAGACTGGTGCAGTCGTCAAGCGAGTCTTCAACTGCTGGAAACTCTGCTCACATGCATCTGTCCAAAGAAATGGAACCTCCTTCCTAGTCAATCCGGTCAACGGTGCAGCGATTCGAGAAAAATCCTGCACAAAGCGTCGGTAATAACCTGCCAGACCTAAGAAACTACGAACTTCAGTAACTGACACAGGTCTAGGCCAGTGCTGTACCGCTTCGATCTTCTTTGGGTCCAAACGTATCCTATCTCTCATAACTACGTGACCCAAAAAATTTACACTATCCAGCCAGGAAGCACACTTGGAGAATTTAGCGAACAGTTGATACTCCTTCAAGGTCTGCAACGTGATGCGTAAATGCCGCTCATGCTCCTCTCGGCCCCGTGAACAAACAAGAATATCATCAATGAATACTATAATGAACTGATCAAGGAATGGCCTGAAGATATGGTTCATCATATCCATGAAAGCTGCTGGGGCGTTGGTGGGTCCTAACGACATCACCAGAAACTCGTAATACCCATATCGTGTGCGAAAAAGCAGTTTTCGGAATATCATCCTTCCGAACCCTCAACTGGTGATATCCTGACCGCAAATCAATCTTTGAGAAGTAGCCAACTCCCTGCAGCTGATCAAATAAGTCATCGATACGAGGTAGTGGATACCTATTTCACACAGTAACTCGATTCAGCTGTCTGTAGTCGATGCACAGTATCATACTACTATCCTTCTTCTCAACAAATAAGACAGGAGCTCCCCACGGCGATACGCTCGGACGAACAAGTCCTCTATCTAACAACTCTTGCAACTGGATTTTGAGTTCCTTCAACTCCGTCGGGGCCATCCGGTAAGGTGGTATAGGAATAGGTCCCGCACCTGGAATCAAGTCAATGCAAAATTCGATATCGCGATCGGGCGGTAATCCTGGTAATTCAGCAGGAAACACATCCGGAAATTCTCGTGCAATCGGAACCTGGTCCAACGGGACTTCAGCGACTCCTAAGTCCTGAACAAATGCTAAGAACCCATGACAACCCTTCTTCAAGAGTCGTCCCGCACAAAGAACAGAAATCATGTTGGAAGGAGTTACATTACAGTCTCCCTGCACAACAAGGATCGGTTTACCTAGAAAACAAAATCTGACCGCTTTCCCCCGACAATCTACATAAGCCTGATAAGCGGCCAACCAACCCATACCAAGAAGTATATCAAAATCTAACATATCCAGGAGAATCAAATCAACTAAAGAATCCCTATCACCAATACGTACTGAACGTGACCTGAATACATGTCGAGCTATAAAAGAATCTCCTACAGGAGCAATCACAACTAATGGTAATTCTAACAACGACTACTCTTTTCCCAGAGAAAGTGCAAAGTGTGCAAATATGTATGAATGCGTAAAAACAGAATCAATTTGAATATGTGCGTTTAAGGAACATACTAAAAGAATACCTGTTACAACTGCATTGAATGTCTGGGCATCCTGTGGAGTCAAGTAAAGACCCGAGCCTGGTCCCTACTAGCATCCTGACGTCCTTCCTTAAAATCTACAATTCCTAGCGAAATGCCCTGGACGTCCACAACTAAAATAGGTAGATGGGGGCTTCTGCTCAATGGGGTACGAACTGAACATCTGGCCCTGAGTCCTATCTCGACCAACACTGCGGCCTGAATTGAAGCTGCCTCGACCTCCTCGTCCTCTCAAATTACGACCGTCACGACCACGGCCTCTATGGGCGTTGATCTGGCGTGGAACAACAACAGGTGTAGGAGGTAATGTGCTCGGAGGAGGTGGTGAAGGTGGTGAAGTCACATGTGAGACCGATGCCTCACCCTGTTGCCTCACGGGACAATCCCTAATAAAGTGATATGGACACCCACACCCGAAACATCTTTGTACGGGCTGCTGAACATATAGGTAAAAGTGATAGAACTGATCTATACAGAATCCGCCACGGCCTCTACGAACACGTCTTGGTGCTGATGTATTATTACGAATTTGCCTTGGTCTCTGAACACCCGTATGTGGAGTAGTGGTCGATCTCCATGCTCGACTAATCTCAAGCAAGGATCCGTTCATTCGGCGCATCTCTTGAACATTTGTCTCCATCCTAGCTATACTATTAATATAGGGTGGATCAATCGGTTCATGAAAGATAGGCGTACTGCCCAGGTCTGTCTCCGTTTCAGACGAGCCCACTCCAATCTCACCTCGAACAGCGGTACTCAGAGTCCCCGTAGTCGTTAATGACATGGCGGCTAGAGTAAGAAACAGGATTGATAAGGACATTGCAATCGAATCATAAGATACACGGAATTAAGGAAAGAAGTATGAACAACATCTCCTAAGGTTACTTAGGCTGAGTATCGTAGCGTAAATATGCCGCGGAACATACGTACGGTACTACACTCATCCTAATTCACCTACTCTATCAAACCAAAGGCCATCCTACGTAACGAACTCAAGTCGACATACCTTAACTCACTACTCGATTCTGTAAGGTTAATCCTAAGCTCTGATACCAACTTTGTCACGACCCAAAGTTTGGATGCGACCGGCACTTAGATTATATAATATCTAAATATATCTACACAACCCGAGTAAGCCAAAAACCAAGATCAAAAACCCTTTTTGCGGAATTTTAGAAAAAAAAATTAGTTTTTAAGTAAAAATCATAGATTTTAAGTATTTAAGATCTTAACAGTAATTTCCTATTGCATTTATAATAAAAGCAGTTATAAAGTGTTTAATTTGGTTGCATCCCTAGTTGGGAGCAACGATACTAACAGTGGAAATCAATACATACTCATAATACGACATCAAAGAAGATCTCAGACATAAATAAAAGAAATATCATTTAACACAACTAAACGATCTCATCTGTCAAAATAATATATATACAACCATATATCGTTCTAAGTCATTATACAGGGTCTGATGGAGATACTCTAGATTCAATATACAATACCAAAAGAGAAGGTTACTACATAGGTAACCCACCTAGCAAAAGATGTGATAAAAGCTGATGAGTGGATCTTCCACTCTAACCCTGCAAAGAACTATGGCACAACTGGGATGAGTTGCCAACTCAGTGAATATAACTAACATATAACAGCTGATAATGTAAATATAACAAACTAGAACTAATTTCAACAATAGTGAATGTGATGCATGATAACAGGTGGAAGAATGAATATACAATACTCCATGTATGAATCAAAACCGAAATCTCATCAATTATTTTCCAAATCATATTCATTTTTCCGTGCCTAACATCGACACAAATTTTCGGTGTTTCATCAGGCATCATTCCTCGAATGATCCTGTAATCAATAACACCGATCGGTATCATCTAGATATCCGCCGTGTTTCATAACTGTCTCCGGAATCGAGTATCCTCGTTAGGCTCCCCGCCTAAAGTGCTGCTATCCTGCTCCTCGGTCTCGACCGGGTCCACCATGTATCCAACTGTATGGCCACCAACTCAGTCCGGATAAAATTGTAAATCCGTAACCGTATGACCCCCAACTCGGTCAGGAATAAAACCAAATCATAAAAACGACATTTCATGGTGGACGTGACACATAATCATGAAAATCACTGATTTTTCGTAATAGTATATGAGAACTTAAAACCATAAATCCTTAATAATACAAATGCCTCTTATATCAACTACTAACACTTGAATACGAAATATGATGTCATATATGCTAATTACTATGACTATCGATACTTAAAGTATGATAAGAATCATTTTTAACAGAATAATTTCTAAGTGTGAAGTGACATGTTAATATCGACGAGGTGTAGTGTAACATGTAGATATGTGCATGTGCGGCACAACTCGTCGATAATGGTGCGGTGTTCTAACAAGTATTAATCCTGGAGGCATATATAGATTTAAGAATGCATATGATAAATTTAACATACAAAAGCAAAACTTGTATTTAAACCTAACTACGGGCGTATCACGCCATCTTTACAAGATCCCCTGGTAGATATTTAGTCTACTCACCGGAATACGTCGAATCAACTCAGATTACCAATCATTTTCCTTTCCTTGCGGCCTCCAAAGTTTCCGTATTCGAATCTAATATTGAAATTAGCTTGTATAAGAAACGGCTAACTCCGATACGACAAAATCATGAAAACACAAGTTGTACATTCTAATTACACTATGTACGACTATTGAAAATGATCTAACACTCATTTTATCTGGAATTTAACCTAAAGCTGTTTCGTAACCAAAAATAGAACGCGTTACGAATTACCCGTATCGTATTTTAGAATTTTGATATCTTTTCCGATATTAGTTCCTAGATTTTATATACAGTAAATTAATTATTTTAAACAATACCAAAATATCCCAACAATGATACAGAGACCTACACAAAAACCCAAAACCTCAAAGTCCGCCAAAAATCCGGCGACACCGGAATTCTCCTATAGCTCGCCGGCCAAAATCCGAGCCCCTTGGTTCGTACTTCTAGGGTTTGTTCTAGGTCCAACATACAATATTTAGGCATTGTTTGGTTAAGTTGATTTTTCTCTGAATAATAGCTGATTACTACAGAGCTAAGTTTTACCAAAAATACGATATTTGATTTCTAAATTTTACAATTACAGAACTATAATCTACTGAGTTAGGAATTTTACCTACTGAGGATGGTTGAAAAGCTTCCTCCAAGACACTCAAGTCCTTAGCTCCTAGCTTGAAGGTGAAATCCTTAGCCTAGTTCTTCTTCTTCACTTCTCTTTTCTTTTATTTCTCTTTACGAGTTCTAAGTTTTATCTTTTTCTTTCTTTTGAAATTTTCTAAATTATTATTTGGTTAAATGATCTGAACACATAATATATGATAAAGGGAAAGGGTGAGGTGTAGGATGAGGTGTCACTAAGCAAGGTGTGTCATTCTCATGCAAGAAGAAGGTGTTGTGCATGAAGGGTTCATGCAAGAAGGAGGTGGCTTTGCATTATCACTCCAATATTTTATTCTTGTGATAATTCTGATCTAAATCATTATCTAACCATTTTTTCACTTTCACCCTCAACAATCCCAAGTTTGCATAATTTCCTAAACTTTACACAAAGACCCTCCACTATCTATGTTATTATATAACACCATTCTAATTAAAATGAAGCTAATTTTCACATTAAAACCCTTGTAATTTATTAATGTTACACACTAAAATTTTAATTTAATTTGTTTTACATATTACTTAAGAAAATGTCCTATTTTGTTTTAATAACTTTTTAAATTAACATTTTATTATTTAATTAATTAATTTTAATTATTTCCAAATTTTCAAAATGTTACACATCTATGTGCAGCAGTTATCGATAACTCCTAAACCTAATTCAGGATCCAAATTCTGTTCTAAGTATCTGACTCAAGTCTGAGTCCAAATCAATCTAAATCCAATTCACATGAATCCAATTCTAACATGAATCCAATATACCAAACATTTATACTTGAACTGAACCTGAATACCAGAACAATATCAATATGCAAACATAACTTGACTTGACCGAACCATGGCTCTATCTTGATTTGATTACATGCCTACTTGATACATCCTGAAACCGTTTACATGAACAAATTGTATCCATGGTCACAACAAGTCTGTTAACTATATTTATACAATATATATATATATATTACGGGGTTTTAACGGGGTAGATTGGTACGAAATGTATTATAAGTGGCACGATGAAAGACACTAAAAGACACCTACATGAATCTGTGTCGTTGTCCCGTAGGTATTGACTGGGCCTTGTACTTTCCGTTTCCCAAAGTCCACGGGATAGTTGGACTCCTCTCGTAAACACTGATACATTCTGTACCAAGCTACAAACAACTACGTTAGTATAACTAACAGATAATTTACCAGTTCTATTATCTTTACTTGTCTATTCCATTCTGTCTTTGGGACATACCGAGCCTTAGTTCGCTGACGACATTCCTGTCACTTCTTTATTTGGAATGTTCGTCAGGAGTACCCGACTCTCAGGAAACTGATCCCAGTCAGGATGATTAGAGCAATTCATAGAGGAGCCAGACTTCTAGGCTTTTACTTGTGCTTATTTTCTTTTCAGTTCATATGCCACTGTTTAGGCATCGCTTTCTATCATTGTACTTTCCTTTTCAAATCAGTTGTAATATAAAAAAAGAATGTTAATAAAAGTTGCTGTTTATTATTACATATCTTGTTAATCTTGTGTATTCATTTATATTGCTTATTTACGCTTAGCGTGTTTACTTCTGAGTAAATATGTCGCGGCCCGTCACGTCTACTTCTTTATATACTGGGAAGTGGGGCGTGACACCGGTCTTACACCCCGATCGGTATCCCCTTCGGATCACTCCTTCCGTGTGGACTTTGCCACACCTCCATGTATATGGCTATGTTAATTTTGAATGTAATATTATAAATATACACGCATATTTAATTCAAAATTACTTATATAGTCAATGTTTAATTGTCTAGTTGGTGGTGGTGCGTCCACATCAGAGGCAGAGGCCACCACCGCATCTGCAGGTATTTTTATATATACTATAGTGCATGCATATTAATTTAGAATGTTATATCATAAATATACACACATTCTTTTTGCTCTTACTTAGATAATCATTTTTTGATTGTATGGCTGTAAGTGCTGCCTCCACATCTCGGACAGAGCCCACTACCGCACCTGCGGGTATGTTTATATATCCTATATTGCATGCATATTGATTTAGAATGTTATATTATTGATATACACATTATTTTTTCAATTACTTATATAATCTATTTTTAATTGTCTAATTATAGGTGGTGCGTCCACATCTGGCGCAGAGGCCACTCCCACCATTTCTGTACCCTCCGTTCAGTCTGCAGATTAGTATTAATAAATATAAAATATTTATTCATTTTACATATCCTCTAAGATTAAACATGAACTTCATGTAATTTTATCGTCAATGTTTATTTTTTAGTTGGAGGGGATGCGTCCACATCCGGGTCACCGGCTGTTCCTCGCCGAAGGAACTATCGTCTCGCTCTTACTGCTGTGTTGCTGTCGCCGGAGGTATATATCGCACTTAAATTTTCGTTAATCCTTAATTTCTTAATACAACTTTGTCTTAATATTGCTTGTCTTGATATTTCTTGTAGATGCAGTGCAGCCCCATCCCGAGAGGAGGACTCGAGGGCCGAATCAGTCCCACAGGCCAAGGCCTAATTGAGTTAGGGGGGAGGCACCATTCCCCCTCTTCTTTACCGCCGATTATCGCTATACCGGAGATTATGCTGAGAGGTTCGCCCGATATATGGGGGATGAGAGCCGCATCCTAAAGAAGTATCCATTTCATGTTGAGTGGGGCGATTTGCACCGGCGCTCATTTGCCCTCTTCTGGAATCAGGCTCGGGTATTAATATATATTTTCATTTGACTTATCCAATATATTTATTATTATTTAATACCTGCAATTTAAATACATTATTTTTTTGTATTTGCAGTTGGATTATGACTTTTAACCTATACCCGACCCTGATCACCCTGAGAGAGTGCTCGATCTTCACGCTTTGTACCAGGGCCTGATGAAGAACATGCAATCAAAGGTCCAGTAAAATAGGAACGAGCTGAAGATCGAATGTTATTCCCTATGGATGGCGACCCTCGAGGCAGAGAGAACAGCTCTCATATATACTCCGGCCTTTGCGAGAGTCGACATAGATACATGGCCTCTTTTGTGCCAATATTTCGACTCTCAGCGCAAACAGATTTGTAATTTAAATGTAATTCATTGTTTAGTATATAATTTATTTTTTTGTGTTGCTTAATTAGAAAACTAAATCTGAATGAGTTGTGCAGAAACATTCCGATCAAAATAAGGAGAATAGGAAGTCGGCGAAGTGGGACCGCCCCACTTACACAGGTGGCTCAAGAAACATTACTCGTGCCATGGAGGCATCAGTAAATTACAATAGATCTATTTTGATATAATGTAATATTAAGAATTATTTTATAATATGTGTAAATTTTTGGCGAATTGCAGAGAGTTCAGACCCTGGCCCAGGGTGGTATACCGAACACTGCAAATTTTTGGCGAATTGCAGAGAGTTCAGACCCTGGTTTATAAATATTTTAGGTAAAACAAATTAGCGGACTTGGTCAATGAACACTGCAAGTTTCTACAAGCTACTAGCCATGACAAAATCCCACCATTTTGTAATTACCAAAATAAATAAAAACCCTAATTATCATCATAAGCATGTGTATGTCTCATACACCCATCTTGCATGTATCGTCAAACATGACACAATATCATCTACATAAATATATATCACATATATACAATGTGCACAAAGTGAGAAAAAGAAATCATAAGTGAGCAAGTATTAGTTAATGTAACCTAATATATCAAATATATAATTATACATTAAATTATTAAATCAACACTTAATTTAATAATCCAGCTATATCACATATAACCGACTAATATCAAATGTAACAATTTATCGAATCAACACTTGATCCGATAACCCGGCTATATTACATATAACCGACCGATGCACATGTCGCGAGAACAGAATACGGTATCACATATCGTATTAATCTCGGTCCCGCATATATCACATATGTGCTCCTACTCCTTTTCGCATGAAACAGGAAACCTCTGTGTAGGACTCTAAAGACTCGTCAATACGCCTGTAGTAAGTGATGATCATATCAAACACCCACAAGCCGCAAACGGTCTACTAAACGTAACGGCCACCCGGGTATTGAGCGATCAGATGATTAACAAGTAAGCCTGGTCATACTCCTACGAATCCAATTAGTAACACTACCGTACAGTCCGGTCTCATCGTCAGATATGTTGCATATCACAGCCTAGGGGTGGTTTAACGTCAGACCCTAATAGCCTGATAAGTCATGCCGATGCAAGGACCATAACGGTTCGAGAAACTACTGATAACACTTACCAGTAGATCTCAGCAATCCTGTCCAGGGATTTCCTGTTATGGCCAATCGAGCATAGTGCAACATCAACTCCCAATACCGGGAGAGACGAAACCCCTCCTATCGCTCATTGCTTCCATGTGACTCGGGACTGTACCCAAAAACCTCCTTTTTGCACGATCTCTTGACTGTGGTTTGGTGGAAATCAAAACACAGTGGGAATCACATAAGACTCTATGACGATCACGGATCTACAGACTAACCTGTACCAGGGTCACCAGAGAACTGCTATCCGACGATAGGTATAATACCATCTAGGAGTTCTCAGCGAGTCCGTCCAGTGTACCCAGTCTCCACTGAGCACCCGTGTACCTTATCTAATATCAAACACCAATGGATATGGGATTATCCATCGTCCAATACATGGGTCAAGAAGCGTATACGCTAGTCTACTATGGAGTATCGATGCCTTGTCTCGATACTCCCACGACTAGGAACATTTGAAAGATGTACTTACCGACTACCCTGTCCCCACTAGTATGATCTGCATCATAATCTTGGTAGTCAAGTACTCATCCCAAGGGCTTTATCAACATGTAATAGAGAGACAATAAGTGTACATGTTAAGATAAAATGCAACCAGATAGCATACTATAATGTCGAGCAAGAAAGTCCTCCCTATATATGACCAAGCATCCACTACAATATACATCCCATGTACAGTATGTTGGAGATAGTGCCCTCAGAGTCAATTATTAGGTCACAGGTACGTGATTGCAATGATTGATGGAGGACATATCCCGGTAGGACAGTCTTACTCGAGATTATAGTATGCTATCTGGTTTACCTTTATCATCGTGTACTGTTTTAGGTGACCTGACACGTCGCTATTACACGTTGATAGAGCCCCTAGGATTCTTGCTTGACCACCAGCAGTATGAGGGCGATCATATAAGTAGGAGCTGGGGGTCTATAAGCTTATCCTTAAAAGGTCCCTAGTCGTGGGAGTTTCGAGACTGGGCATCGATACTCCATTAGTAGACTAGTGTATACAGTCGAGACCCCGGCGAGGGGCGGTGGCCGGTCTCACAAGCCACTGGTGTCAGTTGGATCACCTAAGATGTATACAGGTGCTCATTGGGTTATGAGTACACCGGGCAGGACTCGCCGGGAACATGCTAGTTGGTCATATACCAGACGTCAGATGGCAGTTCCCTGGTGACATGTGTGCAGGTTAGTTCATCGACCTGGGGATCGTCATTTATCTCGTGTGAGTTCCCACTGTACTTTGATTACTACCCTACCACGGCTCAAAGGAGTCGTGCAAACAGGTTTTAGTTGGGTACAGTCCCGAGCCACATGGAGGCAGTGAGCGTATCTTCAGGGGTTCGTCTCTCCCGGTATTGGGGGTGAGGTCGTGCTGTGTCTAGGAGAGCCATTACACAAAGTCCTTGGCCAAGGCAAGGAGATTTACTGGTAGGTATTCCAGTAGTATCTCAGGGTGTTCTGGGCTACACTCCGACACGACTTGTACCGCTTTTGGGGGTCTGACTTTTACCAACCCCCTAGGCCCGCCATGCGATACTCATAGACGAACGGACCGGACTGCACGGATATTGTCACTGACAGGCTCAGTAGGGTTGTCAGGCTGAGTTCACTCACAGACGTCCCTTTTAGTCAATACTTGGTAGCCCGTTACGTATTGGCTTATACCTCTGACGTGCTAGTGGTTAAATCCACAACCGAGGTGTTGACGAGTCTTTAGAGTCCCCCACATTCAGTTACTCAGCTTTCGGGCGAAAGGTTGTAGAGGCCGTATGGAGATATGGCAAGGTCCGATTAGATACGTGCGGTATTGCACGGATCAGGATCGGACAGTTTGTACTATAGGCCGTATGGTTATATGGCAGGGTTCGATCAGATACGTGCGGTATTGCACGGATCAGGATCGAACAGATATTACTAACCGGTTTTGGTATAAGCCGGATTCTAGTATAGTACAGTGGAGATTTTGTCTCATTGCATTTGTATTTCGGTCGAAATACAGATGCGGGTGTGTATGCACAGTATCGGGGTTTTCCTGTAATTTATTACGGGACCAGTTTTCTGGAGTTGCCAGTTTGCTTTCCGTTTCGGCCAATTTCCATTGTTCCGTTCATTGGCCGAAGATTGGTGGAGGAGGGCTTATTTGCATTGTTGCAAATAGGCATTTGTGGAGGGGGTCTTTGCTTTTTGTAGCATCATGATAGTCTTCATGATGGTGCACCATCCATTGACTTGCTTGATTTCATACTTCATGATGGCTTGACTTTGTTAGCATCATGTTTGTTGATGATTAGTGTGTTGAGTGTGGTTTTGGTGTTAGTGATCATGTTCTTTCATGATGGCTTTTGTTTCCCTCTTGCATTATGGTGTGATCTATCTCATCCTATCACCCCACTCTCTCATTCCTCCCTCTCTTGAAGTCTTGGCCGGCCACTCCCTTAGTGGGGGCTGTCCCATTTTTTTGGGTGGGTTTTTTAGCTCATTTCATGTTGCAAAAACCCACAAGATCATTCTCAAAAAGCTCCAAGTTCAATCCCTCCACAAAAGGCAATTCCACAAACCCCAAAATGAGACTTGCTCACTACATATTCTACAACGAACCTTGGGCACGTCGAGTAGCCGGCTTCGTGCCCGAGTTGCCTCGGCATTGAGGTGGGAGCCCGTATAAGAAGTAGGCGATGTGGTGCACTTCCGGCGACGAGGAGGAGACGAGACATTCCGCAGGAGATCGGGACGACGACGAGAAGACTGGAGGACTCGGATCTGTCGGTATACTTCTCTTCCCCATCTTGTTAGTAGCTTAGACTTGTTAATGGTTACGATCCGGATGTTTAGTGCGCGGTGGTACCGGTTTGCTAAGTCCGCAAAATTAAAGTTTTTCACCGTTTCCGCATTCCAGCGTCGGATTGACGGCCGGGGTGCCGCCGTGCACTTACATTGGTATCAGAGCCTCGCCATTAACTTAGTCTAGCTTGGTTTAATGTGTTTGCATTTCCGATCGATCAAAAAGTTCCAAAACTGCATTTTACCTTCGCATCAGTTTCTGTTGAAAATTTTTGGTCTCTAAAAATTTTTCAGGTTGTAAAATATTGATGTACTAGAAAATCTAAGAACTCTGTAAAATTTCGATGAAGTGATTCCACAGTCAGAGCGCGGAAGCGCCGCACAAAACCCCATTACGCCGCCCTTCCGCCGCGCACTGTAGACATCACTGCACCATTTTTTTTCAGAGGCTTTCTGGGCTTAAAATATGGGTTTTGGAATATTAAAATTGGGCCCAGGTTTTCTGTGAGTGCTACAGTTTTGATTGGGGGCCCACTTGTTAATTTTTGGTCAATCGGAAAATTTTAAACACATTTTTCACAGTATTTACATTATATCTGCGGCCGTGAATGTCACTTGATCGGTAAATCCGGTCTAACTGCTATAGCCCGGTTAGACGGATTTGCGAACGTGACTTTCACGTTGATGTTCTATGTATTTGCTGTGATGTTGCGGATCGGTCGGTGGGGATAGCCTGGATGCAATGCTAGTACAGTTTTGTTGTATTATGTACATTTGATATTGCGGGGCGAGCGTCCGACATGTGGACTGCCGTCACTGCCTGTTTGTATTATTATTTTGGGGCACGACCTGGTTGCGGTCGATGTACCCGTTGTATGTATATTTTACTTTCTGTACTAGGATTGCCCCGCGGAGGGGTGCACGGATAGCCGGGTTCTGGAGGGCAACAAGCCCGCATGTCATGGCATTGAGACGGAGGGGGCTTCACTCTAGGATTGGCGGGCTATTCGCCGCACTCGTAGGGGGTACAGGTTGACCCAGGAGGGGTGCCCAAGTTACCGGATTCCGTGAAGTGCTGGGTGGTCCATTCACGGCGCTGAAGGGGGCTGCCTCGCTTCAGGTTTTGGCGGGTGACTTGCCGCGCCCGTAGGGGTCTAGGTTCTCATTGCACAGGCGATCCACACGACCAGGGGAACGTCGGGTTTCAGCGGCTCTGTGAAACCCGGGGATCCCAGATATCTGTATTGTTTCTGTGATGCTGTTCATTTTCTGTGATGTTGCATTTTATTCACGCCTTGAGCGAATATAATATATTGGTATATATATTAGTAGATGTTGTATATGTTTTACATCCGCGCTAGTCCAGTCCCCGCTCTGTCGTTAGTTAGCTAACCTAACGGGTAATGACGGGACCCAGTGGCGAATGCGGATGGCATATACGTACATCAGTATATTTTCGTTCTTTGTGGTGTGATCAATTGATGGGACTGCATTGATTCGGATCAATGCAAGTTAAAAACAAACCTAATCTGATGTTGTTGGAACACTTTTCAAAAAGCTGTTATTGCAAGGACGTTTACTTTTGTTTTGCATCGTGGTATTCATTGGAATATCCTGCTCCTCAGTCGACGAGGCAAGGGCCGAGATCCCTTCACAGGGAGTGACCCCTTGGACAGAAGTTTGCGTCAGGGCATTAACTTCACTATAGCCGATTACTTTTGCTTTGCACCGTGGTATTCAGTTGGAATATCCTGCACCCCATTCTACGGGGAAAGAGCCGAGATCCCTTCACAGGGAGTGACCTCTTTAGCAACGGTTTTCGTCACTATATTTTTAAAAGCTATCAGTTCCTTCAACGATATCAAGTTCTTTACGTTAAAGGTTTTCGCCAGAAACCATTCGTAGCCCTCCGTCGTTTCATATGGATAGTCAATAGTATTCAAGCTGTGTATGTTGGCCAAAGTCAAGGCACAGTGTTTGGTAGCTGTTGGTTATTCATATGCAGCATAGATAGATGCGTTGGTTTGGAACAGTCGTACTGCCATGTTGGCCAAAGTCAAGGGTATGTACGGGTGGATTCAAATTAACCTGGAGAATGACGGGTAGAACTTGACATGTGACTTATGATATGTTGGCCAAAGTCAAGGTCATAAGAGCATGGGGCAGAAATCACATCGGGAGTTTCAAAAGAACTGAAACTTGCCAGATATGCGCATACCTTCTGGAGTGTGATGACGTGAGCGGATTCCGTCACGTTATCATGCGATGATAGTTGGATCCCGATTCCCACTGATGAGTTGGTATACTCCTCGGGTGATCCCGACTAATTCTTCTTTCAGGTTTGGAGGAGAATTTGACGGTACAGTGGGAGGTTTCCAGATTAGATAAATTGGTGACCATTCTGATCTAGGTTAGAGTGCACGCTGAGTGTTTTCTTTTCTCTCTCTCTTTGGCAGCGACCATTGACCCGACCCTAAGACTTTGACTCAGTGACCAAGTTGACCGAACCTTCTTAAACACCGGCTTTTGGATTGTCAGAGTTGCAAACCTCATTGCCACTCCTACTTTTACCCTTTTCTCCAGGACACCCCGTTTTACTACGAACGTTCACTTCCATTGGACAAAACCATCGTATGGTTAGATACGAATTCGAAGGAATTTATTCGAGGATGGTTTCAGGTTCTGGAGAAAACGGATAGGATTATTCAGTTGTCTTTTCCTTTTACCTTCTCTCAAGTTGTGAGTACTCCTTGGTTTAGGAGATAGTACACCTATTACGCAAATTGGATAGTCTTCTTCCAAACCTTAGGCTGGTGCCGACCGGTAGGGAATGAAGGAAACCAATTAGCATAACGATGGTGTGCAGAAGGTATTAAGTTCAGACAAAGCAAGGGATTAGTAAGAGGGCAAAGTAAATTGCAACAGATATTCACGACCAAACCAAATATTTCGTTACCACTCCCACATCACCTTTGTATTTCTCCAGGACACTCCGTATCACTACGAAGATCCACAGTTTATTTGGATACTCCATCGTATGGAACTTGTTCCAGTTCGGGGATGGATTCTGGTTCAGGAGAAATAGGAATAAGGTTTATTCGGTTGTCTTTTATCTTCACCCTCTCTCATTGCGAGTGTTCCTAGGATTGGGACAGTACACCCATTATGCTTATTGGATAGTCTTCTTCCAAACCATAGGCTGGTGCCGAACGGTAGGGAAGGAAGAAAACCATTTGGCCTAAAAGGGTGTGCAGAAGGTAAAGACTAAAGACATATGAAGGGATTTGGAGAGGTGGCAAAGAACTATACGGTTACAGTCGTAAATCTGGAAGAGGCATTACTAGGAATACCAGAATACCCCATCGGAAAATTTCAATGTTTCAGTTTCACTGTGTAATGTTAAAGGAAAACTGATTTCCCGATTAGATACTTACTCCAGGGTATGTATTTACCAGGTACGATTCTCACATCTGTATGGTTTTACAGATGATGAGTGGGAGTAAGTTATTGGGAATTGGGTGATTATCCTCATTATATCGGGATTCGTTGTAATCAGTGATATTTGAGGAAATCACCTGGGCTGTTTGCCGGTCGGCAAATATTTGGTTTTGAATATCCGCTGTTATGCACCAATTTCAAATTGATATATCTGTACGTCTATTTTCATAGAGTGAGATATACCTTTCTGAAATTATGTCTACGATATTTACCTATATCAGTGGACGGTTAGGTAAGGAGCATTAAACAGCGGTGTAATTCTTCTTAACCATAAGTACAGTTTTCAACCTACGACACACAGTGAATGAGTTATCAGACTCAAGGGACTTATACAAAGGATTGTATGTTGTCCAGGGTCCATCAGGACAGAGGGCTTGGTCCTCGTACTATATTCGGTTTACTTATGACTTCTCTAGTTTTTAGACAGGTGTTTCGCGGAAACACAGGGTCCAAATTTTGAGAAGTTATAGGTATTTGAATAGAGTAGAGAACCAGGTATAGCAAGTATCGGGATTCTTCAAGGAGATCGAAGATGTAGATACTTGTGTATGGTATTCAGTTGATAGTAATGATAAAGAGATCTTGCTTCTCTTTCAGGTTACTCATAATTGGAAGTATTCCTAAGTTGAGTAACGCTGATCGGCCTCCTTCCATTTAGTTGACATGCGCTGGGGACAGCTGCATGATTTGAATCTGGTTCAATTAAATCAGTGCCTCTGTTTCTATATTGGATATAGAACAGTTCATATCTTAACGATGTTAAGGTACGGGGAGTTGTTCGGTTTATGATTAAAACCAGACACTGGACAACTCAAGGCACGTTTCTGTAATGGCTGTTTGTGGGTTGACCCAGGCTATGACGAGGGTTGACTTTCTACCATCTGGATGAACAATAGCGATATTGTTCTAGACTCGCCACAGTTTTATTAAAGATGGATTTTTTCAGAAAACAGTAGTGGGAGTATGGTAGAACTGGAAGTGATTCCAGAACCACAAACGATTACTGAAGATTTGATAAGGAACCTAAAGATTCAATCTGGATTGACATTCCATTGGCCACTCCGCAGATAAGGTGGGTAACTTCAGGCACCCGAGAGGCACTACGGTAGCCTCAAGGACGGTGACAGGGAAGTTCTTGTTTACCTACAATTGCCATTGCTGTTGTTCCAGGGTGCGAGACCCGGCGGGAGGATGAGTATAGCGTCGTTCTAAACCAGTTTTAGAAGTGTACGTCTATATGACTCTGCCAGAGGGTTGTCGTAGTCAGTGGGAGCAGCGGAAGCATTGGTGGACAGGTTGCTTATGTCTATTTATAGACTAGAGCAGATGTAGCGGAGATAGATCATCTATTTCCGACGTGACAGTCATGGGTTTGACTTCATCAGAATAAGGGATGCATCTGTTGAGAAGGTAGTAGGGTGTGATGTCATGGTATTTGGATGACATACACAAAGTAGGAAAGGAAACTCCTATACTATAATCGGTTATACTCTGGTCGTCACACAGTTGTTTCTCCATATGGGACTTGGACATTATATCAGACAAACTGGTTACTAGATCTATGGTTTTAGATCTAGATTTGGGTGGTTTCCCAATCTGGGTACTTAGACAGCATTCTAAGAGTATTTAGAATGGACGACTCCTGGCACGGTAGTGTACCTGCAGGTAATGGAGTCACCCTCTCTAAAGGTGTCTTACAGACTAAAGGGGAGAGGGATGTGCATGATTGGCAGATCACTTGCTCAGGCGATTGAGTCAATCATGAGATGTCAAGTACCACACCAGACATTGTTCTTGCACTAGATGCAATAAGTTGACATTAATCCAATCCTGGAGAAACAGTCGGAAGCAGTTTTAGAACATAAGTGGATGTTCTAGGGAGATGATAACGACAGCCTCATTCAGGAGACAGTTATCATTCCAGGCTTCCAAGGTGACATGGACGACAAGGAGGTTGTCAGAGTTATAGTTTTCCTTCTGATGAGGGGCAGTATTTTGGACAGGTGGTCCAAGGCAATACTGAGGGAGGCATGGCGCGCAGGATACTGATTAAGTTCAGTTGACGATACAGTCTAAGAAGTTTGGATTTGGAGTTCATTTATGAGCTAGGTCCCATCAGACATCCAGACATATTCTGAGACAGGTATTGCTCTTTTCGGGAGATGGCTTTCTCCGCGAACTTGAGATATAGAGAGACATAGAAAGAAACAACAAAGCGGATCCACTCACTAAGGCTATTCCTCGAACGCAATAGTTTCGCAAACGAGCTTTGTGAGACTGACTAGTAGAGGAGTTGGGTGTTCGGTATCACACGGGCTGTGAGTATGCGA
This sequence comes from Agapanthus africanus, assembly GCA_030015575.1. Classification (NCBI taxonomy): domain Eukaryota; kingdom Viridiplantae; phylum Streptophyta; class Magnoliopsida; order Asparagales; family Amaryllidaceae; genus Agapanthus; species Agapanthus africanus. The sequence goes on along the minus strand of JASDDO010000014.1, from coordinate 155,303,194 downwards.
CATCGCAATAATTAGCCTTGAGTGCAAGTGGGAGATTGTTGGAGATAGTGCCCTCAGAGTCAATTATTAGGTCACAGGTACGTGATTGCAATGATTGATGGAGGACATATCCCGGTAGGACAGTCTTACTCGAGATGATAGTATGCTATCTGGTTTACCTTTATCATCGTGTACTGTTTTAGGTGACCTGACACGTCGCTATTACACGTTGATAGAGCCCTTAGGATTCTTGCTTGACCACCAGCAGTATGAGGGCGATCATATAAGTGGGAGCTGGGGGTCTATAAGCTTATCCTTAAAAGGTCCCTAGTCGTGGGAGTTTCGAGACTGGGCATCGATACTCCATTAGTTGACTAGTGTATACAGTCGAGACCCCGACGAGGGGCGGTGGCCGGTCTCACAAGCCACTGGTGTCAGTTGGATCACCTAAGATGTATACAGGTGCTCATTGGGTTATGAGTACACCGGGCAGGACTCGCCGGGAACATGCTAGTTGGTCATATACCAGACGTCAGATGGCAGTTCCCTGGTGACATGTGTGCAGGTTAGTTCATCGACCTGGGGATTGTCATTTGTCTCGTGTGAGTTCCCACTGTACTTTGATTACTACCCTACCACGGCTCAAAGGAGTCGTGCAAACAGGTTTTAGTTGGGTACAGTCCCGAGCCACATGGAGGCAGTGAGCGTATCTTCAGGGGTTCGTCTCTCCCGGTATTGGGGGTGAGGTCGTGCTGTGTCTAGAAGAGCCATTACACAAAGTCCTTGGCCAAGGCAAGGAGATTTACTGGTAGGTATTCCAGTAGTATCTCAGGGTGTTCTGGGCTACACTCCGACACGACTTGTACCGCTTTTGGGGGTCTGACTTTTACCAACCCCCTAGGCCCGCCATGCGATACTCATAGACGAACGGACCGGACTGCACGGATATTGTCACTGACAGGCTCAGTAGGGTTGTCAGGCTGAGTTCACTCACAGACGTCCCTTTTAGTCAATACTTGGTAGCCCGTTACGTATTGGCTTATACCTCTGACGTGCTAGTGGTTAAATCCACAACCGAGGTGTTGACGAGTCTTTAGAGTCCCCCACATTCAGTTACTCAGCTTTCGGGCGAAAGGTTGTAGAGGCCGTATGGAGATATGGCAAGGTCCGATTAGATACGTGCGGTATTGCACGGATCAGGATCGGACAGTTTGTACTATAGGCCGTATGGTTATATGGCAGGGTTCGATCAGATACGTGCGGTATTGCACGGATCAGGATCGAACAGATATTACTAGCCGGTTTTGGTATAAGCCGGATTCTAGTATAGTACAGTGGAGATTTTGTCTCATTGCATTTGTATTTCGGTCGAAATACAGATGCGGGTGTGTATGCACAGTATCGGGGTTTTCCTGTAATTTATTACGGGACCAGTTTTCTGGAGTTGCCAGTTTGCTTTCCGTTTCGGCCAATTTCCATTGTTCCGTTCATTGGCCGAAGATTGATGGAGGAGGGCTTATTTGCATTGTTGCAAATAGGCATTTGTGGAGGGGGTCTTTGCTTTTTGTAGCATCATGATAGTCTTCATGATGGTGCACCATCCATTGACTTGCTTGATTTCATACTTCATGATGGCTTGACTTTGTTAGCATCATGTTTGTTGATGATTAGTGTGTTGAGTGTGGTTTTGGTGTTAGTGATCATGTTCTTTCATGATGGCTTTTGTTTCCCTCTTGCATTATGGTGTGATCTATCTCATCCTATCACCCCACTCTCTCATTCCTCCCTCTCTTGAAGTCTTGGCCGGCCACTCCCTTAGTGGGGGCTGTCCCATTTTTTTGGGTGGGTTTTTTAGCTCATTTCATGTTGCAAAAGCCCACAAGATCATTCTCAAAAAGCTCCAAGTTCAATCCCTCCACAAAAGGCAATTCCACAAACCCCAAAATGAGACTTGCTCACTACATATTCTACAACGAACCTTGGGCACGTTGAGTAGCCGGCTTCGTGCCCGAGTTGCCTCGGCATTGAGGTGGGAGCCCGTATAAGAAGTAGGCGATGTGGTGCACTTCCGGCGACGAGGAGGAGACGAGACATTCCGCAGGAGATCGGGACGACGACGAGAAGACCGGAGGACTCGGATCTGTCGGTATACTTCTCTTCCCCATCTTGTTAGTAGCTTAGACTTGTTAATGGTTACGATCCGGATGTTTAGTGCGCGGTGGTACCGGTTTGCTAAGTCCGCAAAATTAAAGTTTTTCACCGTTTCCGCATTCCGGCGTCGGATTGACGGCCGGGGTGCCGCCGTGCACTTACACAGTAATGGCCTCTAGGGCATACATATAACTAACAATCTCCCACTTGTACTAAGGTCATCTGTTGTAGTATCCAATACCCAACAATTTAGTAGTGGTTGTAGTATCCCATACTCAACCATCCCAAAAATCTCTCAAATAGTATTTGGGGAAGCATGCCTTGGTGAATGGATCCGCCGTGTTAACATCAAAATCTACTCTCCTTATCTCGATCCCTCAGAGATCAACCATCTCCCTGATCAGGTGATACTTGCCTCAGAATATGTCTGGAACGCTGATGGACCTTCATTCCTAGGCCAAAACCACAACTCCATTGTTGTCACAATAACAATTATCGAACACTCAATGGTAGAAACCTTGTTCATCTTATGAACAAGAAATGCCCAGACAACTATTTTGGCAGCATCATTGGTAGTAATGTATTCAGCCTTTATCGTCTAGTATGTCACGGTATCTAGCTTGGAACTCTTCCAACATACCGTCCCTCAGTGATTCTCCCAAGATCCGATTGATTCCTTATCACTACACCTAGTGATTCATCTACATCTGGTATAGTACATAACATCTCATACTCTGATAGAACCTAATGCCGAAGCATAGGTCATCCTTTGCACGCGAGCTCTCTCTATATCAGTCTTATAAGACATCTTTTTGGAGAGAGTGATTCCTGAGTAGGTGGACGAACCACCACATTTAGAATCCTCCATACTAAACCCCTTTAGTATAGTGTTAATGTACATGGATTTAGGACACTCCCAATATCCACTTAGATCTATCACCATAGATCATAATCCACAAGATGTAGTAGGTATCATCCAGATCTTATATTGAGAATCCTATGATAAGAGGAGCTTGACAGAGTGTAGCATAGGAAACCATTTCCTATCAAGAGTATGTCATCTACGTACAATACGTGTAAGTCAACCTCACTCTCTACAATCTTCTTGTATATACAAGGCTCATCTACCATTTTGATGAAGTCAAACTCTTTGGCTGTCACATCAAAACAGATGTTCCAACTCCGCGATACTTGCATTGATCCTGGTGGACTTAAGCATAGCTTTGAAAGTCTCAACTTTTCCATCTACACCAAGAATCTTCTCAAGATCCATTTGCTCCCAATGGGTTTTACCACTTCAGGTGCAACATTCAAAGTCATACTTTGTTGGTGTACATGGATTCCATCTTTGATCGCATAGAATCCATCCATTTCACTGAGTCCCCACTCGTGATGGCCTGCCTGAACCTAGTTGGGCCATCATCAACCATGATGCAATCCTCGCTCCCACTGTCACCGAGAAGACCGTAGTATCTCACGAGTGGATGTGGAACCCTACCAGATTCGCAGAGAGGCTGAGATTCATTGGAGACTATTGAATCCTTTGGTTTCACCAAATCATCAGTTATTAGTTTGTCTAGCTGGAACTCCTTCCAGTTCTACCTCATGACCACTAATTTCTTCACAAGAAATTCCTTTTCTAAAAAGGTAGCATGCTGAGAAACAAAACACCTTTTGCTCCTCAGAGTGGTAGAAGATATTCCCTCACAAATGTTTGGGATATCCTAACAAACTTATACAGAACTGACCTTGCCTCGAGCTTGTCCGGATTCTGCCTTTAACATAGGCCGGACAACCCCATATCTTAACTCGTTTAAGACATGCTCTCTTCCCATTCCATATCTCATATGTAGTGGTAGGCCCTTGTTAGTGTGATATGCCCTAGAGGCCATTATTGTATAATACTAGTTTGTATATTACATTTTGGAAGCTTAGGATATATACACGGATTGACATTCTTGCTCAATATGGTAGTATGCTACTTGGTTTGTATCTATCCTAATATGTGTATGTGTTTCTTTTGACATATTGCTAATACATATTGATAGAGCCCTTAGGATCTTTTGCTTGACTACCAGCGTTGTGATGACAGTCACATTAGTGGGGGCTGGATAGTCTATAAGCACATCCTTATATAGATCCCTGGTCGTAGGATTATCAAGACAGGGCATCGATACTCCAGAGTAGACCAGTGTATACGCTTCTCATCCCAGGAGGGCAGATGGTCTGTCCCACAGCCATCAGTACGTCGTACTGGAGATAGTATGCAGGTGCTCGTTAGGTTACGAGTACACTGGACATGACTCGATAGGAACTGTTGGTTGGTATTATACTTATCGTTAGTTATCAGTTCCCAGGTGACATGAGTACAGCTTAGTCCGTTGATTTGACACTGTCACTTCGCCTCGAGTATGTTCCTACTGTTCTTAGATTACTACCCTACCACGGCTCTATTGAGTCGTGCAAACAGGTAGTAGTTGGGTGCAGTCCCGAAGCACTTGGAGGCAGTGACGGTTAGACAGGATTCGTCTTTCCCGGTATTGGGAGTTGATATCGCGCTGTGTCTAGGAGAGCCATTACACAAAGTCCCTGACCAGGGCAAGTGAGATTTACCGGTAGTGTTTCCAGCATTTTCTCAGGGTGTTCTGGGCTACACTCCGACATGACTTGTACCGCTATTAGGGGACTTACGTTTACCGCCCTCTAGGCCCGACATGCGATACTCTCAAACGAACAGACCAGACTGTACGGAGATTGTCACATTCAGGCTCAGTAGGAGTTCGGATGGGTTCACCTCATCGGTCTTCTTATCGGCATCTACCTGGGGACCGTTACGTACAGCTAGTACCGCTTGCGGCCTGTGGTTAAACCCACTGCCAGCGTAGTGTCGAGTCTTTAAAGTCCCACACAGAGGGTTGTTCACCTTTGGGCAAAACAGAGTAGAGGTCGTATGGTTCTACGACGGGGTTCGTTCACATACGTGCATTTATGCACGTTTTAGTGTCCGGGCAGTTATTATTAGTGGGCTTTGGTTTAAGCTAGATCCTAGTATTTGTTTTGGGATTAGTCTTGTCTCATTGTATTCGTGTTTCTTCGGAATACGAATGCGGGTACGTACGTACAGTTGACAGAGGCGGAGAGGGAGAAACCTCATTAGGGTTTTTGACCATTGACTTTTTCAAAACCCTAATGAGAATGAGAAATATGATTAATAATATTAATTAAGGATAATTGTGTCATGGTTAGGGTTGGGTTGACCATTTGACTTGTTGACTTTCATTGACTTTGATATTTTCTTTTGTTAAGCAAAGATGCTTCTTGAAGCTTGCTTAGCATTAAATGTGAAATGATAATGGTCAAATCAACTAACCATCACAATTTTCTTAATTATTATTATTATTATCATATATCTCTAATATGATAGCAAGGCTCATTCTAGACTCTCATTCTCTCATATTTTCTCTCTCTCATGGTTTGCTCTCCCTCTTCCTCTCTCTCAAAAGCTTAAGTGTTTCATGTGTTGAAAATCCAAGCTTTGAGACTAAGCCATCAAAACACCTCTCTACTCATTCTAGGGTTCTTAGTCTAGCAAGCCAAGCACTCTAGTTATTTCTTGGTTGAGGTAGGAGCTTAAGGTAGAGGCCTTCGGATGGATCTTTCTTTGGCAAAGAGAAGACGAAGAGGAGGAGCCGTCTACACCACTCAAAGGAGCACACAAGAAAAGGAAGCAACACAAGAAGAGAAAGAGTTCAAGCTTTTGGTATAACCTTCTAACCTAGTAGTTAGAACTTGTAGATGGTTTGTTAGTTCATGTTTAGCCAAGATCCTTCATGGTATGTCTATGTTTCCTTGTGATAAAAATTTGATTTTTACTCTTTCCACCTCCCCGTAAGTACCGGGGTGGGTAACATAGACTTACAGCCCTGATTTGGACGGAACCCCATTCAATAGGTATGCAGCTTCTCAAGTGCATAACACCCAAAAGGAAACAGGTAACTCGGCAATACTCATCATAGAGCGCGCCATATCTCATAGGGTGCGATACCTCCGCCCCGATACACCGTTGTGTTGTAGTGTACTCGAAGGAGTAAACTGAGAGAGAATCACATTCTCCTTTTAGAAACTCCAAGAACCCCATGCGCAAGTATTCTCCTCTTCGATCACATCGAAGGACTTAATACTTCTACCCTTCTGATTCTCAACTTCAAGCTTATATTCTTTGAATTTCTCAAAAGTTTCAGACTCGTGTTTCAATAGGAACACATGTCCGAATTTTGAGAGATCGTCGATGAATATAATGAAGTGCTAAGAACCAACCCTGGCATTTGTAGACATATGACCGTATACATCATCATGTATCCGTCCCAAGAGTTCACTAACTCTTTCTCTGTTTCCAGTAAACGGAGTATTGTTCATATTACTTTTGAGACAAGACTGGCAAGTATCATAAGATGAAAATTCGAACAGATTCTTATATTCATCCTTATGTAACTTAGCTGGTCGTGTCGCATTGATATGACCTAGTCTACAATGCCTTAAGAAGGATTCGTTCATTTTTGAACTACTCCATTTGTGTGTGTTCTAGATACTTTGAACTGTAGTTTGATTTAGAACGCATATGCTATTACATAACGTACTTGATCCAATCAACTCTTGATTCAGGAAAATGTTCACAACATTATCCCTTATACAGAATTATATCCTTCTTTAACTTAATAAAGAATCTGATGTAATGTTGTATATCAGGTTCGGTATCTAATGACATTTGTTCAGAATCAGTGTATTTATACAAGGTGATATCTGCCAACTGACTTGGCTGCAACAATTGCACCATTCTCTAACTCTTAGAGATATATCACTTATTCTCAGTTCTCTACCTTTCTGTAGCCCATGTAACTCTTACATGTGTGGGATCCTGATCCGGTATCTCATACCTAGGACGTAGAGGACACTGAGAAACAGTTTTTGGTAATGAACACACCCGAAGAAGATGCATCAACATGCACTTTCCTCGATTGGGTGGCATGGTAATCCGAATATTCCCCTATTTCCTGCTCAGACTTATAACAATTATAAGATAGAGCGGAACCAACATTCCCTAGCTCAGTACAATAAGCAAGTTCGATCAATGCATCCATATTATTATCTTGATTAAGGCGTGACATGGTCGCTACGAGGAGAGAAAGAGAAGAAAACACTCTGCGTGCGCTCTTGCAAAATTAGATTGGTTATTATTTTATCTAATCAGGATGTCTCCCACTGTTTTAGTCAAATCTTTTTTCAAACCCTAAAAGGTAAGACTAGCCGGGATTAATTACACCCTACAAGTTCGCCAATCTTTCGGTCAGGCCAGTGTCGGTACTTTGAGAGAGGTTCCCCGTGCTTTCGTATAAACCTAATTAAAATAAACCTCGTTTTCCCAGGGGCATAACCCTGTTAACACCTTTCTAGACACCTACTTGATCGGCTAATTGTAATATATAAAACTCTCCCAGAAGTAACTCTTACTTGCAGTGGGTATCGGGATCCAACTATCTCATAGAAGGTATGCAATCTCATTGCAAATTTCAACACTTGAAATTCCCGATAATATTTTTACCCCTAGCCTCCTATGACCTTGACGCAGGCCAAACAACCCATAGTTCGCTAGTCAAGTTCAACCCGTGCATTTCATGATTGAATTAAACCCACCCGCACGACCCTTGACGCAGGCCAAACTACGCCGTACGAATACCCTAATCCAATCGCATCGTATGCAGCAGATAAGTATTAGTTAGCTACCGTACACTACGTCTTGACACAGGCCAAACTACCACAGCACGAATACTAAGTAATACTTATCTGAAATGACGGAGGGCTACGCAGGTTTTTAAGAAAACCATGAGCGTAATGAAGTTGATATCGTTGTAGAATCGAGTGATTAATAAAAAGAGTGTTTTTGAGGCTTTTACTAGTTTTGCTAAAGAGCTCACTCCCGGTGAAGAGATCTTGGATCTTTCCTTATCGAATAAGGTGCAGGATATTTCATAAATACCACTATGCAAAGCAAAAAATATAGAAGCAATCAAAAGACAAACCGAGTGGGTTGTAGCATCTGCTAGTTTTGTTAAAGAGGTCACTTCCAGTGAAGGGATCTCAGATCTTTCCTTATCGAATAAGGTGCTGGATATTCTATAAGGAATACCGTTATGCAAAGCAAGAACTAGAGCTACTAGTTTTTAAAACAAATTTCTACAACATCTTTAGGTTTCTTTTATTTCATTAATCTCATTAATGAATTCCCATCAAATATACTTCCTAAGCATCACAGAAGAAACGAAAGCAGCAATAGTTATTATATATCATATATATAATATAGGCATTCGTCTCAGAACATATCAAGTGATCACATCACAGAATATCAGCAGCAGAAGAATCACATATGAAATATTGGATATACTAGGAATTCCGTGTTTTAAATTAAGCCAGTATAAAACACGGATTCCACAGTCGCGATGAATAGCCAAACCCACATCCCTAGATCCCTATGAGAGCGGCAAGCAACCCTACCAATTCTAGAGTTAGGAGACCCAGTCTCGACTCCTCGAGATGGCCTCCCACTGGACTCTAGAACCCGGTTACTTGTGCTCCCCGCCTTAGGTCTATCCTAATGCGGAAAAGTAAATAATATACATCAATGGTGACATCATCCTCAATCTGGAAGTGCCCCAATAAAAGAATATTATATACAAGTTTTTACATGAATGAAAATGAAAAACTCTCATCTCACATAAAAAAGATCCGGCTATTCAAAACACGACGATCCAATATAACATATCACAACAATACATAACATCATATGTCATCAACATAAGTAAATATGTGTATCCCAGTTGTCATTGACATATAGCACAGAAACCGGCGATACATCACATATTACACTTACGGTCGCAGAAAAGAAAGTGAAAAACTACAACAGTTGGAATCCGCAACCTCCTTAGACATTGTAAACTCAATGTATCACATACTTTGGATTTCGTGCCTAACCAAATGAATTCCTTAGATATCACATGTCTAACAATTATAAACCCCACATTTTAGTCTCGATATTGAAAAAACTTTCCAATAACCAGTCGGGTAATTCAATAAGATTCCCGATAACCTGATCGAATGCTCGTCGGAAACTTTAGTAGACGGCCGCACCCCCGATACCGTCGACGAAGTGCACTAAGGCGGAACACCGCGGCCGCGAGCACCCAAACGGATCCTTTGGGCGACGGGGTTCTCCTACAGTCACTTGGTCGGGGTTATGGGGCATGGCTATCTAGTAAGGTTACCCGGCGAGTATCCGCGTACACTACGTAATTGCGACGGACTTTTGATCAATATCAAAATCCTATGGCAACCGATCAAATGAGACTAAACTGCTAGATTTATAAAATTCAAATTAGTTATCTCATAACAATTTTTGGATTCCAAATATTGTATCTCATCACATGATATTTGGACGACGTTAAACTTTTCGATCGATTCATCAAAGTCCCATAATTTCCTGAGAGCTCAACACTTGAGTGTTAGTTATATGTATGCCCTAGAGGCCATTACTGTATATAAGATGTATATTGTAGTGGATGCTTGGACATATATAAGGAGGACTTTCTTGCTCGACATGATAGTATGCTACCTGGTAACTCTTTATCTTAACATGTACACTGATTCTCTCTCTGTTACATGTTGGTAAAGCCCTTAGGATGCGTACTTGGCTACCTAGATTATAATGGAGATCATACTAGTGGGACAAAGGTAGTCTGTGAGTACATCCTTTAATATCCCTAGTCGTGGGTGTATCGAGACGGGGCATCGATATACCAGAGTAGACTAGCGTATAGTTTCTCGACCCATGTAGATGGGCGATGGATGATCCCATATCCATTGGTGTTTGACATCAGAGATGATATACGGGTGCTCAGTAGAGACTGGGTACACTGGACAGAATCGCCGAGAACTCCCAGATGGTATTATACCTCACGTCAGATGGAAATTCTCTGGTGACACTGGTACAGGTTAGTCTGTAGACCCGAGATCGTCATAGAGTTTTGTGTGATTCCCACTGTGCTTTGATTTCCACCTTACCACGTTCAAGAGGACATGCAAAACGGTGGTTTTTGGATACTGTCCCGAGTCACATGGAGGCAATGAGCGATAGGAGGGGTTTCGTCTCTCCCGGTATTGGGGGTTAATGTTGCGTTGTGCTCGATTGGCCCTAACAGGGAAGTCCCTGGCCAGGGCTGATTTAGAGATTTGCTGGTAAGTGTTATCAGTAGTTTCTCAACCCGTTATGAGCCTCATATCGGCATGACTTATCGGTTATTGGGGTCTGACGTTTACCACCCCTAGACCTGATATGCGGCATATCAGACGAGGAGACCGGACTGTACGGTAGTGTTACTGTCAGGCTTTTGCAGGAGTTAGAGTGGGCTTGCTTGCTGATCTTATGATCGCTCAATACCCGGGTAGCCATTACGTCCAGCTAGTACCGTTGACGGATTGTGGGTGTTTGATGTGATCATCACCTACTGCCGGCGTATTGACGAGTCTTTAGAGTCCTACATAGAGGTTTTACTGGCTCAGGCAAAATGAAGTAGAAGCACATATGTGATACGTGCGGGACCGAGAATAATGCGAGTATGTGATACCGTATTCTATTCTCGCGATATTTGTATCGGACGGTTATATGTGATATAGCCGGGTTATCGAATCAAGTGTTGATTCGATAAGTTGGTACATTTAATATTAGTCGGTTATATGTGATATAGCCGGATTATTAAATCAAGTGTTGATTTGATAATTTAGTGTATAATTATATATTTGATATACTAATTTACATTAACTAATATTTGCTAACTTAAGCATTTATTATTCTCACATGAGCACACTTAATATATATGTGATATATTAATTGTGTTTTTTTTATTGTATCATGGTTGTTGATACACAATACATGGGTGTATGAGACTTACACCATACTAATTATAATGTTGGGTTTTAGTATTTAAAGTAATTCCAAATTAGTGGATTATTAGCCAAATGCATGAAGCTTGTAGAAGCTTGTGGATGCTTTGACTAAGTCCACTAGTTTTGTTTTACTTGAGATATTTATTAACCTAACCATTGTAATTAAGCCATGGTTATGTCTTTACATGAGTTAGTATATGATACAAACTCACCCATGGTTATTTCTCTCACCTCATTAGTTTATTCTCATATCTTGAGCACATCTTCTTCTTCCTTGAGCAAAAGCATGCTAAGGTTTTCAAAAGAGAGAAAATATTGTGAGAAGAATAAAAATAAAGTGAGCCCACTTCCTACTTCATCATCCTCTACTAGATTAGCACTTTAGTATAGGGTGTTAGCTTCACTAATCTCTCAATTAGTGAAGCAGTAGCTTGAGTTAGTGTCTCCTCGACGTAGATCATCTTCGGCCTCGAAGACTTCAAGCAAGGTCGTTCTTTTCACCTTGAGAAGCCATACAAGAGTCTGGTCAAAAGTCCGGTCAAGAGAACCAATATCGTATTAATCTCGGTCCCGCACATATCATATATGTGCTCATACTCCGTTTCGCATGAACTAGGAAACCTCTGTGTAGGACTCTAAAGACTCGTCAATACCGGCAGTAGATGATGATCATATCACACCCACAAGCCGCAAGTGGTCTGCTAAACGTAATGGCCACCCGGGTATTGAGCGATCAGAAGATCAACAAGCAAGTATGCTCGTACTCATGCGAATCCAATCAGTAACACTACCGTACAGTCCGGTCTATTCGTCAAATTTGTCGCATATCACAGCCTGGGGGTGGTATAACGTCAGACCCCAATAGCCTGATAAGTCATGTTGATGCAAAGTCCATAACGGTTCGAGAAACTACTGATAACATTTACCAGTAGATCTCAGCAACCCTGCCCAGGGATTTCCTCTTATGGCCAATCAAGCATAGCGCAACATCAACTCCCAATACCGGGAGAGACGAAACCCCTCCTATCTCTCATTACCTCCATGTGACTCGGGACTATACCCAAAAACCACCTTTTTACACGATCTCTTGACCATGGTATGATGGAAATCAAAGTACAATGGGAATCACAAAAAAGACTCTATGACGATCTCGGGTCTATAGACTAACCTGTACCAGTGTCACCTGATAACTGCTATCCGACGATAGGTATAATACCATCTAGGAGTTCTCGGCGAGTTCGTCTAGTATACCCAGTCTCCACTGAGCACCCGTATACCTTCTCTGATGTCAAACACCAATGGATATGTGATAATCCATCGCTCATCACATGGGTTGAGAAGCGTATACGCTGTCTACTCTGGAGTATCGATGCTCTGTCTCGATACTCCTACGACTAGGAACATTTGAAGGATATACTTACCGACTACCATGTCCCCACTAGTATGACCTGCATCATAATTCTGATAGTCAAGTACTCATTCTAAGGGCTTTATCAATATGTAATAGAGAGACAATAAGTGTACATGTTAAGATAAAGTGCAAACAGATAGCATACTATCATGTCGAGCAAGAAAATTCTCCCTATATATGACCAATCATCCACTACAATACAATATACATCCCATGTACAGTAATGACCTCTAGGGCATACATATAACTAACAGTGCAGTGCGAACACGCGCGGCACGTGCGCGCAGCGCGAGCAGCGCGCTCACGGCATGCGTGGCGCACTCACGGCATGCGCGATACACGTGTGCGCAGCGCTGCGCAGCACGCCTGTGGCGTGTACGTCCGGACGCGAGCAACGCAGGCCGCTTGGATGGGAAAGAGCTATGCTCTATTTTTGGAGTTAAACTCCAAAAAAAGGGTTTTGAAATTAGAGTTAAACTCCCAAATGTTTGAATTTGAGGTTAAATTCTGAAATATTTTTATTATGAAGTTAAACTCCCAAAAATTTAAATTATAGAGTTGAACCCTCAAAATTTTTTATTGTGGAGTTAAACACCTAAAAGATTTTATTTGGAGTTAAACTCTCAAAATAATTTTATATGGAGTTAAACTCTCAAAATATTTTATATGAAGTCAAACTTCCAAAATAATTTTATTTGTAGTTAAACTTCCAAAAGATTTTATATGGAGTTAAACTCCCAAAACAATTTAAATTGAAAAGAAAACCAAAAAGGGTCACTTAAAACTTCAAGATCTATTTCTTTGATGATGACCGGGGATCCATTTCTTCTCTTTGAGCCTTGGATACATTCAAAAATGAGGTTTTTAGAGATGAATTTCTTTCTTCTACTCTTTTCTTTTATCTTGGAGGAGAAAAGTGGTGAGATTTAAAATCTCCCCTTATAGGGATTTGATGGGATATTTGGACTCCTCTTCAATAGTTTTATGGTGAAAAGATATTTTTTTTTTGAGAAAATAAAAGTTAAACTCTTAATTTAATTCAAAAAAATGAGAAGAAGAATAAGGTTTTGAATCTTGAAGAAGAAGGCGGCACAAATACTAGAAATTTTATGGGGAATGGATTATACTTCATTTCCTCATAATTATTCTTTATTAATAGGAGTCCATTTATGTTTCTGCTTCACAAATATGATATTTTCTGGGAATTTCTAATAATATCAGGTGCTATTCCTATCTTGTCATTTGTAATTTCCGGAGTTTTACACCGATAAGTGAAGGACCAGAGAAGTTCTCTAATTATGAATCAGGTATAGAACCCATAGAAGATGCTTGGGTACAATTCTGAATCCGCTATTACATGTTTGTCATAATGTTGTTTTATATAGGACTTATATTTTTCACATAGCCCTTTGGACTTTACAAATTGGCTCATTTATCTATCCCATGCACATGTGCTCATTTACTTTCTCACATGTGCTATGGGTTTTACATAAATTGGTTTTTTGCATACTTATTTTACAATTTCACATTTATTTGCATATAAAAATCTATTTATTATAAATTTCTCTTTTTTCTTTCTTCTTAGACGGCCGGCCGGTTTCGCTTCGGCTTGAGGCGGTTTTGGGCGTGAACCTATTTTCTTGGGGTCGAATCCAGGTTACTCGGACTCGGGTCCATTTTGGCGTTGACTTGGCCCATTGACTTTGACTTTTGATTTTGGCAATGGGGTGAAATTTTTGACCCCAACACTTGGTATTATAACCGACGGAATCATAAACTTTTCAAAAATCCTAAAATCTTTTTATTCTCTCTTTTTTCATTATTTTGCATCGTATATAGTACATGAAAAATATAAAATTTCAAAAATCTAATAATTTTATGTTATCTATTTTATTTGCACATAATTTTAGAGAACTTTCGGATATCAAGAACACAAAAAACTATGTGGAGTAAAAGAAGAAAATATCGCTAATTGCAAGTAAGAATCTTGCACGATAAAAAGATTGAGGACGAGTGACTGGAAACCCCGTGGCAACACTTGCAAACCACGAAATTTTAAAAATCTTAAATTTTTTGTCTTCTACATATTTTAAATAATTTTCTCGCTGTAGCACAAGAATCGTGAAATTTTTAGAAATCTCAAAATTTTATGTTTTTTTGGCTTTTCAATTCTTACTTATAATAGAATATGTAAATCGCAAAATCTTCAAAAAATATTAAGAATTTTCGGTTCTTCAATATTTTTGTTTGCATAACATACAAAAATTCTGAAATTTTCAAAATCTTGATATTTTCTATTTTTTTCTTCAGTTTTTCAATATTTTACATCTATAGAATAAAAAAATCACAAAATTTTCAAATATGTTTCATTTTCTCAATAGTATACTTCTATAACAAGCGAAAGTCGTGAAATTTTTAAAAATATAATTTTTATTGCTTTTCCAAATTTTAATATTTTATATGCCATAGAAAAGAAATTACAAAATTTTGAAAAATAACAAAATTTTCTATTTTTTTGTATTTCTATAATTTTTTTGCAAAACCAAATGAAAATAATGAAATTTTTAACCATGAAAACTTTTGAGTTTTTTTTACTTTTCAATATTTTTCTATAATAAATAAAAATCATTAAAATTTTCAATATTTTATTAGTAAATCTAAGCAGTGATAGAAAAAATAGAAAGTGATTTAAAAAAGGGGTCCGATTAGAATTTTTCCATCATTAATCGTGTTAGATAAAAAAGAGATAAATATTAAGTAGGGAGCTAACGAAATATTTTCTATGATCAAAATGTAGGAAGGGATTTTTATCGGATGTCTCCAAAAGGACGGCAGTAAGAGAAGTAATTATGGATTAGATAATAATTTTTTCATTCAAGCTAGATAAGATAAGATTCCGAGAAATATTCTCTCAATTAGGTATGGACAGTTGCTGACAATGGATGTCGGCCAAAGATCGTCATCAATCGTAGCCAGGGACAATTCTAGTTGTTGATCGTTGTCAACGGATGGTTGTTGACGGTACTTGATGGTCAACGACGGTGACGGCAGTCGGAAGTTTGCGACGGTCGATGGAAGCGATTGACATCATTCATTTGCTGGCAACTGTCGTGGGCGGTTGTTGACAAGAATTGATTGTCGACGGACGGTGGTTATAGGCGACTGTCGGCTGTTTGCGGCGGCAAACTACAACCGGCGGTCGTTGATTTGACAACACCAACAATTGTTGGTTGCCGGCAGACAGTTGCTTACAACGATTGCTGGAGTGCAGTTGCCAGAGACAATCTTCGGGCGGAAGATCGTCGGTTACCGGCGGAGTGCGGTGGTCATTGACGGCAGACTGTAGTTTGCAGCCATCAGTCAGCAGCTGTTAGGAATATTTATGCTCTAGAGGCCATTATTGTATATTATAGTGGATGCTTAGACACACACACACACACACACACACTTATATATATATAGGACTTTCTTTGCTCGACATGATAGTATACTATCTGGTTGCTCCTTATCTTAACATGTTCACTTGTTTTAATTTACTATCTTTTTTATAAATGTTGATAAATCCCTTAGGATGTTGTCTTGACTATCAGGACTATGATGTAGATCTTACTAGTGGGGCTTGTGTAGTCCACAAGCACATCCTTAACAGTTCCTAGTCGAGAGAGTATCGAGACAAGGCATCGATATTCCAGAGTAGACTAGTATATATGTTTCTTGACCCTATACTGGGGTGATGGATGATCCCATATCTATTGGTGTTTGACATTAGAGATTGTATACAGGTGCTCATTAGAGACTGAGTACACTGAACGGGCTCGCCGAGAACTCCTAGATAGTAATATACCTATCGTCAAATACCAGTTCTCTGATGACACTTGTACAGGTTAGTCTGTAGACCCGAGATTGTCACGCCTCGCTTCCCAGTGTACGGAAGTGGTGATATGGTAAGCCCGCAACGTATTTACTAAGAAATAAATACTTTAAACGTAATTAAGCAATATATGTATAAAATGCACAAGAATTGACAAGAGATATAAAATAAACAACAATTTTTATTAACATTCATCTTTACATTACAACTGCTTTGAAAAGGAAAGATACAATGATATAAAGCAATGCCTAAGCAGTGGCATACAAACTTAAATAAGTACAAGATGAATTAGAAGTCTTGCTGGACAGTGAACTGGTCCAAGTCCTCCTGGCTCGGCTCGATCTCCTGAGAGTCCGGTCCTCCTGACGAACATTTCAAAGAAAGAAATAGACATGAATGTTTTCAGCGAACTAGCGCTCGGTAAGTCCCAAAAGAAAGAAAGGAATATAGCAAGTAATGAGAATTGAACTGGTAAGGTATACAGGTATAAGATTGTTATTCTAACGTAGTTGTTTGTAGCTTGGTACAGAAAGTATTTGTGTATACGAGAGAAGTCTATCTTACCCCGTAGACTATGGTAACATGTAGTACAAAGCCCCGTCAAAACCAACGGGACAACGACACGAGAGTTCATGTAGGTGTCTTTTAGTGATCATCTCGTGCCACGTTAATACATTCCGTACCAATCTACTCCGTTAACCCCGCGTAATGTTTTGTATAGATTATATTTACAAGGATAGCCGAGACCATGGATACAAATTGTTCAAGTAGTCAGGTTCAGGATGTAAGCTTGTAGTCATGTCAAGTTATAACCATGGTTCAGTCAAGTCAAGTTTTGTATTCAGGTTTGATATTCAGGTTCATGTTCAAGTATACATGTTAGCCTATGGATCCATGTTTGAATTGGACTCTGATTTGATTTTAGACTCAGACTTGAGTCAGAAATTTGTAACTGATTTAGATCCTGAATTGGGTTCGGGAGTTATCGGTAACTGCTACACATGGACGGCAGGATTTGTGTTTTTTCCATGACAATTACCATTGATAGCACCGTTAAGTTTTCTACCTTAAATAGGCAAGCACTCACTTTCTCCGGCTCTCTGGGGCTCAAGTGAATAGATCCCGCTTAAATCTATATTTACTAAAATCCTTAAATATAATTTTATATAACTCGAGGGGGTTTTATGAAAAATATTTTTAATATAGTTTCAAAATAATCTCGAGAAACTATTTATATTATTTAGGATTTTAATGGATGTGAATTTTAGGGATTTGAGATATTTTAGTGATAATAGCTTATCTTGGAAAGTTCATGGTATTTTACTGTGAAGCTTGATTTTTGTTGGCATCTTGATTGTATCTTGATGAAACCTGTAATTCTTTTATTTGAAAAATATAAGTTTATTATACTTTGAAAATATATGGATTTTATAATATTTATATAATTATTAAAAATTAATTTTTTTAATTAAGTAGAAAAATTCGTTTTTTTAAAAACCGTATTAAAAACCTTTCGAGATCGAATGCTACGTGAGGAGGTCTGCATCTCACTCTACTAGCCCAAGGATATGCGATAATCCGTACCATTCAATAGCGGGTCCCCTAAAGAGAGTTGTAGAGGCTTATTTGCAAAGGAATTCAAAATACAATTTAAAGAAATCCGGTTTTATAGTAAATGTTATTTTAATGTAATATTGTATCCATAACAAAAATACGTTCAAAAGATATCGTGCATTGGACACCATGTATATACGTGAGAGGTAGGTCGTTACCTCGTGAATTTTTCTAAAGGTATGTTTAAGCAAAACAAATAAAAATGATAAATACAAACTTCATGGTATTTTAATGTAAATGTGGAGTTAAAGTTATTTTGCATGATATTTTTGATTAAAAGTTGGTTCTAAACATTGGTTTTATGTTAACAAGTATGGTGTAGGAATATGAATGAAGAATATGTAAGAAAAAATGGAATTATAGAGTTTTAGAAGAAGATGTCGGTATTAACTCCACTTCCGACATATGTTTTGAAAATGAACTTTTAAAGAAAGAGAATAAGGATTGGAAGGGACTTACACTATAGGAGGCTTAAAGAAAGGTGTAAGAAGGGAGGGTTGTCGTCGTGGTGTCACGGGGTCGCCGGAATTTGCTCTGATTCTCGTCGGAACTTGATCGCTTGCTAACTCCTCTTTTACTCCACTTCTACTTAAGAAAATTTGAGAGTTTTGGTTATAATTTTCAGAATGATGAAGGGTTAGGGTATGGTGTAGTATTTATAGTGTGGAATTAGGGTTTTGGAAATAAAAGGGTGAATTAAAATGCATTAAAATTTGGTTTAAAAGTGAAATTAAAAGTCTATGTTTGATTGCAAAGCAATCAAATAGTGCAGAGAAGTTAGGGGTAGGGGAAGGGTCGTGTGTGCAAAGCCCGGGCCTCATTGGGCTCGGAGGGACCGTCGGTGTCGGCCTAAAAATACTTTCCGCCGGTCGATTTGGTGAGGGGGGCCGGTGGATTGGAGCCATTTGTTCATCTCAGTGTTAACTCACTTTTGCACATGTTTGATTTCTTCAGACTTTTCATTTTTATGTGCATTGCACGTGTAAACTTTTGGGTTTCCAAAAAGTTTAAAAATAAATCAGAAAAAAATAATGTGTCTGATGGGATTTGAACACAGGGGCTACGTCACAGCAGTGCAGGGGTTTTACTAATGAGCTACAAATTGTTTCTTACTGTTCTTAAACAAAAATTAACTTATAATTTGTACTCAGGCTTGTAAACTCCTTTCTATGCATTAAACTGAAAATTTTTGTATAGTAAATTCAGAATCGTTACATTCTACCCTTCTTATAAAAATTTCATTCTCGAAATTTACATTTACATAAGAACTAATTTACAAATAAGTGAGGGTATCTTGCACGCATGTCTTCTTCTCGTTCCCATGTTGATTCTCCTGGTGAATCTTTTCTCTACATCACTCGGACCAAATTTACTTTCTTGTTCCGTAATGTCTTTACCTTTCTGTCCAGGATCTCAACGGGTTGTTTCTCACAAGTCAGGTTAGTCTGGACTGTGAGCTCTGAGTGATCAAGAATGTGGCTGGAGTCGCTCATATATCTTTCGTAGCTGGGATATGTGAAACACATTGTGCACTCCTTCCAATGAGGATGGTAGTGCCAAACGGTATGCCACTTCTCCGACTCGTTCAAGAATGTTGAACGGTCCTATGTATCTAGGATTGACCTTACCCTTCTAGCCAATGCGGATCACTCCTCGGTTTGGGGATATCTTCAGAAAAACATGGTCTCCAGATTGGAGCTCTAGGTGTCGGCGCTTTGTATCTGCCTAATGTTTCTATCTGTCTTGGGCTATGCGCATTCTTTCCCTGATCGTGAGAACTACGTCCACAGTTACCATGATCATCTCTGGTCCTAGGAGTTCGCGATCTCCAACGTCATCCCAACTTAGTGGTGATCGACACTTCCTTCCATAGAGTGCTGCAAATGGTGTCATTCCAATGCTCGCATGATAGCTGTTGTTGTATGAAAACTCCATAAGGTGTAGGTGATCTTTCCATGAACCTCCGAAGTCTAACATACAAGCTCTTAACATGTCCTCCAGAATATGAATTGTTCGCTCAGACTGTCTGTCCGTTTGTGGATGGTAAGCTGTGCTGAAGTTCAAACTCGTTCCCAGTCTAGCTTGCAGACTCTGCCAAAACTGTGATCGGAATCTGGTATCATGATCGGAGACGATGCAAACTGGTACTCCATGTAATCTCACAATCTCCTACATAAGTTCATAGGTATCAATATAGTACATTTTGAAGTTAAATCTTACTTTAGATTCATGCTTACCTCCATGTACTTCTTTGCTAACATCTCGGTAGATTGGCCAACTCGAAAGGGAATAAAGTGAGCCGACTTGGTGAGTCGATCCACAATAACCCATACTGCGTCATTACACTTCGTACTGTGAGGGAGGGCAGTCACGAAATCCATGGTAATGTGCTGCCATTTCCATTCTGGGATGGGTAACGGCAGAAGTAGACCAGCAGTTCTGTGATGTTCAGCCTTTACTTGCCGATACACCAAACACTTGGTTACGCTTCTGGCTGCTTCGCGCTTCATTCCATGCCACCAGTAGTGTTGCCGTAGATCCTTGTACATCTTTGTACCACTGAGGTGTACTGAGTATGGAGAGCTGTGAGCTTCTTTCATCAACTCTTCTCGAACTGGGCCGTTTGGTACACACAATCGACTTCCATATCTCAAGGATCCATCTTCATGGATGATGAAGTCAGTTCTAAGTCCACTTTCTACTTGTTCTCGGATCTTTTGTAGCTTGGAATCATTTGCTTGAGTTGCTTTGATCTGATAGACAGTAGTAGACTGGACTTGTAAGTTCATCAAATACGAAGCGTTACCTGGCATAACTACTTCGATCGCCAATCTGTGCAATTCCTATTGTAGCTTCCACTAAGTGGTGAGATTCATTGCTAATGGCTGGCAGCTAAGTGCATCAGAAGCTACATTCACCTTCCCAGGATGATATTATAAGTTGATGTCGAAGTCCGCCATGAGTTCTAGCCATCTTCTCTGCTGCATATTTAGTTCCTTCTGAGTAAATACATACTTTAGAATCTTGTGGTCAGTGTATATATCCACTCGTTCTCCCAAAAGATAGTGGCGCCAAATCTTAAGTGCAAAGATAACGGCTGCCAACTCAAGGTCATGTGTTGGATAATTGCGCTTATGAACCTTTAGCTGTCTTGATGCAAAAGCTACAACTTTTCCAAACTAGTGTAGAACACATCCTAATCCCTTACCGAACGCATCACAATATACGACAAAACCTCCAGATTGATCCGGTATTAAAAGGATAGGAGTTGAAGTTAATCTTGACTTGAGTTCTACAAAAGCATTTTCACATGCTTCTGACCACAAGAATGCTTCAGCTTTACATGTGAGCTTGGTCAGGGGTGCAGCAATCTTCGAGAAACCTTCAATGAATCTTCGATAGTATCCTGCTAATCCCAAGAAACTTCGAATATCCTTCACCGTCTTTGGTGTCGGCTATTCGCTGACAGTTGACACCTTAGCTGGATCTACTGAGATTCCTTCGCCTGAATCGATATGTCCGAGAAATCCGACTTGATCTAGCCAAAATTCACACTTGTTGTACTTGGCATAGAGTTGATGTTGTCATAATGTCTCTAGGACAATCCGCAAATGCTCGGCGTGTTCTTTCCGATTCTTTGAATACACCAGGATGTCGTCGATGAAGATGACAACGAACATGTCTAGCTACTCTCGGAAAACTTGGTTCATCAGATTCATGAATATAGTAAGTGCATTGGTCACTCTAAATGGCATCACGAGATATTTGTAATGACCATATCGAGTCCTGAACGCTGTCTTCAGAATATCAGACTCTTTGACCTTCACCTGATGATAACCCGATAACCTGAACGAAGATCTAGCTTTGAGAATACACAAAACCCACTTAGCTGATCGAAAAGATCATCGATGCGCGGTAGTGGATACTTGTTCTTAATCGTCACTTCGTTCAGAGCTCGGTAGTCTACACACATCCTGTATGAACCTTCTTTCTTCTTCACAAGCAAAACTGGAGATCCCCAACTTGAAGTAATGGGATGAATCCAACCTTTCTTCATAAGTTCGTCCAACTGAGTACGGATATCCTTCAATCCTTCTGGACTTAACCGGTACGGATCTTTGATTACCGGTTGGGCACCAGGTATTAAGTCAATGCTGAATTCAAGAGCTCGATCGGGAGGCAAACCTGTTATATCTTTAGGGAACACATCCTCGAACTCTCGAACTACCTCTGGTTTTTCTTCTTCTGCCGGTACAGTAAACACTTCCGCATTCTTTGGCTTGACACGGAAGATTCCTGGCTCCAAAGTTCTATCTCCACTCTTGAAGTAAAAGACTTGGTGATCTGGTATCTCAAATACTACCCTCATTTGATGGCATTCAATCGTAGCATAGAAAACTCCCAGCCAGTCCATCCCCAGCACAACGTCGAAATTTAGGATGTCCAGTAGTTTTAAATTCGCGTAGAATTCTCATCCGCAAACCACTACTGGATACTGATCAAATCCCTTAGTTGCTTTCAATACTCCATTCTCGGAACTGACATTCCAGCTTGAAATGAGTGGCTTCACGGGAATCGCATGTGTTCTCACAAATCGTTGGGACATGAAGCAGTGTGATGCTCCAGTGTCGAACAGTGCTAGTGCAGGAAGGGTGGCTACTAGTATAGTACCTAAGTTGTGTGAGGTTGGTTTTAAATACAGGGAAAATATAGAGGTATATAAGGATGGAAAAGATGAAAAGATTGGGATTACCAGTGATTGCTTGGCCGGTGGCTTCGGCTTCCTCAACTGTCATTGTGAAAGCCTGACGTCTGGGTACATTCCTCCTTACTGGAGGCATATTTCTCTGTCCTTAGGGCATGTTCCTCTGCCCTAGAGGCATGTTCCTCTGTACCTGATGGAATTGACGTGGAGGCTGTGCAGGAAGTCCACGTGGAGGTGGTGCAGGTAGAGCTAAATGAGGTGCAGGAGCCTGAATAGCTGGCCACTGTAGGACTATGATTGCAAGTCTAGGTGATGGAACTGGGTTAAGACGATATGGACATGCTCCAATGGCGTGAGTGGATGCGCCACAAACTAAACACAGGCCATTTGCACGCCTGCAGTCTTTCGACAGGTGTCCGTTGCTCTTGTAGTAGAAGCAAAAGTCTGGACTGGGCCGGTTAAATATTACTCCCGGTCTCCTGGGTGCAAAATTTGGCCTCGAAGAGGCTCCTCCTGCCATCTGAGTGGCAAGGCATTTTACACCGGCAGTCTGAGGTCTGCCCTTCTTCTTCACGACTGCCTCATAGCGTCGGGCAGCTTTCAGAGCAAGATCATGGGTCGCGAAATCCCCTGTTGTGAATGCAGCTTGGATTTCTGGGTCCAACCCTTGCTGAAATCTTCGTGGCCGGATCTCAGCAGTCGGGTTCAGGTGTGTCGCGAACCTGTTACGACCTTGTGTTAGCAGTATAATAAGTGATATCAGGAAATTGAATATTGAGACAATATCTTACCTTCTAAGCATGGTAAACACAGTATCGTATTCATCCACGGACTTGCTCCATATCGAGCCTTGTTGTAAATGGATGAACTGCCGTTTTATGTTGAAACGGGCAGTCTCAGAGATGTATTTCGCGTTGAACATACCACGAAACGTCTTCCATTCAATCGGTTGGGCGAGTCGACTTTCTTCAGCCTTCCACCAGACTCTGGCATTATCTGTTAGTTGCAGCTTTGCAACTCTCACCCAAGCAATCTCTGGCACTTGTGTTGCTGTCAAATCATCTTCGATAGACCGAGCCCATTTTTCTTCCTCCAGTGGGCTCTCTTTTCCTGAAAAGAGCTTTGGATGCAGTACCCGGAATTGCTTGACTCTGGATGCCTTGGCCTCTGGGCGGTGCATGAGGATAGCAGTCTGCTGCTGTTGACCCTCCAAGAGACTCTTGATTGCCTCGAGCAGTACTGTTTTCTCGTTGATGGGAGCTGTAATGGTAGGTGGTAGTGGTAGAGTGGGCGGTGTAGTGTTTCCATTGACGTTGGTGCTCATGTTGTTCGGTGAATCCATTACCTTGATAGAAAAGAAAGGCTAGGATAGATTCAAGGAATTTGAATTGTAAGGAATGTATAGTTGCTTATTCTTATAATTCTTGTGATATATTGCTTAGGATTTCATGCAGAACTGACCTGCATGGGCCGCCAACAAAACCTGTCATGACCCGCTTCCCAGTGTACGGAAGTGGTGACGTGACAAGCCCGCGACGTATTTACAAAGAAATAAATACGTTAAGCGTAATTAAGCAATATATGTATAAAATGCACAATAATTAACAAGAGATATAAAATAAACAACAATTTTTATTAACATTCATCTTTACATTACAATTGCTTTGAAAAGGAAAAATACAATGATATAAAACAATGCCTAAACAGTGGCATATAAATTTAAATAAGTACAAGATGAATTAGAAGTCTTGCTGGGCAGTGAACTGGTCCAAGTCCTCCTGGATTGGCCCGATCTTCTGAGAGTCCGGTCCTCCTGACGAGCATTCCAAAGAAAGAAATAGACAGGAATGTCGTCAGCGAACTAGCGTTCGGTAAGTCCCAAAAAAAATAAAGGAATATAGAAAGTAATGAGAATTGAACTGGTAAGATGTACAGGTATAAGATTGCTATTCTAACGTAGTTGTTTGTAGCTTGATATAGAAAGTATTTGTGTATACGAGAGAAGTCCATCTTACCCCGTGGACTATGATAACATGTAATACAAGACCCCGTTAAAACCCATGGGACAACGGCACGAGAGTTCATGTAGGTGTCTTTTAGTGATCATCTCGTGCAACGTTAATACATTCCATACCAATATACCCCGTTAACCCCGCGTAATATTTTGTATAGATTATATTTACAAGGCTTACCGAGACCATGGATACAAGTTGTTCAAATAGTCCGGTTTAGGATGTAAGCTTGTAGTCATGTCAAGTTATAACCATTGTCCGGTCAAGTCAAATCTTGTATTCAGGTTTGATATTCAGATTCATGTTCAAGTATACATGATAGCCTTTGGATTCATGTTTGGATTAGACTCTGATTTGAGTTTAGACTCAGACTTGAGTCAGACACTTGTAACTGATTTAGATCCTGAATTAGGTTCGGAAGTTATCGGTAACTGCTGCACATGGACGGCAGGATTTGTGTCTTTTTCCAAGACAATTACCATTGATAATACCGTTAAGTTTTCTAGCTTAAATAGACAAGTGCTCACTTTCTCCGGCTCCCTTGGGCTCAAGAGAATTAATCCCGCTTAAACCTATATTACTAAAATCCTTAAATATAGTTTTATATAACTCGAGAGGGTTTTATGAAAAATATTTTTAATATAGTTTCAAAATAATCTCGAGAAATTATTTGTATTATTTAGGATTTCCATGGATGTGAATTTTAGGGATTTGAGGTATTTTAGTGATAATAGCTTAGCTTGGAAAGTTCATGACATTTTACTGTAAAGCTTGACTTTTGTTGGTATCTTGATGAAGCTTGTAATTCTTTCATTTGAAAATTATAAGTTTATTATATTTTGAAAATATATGGATTTTGTAATATTTATATAATTATTAAAAATTAAATTTTTTAATTAAGTGGAAAAATTCGTTTTTCTTAAAAACCGTATTAAAAACCTTTCGAGACCGAATGCTCTGTGAGAAGATCTGCATCTCGCTCTACTAGCCCAAGGATGTGCGATAATCCGCACCATCCAATAGCGGGTCCCCTAAAGAGAGTTGTAGAGGCTTATTTGCAAAGGAATTTAAAATACAATTTAAAAAAATCTGGTTTTATAGTAAATGGTATTTTAATGTAATATTATATCCGTAACAAAAATATCTTTAAAGCATATCATGTTATGAACACCATGTGTGTACGTGAGAGGTGGGTCATTACCTCATGAATTTTCCTAAAGGTATGTTTAAGCAAAACAAATAAAAATGATATATACAAACTTCAAGGTATATTAATGTAATTGTTGAGCTAAAATTATTTTGCATGATATTTTTGATTAAAAGTTGGTTCTAAACATTAGTTTTATGTTAACAAGTATAGTGTAGGAATATGAATGAAGAATATGTAAGAAAAATTGGAATTATAGAGTTTTAGAAGTAGATGTCGGTATTAACTCCACTTCTGACATATGTTTTGAAAATGAACTTTTAACGAAAGGGAATGAGGATTGGAAGGGCCTTACACTATAGGAGGCTTAAAGAAAGTTGTAGGAAGGGAGGGTTGTCGTCGCGGGGTCGCTGGAATTTGCTCTGATTCTCGTCGGAACTTGATCGCTTACTAACCTCTCTTCTAATGCACTTCTACTTAAGAAAATTTGAGAGTTTTGACTATAATTTTCAAAATGATAAAGGGTTAGGGCATGGTGTAGTATTTGTAGTGTGGAATTAGGATTTTTGAATTAAAATGGTGAATTAAAATGCATTAAAATTTGGTTTAAAAGTGAAATTAAAAGTCTCTATTTGATTGCAGAGCAATCAAACAGTGCAGAGAAGTTAGAGGTAGGGAAGAGGTCGTGTGTGCAAAGCCCATGCCTCATTGGGCTCGGGGGGACCATCGGTGCCGACCCAAGAACACTTTCCGCCGGTCGATTTAGTGAGGGGGCTGATGGATTGGAGCCACGTGTTCATCTCAGTATTAACTCCCTTTTGCACATGTTTGATTTCTTCGGACTTTTCATTTTTATGTACATTGCACGTGTAAACTTTTGGGCTTCCAAAAAATTCAAAAATAAATCAGAAAAAAAAATGTGTCTGATGGGATTCGAACATAGGGGCTACGTCACAGTAGTGCAGGGGCTTTACCAGTGAGTTACAAGTTGTTTCTTGCTGTTCTTAAACAAAAATTAACTTATAACTTGTACTCATGCTTGTAAACATTTTTCTGTACATTAAACTGAAAAATTCCGTATAGTAAATTCCGAGTCGTTACAGAAATCATCATAGTGTCTTGTGTGGTTCGCACTGTGCTTTGATTTTCACCCTACTACGGCTCTACTGAGTCGTATGAACAGGTGGATTTTGGGTACAGTCCCGAAACACATGGAGGCGGTGAGCGATAAGAGGGATTTCGTCTCCCTGGTATTGGGAGTTGATGTTGTGCTATGCGCGATTGACTATAACCGCAAGTCCATGGTCAGAGCTGATGAGATTTACTGATAAGTGTTATCAGTAGTTTCTCGATTGGTTATAGGCCACACATCGGCATGACTTATCGAGTTATTGGGGTCCGACGATTCCACACCCCCAGACACGATATGTGACATATCAGACGAAAAGACCGGACTATACGGTAAGTGTTGTTTATTGGCTCTACGTGAGTTTGAACAAGTTTGCTTGTTGATTTTTTATTCGTTCAATACCTGGATAGCTGTAACACCCTAGTGCATGTATACTATATTTATTTGGGGTATTTCAAATCTTGCGATAGATTTCTTGATTATTATTGTTTTGGGTGCGGATAGTGCATTTGGTAATGTGGTTAGTATCCGACCCGACCCGCATGTTGGAAACCAACCATGGTTTAAGATTCCTTCAATATTCGCTATTATAGAGGATCCATGCACATCTTGATTCTATATACATGTATAATATATTTAGTGTTCGCAAATCTTTTAAATAATACAAATACTAACCGAATAATATTTTTAATATCTAGCATGGTATGTCATCATACCCCATATCATATGGTTGCATCCATATATCATGTTCATGTACAGATTGTTAAAACAGACTCGTTTGGATCGCTACGTATATTTACATAGATTCATACTTGGGGGTATGTGTTCCCCTCCGAACACAGAGACGAAGACGTGACGAACGTCTTGCCTGAAATTCGGGGCAGATGCTAATTGGTGCTATCCGTCCACCTCTCCGAAGATGCCAAGTTGATTTATGGCACCATGTATCGAAGGTTTAAACGGATGCGGCCGATGTAGCAGATTTCGTCAGATTCCCCCTCGTCTGAAGGGTTTTTGATTGTGGGGACGCTCTTCCCTGCAGGCGTAAGCCCCTGCAGTTAATTAGGCTACCGCATCGCGGTAACAACTTTCTCCTTCTCCAGATGGTCACTTCGTGTCGTGGGTGTTTGTTTTATGTTTAGTTGCCCGTGGATTGTATACGGAGACTAATTTATGTCGTCGCCAGTAGGGCGTGGACTAGTCCAAATCCGTATCTTTCATAGATAGGGTTTGGGGGTTTGGGTTTAAGGATACGTTAGCCTCTTCTGAGACTAAGATCAACTTAAACGTTTGTTAAGGATACGTTAGCCTCATTTTAGACTAAGATCAACTTAACGGGATCGTTTAGATCCGACAAAAGAGCAATTGGGCTCTATTATTTAGTTTAGTGATATTGCAGTCGATTAGTTTAAGGACAATACGGTCCATTGTTAGTTTACAGACATCGCGGTCGAGGTTAAGGACATTATAGTCCATAAGTTTAAGGACCTCACAGTCCGATGTTAGTTTAAAGACATCACGGTCGAGGTTAAGGACATCATAGTCCGTGGGTGTAAGGACCCGACAGTCCGATGTTAGTTTAAAGATATCACGGTCGAGGTTAAGGACATCATAATCCGTGAGTTTAAGGACCTCACAGTCCGATGTTAGTTTAAAGACATCACGGTCGAGGTTAATGACATCATAGTCCGTGGGTTTAAGGACCCCACAGTCCGATGTTAGTTTAAAGACATCACGGTCGAAGTTAAGGACATCATAGTCCATGAGTTTAAGGACCTCACAGTCCGATGTTAGTTTAAAGACATCAAGGTCGAGGTTAAGGACATCATAGTCTGTGGGTTTAAGGACCCCACAGTCCGATGTTAGTTTAAAGACATCACGGTCGAGGTTAAGGACATCATAGTCCATGGGTTTAAGGACCCCACAGTCCGATGTTAGTTTAAAGACATCACGGTCGAGGTTAAGGATATCATAGTCCATGGGTTTAAGGACCTCACAGTCCGATGTTAGTTTAAAGACATCACGGTCGAGGTTAAGGACATCATAGTCCATGAGATTAAGGACCCCACAGTCTATTGAATGTGTGGTTGTCGGGACCCGTCACTTCTTTGAAGACGTTGAGGAATTACAACGACAAATATCAAAGGAGTGAAGAGATGTACCCTTGAACTAAGGTGAGTTGGTTGAAAGAGCAGATGTGCTCAATTCGATATAAGTTGAGGACTTATGGCCAGAATTGGGCTAAGTCCAATTAAAAATATTTAACATTTTATTTTTGTTCTGGCTATTAAGCCTTTATTTGGGCTTGGCCCTTTTAATAATGCTAGGCATTAGGCTCTGACATTTTTTTGTCTTGTATTGAATGCATAGCATTCATCAGAACAGAGTGCGTTCTGACAGTACGCCACGTGGCACGCCAGGCGCTTTGCGCCGGTCAAAGAGCGCATTGTGCTTCTGTCGGGTAGCGCACACGAAGAGGACACGTGTCGCGCTTAGCGCTAGTTTATTAGCGCATTGCGCTTTTAATTTATGAGCGTTTTGCGCTAGTCTGTTGGTGCGCCAGTGAGTGACACGTGGCGCGCTTGGCACTGAGCGCCAGTCCCTGAGCGCAGTGCTCTGTTTTAAAAGCGCAAAGCGCAAGTGGTGTCTATGGTTGACACGTGGCATGTTTTGGCGCTGAGCGCCGATCCAAAGAGCGCAGTTCATGAGTGCGAGGCACTTTCTGATAGCACAAAGCACATTTGATCAGATTTAAGATCAAAAAACAAATTTATGTTCTTCTTAAAGGAGGCTTTACCTCAAGATTCAAGAACAAAAGTTCTTGTTTTCATAAAAGGCTCTGCCTTTATAGATCAAAGATCTGTGAATGAAGTGAAATACTTCTTTTATATTTATATATTATTTTTTTTTACGCTTAGATCTTTTGATCTTTTGCTTTTTATTAAAAATCTTGGTCTTTTTTCAGATTTATGATCTTTTTAGAAGATGGTTCTTCTTTTTTTAACGAGATGATTTCATCTCTGTTATTCAAGAACATAGTTCTCTACCTTGAAAATGAAGAAAAATCTTCTTTTTTCTAAGAGCTTGCTCTTCTTTTTCTCAAAGTTTGCAGAGGCAGTTTCAAGAACAAATTTATGTTCTTCTTAAAGGAGGTTTTTCCTCAAGATTCAAGATCAAAAGTTCTTGTTTTAATAATATTGGAAAGATCTTTCCATAACAGATTTTTAGTTCTGATTAATTAATAATTTATTATTAGTAGATCTTTTGATCTAATGGTGGGGGAATTTTAATTCCAGCGCCGGCGCACCTTGCGCTAGCGCACCTACGTTCGACATGTGGAGTGCAGCGCAATTGCGCTAGCACACCCGTGATTGACACGTGGCGCGCAGCGCAACTGCGCTAGCACACCCGTGTTTGACACGTGGCGCGCAGCGCAGAGCGCCGGATCTGAAGCGTTGCTTCAACTTTTAAATTTTGAATTTTGAAACAGAGCTTTCCTCTGATTGTGGGTGCGCTGCCTAGGGCGCAGCGCACCTGGCGCTAGCGCGTCTGCGTTTGACACGTGGCGCGCAGCGCACAGAATCTGACGCGTTGCTTCAATTTAAATTTTGAATTTTGAAACAGAGCTTTGCTCTGATTGGGGGAAACAAATGCCCCCCCACCGTTGCGCATACGTGAGTGCAGCGGTGGCAGCATCTGAGCCCTTGGATCAACTCAGAAGTTGAAGAGGCGGTTCAATGCCTATAAATAGGACCTTTGGTCCCTTAGATGATTTCCATCTCCTTCTTGAGAATTTTCATTCAGAGCCTTGCTCTTCTGTTTAAGAACTTTCAAGAGTCAGAACTCTTTCCAAACTTAGGTAAATTTTTTTTTAATAAATTAGGGTTTTTACCCATTAATAGAGCCTTGTTCTTCATAGATCTTTGATCTAAAGAAAACCCTTTTAGGGTTTCATTAATAGAGCCTTGCTCTCATGAACCCATAGATCTAAAGAGATCTTTTGGGGTTTCTTAGCCCCTGAACAGAGCCTTGCTCTTTGATAATATGTGGATCTTTTGATCTTTGATGAAGAACTCTTAAGAGTTTTTTCATGGATCTTGAAAATAAAAAATGGAATTTTATTTTTGATGAATTATATCATCTTTTCAGAGCAAGGCTCTCAGTGTTCTCGGGGAATTTCTTTAAATTCCCCTCATAATCGATTTTGACAAGTGTCACTCCTGTTTGCAGAGTATTGCTCTCGAGGAGTTTAACTCCCTGTGCCTGTTTTTAATAAGAATTCGCTTAATCAGTTTATCCGCTAATTTTTGTTGATTTTCTTTTTCAGGAGTAATGGACGCTCATATGTATGACCTCGACGAGATTATCTCTTACGGAGACATCCGCTCACTCGACCGATCTCAGAATCGAGAATTCACAAACGCCGAGTGTACCGAAATCATGAGTCACTTTGACGCATACAATGGTCGGCTGCTTCCTCGACGTTCCTCTCTCCTGAAGCTTATTGTGGGAGAGATCTGGGAAGCGCTTCCTTTATTCTGTACCGGCGTGCCGCTTAGGGCATTGGATGCCGCTGAGGATAAGGTGCACTCGGTGTATCTGATGAGCCTAATCTCAAAGAGAAGGCGAGACAATCTTATCGATCTCCTGCATCAGGCTTTTCAACAGTCGGCCATACTTGCTGCCTATCGGAGGGTGGAGGACATCCGTGGGGATCCCGACGCTTGTGATCGCGAAAGAAAGCATACTAGAATGGTTCGAAATGCCTGGAAGATTCTGGACAAAGTCACTTTTGAGTTCCACAATCCATGCTCTGGATCTGAGGTTTTGCCATTGTAATTGTTTTGATAATGTTTTTGTTTACTGCTTTCATAATTGTAAGAACTTTTTCGCAGTATAAATGGAAGTTTCTCATTTCAGCTTGTTTTATTTTACATACTAAATCTTTTGCACATGCATGAACGGGTATGCCTCGAACGCTTAATTAAATGCGAATCAAATGTTCTCCTTGTCGCTTTCTTCTCCTTGCTGTGTTGCTGCCATGTGATTTTAGAAAGTGCGGTCTGTAAATAGTATATAGCTGTCAATCTTGGGCTCTTTATAGGGTGGTGATGGCTTAGAAAATAGGGTTAGGATCTGTCACCTAAGACTTTTTAATTTTATGAGCCATGAGGGTCTCACAAAGACTTTTCTCCCTACGAGACGTGAGGATCTCGTAGGTGTATTTTCTCTTTAGGAATCGTGAGGATTCCTAAGTGTGTTTTCTCTTGCAAGTCGTAAGGATCTCACAAGAGAATTTCCTCCTTTACGAGTCGTGAGGACCCGCAAGTGATGGATAAAGTTGTCCTTATCCGCATTTCACGGAGTCAGGAGTTGCTCCGGATGCTTCCCACGGGTTCACTACCGTGTTCTGCGAAGACCAGGCTCCACTCTGGACGTTTCCCACGCGGTCAGGGTTGGCATTATCCGCATTCCACGTAACCAGGAATTTTGCTCTTGATGCTTCCCACAGGTTCACTGTCGTGTTCGGCGAGGAGCAGGCTCCGCTCTGGATGCTTCACATGGGGTCATTGCCGTGCTCTGCGAGGACCAGGATCCGCTCTGGACGTTTCCCACGGGGTCAGGATTGACATAAGCCGCGTTCCACGTAGCCAGGAATTTTGCTCTAGATGTTTCCCACGGGTTTACTGCCGTGTTTGGCGAGGACTAGGATCCGCTCTGGATGCTTCGAACAGGGTCATTGCCGTGCTCTGCGAGGACTAGGATCCGCTCTGGACGTTTCCCACGGGGTCAGGATTGACATAAGCCGCGTTCCACGTAGCTAGGAATTTTTCTCTGGATGCTTCCCATGGGTTCACTGCCGTGTTCGGCGAGGACCAGGCTCCGCTCTGGATGCTTCGCACGGGGTCATTGCCGTGCTCTGCGGGGACCAGGATCCGCTCTGGACGTTTCCCACGGGGTCAGGATTGACATAAGCCGCGTTCCACGTAGCCAGGAATTTTGCTCTGGATGCTTCCCACGGGTTCACTGCCGTATTCGGCGAGGACCAGGCTCCGCTATGGATGCTTCACATGGGGTCATTGCCGTGCTCTGCGAGAACCAGGATCCGCTCTGGACGTTTCCCACGGGGTCAGGATTGACATAAGCCGCGTTCCACGTAGCCAGGAATTTTGCTCTAGATGCTTCCCACGGGTTCACTGCCGTGTTCGGCGAGGACCAGGCTCCGCTCTGGATGCTTCGCACGGGGTCATTGTCGTGCTCTGCGAGGACCAGGATCCGCTCTGGATGTTTCCCACGGGGTCAGGATTGACATAAGCCGCGTTCCACGTAGCCAGGAATTTTGCTCTTGATGCTTCCCACGGGTTCACTGCCGTGCTCGGCGAGGACCAGGCTCCGCTCTGGATGCTTCACACGGGGTCATTGCCGTGCTCTGCGAGGACCAGGATCCGCTCTGGACGTTTCCCACGGGGTCAGTATTGACATAAGCCGCGTTCCACGTAGCCAGGAATTTTGCTCCGGATGCTTCCCACGGGTTCACTGCCGTGTTCGGCGAGGACCAGGCTCCGCTCTGGATGCTTCACACGGGGTCATTGTCGTGCTCTGCGAGGACCAGGATCCGCTCTGGACGTTTTCCACGGGGTCAGGATTGACATAAGCCGCATTCCACGTAGCCAGGAATTTTGCTCTGGATGCTTCCCACGGGTTCACTGCCATGTTCGGCGAGGACCAGGCTCCGCTCTAGATGCTTCATACGGGGTCATTGCCGTGCTCTGCGAGGACCAGGAACCTCTCTGGACATTTCCCACGAGGTTAGGATTGACATAAGCCGCGTTCCACGTAGCCAGAAATTTTGCTCTGGATGCTTCCCACGGGTTCACTGCCGTGTTCGGCGAGGACCAGGCTCCGCTCTGGATGCTTCACACGGGGTCATGATTGACATAAGCCGTGTTCCACGTAGCCAGGAATTTTTTTGATTAGATCCGCATTTCACGAAGTTGGGGTTCGACTTTCGGTCGTTTGTGCACTGCCGAGTCATGGAACTAGGAGTTACCGATGTTCCACTTTGCTTGATGTTGTGTTTGTCGTAATGAAACGGATGTTGAGATGATCTCCAGGCCATCTGTGAACCGTTGAGATTTGGCTTCTTCTTCTGATGAAACCTGGGGAGGAAAGGCATGATTTCTTCTCTGTTTGCGCCTCTGGATTGTATACAGGGATTGTTGTGATATCACCTGTAGGGCATGAATTTCATTTTTTTTATTTCTTTCCACGATACTCTATCATTTCAGCTTTTATATCGCGAAGGTCGCGATTGCCCAATCATTTCGGCTATTTTTCGCGGTGCCCAATCATTTCGGCTATTTATTTTATTTTTTTATTTTTTTATTTTATTTTTTATTTTTTATTTTTTTTACTCGTTGCTTTTTATTGCGAGTCGTCCAATCATTTCGGCTATTTTGCATGCATACATTTTTTTTTACTTGCTGATTTTGTTGAAAGTTGCTTCATCATTTCGGCTATTTCGTATGCATGTGTGGCTCGCTAGCTTCTTGCTGCAAGCTTGGATTTAGACACCGATTTCGGCATCAGCACCGCTACAACTGGGAAATCATCTTTTGCCTTCGTTGATGTCGAACAAAGGTGGCTTAGTAGACAGGGTTAGGATTCCGTCGACTAAGGCTTTTGACTTTATGAGCCGTAAGGGTCTCATAAAGGTATTTCTCCCTACAAGTCGTGAGAATCTTGTAGGTGCATTTTCTCCCAAGGAATCGTGAGGATTCCTAAGTGCATGATCTCTTATAAGTCGTAAGGATCTTACAAGAGTGCTTTCTCCTTATAAGTCGAGAGGACTTACAAGGGTTGTTCACCGTGTAGACATATCCCTAGTCACGGATGGGACTTTGTTAGGGAAATGTTTATTCGCGCCCTTAGATTATATACAAGGGTCAGCATTGAGCCGCTTGTAGGGCAGTATTGAAGGTTGTAGGGGCTGCTTAAGAACAGGTTCAGATCCCTATAGCTTAAGACTTTTGAATCTTATGAGCCGTGAGGGTCCCATAAGAGGGTTCTCCTTACGAGTCGTGAGGATATCGCAAGTGTAATTTCTCCTTAGGAGTCGTGGGGATCCCTAAGTGTGTTGCTCCCTTGTGAGTCGTAAGGATCTCACGCAGGTGGTTTCTCCTTACAAAGTCGAGAGGACCTTGAAAGTGTCATTTAAAGAG
Source organism: Agapanthus africanus (assembly GCA_030015575.1). NCBI lineage: Eukaryota > Viridiplantae > Streptophyta > Magnoliopsida > Asparagales > Amaryllidaceae > Agapanthus > Agapanthus africanus. The sequence goes on along the minus strand of JASDDO010000014.1, from coordinate 155,267,959 downwards.
ATTGTGCCCTTTCGGGTTTTCACAAAACTCGCTGGTCGCCCTGCTGTTTTTACTCACGGAGCCTTTTCGGGTTTTCATCCGTGCCCATTCTGCTTATGGACATACCGTTTTTTTCTTTTTTTTTATTCTAACGAGGTTGCGCCCTTTCGGGTTTTCACAAAACTCGCCGGTAGCCCTGCTGTTTTTACTCACGGAGCCCTTTCAGATTTTCATCCGTGCCCATTTTGCTTATAGACATACCGTTTTTCATTATCTTTTTTTTATTCTTTTTTTTATTCTTTTATTCTTTTATTCTTTTTGTGCCAGTCTTGGGATGCTGCGATCCACAGTAGTTTATCGATGTCTCGGTCAACGGCTAGTTTTAAGACATAGTGGTCCATTGTTAGTTTAAGGACGTTTCGGTCCATTGTTAGTTTAAGGACGTTTCGGTCCGTCGTTAGTTTAAGGACGTTTTGGTCCGTCGTTAGTTTAAGAACGTTTCGGTCCGTTGTTAGTTTAAGGACGTTTCGGTCCGGAGTAAAGGAAGTCGGTTACTACTTATAGAGTTTGGGCTTAGGAAGATAGCGAGTGGACATAGTCGTCGTCATCTATCATTGACTTAGGCCGTGACTCGTTAAGTGTAGTACTTCTTCAGGAAGCGACCGTTTATTGGCCTGAAAGGTCTTTCACCATGCATGTCCATGAGTAGATAGGCTCCACCCTGGTAGACTTTGTCTATGATATACGGGCCTTCATAGTTTGGCTCGAATTTTCCCCGCTTGGCACGGTTGGGGATCATAGGTCTTTTGACTACTAGCACGAGTTCGCCTTGGCGGAAGGTTCTCGGCTTAGTCAATCTCTCATATGAACGCGTCATCTTTGCTTTATAAGCCTCCAGATTTTGTTGTGATATGAGCCAGGTTTCATCATGGGCATCGAGCTCCTCAAGTCGAAGGTGGGCATTCTCTTCATCTGTTAGCTCGTAATAAACTGCCACTCGTAGAGATGGTAGCTCTATCTCGAGAGGGAGTACCGCCTCTGTACCGAATACCAATGCGTATGGAGTTGTGTTCGTGGCCGTTTTGAACGTAGTCCGGTACGCCCAGAGAGCTTCATGTAGTCTCTCGTGCCAGTCCTTCTTATTCCGGGACACCGTCTTCTTCACGATCTTCGTCAAGGTCTTGTTGAAAGCCTCAGCTAGACCGTTAGCTCGGGGATTATAGACTGAGGAGTATCTCCATTCTATGTTATGCTGTTGTACGAAGCGGCTGATCTTGTGGCTTCTATAGGCCGGTCCGTTGTCGGAGATAATCCGACGCGGAGTGCCGAATCGATAAATGACGTGCGTCTTGAAGAAATGGAGTATATTCTCGGTCTTCACTTCCCTCAGCGGTACTGCTTCTGCCCATTTGGAGAAGTAATCAGTTGTCGCCAAAATGAATCAATGTCCTCTGGACGATGCTGGTTCGATGGGGCCGATTATGTCAGTTCCCCACATTTCGAACGGCCAGCTAGCCACTGTTGGATGTAGTGGATTTGGATGATGATGGATAAAGTAGCCGTGAATCTGGCACGAGTGGCACTGCTTCGCGTACTCGAGGCAGTCTTGGATCATCGTGGGCCAATAATAGCCCATCCGTTTGATCTTTAGTTTCATCTTAGGGCTGGCTTGATGAGAACCACAGAGTCCGTCGTGAGTTTCTTGGACGACTCTTTTTGCTTCTTCAGGTCCCAGGCATCTTAACCATAGAGAATCAAATGACCTCTTGTACAGAGTATCGTTGACGAAAGCGAAAGATGGGGCTCGTTTCATGAGCTGATGTTTTGAGGACGCTTCTTCAGGCATTCGACGGGATTTGTAGTTTATAAAGACTTCTCTCCAATCTTCAACCTTTTCTTGGTCTTTTACTTGTAGAGCCATTTGCTCTGTCGCTCCCTTTTCCTCGGACGACTCCGGAGATATTTCTACCGGTGCAAAAACTCGACGGCTTTGTACCACGATTCTTACATCATCGATGTTCTTGTCAGCCAGTTCCTTAGCGAGCTTGGCTAATGTATCCGCTTTGTTATTTTCTGCACGTGGTATGCTTTCCAAGGTGTAGGAAGGAATTTGGATCAGCAGTTGATGTACCCTCTCGCCGTATTTCACCAACTCTGGCTTGCACGTTTGGTAGTCGCCGTTTACTTGACTAACGACTAATTGGGAATCTCCGTATACGAGGAGGTTTTCAATTCCCATGTCGATAGCGATCTCGAGACCTGCTATCAAAGCTTCATACTCGGCTTCATTGTTTGTCCTCGGCTCTGTTAAGGAGAAGGCAAAGCGCATTATCCCTCCTTGGGGAGTTACGAAGATGAGGCCTACCCCTGATTTGATTATAGGGGTGCTTTGCCTGCGCTTCTTCATGGAAGACGCTCCATCAAAATAAAGTTCCCATCGGGTGCCATTACCATCGATCGTGTCAAACGCATGCCCATCTGGCAGTTCGCAATTCAAAGAAGAATCGGCAGGTATTGGATGCTCAGCGAGGAAGTTGGCGATGGCTTGGCCTTTCACTGCCTTAAGAGGCTAATAAGTTATTGAGAACTCCATCAAAAGCAAGACCCATTTAGCGAGCCGCCCTGTCAATATGGCCTTTGACATTAAATATTTGAGAGGATCCACCTTCGATATGAGACGGACTTCGTGCGCTAACGCATAGTGCCTGAGCTTTGTTATTGCGAAGATCAATGCCAGGCAGTGTTTTTCGATGGGAGAAAAATTGCTTTCTGCCCCCAGTAGAACTCGACTCAAGTAGTAGAGAGATCTTTCCATCCCTTGGTCGTTCTCTTGTGCCCATAATGCACCTAAAGAACCTTCGAGGGTGGTTGTACTTTCCCTTGACCGGGGCAGCCAGCACTGGCGGATTTTGCAGGTACTGCTTGATTTCATCTAGTGCGTTTTGGCATTCGTGATCCCAGACGAAAGGGGTTCCCTTCTTCATCAGGTGGCTGTAATGACGGCATTTCCCTGACAGATTAGCTATAAATCGCCGGATATACGCGAGCTTCCCTTGGAATGACAGGACCTTGTTTTGGTTCAGGATCAGCGTTTTCTGATAGGACGTCCCCTTCTTCATCGAAGTCATATATGACATAGCTACCATGGACTCGTTCCCGTTTCTTGGATTGAACATATCCGAACCCGACCGTTTCCATTCTCCCGTTGGGCAATTTGCGCTGAGTTCCGGGGACATCCCAAATCCTGTTGTAGAACCGAGCTTGTCGAGCGGTCTGTTTGAAGGGTACCCCTTGGCGCTTCAATAGCCTTCTCAAGCCTTCCGTGTAATATCTAGGCAGTCGGATGGGCTGGAGCCTGTCGAGCGTAGAATCGGCGCCATGCCAAATTTCTTTTTCCACTTTGGTTTCCCCAGATCGGTAGAATAGGATCGCCTTTTCACCTTTTCACATGGGAGGAACGTAAAATGTCTGCAGTTCTTCCACCCTGTAGGTATCAAGCACGTCTAGTTCTTTATGATGCTTGGGCGGAACCATGAAAACTTGCAAACTTTGCTCTTCACCAGCGAAGGTTTGTATTGAAGGTCGAGCAGAGAATATAATATGGACCTCATCTTCCGAGTTGCTGCCAAAGATCAACATAGGAGCAGACGGTCATGGTTTGTTGCACTGGGGCAGACCTAAGTAAACTATCCCTTCTTCCTCCTCGGTATCACTCCCGAAGACCGGAATAGTAGGGATAGCTTTGTTCTTCGGTTTGTGACATCTCTCCGTGTCCTCGAAATCTGGCAAGAAGTATTTTGCATCTTCGTATTTCCGAACTTTGTTTATGGAGAATGGGTTCAGCTCTCCCGTCACAGTGTACTCGAGACCATCCTTGAAGTATTTCATACACTGGTGTTGTGTAGAAGGGATGATGTTGTATTCGTGCAACCAGGGCCGACCGAGCAAAGCATTGTAGCATGTCTTGGCGTCAATGACGTGGAACTTGATGTCAGCGACGAGCAGTCCAAAGCGTAACGTCAGTATCACGGACCCAAGCATCCGTGATGACTGGGAGTCAAACCCGGAGATGGTGATTTTATCGCGAGCGAGATGTTGAACGCTCATGCAGATTTCCTTTAGCACCCTTACGTTAAGTAGATTGACGGAGGACCCATTGTCGACCAGGATTTTACCTATCTTGATGTCATGACAGTATCCGGAGACATATAGGGGACGGTTGTGCTCGCATGTCCCAAGGAGGAGATTTTCATCGCCGAAGGTGATATCGGTTGTGTGTACTTCTTCCAGCTTGTCCTTCATCTTTTCTTCGGCGAGGAAAGCTTGGAATTGTCCGGGCTCTTGTAATGTCTTGATCAAAGAATCTCTTACTTCTTTGGATAACAGAGGGGCGTCAAGAATGCTTAACTGCGAGGGTAGCTTCCCCAAGTGCGCCAGAACATTGTAGTCCACCTTGTTCCTTTTTGGCGGATCCTTGGCAGTCAGCTCTTTGATGACTTGGTCATCTAGGGCGATATCCCCGGAGACCTTTTCTTTTACCTTATCATTTCTATTCGTGGGTCCGAGATTCTTTTCGGGCAGAGTGCGATTGCGCAGCTGAATATTTTCACAGGTCTTCGGTTCTTCCTCTTTTCCTGAGGTGGATTCTTTGAAGAGGGGGCCAAGAGTCATTTCTTCATCAGAGTCGCTCCCGAAGGTGAGAACCTGCGATCCCCCAGCGTTGACCGTGCGACAGTTGCCGGTAATTCTTTTATGCTCCTCGGTCGTACTTCTCCGCTCCCGACGGGTTCTGCGTTTCATCCGCTTAAAATGTTGCCGGTGAGCAATATACCCCTGCCACCATCTTTTAAAAGCATTGCACTCTTCGATGGGGTGTGCAATCTTTCGATGATATAGGCAGTAGCTAGGATGCATCTTTGCTTCACCGAGAGTATTTCCTTCGGAGGGTGGTAGCTTCATTCCCATTGATATGGCTTTAGCAAACCTTTTCCTCGTCTTGAACTTATTTTTATTCGCGACGGATGTCCTTTGATTCGGTGGGAGTGTCTCGACTCTTTCGTCAAGTCGCCGGCATTTGGCCTTTTCAAATATGGTCGTCTCGCGCTCCCGATCAACTTTACTTTTCAGAAGAGCTTCATTTAGGAATGCATTGATCATTTCGTCTGATGGCCCTGGAAGTTTCGGTTCAGGACCTGCCCCCAGTCTTTTGGTGCAAGGAACCTCTTCATCGTCTGTCGACGAATGAGAGATCATATGGCAACTCGCTACGTAATCCTCAGATTCATCCGACGAGTCTTCTCCATCCTCTCCATCTTCAAGGACATGGCCGAGGAACTCTTGGAGCATGATTGGAGCCCATGCCTTCTGGTTATATTCCTCCAGTGCGCCAATCTGCTTTTGCAGGTCTGTGCGCTTGTCACCAGGCTTCACGGGCTTTCTGGTCTTCTTCTTCTTTTTCGAAGATTTGGACGGCTGGGTGTGAACACTCTGGATATCACCACCGAATTTTGGAGTCAGGCGCGGCTTCATCATCCCTTCGATGATCTGGGGTTCCAGCGGATTCTTCCACCTGATCGCTGGGCATGTCTGGAGATCATTCAGCATTCTTTTGGTTTGGCTGAAAGAGCGACCTCCCATGGAGCTTCTTCAACAAAAGAGCACGATGCCCCCGGTGTGTCCGTCTTCTTAGGAGTGTGTGGTTGTGGTGGGCTTACTTTCCACTTATCCGACAACGCAAACTTGCCTTGTTGGTATTGATCCTCGATCCATCCCTTAAAGACGAAGCAATCTTCGATTGGATGGCTTACTGTTTGGTGGTAAGGGCAATAATTAGGATTATTCGCTTCACCGGGTTGCAATGGTCGCTTTGGATTCGGCAGATTGATAAACCTGTTGCGCATCGCCAGCTCGAATAGTCTCTTCATTTTTTCCCGTGGGAATGAGTAAGGACGCTTCATTTTCTCATTATAATAGCGCCGTCTCTCTTCCAGTTGATCCGTTAATTTAGGGGCACTGGGCTGCTGTTGGGTATTCGCGACGAAGGTCGCCTTCCCTTTACCCTTTTCGTTCCGCGGCTCTGGTTTCAGAGGAGACGGTCTATGATCCATCTGGTCCATCTGGGCTTACTTGTCAGTTAAAGCCTGGAATATGGTGGGTTTGAAGAACATCATGAATTGTGAAATAGTTACATGAGGGTCTAGTGTGTCCATAAACATGCCCACCGCTGGTGCTTCTTCGATGCGCTGTTCGCACTTTGACCACAGATTTTGCCATCGGATTGCGTATTGAACCCACGTCTCGCCTGGCTTCACCCTGGCATTGATCAATGCTGTTATTGGGGTGCGTTCACTAGCACTTGCAAATCGCTGGGTGAACAACAACTCCATTTCTGCGAAAGTCTTGACGGAGTCGTTTGGAAGTTCGGAGTACCACTCAAATGCCGTCTCCGACAAGCTGCCGACGAATTGGCGGAGCAAAAGCTTATCATTGCCACCGGTGTTTCCACAAAGAACCCTGAACCGAGCGACATGTTGATGGGGATTGCTTGTCCCCTTGTATACATGGAATTTGGGGATTGTGTAGCCCGGCGGGTATTTTATTTGATCATACCAGCCTGGATACGGTCGCCCAGTTTTGACAACTTGGCCGGCTGCTTCATTTGCCTGGTGAGCTCGTATTTGCTGAGCAATATAGTCATCCAGGGCGGCCTTGGAAATAGTTTCTTCCTTGGCTGCTGAAAAAGCCGGCAGAGGGTTTGATGTTTCCCCTCTATCATCTTCAATTATTACTGGAGGTTCTTCGGCTGGGGGATCCGGCTGGATCATCATGCCCACCATATCTTGGAATAGAAGGGCCATTTGTTTTATGTTGGCAGCTTGTTCTGCGGCTTCTTTGTTCTTCTTCTTAAGCATTCTCCGAAGGAATTCAGCATCAGTTTCCTCCTCACGGCATTGCTCCGAGGATTCCTCTGGGCTTGCTTTCGGTCCTGTGAGTGCGGCCATAGTTGTTAACATCTCTTAGAGCTTTTGTTGTTGTTGCTCCTGAGCCTTAGTCACTGATCGCGTAAGCGGTCGATGACCTTTGGAGATACGGATATCCTCTTTCCCGGATATAGACGATATGCACCACCATGCCCCCAGACTTGGGGCATTTAGGCTTAGTGCCCTTGACATTTGTCGCAGACATGGGGATCTTCTCCGGCCTTCTTTTCTTGTGAGCGGTCGAAGTTGAGGGGGCCGTTGCAGTGGGCACCCAAGTAGCCGTCGCCTTCTGTGGCTTACCAAGACTGTTTTCTTCCTGTCGGACCTTCAGCTTCTTCTGCCAGCGGCGATAGTCTTGATCAACCACCGACTCTCGGACTTGTCGCCATATTTTGTAAACTTTGGACGATAGCCGTTGAGGGGATTGATCCGGCTTTGTTTCTATGACAGTCTCCACCGGTGGAGGAGGTCTTTTCAGTACGGCGGTAGGCGAGTTCCTGCGCACCTTGTTCAGCAACTCAAAGCTGTTCTCAGTTGGAACAGCAGCATTGACTTCCACCGTTGGGGATGGTGGAGTTAGCCCAGAGGGGGAGTTGCCCCCAGCCTTCCTTACTCGGCGTCAGTGGCGACGTCGAGCGCGTCGAGCTGTTGGGATGGTTTCAGCTTGAGGGGCGACTTCGTCTTTCCCCTGCTTTGGAGAAGGGTTGTTGCTGGCGTCAGCCTCTTGAAGACTGAGGTCCGTTGAGTAACAGTATTTAATCTGTCAAAGACAGACTTTGGAGCGGGAACGGGAGCCGGAATGGGATCCGGGACAGTCAGTCTTGTAAAGACCGACCCCTTGGCAGGAGAAGCCGCCTTGATGATTTCAGGAGCAGGATTGGTCACTCTCTTCGGAATAACCTTTTCTTGAATTGCAGGCTTCATCATGGGCCCACAGGAACTTTGGCCCAATCTGGCAAAGATTGAGGCGCTGAAGCTGGACGACCGGTTGAGAGGGGCCGCGTCAGTAGCAAGCCGATCAAAGACCGACTTCTTGGGAGCTTCCGGTGTTAGTATAGGAGCGCTGAAGCTCGTTGGCCGGAGCATGGTCCCGAAAAACAATCTAGTAGTGGCCTGAGTGACCTGTTCCACCGGCATCGTAAACAGGGAAGCCGCTTGGAGCCCATAAGCTATGCCTGCGGATGAGGCGGAACGTGAATTGCAGTTGCAGTTGGAACACTTTGCGCAAGTGAACGCCATTGATCCTTCGCTTTTTGCACCAAGCAAAACGCCAAATCTTAATACCTCGAACCCAAGGGCAACCATTAGCAAACCGCGATTCGTTCGCGAACACGACACACGAAGTGTGAAGTAGAAAGAGGAAGAGGTCCCACCGGGCATGCCAGAATCTGTTCCCCTCCGAAAGACGCGGCGAGAGACGCGGCGGACGTCTTGCCTGTATTTCGGGGAAGATGCTAATTGGTGCTATCCGTCTACCTCTCCGAAGATGCCAAGTTGATTTATGGCACCATGTATCGAAGGTTTAAACGGATGCGGCCGATGTAGCATACTTCGTCAGATTCCCCCTCGTTTGAGGGGTTTTTGATTGTGGGGACGCTCTTCCCTGCAGGCGCAAGCCCCTGCAGTTAATTAACGCTACCGCATCGCGGTAACAACTTTCTCCTTCTCCAGATGGTCACTTTGTTCCGTGGGTGTTTGTTTTGTGTTTGGTTGCCCGTGGATTGTATACGGAGACTAATTTATGTTGTCGCCGTAGAGCGTGGATTAGTCCAAATCCGTATCTTTCTTAGATTTAGGTTTGGGGGGATTGAGTTTAAGGATACGTCAGCCTCATTTGAGACTAAGATCAACTCAAACGTTTGTTAAGGATACGTTAGTCTAATTTTAGACTAAGATCAACTTAACGGGATCGTTTAGATCCGACAAGAGGGCAATTGGGCTCTATTGTTTAGTTTAATGACATTGCGGTCGATAATTAGTTTAAGCACATTACGGTCCATTGTTAGTTTAAAGACATCGCGGTTGAGGTTAAGGACATCATAGTCCGTGAGTTTAAGGACCTCACAGTCCGATGTTAGTTTAAAGACATCATGGTCGAGGTTAAGGACATCATAGTTCATGGGTTTAAGGACCCCACGGTCCGATGTTAGTTTAAAGACATCACGGTCGAGGTTAAGGACATCATAGTCCGTGAGTTTAATGACCTCACAGTCCGATGTTAGTTTAAAGACATCACGGTCGAGGTTAAGGACATCATAGTCCGTGAGTTTAAGGACCCCACAGTCCGTGGAATGTGTGGTTGTCAGGACCCATCACCTCTTTGAAGATGTTGAGGAATTACAATGACAAATATCAAAGGAGTGAAGAGATGTACCCTTGAACCAAGGTGAGTTGGTTGAAAGAGCAGATGTGCTCAATTCAAGATAAGTTGAGGACTTATGGTCAGAATTGGGCTAAGTCCAATTAAAAATGTTTAACATTTTATTTTTTTCTGGCTATTAAGCCTTTATTTGGGCTCGGCCCTTTTAATAATGCTAAGCATTGAATTCTGACATCTTTTGTCTTCATCAGAACAGATTGTGTTCTGACAATGCGCCACGTGGCGCACCAGGAGCTTTGCGCCAGCTAAAGAGCGCATTGCGCTTCTGTCAGATAGCGCACACGAAGATGACACGTGTCGCGCTTAGCGCTAGTTCATTAGCGCATTGTGCTTTTAATTTATGAGTGTTTTGCGCTAGTCTGTTGGTGCGCCAGCGAGTGACACGTGGCGCGCTTGGCGCTAAGCGCCAGCCCATGAGCGCAGCGCGCTGTTTCAGAAGCGCAAAGCGCAGATTGTGTCTTTGGTTGACACGTGGCAGGTTTTGGCGCTGAGCGCCGGTCCAATAAGCGCAAGAGCGCAATTCATGGGTGCAAGGCATTTTCAAGAACAAATTTATGTTCTTCTTAAAAGAGGTTTTGCCTCAAGATTCAAGAACAAAAGTTCTTGTTTTATAAAAAGGCTCTGCCTTTATAGATCAAAAGATTTGTGAATGAAGTAAAATACTTCTTTTAGTTTTTTTTTATGATTAGATCTTTTGATCTTCTCTTTTTATCAAAGACCTAGATCTATGATCTTTTTAGAACATGGTTCTTCTTTTTACGAGATGATTTCATCTCTGTGTTTTAAGAACTGGTTCTCTACCTTGAAGATGAAGAAAAAATCTTCTTTTTTCTAAGAGCTTGCTCTTCGTTCTCTTTGAGTTTTCTCAAAGTTTTCAGAGGGTTTTCTCTCTCTCTTCTCTGTATTTTTTAGACTTGAAGTCTAGGGGCCTTTATATAGGGCCAAATGATTTGTTGAATCAGTTTTAAGAGATCTTTCTCTGATTGATTTGGGAATATTTCCCACCGTTGGATCTTTGATCCTAAGGCTTCTGTTTTACAGAAGATAATCTTCTTGTTTTAATAAGATTGGAAAGATCTTTCCATAACAGATTTTTAGTTCTGATTAATTAATAATTTATTATTAGTAGATCTTTTGATCTAACGGTGGGGGAATTTTAATTCCAGCACTGGCGCACCTTGCGCTAGCGCACCTACATTCGACACGTGGCGCAGCACAGAGCGCAGCGCAACTGCGCTAGCGCACCCGTGTTTGACACGTGGCGCGCAGCGCAGAGCGCCGGATCTGAAGTGTTGCTTCAACTTTTAAATTTTGAATTTTGAAACAGAGCTTTGCTCTGATTGGGGGTGCGCTGCTTAGGGCGCAGCGCACCTGGCGCTAGCGCGTCTGCGTTTGACACGTGGCGCGCAGCGCGCAGAATCTGAAGCGTTGCTTCAATTTAAATTTTGAATTTTTAAACAGAGCTTTGCTCTGATTGGGGGAAACAGTATGCATTTTTATTGACCGGACATCGCATTATGGTTTTAAATTTTACTTATATTCTCAATATTTTAAAACTAGATTTTTAGAAGAAATCCGGGTAATTTTCGGAGCATTTTAATATTAGCTGTATAATCCATATATATATATATTATAAATTTTTAAACTAATCAATTACTTAATATATATATATATATATATATATATATATATATATTAACTAATTATATTTACTCGGCCTCTCTCTCTCCCCCTCTACTCTCGCTGTCTCTCTCTCTCTCTACTCTCTATCTCTACTTATATATATAATATTTATAATAACCTTAATAATCAAAACCTTCAACTCTCTCTCTCTCTCTCTCCTCCTCTCTTTCCTGCTTCCCTCGCCACGAGAAACCCGAACCCAAACTTTAGCCCATGCCTGCACCGCCGCCGCCGACCACCTCACCTCGTCGCCACCCTCATCACCACCTTCACCACCTCCGCTTCCACTTCCTCTTTCCATCCTCGAGCACCTTGCACCCCCCGACGACACCAACCTACAGCAACCCAAGAACCCCAACCCAAGAACCTCAACCCCTCGTCGGAGACTCGCCGTTGCTATCACCCTCACCCCACCATCACCTCTTCACCTCCTTCTCCGCTCCCCGACAGCACAAACCACCACCATTACCCTCGCCAACCCCGACTACCCAACAGCAACCCAAGAAACCCTACCGCCCTCATCATCGACGGCAACCCACCATCGTCTTCGTCACCTCGCCGCTATTCTCGCCACTCCAGAACCGAGCAGCCACCCCTATTCTTTCTTTCTTTCTTGGTATTCCGGCCATCTCGCCGGAGTTGCGTGCGTCGTCGACGATCCGGACGACCCTGTCACCATCGTAGTCCAGCCTAGTCATCACATCAAGTCACTGCTCAGCCAGGTCCAGTCCTACGTGTGTGAGTTTGCACTACGACGTTTTTTCCGATGTCGAATGTAGCATTTGTATCTCGATGTGAGATCCGATCAGGCAAGTTTTAACTTGCAACATGTTATGTTATACTATATCAATATCTATATGAATAAGAATAGTGCATGTGTTTTATTATTCAGCGAATATTACAAATTTACAGTTTTACAATATCCGTCTGTATCCGTACTGATAATAACATATCTAGTTGCATGCCGGAACATCATGATATCATTATACTACTATATCAGTACAATATGTTAGATTGCATTATACATGGTAATAGACGTGTAATGACTATTACAGATAGATGCATATACATCCTGGTATTAATAGTATTTCGATATTGATTACGGTTTTACATTTGGCATCTATCGGCTAATATACATTACATGACATGTTCACGTTCCACTACCAGACTTATTACTTGGATCTTATTACTAATGCCGACAATCCTGACGTGTTGTCCTGACGGACGTAACTTGTTGTCTGCATAGACAAAATCTGTACCTGCTTGATCCTGTGTTGGCATTAGATTTATATTAGTAATACCTGCCTTGAACACATAACCTTAGGGGTAAGGGGAAATCAATAACGAAACCTGACTTGTAACTCAACAGTTCGATACTTATACTGATCAGTCTTTACGGGCTCGGCCAGCCCCGGAATGATGCTGCTGACATCATTCATCTGTACATGTTACCTGTTTACTGCTTAGCAGCACGTCTCGGATTCCACCCGAGAGTCTTGACCGTGGTCTCGGGAATGTATGGGATACTATTGAGTTATATCGACGATTCCATTAAATCGATTTCAAAGACTTTTAGAATAGATAACCTAGAAGCACGGTTTTAGAATACACATCATATACATGTACCTCACTGTTTTATATCTGTATTTATTATTTACCTGCATGTTTAATCATATCATCATATCCTGGTTATTACTATTATTTTGATATTATGACGCACTGACGTCTGGGTTTTTGTTCATCACAGAAAACTACATTTTAATACCGCTCATTCATTATCTATTTTGTTATATATCGGTGCTATTAACCAGTGTCTGCTCGATAATTACAGATTACAGGTGTTCGTGATAAAATTCTGGAAATACATTCAAAATCACGGATATAACGTTTGGGAGCCGACACTGCAAACAGAACAGGAAACCGACCGATATCCAAAGAGCTTTTGCAAAATAAATATGTGCACACAATTTTGGTCCAACACATACATGTGTGACACTAGCTCTTTGATACTAGATCATGATGGGGGGCTGCCTTGGCACAAAAGGAGCATGTATGGGTGTGGCGTGCGTTAAATGTGCATTGATTGCTAAAGATTATGATGTGATTTGAAGTATCTAGTTTCCCTCCAAATCCCTGAGTGCATCCAATGCCTTTACAGACAAAAATAGCAGCACCAGAGTGATATTGGGAAGCACACATGACAACACAACAAGCACGAGCCTAAGACTCATCGACAGGACCGGCCACATGCCCAGTTTGGCCGAGCAGGCCGGCCCCCTTACCTCAATGATCCCCATATTTTCCCTGTCCCTTCCTTGCAGTCATATCACCTCATTCTTATTACTTGTTTAATCTTTTTTGGTGCCTATATAATCCAGATCAGTGAGCAAGGAAGGGCTCTCTCTCATTCTATCACATATTATACCTCATTTTCTTAGCTTCTTTTGTTTTTGGTTTAGACTTGAGAGTGAGTGGGCTTAGTTTGGTCTCTTCTTCTTCTTCCCCCTTGAAGCTTTCTTTTGAGAGCTTCATTATGAAGGTTGAACAAGTTACCAATATCTTGTACCTCTTCTTCAAGTGTTAATATATTGCTTTGTTATTGCTTTGCTTTTCTTTTCATTATTATGCTTAACTAATCTTCTTTGGTTGTGGTAATGGTAAGAAAATGAGATGAAAGGCTTTGCCTCCTCCTCCTCTTGTGGTTGTTTAATTTTCTTAACATGATTATAACTTAAGGATCGTTTTATATATTGATGTGATATGGTATTTTGAAACCATGGTTACTTTGTAACCTCTTCATATACCATATTCACTCCCCTTCCCTATTTCACAATGTTTAAGTTAAAATCAAATTGGTGTTAACTTTGCTAAGTTTGGATATGGTATTTTGTGACCGAGTGCTTGACAAACCCTCGGTTTTCATATACCCTATACTATCACAACCCCTTAGCAAAGTTAACACTAAAATCATTTACCCTCACTCACTAACTTGTATATTTGATGTTGATGTATGCTTATTAAACCTTGTGCTTAGCGTTGATACCTCAAGCTCGGACATACAAAATGGTAAGTGAACAAAATGGACTTGTTTCATATTTTGCGGCAAATATCGGAATTTGATGACTTGTGCTCCACAGCCGCCTTGACAAGTCATGCTTCATGCCGAAATCGACGTAAGGACGAACAACTCATGATCAAGGGAAGTGTCGAAGGAATCGTCGCGATTCGACCTTCCGAGCCAAAGCCATAACCACTTCCTTCTTAATTTTTTTCTTTGTTTTCCTTATTTTTGTGACAAAACCAACCATTCGTTATTTGTTGAACCTTAAATCACAAGACCAAATACACAATTCCCTGCGGATTGACCCGTACCTGCCGGCTTGCTATAACGCGCCGTGCACTTGCGGTTTATAAATTTTAAAACGAGAATGATCTCGCGTGCGCATTCCATTTCCTTAAAATCGTATTCGTTTCCAAACTTACGCGTTTGCACGCGCAGGTGAGTTGCCAACAGTTTTGCATGGCCCAGCTCCTCTACTTTTATCACAAGCTGAATAGGGGTATTTTAGCCATCAAGCCGAGCAATGAGGAGTTAACGTGTGTTATTAGAGATGTTTAGTTTATTTATTTCCGCAGTTTTATTTCTTTTGATGTGAGCCCATATTGGGACGTGTTTTCAGATATTGTTTATTGGATCTTGATTCGTTTCCGCTTATGAAGTTTCTTGATTTTATTTACTATGGCAAATGGACATGTACTAGATAGATTATATATTTTTCTGTTCTTGATATCCGATAGACAGCCGTAATGTGACTGTGGAGGGATGATTTCTAGCCACAGAAAGCATGGTTGGCTCTGTCACGTGTCGTATTTTACGTATCTTGGGAAGCAGGGCGTGGCAGTAGCCGTTACGTCCAGCTAGTACTGCTGACGGATTATGGGTATCTGATATGATCATTACCTACTGCCAAGCGAAAACAAGTAGGGCACGTATGGAGATATGTGCAGGAGCTTGATTAAATACGAGTATATGATACCGTATTCTAATCTAGCGTTTTTTATATTAGCCGGGTTATATATGATATAACCGGATTATTGAATCAAGTGTTGATTTAATAATTAACCAATATATTACTCATTTTAAATCTTTTCTTTATATATATATATATATATATATATATATATATATATTTGATACACACACACACACAAATGTATCATAGTTGATGATACAAAGAACATGACAATATAAGAATCACACTGGAGAAAAGAATAAAGATATTGATAAATATATTTGAATAAAAACAAATGAAAAGATGAGTCATGGCTTCTATTATGTTCTTAAAGGCTCTAGCAACCATGACTCGTTCTTTTTTCTTATTTTATTCATCCATACTTTTCTATCTATCTCAATCTCATCTCCAAGGTTGATTAAGATATTTCCAAGTTCGTCCTCTTCATCTTTCTTCACTAGATATTTTTCTAGGTTGAAAAAGAAAAGGAAAGGAAAGAATTTTAATGAGAAAGATCCCCACTTCATCAACCTACACTAGAATAGCACATTAGTATATGTTGTTATCTTCACTAATTCATAGATTAGTGAAGTGTGAGTTTGAGAGTGAGAAGTTTCGAGGTGGATCATCATAGACGACGAAGACTTCGAACAATCTCATTCCAACTTTCAAGTGAAGTCATAGGAGAGTTCTAAAACTACAACACGGAGCTATTGAAGTGAAGGACCGGTCTACAAATATTGTAGTTTCCATTCATTTAGTGTTAATCCCTATTTGCTTTGTTTTGAAACCCTAATCTCTAGTTCGATTCATATTTAGTAAACTTAGCTCTCTAGATTTTTTTTAAAAATTGCTCACATACTCTTGTTAAAACCTTAGTAGAGCTGCTAAAACAAACTTACATGGTATCAGAGCCAAACTAGAGGCTTAGGAGTAGTTTAGACGAAATTAAAGTGTTCGATCGACGTTTTAATTTCGAAATTTGATAGTTTCTGTTTAAATTTTTAAAATTTGATATTTTCAAGAATAAAAATTATCAGAAAATTTAGCAGGCTTTTTTTATGAAGGGTCAAGAAGTACGAGCTCCTAATTCAACCAAGTAGTCGCGGAACCGCCGCCTAGACCATGTCTTGGCCGCGGTCCCGCCGTCTATTTGTGAAGTTGGGACTCCATTTTTCTTGATTTGCTTCAATTTCATATTTTGTGTTTTCTGGAAATTTTAGATGAAGCTCAAGTGGCTGAGATCTCTTTGAATTGTTGATAATTAGAAAGTCAATCGAAATGCTAACATCATCTAATGTGTTTTGGAAGTGTGATACAACGGTTAGAATCCACATTGATTAGTTTTGCGAAAACTAGTTATTAATTTACAAATCTCACATTTTAGCCTTGATTATAGGATTGCTACGGAGTTCAGATTTGGATCGAAACTCCGTCGTAATCTCGTATCGTACGTGAATACTCGGTGAGAAATACTGGTAGATAGCCACACCCCTTTATCTCGACCAAGTGACTATAGGAGAACCCCATGGCCCAGAGCATCCACTTGGGTGCTCGCAGCCACAGTGTTCCGCCCAAGTTCACTTCGTTGACGCTCTCGGGGGTGCGGCCATCCACTAAAGTACCCAACGAGCCTTCGATTTTTCCCGGGGATCTTGTTGAATTGCCCGGCTTGATTTTTGAAAAGATTTTTCTATTCAAGACTTAAATGTAAGGTTTAAAATATTAGGCATGAAATTCGGAATATGTGATAATCTGGGTTTATGATGTCTATAGATGCAGATTCTAATTATTATAGTTTTTTATTTCTTTTCTGCGACTGTAAGTGTAATATGTGGTAGTATCCCTGATCTCGTTGCTATATGTCAACGACATTAGGAATACGCATATTTACTTACGTTGATGGCATGTAATGTTATTCTGTTGCTATATTAATATGCTATATAGGATCGTCGTGATTGAATAGCCGATGGTTTTTATGTGAGATGAGAGTTTTTCTTTTTTTTATTCATGTAAATAATTGTATATAATATTCTTTTATTAGGACACTTCCAGAATGAGCTTGTTGTCTCCATTCGATATATATTATTTACTTTTCCGCATTAGGATAAACCCAAGGCGGAGAGCACAAGTAATCGGGTTTTAGAGTCCAGTGGGAGGCCATCTCAAGGAGTTGAGACCGGTTTCCTAACTCTAGAATTGGAAGGGTTTCTTGCCGCTCTCGTAGGGGTCTAAGGGTGTGGGCTTGGCTATTCATCATGATCGTGGAATCTGTGTTTTTCATTAATAACTTAATCTAAAACACGGACCTACTAATATATCCTATATTTCATATACATACTTCTGTTGTGCTGTGCTGTGTGTTGCGCCACGGCAGCGCCCCGGCCTCTTGCTCGAGGCCAAAAAGCGGAATAAAAATTTTCCTTACTCGGAAACCGGCGCTACCGCGGACAATGAAAACCCAGATCGTAACCATTAACCTAATGCTAGCAAACAAGAGATAGGGTGAGAAGTATACCGAGTGATCCGAGTCTTCCGGTCTTCTCGTCATCGTCCCGATCTCCCGCGGAAAGTGTTGCCTCCACATCGTCGCCTCCTCGCCGGAAAGGGCACCACATCACCTTCTTCTTTTACGGGCTCCCGCCTCAATACCGAGGCAACTCGCGCATGAAGCCGGCAACTCGACATGCTCAAGATGTGCTGTAGAATGTGTAGTAGATTGTCTCACTTGGGTTTTGTTGCCATTTGAAGATGATGGAGGAAACAAGGATTAGAAAAATGGTGCTTGCATTTTTCTAGCATGAAAAAGAGATCAAGAAAGAAACTCTCAAGAATGAAGCTCTCTCTTCTTCTTCCTCTCTTTCTTTTTCTTCTTCTCTCTTTTTTTTTTCTTATGAAAAACCTATTCTCTTAATGAGAATGGTGGAGGAGATAATATGAAGCATGAAGGGAGGTGAGTGTAGGGTAAAGGAAGTGGTGACCACATCAAGACATAATCATCACAAACTCACATCAACTCTAATCCACATCTTATCTTCATAAAGCATGAAATGAATGGTATCTAAAAAGGTTATCATAATAAATCATTTGCAAGAAAAACCTCCACAAAGTGTTATTTGCAAAACTGCAAATAACCCCCTCCATCAGAAAAGTCCGGCCGGGAAAGAACAAAGGAAAACCGGCCGGAACGGAATGCAAACTGGCAACTCCAGAAAACTGGTCCCGTAATAAATTACAGGAAAATCCCTATACTGTGCATACACACCCGCATCTGTATTCCGACCGGATACAAATGCAATGAGACAAAATCTACACTGTACTAAACTAGGACCGGCTTAAACCAAAACCGGCTAGTAAAATCCGTTCGATCCTGATCCGTGCAATACCGCACGTATCAGATCGAACCCTGCCATATAACTATACGGCCACAAGTACAAAACTGTCCGATCCTGATCCGTGCAATACCGCACGTATCTGATCGGACCCTGCCATATCTCTATACGGCCTCTACAGCGTTTCGCCCGAAAGCTTGAGTAACTGTAAGTGTGGTGGACTCTAAAGACTCGTCAATACTATGGCTGTGGATTTAACCACTGGCACGTCAGAGGTATAAGCCAATACGTGACGGGCCACCAGCTATTGACCAAAAGGGACGTCGATGAGGAAGCTCACCCCGACACCCAACTGAGCCTGTCAGTGACAATATCCGTACAGTCCGGTCCGTTCGTCTATGAGTATCGCATGGCGGGCCTAGGGGGTTGGTAAAAGTCAGACCCCCAAAAGCGGTACAAGTCGTGTCGGAGCGTAGCCCAGAACGCCCTGAGATACTACTGGAATACCTACCAGTAAATCTCCTGCCTCGGCCGAGGGCTTTGCGTAATGGCTCTCCTAGACACAGCGCGACCTCACCCCCAATACCGGGAGAGACGAACCCCTGCAGATCCGCTCACTGCCTCCATGTGGCTCGGGACTGTACCCAACTAAAACCTGTTTGCACGACTCCTTTGAGCCGTGGTAGGGTAGTAATCAAAGCACAGTGGGAACTCACACGAGACAAATGACGATCCTCAGGTCGATGAACTAACCTGTACACATGTCACCAGGGAACTGCTATCTGACATCAGGTATAAGCCCAACTAGCAGGTTCCCGGCGAGTCCTGTCCGGTGTACTCATAACCCAATGAGCACCTGTATACATCTTAGGTGAACCAACAGACACCGGTGGCTTGTGAGACCGGCCACCGCCCCTCGTCGGGGTCTCGACTGTATACACTAGTCTACTAATGGAGTATCGATGCCCTGTCTCGAAACTCCTACGACTAGGGACATTTTAAGGATGTGCTTATAGACTACCAGCTCCCACGTATATGATCGCCATCATACTGCTGGCAGTGAAGCAAGAATCCTAGGGGCTCTATCAACGTGTAATAGCGACATGTCAGGTCACCTAAAGCAGTACACGATGATAAAGATAAACCAGATAGCATACTATCATCTCGAGTAAGACTGTCCTACCGGGATAGGTCCTCCCTCAATCATTGTAATCACGTGCCTGTGATCCAATAATTGACTCTGAGGGCACTAACTCCAACAATCTCCCACTTGCACTCAAGGCTAGTTATTGCGATGCCGCATACTCACAGCCCGTGTGATACCGAACACCCAACTCCTCTACTAGTCAGTCTCACAAAGCTCGTTTGCGAAACTATTGCCTTCGAGGAATAGCCTCAGTGAGTGGATCCGCTGTGATGTTTCTTTCTATGTCTCTCTATATCTCAAGTTCGCGGAGAAAGCCATCTCCCAAAATGAGCAATACCTGTCTTAGAATGTCTGGATATCTGATGGGACCTAGCTCATAAATGAACTCCAAATCCAAACTTCTTAGACTGTATCGTCAACCGAACTTAATCAGTATCCTGCGCCAAGCCTCCCTCAGTATTGCCTTGGACCACCTGTCCAAAATACTGCCCCTCGTTGGAAGGAAAAATATAACTCTGACAACCTCCTTGTCGTCCATGTCACCTTGGAAGCCTGGAATGATAACCGTCTCCTAAAAGGAGGCTGCCGTTATCATATCCCTAGAATATCAACTTATGTTCTAAAACTGTTTCCGACCGTTTCTCCAGGATTGGATCAATGTCAACTTATTGTATCTATTGCAAGAACAACATCTGGTGTGGTACTTGACATCTCATGATTGACTCAATTGCCTAAGCAAGTGATCTGCCAATCATGAGTATTCCTCTCCCCTTTAGTCTATAAGACACCTTTAGAGAGGGTGACACCATCAACTGCAGGTATACTACCGTGTCAGGAGTCGTCCATTCTAAATACTCTTAGAATGCTGTCTAAGTACCCAGATTGGGAAACCACCCAAATCTAGATCTAAAACCATAGATCCAGTAACCAGTATGTCTTACATAATGTCCAAGTCCCATGTGGAGAAACCACTGTGTGACGACCAAAGTATAACCGATCGTAGTATAGGAATATCACTTCCTACTACCTTCTCAACAGATCCACCCCCTATTCTGATGACGTCAAACCTATGACTGTCACATCAGAAATAGATGATCTATCTCCGCTACATCTGCTTTAGTCTATAAATAGACATAAGCCTGATGTCCACCAATGCTTCCGCTGCTCCCACTGACTACGACAACCCTCTGGCAGAGTCATATAGACGTGCACTTCTAAAGCTAGTTTAGAACGACGCTATACTCATCCTCCCACCGGGTCTCGCAGCCTGGAACAACAACAATGGCAAGTGTGGGTAAACAAGAACTTCCCTGTCACCGTCCTTGAGGCTACCGGAGTACCTCTCGGGTGCCTGAAGTTACCCACCGTATCTGCGGAGTGGCCAATGGAATGTCAAATCAGATTGAATCTTTAGGTTCCTTATTAAATCTTCAGTAATCGTTTGCGGTTCTGGAATTACTTCCAGTTCTACCATACTCCCACTAATGTTTTCTGAAAAAATCCATTTTTATTAAAACTGTGGCGAGTCTAGAACAATATTGCTATTGTTCATCCAGATGGTAGAAAGTCAACCCTCGTCATAGCCTGGGTCAACCCACAAACAGCCATTACAGAAACGTGCCTTGAGTTGTCCAGTATCTGGTTTTAAGCATAAGCCGGACAACTCCCCGTACCTTAACATCGTTAAGATATGAACTGTTCTATATCCAATATAGAACCAGAGGCACTGATTCAATTGAACCAGATTCAAATCATGCAACTATCTCCAGTGCATGTAAACTAAATGGAAGGAGGCCTATCAGCGTTACTCAACTTAGGAATGCTTCCAATTATGAGTAACCTGAAAGAGAAGCCAGTTCTCTTAATCATTACTATCAACTGAATACCATACACAAGTATCCACATCTTCGATCACTTTGAAGAATCCCGATACTTGCTATACCTGGTTCTCTACTCTATTCAAATACCTATAACTCCTCAAAACTTAGACCCTGTGTTTCCACGAAACACATGTCTAAGAACTAGAGAAGTTAAAAGTAAACAGAATATAGTACGAGGACCAACCCCTCTGTCCTAATGGACACTGGACAACATACAATACTCTGTATAAGTCCGCTGAGTCTAACAACTCTTTCACTGTGTATCGTAGGTTGAAAACTGTACTTATGGTTAAGAAGAATTACACCGCTGTTTAATGCTCCTTACCTAACCATCCACTGATATAGGTAAATGTCATCGACATAATATCAAAAGGTATATCTCACTCTATGAAAATAGACGTACAGATATATCAATTTGAAATTGGTGCATAACCGCGGATATTCAAAACCAAATAATTGCCGTCCGGCAAACAACCCAGGTGACTTCCTCAAATATCACCGATTACAATGAATCCCGATATAGTGAGGATGATCACCCAATTCCCAATAACTTACTCCCACTCATCATCTGTAAAACCATACAGATGTGAGAATCATACCTGGTAAATACATACCCTGGAGCAAGTGTCTAACTGGGAAATCAGTTTTCCATTAACAGTACACAGTGAAACTGAAACATTGAAATGTTTCATCGGGGTATCCTGGTATTCCTAGTAATGCCTCTTCCATTATCCAGATTCACAACTGTAACCTTGTAATTCTTTGCCATCTGTCCAAATCCCTTTATATGTCTTTAGTCAATACCGTCTGCACACCCCTTTAGGCCAAATGGTTTTCTTCCTTCCCTACCGTTCGGCACCAGCCTATGGTTTGGAAGAAGACTATCCAAAAAGCATAAAGGGTGTACTGTCCTTATCCTAGGAGCACTCGCATCGCGAGAGAAGGTGAAGATAAAAGACACCTGAATGTACTTTATTCCTATTTCTCCTGAACCAGAATCCATCCCCGAACTGGAACAAGTTCCTTTCGAGTTCGTATATAAACATACGATGGAGTATCCAATAAAATGGGATCTTCGTAGTGATACGGAGTGTCCTGGAGAAATACAAAGGTGATTTAGGATTGGCGAAGAAATACTTGGTTTGGTCGTGAATAGCAGTCGCAACTTACTTTGCCCTCTTACTAATCCCTTGCTTTGTCTTAACTTAATACCTTCTGTACACCGTTTTAGGCTAACTGGTTTTCTTCATTCCCTACCGGTCGGCACCAGCCTATGGTTTGGAAGAAGACTATCCAATTTGCGTGATAGGTGTACTGCTCCTAAACCAAGGAGTACTCGCAACCTGAGAGAAGGTGAAAAGAAAAGACAACTGAATAATCCTATTCATTTTCTCCAGAACCAGAAACCATCCTCGAAGTCCTTCGAGTTCGTATATAACCATACGATGGTTTTGTCCAATGGAAGTGGACGTTCGTAGTAATACGGGGTGTCCTGGAGAAAAGGGTAAAAGTAGGAGTGGCAAAGAGGTCTGCAACTCAGACAATCCAAAAGCCTGTGTTAAGAAGGTTCGGTCAACTTGGTCACTGAGTCATAGTCCAGGGTCGGGTCAATGGTCGCTGCCAAAGAGAGAGAGAGAAAAGAAACACTCAGCGTGCACTCTAACCTAGATCAGAATGGTTATCACTTTATCTAATCTGGAAACCTCCCACTGTACCGTCAAATTCTCCTCCAAACCTGAAAGAAGAACTAGTCGGGATCACCCGAGGAGTAAACCAACTCATCAGTGGGAATCGGGATCCAACTATCATCGCATGATAACTTGACGGAATCCACTCAAGTCACCACACTCCAGAAGGTATGCGCATATCTGGCAAGTTTCAGTTCTTTTGAAACTCCCGATGTGATGTTTTTACCCCTAGGACCCAAGTGACCTTGACAATGCCAACAAATCAAAGAGTCCTAGTCAAGTTCTACCCGTCATTATCTTGATTGCATTAAACCCACCCGTACGAGTCCTTGACAATGCCAACAAGACCGTACGACTGTCCTAACCAATCCACTTATCCATGTGACAGAAAAGCATTACATAGCTACCGAACACTACGCCACGGCAATGCACGACAAACGCAGCACGAATACTAAGTAATACTAATCTGAAATGACGGAGGGCTACGACTGGTTTTTGGCGAAAACCTTTAACGTAATGAACTTGATATCGTTGAAGGAACTGGATAACCTTTTAGAAAATATAGTGACGAAAAACCTTTACTAAAGAGGTCACTCCCGGTGAAGGGATCTCGGCTCTTTCCCCGTAGAATGAGGTGCAGGATATTCCAACTGAATACCACGATGCAAAGCAAAAGTAATCGGCTATAGTGAAGTTATTGTCCTGACGCAAACTTCTGTCCAAGGGGTCACTCCCGGTGAAGGGATCTCGGCCCTTGCCTCGTCGACTGAGGAGCAGGATATTCCAAATGAATACCACGGTGCAAAACAAAAGTGAACGTCCTTGCAATAACAGCTTTTTGAAAAATGTTCCAACAACATCAGATTAGGTTTGTTTAGCTTGCATTGATCCGAATCAACGCAGTCCCATCAATTAATCACACCACAAAGAACGAAAATATACTGACGTACGTATATGCCATCCGCATTCGCCACTGGGTCCCATCATCACTCGTTAGGTTAGCTTACTAACGACAGAGCGGGGACTGGACTAGCGCGGATGAAAAACATATACAACATCTACTAATATATATACCAATATATAGTATTTCGCTCAAGGCGTGAATAAAATGCAACATCACAGAAATGTACAGCATCACAGAACAATACAGATATCTGGAAGCCCCGGGTTTCACAGAGCCGCTGCTGAAACCCGACGTTCCCCTGGTCGTGTGGATAGCCTGTGCAATGAAATCCTAGACCCTTACGGGCGCGGCAAGTCACCCGCCAAAACCTGAAGCGAGGCAGCCCCCTCCAGCACCGTGAATGGACCACCCAGCACTTCACGGAATCCGGTAACTTGGGCACCCCTCCTGGGTCAACCTGTACCCCCTACGAGTGCGGCGAATAGCCCGCCAATCCTGGACTGAAGCCCCCTCCGTCTCAATGCCCTGAGATGCGGGCCCGTTGCCCTCCAGAACCCGGCTATCCGTGCACCCCACCGCGGGGCAACCCTAGTACAGAAAGTAAAATATACATACACCGGGTACATCGACCGCAACCAAGTCGTGCCCCAAAAGAATAATACAAACAGGCAGTGACGGCAGTCCACATGTCGGACGCTCGCCCCGCAATATCAAATGTACATAATACAACAAAACTGTACTAGCATTGCATCCAGGCTATCCCCCACGACCGATCTGCAACATCACAGCATAAACATAGAACATCAACGTGAAAATCACGTTCGCAAATCCGTCTAACCGGGCTATAGCAGTTAGACCGGATTTACCGATCGAGTGACATTCACGGTCGCAGATATAATGTAAATACTGTGAAATAATGTGTTTAAAATATCCGATCGATCAAATAATTAACAAGTGGGCCCCAAAAGAAAACTGTAGCACTCACAGAAATAACTGGCCCAATTTTAATATTCCAAAACCCCTAATTATAGCCCAGAAGCCCACTGGAGAAAATAGAAGCAGTGACCCCACCAACCTGCGGCGGAAGGGCGGCACAAATAGGGTTTTTGCGGCGCTTCCGCGCTCCTGTTGAGTGATCACTGTCTCGAATTTTCCCAGAGTTCTTAGAACTCCCTGCACATCATTCTGAGACCACCTGAAAAATTTTTAGACTCCAAAAAATTTCGACAGAAACTGATGTGCAATAAAAAATACGGTTTTTGGAATTTCGGTCGATCGGATAAGCAAAACACATTAGAACAAGCTAGGTAAGGTTAATGGCGTGGCTCTGATACCATGTTGCGCCACGGCAGCGCCCCGGCCTCTTGCTCGAGGCCAAAAAGCGGAATAAAAATTTTCCTTACTCGGAAACCGGCGCTACCGCGGACAATGAAAACCCGGATCGTAACCATTAACCTAATGCTAGCAAACAAGAGATAGGGTGAGAAGTATACCGAGTGATCCGAGTCTTCCGGTCTTCTCGTCA
Organism: Agapanthus africanus; assembly: GCA_030015575.1. Lineage (NCBI taxonomy): Eukaryota > Viridiplantae > Streptophyta > Magnoliopsida > Asparagales > Amaryllidaceae > Agapanthus > Agapanthus africanus. Next base: position 155,242,448 of record JASDDO010000014.1, on the reverse strand, counting down.
TCGTCCCGATCTCCCGCGGAAAGTGTTGCCTCCACATCGTCGCCTCCTCGCCGGAAAGGGCACCACATCGCCTTCTTCTTTTACGGGCTCCCGCCTCAATACCGAGGCAACTCGCGCATGAAGCCGGCAACTCGACATGCTCAAGATGTGCTGTAGAATGTGTAGTAGATTGTCTCACTTGGGTTTTGTTGCCATTTGAAGATGATGGAGGAAACAAGGATTAGAAAAATGGTGCTTGCATTTTTCTAGCATGAAAAAGAGATCAAGAAAGAAACTCTCAAGAATGAAGCTCTCTCTTCTTCTTCCTCTCTTTCTTTTTCTTCTTCTCTCTTTTTTTTTTTCTTATGAAAAACCTATTCTCTTAATGAGAATGGTGGAGGAGATAATATGAAGCATGAAGGGAGGTGAGTGTAGGGTAAAGGAAGTGGTGACCACATCAAGACATAATCATCACAAACTCACATCAACTCTAATCCACATCTTATCTTCATAAAGCATGAAATGAATGGTATCTAAAAAGGTTATCATAATAAATCATTTGCAAGAAAAACCTCCACAAAGTGTTATTTGCAAAACTGCAAATAACCCCCTCCATCAGAAAAGTCCGGCCGGGAAAGAACAAAGGAAAACCGGCCGGAACGGAATGCAAACTGGCAACTCCAGAAAACTGGTCCCGTAATAAATTACAGGAAAACCCCTATACTGTGCATACACACCCGCATCTGTATTCCGACCGGATACAAATGCAATGAGACAAAATCTACACTGTACTAAACTAGGACCGGCTTAAACCAAAACCGGCTAGTAAAATCCGTTCGATCCTGATCCGTGCAATACCGCACGTATCAGATCGAACCCTGCCATATAACTATACGGCCATAAGTACAAAACTGTCCGATCCTGATCCGTGCAATACCGCACGTATCTGATCGGACCCTGCCATATCTCTATACGGCCTCTACAGCGTTTCGCCCGAAAGCTTGAGTAACTGTAAGTGTGGTGGACTCTAAAGACTCGTCAATACTATGGCTGTGGATTTAACCACTGGCACGTCAGAGGTATAAGCCAATACGTGACGGGCCACCAGCTATTGACCAAAAGGGACGTCGATGAGGAAGCTCACCCCGACACCCAACTGAGCCTGTCAGTGACAATATCCGTACAGTCCGGTCCGTTCGTCTATGAGTATCGCATGGCGGGCCTAGGGGGTTGGTAAAAGTCAGACCCCCAAAAGCGGTACAAGTCGTGTCGGAGCGTAGCCCAGAACGCCCTGAGATACTACTGGAATACCTACCAGTAAATCTCCTGCCTCGGCCGAGGGCTTTGCGTAATGGCTCTCCTAGACACAGCGCGACCTCACCCCCAATACCGGGAGAGACGAACCCCTGCAGATCCGCTCACTGCCTCCATGTGGCTCGGGACTGTACCCAACTAAAACCTGTTTGCACGACTCCTTTGAGCCGTGGTAGGGTAGTAATCAAAGCACAGTGGGAACTCACACGAGACAAATGACGATCCTCAGGTCGATGAACTAACCTGTACACATGTCACCAGGGAACTGCTATCTGACATCAGGTATAAGCCCAACTAGCAGGTTCCCGGCGAGTCCTGTCCGGTGTACTCATAACCCAATGAGCACCTGTATACATCTTAGGTGAACCAACAGACACCGGTGGCTTGTGAGACCGGCCACCGCCCCTCGTCGGGGTCTCGACTGTATACACTAGTCTACTAATAGAGTATCGATGCCCTGTCTCGAAACTCCTACGACTAGGGACCTTTTAAGGATGTGCTTATAGACTACCAGCTCCCACGTATATGATCGCCATCATACTGCTGGCAGTGAAGCAAGAATCCTAGGGGCTCTATCAACGTGTAATAGCGACATGTCAGGTCACCTAAAGCAGTACACGATGATAAAGATAAACCAGATAGCATACTATCATCTCGAGTAAGACTGTCCTACCGGGATAGGTCCTCCCTCAATCATTGTAATCACGTGCCTGTGATCCAATAATTGACTCTGAGGGCACTAACTCCAACACTGTGATATGATTATATAACTACGTGAGACAAATGCTACTTATATATATGATATACTAGTAGACACTGTATATGTTTTGCATCTGCGCTAGTCCTGACCCTACCCTGCCGTAAGTTAAGTAACTTTACGGTGAAGACCTGGGTCCCTGTAGCGAATGAAGATGGCATATATGTGCGTTTTATTTTCGTTTCCTCTGTGATGATTAAGAGTTTAAATGATGGGACGGCATTAATAAGATTAATATTAAGAAAAGAAACCTAAAGATGTTGTAGAATCAAATTTGAAAGATACTCGGCTTTTTCATGAAAAAGCAACTATTTCAGATACGGAGCTTAAGCCACTCCTTTATAAATTACTCGGTTCTACAATGATATGAAGTTCAATACGTTAAAGGTTTTTATCAAAACCATCCGTAGCCCTCCGCCATTTTAGGAAGTAGAGTACTTAGTATTCATGCTACGTTTATTGACTATAGTTAAGGCGTCGTGTAGGGTAGCTAAGTGATGTCTTCCTATAAAGCATATGATGCGATCGATTAGGACATTCGTACGACTTTGTTGACTATAGTTAAGGTGTTGGATATGTATGCCCTAGAGGCCATTATTTTATATGTATACATGTGGATGCTGGAGATATGTATGTACAGGACGATCTTGCTCGGTTATATAGTATATTATTTCAGTTGTCTTTATCAGGATATATGTATTTGTTTATTAATGCTTTATCCAGCTTACACATATTGATAAAGACTTGATATAGTAGTATACTATTATGGTTTGACTTTATCTTAACATGGCATATGTTATACACGTTATTACATATTGCGGTTACATATTGATAAGCCGGATCCTAGTATTTTATTGTTGGATTATTTTCGTCTCTTTTGTATTCGTATTTTTCGGAATACGGATACGGGTATGTATATACGGTGAGGGATATTCTTGTAATTTGTTACAAGAGTGCTTCTAGAAGAAGACACCTCATTATTTGTTTTAACCATTTAGTTAAATGGTTAATGAGGTGGAGGCTAAGGTGTTATCATTCATTGAATGAAGCATGGCTACTTGGTGACTCACTTAGTAAGTCATGGATTACTATTGAGGCAAGGTGGCATCTAGATATTTTGTGGAAAATATCTAGATATTTTTTGGTGAAGATAATTTTTTATTATTATTTTGGGAAGCTTGCTTTATTAGTTACAAGACTTAGCCATTCTTCATTCTATTCTATGATGCTCACTACAACACTCTCATCTCCTCCAAGATTTCTTCTTCTACCTCAAACCCTAAATGTCTCATGTATTGAGAAACCTAGGGTATCTTGAGACTAATTAATCCATCATCACTCTCTACATCCTCTAGGTTACTTAGTATGTAGGCTACCTAGATTAGCATACTAAGTAATCTAGTTACCTTGGTTTAAAGGTAGGAGCTTAAAGTAGACACTCTCGGGTGGATCATCTTTGACGTGAGGAAGCCATCGATCAAGCTCGATCATGGAGGCTACTGGGAGCGTGCTAAAGGAGAGGAGTAAAGACCCGAAGGACTTGAGCTTCTTGGTATATACTCTTTTCATAGTAGATAGCTTCTTTAGTTGCTAGTTAGGTTTATGGTAGATCTGGTTTAGGGTTATTCTAGCGCCAAGTTTACATCGTTAGAAAAAAATTATTCCGCAATCGGCCTCGGTTGATGGCCAGGGCGTTAGCGTAACCTTTCATGGTATCAGAGCCAGCCCACAAACCCTATACTAGGAGTTTTTAACAATGTTTAAAGTAACGAAACCGAACAATTCCGAAACAATCCGACGAATATTCAAGTTTCTGTCGATTTTAATTTGTCTTCAAATTTTTTTTAAACAATTGCAGAAGACTACTCTTATTGTAACTAGAACACACCTTTAAAACGAGATCCTAATTCTAATATCTGGCCAGCGAGAATGAAGGAAAAACCGGCACCGCCGGTTCTATGGTGTAGTTAAGGCTTGAGTTTTTTGGTGTGTTCTGGATTTTTGAATATTGGTTCTCTGGTATTGTTTGCTTTTGCCCAGGTTGGATATTCTGTTATCTTTGGTATTGGGGCAATTCGGAGTATTTCAAAGCGTTATTTTTTAACACTGTTTAAAACGTTTTCAGTACATTCACTTCTATCTGCGACCGTGAATGCCATTAGAGTGGTATAGCTCGTTTAACTACTATATGTTCTTTTAGACAGGTTTGCGAACATGACATTCACGTGGATGTTCTGTGTTTGTGCTGAGATTGTTGGTTGGATTGTCATAGTGGATATCTTGCGGTGCAATGTTAATAGTATAGTTAAGATTCATTTGTATATTCATTTTGCGGGGCGAGCGTCCGACATGTGGACTGCCGTCTTTGCCGGATTGTAAATTATTTGTTTGGGGCACGGCTGGGTTGAGGTCGATGTCACCATTGTAAATATTATTTTTATTTTCTATACTTGGATTACCCCGTGGTGGAGTGCATGAATAGCCGGGTTCTAGAAGAAAACAATCCCACATCTCATGGCGTTGAGACGGAGGGGGTTTCACTCTAGAATTGGCAAGCTATTCGCCGCACTCGTAGGGGGTATAAGATGACCCACGGATGACGCTCAAGTTACCAGATCCCGTGGAGTGCTGGGTAACCCATTCACTTTTTTGATTGGAGTTGCCTCATTTCTGGGATTGACGGGTAACTTGCCGCGCTCGTAGGGGTCCAGGTTTCATTGCACAGGCTATCCACACGACCGGGAACGTCGGATTTTTATTTGTGGCTCAAATGAAACTCGAGGCTCCAAGATTATCCACCATTATGTGTTGCTTGCTGAGGTTTTGTGATGTTGATTGTATCATGCCTGGGACAAATATTATATATATATATATATTAGTAAATGTTGTATATGTTTTGCACCCACGCTAGTCCAGCCCCCGCTCTGCCATTTGTTAAGTAACCTAACGGTGATGACGGGGTCCAGTGGTGAATGCGGATGGCATATACGTACGTTCCATTTTCGTTCTTTTCTGGTGTGATAGGATTAATTGATGGGACCATATTAATTTTGATTAATGCAAGAAAAGAAACCTAAAAAGATGTTGTTGGAACAAATTTCGAAAAACTATAGTTATATTCTTTCACTTTGCACAGTGGTAATCGGTTGTGAATATCCGGCACCTCATTCCACGAGGCAAGAGCTGAGATCCCTTCGCGGGGAGTGACCTCTTGAGAAAAATTTTATACTGTAGATTACTCGGTTTTTCTTCAAAACCAAAAGTTTTAAAAGCGGAGACTAAACCACTCCTTTTCAAAACTGCTCAGGTTCTTTCAACGATATCAAGTTCAATACGCTAAAAGGTTTTTTTGCCAAAAACCCAGCGTAGCTTTCCGTCATTTCTTACGAGTGTTGTTTAGTATTCGTGTTGCGTATTTTGACCTAGTCAAGACGTAGTGTTCGGTAGCTGAGTAGTGCTTGTTTGTTGCAGGTATTGCGATTATTTAGGACAGCCGTATAACCATTTTGACCTAGTCAAGGGTGTATACAGGTGGGTCTAAGTTAATCCAGGATAATGCCGGGTTGAACATGACTTGCGGTTTATGATATGTTGACCTAGTCAAGGTCATAAGCCGTTAGGGACAAAAACCACATCGGGAGTTTCAAATATACAGGAAACTTGCAGTTTTGGCATACCTTCTGGAGTGTGATGACTAGAGTGGAATCCATCTAGGTCATCACACAATGATAGTTGGATCCCGATCCCACTGATGAGTAGTATTACTCTTGGGAGATTATTTCACTTAACAATCAATACTATAAACCAAGTAGGTGTCTAGAACGGTGTTAGCGGGGCTATGCCTCCAGGGAAAAGAGGTTACATAATTAAGGAACTTCGCAAAAGCGTTAGAAAACCTCCCTCGAAGTACCGACGCTAACCTGGCCGAAAGTTTAAGCAAGTATTGTGACGTGCGATTAATCCTGACTAGTTCTTCTTTTAGGGTTTGAAAAAGAATTTGAAGAAACGGTGGGAGCCATCCTGGTTAGATAAATTAATAACCAATCTAATCTTGCAAGAGCGCACGCTAAGTGTTTTTTTTCTCTCTCTCCAGTTAGCAACCATTTGACGCCCTAATCTAGATAATAAAATGTATCGCTTGACCGATCCGAATTCCTATTCAGAACTGGGGAAAGTCGATTCAGCTCTAAACTATGACAGCTGTCATGAGTATGAGCAAGGGAAAGAGAATTGCATGAATTCCTTGATGACCCCAACGAAGAAGAACCATACTATTGCGTCTTCTTCAGGTGTTTTTGTTATTGAGAACTGTTTTTCGGTCAGTCCTACCTCCTGGGTATTAGATACCGGATCAAGATCTCATATCTGTAATTTATTGCAAGGACTGAGAAAAAGTAGGATAGTTGGACCTGGTGATATGTCTCTCAGAGTAGGGAACGGAGCACAAGTTGATGCTGCTGCCGTCGGTGAATATCACCTAGTGTTGCCAAAAGGTAATACTATGATTTTGAACAATTGCTACTATGTACCTTCCATGGTTTGCAATATCATATCAGTTTCTTTACTTGATAAAGATGGATATAAGTTTGTTCTTGATAGAAATATCATGAACATTTACCTTAATCAGGTTTTGGTTGCAGAAGGTACACTGTGTAATGGTATCTATGTTCTAAATCAAAACACAGTTTTCAATATACAAAACACACGCAAGAGGAAGAGTTCATATACGAATGAAGCCTACTTGGGGCATTGTAGATTTGGTCATATCGGAGAGAAAAGACTGAGTAAATTGCATAAGGATGGATATTTGAATACGTTCTAATTTTCATCTTATGAAACTTGTCAGTCCTGTCTAAAAGGAAAAATGACCAAATCTCCGTTCACCGGACATGGAGAAAGAGCAGCAGAGCTCTTGGGACTCATACACAGTGATGTATGTGGTCCGATATCTATATATGTAAGGAGTGGGTTCTCGTACTTCATCACATTCACTGACGATCTCTCTAGATTCGGATTTGTGTATCTTATGAAACACAAATCTGAAGCTTTTGAGAAATTCAAAGAATTCAGAAAGGAAGTAGAGAACCAGACTGACAAAAGTATCAAGATCCTCTGGTCTAATAGAGGAGGGGGGTACTTGAGCACAGAATTTCGAGACTTTCTAAAAAAGAATGGTATTCTCTCTTAGCTTACTCCTCCGTATACACCACAGCACAATGGTGTATCAGAGCGGAGGAACTGTACCCTATTGGACATGGTTCGCTCCATGATGAGTAATGCCAAGTTGCCTCTTTCATTTTGGGGACATGCGCTTTTGACAATGGCATATCTGTTGAATGATGTTCCATCCAAATCCGTGCCTAAGACACCATTCGAGATATGGAATGGTAAAAGGCCATATCTTAAAAGATTTAAGATATGGGGTTGTCGGGCTTATGTTAAAAAGCATAATCCGAATAAACTAGAGGCACGATCAGTTTTATGTAAGTTTGTGGGATATCCAAAGAATGGTTATGGATATCTGTTCTACCATACCGAGGAACAGAAGGTATTTGTTGCTCAGCACGCCACCTTTTTAGAGTGGCAATTTCTTGCAAAATAAATAAGTGGGTGCAAGGTAGAACTGGAAGAAATTTAGGAACCACAAACTCAAACTGAAGAATTGGTTGAACCTAAAGATTCAATTACCCCGGACGAACCTCAGCCACTCCGCAGAACTAGTAGGATTTCTTATCCGTCCGAGAGATATTACGGTTTTCTCATAGACGGGGATCAAGAGGATTACATCTTGGAAGAAGATGATCCTACTAGTTTCAGGCATGCCATTATCAGTAGGGACTCTGATAAGTGGCTGGATACTATGCAATCCGAAATGGAGTCCATGTACGCCAATAAAGTGTGGACCTTGGAAATTGCTCCACCTGGGGTAAAACCCGTTGGATGCAAATGGATCTACAAAAGGAAGATTGGTGTATATGGGCAGGTGGAAACCTATAAGGCTAGACTTGTTGCAAAAGATTTCGTCAAAGACCATGATTGAACTATGACGAAACTTTTTCTCCAGTGGCTATGCTCAAATCCATTCGGATCCTACTTACCATTGCCGCCTTCCATGACTATGAAATCTGGTAGATGGACGTAAAAACGGTTTTTCTAAACGGAAGTTTGGAAGCGTGCGTTTATATGGATCAACCAGAAGGTTTTGTAGACAGTGGGAGCAGCGGGAAGGTGTGCAAGTTGCTTGTTCATACCAGAATATTGCATTTAATACCACCCATTCTTATACTCGTTTGTTTATAGGCAGATACTTTTAATCCATGTTTACTACATATTTACAGGTTACAGGTTCCTAGTCCAAAATGACTCGAATGATACAAAATCTCCACCGTTACGCCAAAATCCAGAATATCTGTTGCCGACAGATAAAAGCTGAATTCCGGTCACCCGTATCCATCCATTGCCGCTTACCAGTTCATGAAACAAGCAAATGACAGTGGTCATTCGTGTCTCGGAAAAGCACAAAGCACGAGAGGGGCAGCACAAGATTCAATGGGTGCGCGGAGCTCGAGGGAGATAAGGTCAAAAGAATTATTTTTTAAGGCATTTTGGACTGTTGCAGATCTGAAGAAATTGTGGATGCAATTTGCAATTTGGAACATGTAGAACAACAGAACAGAGCAACACAAGAAACCCCACAAAAAACGACAAGCCAACTCCTCAAAATAGCCGTGGAACCGCGGCCAAAGTGGCGACTCGGCCGCGGATCCGTGACCGAGTTGACTCAGTGTCAACTCTGAATTTTGGGGTAGCTTGGTCATTTCATTTGGGCTCAGAATCTTTCCCTAGGGTTTCAGCACCCAGCCTATAAATTGCCCAGTTTTGTGCTAAGCCAAGGATACTTCTTTTTGTTAGGATTTAATTTATCTTTAGTTCTTCTTCTTCTTCTTCTTCTTCTTCTTCTTCTTCATGTATTCTCCATTAAAATGTAGTGAGAGCATTGAGTGGATGATGAAATGAAGATGGGGGTTTGTTATTATTTTTTTACTTGTATCCTTTAATTCTTGCATTGTCTTTTAATTCTAGTGTAACTTTTATAATTGTTGTTAAGTAGTTGTTGTTATTTCTTACTCTTTTCTTTTCTTCTCTTATCCGTATTATTTTTAAGCTGTGATACTCGACGGAGTTCCTTGCTTAGGCGAGGACCCAAGTAGTTAGCTTGCATCATTTGTAAAACCATATTTTTTCTTTTCCTTCTTTTCTTCCTTCTTGTTTTGTTTTATTTTCTTTTATAATGTGTGAATAATTCCACACTTGTTAAGGCTAAGGAAGGTGGTATGAGGGACGGAAAAATCCCTTGTGCTCCTCTTCGCCAAACATCTTGAAACGAACCCCGACCAAACAAACGCAACCCCCTCACTTAGGCACGCTATACGTGACATATAGCCGCGACCTAAGTCGAGAAGTCCTTTAAACGCACTACAACATGACATGTAGTTGTGACTTAATTGGATACATGGTTGCGGTTGTTTGACCGGGGGTTGGGATAAGCGTATTTAGCGGACGGACAAGGGGCACTAGGAATGGATTTAGCGTTGGAAAGCTCGCTTAAACTCGCAAATCCCATTCCTATGTCCTAATCCCCGCTACTTTCGATTATCCCAACATCGTTTTAAGAATGGCAAAAGATAAGCACAAGACTAATCCTAACTCTACTAACCAACCTTAATCTTAACAAGCTTACTTGAATATAAATACGTACACTTAGGATAGAACTGAACAAACACATATACATTCTTTTTTTGACTCGTCTAAGACTCGAACGGACATACAACCATCTCCCTGCCGATCGACCCGTGCTCAACCGGCTAGCTGCAAAGTGACATCGTCCTTGATCGCGATTAAACTTTAAACTTCAAATACTTGACACGCCAAAAGCGTGCGATCAAATAGCGCAGTTGCCGGGGAGACGGTAACGTATTCTTTCTTATTATTCGGGTTAATATTTTTTTTTGTATATATATAAAGAAAATATTAAATATAATAAAAACCATTTTTGTTATTTTTGATAATTTTTGTGAGCAAGTGTGCAGGTTATCTGGAGCAAGTACGGTATTCAAATAAAGAGATAAAGGTTTTTATTCTGTCGTACAGAGAAAGAGGAGTGCAGGGACCTAAGTTTCAGGCACCAAATCAACATTTTGACCGCGGAACCGTGGTCAAAGCTTAGGTTGTGCGGCGGTTCCGCGGTTATATTGTGGTTTCTTGGCCTCAATTTTTTTCCACCACTTCTTTTCCCTCTATTCTTCTCTGTGAATTCCACTAAACTATATTTTATGCAGGTTTCTTTGCATAGATTGCGCCGCCGCCAATAAAATTATATATATATTTTTTGTTGTTTTAGATTTTGTTTGTTTATACACTTTGCATATAATAATACGCACATTAAGGGGCTTGAATACTAATTAAGATTGGGTGGGGATTTCATCACCCTTCCTTAGATCCCACAAATCACAAAAAGCATACGCATCACCTTGAGTTAATAAAAAATATCTAGACCAAACCTATAAGGCTTTGTCGCGCTCAACTAGGACAAGTGAAGGTTGCGGGGAATCGGTCGTTTATCTAAACTTGACTTTGTGGTGCCTAGGCTAGACAAGTGAGGAGGTAATTTTAAAAGGCCCGTCTCACGGTGATTCGTGAGCGGAACCCTCCTTACCTCACTTGTGCTTACCTGGCCACAATTGGCAGTGAAGAGGCGATTCGAGGGTTATCCTGCAACTTGTCGCTTGGAAGTCTAGGAGTGGTCTAGTTGGACTTTGAAGACCCTAGCTCTAGGTGATTGTTTGTGCATATTATGATTGTGATTGTGCTTATGTAAAGTTTAGTCCCATAATTCCGTATTCTTTCAAAACAAACAATTTCGAAAACTGCTATAAATAAAAAAAATCAAAAAAAAAATTCATAAATTTATAAATTTTTTCCGCTTCCACCCTCTCCACTTTTCATAACATGGGTTCCCCAAAACGACTAACCTTACCGAACTTTGGTACCCCCAACCAGTCATTTTTTCTTACGGTTCTTGCTTTGGCCGAATTTCAAACGATCCATCCATGTCCAAAATTTCATTGAAAGATCGAATAGACACGTCTAGGACAAACAATTGGACTTCGCAATCCACTTTGTATCAACCGTTCAACCTACCCCACCTTCTTACATTAATACCCCTTTTTCGAGTCATGTTGCGACTCCGAAACCCATGTCTATAGCTGAACGAATTGAACAATCTCATAGCCGATCTTTCACCCCTTTCACCACTTCCAATTCTTTTGATCAACAATTCCAATCGCCTTCTTATCATAACGTTGATCCTATTCCTGACCAACCATTCGATTCCTATCACTCCTACCCGACTTTGACACCTTCCCTAGACATTGCTTCTGAATAACCATTTGGGAGTTTCACGTATCCACACGAATTTGAATATTTTACTGAAACCCCCTCACAACCCATGTCTAATCTTGAACAGTCGGAAGAATTTCGGGCGGCGTCGTGCCAACAGATGATGAATTTGAATGCGTCCATGACCGCCCTCATACAACCTAACGAACTGGCAGCTAGTTTCCAACTAGCTTCACATTTTCCAATATATGATGAGGCGATAGGACAGGTTGAGAATTTGAGTGGTGAGAGTGAGCAGTACACCCTTCCAAATCAAACCTACTCATTGCAAATTGAATTCCACAACTCCAGTTTTGAAAGTCTATCGAGTGTCCCACATGAATCATTAATTGAAGATAGAATGTTTGATGAGTTGTGCGACTTTGTAGTGTTTGATTTACCGAATTGTAAAGGGACCTTGTCAAGTGAAACCACACGCAATCCTTTTGATCTCTACACCTCTGTTCTAGAATCTGAATTGATTGAAATCCATGTTGTTGATGAGCTGTCTGAGAAATTTGATTTTCACTTGATTGAGCATATCGACGCTGGGAATATTTTGGATGATGAACCCGCAGTTTTGGATGAGTTTTTCTCACCATTTCATCATGTCCTTTCACTTTCATGTGGACATCATCCCGAACCATTAACTGTTTTTCCTGAGCCTTATATGCTTCTGGATTTTGAGGATAAATGCATGGATGAACTGAATTTTGAAAAAAAAATTGAGGATAGTATTGAATATGAAACAGTTTTACTAGATCAGTCGGATTTTCCAATTCGTCATGTCCCTCTCATTGACTGTGTACGCCCTCCTGAAGGTTTAACCAATCCCATTCCTCGATCACTTCCCTCCATCCTTACCATTGTTCCCACTTCGCAAACCACCTTTATCACCTTCTTTTCTTATGTCTGGTTCACCAAGTTCGGCCGGCCCATGTTTTCTTACGAATCTTGAAAGGTTTGACCCTATTTCTCAACGAGTTGATAGATTAGTACAATCTCCTTTTACAAATCGGTCATTACAAATTGTACTAATTTATTCACTCCATATTCACCTTCAAGTTCGTATTCCATTTCTTTCTCCCTTCCGCCATTCTTCTCCTCTACCGAGACCGCTTCCATCCCCATACGGTCTCACGTATTCTCCATTTCTTTCCTCTACGCATTCTTTCACCAACCCGGGTTTTATCGCAATAAATTTTTTGAATGGTTGGTGTTAACTTTTGGCCTGTGTAAGACCTTGTATAGATTAATATTGTTCTCTCCCCCTAACTCTGAACTTAATGCCTAAACAGTGAAAACACTGTTTCACTTAAGTTTGGGGGGAACCTTTTTGTGTGTATATATTTTTTGCTTTGTGTTTTGTTTTGTAAAAAATTTTCTTTTAGGGAGCGCCGACAATTTTGACCCTCTTGGTATAGCCTGACAGTGAGGGCACGGTTAAGTTTAAGTTTGGGGGTGTGCTCGGTAAGCTTTCTACCTTCGCATTCATTTGTATATTCTGCATTTGCATTCTTATTTAAAAGCCCATAAAAATAAAAAAAATTTACAAAAATATAAAAACTTTGTTGTCAAGTTAGCTAATAGAGTAACTTAGATTTTATTCCGAAAGTTTAGTTGATACGTTAGAAATAACTAAATCCTAGGCCTAGAAATTGAAAACCCTAAAAATAACCCTCATTCTGTTTAAACTTGGTAATTATACATCCTTACAAGTTTTTTTTTATAGAAGTAGGTAATCTTGAGTTCAGTTCTTGAGTTAAGTCAAGATGAAAGGAAAGTATTGAAGTTTTACTGAAAGATAAGTCTGAAAAATAGTTTCTATTCTTGAGTTCAAATTTAGAAAGTATATACCCTACAAACTGCACTTACACGCACCTTGAAACTTGGGATAGTAGAGGATACCTAGAAATACTCTTGCCTGAAAACCTAGTATGAAAGGAAAAAAACAGTATTTAAAGCTAAATACCAAAAGAGCATCATTGAAAATATATATATATATCCAGTCTTGAAAAAGGAAAATAAAGAAAAGAAAAATAAATAAAGTCAAGACCTGAAAACTGCTATTTACGTTTTAAGTTTACACATTCAGTAATCGGCTGTTAGTGCCTCAAGAAGCATTAATAGTCGTATGAAAGGTGTGTGAGCAAAACCGTCCATCATTAATAAAAAGAAGTAGTATTAGGTATTAGGACAAGGGCACTATAGCTTGAATTGAATTCTTAAGTGTAAGGGGTAAAAAATTTACACACACGTAGGGGTATACAATTGATATTTGGAGGAAAGATAGGAACAAAGAATAAGATTTATGTTGTCCGTAAAACAGATAAAAATCTCTGATTTAAGACCGTACTTTAGATGGAAAACTCAGGAGAGACCAAGATCTTTCTAAACTGTAAAACGTATAGGTTCTGGGGTTGAATAAATAGCAGGCGTGAAATATAAGGGTTGAATATTTCTAACTTAGGATAATAGAATTTCTAACCTAGATACTAAACCGTAGGAGTAGAATCGACGTTAACTTATGAAACCAGCTTGACGGGATTTTGTGGGTAGTATCCGCTGAAAACCCTCAGTAGACAACACTCCTCCTACTAGCGACACTTAGAGGGCTTGTTGCACGAGCACAGTACAATCGCGTTCCCTGCGAAAGTGAGGTTAGAACTTTTTGTGAATAATTGGTTTTGCTCGGGACGAGCAAAAGTTAAGTTTGTGGGTATTTGTTCATACCAGAATATTGCATTTAATACCGTCCATTCTTATGCTCGTTTGTTTATAGGCAGATGCTTTTAATCCATGTTTGCTACATATTTACAGGTTACAGGTTCCTAGTCCAAAATGACACAAATGATACAAAATCTCCACTGTTACTCCAAAATCTAGAACATCTGTTGCCGACAGATAAAAGCTGGATTCCGGTCACCCGTATCCATCTAGTGCCGCTTACCAGTTCATGAGACAAGACAAATGACAGCGGTCATTCGTGTCTCGGACAAGCACAGAGCACGAGATGGGCAGCACAAGATTCAATGGGTGCGCAGAGCTCGAGGGAGATAAGATCAAAAGAATTATTTTTGAAGCCATTTTGGACTGTTGCAGATCTGAAGAAATTGTAGATGCAATTTGCAATTTGGAACATGTAGAACAACAGAACAGAGCAACACAAGAAACCCCACAAAAAACGACAAGCCAACTTCTCAAAATAGCCGCGGAACCGCGGCCAAAGTGGCGACTCGGCCGTGGATCCGCGGCCGAGTTGACTCAGTGTCAACTCGGAATTTTGGGGTAATTTGGTCATTTTATTTGGGCTAAGAATCTTTCCTTAGGGTTTCAGCACTCAGCCTATAAATAGCCCAGTTTTGTGCCAAGCCAAGGATGCTTCTTTTTGTTAGGATTTAGTTCTTCTTTAGTTCTTCTTCTTCTTCTTCTTCTTCATGTATTCTCCATTAAAATGTAGTGAGAGCATTGAGTGGATGATGAAATGAAGATGAGGGTTTGTTATTTTTTTTTACTTGTATCATTTAATTCTTGCATTGTCTTTTAATTCTAGTGTAACTTTTATAATTGTTGTTAAGTAGTTGTTGTTATTTCTTGCTCTTTTCTTTTCTTCTCTTATCCGTATTATTTTCAAGCTGTGATACTCGACAGAGTTCCTTGCTTAAGTGAGAACCCAAGTAATTAGCTTGCATCATTTGTAAAACTGTATTTTTCCTTTTCCTTTTTTTTCTTCCTTCTTGTTTTGTTTTATTTTCTTTTATAATGTGTGAATAATTCCACACTTGTTAAAGCTAAGGAAGGTGGTATGAGGGACGGAAAAATCTCTTGTACTCCTCTTCGCCAAACATCTTGAAACGAACCCCGACCAAACAAACGCAACCCCCTCACTTAGGCGCGCTATACGTGACATATAGCCGTGACCTAAGTCGAGAAGTCCTTTAAACGCACTACAACGTGACATGTAGTTGTGACTTAATTAAATACATGGTTGCAGGTTTTTGGCCGAGGGTTGGGATAAGCGTATTTAGCGAACGGACAAGGGGCACTAGGAATGGATTTAGCGTTGGAAAGCTCTCTTAAACTCGCAAATCCTATTCCTATGTTCTCCTAATCCCCGCTACTTTCGATTATCCCAACATCGTTTTAAGAATGGCAAAAGATAAGCACAAAACTAATCCTAACTCTACTAACCAACCTTAATCTTAAAAAGCTTACTTGAACATAAATTCGAATACTTAGGATAGAACTGAACAAACACATATACATTCTTTTTTTTTGACTCGTCTAATACTCGAACAGACATACAACCATCTCCCTGCGATCGACCCGTGCTCAACCGGCTAGCTGCAAAACAACACCGTTCTTGATCGCGGTTAAGCTTTAGAACTTCAAATACTCAACACACCAAAAGCGTGCGATCATTGCTTAAATCCATTTATGGATTGAAGTAGGAATCGCGGAGTTGGAACATCTGTTTTGATGAAACAGTCAAGGACTTTGACTTCATCAAGAACGAGAATGAGCCATGTATTTATAAGAAGATTGTAGAACAAACTGTCGTATTTCTAGTCTTGTACGTGGACGACATTCTTTTGATAGGAAATGATATTCTTATGCTACAATCGGTCAAGCTATTCTTGTCACAAAGGTTCTCCATGAAGGACCTGGGTGATGCCTCGTATATTCTCTGGATCAGGATCTACAGAGATAGATCCAAGAGATTACTGGGATTTTCACAGTCCAGGTACATAGAGACCATACTAAAAAGATTTATTATGAAAAATTCCAAGCGCGGTAACATACCCGCATTGCACGGAATCACCCTCTCCAAGGAGATGTCTTCCAAGACTGATGAGGAGAGGGATCGCATGAGCACTATACCCTACACATCGGTGGTAGAATATATAATGTATGCGATGCTATGTATAAGACCAGATGTAGCTTACGCGCTAAGCGTGGTGAGCCGGTATCAGTCGAACCCAGGTGAGAACCACTGGGCAATGATAAGTACCTGAGAAGGACCAAGGAGATGTTCTTAGTTTTCGGTAATGGAGACCTCAAGGTCGAGCCCTTTACCGATGCAAGCTTCCAGAGTGGCAAGGATGACAGCAAGTCTGTCTCGGGTTTTGTGTTTACCCTCAATGGAGGGGCAATGTATTGGAGGAGTTCCAAACAGGATACTGTCGCAGACTCGACGATGGAGGCTAAATAAATTGCTGCGAGCGATGCCGCAAAAGAAGCGGTCTGGATGAAGAAGTTCATTGCCGAACTTCAGGTAGTTCCGTCCATTGTTGATCTGATACCTTTGTATTGCGATAACAATGGGGTTATAGCTTTAGCGAAGGAACCACGGTCCCATCAGAAATCCAGACACATCTTAAGGCGGTATCACCTGATCAGGGAGATCATAATCGCCAGAGATCGAGGTTAAGAGATTAGGTACTAATAAGAACACGGTGGATCCATTTACAAAGGCCTTCCCCCAGCGCAGTTCGAGCGAATTTTTGAGATGTTGGGTATGCGGTACACCAGCAGCTGGCCTCAGAGCAGACGTTGGGTATTCGGTACGCCAATAACTGACCTTCAGTGCAAGTGGGAGATTGTTGGATATGTATGCCCTAGAGGCTATTATTGTATATGTATACATGTGGATACTGAGGATATGTATGTACAGGACGATCTTGCTCAGTTATATAGTATATTATTTCAGTTATCTTTATCAGGATATGTGTATTTGTTTTTATTGATGCTTTATCCAGTTTGCACATATTGATAAAGACTTGATATAGTGGTATACTATTATGGTTTGACTTTATCTTAACATGGCATATGTTATACACATTATTACATATTGCGGTTACATGTTGATAATGCCCGAAGGATCTTGCTTGACTACCTGCATTATGATAGCGATCATACTTATAGGAGCTGGGTAGTCTATAAGCACATCCTTAAATGTCCCAAGTCGCAGGAGTATCGAGATCGGGCATCGATACTCTAGAGTAGACTTGCGTGTACGTTTCTAAACCCCGACGAGGGGCGGTGGTTGGTCCCACAACCATTGGTGCGATCACCTAAGATTGTATACAGGTGCTCACTGGGGGTGAGTACACTAGACGGACTCGCTGAGAACCTCTAGATTGTATTATACCTATCGTCAGATAGCGGTTCTCTTGTGAAATGTGTACAGGTTAGTCTTTGGACCTGAGATCTTCATTTGTCTCGTGTGAGTTCCCACTGTGCTTTGATCACTACCCTACCACGGCTCTACGGAGTCATGCAAACATGTTTTGGTTGGGTACAGTCCTGAGCCATATAGAGGCAATGAGTGATTGTCAGGGATTCGTCTCTCCAAGTATTGGGAGTTGATATTGCACTGTGTTAGATTGGTCAGGACCATAAGACCTTGGCCAAGACAGTTGGGATTTACTGATAGATTGATCAGTAGTTTGCCGGATTGGTCCTGAGCCGAATCAGCATGAATTATCGGGTTATTAGGGTTTGACGCTTACCACCCCCTAGATCTGGTATGTGATACTCTTAGACGAAGAGACCGGACTGTACAGAGATTGTCACGGATAGGCTCTGTAGGGATCCGGATGAGTTTGCTCATCGGCTTTCCTTTTCGACAGGTACCCGGGTAGCCGTTACGTACAGCTAGTGCCGCTGACGTCCTTGTGGTTATGGATTTATCCAATAACGCACTGCCGGCGTACTGTAGAGTCTTTAGAGTCCCACACAGAGGGTTTCTCTGCTTCGGGAGAAACGATGTAGAGGTCGTATGGTTTTACGGCAGGGTTCGATCACATACGTGTACTTGTGCATGTATGATGTTCGAGCGGATAATACTAGCGGGCTTTGGTTTATACCGGATCCTAGTATTATATTGTTGGATTATTTTCGTCTCTTTTGTATTCGTATTTTTTGGAATACTGATATGGGTATGTATATACGGTGAGGGATATTTTTGTAATTTGTTACAAGAGCGCTTCTAGAAGAAGACGCGTCATTATTTGTTTTAACCATTTAGTTAAATGTCTAATGAGGTAGAGAGTGAGATGTTATCGTTTATTGAATAAATCATGGCTACTTGGTGACCCACTTAGTGAGTCATGGATTACTATTGAGGTAAGGTGGCATCTAGATATTTTTTGGAAAATATCTAGATATTTTGTGGAAAATATCTAGATATTTTGTGGAAAATATCTAGATATTTTGTGGTGAAGATAATTTTTTATTATTATTTTGGGAAGGTCAATTTATTAGTCACAAGACTTAGCCATTCTTCATTCTATTCTATGATGCTCACTACAACACTCTCATCTCCTCCAAGCTTTCTTCTTCTATCTCAAACCCTAAATGTCTCATGTGTTGAGAAACCTAAGGTATCTTGAGACTAATCAATCCATCACCACTCTCTACATTCTCTAGGTTACTTAGATTAGCATACTAAGTAACCTAGTTACCTTGGTTTAAAGGTAGGAGCTTAAAGTAGACACTCTCGGGTGGATCATCTTTGACGTGAGGAAGCCATTGATCAAGCTCGATCATGGAGGCTACTAGGAGCGTACTAAAGGAGAGGAGTAAAGACCCAAGGGACTTGAGCCTCTTGGTATATACTCTTTTCATAGTAGATAGCTTCTTTAGTTGCTAGTTAGGTTTATGGTAGATCCGGTTTAGGGTTATTCTAGCGCCAAGTTTATATCGTTAGAAAAAAAAATTATTCCGCAATCGGCCTCGGTTGATGGCCAGGACGTTAGCGTAACCTTTCATAAGGGTCATACGAATGGGTCTTAATCAATCATGAAATGACGGGTAGAAATTGACTAACGCTTATGATTTGTTGACCGTAGTTAAGGTCATAAGTCGTTAGGGGTAAAAACTATATCGGGAATTTCAAGTGTTGAAATTTGCAATGAGATTGCATATTTTCTATTTGATAGTTGGATCCCGATCCCACTGTGAATAATAGTTACTCCCTGGAAAATTTTACACTTTACAATTAGCTAATCCAGTAGGTGTCTAGAAAGGTGTTAACGGGGTTCTGCCTTTAGGTAAACGAGCTTTATTTTAATTAGGTTCGTGTGACAGCATGGGGAACCTCCCTCGGAGTACCGACACTGGCCTGGCTGACCGGTTAGAGAACTTATAGAATGTAACTAATCCTGGCTAATTTTCTTTTTAGGGTTTGAAGGAAAATTTGATAAAAGCAATGGAAGACATCGATTAGATAAGATAATAACCAATCTAATCATGCAATAGTTTTCGCTGGGTGTTTTCTTTTCTCTTTCCTAATAACAGATACCAATGACGGGACTTAAACTTCTACTAGATAAAAACAAACCGACAGGACCAAATTGTAAAGATTGGCTGAGGAACGTGAACATTGCCCTTACCTATGATAAGGTTGCATACATCCTCACTACCAAAGCCCCTCCCCTTCCAGGCCCTGATTCCTCTGTTATGGATAAGGAGATTCACAAGACATGAGATATCGACTGCGCCACAGCAAAATGCCTCACGTTAGCTTCGATGGACAATGAACATCAAAAGCAACATGAGAAGATGGATGTGTAATCCATCTTTTTCCATACAAAAGAGTTGTATGAGGAGCAATCTTGTGCCCATCGTTACGAGGCCTCACGAAAATTGTTTCAATTGAGAATGGCTGCTGGTACATCTGTAGGAGATCGTGTCCTAAAGATGATAGGCCTTATTGAAGAGCTTGAGGACCTGGGATGGACCATGGAGAATGAATAATATATTGATATTGTTCTACAGTCCCCCCCCCCCCCCCGCCTATGCTCAATTTATAGTGAACTTCAACATGCACAACTTGGAGAAATCATTTCCGAAACTTCTCAATATGTTGAGGAGTGCAGAGAGCACGCTCAAGATGGTGAAAACTCCCGCTCTTTTTGTTGGGCAATTTTCATCCTCCGTCCCAAAAGTTAAAACTAAGGGAAAGAGAAAGAAGAAACCCACCAAACCAAAAGGTGGAGTTAAAAAGGCGAAGGGGAAAGACAAATCAGGGGCTGTGGGATCAGGGAAGGGAGAATGCTTCTATTGCTACAAGACGGGGCATTGGAAAAGAAATTGCACTAAGTACCTCGCCGATCTCTAGAAGAAGAAGCATGTTGATACTTCCGCTTCAGGTGTGTTTGTCACCGAAAACTGTTTTTCAATAAACTCTGCATCTTGAGTGTTAGTGTTAGTTATATGTATGCCCTAGAGGCCATTACTATACATAGGATGTATATTGTAGTGTATCCTGGGACATATATAGGGAGGACTTTCTTGCTCGACATGATAGTATGCTATCTGGTTGAACTTTACCTTAACGTGTATACTAATTATCTCTCTGTTACATGTTGGTAAAGCCCTTAGGATCTGTACTTGACTACCTGGACTATGATGCGGATCATACTAGTGGGGACATGGTAGTCCATAAGTACATCCTTCAAAGTCCCTAGTCGTGGGTGTATCGAGACAGGGCATCGATATACCAGAGTAGACTAGCGTGTACCTTCTCGACCCATACAGATGGGCGATGGATGATCCCACATCCATTGGTGTTTGACATCAGAGGAGATATACGGGTGCTCAGTAGAGACTGGGTACACTGGACGGACTCGCCGAGAACTCCCAGATGGTATTATACCTCACGTCAGATGGCAGTTCTCTGGTGACACTGGTACAGAGTAGTCTGTTGACCCGAGATCGTCATAGAGTCTTGTGTGGTTCCCACTGTGCTTTGATTTCCATCTTACCACATCCAAGAGGGCGTGCAAAATGGTGGTTTTTGGGTACAGTCCCGAGTCACATGGAGGCAATGAGCGATAGGAGGGGATTCGTCTCTCCCGGTATAGGGGGTTGATGTTGCGCTGTGTTCGATTGGCTATAACAGGAAATCCCTGGCCAGGGTTGTTGAGATTTACTAGTAAGTGTTACCAGTAGTTTCTCGAACAGTTATAGACCTCATATCGACACGACTTATCGAGCTATTGGGGTCTGACGTTTACCACCCCTAGGCGAGATATGCGATATATCAGACGATCAGACCGGACTGTACGGTAGTGTTACTGGTCGGATTCACTGGAGTGTGAGCGGGCTTGCTCGTCGATCTTCAGATCGCTCAATACCCGGGTGGCCGTTACGTTTAGCAGACCGCTTGCGGCTTGTGGATGCTTGATATGATCATCATCTACTGCCGGCGTATTGACGAGTCTTTAGAGTCCTACACAGAGGTTTCCTGGCTCAAGCGAAACGAAATAGGAGCGCATATGAGATATGTGCGGGACCGAGAATAATGCGTGTATGTGATACCGTATTTCATTCTCGCGATGAATGTATCGATTAGGTTATATGCGATATACCCTAGTTATCGAATCAAGGGTTGATTCGATAAACCGATGCATTGCATACTAGTCGGTTATATACGATATGACCGGATCGTTAAATCAAGTGTTGATTTAATGATTTGATGCATAATTATATATTTGATATATTACTTTGCATTAACTAGTATCGGTTCACTTTAAATGGATTTTCTCGCTCGGATGTGCGCATTAAATATGCGATATGATTTTGTGCACATGTTTGTATCATATTTGATGATACATGGTTTTTGGTTAAGTGTATAGAATTAAACAAAGGATAAGATGATGGTTAGGGTTTATTATTTGTTATTCATTTATCTTATTTAATTATCCATTTATTTATGATAAATGAATAAAAGAAAATGAAATGAAATGGTTGCTAATTTTGGATTCTAGTTGAAGCTTCTTGATCTTTTAACTTAGTGACCATTTTGTCTCTAGTTTGACCCTAACCATTCCTTTAACCATGATTAGCTCTCTACACTTTACCATGGTTTCATTATGATAAGAATGAATTTCTTTTCTCATTTTTATAATTCTTATCATAATAACATTCTTCTTCTTCTTCATTTTTCAAGTGAAGAAAACCAAAGTCCATCAATGGTGATTGATGATTAAGAGTGAGAAATCCAATTCTAAAGTCTACCCACTTCCTATTTCTTCATCCTCTACCTCTTGCCAAGTAGTAGAGTGTGTTTTCTTCACAAGTTTCTTGACTTGGTGAAGTCGGAGCTTGATTTAGCGATGCCTCGACATAGATCATCTTCGGCATGGACATCGACGACCTAGCTTGCCCATTCTCCGACGAAGCCTACACTTGAGCCCGGATTTGATTTGGACAGCGGAGAGGACCTCGTTGCGGAGCCATGGAGGTGGAGCACCGGATCTACAAAGGTTGTATTTCCGTATCTTGTAGTTAAGTGTTAACTAGTTAGCTTTTTCGCCTAGATTTCTAGCAAACGATCCGTAGTCGGGTCTCTCGGCACCCATAAATTTTATATTGGCATGTTCGATGCCTTGTGTGACCTCACTAGGGTGCCTAGGAACCCTACAGTGGTATCAGAGCCTAGCTAGAGCCTTAGGCGAAGTCTAGACGGAATTTGAAACCCGATCGAACCCGAAACACCAAATCAATCTTGCTCTCTGTACTTTTTTGAAAACAGTGAGTTTTTCTAAATTAAAAATTGCTAAAAAATTCAGCAGGGAAAAATAAGAATTACGGTGCAAAAAGTTTCTGGTGAACAGTAAATTTCGCGGCGGATCCGCGGCAGAAGCATGGATTCTGCGGCGGATCAGCGGCCCCTTGATGACGTCAGCCCTGTTCCTTTGCACAGTAATTCCTAGTTCAAAGAGCTGAGTTTTCTGGGAATTTTTAATATTTATTCAAGAGTTGAATTTTTCTGCTGTATTTTTGGGGATTCGGTGTTTCGATCGGAGTATCAAATTTTGTCTATGTGGCTTTCCGGATAAATTTTAGAATATGTTAAAAAGTTCGACCGGATATAAATACCCAATTTTTCCCCTGTCGGGAAATTTCCAAGTGTTGGATTTTTCCGTAGTTTAATGACGTTCTAAGTAGTGCAAGTAACGCGATGGTCCCTCTAGAAGACAACAAACCTTAACTCGATTATGTGACCGTCTTGAACTGCCCTTTGAACCTTCGGGTTTGGGGCAGTACGGCGTGCCACATGTGAGGCGTTGGCTTGACCCTTCTACGGCTGGACCGTTGGTACTGAGGCACGAACGGAATGTTGTTAGACTTATTTCATGTGTTGAGCTGTATCGGGAAAACTTGGGTGTTCGATTGTTCGATCGGAAAGTTTAACATTTTCTATTTATCTGGAATGGGATACAATAATTGGAATTCACAAAAAGTTATGAGATAACTGAATGAATATTATAAACATAGCAGTTTAGTCTTACTTGATCGGTTGCCACGGAATTTTGATGTGATCAAAAGTCCGTCGCAATCACGTAGCGTACGCGGATACTCGCCGGGTAAACTTAATAGACAGCCTCACGCCATTGCCCCGACCAAGTGACTGTAGGAGAACCCCGTCGCCGAAAGCATCCGTCAGGGTGCTCGCGGTGGCGGTGTTTCGCCTTGGTGCACTTCGTCGAAGGTATCGGGGGTGCGGCCGCCTACTGAAGTTTGCGACGAGCATTCGATCAGGATGTCGGGAATCTTGTTGAATTGCCCGACTTGATATTGAAAAGAGTTTTCGATTTTGAGACTAAAATGCGGGGTTTATAATTGTTAGGCATGCGATGTCTAAGTAATTCATTTGGTCAGGCATGCGATGTCTGAGGTGGTTGCGGATTCCAACTGTTGTAGTTTTACACTTTCTTTTCTGTGACCGTAAGTGTAATATGTGATATCGCCGGTTTCGTTGCTATATGTCAACGACAATTGGGATGCGCATATTTACTTACGTTGATGACATGTGATGTTATGTGTTGCTGGATATGTTATATTGGATCGTCGTGTTTGAATAGCCGGGGGTTTTTATGTGAGATGAGTGTTTTTCATTTTCATTCATGT
The DNA here is from genome assembly GCA_030015575.1 of Agapanthus africanus. Taxonomy (NCBI): domain Eukaryota; kingdom Viridiplantae; phylum Streptophyta; class Magnoliopsida; order Asparagales; family Amaryllidaceae; genus Agapanthus; species Agapanthus africanus. Next base: position 155,218,039 of record JASDDO010000014.1, on the reverse strand, counting down.
AAAAACTTGTATGTAATATTCTTTTATTGGGGCGCTTCCAGGTTGCGGAAGTTGTCACCGTTTGTATATTATTTACTTTTCCGCACTAGGATAGACCCAAGGAGGAGGGCACAAGTAACCGGGTTCTGGAGTCCAGTGGGAGACCAACTCGAGGAGTCGAGTCCGGGTCTCCTAACTCCAGAATTGGTAGGGTTGCTTGCCGCTCTCGTAGGGGTCTAGGGGTGTGGGTTTGGCTATTCATCAAGACCGTGGAATCCGTGTTTTATACTGGCTCGTATTGAAAACACGGACGTCCTAGTATATCCAATATTTCATATGATTCTTCTGCTGCGATATCTGTGATGTGATTATGTGATGTTCTGTGATAGATACAGTATATAGTATATATGATATATTATATAGACGTTACTTATGTTTTACACCCGCGCTAGCCCTGCCCCGCTCTGCCGTTAGTTACCTAACCTAACGGTGCACGAGGGGACATCGAGGCGAATGCGGATGGCATAAGTGTACGTCGTATTTATCTGTGATGTTTAGGTAATTAAATGATTGGACTTCATTAATGTGATTAATGAAATAAAAGAAACCTAAGATGTTGTAGAATCGAATTTCAAAATAAAACAGGTAGCTACAGTTTTTGCTTTGCATAGCGGTATATGAGATATATCCTGCACCTTATTCGATGAGGAAAGGACCGAGATCCCTTCACCGGGAGTGACTCCTTTAGCAATAACTGGCAGATGCTACACACTCGGTTTGTCTTTTGATTGCTTTTAAGAGTTTTTGCTTTGCACAGTGATATATATGATATATCCCGCACCTCATTCGACGAGGAAAGGACCGACGATCCCTTCACCGGGAGTGACTCCTTTAGCAAAACTAGAAAAGCCTCAAAAACACTCCATTTCAAAATTCATTCGATCCTACAACGATATCAAGTTCATTACGCAATAGGTTTTCAGAAAAACCTGTCGTAGCCCTCCGTCATTTCAGATAAGTAGTAGTTAGTATTCGTGCTGCGTTTGTTGGCCTTTGTCAAGGCGCGGTGTGCGGTAGCTGACTGGTGCTTATCTGCTTATGCATATGATGCAGATTGAGTTAGGGTAGTCGTGCGACCTTGTTGGCCTTTGTCAAGGGCCGTACGGGTGGGTTTAATTCAATCAGGAAATGACGGGTTGAACTTGACTAGCATCCTATGGTTTGTTGGCCTTTGTCAAGGTCATAGGAGGTTAGGGGCAAAATATTATCGGGAATTTCAAGTGTTGAAATTTGCAATGAGATTGCATACCTTCTATGAGATAGTTGGATCCCGATACCCGCTGCGAGTAAGAGTTACTCCTGGGAGAGTTTTACGCATTACAATTAGCCGATCAAGTAGGTGTCTAGAAAGGTGTTAACGAGGTTACGCCTCTGGGAAAACGAGGTTTACATTAATTAGGTTCGTGCGAAAGCACGGGGGACCTCCCTCAAAGTACCGACACTGGCCTGGCTGAAAGATTGGCGAACTTGTAGTGTGTAATTAATCCCGGCTAGTCTTTCCTTTTAGGGTTTGAAGGAAGATTTGATAAAAAGCAGTGGGAGCCATCCTGATTAGATAAAATAATAACCAATCTATTCTTGACAGAGCGCACGCTGAGTGTTTTCTTCTCTCTCTCTCCAGGTAGCGACCATATCACGCCTTAATCAAGATAATAATACGGATTTTTGACCGAACCCGCTTGTTATACTGAGCTGGGGAACGTTGGTCCCGCTCCAACTTATAATTGTTATAAGACAGAGCAGGAAATTGGGGAATACCAGATTTCCCGTGCCACCCAAACGAAGAGAGTGCATACTGATGCATCATCTTCGGGTGTGTTCATTACAAAGAACTGTTTCTCCGTATCCTCTACGTCCTGGGTATGTGATACCAGATCAGGATCCCAGATATGTAATCTGTTACATAGGGCTACAGAAAGGTAGAGAACTGAGAACGGGTGATAAGTTTCATGAGGCAGAAAACGGGGCAAGAGTTGCAGCCAAGTCTGTTGGTCACTGTCACCCTGTATTACCAATACATTGATTCTGAACGAATGTTATTAGATACCGAACCTGATATACAAAATCATATCTGTCTCTTTATTAGTAAAGAAACGGTAAAATTTTGTATTGTTGGATAATGTTTTGAACATTTCCTATATCAAAAGTTGATCGGTTCAGGCACGTTATCTAAAAGCATTGATGTTCTAAATCAAACTACAGTTCTTAGTATACAGAACACACACAAGAGGAAGAGTTCAGAAATGAACAATTCCATCTTGAAGCATTGTAGACTAGGTCATATCAATGCGACCCGACTAGCTGAAGTTACATGTAGATGCATATTTAAATCAATTTGAATATACATCTTGTGAAACTTGCCAGTCATGTCACAAAGATATATTGACCACAGCTCTGTTTATTGGAAACAGAGAAAGAGTTATGTAAACTCTTGGGATGATACATGTTGATGTATGTAGGTCCCCTGTCTACACATGCCAGGACTGGTTCTTTATACTTCATTATATTCTCTGATAATCTCTCAAGATTCAGACATATGTTCCTGTTGAAACACAAGTCCGAACCTTTTGAGATATTCACAGAATATAAGTTAGAAGTAGAGAACCAAAATACGGGTAAAAGTATTATGTCCTTTGATGTGATCAAAGAGGAGAATACTTGAGCACGGAATTCCTGGATTATTCTAAAGGAGAATGAGATTCTCTCTCAGCATTACTCCTCCGTATACACCATAGCACGATGGTATATCGGGGCGGAGCAATAACACCCTATATGATAAGGTGTGCTCTATGATGAGTACCACTGAGTTACCTATTTTCTTTTGGGGGTTATGCACTTGAGAAGCTGCATACCTATTGAATAGGTTCGAATCAAATCAGTTGCCTACCACTTCATATGTGATATGGAAAGGGAAGAGCCCATATCTTAAGTTAGTTAAGATTTGGGGTTGTCCGGCTAATGTCTAAAAGCAAAATCCGGACAAGCTCGAGGCAAAGTCTGTAATGTAGAACTGGAAAGGTTCCAGCTATACGAACTACAGCAGATGATTTGATAGAACCAAGGGATTCAGTAGATACCAACGAACCTCAGCCTCTCCGCCGATCTAGTAGGGTTCCTCACCCACCTGAGAGATACTTCAGTTTCTCTATGACAGTGGGAGCGAGGATTGCATCATGAGATGATGACCCAACTAGTTTCGAGCAGGCCATCGAGAGTGACGACTCTGTAAGAATGGCTGGATGCTTAGTGATCTGAGATGGAATCCTTATACACCAACAAAGTATGGACTTTGGTTGCTATATCTGAAAGGTTAAATCCCTATCAGGAGCAAGTATATCTTGAGAAGATTACTTGGTGTAGATGGAAAAGTTGAGACTTTCAAAGCTAGACTTGTTAAAGGTTTTCGTCATCGACCAGGCGTGGATTATGATGAAACCTTTTCTAAGTAGCTATGTTTAAGTCCATCCAGATCCTACTTACCACGGCTGCATACCATGACTACGATCTCTGGTGGTTGGGTGTCTTGACTGCTTTTCTAAATGATGATTTAGAAGAGTGCGTCTATAAGTACACAGCCAGAGGGCCTCGTAGACAGTGGGAGCAGCGGAAATGTGTGCAAGATGCTTTATAGGATAAAGCAGGCATCGCGGAGTTGGAACATCTGTTTTGATGGATTAGTCAAAGAAGTTGACATCATCAAAATGGTAGATGAACCTTGTATAAACAAAATGGTAGTAGGGAGTGTGGTGACGATCCTCGTAGAGTACGTGGATGACATACTCTTGATAGGGAAGGAGTTTCCTATGCTACGCTCGATCAATCTCCGCTTATCACAATGACTCTCCACATAGGATCAAAGTGATACCCACTAAATCCTGGATTTTGGATCTATGAGATAGATCTAAATGGATGTTAGGATTCTCACTAGTTGTAGTGAGACGGTATCAATCGATCCTGGGGAGAATCACTGGAAGGGTTCCAGGGTGATAAAGACGACTGAATGTCAGTCACAGGCATTGTCTTTACCCTCAGTGAAGGGACGGTATGTTGGAAGAGTTCCAAGCTAGATACCGTGACATACTAGACGATAAAGGCAGGATACATCGCTACTTAAGATGCTACCAAAGAGGATGTTTGGGTGTATATTAGTTCATGAGATGAACTACGTTCCTCCCATTGTGTGACAATGGAGTTGTGGCTTATGCCAAGGAACGCCGGTCCAATCAATGATCCAGACATATTCTAAGGCAGTATTACCTGATCATGGAGATGGTTGATCTCCAGAGGATCGAGGTTTGGAGAGTAGACTCAGAGGACAACACAGCGGATCCACTCACAAAGGCCTGTTCCCAGAGAGAGACTTTTATGGGATGGTTGAGTATGAGATACTACAACTACTGCTACAGATGGCCCTAGTGCAAGTGGGAGATTGTTAGTTATATGTATGCCCTAGATGCCATTACTATACATAGGATGTATATTGTAGTGGATCCTGGGACATATATAGGGAGGACTTTCTTGCTCGACATGATAGTATGCTATCTGGTTGAACTTTACCTTAACGTGTATACTAATTATCTCTCTGTTACATGTTGGTAAAGCCCTTAGGATCTGTACTTGACTACCTGGACTATGATGCGGATCATACTAGTGGGGACATGGTAGTCCATAAGTACATCCTTCAAAGTCCCTAGTCGTGGGTGTATCGAGACAGGGCATCGATATACCAGAGTAGACTAGCGTGTACCTTCTCGACCCATACAGATGGGCGATGGATGATCCCATATCCATTGGTGTTTGACATCAGAGGAGATATACGGGTGCTCAGTAGAGACTGGGTACACTGGACGGACTCGCCGAGAACTTCCAGATGGTATTATACCTCACGTCAGATGGCAGTTCTCTGGTGACACTGGTACAGAGTAGTCTGTTGACCCGAGATCGTCATAGAGTCTTGTGTGGTTCCCACTGTGCTTTGATTTCCATCTTACCACGTCCAAGAGGGCGTGCAAAACGGTGGTTTTTGGGTACAATCCCGAGTCACATGGAGGCAATGAGCGATAGGAGGGGATTCGTCTCTCCCGGTATAGGGGGTTGATGTTGCGCTGTGTTCGATTGGCTATAACAGGAAATCCCGGGCCAGGGTTGCTGAGATTTACTGGTAAGTGTTACCAGTAGTTTCTCGAACAGTTATAGACCTCATATCGACACGACTTATCGAGCTATTGGGGTCTGACGTTTACCACCCCTAGGCGAGATATGCGACATATCAGACGATCAGACCGGACTGTACGGTAGTGTTACTGGTCGGATTCACTGGAGTGTGAGCGGACTTGCTCATCGATCTTCAGATCGCTCAATACCCGGGTGGCCGTTACGTTTAGCAGACCGCTTGCGGCTTGTGGATGCTTGATATGATCATCATCTGCTGCCGGCGTATTGACGAGTCTTTAGAGTCCTACACAGAGGTTTCCTGGCTCAAGCGAAACGAAATAGGAGCGCATATGAGATATGTGCGGGACCGAGAATAATGCGTGTATGTTATACCGTATTTCATTCTCGCGATGAATGTATCGATTAGGTTATATGCGATATACCCTAGTTATCGAATCAAGGGTTGATTCGATAAACCGATGCATTGCATACTAGTCGGTTATATACGATATGACCGGATCGTTAAATCAAGTATTGATTTAATGATTTGATGCATAATTATATATTTGATATATTACTTTGCATTAACTAGTATCGGTTCACTTTAAATGGATTTTCTCGCTCGGATGTGCGCATTAAATATGCGATATGATTTTGTGCACATGTTTGTACCATGTTTGATGATACATGGTTTTTGGTTAAGTGTATAGAATTAAACAAAGGATAAGATGATGGTTAGGGTTTATTATTTGTTATTCATTTATCTTATTTAATTATCCATTTATTTATGATAAATGAATAAAAGAAAATGAAATGAAATGGTTGCTAATTTTGGATTCTAGTTGAAGCTTCTTGATCTTTTGACTTAGTGACCATTTTGTCTCTAGTTTGACCCTAACCATTCCTTTAACCATGATTAGATCTCTACACTTTACCATGGTTTCATTATGATAAGAATGAATTTCTTTTCTCATTTTTATAATTCTTATCATAATAACATTCTTCTTCTTCTTCATTTTTCAAGTGAAGAAAACCAAAGTCCATCAATGGTGATTGATGATTAAGAGTGAGAAATCCAATTCTAAAGTCTACCCACTTCCTATTTCTTCATCCTCTACCTCTTGCCAAGTAGTAGAGTGTGTTTTCTTCACAAGTTTCTTGACTTGGTGAAGTCGGAGCTTGATTTAGCGATGCCTCGACGTAGATCATCTTCGGCATGGACATCGACGACCTAGCTTGCCCATTCTCCGACGAAGCCTACACTTGAGCCCGGATTTGATTTGGAAAGCGGAGAGGACCTCGTTGCGGAGCTATGGAGGTGGAGCACCGGATCTACAAAGGTTGTATTTCCGTATCTTGTAGTTAAGTGTTAACTAGTTAGCTTTTTCGCCTAGATTTCTAGCAAACGATCCGTAGTCGGGTCTCTCGGCACCCATAAATTTTATATTGGCATGTTCGATGCCTTGTGTGACCTCACTAGGGTGCCTAGGAACCCTACAGTTAGATACCAGTTCGGATTCTCACATCTGTAATTGTGTGCAGGGATTGCGAAATAGCAAAGTTTTGAAGAAAAGTGATCATACTCTCCGCGTTAGGAATGGTTCAAGTGTTGATGCTGCATCAGTGGGAGAGTATCACCTAGGGTTGCTTTCAGGGTGTATATTGATTTTGAATCCCTGTAATTTTGTACCGACTATGTTATGTAATATACTATCTGTATGTTTGTTAGACAATGAAGGATATCATTTTGTATTGCAAAGTAATGTTATGAACATTAACCTAAATCAACAGTTGATTGGGTATGGTATATTAAATAACAGAATTTACGTCCTGAATCAACATACGGTTTTCAACATCCAGCACACAAACAAAAGAAAGATTTCAGAAATAAATGAAGCATTCATATGGCATTGTAGACTTGGTCATATTAAAGAAACAAGACTAACCAAGCTACATAAAGATGGATATTTGAATCCGTTTGAATATAAATCTTATGCGACTTGTCAGTCTTGTATCGAAGGTAAAATGACCAAAACACCGTTTACTGGATATGTAGAGAGAGCTACTGAACTCTTAGGCCTCATACATAGTGATGTATGTGGACCAATGTCTACACATGTAAGAAGCGGTTATTCATACTTCATAACTTTTACTGACGATTTCTCGAGATTTGGACACGTGTTCTTGTTGAAACATAAGTCTGAAGCTTTTGAAAAATTCAAGAAATATAAAATTGAAGTAGAAAAACAAACTGGATTGAGTATCAAGAAACTTCGATCGGATCGAGCAGGAAAGTACTTAAGTACAGAGTTCCTAAATTTCCTAAAAGAGAATAGGATTCTCTCTCAGCACACTTGATTTATAGAGATTTAGCGTGCTTGCGCTTTTTAAAAGATATGCATCAAAAATATTTAGTAACCTCAATCAAGAACGGCGTCGCTTGGTAGCTAGCCGGTGAATACGGGTCGGTCCACAGGGATGTTGTGAATTTCCTAGTCGCTCAAACGAGTTAATTCCGATTGTGGTCAGATTGATTATTAAATCTAAAAACTAAATTAATCTATATCTAAATCTTGCTAGGGTTAGGTCTAGGTTAAGTTTGGAAAGTCAATAAATCTCACCGCTTTTTTATACCCATATGAAGATCTAATTAGGAGTTATGGTAATTATTAATAAAGGGGATTAGAATCATTTGGAAAGATGTTTTCTTCCTCTAGATTCTTGTCCTTCCTTTATCAATCCTTACCCTAACCACCATGGAAAACAATCACAACCGGGCCTTTATACTACGGTATCACCGCTACCTCGTGGGATAGGGTGCCGTAGGGAGCGGTATGTGCATGTATGCATAGAGCCCTATGAAAATATATGACGGGCAAGAAAGGGGATGAGAGATCTTCGTCTCTCAAACCTTCCCCAGATCTAACCCTAACAAGCGAGGAGACTACTCGCTCATTAAGGAATTGAAGAACATTAATCTAGGGCAGAGAATGAAAATTACCTAGGGTAAGAATTGAAATCTAAACTAGGGCAAGAATTGAAATTACCTACTTAATTTACAGATGGCTATCTCCAAACATCAACACAGGGTTGTCAGATCTGAATTCATGATATGAAAAGAGGCATCGATGCTCTCCAAAATAATTCTAAATTTTATTCATAAAAAGAGGCATAGGGAGGCATAGAAAATACAATGGTTTGGGTTCTATTTATAGGACATAGAAATCCTAGGTTTACATTTGATTCGCACGTCTGCAATTACAAATTTGCCCTTAGGTTAACTTTCCAGAGCCGCCACAACATTTTGGTAAAAAATACTCCGAGTACGGGCACAAGATGGCCGCGGAACCGCGGCAATGGTAGGCTTGGGCCGCGGTTCCGCGGCCCATTGATGAGTTCATCTTGTAATTTTCTGTGGGCTGCTTCTTGGTTCTTTGGGCTTTTTATTTATTTAGTTCATTTCTCTGTTTGGCTTCTGGTCTTCTCCAGATCTTTCAGTGAAACTTATAGTGGTCTTTTAACAGTTTGCCTTGACATTTTGGACCTTGCAGTGCTTTGTTGATTCTGAACTGTTCTTCGTCTAGACTTGACTAGGATCCTTCTATTTGTTGGTCAAAAGTCCCTTTTTGTGTCGTCTTTTGTATTTTTCACTGTTTTCGCTCCAAGAACCTGTAACCTGTAATATGTAGCAGACATGCGTCAAAAGCACCTGTTTATTTGTAGAAAGAATAAGAATGGGAAATATAATAATACAATATTATGGTGTGAACAAATACCCCCAAACTTATTTTTTGCTCGTCCTCGAGCAAACTTATTTTTTATTCTCTACAAAAAAACCTAACCGCACTTTCACAGAGAAACGCGATTGCACTGAGCTCGTGCAACAAGCCGTTAAACCTCTAGGTGTCCCTAGTAGGAGGAGTGTTGTCTCCTGAGGGTTTTCAGCGGATACTACCCACAAAATCCTATCAATTCAGCTCATTAACTTTAATTCTCCAATTAAGTTTTCTAACAAGGAATTCTATTATCGTCGACCCGTAAATTATCCACCCATATTCTTCACACTTTCTCATCATTTAACTTAAGATTATATATGTTCTGCAGACCTACTTAGCTTTCGGCATCTCTTAAGTTTTCCTTCTAGGGTTCCATCTCCACTTAGGAATTTTTATCAACTTTACTAAAGATACAAGTTCTATTCTTCACTCCTTTCTCTCATCTAAACTCCAATCACATACCTCATACGTGTGTGTAAATATCACCCCTACACTTGAAAATTCAAATCAAGCAATCATACTCTTGTCCGTTGTCCAAAGTACTTATTAATTGGTGAATTTTTAATTGAATTTTGCTTACACATCCTTCATGCGACCGTTAATACTTCTTGAGGTACCAACAACCGATTACAAGATATGTTTGCACTTTAAAGCGTAATTCCTAGTCTTGCAACACCCAAGGCTTTTTAGCAGTGACTCCCAAACCAATTGGTCTAAGGCACTAGGTGATGAAGCACCCTCGCTAAATATTTTTCTATTTTTTTAGCCTTAAGTAATCTCAAAAACCAGTGTTCATTTTTTTTCTTTATTCACACTTGTATTTTCTTTTTCATTTTCTTCGTACTAAGGACATTAGACAAGAGCATTTCAAGGTCTCCTCTACTATTCCAAGTTTCAAGGTGGGTGATTGTGCAATTTGTAGGGTATACATTTTCAGAATCTAGACTTAAGTTAGGAATTATTTTTCAAACTTATACTCTAATAAGAACATCAATACTTTTTCTTAGTTTCGACTTAGCCCATGAAATGAACTCAAAATTTGCCTATTTCTAAATAAACTACAAAGACATATACTTTCTACCGTTAAACTGTAAGGAAGGTTATTTTTAGGGTTTTTAATTTACTAAGTTTAAGATCTAGTTGTTCCTAGTTAGTTAACCTTTTGTCAAACTCAAGTTAATTAGGCCAAAATTGAATACATTAAATTTTATAATTTTTGAAATTTTTCAATTTTTATGGGTTTTCAAATAAATATGCAAATGCAAAAATATACAAATGAATGCGAAGGAAGAAGACGTACCGAGCATACCCCCAAACTTAAACTTGACAGTGTCCTCACTGTCATGCTACACCCATAGGGTCAAAATTGTCGGCACTCCCCTGTTTATTTATTTAAAAAATTGTTTTTTATTTTATTGTTTTGAAATTTTATTTTTATTTTTTTTATAGAAAAAGAAAACAAAAAATATATATACATATATACAACAAGGTCCTCCCCAAACTAAGCAAGGCCTTACACAAGTCAAAGATTAGCACCAACCATTCTAAAATTCTATCGTGGTAATGATAGAGTTGGTGAAAGAATGGAGTGGAAAGAAAAGAAATGAGAAGCACACGAGACCGTGTGGAGAGAAAGGGATAATATGGTCTCGGTGGAGAAGAATGGCGGAGGGGAAGAAGAAATGGTAGGGGTTCTACTTCTTCGAGTGGAGGTTGATTAATCACAAAATCCGTATCATTTAAGAATGCGAGTTCGTCGGCGAAAATATCTTCGAAACTTTCCTCGAAGGTCCAATTGAAAATTATCGAACTCAAAATGTCGGATTGTGATTCATCAACACTCGATATCATTAAAGGAAGATTAGAAGAACCAAAGAAAGTGGGAATACGAATTTGAGGGTGGGGATGGAGTGTATAAATTAGCACAATTTATAATGACCGATGTGTAAAAAGCAATTGTGCTAATCGATCAACCCGCGAAAAAATGAGATTAAAACCCTCAAGAGTCATGAGCAAACATGGGTACGTCGAACTTGGTATTGGAGATGAAAGCGTAACGGTCTCTTGCACAGTCGGAACGATAGGAAGGACGGAAGGAAGTGAGTGAGGAAGGGTATCAGTTAAGGATTCAGGAGGGTGTATTGGAAAATTCAACACATCAAACGAAAATGGTTCAACCTCAATATTATCCTCAATACTATCCTCATAATTCTCCTCAATATTTTCCTCAAAAATTTGCTTATCCGTGCCAATATCATCAAAATCAAGACGCATATGAAGTTCGGGAGAAACATTTAATGACTCGGGATGATGAATTGGACACAAATTTTCAATTAAATCGACGGGTTCATCATCCGAAATATTCCCGGCGTCTAAATCCTCAATCAAGTGAAAATCAATTTTTTCTGACACCTCATCAAAAGCATGGATATTTATCTATTTAGGTTCTAGAGTGGAGGTGTAAAGTTCAAAAGGATTAGGTATGGTTTCACTCGAAAAGGGTTCTTCACAATCTGGCAAATCAAACACTACAAATTCACACAACTCGTTTTTATTTTCAACTGGTGAACTATTTTGGACAATCGATGGAAAACCGAAGTTGTGGGCTGGAATTGGGTATGGGTAGGTTTGATTTGGAAATCCTCTCAAATTCTCACTCTGTCCAACCGTCTTCTCATACATTGGAAAATTTGGAGCTAGTTGGAAACTAGCTACCGGTTCACTAGGTTGCATAAGGGTGGCCACGGACGCTTCCACATTCCTAACCATTTTGTTTGTTGCTAAAATATAAGCTTGCAACGACTGTTCCAAACTAGACATAGGTGGTGAAGGGGTTTCGGTAAAAGATTCGAAATTGTTTGGATACGTGAAACTCCCAAAAGGTTGTGTAGAAACAGGGTCTAGTGAAGGTGGGAAAATCGGGTAGGACTGGTAGGAATTGGATGGTTGGACAGGAGTAGGGTCAACATGTGGATAAAAAGGAGAATGGACTTGTTGATCCCTAGAACTAGATGTGTGCAGAGGGGTGAAAGATCGGCCATGAGATTGAGCAATATGCTCAGCAATGGATATCGGTTTAGGAGTTACAGCTGGGCTCGAAAAAGTGGTATCAACATATGAAGGTGGTAAAGGTTGACTTGGTTGACACAAAGTGGGTTGTAAAGTAAAACTGTTTCTCCTAGACGCTTCTATTTGATCTTTCAAAAAAAATTTGGGCACGGAGGGATCTTCCTTAAATCGACCGAAACAATCGACGTACGAAGCAAAGTTAGGTTCGGGATACCAAAGTTCGGCAAGAGATTTATGATGTGGGGTACCCATGAGAAAGAAGGTAGGTGGTGCAAGGATTTCTTAGCGACAAAAGTTGCAAGTCTTTTTTTTAAAAAAATTCCTCTTATTATTTTTTTTATTTGTTTTGCAAAAATTTTCGATAAAGAGCTTAGACACAAATGCAATCAACCAGAAATGCACAATCAGGCCTAGATCTAGAGTCACCTAGGTCAGCTAGACAGCTCCTAACTGTTCCAAAGGGCTAGAAATAGGAGCTCAAACCGCCTCTTCACCGCCAATTGCGGCCAGGTAAGTGCCAGGTAAATGGGAGGCTCCCCGCTACAAGTAGCGGTCCTAATTAAGTAACCACTTGCCTTAGACACACTTGCCTAGACACCGCAAAGTCAAGTTAGGATAAACGGTCGATGCCTATAACTAGTCCTCTGTCCTATTGAGCTCGAAATCCTTAGGGCTGAGTCTAGTATTTTTTAATTAAGAATGGTCAATGCAAATGCCTTAAGTGATTTCTGATGTCCTGGGAAGGGTGATGAAATCCCCACCCAATCTGAATTGGTCAAAAGCCCCTTAAAATCCGATTAAAGATATGCAAAACAGTAAATCACTTGCATGCAAATCTTTTTTGTTTTATGCGCGGCGCAAAGAATCCTGCACAAGATTTGTTATTTGGAAAGGAAGATTTTTTAAAGCGCAAAGAATTCTGCAGGAGATTTGACAAAAGATATATTTTAGGTTGCAGAGGGGGAAAAAGGAAACAAACAGTGAAATTTTCGCGCGATGACGTCAGCATGACGCGGCGGTTCAGCGGCTGGAGCGCGCTTGCGCGGCGGAATGGCGGCGGTACGGAGGCTTCAGGTCTCCAAAAAAATTGTGCTGTTCTGATTTTCCAACATCTTTCTGTTCCGATGTATCTTTTTCTGTTTCGAACTCTGGATTTTTCCAGATCCGTCTCGATTGTAGATCCTGCAAAAATTCAAACAAAAAATACCCTTCACAAAATACAAAGATGATAAATTTTTATATTTTTTGATTTTTCAGTTTTTATGATTTTTTTAATTAAGATTAACCCGAAATTGCAAAAAGGAAATAACACGCCATCCCCGGCAACGGCGCCATTTGATTTATAGAGATTTAGCGTGCTTGCGCTTTTTAAAAGATATGCATCAAAAATATTTAGTAACCGCAATCAAGAACGGCGTCGCTTGGTAGTTAGCCGGTGCATACGGGTCGGTCCACAGGGATGTTGTGAATTTCCTAGTCGCTCAAACAAGTTAATTCCGATTGTGGTCGGATTGATTATTAAATCTAAAAACTAAATTAATCTATATCTAAATCTTGCTAGGGTTAGGTCTAGGTTAAGTTTGGAAAGTCAATAAATCTCACCGCTTTCTATACCCATATGAAGATCTAATTAGGAGTTATGGTAATTATTAATAAAAGGGATTAGAATCATTTGGAAAGATGTTTTCTTCCTCTAGATTCTTGTCCTTCCTTTATCAATCCTTACCCTAACCTCCATGGAAAACAATCACAACCGGGCCTTTATACTACGGTATCACCGCTACCTCGTGGGATAGGTTGCCATAGGGAGCGGTATGTGGATGTATGCATAGAGTCCTATGAAAATATATGACGGGCAAGAAAAGAGATGAGAGATCTTCGTCTCTCAATCCTTCCCCAGATCTAACCCTAACAAGCGAGGAGACTACTCGCTCATTAAGGAATTGAAGAACATTTATCTAGGGCAGAGAATGAAAATTACCTAGGGCAAGAATTGAAATCTAAACTAGGGCAAGAATTGAAATTACCTACTTACTTTACAGATGGCTCTCTCTAAATATCAACACAGGGTTGTCAGATCTGAATTCATGATATGAAAAGAGGCATCGATTCTCTCCAAAAGAATTCTAAATTTTATTCATAAAAAGAGGCATAGGGAGGCATAGAAAATAAAATGGTTTGGTTTCTATTTATAGGACATAGAAACCCTAGGTTTACATTTGATTCGCACGTCTGCAATTACAAATTTGCCCTTAGGTTAACTTTCCAGAGCCGCCACAACATTTTGGTAAAAAATACTCCGAGTACGGGCACAAGATGGCCGCGGAACCGCGGCAATGGTAGGCTTGGGCCGCGGTTCCGCGGCCCATTGATGAGTTCATCTTGTAATTTTCTGTGGGCTGCTTCTTGGTTCTTTGGGCTTTTTATTTATTTAGTTCTTTTCTCTGTTTGGCTTCTGGTCTTCTCCAGATCTTTCAGTGAAACTTGTAGTGGTCTTTTAACCGTTTGCCTTGACATTTTGGACCTTACAGTGCTTTGTTGATTGTGAACTATTCTTTGTCTAGGCTTGACTAGGATCCTTCTATTTGTTGGTCAAAGGTCCCTTTTTGTGTCGTCTTTTGTCTTTTTCACTGTTTTCGCCCCAAGAACCTGTAACCTGTAATATGTAGCAGACATGCGTCAAAAGCACCTGTTTATTTGTAGAAAGAATAAGAATGGGAAATATAATAATACAATATTATGGTGTGAACAACACTCCACCGTACACACCACAACACAATGGTGTGTCAGAGTGGAGGAATCGTACCCTATTAGATATGGTACGCTCCATGATGAGTGATGCTGAGTTACTGCTTTCTTTTTGGGGGTATGCATTGGAGACTGCGGTATATCTATTAAACAGGGTTCCGACCAAATCCGTGCCTACCACTCCATATGAGATATGGTATAAGAAGAGACCGTCTCTTAAACGATTTAGGATATGGGGTTGTTCTGCTTTTGTTAAAAAACATAATCTAGACAAACTCGAGACACGATCGGTTTTGTGTAAATTTGTGGGATATCCTAAATATTCATATAGATATCTATTCTACCACAAGGAGGAACAAAGAGTGTTTGTTTCTCAGTATGCCATATTTTTGGAAAATGAGTTTTTTACAAGTGATAATATTGGCAATACGGTAGAACTGGAAGGAATTCCAGAACTGCAAACAGCTACTGACGTTTTGGTTGAACCTGAAACTTCGATAGAACCCAACGAGACTCAGTCACTCCATAGATCTAGTAGGACTTCTCGCCCACCAGAGAGATCGCATGGTTTTCTTATTGATGGTGATAGAGAAGATTGCATCATGGAAGATGATGACCTTACTAGTTTTCAGCAGGCTATCACGAGTAGTGGCTCAGTGAAATGGCTGGATGCTATGCGATCCGAAATGGAATCTATGCACACCAACAAAGTTTGGCTTTGGAAGTTGCACCTTCTGGAGTAAAACCCGTAGGGTGCAAATGGATCTTTAAGAAAAATATTGGTGTGGATGGACAAGTAGAGACCTATAAAGCTAGACTTGTAGCAAAAAGATTTCGTCAAAGACCAGGATTGGACTATGATGGAACTTTTTCTCCAGTAGCTATGCTTAAATCCATTAGAATTCTACTTACTATTGCTGCTTACTACGACTATGAAATCTGGCAGATGGATGTTAAAACTGCATTTCTAAATGGTGATTTAGAAGAATGTGTTTTTATGGATCAATCGGAAGGCTTCATTGACAGTAGGAGCAGCGAAAAGGCATGCAGGTTGCTTAAATCCATCTATGGATTAAAGCAGGCATCATAAAGTTGGATTCCTCGTAGATGATATGATCAAAGAGTTTGATTTTATCAAAAACGTAGATGAACCTTGCATTTATAAGAAGATTGTAGAGAGTACAGTCGCATTCCTCGTATTGTACGTGGATGGCATTCTCTTGATAGGAAATGACGTTCCTATGCTATAATCGGTCAAACTATTTCTATCACAAAGGTTCTCCATAAAGGACTTGGGTGATGCCTCGTGCATTCTAGGCATTATGATCTATAGAGATAGATCTAAGAGAATATTGGGATTGTTCCAATCTAGATACATAGACACCATACTAAAGAGATTTAGTATGGAAGATTCCAAGTGAGATAATTGACCCGCTTGTCACGGAATCACCCTCTCTAAAGACTTTGTCCAAAGTCTGATGAAGAGAGGGCTCGCATGAGTATTATACTCTACACTTCTGTAGAAAGGTCTATCATGTATGTGATATTATGTACTCGTCCAGATATAACTTACACACTAAGTGTAGTAAGCATGTATCAATCCAATTCAGGGGAGAAATACTGAACAGTTGTGAAGAACATTCTTAAGTACTTACGAAGGACTAAAGAAATGTTCTTGGTATATGGTAACGGGGATCTCCAAATGGAGGCCTTTACCAATTCCAGCTTCCAGAGTGACAAGGATGACAGCAATTCTTTTTCGGGTTTCGTATTTACCCTCAATGGAGGGGCGGTCTGCTGGAAAAGTTCCAAACAGGACACCGTTGCAGACTCAACGATGGAAGCTGGGTACATTGCTGCAAATGATGCTGTCAAGGAAGCTGTCTGGATGCAGAAATTCATCTCAGTGCTTGGAGTGGTTCCAACCATTATTGATCCAATACCCTTGTATTGTGATAATAATGGGACTATGGCATTAGCCAAGGAACCCAGGTCCCATCAGCGTTCGAGACATATCCTGAGGCGATATCACCTGATCCGGGAGATAGTTGATCGCCGCAAGATCAAAGTTCGGAGAGTGGACACGAAGAATAACACTGCGGATCCACTCACCAAGGCCCTACCACTGGCGCAATTTGAGCAACTTTTTGAGATGTTGGGTATGAGATACGCCAATAATTGACGCTAGTGCAAGTGGCAGATTGTTAGAAATATGTATGCCCTAGAGGCCATTATTGTATATTATAGTCGATGCTTAGACACACACACACACACATATATATATAGGACTTTCTTGCTCGACATAATAGTATGTTATCTGGTTGCTCTTTATTTTAACATGTTCACTTGTTTTAATTTACTGTCTTTTTTATACATGTTGATAAAGCCCTTAGGATGTTTGCTTGACTACCAGGACTATGATGCAGATCATACTAGTGGGACTTGTGTAGTCCACAAGCACATCCTTAACAGTTCCTAGTCGAGGGAGTATTGAGACAAGGCATCAATATTCCAGAGTAGACTAGTGTATGCGTTTCATGACCCTGTATAGGGGCAATGGATGATTCCATATCCATTGGTGTTTGACATCAAAGATTGTATATAGGTGCTAGAGACTAAGTACACTGAAAGGACTCGCTGAGAACTCCTAGATGGTATTATACCTATCTTCAAATAGTAGTTCTCTGGTAACACTTGTACAGGTTAGTCTGTAGACCCGAGATCGTCATAGTGTCTTGTGTGGTTCCCACAGTGCTTTGATTTTCACCCTACCACGGCTCTACTGAGTCGTGCGAACAGGTGGATTTTGGGTACAGTCCCGAGATACATGGAGGCATTAAGCAATAGTAGGGATTTCGTCTCTCCCGGTATTGGGAGTTGATATTGTGCTATGAGTGATTAGCTATAACCAAAAGTCCCTGGCTAGGGCTGATGAGATTTACTGATAAGTGTTATCAGTAGTTTCTTGATTGGTTATAGACCAGACATCGGCATGACTTATCGAGTTATTGGGGTCTGACCATTCCACACACACCCCGCCAGACTCGATATGCGACATATCAGATGAAAAAACCGGACTGTACGGTAAGTGTTGCTTATTGGCTCTACGGGAGTCTGAACAAGTTTGCTTGTTGATCTTCTATTTGCTCAATACCTGAGTAGCCATTACGTCCAGCTAGTACCGCTGACGGTTTGTGGGTATCTGATGTGATCATTACCTACTGCCAGCGTATTGACGAGTCTTAAGAGTCCCACATAGAGGTTTCGAAGCTCAAGCACAACGAAGTAGGGCACGTATGGAGATATGTACAGGAGCTTGATTAAATACGAGTATATGATACCGTGTTCTAATCTACAGTTTTTTATATTAACCGGGTTATATATGATATAACCAGATTATTGAATCAAGTGTTGATTTAATAATTAACTAATGTATTACTCATTTTAATTCTTTTCTTTACACACACACACACAAATGTATCATGGTTGATGATACAAAGAACATGGCAATATAAGAATCATATTAGAGAAAAGAATAAAGATATTGATAAATATATTTGAATAAAAACAAATAAAGATATGAGTCATGACTTCTATTATGTTCTCAAAGGCTCTAGCAACCATGACTCATTTTTTGACTTATTTTATTCATCCATACTTATCTATCTATCTCAATCCTATCTCCAAGGTTGATTGAGATATTTCCAAGTTCATCCTCTTCATCTTTCTTCACTAGATATTTTTTTAGGTTGAAAAAGAAAAGAAAAAGAAAGAATTTTAATGAAAAAGATCCCCACTTCATCAACCTAAACTAGAATAACAAATTAGTATAGGTTGTTATCGTCACTAATTCATATATTAGTGAAATGTGAGTCTGAGGGTGAGAATCTTCGAGGTGGATCATCATAGACGACGAAGACTTCGAACAATCTCATTCCAACTTTCAAGTGAAGTCGTAGAAGAGTTCTACGACTACTACATGGAGCAATTGAAGTGAAGGACCGGTCTACAAAAGTTGTAGTTTCCATTCACTTAGTGTTAATCTCTATTTGCTTTGTTTTGAAATCCTAATCTCTAGTTCGATTCATGTTTAGTAAACTTAGCTCTCTAGATTTTTTTTAAATTGCTCACATGCTCTTGTTAAAACCCTAGTAGAGATGCTAAGACAAACTTACAGCTGCAGCAGACAGTTGTCAGTCGCTGGCAGATGGTTGCTAACAACGATTGCCAAATGCGATGACTGGCGGCCGGTCATCGGTGTTCGGTCTTTGTTCGTTTGTGGATGGTTGCCGATTGCCAGTGATAGTCAGTTGGCGAAAGAGACGATTCTCTATGTAAATAGTTGCATTGACAATTAAGAGAGATAACAACCGCTGATGGTTTGAAGAATTTTAGATTCCGATGGGGTGTTAAGCTATGTGGTTAAATATAGTCCCATATTGGAAAACTTATGAGAGGTACATGGATATAAGATATAAGATGGGCCAAATCTAAAAAAGGCTTGAGTTTTATTGATAGAATGCACTTATATCAAAACCCCGTATATACTAATATGTAAAAATATATAATCACCCTCTCAAAATTTAACATAGTATCAGAGCTAGGTCGAACACCTCTGAGAGAGAGCAGTCTATATGCCTCTGAGAGACTGGCCTCTACATGTATCATTACATCTCTTTGAGAGAGAGCAACATACATGCCTTTGAGAGACGCCTCTACGCGTGTTGTAAGATCCACGCGCAACGTCACCACGTTGCACGTGAGGGAGAGTGTTAAGCTATGTGATTAAACAGTCCCACAATAAAAAAAGTATGATAGGTACATGGGTATAAGATATAAGATGAGCCAAACCTCAATAAGACTTTGAACCTATGGTAACGATCATAAAATTCCCATATTTTCGCGTATCATTTTTTTAATAAAATATTTCAATTATTCATTTTTGGTATATTTTGTTTTCTAATAAATATATTATTTTATCACTTCATCTATTTTATCCATTTTATAATTTTTCAAAGTCCAAACCCAAGCCAAGATAAATCCATTTGATTTCTTTCTTTACTTTTTCTAAGCCCACTTTCTTTTCAAGGTACGACATATATTTAATTCTTGTTAAATATGTGCATGAACAACCTTATAGTTTATTGGTTAAGTCCTTACATTGTTATTCCATAGGTGACATGTTCAAATCATTATTCTTGCAATTATTTTTTTCATCAATTTTTATCCTTCTCATAACCTACAAATGAGATCTTTCATTTTATCTTCCTTTTAACTTCTAACATAATTAGGATGGTTATAAATTATATTTAAGTAAAATTATTATGAAAAGTTTCAATTTTCTTTTAATACAAATATCTCCCCATCACTTCTTCATCCCACCTTAGCCATTTTCTTTTGATCAATTCTAAAAATAATATAAAAAATCATTTCTCTCGAGCTTGGAGAAGCACCGGTTCCACCAAGGTTCAAAGTCTCGGTTGAAGATTTTATCAAAACGGTGAGCCGGTTGTTATACCGACTCATACAACCTGTAAGTCCCTTTTCTCTGTCTCCATCTCATTCACTCTATTATTGTGTCTTCTCCATGATTTCATTTTTTTGACCGTGGTACCTAATCGAGTGTGTATATATATATATATATATATATATATATATATATATATATATATATATATATATATATATATATAAAATATTGTTTGTTTATACTTAATCTTCATGTTTATTTATTGTTTTCTTATGGAATAAAAATGTCTCCATGTCATAGATTTATTTTTACGTTAACTAGAAACATTATGGATTGAATATAAATAAACAATGCGCGATAACACAACTTTACATAAGCTCTCTTGAAATTAGGACTTTCCTGGTATAGGACCTTGTTGAAATTCATGATCCATATATTAACAGTAGGGGATCCAATTTGAAATATATATTGCATGTACCATTTATTTTATAATTGTTTAAATTTTTTATATAAAAGAGAAAAACGAAGCTGCAAATAAATTCAGTAGTTTTGTCACTTTTAAATACGGTCCGAGATAACTTTTGTCCTTAAAATAATTTTTAAAAATTAATTTTCATATCTAGAAATCCTAGAAAAATTAGGATAAATAATATATAGAATTTCAGGTCTATAATGAAAAAAATTTATATCGAACTAAAGAACGGTTTTGAACTTATGACACTTTTAGTCACTTTTTTTTTCTGAAATCTGAAAACAGTTTTAATCGATCAAGTTCTAAGACATATAACTCAGTCTACTGATAACTACATTGAGCAAACTTCGGTGTTTTGGACGTCTACATCGAAAGCTCTAAATTTTCTTAGTTTTAAGTTTTTACTGAAAACCAACGTAAAATATAGAAAACTGCGTTACAATATTAAGCGACGAATCTGGACAGAATCTGTCCTGATTCGCACACTATTTTTAAATAGAACATAACTCGTACACCTGATGTCCGTTCGTGGCAAAATTTAGATGTATAGATGCACAATTGATAGAGCTATAATTTCATATATATTAGATTACTTATAAATGCATAAAACAACCCGATATAAGTTTTGCAATATAACATATAGTTGATGTCCAGAAATCTGAATTTTTGTTTTAAACTCTGATATTAAAATGATCATAACTAGAGTTTCAGAAATCCAAATCACGTGAATCTTGATGTTTTGGATAAGTACATCCAAAAACCTAAAATTTTCTATTAATTTTCGTAGTCTGAAACCTAATAAAAATTAACTCAACCCGCGTTTTCAAAATATGACGGTGCTGAACAGATTCTGATCTGTTTTGCTCGACGATACGAAAACGGGTATATCTCCCAAACCGGTAGTCGTATTTAGGCGATACTAGAACTCGTGCGTACACAACACTTAGATCTATATTTCTGTTTATATTCCGAAATTTATTGACTTGATTGATTAGTCGTATACAACACTTATTTACAATATTGTTTTTGGACGTTACTTGTATACTTATCTCATATCATGTTCTGTGATTGCTTATTTATTTTTATCTATATGACTTGTGATTAAACCATTATATGCTAGAATTTACTTGATCTTGACACGACTCAATCATGAATACCTGAACCCAATATGTACACTTGAACCAACTTGAATCGAACCATGAATACAATTGGCATGACTTGCACTTGACATGACTACATGAATTCAATCTTGAAAACTTGATTTCATATTTCACCTTTTGTATTCATGTATTCGATCAAGACTCGTAGCATTAATCATAGACTAATATACACGGGGTGTTGGGGTAGTTTAAGTATAAATCCGATGAAATTTCATGAGTCTCATTATCATAAATAATGTTGTTTTGGTACCGGGCTGAAACAGTATAAATAACGTTGTTATGGTACCGGGCTGAAACGGTACATCACGCATTCATAAATGAGGGCTCGTGTTTCCAAGTTCTTGAATGATAACCTATTGGGTTTGTAATACTTCAATAACAACTGAAGTCCCGCTATTTTGGGCCCGTAATTCCTTACTCCTGGACGATAGCCTTGGGTTCGAGAATACTCTTGAGATTTGGTTGACATTCACACTTGAACCCACGATAATTAAACTTATCATTTTAGAGAACTTTTAGGACACTTATATTCATTTCATGTTCACTATATTTACACTATACGGCCATATTATACTTGTTTGCCATGATCATGTTATACTGTCATACTTACCTAATTGGCATATATATTACCATACTTGTTCACATATTACGATTTCCATTTATACTATATTACATGTCATCTTGCACTCAATCTATATATTACACATATTTTTGGGACTTACCAAGCGTAAGTTCGCTGACAGGCATTGCACATATCTTTTGTTTCTTGGAATGTTCGTCAGGTGATTTAAGATCAAAGGAGGTGGAAGTGATCGCAGAGAATTACAAGCAGTTCACTCCTGAAGCAGATCATTAGTTTTCTTTCCCGCTTTTCTTTTTCAGAAAGTTACATGTTTAAACACTTTCTTTTTATATTCAGATTTCTTGTATCAGTTAAACTCTGTAAAGTTGAGGATGTAAATATATATAATGGATGGATTTTATTTTCACTTGTCTATTCTTGTGTTATTTTTATGTTGCTTATAAACGCTTAACATATTTTTACAGTAAATACACTGCGGGCTTGCCACGTCACCGTTTCCGTCTACTAGAAAACGGGACGTGACACATACTTATACTAAAAACCCGTGTACACTCATATGTAAAAATATATTATCACCCCCTCTCCTCCGAAATTTAACAGGGGCATGAATGAAATTGAGAATCAAAATTATACCCATGTTTCCATTATAATTTAAATGCTACTGCTAACATTATATTTTAAATGCAAGCTACTAATGCTCTTTTTTAAATTCATTCAAATTTTAGACATTTGATTTTTCCAAATGACTTGGGACTTATCGGCAGCCGTTGTATCCAATAGCTTGTAAAGAAGTATAATTAAAATCTAAGAAACATGGAATTTAACCATTACGACTAAATTAAGCAGTCCAAAGCAATTATGGATTCCTCAGGGTTAATTTCATGCCCAGGTTTAACAACTTTTTCTGATCAGAAAACCATAAATTTGACCACTCCGCTGACAAATTCCACTCAATTCCCAGTTTAATTACCCACTGCAGCTATAATTGCTAATTTCTCCATCCTAATCATCATTTACTGTAAGTACCCTCTTACAATAATATAAAACTATACAAGAGAGCAACTCTATAATATTATAAATCCTACATTCCACTCTGTTTATTATATGTTTTAATTACACATCATATAAATCCTATAATATCTTTAAGATTTGCCATTCATTCCCTCTCTCCCAAGTATGGTGTTGGTTCCAAAAGATCATTATAGCTACTATGTGAACTCGAGCGTGCTTGGAAGCATAACTGTTTGAAATAGAGTGTTAAATGCTCTACCTTTAAAATAGGAGAATAATATTTTAAAGCTTTTCAAACTCGTTCATTAATATCTAAACGGCTTGAAAAAAGAAAAATCTAAACTCGGTGAAATTAATGAACGAACACAAACATGGCGGACTCGGGCTTGAGCTTGACTCGGCTTCAACCTGGGCTCTTTTAAAGCTTTGTGGGCTTGGATAGTTTGTATCCTGCTTTATATTTAGTAGTAATAATAAAATAATACATTTCAAAATTAAGATCATAATTATCAAGCCATTTATGTTAACTCAAGAGTCAAGACCTAGATCATAATAAATATAGAATCATTCTTATGCTAATATTGTAGAATTTAAATAATTAATAACTTTAAATTAATATCAACATTGTTCTAAACAAGATTTGAACTCTTGTATTTAGTTAAAACAAACCTTCTCAATTTGTCAAATATAATATTGAGCCTCTATATGATTTTCTTATATGCTAGTATTCTAGATCTTAAATACTCTCGGAAAAGATCGAGGCTTGGCTCGAGCTCAGCAAGAGCTCGCTCGAGCTCATTCGAAAAATAAATGAGCCTAGCTTGAACAAGCTTGTAAGAACATTTAAATAATTGAATGAACACAAACAAGCTAGAGTTCAGCTCATTTGGCTTGTTTTGTTGTAAGGATTATGTATCTACGCGCAGCGAAAAATCCAAGACCTTTGTTGGATAGAAAAATATTATCCGACGGATACCAAATCACAAAAAAAGAACACACCAATACAAACACACAAGATTTATCCAGGTTCGGCGCAACTAGCACCTAATTCTGAAACTCGCGATGAAAACTTCCACCATGAGAAAGAATTATAAGAGATCACATCAACTTCTTACCCTTCCTTTACAAAGAATTATTCTCTTTTACAAAACCCCTTTCTATCCGCGACTGTGCTTGGTCGCTCTCTCCCACTCTAATCAAATCCTACATTATTAGAGAATTATGGATTCATAAAAAAATATTAGAGAAAGCCTATATATTTATGGGGTAAATATATACTTGAAGATAAATTCATATTTAAATAAGTGATAAATATGAATTTAAACTAGAGATTATATTCAAATCCAAACTAAAAAGATTAGATTTAAATCCAAACTAATTCCTAACTAACCTGAATTTAAATCAAATTCAACAATCTCCATCTTGATTCAAATTCACCATAATCATTTTTACTTTCTCAACATCTTGGAAATCCGTTTTCGTTGCCTTATGTCCGAAGGCATCTCAACAATCTACTAGGTAAAATTTGAAGTTTGATCGGAACCATCTCAAAAATACATCTGCCGGGTTATCTAGGTTACCAATATTCGTAAGAGACATTAGCTTTTTCTCGGTCTGCAAGAAAAACACTCTCGCCTCATGTGGAGCATTCAAACCCAATAATTTATGCAAATAGATAGCTTCGCTAACCGCCTCTAAGACGGTTGCAAATTTTTCTTCCATTGTTGAAAGTGTGATATCGGACTAAAGAGTCGATCTACCAGGCACTGCATCCATGCCCAACGTGTAATCTGTCGTTGACCTCCATCTTCCCATATCACCATACACTGTCACAATGTGACCATTCACACTGTCTATGCTGAATGACGAGCCGAACCCTTCACTATCTCTCAAGTATCTCAGGATCCACTCCATAGCCAGCCAATGCTCTCTGCTCGGAATAATCAAGTATCTGCTGAATGCTCCAACTTCATGTGCAATACTCGACCGCGTGCCTCCCACAACAACTCGTATATGACACTAAAGACACATGATCTCTGTCTGCATCTGACCATAGTGATAACATTACTGAAAAACCTGAAGTGCGTCTCTAATTGAGAAGATACGGGTCGAGTCTTCTTCATCCCATACCGAGCTGGAACATGTTCAATACTCTGCTGCAACCGACGCAACTCCCCATTCATGACACTCTCCGTACTACGAATCAAACATGCAGTCTTTTTGTCGAACTCTTGATCCTCTTGCCTTGGAGTCTCATCCCTAACCACTCCTGTGCGTCGAACTATCCTCGACCCCTGCACCATTAGCTCTACTAGACTCTCCACCTAAATCAAAGTACCAACCACCTCATCTTCTATAATCTGGCCTGAAGCCTCAAACACTACCTGGCTAGGTGACCCTGTTTTCTGCTCATCATCTGATTGAGTCTGTTTTCTCCGAGATATAGCAGATTCAACGACTATCAAATATCATCTGTTTTCTCTGAGATATCACAGACTCAACGACTATCAAATATCAACTGATTACTCCATCCTTAGTACCAGGACACTACGACCTGTACACTTTTGCTCCGCATCTAGAACCACAAAGTCCTGAGTAATTTTTAACCCCTCCAGTCCATACCTTCTTAGGAATTATCATGTCTATCGCCGTTGATGGTGACCAATCGATGAAGTACTCGGCAATAGATAAGGCTTCAGCCCAAAACTCCCTCGGAAAACTAGTCATAAGCCCCAATCATTTGAACCATCCGCCCTGCAATACCATCTGACCAAGGATTTCCTAACGTGGTGTACCGATGCACAATCCTCTCCGGCCTGCATAATCCTGCGAACTTCTGTGAAGCGAACGATCCGCCTAATCCGAACCGAAAAACCTCTGTGCGCTCTCCGGACTGCTTTAGATAGAATTAGTTGGTAAGAGATTTCTTCATTTAAAAGAACTCTGTCACGCCCCGCTTCCCAAAAGACGAGAGCAGGCACGTGACGAGATCCGCCACGTATTTATTCTGAGAAAGTCATTTCTCGAAACAAATACGCTAAGCGTTTATAAGCAATATAAAATATAGCAAGAATAAACATGATATTGAAAATTCCAAAAACTATTTTATTTACATTCAATTTCGACATGTTTCAAACCGATATAAGATATCTGAACAAGAAACATAAACATAAAGAGTCTAAACAAGTGGCATACAGAAATGATAAGCTGAAGTAGATAAGCTAGCTTGGAGTACTCCTCTTCAGTTGATTCTACCTCCTCTGTCCTTAAGTCACCTGACGAACATTCTAAGGAAACAAAAAAGTGGGGTGGAATACCAGTCAGAGAACTTGCGCTCGGTAAGTCCCCAAGAAAGGTGGGATTATGACATAAGTGTATAATGACTAGTTATATAAGTGGAAATGGAAATCATGAAGTAGTGAACGAGTGTGATATGATAATTAAACATGGCAATTAATATAAGCATAGAAATTCAATGTAGCATGGCAATTTTTATATAACATGACAATATAGTATAGCATGTGTTGGTCTACGTGAGCATGCGATAAGTGAAAGTGTTGAACATGAATAGAAATGACGATGTGTCCTAATGGGTCTCTACAAGGGTAAACTCTTCTAACGACAGTTTAAGTGTGAATGTCAACCAATCTAAAGAGTATTCTCGAACCCAAGACTATCGTCCAGGGCAAGGAATCACGAGCTCGAATCAAGAGTGTTAGTAACGGGATTTCAATCGTCATTGAAATATTCCAAACCCAACAGGCAATCGTCTAGGGGCAATGAAACACGGGCCCTCATAATATAATGCACGTGTTAGTATTCATGGATTCATGTACTAGGGGGACTCCTGAGATTTCGTTGGATTCATACTTAAACTATCCCAATACCCCGCATATATTATACTATAATTAATGTCATAGATCATGATTCGAATCCATGAATACAAGAGAGAGTGAATAAGTTCATGTTTCGAGTTAAGTTCATGTCAATTGCATGTATTCATGTAAAGTTCAAGTATTCATGGTTCGAGTCAAGTCTAGTCTAGTATGCAAATAGGTTTAGCACAAGTCATGTAGAATATCATGTATTGGATTGCGTATAAACAAATATTCATACAATTTGATTTCCGTGAAAATACAAATTCATTCTGTTTAAATATATAGAAACATGTAGGTGGAAGCACTCATTGTCTCCAGCTCCCCGAGGCTCAAGAGAGAAGATGCCACTTAAACCCATCCATTATCTAAATGCTTTAAAAATTAATTGTTTTATAGATCCTGGGTATTTATGTGAAAATATAGCATTTGTCAACTTCAAGGTATTTATGTGAAAATAGGCCATTAAAATCTCGAGGGTGTTTTAATAAAATATACTATTTAAAATGTCGAGGGTGTTTTGATAAAAATATATTTTAGGAATTTAGGGTATTTTGGTAAAAACTTGACCTTTTTAAAGTTAAGGGTATTTTGTTGAAAAAAAAGCTAATTTGAGAACTTGTTTTTCTTCCTTTCAAGACCGCGCAATGTGAAGAGGTCCGTGTCTTACTCTACTAAACTCAAGATATGTTTTAAGCAGCACCATTTGCAACTGGGGTCCGCTAACAAGGGTAGACGAAATGTGTAAAAGAAGAGGTTTTAGTTAAATTCTATTTTTAAAACTTCGAGGGAACTTTAGAGCATTTATATAAAATACCATTTAAAGCCTCGAGGGGATTTACAATGTATGAAGTCAGTGGCTTATTATTAATATTTATATCATTCAGTTAGTTATCTAATTAGATACATCAAGTAGTAATGTATCAACATATAGACATCATCCGACAGTTAGCATATTTGGTAATCATAATGAATAATTCATTGTATATGTAGTACTGATCGAGGTCCTTTTCGGGTCTCCGTCAGATGTTGTCTTCCGTTGATCTCCCGGTGAATTTTGGTGGTGATCTTCTGTTGCGTGTGGGTCTCAGTGGGTTTTGAGGAGATTGGTGATTTGAGGAGTTTAGCGCCGAGTACCTGCAAAGAAGTCCCGGGATAGTTTGGTACCACCGAGAACCCTCCGACGATCAAGTTAGAGCTAGATCCGAGAAGAGTAACGGCTAAGTGGAATAAAAATGGCTTACTTAACCCCTCTGGGATGGGGGTTTATATAGCGGTGGTGGCACGCAGCAGCAGGCGCGAGAATCTCGCCGGCAGTTACGCTCCCGACGTCACGTTCGCGTAGAGAGAGGATCGCCCATTAATGGGGATCATGATGGCGTGGAACGTGGGATGTTGCTGGCGGAGAATCTGCGCATGGTGAGATTCGCGGAGCGGCGGTTATGCCTGTGAGCGGTGGAGTTGGTCGGAGGACCGAGGAAGACGGCTCCGGCCGGGAGCTCGGGGACGAGCGAGGAGACCGAGGAGTCTCGGTCTTGCGGCAGCTCGGGGCGAGCTATGAGGCCGAGGAGGCCAATTTGCAGAGGGCCCTGAGGAGGGCCGGCTTGTGCTCGCAGGTTGGCGCAGGGTTGGCCTGGCCGGCCCCTGTGGGCCCTTCCTTCTGAGTCCTGGGACACGTCATCTGCTACGTGTCCTGATCTTGGAGATCGCCAATATTGAGCATCATCATTAGCCCCCCACTCTTGTCCCGACCAGCCAGCGGGTCGGGTCAGGAGTGGACTGCCGGGCCTCCCGAGGTGAGCTCCTTCTTAAGGTTTCGTCGGGACGCGTCCCCAGGCTGTCAGTTGTCTTTTCTGCTAGCGAATCAGGGTGAGATTTCTGTATTTAAGGAAGGTGCGCCGGTTCGTGTATTCTGTCACTGAAGCGACGGTCCACGTATCAAGCGTCGATTGGCCGACTCGACGTATACAGGCCTGCGGCGTCTGACAGGACGTGGCCCAGCGAAGGATCGACACGTGGAGCGATCGGGGACGCTGTACGCGAGGAGCCGTTTTGGCGGGAGATGACGGGCGTTGTTGGATGAGGTCGCTTGCAGCAATAAACATGGGTGGGGCCCATCCTTGGGCCCTTACTCCTTCATATTTCCCTCTTCTAGGTCCTGGTTGCTCGGCGCTCGTCTTCTTTCTCTCGCTTTCGTTTCCCGAGGATTCCCTTTCTCAAGGTTAGATGTCTTCCTTTGTAGAGTCAGAAGATGTTGTAGGAGTAGGTTCTAGGGACCCTTTAGTTGTGTCTGAGTCCTCCCGGGGAGCAGAGGTCGGATCCTCTCCCCGGGATCGTGCGGCGGGGGCAGCCCCCAGGGA
The DNA here is from genome assembly GCA_030015575.1 of Agapanthus africanus. NCBI lineage: Eukaryota > Viridiplantae > Streptophyta > Magnoliopsida > Asparagales > Amaryllidaceae > Agapanthus > Agapanthus africanus. The sequence continues at coordinate 155,188,322 of JASDDO010000014.1, read as the reverse complement.
GGAGGCGGCAGATGCGGCCCCCAGCACCTCATGGTGGGTGAGGCATGAGGACGAGCTTGCCAATGCTCGGGCTCGCTTCCACATCCCCTCACGTTACACGCTCCGATTGGCCAAGGAGGGGGAGAGGGCGGACCAAGTATGGGGCAGGGAGATCGCCCTATATTTGGAAGCTTTTTGGGATGGAATGCGCCTGCCCTTCTCTCCCGAGGTCGTCGCAGCGCTGAATATTTTCGGTTTGGCTCCTGGCCAGTTAGTGCCGAACTCGTGGAGGATCCTCCTCGGGTTCCTGATCCGCCTGAAGTTGCAGGCGGTTCCTTTTAGGCCCCCCTCCTAGATTCTTCTCTTGTCTTCAAAAATCACCCTGGTGGTCGAGCGGGCGACCCGAGGTGGGTCTATCTCTCCTTTAGAAAGAGGCCGGGGGCGCCGCCGGGACAGAGGTCGTGACCCTGCCCTCTTCCATTCATGATTGGAAAAAGAAATTTTTCTTCATTACCCCTCCCGCGGGCAAGGACTGGCCCATGCCTACAAAGTGGTCGAGGAAGAAATGCTTGCCGGGGAACCAGTCCAATGACCCCGCCGCGGTGAGAGTGGCGTCGTGGGAACCCATCCCCCGATCCGATGTGCTGTTGTCTGAAAGGGTCCTGAGTTGGGCCGGGCTCATCCCCGTTGAGTTCGTAGGTAAGTTAGGCTGCCTTTTTGGTTTGTGTATTATGCAGGACCCATGGACTTCGACTCGCTTAAATCCTCCATGCGCCAGCCGAGGAAGGTTACAAAGGCCAGGGGCGCCAGCTCTTCTCGCGCGAAGCCTGCCCCGGCTCCTCCTTCTCCGGTGATTTTGTCCCACGAGCGTTCGGGGGCGGATCCCTCTCCGGGTCCCAACAAAGTGTCGGGCCGGAAGCGGGCCCTGGTTCTGGAGGACCCGGTCTCGGAGGAGAAGACCGGCTCTCCCCCGGAGCCGCTCAAAAGGAGCTCCCAGAGAGATTTCCGGGGCCGGTCCTCGCCGATCATGGTGGAGGATGGGGGACTCCGGTTCGCGGTGCCATCCGGGTTATCCGTTGCGAATAGCCTTCTTCATGAGATAGAGACATCGGCCGGGGGTAGAGTCCCCGGGGAGACCTTCAGGGCTCAGCTGGCATCCATTGCCCAAGAGTCCGTGCAGGTAAGTGTTTGGTTTATTGTGGGATTCGATGCCTCCTTCATCTTTCTGATCTCTTTCGAATCTCCCAGGTTCTCCAACACGTTGCCCTCGCCCTGCGTATGGAAGCGGAGGTGGTAGCCCTGGCACTGAAGGCTGCAGGCCAGCTCACCTCGCTGGAAGAGAGCTCCAAGCGGGAGCTGGAGGCGGTGATGGCGAAGGTTGCCGCCTTGGAAGGCGAGGTGGGGGCCAGGAAACGGGAGGTAGACCGGTACCGCGAGGCCGCCGTGACTGCCAAGGCCAAGCTCGGGGATGCACAGGTGCTTGCCGGCAACCTGAAGAAGACGGTGAAGACCCTCCGGAAAAAGCTGGGGGCGGCGGCCGAGGCGGCCAAGTCGGCCGACTTGAAGGCGGCAAAATTGGCCGACCTCTCAGCGGCGAAGGCGGTGGAGGTCTACAAGAAGTCGAAGGACTTCTATGATGACCTGGCCGTGTCTATGACCCGCATCTGGCACGATGCCCTCGATGCCGTTAAGGCCCGGATGCCGGAGTTTGCCGATGGAGATCTCCAGGCTGAATTCCCCCTTGCGGACGCCGATGAGCAGGGGGAAGAGGTTCCTGACGAGGAAACCGCCGAGGACCCTGCGCTTCATGTGGTGGTCATCGAGGACCCCGAGGTCGCACCTGGCCCCGAGGTCTAAAGCCCCCGTCTTCCTCCTTTTATTTCTTTGTTTTTGGAATTTTGTAAGCCTCCGGGCATTTTGTAAGGCTGGGGAGCTCAAAAATACCCTTTGTAAAGCCTTTGTCTTTGGTAGTAATAAAATTTTTCTTTGGTTCCGTCGAATCGCACTCTATCATCTGTTTGCGAAGAATGCTCGTAAAATATCTCTGCTTGCCCCGCTGTGTTTTCACGTCAGGTTGGCCATCTGTCTAGTGATCGTCCGTCGAGTTAATTTCGATCACTTGCCGAGCGCTGCCGAGGAGGTATCCCCATGGTCCCCGAATTCGAGTCGGGATCGTTTAGACTTGGATTTTGGGCCCATAGCGTTGGAGGGGTTGTAAGAAGTCCACTAAAGAAGACCGGCCAGTGAAGCTGCGCGGTCGCCTCTTGGCGAGGGCTTTGACCTCTGGTGTCATAGGTAGGCCACTACCAGCCAGAGATGACCGAGCAAGGTAGATGCTCGGTTGCCTCTTGCGAGGGCTTCGACCCTTATTGTTTGGAGGGGCTGTAAGAAGCCCACTAAGGATGACCGGGCAGTGAAGCTGCGCGGTCGCCTCTTGGCGAGAGCTTTGATTTCTGGCGTCGTGGGTAGGCAACTACCAGCCGGAGATGACCGAGCAGAGTAGCTGCTCGGTTGCCTCTTGCGAGGGCTTTGACCCTTAGTGTTGGAGGGGCTGTAAGAATCCCACTAAGGATGACCGGGCAGTGAAACCGCGCGGTTGCTGTTGGCGAGGGCTGGGATCCCTGGCGTCGTGGGTAGGCAACTACCAGCCTAGGATGAAGGAGCGGGGTAGCCGCTCGGGTGCCTCTTGCGAGGGCTTCGATCCCTGGCGTCATGGGTAGGGAGCTACCAGCCGGAGATGACCGAGCAGGGTAGCTGCTCGGTTGCCTCTTGCGAGGGCTTTGATCCTTTAGGACGGGGACCGAGCAAGGTTACTTCCCAGTGCCTCTTGGCGAGGACTTTGATCCCTGTCGGTTTTGGTAGGAAACTACCAGCTGGGGATAGCCGAGCAAGGACTCGACTGCCTCCGGGAGGACTTTGGTCCCTAGCGTTGGGGCTGTAAGAAGCCTACTAAGGACCCTTGGCCGGGCAGGGTGTAACATTTCAGAAAAATAAAATATTATTTTTGGAAATTTTTATAATTAAATAATAAAATATTGAATATTTTAATAGCGCGGTATAATTAAATACCGATAAATTGGGAAAAATTTGGAAAATTATAGAAATTATTGAAAAGATGGTGTTTTATTAGATTTAAGCAAAATATGAAAATTTTATGAATTATTAAACACTAATTTAGTGCTAATCGCGATTAAATATCGCTAATCACGCATTAAGCGTGTTTTGTGCACATGACATGCACATGTCATTTTTTTTAACACTTGTTACATTTTTATCATGGTTTTCCTTCTTGATCATTTCATTTTGGGTTTTAAATGAAAAGAAAAGAAAAGGAAAAGGAAAACAATATTATATGAAGCATGGGCATGAGACAGAGTGAGGGGTCTTCTTTGACTTGGCTTCATCCTACATTTTCTTCACCATTTTCCTTCTTATTTCAGAAGTTGGCTACCCTCTTCCTCCCCCATCTCAAAACCCTCACAACTCCATGAAACATTCATCAAAAGTTCATCCCCATTTCACAAAATGCATGCACAAACTCACAAGCAACACTTTGGACCAAAAAAGCAAGAGTTTTGGACACTTTGGGAAACTCAAGAAAATTCTTGAGTTGCCAAATGAGCTAATTCTTATACCATTAGTGTAGTATTTCCATTGCCTTTGCTACTATGCTAGTTTAGAAGTGTTTAGGTGACGTTTAGAGAGGTTTAGAAATTTCAAGTTAGGGTTTAGGGTTTGATTTAATTCCATAGGTGCAATTGATGTATAATTAGGGACCATAACCCATGTTGTGATGATATAGTGGACTAAAACCAGAGAATAGAACCCAAGACGCGAACTTAGAAAACCCCGACATCGGCAGATTTTGGAAATTGTGAAGGTATACTGATATCTGCTATCACCCGAAGCCTCTGAAAAATATTTTGCAATTACAGAGACACAAGCAGGCAACCTAGAACCTATACCCAAAACCCTGGACCCTAACGCCACTTCCAGGCCACAGAATTATTGTTTCTGGCCGCAATTTGCGGCCAGGGTAGGGTCATTTTGGTCCGTGTTTGTTCTGTGGCTCCTTTATCAGTAAAATAGACCATCCATATATGCAAAATTGGCTAATTTCACTTAGGGTAAAATCTGGGACCATTTTCTTGAGTTGCTGCCTTGTATTTTGTGACGTTTTTGAATTTAAGTTTTGGAATTTGATTTTTTGTTCCGTCGTGTGGCGTTTGGACGCCAACGACGGGGGTTATTGGTTCTTCTCGCATGTGTAGACCATAGGTTTAAACCTATGTGCGATACGTGCACTGTTTTGGTTTTCGTGCGTGTTTTCGTTTACGATACTATATGTGATATGTAGGTACCCCACGGGGACTTCAAGACGACGAGGATGAGCATGGCATCATCGACTCTAGAAAGTGAGGATCAAGATGAGTAGATTATATCTACGGGGGAAGTCGGGTGGATGGCGTATAGCACCCCCGCAGTTCGATATTTAGTATGCTATATATACTATATATATATGATAGCTTTATGTGTGACATGGATATTCAAGATATTTTTAGATGTTAAATGATTAGATTAGGGTTATTAGAAGTGGACCAGTATAGCTTCTTAGTCGCGAACCCTAGAATAGGTGTACACTCACACGCATACACATGCTTACTTTGTTATACTTGTGCGTACGTATATATATACACACACATAGGTATGGGACTATGTATATATATACGTATACCTACACTTGGATGATGAGGATAGTGGATGATATTTGGAGATGGGTCGATGAGATTGGGCATGGTGCCACGAGATCGGTGATATGATATGGTTCGTATTATAAGATACGACATGAGATTTTAGCGGGCCTTTGGACGTGTGTTTTACACACGCATTTATATTTATGTAGATGGTATCAGTTTGTACTAGACTTAGATCAGTACCCCAGTTCATGAGATATGATGATAAGGATACCAGACAATTGATGAGATAAATGTGAGATTTGACCCGTACCCAGATTTGGGATGCCGTACGATGGATTTACCGTACGAGCTTTATATTGATGATAGATCCGCACTCTTGACTCGAGGATTTCATATGATATATTGTATCGTACGCGGTACTATTGAAGCGAGATCACCGACTATTATGTATATATATATATATCGACTCAGATTTAGGTGGTTTCCGTACCCTTTCGATTAGCTTGTTAGTAGATCCGTAGTTTACTTAGTAGATGTTAGACTAGACCCGAGTCATACCTATTTCAAAACTAACGAATCATGAGTATTTTAAAGACAGGCAAAGAGATTCTACGGATATTTTCAAAAGACGAATCTTTTCTTAAACACACCGTAGCCTTTATTTTTCTAAAAACCCCGATTCATCTTATTTCAAATGGCAAAACTGTATGACATATACATATTGATGTAGATTCTTCACTGTTGCGTTTATTATTCGATTTCCGCATGTTCTTGCTATTCGCATTGCATGTGTAAATAGGTTTATTGTTATATTAAACCCATACTATCAAGACACCAGCACCTTTATCGATGATGCGTATGTTTCACGTACACCTGCTTGCCGGCTCACACACTTCATTATCGATAATTGCCATGTCACAACACAGTAGGACTGTTGCATCAGGATATAACTCCTTGCATGACATACTTTCGTACATACATATTGTACACCCATACTTGCATACATACGTATTTGCACATACATAGATGATTCTGACTTGATTTTGGAGATTTGGGAACCGCAAGATATATTTAAAAACTGGATTCATTTTAAAAGAGCGGTTTTCCCTCGATATGTGCATATTGTTGTTCCATGTTGCATGATATACACATATGCTTACATTTCTATTATATGTCGCATACATCATACTCTATGACTTTACGCATTGAGATATGTTGTTTTCATGAGATTTCTGGATTTGAGAACCGTGGACATTTTAAAAGAGATTATGTGTTGTTTTTAAAAACCCGGTTTCTCTTGATATGATATTTTAGTGCGTCCACTATGTGTTTTCTCGGTTCTGATACCAACTTTGTCACGACCCAAAATGGCACGTGACTGACCCTTGAATCATATGAAGTCTATAGGACCCCATCTAATTCAAGTAAGCCAAAAGCCCAGAAATCTAAAACCATTTTGAAGAAATGTTTTATTAAAATAAGCCGAATATGCATTTTTAAAATCACAAGTCTTTTCTGAAAATTTCGGCAGAGTTTCCTTTGTAAATACCGGCCCCGAACGGGGTACAACATGATAAATATATGCATCAATGATAAAACGCATCCCCAAGCAGGAGCTAGCTCTTCGTCAATCGACGGTCACAACCACGCAAACAATATAATATACAACACTGAAGGGCGAGGATCAAAACTCAAAAGGAAACTCAAAACAGCATGAAATCCATAATAATACAACGCGCGACTCTAGGTCGAAAGAATATACAACTGGTCTCTAAGTCTAAAATAAATATACATGTTTGGTTGATGGATTTTCTAGATACAACTGAATAAAATAAGTACAATAGTGGTCACGATGCAAGTGAACCAACCTACCAAAGCAAATCACCCGGAATGGAAGCAGTGTGCCAGCAAAGCCGTAATGAAACCTGTACGGCAAAACCTGCAACAAACTGTGGCACAACGGGAGTGAGTTGCCAACTCGTGAGTAGAAAACATCACAGAGCAGAAATCGTATGTATGACGCAATCCTAGGTCATACGATCAGTAATATATATATCCTCAATATGATAAAGTCTGAAGCATGAAAAAGTGGTAAGGGTAAACATCTATACCAAGTGTAATACCAAGTGCTCGTGTCAGTTCCTCAGGTAGCAATATATCATAATTATGAGGTATGGTCAATGTAATCATCATGAAATCGGTGTGAACTATATCATGAAGTCTATAAGTATGTGGATATCATCCAATTATGTAATCAATGTCTATATGCATGTAGATCCCGTCCACGTGTCAACCAATGACACAAAAGTTTATGCATGTAAATATCATAAAGCATATGCATGAAAGTATGAGGATATAAATCAACGTGTGTCTCTCACGACACATCAAAATCATGGAACCTGAGTGTCCGGTATCGACACTCGAAAATATCATGAAACCCGTGCCCAGCATCGGCACGTAAATCCTCATAGATCGGGCTCCATCAGTCCGGATCGGCCCACGGGCTCCGTCAATCCGGATCGGCCCATATCATCTCTCGACTCCGGTCGGTATCCTCCGGATATCCGCCGAGCCAAAATACTACTACCTAGAGTATTATCCGCTCTGGCCGAAGCCGCACGGTTTTGTCCTTCAGGACGAACTGGACCCGACCAGGGGCCACTTCCCGGGAGGTCACCCATCCCAGGACTTCCCTGGCCCGAGCACGCTTAACTACGGAGTTTACGCTTAACTATGGAGTTCTCAAACTCCATAGTCAAGCGTGCTCGGGCCAGGGAAGTCCTGGGATGAGTGACCTCCTGGGAAGTGGCCCCTGGTCGGGTCCAGTTCGCCCTGAAGGACAAAACCGTGCGGTTTCGGCCAGAGTGGACAATACTCTCTGTAATGGGGGTGGCGCGTGACAGAATGGTATCAGAGCGCTAGGTTAACCTTGGTTCGAGTTTATGTTTGACTATGCGGAGCCTAGGGCGTTTAGATATATACGCAATCTACGCTTGACCTTACGGAACGTAGACTTAGTCGAGGGGGTATTCGACCCGAACTTTCGTCGCGTAAGTTGACCTTGGTTGATGGAGTAGGTGACTTTAGTAGAGTGACGTACCGTGTATATGTTCCGCGGCATACTTACAATACGCTACTCCGCTTAAGGAGCCTTAGGATGTACATTTTCTTGCACAGCATTATATTCATTCATGATCTATCCTCATCGATTTCGGTATGTAATTTTGCTGCCACGATTGCATGGGCAGAGAGAGCTACGGCTAGAGTTGCGTCAGCATGAGCTCGTCATGGACGAGGAATGACCAGGGCGTGATTTCAGGGACATACGATTGCATAGAGAGGCGTCGTTTTATTGTGTTTTCGCGCCATGAGCGTTTGATGGATCGCTTTTATGAGATTACTCGGGCGCGCAGATCAGCACCAGAGGATTGAGCCACTGATAGAGGCTAGCCAGATTTTGATGACCGTTGATGTATCGCTTGTTCATGATGATCGAGGCACTGTTTAGCGTGCAGATGAATGAGCTAGTTGTTGCTGCTAATGACGAGATATCGCCCCAGATGCTGGAGCTACTGCAGCACGAGTTTATACTCAGAGATAATAGAAGGTCGCTAGTCGTCCGAGGATGAATGACTAGGACATTTGGTTCGTTCGCTTACCCCGATGCGAGGTCATCAGATTGATTGATTCCAGCTTGAGGAGACTTCACATAGATACGTTGGGAGTCGATAGAGACGATCGAATGTCAGAAACCCATTTTCCAAGTTTAAAGTATTTGAAGAAAACATGCAAGCAATTCTATAGACCCTCTAGAAGAATGAAAACCCTAACTCGACATAATGACCATGTGAAAGCCTTTGAACCTTAGGGTTTGCGGCAGTTCCGCGGTGCCATTCGTGAGGCTTGGGTCTGCCCTTCTACGGCTGGTCCACCGGTGCTGTGGCATGTACTCGATATTATTAAACTGTACCCAAGATGTTGATCTCTTGGGGGATTATGAGGTTTTGACAAGTCGATCGGATGGTTCGACATCTTTCGAATATCATGTGATGGGATGCATTGCTTGGGAGATTCCAAATACAAGTGTAGCCGTTGGAGCGCAGTCCATGCAGCCACGATAAGACAAGTCCGAAGCAGTCGACAGCAGAGAAAAAGTGGAGTAAGAGGTTCGTACGAGATTTCGACGAGATGATGTTCCACTCCGCTGACATCAGAGATGCAATACGCATGCAGAGGCGTTGTATATGGATATACCTTCCAGGAGGAGTCGCGATGAGTATGCAGCCGTTCCGGAACAAGGAACATATATAGTAAAGGGTGGTAACTTCTGGGCAGTTCGGCAGAAACGAGATTTAAGAGAGATTTCGACGGGACCTTTCTGGAATACTATACGAGAAGACTTGGACCCAGGAGCGGTCATATTGCGCACACCCAGCAGGCCAGAGTTCGGCATCGTCGACGAGATAGTTGGCCAGAGATCTTTAGAGGATGTGCCAGAGCGGGACTGTTTCCGTCGTCATTCAATATTTGGCCGTTGAGCCGAGGAGTTTTATATCTAGCAATTTACAGTGAGAGACAAGAGCCTAAAAGCACCAGGCGTCAGACCACGAACAGTAGGCAAGTAGATATCTCTGCTAGCTTTGGATGCACCGACACCTTCTCGACTGCGAAGGAAAGACATATCGACGGCGGTATTTATGATTTGTGATCTGGTGATTCGATTATCACGTATCAGTCACCTTGGATTTCGGTATTTTGAGCGATCTATTCGCATAATTTAGTCTTGATGACTGAGTTTCATGGTATTTGTTTTTGTGCACCACGGTTGCACCTGACTTCGGTTTAATGTCATTCGATATGTTGATTTTGATTTCATGCCTGATTTGGATTGAGGTTTATTGTATACCGTCGATTTCGATTATGATATTAATGTTGATTTCGTGCACTCTGTGCATTTGATTTGGATTCTTGCACATATTTGGCGTGCTTGGATTGGATTTTTGCGCATGTTCGGCGCTTGATATTGGATTTCGTGATTTCGTGCATGTTGGATGCACATGATTTAGATTTTTATTCGTGCATGATGGATGCACCTGATTTGGATTTTCGCGCATGTTGGGCGCATGTTATGAGATACGATTTTGGTGCATACCAGATGCACTAAATCGAGATTCTTCGTACATATCAGATACACCTGATTTTATTGTCAGGCACACCCGTTGCCCTTGACAGATGTTTCGTGCACGCCCGTTGCACTTAGATGTTGTTTCGATGTGGTTTTGTGCACATGTATGTCACATTCATGGATTTTGATTTCCGTGTGCACCAGACGCACGTGGCATTCTTATGCACATTTGGGATTGATTTCCTTTGAGCAGTATATTTTTATGATATTTACTATTTGATATAGTAGTCGAACAGGACTAGTCAGAGGACAGTACCTGGATATATTTTGCATGCATTGATAGTTATCAAAGGGATTTCCAAAAGGGAGCTATAGTCTCAATATTTACCTACGTGTCTGATATGATACGAAACGTTTAAAATAAGGAAACCCTTCTAAATTATTTTCAAAAACGGCGGGATGTACATATTAAACAAAGGATATATACATATATGGTTATTTTATTACGATAGACGTCCGCCACTGTGCAGTATTATGCGTATCGCATAGCAACATGAAAGATTTGGCATGCATTTCCTTCAGATATTTACATGTATAAATTTGATGTTTACATGTATAGTTTTGATGTATATCATATTGGTTCGTATTGGATTTGACATTGTGACTTTATCATAACTCCGATGATTGCGGGATGCTTGATGGAGTTGATTTAGAGTTATCTGCTCATTGTTCATGCACATGCATTGCGCTATGATGCGTTTTATGTATTGATGATTTCGGAGCCCCGACGACTTGGACTTTTTACTAAAATGTTTTAGTATTTGAGGGGTTTAAATTTAAATTCGGGACCGAATTTCTTTAGGGGGGGAAGATTGTAACATTTCAGAAAAATAAAATATTATTTTTGGGAATTTTTATAATTAAATAATAAAATATTGAATATTTTAATAGAGCGGTATAATTAAATACCAATAAATTGGGAAAAAATTGGAAAATTATAGAAATTATTGAAAAGAGGGTGTTTTATTAGATTTAAGCAAAATACGAAAATTTTATGAATTATTAAACACTAATTTAGTGCTAATCGTGATTAAATATCGCTAATCGCGCATTAAGCGTGTTTTGTGCATATGACATGCACATGTCATTTTTTTAACACTTGTTACATTTTTATCATGGTTTTCCTTCATGATCATTTTATTTTGGGTTTTAAATGAAAAGAAAAGAAAAGGAAAAGAAAAACAATATTATATGAAGCATGGGCATGAGAGAGAGTGAGGGGTCTTCTTTGACTTGGCTTCATACTTCATTTTCTTCACCATTTTCCTTCTCATTTCAGAAGTTGGCTACCCTCTTCCTCCCCCATCTCAAAACCCTCACAACTCCATGAAAAATTCAACAAAAGTTCATCCCCATTTCACAAAATGCATGCACAAGCTCACAAGCAACACTTTGGACCAAGAAAGCAAGAGTTTTGGACACTTAGGGCAACTCAAGAAAATTCTTGAGTTGCCAAATGTGGTAATTCTTATACCATTAGTGTAGTATTTCCATTGCCTTTGCTACTATGCTAGTTTAGAAGTGATTAAGCGATGTTTAGAGAGGTTTAGAAATTTCAAGTTAGGGTTTAGGGTTTGATTTGATTCCATAGATGCAATTGAGGTATAATTAGGGACCATAACCCCTGTTGTGATGATATAGTGGACTAAAACCAGAGAATAGAACCCAAGACGCGAACTTAGAAAACCCCAACATCGGCAGATTTTGGAAATTATGAAGGTATATTGATATCTGCCATCACCCGGAGCCTCTGAAAAATATTTTGCAATTACAGAGACACAAGCAGGCAACCTAGAACCTATACCCAAAACCCTGGACCCTAACTCCACTTCCAGGCCGCAGAATTATTGTTTCTGGCCGCAATTTGCGGCCAGGGTAGGGTCATTTTGGTCCGTGTTTGTTCTGTGGCTCCTTTATCAGTAAAATAGACCCTCCATATATGCAAAATTGGCTAATTTCACTTAGGATAAAATCTGGGACCATTTTCTTGAGTAGCTGCCTTGTATTTCGTGATGTTTTTGAATTTAAGTTTTGGCATTTGATTTTGTGTTCCGTCGTGTGGCGTTTGGACGCCAACGACGGGGGTTATTGGTTCTTCTCGCATGTGTAGACCATAGGTTAAACCTATGTGCAATACGTGCACTGTTTTGATTTTCGTGCGTGTTTTCGTTTACGATGCTATATGTGATATGTAGGTACCCTACGGAGACTTCAAGACGACGAGGATGAGCATGGCGTCATCGACTCTAGAAAGTGAGGATCAAGGTGAGTAGATTATATCTACGGGGGAAGTCGGGTGGATGGCGTATAGCACCCCCGCAGTTTGATATTTAGTATGCTATATATACTATATATATATGATAGCTTTATGTGTGACATGGATATTCAAGATATTTTTAGGTGTTAAATGATTAGATTAGGGTTATTAGAAGTGGACTAGTATAGTTTCTTAGTCGCGAGCCCTAAAATAGGTGTACACCCACACGCACACACATGCTTACTTTGTTATACTTGTGCGCATATGGGGATACGTATATATACACACACACATAGGTATGGGACTATGTATATATATACGTATACCTACACTTGGATGATGAGGATAGTGGATGATATTTGGAGATGAGTCGATGAGATTGGGCATGGTGCCACGAGATCGGTGATATGATGTGGTTCGTATTATGAGATATGACATGAGATTTTAGCGGGCCTTTCGACGTGTGTTTTACACACGCATTTATATTTATGTAGATGGTATCAGTTTGTACTAGACTTAGATCAGTACCCCAGTTCATGAGATATGATGATAAGGATACCAGATAATTGATGAGATAAATGTGAGATTTGACCCGTACCCAGATTTGGGATGCCGTACGATGGATTTACCGTACGAGCTTTATATTGATGATAGATCCGCACTCTTGACTCGAGGATTTCATATGATATATTGTATCGTACGCGGTACTATTGAGGCGAGATCACCAACTATTATGTATATATATATATATCGACTCAGATTTAGGTGGTTTCCGTACCCTTTCGATTAGCTTGTTAGTAGATCCGTAGTTTACTTAGTAGATATTAGACTAGACCCGAGTCATACCTATTTCAAAACTAACGAATCGTGAGTATTTTAAAGACAAGCAAAGTGATTCTACGGATATTTTCAAAAGACACATCTTTTCTTAAAAACACCGTGGCCCTTATTTTTCTAAAAACCCCGATTCGTCTTATTTCAAATGGCAAAACTGTATGACATATACATATTGATGTAGATTCTTCACTGTTGCGTTTATTATTCAATTTCTGCATGTTCTTTCTATTCGCATCGCATTGCATGTGTAAATAGGTTTATTGTTATATTAAACCCATACTGTCAGGACACCAGCACCATTATCGATGATGCGTATGTTTCACGTACACCTGCTTTCCGGCTCACACACTTCATCATCGATAATTGTCATATCACTACACAGTAGGACTGTTGCATCAGGATATGACTCCTTGCATGACATACTGGTTAGTGTATATGCCCTAGAGGCCATTACTGTATCATACTAGTTTGTATATTACTTAATGGAAGCTTGGGATATTCACAGTTGTATAGACAATCTTGCTCAAAATGGTAGTATGCTACTTGGTTTGTTTCTACTTTAATGTGTGCATGTATTTCTTTTAGCATATCGCCTATACACATTAGTGGAGCCCTTAGGATCTTTGCTTGATTACCAGCATTGTGATGGCAGTCATACTAGTGGGGGCTGGGTAATCTACAAGCACATCCTTATACAGGTCCCTAGTCGTAGGATTATCGAGACGGGGCATCGATACTCCGGAGTAGACTAGCGTATGCGCTTTTCATCCCAGCAGGAGAGATGGTCTGTTCCACAGCCATTAGTACGCCGTACTTGAGATAGTATGCGGGTGCTCGTTAGGTTACGAGTACACTGGACAGTACTCGTCGGGAACTGTTGGTTGGTACTATACCTATCGTCAGTTATCAGTTCTCAGGTGACATGAATACAGCTTAGTCCGTTGACTTGACACTGTCACTTCGCCTTGAGTGTGTTCCCACTGTTCTTAGATTGCTACCCTACCACGGCTCAAATGAGTCATGCAAACATGTAGCAGTTGGGTGCAGTCCCGAAGCACTTAGAGACAGTGACGGTTAGACAGTATTCGTCTCTCCTGGTATTGAGGGTTGATATCGCGCTGTGTCTAGGAGAGCCATTACACAAAGTCCCTGGCCAGGGCAAGCGAGATATACTGGTAGCGTTTCTAGTGTTATCTCAGGGTGTTCTGGGCTACACTCCGACACGGCTTGTACCGCTATTAGGGGACTGACGTTTACCGCCCCCCTAGGCCCGCCATGCGATACACTCAGACGAACAGACCGGACTGTACGGAGATTGTCACATTCAGACTCAGTAGGAGTTCGGATGGGTTCACCTCATCAGTCTTCTTATCGGCATCTACCTGGGGACCGTTACGTACAGCTAGTACCACTTGCGGCCTGTGGTTAAACCCACTGCCAGGGTAGTGTCGAGTCTTTAGAATCCCGCACAGAGGGTTATTCGCCTTTGGGCAAAACAGAGTAGAGGTCGCATGGTTTTGCGACGGGGTTCGTTCACATCCGCGCACTTGTGCACGTTTAGTGTCCTGGCAGTTATTACTAGCGGGCTTTGGTTTAAGCCGGATCCTAGTATTTGTTTTGGGATTGGTTTTGTCTCATTGTATTCGTGTTCCTCGGAACACGGATGCGGGTGTGTATGCACAGTTAACAGAGGCAGAGAATTTTCATTAGGGTTGTTGACCGTTGACTTTTCAAACCCTAATGAGAATAAGAGATATGATTAATGATATTAATTAAGGATAATTGTGCCATGGTTAGGTTGACCATTTGACTTTTGTTGACCTTTTGACTTTTGTTGACCGGTTGACTTATGTTGACAATTTGACCATCATCATTTCACATGAAAGATGCTTCTTGATTCTTGCAAATTTCATTTAATGTGAAATGATAATGGTCATTCCAAATGAACCATCACAATTTCTTTAATTATTATTATTATTTCATAATTCTCTCATATGAGAGTATGGTTGCAAAAAGATCATCATTCTTTCTTGCTCTTTCTCTCTCATGTTTTTGAGCTCTCCCTCTTCTTCTCAAAGCTCTCATCTCTCATGTGTTGAGAACCATGAGCTTGTGAGATAAAACCCTCAAAACTTCTCTCTACTCTTTCTAGGGTTCTAGGTTTAGCAAGCCAAGCACTTTAGTTACCTCTTGGTTGAGGTAGGAGCTCAAGGTAGAGGCCTTCAGGTGGATCTTTCTTCGGCAAAGAGAAGACGACGAGGAGGAGCCGTCTACACCACTCAAAGGAGCAAGCAATAAGGAGAACCACAACAAGAAGAGAAGGAGTTCAAGATCTAGATATAACCTTCTAACCGAGTAGCTAAACTTGTAGTTAGTTTGTTAGTTTTTGTTTAGCAAGGATCCTCCATTTCTAGTCCATGTTAGCTTGTATTAAAAACCGTTTTTTTACCTATTCCGCCTCCCCGTAAGCACCGGGGTGGGTAACATGGACTTACAATACTTGCGTACATACATATTGTACATCCATACTTGCATACATATGTACTTACACATACATAGATGATTCTGGCTTGATTTTGGAGATTTGGGAACCGCAAGATATATTTAAAAACTGGATTCATTTTAAAAGAGCGGTTTTCCCTCGATATGTGCATATTACTGTTCTATGTTGTATGATATACAGATATGCTTACATTTCTATTATATGTCGCATACATCATGCTCTATGACTTTACGCATTGAGATATACTGTTTTTATGAGATTTCTGGATTTGAGAACCGTGGACATTTTAAAAGAGATTATGTGTTGTTTTTAAAAACCCAGTTTCTCTTGATATGATATTTTAGTGCGTCTACCATGCGTTTTCTCGGTTCTGATACCAACTTTGTCACGACCCGAAATGGCACGTGACTGGCCCTTGAATCATATGAAGTCTATAGGACCCCATCTAATTCAAGTAAGCCAAAAGCCCAGAAATCTAAAACCATTTTGAAGAAATGTTTTATTAAAATAAGTCGAATATGCATTTTTAAAATCACAAGTCTTTTCTGAAAATTTCGGCAGAGTTTCCTTTGTAAATACTGGCCCCGAACGGGGTACAACATGATAAATATATGCATCAATGATAAAACGCATCCCCAAGCGGGAGCTAGCTCTTTGTCAATCGACGGTCACAACCACGCAAGCAATATAACATACAACGCCGAAGGGCGAGGATCAAAACTCAAAAGAAAACTCAAAACAGCATGAAATCTATAATAATACAACGCGCGACTCTAGGTCGAAAGAATATACAACCGGTCTCTAAGTCTGAAATAAATATACATGTTTGGTTGATGGAGTTTCTAGATACAACTGAATAAAATAAGTACAATAGTGGTCACGATGCAAGTGAACCCACCTACCAAAACAAATCACCCGGAATGGAAACAGTGTGCCAGCAAAGCCGTAATGAAACCTGTACGGCAAAACCTGCAAAAAACTGTGGCACAACGGGGGTGAGTTGCTAACTCGTGAGTAGAAAACATCACAGAGCAGAAATCGTATGTATGACGCAATCCTAGGTCATACGATCGGTAATATATATATCCTCAATATGATAAAGTCTGAAGCATGAAAAAGTGGCAAGGGTAAACATATATACCAAGTGTAATACCAAGTGCTCGTGTCAGTGCCTCAGGCAGCAACATATCATAAATATGAAGTATGGTCAATGTAATCATCATGAAATCAGTGTCAACTATATCATGAAGTCTATAAGTATGTGGATATTATCCAACTATGTAATCAATGTTTGTATGCATGTAGATCCCGTCCACGTGTCAACCAATGACACAAAAGTTCATGCATGTAAATATCATAAAGCATATGCATGAAAGTATGAGGATATAAATCAACGTGTGTCCCTCGCGACACATCAAAATCATGGAACATGAGTGTCCAGCATCGACACTCAAAAACATCATGAAACCCGTGCCATCGGCACATAAATCCTCATATATCGGGCTCCATCAGTCCGGATCGGCCCACGGGCTCCGTCAGTCCGGATCGGCCCATATCATCTCTCGACTCCGGTCGGTATCCTCCGGATATCATGCTGACGCAACTCTAGCGGATATCCTCCGGTAGGTAGTAGTATTTGGGCTCGGCGGATATCCGGAGGATACTGACCGGAGTCGAGAGATGATATGGGCCGATCCGGACTGACGGATCCCGTGGGCCGATCCGGACTGATGGAGCCCGATATATGAGGATTTACGTGCCGATGCTGGGCACGGGTTTCATGATGTTTTCGAGTGTCGATGCCGGACACTCAGGTTCCATGATTTTGATATATCGCGAGGGACACACGTTGATTTATATCCTCATACTTTCATGCATATGCTTTATGATATTTACATGCATGAACTTTTGTGTCATTGGTTGACACGTGGACGGGATCTACGTGCATACAGACATTGATTACATAGTTGGATGATATCCACATACATATAGACTTCATGATATAGTTGAAACTGATTTCTTAATGATTACATTAACCATACCTCATATTTATGATATGTTGCTACCTGAGGCACTGACACGAGCACTTGGTATTACACTTGGTATAGATGTTTACCCTTGCCACTTTTTCATGCTTCAGACTTTATCATATTGAGGATATACATATATTACTGATCGTATGACCTAGGATTGCGTCATACATACGATTTCTGCTTTGTGATGTTTTCTACTCACGAGTTGGCAACTCACCCCCGTTGTGCCACAGTTTCTTGCAGGTTTAGCCGTACAGGTTTCATTACGGTTTTGCTGGCACACTGCTTTCATTCTGGGTGATTTGCTTTGGTAGGTAGGTTCACTTGCATCGTGACCACTATTGTACTTATCTTATTCTGTTGTATCTAGAAACTCCATCAACCAAACATGTATATTTATTTCAGACTTAGAGACCCGTTGTATATTCTTTCGACCTAGAGTCGCGCATTGTATTATTATGGATTTCATGCTGTTTTGAGTTCCTTTTGAGTTTTGATGCTCGCCCTTCGGTGTTATATATTATATTGCTTGCGTGGTTGTGACGGTCGATTGACGAAGAGCTATGTCCCGCTTGGGGATGCGTTTTATCATTGATGCATATATTTATTATGTTGTACCCCGTTCGGGGCCAGTATTTACAAAGGAAACTCTGCCGAAATTTTCAGAAAAGACGTGTGATTTTAAAAATGCATATTCGGCTAATTTTAATAAAACATTTCTTCAAAATGGTTTTAGATTTCTGGGCTTTTGGCTTACTTGAATTAGATGGGGTCCTATAGACTTCATATGATTTAAGGGCCAGTCACGTGCCATTTCGGGTCGTGACACAGGGTTACTGCCCGGTGCCTCTTGGCGGGGGCTTTTGTCCTGAAGGATAGCCGAGCGAGGGATCCTCGGGCTCGATTGCCTCTGGGAGGGCTTTCTGATCCCTGGCGTTGCGGTAGGGAAGCTACCCGCCAGGGATAGCCGAGCGAGGGATCCTCGGGCTCGACTGCCTCTGGGAGGGCTTTCTGATCTCTTGCGTTGCGGTAGGGGAGCTACCCGCCAGGGATAACCGAGCAGGGTAGCTTGCTTCGATCCCTGGCATTGCGAGTAGGGAAGCTACCGGCCAGGGATAGCCGAGCAGGATAGCTGCTCGGATGATTCTTCATGAGGGTTCGCCCGACCATCCAGTTGCAGGTATGGGGAACAGGAACGGTTGCGGCGACCGTGCGCGTAGCATGCGCATTTAATATAGAGGGAGGCGAAGCGCCAGGGTCGTGTCGTTTCGTTTTCGCCAGAGAAGGCTCGATGATCGCCGCGTGGCAGCGACTTTTCGGGCGAAAAGCGGGCGATTGTTGAGCTCCGTTGGAGCGCTGTGGGCTATATAAGGCCGAAGGAGTACTGGTCCTTCCTTCCTATAAACAGAAGATCAAGAATGCAAAACTTCCCCTTTACCATTCCCGGATCATCCATTTTGAAGACGTATACTTTTATGACCAGAACTGCACCGAGGACACGGTGAAGTTGGTCTATAGGAGCATCGAGGACCATTTCGGCCGGCTGCTCCCCTGACGCTCTTCCCTGCTGCAGCAGCTGATGTACTCTATCTAGAGGGCATCGTCGGGGCTTTACAACCCCCTGTCCGAGCAGCTCTATGATGAGGCCGTGGGCAAGCTGCGGTCTCTGAGGCGCTTCGGCCTAATTTCCGCGAACCGGCTGGCTCGCTCAGAGGCGCTCGTCCGCGAGTGCTACGAGCTGAGGCTCGGGATCAACGCGCGCCGGGGGGGACCGGGGGCAGAGGTTGGACATCGCGAGGCCCCGGCTGGCGGAGATCTTTATCGAGTATCACGAGCAGTGCTCCCTGCACCCCCTTCCCCCATAGTTGTAATTTCCTTTTCCTTTTTGCGTGTATGGCTGAGGAGCCCATAATACCTTTTGAATAAACAAGGTTTTTCTTTCTTTTTCGCAATGTTCCATTGATCTTTATTAAATTAAATTAACAACAGACCTTTGGAAGAGTTCACATTGCCTTAAAAGAAAAGTACATGCTAGTAGATGACCTTATTGGCTCGGCCCGAGCTCCCTGGAGGATTGTTGGCCTCCATGCTCGGCACCGGGTATGGGGCTCCCTGAGTTCCGTGCTGGTCGTCTGCCGAAACGAGCATGATCTGACCGATGGTCAGCTCAGCGGGAGGGTGACACTGCTCCTGCTCGCGGTCGGCCTGCCGTTTGTCCCTTAAGTATACGACGAGGTGTCCCGATCGGATGAGCTCTTCGATGTAGTCCCTGAGTTGCTTACAATCCTCCGTGGCGTGGCCCAGCGTCCGGTGGAAAGCGCAGTAAGGGCCCCGGGTTCGCTTCGCGGCCTGACGCGGGATCGGAGGGAACTTGAAGAACCCCTCGTTCTGGGCCTCCTCTAGCAATACTGCGAGGGAGACGTTGAGTGGGGTATACTCCTGGAACTTCGGGTGATAGGGCTGTTGACACTCCGGCCTTTCTTCCCGGGCTCTTTTCTTCTTGTCGGGCCGGTCTGCTTTAGGGAGGTTTGCATTCACCTCAGACTCCAGCTGGACCTCACGCTCGGTCCATGCCTTTACTTCGGCCATGGTCTTAGGCTGCGCCAACGCAAAGGAGCGCAACCACTCTTTGTGCCTAAGACCAGATCTGAGCGCTGTGATGACGGTCTCATCCCGATGCTAGGGGACCTCGAGGAGGGCATTGTAGAAGCGGGAGATGTAATACTTGAACGTCTTTTTATCCCCGCTCTTAATCGTGAAGAGGTGGTCGACCGTGCGCTTCTGCCGACGGTTCCCGACGAAGTGACCGAGGAACTGAGTAGCCAGCTCGTCGAAGGTCGAGATTGAGCGGGGCTCCAGCCCTCGGAACCAATCCCCACCTGCACGGATGAGGGTGGCCGGGAAGGCCCTGCACTGGGCGGCGTCAGAGTGGTCCTGGAAGCTCATCCCCGTGGTGAAAGCATCCAAATGGTCCTTCGGGTCGGTTTTCCCGTCGAACAGAGAGACCTTCGGGGGCTTGTTACGGGAGGAGACGTGGACAGCGAGCAGTTCCTCGGTGAACGGCTTAGTGAGCGAGTCGGCGACGTACTTAGCCCCGTCGCCCGAGAGGCGACCTTCCCGGCGCATGCCTTCGATCTTCTTCTCGAGGGCGTCGAGTCGGCCGTGGTATCCCGAGGAATCGGCGCCTTGGGATCCCTGGCCTCTGTTGCGGGTGACCTGCGTCTGGGAGCGGCCCCGGTTCCTCTCGATGAGGTTCCTCAGATCCCCGGGCGCGGTGGCTCTCGAGACGCCGAGGTGAGCCCCTCCCGTGCGACCTCGTCGAGGGAGGGGGTGTTGATCATGGCTGTGGACAGGCGAGATGACCGGCATCTCCTTAGGGGGGTAAGGGTCGCACGGAGGCTCGAGGTGAAGCACTCTGGTGGCGAATCTTGGGGTGGAACCTTGGGGTGCCAAACGGACCTCAGGGAGTATCGGCCCATGAGATCTGTGGCTGGGGGTCGCAGCCGTGCCGACGAGGGCGGAACCTTCTGGAGGCGGAGGAGCGGCGACCTGGGGCCCAGGCCTGGCCGTTTGGACGCGGACGAACGCCTCCACGAGGGACTGTAGCCAATATATTCGGTTAGCGAGGGCGTTGATGATGGTTGCCGGAAGGGGCTCGTCCGAGCCTCCGGTGAGGGGAAAGCAGCGGCTGGTACCTGGGTCTTCAGGATGGTCGCTTGCCATGTGTATGGAGATCGGAAGACCAACTTTGTGTTTTGTGGAGTCCTTCCCACAGACGGCGCCAACTAATGGAGGTCCTTTTCGGGTCTCCGTCAGATGTTGTCTTCCGTTGATCTCCCGGTGGATTTTGGTGGTGATCTTCTGTTGCGTGTGGGTCTCAGTGGGTTTTGAGGAGATTGGTGATTTGAGGAGTTTAGCGTCGAGTACCTGCAAAGAAGTCCTGGGGTGGTTTGGTACCACCGAGGACCCTCCGACGATCAAGTTAGTGCTAGATCCGAGCAGAGTAACGGCTAAGTGGAATAAAAATGGCTTACTTGACCCCTCTGGGATGGGGGTTTATATAGCGGTGGTGGCACGCAGCAGCAGGCGTGAGAATCTCGACGGCAGTTACGCTCCCGACGTCACGTCCGCGTAGAGAGAGGATCGCCCATTAATGGGGATCGTGATGGCGTGGAACGTGGGATGTTGCTGGCGGAGAATCTGCGTATGGCGAGATTCGCGGAGCGGCGGTTACGCCTGTGAGCGGTGGAGTTGGTCGGAGGACCGAGGAAGACGGCTTCGGCCGGGAGCTCGGGGATGAGCGAGGAGACCGAGGAGTCTCGGTCTTGCGGCAGCTCGGGGCGAGCTATGAGGCCGAGGAGGCCAATTTGCAGGGGGCCCTGAGGAGGGCCGGCTTGTGCTTGCAGATCGGGCACAGGGTTGGCCTGGCCGGTCCCTGTGGGCCCTTCTTTCTGAGTCCTGGGACACGTCATCTGCCACGTGTCCTGATCTTGGAGATCGCCAATATTGAGCATCACCAAGTACTGTTTATAAAGTTAAATTATATAAGTAACAGAAAAAATGTTATGATAGGGAATTCTATTAATAGCGTACACAATGTTCACAATAAACTAATTACTTAAATATTTATATAATGTAATTACGGAAAACACTGTTGCATGATTAAGTTCTAATAATATGTATAATTGTTTAATTTTAAGCGAACAATTAAACTAAAATACTGCTGCTCATGCCCTGTCAATGTGGAACTACCGATGAAAATTGAGCAGGTTTTTCATGAAGAAGATTTTTTTTCAGCATGTTCTATTCGATACTGGTAGGAGAAGAACCCGACTCGGTATTGTTAAAAAAAGAGGAGAAGCAGAACAAGTCAAGATGATATGGATCACCCCTTCTTCTTGCGCCAAAGATCTTACCATTTCCGAAGGAATTGGAGCTACATTTCTTTTCAATTCCCATTTCAGAGTTCTTATGTGTTTGTGTTTCCATGCCATTTCATTTTTCGAGGTCTTAAAAAAAGAAAAGGACAAATTCCTTTTCTTAGGAACACATACAAGAAAAAGGATAATGGTAACCCCACCATTAGCTACTTCATTTTCATTTATTAATTTCATAGTAATAGAAATACATGTCCTACCGAGACAGAATTTGTAACTTGCTATCCTCTTGCCTAGCAGGCAAAGATTTATCTCTGTGGAAAGACTGATTCATTCGGATCGATATGAGGGTCCAACTCCATTGCATTGCCAGAATCCATGTTGTGCAAGTAATTCGTGGAATAGAAAATTCACTACTAAAATAATCTTTCCTAAAATATAAGAAGAACAAGGAAGAGGGGAGAGGGATGGAGGAGGAGGAGAAGGGACTTACCTAATCGACGGGAAAGAGAGAAGACAACGGTGATCGATATCAGCGCGGTTAGAACGCAAGGAAATATCGGAAATCACATTGAGGCATTTCATCGAACACTGTCATGCGAAAATCGAAATATCGACAGGAGATCCCGAGGCATGAAAATGATCGTACTCATGCGGATCCGGGCCTAGCCTTGGACCCTCAGTTTTTGGCCCAGAATGCGTAGAAAAGGTGATCGAAGGTCTAGGGTTTGGTGCATTATTCGGTTGTTGCTGCGGCTGTTGTTGTCGTTGACGACGGCGACGGGGGTTGGTTCTCTGATGCTGTTGATAGAGAAAGAGGATGAGGGGGTGAGTTCGAGGGGTTGCTCGGCCATGGAGGGGTGGTTGGCTATGGAGGGAAGAGAGGGAAAGGTTTTAGAGAAGAAGAAGGTGGGGTTGTATAGGAGAAGAAGAGGGTGAAGGAGATATATATATATGAGAGTGTTGGGAAAGGAGAGTGAGATAAAGGCGAGGTGGTGATGAGTCTCGGTTACCTGAAAGGGGATGGGAAGAGGTAGAGAGAGAGAGAGAGAGAGAGAGAGAGAAGAGGTAGAGAGAGAGAGAGGTTTCATTTAAGAAGAGGAAGTGAACAGTTTGGATAAGGAAGGAAGAGAAAAGAATAAAAGAAAAGGATGAAGGAATCATTTGGGCTTGGTAAATAAACGAAATTAAAAAAATAGGGGAAATAAAAGAAGAAGAAAAGGGAGAATGAAAAAATAGAAAAGAAGAGAAGAGAAGAGAAGCAGTTGGGCTTATGGAACGGGTATGGGTTTTGATTTAAATTAAAAAAATTATGAATGGGTCTGGGCTGCTGGGTTGTGCAAGGGAAATAAAGAGAAAAATAAAATATTTAGAGATAGAGGATTAATTAATAAAAACGGGTTTTGGGGATCTGGGAAATTAATAGGAAAAATAGATGGAGAAATAAATAGAAATAATAATATATTTAATAGAAACAAAAATATACGGAAAATACCAAAATATATAAATACAGTATTTTATTTTATTAAAGAAAGATAATAAGAAGGTATAGGAATTTCGGGGTCGTTATATTCCACCCTCGTTAAAATAATTTCATTCTCGAAATTACTCAAGAAGGATATTACAACAGAGTAAGAAAATAAGATTAGGATAATGCAGTCACGTTTCATTGTCACACTCTATCAGTCGGTACTCTAAGTAAATCGCGATAAGACAATCAGAAAGACGAGGAGTTCGAAAATCGAAATAGATACTGTTAGGATACGCAAGAGTAGTTTTTCAAGAACGCCGCAAGCAAGCACTCCAATAGTAAAAACGTAAATAGGGATTGGATTGTCAAGAATAGTACAATGAAGATCAAATTTAGAATCAGGGAAGAATATAAGTTAACAAAGAAAATATGATTCGATAATCAAGAATAAGGATATACGGTAGAACATAGCTATATCAAGAGAAAAGAGAATTGTTTCCTTATAAAAAAGTTGAAGGGTATTCCCCACGTGTTAAACACGTGAGCGCTCACATGTAAATCATGTGAGTGCTGACTTCAGATAGGATTGAATCCTAAGACAGCCCTGTGAGCATTCACATGAAAAGCACATGAGTACTGGTTTCAAATAGGATTAAATCCTATGACAGCCCTCACGTGTTAAACACGTGTGCATTCACATGCAAAGCCTGTGAGTACCGGCTTCAGGAAGGATTAAATCCTATAAAATCCCCCACGCGTTAAACACGTGAGCGCTCATGTGCAAAGCACGTGAGTATCCGCTATCACAGATGTATATGGCAGCACTCACGTGAAAAGTACATGAGCGCATCTGGTTTCTAATAGAATTAAATTCTATATCATAGAATTAAATTTTATATGGGAAATATTGCTCATGTTCCTTCTAATATAGAAAGATTTTCTGTGTTAAACAGAAAGCTTTTGGATTTAAAATCCAACGGTGATTATAATATCACCGATCAGAAGATAGAATAAAAATCTATGTTAGGAAAATATTTTCCTAATCTTCTTAAAACTAACAAGAAATATCTTTTGTTAAACAGAAAGCCACTGGATCAAACATCCAATGGTGAATAAAATTTCCCAGGTGTTAGTTATATGTATGCCCTAGAGGCCATTACTGTATATACGACGTATATTGTAATGGATGCTTGGACATATATAGGGAGGACTTTCTTGCTCGACATGATAGTATGCTATCTGGTTGTATTTTATCTTAACATGTACTCTGATTGTCTCTATGTTACATGTTGATAAAGCCCATAGGATATGTACTCGACTACTGGGACTATGATGAAATCATACTAGTGGGGTCACGGTAGTCGACGAGTACATCCTATAACAGTTCCTAGTCGAGGGTGTATCGAGACAGGGCATCGATACACCAGAGTAGACTAGCGTATATGCATCTTGACCCATATGATGGGCGATGGATGATCCCATATCCATCGGTGTTTGACATCAAGGATGGTGTACGGGTGCTCAGTGGAGACTGGGTACACTGGACGGACTCGCCGAGAACTCCCAGATGGTATTATACCTCACGTCAGATGGCAGTTCTCCGGTGACACTGGTACAGAGTAGTCTATTGATCCGAGATCGTCATAGAGTCTTGTGTGATTCCCACTGTGCTTTGATTTCCATCATACCACGTCCAAGAGGGCGTGCAAAAAGGTGGCTTTTGGGTACAGTCCCGAATCACATGGAGGCAATGAGTGATAGGAGGGGATTCGTCTCTCCCGGTATAGGGAGTTGATGTTGTGCTGTGTTCGATTGGCTATAATTGGAAATCCCTGGCCAGGGTTACTGAGATTTACTGGTAAGTGTTATCAGTAGTTTCTCAAACTGTTATAGACCTCAAATCGACACGACTTATCGAGCTACTGAGGTCTGACGTTTACCACCCCTAGGCGAGATATGTGACATATCAGACGACGAGACCGGACTGTACGGGAGTGTTACTGTTTGGATTCACAGGAGAATGTATAGGCTTGCTTGTTGATCTTCTGAGCGCTCAATACCTGGGTAACCGTTACGTTTAGCTGACCGCTTGCAGCTTGTGGGTGTTTGATATAATCATCACCTACTGCCGGCGTATTGACGATTCTTTAGAGTCCTACACAGAGGTTTCTTGACTCAGGAAAAACGGAGTAGGAGCACATATGTGATATGTGCGGGACCGAGGATAATGCGGTATGTGATACCGTATTGGATTCTCGCGATATGAGATATCGGCCGGGTGTATGTGATATAGCCGGGTTATCGTATTAGTCGGTTATATGCGATATAGCCGGATTGTCGGATCAAGTGTTGATTCGATAATTTAATGTATAATAATATATATGATATATTAAATTACATTAACTAATATTAGCTCACTAAAAGATTCTTTTTCTCACTCGGGTAATACATTGATATATATGCGATATATGTTAATTGTATTATTTTATTTTGTTACAATAAAAATTATATATGTGATATATAATATTGTAACATGATATGATAACTAATGCAACATGTTTAGTGGAGATTAAATAAGATTAGGGTTTGTTTTGGGTTAGTTCCTTCTTGATGATTCTAGAAGGTTTCTTTTTGTTTTGTGCAAGATATTTACATATGACTCATGCTTTAACCCAACACAAACCCTAACCCTAGTTAATTCTCTACATGGGTTTAGTTGACCATGGTTGTATTATCTTTTCATTATTCATCACAAACAGGATTCTAATGATATTCTTCTTCTTCTTTCTTCTTTCTTTTATGGAAAAAGCTTTCTAGCTTTTTTCCAAGTGATGAATGAGTGTGAGAAAAAGGTAATAAAAGAGAGCAAAAATCCTACTTCATCATCCTCATCTATCCTTGCCATTTAGATGAGGGTTTCATTTCATTTTGTGAGTGTTAGCTTGTGTTAATGAAACTTCAAGGTAGATCATCTTTGTATCGAAGATCGGAAGCAAGCTTGCATCTTTCTCTTCGTGGAACTTCTCGAGAGTCCGGAACATGATGATCGCAGCGAAGGGACCTCAACACGGAGCTTAAGAAGTGAAGGACCGGATCTACAAAGGTTGTAATCCCTCTCACTTAGTGTTAAAGTGTTTAACATGCTAGTTTTCACCTAAACTCTAATTTAAAGATCCGGCTTTGGGTTGTTCGGCACGGCTAAATTTTAAATCGGGCATAGTTGATGCCTCGTAGACCCTTGTGCGTGTACCTAGCAACCCTACAGTGGTATCAGAGATAATATAGAGCTTTAGGCGCAGTGTAGACGAAGTTTAAAGTCTGATCGAACACCGAAACCCTAATTTGAACCCCTCTCTGGATATTTTTCAAAAATGTGATTTTTTATGAATTAAAAATACTCAGAAAATTAAGCAGGAAAAACTAAGAATTACTGTGAAGTACGGACCTGTAATGCGCTGATTTGACTGCGGAACCGCGGCCAAACCAAGGGTTTGGCGGCGGCTCCGCGGCCAAAAGTTTGAATTAGTCCCTGGAAATTCATATATTTATTCTTAGGTCCTTTCTTGTCATTTTTTTCTGGGAATTTTTTAATTCCACTCAAATATTGAGTTTTCTAGGGTTGTATTGGGGACTCGTTGATTCGATCGGATAATTTAACTTTGTTTAGTTTGTCCGCGTAATTTTTAGAACGTGTTAAAAAGTTCGAACGGATATCAATAACTCACTTTTTCCCCAGTCGGAAATTTTTTCAAAAGTTGGATTTTTTCTCGAGTTTGAAACTTTCTAAGTCGTGCAAGTAACGCGGTGGACCCTCTAGAAGACAACAAACCTTAACTCGATTATGTGACCGTCTTGAACTGCTTCTGAACCTTAGTGTTCGTAGCAGTACGGCGTGCCATATGTGAGGCGTTGGCTTGACCCTTCTACGGCTGGACCATTAGTACTGTGGCATGTGATGGATGTTTTTAAACTGATTTCAAGTGTTGAGATATATTGGGGAAATCTTGGGTGTTTGATTATTCGATCGGAAAGTTTAACACTGTCTTTTTATCTGGAATGTGATACAATATTTGGAATCCACAGGTAGTTATGAGATAACTACTTTGAATATTATAAATCTAGCAGTTCAGTCTCAGATGATCGGTTGCAACGGAATTTTAATGCGATCAAAAGTCCGTCGCAATCACGTAGCGTACGCGGATACTCGCCGGGTAAACTTAATAGATAGCCATGCCCCATAGCCCCGACCAAGTGACTGTAGGAGAACCCCGTCGCCAAAAGCATCCGTTCGGGTGCTCGCAGCAGCGGTGTTCTGCCTTAGTGCACTTCATCGACGGCATCGGGGGTGCGGCCGTCTACTAAAGTTTGCGACGAGCATCCGATCAGGATGTCGGGAATCTTGTTGAATTGCCCGACTTGATATTGAAAAGCGTTTTCGATAAAGAGACTAAAATGCGGGGTTTATAATTGTTAGTCATGCGATGTCTAAGGAATTCATTTGGTTAGGCATGAGATGTCTAAGGAGGTTGCGGATTCCAATTGTTGTAGTTTTACACTTTCTTTTCTGCGACCGTAAGTGTAATATGTGGTGTATCGCCGGTTTCGTTGCTATACATCGACGACAATTGGGATACGCATATTTACTTAAGTTGATGATATGTGATATTATGTGTTGCTGTGATATGTTATATTGGATCGTCGTGTTCTGAATAGCCGGAGGTTTTATGTGAGATGAGAGTTTTTCTTTTTCATTCATGTAAAATTCAATTGTATGTAATATTCTTTTATTGGGGCACTTCCGGGCTGAGGATGATGTCACCATTGTATATTATTTACTTTTCCGCATTAGGTAGACCCAAGGCGGGGAGCACAAGTAACCGGGTTCTAGGGTCCAGTGGGAGACTATCTCGAGGAGTCGAGACCGGGTCTCCTAACCCTAGAATTGGCAGTGTTGCTTGTCGCTCTCGTAGGGGTCTAGGGATGTGGGTTTGGCTATTCATCACGACCGTGGAATCCGTGTTTTATACAGGCTCGTATTGAAAACACGGACGTCCTAGTATATCCAATATTTCATATATGTTCTTCTGATGCAATGTTCTGTGATGAGATCATATTACTGCCTGAGACGAATGTTTATATTATATATATGAGATATATGTTATATTGCAGATTTTATTTCAAATGTGATGCTTGTGAAGCATAATAAAATGGGACTTCATTAATGAGATTAATGAAACTAAAAGAAACCTAAAGCTGTTGTAGAAACTTGTTTAAAAACTGGTAGCTCTAGTTCTTGCTTTGCATAGCGGTGTTCCTTGTAGAACATCCAGCACCTTATTCGATAAGGAAAGAGCCGAGATCCCTTCACCGGGAGTGGCCTCTTTAGTGAAAATAGCAGATACTACAAACTCGGTTTGTCTTTTGATTGCTTCTATAGTTCTTGCTTTGCATAGTGATATTTGTGAAATATCCTGCATCTTATTCGATGAGGAAAGAGCCGACGATCCCTTCACCGGGAGTGACCTCTTTAGCGAAACTAGAAAAAGCCTTAAAACACTCCATTTAAAATCACTCGATTCTACAACGATATCAAGTTCATTACGCAAAAGGTTTTCTTAAAAACCTGTTGTAGCCCTCCGTCATTTCAGATAAGTACTTCATAGTATTCGTGCTACGTTTGTTGGCTTTAGTCAAGGCGTAGTGTGCGATAGCTATTTATGCTTATCTTCTTATGCATATGATGCAGATTGAGTTAGGGTGGTCGTGCGACTTTGTTGGCTTTCGTCAAGGGCCGTGCGGGTGGGTTTAATTCAATCGGGAAATGAAGGGTTGGACTTGACTAGTAGCCTATAGTTTGTTGGCTTTCGTCAAGGTCATAGGATGCTAGGGGTAAAATATTATTGGGAATTTCAAGTGTTGAAATTTGCAATGAGATTGCATACCTTCTATGAGATAGTTGGATCCCGATACCCGCTGCGAGTAAGAGTTACTCCTGGGAGAGTTTTACACATTACAATTAGCCGATCAAGTAGGAGTCTAGAAAGGTGTTAACGGGGTTACGCCCCTGGGAAAACGAGGTTTACTTTAATTAGGTTCGTGCGAAAGCACGGGGGACCTCCCTCAAAGTACCGGCACTGGCCTGGCTGAAAGATTGGCGAACTTGTAGCGTGTAATTAATCCCGGCTAGTCTTTCTTTTTAGGGTTTGAAGGAAGATTTGACTAAAACAGTGGGAGACATCCTGATTAGATATATTAGATAACCAATCTAATCTTGCAAGAGCATACGCTGAGTGTTTTCTTCTCTCTCTCTCCAGGTAGCGACCATATCACGCCTTAATCAAGATAATAATACGGATGTATTGACCGAACTAGCTTGTTATACTGAGCTGGGGAACATTGGTCCCGCTCCAACTTATAATTGTTATAAGACAGAGCAGGAAATTGGGGAATACCAGATTTCTCGTACCGCCCAAACGAAGAAAGTGCATGTTGATGCATTATCTTCGGGCGTGTTCATTACAGAGAACTGTTTCTCAGTATCCTTTACGTCCTGGGTATGAGATACCGGATCAAGATCCCGCATATGTAATCTGTTACATGGGCTACAGATAGGTAGAGAACTGAGAACGTGTGATAAGTTTCATGAGATAGAAAATGGTGCAAGTGTTGCAGCCAAGTCTGTTGGTCACTATCACCCTGTATTACCAGAATACATTGATTCTGAACGAATGTTATTAGATACCGAACCTGATATACAACATCATATCGGTCTCTTTATTAGTAAAGAAGGATATAATTTTGTATTGTTGGATAATGTTTTGAACATTTCCTATATCAAGAGTTGATCGGTTCAGGCACGTTATCTAAAAGCATTGACGTTCTAAATCAAACTACAGTTCTTAGTATACGGAACACACACAAGAGGAAGAGTTCAGAAATGAACGAATCCTTCTTGAGGTATTGTAGACTAGGTCATATCAATGCGACCTGACTAGCTGAAGTTACATATAGATGCATATTTAAATTAGTTTGAATTTACATCTTATGAAACTTGCCGGTCATGTCACAGAGATAAGATGACCACAGCTCCGTTTATTGGAAACAGAGAAAGAGTTAGTGAACTTTTGGGATTGATATATGCTGATGTATGAAAGTCCCATGTCTACACATGCCAAGACCGGTTCTTTATACTTCATTACATTCACTGTTTATCTCTCAAGATTCGGACATATGTTCCCGTTGAAACACAAGTCTGAACCTTTTGAGATATTCACAGAATATAAGTTAGAAGTAGAGAACCAAAATACGGGTAAAAGTATTATGTCCTTTGATGAAATCAAGGAGGAGAATACTTGAGCACGGGATTCCTGGACTATTCTAAAGGAGAATGAGATTCTCTCTCAGCATTACTCCTCCGAATACACCATAACACGAAGGTATATCGGGGCGGAGCAATAGCACCCGATGTGATATAGTGTGCTCTATGATGAGTATTATTGAGTTTCCTATTTCCTTTTGGGAGTTATGCACTTGAGAAGTTGCATGCCTATTGAATAGGGTTCAAATCAAATCAGTTGCCTACCACTTCATATATGATATGGAAAGGGAAGAGCCCATATCTTAAGTTTGTTAAGATTTGGGGTTGTCCGGCCTATGTCTAAAAAGCAAAATCCAGACAAGCTCGAGGCAAAGTCAGATCTGCAGAAGTTTGTTGGATATCCCATGCATACGCAAGGGAATATCTTCTACCAAACCGAGAAACAAAAGTGTTTTATTTCTCAACATGCCACCTTTGTGAAAGGGAATTTCTTGTGAAGAAATTAGTGGTC
Organism: Agapanthus africanus; assembly: GCA_030015575.1. Classification (NCBI taxonomy): domain Eukaryota; kingdom Viridiplantae; phylum Streptophyta; class Magnoliopsida; order Asparagales; family Amaryllidaceae; genus Agapanthus; species Agapanthus africanus. The sequence continues at coordinate 155,156,654 of JASDDO010000014.1, read as the reverse complement.
ATGAGGTAGAACTGGAAGGAGTTCCAGCTATACAAACTACAGCAGATGATTTGGTAGAACCAAAGGATTCAATAGTTTCCAACGAATCTCAGCCTCTCCGCCGATCTAGTAGGGTTCCTCACCAACCTGTGAGATACTTCGGTTTCTCTATGACAGTGGGAGCGAGGATTGCATCATGAGATGATGACCCAACTAAGTTTCGAGCAGGCCATCAGGAGTGGGACTCTGTAAGAATGGCTGGATGCTTAGTGATCTGAGATGGAATCCTTATACACCAATAAAGTATGGACTTTGGTTGCTTTATCTGAAGGGTTAAATCCCCATCAGGAGCAAGTATATCTTGAGAAGATTACTTGGTATACATGGAAAAGTTGAGACTTTCAAAAGCTATGCTTAAGTCCATCCAGATCCTACTTGCCACGGCTACATACCATGACTACGATATCTGGTGGTTGGGTGTCATGACTGCTTTTCTAAATGATGTTTTAGAAGAGAACGTCTATAAGTACACAGCCAGAGGACTTCGTAGATAGTAGGAGCAGCGGAAACGTGTGCAAGATATTTTATGTGATAAAACAGGCATCGCGGAGTTGGAACATCTGTTTTGATGTGGTAGTTAAAGAGTTTGACTTCATCAAAATGGTAGATGAACCTTGTATATACAAAAAGGTAGTAGGGAGTATGGTGGTGATCCTCGTAGAGTACATGGATGACATACTCTTGATAGGGAAGGAGTTTCCTATGCTACGATCGGTCAATCTCCGCTTATCACAAGGATTCTCCATATAGGATCAAAGTGATACCTCCTATATCCTGGGTTTTGGATCTATGAGATAGATCTAATTGGATGTTAGGATACTCACTAGTTGTAGTGAGATGGTATCAATCGATCCTTGGGAGAATTACTGGAAAGGTTCCAGGGTGATAAGGACGAGTGAATGTCAGTCGCAGGCATTATCTTTACCCTCAGTGGAGGGACGGTATGTTGGAAGAGTTCCAGGCTAGATACCGTGACATACTAGATGATTAAAGTCTAGATACATCGTTACCAAGGATGCTACCAAAGAGGCAGTCTGGATATATATTAGTTCATGAGATGAACTTCATTCCTACCATTGTGTGACAATGGAGTTGTGGCTTTTGCCAAGGAACCCCCCGTCCCATCAGAAATCCAGATATAATTCTTAGGCAGTATCACCTGATCATGGAGATAGTTGATCTCCAAGGAGATCGAGGTTAGGAGAGTAGACACAGAGGACAACAGCGCGGATCCACTCACAAAGGCCTTTTTCCCAGAAGAGACTTTTATGGGATGGTTGAGTATGAGATACTTTAACTGGGGCTAATTGTTGGGTATGTGATACCACAACAGATGGCCCTAGTGCAAGTGGGAGATTGTTAGTTATATGTATGCCCTAGAGGCCATTACTGTACATACGATGTATATTGTAATGGATGCTTGGACATATATAGGGAGGACTTTCTTGCTCGACATGATAGTATGCTATCTGGTTGTACTTTATCTTAACATGTACTCTGATTGTCTCTATGTTACATGTTGATAAAGCCCTTAGGATATGTACTCGACTACTGGGACTATGATGAGATCATACTAGTGGGGCCACGGTAGTCGACGAGTACATCCTATAACAGTTCCTAGTCGAGGGTGTATCGAGACAGGGCATCGATACACCAGAGTAGACTAGCGTATACGCATCTTGACCCATATGATGGGCGATGGATGATCCCATATCCATCGGTGTTTGACATCAAGAATGGTGTACGGGTGCTCAGTGGAGACTGGGTACACTGGACGAACTCGCTGAGAACTCCCAGATAGTATTATACCTCACGTCAGATGGCAGTTCTCCGGTGACACTGGTACAGAGTAGTCTGTTGACTCGAGATCGTCATAGAGTCTTGTGTGATTCCCATTGTGCTTTGATTTCCATCATACCACGTCCAAGAGGGCGTCCAAAAAGGTGGCTTTTAGGTACAGTCCCGAATCACATGGAGGCAATGAGCGATAGGAGGGGATTCGTCTCTCCCGGTATAGGGAGTTGATGTTGTGCTGTGTTCGATTGGCTATAACTGGAAATCCCTGTCCAGGGTTGCTGAGATTTACTGGTAAGTGTTATCAGTAGTTTCTCGAACTGTTATAGACCTCAAATCGACACAACTTATCGAGCTACTGGGGTCTGACGTTTACCACCCCTAGGCGAGATATGCGACATATCAGACGACGAGACCGGACTGTATGGGAGTGTTACTGTTTGGATTCATAGGAGAATGTACAGGCTTGCTTGTTGATCTTCTGAGTGCTCAATACCTGGGTAACTGTTATGTTTAGCTGACCGCTTGCAGCTTGTGGGTGTTTGATATGATCATCACCTACTGCCGGTGTATTGACGATTCTTTAGAGTCCTACACAGAGGTTTCTTGACTCGGGCAAAATGGAGTAAGAGCACATATGTGATATGTGCGGGACCGAGGATAATATGGTATGTGATACCGTATTGGATTCTTGCGATATGAGATATCGGCCGGGTATATATGATATAGCCGGGTCATCGTATTAGTCGGTTATATGCGATATAGCCGGATTGTCGGATCAAGTGTTGATTCGATAATTTAATGTATAATAATATATATGATATATTAAATTACATTAACTAATATTGGCTCACTAAAAGATTCTTTTTCTCACTCGGGTAATACATTGATATATATGCGATATATGTTAATTGTATTATTTTATTTGGTTACAATAAATATTATATATGTGATATATAATATTGTAACATGATATGATAACTAATGCAACATGTTTAGTGGAGATTAAATAAGATTAGGGTTTGTTTTGGGTTAGTTCCTTCTTGATGATTCTAGAAGGTTTCTTTTTGTTTTGTGCAAGATATTTACATATGACTCATGCTTTAACCCAACCCTAACCCTAACCCTAGTTAATTCTCTATATGGGTTTAGTTGACCATGGTTGCTTTATTCATCATATTTATCTTTTCATTATTCATCACAAACAGGATTCTAATGATATTCTTCTTCTTCTTTCTTCTTTCTTTTATGGAAAAAGCTTTCTAGCTTTTTTCCAAGTGATGAATGAGTGTGAGAAAAAGGTAATAAAAGAGAGCAAAAATCCTAATTCATCATCCTCATCTATCCTTGCCATTTAGATGAGGGTGTTCACTTCATTTTGTGAGTGTTAGCTTGTGTTAATGAAACTTCAAGGTAGATCATCTTTGTATCGAAGATCGGAAGCAGTCTTGCATCTTTCTCTTCATGGAACTTCTCGAGAGTCCGGAACACGATGATCGCAGCGAAGGGACCTCAACACGGAGCTTAAGAAGTGAAGGACCGGATCTACAAAGGTTGTAATCCCTCTCACTTAGTGTTAAAGTGTTTAATATGCTAGTTTTCACCTAAACTCTAGTTTAAAGATCCGGCTTTGGGTTGTTCGGCACGGCTAAATTTTAAATTGGGCATGGTTGATGCCTCGTAGACCCTTGTGCGTGTGCCTAGCAATCCTACACCATGTGTTCTTTAACATCAATTAAGTCAATTGAGATCTCTCAGTGAAATATTTTCTCAAACTAATTGATAGTTTTCCCTCTTCTATACAGGGTACCTGAGACTTCAAGTCTTAGAGTACACCCCATAAGCTTTTGCGATATAATATCCCCTCCATAAGTTTTCACAAAAACAACCGAGAATTTAATTCTTCTTTGATGAAAATCTTCCTCCTTTTCAGACCCTAGGTAAAAAACAAAGATAAAAATATCTCCCTTTTGCCCATCTTACGTATGATATAGGGATTTAATTCTTTAAAAGAATTTAGTTTTTCCTCTGGATCTTAGATCCACAAGACAATATAAAAAGAGAATTTAATTCTCATCGGGAAGATCTTGTTCTTCAGACTCAGGATTCAAGAGAAAACTTTGAAAACAGAAAGAAAAGAACATGAAGAAAGAAAAGACAAGGATGGAATTTATATTCCAGGAACTTAGTTCCTTTAATATGTGATTTTATCTAAAGATAGGGTGTTTATCCTACTAAGAATTTAGTTCTCACAAAAAAAGGAAACTTAGTTCTTGTATAAACAAGATCTGCAAAGGAAAGGTTAAGATTTTAGAGTTTAACTCTGTTAATCTCTGGATGAATATAGAAGAACCTCACGTGAACACACTTGAAAACTGTGGCCCGTGTGAAAGACACGTGAAAACCTAATAAACAACACTTCACGTGATAGCACATGAGCATCCAAAGAAACAACGCTTCAAGTGAAAGGCGTGTGAGCGCTCAAGAGAAGACATGAAATATCGCCTCACGTGATATCCATATGAGCACTCAAAAGAAAACATGAATAAGCGCAACATGTAATGACTCTGAAATACCTGTACAAAAATTTATTGGTTTAATGTATAGAAAGGGTATTTCAACCTGATTAGAAGTTATAAGTTATTTTTATTCAATGAAACCAAAAAGTAACTTGTAGCTCACCGGTAAAGGCTTTACACTGCTGTGATATAGCTTGTGTGTTCAAATCCTTTCAATCCTAATTTTTTAATATTTTTTTAACTTTTCGGAAGCCCAAGAGTTGCACGTGCAATACACATAGAATCGAAAAGTTTCAGAAAAATTAAACGGGATAAATGAGGAGTTAACACCGATTAAAACACCTGGCACGAATCTCGAGGCAAGACGCCAAGATCCGACCGACCACTTCTCCCCTTTGCCCGCCGTCGACGGTTGAGATTGCTCCAATCGCCTCCGTTCTTTGCACACATACCTCTTCATCTCCCCTCTAATCCTCTACTCTGTTTGATTTTCCTGCAATCAAATAAAGACTCTTCAAATCCCTAATTAATATCATTAACCTATTTTTAATTCATTTTTATTTCACACACTCTCTCATTTTTACTCTATAAATACCACCCCACCCTCTAAACCTCCCATATTCTGAAAATTTATCAAAAATTCTCCAAATTCCTAAGTTCAAGAAAATGGGTTAAAATTAGTTAAAGAGGAGTTAGCGATCAAGTTCTTTGCGTTGAAGATCGGAGCATTTCCCGACGAAACCGCGACGCTACGAAGACCTTTTTCCTCTTTCTTACTCTTTTCTCAACGATCTAAAAACCGTAAGTCCTTTGGTTTTCCCAATCTCTCTCTATCTTTTCATCTCAAACTCTTCTTAAAAACGATATCGATAAAAAGTAGAGTTAGCTTATTCACAATCGCTTTAAAATACTTTTGGTATCATTATCATGCTGTATAAATCACAATAAACCTTTAATTACAACCTTAAAATAGTGTTCATTTTAATTATGTTTGTACATGGTTAGAAATTCTTGTTAAATAGAACGTATAAAGAATTTCACACAAAACTACCATGAACTTTGTATGCACTCTTTATCGCTATTTTGACATATAATTCTAGAAAATCTACGGGGTAACGATCTACCCCGCTCATAAACACTATAGTTTCATAGCACGATATTTTAGTTAAATATATTATCTAAAAGAAACAACTTTCAAGGAAATACCCCCACTTTATAAAAAAACTCGTTTTTACTCGCTATTTTTACCTCCTTTGCAATTGCGCCTCTATAACTCTCGTTAGGGGACCCGCTAATGGCTGGTGTGGATTATCGCACATCCTTAGAATAGTAGAGCGAGATGCAGAGCTCCTCACGGAGAATTCGGTGTCGAAAGGAAATAAAAATACGGTTTTCAAGAATACGACCTTTCTAAACAAAACTAAACTTTGAAAAAATTATATAAAGCTATAAATCCGTATTTTCAATAAAAACAAATTATGAAATTATAATTTTTAAATGAAAGATTAAAGTTTTAAATGAAAATACCATCATGTTTCCAAAAGAAGTAGTTTTCATTAAAATACCATAAACTTTTAAAAGTTAGATTTTATCACTAAAATACCACAAAAATTAAAATACATGTTCAAAAAAACTCTAAATATTATAATCACCCTCGAGATTTATTTTTAAACAATATTAAGGTATTTTTCATAAAACCCCCTCGAGAAATGCAAAACAATATACATGCAAATGTAAACAACAATAATAAATATTTAAGGACTCTAGATTAATATAGGTTTAAGCGGTATCAATTCTCTTGAGCCCCGGGGAGTCGGAGAAAGTGAGTGCTTGCCTATTCAGGTTAGACAACACTGTAAAATAACAGAGTTATCAATGGCAATTGTCTTGGAAAAAGACACAAATCCTGCCGTCTATTTGCAGCAGATGTCCGATTACTCCCAAACTTAAAAAATTCAAGAATTTAATCCTTTTATAAGATACTGACTCCAACCTGAATCCAAACTCAAACCAGAATCCAAAAATATACATAAACTTGGATACTTGATCATGAACCTATACACTCGAATATCAAACTTGAATTTGAATACTTGACTCGACTTGACCGAACCATGGATATAACTTGACATGAATACCTGAATACACGGTTACATCTTGAACATGAACCTGTACATTTTTATATTCATGGATTCGGCCAAAACATGTAATCTTAAATCTATGCAATACAATACGCGGGGATAAAGGGGTAGATTGGTACAGAACATATATCATGATACGAGAGGTCACTTAAAAGACACCTACATGAATTTACGTGTCGTTATCTCGTGGATTATGACGGGGCCTTGTACTACATGTTACCATAGTCTACGGGGTAAGATGGACTCCTGTAACGACCTCAATATTACTATACCTTCATATTTTCTTTCTTTAGTAAAATATTTTATCTATTTATTCTTAGTATTTTCTGTAAATTTTGTTTTCTATTAAATATATTATTTTATTATTCTATATATTTTTTCCAAACACATTTTTTTAAAACTAAATTTTAACCTCTTTTTTTCAAATTAAACACAAGACCTAACCCAGCCCATAACTCAAATCCAATTTCATTTTCATTTTCTTTTATAAAACTATGAACCCAAAAGCTCACTTTCTTTTCAAGCAACAGCATATATTTAATTCTAATTAAATATATGCATGAACAACCTTATAGCTCATTGGTTAAATCCTTACATTGTTATTCCATAGGTCACATGTTTAAATTCTCATTCTTGCAATTTTTTTTATCAATTTTTATTCTTCTCATAACCTACAAATGAGAGCTTTTATTTCATCTTCTTTTCAACTCCCAAAATAATTAGAATGGTTATGAGCTATAATTTATTAGAATTATGGTGGCCATAAACCTTTTTTATATATCACTCTTTTTTCTTTTCTTCATCTCATATTTCTATCATTTCCTATCTCTCTCTCCATCTCATAATTCTAATTTATCGCTGAAATGTTATTTACTTATATTTATTTTTGCATACAAGAAAATAAAGTTATAAATAAATACCATACATTTATCATTTTCAAATACGATCTTACAAAACCTTTATCTTTAAAATAATTTTTATAAATTAATTTCCACTTCTAGAAATTCTTGGAATATTAGGATAAAATAATAGATAGAATTCCAAATCTACAGTAAAAGTTTCATATCAAACCGAATAACGGTTTAGGAGTTACATAATTTTTTATTCACTCTTCTTAAAACCAGAAAACTGCCAATAAGGGTCTTCTTCGAGAGATCATAACTATTTAATCGTTGATCCAAATAAAGTGTTTTCATATGTTTTGAATATCCACATAAAAAAATATAGATTTTGTTACTATTAAGTTTTTACTGAAAACCAACATAAAGTATAGAAAACCGTGTTACAATATTTAGTGACGAATCTGGACAAAATTTGTCATGATTCGCACACTATTTTTAAATAGGACATAACCCGAACTCCCGATATCCGTTCGTGACAAAATTTAGATGTGTCGATGCACAATTGATATAACTATAATTTTATGTATATTATATTACTTATAAACGCATGAAATAACCCGATATAGGCTTTGCAATACAATACATAGTTACTGTCAAGAAATCTGAATTTCTGTTTTAAACGCTGATATTAAAACGATCATAACTAGAGTTTCAAAAATCCAAATCGCGTTAATCTTAGTGTTTTGGATAAGTACTCCAAAATACCTACAATTTTCTAATAATTTTTGTAATCCGAAACCCGATAGAAATTAACTCAAACTGCGTTTTAAAAATATGTGATGGTGCTGAACAGATTCTGATCTGTTTTACGCGACGATTCGATAACATGTATATCTCCAAAACCGGTAGTTGTATTTAGGAGAGACTGGAACTCACATGTGCATGACACTTAAGTGTATGTTTTCGTTTATATTCTGATTTCAAGTGACTTGATTAATTAGTCGTACATATTACATATTTACAACATTGTTTTGGACGTTACTTGTATATTTATCTCATATCATGTTCTGTGATTGCTTATTTATTTTTATTTATATGACTTGTGATCAAATCATTACATGTTAGAATTGACTTGATCTTGACATGACTCAATCATGAATACTTGAACCGAGTATGTATGTAACAACTCCAATTTTAATGTACAAAGAATTGATTTAAATTCAATGTATACTTGGAGTATTTATTGTTGCTGATATCTCTTTAAGTATTTATTTCACTTCATAATTATAAGAAGGAGCTTGTGGCTCATTGGTAACACCTTGCACTACTAAACCAAGCCACCAGAGTTCAAATCCCATACCCCACATTATTTTTAATATTATTTTGTTTTTGATTTTTTAGAATACCAACCGTTACACGTGCGTTTCTCACAAATTTCCTTCTACACATAAAAAGTTAGATACACCATTAATCACCCCAGGAGACCCTCCACCCCCCAACCCTCCGACTCGGCCCGAGTCGGCCGGCGGACCGACCGACTCGGTCCGGCGCCGCCGGACGGCCGAGTCCCCAACATAGAAGATGAGCATCTTTGCTTGGTCAACCCCTTGCACACACTAAATTTTTAGATCGGTTACAGAGAGCCCATTAACACCCATTTACTCTATTTTTTAATGATTTTTATATAATTTTTACATTTTTTTAATTAAAAACCCTAACCCTAGCCTGACCCTATAAATACACCCCCTACCCTCTACCCTCTCATCCTAAATTTCTGAGTCCACTCTCTCAAAATTCCAAGAGAACTTTGGTACGTTGGAAACGAGCGAAAGACGAAGCGCTGACGAAATCGATGGTGAAATTCCGGTGATCGTGCTAGGAACTCTCAACGACGAATCGACGTACCGGCAAACCCTCTACTTCCCTCTCACTCTTTAGTGTTGTCCAAACCCGTAAGTCCCCCTTTCTATCTTTCTTTTCTTTCATAAAAATACGAATTTACAAACCCGACGGAATCGGAAGAAATCCGATTTCCGGTTCGGTTTTCTATAAAATCTCACTTATCACCAATTTCATCATGCTTAAACATCTTTATGTTGACTATTAATCATTTAACAAACAATTTGAACAAGTTTTATCACATGAAATGATAACGTTTCCATTTATCGTATTTTTTTCACTTAAATACCACAACGTTTCGTTTTCACATTTAACCCCCTTAACATTGCTATACCTTAAAGTAGATCACGAGGTAATGACCTACCTCCTCACACACTCATATGCAAACATAACACGCTACCTTGAAAACTTAGAATACGATAAAACAAGATTTTACATTTAAATACCATTTTCTTAATAAAACATTTTCTAAAAGTTTTAGGTTTGATACACTTTTAAAACAAATATCTTTTAACAGGAAAATACGATAAGTTGTGAACATCGATCGTTTATCTAAACCTGACTTTGTGGTGTCTAGGTTAGGCAAGTGAGCAAAGGTAACTTTAAAAGGCCCGTCTCACGATTCGTGAGCGGATCCCTCCTTCCTCACTTGTACTTACCTGGCCACAATTGGCGGTGAAGAGGCGATTTGAGGCTTCTAACAACTTGTTGTTTAGATCATTTAGAAATAGTCTAGTTGAAATAGAAAACCCTAAAAACTAAAATACGGAAAAATCGACTTTTGCAAATAAATACCATTTACTTTAATAAAACCGTATCCTACAGGATTAGTATTTATGAAATCTTTGCAAAACGCCATTAAAACCCACCTTTGGGGAACCCGTTAGGGATAGTATAGTTTATCGTGCACCCTCGGGCTTAGTAGTACGAGATTCAGACCTCCGCAAGGAGCATTCGGTCTCGAAAGGTTTAAAATACGACATCTTAAGAAAATGAGACTTTTAAAATATAAAATATTTATTGAAATTATTTTTGTATAAATATATGTATATTTATCAATAAAAAATCTATTTTGTTATAATATAAATATTCCACTTTTTCTAAAAATCACAAGAATAAATTTTGCATTAAAATACCATGAATTTCAAATAAATCAATATTACAGATAAATACTTTATTTATGTAATTAGGATATTTTCACTAGAAATATCATAAAATAAAATTAAACTCATTATAACTATAAAGACGAATAATAAATACTTGGGGTGTATCTTGAAAACTATACAAAATTATTTTTACATAAAACCCCCTCAAGTTTTATAAATTACATTAAGGACCTTAGTAAATATAGGACTTCGATTTACATTTCTTCTGTCCGACTCGGGTTTGAGTCTAATCATGATCCGACTTGAATATGATTCAAGTACTAAATAAATCTATAATATTCCAATTCAATATGAACACATGAATCCATGAATCCAGTTATCAATCTATACAACTTGACTGAATCAAACCATAGATATACATCCATTATCCTGTTATTCCATTTACCTGATTATGCAGTTACACTCTGTTTACTGATATCATGGTTTTGGTCAGTCATCCAATTTATACAATACAATCAAAACACTACGGGGTTTAAGGGGTACATTGGTGCGGAAGGTGTTAGAAGTGGCACGAGACGGTAAGATTAAGACACATAACCTATATTCCGTTGCTGTTGTACCGTGGCTTAACGGTTCCTTGTATATTCCGTTTGCCCTGGTCTCTAGCATACCGAGACCCCTCTCGTATACACTGGCATTCTTCCGTACCAAGCTACAAACAACAGCGTAAACACAATATTCTACAATATTATACAACTTTTTTAGAAGATACCTCTTATTCTGTCTTTTCTAAGTTTCTCTTATTTTTGGGACTTACCGAGCGACCTGTTCGCTGACGACATTCTATTTCTTTCTTTTTTGAATGTCGTCAGGTGTTTTGGACCCGTCAGAGATCGAGCCCACCGGTGAAGACTTGGATCAGTTCCACGAAAACCCCGAGCTCTAGACATTGTACCTTGTTCTATTCAGTATTTTTCATTTCCTGTTATGCCATTGTTTAGGCATCGCTTTTATTTCATATATATTTACTTTCATGCATTGTACAAAAGAATATTATTAATAAAGTTGCTGTTAATTTTATATCTCTTGTCTCTTGTGAATTACCTTTATATTGCTTAGATACGCTTAGCGTATTTACTTCACAGTAAATACGTAGCGGACCTCGTCGCGTCCCCTTCGCCGTACACCGGGAAGCGGGGCGTGACAATGTACACTTGAATCAATTTGACTCGAACCATTAATACAATTGGTATGACTTGCACTTGACATGACTACATGAACTCAATTTTGAAAACTTGATATCATACATCACCTTTTGTATTCATGGATTCGATCAAGACTCATACCATTAATCATAAACTAATAAACACGAGGTGTTGGGGTAGTTTAAATATGAATCCAACGGAATCTCATGAATCCCATTAATACAAATCTTGTTGTTGTGGTACCGGGCTGAAACGGTACAAATCATGTTGCTGTGGTACCAGACTGAAACGGTACAAATCATAAATTCATGAGTGAGGGCTCGTGTTTCCAAGCCCCTGAATGATAGCATGTTGGGTTTGGAATACTTCAATAACAATTGAAGTCCCGCTATTTTGGTCCCGTGATTCCTTGCCCATGGACGATAGCCTTGGGTTCGAGAATACTTTTGAGATTGGTTGACATTCACACTTGAATTCACGTTAGTTACTTTTACCCTTTTAGAGACCTTTTAGGACACTTACATTCACTTCATGTTCACTATACCTACACTCCACGGTCATGCTATACTTGTTTACTACGCTCATGTTATATTGCCATGATTACATAGTTGTTATTAATATTGCCATGTTATACATGTTCATGTTTTATTTCCATCCATACCATATCACATGTCACAGTGCATATTCATTTATATACTTTCACATCCTATCTTTCTTGGGGACTTACCAAGCGCAAGTTCGCTGACGGCCATTCCATCCATTTCTTTGTTTCCTTGGAATGTTCGTCAGATAATATAGAGATTGAGAAGATCGAGTCGAGTCAGGAGGATTACTCTTAGCTTATGGAGCAGAGACTACTAGTTTTTTCTTTTCAGCTTTTACTTCCTGTATGCTACCAGTTTAAGCACTTTCTTTTATGCATCTTTGTTTTTAGATATCATGTATTCAGTTTGAAACTTATGAAAGTTGGGAATGTAAATATATAAAGTTGGATTTTCATTATCATGTCTTTTCTTATCATTTTATATTGCTTATATACGCTTAGCGTATTTGTTTTGAGAAATGACCTTTTCGGAATAAATACGTCGCGGGCTTGTCACATGCCGTTACCGCTCTTTTGGGAAGCGGGGTGTGACAACTCCTCTCGTATACATGAATACTTTTTTTTATCAAATTACAAATAACCATTTTAGAATAACTATATTATACATGTAACTAATCGCATTTAGATACTTTCATATACAACCGTACCTGTCCACTGTACTTGGTTTCTTTTCACCATCTTCTCTTACTTCTTTTAGGGACTTACCGAGCGCTAGTTCGCTGGCGACATTCCTCTTTGTGTCTTTCTGTGAAATGTTCGTCGGGAGGACCGGATTCAGAGAAGATAGAGCCAAACCCGGAGGACTTGGACCAGTTTGCTGCTCAGCCTAACTACTAGCTCATGCATGTACTTACTTCTAGTATGCCATTATTTAGGCATTTGCATTATTATTGTATCTTTTTATTTCAGACAGTTGTATGTAAATGTGAATGTAAATAAAGTTACTGTTTTAATTTTGCTCTTGTTATTCTTGCACATTGTTATATTGCCTACTTACGCTTAACGTATTTTCATAGTAAATACGTTGCGGGCTTGCCACGTCACCGTTTCTGTCTACTGGGAAGCGGGGCGTGACACCTCATGTGATATCTACGTAAGTGCTCAAAAGAAGACATGGAAACGAAGTCTCACGTGGAAAACACGTGAGCATCCGAGACTTAAAAGTGTCACGCCCCACTTCCCAAAATACCAAAATTTTATGACGTAACAAAGTTAGCCATGTTACCTACGGTAAGGAAATATCCTTCCATAGTCACATTAAGGCTGTCAATCGGTAATCAAGTACAATAAACTACTAAATATATCTATCACATGTCCAATAGCCACAAAAACAATAACTGAAAAAAATAGCGGAAGCAATAAAGATTCAAGGAATAACTAACCATCAATAAAAGCTATATTAATAAGATGGTCCTAACTGATCGGCGATCCTGTCGAAATACTCACGTACTAAGTCAAGCATCTGGGCCATGCAAAACCCAGACGTCAGTGCGTCATAAATATCATAATAATAAACTGAGCAATGTACTACATAGGGTATTATGTGCAAAATAAAGTATAATTATAAACAAACAATCACAGGTGATATAACGGCAGCCTATAGGTATCTCACGTGTATCCTAAAGTCTGTATTTCTAGGTTATCTATCCTAACGGTATTTGAAATCAATTAATAGAATCGTCTATGCAACTCAATAATATCCCGTGCGTGCCCGGGACCACGGTCAAGACCCTCGGGGTTGAATTCGAGACGTGCCGCTAGGCAGTAAAAACAATATCATGTACAGATGAATGATGTCAGCATCATCATTCCAGGGCTCGAAGCCCGTATCGACTGATCAGTCTCTGGAAATAGCGAACTGTTAAGTTACAAGTCGGGTTTCATTATTGATTTTCCCTTTTCCCCCAGGTTTCGTGTTCAAGTCAGATATTAATGGTATCTACCTAATACGAACACAGGAACATGCAAGTACAGATTATGTCTATCTAGACAATAAGTCATGTCCATCAGGACAACAAGTCAATATTGTTGGCATCGGTAAGTATTACAGGTAACAGGTATTAATATGATAACAAAAATAGTACAGCTTGGCAGGTTACAAGCATGTCAAGGATAATATAATCATATCATGTATAAGACTAAGATAATAGAACTAACAGGAATATCATATTCAATCCGATTAATAACTATAAAAGTGGTGTTGATTAACCATGCATAAGAAAGTTCCGTTCAGTAATGCAGCGTCACCCTGATTTGTAAAATAGCTTAAAAATAACAAACGTTCTCCAAAAATAACGTGTCATATACCAAAACAAAGATAATTCAATAAGATTTTTATTTTTATAAGTTAAAATATCTCAGGTTGTTCCTACAAAAAGTTATAAACTTTTGAAATTGAAACTTTGCTGCTGGAATTTTCCTAGACAGCGGTTCAGAGATACTTTCATTTACAGTTTACATTATTTAAACAATTTATTTTGCAAGTAAATATTTCACAGGGTTATAGTATTCTGAGTTAGCTTCGTAACAAACTAAAGAACATGTGCTAATGTTTTTTTATAATTTATAATGAATTTTATAAAATAAGATGTACAGTAAATTCTAGATTTGTCGTATCCGCTTGGCAACGACGTTTTATGTGTAAACTATAATATTTTCAAACTATATTTTGCATAACGTTATAACATCTTTATTAAACAATTATTTGTTGATAAAATATATTGTTCACTATATAATGACAAATGATGGTGAAACAATTATGCATTATTCTAATATAACAATTGTTGTAAAGAAAACTGTAGTATAGTGAACTCAAATTAAACAACCACTAACTAAAAATATAATCAATATGCATACATATATCTACCAAACTATCAATCATAATAGTAAATATTAATTTAACCATATTTGAATTAAACTCATATCGGTCTAGTTTGTAAAAATACCAATCTATCAAATAGAAATTAATAATATTACGAAACCAATAATAATATTGTTACGCCATATATGATCCGGCCGTAACTAGTATGAAACAAGTATTTAGAAATACTTGCCTCGGTTATGAACACACAAACTAAACGATATCACGACGGTGTATAATACAATCAGAACTTGCTCGAGACAAATTTAATGATCTCGACGACGATGGATGTGACGTGACAGCGAGACAGTAGTAACAACAGTCAAGTCGAGATTGAGGTGAGCCTAGAGTTTCGATTTGACGGCGAAGAGAGTTGGAAAAGAGAAAAGAGAGAAAGAGAAAGAATAGAGAGAGAAAGAGAGAGAGAGAGAGGGGTTTATTTTATTTTAAACTATATGAATTATATGTATTATATATATAGTATTGTTTATTAGGTTATATATATATATATATATATATATATATATATATATATATAGATATATATATATATGGTTTTAAGGTATATAGATAAAATCAAATTACAACCAATCTCCACCAAAATCTCATCAAATATATATTTTGGAAAACAATTACGTAAACTTTTAAACCATAATGTAAGAATATAATTTAAATAAATTATACCCCCTAATATAAGATTAAAAAGGATTTTAAATATATATCTAGATTTAACAAATATTTGGTATTGGATATCTTGAGATTTAAACGTAATAGATAAAAGCAAAAAATAAGATATGGAAAGATTAACCATGTGATGGCAGTTAGCAAAATATAATTTATCCTTAACTTGTGGCTACTAAAAGATATATATATATATATATATATATATATATATATATAAATTCAGTTTACTGATAAATATCAGATATAATTTAGCACCATACTGGGTTTCACACATGCGGGTCGGATTGAATAACTACTACTATTATTCGAATCACTCACAACCCAAAAGAATAAAATAGAATAAATAAAGCAAGTGTTAAAATACCAATTAATGTCGTATAACCGTACTAGGGTGTTACATTATACCCAACTACAAAAGAATTTCATTCTCTAAATTCACGAAACAGGAAAAAATAAAAAGATACGGATCTAAGAAAAAAGATGTGGAAACTTTTGTCGAATTTCGTCTTCACGTTCCCAAATAAATTCTCCATGCGAACGATTTCCCTACGATACAAGTACTAAAGAGATTACTCTATTCTTGAGAATATTTTCTCGTCGATCTATAATAGTCATTGATTGCTCATCGTAAGTTAAATCTTCTCTCACTGTCAGTTCCGAGTGATCAAGGACGTGCGTCTCATCTCGAATATACTTACGGAGTTGAGATACATGAAACACATCATGAACACCCGCCAAGGATGGTGGTAGCTACCTCTCCAACACACTCAATAATATCGAAAGGCCCCACGAATCGAGAACTAAATTTGTCTCGACTACCGAATCGGATTACTCCCCTAGTCGGTGATATTTTCAAGAACACAAGATCACCAACAACAAACTCCAAAGGTCTTCTTCCAGTATCGGCCTAACTTTTCTGTTGATTTTATACCACCTTCATATAATCACGAATCAATTTAACTGTAACATTTCAGAAAATATAAAATATTATTTTTGGAATTTAATACTAAAATAATATATTTCGCGAAAATTACCCGATTTGCGAAATTGGGGTTTTCGTAAAAATGGTATAAATATATACCAATAAATGTGAAATAATTGGAGATTAAATGATTTATTCATTTAAAAATATATTTATCGGATTTGGCATTTTTAAAATTTACTATATGCTGTTTGGATAAAACACGATCAGTGCACTGCTAATCGTGATTAGGCCAAATCCGTGTTTCTACAGTTTTTCATGGCTAGTGCACCATGTCATATTACATTTTGGTTACATGTTGTATTCTTGTGTTGTTTTTGGAATATTATGTGATTTGGTTTTAAAAAGAAAAAGAAAAGAAAATGAAAAGGGTAAAAGGCTAAATAAGTGAGGGTGAGAATAAAAGGAAGAGAGAAAGTGTGAGGGCAGCCATATCCTTTTCCTTCCTGTTATTTTCCATCTCCTCCTTCATCCTCAAGCTTCTCTCCACCTTCACCTTAAGAAATCATCTCAAAGTCTTCATTCAAACACTATACTCCCTTCATTAAAGATAATCCTTACTTCATCCTCTACATTTTGGACCAAGAAAAGTTGGATTTTGATGACTTGGGACAGCTAGGGTTTTTCTTAAGTTGCCCAAATGAGGTATAATTCATTTCATTTAGTTAGTTTTAAGTTTCTTTGTATCCTAGTTTAGTTAGAAGTTGATTTAGTTAAGTTATGTGATGTATAGAAAATTCTAGAGAAGGGTTTGAGTAATTGTGTGGAATTGATGATGTGTAGTGGCTGTTAACAAGACTTGAGTGGTGTCTTTACTGACCTAGAACAGAAAATAGAACCCAAACACGAACTTAGAACTTTTCAACATCGTTAAATTTGACAGTTTGTGAGTATAATTAGGAATCTAAAATGACTCGAAAGACCCATAAAATAAGTTCCCATGACAGTGAGACGAGCATGCAACCATGAAGCAACACCTGAAACCCTAGCCTCGAATGAGACTTTCTGGCCACAGATTTATTGGTATGGGCCGCAATTTGCGGCCATGTCGGGAGGAAATGTATTGAATTTTGGACCATGGCTTGATTATGTTATATCCAGAGCAACCCTGCATGCTAAATTCCCTAGTTTGGTCTAAGGTGAAATCTGGAGGTGTTTTCCTATGTTGTTGAATTTGGTTTTAGTATGTTTTCCGATATTAGGATTATTGGTTTTGATGTTTGGATTTGTATTTAGTTGTCAAGCGTTTGTACGTCAACAACAAGGGTTGTTTGATTGTTTTGCATGCGTGGACTATAGGTTCTAACCTATGGACGTACCGTGTGCCGTATTGGTTTTCCAAACTCGATTTTAATAGTGTTGCGACATGTGTTGATATGGTAGGTACCTTCGCGTGGATTCCGAGACGATGGAGCATATCGTCATCGACTTCGGCAAGCAAGGATCAAGGTGAGTAGATTTATATCTACGGGGGAAGTCGGGTGGATGGCGTATAGCACCCCCGCAAGTTTTGTTGGAAACCAATATATAGAATACGGTTAAGGAAACCAAGATTAGAAAACTATAGTGTATGGTTAGAGAAACCATGTTAGAAACTTAGGAATAAGGTTAAGGAATTTGTAGGAGATATGATATACCATGGTTTAAGTTATAGCTTAAGGCTTAGGTGACATGATATGATTGGATAGATGTCTCGAATTGATGTTTAAAATGTGAATTACTATAGATATAGATAAGTAGTTGTAGGAGAACCAATAGGAGATTATAGTGGCATAACATGAGGTTGATAATATACGACTTTAAGATTGATAAGATGACTTGATTGATATATCTGTATACGGATGCGAGTCGATTGTTATGGATGAGACCCGGAGATATAGGTATATAGATATACATAATGTTGTGAATTTTGAATGATAAGCCATACGAGACGTGAGGTCCGTACCCTCTTTATCATATAGGTCGTTAGGATCCTAATTGTTTAATGACGTCATACGATGAGTTACCGTACGTGATGAGTTAATTGATGATTGATCCATACCCTTGACTAGAGGAGGCCGATTGATAGATCCACCGACTCGGTCATGTTAGATACGTATACCTTATACCTTTTAGCTGCCGATTTACTTTATGCTACGTTCATGTCATTACCATTGCATTTCATATACATGTACAAGTACACCTACACCATTATCGATGATGCATATGTCACACTTATACAGATTTGTCGGCTCACACACTTCATCATCGATAATTGACATGTCACTACACAGTAGAATTGCTACATCATGTATGACTCATTGCATAATTTACTTGCTATAGTTATATATACACCTTTATACGATGTTGCAATCGACTTTGGAGAAATGGGGAACCGCAAGATACATTTTTAAAACTGGATTCATTTAAAAGAGCAGTTTTACCTTAATATGTGCATATTACTGTTCCATGTTGCATTATACGGATATGCTTATATTTCTGTTATATGTCACATACATCATGCTTTATGATTATACGCATTGAGATATGTTGTTTTCATGAGATTTCTGGATTTGAGGACCATGGTTATTTCAAAGAAAGTATGTATTGTTTTAAAAACCCGGTTTCTCTTGATATGATATTTATATAGTCCACCATGAGTTTTCTCGGCTCTTGAGAGATATCATACACCCGATTCTAGGAGGAGGAGGAACAGTCTGCGGGTGCATGGTGAACCCGGTGCGGTACCCTAGGGCAAGATGGTCGCAGATGATGGCGTTGAGCCTGGCAGGGGAGCACTACCGACCGGTGATTTTATTGTGACTCGACGGATATCTGGAGGATACCGATCGGAGTATAGGCCAGTCCGGATAGCCGGAGCCTGAGATATTGAGATTTGATGATACAGGCCAGTCCGGATAGCCGGAGCCTGAGATATTGAGATATTGGGATATATATATATATATATATATATATTTACATGTCGATACTGGACACGGGTTTCATGATGTTTTCGAGTGTCAATGCTGGACACTCAGGTTCCATGACTTGATGTGTCATTGCTGGACACACATTCTTTAATATCCTCATATATTTACATGCATATGTTTTTATGATGTTTCGAGTGGATGGGATCCACATGCATACAGGTATTTATTATATTATTGGATGTTATCCACATGCATACAGACATTTATTATTATTTTTGGCACATATACTCATACGGTCACTCTAGATATTATAGTATTAGCTTCATGATATAGTTGACCTATGAATCGTTGTTTATTCGATTTCTACATGTTGATGTTTTCTACTCACGAGTTGGCAACTCACCCCCGTTGTGCCACAGTTCTTACAGGTTGACCGCATGGATCAGTAGCGGCATCGCTGGCACACAGTTGCTTTTGGGTGATATGCTTTGGTAGGTGGTACATATCAGATCGTGCCACTATTGTATTTATTATTTATATTGTATCTAGTCAACTCCATCAATCAAAAGTAGTATTTGTATAAATAGTAAGACTTAGTGAGACTTGTAGTTACGAGATTGAGCGATGGGTTTTATGTTCGTTTATTGGGTTGATGTCTAACTTTATTCATTATATTTTGTGTTGATCTTTGCCGTTGGGCGTCGTATACTTATTTTATTTCTTGCGTAGTTGTGAATCCGCCGTTTGGCGAAGAGCTAGCTCCCGCTTGGGGGTGCCTTTTATATTATCATGTATTTGTGGTTTTGGATCAAAATATACAAAGGAGGTGTTGCTTAAATTTTTAAAGAGACGAAACATGTTTTTCAATTAGTAAAATAAACTTGCATTTTTCATGTCCCCCTGTCTTTGCATTTAAGGTAGCATTTGTTTTCATTATACCTTATTTCAAACTTCAACTCTTTTATTTCCTTTTAAAAGGTTTAGATTTCTGGATTTCCGCTTACTTGAATTACGTTACGCCTTTAAACGTTGCGTGATTTAAGTGCTGGTCACGAGCTAATATTTCGGGTCGTGATATTAATTTTCTCCACAGTTTGCACAATGAGTTCCGGTCCAACAATTTTCTTTCTCCAATATCGTCCCAACAAACAGGCAAGCGACACGACTGTACAATGCTTCAAATGGAGCCATCTGTATAGCCGCCTAAAAACTTTTGTTGTATAAAAACTCCACTAAATGTAAATGATCTTCCTACGAACCTTTGAAGTCCAACATGTAAGCTCTCAACATATCTTCAAGAGTTTGAATCGTTTTTTCGGACTGTCCATATGTCTGAAAATGATAGGCCATATTAAACTTCAAGCAGGTTCCCAAATATTCTTGTAGACTCCTCCAAAAATGAGATAGGAACCGGGTGTCACGATCAGAAACAATACTTCCTGGTACTCCATGCAATCTCACAATCTTCTGCATGTACCTCTCTGCTAAACCCTCCGTCGATTGTCCAACTCAAAATGGCATGAAATGAGCTGCCTTGGTCAGTCGATCACCAATCACCCAAATTGTGTTATTTGTCACGCCCCGCTTCCCAGAGTACGCTAAAATGGGCACGTGACATAGCCAACCATGCTACCTGTGGGTAGGAAGCATCCATCCACAGTCACATTACGGCTGTAGAGATATCAAGAACAAATAAAACTATCTAAAACATGTCCATAATCCAAAATAACATGAGTCAATAATAAATAAATGCGGAAGCAAAAGATCCAATACAAAATAACTGGAATGTATGTCCCATAATGCGGGCTTACATCAGGAAATAAATGCAGGAAATAAAACTAACTACTACTGACACCTCACAGCTCAGCCTGCTGGCTGAAGTACTCCTGCTCGGACTGCAACAGCGGTACGGAATCTGGGCCATGCAAAACCCAGACGTTAGCGCGTCATGTCATCAAGTAATAATATATGAATAGTGTAGCAGGCAATGCAATATAAACATGAATAAAACAAGGGTAACAATAATATAAGTCAGAGCAGTGCAGGGTAGTGTGTAGTGGGTAAATTAACTGTCTTATCAGGGTTTCTATCCTAAAGTCTTTGAAACCAAATTGATGAATCGTCGATGTAACTCAATAGTATCCCGTGCATGCCCGGGACCACGGTCTAAGACTCTCGGGCTGAAACCGAGACGTGCCGCTAGGCAGTAAAAGGTAGCAGGTATAGGCGAGTGATGTCAGCATCATCACTCCGGGGCTGGCCTAGCCCGTAAGACTGATCAAAACAGGTATCGAACTGTTGAGTTACAAGTCAGGTTTCACCTTTGATTTCCCCATACCCCTAAGTTATGTATGTCAAGTCAGGTATTCAGTAATCAAGAAACTAATGCCAACACAGGATCAGGTAAAAGCAGGTTTGTCTGGATAGACAACAGGAACGGTCCGTAAGGACTACATGTCAGGTTTGTTGGCATTAGACACAAGATCAGGTAACGGGTCAGGTCATGGTATATCAGGTCAAGTCAACAGTGTACGGTACCATACCGGGTCGATCAACAGCATGTAGCAAGTCAGGTCAAGATGTAAACGATACACAGGTGTGCTCACAATCAGGTATATAATCAAGCATGGTTATCAACAACATGATACAAGTAATGAATTAAGTAGTAGGCAGATTCATTCGATTTGCAATACAGTTATCAATTGTGTCACAGAGATGATTACAAGAGTGCAGTAAGACAATTATAGCGGTTTAGTCATGTTAACAAGTTTAAGAACCTTTAGAGGTGCAATGATTTATATAACTGTTCAGTGCAGCTATTACAGGTTAAAATGCACACAAGTTTCTGAATGGAACAAAACTATAGAGACAAACGCCATAAGCTATGTTAACATTAAAAATGTGATTAAACAGGTAAATATGGTTATTAGGTTCAATTTGCAACTGTAGGTTCCAAGTTTAACGGTAAAATGATATAATGCAATATTGTACATGAAAATGAGAAATGATCATACCAAGTTAAATTTACAGGTTTAGGGTGTCATAATATATAGGTAAAAATAGTATAGCATGTAGCAAGGGTTACTTGCCTCGACGGGTCGCGAACCGGGAAAAACGGAACGATAAATGTCGGCGGGGAAACTCGCGACGGGTGCACGGTTCACGGATTGAACCCAAACAACGAACAATGGAATTACACGGGTCGGGGTACCTCGCTGGAATGTCGGGTCACGTCGTCGGCATCGTCGGATTCCGGCGAGACCAAAACAGCGAACAACTCTTTCAAAGATTGTATTGTAAGAAAAGAAAAGAGAAGAGAGGAAGGGTGGTGGAGAGGATGCTTACATTGATCAACAGAGGGGTCGTGAAGGTTTGACGACGTCGACAGAGCTCCGGCGGTCGGCCAACAGTGACCGGGACCGGAATCTGCACTTCAAGAAAAACTCACCAGAGAAGGGAAAAAGAGAAGAAAGGAAAAGAGGAAAGAAGCAATGCTCACAGAGGGGTGCTTGGGAGGCCGGGGCTACAGAGGCGAGGTCGTCGGCGGCAACAGATCCGGCGTGTAGCGCGCACAGGGGTGTGTGCAGGTGGCCGCGGCGCTGGCGCAGGGAGTACTGGAACGTCGGGAAAGGAGGAAGAGGGGGCTAGGTGAGGTGAGGATGAGGAGGCGAGGGTGTTGGTGATGGCGTCGGCGGCGGTGGGCTGCAGCGGCGAAGGTACGCGGCGGTAGGGTTTGCGTGGGTTTAGGTTATCGTTTTCGAAAAGAATGAGGAGGGAGGATATTTGAATATATAGAAGAGAGAGAGAGAGAGATAGAGAAAGAAGTAGAGAGAGAGAGAAAGATTATCGAGATGAGAGAGAGAGATAGAGAAAGAGACGGGGCCCACGGGGGTTTAAAAAGGAAATGATTGGTTGAAAGAACTGTAAGAGGTTAGGAAAAATTTATTTAAAAGATTTATAAGATTAGGGGAACAGTAAAATATATATAGGTTAAGGAAAATATTCGAAGGTTATAAATTATTAAAATTTGGGATTTTGGTGCCAAATAAAATATTTCCAAATCGCATCCGGGTCGGGTCCAAAAATTTGAAATTGAAATAATAGAATTTTAGGCGAGATCCAAAATTTAAAATGAAATGTTTTGCGATCAAAAAGCATACCCCCAAAACGGACACACGTACGTGCGCGTAGTCGTCCAAACTCGCCCGTTTCACCGAACGGGACGAGAACACGATGCACGGACGCTACCACAAGGCTAGGGGTGTCAAGAAGGCCAAGATGAATATTTTTAATTTTATTTTAGATGCCAAAATTTGTTATATGCAGAAATGAATTTGCCGGGTAAAATTTTACAGTAAGTAACAATCAAGCAGGTTAAATGAAATGAGTACCACATTATGCTCAAACAGTAACTGAAAATAGTAGCATTGGGCTCGGGTGTTACATTATACTCAACTACAAAAAGAATTTCGTCCTCGAAATTCCAAGAATGCAAAGATGGATAACTACAAGAAAAGGTGAGGAAACTTCTGCCGGATTTCATCTTCTCGTTCCCAAGTGGACTCTCCATGCGAGCGATTACCCCAAGAAACAAGCACAAGAGGGATCACTTTGTTCTTAAGAACCTTTTCCCTTCGATCCACAATTTCAACCGGTCGCTCCTCAAAAGTCAAGTCTTCCCGTACTGTTAGCTCCGAATGATCCAATACATGCGTTTCATCTCGAACATACCTTCGTAGTTGAGATACGTGAAACACATCGTGCACATTTGCCAAGGACTGCGGTAACGCCAAACGGTACGCTACCTCACCAACACGCTCCAAGATCTCAAAGGGTCCAACGAATCGAGGACTAAGCTTTCCTCGACTCCCAAAACGAATCACCCCTCTAGTCGGTGATATCTTCAAGAATACCAAATCACCCACGGCGAACTCTAGAGGTCTTCTTGACGTGTCTGCCCAACTCTTCTGTCGGTCTTGAGCTGCCTTCATATGATTTCTGATAGTGTTAACCTTCTCAACAGTCTGCACAACCAAATCTGGTCCCAACAATCTTCGTTCACCGACATCGTCCCAACACACAGGTGAACGACATTTACGACCATACAAAGCTTCAAACGGAGCCATCTGGATAGTTGCCTGAAAACTGTTGTTGTAAGAAAACTCCACCAAATGTAGATGATCCTCCCACGAACCCTTGAAATCCAACATGCATGCCCTCAACATATCTTCAAGAGTTTGGATCGTTCTCTCCGACTGACCATCAGTTTGAGGATGATAAGCTGTGCTAAACTTCAATCGAGTCCCCAAACTTTCCTGTAAACTCCGCCAAAAGTGTGATAAGAACCGAGTGTCCCGATCGGACACGATGCTCACCGGTACACCATGCAATCTTACAATCTCTTGCATGTACCGCTCAGCCAAAGTCTCTGTTGATTGACCAACCCGAAAAGAAATAAAGTGAGCCGCCTTGGTCAACCGATCAACAATCACCCATACTGCATTGTTGCCTTTTGGACTCCGCGGTAAAGCCGTCACGAAATCCATGGTTATATGCTCCTACTTCCACTGAGGAATCGGAAGTGGTTGCAATAAACCAGCAACCCTTTGATGTTCAGCCTTAACTTGCTGACACACCAAGCACTTTGCCACAAAGAGAGCAATCTCCCGTTTCATGCCTTCCCACCAGAAATGCTGTCGAATATCTCGGTACATTTTTGTGCCTCCTGGATGTACAGAATAAGCTGAACTGTGTGTCTCCTTCATAAGCTCTTCACGAACATCTCCCTTTGGCACACACAAACGGTTACCATACCTCAATGAACCATCTTCGTGGATCAATAAATCCGTTTGTAGTCCGGCTTCAACCTGTCCTCGAAACTTCTGCAGTCTAGGATCCTGCGATTGTGCTGCTTTAATATTCTCGATCAATGACGAATGTACTTGCAGCTGCATCAACTGTCCCGTAGAACGCGGTAGCACAACCTCCAAGTCAAATCTTCAAAAATCTGCAACGATCTCCCTCTGCGTAGTTAACACCTGAATTGCTGGTAACCGACTAAGCGCATCTGGCACGGCGTTGACCTTCCCCGGATGGTACTTCAGATCAAGATCGTAGTCAGCCATCAGCTCCAACCATCTATGCTGCCTCATGTTAAGCTCCTTCTGTGTGAACACATACTTCAAGCTCTTATGATCTGTAAAAACTTCGACCCTTTCGCCTAAAAGGTAGTGTCTCCAAATATTCAAAGCGAAAATCACAGCCGCAAGTTCTAAGTCATGAGTTGGATAATTCTTCTCATGGGTCTTTAACTCTCTCGACGCGTACGCTACAACCTTCCCATGCTGCATCAAAACACATCCCAATCATTTCCCAGATGCGTCGCTGTGAATCACCAATCCTCCGGAATTGTCTGACACGATCAGAATAGGGGCGGTTATCAACTTCTGCTTCAACGTCTCAAAAGCTAACTCACATTTATCCGTCCATACAAAAGGTACCTCCTTGCACGTAAGCTTGGTTAGCGGCTCCGGCAGACGAGCAAAGTTCTCCACAAATCTTCTGTAGTATCCGGCCAATCCAAGAAAACTTCTTATCTCCGCAGCATTCTTTGGAATCGGCCAATCACGAACTGCTGCAATCTTTTCGGGATCGACGGCAATTCCATCGCCCGACACAACATGCCCCAAAAACTTTACTTCCTTCAGCCAAAACTCGCACTTACTCATCTTCGCAAAAAGCTTCTCCTGTCTCAACGTCTGCAGTGCGATCTTCAAATACTCAGCATGTTCCTCAAAACTCTTCGAGTAAACCAGAATATCGTCAATGAATACCACAATAAACTGGTCCAAGAAAGGTGAAAAGATTCGGTTCATCAAGTCCATGAATACTGCCGGCGCATTCGTTACTCCGAAGGGCATCACTAAATATTTGTAATGTCCGTACCGAGTCCGGAACGCCGTCTTGCAAATATCTTCCGCTTTCACTCGAACCTGATGATATCCGGATCGCAAATCCAGCTTCGAGAATACCCTCGCGCCACTAAGCTGCTCAAAAAGTTCTCCAATGCGAGGGATAGGGTGCGAGGGATAGGGTACTTGTTCTTAATAGTCACCCGGTTTAATTCTCGGTAGTCGATGCACATCCTTCTCGTGCCATCCTTCTTCTTTACTAGAAGAACTGGAGCTCCCCAAGGCGAGTTACTGCTTCGAATCCAACCCTTCTCAAGCAATTCAGCAACCTGTTTCTTAACTTCTTCCAACTCTACTGGTGCCATTGGATAATATGCTTTGGATACTGGCGCTGCACCAGGAATAAGATCAATTGCGAACTCCACGTCTCGCTTCGGCGGTAAACCCGATATATCTTCAAATACGTCCATAAAATCGCGAACAACCGCCGGCTCTTCACCATTATCAACTTCCATTGCTGCAAGAATATTGTTTGTCGGCCTAGCCCTAAACTCGACTGGCCCGACAGAACTGCTTCCTCCAGTGAAGGTAAACTCAGGATGTCCGGGAATCTGGAAAATTACTTTCTTTGCCCTATAGTCAATGTGAGCGTGGAAAGTGCCAAGAAAATCCATTCCCAAGACGACTTCATAGCTGCCCGTATCAATCACCAAGAAATCTGCAAAAAGCTCCCGTCCGCACACAACAACTGTACAATCTTTACATTCCCTACTTGATATGATTTTCCCATTCCCAGTGTGTATGTCCCAGAAACTAGACAGGGTCGTGCAGGTAATCGAGTGTGTAGCCACAAACTTGGATGACATAAAACAGTGGGATGCACCAGAATCAAATAATGCCAATGCGGGAAAACCATGAACGAGTAAAGTACCTGAAACAACTTCTCCTGACGCCTTAGCTTCCTCAGCTGTCAAGGTAAAAGCTCGAGCCTGATTAGGTCCTTGAGTCAGCTGTTTCTGTCCTTGGAACGGTTTCTGCGGAGGCTTCTGAATATCATCCCTCGTACGAAGCTTCGACGGACAAGCACCAACGGCGTGATCAGCCGCTCCACAAACCAAACAAAGTCCCAGCCTCCTTCGACACTCCTTCTGCACGTGCCCAGGTAAACGGCAGTAGTCACAAATCACGCTCCTTCTTCGATCAACGATCACAGGCTTCTTCATTGGTGCTACACCACGACGGTCCACTGGAATACCCTTGCAACCATGAGCTCGGTTAGGTACAAATGCGGGCTTCCTTGGCGCAACCGTTGTCTGCTGCAAACTCCCTTTCATCCCAGATAAACTCTGCTGTTCCCGAGCTGCCGTAAGAACCTGTGAGAAAGTGATCAAACCCAGGGAGATAATCTGCCGCTGGATGTCCATGTCCAAGCTGCGCATGAACCTTCGTGCCCTGTCTGCATCATTGGCAACTAAAGGTCCAGCGAATCTGCTGAGTCTCGTCCATTCTGCTGCATGCACATCTACTGGTGCTCCATTCTGCCTTAGCCCAATAAACTTCTCTTCCATTTCCTCCCGTGCAGTCCGCGGGAAGAACTTCTCCAGGAAACTCTTAGAAAAATCCGCCCACTTGCCACCATTCTCGGGCGTAGTCCACTAACTGAATGCGTACCACATCAACTCTTTTGTCATCTGGAATCTGTGCCGCAATAAGCAAGTTTTCTGTGTCAACTAGCCACTGCTCTGCTGGCAACGGCTCCTCCAAACCAGTAAATGTAGACAGACCCAAATGCCTGAAATCTGCCACGGTCCCAACTCGATCAACTGGTTTAGCTTCAACCTTATTTACGGACTGCTGAACGGTCCGCAAACCTTTCTGGAATGATTCTGCTTGTTGCTGGATCAGCTCGGTCTGTCTCTTTTGATTCTCTAGCATTCCTCTTATCACTCCAAGCATGGCGGCTTCGTCCACACGCCTCTGGTACGTCTTCAAATTCTTATCTGCCATATTCCTGAAATCAAAACACCCAACATTAGCATGATGATAGATTCAAAATATAGATCAAGACTGGAACTCCAAGATACTTAAATAGAGTACCGCATTGTAACTATGCCGCGGTATCATAGCCACAATTACTTAACTCCACCCAAGTCGCCTAAGTCCTAGAGATAACAAGGAATCAGGTTCTCAAGTCGATATGCAAAGGAAGTTTGCACATCGTAAAAGATATAATCAGGAAGAATGTGATTCAAGAATGGTAAACGGCAAAGTGGCAGGACATATTTCCTAAACACGGGTGATCTGATTCGTGTATTGGGTACAATACCCAACTACAAAAGAATCAACCCGACTAACCTATGGCTCTGATACTAAAAGAACCATGTCACGCCCCGCTTCCCAGAGTACGCTAAAATGGGCACGTGACATAGCCAACCATGCTACCTATGGGTAGGAAGCATCCATCCACAGTCACATTACGGCTGTAGAGATATCAAGAACAAATAAAACTATCTAAAACATGTCCATAATCCGAAATAACATGAGTCAATAATAAATAAATGCGGAAGCAAAAGATCCAATACAAAATAACTGGAATGTATGTCCCATAATGCGGGCTCACATCAGGAAATAAATGCAGGAAATAAAACTAACTACTACTGACACCTCACAGCTCAGCCTGCTGGCTGAAGTACTCCTGCTCGGACTGCAACAGCGGTACGGAATCTGGGCCATGCAAAACCCAGACGTCAGCGCGTCATGTCATCAAGTAATAATATATGAATAGTGTAGCAGGCAATGCAATATAAACATGAATAAAACAAGGGTAACAATAATCTAAGTCAGAGCAGTGCAGGGTAGTGTGTAGTGGGTAAATTAACTGTCTTATCAGGGTTTCTATTCTAAAGTCTTTGAAACCAAATTGATGAATCGTCGATGTAACTCAATAGTATCCCGTGCATGCCCGGGACCACGGCCTAAGACTCTCGGGCTGAAACCGAGACGTGCCGCTAGGCAGTAAAGGGTAGCAGGTATAGGCGAGTGATGTCAGCATCATCACTCCAGGGCTAGCCTAGCCCGTAAGACTGATCAGAACAGGTATCGAACTGTTGAGTTACAAGTCAGGTTTCACCTTTGATTTCCCCATACCCCCAAGTTATGTATGTCAAGTCAGGTATTCAGTAATCAAGAAACTAATGCCAACACAGGATCAGGTAAAAGCAGGTTTGTCTGGATAGACAACAGGAACGGTCCATAAGGACTACATGTCAGGTTTGTTGGCATTAGACACAAGATCAGGTAACGGGTCAGGTCATGGTACATCAGGTCAAGTCAACAGTGTACGGTACCATACCGGGTCGATCAACAGCATGTAGCAAGTCAGGTCAAGATATAAACGATACACAGGTGTGCTCACAATCAGGTATATAATCAAGCATGGTTATCAACAACATGATACAAGTAATGAATTAAGTAATAGGCAGATTCATTCGATTTGCAATACAGTTATCAATTGTGTCACAGAGATGATTACAAGAGTGCAGTAAGACAGTTATAGCAGTTTAGTCATGTTAACAAGTTTAAGAACCTTTAGAGGTGCAATGATTTATATAACTGTTCAGTGCAGCTATTACAGGTTAAAATGCACACGAGTTTCCGAATGGAACAAAACTATAGAGACAAACGCCATAAGCTATGTTAACATTAAAAATGTGATTAAACAGGTAAATATGGTTATTAGGTTCAATTTGCAACTGTAGGTTCCAAGTTTAACGGTAAAATGATATAATGCAATATTGTACACGAAAATGAGAAATGATCGTACCAAGTTAAATTTACAGATTTAGGGTGTCATAATATATAGGTAAAAATAGTATAGCATGTAGCAAGGGTTACTTGCCTCGACGGGTCGCGAACCGGGAAAAACGGAACGATAAATGTCGGCGGGGAAACTCGCGACGGGTGCACGGTTCACGGATTGAACCCAAACAACGAACAATGGAACCACACGGGTCGGGGTACCTCGCTGGAATGTCGGGTCACGTCGTCGGCATCGTCGGATTCCGGCGAGACCAAAACAGCGAACAACTCTTTCAAAGATTGTATTGTAAGAAAAGAAAAGAGAAGAGAGGAAGAGTGGTGGAGAGGATGCTTACATTGATCAACAGAGGGGTCGTGAAGGTTTGACGACGTCGACGGAGCTCCGGCGGTCGGCCAACAGTGACCGCGACCGGAATCTGCACTTCAAGAAAAACTCACCAGAGAAGGGAAAAAGAGAAGAAAGGAAAAGAGGAAGGAAGCAATGCTCACAGAAAGGTGCTTGCGAGGTCGGGGCTACAGAGGCGAGGTCGTCGGCGGCAACAGATCCGGCGTGTAGCGCGCACAGGGGCGTGTGCAGGTGGCCGCGGCGCTGGCGCAGGGAGTAATGGCACGTCGGGAAAGGAGGAAGAGGGGGCTAGGTGAGGTAAGGATGAGGAGGCGAGGGTGTTGGTGATGGCGTCGTCGGCGGTGGGCTGCAGCGGCAAAGGTACCCGGCGGTAGGGTTTGCGTGGGTTTGGGTTATCGTTTTCGAAAAGAATGAGGAAGGAGGAGATTTGAATATATAGAAGAGAGACAGAGATAGAGAAAGAGATAGAGAGAGAGAGAGAGAGAAAGAGGTAGAGAGAGATATTATCGAGATGAGAGAGAGAGAGAGAGAGAAAGAGACGGGGCCCACGGGGGTTTAAAAAGGAAATGATTGGTTGAAAGAACTGTAGGAGGTTAGGAAAAATTTATTTAAAAGATTTATAAGATTAGGGGAACAGTAAAATATATATAGGTTAAGGAAAATATTCGAAGGTTATAAAATATTAAAATTTGGGATTTTGGCGTCAAATAAAATATTTCCAAATCGCGCCCGGGTCGGGTCCAAAAATTTGAAATTGAAATAATAGAATTTTAGGTGGGATCCAAAATTTAAAATGAAATGTTTTGCGATCAAAAAGCATACCCCCAAAACGGACACACGTACGTGCGCGTAGCCGTCCAAACTCGCCCGTTTCACCGAACGGGACGAGAACACGATACACGGACGCTACCACAAGGCTAGGGGTGTCAAGAAGGCCAAGATGAATACTTTTAATTTTATTTTAGATACCAAAATTTGTTATATGCAGAAATGAATTTGTCGGGTAAAATTTTACAGTAAGTAACAACCAAGCAGGTTAAATGAAATGAGTACCACATTATACTCAAACAGTAACTGAAAATAGTAGCATTGGGCTCGGGTGTTACATTATTTCTCTTTGGACTCCGTGGTAAGGCTGTCACGAAATCCATGATTATCCTAGTTCGATTGAGGAATCAGAAGTGGTTGTAACAAACCAGCTACCCTTTGATGTTCAGCCTTGATTTGCTGACACACCAAGCACCTCAATCGTAGCGAGCAATCACTCTTTTCATGTCTTCCCACAAAAAATGTTGTCGTAAATCTCTATATATCTTCGTGTCTCCCGGATGTACTAAATACACAGAACTATGAGCCTCCTTCATGACTTCTTCATGAACATCTTCTTTAGGCACACGCAAACGACTTGCATATCTTAAGAAACCATCTTCATGAATCATTAAATCTTTCCGAAGTCCCGCTTCCACCTGTCCTCGAAATTTTTGCAATTTAGGTTCATGCAACTATGCTGCCTTAGTACTATCAATCAAGAATGACTGTATTTGCAACTGCATCAACTGTCCCGAAGATTCTGATAGTATAAGCTCTAACTCGATGTAACAACCCTCATATTCCTATACCTTTGTATATATTTAAATACCGTATTCTCCTGAAATACGGGTACTTGTCGAATATTGGAAATCTTTCTTTCACTTCGGGATTCATTTTTCCTTATAACCGTTTCTTTTCTTTTCATCCCAAATATCATTTATTTTTCCCTCATTTATTTCCATTTATTTTTTCTAATCCCAGCTCTTTTTTATTAAAACCCATTTCTATTTTAATTTTTCAAAGCCCAACACTTACAGGCCCAAGTCCCTTCTTCTTTTCCTTGCCTCTTAATTCTCTCAATTTATTGGTTTGGAGTGATGGCTATTAATCTTGTGTTAATTATTATTAATGATAATTAATTGGGATGTTTTATTAACCCATTTCAAAACCAAACCCTTTCTTCTCTTTTCTCCATCAACAGTTATTTCTTCTTCTTTAAATTTTTTCAATTCCTTCAATTAAAACCAAAATCTCCCTCATAAATCCTATTGAACCAAGTTTTTATTACCCATCAATCCTATTAATTCTCATTCCTCTCTCAAAATTTCTCATTCTCTCATTCTCCCTCATCCTCTACCTCCCTCGAGCACTTCACCGGCCGACCCCCTCACCATCTCGTCGCCCTAGCTCCTCCAACCTCCTTTCTCACCTCTCCTCACCGACCTCCATCCTCGAGCCTCACGCCACCCCCTCCAAAACTTGAGCAGCCAAACTCAAGACTCGAGCCAACTCCAGCATCCAAGCCTAAGCTCCATCATCGCTCTGTCGCCACACTGAGCCACTACCGGAGCTCCTAGCTGTCGTCCACAGCCGCTAAGGACACCGTCGATGCCTACAGACTCTCATCCATTGACGTTTCAATTTGAGTGTGGTGACGCCGATCTTCCCTGGAATCAGATGACCTGACCGACGTCTCTTCAGGAGGTCAGGGAGTGTGGCGAGCGTTGAAGCGATAATCCTATCACCCCCGAGATCTCGGTGTCGAACTGTTCGGCATCCAACGAGTCATGGAATCATTCCTTGTATGGGGGTCGTAACTGCCAGAATCGGCACGCCGGTGTTCCGTGACATTGAGATTGGCACTAGCAAGGCCGAAGACTTGAACGCGCCCCTCTGTCGTCTCGTGCACGTCGTCGTTCCAGGGACCGGGGGGTTTGGCGGACATGGCCAGCAGTTTGGACACAAGTGAGCACGCCCACCATTGTCGTGATTCTGTCGATCCGTGCGGATAAGGTCTCGACGATGTTGGGAGGCGAAGTAGAACCGCCCCTGCCTCCATTGCGGAGGACGGGGTAGCTTGTATTGGGATCTCCATTGTGATGATAGCTGGTCATTATATCGAAAGTGGAAGATCAACTTTCGAGGTAGAAAAGCCTTACGAGGGTTTCCACAGACGGCGCCAACTGATGGAGGTATGAATCTCTCTTAGGTATTGTTCTCCGTCAATCTTGCTGCCAGCGGTGCTGAACGGTCGAGATTTGAGATGGGGGTTGAGCGTGTGGATCTCAATGGGTTGTTGATTGTTATTGACGCCGAGCTACCTGCAAGGGAAATCCCGGGATGAGAAACGACCGTAGGACCCTCCGACGATCAAGTACCGGGAAATATTAGGGTAGAGTAGCGACATATTGGAATGAATTCGAGTTATCTGAGTCGTCTGGAAGAGGGGTTTATATAGCGGTCGCATGGAGTGAGCCGATGCGAGATTCTCGTCGTTCATTACGCTCCTGCGTCACATTCGCGTTGATGGAGGGATACACCCATTAATGACGAGATACGCTCGTTAATGACGAGATATGCAAGCGTGGGATGCCGTATTTGGAGCGGTGGAGATCTCGTCGTGGTGAGATACACAGAGCAGTTACGGGGACGCTCGGGCTCCGTGCTCCCGGCTAAATAGGGACGCTGGGGAACCTCAGATATAAGATAGCTCGGAGACGAGTAAGTGAGCTGAGGAGTTTCACTTGTAGGATAGCTCGGAGACGACCTATAGGCTGGCGCTCAGCCGAAAGGGGGAACGTGCTCTGAGGAGGTCATCTGAAATGTTGGGCGCAACCTCGGAGGCGAGGTGCCGAGGAATGTCCCTCAGGCATCATATTTATTTCAGCTCCATAGCCCCCAGGAATTTAGCAGGCTTACATGGATAACACGTCATCCGTTACGTGTCACGGTCTGAGGAATTCCCACTTATGAGCACCATTATTGCCTGTGCTCACTACAATCAATCTGTTAGAAAACAAATTGACTGGCTCAGTTCCTGTTCAAATGGGTAATTTAAAGCTCAACTTTCTTAATCTCTCTTCTAATGATCTCTCGGGTAAGATTCCTGTTGCATTACAGAACCAAGTGTTTGATGAGGGCTTTGTCTCAAATCCGAACCTTTGCTCCACGAATTCTATTATAAATCTTTGAACTTGCACAAGGAAAATCTCTAATTCGGGTAATTTTTCTACTGGGCTTATTGTTCTCTTGATAGTACTTGGCACGGTTTTTTCCCTAGCCGCCGTTGTTCTCGGGTTGTTCTCGTCGAAAGAGAACAGAAGGAGAAAGCACAGAGACAATGCTGTATTGTGGAGAGTTAAATCTTTCAGCACAATTGAGCTAAATGAGTCCAACATTGTGAAAGCGCTCACTAAGGAGAATTTAATTGGAAGTAGAGGGGCAGGATTGGTATATAGAATTGAGACTGGCAATAGAGCCGAAGAGATTTTAGCCGTTAAAAAGATATGGAACAGTCGAAAGTTGGATTCCAAGTTGGAGGAGGAGTTCGAGGCGAAAGTAGAGATCCTAGGCTTGGTTCGACATGCGAACATAGTGAAGCTACTATGTAGTATCTCCAGTTTGGATTCCAAACTTTTGGTGTACGAGTACATGGAGAATGGGAGTATCGACAGGTGGCTCCATTCGAAATGTCGAGGAGAAGGGCCCACCATTGATTCGAAGCGGGGCCGCACAATCAGTCATGTTGGATTGGCCAGCGAGGTTGGGAATTGCTATAGGAGCGGCAAAGGGATTGTACTACATGCACCATGATTGCTCCCCTCCGATTGTGCACCGTGATGTCAAGTCTAGCAACATTTTGTTAGATACGGAGTTCAATGCAAAGATTGCTGATTTCGGGCTAGCTCGTATGTTGGTTAAGGCTGACGAGCCTGAATCTGTATCTACAGTCGCAGGCTCTTTTGGCTATATGGCTCCAGGTAAGTCCATTCCAAATCAATTTCACTGTTTAACCTTTTTAAATTTATGACCGGCTATCAATCTGACGTTGATATTCTTTCCGTGATTGCAGAGTGCGGACGGTTGAGAAAAGTGAACTAGAAGGTAGACGTTTTTAGCTTTGGTGTGGTTCTTCTAGAGCTAACGACCGGAAAAGAAGCTAACTTCAGGGACGAGCACAGCTGCTTGGCCGGCTGGGCATGGCAACACTTTCAAGAAGGAAGAAGTCTTGCCGATGCAATAGACGAGGAGATCAGAGACCCAGCTTTTCGAAGAGATTGAGGCTGTCCTAAGATTGGCATCATATGCATGGGGCAATCGCCAGCAAGTAGGCCTTCTATGAAAGAGGTGCTCCAGGTTTTACAACGTTGTGATCAAACCGTTGGTAAGGGATTCGTTAAGACAACGGGTGGGAGGGTACGATGTGGTTCCACTTATAAGAGGCAAAAGCAAATGGGGAAGCCATCACAAGAGGACATCAGAGGCGGAGGGAGACGCCCGACGATTACATTTGCTGATTTATCTTTGTGAGCCAAACTAGAATCATTAAATAGATTCCACGATTACATTTGATGATTTATCTTTGTGAGCCTCACTAGAATCCTTAAATAGATTCAATCCTGTAAACCACTGATACAGCAGTGAGTAAGATCATTCTGACCCTCGAGCAAATC
Source organism: Agapanthus africanus (assembly GCA_030015575.1). NCBI lineage: Eukaryota > Viridiplantae > Streptophyta > Magnoliopsida > Asparagales > Amaryllidaceae > Agapanthus > Agapanthus africanus. Next base: position 155,120,514 of record JASDDO010000014.1, on the reverse strand, counting down.
AGGCCACTCTGTCAACAAGAATTACAGAGAAATCTGAAAGTAAAGTAATGGCTATGTAATAGATTAGGGCAACACGTTCTGCATGCAGAAACTTTTGTTGTCGACTCATTATCATCAGGGGTTAAAACAGAATCTGAAATGAGCTCAAGTTTCTCATTGCAACAAAGACCAAAATGGGATCATTTCTCAAGCTCAGGTCCTTAAAATAAGATACAGAGTTCTTCCAACCTTGAGCTTTGACATGGCTATCAGTACGAGCAAACACCAGTAACATATATGGGAGGGCTGCACAAAACCTTTTTGCTGCATTGTAAACATGTCAAGCTTTCCACTACAATAATTTACAGACCCGAACCACGGCTCACCGTTATAAAAAGCTTATGACTCCCTCTTTTATTATGAAGTTACTACAACAAACAACATTTTTTCAGAGAGCGTTCTCAAAGACTTAGGAAAATGAAGTGGCACACTGGAGTGGCATCCTAGGACTTAGCCTCAGACTTGCTTCCGGTCCCTGCATTCTACATGCGACCAAAAAAGTAACAAAAAAAATCTACTTCTTTGTTATCTAAGATACAAAATAACTATTATAAGCGGGGAAAACGAACTGAAAGATGAGGGTGAACGAAAAGTTAACTGTGAGAACAAGAACAAAATATCCAATGATTTTTGTGTCAAAACCCTCATGACTCCTTAACTTCAGAATACTGAGAGTGGGTGGCTGCGATGAGAGCTGCTCCGATGCCTGAGCCATCATTGGCGAGCTTGATCACAACAGATTCTGAGGTAACTTCTCCAAGTAATTCTCTGATAGTGCCCTGCAAGCTTTTGCTGAATATCGTGTAGTGCTTGAAAAGAGCTCCATCTATAGCAACCACTGTTCTCTGGTTCTCACCACTTGCTTTGTCTCTTCCAAGATTCTTCAATATGCCCACTATGCCGGCCGCAGCCAGCCGAGCTCCACGCTTGGCGATGACATCACACACCTCGACAACCAGTTTTCTTGTATTCAGGGTAGTGGCGACCTGATATTATAATCAATGGCATAATCCTATAAATTGATCCTTACAAAGTATTTGGGTAGAATTTTATGAATTAAATGAGTAAAGAATAATTGGTTACCCCAAGGATTTCCTCCAGTTTCCTGCCAACCACATTGAGATCGGGTGATGTATCATGATGCATGTCAGACATGACAGGTGTCCTGCAAATTGCACGTTCTTCATCTCAGTAAAACATAAGGTAGTTCATGCCTAAATCATATGCAAACACAAATCTTCTTATGACTTGTTTACAGAATCTAAACCACACAGATGAAGTCATATGTTTCCCAAAGCAGCAGTGAATGAAAGCAGGTGTATCACTTCATATTTAGAAATTGAATTCGGCAATCATCATTTTAGAACCGATGATTACTAGTAACATGGGTAAATTAAAATCTTGCTCCAATATAACCTGGTGATTAGAGAATACTTGAGAAAAGTCTAGTAACAATCTCTTAAGGTAGAAATGGTGAAGAACATCGATTATCAGGGAAAATAACGGTAAGTATCAGCAAAAGAGCAAGACAAACTAAACAAACACAGGAAAGTACCGAACGTTTTGTCTATCATATATATTTTCGCAATAGTGCTAATAAAATGGTATGAGGATAGGATGTTTGGAAAAGTACAGTAAAAAAAAAAAAATCTTGAAATGCAAAGCAAACTATTGGTTTTCCTATGAACAACCATGGAATATAGGCAGAAGCATACCTTAGTACAAAAGGAACTCTGAGTTTACGGGGCACAGTATCACCAAAAAGGGCAGCCTGTTCAGCCATTTCCAATAGGGCTCTACGTACAATTTCACCCAAATACATTCCTGAAATTAACTTCTCGAAGATCTGGAGATAAAAAAAATTATCTGGGTGTGTTAGTTCGGCAAATATATCAAGGGGATTGAAGCAAATCAGGCCGTCCTTGAAGGCTACCTGCTCGCCAGGATTCAGGCTTTCAGCATCCAGCGCATGATCGTGTTCCATCAAAGGAAGATGAGGTGAGAAAAAGTTTCCCCATTCCATGTTAATAACCTAATCACATTGCACAATCTCTTTACTGAAATATAAAGGATTACAGATACTTTGTTTATATTTCATCATTAACCAAGTCCTTGTAGCCAATGGTTGATGATGAGATACGACCAAATAAGAAGAAATCAGATTGTATTGATGCGTCGCTGACATCAAAATTTCCCTCTTCTAATTCATTGGCAGGTTCGTGGAAGAGGAAATTTAAAGGAAATCATAAACACGCCTATATTTTTTGGTGATATCGTCAAAGGCTTTGAGCTCATGAAACCAAGCAACGGGTATTTTTCTTCTGAGGAATACATTTTATTATATCCTAAGAGAACCTGAATGAGGAGCAGAAAGTTTGTTCAAGGAATTTCATCCGCTTCTTAACCATATAATGTAGGAGAAAAGGTTATGCTTCAATTATTTTCTCTTGCTTGCGTGAACCACCAACTCACGCATCTTAAGTATGTATATGCAATGAACAAATATTCATTGATATAATGCAAACACGGGCATGCGTCCATGAAGAAGTTAGTAGCAGGCTAGTCAAAATTTCAGCCCTTACCATCTGTCCAGATCTAGGTTGGATGCCATCCATTTTGGGAATCTCTTGTGCCTGCTCTACATATGCTGCGTTAGTTCCAGTTCCCAATATCACAGCAGCAATAACATCATAATCATAATACCTTCCCCCAGCCAAAGTTCCAATAGCATCATTTACCTACATAAAGATCAGTAGTCAAGTAAACTCAAGTGTTTTGAATCTGCAATATAGCAAATGAGATGAAGCAATTTTCTTTTCTAATGCTTGGGGATATGAAGAAACTTACCAATGCAACCACTCGCATATCAAGACCTTCCTTTTCCATTGCTTTAGCCAATTCAGCCACCACATCCTGCCCAACCTGGATTGAAATAAATAAAAAAGGAGGGACGGGGGGTGCGGGGGTGGAGAAATTAAATCAGAGAATCATACTATGATGATATCGGTATATTAAAGCTGGCCACATCTAAACACCTACATAGTCATATATTTGGTCAATGTCAGTTTTCTGAAATCTGCATTTACAGCACATTTGCATGAGAAGGCTGTACAAAGTTGTTTTCATACATATCACAAATAGCACCATCTATGGTTTATGAGGGAATATGTGGTCAGTATCTTCAGTTGTGCAATATGTCTCCTACAGTTTGATACCATATACAGGAAAATCAATATGTATCTTTTGTATGCGTCCAGGGACAGATACAGTACAAGACAAAGATTGGGGGATAGAGTTTCCCTGACCACCACCACCCCCAACCCTGCCCCCCCAACCCTGCCCCACTCCCCACCCCACCCCCCCAAAAAAAAACACTACCACCTAAAATTAAAAAAAAGAGAGAATAAGAGCTTTATTTGGTTGTACTATTGCAAGACGAAGTTATTCTGCTTGTATAATTTGATTAATCTTTAAGGTTATAGGCGCCATGGAAATTATACATCAAGATGCAGACCTAGATGTTCTTTTAAATTACCATTACAAATTATGAAATTTATTTAATAGAAAGTGAACAGAGCTAACCGTTTCTTCAATATTGAATCCTTTCGTCCATTTAATTAGAGTTCCAGATGCGATTGAAGTTTGTCTCACTGGGAAAGAAAATGTAAACCCAATCTCTCTCTGCCTTCCATCAGGAAGGTGAAAATCTTCACCTTCTGAAGCAACAAATTTTGCTAATTCTGCTGCGATGAAATCAAATAGTCCCTGGATGCAAATTGATATGAAAGAAGTAAGATTACAAAAATTTAATTTAAAGAAAAAGGAACAAAACATTTACTCACATCCGAACCTCCAACCATCAGATGTGGTGGGATAGAGATCTCCACAGCTTCTCGGTTTATAACACGTCTTTCCTTTCCCCCCAACTGTACACGCAAAACACGGAAATTTGTTCCTCCAAGATCCAATGCATAGAACAATCCTTCCTCATGCCTACATTAATCAGAAAAGGTTGTCTTTATTGTACAAATACTAGTTTAACAACTCTGTTAACAAATATATGTTGTCTACCAAATATGTTGCTTAACGGAGCGAATGTAGAGAAATATGATTCATTCTTAAATATAATTCATATTTGAAATGGTAATTTAGTATCTAGTCTATATAGTGAATTTTAGCACAATTGATAAGTAATTCTTCTTCAAATCATCAAAGATTCTTTATGGTACCGGAGTTCTTTTATCCAATGCAGATACTAATATTTCTTTCTCTCAGTCTCCCATTCCTACCTTCAACATTTCTCACCATTTGAACACCACAACAAAACACCAAGATTTTGTAGTTCTTTTTCTCAATTTCTTGATATTTAAAACATCTATTTATTTTTTGGGAAGTCAACGGTAGCAAGCATGTTCCAATGAAGAGCTTTTCTAATTCTACCCCTGTGTTATTCCTGTCTATTCTAAGTGGTTCATTACCGACAAACTCATTCGGAGTTATATCAAAGCAACGATTTCTCCCACTATTAAAACTAACATCCTCTCTTGTAAAATGCAATTGATGTCAATGTTGAATTTCACTTGAAACCAACAATTAACCTACTCCAGCAGTGACAAACTTAACCTTTAATTTGTTGTCTATGATTATGTGAGCAACACAATATTCATGAGCAGGGTATTTTCTTCATGCCTACAATACTAAAAAAACAAAAGGGTAATTTTGTTGTCTATGATTACGTGAGCTGCACAATGTTCATGAGCAGGGTATTTTCTTCATGCCTACAATTCTAAAAAAACAAAAGGGCAATATCATTTATGTGTGAGCTTCAAAAGTCAAAAGTTGTCTTACTATTATCACCTCATTTTCCTCTATATTTGATGACTACATAGAGAATGATGCCAACATCATTTTATAAGTGAGTGCTTTGTTTTATGCACCGTAACACAGAGAGTAAATTGATAGAACTTTGTGTTGATAGAATGCTTTTGCTCTTGAAAACTCTGCTAAATCTTCTTGAAATCCTTGTTCTCTTCTTAAAAAAGCCACAACAGGCTCATCCTCCATCGCGTTGCAACCACCCTTAAATTCGATACAACACTCAAATATGCATTGATACGAGTTTGTTAAGTCAAATAGGTTCTCAAAACAAATAAACAGTGCACAAAATAAAACACTCACTCTCAAAATGATGTTGGCAGCAAGCTCTGTTCACTCATCAAATATAAAGAGAAATGAGATGATAACAGTCGAAGAATTTAACTTTCGAACCCCACACATAAATGCTCGTCTTTTTGTTCTTTTAGCATTGTAGACATGAAAAAAATACTACCATGCACATATACATTGTGCTGCCCACTTAGTCATAGACAACAAACAAAGAGATTAGATTATCATTGTTAGGGTAAGTAAATCATTGGTTTCAAGTCAAATTCAATAAATTTCCACCTTGACTTGAATACTGCTAAATCTTCTCGGAATTCTTGATGTCTTTCTCCACAAAATCACTGACGGGCTCATCCTCCATCGCGCTGCAACCACCCATAAATTCGTGACAACGCTCAACTATGTTTTGATACCAGTTTGTTACGTCCAACGGGTTCCCAACATAAATAAACGGCTCATAAAATATACACCAGTAGCAGAATTGAAAATGCTCCACACGATTTAACATGGTTCAGCCAAACTCGACAAATATCCACGGACGAAGACAGTAGCAGCAGAATTCCATTATATCGAATAGGTGAATACTAAAGAGTTAGAATAATACTCTCACACACCCAAGCCTCACTACAAGAGAACACTCAACAAAAGAGAAACACTCAAAACAAAGAGGAATACAAACAAAAGAGGCGAGTGCAGAACTCTCTAAACAAAACTCTTATAACTCCCTATAATTTCTCACAAATATGTTCGCTAGTTGTTCTCAACGAACAACACTGCATGAACCCCTCTTTAAATAGGCAAAGAGCAAGCACCTCCATTGCAACCCTAATGACCTTTCTCCTTCTAGCCATAATAGTATGGTTATGTCATCGATAGTACAAGCTTTAAAGGAGCTTGTACCTGCTTGTAATGAAGTCAAACAAGAAAACTAAGCACATTTTTGTGCTGATAAAACAAATAGGTTGGTAACAAACTTGTTAATAGCTACTAGCTTCCTATCTAGCGCATAGAGTAATTCAAGTCATCTTCAACAAATCTACCAGCTACTGACAAATTTGCTACCAACCAATTTATTTCGTCAGCACAAAAATGTGTTTAACTCTTTTATTTGACTTCATTGCAAGCATGTATAAATTCCTTTAAATCCTGTACTTGCCAATCTTATCTAAAGTTCACATCCAAACGCTTCAAAAGCAACTTTATTTTCTTCATGAATACCTAACTTATTTGCTTATTTAGATTTTGCCAAACCTTATTTCATCCTGCAACGACCAACCATAATTACCAAGTTCAAAAATCCATTGATAGGTTGTGCTCCTTATTTGTTGAATGCAGTTTAGATGAGCTAAGTTATTTTCAAGGAATGAAGATTAATTTAACCCCTTCAAATTTCATCTATCACAAGATCAATGCGTCGCCATTTTTTCCCTTTACAATGAAATATACACCACCGATTTCAAATTTCATATGGCTACTCATAAACCATGCCTCTCAGCCTTCACTTCATAATGATAGATTCTTTATAAATTCCAAGAAAATGGTTAGTTTGTTTAGCTTTGATCTTATTTGAATTGAAAGTATTTGGATACAGAAGCAAAGAGTAAAGTTTACAAAGTCTGAACTCTCTCCCTAAAACCTCTGTCTTGTTACATGAATGAGTTGTGTTTATATAGACTTGAATGCTCCTCTTGAATGCTCTTTGAATCTTTTAGTGCTGTCTTGTCATTCTTTTTTAAATAACTGAGTGGTTGGCTGTCTTCAATTATTTGAGTGGCCGTCTTGCTTTTTTGGAAAGCATCTTTTGACTTTTGAGCTGACATCTTTTGAGTAGGCATCTTTCTTTTTCTTTTGAGCTGGCATCTTTTGAGTAGACATCTTTCGTCTTCTTTTGAGCTGGCATCTTTTGAGTAGACATCTTTTGTCTTCTTTTGAGCTGTCCTTACTTTTGAGAGGAATCTTTTAACCACAGTGCTGGTACCCAGAGACTTAGCGCGTAAGCAATTAAAGATGCTTTTCAATTATTGGGGTGGAAGATCCATCTGCTGATAATTCATTGGATTTGCTGGTCCTTCAAACTGATCTTCTTCTCCATCTTCTCGTCCATAAATATATGAGAACAGTTTTGTAGTATTGGATTAAGCCAATAATTCCAAATTTGTTAAATCGACGTTTTCAAGATTTCTTCGGAACTTGAAATATTTTGATTGATCATTGATGTCCTTGAAATTATATTGAGCTCTGAATCCTCCCAAGGGCATATGTAAAGAGGACATTATTATAATTCTTTCTACGGGATAGAAGATCCTGCCTTCTTGATGTGGGAATGTTGAAAATATTGTTAAGTAATATTTTCCTTCAGGGGCAAATTCTCTGATAGCATTATAAATTTTCTCTCCAAAGAATTCAGGGATTCTGTTAAGAATAACAATTTCCCTAATCATACCTGCCCAATAAAAATCCTGAAGATTTTTTAATAAGTATGGCATCGCTCCTTCATTGAATGTAATATTCAAAACTAAGGGCTGCAGATCGAAGAACGGAATTACTTCTTGAACAACATTGTTATGAGTGTACCACCTGTCTGTTACTGCATTCTTCTTTAGAATATTCTGGAGTTCTATGAGTTTATCATAATGTGATTTTTCTGCCATATCTTTGATTTTTTCTTGGATTTCATAAGAAAGTTTTTCCAAGAAATTTTGTCGGAATGAATGACTTAATGTCATCCTTTTCTTGAATTGTAGGAAGGGAATAGGTTCCATTCTTAATTGTGCCTCCAAATGATAAATTATGTCATTTAATCTGTCAATTTCTTCGACATAATCTTCAATATTGTGAGTAACTGAAGAATAAGCTTCTTGAGTTTTTCTGGCCATCTCCTTGAAATAAAGATTTTCTTTCTTCAGCCTTTTAACCTGTTAATTGAAACGCTCATTTTCTTTTTTATACTCACTCATTTTAGTGGAACTCTCATCCTCATTTATTTGAATTGGGGATCCCAACGGATCTACTATGATTTTTGGTAAATCATCAACCATCAACGGATTTGAGATGTCTTTACCTTTTACCGTTTGAAAAGGACTAGGTTCATCATTTATTTTAATTGGTGATGAACTACCAATTTGAGATTTCAAAATCTCTATGAGTGAACTAGACACAGATCATACCTTGATCGGGAACAACGGAAACATAATACAAAGCAAAGAAGAGATGATTAATGAGGACTTTTCAAACTGGACTCTTCCTAATGAAAATATTGAAAATATTTATAAAATTGGTACTTTTGATTGCAAAAGCGCTTTTAGCGTAAAAATTCATGAAGAGACCTTAAACATTCAAAATAAATTTCAATCAATTCCTCTTTTATCTCATATTTCTTTACGAAAATATTTAGAAAAAGGATTTCATTATATTCATTTTGGTATGATTCAAGTAGCAGTCAAACCACTTGCTCATATTGGCATAGATATTCCTGTTTACATGGCTTTACGTGATAAACGTCTACGAAAATACAAATCGTCAATTTTAAGTATGATTCAGACTAATATTTGTAATGGTCCTATTTATTTTAATTGTATTCCTAATTTTCCTGTTTCATTAACTGATCCTTTAATTATGAATTCCTTAATTCTTGATGTTCATCTGCAAGGAGACGAATTTGAAAAACTTGCAGAACAATTTGTAATTATTTATCGCATTTACTTTCGATTAATGAGTTCTGCTATTAATCCCAAATGCAAATTAGTTAATAACTTTACTGATGAGACAATACTATTACAAATTGATGCTGACTATTCAAACACCTTTGTTCCTAAACGTCTGAAATGGAATGAAATTACCATTCCAGAAGCCTTTCAAATTGATGTTCCTCAGAGACCAAGAAATCTCGAGAGAACAGAGATTCAAGAGATAGTTGAAGAACAGGATGGTACAGTCTTGGTTCGTTTCAACTCACTCAATGAAAATAGGAGATCCGTCAGACCCTACTATATTCCTAGAAATTCATTTAGAGAATCTAGATCTTTCATAGTAGAAACTCCTTCTACTCAAGAAGATCCTTCAGTAAGGATTCACAATCGAACACCTATTCCTGACATTTCAAATGAACTCAATTTTTCTCCTAATAATTCTCCTAATTCCAGTCGGATGCATGGAGAATTCTACGGTATTAATGTTATCACTAAACTTGGTGTTAAGATTGATATCGAAGAACTTGAAAACGATTTCAAAGAAGAATCTGAATACTACATATGGTATTCTAAGCTTGATGCATACTGTCAAGCTAAAATTCGACTTCAATGGATAAAGGATATTCAAAAATATCATGCTCCATTTCATTTTGAAAACTGGTTAGAATTTTATTTTACAAAAAATGAAATTTCTGAACCATTCAAAAAATCTGCTATTAATGTACAAACAAGTTTGTACAAAAAATGGCAACTTCAAGATGGCACTATTATTACTGCTATCACTCCTCCTTTACAGACTTTGAAACTCCATTCCAAAGAAGGAGAAGTCATAGCTACACCTTTCAAAAGGGGCCGTGAAAGTATTGATCCTAGAGGAAATGATCAAGTTAATTTGGATGATATCAAGAAATTATATCATCAGAATAACTACTCCAATCAAGTTTTACACACGATTTCAACACAAATAGATTCCTTATCTACTGACATTAAGGCCATTTCAAAACCAACAAGTTCAACGTTCCCTCACAGTACTTCTTTACCACATTTTCAGCCAAGAAGTATTCCTAGAGCCTTAGAAAATAAGCTCACGTTTGAAAACGATTCATTAAGTATTCCTAGAGCCTTAGAAAATAAGCTCACGTTTGAAAACGATTCATTATTATCTAAATTGAATCAAACACTTGATTCAATTAACAAGAACCTTCCTGGTCCCTCAAAAATCAACAATATTGATTCTATAGAACATAATGAAGAATCAGATTCCTCATTAGAATCTGATTCCTCTGACAACTCTGTAGTTCAACAAGTCAATAATGTTGAAAACGATATTTTACAGATTAATTCTGATCAAGATATTAATAAAATTGGAAGAGGAAGAAGGCCAAATTTCAATAGACCTCGTAGAAATTGGAACAATAGTAGAACTAAAGACTACTATCCACGACCTACTCCTTCTGACATTATGTATGAAGAAAGAGCAAAATTCAATACGAAAGATTATGATGGAAATTCCATTTATGAATGGAATATTGATGGAAAAAGTGAGTATGAAATACTCAACACATTACAAGAAATGGGTATGGCCAAATTGGCATACAAAATGAAAAGATGTTCTGAACAGGATGTTGCGAGTTTATTCATAACTGGTTTTACTGGACAGTTAAAGTATTGGTGGGGCAATGCTTTGACCTTGCAAGACAAAACAGCAATTCTTGAGCATACTATAGACGTAGAAAATGCCCAAGGAGAAATTACTACCCAAAACGATTCAAGTGATTTCCTCATAGTTACCATAGCTATGCACTTTGTAGGAAATCCTCATGAAGAATTAGCTTCTTCAAAGATATTCCTTACTAACATTAGGTGTCCAACACTTAGTGACTTCAGGTGGTACAAAGACATGTTTTTGACTCATGTTCTTAAACGAACAGACAGTACTGCACCATTCTGAAAAGAAAAATTCATTACTGGTTTACCAACTCTGTTTTCCCAAAGAATTATGATTAATTTACAAAAAGAAATGGGAACAGAACAAATTGATTTCTCTTCAATGACCTTTGGTCAACTTTTTGCTTTTGTCAAAAAAGAAGCCCTTACAGCTTGTCAAGAACTCAAATTCCAAGCTAAATATGACAGTAAGAGAAAAGAAATGGGATCTTTCTGTCAAGCTTTTAGAATTACTGGAATCAGTGCTCCTTCCACTGAAAGAAAGAAAAAATTCCTTCAAAAATCTTTTTCACAAAAAAGATATTCTAAGAAAAAGGAATATAAAGATGATTCATTTTCCCCAAAGAAATTCAGGAGATTTAATAGAAAAAAGAATTCAAGTGATTTCAAGTGCTTTAAATGTGGCAAGAAAATGCCATATTGCAAGCAAATGTCGAAGCAAAGGAAAAGGAAAGATAAATGAAATCATTGATGGCATTTCTGATATTGAAGAAAATATCAGAAACAAATTAAAGGATAGATTGCAAATCTATTCTGAGATCAATTATATTACTGACGATGATAATGGCAATTATGATTCCTCTAGTGAAAGTCAGGATGACTGTCACTGTAAACAGATTAATATGATTAAGTCTTCTACTGATAATAAGAAGATAAATTCTGATACAAAAGAATTCATCTTTGATATGATTCAACAATTACCTGATCCTATCAAACAAAAGGAACTTTTTGAAAGATTAAAGTCTTTGATTCTGCAAGAAGAAGAGAAGTTTAATATCATTCAACCTTTCAGTATATCAAAAGTTTTTGAAAAGTATCCTATGAATCAAACCTCTGGCATTAAGTCCATCTCTACCAGAGAATTGCGAACAGAGATTCATATTCTTAAGGAAGAAGTCAAGTCTTTAAGACAGACTACTAACAATATAGAGATGAAAAACCTCTCTTTAGAAGCACATATTGCAATTATTCAATCTAGACTTTCCAAAGGAAAGAAAACTTATCTAGAAGAAGAAGAAGCATTTATTCCTCCACAGGAAATAAATATTACTTCTACTCAACCTTCTACTTCTCAATTCATTTCTACGATTGAGAAATTCCAATTCCAAAAGTGGTTAGTTCATCTAACTATTTCTATAGGAAACTTCAAACAAACATTTGTTGCAATGTTAGACAGTGGTGCAGATCAAAGCTGCATCAGAGATGGTCTAATACCAACAAAATATTATAGTTTTACTAATGAAGTTCTTATAGCAGCCAACAACTCTCCTTTTCGAATCAAAGGAAAGTTGACAAAAACCGAGATATGTAATCAAAACTACTGCTTTAAACATCAATTTATTGTAGTAGAGAATCTCAACACTGATATTATCTACTGCTTTAAACATCAATTTATTGTAGTAGAGAATCTCAACACTGATATTATCTTAGGCACTCCATTCCTTACTCAAATTTACCCTTTTGTTGTTGATAACAAAGGTATCAGCACTAACATTATGGGTAATACTATACATTTCAGATTCTTGATTCCTGTTCGACAAAAGGAGTTAAATGCTTTGCAAAATAACTCCATTTATCAACATATCAACCTTATTCAAAGGAAGCAGAATAAGATAAATTTTCTTAAAGAAGATTTGTCTTATGCTCAAATTGAAGAGCACTTACAATTACCCAGCACAAAGCAAGAAATTCAACAGTTAGAAGATCTATTCAAAAGAGAAGTCTGTGCAGATCTTCCTAATGCTTTTTAGGAAAGAAAAAAGCACATCGTTGAATTACCATATGAAAAGGAATTTTCAGAAAGAAATATTCCTACAAAGGCAAGACCCATTCAAATGAATCATGATCTATTAGAAGTTTGTAAAAAAGAAATTCAAACTCTTTTAGATAAAGAGCTGATACGGCCATCCAAATCACCTTGGAGCTGTGCAGCATTTTATGTCATAAATCAAGCAGAAAAGGAACGTGGTGTCCCTAGGCTTGTTATTAATTATAAACCTCTCAACAAGGTTCTTCAATGGATTCGTTACCCCATTCCAAATAAAAGAGATTTATTAAAACGTTTAAGTATTGCAAAAATCTTTTCAAAATTTGACATGAAATCTGGCTTTTGGTAAATTCAAGTTGCTGAAAAAGACAGATACAAAACCGCCTTTACTGTACCCTTTGGCCATTACGAAAGGAATGTAATGCCTTTTGGACTCAAAAACGCCCCTTCAGAATTCCAAAGGATAATGAATGACATTCTGAATCCATATTCAAAGTTTATAATTGTTTATATTGATGATGTATTAGTTTTCTCTGAAAACATTAATGAAAACATTAATCAACATTTTAAACATTTGAAAACTTTCTTATATACTATAAAGAAAAATGACTTAGTTCTTTCAGCCACAAAAATGAAATTATTTCAAAACAATATTCATTTTCTTGGACATTTCATAAATCAAGGTACTATTATTCCTATAAATCGAAGTATTGATTTTGCTGATAAATTTCCTGATGAAATTAAAGACAAAACTCAACTCCAAAGATTTTTAGGTTGTTTAAATTATATTTCTGATTTTATTCCAAAGATGAGACAAATTTGTGCACCTTTATTTCAACGACTTCAAACAAATCCTCCACCTTGGACTTCGATTCATACAGATATTGTTAAACAAATCAAAAGAACTATTCATTCTTTATCTTGCATTAATATTCCTCATCCTGATATTTTCATGATTGTTGAGACTGGTGATTCAAAAGGTGCTGAGAAAATGGCTCACTATACCTCAGGAACATATAAAACCGCGATTTCAACAATTGACGCTGAAATCATGGCTTGTATTTACACGCTTGATAAATTCAAGATTTTCATCCTTGATAAATCTGAATTCACTCTTAGAACTGATTGTCAGGTTACTGTGAATTTCTACAATAAACTGAATACTAATAAATTATCCAGAAATCGTTGGGTTAACTTTATGGATTATTTATGCAGGATCATTGTTCAAGTCACCATTAAGCATGAAAAAGGAAAGATAATTCAGGAGCTGATGTTTATTACTTCTAACTCTGTTTATATGTTTCAATGTAGCCACAAAGGTAACAGCAACAAAAATATGAAGTTCGGAAGGATTACCCTCCCTTTACTTCAAGCAAATGACGACAAATCTTACAAAGTCTCAAAAGGATTATCAGTTGATGAGCAACAACAGTGTATTCTTAACGCACTGTGGATAGCAAGAACACCACAAGAGAAATTAAAAGCTCTTAGTGCTCTTACATATTATTTTACAAAAATTATTACAAAGCCAACTTCAAAGAATTTTACTCATTATGTACTCTTCAACGGCCCAAAGCCCGGAGTCTATATCAATTATGGTTCTTTGATGAATACAGTCGGCAACAGAAATGACTGTAGATGGAAAGGTTATTACAACCTTGAAGAAGCATTGAGGGATTTTTCGCTCTCAAACAATAATGTTCGTAACTTCTTTGTGGAAGAAGAACATGATACAGAGCAATTAAAGCTCATAGAGATTTTGAAATCTCAAATTGGTAGTTCATCACCAATTAAAATAAATGATGAACCTAGTCCTTTTCAAACGGTAAAAGGTAAAGACATCTCAAATCCGTTGATGGTTGATGATTTACCAAAAATCATAGTAGATCCGTTGGGATCCCCAATTCAAATAAATGAGGATGAGAGTTCCACTAAAATGAGTGAGTATAAAAAAGAAAATGAGCGTTTCAATTCACAGGTTAAAAGGCTGAAGAAAGAAAATCTTTATTTCAAGGAGATGGCCAGAAAAACTCAAGAAGCTTATTCTTCAGTTACTCACAATATTGAAGATTATGTCAAAGAAATTGACAGATTAAATAACATAATTTATCATTTGGAGGCACAATTAAGAATGGAACATATTCCCTTCCTACAATTCAAGAAAAGGATGACATTAAGTCATTCATTCCGACAAAATTTCTTGGAAAAACTTCCTTATGAAATCCAAGAAAAAATCAAAGATATGGCAGAAAAATCACATTATGATAAACTCATAGAACTCCAGAATATTCTAAAGAAGAATGCAGTAACAGACAGGTGGTACACTCATAACAATGTTGTTCAAGAAGTAATTCCGTTTTTCGATCTGCAGCCCTTAGTTTTGAATATTACATTCAATGAAGGAGCGATGCCATACTTATTAAAAAATCTTCAGGATTTTTATTGGGCAGGTATGATTAGGGAAATTGTTATTCTTAACAGAATCCCTGAATTCTTTGGAGAGAAAATTTATAATGCTATCAGAGAATTTGCCCCTGAAGGAAAATATTACTTAACAATATTTTCAACATTCCCACATCAAGAAGGCAGGATCTTCTATCCCGTAGAAAGAATTATAATAATGTCCTCTTTACATATGCCCTTAGGAGGATTCAGAGCTTAATATAATTTCAAGGACATCAATGATCAATCAAAATATTTCAAGTTCCGAAGAAATCTTGAAATCGTCGATTTAACAAATTTGGAATTATTGGCTGAATCCAATACTACAAAACTGTTCTCATATATCTATGGACGAGAAGATGGAGAAGAAGATCAGTTTGAAGGACCAGCAAATCCAATGAATTATCAGCAGATGGATCTTCCACTCCAATAATTGAAAAGCATCTTTAATTGCTTACGCGCTAAGTCTCTGGGTACCAGCACTGTGGTTAAAAGATTCCTCTCAAAAGCAAGGACAGCTCAAAAGAAGACAAAAGATGTCTACTCAAAAGATTCCAGCTCAAAAGAAGACGAAAGATGTCTACTCAAAAGATGCCAGCTCAAAAGAAAAAGAAAAATGCCTACTCAAAAGATGCCAGCTCAAAAGTCAAAAGATGCTTTCCAAAAAAGCAAGACGGCCACTCAAATAATTGAAGACAGCCAACCACTCAGCTATTCAAAAAAGAAGAACAAGACAGCACTAAAAGATTCAAAGAGCATTCAAGAGGAGCATTCAAGTCTATATAAACACAACTCATTCATGTAACAAGACAGAGGTTTTAGGGAGAGAGTTCAGACTTTGTAAACTTTACTCTTTGCTTCTGTATCCAAATACTTTCAAATAAAGATCAAAGCCAGTTCTTATTCCATCTTCTTGTTTAGCTTGTACTGAGATCCTGCCCCCCTTGACAAATAGTACTCCATCCATTTCAATTTAGCTGAATTTTTTGGCACCTTAGTTTGTTTCAAATTACTAGCTCTGTTTCACAATAGTAGTCTTTTTTTGCTTCTTGCACAGGAAGAGTTTTACTTTATAAGAATCTAAACATATCAAAGATGTGAAATCCCCAATTTAACCCTTCATTAAATTTCGAAACATGAATAAGCATAAAGAAAATCCAAACCTTCATTAATTTTCAGGGATAGATTTGGAACTCCATATTTGAAGTGCATTAGTTTTAGATGTATGTATACATGTTTCTTGATAATCTAGAGGGACGAGATATTTGAATGGAAAAAAGGCTACTATTAGTACTTGTTTCTTTACATTATCAAGAAAAATGTTGTAGAACATGCATCCAAAATTAATGCAATTTAGATGGTGAAAACAAAAGGTAAACCTATAATTTTTTGAAACAAGAGAACTCCTTTCTCTTTCCCAAATCCCAATATGAGGGTAATTTAAGAAAGTTTCCTTCTTATCGTTATCTCTCTATTAAGATCATACTTTTCTTAAGAATCGTGCATGAGGCCAAAAGGGTATAAAATAAGAGTAATACTTTTCCAACCGGTGCGATGGAATCCACATAGGGGTTTCATATGTGGGAATGGAGTTTAGAAAATAAGGCGTTGTTTGGGAATGGAGTCGTGTTTTCTAAACCAGGGTTTCATAACGTTAGCATAACTTAAACCTAGAATGCTAATTTTACCTTGTTTGGCATCCAATATGGAGTTGAGATAACCGCGGTTGATGATGCTCATAAGTGAGAACTTCTCAGATCATGACATGTGACAGATGATGTGTCCCGAGGCACACGAAAACAGGACAAGAACCACACATTGGAGGCGTTTCCCGGACTATCGTCCCGCTGCCTAGACCCGACCTCCGAGGATTCCCTGAACACTCCTGTGCTCGCCATGTAAATGACCATTGGCTCGCCGCCGAGACCTCCTATACGCCGAGCTCCTCAGCCCTTCGCCTCCGAGCTATCACAGAACCGAACTAGCTCGGCCTCCGGCCCTCTTTTAGGCCTCTCGCCGAGCTAGGCCTCTTCGGTTCTATCGGGCGACCTAGAACGCGGGTCACAGGCGCCTCTGCCACAGCTCTGCGAATCTCGCCAGACACGAGATATCCGCCGCCCTACGATCCCGTGTTCCACGCCGTCGCATCCCCCATTAACGAGCGTATCTCATCATTAATGGGGGGGTCCCGCCATTCTTGCAGGCGTAACGCCAGGGGCGTAACGGCCGGCGAGGATCTCGCGCCAGCTAGCCCATAGCAGCCGCTATATAAACCCCTCTCAGATGACTCGAGTAAGGCAATTTTATCCCAATAGGCCGCTACTATGCCCAAATAGCTCGGCTAACTTGATCGTCGGAGGGTCCACGGTGGTACAACCATCCCGGGACTTCTTTACAGGTAGCTCGGCCTCATTCCAAATCAAGCCCACTGAGATCCACACGCTCCAGGAGGCAACCCTCAAAACCCAATCTCAACCGTTCGTCGACGCTCGCGACAGATCGACAGAAGACAACATCTGAAGGAGATCCTGACCTCCATCAGTTGACGCCGTCTGTGGGAATTTCGAAGGTTCCACTCATCGAAAGTTGATCTTCCAATCTCGAACTCATGATGGGTGATCACCGCGACGATCCAAGCACAAGCCGCCGCCCTCCCCACAACGGAGGCGCAGACGGATCCTCTCCTCCCCCTAACGTCGTTCATACCCTGTCTGCACGGATCGACAGGCTCGCGTCCATCGTGGATGCCCTTGTCCGCGTCCAAACAGCGAGACAAGCCCCCCAGATCGTTGTTCCCCCACCTCGGGATCGCGACCTCCGCAGACGGGGGATGAAACTGCCCACGCTGGCACCACTGAACGTCTCGCTATCTCCGGCGGCCACAGATCCCCCACGGCGACCAATTCAATGATCCGCTGGGCGCCTCACAGCTCCACGCCGAGGTCTCGTGAAAGAGCACCCCACCCCGAGGCCCATCGCGCTCCTGTCCCTCCTGAGGAGGTGTCGGTCAGCTCGCCTGCTCCCAGGCATGGCCAGCACCCTCTTCCTCGACGGGTCACGCGGACGGCACTCACCGCGGTGACTCGAGAACGACCTCGCCAGGGGACCTGAGGAACCTCATAGAGCGGAACCAGAGTCGCAGCCAGGCGTAGGCCGCCTGCGGGAGGGGCCATAACTCCGAATACGCCGAATTCTCGGGGTACCACGACCGTCTCGACTCCCTCGAAAAGAAAATCGATGGTACACATCGGGAGGGTCGTCCTCCAAGCGAAGGGGCCAGGTATGCCACCGACTCGCTTACGAAGCCCTTCACTGAAGAGCTGCTCGTTGTCCGCGTCTCATCCAGAAACAAGCCTCCAAAGGTGGTCCTCTTTGACGGGAAGTCCGATCCGAAAGACCACCTGGACGCGTTCACGGCGGACATGAGCTTCCAGGACAACTCCGACGCCGCCCAATGCCGAGCTTTCCCCGCCACTCTCATCCACGCTGGACGAGACTGGTTCCGAAGACTCACGCCATGCTCCATCTCTACCTTTGATGAGCTGACCGCCCAGTTCCTTGGGCATTTCGTCGGGAACAGACGGCAGAAACGGACCGTCGATTAGCTCTTCACTATAAAGAGCGAGGACAAGGAATCCTTCAAAGGATACGTCACTCGCTTCTACAACGCTCTTCTTGAAGTTCCCGAGCATCGGGACGAGACGGTCATCGCGGCTCTAAGGTCAGGTCTTAGGCACAAGGAGTGGCTCCGCTCCTTTGCATTAGCGCAACTTAAGACCATGGCCGAGGTAAAGACTTGGACCGAGCGGGAAATCCAACTTGAGTCTGAGGTGAACGCGAACCTACCCGCAGGCGACCAGGTCGACCAAAAGAAGAAGGATAGAGAAGAGAAGAAGTTGACCGGCCAAAGCCATACTCCCTGAAGTTTCAAGAGTATACCCTGCTCAACATCTCTCAGACTGAGCTGTTGAAAGAGGCAAAGGGCGAGCGATTCTTCAAGCTCCTTCCGGTCACCAATAGAGCGGCCAAATGGACTCGAGGCCCGTACTGCGCCTTCCATAGGTCGTAGGGACACCCCACCGAGAACTATAAACAGCTCCGCGACTACATCGAGGAGTTGATCCGCTCGGGGTACCTGGCAAAGTACTTGCGGGAAAAGCGACAAGCAGACCGGGAGCAGGAGAACCATCCCCCTCCCGGCGAATTGACGAGCAGCCAAATCATGGTCGTATCAACGGGGGGTGTGCCTGGAGCCGACGAGATTCGCCGCCTCCTGCGGGTCGAAGGAAATACCGGTCTGTCCCGGAAGAAAAGCAAAGCCGCCGAGCCTATCACCTTCACCGACGAAGACCTCCACGGGATATCCTTGCCTCACAACAACCCCCTCATGATTACAGCACGGGTCCACCGCTACGAGGTTCAAAGGATACTGGTCGACTCGGGAAGCTCGGCGGACATCCTTTTCTTTGACTGCTTCCTACGTATGGGGCTCAGCCCGTCGAACCTGAGGCCAACCGTCCACATTCTGTCGGGATTTACTAACCACTCCATCCCGGCAGAGAGAGTGGTTACCCTCCTCCTTAACATCAGGAAGACGGGCCGTACGAGAACCGTACTAGTAGAGTTCATCGTCGCTAGAATTCCGTCATTCTACAATATCCTCCTGGGACGCCCGACGCTAAACTCCTTTCGAGCCCAAATCTCGACCCACCACCTCGCGATCAAGTTTCCACTGGATCAAGGGGAAATAGGTCGGGCCTACGGGAACCAGCAAATCGCAAAGATTTGCTTCACAGCGACATCCACCTCTGAGGAGCGAAGCGACGACCTTGAAAGCGCGAGCGATTTCCAAGGGTCCTTGGATACCCGTGACGAGCAAAAAGAAATCCGAGGGGCCCCGGTAGAGACGCTGTCAGAGGTCCCCCTCGTCGAGGGGAACAATGAACGAACTATTCAGACCGGGTCACTCTTAACGCGAGCCCGGCGCGAAGACTTGATCCACTTTCTCTGAGGAAACTCGGACGTGTTCGCTTGGGCGCCCGCCGACATGCCCTGGATCGACCCCAATGTAATCTCATATAAGCTCGGGGTCGACCCGACGGTCCGACCCGTCAGGCAGAAGAAACGAAGCTTCGCTCCGATCAAACAAAAGGCGATCGAGAACGAAGTCGACAGGTTGCTTGCAGCCAACTTCATTCGAAACGTGACCTACTCAGAATGGCTGGCGAATGTGGTCATGGTTAAAAAAGCAAGCGGCAAGTGGCGCATGTGCGTCGACTTCACAGATCTCAAGGCCTGCCTGAAAGACAACTATCCTCTCTCTCGGATAGCTCAGCTTGTCGACGGCTCGATAGACCACGAATTGCTCAGCTTCATGAATGATTTCTCCGGCTACAACCATATCCGTATGAACCCGACAGACGAAGAGCTTACCGCATTCAAAACGGACCGGGGGTATACTGCTACAAAGTGATGCTCTTCGGCCTCAAAAACGCCGGAGCTACATACCAGCGCCTGATCAACAGAATGTTCAAACAACAGATCAGGAGAAACATGGAGGTCTACGTCGATGACATGCTCAAGTCGACCTCGTCGGACGAGCACACCACAGATCTCGGCGAGACATTCAACATCCTCCGCAAGTACAAAATGAAGCTGAATCCCGCCAAGTTCGCACTCGGGGTCACTAGTGGAAAATTTCTCGAGTTCATGTTATCCACCGAGGAATCGAAACTAACCCGGAGAAGATCAGCGCCATCCTAAACATGGTCGCGCCAAAGAGCAACGTCGAAATCATGCGACTCACGGGGAGAGTGACCGCTCTGAATCGCTTCATGTCGAGGTCCGGAGAAAAGTGCCTCCCATTCTTCAAAACCCTGAGAAAGATCCCAAGGTTCGAATGGTCGGAAGAGTGTCAAGTTCGAACAACTGAAAGTGCACCGGCAACTCTCCCACTGCTCACCCGGCCAATTGAAGGAGACGGGCTATCAATGTATCTAGCAGTGTCCGATCAGGCTGCAGGCTCGGTGCTCGTTCGAAAAGTCGAAGGAGTCCAGAAGCCGGTCTACTACGTAAACCACGTCTTTAAGGACGTGGAACAAGATACCTGGCCATAGAAAAGATTGTCTTGGCGCTTATCGCGGCCTCAAGGAAACTACGACACTACTTCCAGGCACACACCATCCTCGTCCTCACCGAGCGTCCCTTAGAGGCTATTCTCGCCTCCCCGAGTCATCTAGTCGTTTGGAGAAATGGAGGTGGGAGTTATCTCAATTCGACATCAAATACTGCCCGAGGCAGGCTATCAAAGCACAAGTCTTGGCCGACTTTATTGTCGAATGCGCTATCCCCAACAAAAAGGCAATGTTGGCGCCAGCCCCGGGTCCCAAGCCTTGATCAAGGAGGGGCCTAACTCCGTCCCCGATTAGGTCCTTTACGTCGATGGATCATCACCGATGATGGGAGCGGTGCCGGCCTCATTATTCGAGGCCCGAACAAGGCAGAGATGGAGTACTCTTTGAAGCTCGGGTTCAAACTTTCAAACAACGCCGGGAAGTACGAGGCCTTGCTAGCTGGACTACAAATCGCCTCCGGGGTGGGACTGAAGACGATCCGAATTCGTAGTGACTCCGCCCTTGTCGTAGGCCAAGTGACCGACCGTTTCGAGGCCCGAGAGCCTCTGATGGTGAAATATTTAGCCAAGATAAAAAGACTACGAAAAGACTTCGACGAAGTTCAAGTGGAGCAGATTCCTCGGCACCAAAACGCCCAGGCCGACGCTCTGAGCAAGCTGGCCTCCTCCTATATGGCTAACAATAAGAGGAATATCCTCTTCGAGCTCTTGCCACGGTCCAGCGTGGAAGACAGGGAGACAACACTTCAAGTTTACGCTGCTCGGGAGGAAGCCCCTCGTAGAGTTCCTGAAGGAGGGTACGCTCCCGGAAGATCGAGGGGAAGCACGCCGCCTTCGAGCCAAAGCCCGCCATTTCGTTTGGAACAATGGAAACCTCTACAAGAAGACGTACACGCAGGCTCTGCTTCAGTGCGTCGACCCCCACGAAGCCGACTATGTCCTACATGAGATACATGAAGGGGTCGGTGGAGCTCATCAAGGGGCCTGCACCTTAGTCCAGAAAATGTTGCTCCAAGGGTACTATTGGCCGACCATTCATCAGGACGCTCAGAAGCTCGTCAGAAGATGCAAGAGCTGTCGACTCCATGGCAGCATACCCCGCCTTCCAGCTACCGAGCTAACGGCCCTGACCTCCTCATGGCCGTTTGCCTAGTGAGGAATGGACATGGTAGGCCAACTCCCAACCGGTATAGCCGGGCATAAATACATCCTCGTCGCGGTAGACTACTTTATGAAGTGGATCGAGGCTGTCCCCATCAGAAAACCGAACACCACCATGACCATCAAATTCCTGGAGAACATAATATCCCGGTTCGGGATCTCGAGATGTATTGTTACCGACCACGGGACGAATTTTGAAAACGACAAAGTTAAAGGATTCTGCAGTGAATACCATATACTGATGAAGTTTGCCGCGGTCGCGCATCCTCAATGCAACGTGCAGGCCGAGGTCGCTAACCGAGACGTCATTCGAGGTCTTCGAACTCATCTGGAAGGAAGGCATGGCAGTTGGGTCGGCGAACTACCCCGGGTTTTATGGGCCCTACGCACATCGAAGAAGACCCTCACTGGAGAGACCCCCTTCAGCCTCTGCTACAGCACTAAAGCGATGGTCCCAGCCGAGATTGGACTGCCCAGTTACAGAGTCGAGCACTTCGATGACGAAGCTAATACCTTGGCGCTCCGAACTAATTTGGACATCTTGCTAAAGAAACGGGATCGGGCACAGATCAAAGCTACCGCTTACCACCAGCAAACTGCTCGCTACTATAATGCACGAGTCAAGCATTGCACCTTCAAGACTGGAGATCTGGTCCTAATGCGGAACGAGTTCGTAGATCAAGGCAAGTTGCACAAGTTTTCCCCGATGTGGGACGACCCATTCCTCGTCTCCGAGGTATTGCTTGACGGGGCCTATCGCTTGCAAGACGCGGCGGGTTGTAAGTTTCCGCGACTTTACAACGCCGAGAAGCTCAAGTTGTACAAGCGAATTTAAAAATTGTATCTGTGAATATATGTTTCTTCTTTGCCAAAGCGAAGTAAATTTTTCTAATTCTTTTGAATTTGAAGAAACTTCTTCTATGTGTTTCCTTCTTCCTCGGTTCAAAGGTCACGAGTTTCGTTTTATGAACATACTCAAACACTTGAAGAAGACGAAAAAGAAACAATAGTTCGTCGCAAAAGGAGAATTTTATTTAATATAGGTATTATGGGCTCCTCAGCCTTACACAAAAGTTAAAATCACAACATATGGGATAGGGGATCGAGAAAGCACTGCTGATGGTACTCTGTGGAGATCTCCGCCAGCCGAGCCCTAGCCTCTTCAGCCCGCTCCTTCTGATACTGCCCACGTACCCGGGACGCTACGGAAGCACCGGAACTTCCATCCGCTGGGCAAGAGTCTGTGATCTGACTCTTTTGGAAACACTCCAAAAGAAGGGCCGCCGATCGATCATGTCTTTTTTCGAGATGAGGCCGAGAACATAGAGCGTGTGGAGCTTATCAAGTGCCTCATCCTGCAGTTTCTCGGAGAAGGGGTTGTCCAGTCCCGGGGACCTCCTCCAAATTGCATATATCAGCAATTGGAAGAGGGCCGACTGATGAGAAAGTAGGCGGCCGAAATGGTTCTCAATAGGCTGGACCACCCCCGGTACGTCTCCTCGGAGAGGGACTGGTTGTACAAATAGACGTAATCGGGAGTGACGATCTCTTCAATCGACTAGATGTGCCAGGCCATCTCAGAAAAGCAATGCTGAAAGAAACCCACGCTCCTCTATTAAGCCTCAACAGAATCCCTAGGGGCCGAAATTTACGCGGGCATGGGCGCGAATTTTGGGATATTTTCAGCTTTTCCAATGCAGGACTGCCGCGTGGCGGGCATCCCGTGTTTCACGGCCAACCGAAGTCGGAACGACGCGGATCTTGGAAGGCCATGCTTCGCCCATACGTTTCAGCCACGTGTCGCCCGCGACGGTCACTCCAGATTTTCACACGTCGGGGGAGATCGAATGACACCTTGTAAAACCGGGCCTCTTCCCTGCTTGGTCCATCCCTGGCTGGTAGTTTACTACCCACCGACGCCAAGGATCAAAACCCTCATCAAGAGGCCACCGAGCAGCTCCCCTGCTCGGTCCATCCATGGCTGGTAGTTCACTAACCACTAACGCCAAGGATAGCCTTCACCAAGAGGCCACCGAGCAGCTCCCCTGCTCGGTCCATCCATGGCTGGTAGTTCACTACCCACCGACGCTAAGGATCAAAAGCCCTCACCAAGAGGCCACCGAGCACTTCCCCTGCTCGGTCCATCCATGGCTGGTAGTTCACTAACCACCGACGCCAAGGATCAAAAGCCCTCACCAAGAGGCCACCGAGCAGCTCCCCTGCTCGGTCCATCCATGGCTGGTAGTTCACTACCCACCGATGCTAAGGATCAAAAGCCCTCACCAAGAGGCCACCGAGCAACTTCCCTGCTCGGTCCATCCATGGCTGGTAGTTCACTACCCACCGACGAAGGATCAAAAGCCCTCATCAAGAGCCACCGAGCATCTTTCCTGCTCGGTCCATCCATGGCTGGTACTTCACTACCCACCGACGCCAAAGATCCAAAGCCCTCATCAAGAGGCCACCGATTAGCTTCCATGCTCGGTCAATCCCCGGCCAATAGTTTCCTGCCCACTGACGCCAATGATCAAAGCCCTCATCAAGAGGCCGCCGGGCAGCTTCCCTGCCCGGTTAATCCTTAACGGGTAACTTCCTACCCATCTCCACTAAGGATCTGAGGCCCTCGCTCAGGTACTGTCTAACAGCTTTATTTCTCGACCGACGCCGACCAATTCAAACTTGGTTATTGTCTTAACTTACTCTAAGAGAAATGGTCGCCGACCCAACTCACAGGAATGGGCAAATCTACACCTTTCTACTCGATGGAGCCAACCGACGTATCTTAAATGAGTGATCGTCACCTCGACTTCGGGGGAAAAAGGACACCGGCCTTTGTATATTTGACAAATAATTGGCTTTCACTTGACGCGCGATCGCCATCTAAAAGACCAGTCATCGACCTACGGTTTGACTCAGGAGACAAGAAAAACGCTAATAGGCTCACACAAGAAAACATTGCCACGCGAACAAAAATCAAAACGGCTTTATTCACAATCTGAGAGTCTTTACAAAATATATTATGGGCTCCTCAGCCTTACAAAATTGCCCGAAGGCTTACAAGATTCAAAAAAGAAAAAACGAAGGAAGAAAGGCTCAGGCCTCGGAACCGGGGAAGACCTCAATCTGCTCAACGCTGGCATCGGGAGCCGGGTGGTGGCTTTAGGGTCAGCGCTCCCACCAGGAGCTTCGGCGCTGGGAGCCGGCGTGATTGCCTTATTTCCAGCACTCCCACCGGCACTACCGGCGGCCTCCACCTGCGGCTCATCCTCGAAGGGGTACTGGAGCCGGAGCTCGCCGTCGGCAAACCCCGGCATCAACGTCTTGACGGCATCGAGAGCCTGGTGCCAAACAATAGCCGAGGCATCGGCAAGGTCGGTGTAAAATTGTTCCGACGTCTTGTACCTCTCCATCGCCTTTGCTGCCCGGAAGTCGATGATCTTCATCCCTTCCTTCGCTGCATCGATTTCCCTCTTACAGGCATCCTGCGACTTCTTCATCATGACGTTGAGCACCCTGGCCTCCTCCGACTTAGCCTCGACGGCTTTGTTGGACTCCTTCAGAAATCGGATGGACTCCTTGCATTTGGAGTTCACCACCTCCTCGGCGGCCACCCGGGTTTTGAGGGCGGCGGTCCTTTTCTTCGCCTGACGCAGCTCCCGGCACAGGCCCTCCTCCCGCGAGGAAGACTCGCACGCCTTCTGCATCGCCGGGGCAATTTCCTCGTGCTCCATGTTGACGATGAGGGCACGGTGCTGGAGGACCCGAGGAAAGTAAAAGGAAGGGTTAAAAAGCATCTCATCCAAAAAATCGCTTGGCGAAAACCTCAACGGAAAGCAGATACTGACCCGAACAGCCTCCTGAGCTATGACGGAAACTTGGGCCTTGAGGGTCCCCGGGGAATTTTGCCACCGGCCGATCGTTCCATCTCCGAAAGCAGGCTATTAACGACAGAAAGCCCCGAGAGCACCTCGAAACAAACGTTCCCCACCTGTACGAAGACCGGGGAGGACGGAGATCGAGATATCGTCCTCTTGTACCTTTTGAGGGGGGCCTCGGGGGTCGGCCTCATCCTCCACCTCCATAGCCCGGGGCTCCGGCTCCCGAGCGTGCTTATGGCTCTCCCCGCGGCTGGTTTCCGAAGCCCGGGGCATGGTGAAAGGCCTAGCCGGTGCGGCTGCCTTCGGGGCCGGGCTCGAGACGGGGCGGGACGAGCTAGTGCCCCCGGCCTTCCTCCCCTTCTTCGCTGCAATGGCAGCCAGGAATTTGGATCGGTCCATCGGTTCTGTAAAAGGGAAAATACAAAAAGAGAGTTAGTGACGCTAAAAAGAGCAGAAGAAAAATATGCAAGTCTAGACAGGTCGGCTAAGCTCCTAACTTACCCACGAATCGAGCGGGGCTGATCCCGGCCCAACTGAGGGCCTGCTCGGAAAGCAAAACAGCGGCCCATTGGATCGGCTCCCACATCGACACCGCCCTCGTCTCGGGAGAGGACGACCGCTTCACCTACGGGCAGTCGACCATATGCCACTGTACAGGCACAAGCCAATCCTCGCCCTCGGATGGACCAACGAATACGAACTTCTCCTTTCATTTGTGGAATGAAGAAGGAACTACTACGACCCTCGACCCGGCCGCCCCGCCCCTGCGTTTTCTAAAGAAAACGTACACCCAGCTCGGCTCATCCTTACGGGTGCCGGGATGATTTTTATAAGAAAGAGAGGAGAGAAGAAGGGTCAAGCTGAAGGGGATTTCATCAAGTCTCAACCGGACCAGGAACCCGGGGAGAATTCTCCATGAGTTCGGCACTAGCTGGCCCGGGGCTAGTTGAAAGCAACGTAGCGTCCCGCATACCTCGGAGGGAAAGGGCAGACGTATTCCAGCCCAGAACGCATCCAGGTATAAGGCGATCTTCTTGCCCTGCACCTGATCCGTCCTCTTGTCCTTCCTAGCCAAACGAAGTGAATAGCTAGAGGGAATGTAAAAATGAGCCCGGATCGTGGTGAGCTCATTCACATTCCTTAGGAGGGAGGGCGCATCGCGAACATTCCCGATGCGCGCTTTGGGGACCCTTCCCCTCGCCGGACCACAAGCGGCACGGGTAACCCTAACTCTACGAGGGGAATCCGACTCGGATGGGGCAAAGGAGGAAGCAGAAGAAGACTCTCTGGACTCTATCCTAACTATCTCAACAGACTTTTCAGAGGAAGACATCTAACTTGATTCAAAGGAGTCCTCCGAGGAAAGAGCGCGAGAGATCCGACCTAAAGGAAAGAGCGTCGAGCTATCTCTCGCAGCAATAAGGAAATGATGGCGAAAGTGTGGAACCTGGGGGGATCCCACCTCTATTTATAGTACTCTGGCAACGCATCCAACAGCGCAGATCGTTTCCCGCCAAAACAACGCTTCGCGCTCGTCAATCGTTGACGTTCCACGTGTCGCACGACCATTGAAAACGTCCCTTCGAGCGCAGATGACAGCGACGACCCGTCACGTCAGCCAACCGGCGTCGGACATATGGCCTACGCCTCAACGAACGTACGATCGAATCGGCGCTCCCTCTTTAATGCATGATCTCCTCTCTGATCCGCTGACGTCATCGAAGGATACGCCTAACCGTCTCGGAAACCCGCGCTAACAAGGTCTTCAACTACGAGCTGAGCCCGGATGACCGATCAAACCACTCTTGACCCGACCCATAAATAGGTCGGGACGAGAGTGGGGGACTAATGATGATGCTAATAAGTGGGAACTCCCCAAATCATGAAACGTGGCAGATGACGTGTCCCGAGGCATACGGAAACAGGACAAGAACCACATTGGAGGCGTTCCCCAGGCTATCGTCCCGCTGCCTGGACCCGACCTCCGAGGATTTCCTGAACACTCCTGTGCTCGCCATGTAAATGACCATTGGCTCGCCGCCGAGCCTTCCTATACGCTGAGCTCCTCGGCGCTTCGCCTCCGAGCTATCATAGAACCGAACTAGCTCGGCCTCCTGCCCTCTTTTAGACCTCTCGCCGAGCTAGGCCTCTTCGGTTCTATCGGGTGACCTAGAACGCGGGTCACATGCACCTCCGCCACGGCTCCGCGAATCTCGCCAGACACGAGATATTCGCCGCCCCCAAGATCCCGCGTTCCACGCCATCGCATCCCCCATTAACGAGCGTATCTCATCATTAATGGGGATCCCACCATTCTCGCAGGCGTAACGCCAGGGGCGTAACGTCCAGCAAGGATCTCGCGCCAGCTAGCCCATGGCAGCCGCTATATAAACCCCTCTCAGACGACTCAGGTAAGGCAATTTTATCCCAATAGGCCGCTACTCTGCCCAAATACCTCGGCTAACTTGATCGTCGGAGGTTCCACGGCCCCGGGACTTCTTTACAGGTAGCTCGGCCTAATTCCAAATCAAGCTCACTGAGATCCACACGCTCTAGGAAGCAACCCTCAAACCCAATCCCAGCCGTTCATCGACGCTCGCGACAGATCAACGGAGGACAACATCTGAAGGAGATCCTGACCTCCGTCAATGGTTATCTCAACTCCAATCTAATCTAAGTTTTCTAAACTCCGTTGTCTAAAAACATCTCTTGTAACATAACTAGAATTTATTTTTAAAGTAGAGTTTGAGTCTTGTAAACCAAAGCTTGCATCCCGACTATCTGCACTTGAAAATAAACTTCAGTTATCTTGACTCCATACCCAATCAGGACGTATAAACAAAGTAACAGAAACTCGCAAAACTTGCTTGTAATCTGTTTGTCACTCCAACAACCGCCTTAATCCAATGTCTCCACATTAAAAATTTTCCAAATACATAAAGCGAGGATTTAAA
The DNA here is from genome assembly GCA_030015575.1 of Agapanthus africanus. Classification (NCBI taxonomy): domain Eukaryota; kingdom Viridiplantae; phylum Streptophyta; class Magnoliopsida; order Asparagales; family Amaryllidaceae; genus Agapanthus; species Agapanthus africanus. The sequence goes on along the minus strand of JASDDO010000014.1, from coordinate 155,091,340 downwards.
CACGAAAACAAAAAATAAAGTAAATACCCAGTGGGGAGCATATCGACATAGCTGATTAGCATCTTGAGCTTGCTCCCGCCGTCGCACGTGAGCCCCGCGTGCATCTCCGCCGCCATCGCATCCGCCACCTCCTTCAGCTTCCCGATCGACGTGGCGCACCGCTCCTCTAGCTCTCTTGCCATCGCCGCCGCCGACTTCCTCATCTCCGAGAATCTCTCGATCGCTCGTAGGTTTCGGGAGTTTGATTTGGATGAGGGAGAAAGTTGGGGAGAAAGAAGGGGAAGGGGCTGATGGAGATATTTTTGGATTTTATTGGGAAAACTGTGGGTTGTGGCTGCTTTTTGCGAATGCGGACAGGTCCATATTTCAAAGAAATGTCAGCAGAATTGAACGGTGCGCACTCTCTATAATATAGGTTTGAAAATTGTCAAAAGCCTCCCAACAAGTTTGATTTCAGTCGTTGTGTTTGCCAAGCATAAAATAGCAAGGGAAACACAAGCGGGGATCCGAATCCCAAGGGTTTTCAGTATACACTTCACGTGACAGAAGGTTAAATATTGTATAACTTCCGGTGTACATATGTACATTTAACATCTATGAACCTCCTGAATAAGATGTAAATCATATGTGATGTTGGAATAATCCCAATAGAAAAACAACAAAAGAGCATTGTGATTGTCTCGTATTAAGAAAAAATAAGAAAGATGCGTGGATATAAGATATAGATGACACCCCACCATCAAAAGGGCTCAAGTCTTTTGTTGTTTCCCAACACGAAAGAGGCATCAGAGGGAACTGTCGCAAGAAAGGCTATTCTAGACGAGGAGAAATTCACGAGTGAGATATAGATGGGGACACTAGGGCCGTGAGAAGGAAATCTCATGTGTCTTTATATATTATTATACATCTTCGGCGCCTTTAACACTCGAGCCAATAAAGTGGAAACCCCCTCCGAATTTATATCGCAAATTAAATTTTTCGTATCGTATCCTATTAAATCATACAATTAAATCATAAATCATAGTATATACCGATGATTTCATATAACCTGACATGTATCAAAATCCCTCTACATCGTATAGAATCATAGGATTTAAATCGTAAATCGTATGATATTAACAACTATGGTTTTGACTTCATGGAAAGAGAGGGGAAAAAACAATTTGTTTTCTCTGATGGCATTTAGTTTTCAAATTGTTTCCAAACCGAAATTTTTTACTTTGAAAATCAAAACAGAGTCGGTACAACTGAAAATCAAAATTATCACGGAAAAGTTGTAAGAAGTTATAACCGGTTTGGAGAAAATTTATGAAACGAATTAAAATAGTTTTAGTGAACATGACTCGATCACTTTACAAACCTGTTCTAATTAATTCTCGAATAGTTTATATATTTTTAATTTTTATTGTTAATTCTTTTATTTTTATACTACTTATACCCAATAGATTCGTTAAAGCCCGCACCGTTTCCGTTTGTTGAAACTTGGACCCGACCCAGACCCATATATAAAGTTTCGGATTCATGAATCTGTGCCCTGACAAGCTGGAGTTGGTTATTTTGGTTTAAATTAAATATCGGGTTAGGTATAAAATTGATGAAAAACTCGTCTGACCCGACCTAGTTAGGCCTCTAACAGATGGGGATGTGTGCATCCATACCCCATAAAGCAATATGTAAGGTTTGGCCCGTTTGGGTTTACTGATGGGCCTTATAAAGGTCAATATCGGTTTGTGAAGGCCTGATAATCCCACAAGAATTTAAAGTTAGGGTAAATTTAGAATTCTGCACTTCAGGTCTTGACTTTACCCTTCTTGCTTGACTGCTGCCATATTTTTGCATCCAAAATAACGGAGTAGACCAAAATCTCCTTTGCCGTTGGGAAAAAGAGAGAAGGGCAAATTGTCAAAAAGGCCCCGGCCTGCTCAGGAGTTGTCGAAAAACCCCTGTAATTTTCAAAATTGTTAGGAACGGCCTACTATTCAAAATATTTGTGAGAAAAACACTGGGCTGTATTTCTTTTAGGACAGCTGCTTGGATATTAGAGACAGCTGCTTGGATATTAGAGGCAGCTGTTTGGATATTACAGGTAACCGCATCTGCTTAGATATTACATGCAACCGGTATACAGGGGTTTTGATTGGACCCAGGTTTTTTTAGCAAGAGCAAAAGGCTCAGGGTTTTTTACGCAAGTTTGAAGCAGGCCAGGGGCTTTTTGACAATTCACCTAAAAGAAAATGATCTCATACCATCTTTTTCGGACGACCCCTGAGCCACTTGGGCTGCCAATGACGAACCCAAGCCAATCTCTCTGGCGATCTCCAATCCAGCTTTTCTCACTAAAAACATGATTCGGATTTAGGATTTCAAACGGTTCAATTTTTGGTTTAGGTTAGGGATTGGATATAGAATTTGATCTACGATTTGGATTATTGTTTCTATTAGAGTTTCGATTTAGTGTTAGGGCATGTATTAAGGTTAGGGTATTTCTCCAAATCATTTTGAGATTGGATTCGAATTTGAAAGGATCGCCGTGGGTCGTCAAAATGGCTGGGGATTCGTCGGAGTAGGAGGAGTTCGCAAGACCGGGGGAAGAAAAACACAACTTTCCCCTCTTTTTTGTCGTCCTTTTTTCAAGGATATTATGGTCCAAAAATAGTTCGCATCCAAGGCATCCAAGACACGTTGACTTTTTTGGATGGAAAGATGCACTACGTACAGCTAAGTACCCGTTTGGATTAACGGAAGTACCGTATGTAATCTTGAAGTTACTTCAAAAAGTTCATAGAAGCAGTAATTTTTTGAATTTATTTTGTTTGTTTATGGTTATAAAAGTAGTTTTGTTGAAGTAATAAATGCAATTATTTTATATTAATTTTTATCCAGAAAAGCACAAGAGAGAATGAAAGAAACTTAAAATTAATTAATGTTATGAATATAATAATATTTTTATTCCTCTTTCTTGTGCTCCATGCCGTTTCTAAGCCTAAGAGGCCATGAAGAGAAATCTTGAAGTAGGGGCTCTACATAGGATACAATAATCATACGAAAGTAACTTCAAATGTTATTTCTTGTCAAAACAAACACTTAAAGTATCGGAAATAAACTTACTTCTGGTACTTCCATATTATTACAGGGCAAACAAACATGCCCTAAATAAGTCGAGAAATGGGCATATTTTTAAAACCTGTGGTGGTTTGTTGTTTTTGACCACAAGTGAGGGATTCCTAAATTTTAACCATGTGTGCTTGGTAGGAGGTAATTTGAGTGGCAATCTTAAATTACCAAGAAATATTACCATGCTTGTTTAGGTATAAAAGATATTTCCGAGAATATAGGATTAACATGGTAATCAAATTCCATTTCATGGTAATCCTATTCCCTCCCAAACGTGTGTCTATCATAAATTGCCACGAAATATTCCCGTCTAACATGAAATGAGTCATGACCATCCGTCGCCGGCCTCCCTTGCCACCCGCCGGCGGTCTCATCGCCCATCATTGGTCGTTCGCCGGCCGACTCGCTGCCGATCGGCGTTCACCACCAGTCATCGTCGATCGTTCACCGACCGGCCAGCTACTAATAGACGGTTTGCCGTCGGCCGGTCCGCCGCCGATCGGCCGTGGTCTGTCACCGGTTGTACACCGGCCGGCCCCGTCGCCATCCACCCCGTTCATTGCCGGTTGAGGTAGTTTGTCACCTGTCGTACGCCGGCCGACCCCGCCGCCATCCACCCGTCTCACTGCCGGTCGATGTAGTTTGTCGTCGGTCGTACGCCGGCCGGCCCTACCAAGCAAGTTAATGCAAGATTTCTTGGCATTAAATACTCGGTCATCCCACTATTGGGAATACAAGGATTTCCGATAGTCTTCCATATTCCATGTACCAAGCGGAATTAGAAATTGTTTGACTATAACATATCAACATATATACCTACGTTACATGAGGAATCTACTAGAATCGGTAGACTTACAATGAAAAAAATGATGTATATAGGGATTTCTAGTTTCTACATTGGGACCGTCCTATTGCAAACAAGCAGCATGCATGACAACTTCAAAGGGACAAAGCTAGCTAGATCCATTGCTGAATCCAAATCTAACTTGATCCAAAATAGGCTTAGGTTGTAGATGAACCAGATCCTTTTATTCCTTGCATATTTTACAAGTGTAAGCTTGGGAATAAACCATTCAATCCTTTCATCTGTTTTGAATACTTGGATTGATTGAATGGAATGGAGAGGACCGACACATTTGTGATTTGTTCCATGGCCAAGACAAGTAGAAGGTTGTCGAAGAGACAGGCTATGTGTCAACTTATTGTGTTATGAAAGTTGATTTTGATGTTTTGTTGTCTTTTATCATTATTATTATTATTTTATTAATGGGATTGCATCATGCAGGAATACACTAGATTATTGCACATGGGAAGCAATTCCTTTCAAACATTCAGTGTTGTATTTGATGGAGCTCCTTTTCGGGCCTCCGTCAGATATTGTCTTCCGTTGATCTCGCAGTGGACTTAGTTGATTAACTTCCTTCGCGTGTGGGTTTCAATGGGTTTTTTGGAGGAAGAGCTGAGGTGAGCGAGTGGCTGCCTTGTACTTGCAAAGAAGTCCCGGGGTGGTTTGGTACCACCAAGAACCCTCCGACGCTCAAGTTAGTGATGAGATCCGAGCAGAGTAACGGCCTAAAAGTGTAAAAAAAATGGCTTAAAAGAGTAAAGAATGGCTTACTTGACCCCTCTGATGGGGGTTTATATAGCGGTGGAGCATGCAGCAGCGGGCGCGAGAATCTCGCCGGCGGTTACGCCCCCCGACGTCACGCCCGCGTAGAAAGCGGATCGCCCATTAATGGGGATTGATGGCGTGGAACGTGGGATGTTGCTGGCGTAAAATCTGCACATGGCGAGATTCGCGGAGCGGCGGCCACGTCTGCGAGTGGTGGAGTTGGTCGGTCGGAGGGACCGAGGAAGACGGCCTCGGCTGGGGAGCTCAGAGGTGAGCACGAGGGCCGAGGAGTCTCGGTCTTGCGGCAGCTCGGGGCGAGCTAAGAGGCCGAGGAGGCCAATTTGTAAGGGGTCTGAGGAGAGCCAGCTTGGGCTTGCAGGCCGGGTACTGGGGTGGCCTGGTCGGCCCCTGTGGGCCCTCTCTTCTGAGTTCTGGGACACGTCATCTGCCACGTGTCCTAATCTTGGAGATCGCCAATATTGAGCATCATCATTAGCCCCCCACTCTTGTCCCGACCAGCTAGTGGGTCGGGTCAAGAGTGGACAGCCGGGCCGTCTGGGGTAAGCTCCCTCCTAAGGTTTCGTCGGGACGCGTCCCCGGACCGTCAGCTGTCTTTTCTGCCAGCTTATCGGGGCGAGATCTCTGCATTTAGGGAAGGTGCGCCGGTTTGTGCGTCCTGCCAATGAAGTGACGGTCCACGTGTCGAGCGCCGGTTGGCCGATGTGACGTGTGCAGACCTGTGGACTGATGGGGCGCAGCCCAGTGTGGGCGTGACATGTGAAGCGATCGGTCGTCGAGTTGATTTCGATCACTTGCCGAGTGTGCCAAGCGCTGCTGAGAAGGAGGCATCTCCATGGCCCCGAAGTCGAGGGGGGATTACTCAGACTTGGATAGACCTGATGTCTCTTGTTGGGGCTTCGGATCCGCTGCATGTGATGGGCTCAGTGGCCTTATTATGAGGGCTACAAACCCGCAGCGTCTGTTGGGTAGGAGGATGCCTGCTGGGGATGACCGAGTAAGGAAGCTGCTCGGTTGATCTTGGCGAGAGCCTTGACCCCTGGCGTTGCGAGTAGGGAAGCTACCGGCCAGGGATAGTCGAGTAGGAACGGCTTTGATCATTGTCTTTGTTGGATAGGAAGCTACCCGCCGGGATGCGCCGAGTAGGAAGGGGCTCGGCGGCCTCGCGAAGAGGGCTTCAGATCCTCAGCGTCTGATCGGCAGGAGGACGCCCACTGGGGATGCGCCAAACAGGAAGGAACTCAGTGGCCTCGCGATGAGGGCTTCAGACCTTCAGCGTCTGATGGGCAGGAGGATGCCCGATGGGGATGCGCCGAGTAGGAAGGAACTCGGTGGCCTCGCGATGAGGGCTTCAGACCATCAGCGTCTGATGGGCAGGAGGATGCCCGCTGGGATGCGTCGAGTAGGAAGAAACTCGGCGGCCTCACGATGAGGGCTTGAGATCCTCAGCATCTGATGGGCAGGAGGATGCCCGCTGGGGATGCGCCGAGCAGGAAGGAACTCGGCGGCCTCACGATGAGGGCTTCAGACCATCAGCGTCTGTTAGGCAGGAGGATGCCCGCTGGGATGCGCCGAGCAGGAAGGAACTCGACGGCCTCACGATGAGGGCTTCAGACCATCAGCGTCTGATGGGCAGGAGGATGCCCGCTGGGATGCGCCGAGCAGGAACGAACTCAGCGGCCTCATGATGAGGGCTTGAGATCCTCAGCATCTGATGGGCAAGAGGATGCCCGCTGGGGATGCGCCGAGCAGGAAGGAACTCGGCGGCCTCACGATGAGGGCTTGAGATCCTCAGCATCTCATGGGCAGGAGGATGCCCGCTGGGGATGCGCCGAGCAGAAGGAACTCAGCGGCCTCACGGTGAGGGCTTGAGATCCTCAGCGTCTGATGGGCAGGAGGATGTCCGCTGGGGATGCGCCGAGCAAGAAGCAACTCGACGGCCTCGCGATGAAGGCTTCAGACCATCGGCGTCGAAGGGGACGTGGGAGGCCTGCTAACGATGGCCGAGCAGGGTAGCTGCTCGGTGCCTCTTTTCGAGGGCTTTGACCTTTAGCGCTGGAAGGGCCGTGAGAGGCCTGCTAAGGATGGTCGGGCAGTGAAGCTGCACAGTTGCCTCTTGGCGAGGGCTTTGATCTCTGGCGTCGTGGGTAGGCAACTACCAGCCTGGGATGACCGAGTGGGGTAGACTCTCGGATGCCTCTTGTGAGGGCTTCGATCCCTGACGTTATGGGTAGGGAGCTACCAGCCGGAGATGACCGAGCAGGGCAGCTGCTCGGTTGCCTCTTGCGAGGGCTTTGATCTCTGACACTGGAGGGGCCGTGAGAGGCCTGCGAAGGATGGCCGAGTAGGATAGCTGCTCGGTACCTCTTAGCGAGGGCTTTGATCTCTGGCATCGTGGGTAGGCAACTACCAGCCTGGGATGATCGAGCGGGGTAGCCGCTCGGATGCCTCTTGTGAAGGCTTTGATCCCTGGCGTCGTGGGTAGGGAGCTACCAGTCGGAGATGACCGAGTGAGGGTCGGGCTCGGTTGCTTCTTGCGAGGGCTTTTGATCCTTCAGGACGGGGACCGAGCAGGGTTGCTGCCCAGTGCCTCTTGGCGAGGACTTTGATCCCTGTCGGTTGTGGTAGGAAGCTACCAGCCGGGGATAGCTGAGCAAGGACCCAACTGCCTCTGGGAGGACTTTGGTTCTTGGCGCGGGAAGAGCTATAGGGCTGTAAGAAGCCTACCAAGGACCCTTGGCCGGGTAGGGTTATTGCCCGGTGCCTCTTGGCGAGGGCTTTTGTCCTGAAGGATAGCCGAGGGAGGGATCCTCGGGCTTGACTGCCTCTGGGAGGGCTTTCTGATCCCTGGCGTTGCGGTAGGGAAGCTACCCGCCAGGGATAGCCGAGCGAGGGATCCTCGGGCTCGACTGCCTCTGGGAGGACTTTCTGATCCCTGGCGTTGCGGTAGGGAAGCTACCTGCCAAGGATAGCCGAGCGAGGGATCCTCGGGATCGACTGCCTCTGGGAGGGCTTTCTGATCCCTGGCGTTGCGGTGGGGAAGCTACCCGCCAGGGATAGCCGAGCGAGGGATCCTCGGGCTCGACTGCTTCTGGGAGGATTTTCTGATCCCTGGCGCTGCGGTAGGGAAGCTACCTGTCAGGGATAGCCGAGCGAGGGATCCTCGGGCTCGACTGCCTCTGCGAGGACTTTCTGATCCCTGGCGTTGCGATAGGGAAGCTACCCGCCAGGGATAGCCGAGCAGGGTAGCTGCTGGGCTGCCTCTTAGTGAGGGCTTAGATCCTTGGGCGAGGTGTCCCTCGAGCCGCCGTGGCGAGCCCCCTTTGTGCAACCCCGTCAAGGGAGGGGGTGTCGGTCTATTCGGCCGGCGAGGGCGTTGATGACGGTTGCCGGAGGAGGTTCACCCGCGCCTCCGGTGAGGAGGAGGTGGCGGCTGGTATCTGGATCTTCAGGGTGATCGCTTGCCATGGGGATGGAGATCGGAAGGCCAACTTTGTTTTTTGTGGAGTTTCGGTTCCCACAAATGGCGCCAACTGATGGAGCTCCTTTTCGGGCCTCCGTCAGATGTTGTCTTCCGTTGATCTCGCAGTGGACTTAGTTGATTATCTTCCTTCGCATGTGGGTCTCGATGGGTTTTTTGGAGGAAGAGGTGAGGTGAGGGAGTGGCTGCTGTGTACCTGCAAAGAAGTCCCGGGGTGGTTTGGTACCACCAAGGACCTTCCGATGCTCAACTTAGTGATGAGATCCGAGCAGAGTAACGGTCTAAAAGTGTAAAAAAAATGGCTTAAAAGAGTAAAGAATGGCTTACTTGACCCCTCTGTGATGGGGGTTTATATAGCGGTGGAGCACGCAGCAGCGGGCGCGAGAATCTCGCCGGCGGTTACGCCCCCCGACGTCACGTCCGCGTAGAAAGCGGATCGCCCATTAATGGGGATTGATGGCGTGGAACGTGGGTTGTTGCTGGCGTAAAATCTGCGCATGGCGAGATTCGCGGAACGGCGGCCACGCCTGCGAGTGGTGGAGTTGGTCGGTCGGAGGGACCGAGGAAGACGGCCTCGGCTGGGGAGCTCAGAGGCGAGCACGAGGGCCGAGGAGTCTCGGTCTTGCGGCAGCTCGGGGCGAGCTAAGAGACCGAGGAGGCCAATTTGTAAGGGGTCTGAGGAGAGCTAGCTTGGGCTTGCAGGCCGGGTACGGGGGTGGCCTGGTCGGCCCTTGTGGGCCCTCTCTTCTGAGTTCTGGGACACGTCATCTGCCACGTGTCCTAATCTTGGAGATCGCCAATATTGAGCATCTTCAGTATTCTTGTCAAAATAGAAATAGAGCCTTGGTTCTACATTTCAGTGAGGAATTTTCCACCATTTTTGTCTTATTTTATCCAGATAGAGAGATTTTTTATTGTGCTCGAGTGTGTTTGGACAATAATAGTAACGATAAGAAGATTGACTCTAAATTAATAAGAATGATAAGCTATACAAATCCATGGGACAACATGTCAGACTGGCTTTTTAATTTGTTCCTTTGGTGAATAAACAGAGGAATACGATCTCAAACATGAGGAGATAATAAAACAATTAATATAACCCTAACATAACCATATCTTCTTTTGAAAGCTTCCTGGGGTCTTCATCAAAAATGAAAAAGGGAAATAATAAATGCGAAAATTACAAACAAATACAGGGTACCTAGGGACCCTAACTATGGAAATGAGGAACATGTTAGGGATTTTATAACACGGCTTTCATGAGAAATAGATTAAATTTACAGGTTGGAACTAATAAAATAATCAGACTAGATAGTTTTTGATGATGCTCGATATCGGTGATCTCCCAGATCGTGACACGTGACAGATGACGTGTCCTGAAGCTCGCCATAAAGGACCAAAATCGGCTTGTCGGAAGAATACCCCGGGTCCGCGACCCATGGACATAACCGACCTTCTGCGACCGTCCACACCACTCCTATGCCCGCCTACCAAACAACCATTGGCTCGCCTCCGAGCCCTCTGCACAATTGGCCTCCTCGGCCCTCTCAGCTCGCCTCCGAGCTATCGCAGAACCAAGATACCTCAGCCTCCCGCTTGTCCCTGAGCCTCTCGCCGAGCCCATCTTCCTCGCTCTCATTGACCGACCAACGGCACCAATCGCAGGCGCATCTGCCCCACCTCCGCGAATCTCGCCATGCGCGAGATACCCGCCGGCCACTTCCCGTGTTCCACGCCATCACGATCCCTCATTAACGAGCATGTCTCGTCATTAATGCGGGATTCCGCCTATCACGCGGGCGTGACGCCGGGAGTGTAACGACCGGCTTGATTCTCGTGCATGCCTGCTTGTTGCCACCACTATATAAACCCATCATTCAGACGGTTCAAGTAAGTCATTCTTTCCCCACTAGGCCGTTACTCTGCTCAAATATTCAGTCTAACTTGATCGTCGGAGGGCCTCGGTGGTACAACCATCCCGGGACTTCCTTGCAGGTAGCTCGGCCTCAACCACCTCAAACCCATTGAGATCCACACGCTTCAGGAGGCAACCTCCAACTCAACCTCCGCCGTCCATCATCGCCAACAGCAGATCTACGGAAGGTAACATCTGAAGGAGATCCATACCTCCATCAGCTGGCGCCGTCTGTGGAAAATTCTTCATTCCACTGAACAAAGTTCATCTTCCGATTTCAACTCAATGGCGAGCGATCACCGCGACGATCCAAGCACTAGCCGCCGCCTCCCCCACGATGGAGGCGTGGACGAATCTTCTCCCCCGAACGCCATCAACGCCCTAGTCGCCCGGATAGATCGGCCCGCGTCCGTCGTGGATCCGCTCGTCCGTGTCCAAACGGTAGGGCAAGCACCTGTTCATGTCATAATTTTGCATTATTATATTCCACATTCTTATTCATTTTACAAATAAACAGGTGCTTTTGATCCATATCTGCTACATAGTTGCAGGTTACAGGTTCTCGGAACAAAAATAGTGAAAATAATGAAAAGACGATACAAAAGTGAGACTACGACCAACAAATGGAAGAATCTTGATCATGCCTACAGTTTGGAGAATAAACGAAAATCAATGAACAAGTTCACAAAGTACAAAGGCAGCGCAAGGTTCAAGATTTCGACGCGAAGCAAACGGTAAAGTCCACGACATTATACACTGTGGAAATCTGGAAGAGAACCAGAAGACAATCTGAGAAATCAAGTGAAGAAACAATAAGCCAAATGCAACCAGAAGAACACCAGAAGAATTCAGCCAACAAGCCCTTTATATGGCCGCGGATCCGCAGCCAAACATGGCTTTTGGCCGCGGTTCCGCGGCCATGGTGCGCACGCGTCGGTGCAAAAATTCAACAGTTGGCGGTGCGTTGACTAGTCTTCTTAGGGGTAATTTTGTAAATGCGGATATGTATCGAATGTAACCATAGGGTTTCTATGATCTATAAATAGAAACCCTAAACCTCTTTTTTGAGGTATGCCTCTTCTTGTGCTTCATTTTATTTATCAAAATTCAGAATTCAATTCCTGTAATGTTTGAAGAGAGTATCAAATAAAAATTAGAGTAAGTTTTCTTTTTATTGCCTTAGTTAATTTTCTTTCTGTCCTAATATAACTTTTATTATCTGGCCTAGTATAACTTTTATTATATGCCCTAGTTAATTAGTTTAGAACATGTTTATCAATTCCCTAATAAGTGAGTATTTCCTCACTTGTTAGGGTTAGGAATAGGAAATGTTTGAGAGATGAAATTCTCTCACCCCTTTCTTACCCATCACATATTTTTATAGGACTCCATGCATACATACACACACCGCTCCCTACGGCACCCTATCCCATGAGGTAGCAGTGATACCGTAGTTTAAAAGACCGGTTGTGCATTTTTTCCATGGAGGTTAGGGTAAGAATTAAGAAAGGAAGGACAAGAACCTAGAGGAAGAAATATCGTTTCTTCCCGATGGTACTAATCCACTTTATTAATTATTACCATAACACCTAATAGATCTTAATTAGGGCATAGAAAGCGGTGAGAAATATTGACTTTCCAAACTTAACCTAAACCTAACCCTAGCAAGTTTTTAATCCTAGTCTATATCAACCTAGTTTTTAGTGATAATCAATCCAACACCGTTTGGAATTAACTCGTTAGAACAAATTTAGAATACACAAAATCCCTGTGGACCGACCCGTGCTCACCGGCTAGCTACCAAGCGACGCCGTTCTTGATTACGGTAATTAATTCTTTGATCACAAAATCTCTTATCAATCAAATGGCGCTATTGCCGGGGATGACGTAGTATTTTTTTTTTGCAATTTCGGGTTAATATAAAACATAAAAATCATAAAAACTGGAAAAAAAATATAAAATTTTTATCATCTTGTTATTTTTTGAAGGGTATTTTGTTTGAATTGTGCAGGATCGACGAACGGATTCAGATCTGGAAAATTCCAGAGAGCGAAACAGAAAACAGAAGATCTGAACAAGCAGAGGATAATCAGAACAGAAAACAGAAAAGATTTGGGGATCAGAACCAATGAGTTGACCGCGGAACAGCGGTCAAAGGCTATATTTAGCAGCGGAACCGCGGCGCCTTGCTGACATCAGCAAGCAAAAACTCCTCTGTAAGCTCCCTCTTCTTCTCTGTAACCCCATTATCTCCTCTGTAAAAAATTTCCTGCAGGGTTCTTTGCGCCAAAAACTTCTCCCCTTCTCCAATAACTTGATCTTGTGGAGGATTCTTTGCGCCGCGCTAAAAAAAATTTATTTGCAAGTGATTGTGTTTACTGCTTTGCATATTTAAACTGACTTTAAGGGGCTTGAACACCAATCCAGATTGGGTGGGGATTTCATTATCCTTCCCAAGACCCCAAAAATCACAAAAAGCATATTGCATTGACCATCGAGTTAAATTAAAAAAGATTAGACTCAGCCTTAAGGACTGTCGCGCTCAATAGGACAAAGGAATAGTTGTAGGCATCGATTGTTTATCTAAACCAGGGTTTGTGGTGCCTAGGCTAGACAAGTGGGGAAAGGTAATTTTAAAAGGCATGTCTCACGGTGATTCGTGAGCGGATCCCTCCTTTCTCTACTTGTGCTTACCTGGCCACAATTGGCGGTGAAGAGGCGATTTGAAGTCCTCACAAGTTGCCCTTTGAAACAGTTAGGAGCAGTCTAGTTGACCTAGGTGACCCTAGATCTAGGCTTGATTGTGCATTTGTGATTGATTGAACGTGTGTCTAAGCCTTTTATTGAAAATCTTTTTGCAAAAAGCTCTATAAAAAAACACAAAAAGGGAATTTGTTTTTTTATAAAAACTTGCCACTTGTCGCTAAGAAATCCATTGCACCCCATTAGCACCCACATTCTTTTTCTTCTCCTTTCTTATATCATGGGTACCCCACCTCATAAAACTCTTACCGAACTTTGGTACCCTCATCCAAACATTGCTTCTTATGCGAATTGTTTTGGTCGAATTACGGATGATCCCTCGCATACCCGCACATGACCAACCTTTACAATTTGAGGACTACAAGCCCTTGATGGGTAATGATTGCTCAAGGGAGCCGCGAAAGGGGATCCAAGCGAGAACCCTTTTTGCGAATGTCTTAACTGTGTGCCGATGGGCACAAAATAATATTTTCGGTAGCTCCCACAACACAACATTTTTTACACCCTCCCTGCATATTGTGCATACCCTTATGACAAGAAACCTCCGTTTCGACATGTGCACAGTTTTGCTAAACTCCATAGGTGCGGGTAAACGAGCCGCAAATTACCCTTGTCCAATACTTGTTACACAACTTTGTCGATATTTCCTCCCCGTGGAGAAGTTCGAATTTTACATGATGGGAGGCATGCCTGTCCGGCCTCTTATTGAGGGCGTTTCTACGTCCTATTCACGATTGACAGATGTATGGTCAAGGACTGAACCGGCGGAGCACGTGCCCGCCCGCACACCTAGCTCTAGCTCGACTGCGAGCGAAGGAGAAATGGCCCCTTTCGAACATGCACAATTGATGCGGAGAGCTGTTAGGGGCATTGATGAGTTGAGGGAGCAATTGAGGGTGATATCGAGAGAACACGACCATCGGTTGACGGAGGTAGAACAGGGGATTCGAACCCTGCTGGGTAGGGTTGGGCGTTCACGTTCACGCTCGAGAGCGCAGTGTGGGGCCGAGCAGTGAGGGCACTGCTTTGGATAAGTTTGGGGGAGTTGGTGGTTGTATATAGTTATCTTTTGCATTGCATACTTTTTTTTAAATTTTTTTGTATATATATATTTTTTCTTTTTCTTTTGCATGTTTAAATTCTGCATTGCATCCTTATATAAAAATCATAAAAATTAAAAATTTTGAAAATAAAAAAATATAGAAAAATATAAAAATCAAATAAAAACTAAAAAATTTGAAAAATTATAAAAATTAAAATATTCAATTTTGGCTATAATTGACTTGAGTTTGACAAATAGGTTAACTAGTTAGGAACAACTAGATCTTAGACTTAGTAAATTAAAAACCCTAAAAATAACCTTTCTTAAAATTTAACGGTAGAAGGTATATGTCTTTGTAGTTTATTTAGAAATAGGCAAATTTCGAGTTGACTTCTTGGGCTAAGTTAAAATAAGGGAAAAGTATTGATATTTTTATTAAAGTATAAGTTTGAAAAATAATTCCTAAGCTTAAGTCTAAATTCTGAAAATATATACCCTACAAATTGCACAAACACGAACCTTGAAACTTGGAATAGTAGAAGAGACCTTGAAATGCTCTTGTCTAAAGTCCTTAGTATGAAGGAAAATAAAAAAAAAATAATACAAGTGTAAATAAAGAGATAAAAAAAATGAACACTGGTTTTGTAATTACTTAAGGCTGCATAAATAGAAAAAAATATTTAGTGAGGGTGCTTTATCACCTGGTGCCTTAGACCAACTGGTTTGGGAGTCACTGCTAAAAGCCTCAAGGATTACAAGACTAGGAATTACGCCTTAATGTGCAAACACATTTTGTAATCGGTTGTTGGTACCTCAAGAAATATTAACGGTCGCATGAAGAATGTGTGAGCAAAGCTTCATCTAAAAATTCACCAATTGAAAAGTACTTTGGACGATGGGCAAGAGTATAATTGCTTGATTTGAATTTCCAAATGTAGGGATGATATATACATACACGTAGGGGTATGTGATCGGGGTATATATAAGAGATAGGAATGAAAAATAGGACTTATATCTTTAGCAAAGATGATAAAAATTCCTAAGTTGAGATGGAACCCTAGAAGGAAAATTTAAAAGATGCTAAAAGCTAAGTAAATTTACAAGAACATATATAATCTTAAGTTAAATGATAAGGAAGCGTGAAAAATACGGGCGGATAATTTCTGAGTCGAAAATAATAGAGTTTCTTGTTAGAAAATCGAATTGGAGAATAAAAGTCAATAGGCCGAATTGATAGGATTTTGTGGGTAGTATCCGCTGAAAACCCTCAAAAGACAACACTCCTCCTATTAGGGACACCTAGAGGTTTAACGGCTTATTGCACGAGCTCAGTGCAATCGCGTTTCCCTGCGAAAGTGAGGCTAGGTCTTTTTCGAGAATAAAACCAGTTTAGCTCGAGGACGAGCAAAAGATAAGTTTGGGGATATTTGTTCATGTCATAATTTTGAATTATTATATTCCCCATTCTTATTCATTTTACAAATAAACAGGTGCTTTTGATCCATGTCTGCTATATAGTTGCAGGTTACAGGTTCTCGGAACAAAAACAGTGAATAATAAAAAGACGATACAAAAGTGAGACTACGACCAATAAATGGAAGAATCTTGATCATGCCTACAGTTTGGAGAATAAACGAAGATCAATGAACAAGTTCACAAAGTACAAAGGCAGCGCAAGGTTCAAGACTTCGATGCGAAGCAAACGGTAAAGTCCACGACATTATGCACTGTGGAAATCTAGAAGAGAACTAGAAGACAATTTGAGAAACCAAGTGAAGAAACAAGAAGCCAAATGCAACCAGAAGAACACCAGAAGAATTCAGCCAACAAGCCCTTTATATGGCCGCGGATCCGCGGCCAAACATGGCTTTTGGCCGCGGTTCCGCGGCCATGGTGCGCACGTGTCGGTGCAAAAATTCAACAGTTGGCGGTGCGTTGACTAGTCATCTAAGGGGTAATTTTGTAAATGCGGATATGTATCGAATGTAACCCTAGGGTTTCTATGATCTATAAATAGAAACCCTAAACCTCTTTTTTGAGGTATGCCTCTTCTTGTGCTTCATTTTATTTATCAAAATTCAGAATTCAATTCCTGTAATGTTTGAAGAGAGTATCAAATAAAAAATAGAGTAAGTTTTCTTTTTATTACCCTAGTTAATTTTCTTTCTGCCCTAGTATAACTTTTATTATCTGCCATAGTATAACTTTTATTATCTGCCCTAGTTAATTAGTTTAGAACATGTTTATCAATTCCCTAATGAGTGAGTAGTTCCTCACTTGTTAGGGTTAGGAATAGGAAATGTTTGAGAGATGAAATTCTCTCACCCTTTTCTTGCCCATCACATATTTTTATAGGACTCCATGCATACATACACACACCGCTCCCTACGGCACCCTATCCCACGAGGTAGCAGTGATACCGTAGTTTAAAAGACCGGTTGTGCATGTTTTCCATGAAGCTTAGGGTAAGAATTAAGAAAGGAAGGAGAAGAACCTAGAGGAAGAAACATCGTTTCTTCCCGATGGTACTAATCCACTTTATTAATTATTATCATAACACCTAATAGATCTTAATTAGGGTATAGAAAGCGGTGAGGAATATTGACTTTCCAAACTTAACCTAAACCTAACCCTAGCAAGTTTTTAATCCTAGTCTAGATCAACCTAGTTTTTAGTGATAATCAATCCAACACCATTTGCAATTAACTCGTTAGAACAAATTGAGAATACACAAAATCCCTGTGGACCGACCCGTGCTCACCGGCTAGTTACCAAGCGACGCCGTTCTTGATTGCGGTAATTAATTCTTTGATCACAAAATCTCTTATCAATCAGCACCCGAGGTTGCTGCTCCCCCACCTCGGGACTGGGACCCCTACAGAGGGAGAGAAGACTCTGCTCGCGTTGGCACTGCCGACTACCGCTTCGCTGCCTCCCACGGCCGCAGATCTCCCGGGACAACATATTCTATGACCCGCTGGCCGCCCCACAGTTCAACACCGAGGTCCGTCGCCAGAACGCCTCGCCCCGAGCCCCATCGCGCCCCTATCCCTCCCGAAGAGATGTCGGTCAGCTCGCCTGCACCCAGGCATGATCGACACCCCCTCCCTCGATGGGGTCGCGCGGATGGGACTCGTCACGACAGCTCGTAGACTACCTCACCGGGGGACCTAAGGAACCTCATTAAAAGGAACCGGAGCCGTGGCCAGACACAGGTCTCCAACAGCAGAGGCCAAAGATCAGAATGTGCCAAATCGTCGGGATACCACGGCCGACTCGACGCCCTCGAAAAGAAGATCGAAGGTATGTATCGGGAAGGTCATCATTCGAGCGACGGGGCTAAGTACGCCGCCGACTCGCTCACAAAACCCTTCACCGAGGAGCTGCTCACTGTCCATGTCTCCTCCCGGAATAAGCCCCCGAATGTCTCTCTCTTCGACGGTAAGTCTGACCCGAAGGCCCATTTGGATGCATTCACCGCAGGAATGAGCTTCCAAGACAACTCTGACGCCGCCCAGTGCCGAGCTTTCCCGGCCACTCTCATCCGCTCTGGACGAGACTGGTTCCGAGGACTCCCGCCATGCTCGATCTCAACCTTCGACGAGCTGGCCACCCAATTCCTCGGCCACTTCGTCGGGAACAGACGGCAGAAACGGACCGTCGACCATCTCTTCACAATCAAAAGTGGGGACAAAGAAACATTCAATAGGTACGTCACCCGCTTCTACAACGCTCTTCTCGAGGTCCCAGAACATCGGGACGAGACGGTCATTACAACACTTAGGTCTAGTCTTAGGCACAAGGAGTAGTTACGCTCATTTGCATTAGCGCAACTTAAGACCATGTACGAGGTAAAGGCCTGGACCGAACGTGAGATCCAGCTCGAGTCTGAGGTGAACGCAGATCTCCCTCAGGCAGAGCAAACTGACCAAAAGAAAAGGGCGAGGGAAGAGAAAAAGAGACCTAAGCGGCCAAAACCCTACTCTCCGAAGTTTCAGGAGTATACCTCGCTCAACGTCTCCCAGACGGTACTGCTAGAGGAGGCTAAGGGCGAGGGGTTCTTCAAGCTCCCCCCGGTCTCGCGCATGGAGGCAAAGCGCACCCGGGGCCCCTACTGTAGTTTCTACAGGTCCCAAGGCCACTCCACGGAGAGCTGTAAGCAGTTCCGAGACTACATCGAGGAGCTCATCCATTCGGGACACCTAGCAGCGTACTTGCGGGACAAGCGGCAAGCTGACCGCGAGCAGGAGCAGCGTCCCTTTCCCGGCGAGTTGGCAATCGGCCAAATCATGGTCATGTCGGCGGGGGGTACGTCGAATACCTACGAGGCTCAGCACCCCAGGCCGGTCGTGGAGGTTAACAGCCATTCGAGGATGAAGGCCAGAGAGACCGAGCCGATCGTTTTTGATGGCCTTACACCGCTAAGAAGCTCAAACCGTACTAATAAAAAGAACATCTACTAGCGTGTACTTCTTTTAATAAGTCAATGTAAACTTTTCTCAGGATCTTTCTGTTTACATAATAAGAAGGGATCAATAAAACATTGCAAAAAGAAGTGTTTTATTTATTCAAAAGGGCACTATAGGCTCCTCAGCTGTACATCGAAAAAGAAAAATTACAGTAGCGGGCGAAAGGGGTGCAGAGAAAATTGCTTGTGGTACTCCGAGGATATTTCCGCCAGTCGAGACCTCGCAACCTCAGACCTCTGCCTCTGATGCCGTCCGTAAACGTCAGCATCATGCCTCAATTGGTACACTCAAGGATGAGCGCCACTGAGCGATCCCGCCGACCCGCGGAGATCAGGCCGAAGCGCCGCAAAGACTTTAGCTTACCAACCGCCTCATCCTTCAGCTGTTCGGACAAGGGGTTGTAGAGCCCTTGCGACGCCCTCCAGATGGAGTACATCAACAGCTGGAGCAGGGGGGAGCGCCGGGAAAGCAGTCGGCCGAAATGATCCTCAATGCTGCCTATCACCAACTGCACCGTGTCCTCGGTGCAGTACTGATCGTAGAGGTATACGTCCTCGAAGTTTACGATGTCGGGGATGGTAAAAGGGAAGTCCTCCATTCTTGCGTTTTGGATGTGAGGGAAGGAGTGATCAACGCCCCCTCCGTTTTATAGCCCACAACGCCCCAGGAGTCCAACAGTCGCTTGTTTCACCCACAACTGTACCGCCATGCGGCAGACATAAAGCCTTTCTTGGCGAAATCGAAACGACACGGCTCCGGCTCTTTGCCTCCCCCACACGTTCATGACACGTGTCACCCTCGACTGTCCCTCTTCCCGATACTCACACCGGGAAGGTCGGACACAACCTAACGAATCGATCAAGCGGTAACCCTGCTTGGCCCGTCCTTAGCAGACCTCTTACGGGCCCTCTCGTGCTAAGGATCGAAGCCCTCACCAAGAGGCAACCGAGAAGTTACCCTGTTCAGTTATCCCTGGCTGGTAGTTCCCTACCCCACAACGCCATGGATCGAAGCCCTCGCCAAGAGGCAACCGGGCAGCAACCTTGCTTGGTCCATCCTTAGCAGGCCTCATACGGCCCCTCCCGCGCTAAGGATCGAAGCCCTCACCAAGAGGCAACCGAGCAGCTACACTGTTTGGTTATCCCTGGCTGGTAGTTCCCTACCCCACAACGCCAGAGATCGAAGCCCTCGCCAAGAGGCAACCGGGCAGCAAACCTGCTCGGTCCATCCTTAGCAGGCCTCTTATGGCCCCTCCCGCGCTAAGGATCTAAGCCCTCGCCAAGAGGATACCGAGCAGCTACCCTACTCGGTTATCCCTGGCTGTTATTTCCCTACCCCACAACGCCAGGGATCGAAGCCCTCACCAAGAGGCAGCCGAGCGTCTACCCTGCTCGGCTATCCCTGGCTGGTAGTTCACTACCCGACGACGCCAGGGATCTAAGCCCTCGCCAAGAGGTAACCGGGCAGCAACCCCGCTCGGTCCATCCTTAGCAGGCCTCTTGCGGCCCCTCCCGCACTAAGGATCGAAGCCCTCACCAAGAGGCAACCGGGCTTGCCCTTGCTCGGTTATCTCTGACTGGTAGTTCCTTACCCCCCAGCGGCAGGGATCGAAGCCCTCACCAAGAGGCACCGGGCAGTAACCCTGCTCGGTCCGTCCTTAAGGATCCAAGCCCTCGCCAAGAGGCACCGGGTAGCAACCCTGCTCGGCCCATCCTTAGCAGGACTCTTACAGCCCCTCCCGCGCTAAGGATCGAAGCCCTCAACAAGAGGCAACCGAGCAGCTACCCTGCTCGGTTATCCCTGGCTAGTAGTTCCCTACCCTACAACGCCAGGGATCGAAGCCCTCGCCAAGAGCAAACCGGGCAGCAACCCTGCTCGGTCCATCCTTAGTAGGCCTCTTACGGCCCCTCCCGCGCTAAGGATCTAAGCCCTCGTCAAGAAAGTACCGGGCATCTACCCTGCTCGGTTATCCCTGGCTGGTAGTTTCCTACCCCACAACGCCAGGGATCGAAGCCCTCACCAAGAGGCAGCCGAGCGGCTACCCTGCTCGGCTATCCTTGGCTGGTAGTTTACTACCCCATGACGCCAAGGATCTAAGCCCTCGCCAAGAGGTAACCGGGCAGCAGCCCTGCTCGGTCCGTCCTTAGCAGGCCTCTTATGGCCCCTCCCGCGCTAAGGATCAAAGCCCTCGCCAAGAGGCACCGGGCAGTAACCCTGCTCGGCCCGTCCTTAAGGATCCAAGCCCTCGCCAAGAGGCAACCGGGTAGCAACCCTACTCGGTCCATCATTAGCGGCCTCTTACGGCCCATCCCGCGCTAAGGATCTAAGCACTCGCCAAGAGGCAACCGAGCTGCCCTTGCTCGGTTATCCCTGGCTGGTAGTTCCCTACCCCACAATACCAGGGATCGAAGCCCTAACCAAGAGGCATCCGAGCGACTACCCTGCTCGGTTATCCCTGTCTGGTAGTTCCCTACCCCGCAACGCCAGGGATTGAAGCCCTCACCAAGAGGCACCGGGCAGTAACCCTGCTCGACCCGTCCTTAAGGATCCAAGCCCTCACCAAGAGGCACCAGGCAGCAACCCTGCTCGGCCCATCCTTAGAAGGCCTCTTACGGCCCCTCCCGCGCTAAGGACCGAAGCCCTCACCAAGAGGCAACCGAGCAGCTACCCTGCTTGGTTATCCTTGGCTGGTAGTTCCCTACCCCACAACGCCAGGGATAGAAGCCCTCGCCAAGAGGCAACCGGGAAGCAACCCTGCTTGGTCCATTCTTAGCAGGCCTCTTAGGGCCCCTTCCACACCAAGGATCTAAGCCCTCACCAAGAGGGTACCGAGCAGCTACCCTGCTCGGTTATCCCTGGCTGGTAGTTCCCTACCCCATAACGCCAGGGATCGAAGCCCTCACCAAGAGGCAGCCGAGTGGCTACCCTGCTTGGCTATCCCTGGCTGGTAGTTCACTACCCCACGGCGCCAGAGATCTAAGCCCTCGCCAAGAGGCAACCGGGCAGCAACCCTGCTCGGTCCATCCTTAGCAAGCCTCTTACGGCCCCTCCCGCGCTAAGGATGGATCGAGCAGGGTTGCTGCCTGGTTGCCTCTTGGCGAGGGCTTAGATCCCTGGCGTCGTGGGGTAGTGAACTACTAGCCAGGGATAGCCGAGCAGGGTAGCTGCTTGTCTGCCTCTCGGTGAAGGCTTCGATCTCTGGCGTTGTGGGGTAGGAAACTACCGGCCAGGGATAACCGAGCAGGGTAGCTACTCGGTACCCTCTTGGCAAGGGCTTAGATCCTTAGCGTGTGAGGGGCCGTAAGAGGCCTGCTAAGGATGGACCAAGCAGGGTTGCTTCCCGGTTGCCTCTTAGCAAGGGCTTCGATCCCTGGCGTTGTGGGGTAGGGAACTACCAGTCAAGGATAACTGAGCAAGGTAGCTGCTCGGTTGCCTCTTGGTGAGGGATTCGATCCTTAGCGCGGGAGGGGCCGTAAGAGGCCTGCTAAGGACGGACCGAGCAGGGTTGCTGCCTAGTGCCTCTTGGCGAGGGCTTGGATCCTTAAGGACGGGTCGAGCAGGGTTACTTCCCGGTGCCTCTTGGTGAGGGCTTCAATCCCTGGCGTTGCGGGGTACAGAACTACCAGCCAGGGATAACCAAGCAGGGTAGTCGCTCGACTGCCTCTTGGTGAGGGCTTCGATCCCTGGCATTGTGGGGTAGGGAACTACCATCCAGGGATAACCGAGCAAGGGTAGCTCGGTTGCCTCTTGGCGAAGGCTTAGATCCTTAACGCGGGAGGGGCCGTAAGAGGCATGCTAAGGATGGACCGAGCAGGGTTGCTGCCCGGTTGCCTCTTGGCGAGGGCTTGGATCCTTAAGGATGGACCGAGCAGGGTTGCTGCCCGGTGCCTCTTGAATGCTTAACTGAACGCGAATCAAATGTTCTCCTTACTGTCGCTTTCTTCTCTTTGTCGTGTTTTGTCATGTGTTTTTAGCAAGTGCGGCCTGTAGATGATAGAGAGCATTCCGTCTTGAACCCTTCGAGAGGTAACGATGGCTTAGGAAGCAGGTTCAGGTCTGCTGCCTAAAGACTTTTCAATTTTATGAGCCGTGAGGGTCTCATAAAAACTTTTCTCCCTACGAGTCGAGAGGATCTCGTAGGTGTATTTTCTCCTTAGGATTCTTGAGGATTCCTAAGTGTGCTTTCTCTTGAGAGTCGTAAGAATCTCACAAGAGAATTTTCCCTCTTACAAGTCGAGATGACTCGTAAGTGGTTGTTTCCCTCCTTGTCGAGATTCGACTTTGGAGAGTGTGGCCCATGAATAGTATGCAAGTCCATTTTGGACCGACTTGCAGGGCCCCAGTGCTTAGGAAACAGGTCTTTATCTCCATTGTCTAAGGTTTTTCCTTACGAGTCGAGACGAATCGAGAAGTTCTCGCAAAGACACTAAATCCCTCACGAGTCGAGAAGTTCTCGCAAGAATGTCCTAACGTCACAGTTAACCTCTGCTCTTTACGACAGAGGTCCGTTAGGGTCTGTGGTACTAGGGTTTTGCCCGTCGTACTGTCGCGTTGACAGATGTATCCCTTGATAGGCAATCTTGCTGTTCGAGTAGTCTTGCGACTGTCGTGTCTCCGATCCCTTCGGAGGCTGGACAAGACGTCTTCAAGCAATCTTCTTAGGCAGTTTGACCGTCGGAAGGGCAAGCGTTAGGAATTTTGCCATGCCGCTTTTTACTTGAGGTTAGGCTCATTTTGGGTAGCCCCGATGAGTCATAACCACTCCGCGCTGGTGTGGGATGATTTCCGATAGTCTTTCAGCTTTTATATGAGTTGCCGTCAAGACTCTGAAGCTAGGAATTTGGCCTTTGCTTCGTTTGCTGGCATTGTGTCTGCTGTATCGAGATGAATGTCGCGGTTTTCTCTAGGTTGTTGGTGAACCGTCGAAATTGGAACTAGGGATTTTGCCGTGGCTCCGTTGTTTGATTGTCGCATCTGAACCCTGCTGGAGGAAGAATGCTGTGGTGATATAATCCTGTTGGAGGAAGAACGCTGTAGTGACATCTCGTCTGCTGTATTAAGACGAACGTCAAGGTGGTGGTCACTCCGCGCTGGTGTGGGATGATCTTCGATAGTCTTTCAGGTTTTATTTGAGTTGCCGTCAAGACCCTGAAGCTAGGAATTTGGCCTTTGCTTCGTTTGTTTTAGCGTGTCCGAATCCTGTTGGATAAAGAACGCTGTGATGACATCTCATCTGCTGTATCGAGAAGAACGTCGAGGTGGTGACCACTCCGCGCTGGTGTGGGATGATCTCCGATAGTCTTTCAGGTTTTATATGAGTTGCCGTCAAGACTCTGAAGCTAGGAATTTGGCCTTCACTTCGTTTGTTTTAGCGCGTACGAATCCTGTTGGAGGAAGAACGCTGGGGTGACATTGCGTCTGCTGTAACGAGACGAATGCTGAGGTGGAGCTGGGATTTTGCCATCACTCCGCTTTGTTTCGACCGTGAGGTCTTTCGTTGACGTTGTATCTGCATCCTGCTGGACTGCGAAGAAACGCCATTGTCGACATTGCGTTTGGTGTAACGAGACGAATACTGAGGTGGAGCTGGGATTTTGCCGTCACTTCGCTTTTGTTTCGACCATGAGGTCTTGCGTTGATGTTGCATCTGCATCCTGCTGGACTGCGAAGGAACGCCGTTGTTGACATTGCGTCTGGTGTAACGAGATGAATACTGAGGCGGAGCTGGGATTTTGCCGTCACTCCGCTTTTTTTCGACCATGAGGTCTTGCGTTGACATTGCATCTGCATCCTGCTGGACTGCGAAGGAATGCCTTCGTTAACATTGCGTCTGCTGTATTGAGACGAATGCTGAGGTGGAGTTATGATTTTGCCGTCACTCCGCTTTGCTGACGTTGCGTTCGCTATAACGAGACGAATGTCGAGGTGGTCTGTGAACCGTCGAGATTTGGAACTAGGGACTATGCCGTGGGTCTGTTTGGTGATATTGCGTCTGAGTCCTGCTGGAATGAGGAGGAACACTGTTGTGGGTCTCCAGGCTGTAGATGTAGCCGTCGAGACTTGGCTCTTTTTCTGATGGAGCCTGGTGGGATGATATGGTTCCCTCTTTGTTTGTGCCCCTGGATTGTATACAGGGATCGATGCGATCTCACCTGTAGGGCAAAAGTTTTATTCTTTCATTTTTTTTATTTCCGCGATACTCTATCATTTCAGCTTTTATATCGCGAAATTCGCGATTGTCCAATCATTTCGGCTATATTTCGCGGTGCCCAATCATTTTGGCTATTTGTTTTATTTACTCATTGCTTTTTATTGCGAATTGCCCAATCATTTCGGCTGTTTTGTATGCATACATTTTTACTTGCTGATTTTGTTGCAAGTTGCCCAATCATTTCGGCTATTTCATATGCATTTTTGGCTCGCTGATTTTTATCGCGAGTATGAGATTTAGGATCTGATACCAATTTTAGGCATCAACTTCGCTACAACTGGTACATTGCCAGGAGCGAATCATCATTTGCCTCTATCGATATCGAACAAAGGTGGCTTAGCGAACAGGGTTAGGATTCTGTTGACTAAGGGTTTTGACTTCATGAGCCGTAAGGGTCTCATAAAGGTATTTCTCCCTATGAGTCATGAGAATCTCGTAGGTGAGTTTTCTCCTTAAGAATCGTGAGGAGTCTTAAGTGTATGGTCTCTTATAAGTCGTAAGGATCTTACAAGAGTGTTTTCTACTTATAAGTCGAGAGGACTTATAAGTGTCTTTTGCCATATGAGCATATCCCCAGTCTCTGGTAGGACTTTGTTAGGGAAATGCTTATTCGCGCCCGTGGATTGTATACAAGGGTCAGCGTTGAACTGCTTGTAGGGCAAAATTGGAGATTGTGATGGCTTAAGAATAGGTTCAGATCCCTGTAACTTAAGGCTTTTGAGCCCTATGAGACGTGAGGGTCTCAAAAGGGAATTCTCCTTACGAGTCGTGAGGATCTCGTAAGCGTAAGTTCTTCTTAGGAATCGTGAGGATTCCTAGGTGTGTTGCTCCTTTGTGAGTCGTAAGGACCTCACACGGATGGTTTCTCCTTACAGGGTCGAGAAGACCTTGCAAGTGTTTTTTAACGAGATTGCGCCCTTTCGGGTTTTCACAAAACTCGCCGGTAGTCCTTCTGTTTTTACTCACGGAGCCCTTTCGGGTTTTCATCCATGCCCATCTTGCTTATGAACATACCGTTTTTTAACACCATGTCAGCTCGGTGACGGCGCGGGTTGGTAGTAATTTAACGACGTTTCGGTCATAGGTCTGAGATTTTTCGGGCAACGTACGATTACGCAGCTATATTTTCTCGCAAATCTTCGCATCTTTTGTATCGGAGGTGGATTCCCTTAAGAGAAGGCTGAGGGCGATTTCTTCATCAGAGTCGCTTCCAAAGGTGATAACTTGCGATCCCTTAGTGTCGACTATGTGACAGTTGCCAGCGGCTCTTTTGCGCTCATCTGTCGTACTTTTCTGTTCCCGACGAGCCTTGCGCTTCACTCATTGAATGTGTTGTCAGTGGGCAAGATATCCCTGCCACCAGTTTTTAAAGGCTATGCACTCCTCGGTAGGATGTGCAATCCTCTGATGGTATAAGCAGAAGTCAGGATGTATGTCCGCTTCATCAAGATGTATACCGCCAGGAGAATTTCCTCTGAAAGAGGGCAACTTCATTCCCATCGATATGGTTTTGGTGAACCTTTTCCTTGTCTTGAACCTGCTTTTATCTGTCGCGGGCATGTCTCGGTCTGGTTGGGGTGTTTTAACCTTTTCGTCCAGTCGCCGGCGTTCGGCTTTTTCAAATATGGCCATTTCGCGCTCTCGATCAGCTTTGCTTTTCAGAAGAGCTTCGTTCAGGAATGCATCAATCATTTCGTCTGATGCCCCTAGAAGTTTCGGCTCAGGATCTGCACCCAATTTCTTTGCGTCAGGAGCTTCTTCACCGTTTATCAACGAATGAGAGATCACATAGCAGCTTGCCACATAATCCTCAGGTTCATCCGACGAGTCTTCTCCATTGTCGTCATCTCCGTCCTCAAGGACGTGGCTGAGAAATTCTTGGAGTGTGATTGGGGTCCGCGCCGTCTGGTTATATTCTTCCAGCGCGTCAATCTGTTTTTGCAGGTCCATGCGCTTGTCATCAAGCTTCACGGGCTTTTTGGTCTTCTTCTTCTTCTTCGAAGACTTTGACGGCTGGGTGTGAACGCTTTGACTATCACCACCAATTTTTGTAGTTAGGCACGGTTTCAGCATTCCCTCGACGATCTCGGGTTCCAGTGGATTTTTCCACCTGATTGCCGGGCATGTTTGGAGATCCTTCAGCATTCTTTTCGTTTTTTCCGAAAGAACAACTTCTCATGAGGCTTCCCTTATGAATGAGCACGATGCCCCCGGCATGTCCACTTTTTTAGGGGCGTGAGGTTGTGGCGGGTTCACCTTCCAGTTTTCGGATAATGCGAACTTGCCTTGTTGGTATTGGTCCTCAATCCAGCCTTTGAAGACGAAGCAATCTTTGATTGGATAGCTTACTACTTGGTGGTAAGGGCAATAATTAGGATTGTTGACATCGCCTGGCTGCAACGGACGTTTTGGATCCGGCAGATTGATGTGTCTGTTGCGCACTGCCAGCTCGAACAGTTTCCTCGTTTTATCCCGGGAAAACGAGTAAGGACGTCCTAGTCTCTCCTCAAGGGATGGGCATGGACGCACGTTGTTTTGGAGAACAACCGGCTTTAAGTTACTCGGCTGTTGTTGAGTGTTGGTGACGAAGGTTGCTTTCCCTTTCCCTTTTTCGTTTCGAGGCTCCGGCTTCGAAGAGGAAGGCCTGTGGCCCATCTGGTCCATTTGGACCAGCTTGTCAATCTGGGCTTAGAATGTGGTCGGCTTGAAAAATATCATGAATTGGGAGATGGTCGCTTGAGGGTCAAGAATACCCACAAACGTGCCTACTACGGGCGCTTCTTTGATGCGCTGCTCGCATTTCGACCCATCGTATCTCGTATTGAACCCATGTTTCTCCAGGATTTACCCTGGCGTTAATAAATACGGTGATCGGGGTACGCTCGCTAGCGCTCGCGAATCTCTGTGTAAA
The DNA here is from genome assembly GCA_030015575.1 of Agapanthus africanus. NCBI lineage: Eukaryota > Viridiplantae > Streptophyta > Magnoliopsida > Asparagales > Amaryllidaceae > Agapanthus > Agapanthus africanus. Next base: position 155,063,804 of record JASDDO010000014.1, on the reverse strand, counting down.
CAGCAGCTCCATCTCCGCAAATGTCTTGACAGAGTCATTCGGGAGTTCAGAGTACCATTCGAACGCTGTCTATGACAAGCTGCCGAGAAACTGGCGAAGTAGCAGTTTATCGCCACCCCCAGTGTTGCCACATAGAGCCCTGAACTGGGCGACATGCTAGTGGGGATTGCCCGTCCCTTTATATACATGGAACTTAGGAATCGTGTATCCTGGCAGATACTTGATCTGATCGTACCATCCTGGATATGGTCGCCTAGTTCTGACGACTTGATCAGTTGCTTCATTTGCTTGATGAGCCCGTATTTGTTAAGCTATATAATCATCCAGGGAAGCTTTTGAGATGGTCTCCTCTTTGGCTGCTGAACAAGCCGAAAGGGGATTTGACGTCTCTGCTCGGTCATCTTCGAGGATAATCGGAGGCGCTTCAGCTGGAGGGTCCGGCTGGATCATCATGCCCACCATATCTTGGAATAGAAGGGCCATTTGTTTTATATTGGCCGCTTGTTCCGCAGCCTCCTTGTCCTTCTTTTCGAGCATTCTCAAAAGGAATTCAGCACCAGTTTCCTGCTCACGGCGCTGCTCTAAGAATGTCTCCGGGATTGCTTTCGGTCCCGTAAGTGTGGCCATAGCTGCTAGCATTTCTTGGAGCTTTTGTTGTTGTTGCTCCTGAGCATTAGTCACTGATCGCGTAAGCGGTCGATGACCTGTGGAGATACGGCTATTCTCTTTTCCGGATGCCATATAGATGGTGTGCACCACCATGCCCCCAGACTTGGCGTTTAGATTCAGTGATCTTGCGATTCGTTGCAGACTCAGGGATTTTCTCCGGCCTTCTCCTCTTGTGGTTTGTCGAAGTTGAGGGGGCCGTTGCGGTGGGCACCCAAGTAGCTGTCGCCTTCTGTGGCTTGACAGGGTGGTCCTCTTCTCGCCGAACCTTCATCTTTTCCTGTCGGCGGAGATAGTCTTGATCAATAACCGAGTCTTGGACCTGTCGCCAAACTCTATAAATTTTAGAGGACAGCCGCTAAGGGGGCTTCTCCATCTTCGCCTTTGTAATCTTTTCAACAGGCGAAGGAGACTTATTTAGCACGGCAGTTGGAGAATTCCTGCATACCCTGTTAAGTTGTTCAAAGCTGTTCCCAGTTGGAACAGCAGCATCGATTTCCACTGTTGGAGCTGGCGGAGTCAGTCCAGAAGGAGAGTTGCCCCCAGCCTTCCTTACTTGGCGCCAGTGGCGACGTCGAGCGTGTCGAGCCGTTGGGATTGTCTCAGCTGTAGGGGTGACTTCATCATGCCCCCTGTTTTGGTAAAGGGTTGTCACCGGCGTTAGCTTCTTAAAGACCGATGTCCGTTGAGAAGCAATGTCCAATCTGTCAAAGACAGACCTCTGGGCAGGGGAAGCAGCTTTGAGGACTTCGCTTGGAGCGGAAGCCGGAATGGCCAGCCTTGTGAAGAATGACTTCTTGGCAGAAGAAGCCTCTCCGATGATTTCATCTGCTTGAGCCGGGATGGCTATCCGCTTTGGGATGGCTGCCTCAGGTATCGCAGTCTTGTTGGTGTTCTGTCCCAGTCTGTTGAAAACTGAGACATTGAATTTGGGCGACTCGTTGAGAGGGGCCGCGGCAGTGATAAGTCGATCAAAGACCGACTTCTTTGGGGCTTCTTGCGACAACGGTGGGGCATTGAAGCTCATCGGTGGGATCATGGTCCCGAAGAACAATCCAGTGGTGGCCTGAGTTACTTGCTCCACTAGCATCTTGAACAGGGAGGCTGCTTGGGGCCCGTAGGTTACACCTCCCGATGAGGTGGAACGGGAGTTGCAATTGCAGCTGGAGCAGTTAGAGGCCATTTCTTTTTTCTGCACGGGAAAAAAACCAAATCTTAGTACCTCAAACCCAATGGCAACCATATCAAACCGCGATTCATTCGCGAACACGACACACGAAGTGTGGAGTGGAAAGAGGAAGAGGTCCCACCGGGCGTGCCAAAATCTGTTCCCCGCCGAAATACGGAGACGCGACCGCGCAGGTCCGTCTTGCCTGAATTTCGAGGGCAGATGCTAATAGGTGCTATCCGTCCACCTCTCCGAAGATGCCAAGTTGATTTATGACACCGTGTATCGAAGGTTTAAACGGATGCGGCCGATATAGCAGACTTCATCAGATTCACCCTCGTTGAGGGGTTTTTTGATTGTGGGGACGCTCTTCCCTGCAGGCGCAAGCCCTTACAGTTAATTACGCTACCGCATCGTGGTAACCACTTTCTCCTTCTCCAGATGGTCACTTCGTGTCGTGGGTGTTTGTTTTGTTTTTTGGTTGCCCGTGGATTGTATACGGAGTCTAATTTATGTTGTCGCCCGTAGGGCGTGGATTAGTCCAAATCCGTATTTTCTTAGATTTGGGTTTGGGGGTTGGGTTTAAGGATACGTTAGTCTCATTTGAGACTAAGATCAACTTAGACGTTAGTTAAGGATGCGTTAGTCTAATTTCAGACTAAGATCAATTTAACGGGATCGTTTAGATCCAACAAAAGAGCATTTGGACTCTATTGTTTAGTTTAACGACATTGCAGTCGATTACCAGTTTAAGGACATGGTGGTCCATTGTTAGTTTAAGGACATTACGGTCCAAGGTTAAGGACATCATAGTCCGTGGGTTTAAAGGGACCCCACAGTCCAAGGTTAAGGACATCATAGTCCGTGGGTTTAAGGACTCCACAGTCCAGTTTAAAGACGTCATGGTCTGTGAAATGTATGGTTGTCGGGACCCATCGCCTCTCTGAAGACGTTGAAGGATTACAACGACATATATCAGAGGGGTTCAGAGATGTACCTTTGAACCAATTTTGGTTGGTAGATCTGTAGTCCAATTTGGAACTAAGATCTGTTAAAAGATTTATGAGCATATGGGCTCAGTTAATCTGCATTTGAGGATTTATGGCCAATCTTGGGCTAAGTCCAATCAAGTTAAAATGTTTAACATTTATTTTGGGCTTTGGAGCCTTTATTTGGGCTTGGCCTTTTTAATAATGCTGAGTATTAACATGCATTCTGACAATATTTTGTTTTTTTATTGAATGCTGAGCATTCATCATGGCTCTGGACTTATTAAAGAACAATTTATGTTCTGTCAGCGCAATATGTGGTGCGCTTGGCGCTGAGCGCCAGTCCATGAGCGCAAAGTGCTAGTTCAAGAGCGCAGAACGCTAGCTGTTAAGTGGCGCATACGTGAGGGACACGTGTCGCGCTTGGTGCTGAGCGCCAGTCAATGAGCACAGTGCGCTATATTTGGAGTGCTAAGGCTCAGCAGCGCTTTGCGCTAGTCTTTGAGTGCTGAGGCGCTTTTGTTAAGTAGAGCACACGTGAGAAGTACGTGGCGCGCTTGGCGCTGTGCACCAGTGTTGAGCACAGAGCGCTATCTTATGAGCGCAAGCGCTAATTGATCAACTTTTTGATCCCCAAAAGAGACTTTGTCTCAAGATTCTAAGAACAAAAGTTCTTATTTTTATAGGAGATGCTTCAATCTCTTGTATTTATGAAAGGCTTTGCTTTTATGGATCTATGATCTTTAAGAGAATTGAATTATTCTTTCCCCCTCTCTGTTTATAATGAGATGTTCATGATCTCTTTTTGTAAAAGACAATTTATCTTATAGATCTATGATCTGTGAGAAGAGTTATGTTCTTCTTTTTATTTTATGATGAGATCTTTTGATCTCTTTGTAAAAGACCTTGGTCTTGTAGATCTATGATCTTAGAAAAAGAAATAAGTTCTTCTTTTGAAATTAATTATGAGATGATTTCATCTCTCTGTTCATCATCATTATTTTTTACCTTAAAGAAAAATCATCTTTTTTTGAGAGCTTGGCTCTTCTTTTTGAGATCTCTCAAAGCTGATGGAGAGGTTCCTCTCTATGTTTCTTGTCTTTTTTTTTTTTTGAGACTTGAAGTATAGGGGCCTTTTTATAGGGCAAGCTGATCAGTTCAATATGTTAGGAAGATCTTTTCTCCAATTGATTTGGGGAATTTCCCATCGTTGGATCTTTGATCCAAGCGCTTCTGATTTACAGAAGGTAATCTTCTTGTTATTAACAAGATTGGGAAATCTTTTCCATACAGAATTTATTCTGTATTTTGGTGATTTTTAATCACCACTTGTTTACCCCAACCAGAGCAAGGCTCTGTTCAAATTCCAAGGCGGGAAATGAAGTAACGCTTCTGATTCCCCCAATCAGAGCAAAGCTCTACTTTGAAAATTTAAATTTTAATAAATGAAGTAACGCTTCAGATCCCCTGCGCTGCGCGCAACGCGCCACGTGTCAAAAACTGATACGTCAGCACAGCGCCCAAGACAGTACGCCCAATCAGAGCAAGGCTCTATTAAAAACAAAATTAAAGGAAGCAACGCTTCAGTTGCGCAAGCGCCGCGCTACGCGACACGTGTCAGCGCAGTTGCGCTGCGCTGTGCGTTGCGCGACACGTGTCAGCGCAGTTGCGCTGCGCGACACGTGTCAGCGCAGTTGCGCAAGCGCAGTTGCGCAAGCGCAGTTGCGCTGCGCGACACGTGTCAAGCGCAGTTGCGCTGCGCTGTGCGCTGCGCGACACGTGTCAAGCGCTGGGGCATTTGCGCCAAACAGAATTAAATTCCAGTAAGATCTTTCTGTTCTTATTAAAATAAGAAGATTGTCTTCTGTAAAACATAAGCCCTTGGATCAAAGATCCAACGGTGGGGAAAATTCCCCAAATCACTCAGAGAATGATCTCTTTAACAAATTTAACAAATTAGTGGGCACTATATAAGGCCCCTAGACCCCAATTCAAAACGGAGAGAAAAAACACAGAGAGAACAGAGAAAGATCATCAAGAACTTAAAAGAAAACAGAGAGAACTCTGAAGAACTTTGAAGAAATCAAGAAAAAGGTAAAAAACCTTTAAAAAAGAGAAGGTTCTCTTCTGAATAGATCATGGATCCAAGAACAAGATCAATGATCCTCAATAAATAAAATAATAATAGTGCCTTGCACTTTTTTATGAACCATTGGTTCTGGAATCTTAAAGATTCTTTTCTTGAATCCAAAATTGGATCAAGTTATTGAAACAGTGCCCTGCACTTGCAAAATTGGCACTGTTGCGCTCCTGGGTTGGCGCAAGCCACCAGAGTGCACCACGTGTCAGCAGCGCACCAGCGCAGCGCACCAGCGCAGCGCACTGCGCTGTTGCGCTTGCGCTCACCAGAGCGTGACACGTGTCACCTCCACATGCGCTTGCGCTCATTAATTGGCGCAAAGCGCCTGACAGGCCACATAGCCACTGTCAGATAATTAACGCACTGCAGGGCCGAGCCCAATTAAAAAAGGCCTAACAGGCCTAATAAAATGCCATGCATTATTTTAAAAAGGGCAGAGCCCAAACAAAGGTCTGTCAAACCAAAACAGATGCTATGCATCATTTAAAGAAATAAGGGCAGAGCCCAAATAAAGGTCTAATAGACCAAACAAGAATGCCATGCATTATTAAACAAGGGCAAAGCCCTAGCAAAGGCCTGACAAGCCAAACGCAAATAAATTGTTGAACATTTTCAACTGGACTTAGCCCAATTCTGGCCGTAAGTCCTCAAATTAAATTGACTGAGCACGACTGCTCTCTTAAATCAATTTACACCCGGTTCGAGGGTACATCTCGGAACTCCTCTGATATTTGTCGTTGTAATCCTTCAACGTCGTCAGAGAGGTGACGGGTCCCGACAACCACACATTTATATGGACTGCGGGGTCCTTAAACTCGTGGACTAATGCGTCCTTAAACACAACCATACGGACTACGGGGTCCCTAAACTCGTGGACTAATGCGTCCTTAAACACGCCCAGATGGACTGTGGGGTCCTTAAACCCACGGACTTATGCGTCCTTAAACTACCACTGGACCACCACGTCCCTAAAATGGCAGTGGACCACCATGTCCCTAAACTGGAACATGGACCACCACGTCCTTAAACTGGCAGTGGACCACCATGTCCCTAAACTGGAACATGGACCACCACGTCCCTAAACTGGCAGTGGACCACCATGTCCCTAAACTGGAACATGGACCACCATGTCCCTAAACTGGCAGTGGACCACTACGTCCTTAAATTGGAACAACAGAGCCTCCAAACGCTCTTTTGTCGGGTCTAAACGATCCCGTTTAAGTTGATCTTAGCCTCAAACATGGCTAACGCATCCTTAAACATTCAATCGGACTTCATCTCCTTAATCAACTTTGGTTCAAGGGTACACCTCCGAACTCCTCTGATACCTGTCGTTGTAATCCTTCAACGTCGTCGGAGAGGTGACGGGTCCCAATGGCCATATACATTAAATAGACCGCTACGTCCCTAAACTGGAACAATAGAGCCCCTAAATGCTCTTTCCGTTAAGTTGATCTTAGTCTAAAATCAGACTAACGTATCCTTAACGAACGTTTAAGTTGATCTTAGCCTCAATATAGCTAATGTATCCTTAAACCAAAACACCAAACCCAAATCTAAGTAACTACGGATTTGGACTAATCCACGTCCTACGGGCGACGGCATAACTTAGTCTCCGTATACAATCCACGGGCAACCACAAACAAAACAAACACACACGACACGAAGTGAAATTTCTGGAGAAGGAGAAAGTTGTTACCGCGATGCGGTAGCGTAATTAACTGCGGGGGCTTGCGCCTGCAGGGAAGAGCGTCCCCATAATCAAAAACCCCTCAAGCGAGGGGGAATCTGACGAAGTCTGCTACATCGGCCGTATCCGTCCAAACCTCCGATACACGGTGCCATAAATCAACTTGGCATCTTCGGAGAGGTGGACGGATAAAACCAAATAGCATCTGTCCCGAATCACAGGCAAGATGAACCTACGCGGTCGCGTCTCTGTATTCGGAGGGGAACAGATTCTGGCACGCCCGGTGGGACTTTTTCCTCTTTCCACTCCACACTTCGTGTGTCGTCTTCGCGAACGAATCGCGGTTTGTTAATGGTTGCCTTTGGGTTTCAAGTTACTAAGATTTGGTCTTTTGCCTGGCACAGAAATCAAGCATCAATGGCCTCTAACTGCTCGAACTGCTCGAAGTGCCAATGCAACCGACGCTCCACCTCACCTGGAGGTGTAGCATATGGGCCTCACGTGGCCTCCATCATTGCCATGCCGGTAGAACAGGTGACCCAGGCCACCACCGGCCTGTTTTTCGGGACCATGATCCCGCCTGCAAGCTTCACCATGCCAATGCCCGCACCGGAAGCGAACAAGAAGTCGGTTTTCGATCGGCTCACCGCTACAACGGCCCCTTTCGACGGGTCATCCAATATCAAATCAACAGCCTCTGTCTTTGCCAGGCTGAGTCAGAACCCTGATGGGCCCGCTAAGAAGCCCATGAACCCGGAAATGGCCGTCCCGAGAAAGACAGCCACCCCTGCTCCAGAAGTCGTCAAGGCGGTTTCTCCTGTCAAAGAGTCGGTCTTTTCAAGGCTGACTATTTCAGGACATGGTGGGCATGATGATCCAACAAGATCCTCCTGCTGAAGATCCTCCGATCATCCTTGAAGACGACGGGGGAGAAACGTCAAATCCTCCACCAGTTCTGTCAAGAGCCAAGGAGGAGACAATCTCCAAAGCGGACTTGGACGGATATATAGCTTAGCAGATCCGGGTTCATCAGGCGGCTGAGGCAGCCGGTCAGGTCGTAAAAATGGGGCGACCATATCCGAGCTGGTATGACCAGATCAAGTACCCGCCAGGCTATATAATACCGAAATTCCATGTCTATAAGGGGACTGGCAATCCCCACCAGCATGTTGCCCAGTTCAGGGCGCTTTGGGGCAACACTGGCGGTGATGATAAATTGTTGCTTCGCCAGTTCGTTGGTAGCTTATCGGATACAGCATTCGAGTGGTATTTCGAACTCCCGAACGACTCTATCAAGACCTTTGCGGAGATGGAGCTGCTGTTTACCCAGCGTTTCGCGAGTGCTAGCGAGCGTACCCCGATAACGGCATTGATTAATACTAGGGTGAAATCGGGCGAGACATGGGTCCAATATGCTATACGGTGGCGGAACTTATGGTCAAAATGCGAGCAACGCATTGAAGAAGCGCCGGCAGTGGGTATGTTTGTGGGAACCCTCGATCCGCAGGCGACCATATCCCAATTTATGATGTTCTTCAAGCCGACTACCTTCCATGCCCTGATCGACAAGCTGGCTCAAATGGATCAAATGGCCCATAGACCACTCCCTCCAAAGCCGGACTCTCGAAATGAGAAGGGGAAGGGAAAAGCGATCATTGTCGCTAATGCTCAACAACAGCCGAGCAATTTGAAACCGGCTGTCCGTAAAAATAATATGCGCCCGCGGACGCCCCTCGAGGAGAGGCTAGGACGTCCTTACTCGTTTCCTCGAGATAAAACGAGGAGACTGTTTGAGCTGGCATTGCGCAACCGACTCATAAATCTGCGGATCCAAGGCGTCCGTCGCAGCTAAATGATGTCAACGATCCCAACTACTGTCCCTATCATCGAGTACTGGGTCATCCGATCGAAGATTATTACGTCTTTAAAAATTGGATTGAGGACCAGTACCAACAGGGCAAGTTCGCGTTGTCCGACAGATGGAAGGTGAATCCGCCGCAGCCTCACACCCCTAAAAGGATGAATACGCCGGGGGCAACATGCTCTCTCGTTGAAGAAGCCCCATGGGAGGTTGTGCTATCAACCAAGACAAAGAGGATGCTAAACGATCTTCAAACATGCACAGCGATCAGGTGGAAGAACCCGTTGGAACCTCAGATCATTGAAGGGATGTTAAAACCGTGTCCAACTCCAAAGACCGATGGTGGTGGCCCAAGCACTCACAACCAGTCGTCAAAATCTTCAAAGAAGAAGAAGAAGAAAGCCAAGAAGCCCGTGAAGCCTGGCGACAAACACACAGACTTACAAAAACAAATTGATGCACTGGAGGAATACAACCAGAAAGCATGGACTCCTATTACACTCCAAGAGTTCCTCAACCACGTCTTTCAATAGGAAGATGAGAGAGAAAGTTCGTCGGATGAATCCGAAGAATACGTGGCGAGCTGTCATATGATCTCTCATTCATTTACAGATGATGAGGAAACTCTTTGTGCTGGAAAGCCGGGGGCAGATCCTGAGCCAGAACTTTTAGGACCATCAGACGAAATGATTGATGCATTCCTGAACGAAGCCCGTCTTAAAAGCAAAACTGATCGGGAACGCGAGGCGGTCATATTTGAAAGGGCCAAACGCCCGCGACTTGACGAAATAGTTGGAATACTCCCGCTGGGGCAAAGTACGTCCCTTGCAGATAAAAGAAAATTCAAGACGAGGAAAAGGTTTGCTAAGGTCATATCCATGGGTATGAGGCTACCATCCTCTAAAGGAAACATTACCGGTGAAGCGGAAATGCACCTTTCATATTGCTTGTATCATCAAAAGTTTTCGCACCCCACCGAAGAGTGCAAAGCTTTCAATGGATGGTGGCAAGGATATGTTGATCACCGACAACATTTTAAGCGGGAGAAGCGCAAAACTCGTCGGGAGCAGAAAAATACGACCGAGGGACGTGACAGAACTACCGACAATTGTCACATGGTTAACGTCGGGGAATCACAAGTGCTCACATTCAGGAGCGATTCTAACGAGGAGCTGGCTCTTAGCCCCCTCTTTAAAGAGTCCACTTCAGGAAAAGAAGAAGAGCCGAAGGTTTGCGAGAATATCCGGCTGCGTAATCGGACGCTACCCGAAAAGAATCTCGGACCGTCAAACAAAAAAGATAAAGGGAAAGAAAAAGTCTCTGAGGATATTGCCCTAGATGACCAAGTCATAGAAGAGCTAACTGCCAAGGACCCGCCGAAGAAAAATAAGGTGGATTACAACGTTCTAGCGCATCTGAGGAAGCTACCCTCGCAGCTCAGCATTCTTGACGCCCTTTTACTATCAAAGGAGGTGAGAGATTCGTTAATCAAAGCACTACAGGAGCCCGAGCAATTCCAAGCTTTCCTGGCCGAAGAAAAGATGAAGGATGAATTGGAGGAAGTGTACACGGCCGATGTCACTTTTGGCGACGAAGACCTTCTCCTTGGGACGTGCGAACACAATCGCCCCCTTTATGTCTTAGGATACTGCCATGATATAAAGATAGGAAAAATCCTGGTCGACAATGGATCCTCCGTTAATCTCTTAAATGTGCGGGTGTTAAAGAAAATCTGCATGAGCGTCCTGCACCTTGCTCGGGACAAGATCACCATCTCCGGGTTCGACTCTCAATCATCACGAACTCTTGGATCTGTGATACTGACGCTACGCTTTGGGCTACTCGTCACGGACATTAAGTTCCACGTCATAGACGCCAAGACGTGCTATAATGCTCTGCTCGGACGACCATGGTTACACGAGTACAACATCATCCCTTCTACACAACATCAGTGTATGAAATATTTTAAGGATGGTCTCGAGTATACCGTGATGGGAGAACTGAACCCGTTCTCCGTGAACGAAGTCCGCAAATATGAAGATGCAAAATACTTCTTACCTGATTTCGAGGACACAGAGAGATGTCACAAGCCGGAAAACAAAGCTAACGCCACCATCCCTGTCTTCGGCAGTGATACCGAGGAGGAAGAGGAGATAGTTTATTCGGGTCCATCCCAATACAACAAGCCGGGACCATCCGCTCCTACATTGATCTTTGGTAGTGATTCGGAAGATGAGGTCCATGCTGTATTCTCCGCTCGGCCTTCAATACAAACATCTGCTGACGAAGAGCAGAGTCTGCAAGTCGCCATGGTTCCACTTGAACATCATAAAGAACTGGATGCGCTCGATACCTACACAGTAGAGGAGCTGCGGACGTTCTATGTCCCTCCTAAGCGAGAAGGCGAAAAGGCAATTCTATTCTACCGCTCCGAAGAAACCAAAGTGGAGAAAGAAATCTGGCACGGTGCGGATCCTACGCTTGACAGGCTTCAGCCCATCCGTCTCCCCAGATATTATACAGAAGGCTTGAAAAGGCTGTTGAAGCGCCAGGGGATATCCTTCAAAAAGACCGCTCGAAAAGCCAAATTCTATGACAAGGTTTGGAACGTCTCCGGAACTCAGCACAAGCCGCCCAGTGGGAGGATGGAAACGATCGGGCTCGGATACATCCGGTCCAAGAAACGAGAGCTGCTCTGCGACTGTTACGTCGTACATGACTTCAATGAAGAAGCGGATGCTCAATGGGAGGACGTTAATACTGAACCAGTAAAAGTCCCTGATGCAAAGGTGCCCAGCCCGTCGTTCGAAGAACAAATGGACAAGCTAATAAGGGAAGCTGGTCAAAAAGTCCGAGACGACCACGACCGCGAAATGACCATCTACGAGAAAGCCAAAACGCAACGCCTCCTCCAACAGGCTGTGAAAGATGAAAATGCTACCCCCTGTCAACCTGTTATAAAAAAGGCTCGACGCAGAGGCAGAAACAAGTCTAAAGGCCAAAAAGGCGCTCAACAACAACAAAGCGGGACTAAAAAGCCACGCGAGCAGGAATTGAGCGGTCCAGATCTATCCCTTGTAAAGAAAATGAGTCGAGCGTACTCTTTTCCTCGGGACAAGACAAAGAAGATACTTGACCGAGCGATAAAATACCAGATGCTTACACTGCCGGAGTCCAAGCACCCTGAGCAAGCAGGCGAAGTCTCACACCCAAACTATTGCTCTTATCACCGAGTAATAGGGCATCCTCTTGAAGACTGCTTCACCTTCAAGAATTGGGTCGAAGATCAGTATCAGCTCGGCAAGTTCGCTCTGTCTGACAATTGGAGGGTAACACCGCCACAGAAGCACGAACCCAAAGCCATGAGAACAGAACCAACTCCACATTGGGCTTGGAAGCGGATTCACACTTGTCACATGATAACAATAATAAAAGAAGAGCCTGAGAACATGGATAACCTTCCCTGGTGCTTCAAAAACAGCAATGGTGAGGTGATCTCAGAATTTCCACCGGCTCCGAAAGAACTGGAGGATGGGATACACACCACTGCAGATAACCTCAAGAAAATTGAGTTGGGGACGGCGAACGACCCGCGACCGACATTCGTCAGCGAGTTGCTATCTGAAGAAAGAGTGGTTGCGTTAAAAGACGTGCTTATGCAGTACAGAGATTGTTTCGCGTGGAACTATTCCGAAATGCCAGGACTAGATCCAGAAATTGCTGTGCATAAACTGCGATATCTCCGGATGTCAAGCCGGTCAAACAAGCGCCAAGAAGAATACGGCTCGAGCTTGAGATGAGTATCAATGCTGAGGTCAAGAAGCTAATTGACTCCGGCTTCATCCAGGAGGTTCAATATCCTGAATGGATCACCAACATCGTCCCGGTGATGAAGAAAAATGGGACAGTGCGCATATGCATGGACTTCCGGGATCTCAATAAAGCCTGCCCGAAGGATGATTTCCCAGTGCCAGTCACTGAACTAATGATAGACAATACGTCCACTCATGAGGTTTTCTCCTTCATGGACGGCTCATCAGGGTATAATCAGATAAAGATGCATCCCGAAGACCAGAAGCACACTGCCTTCAGGACTCCGCTAGGCATATTCTGCTACAAGGTGATGCCCTTCGGTCTAAACAACGCCGGTGCTACTTATCAGAGGGCCATGACGAAGATCTTCGATGACCTTATACATGAAATCGTCGAATGCTATATCGACGACCTCGTGGTGAAGAGCAAATCGTACGAGGAACATCTCGAGCATCTCAAGACCGTATTTCAATGCCTTCGACGATATAACTTGAAGATGAATCCTCTCAAGTGAGCATTCGGAGTTTCCTCGGGCAAATTCCTGGGATTCGTCGTCCAACACCGAGGTATTGAGATAGATCCGTCGAAGATCAAGGCGATCATGGAAATGCCTCCGCCGAGAACTCTCAAACAGCTGCGGTCTCTTCAGGGAAAGCTCGCGTACATACGGCGATTTATAGCCAACCTGTCAGGCAAGTGCCGTCCTTATAGCCACCTGATGAAGAAGGGGACCCCGTTCGTCTGGGATCAAAAATGCCAAAGCGCGCTAGACGAAATCAAGCAGTACTTGCAAAACCCGCCAGTGCTGGCTGCTCCGGTCAAAGGAAAACCCCTCATTCTCTATACAACAGCCCTCGAAGGTTTCTTAGGCGCATTATGGGCGCAAGAGAACGACCGAGGGAAAGAAATAGCACTCTACTATTTAAGTCGAGTCCTGCTGGAGGTAGAAAGCAACTACCTCCCCATTGAAAAACACTGCTTGGCGTTGATCTTTGCGATAACAAAGATCAGGCAATATGCGTTGGCGCATGAAGTCCGTCTCATTTCGAAGGTGGACCCCCTTAAATATTTAATGTCGAAGGCCATATTGACAGGGAAACTTGCTAAATGGGCCCTGCTCTTGATAGCGTTCTCGATAACCTATCAACCTCTCAAGGCAGTAAAAGGCCAGGCCATCGCCGACTTCCTTGCTGAGCATCCGACACCTGCCGATTCCCCTCTGAATTGCGAACTACCAGACGAACATGCGTTTGACGCGATCGATGGGAGCGATACTCGATGGGAGCTTTTTTTCGATGGAGAATCTTCCATGAAGAAGCGCAAACAAAGTACCCCTATAATCAAATCGGGGGTAGGCCTTATCTTCATAACTCCACGGGGAGGGATAATGCGTTTTGCTTTCTCCTTAAAAGAACCGAGGACGAACAATGAAGCCGAATACGAAGCTTTGATAGCAGGCCTCGAGATCACCATCGACATGGGAATTGAAAATCTCCTCATATACGGAGACTCCCAACTGGTCGTTAGTCAAGTAAATGGCGACTACCAGACGTGCAAGCCAGAGCTGGTGAAGTACGGCGAAAAGGTGCAACAACTGTTGACCCAAATTCCCTCCTACACTTTGGAAAACATACCGCGTGCGGAAAACTGCAAAGCGGACGCATTAGCCAAGCTCGCTAAAGAACTGGCTGACGAGAATCTCGATGACGTCAGAATCGTGGTACAAAGCCGTCGGGTGCTTGCCCCAGCAGAAATATCTCTGGAATCATCCGAAGAGAAGGGAGCGACTGAGCAGACGACCCTGCAAATAAAAGACCGGGAAGAGGCTGAGGATTGGAGAGAAGTCTTTATAGACTACTTCAAATACCGTCGAACGCCTGAAAATGCATCCCTAAGACATCAGCTTATGAAACAAGCTCTGTCTTTCGCCTTCGTCAATGATACTCTGTACAAGAGGTCGTTTGATTCTCTGTGGTTGAGATGCCTAAGACCTGACGAAGCGAAAAGAGTCGTTCAGGAAGTTCATGACGGACTCTGCGGTTCTCACCAAGCAGGCCCGAAAATGAAGTTGAAAATAAAACGGATGGGTTACTACTGGCCCACGATGATTCATGACTGCCTCGAATATGCGAAGCAATGCCACTCATGCCAAATTCATGGGGACTTCATCCACCAGCATCCAAATCCACTACATCCAACGGTAGCCAGCTGGCCGTTCGAAATGTGGGGAACTGACATAGTCGGCCCATCGAACCAGCATCGTCTAGAGGACATCGTTTCATCTTGGCGACGACTGATTACTTCTCCAAATGGGCAGAAGCAGTACTATTGAGGGAAGTGAATACGGATAATATCCTCCATTTCTTCAAGACGCACATCATATATCGGTTTGGAACCCCGCGACGAATTATCTCCGATAACGGGCCAGCCTACAGAAGCCACAAGATCAGTCGCTTCGCGCAACAACATAATATAGACTGGAGATATTCCTTAGTTTATAATCCGCGAGCTAATGGTCTAGCTGAGGCCTTCAACAAGACCTTAACAAAGATCGTGAAGAAGACGGTGTCCCGAAATAAGAAGGTCTGACACGAGAGACTGCAGGAAGCTCTCTGGGCGTATCGGACTACGTTCAAGACAGCCACGAACACTACGCCATACGCATTAGTGTTCGGTACAGAAGCAGTACTCCCTCTCGAGATAGAGTTACCCTCTCTACGAGTGGCAGTCCATTACGAGCTAACGGACGAAGAAAATGCTCACCTTCGGCTCGAAGAGCTTGATGCCCTTGATGAAACCCGGCTCATAGCGCAACAAAATCTGGAGGCTTACAAAGCAAAGATGACACGCTTATATGAAAGATTAACCCGGCCGAGGACATTCCGCCAAGACGAACTCGTGCTAGTGGTCAAAAGACCTATGATTCCCAATCGCGCCAAGCGGGGAAAATTCGAGCCGAACTATGAAGGCCCGTACATCATAGACAAGGTCTACCAGGGTGGAGCCTATCTGCTCGTGGATATGCACGGTGAAAGGCCTTTCAGGCCAATAAACGGTCGCTTCCTAAAGAAATAATACGCCTAACGAGTCACAGCCTAGGTCAATGATAGATGACGACGACTATGTCCGCTCGCTATCTTCCTAAGCCCAAAACTCTATAAGTAGTAGCCAGCCTTCTTCAACACCGGACCGAAACGTCCTTAAACTAATGGCGGACCGAAACGTCCTTAAACTAATGGCGGAACGAAACGTCCTTAAACTAATGACGGACCACTACGTCCTAAAACTAGCTGACGACCGAAACGTCTTTAAACTACTACCGCAGCATCCTCAGGCTGACGAGATAAAAAAAAAGAATAAAAATATATATATATATATATAAATAATAACGGTATGTCCATAAGCAAAATCGGCACGGATGAAAACCCGAAAGGGCTCCGTGAGTAAAAACAGCAGGGCTACCGGCGAGTGTTCGTGAAAACCCGAAAGGGCGCGACCTCGTTAGAAAAAAGAATAAAAGAATAAAAAAAAGAGAATAAAAAAAACGGTATGTCCATAAGCAAAATGGGCACGGATGAAAACCCGAAAGGGCTCCATGAGTAAAAACAGCAGGGCTACCGGTGAGTGTTCGTGAAAACCCGAAAGGGCGCAACTTCGTTAAAGGACACTTGCAGGGTCCTCTCAACCTTGTAAGGAGAAACCACCCGCGTGAGATCCTTACGACTCACAAGGGAGCAACACACTTAGGGATCCTCACGATTCCTAAGAAGAAAATACACTTGCGAGATCCTCACGACTCGTAAGGAGAACTCTCTTATGGGACCCTTACGGCTCATAAGATTTGAAAGTTTTAAGTTACAGAGACCTAAACCTGTGCTTAAGCAAACCCCCCACAACCTTGGATATTGCCCTACAAGCGGTTCAATACTGACCCTTGTATACAATCCACGGGCGCAAATAAACATTTCCCTAACCAAGTCCCATCCGTGACTGGGGATATGTTCGCATGATGAACAACCCTTGTAAGTCCTCTCGACTTACAAGGAGAAAACCCTCTTGTAGGATCCTTACGACTTACAGAGGAGCATACACTTAGGAATCCGCACGATTCCTAGGGAGAAGATACACCTACAAGATCCTCACGACTTGTAGGGAGAAATACCTTCGTGAGACCCTTACGGCTTATGAAGTCAGAAGCCTTAGTCGACAGGACCTTAACCCTGTTCGCTAAGCCACCTTTGTTCGATATCGACAGAGGCAAATGATGATTCGCTCCTGACAATATCCCAGTTGTAGCGGTGCTGATGCCGAAATCGGTGTCTAATTTTAGGTTTACGGCGAAAAGCCAGTAGGCCGCACATGCATACGAAATAGCCGAAATGATGGGGCAACTTGCAATAAAAAGCAGCAAGTAAAAACGTATGCACACAAAATAGCCGAAATGATTGGGCAACTCGCAATAAAAAGCAGCGAGTAAAAATAAAATAAACAGCCGAAATGATTGGGCGCCGCGAAAAATAGCCGAAATGATTGGGCAATCGCGCCCTTCGCGATATAAAAAGCTGAAATGATAGAGCATCATGGAGATAAAACAATAATAAAAAAAATGATGATGAAACTTTTGCCCTACAGGTGAGATCACATCGATCCCTGTATACAATCCAAGGATACAAACAAAGAGGGAACCATACCTTCCCAACAGGCTCCGCCAGAAAGCAAAGCCAAATCTCGACGGTTCACCAACAACCTAGAGACAATCGTGACATTCGTCTCGATACAGCAGACGCAGTGCCAGCAAACGAAGCGAAGATCAAATTCCTAGCTTCACGGTTTTGACGGTAACTTACGTAAAACCTGAAAGACCACCAGAGATCATCTCAACCCCAGGGAAACCAATGTCCTTGGAAAACTCCTCAATTCAGGGAAACTAGCGTCCTTGATGAGAGCCTCCTGATTCGCGTCGGCCCGCAGAGAAACCAGTGTCTTCGCAGGAATACTCCGATTCGTTTCAACCCCGAAGAAACCAGTGTCTTCGGCAAAATCCTTCGACTCAGGGAAACCAGTGTCCTTGACGAGAACATCCTGATTCGTGTCGACCCGCAGAGAAACTAGCGTCTCTACAGAAACACCTCGACTCGTTTCAACCCCAAGGAAACCAGTGTCCTTGGCAAACTCCTCAATTCAGGGAAACCAGTGTCCTTGACGAGAACATCCTGATTTGCGTCGACCCGCAGAGAAACCAGTGTCTCTGCAGGAATACTCCGATTCGTTTCAACTTCGAGGAAACTAGCGTCCTCGGCAAAATCCTTCGATTCAGGGACACTAGCGTCCTTGATGAGAGCCTCCTGATTCGTGTCGGCCCGCAGAGAAACCAGTGTCTCCGCAGGAATACTCCGATTCGTTTCAACCCCGAAGAAACCAGTGTCTTCGGCAGAATCCTTCGACTCAGGGAAACCAGTGTCCTTGACGAGAACACCCCGATTCGCGTCGGCCCGCAGAGAAACTAGCGTCTTTACAGGAGCACCTCGACTCGTTTCAACCCCAGGGAAACCAGCGTCCTTGGCAAACTCCTCGACTCAGGGAAACTAGCGTCCTTGATGAGAGCCTCCTGATTCGCGTCGGCCCGCAGAGAAACCAGTGTCTCCGCGAGAACTTCCCGATTCGTCTCAACTTACAAGATAAAGCCTTAGGCAGCAGGGATTAAAAAGCTTGTTTCCTAAGCACTGGGACCCTGCAAGTCAGTTTAAAACGGCCTCTTGTAAACTATTCACGGGTCTCACTCTCCAAAGTCGAATCTCGACAAGGAGGGAAACAACCGCTTACAAGTCCTCTCGACTCGTAAGAGGAAAAATTCTCTTATAAGATGCTTACGACCTATAAGAGAAAACACACTTAGGAATCCTCACGATTCCTAAGGAGAAAATCCACCTACGTGATCCTCTCGATCCGTAGGGAGAAAAGTCTCTATGAGACCCTCATGGTTCATAGAATTGAAAAGTCTTAGACAGCAGATCTGAACCTGCGACCTAAGCCATTGCTATCTCTTGAAGAAACCAAGATGCTTACTTTATTATCTGTCAACCATGTTCACTGAGGTAACCTACGGATAATAAGAGAAAGAAGAAAGCGACAGGAAGAACATTTGATTGGCGTTAGATCAAGCATTCGAGACAAACTCATTCATGCATGTGCAAAAGACTCAGAACGAGGAATAAGACAAGCTGAAATAAAAATTTTCCATTCATGTTGTAAAAGGGTTCTTACAATCATAAAGAAATAAATAACAACATTATTAAAATGTCTACAACGGTATAACCTCAGACCCAGGACATGGATTGAGGAACTCGAAAGTAACCCTATCTAAGACTTTCCAGGCCTGGCGAACCATCCTGGTGTGCTTTCTTTCGCGAGCACAAGCGTCGGGGTCCCCCCGATGTCCTCCTCCCTCCAATAAGCAGCGAGTATGGCGGACTGTTGGAAAGCCTGGTGCAGGAGATCGACTAGATTGTCTCGCCGTCTCTTAGAGATTAGGTGCATCAGATACACCGAATGCACCTTATCCTCAGCAGCGTCCAACGCCCCAAGCGGCACGCCGGAACAGAATAAGGGAAGTGCTTCCCAAATGGCTCCCACGATAAGCTTCAGGAGAGAGGAGCGTCGAGGAAGTAGTTGACCATTATACGCGTCAAAGCGACTCATGATCTCGGCACATTCGGCGTTGGTAAATTCTCGGTTCTGAGAACGGCCGAGACGGCGGATGTCCCCATTGTTACTGTAAAAGAAGATTAACAGAATTAGCCGACATACTGACTAAGCGAATTCTTATTAAAAAACGGGCACAGGGAGTTCAACTCCTCGAGAGCAATGCTCTGCAAACAGGAGTGACACCTGTCAAAATTCAATAATAAGGGGAATTTAAAGAAATTCCCCGAGAACTCTGAGATCCTTACTATTAAAAGATGATATAATCCATTAGAGGTAAAACTCCATTTTTAATCTTCATTATACATGATTAAACTTTCAAGAGTTCGCCTTTTTTTTTTTAGATCAAAAGATCTATGTTTTGCCAAATATGCAAAGCTATGTTCATGGGTTAAAAAAAACCCTGAAAAAGATTCTTGAGAGCGAGGCTCTATTGGTTAAACCCCAAAGGGGTTTTCTTTAGATCAAAGATCTATAAGAGCAAGGCTCTATTAATTAAAATTGGTTTGATTCAAGATTAATTTTTACCTAAAAAGTTTCTTTTAAAAAGAAAATTTAACTCTGAGAGTTCTTGAAGGCAAGAGCAAAGCTCTGAAGTTTTGAAAGTAAAATTTTTAAAGATGATAATCATCTGTTGAGGACCAAAGGTCCTATTTATACGCATCAAGTGCCCTTTCAACTTCCGAAAGTTACCACGACGATTGGAATTCTGTCACCATTGCGCTCACGTTTTGGGGCCACGTAAGCGCAACGGTGGGGGGCATTTGTTTACCCCAACCAGAGCAAGGTTCTGTTCAAATTCCAAGGCGGGAAATGAAGCAACGTTTCTAATTCCCCCAATCAGAGCAAAGATCTACTTTAAAAATTTAAATTTTAATAAATGAAGCAACGCTTCAGATCCCCTGCGCTGCGCGCAACGCGCTACGTGTCAAAAACTGATACGTCAGCGCAGCGCCCAAGGCAGTGCGCCCAATCAGAGTAAGGCTCTATTAAAAACAAAATTAAAGGAAGCAACGCTTCAGTTGCGCAAGCGCTGCGCTGCGCGACACGTGTCAGCGCAGTTGCGCTGCGCTGTGCGCTGCGCGACACGTGTCAAGCACTGGGGCATTTGCGCCAAACAGAATTAAATTCCAGTAAGATCTTTCTGTTCTTGTTAAAACAAGAAGATTATCTTCTGTAAAACAGAAGCCCTTGGATCAAAGATCCAACGGTGGGGAAAATTCCCCAAATCACTCAGAGAATGATCTCTTTAACAAATTTAACAAATTAGTGGGCACTATATAAAGGCCCCTAGACCCCAATTCAAAACGGAGAGAAAAAACAGAGAGAAAAACAGAGAGAACCGAGAAAGATCATCAAGAACTTAAAAGAAAACAGAGAGAACTCTGAAGAACTTTGAAGAAATCAAGAAAAAGGTAAAAAACCTTTAAAAAAGAGAAGGTTCTCTTTTGAATAGATCATGGATCCAAGAACAAGATCAATGATCCTCAATAAATAAAATAATAATAGTGCCTTGCACTTTTTTATGAACCATTGGTTCTGGAATCTTAAAAATTCTTTTCTTGAATCCAAAATTTGATCAAGTTATTGAAACAGTGCCCTGCACTTGCAAAATTGGCACCGTTGCGCTCCTGGGTTGGTGCAAGCCACCAGAGTGCGCCACGTGTCAGCAGCGCAACAGCGCAGCGTACTGTCGCAGCGCACTGCGCTGTTGCGCTTGCGCTCACCAGACCGTGACACGTGTCACCTCCACATACGCTTGCGCTCATTAATTGGCGCAAAGCGCCTGACAGGCCACATAGCCACTGTCAGATAATTAATGCACTGCAGGGCCAAGCCCAATTAAAAAAGGCCTAACAAGCCTAATAAAATGCCATGCATTATTTTAAAAAGGGCAGAGCCCAAACAAAGGTCTGTCAAACCAAAACAGATGCTATGCATCATTTAAAAAAATAAGGGCAGAGCCCAAATAAAGGTCTAATAGACCAAACAAGAATGCCATGCATTATTAAACAAGGGCAAAGCCCTAGCAAAGGCCTGACAAGCCAAACGCAAATAAATTGTTGAACATTTTCAACTGGACTTAGCCCAATTCTGGCCGTAAGTTCTCAAATTAAATTGACTGAGCACGACTGCTCTCTTAAATCAATTTACACCCGGTTCGAGGGTACATCTCCGAACTCCTCTGATATTTGTCGTTGTAATCCTTCAACGTCGTCAGAGAGGTGACGGGTCCCGACAACCACACATTAATATGTACTTCGGGGTCCTTAAACTCGTGGACTAATGCGTCCTTAAACACAACCATACGGACTGCGGGGTCCCTAAACTCGTGGACTAATACGTCCTTAAACACACCCAGATGGACTGTGGGGTCCTTAAACCTACGGACTTATGCGTCCTTAAACTACCAGTGGACCACCACGTCCCTAAACTGGCAGTGGACCACCATGTTCCTAAACTGGAACATGGACCACCACGTCCCTAAACTGGCAGTGGACCACCATGTCCCTAAACTGGAACATGGACCACCACGTCCCTAAACTGGCAGTGGACCACCATGTCCCTAAACTGGAACATGGACCACCATGTCCCTAAACTGGCAGTGGACCACTACGTCCTTAAACTGGAACAACAGAGCCTCCAAACGCTCTTTTGTCGGGTCTAAACGATCCCGTTTAAGTTGATCTTAGCCTCAAACATGGCTAACGCATCCTTTAACATTCAATCGGACTTCATCTCCTTAATCAACTTTGGTTCAAGGGTACACCTCCGAACTCCTCTGATACATGTCATTGTAATCCTTCAACGTCGTCGGAGAGGTGACGGGTCCCAATGGCCATATACATTAAATGGACCGCTACGTCCCTAAACTGGAACAATAGAGCCCCTAAATGCTCTTTCCGTTAAGTTGATCTTAGTCTAAAATCAGACTAACGTATCCTTAACGAACGTTTAAGTTGATCTTAGCCTCAATATAGCTAACGTATCCTTAAACCAAAACACCAAACCCAAATCTAAGTAACTACAGATTTGGACTAATCCACGTCTTACGGGCGACGGCATAACTTAGTCTCCGTATACAATCCACGGGCAACCACAAACAAAACAAACACACACGACACGAAGTGAAATTTCTGGAGAAGGAGAAAGTTGTTACCGCGATGCGGTAGCGTAATTAACTGCGGGGGCTTGCGCCTGCAGGGAAGAGCGTCCCCACAATCAAAAACCCCTCAAGCGAGGGGGAATCTGACGAAGTCTGCTACATCGGCCGCATCCGTCTAAACCTCCGATACACGGTGCCATAAATCAACTGGGCATCTTCGGAGAGGTGGACGGATAAAACTAAATAGCATCTGCCCCGAATCACAGGCAAGACGAACCTACGCGGTCGCGTCTCTGTATTTGGAGGGGAACAGATTCTGGCACGCCCGGTGGGACTTTTTCCTCTTTCACTCTACACTTCGTTTGTCGTCTTCGCGAACGAATCGCGGTTTGTTAATGGTTGCCTTTGGGTTTCAAGTTACTAAGATTTGGTCTTTTACCTGGCGCAGAAATCAAGCATCAATGGCCTCTAACTTCTCGAACTGCTCGAAGTGCCAATGCAACCGACGCTCCACCTCACCTGGAGGTATAGCATATGGGCCTCACGCGGCCTCCATCATTGCCATGCCGGTAGAACAGGTGACCCAGGCCACCACCGGCCTGTTTTTCGAGACCATGATCCCGCCTGCAAGCTTCACCATGCCAATGCCCGCACCGGAAGCGAACAAGAAGTCGGTTTTCGATCGGCTCACCGCTACAACGGCCCCTTTCGACGGGTCGTCCAATATCAAATCAACAGCCTCTGTCTTTGCCAGGCTGAGTCAGAACCCTGATGGGCCCGCTAAGAAGCCTATGAACCCGGAAATGGCCATCCCGAGAAAGACAGCCACCCCTGCTCCAGAAGTCGTCAAGGCGGTTTCTCCTGTCAAAGAGTCAGTCTTTTCAAAGTTGACTATTACGGCTCCTGCCCCTGCTCGAGGATCTGTCTTTGACAGATTGAATATCTCCACTCAAAAGACAACATCAGTCTTTAAGAGGCTGGCACCAGCAGCACCTTATTCAGACATGGGGCAAAATGAAGCTGTCTCTATTGCCGAGCCAGTCCCAACGGCTCGTCATGCTCGACGTCGCCATTGGCGACGAGTAAAGAAGGCAGGGGGCAACTCCCCCTCAGGGCTAACTCCACCTGCTCCAGTGGTGGAAGTTAATGTTGCTGTTCCAACTGGGAACAGCTTTGAACCACTTAGGAGAGTACGTAAGAACTCTCCAACTGCTACACTGAGAAGATCTCCTCCACTTGCAGAGAGGGTTCCGGAGAGGAAGTTGGAGCAGCCCCTTCAACGGCTGTCCTCCAAAATATACAAGGTCTGGCGGAGGGTGCAAGACTCCGTAATTGACCAAGGTCACTCTCGTCAACAAAAAAGGGCGAAAGTGATGGAAGAAAAGAACCATCCGGACAAACAGCAAAGGACGACCACCACCTGGGTGCCCGCTGCAACGGCCCTCTCAACTTCAACGGCCCACAAGAGAAGGAGGCCGGAGAAAATCCCCACGCCCGCAGCAAATGCCAAAGGCGGTGACCCTAAATGCCCTAAGTCCGGGGGCATCGTGGTCCACACTGTATACATGGCATCGGGAAAGGAGGACATCCGTGCATCTACAGGTCACAGACCGCTCACACGGTCAGTAACCAAAGCTCAGGAGCAACAGCAAAAGCTCCAGGAAATGATGAACGCGATGGCCACGCTCACTGGGCCAAAAGAAAGCCCCGAAGCGTCCTCGGATGAATGCCGGGAGCAAGAAACCGACGCTGAATTCCTTCGTCGGGTATTGGAGAAGAATGATAAAGAGGCTGCTGAACAAGCAGCCAACATAAAGCAAATGACCCTTCTGTTCCAGGACATGGTGGGCATAATGATCCAACAAGATTCTCCTGCTGAAGATCCTCCGATCATCCTTGAAGACGACGGGGGAGAAACATCAAATCCTCCACCAGTTCTGTCAAGAGCCAAGGAGGAGACAATCTCCAAAGCTACCTTGGACGGATATATAGCTCAGCAGATCCAGGTTCATCAGGCGGCTGAGGCAGCCGGTCAGGTCGTAAAAATGGGGCGACCATATCCGAGCTGGTATGACCAGATCAAGTACCCGCCAGGCTATACAATACCGAAATTCCATGTCTATAAGGGGACTGGCAATCCCCACCAGCATGTTGCCCAGTTCAGGGCGCTTTGCGGCAACACTGGCGGTGATGATAAATTGTTGCTTCGCCAGTTCGTTGGTAGCTTATCGGATACAACATTTGAGTGGTATTTCGAACTCCCGAACGACTCTATCAAGACCTTTGCGGAGATGGAGCTGCTGTTTACCCAGCGTTTCGCGAGTGCCAGCGAGCGTACCCCGATAACGGCATTGATTAATGCCAGGGTGAAACCGGGCGAGACATGGGTCCAATATGCTATACGGTGGCGGAAATTATGGTCAAAATGCGAGCAACGCATTGAAGAAGCGCCGTCAGTGGGTATGTTTGTGGGAACCCTCGATCCGCAGGCGACCATATCCTAATTTATGATGTTCTTCAAGCCGACTACCTTCCATGCCCTGATCGACAAGCTGGCTCAAATGGATCAGATGGGCCATAGACCACCCCCTCCAAAGCCGGACTCTCGAAACGAGAAGGGGAAGGGAAAAGCGATCATTGTCGCTAATGCTCAACAACAGCCGAGCAATTTGAAACCGGCTGTCCGTAAAAATAATATGCGCCCGCGCACTCCCCTCGAGGAGAGGCTAGGACGTCCTTACTCATTTCCTCGAGATAAAACGAGGAGACTGTTTGAGCTGGTATTGCGCAACCGACTCATAAATCTGCCGGATCCAAGGCGTCCGTCGCAGCCAAATGATGTCAACGATCCCAACTACTGTCCCTATCATCGAGTACTGGGTCATCCGATCGAAGATTGTTACGTCTTTAAAAATTGGATTGAGGACCAGTACTAACAGGGCAAGTTCGCGTTGTCCGACAGATGGAAGGTGAATCCGCCGCAGCCTCACACCCCTAAAGGGATGAATATGTCGGGGGCAACATGCTCTCTCGTTGAAGAAGCCCCATGGGAGGTTGTGCTATCAACCAAGACAAAGAGGATGCTAAACGATCTTCAAACATGCCTAGCGATCAGGTGGAAGAACCCGTTGGAACCTCAGATCATTGAAGGGATGTTAAAACCGCATCCAACTCCAAAGAC
The DNA here is from genome assembly GCA_030015575.1 of Agapanthus africanus. Lineage (NCBI taxonomy): Eukaryota > Viridiplantae > Streptophyta > Magnoliopsida > Asparagales > Amaryllidaceae > Agapanthus > Agapanthus africanus. Next base: position 155,038,488 of record JASDDO010000014.1, on the reverse strand, counting down.
CGATGGTGGTGGCCCAAGCACTCACAACCAGTCGTCAAAATCTTCAAAGAAGAAGAAGAAGAAAGCCAAGAAGCCCGTGAAGCCTGGCGACAAACGCATGGACTTACAAAAACAAATTGACGCACTGGAGGAATACAACCATAAAGCACGGACTCCCATTACACTCCAAGAGTTCCACAACTATGTCTTTCAAGAGGAAGATGAGGGAGAAAGTTCGTCGGATGAATCCGAAGAATACGTGGCGAGCTGTCATATGATCTCCTATTCATTTACAGATGATGAGGAAACTCTTTGTGCTGGAAAGCCGGGGGCAGATCCTGAGCCAGAACTTTTAGGACCATCAAACGAAATGATTGATGCATTCCTGAACGAAGCCCGTCTTAAAAGCAAAACTGATCGGGAACGCGAGGCGGTCATATTTGAAAGGGCCAAACGTCAGCGACTTGACGAAATAGTTGGAATACTCCCGCTGGAGCAAAGTACGTCCCCTGCAGATAAAAGAAAATTCAAGACGAGGAAAAGGTTTGCTAAGGCCATATCCATGGGTATGAGGCTACCATCCTCTAAAGGAAACATTACCGGTGAAGCGGAAATGCACCCTTCATACTGCTTGTATCATCAAAAGGTTTCGCACCCCACCGAAGAGTGCAAAGCATTCAATGGATGGTGGAAAGGATATGTTGCTCACCGACAACATTTTAAGCGGGAGAAGCGCAAAACTCGTCGGGAGCAGAAAAATACGACCGAGGGGCGTGACAGAACTACCGGCAATTGTCATATGGTTAACGTCGGGGAATCACAAGTGCTCACATTCGGGAGCGATTCTGACGAGGAGCTGGCTCTTAGCCCCCTCTTTAAAGAGTCCACTTCAGGAAAAGAGGAAGAGCCGAAGGTTTGCGAGAATATCCGACTGCGTAATCGGACGCCTCCCGAAAAGAATCTCGGACCCTCAAACAAAAAAGATAAAGGGAAAGAAAAAGTCTCTGAGGATATTGCCCTAGATGACTAAGTCATGGAAGAGCTAACTGCCAAGGACCCGCCGAAGAAAAATAAGGTGGATTACAACGTTCTAGCGCATCTGAGGAAGCTACCCTCGCAGCTCAGCATTCTTGACGACCTTTTACTATCAAAGGAGGCGAGAGATTCGTTAATCAAAGCACTACAGGAGCCCGAGCAATTCCAAGCTTTCCTGGCCGAAGAAAAGATGAAGGATGAATTGGAGGAAGTGCATACGGCCGATGTCACTTTTGGCGACGAAGACCTTCTCCTTGGGACGTGCGAACACAATCGCCCCCTTTATGTCTCAGGATACTGCCATGAAATAAGATAGGCAAAATCCTGGTCGACAATGGATCCTCCGTTAATCTCCTCAATGTGCGGGTGTTAAAGGAAATCTGCATGAGCGTCCAGCACCTTGCTCGGGACAAGATCACCATCTCCGGGTTCGACTCTCAATCATCACGAACTTTTGGGTATGTGATACTGACGCAACGCTTTGGGCTACTCGTCACGGACATTAAGTTCCACGTCATAGACGCCAAGACGTGCTATAATGCTCTGCTCGGACGACCATGGTTACACGAGTACAACATCATCCCTTCTACACAGCATCAGTGTATGAAATATTTTAAGGATGGTCTCGAGTATACCGTGATGGGAGAACTGAACCCGTTCTCCGTGAACGAAGTCCGCAAATATGAAGATGCAAAATACTTCTTACCGGATTTCGAGGACACAGAGAGATGTCACAAGTCGGAAAACAAAGCTAACGCCACCATCCCTGTCTTTGGCAGTGATACAGAGGAGGAAGAGGAGATAGTTTATTCGGGTCCACCCCAATACAACAAGCCGGGACCATCCGCTCCTACATTGATCTTTGGTAGTGATTCGGAAGATGAGGTCCATGCTGTATTCTCCGCTCGGCCTTCAATACAAACATCCGCTGACGAAGAGCAGAGTCTGCAAGTCGCCATGGTTCCACTTGAACATCATAAAGAACTGGATGCGCTCGATACCTACACGGTAGAGGAGCCGCGGACGTTCTATGTCCCTCCTAAGCGAGAAGGCGAAAAGGCAATTCTATTCTACCGCTCTGAAGAAACCAAAGTGGAGAAAGAAATCTGGCACGGTGCGGATCCTACGCTTGACAGGCTTCAGCCCATCCGTCTCCCCAGATATTATACAGAATGCTTGAAAAGGCTGTTGAAGCGCCAGGGGATATCCTTCAAACAGACCGCTCGAAAAGCCAAATTCTATGACAAGGTTTGGAACGTCCCCGGAACTCAGCACAAGCTGCCCAGTGGGAGGATGGAAACGATCGGGCTCGGATACATCCGGTCCAAGAAACGAGAGCTGCTCCGCGACTGTTACGTCGTACATGACTTCAATGAAGAAGCGGATGCTCAATGGGAGGACGTTAATACTGAACCAGTAAAAGTCCCTGATGCAAAGGTGCCCAGCCCGTCGTTCGAAGAACAAATGGACAAGCTAATAAGGGAAGCTGGTCAAAAAGTCCGAGACGACCACAACCGCGAAATGGCCATCTACGAGAAAGCCAAAACGCAACGCCTCCTCCAACAGGCTGTGAAAGATGAAAATGCTACCCCCTGTCAACCTGTTATAAAAAAGGCTCGACGCAGAGGCAGAAACAAGTCTAAAGGCCAAAAAGGCGCTCAACAACAACAAAGTGGGACTAAAAAGCCACGCGAGTAGGAATTGAGCGGTCCAGATCTATCCCTTGTGAAGAAAATGAGTCGAGTGTACTCTTTTCCTCGGGACAAGACAAAGAAGATACTTGACCGAGCGATAAAATACCAGATGCTTACACTGCCGGAGTCCAAGCACCCTGAGCAAGCAGGCGAAGTCTCACACCAAAACTATTGCTCTTATCACCGAGTAATAGGGCATCCTCTTGAAGACTGCTTCACCTTCAAGAATTGGGTCGAAGATCAGTATCAGCTCGGCAAGTTCGCTCTGTCTGACAATTGGAGGGTAACGCCGCCACAGAAGCACGAACCCAAAGCCACGAGAACAGAACCAACTCCACATTGGGCTTGGAAGCGGATTCGCACTTGTCACATGATAACAATAATAAAAGAAGAGCCCGAGAACATTGATAACCTTCCCTGGTGCTTCGAAAACAGCAATGATGAGGTGATCTCAGAATTTCCACCGGCTCTGAAAGAACTGGAGGATGGGATACACACCACTGCAGATAACCTCAAGAAAATTGAATTGGGGACGGCGAACGACCCGCGACCGACCTTCGCCAGCGAGTTTCTATCTGAAGAAAGAGTGGCTGCGTTAAAAGACATGCTTATGCAGTACAGAGATTGTTTCGCGTGGAACTATTCCGAAATGCCCGGACTAGATCCAGAAATTGCTGTGCATAAACTGGCGATATCTCCGGACGTCAAGCCGGTCAAACAAGCGCCAAAAAGAATGCGGCTCGAGCTTGAGATGAGTATCAATGCTGAGGTCAAGAAGCTAATTGACTCCGGCTTCATCCAGGAGGTTCAATATCCTGAATGGATCGCCAACATCGTCCCGGTGATGAAGAAAAATGGGACAGTGCGCATATGCGTGGACTTCCGGGATCTCAATAAAGCCTGCCCGAAGGATGATTTCCCAGTGCCAGTCACTGAACTAATGATAGACAATATGTCCACTCATGAGGTTTTCTCCTTCATGGACGGCTCATCAGGGTATAATCAGATAAAGATGCATCCCGAAGACCAGAAGCACACTGCCTTCAGGACTCCGCTAGGCATATTCTGCTACAAGGTGATGCCCTTCGATCTAAAGAACGCTGGTGCTACTTATCAGAGGGCCATGACGAAGATCTTCGATGACCTTATACATGAAAACGTCGAATGCTATATCGACGACCTCGTGGTTAAGAGCAAATCGTACGAGGAACATCTCGAGCATCTCAAGACCGTATTTCAACGCCTTCGACGATATAACTTGGAGATGAATCCTCTCAAGTGCGCATTCGGAGTTTCCTCAGGCAAATTCCTGGGATTCGTCGTCCAACACCGAGGTATTGAGATAGATCCATCGAAGATCAAGGCGATCATGGAAATGCCTCCGCCGAGAACTCTCAAACAGCTACGGTCTCTTCAGGGAAAGCTCGCGTACATACGGCGATTTATAGCCAACCTGTCAGGCAAGTGCCGTCCTTATAGCCACCTGATGAAGAAGGGGACCCCGTTCGTCTGGGATCAAAAATGCCAAAGCGCGCTAGACGAAATCAAGCAATACTTGCAAAACCCGCCAGTGCTGGCTGCTCCGGTCAAAGGAAAACCCCTCATTCTCTATACAACCGCCCTCGAAGGTTTCTTAGGCGCATTATGGGCGCAAGAGAACGACCAAGGGAAAGAAATAGCACTCTACTATTTAAGTCGAGTCCTACTGGGGGCAGAAAGCAACTACTCCCCCATTGAAAAACACTGCTTGGCGTTGATCTTTGCGATAACAAAGCTCAGGCACTATGCGTTGGCGCATGAAGTCCGTCTCATTTCGAAGGTGGACCCCCTTAAATATTTAATGTCGAAGGCCATATTGACAGGGAGACTCGCTAAATGGGCCCTGATCTTGATGGAGTTCTCGATAACCTATCAACCTCTCAAGGCAGTAAAAGGCTAGGCCATCGCCGACTTCCTTACTGAGCATCCGACACCTGCCGATTCCCCTCTGAATTGCGAACTACCAGACGAACATGCGTTTGATGCGATCGATGGGAGCGATACCCGATGGGAGCTTTATTTCGATGGAGCATCTTCCATGAAGAAGCGCAAACAAAGTACCCCTATAATCAAATCGGGAGTAGGCCTTATCTTCGTAACTCCACGGGGAGGGATAATTCGTTTTGCTTTCTCCTTAACAGAACCGAGGACGAACAATGAGGCCGAATACGAAACTTTGATAACAGGCCTCGAGATCGCCATCGACATGGGAATTGAAAACCTCCTCATATACGGAGACTCCCAACTGGTCGTTAGTCAAGTAAATGGCGACTACCAGACGTGCAAGCCAGAGCTGGTGAAGTACAGCGAAAAGGTGCAACAACTGTTGACCCAAATTCCCTCCTACATTTTGGAAAACATACCGCGTGCGGAAAACAGCAAAGCGGACGCATTAGCCAAGCTCGCTAAAGAACTGGCTGACGAGATATGCACAAGGCGACAGATGGACGCGTTCATGTCATCGGATTTGCTTGTGCCAATCCTGACACTACGGAACACCGGTGCACCGATTCCGGCCGTCGTGACCCCCATACGAGGAATGATTCCTTGACTCGTTGGGCGTCGGAAAGTCCAACACCGAGGACTCAAGACCAATCGAACTGTTTCTTCAATGCTCGCCGCGCTCCCTCGCCCTCCGAGACAACGTCGATCAGGTCACTTAATTCCAGAAAAGACCAACGTCACCAGAATTATTGAGGCCATGCACATGATGCATGTCGAGGGAAGCCACGAAGGGTTCACCCCGAGGATCGGAGGAACGTGATAGAACAAAACTGAAGCCGCTCCATCGTCCAAGCCCGAAGCAGAGACAACAGGCACTCCGATTACGGAGAATCTCGGGGTACCAGTAGTGAATCGAGGTCCTCGACAAGAAGATCGAGGACATGCGGCTCGCCACCCCGGCGGATCGGCAAAATACTCCACGTACTCTTTCACGAAGCCCTTCACTGAGCAGTTACTGAGGGAGCAGATCTTATCCTGGAACAACCCGTCCCAAGTGACTCTCTTCAACGGGAAGTCTGACCCGAAAGAGCACTTGGACAAGTTCACTATGGGCATGAGCTTTCAAGATAACTCGGACGCGGCTCAGTACCAAGCCTTCCCTACTACTCTCGTCCGGGTTAGGCGAGATTGGTTCCACGGCCTGACTCCGCGCTCAATCTTAACTTTCGACGAGTTGGCTACTCAGTTCCTTAGCTACTTCGTCGGCAACCGACGACAAAAGAGGTTGGTTGACTAGCTATTCACCATCAAGAGTGAGGACAGAGAATCTATCAAGGGCTATATCATCCGGTTCTACAATGCTCTCCTAGAAGTACCCGAGCACCGGGACGAGAAGTTCATCACCGCCCTGAGATCCGGTCTTAGGCTGTCACGCCCCGCTTCCCAGTAGACAGAAACGGTGACGTGGCGGGCATGCGACGTATTTACTCAGAAATAAACACGTTAAGCGTAAATAAGCAATATACAAAAATGCACAAGAAATGACAAGAGATTTAAAATGAACATCAACTTTTATTAACATTCATTTTTACAATACACTTCTTTAAAAAGGAAAGTACAAAGATATAAAGCAATGCCTAAATAGTGGCATATGAAATGAAAAGTAAGTACAAGGAAAAGCTAGAAGTCCTGCTGCTCGGTGAACTGGTCCACGTCCTCCTGGCTAGGCTCGATCTCGAGAGATTCCGATCCTCCTGATGAACATTCCAGAGAAAGAAAAGACAGGAATATCGTCAGCGAACTAGCGCTCGGTAAGTCCCAAAAGAAGAAAGAAATATAACAAGTATCGAGAATTGAACTGTTAAGATGTATATGTATAAGATTGCTTTTCTAACGTAGTTGTTTGTAGCTTGGTACAGAAGGTATTAGTGTATACGAGAGAAGTCGATCTTTCCCCGTGGACTATGATAACATGTAGTATAAGGCCCGTCAAAACCCACAAGACAACGGCACGAGAGTTCATGTAGGTGTCTTTTAGTGATCATCTCGTACCACTTTTAATACATTCCATACCAATCTACCCCTTTAACCGCATAATGTATTGTATAGAGTTATATTATAAGTCTTGCCGAAACCATGGTTACAAGTTGTTCAAGTAGTCAGGTTTAGGATATAAGCTTGTAGTCATGTCAAGTTACAGCTATGGTTCGGTCAAGTCAAGTCTTGTATTCAGATTTGATATTCAGGTTTATGTTCAAATATACATGTTAGAGTTCGGATTCATGTTTGAGTTGGATTCTGGTTTGAGTTGAATTCAAGTTTGATTTAGACCCAGACTTGAGTTAGACACTTGTAACTGATTTAAATCCCAAGTTAGATTTGGGAGTTATCGGTAACTGCTGCACATGGACGGCATGATTTTTGTCTTTTTCCAAGACATTGTCCATTGATAACACCATTAAGTTTTCTACCTTAAATAGACAAACTCTCACTTTCTCCGGTTTCCTGAGGCTCAAGAGAATTGATCCCGCTCAAACCTATATTTACTAAAGTCCTTAATTTTGTTTTATATAACTCTAGGGGGTTTTATGAAAAAATATTTTTATATAATTTCAAAATAAACCTCGAGAAGTTATTTATATTATTTAGGGGTTTCATGGATGTGAATTTTAAGAGTTTGGGGTATTTTAGTGATAAATAGCTTAGCTTGAATAGTTCATGGTATTTTAGTATAAAACTTGACTTTTGTTGGTATCTTGATGGTATTTTAATGAAACTTGTACTTCTTTTATTTGAAAAAATATAAGTTATTATATTTTGAAAATATATGGATTTTGTAATATTTATAATTATTAAAAATTAATTTTATTATTAAGTAGAAAATTGCGTTTTTCTTAAAAAATCGTATTAAAAACCTTTCGAGACCGAATGCTCCGTGAGGAGGTTTGCATCTCGCTCTACTAGCCCAAAGATGTGTGATAATCCGCACCATCCAATAGCGGGTCCTCTAAAAAGGGTTGCAGAGGCTTATTTATAAAGGAATTTTAAAATACAATTCCAAAGAAAACCGTTTTCATAATAGATGGTATTTTAATGAAATATATTATGTTCGTAACTAAAAATACGCTTGAAGAGTATCGCGCTATGGAAACCATGTGTGTATGAGAGAGGTAGGTCATTACCTCGTGAATATTTTCTAAAGGTATGATCAAAAAAATACTAAAAGGGATATATGTGAAGTTCATGGCATTTTAATGTAAAAGTTAAATTAAGATCATGTTTCATGATATTTTTGAGTGAAAGTTTGTTCTAACCATTAGTTATATGATTACAAATATGGTGTAAGAATATGGATGAAAAATATGTAAAACAAAGTGAACTTTTTAGGGTTTAAAATAAAACGTCGGTATTAACTCCACTTGCCGACATGTTTTTAAAAAGAGATTTTTAAAGAGAAGGAAGAGAGATTTGGGTGGGAATTACTAGGTAGAAAGATGAAGAGAAGTTTGGAGTAGGAAAGGTTGTCGTCGGGGCGTCGTGGGGTCACCGGAACTTGCTTTGATTCTCGCCGGAACTTGATTTCTTGATAACTCCACTTGTACTCTTCTTGTACTTAGAAAATTTTGAGAATTTTGGCTATAATTTTCAGAATGAGGAAGGGCTAGGGTATGGGGTAGTATTTATAGTGTAGAATTAAGGTTTTGAAATTAAAAAGATGAATTAAAATGCATTAAAAAGATGATAAATGGGGAATTGAGGGGTCTCTGTTTGATTGCAGAGTAATCAAACAGTGCAGGGGAGTTAGGAGTAGGCTAAGAGACTTGTGTGCAAAACCCGGTCATCATTGCCTAAAGGGGGGCCGTCGACGCCGGCCAATTTAGAGTTTCCGCCGGTCGATTGGTGAGGAGGAACCAGTGGATTTTGGACACGTGTACAACTCTGTATTAATACCTTTTTGCACATGTTTATTTCTTCAGACTTTTCATTTTTATGTGCGTTGCACGTGTAAACTTTTGGACTTCCAAAAAGTTTAAAAGAAAAATCAGAAAAAATATAATGTATTTGATAGGGTTTGAACACAGAGGCTACGTCACAGCAGTGCAAGGCTTTACCAGTGAGCTATAAGTTATTTCTTGTTGTTCTTAAACAAAAATTAACTTTTAAATTGTACTCAGGCTTGTAAACTCCTTTCTGTACATTAAATTGAAAAATTTTCATACAGTAATTTCAGAGTCGTTACATTCTACCCTCCTTATAAAAATTTCGTCCTCGAAATTTACAATTATATAAGGAATAATTTACAACTAAGTGAGGATATCTTATACGCATGTTATCTTCTCGTTCCCACGTTGATTATCCTGGCGAATCTTTTCTTCACATCACTCGGACCAAGTTTACTTCCTTGTTCCGCAGTGTCTTTACCTTTCTGTCCAGGACCTCAACGGGTTGTTGCTCGCAAGTCAGGTCTGTCTGTATAGTGATCTCAGAGTGATCAAGGATGTGGCTGGGGTTGTCACATATCTTCGAAGCTGGGATATGTGGAACACGCTGTGCACTCCTTCCAATGAGAGTGGTAGTGCTAAACGATATGCCACTTCTCCGACTCGTTCAAGAATGTCGAACGGTCCGATGTATCTGGGACCGAGCTTACCCCTCTTGCCAAAGTGGATCACTCCTCGGTTTGGAGAGATCTTTAAGAAAACATGATCTCCAGGTTGGAACTCCAAGTGTCGACGCTTTGCATCAGCCCAGTGCTTATGTCTATCTTGAGCTTTGCGCATTCTTCCCTTGATCGTGCGGACCACGTCCACAGTTGCCACGATCATCTCTGGTCCAAGGAGTTCACAATCTTCGATGTCGTCCCAACTTAGTGGTGATCAACACTTCCTTCCGTAGAGTGCTGCAAATGGTGCCATTCTATTGCTCGCTTGATAGCTGTTGTTGTATGAAAACTCCACAAGGTGTAGGTGATCTTCCCATGAACCTCCGAAGTTTAACATACAAGCTCTTAGCATGTCCTCCAGAATCTGAATTGTTTTCTCGGAATGTCCGTCCGTTTATGGATGGTAAGCCGTGCTGAAGTTCAGACTCGTTTCCAGGCTAGCTTGCAGACTCTGCTAAAACTGCGATCGGAATCTGGTGTCATGATCGGAGACGATGCAAACCGGTACTCCATGTAATCTCACGATCTCTTGCATGAGTTCATGGGTATAAAAAATAGTACACTTTGAGGTTAAATCTTAGTTTAGATTCATGCTTACCTCCATGTACTTCTTTGCTAACGTCTCAGTAGATTGGCCAACTCGAAAGGGAATAAAGTGAGCTGACTTGGTGAGTCGATCCATAATAACCCATATTGCGTCGTTACCCTTCATGCTGCGAGGAAAGGCAGATACGAAATCCATGGTAATGTGCTGCCATTTTCATTCTGGAATTGGTAACGGCTGAAGTAGACCGGTAGTTTTGTGATGTTCAGCCTTTACTTGCTGACACACCAAACACTTGGCTATGCTTCTGGCTTCTTCGCGCTTCATTCCATACCAACAGTAGTGTTGCCATAGATCCTTATTCATTTTGGCACCACAAGGGTGTACTGAGTGCGGAGAGCTGTGAGCTTCTTTCATCAACTCTTCTCGAACTGGGCCGTTTGGTACATACAATCTACTTCCATATCTCAAGGATTCATCTTCGTGGATGATGAAGTCAGTTCGAAGTCCACTTTCTACTTGTTCTCGGATCTTTTGCAGCTTGACATCATTTGCTTGAGCTACTTTGATCTAATTGACAATAGTAGACTGGACTTGTAAATTCATCAACTCTGAAGCATTACCTGGCATAACTACCTCGATCTCCATTCCGTGCAATTCCTGCTGTAGTTTTCACTGTGCGGTGAGATTCATTGCCAATGGCTGACGACTAAGTGCATCAGGAACTACATTCATCTTCCCTGGATGATATTGTAGGTTGATGTAGAAATCCTCCATGAGTTCTAACTATCTTCTCTGCCGCATGTTCAATTCCTTCTGAGTAAATATATACTTCAGACTCTTGCGGTCAGTGTATATATCCACTCGTTCTCCAAGAAGATAATGGCGCCAAATCTTAAGTGCAAAGATAACGGCTGCCAACTCCAAGTCATGTGTTGGATAGTTGCGCTCATGAACTTTCAGTTGTCTTGATGCAAATGCTACAAATTTTCCATACTGGTGTAGAAAACATCCTAATCTCTTACCGGACGCATCACAATGCACAACGAAACCTCCAGATTGATCCGGTATTACGAGAATAGGAGCTGATGTCAATCTTGACTTGAGTTCTACAAAAGCTTGTTCATATGCTTCTGACCACACGAATGCTTCATCTTTACATGTGAGTTTGGTCAGGGGTGCTGCAATCTTTGAGAAACCTTCAATGAATTTTTGGTAGTATCCTGTTAATCCCAAGAAACTTTGAATATCCTTCACCGTCTTTGGTGTTGGCCATTCGCTGACAGCTGACACCTTAGCTGGATCTACTGAGATTCATTCTCCTGAAACAATATGTCCGAGAAATCCAACTTGATCTAGCCAAAATTCACACTTGTTGTACTTGGCATAGAGTTGATGCTGTCGCAATGTCTTTAAGACAATCTGTAAATGCTCGGTATACTCTTTCCGATTCTTTGAATACACCAGGATGTCATCGATAAAAATAATAACGAACCTGTCTAAGTACTCTCGAAAAACTTGGTTCATCAGATTCATGAATATAGCAGGTGTATTGGTCACACCAAATGGCATCATAAGATATTCGTAATGACCATAACGAGTCCTGAACGCCGTCTTTGGAATATCAGACTCTTTGACCTTCACCTGATGATAACCTGAACGAAGATCTAGCTTCGAAAATACACAAGACCCGCTTAGCTGATCGAAAAGATCATTGATACGAGGTAGTGGATACTTGTTCTTAATCGTCACTTCGTTCAGAGCTCGGTAATCTACACGCATTCTGTATGAAACATCTTTCTTCTTCACAAGCAAAACTGGAGATCCCCAACTTGAAGTACTTAGACGAGTCCAACCTTTCTTCAGGAGTTCGTCCAACTGAGTACAGATCTCCTTTAATCCTTCATGACATAACCGGTACGGAGCTTTGATCACCGGTTGTGCACCAGGTATTAAGTCAATGCTGAATTCAAGAGCTCGATTGGGAGGCAAACCTGTTATATCTTCAGGAAATACATTCTCAAACTCTCGAACTACCTTTGGCTTTTCTTCTTCCGCCGGTAGAGTAAATACTTCTACGTTCTTTGGCTTAACATGGAAATTCCTGGCTCCAACGTTCTGTCTCCACTCTTGAAGTAAAAGACTGGATGATCCGGTATCTCAAATACTACCCTCCTTTGACGGCAGAAAATTGTAGCATAGAAAACTCCCAGCCAGTCCATCCCCAACACAACGTCAAAATTTAGGATGTTCAGTACTTTGAAATTCGCGTATAATTCTCGTCCGCAAACTACAACTGGACACTGATCAAATCCCATAGTTGCCTTCAATACTCTATTCCCGGAACTGACATTCCAGCTTGAAATGAGTGGATTCACAGGAATCGCATGTGTTCTCACAAATCGTTGGGACATGAAGCAGCGTGACGCTCCAGTGTCGAACAGTGCGAGTGTAGGAAGGGTGGCTACTAGTATAGTACCTAAGTTTGTGTGAGGTTAGTTTAGATACAGAAAAATATAGCGATGTACAAGGATTGAAAAGATGTGAAAGGATTGCGAATTACCAGTGATAACTTGGCTAGTGGTTTCGGCTTCCTCAACTGTCATCGTGAAATCCTGACGTCTGGGTATATTCCTCCTTGCTGGAGGCACATTCTTCTGTCCCTGGGGAATGTTCCTCTGCCCTTGAGGCATGTTCCTCTGTGTTTGATGGAACTGTCAATGGAAATGTCGAGGAGGCTGTGCAGGAGGTCCACGTGGAGGTGGAGTAGGTAGAGTTAGACGAGGTGTAGGAGCTTGAATAGCTGGACGCTGCGGAACTGTGATTGCGGGTCTTGGTGCTGAAGCTGGGTTGAGATGATATGGACAAGCTCCGACAGCGTGAGTGGATGCGCCACAAACCAAACACAGGCCATTCGCATGCCTGCAGTCTTTCGCCAGGTGTCCATTCCTCTTGTAGTAGAAGCAAAAGTCTGGACTGGGCCGGTTAAATGTTACTCCCGATCTCCTGGGTGCAAATATTGGCCTGGAAGAGACGCTTCCTGCCATCTGAGTGGCAGGGAGTTTCACACCGGCAGTTTGAGGTCTTCCCTTCTTCTTCACCGCTGCTTCATAGCGTCGGGAAACTTTCAGAGCAAGGTGATAGGTTGGGAAATCCTCTGTAGCTAGTGCAGCTTGGATCTTTGGGTCTAACCCTTGTTGAAATCTTTATGCCCGGATCTCAGCAGTCGGGATGAGGTATGCCGCGAACCTGTTACGACCTTGTGTTAGCAATGTAGTATATGATATCAGGAAATTGAATATTGAGACATATCTTACCTGCTAAGCATGGTAAACTCAGCATCGTATTCATCCACGTATTTGCTCCATATTGAGCCTTGTTGTACGTGGATGAACTGCTGTTCCCTGTCGAAATGGGAAGTCTCAGGAAAGTACATCACTTCGAACATATCGCGAAATATCTTCCATTCAATTAGTTGGGCGAGTCGGCTTTCTCAGCCTTCCACCATACTCTAGCGTTATCTGTTAGTTGCAGCTTTACAACTCTTACCCAAGCAAATTCTGGCACTTGTGCTGCTGCCAGATCATCTTCAATAGACTGAGCCCATTCCTCTGCCTCTAGTGGGATCTCTTTTCCAGAGGAATGTTTCGGGTGCAGTACCCGGGATTGCTTGACTCCGGGTGGCTCGACCTCTGGGCGGTGTATGAGGATAGCAGTCTGCTGCTGCTGACCTTCCAAGAGGCTCTTGATTGCCTCAAGCAGTACCGTTTGCTCATTGATAGGAGCTGCAATGGTAGGTGGTGGTGGTAGAGTAGGTAGTGGGGGTGTTTCCATTGACTTTCATGCTCGTGTTGTTGGGAGAATCCATGACCTTGATAGAAAATGAAAGCTTAGGATAGATTTAAGGAATTTGAAATGTAAAGAATGTATAGTTGCTGATTCTTATAATTCTTGTGATATATTGCTTAGGATTTCATGCAGAACTGACCTGCATGAGCCGCCAACAAAACCTGTCACGCCCCACTTCCCAGTAGATGGAAACGGTGACATGGCGGGCACGCGACGTATTTACTCAAAAATAAATACGTTAAGCGTAAATAAGCAATATATAAAATGCACAAGAAATGATAAGAGATATTAAATGAACAACTTTTATTAACATTCATCTTTACAATACACTTCTTTAAAAAGGAAAGTACAAAAATATAAAACAATGCCTAAACAGTGGCATATGAAATGAAAAGTAAGTACAAGGAAAAGCTAGAAGTCCTGCTGCTCGGTGAACTATTCCACGTCCTCCTGGCTAGGCTCGATCTCGAGAGAGTGCGGTCTTCCTGACGAACATTCCAGAGAAAGAAAAGACATGAATGTCGTCAGCGAACTAGCGCTCGGTAAGTTCCAAAAGAAGAAAGGAATATAACAAGTATTGAGAATTGAACTGTTAAGGTGTACATGTATAAAATTGCAATTCTAACGTAGTTGTTTGTAGCTTGGTACAGAAGATATTGGTGTATACGAGAGAAGTCTATCTTTCCCCGTGGACTATGGTAACATGTAGTATAAGGCCCCGGCAAAACCCACGGGACAACGACACGAGAGTTCATGTAGGTGTCTTTTAGTGATCATCTCGTGCTACTTTTAATACATTCCGTACCAATATACCCCTTTAACCCCGTAATGTATTATATAGAGTTATATTATAAGTCTTGCCGAAACCATGGTTACAAGTTTTTCAAGTAGTCAGGTTCAAGATATAAGCCTGTAGTCATGTCAAGTTATAGCCATGGTTCGGTCAAGTCAAGTCTTGTATTCAGGTTTGATATCAGGTTCATGTTCAAGTATACATGTTAGAGTTTAGATTCATGTTTGAGTTGGATTCTGGTTTGAGTTGAATTCAAGTTTGATTTAGACTCAGACTTGAGTCAGACACTTGTAACTGATTTAAATCCTGAGTTAGGTTCGGGAGTTATCGGTAACTGCTGCACATGGACGGCAGGATTTGTGTCTTTTTCCTAAATAATTACTATTGATAACACCGTTAAGTTTTCTACCTTAAATAGGCAAGCACTCACTTTCTCCGGCTCCCTGAGGCTCAAGAGAATTGATCCCGCTTAAGCCTATATTTACTAAAAGCCCTTAATTTTGTTTTATATAACTCGAGAGGGGTTTATGAAAAAATATTTTTATATAATTTCAAAATAAACCTCGAGAAGTTATTTATATTATTTAGGGTTTTCATAGATGTGAATTTTAAGAGTTTGGGGTATTTTAGTGATAAATTGCTTGGCTTGAATAGTTTATGGTATTTTAGTGTAAAACTTGATTTTTGTTGGTATCTTGATGGTATTTTGATGGAACTTGTAATTTTTTTATTTGAAAAAAAATATAAAGTTATTATATTTTGAAAATATATAGATTTTTTAATATTTATATAATTATTAAAAATTAATTTTATTATTAAGTAGAAAATTGCGTTTTTCTTAAAAAATCGTATTAAAAATCTTTAGAGACCGAATGCTTCGTGAGGAGGTCTGCATCTCGCTTTACTAGCTCAAGGATGTGCGATAATCCGCACCATCCAATAGCGGGTCCCCTAAAAAGGGTTGTAGAGGCTTATTTGTAAAGAAATTTTAAAATACAATTCCAAAGAAAACCGTTTTTCTAATAGATGGTATTTTAATGAAATATATTGTGTTCGTAACTAAAAATACGCTCGAAGAGTATCGCGCTATGGAAACCATGTGTGTATGTGAGAGGTAGGTCATTACCTCGTGAATATTTTCTAAAGGTATGATCAAAAAAATACTAAAAGGGATATATGTGAAGTTCATGGTATTTTAATGTAAAAGTTAATTTACGCTTATGTTTCATGTTAGTTTTGAGTGAAAGTTTGTTCTAACCATTAGTTATATGATTACAAATAATGTGTAAGAATATGGATGAAAAATATGTAAGACAAAGTGAACTTTTTAGGGTTTAAAATAAAGCGTCGGTATTAACTCCACTTACCGACATATTTTGAAAAAGAGATTTTTAAAGAGAAGGAAGAGAGATTTGGGTGGGATTTACTAGCTAGAAAGATGAAGAGAAGGTAAGAGTAGGAAGGGTTGTCGTCGGGGCATCGTGGGGTCGTCGGAACTTACTTTGATCCTCGCTGGAACTTGATTTCTTGCTAACTCCACTTGTACTCTTCTTGTACTTAGAAAACTTTAAGAATTTTGGCTATAATTTTCAGAATGAGGAAGGGCTAGGGTATGGGATAGTATTTATAGTGTGGAATTAGAGTTTTGGAATTAAAAAGATGAATTAAAATGCATTAAAAAGACGATAAATGGGGAATTGAGGGGTCTCTGTTTGATTGCAGAGTAATCAAACAGTACAGGGGAGTTAGGGGTAGGCTAAGAGACTTGTGTGCAAAGCCCGAACATCATTGCCTACAGGGGGACCGTCGGCACCGGCCCATTTGGAGTTTCTGCCGGTCGATTGGTGAGGAGGGGCCGGTGGATTTTGGACATGTGTACAACTCTGTATTAATACCCTTTTGCACATGTTTATTTCTTCAGACTTTTCATTTTATGTGCATTGTATGTGTAAACTTTTGGGCTTCCAAAAAATTTAAAAGAAAAATCAGAAAAAATATAATGTGTATGATGGGGTTTAAACACATGGGCTACATCACAGCAGTGCAAGGCTTTACCAGTGAGCAACAAGTTATTTATTGCCGTTCTTAAACAAAAATTAACTTTTAAATTGTACTCAGGCTTGTAAACTCCTTTCTGTACATTAAATTGAAAAAATTTCGTACAGTAATTTCAGAGTCGTTACATAGGCACAAAGAGTGGCTCCGCTCTTTTTCATTGGCGCAACCTAAGACCTTGGCCGAGGTAAAAGTCTGGACCAAACGAGAAATCCAACTCGAGTTTGAGGTGAACGCTAATCTTTCTTATGGAGACCGGACAGACCGAAAGAAATGGGATCAGGAAGAGAAGAAGAAGACTTCTCGTTCGAAACCCTATTCCCCGAGGTTTCGCGAATACACTCCTCTGAATGTCTCTCAGGCCAAGCTGCTAAAGGAGGCGAAGAGCGAGGGATTCTTCAAGCCACCGCCGATGATACAAAGTCCGGGTAAGCGACTCCATGGCCCATATTGTTCATTTCATCGGTTACCGGGACACTCGACCGAGAACTGCAAACAGCTGCGCGATTATATCGAGGAGCTGATCCGCTCCGGTCACTTGTCAAACTACCTGTAAGACAAACGTTAAGCAGATAGGGAGCAAGCAGACCAACCTACTACCGGAAAGTTGACGGTCGGACAGATCATGGTCATCTCCGTTGGCTCGACTCCGAGCAACGATGTGTAAGTCTACGCCAGCGCCCCGGCCATCAATCCATGGCCAAATGCGGAACAAAAACTTTTAAAACTCGGCGCTAACGTAACCCTAAAACCCGGATCGTTCCATTAACCCTATACTAGTTAACTGTAAAAGGAGTTTAAAGAGGTTATACTGTTCGATCAGCGTCCTTCGGTCTTCAACCTCTGTCCCAAGCTCCTCGCGGCTTCCTCGATCAAGTTCGGTCTCCGGTCTCTCTCGTCGAATACGATCCACGTCGAGAATTAGTAATACGGGCTCTCGCTTCAAAACCGAAGCAACTCGGGCATCCAGTTTGCTAGCCTAGATACCCAAGATAAAGTAGAGAGAGTGTGTGAATACTTTGTCTCAAAGCACCCAAGGATTTGGGTGGAGGTGAATGAAGTTGCCAAGTGAGATGAAGAATGTGAGCATAGGTTTTTGGCTAAGGGAAAATGAGCTTGCTGGAAATTTTTGGGCTCGACTTGGTGCTCTCTGTGGATTTGTAAATTGTTGTGAGTGTGGTGGTGTTAATAAATTAATCAACACATCAAACCTTTTACAAGAAATCCACAGCCACAATTATCCCCCCCCCCCCCCGCAAAAAATATCTAACAGCCACTCACAAAATATCTTTACCTAAACAAAAGACCATAAATGCACAATGACTCATCACATGTGCAAGCATCAATCAGCCATAAATATTCCCAGTTTAGAAATTTGCTTAGCCCAAAATTAACAGCCAAAGAAAAACCATGCAAACAAAATACTCACATTTTCACATAACACATTTAAACATTAAACTAAATGTTTAAAATAGAAGAAAAGAAAATGGCAACTTCAAAAGTAAACTCGTAACAAATTACAAGAATACCCATCATCCGTATATACATACCTGCATCCGTATTCCGACTGAATACGAATACAACGAGACGAAAGTAATTCAACAATCTAATATTAGGAACCGGCTTAAACCAAAGCCTACTAGTATTACCCGTCCGACCATGATCCGTGCACAGGTGCACGTATATAATCGAACCCTGTCATAAAACCATACGGCCTCTACAACGTTTCGCCCGAACTTGGGAAACTCTCTGTATGGGACTCTAAAGACTCGTTAATACGCTGGCAGTGGGTTTAACCACAAGCACGTCAGTGGCACTATCTGTACGTAACGGCTGCTCAGATATTGAGCGAAAGGGAGGCTGACGAGCGAACTCATCCTGAAACCCAACTGAGCCTGTCAGTGACAATATCCGTACAGTCCGGTCCATTCGTCTATGAGTATCGCATATCAGGCTTAGGGGGATGGTAAATGTCAGACCCCTAATAGCGGTATAAGTCGTGTCGGAGTGTAGACCAGAACACCCTGAGAAACTAATGGAATACCTACCAGTAAATCTCACTTGCCTTGGCTAAATACTTTGTGTAATGGCTCTCCAAACACAGCGCGATATCAACCCCCAATACCGGGAGAGACGAATCCCCTGCCGATCCGCTCACTGCCTCCATGTGGCTCGGGACTGTACCCAACTAAAACCTGTTTGCACGACTCCTTTGAGCCGTGGTAAGGTAGTAATCAAAGCACAGTGGGAACTCACTGTTGGAGATAGTGCCCTCAGAGTCAATTATTGGATCACAGGCACGTGATTGCAATGATTGAGGGAGGACCTATCCCGGTAGGACAGTCTTACTCGAGATGATAGTATGCTATCTGGTTTATCTTTATCATCGTGTACTGCTTTAGGTGACCTGACAGGTCGCTATTACACGTTGATAGAGCTCCTATGATTCTTGCTTGACTGCCAGCAGTATGAGGGCGATCATATACGTGAGAGCTGGTAGTCTATAAGCACATCCTTAAATGGTCCCTAGTCGTGGGAGTTTCGAGACAGGGCATCGATACTCCAGAGTAGACTAGTGTATACAGTCGAGACCCCGACGAGGGGCGGTGGCCGGTCTCACAAGCCACTGGTGTCAGTTGGATCACCTAAGATGTATGCAGGTGCTCATTGGGTTATGAGTACACCGGACAGGACTCGCCGGGAACATACTAGTTGGTCTTATACCTGACGTCAGATAGCAGTTCCCTGGTGACATGTGTACAGGTTAGTTCATCGACCTGGGGATCATCATTTGTCTCGTGTGAGTTCCCACTGTACTTTGATTACTACCCTACCACGCTCAAAGGAGACGTGCAAACAGGTTTTAGTTGGGTACAGTCCCGAGCCACATGGAGGCAGTGAGTGGATCTTCGGGGGTTCGTCTCTCCCGGTATTGGGGGTGAGGTCGCGCTGTGTCTAGGAGAGCCAGTACATGAAAAGTCCTTGGCCAAGGCAGGAGATTTACTGGTAGGTATTCCAGTAGTATCTCAGGGTGTTTTGGGCTGATCTCTGACACGACTTGTACCACTTTTGGGGGTCTGACTTTTACCAACCCCCTAGGCCCGTCATGCGATGCTTATAGACGAACGGACCGGACTGTACGGATATTGTCACTGACAGGCTCAGTAGGGTGTCAGGATGAGTTCGCTCATCGACGTCCCTTTTGGTCAATACCTGGTAGCCCGTCACGTATTGGCTTATACCTCTGACGTGCTAGTGGTTAAATCCACAACCAAGGTGTTGACGAGTCTTTAGAGTCCCCCACATTCAATTGCTCAAGTTTTCGGGCGAAATGCTGTAGAGGCCGTATGGAGATATGGCAGGGTTCGATCAGATACGTGCGGTATTGCACGAATCAGGATCGGACGGATAATACTAGCCGGCTTTGGTTTAAGCCGGATCCTAGTATAGTACAGTGTAGATTTTGTCTCATTGCATTTTTATTCGGTCGGAATACAGATGCGGGCGTGTATACACAGTAGCGGGGTTTTCCTGTAATTTATTACGGGACCAGTTTTCTGGAGTTGCCAGTTTGCTTTCCGTTTCGGCCATTTTCGTTTGTATCTTTCATTGGCCGAAGATTGGTGGAGGAGGGCTTATTTGCAATTGTGCAAATAAGCATTTGTGGAGGGTGGTGATTGCATATTGTTGTATCATGATAGCTCTTCTTTGACCTTGACTTCTATCTTCATCATGGCTTGACTTTTGTAGGACATGATTGTTGATGATGATGAAGGGTGAGGTTGGTGGAGTGTTGGTGTTTCTTTTTGATCATTTTCTTCATATGATAATCATTCCTCTCTCTCTCTTGGATGATTAGTGAATGGCTCCCCTCATTTTGACTCTCTCATTCTCTCCACCACAATTTGCATGGCCGGCCAAAAGCTCATGGGGCTGTCCAAAATTTGAGATGTGGGATTTTGTTCTCTTTTGGCTTTGGAAAATTCCCACAACACCATCTCCAAAAGTTTATATCATTTCCTCCACCAAATGGCAACTCCCTTAACCCCAAAATGAGACACGAGTTCTACACACATTCTACAGCAAACCTTGGGCACGTCGGCTCGCCAACTTCATGCCCGAGTTGCCTCGGTATAGAGGTGGGAGCCCGTAAAAGAAGCCGGCGACGTGGTGCCCTTCCGGCGAGGAGGTGGAGACCGGACACTCCGCGGGAGATCGGGACGACGGCGAGAAGACCGGAGGACACGGATCGCTCGGTATATCTCTCTTCCCCAGCTTGTAGTTAGCTAGGACTAGTTAATGGTACGATCCGGGTTTTAGTGCGCGGTGGTGCCGGTTCAAGAAAATTAAAGTTAACCATCGCTTCCGCATTTGGCCTCGGGATGGAGGTCGGGGCGCCGCCGTGCACTTACAGTGGTATCAGAGCCTCGCCCTTAACATAGTATAGCTTTGTCTAATGTGTTTTGCATTTCTGATCGAACAAATGTTCCAAAACCGTGTTTTTCAAAACAACAGTTTTCTGTCGAAATTTTTTTGTCTCGAAAATTTTTTCAGGTAGTCTTAGAATACTGTGCAGGGACGTATAAGCCCACTGTAAAAATTTGGTCACGAGATCTCATTATTAGACCGCGGAACCGCGGCCAAACCCATGCTTGGGCCGCGGTTCCGCCGCTGTTTTGACAGATCAGTACACCAATTTTTTTACAGAGGCCTCCATACTTGAAAATGTGGTTTCTGGAATGTTATTTTTGGGCCCAGAATTTCTTGATGTGCTACAGTAGTACTTAGGGGCCCACTTGATAAATTTTGATCGATCGGATATTTTAAACACATTAGTTCACAGTATTTACATTATATCTGCGACCGTGAATACCACTTGATCGGTAAATCCTGTCTAACTGCTATAGCCCGGTTACACAGATTTGAGAACGTGACCTTCACGTTGATGTTCTGTGTATTGCTGTGATGTTACGGATCGGTCGTGGGGATAGCCTGGTTGCAGTGGTAGTAAAGTTTTGTTGTATTATGTACATTTGATATTGCGGGGCGAGCGTCCGACATGTGGACTGCCGTCACTGCCTGTTTGTATTATTTTTTTGGGGAACGACCAGGTTGCGATCGATGTACCCGTTGTATGTATATTTTACTTTCTGTACTAGGATTACCCCACGGTGGGGTGCACGGATAGCCGGGTTCTAGAGGGCAACAAGCCCGCATCTCATGGCATTGAGACGGAGGGGGCTTTACTCTAGAATTGGCGGGCTATTCGCCGCACTCGTAGGGGGTACAGGTTGACCCAGGAGGGGTGCCCAAGTTGCCAGATTCCGTGAAGTGCTGGGTGGTCCATTCACGTTGCTGAAGGGGGCTGCCTCGCTTCAGGTTTTGGCGGGTAACTTGCCGCGCCCGTAGGTGTCTAGGATTTCATTGCACAGGCTATCCACACGACCAGGGGAACGTCGGGTTTCAGCGGCTCTGTGAAACCCGGGGATCCCAGATATCTGTATTGTTCTGTGATGCTGTATATTTCTATGATGTTGCATTTTATCACGCTTTGAGTGAAATATTATATATATTGATATATATACTAGTAGATGTCGTATATATTTTGCATCCGCGCTAGTCCAGTCCCCGCTCTGTCGTTAGTTAGCCAACCTAACGGGTAATGACGGGACCCAGTGGCGAATGCGGATGGCATATACGTACATCAGTATATTTTCGTTCTTTGTGGTGTGATCAATTGATGGGACTGCATTGATTCGGATCAATGCAAGTTAAAAACAACCTAATCTGATGTTGTTGGAACATTTTTCAAAAGCTGTTATTGCAAGGACGTTCTCTTTTGTTTTGCATCGTGGTATTCAGTTGGAATATCCTGCTCCTCAGTCGACGAGGCAAGGGCCGAGATCTCTTCACCGGGAGTGACCCCTTGGACAAAAGGTTTGCGTCAGGGCAATAACTTCACTATAGCCGATTACTTTTGCTTTGCACCGTGGTATTCAGTTGGAATATCCTGCACCTCATTCTACGGGGAAAGAGCCGAGATCCCTTCACCGGGAGTGACCTCTTTAGTAATGGTTTTCTTCACTATATTTTTCTAAAAAGCTATCCGTTCCTTCAACGATATCAAGTTCATTACGTTAAAGGTTTTCGCCAGAAACCATTCGTAGCCTTCCGTCGATTCAGACGGGTAGCACGTAGTATTCATGCTATGTTTGTTGACCTTCGTCAAGGCATAGTGTATGGTAGCTGCTTGTTACTTTTCTGTTGCATAGATAGATGCGTTGGTTTAGGACAGTCGTATAGCCTTGTTGACCTTCGTCAAGGGCTTGTACGAGTGGGTTCAAATTAACCTGGACAATGACGGGTAGAACTTAACATGTGACTTATGATTTGTTGACCTTCGTCAAGGTCATAAGAGCATGGGGCAAAAATCACATCGGGAGTTTCTAAAGAAACTGAAACTTGCCAGATATGCGACTTATGATTTGTTGACCTTCGTCAAGGTCATAAGAGCATGGGGCAAAAATCACATCGGGAGTTTCTAAAGAAACTGAAACTTGCCAGATATGCGCATACCTTCTGGAGTGTGATAGCGTGAGCGGATTCCGTCACGTTATCATGCGATGATAGTTGGATCCCGATTCCCACTGATGAGTTGGTTTACTCCTCGGGTGATCCCGACTAATTCTTCTTTCAGGTTTGGAGGAGAATTTGACGGTACAGTGGGAGGTTTCCAGATTAGATAAATTGGTAACCATTCTGATCTAGGTTAGAGTGCACGCTGAGTGTTTCTTTTCTCTCTCTCTTCGGCAGCGACCATTGACCCGACCCTAAGACTATGACTCAGTGACCAAGTTGACCGAACCTTCTTAAACACTGGCTTTTGGATTGTCAGACTTGCGGACCTCATTGCCACTCCTACTTTTACCCTTTTTCTCCAGGACACCCCGTATTACTACGAACGTCCACTTCCTTTGGACAAAACCATCGTTTGGTTATATACGAACTCGAAGAGATTTATTCGAGGATGGTTTCCGGTTCTGGAGAAAACGAATAGGACTATTCAGTTGTCTTTTCCTTTTTACCTTCTCTCAAGTTGCGAGTACTCCTTGGTTTAGGAGATAGTACACCTATTACGCAAATTGGATAGTCTTCTTCCAAACCATAGGCAGGTGCCGACCGGTAGGGAATGAAGAAAACCAATTAGCCTAACGATGGTGTACAGAAGGTATTGAGTTAAGACAAAGAAAGGGATTAGTAAGAGGGCAAAGTAAATTGCGACTGCTATTCACGACCAAACCAAGTATTTCATTACCACTCCCACTTCACCTTTGTATTTCTCCAGGACACTCCGTATCACTACGAAGATCCACAGTTTATTGGATACTCCATCGTATGGTTATATACGAACTCGAAAGGAACTTGTTCCAGTTCGGGGATGGATTCTGGTTCAGGAGAAATAGGAATAAGGTTTATTCGGTTGTCTTTTATCCTCACCTTCTCTTGCATTGCGAGTGCTCCTAAGATTAGGACAGTACACCCATTATGCTTATTGGATAGTCTTCTTCCAAACCATAGGCTGGTGCCGAACGGTAGGGAAGGAAGAAAACCATTTGGCCTAAAGGGGTATGCAGAAGGTAATGACTAAAGACATATGAAGGGATGTGGAGAGGTGGCAAAGAATTATACGGTTACAGTCGTGAATCTGGAAGAGGCATTACTAGGAATACCGGGATACCCCATCAAAACATTTCAATGTTTCAGTTTCACTGTGTACTGTTAAAAGAAAACTGATTTCCCAATTAGTCCTTACTCCATGGTATGTATTTACCAGGTACGATTCTCACATATGTATGGTTTTACAGATGATGAGTGGGAGTAAGTTATTGGGAATTGGGTGATCATCCTCATTATATCGGGATTCGTTGTAATCGGTGATATTTGAGGAAATCACCTGGGCTGTTTGCCGGTCGGCAAATATTTGGTTTTGAATATCCGCTGTTATGCACCAATTTCAAATTGATATATCTGTACGTCTATTTTCATAGAGTGAGATATACCTTTTTGAAATTATGTCTATGACATTTACCTATATCAGTGGATGGTTAGGTAAGGAGCATTAAACAGCGGTGTAATTCTTCTTAACCATAAGTACAGTTTTCAACCTACGACACACAGTGAATGAGTTATCAGACTCAAGGGACTTATACAGAGTATTGTATGTTGTCCAGGGTCCATCAGGACAGAGGGGTTGGTCCTCGTACTATATTCGGTTTACGTATGACTTCTCTAGTTTTTAGACAGGTGTTTCGTGGAAACACAGGGTCCGAATTTGAGAAGTTATAGGTATTTGAATAGAGTAGAGAACCAGGTGTAGCAAGTATCGGGATTCTTCAAAGTGATCGAAGATGTAGATACTTGTGTATGGTATTCAGTTGATAGTAATGATTTAGGGAACTTGCTTCTCTTTCAGGTTACTCATAATTGGAAGCATTCCTAAGTTGAGTAACGCTGATCGGCCTCCTTCCATTTAGTTGACATGCACTGGAGAAAGCTGCATGATTTGAATCCGGTTCAATTAAATCAATGCCTCTGGTTCTATATAGAACAGTTCATATCTTAACGATGTTAAGGTACGGGGAGTTGTCCGGCTTATGATTAAAACCAGACACTGGACAACTCAAGGCACGTTTCTGTAATGGCTGTTTGTGGGTTGACCCAGGCTATGACGAGGGTTGACTTTCTACCATCTGGAAGATCAATAGTGATATTGTTCTAGACTCGCCACAGTTTTAAAAGAAATGAATTTTTTCAGAAAAACAGTAGTGGGAGTATGGTAGAACTGGAAGTGATTCCAGAACCACAAACGATTACTGAAGATTTCATAGGAACCTAAAGATTCAATCTGGCTTGACATTCCATTGGCCACTCCGCAGATACGGTGGGTAACCTCAGGCACCCGAGAGGTACTCCGGTAGCCTCAAGGACGGTGACAGGGAGGTTCTTGTTTACCCAGACTTGCCATTGCTGTTGTTCCAGACTGTGAGACCCGGCAGGAGGATGAGTATAGCGTCGTTCTGAACTAGCTTTAGAAGTGTACGTCTATATGACTCTGCTAGAGGGTTGTCGTGGTCAGTGGGAGCAGCGGAAGCATTGGTGGACAAGTGGCTTATGTCTATTTATAGACTAAAGCAGATATAGCGGAGATAGATCATCTATTTCTGATGTGACAGTCATAGGTTTGACTTCATCAGAATAGGGTATGGATCTGTTAAGAAGGTAGTAGGGTGTGATGTCATGGTATTTGGATGACATACACAGAGTAGGAAGTGATATTCCTATACTACAATCGGTTATACTTTGGTCGTCACACAGTGGTTTCTCCACATGGGACTTGGACATTATATCAGACATACTGGTTACTAGATCTATGGTTTTAGATCTAGATTTGGGTGGTTTCTCAATTAAGGGTACTTAGACAGCATTCTAAGAGTATTTAGAATGGACGACTCATGGCACGGTGGTGTACCTGCAGGTAATGGAGTCACCCTCTCTAAAGGTGTCTTACAGACTAAAGGGGAGAGGGATGTGCATGATTGGCAGATCACTTGCTTAGGCAATTGAGTCAATCATAAGATGTCAAGTACCACATCAGATGTTGTTCTTGCAGTAGATGCAATAAGTTGATATTAATCCAATCCTGGAGAAACAGTCGGAAGCAGTTTTAGAACATAAGAGGATGTTCTAGGGATATGATAACGACAGCCTCATTCGGGAGACAGTTATCATTCCAGGCTTCCAAGGTGACTTGGACGACAGGGAGGTTGTCAGAGTTATAGTTTTTTCCTTCTGACGAGGGGCAGTATTTTGGACAGGTGGTCCAAGGCAATACTGAGGGAGGCATGGCGCAGGATAATGATTAAGTTCTGTTGACGATACAGTCTAAGAAGTTTAGATTTGGAGTTCATTTATGAGCTAGGTCCCATCAGACATCCAGACACATTCTAAGACAGGTATTGCTCATTTCGGGAGATGGCTTTCTCCGCGAACTTGAGATATAGGGAGACATAGAAAGAAACATCAAGGCGGATACACTCACTGAGGCTATTCCTCGAACGCAATAGTTTCGCAAACAGGTTTTGTGAGACTGACTAGTAGAGGAGTTGGGTGTTCGGTATCACACGGGCTGTGAGTATGCGACATCGCAATAATTAACCTTGAGTGCAAGTGGGAGATTGTTGGAGATAGTGCCCTCAGAGTCAATTATTGGATCACAGGCATGTGATTGCAATGATTGAGGGAGGACCTATCCCGGTAGGACAGTCTTACTCGAGATGATAGTATGCTATCTGGTTTATCTTTATCATCGTGTACTGCTTTAGGTGACCTGACAGGTCGCTATTACACGTTGATAGAGCCCCTAGGATTCTTGCTTGACTGCCAGCAGAATGAGGGCGATCATATACGTGAGAGCTGGTAATCTATAAGCACATCCTTAAATGGTCCCTAGTCGTGGGAGTTTCGAGACAGGGCATCGATACTCCAGAGTAGACTAGTGTATACAGTCGAGACCCCGACGAGGGGCGGTGGACGGTCTCACAAGCCACTGGTGTCAGTTGGATCACCTAAGATGTATGCAGGTGCTCATTGGGTTATGAGTACACCGGACAGGACTCGCCGGGAACATGCTAGTTGGTCTTATACCTGACGTCAGATAGCAGTTCCCTGGTGACATGTGTACAGGTTAGTTCATCGACATGGGGATCGTCATTTGTCTCGAGTGAGTTCCCACTGTACTTTGATTACTACCCTACCACGCTCAAAGGAGACGTGCAAACAGGTTTTAGTTGGGTACAGTCCCGAGCCACATGGAGGCAGTGAGTGGATCTTCGGGGGTTCGTCTCTCCCGGTATTGGGGGTGAGGTCGCGCTGTGTCTAGGAGAGCCAGAACATGAAAAGTCCTTGGCCAAGACAGGAAATTTACTGGTAGGTATTCCAGTAGTATCTCAGGGTGTTCTGGGCTGATCTCTGACACGACTTGTACCGCTTTTGGGGGTCTGACTTTTACCAACCCCCTAGGCCCGTCATGCGATGCTTATAGACGAACGGACCGGACTGTACGGATATTGTCACTGACAGGCTCAGTAGGGTGTCAGGATGAGTTCGCTCATCGACGTCCCTTTTGGTCAATACCTGGTAGCCCGTCACGTATTGGCTTATACCTCTGACGTGCTAGTGGTTAAATCCACAACCAAGGTGTTGACGAGTCTTTAGAGTCCCCCACATTCAATTGCTCAAGTTTTCGGGCGAAATGCTGTAGAGGCCGTATGGAGATATGGCAGGGTTCGATCAGATACGTGCGGTATTGCACGAATCAGGATCGGACGGATAATACTAGCCGGCTTTGGTTTAAGCCGGATCCTAGTATAGTACAGTGTAGATTTTGTCTCATTGCATTTGTATTCGGTCGGAATACAGATGCGGGCGTGTATACACAGTAGCGGGGTTTTCCTGTAATTTATTACGGGACCAGTTTTCTGGAGTTGCCAGTTTGCTTTCCGTTTCGGCCATTTTCGTTTGTATCTTTCATTGGCCGAAGATTGGTGGAGGATGGCTTATTTGCAATTGTGCAAATAAGCATTTGTGGAGGGTGGTGATTGCATATTGTTGTATCATGATAGCTCTTCTTTGACCTTGACTTTTATCTTCATCATGGCTTGACCTTTGTAGGACATGATTGTTGATGATGATGAAGGGTGAGGTTGGTGGAGTGTTGGTGTTTCTTTGTGATCATTTTCTTCATATGATAACCATTCCTCTCTCTCTCTTGGATGATTAGTGAATGGCTCCCCTCATTTTGACTCTCTCATTCTCTCCACCACAATTTGCATGGCCGGCCAAAAGCTCATGGGGCTGTCCAAAATTTGAGATGTGGGATTTTGTTCTCTTATGGCTTTGGAAAATTCCTACAACACCATCTCCAAAAGTTTATATCATTTCCTCCACCAAATGGCAACTCCCTCAACCCAAAAATGAGACACGAGTTCTACACACATTCTACAGCAAACCTTGGGCACGTCGGCTCGCCAACTTCGTGCCCGAGTTGCCTCGGTATAGAGGTGGGAGCCCGTAAAAGAAGCCGGCGACGTGGTGCCCTTCCGGCGAGGAGGTGGAGACCGGACACTCCGCGGGAGATCGGGACGACGGCGAGAAGACCGGAGGACACGGATCGCTCGGTATATCTCTCTTCCCCAGCTTGTAGTTAGCTAGGACTAGTTAATGGTACGATCCGGGTTTTAGTGCGCGGTGGTGCCGGTTCAAGAAAATTAAAGTTAACCATCGCTTCCGCATTTGGCCTCGGGATGGAGGTCGGGGCGCCGCCGTGCACTTACACTCACACGAGACAAATGACGATCTCAGGTCGATATACTAACCTGTATACATGTCACCAGGGAATTGCTATCTGACGATAGGTATAATACCAACTAGCATAATCCTGGCGAGTCCATCCGGTGTACTAATAACCCAATGAGCACTTGTATACTATCTTAGGTGAACCAACTGACACCAATGGCTTGTGAGACCGGCCATCGCCCCTCGTCGGGGTCTCGATCCGTATACACTAGTCTACTCTTGGAGTATCGATGCCCAGTCTCGAAACTCCCACGACTAGGGATACTTTAAGGATGTGCTTATAGACTACCCAACTCTCACATATATGATCGCCATCATACTGCTGGTAGTCAAGCAAGAATCCTATGAGCTCTATCAACATGTAATAGTGATTTGTAATGTCACCTGAAGCATGTATATGATGATAAAGACAAACCAGATAGCATACTATCATCTCGAGTAAGACTGTACTACCGGTATAGGTCCTCCCTCAATCATTGCAATCACGTGCTTGCGATCCAATAATTGACTTGAGGGTACTATATCCAACACGAAGACACCCGCCGTATCCGGCCAGTCATGACCTTAGATACTCCCCCTCTAAGAAGTACAAGAAGATTGCTCCCATCATCTTCACCGACAAGGACCTGCATGGCATATCGGTCCCGCATAATGATCCCCAAGTAATCATGGCCCGAGTGAATAACTACGAAGTCAGGAGAATCCTCGTTGACTCAGGGAGCTCGACGGACATCCTATTTTATGACTGCTTCTAGCATATGGGATTAAACCCGTCCGATCTCTAGCCTACCTCGCATGTTCTCTCCGGTTTACTAACCACTCCGTTCAAGCTGAGAGAACGATCACTTTCCCTTTCAACATTGGGTTGTCTGGAAAAACCCGAACAATGTTGGTGAGTTTCCCCGTTGCTCGGATTCCTTCCTCTTATAACATCCTTCTAGGTCGCCCCACCTTAAATGCTCTCCAAGCTCAGATCTCGACTTACCACCCCGCGCTCAAGTTTCCTCTGAGAGATGGTGGGATAGGCTGGGCCTTCGGAGATCAACAAATCACTAAGTATGTCTCTCCATAACAGTTCCAGAAGACAGAGAAGTTAATCTGACCGATGGACCGCGTGATCCTTGGGAGTCACTGGATACCCGTGATGAAAAAAGGAAATCCGGGGTTCCCCGGTAGAAGCCCTGTCCGAGGTTCCCCTTAAAGAAGGAAACAACAGCCGAACCATCCAGATCGGCACCTTCCTGACCGGGGAAACCCGGGACAACCTTATCCAGTTACTCCGAGACAACTACAACGTGTTCTCTTGGACTCTCACGGACATGCCGGGGATCTTAAGATGATCTCTCATAAGCTCGGAGTTGATTCAAAATCCCGGCCGGTGCGACAGAAGAAAAAGATTTCCGTGCTTGTCAAGCAGAAGGCGATTGAGAAGAAAGTGGACCGACTGCTCGTGATAAACTTCATCATACACCTGGACTACTCCACTTGGCTGTCCAATGTAGTCATGGTAAAAAAGGTGAACGGGAAGTGGCCCATATTCGTCGACTTTACCGATCTGAACAAGGCCTGTCCGAAAGACAATTATCCGCTTCCTCGAATAGATCAGCTGGTGGATAGCTTAGCCGGTTATGAGCTGCTAAGCTTTATGGATGCATTTTCTGGTTATAATCAAATTTGGATGGATCTAGCCGATGAAGAGCTCACCGCTTTCTCCAGTGATCGAGGGATCTATTGTTATAAAGTAATGCCTTTTGGCCTCAAAAATGCTAGGGAAACTTATCAACGGCTGGTCAACAAGCTGTTCAAACCTCAGATTGGGTGGAACATGGAAGTCTACGTTGATGACATGCTTGTGAATCCGCCCAGTCGGCCGGGCATACCATGGACCTTGGCGAAACCTTCGAGGTCCTGCGAAAGAACAAGATGAAGCTGAACCCAGCTAAGTATGATTTCGGCGTCCCGGGCGAAAAGTTCGTTTGATTCATGGTCACCAACCGAGGAATCGAAGCAAACCCGAAGAAGATCAAAGCCATCGTTGACATGACGACGCCCAAGAACAAATAGAAATCATGCGACTCACCGGTAGAGTGGCTGCTCTAAATCGTTTCATGTCCATATCCGGGGAGAAATGCCTACCTTTCTTCAAGGATTTAAGGAAGATCTCAGGGTTCGAGTGGTCCGAGAAATTCTAAGTCGCCTTCGAGCAGCTCATGGCGCATCTGTCAACGCCGCCGCTACTTACCCGACCGGCCGAAGGAGACGAGCTACTACTATACCTGTCCGTCTCTGGCCAAGCAGCGAGCTTAGTACTTATCAAGGAATTCTAGAGAATACAAAGGACGGTTTACTACGTCAGCCACATTTTCAGGGACGCGAAGACAAGGTATCCGACCATTGAAAAGATAGTCTTGGTGCTCATCGTTACCTCCACGAAGTTCCGGCACTATTTCCAGGCTCATACGATAATCGTCCTCACCGACCGACCTCTGGAGAACATCCTCGATTCCCCCGAGTCGTCGTGCCACTTGGAGAAATGAAGATGGGAGTTGTTGCAGTTCGATATCCAGTACCGACCGAGGCAGGCCATCAAAGCCAAAGCTCTATATGACTTTGTGGTCGAATGCACCATTCCCAATAGAGAGGAGGCACCGACATGGGATCCGGGCCCGCAAAGCTCAGTCGAAGAAATGCTCGGTCCAATTCCAGATTGGGTACTCTACGTGGATGGTTCCTCTACAAAAGAAGGAAGCGGAGTCGGATTAGTCATCCGCGGCCCCAACGAAGCCGAGATGGAGTATTCTTTGTGGTTCGACTTCAATACCTCGAACAACACCGTAGAGTACGAAGCCTCATTGGCCGGCCTACGAATCGACTCGGGGGGGCTAATGAAAATTAGAGTCCGCAGTGATTCTGCTTTGGTCGTAGGGCAAGTGACCGGGCGATTCGAAGCCCGAGAACCCCCCATGATGAAATACCTTTCCGAGGTGAAAAGGCTAAGGAAGAGTTTTGACGAAGTCCAAGTGGAGTAGGTTCCTTGGAGTATGAACATCGAAACCGACACCTTGAGTAAGCTTGCCTCCTCCTATTTGGCCAACCACAGGAGGAACATTCTCTTTGAATTCCTGTTGCGACCTAGCGTCGAAGCTACAAAAGTGATACACTGGGTCTACGCTACACAAGAAGATACCTCGGATTGGAGAAAACCCACAGTGGAATTTCTCAAGGATGGAACACTTCTTAAGGACCGAACAAAATCACGTAGACTCCGCATGAAAGCTCGGCACTTCGTGTGTTGTATACCCAACCTTTGCTCAGATGCGTCGATTCCGACGAAGCTGAGTATTTCTCTAAGAGATACACGAAGGAGTCGGCGACGCACTTCAGGGGCCCGCAATCTGATCCAAAAGGCACCGCTGCAGGGCTATTATTGGCCGACGATGTCACGCCCCACCCAAAATACAGAGAGTATTGTCCGCTCTGGCCGAAACCGCACGGTTTTTTCCTTCGGGGCGAATCAGACCCGACCAGGGGCCACTTCCCAGGACGTCACCCATCCCAGGACTTCCCTGGCTTGAGCATGCTTAACTACGGAGTTCTCAAGCTCCTGTAGTGCCGGTTCACTTAAATGGCACCTCTGTATTGAAGAGTGGTATCATTTCATTTATAGTTCCGGATCTGCCCTCTTTCGGAATGTATTATTCCTCATTGTTCTACAGCGGGTCCTACGGATTCAAAAGGTCACCCCCACGGATTCAAGAAGTGGCCCTCACCCCCTTGGCATGACACTTTGTTCTGTGTGGCACTTTTTTCGTGAGCAAGAACCGGGTCCCGACATTCTCCCCACATTTGAACAACGGTTCGTCCTTGAACCACAGACCTACTATTGAGGGACTAGCTTTGATACCATTCTGTCACGCCCCACCCCCAATACAGAGAGTATTATTCGCTCTGGTCGAAACCGCATGGTTTTGTCCTTCGGGGCGAACCGGACCCGACCAGGGGCCACTTCCCAGGAGGTCACTCATCCCAGGACTTCCCTGGCTTGAGCACACTTAACTACGGAGTTCTTTAGCACCTGTAGTGCCGGTTCACTTAAAAGGCGTCTCTGTATTGTAGAGTGGTATCATTTCATTTATAGTTCCGGATTTGCCTTCTTTCAGAATGTATTATTCCCCATTGTTCTACAGTGGGTCCCACGGATTCAAGAGGTGGCCCCTACGGATTCAAGAGGTGGACCCTGCCCCCTTGGCATGACACTTAGTGTGGCACTTTGTTCTGTGTGGCGCTTTGTTCCGTAAGCAAGAACCGGGTCCCGACAGACGATCCATGCCGATGCAGAGAAACTCGTACGGAAGTGCAAGGCGTGTCAACTCTTTGGCAGTGTTCCTTGGCTATCAGCCACGGAGCTGACACCCCTAAGCTCCCCTTGGCCATTCGCCCAGTGGGGAACGAACATGATCAGCCAGCTCCCTACGGGCACAGGGGGCACAAGTATATCCTCATCGCCATAGATTACTTTACAAAATGGGTCGAAACCACACCGATCAGAAAGCCAGACACCGCCTCCACAGTGAAGTTCCTGCAGAATAACATAATTGCAAGGTTTGGAATTCCGAGGTGCATGATCACCGACCATGGAACCAACTTTGAGAACGACAAAGTCAGATAATTCTGCAACGATTACCACATACCGATGAAGTTCTCTGCAGTTGCTCATTCCCAGTGCAACGGGCATGCCGAGATTGCAAACCGAGGTGTCATCCGGGGGCACAGAACCCGCCTGGAAGGAAGGCAAGGCGAATGGGTCGAAGAACTGCCCCGGGTACTCTGGGCATTGCGAATATCGAGGAAGACGCCCATGGGGGAGACTCCATTCAGTTTCTGTTATGGCACCGAGGCAATGGTCCCTGCGGAAATCGGCTTACCCAGTTATCGGGTTGAACACTTCGACAATGAAGCCAACATCTTGGCCCTTCAAAGCAACCTGAACATCCTGCTGGAGAAGAGAGATCAGGCACAAATAAGGATGGCCGCATATCAGCAGCAGACCACGCAGTACTATAATGCTCGGGTTAAACACCGAGCATTTAAATCAAGAGACTTAGTCATCCGACGCAATGAATTCGAGAACCAAGAGAAGCTACACAAGTTCTCCCCAAAGTGGGACAACCCCTTTCTCGTGACCAAGGTATTGCCCGGAGGAGCATACCGCCTCCAAGATTCCACAGGACATAATCTTCCGCGACCGTATAATGCCGAAAATATTAAATTGTATTGTTAAACTTATACTCCCTTTAATAATAAAGATTCTTGCTTCTCTGCAAACCGGACTGTTTCTTTCGATTCCAAACCAAGGGACTGCACAATTCCGGCGGGCAGCCTCCTGTCTGTCGTGCCCATTCAAAACAGGTAGTTTCCTGCCCGACCTAACTGAGGGTCTGAAGCCCTCTCATGAGCCTACAGGCTGTCTCCATCCCGGCTCGGAGGTAAGGGAAGTATCCCAGGCCAACCCTTTACTTAGGTAAAACGCGGGTACATCTGTAGGTAGCCGACCTAAGTCTCGCTCCGCCCATCTTACCTTGACTCCGGGGTGAAGAATTAAAGGAGGGGCACCGATCTACCTACACTTGGAAAAGTGAAACGAAAATTTTTGATATTCTGACATTCTGAGCAAAGAAGAATTCATAAGCAAAAGAAAAATTTATTAATAAGAG
Source organism: Agapanthus africanus (assembly GCA_030015575.1). Lineage (NCBI taxonomy): Eukaryota > Viridiplantae > Streptophyta > Magnoliopsida > Asparagales > Amaryllidaceae > Agapanthus > Agapanthus africanus. The sequence continues at coordinate 155,003,765 of JASDDO010000014.1, read as the reverse complement.
GTATTCTCGGCTCTTCAACCTTACAAAAGTGCCCGGGGGTTTGCAAAAGAAAACGCTATTTTGTCGCTTAACAATTACAATAAAGGAGGGAGAGGCTTTTGAACACATTGGTCGTGGTACTCAAAGCAGAGGCCCGCCAGCCGATCCCAGGAAGCATCCCATCGCTCTCTCTGCCTATGTCCGTGGACCCGAGCAGCTATGGTGCCATCGGGGACTCTCGCCGTCGCGCATGAAGCTATGATCAATCTCTGTTGGAAAGATCGGCGCAAGAGATCTATCGTGCGATCTCGTCTACTCTTCGAGATCAGGCCAAACTCATGGGCTGTGTACATCTTATCGACAGCTTCGTCCAGCGCTTGTTGAGACAACGCCCTAAAAAGGCTAGGGAGGACCACCGGATCGCATGGACTAGAACACACAGGAGAGAGGATCGGCATGGGAGTAATCATCCATAATGGTGCTGCAGCTGACCTATCACAGCCTTATATGTATTAACGGAGCCGTCGTGGTCGTAACAGTAGACGTCGTCGCGGGAGACGATCTTTTGAATGTTGTACGTGTTGCCGTCCATCGGAAAATGAATTTATTATGAAGGTCGGAAGGAGAACAAGAGGAAGAACCGAGCAAGTGTAAGACAACTAAATGAAAATGAGTGGAAGTGCCTGAGAGGAGGCTGAGACCCCGCTATTTATAGCCACAGCAAAAATTCCATTACAGTCGAGATCCTCTTCTGCCAAGGCATGAATTACGGAGCATCACATCCATTGAACAATGCGTCGCCATGTGGCTTCCTTCCACTGACCACCTCCCTTTCATGCGAATCCGGGAAGATTGAACGGCGCCACCGGAAGATACACACGGATTCCAGGATACCTGCCAGACACCACGTGGCCCCTTGAATTGGAGAAGCACAAATGTCTATGTCATGATGATCCGACCTTCCATAGATCTGAATCCCTCTTACGAGGCCACTAGGAAGATTCCTGCCCGGCCTACTCACAACGAGTGGATTCCCGCTCGACCTAAGCTGTGAATCTTAAGTCCTCGTACGGGTAGATTCCTGCTCGTCCCCAAGGCATGTCCATACATACTGAGTAAACTCATGCTCGACTCGAACTATAGATCTGAAGCCCATTCATAGCAAGCAGACTCCTGCTCAGCCCGAACTATGGATCCGAAGCCCTCTCACGAGGCCGCTGGGCAGCTTCCTGTCCGGCCAATTCACAACGAGTGGATTCTCGCTAGACCTAAGCTGTGAATCCCAAGTCCTTGTGCGGGTAGATTATTGTTCGTCCCCGAGGCATGCCTATCTATAGCGAGCAGATTCCTACCCGGCCCGAACTATGGATTCAAATCCCTTTCATGAGGCCGCTGGGCAGATTCCTGCCCGACCAATTCACTGCGAGTGGATTCTCGCTCGACCTAAGATATGAATCCTAAGTCTTTGTGCTAGTAGATTCTTGCTTGTCCCTAAGGCACGCCCATCCATAGCGAGTAGATCCTTGCTCGGCCCGAACTATGGATCCGAAGCTTTCTCATGAGGACGCTGGGCAGCTTCCTGCCCAGCTAATTCACAACGAGTAGATTCTTGCTCGGCCTGACCTATGAATCCTAAGTCTTCTTGGGAGGCCGTTGGGTAGACTCTTACCCGGCACACATGCTTAAACTAGACAGACTACTGTATAACCCAAGTAAGGAAAGCTCGTCTACAATCGACAGCTAGTCCAACTCTTGTTCTGCTCACATTACCTCGTCTCCGAGGTGAAGACATAGATCTACCTTGAAGGGATAATACCGAGCTTTGCAAAGTTTCCAGAGTTTCCAAGGGGATACCGAGCTATATAGACTTGAAAGGCTTACCCTGAGTTTACCTAATGTTCGCTCGACTCACATTACCTCGTCTCTGGGGTGAAGGGAGGACACCGGTCTACCCACACTTAGAAGAATAAACCTAATGTTCACTCGACTCACGTTATCTCATCTCCGGGGTGAAGGGGGACACCCATCTACCCACACTTGGAAAGATAAAAGCGAAAATTTTCCAATCAGACACATTACAAACGAGCAAAAATACTTCATTAATTTCAAAATTGATATACAAGGTATTATGAGCTCCTCAGCTTTACAGAATTGCTACAAAATTGCCAGAAGTCTTATAAAGGAAACAAAAAAAGAGGAGAGAAGAGAGAGCGACAGCTTCAAGACGTCTTCTCATCCAAGATCTCATCGCCGCGTGTCTGTGCGGCGGTCTGCACATACAACTTCCATTTTCTCCTTCTGCGTCCCCCTTTGGCTCTTCCTCAGGGAGGTGGTACCTTGCGCGGAGTACCTGGTCATCAAAATTGGGAGCGATCTTCTTAACGGCGTCGAGGGAATTACGCCACCCAACGGCCTCAGAGTCGATGAAGTCGAGATAAAACTGGTCGAACGTTTTATAGTCCTCTACAGCCTTCTTCGCCCTCTCCTCGGCCTTTTTCGCCGCTTCGTTGGCCGCCTAGGCAGCCTTCATGGACGAGTCTCTCTACTTCTTCATTGCATCGAAGAGCTCGTTCACTTCGCTGACCTGGCTCTGGAGGGCCCGGTCAGACTCGGTAAGCTTCACGACCTTTACTTCCATCGAGACCAGTCGCGACTCAACGGAGGAGTTGTCATCCTCGGCCTCCTTCAGCTTGGCGAGGATCTTTTCCTCACGCAAAGAGGTCTCCCCCGCCCTTTTTATCGCCAGGGCAACCTCTTCGACCTCCATGGCAGCCAGGAGGGCACAGTGATAAAGAACCTGCAGAAGGCAGCATCCATCAGGAACTGTACAGGGGAAATATTACTTGAAAAATATGCGGAGAGTTCACTAACCTGGATGACCTCCTGGGCTATTGCAGCGACCTGGGCTTTCATGGTGTCCCGAGGTATCTTGGCCCCTGCCACCTTCTTTATGTCCGCCAGCAAGCTGCCAGCCACAGATAGTTCCAACGGCATCTCGAGACGGAAGTCGCCCTCCTAAATATGTATCCCGGCCGACGACGGTCTGGAAATCACCTTCTTAAGCCTCTTGGCCAGAGACTCGATGGAAGAAGGTGCTTTCGGCCTCACTCAGGGAATCTGTTCCCGGGCTTGTTTCTTCCCGCCACTCCTGCTCTCCTCGGTGGCCAGCGGAGGGATGGCGGTCATTGCTAAATTCCACTGACGGGGAGCCCCGCTTGGCGCGGACTTCGACAAGCTTGCGCCGCCGCCTTTCCTGTCCTGTGCCTTGGCGGCCAAGGTGGCCATAATCTTTGACCGGTCCATGAGCTCTGTAAGGGGATGCAAAAAAGGATTGGTAACGAAAACAACAAGATGCATCAAGTCTAAATTGATCGGTTGGGACCTAACTTACCCAGGAAGCGGCGGGACTTAGTCTCGCCCATGTTAGGACTTGCTCGGAAAGCAGGGCGTCGACCCGCTAGATGGGCTGCCACAGGGACACGAGCCCCGCCTTCGGGGCTTTCGACAACTTGGCCTTCGGGAAATTCGCCCTATGCCACTCGGTGGGCACCAGCCAGTCCTCTTCCTTTGGGGGACCGACGACCTTCCACTCGTGGATGGAAGAAGGGACGACCACTACCCCTGACCCAGCCGCCCTACCCTTATACTTCTTAAAGGAAAAGTATACCCAACTCGGCTTGTCCTTGCGGGTACCCGGATGGTTCTTGTAGCAAAGAAAGGCTAAGAAGAGCCCTAGATTAAAAGGGATGCGATCGATTTTGAGCCAGACCAGGAATCCGAGGAGAATCCTTCACGAATTTAGTGCTAGCTGGCCTGGGGCGAGTTGGAAATGGTGAAGGACCACACAAACCTCGGGCGAAAAGGGAAGACACATCCCTGCCGGAACGCTTCCAAATACAAGGCAATCTCGTTACCTTATATCTGGTTTGCCCGTTTACCCTTCCTGGTCAAACGAAATATGAAGCCAGAGGAAATGTAGAAGCGAGCTCGTATGTCGGAAAGCTCGTCCAATCTGTTCAGCACTAAGGCAACGTCACGAGTGTTCTCGATGTGCACCTTAGAGGCCTTCTTGGCCCCTCGGCATCGGGGTACAGGGGGTCGCCACCTCTTGGGAGTGAACCCGACACAGCAGAAGAAGAACTCTCTCGACTATCAGAAGCTGAGGAAGATGAAGAAGACCCACTAGACTCGGCTTCAGAGAATGAAGCCTCATCGCCTAACTCTACCCTAACTACATCTACTAATAGATCAGAGGAAGACATCTGACCTGATTCAAAGGAGGGTTTGAACTGCAAAGCCGACCTAAAAGCGGGAGCGTCGGGCAATCCAAGGACAACAAGAGACAAATGAACAAAGGTGTTTCCTGGGGGAAAGCCGCCCCTATTTATACAATCAACGAAGGCCATTCTACGGCCTATACCCTCTCCCGCCAAAATGAAGCTGTTGGGTCAAAAATTATACCTCGGTCGACCAAGTTAAAATCAAATTCAACCCCAAGCCAAGTGGGCTCAAGCCCAGGTCAAGACCGAGCATGGAAGGGACCGGCCCCATGACAAAAAGAATGAAGCCATAAATTGGTTTATTGTAATTCTTTTTTTATATATAAAAATAAATGTATGTAAAATAGGCAAAAAGCCAAAATTTTGTAAACCCCATGGCTTATGTGCAAAAAGAGATAAGCACATAAGGCATGGGGTGGCACAAGTGCCATTTGGTAAAGCTCAAGGGGCTATATGTAAAGCGTGTAGCCTATAAAGGCAAACATGATGAAAAAATCAAAAAGAACCTTTTTACTCTCTCAAAAATTAGGGTTCTGTGCCTTCTTCTCCTTCCTCAAGATTCTAAACCTTCTTCTTTTTTTTGATTTAAATCAAAAGTGTAACTTTTCTTTTTCCAAAAAGAAACAGTTTTCACCACAAAACCCTTAAACGGGAGCTCGGACCTTCGATCAAATCCCTAAAAGGGAGATTTTTAAGTCCCATCCCCTTTTTTTCAAGATACAGCCAATATAGAGTAAGCAGAAGGAGACCCATCTCCAAAAATCCCACTTTGGGAAGATTCAAGACTCAAGAGAAGATCTATGGCTTAAGGGAGAAGAAAGGGGCCCCCTTTCATCATCTCCGAAAATCTCTTGGGAGTTTAACTCCACAAAAAAATTTAATAATAATAAAATAATAAAATTTCTTTTTTAGGAGTTTAACTCCAAAAGTCAATTGGAGTACAACTCCCAGTGCAGGGGCTAAGCCCCTTTGTCCTTTTTTTAGGAGTTTAACTCCAAAAGTCAATCGGGAGTATAACTCCCAGTACATGGACTAAGTCCCTTTTTCGGCGGGCGCGTGAGGCGCTAGCCCCCTTGACCCCCGGCCCGCTATCCGGGTAGCGGGACCCCCATAAACTCTGTGAGGCCCCCGATATACCCAAAACCCCTCAAGACACACATACACACACTGCATATTGAGTTCGCATGACTAGTTGACTCGTCAATTGGAGGTTCCTTCACTTTAAAGGCGAGGGGTAACTAACGACAGCTTAGTCCGTGGCTGCGGGAGATTCAGATCCCCACAATCAATAAACCCCCGCCTACCCTAGGTAGGGGGGATCTGTATACGCCTCAAAAACGACGCGTATTCCCATCTCAATAGGATGATGAAAAACACCCTACAGAAGCGTCGTACCCAACGATCCATGTAGCGCCACACGACAGCCGACCATTAGACGCCTTCCCCTCACATGGATCTGATCGGCTGAAGCGACATCTCACCTCTGCCGTCCAGATGTCGCCGTGTGGCATAAAATCGACAGTCAGCTTGGCAACGTGACGATCCGCGCAAGCGAAACGTCGTCGCCTTAATGGCGCCGTCCCATTAGTGATCCGCTGACGTCATCCGAAGATACGCTCGAAGATTCAAACGCTCGAGGATCGCCATGTGGCCACGAAGTTTCAGGTAGATCTACTGTGTAGATCCCTCAGCGAAAGGCCGAAGATAAAAGGCTATGCAATCCACCATTGACCCGACCTATAAATAGGTCAGAACGAGTGTTGGGGCCTAATGATCGTGCTCACGAGTAGGGATTCCCCAGATCAAGGCATGTGGCGGATGGCAGGTCTCCTACGTGTACTAACTAGCTACTTGAAGTCTATGGTGCCGAGATAAGTACCGTGCAAGGGGGACATTCCCCGGTGCCTCGCCTCCGAGGTAGCACCTGACCTTTGGGAGGTCTCTCCTTAATAAGTTCCCTCTTTGCCTCACCATCGACCAATAACTCGTCTTCGAGCAACCATATAGCCGAGCTTCCTCAGCTTTCTTGCTCGTCTCCGAGCTATCCTATAACTGAGATTCCTCAGCATCCATGGAGCATGGGTGTCCTCGTAATGATTCCGTATATCTCTCCAAGAAGAGATCTCCGACGCTCCACGTCTCGCATCCCATGCTAGCGCATCTCGCCATTAATGAGCGTATCTTGCCTTCAATGCAGACATTACGCATGGGCGGAACGGACGGCGAGAATCTCGCATCGGCTCGCCCTCAGGCGACCCTTATATAAACCCTTCCTCCAGGCGATTCAGGTAACTCCAACTCATTCCAATATGCCGCTACTCTGCCTGAATATTCCCCGGTACTTACTTGATCGTCGAAGGGTGCTACGGTGGTCTCCCACCCTGGGACTTCTTTATAGGTAGCTCGACGTCAATACCAAACAACTACCCATTGAGATCCACACTCTCTCTCCAAATCACATCCCCTTCAACTCCGCCGGACATAAGATCGACAGAGAACAACATCTGAGGGAGATTCCGATCTCTATTAGGCCTAGTCGAGCTGGCCCAATGGCCCATCCAATCGAGCAGACGGGTCGACCGGAACCGTAATGGTAAGCCGAGTCCAAGTCAGATTCGAGCTCCATGATGGGGTCAACCTAGGAGGTGGTTCAACTCTATTAAAGGGTTTGATCAACCATCCATTTTCCTCTCTACCTATATACAATAGGTAAAGGTTAGAGTTTGCAACGAATGGAACCAATGGATGGACACATACATTGATGATATAGAGGAATCCTTGAGAGTATGAAACCTATGAATAACTAGGGTTCAAAGGTTCCTGATCGTCTTCCTCAAAATATCTAGCAGCCACAATTAATTAGGGTACTTTTCGAGTAACACCATGATTGATCCCCGCACGGCCATCCGAAGAAGAAGACAACCCATAGAGAATGGATCAGCGGTCCAACGGTTATCAAGTGATCTACTACCCTGCGAAGGTATGTAGATATTATTTGTTTATTTGTTTCCGCTGTTTATATGAGACTATTTGTTTATTTGTTTATGCTGTTTATATGAGACTAATTTTTTATTTGTTTATTTGTTTCCGATGTTTATATGAGATTCTCCAGTGGATCGGTACTGCATGAGTTGATCGGCGATCTAGGGATCGCTCCACTATTATCTTATATTGGTATCAGAGCTATTCGGGCTGTCTGATCTATTTATCAAAGTTTTAATCATGTTTAGGTTATATTCTGATCATAAAAATTTTATTTTTATTAGTTCTGTTTATCATGAAAACTTTTCAGCTTTTTAAATTTAGAAAAATTATATTTTTGTTAGAGTTATAGAAAGTGCATGATAAAAACGTGATTTTTCTTGTTAATCAATCCCATGAGACTAATTTAAGAATTAAAGTTTATATTTCTAATTTGGGAAAACATAATTTTTGGCGATAAAAATTATTTTTTGCATGTGATGATGGCGCCGCAATGAAGTAGTGGCGGCGGCGGCCACTATTTTTACGATCGCGTTATTGCAAAGAGGCGATGGGGACGATGATCATAACATCCTGACCCTACTTTTTGATTTTTAAAATTATTTAGATTTTTGCAAAATTGTGTAAAAATAAAGGGATTTTTTTCTAAAGAATTTTAAATTTGCAAAGATTTTTCTGAAAAGATGAGATAAAATTTTAGAAAAGATTTATGAAATTTTATAGATTTTCTTTACAGATTTAATAAAGAATTTTAAAAGGATTCTTTAAAGATTTAGCAATTTTAAAAGGAATTGTTGAATCCTTAAGGATTTAATAAAGTTTTTTAAAATTATTTTTTAAAAAAAAATATGCTCCTGGCTCGGCCTGAGCCACAGTCCGTGGCTCGGCTCGGCACAAGCCAAAGAGGCGGCTTGGCTCGGCTCAAGCCAAACAGGTGGCTCGGCTCGGTGGCTCGGCTGGTGCTGAGCCGGAGCCGCCGGCTCGACTCGGCTCGGGCCGTGGGTAGACACCCAGTAAGATTGGGCCCAAGGGGCCTGGGCTATTTTTTAAATGATTTTTCTGATTTTTAAAATTTTTTTTAAATCGGGGAAAATTACAGAAAAATCCAGAAAATTATTTTGAAAAATCAGAAATTATTTTGGGGATTTAGGTCATATTTTGGCTAATATATATCAATTTTTACATAAATTACATCATTCACTCACATCTAAATTCACACGGAGCCATTCATGCGACGATCTATCAAACCATTACCAACAGAACAACACAAGATATGTGCAACCCCTTCTAATCGACATATAGCGATTAGAAGACGTTTAACAACACATATACGCATCACAAAATCAAGTAACGAAAACTACGGCATTAGAATTCTGCGCACAATTAGCAAACACAACCAATTTTCCTACAACTGAAAATCTAGTTTTCTAAAGTCCCAAAAAATTTCGTTTTAAGCCAATTCGGGAGTCAAAATGAACTCGAAACCCGCCCGAATCTTTGCGGGGGAGAAGAAGACAAAATTAATGTATGTCTATGGGGTCTATAGGGGTACCCATCCCCCGGGGCCACCATGAGGTGGCCCCTAGGGGTAGGCATACTCGAGAGCACCCACTTAGGGTGCTCTCGGGTCCCCACCCCAAGGCCACCTCTTGGTGTTCTCGGGAGGTGGGCTAGACCTTTGGTCCCCTCAGGGTTTCCCCGGGGTACCCAAGCATCACCCCGTGGCTTCTCGGTTCAAACCGTGAGCCTGCGGGGTATACAAACAAGTTAAAATATCAAATTTTGGGACTGTTTTTTCGGCAGTTCGTGCACGATAAAAACGATGGAATTCGAATTTCGCTATGAGCTATCTAAGGCTTATGGAGTGGATCTGATACCATATAAGTCGATGTTGCACACTCTTTGGGGTTTTTTAGAGAGGCAACATTTTCAAAAAAATGATTTTAGGCATGCAACATCGACAACTAAATTCAAGAACTACCATAAGCCCTAGCTAGAAAAAACTTCATAGGTTCTATTCTACCGTGATAGAGGTTATACCTATGAGATCGTGTACGTCTGGTCTTCTTAATCCTCTTCTAAAGCTCCTCGCGGTCCTAGATCGAGCTTGAGGCCGGTCTCCTTTCGTCAAAGACGATCCACATGAGAGTTTATGGTTCAAGCTTTAATTTCTAAAAGAAGTAACTAAAGACTCTAGTATGCTAATCTATAGTACTTAGATGATTTAGAGAGTGTTAATTGGATTTGTTTATCTCAATAACCCTATGATTCTCAACTCATGAGAAGGGTCAGGGTTTGAGGAAGAAGATGGAGCTCAAGAGAGGAGAGAAAAGGCTAAGGTGAGAATGAATGGAAAATGGCTAGCCAAAATAATATCTATCATAATAATTTTACAAATAAAATATCAAGCCATGCTTGAATAGTTTTCAAAAATGATTAAACAAAAATAATAGCTATGCCTTTCACCATGCTCAAAGCCACCTCAACCCTCCACCTTATTTCCTATTTCTAGTAAATAGAAAAACACATAATGATGTGTCCTCTTCTAGAAGTATTCTTGTATAAATACAATAATACATAAACCGTATATACATACCCGTATTCGTACTACAAAAAATACGAACACAAAAAGATAGAATAACCTAATAATATAATACTAGATCATTATTAAATCAATACTTGATTCATTAATGCGGCTTAATTCTAAGCCTGCTAGTATTAACTGTCAGAACATAAATCTGTGTAGCTAGTACATGTATATGATCGGAACCCTGTACGTATAACTATACGACCTCTACATCGTTTCTCCTGAACCAGGGAAATCCTCTGTGTGGAACTCTAAAGACTCGACAGTACGCTGGAAGTAGATTTTACCACAAGCATGTTAGTGGCACCAGCTGTACGTAACGGCTACCCAGATACCTGTTGAAAATAAGGCCAACGAGCAAATTCATCCGAACCCCTACTGAACCTGTCCGTGACAATCTCCGTACAGTACGGTCTGTTCGTCTGAGAGTATTGCATGCCGGGTCTAGGGATGGAAAACATCAGACCCCTAATAACCTGACAAGTCGTGCCGATATGGCTTAAGACCATCCGAGAATCTACTGATCTAACTATCAGTAATTCTCAGCCACCCTGGCTAGGTACTTATGGTGTTGTCCAACCGAACACAGCATGATATCGACTCCATATATCATGAGAGATGAATACCCAACAATCGCTCACTGCCTCCATGTGGCTTGGGGATGTACCCAACTAAAACCTGTTTGCACGACTCAGTAGAGCCGTGGTAGGGTAGTAATCAAAGCACATTGGGAACTCATATGAAACAAATGACGATCTCAGGTCGACAGATTATCTGTACTCATGTCACTAGAGAATTGCTATCTAACGATAGGTATAATACTATTTAACCAGTTCTCAGCGAGTCCGTCCAGTGTACTCACCCCCAGAAAGCACCTATATACAATCTTAGGTGAAACACACCAATGGATGTGGGACCAACAACTGCTCCTCGTCAGGGTCTAGAAACGTATACACTAGTTTATTCTAGAATATCGATACCCAGTCTCAATACTCCCATGACTAAGGGAATTTAAGGATGTGCTTATCGACTACTCATCTCCCACAAGTATGATTGCTATCACAACGCTGGTAGTCAAGCAAGGATCCTATGAGCTTTATCAATATGTATAAGCGATATGAAATAACAAGTAAAATATATATACATGTTAAGATAAAGTCAAACCAAATAGCATACTATCATATCGAGCAAAATTTTCATGTACATACATACCCTTAGCATCCTATACAATAAAGGCCTCTAGGGCATACATATCAAACATAAACGCACGTGCATTTCATTCAAGTCAAGAAAAATAGAAAATAATGCACTGAAAATTAAATGATTTTATAAGGGAAAGCAAGATGGCAATAATGAAAAGTATAAGTCACAAAGTGTTTGACTATGAGAGTATGAACAATTTCGCTCATCATTGGATTGAGTTGAAGCATTTAGTCGCTACGAGCGATTAGGTTTATGGAAGCGATTCGTTTGTCGGATACATATGAGTTTAGTTCTGCATTTAGATGCAGATGGATGTCCATTAAATAACTTCCCAATCGGTTAAAACAGTTTTGTTATGGATTTAGGATGGTAGGTTAGCTAAATGAAACGTTTTTGTCTCTTATGTGTTTTATGGTTTTACGGGTTGACGTTTATATAGATGTCTATGTGATTTTATAGACTGGGTCAATATATGAGTAGGTTGAGTTAACCATCTGGGTTGACTTGACTGTATAGGTCAATTTGATTAGCATTTAGGCCTAATGTCGACTTATCACCGTAGGCATTGCTTATGTGACTTTGCTACAAAAGGTAAAATCATTAAATACTTTCATTGCAATTGTAACGACTCTGAAATCACTATACAGAAAATTCTTGTTATTGTACAGAAAAGAGTATTACAGCCTGTGTAAGAGTTATAAGTTAGATTTGTTTAATAAAAGCAAGAAGAAACTTGTAGCTCACTAGTAAAACCTCTGCACTGTTGTGACATACCTTGTGTGTTCGAATCCCATCAGACACAATTATTTTTTCTGATTTTTCTTTTTAATTTTTTGGAAGCCCAAGAGTTGCACGTGCAATACACGGGGAAATGAAAAGTTTCAGAAAAATCAAACATGCGCAAAATGGAGTAAACACGGATATACCTACGTGGCACGAATCTCGAGGCAAAACCTTAAGATCCGACCGTCCAAAATGCCCCTCAGGCCGACGCCGACGGTCGATATAGGCCCAATTGGCTCCGTGCTTTGCACACACACCCCTTCGACTCCCCTTAACTCCACTGCACTGTTTGATTTCCCTGCAATCAAACAGAGACTCTACATTTCACCATTTAACACCTTTTTAACGTTTTTTAATCCAAAATTTTAATTCTCAAACCCCATTTCTCCACTATAAATACCACTCTACACCCTCGCTCCCATCCATTCTGAAAATTTCGAGCAAAATCACCTCAAAAGTTCCTATGTGCAAGTGGAGTCAAGTGGAGTTAGCAACCAAGCTCCTTCTATCGAAGATCGAAGCCGTTTCCGGAGCTCCCGCGACGCCACGAAACCCCTTCCCTTCTTTCTTACTCTCTTCTAGATATTACCAATCCGTAAGCCCCTCTCATCTCTCTTTCTTTTCATCTCATTTCATCTCCTAATCATATATCGGTAAAGTGGAGTTATTCCCGATAAATTTCTTTTTAAAACCTAGAACTCCCTTTTGTTTTATACATAAGTCAAACTAATTCTACCACCCTACTTGCAACTTTAATTACAAACGTTTAGATTCAAGTTTAACCAAAATTCTCATGTGAAACAAACATAAACGAACTTTTTTTCAATAAAATACCTTGAACTTTAGTATCAACATCTTTTCAATAACTGTTAAAACAATATCTTTAGGAAAACTTCATGGGGTAACGACCTACCCCACATGCACACTTTGGTTTCATAACACGATATATATATATATATATATATATATATATATATATATATATGGTTGGTTCAAAGAATAGCTTTTCACTAAAATACTACATCTTTTAAAAACCGGGGTTCTTTTAAAGTGGTGTTTTGTAATTCTTGGCAAATACACCTTTACAACCCTCGTTAGGGGACCTGCTAATGGATGGTGCGGATTATCACACATCCTTCGGATAGTAGTGCGAGATGTAGAACTCCTTACGGAGTATTCGATCTCAAAAGGAAATAAAATACGGTTTTTAAGAAACGCGAATTTTCTAAACAAAACTAATTTTTGAAAATTATATAAAAAATTATAAATCCGTATTTTCAATATATTATGAAACTATATTTTTCTAAAAAAGAAAGATTTAAAATGTTAATAAAATACAACCGAGTTACTAAAAAGGGCTAGTTTTCAATAAAATACCACAAACTTTTAAAAGCTAAGTATTTATCATTAAAATACCCCAATAATTAAAATACATACTCGTGAAAACCCTAAATGTTATAAATCACCCTTGAGGTTTATTTTTAAACTATATCAAAATATTTTTATAAAACCCTCTCGAGATATGCAAAACAATATATTAAGAACTTTAGTTTAATATAGGTTTAAGCGGGATCAATTCTTTTGAGCCCTAGGGAGCCGGAGAAAGTGAGTGCTTGCCTATTCAGGTTAGACAACTTAACGGAGTTATCAATGTCAATTGTCTTAGAAAAATACACAAATCCTGCCATCCATGTGCAGCAGTTGCTGATTACTCCCAAACCTAAGAAAATCAAGAGTTAAATCCGTTCACAAGTGTCTGGCTCAATCTGAGTCCAAATTTAAGCCAGAATCCAAAATCAAACACGAACTTGAATACTTGATCATGAACTTGAATACTCGAATTCAAACATCAAACTAAAACTTGTATACTTGACCGAACCATGGTTATAACATGACATGAACTTAACATGACTACGTGAACACATGATTACATCCTGAACATGAAGCCGAACATTTTATATTCATTGATTCGGCCAAGACCTATAATCTTAATCTATACAATACAATACGCGGGGATAAAGGGGTAGATTGGTACGGAACGTATATCGTAGCATGAGAGGTCACGTAAAAGACACCTACATGAATTCACGTGCCGTTGTCCCGTGGGTTATGACGAGGTCTTGTACTACATGTTACCATAGTCCATGGGGTAAAATGGACTCCTCTCGTATACATGAATACCTTCCTTATTAAACTACAAAGAATCACGTTAGAATAACTATCTTATACCCGTGAATGATCATATACAACTTTACATGTTCATTTCACATTATATACCATCTTCTCTTTCTTCTTTTGGGACTTACTGAGCGCTAGTTCGCTGACGACATTCTTTTCTGTTTCTTTCTTTGGGATGTTCGTCAGGAGGACTGGACTCTGAGGAGATAGAGCCAAGCCCGGAGGACTTGGACCAGCTTGCTGCACAGCCAGATTACTAGCTCTTTCCAGCCTGCACTTACTTTCTGTATGCCATTGTTTAGGCATTACTTTGTTTATTGTATCTTTTATTTCAGACAGTTGTATATAAAGTTAAATGTAAATAAAGTTTTTTCATTTTATTACTCTTGTCATTCTTTTTCATTGTTATATTGATTAATTACGCTTAACGTATTTATTTCATAGTAAATACATTGCGGGCTTGCCACATCACCGTTTCTATCTACTGGGAAGCGGGGCGTAACAGGTTTTGTTGGTGGCCCATGCAGGTCTGTTCTGCATGAAGTCTTAAGTAATATATCATAAGAATTATAAGAATTAGCAACTATACATTCCTTGCATTTCAAATTTCTTGAATCTATCCTAACCTTTCCGTTTCTATCAAGGTGATGGATTCTCCCAACAACACCAGTACTAATGTCAATGGTAACACACCACCACCTACTTTACCACCTCCTCCTACCGATGCTTCTCCAATCAATGAACATACGGTACTTCTAGAACCCATCAAAAGTCTTTTGGAGGGCCAGCGGCAGCATACTACTATTCTTATGAACCGTCCCGAAGCCGAAGCATCTAGAGTGAAGCAATTTCGTGCGTTATATCTAAGGAGCTTTTCTGGGAAAGAGAGTCCTCTTGAGGCTGAAGAATGGGCCCAGAGTATAGAGGATGACCTTGCTGCAGCACAGGTACCAGCCATAGCTTGGGTTCGTGTGGCTAAGCTCCATCTCACCGACAACGCAAGAGTCTGGTGGAAAGGTAAGGAAAGCCGTCTCACACAACCCATAGAGTGGAAGACGTTCCGCGATCTGTCGATGCGAAGTTCTACCCCGAGACTACCCGTTTTGAGATGGAGCAACAGTTCATCCACCTGCAATAAGGTTCCATGTAGGTAAAATCAGTGGATGAATATGATGCCGAGTTCATCATGCTTAGCAGATAAAGAATTCGTATCAAATTCTGTTCCGTAAAACACATCATTATCCTGACATTAACATCTTATCAGGTTTGCGGCACACTTGATCCCGACCGATGAGATTCGGGCTAGACGATTCCAACAGGGCTTAGACCCAGAGATTCAGGTGGCATTAGTCACAGGAGACTACCCAACTCATGAACTCACCCTGAAGGCAATACGTCGTTACGAAGTTGTGGTCAAGAAGAAGGGTAAGCCCCAAATTGCCGGAATCAAATGCCCTGCTACACAGATGACAGGAGGAGACTCTTCTAGGCTGATTTTTGCACCCAGGAGGATCATTTAACCGGTCCAGTCCAGATTTCTATTTCTACTGTAAGATAACTGGGCACTTGGCGAAGGACTGCAGGCGTGTAAATGGCCTGTGTTTGATTTGTGGTGCATCTACTCACGCAATAGGAGCATGCGCCTATCGTTTTAACACATCTCCAGCACCCAGACCAGCAATCATAGCCCCGCAGATGCCAGCCATTCAGGCACCTGCACCTCGCCTAGCTCTTCCCGCACCAGCTCCATGTGGACCTCCTGCACAGCCTCATCGACAATTCTACCAGACACAGAGAAACGTGCCTCAAGGGCAGAGGAATGCGCCTCCAGCAAGAAGGAATGTACCAAGATGACATGCTTTTACAATGACGGTCGAAGAGGACGGAGCCACAGGAAAATTCATCACTGGTAAATCACTCATCCTTTCAATCTTTCAATCCTTTTGTATCGTTATACTTTCCTATAGCTAAACATGATCTCACACAACTTAAGTACTATACTAGTAGCCACCCTTCCTGCACTCACACTTTTCGACACTGGAGCTTCACATTGCTTCATGTCACAATGATTCGTGAGAATGCACGTGATTCCTGTGAAGCCACTCATTTCAAGCTGGAATGTCAGTTCCGGGAATGGAGACTTGAAGGCAACTTTGGGGTATGATCAGTGCCCAGTTGTAGTTTGCGGTCAAGAATTCTACCCAAATTTCAAAGTACTAGACATCCTAAATTTCGATGTTGTGTTGGGGATGGATTGGCTGGGAGTATTCTATGCTACTATTGACTGCAAGGAGGGTAGTATTTGAGATAACAGATCACCCAGTCTTCTATTTCAAAAGTGGAGATAGAACCTTGGAGCCAGGAAGCTTCCATGCTAAACCAAAGACTTCAGAAGTATTCTCTCTACCCGCGGAAGAAGAAAAGCCCAAAGTAGTTCGAGAGTTCGAGGATGTGTTTCCTGAAGACATATCAGGTTTTCCTCCCGATCGAGCTCTTGAGTTTAGTATTGATATACAACCTGGTGCACAACCTGTAATCAAAGATCCATATCGATTAAGTCTGGAGGGATTGAAGGAGATCCGTATTCAGTTAGACGAACTAATGAAGAAATGTTGGATCTGACCCAGTACTTCAAGTTGGGGATCTCCGGTGTTACCAGTGAACAAGAAAGAAGGTTCCTACAATATGTGTGTGGATTATCGAGCTCTGAACGAAGTGACGATTAAGAACAAGTATCCACTACCGCGTATCGATGACCTTTTTGATTAGTTAAGTGGGTATTGTGTCTTTTCAAAGGTATATCTTCGTTCGGGTTATAATCAGGTGAAGGTCAAAGAGTCCGACATTCCGAAGACGGCGTTTAGGACCCGTTATGGTCATTATGAATATCTCGTAATGCCATTTGGAGTGACCAATGCACCTGCCATCTTTATGAACCTGATGAACCAAGTTTTCCGAGAGTACTTAGACAAGTTTGTTGTTATCTTCATCGACGACATCCTGGTGTATTCAAAGAATCAGAAAGAACACGCCAAGCACTTATAGCTTGTCCTAGAGACATTACGAAAACACAAGCTTTACGCCAAGTACAGCAAGGGTGAATTTTGGCTAGATCAAGTCGGATTCATTGGTCATATTGTTTCAGGCGAAGGAGTCTCTATAGATCCAGCTAAGGTGTCAGCTGTCAGCGAGTGGCCGACACCAAAGACGGTGAAAGATATAAAAAGTTTCTTGGGCTCAACAGGATACTACAGACGATACATTGAAGGATTCTTGAAAATCGCAGCACCCCTGACAAAGCTCACACGTAAAGACAAAGCATTCGTGTGGTCAGAAGCATATGAAAAGGCTTTTGTAAAACTCAAGTCGAGTTTAACCTTTGCTCCTATCCTCGTAATATCAGATCAATCTAGCGGATTCGTCATACATTGTGATGCGTCCGGTAAAGGATTAGGATGTGTTCTACACCAGCATGGAAAAGTTGTGGCTTTTGCATCAAGACAGTTAAAGGTCCATGAACGCAACTATCCAACACATGATCTAGAATTGGCAGCCGTCATTTTCGCACTCAAGATTTGGCGCCACTATCTTTTGGGAGAACGAGTGGATATATACAGTGACCACAGGAGTCTGAAGTATGTATTTACTCAGAAGGAACTAAACATGCGGCAGAGAAGATGGCTAAAACTCATGGCGGACTTCGACATCAACCTACAGTATCATCCTAGGAAGGTGAATGTAGTACCCGATGCCCTTAGTCGCTAGCCATTAGCAATGAACCTCACCGTTCTGTGGAAGCTACAACAAGAATTGCATGGATTGGAGATTGAAGTAGTTGTGCCAGGTAACGCTTCATATTTGATGAACTTACAAGTCCAGTTCACTCTTGTCAATCAGATCAAGGCAGCTCAAGCAAATGGTGCCAAGCTACAAAAGATCTGAGAACAAGTAGAAAGTGGACTACGAACTGACTTCATCATCCACGAAGATGGATCCTTGTGGTATGGAAGTTGTTTATGCGTACCATTCGGACCTATTCGAGAAAAGTTGATGAAAAAAGCTCACAGCTCTACGTATTCGGTACACCTCGATGGTATGAAGATATACAAGGATCTATGGCAACATTACTGGTGGCATGGAATGAAGCGCGAAGTAGCAAGGAGCGTAGCCAAGTGTTTGGTATGTTAGCAAGTGAAGGCTGAACATCACAGAGCTGCTGGTCTATTTCAGCTGTTACCAATCCCAGAATGGAAATGGTAGCACATTATCATGGACTTCGTGACTACTCTCCCTCGCAGCACGAAGGGTAACGATGCAATTTGGGTTATTGTGGATCGACTCACCAAGTCGGCTCACTTTATTCCATTCAGAGTTGGCCAGTCGACCGAGACGTTAGCAAAGAAGTACATGGAGGTGGTCATAAATCTAAAGTAAGATTTAAACCTTCAAGATATACCATATTTGATACCCATGAACTCGTACAGGAGATCGTGAGATTACATGGAGTACCCGTTTGCCTCATCTCCGATTGTGATACAAGATTCCAATCATATTTCTGGCAGAGTCTGCAAGCTAGCCTGGGAACGAGTCTAAATTTCAGCATGGCGTATCATCCAGACGGACAGTCCAAACGAACGATTCAGATTTTGGAAGACATGCTAAGAGCCTGCATGTTAGACTTCAGAGGGTCATGGGAAGATCACCTACACCTTGTGGAGCTTTCATACAGCAACAGCTTTCAGACAAGTATTGGAATGTTACCATTCACGGCACTCTACGGATGGAAGTGTCGTTCACCGCTAAGTTGGGACGACGTTGGAGATCGCGAACTCCTTGGACCAAAGATGATCGTGGCAACTATGGACGTAGTTCGCACGATCAGGGAAAGGATGCGTATAGCCCAAGACAAACAGAAGCATTGGGCAGATACAAAGCGCCGACATCTGGAGTTCCAACCTGGAGACCATGTATTCCTGAAGATCTCTCCAAACAGAGAAGTGATCCGTTTTGGCAAGAGGGGTAAACTCAGTCCAAGATACATAGGACCGTTCGACATACGCGAATGAGTTGGAGAATTGGCATACCATTTAGCACTACCACCCTCATTGGAAGAAGTGCACAACGTGCTCTACATATCCCAGCTACGATGATATGTGAGCAACCCCAGCCACATACTTGATTACTCAGAGCTCACAGTACAAACCGACCTGACATGTGAGCAACAACCAGTTGAGATCCAGGACCGAAAGGTGAAAACATTACAGAACAAGGATGTAAACTTGGTCCGAGTGATGTGGAGAAAGGATTCACCAGGAGAATCAACTTGGGAAAGGGAAGAAGATATGCGTGCACGATACCCTTACCTCTTTGAAAATTAGTTCCTATGTAATTGTAAATTTCGAGAACGAAATTTTTATAAGGAGGGTAGAATGTAACGACCCTGAAATCACTGTACAGAAAATTTTTGTTATTGTACAGAAAAGATTATTACACCCTGTGTAAGAGTTATAAGTTAGATTTGTTTAATAAAAGCAAGAAGCAACTTGTAGCTTACTGGTAAAGCCTCTGCACTGTTGTGACATAGTCCGTGTGTTCGAATCCCATCAGACACAATTATTTTTTCTGATTATTCTTTTTAATTTTTAGAAGCCCAAGAGTTGCACGTGCAATACATGGGAAAATGAAAAATTTCAGAAAAATCAAATATGCGCAAAATGGAGTAAACACAAATATACCCATGTGGCACGAATCTCGAGGCAAAACCTCAAGATCCGACCACCCAAAATGCCCCTTAGGCCGGCGCCGACGGTCGATATAGGCCCAATTAGCTCCGTGCTTTGCACACACCCCCCTTCGACTCCCTTCAACTCCCTTGCACTGTTTGATTTCCCAGCAATCAAACAGAGACTCTTCATTTCACCATTTAACACATTTTTAATACTTTTTAATCCAAAATTTTAATTCCCAAACCCTAATTCTCTACTATAAATACCACCTCATGCCCTAGCTCCCATCCATTCTGAAAATTTCTAGCAAAACCACCTCAAAAGTTCCTAAGTTCAAGTGGAGTCAAGTGGAGTTAGAAACCAAGCTCCTTCCATCGA
This sequence comes from Agapanthus africanus, assembly GCA_030015575.1. Lineage (NCBI taxonomy): Eukaryota > Viridiplantae > Streptophyta > Magnoliopsida > Asparagales > Amaryllidaceae > Agapanthus > Agapanthus africanus. The sequence continues at coordinate 154,983,669 of JASDDO010000014.1, read as the reverse complement.
AAATCGAAGATGTTTCCGAAGTTCCCACGACGCCACGAAGCCCCCTCCCTTCTTTCTTACTCTCTTTTAGATATTACCAAGCCATAAGTCCCTCTCATCTCTCTTTCTTTTCATCTCATTTCATTTCCTAATCATATATCGGTAAAGTGGAGTTATTCCCGATACATTTCTTTTTAAATCCTAGAACTCCCTTTTCCCTTATACATAAGTCAAAATAATTCTACCACTCTACTTGTAACTTTAATTACCAACGTTTAGCTTCAAGTTTAACCAAAATTCTCATGTGAAACAAACATAAACGAACTTTTTTTTTCATTAAAATATCTTGAACTTTAGTATCATCATCTTTTTGATAACTGTTAAAACAATACCTTTAGGAAAACTACATGAGGTAACGGCCTACCCCACACGCACACTTTTGTTTCATAGCACGATGTCTATATATATATGGTTGTTTCAAAGAATAGCTTTTCACTAAAATACCATGTCTTTTAAAAACCGGGGTTCTTTTAAAGCGGTATTTTGTAATTCTTGGAAAATACGCCTTTACAACCCTCGTTAGGGTACCCGCTAATGGATGGTGCGGATTATCGCACATCCTTGGGGTAGCAGAGCGATATGCAGAACTCCTCACGGAGTATTCGATCTCGAAAGGAAATAAAATACGGTTTTTAAGAAACACGACTTTTCTAAACAAAACTAATTTTTGAAAATTATATAAAAATTATAAATCCGTATTTTCAATATATTATGAAACTATATTTTTCTAAAAATGAAAAATTTAAAATGTTAATAATATACCACCAAATTACCAAAAAGGGCTAGTTTTCAATAAAATACCATAAACTTTTAAAAGCTAAGTATTTATCATTAAAATACCCCAATAATTAAAATACATACTCATGCAAACCCTAAATGTTATAAATCACCCTCGAGATTTATTTTTAAACTATATCAAAATATTTTTGTAAAACCCCTCGAGATATGCAAAACAATATTTTAAGGACTCTAGTTTAATATAGGTTTAAGCGGGATCAATTCTCTTGAGCCCTAGAGAGCCGGAGAAAGTGAGTGCTTGTCTATTCATGTTAGACAACTTAACGGAATTATCAATAGCAATTGTCTTGGAAAAAGACACAAATCCTGCCGTCCATGTGCATCAGTTGCCGATTACTCCCGAACTTAAGAAAGTCAAGAGTTAAATCCGTTCACAAGTGTCTGACTCAATCTGAGTCCAAACTCAAGCCAGAATCAAAAATCAAACACGAACTTGAATACTTGATCATGAACTTGAATACTCGAATTCAAATATCAAACTCAAACTTGTATACTTGACTCGACTTGACCGAACCATGGTTATAACGTGACATGAACTTGACATGACTACTTGAACACATGATTATATTCTGAACATGAACCTGAACATTTTATATCCATGGATTCGGCCAAGACCTATAATCTTAATCTATACAATACAATACGCGGGGATAAAGGGGAAGATTGGTACGGAACGTATATCGTGGCATGAGAGGTCACTTAAAAGACACCTATATGAATTCACATACCGTTGTCCCGTGGGTTATGACGCGGCCTTGTACTACATATTACCATAATCCACATGGTAAGATGGACTCCTCTCATATACATGAATAACTTTCTTATCAAACTATAAATAATCACGTTAGAATAACTATCTTATACCTGTGAATAATTATATACAACTTTACATGTTCATTTCACATTATATGCTGTCTTCTCTTTCTTCTTTTGGGACTTACCGAGCGCTAGTTCGCTGATGATATTCCTTTCTGTTTCTTTCTTTGGGATGTTTGTCAAGAGGACCGACTCTGAGGAGATAGAGCCGAGCCCGGAGGACTTGGACCATCTTGCTGTACAGCCAGATTACTAGCTCTTTCCAGCCCGCACTTACTTTTTGTATGCCATTGTTTAGGCATTGCTTTATTTATTGTATCTTTTATTTCAGACAGTTGTATATAAAGTTGAATGTAAATAAAGTTGCTGTTTCATTTTATTACTCTTGTCATTCTTGTTCATTATTATATTGCTTAATTACGCTTAACGTATTTATTTTATAGTAAATACGTTGCGGGCTTGCCACGTCACCGTTTCCGTCTACTGGGAAGCGGGGCGTGACAACAATTTATTTACTCCAATGAACGCATACCAAATTAATATGGAGGCACATGTTAGTGTTGTTTATTTCAAACCTAGCAAATAATTTCTCGACACATGGCCGGTATACTCGCACGGAACTGAAGCGTCGATTTGAATCAAATGCTAAATCAATAGAGTGATGAGTTTATAAACTCTAGGATGTGCATATTTGATTGATCAGTTTAGAACTGAACTCAAACCACGAGTATCTATTTGAGCAGTTTTAGAAACTGTGCAAGAAGATGGAATTGTCGGAAAGCTGATAATCCTATGCATTGTGAAAAAACGGTGTTGCATGCATATGAAATAGGATATTTTAAGTATGGTGAGAAACATGATGGTGCAAGACGATCTTCCTACATCGTTTTGGGAAGATGTGCTCTGGAGAGCTGCTTATGTTTCTTAATCATGTACCTTCATAATTTAATACTGTCGGCACCTACTAGATATGGACGAGCGAAAGACCAATAGGGTCACTTGCACCCATATTACATATTACCTTAATACATTTACCATTTCGCATTCGTATGAGAAATTGGGCCCTTGAGCTAATTCGAAGGGTCATGTATTCGTAGGATAGTATGCTTAGACAGTGGTTACAATGGGTCGTGCGAAGTTGAGTTTCTCAGAAGTAACCACCGCAAAAGGCAGAAGTAGGTTAAGATTTAGGTTCTTACGAGGCATATAGACTTCCTATTCCATCAGCGCAGGATGATCATATTTTCTTCCAGCGGATTGGAACAGTGGAAGCCCTATTAGTCAACTAACGCGAGAGAAATAGTTTTCTCTAGCGATTGGAGACTTGTAGGAACCTTCTTGTTCAATAGCGTAGAAAATATTAGTTCTCTCCCGCAGCTAGGGACGGTAGGAGCTTTTATCAGTTAGCGCAAGAGAAATCGATTTTTCTCAGAAAGCTAAGGACAGTAGTGGCGAGATTCTTAGTGATAGATTTGAGTCAATCACATAAAGTCGAAACCTCGTAATGCTTGTGGAATAGCATCTCAGAGATATTTTAATATTAAAGAGAAAGCATTCATGATGAGATCGCATGTGTTGCGGAAGCCAAGTCAAGTAACGACGCTACTTAAGAGCCTATTGCTAAAAGAGTGAATAATAGCAATGGATATGTGAAAGAGTCAATGTAGAGAATCAAGTATGCGACTTGATTGACTTTCTTGTCAAACGCAAGACACGGTTGAAAATTAGATTTTCCGAAGTCATGCGAAAGAAGAATGTTGCTGAAAGATGCAAGGCATATTTTATGATGAAAGGATCTGTCCAAGGATGGACTGATTAGGAATACACATTCTTTCTTGAGGCGATGACTGCGTCTATTCATATTTCCTAATAAATCATTACATTTAAGGATTTTGAACTTTTCTAAGTGGACTTAGACTGCATTTCTCGTAGGAGACTTGGATAAGGAGATCTATGAGATCTACATGCGGTTTTTTGAATAAATTTATATCCAAGTGGTTGAATATTCGATATTTTCTATCCATATATATAGTTATGGATTAACGATATAGAATGTAACAACTATAATTTCTGAGATCTTATCATGTTAATGATGTTGGAATGACCAAAAGTGATTTAGAGACATAATACCACTTTGAAAAGTGGTTGTCCTCCACAGTCGTGTTTGAGGACATCTGAGAGTTTAGATCATGTTTGGAAAACCAGTTTTCCAGTAAATAGTTCGAGAAAATTCTATACTTGTCTTGGTAGACTTATGTGTATGAGTTTTAGAACAGTTTGATCCGTATGATCACTTTCTGATTCCTGTCTCAATAATCAATAGTCATATTTTTGGCCTTTGTTCCCGTAAAAAATGTTGGCGCTCGGGAGCATAATCTCCACACTTTGGCGCAAGTGCATGTGCAAAGCATGTGGCACAAGCGCCAAAATATTGCACTAGCGCCAGACATGCAATGCACGGGTGCAAGGGCAATGCGCAAGTACGCCACGTTCAATACACGTGGCGCAAGTGCTAATCCCTTGCGCTAGCGCCAAACGCGCAATGCACGTGGCGCAAGCGCATGCTTCAGTTTAGAGCTAAAGATCTATTTTGGAAAATATTTCCTATATCTTTCTAAAACAGAAAGATTAACCTTTCAAAATAATAAAAATTCCTGGATCGATGATCTAACGGTGCTTAAGCACCACCGATTGATCAAAGATCAATATGGAGATCTTTCAACCTTTCCCAACTATCTTCCCTAGTATAAATAGTAGCCTATGAGATTAATCTCAAGATATACAGAGACCCTCATAAGGTTCATAAGGAGACTTAAGCCTCTATCATCAAAGAAGAAAACTCTTCTCGAGAAAAACCCTAACCGAATTAGGTAAAAACCCAAGGAGAAAATTCTCCTTCACCTTTCTCCTTTCTCTATGAAGCTTAAGCTTCTAAAGAACTAAGGTTCTTTCTTTGGATCAAAGAAACATGAGAGAAATCTCCCTTGGCCAAAAGCTTAAGCTCTCATAGGAGATCCAATCTTTAGATCTAAGATCTTGGAGGAAGAATTTCGTATTCCCCCACCAGAAGATGAAAAAGATCATCAAGATTGTTTGAAAGCCGAAGCTTTGGCTTCATGAAACCCAGATTTTCATCAAGAACACATACCATCGTCTAGAACACAAAAAAAAAAAATAGAACATAAGTTCTAAAGATCGTAAAATTCTAATCTTTAGGAATTTCAATGATCAAAAGATCATCTTTTTTTTACAGAAAACCTAAGTCTTGATAGGTTAACCTTTCTGATAGAAGAAGGAAGTGCTTAAACTCTCAAACCCTAGCGTTGCGCCATATGCAATGCACGAGCACCAATAGCATTTTTACTAGGTTGTGCCAGAGTTTATGCTCTCAATATTGCACTACACCACATACAACGCACGTGCACCAGTGCCAGCGCTAAAGCAGCACTATGTTCTTAAGTGCGCCATGAGCAAAACAAAAGAGCCAGCGCTTGTGCCACGTACAATGCACGTGCGCTAGAGCAGCACCGGCGCCAAGCATTTAAGAGCGCCATTCAGAACTCAGATTTAGTAAAATTAACTAAGTCTTGAAACTTAAGATCCTCTCTGATCTAAATATCAATAGAAAATAAAGTTCTCAATATGTGACCAAGCCATCTAGGTTGAACTAGTTCTCAAATGAGACTACGTGTCCCTAGATAGAGCCCATGCTTTCCAAACAACCTAAGTTGATCTTAGTTCTTAAACAAGACTAACGTGTCCTTAGATAAAGTTTAAGCTTTTATATGAACTTATGGACCTCACAACGCGAGAATGGAACCATGATTTCACCCCCGTTGGCAAACCAAGCTACTAACGTGGGCCCAATCAAGCAATACTTGACCAAATTATGAAAAAATATATACGGATTTGGACTAATCCACGCCCTACGGGCAACGACAAAAAATATTCTCCGTATACAATCCAAGGGCAAACCAAATAAAAACCAGAACACACGAGACACGGAGAAAACAACCTGGAGTATAGAAAGTGGTTATCGCTCGTGATAACATAGTAAACTATAGGGACTTGCGCCTGTAGGAAAAATGCGTCCCCACAATCAATAAACCACTCACCCTTAGAGTGAATATGAAGTCAAGTTATACCGGTCGCTATAGGGTTCCTTAGCACCCTCACGGTGTTTACTAGGGCATCGAACATGCCATTTCAAAATTTTCTAGAGAGCTAAAGAACCCGAACGACGATCGAACTAGAGACTTAGGGTTTTCTAGATTGTAAACACTTTACAAACTAAAGAGAAGAAGGAATACAACCTTTGTAGACCAGTCCTTCACTTCAAATGCTCCGTGTAGTAGTCCCTTCGCTCCAAGTAATGAACTCCTCGGACTCTAGAAAGGCTCCACGAGATGTACGGAACAAGCTTTCTCAATGTCTTCGAGGCCGAAGATGATCTACGTCGAGAAGACTCGAGCTCATGCTACCTCTTCACTAATATGTGAATTAGTGAAGCAAACACCCTAAACTAAATGGCTAATAGTAGAGAATGATGAAGTAGGAAGTGGGCTCACTTTAGATTTATTTTTCTCACATTATTTTCTCACTTGAAGAAAAGCTAGTAAGCTTTTTCAATGAAGAACAAGATGAAGAATCAAAACTCATGAGAGAGTGAGAGTGTAGCAACCATGGGTGAGTTAATATCCCATATTAACCCTTGTAGAGACTTAACTAAGGCTAATGGTAACGGTTAGGTTAAATAAATATCTATAGTAAAACAAATTAGTGGACTTGGTCAATGGTTCCACAAGTTTCTACAAGCTTCAACAATTTGTCCAATATCCACTAATTATGTGATTTACTTTGATAAATAAAAACCTAAGATTATCATAAGCTTTGTGTAAGTCTCATATACCCATGTTGCATGTGGCATCTAGCATTACACAATATATTGTACATTAATATATATGACATATATACTAAGTGCACAATCCAAGTGAGAAAAGAAATCTTTAAGTGAGCAAATATTAGTTAATGTTATACATTAAATTATTAAATCAATACTTGATTTAATAATCCGGCTATATCACATACAACCGACTAATATAAAATGAATCAAGTTATAGAATCAACACTTGATCCGATAACCCATCTATATCTCATATAACTGATCGATATCTCATATCGCGAGAATAGAATGTGGTATCTCATACGTGCATTAATCTCGGTCCCGCACATATCACATATGTGCTCCTACTTAGTTTCGCATGAACCAGGAAACCTCTGTGTAGGACTTTAAAGACTCGTCAATACGCCGGAAGTAGGTGATGATCATATCAAACACCCACAAGCCACAAGCGGTTTGCTAAACGTAACGGCCGCCCGGGTATTGAGCGATCAGAAGATCAACAAGCAAGCCTGCTCATACTTCTGCGAATCCAATCAGTAACACTACCGTACAGTCCGGTCTCTTCGTCAGATATGTCGCATATCATAGCCTAGGGTGGTATAACGTCAGACTCCAATAGCCTGATAAGTCATGCCGATACAAGGTCCATAACGGTTCGAGAAACTACTGATAACACTTACCAGTAAATCTCAGCAACCCTGGCCAGGGATTTCCTGTTATGGCCAATCGAGCATAACGCAACATCAACTCCCAATACCGGGAGAGAAGAAACCCCTCCTATCGCTCATTGCCGCCATGTGACTCGGGACTGTACCCAAAAACCACCTTTTTGCACGATCTCTTGACCATGGTATGGTGGAAATCAAAGCACAGTGGGAATCACATAAGTCTCTATGACGATTTCGGGTCTACAAACTAACCTCTACCAGTGTCACCAGAGAACTGCTATCTGACGATAGGTATAATACCATCTAGGAGTTCTCGGCGAGTCCGTTCAGTGTACCCAGTCTCCACTGAGCACCCGTAATCCTTCTCTGATGTCAAACACCAATGGATATGGGATCATCCATTGCCCATCACATGGGTCGAGAAGCGTATACGCTAGTCTACTCTGGAATATCGATGCCCTGTCTCGATACTCCCACGACTAGGAACGTTTGAAGGATGTACTTATCGACTACCCTGTCCCCACTAGTATGATCTACATCATAATCCTGGTAGTCAAGTACTCATCTTATGGGCTTTATCAACATGTAATAGAGACAATAAGTGTACATGTTAAGATAAAGAGCAACCAGATAGCATACTATCATATCGAGTAAGAAAGTCCTCCCTATATTTGTCCAAGCATCCACTACAATATACATCTCATGTACAGTAATGGCCTCTAGGGCATACATATAACTAACAGTCGCATCTATTCAAACCTCCGATATATGGCGCTATAATCCCTTAGTGTCTTTCGAGAGGTGAATGGATTAACCCATGTATTTGCCCTCAAATTTAGACAGGACGTTCTATCGTAGCCCGTCTCCGGTTTTCGGTGGTAAACAACCTTGATCTTTCCTTTAATGATTCTTACTCAATAGATACAAATATGGTTGGTTTCATTTTGCATTGTCGGTTGCCTTGTGTGTTTAGTATATAATTGAAACGACATGTCCTTTATCATAGAACTTAATATCCACGTTATACTTCTCTAGTTAGGATGAAGTGAAAGGATCTTATGGTACGTGGGATGACCCACATGACCTTATGCTATAAAGGATCAAAATTCCGCTCATGATAGTTCTTGAATGCTATATGGATGGGTGATCGAGAAAGGTGAGCGTCGTCTAGGACATGCTTTCTTGCTCCATGGTATGGCTATTATGTTGAGAAATGAAAGCAAGACTGTATATCCAATTTCGCCATGGAGGTTGAAATAGGTGGCTTCCTCAGAAACTGTCAAGAAGACTATTATAGTTGAGGAAATTCAATAGGAATGTACGTGCGATTCTGCACGTGAGAGAAATGTTTTTCTCTCTATTGCGAAAGTAGGTCGGCGATAACATATTCAGAATATCTCATATATGATGGGAATATTGTCACACATGGAGATCTATTACCATTTCATTAAGAAACAATAGGAAACAGAAGATTGAGCCAGAGTGTCTCTCTAAGAGTCAGATGATTTAGGATCCGCTAACTTAGGGAGTAGCCGAGTATCGCTCCATTCGGAACGTGAAAGCGTAAAGGCGGTGCCTATAGTGACGGTACACTATATTAGCTTGAACTTTATACTTATTTTTTAGATATCAATTTATAGATTGCGTCTTACTTACATTTTGCCTTTATATATTGATGATTGATTATATTGTGTTTTGGGTAGAGTGTTATTTTGGTGCTTTATTATTGAGTATGGAGTAATAAGAATATATATGTGGTTATATATTTATTCTCATTCTTTATTAAAAGATACGTCGACAGGTAGGATCGGCTCTCTCGCACGAGCGATCCCTTCGATACTTGGAGGTATGTAAGGGACGAACGTTTGCTTTTTCCGGTGCTAACTAGGCTAGCGACCGCACATTGATTCAACGCTAGGATGTACGCGACATGGGAGCATTCGAACGACCCTTACCTGGTGATAAGGATGAACCGAAGACTCTATGAGCGTTTAGCATAATGGAATTGCCCCATATTCTATTTTACATATACCTGTTGTGAAGCCAGATTACGGATCTCACAAAGTCTGGCGGGTACTCGAGCTTGTTGATATGGATCCGAGCACATTTGGAATGTTGCTACCGAGTACGTCGCGGAGCAACAAGATTTGGAATCTATATGGTACTAATTTGATGTATGCTCTTATGAGAGAGAAGTAGACCATAGCGCGTTTTCCATATGACGCGTGCTAACGACTAGAAAAGGCTTAGGGATCGATCCCATCTCCCTAACTGTGTGAGCCATCACTGTTTGGGATTCTGTGGAATAACGTGATCAACCGTACCCTTAGTGGTTTTGACTGTCAAGAAGGAAAAGCCGTGAGCGTCTGCTACTTTGGCTGCTATCACAATAGTACGATGATCAATCGGACATATCTCTTTGATTACACTACGTGCAAAACTCTTACATGAGCATATTGTTGGATATAGTGCCATCAAGGCAATTATTGTAATTGCAGGATGACAATTACTGTAATTAAAGGAGGACATATACGGATAGAACAATCTTGCTCGAGATGATAGTATGCTATCTTGTTTGTCTTATCATCTATATGTATACGTTTTACTTGTTATTACGTGTCGCTAATACATAATGATAAATCCCGTAGGATCTTTACTTGACTGCCAGGATTAATGACAGGGATCATACTAGTGGGGCCTGGGTATACTATAAGCACATCCTTAAATATCCCTAATCATAGGAGTATTGAGATTGGGCATCGGTACTCTAGTTTAGACTAGTGTGTACGTTTCCTGACTCGGTTGGAGGGCGATAGCTGATCTCACAGTTATTGGTGTTTAACACCGATGATTGTATACAGGTGCTCATTAGGTTATGAGTTACACTGGACGGACTCACCGAGAACTCCTAGATGGTATTAACCTATCGTCAGATAGTCGTTCTCTGGTGACATTAGTACAGGGTAGACTGTAGACCTAAGATCGTCATAGTGTCTTGTGTGGTTCTCACTGTGCTTTGATTACTACCTCACCACGGCTTTAAAGAGCCGTGCAAACATGTTTTAGTTGGGTAGTCCCTGTAGGGTGTTTTTCGTCACCCCATTGAGATGGGAATACGCGCGCGCTTGTCAGGCGTACTATAGATTCCCCATGCCTAGGGTAGGCCGGGGTTTATTGATTGTGGGGATCCGAATCTCCGGCAGCCGTGGACTAAGCTGCCGTTAATTACCCCTCGCCTTTGGAGCGAAGGAACCTCCGATTGACGGCTTAAACTGGTCATGCGAACTCAATGTGCAGTGTATGTATGTTTTGTTTTGGAGGGGGATTGGATATATCGGGAGCCACGCTGAGTTTTTACGGGGGTCCCGCTACCCGGATAGCGGGCTGGGGGTCAAGAGAGCTAGCAGCCCCCTTGCGAGGTGCGGGGCAGCGTCTCGGCCCAAATTTTTTTTGAGAGGGACAATATTGTAGAGTATATGTGTGTAAATATACATATATATAAAATAAAAAAAAGGAAAGGCGTCCAAAGGATGCATGGGAAAAAGTGCCAGCGCTTTGAGCGCAAGAACGTTAGAGCGCTAGCGCCCCACGTGCCAAGCATGTGGGCGCTCGGGTGCTAGCGCTTTGGGCGCTAGCGCTCTGAGTGCAAGAGCGCTAGCGCTTTGAGAGCTAGGGCCCCACGTGTCAGCATGTGGGCGCTCGGGCGGTAGCACTTTGGGGCGCTAGCGCTTTGAGCGCAAGGGCGCTAGGGCTTTGAGCGCTAGTGCCCCACGTGGGCGCTCGGGCGCTAGCACCCCATGTGTCAGCACGTGGGCGCTCGGGCGCTAACGCTTTGGGCGCTAGCGCTTTGCGCGCAAGGGCGCTAGCGACCCACGTGTCAGCACATGGGTGCTCGGGCGCTTGCGCTTTGAGCTCAAGAGCGCTAGCGCCCCACGTGTCAACATGTGGGCGTTCGGGCGACAAAAGGGACTTGGTCCCTGCAATGGGAGTTGTACTCCCAGAAAGGAGCACTTATTATCATTTTTTTTTGTGTGTGTGTGTGTATGAGGAGTTAAACTCCTAGGATGTTTTGAAGCTGATGAAGGGCTTCTCCCCTTGAGCCCTAGTTCTTCCCCAAAGTGGGGTTTCTGGAGATGGGTCTCCTTCTTCTTCCTTTGTTGGCCGGATCTTGAAGATCAAGAAGTATGAGATTTTAAAAATCTCTCTTTTCTGAGATCTGATGGAAGATCTGAGTTTCCCTTTGTGGGTTTTGTGGTGAAAAACTATTTTGTTTTTTAAAAGGAAGAGCAAAACTCTTGATTTAATTTAAAAGAAAGAAGAAGGTTTTAGAATCTTGAGGAAGGAGAAAATCACAGATCTTGATTCTTTTCGAGAGAGAAAAATTTGTTGAGATATTTCATTATCTTTACCTTTATAGGCTATACACTTTACATATAGCCCCTTGGGCCAATGGCATTTTGCCTATCCCATGGCTCATGTGCCATTTCTTTTTGCACATAAGCCATGGGCTTTACAAAAATTTGGCTTTATGCCCATTTTCTTACATTTATTCACAAAATAAAATAAAAGAAATACAACAAAATTTTTATTTTGGCATGGGGGGAGGCCGGCCGTTTCATGTTCGGGCTCGACCTGGGCATTGGCCCACTTGACCTGGGCTTGGGCCCACTTGGCTTGGGGTTGACTTTGATTTTGACTTGGTCATCCGGGGTGTAAATTTTTACCCCAACAAGTACGGTGGGTACAACCTCAACCCGGATGTGCCCCGCAAAATAATATTACATCAATTTTACAATTTACATTGAATGAAAGATAAAAAAACACCCATCTCACATTCCCGGCTATTCATCATCGACGATAAAAAATGTTTATATACACAAACCAACAGATATGTGCAACCCCGGCTAATCGACATATAGCTATTAGTCGACGTTTAAAACACATATAACAATACAGAAGAACCAATTAGCTAAGTACAATAGAAATTCGATTGAAACATATTTTCCGTATCTACCCCAAATGCAAACCAACACTCTGAAACTTACTGGGTAGAAACCAAATATTCCAGAAACCAAAATACCAAAATTAAGAAATAATAGAATAAATACGAGTTGAATCGGCCTTGACTCGGCCGCGGTTCCACCGCAGAATGACCATTGTTCCCACCAAAATTTTGGCTCACAACCTGTCCCCTTATAAAAAAAAATATAATAATAATAATAAAATTTAAAAAATAAAGGGAAAAACTCCATATGCAAAGAATGTAAATGTCTCAGCGCCGAGAGTTAAAACACTCTGTAGCAGCGCTCACGTGCAAAGTATAAGAGCGCTAGCGTTAGCAGCGCCAGCGCTGATAGTCAAAGACTCTGTTGTAGCGCACCAAGTGCAAAAGCACATGTGCGCTAGCACTGAGAGCGCTGCGCTATAAGCAGCGCACCACGTGCAAAGTGTAGGGTTACCTACGACGGCAGCAAGGTTTCGGGAGGTATCGTCCATGCCATATTAAAATTTTTGCCGTTTTTGTTAACCCTAAACTAGATCGTTAACAAGAAATATACGGAATACAATATGCAAATACTTTGCAATAAGTAAAGAGAGCAAGGAATACAACCTTTTTAGACCGGTCCTTCACTTCAATAGCTCCGTGTAGAAGTCCCCTCCGCTGTGATCTCATGCTCCGGACTCTAGAGAGGCTCCGTAGAAGAAACGAATGTGCTTGCTTCGAAGACTTCGAGGCCGAAGATGATCTACGTCGGGGAGACACTAACTCAAACTATTCATTCACTAGGTCATGAACTTTGTGAAGAGAACACCCTATACTACATGGCAAGTAATAGAGGATGATGAAGTAGGAAGTGGGCTCACTTTAGAATTGATTTTCTCACACTTTTTCTCATAGCACCATTAGAGCTAGCAAGCTTTTTAATGGAGCTTGATGAAGAAGAAGAAGAATGAATGAATAAATCATCATATGAATTATTGCACCCATGATTGAGTTAAAGCTATCATGCTTAACTCATGTAGAGAATAAACCCAAGGCCATGGTTAAAGGTTGGGTTAAGGAAAAATATCCTAAGGAATGACAAAAGAGTTGATCTTGAGAAAGTTCTACAAGCTTCTCCAAGCTTGAAACTTTGACCAAGTCTTTTGCTCTTTTGTAATAACTTAAGAAATAATCAAAACCCTAATTTAACCATAGCATGTTATAAGTCTCATACACCCATCTTGTATGTATCATCAAACATGACACAATTCATGTACACCATTATACATATCATATATATACAATGTGCACAAAACAGGTGAGAAAATAAATCTCAAGTGAGCTAATACTAGTTAATGTAATGTAATATATCAAATATATAATTATACATTAAATTATTAAATCAACTCTTGATTTAATAATCCGGCTATAACCGACTAATATCAAAAGTAACAGCTTATCGAATCAACACTTGATCCGATAACCCGGCTATATCGCATATAACCGATCAATGTTACAAATCGCGAGAATAGAATACAGTATCACATATCGTATTAATATCGATCCCGCACATATCACATATGTGCTCCTACTCCGTTTCGCTTGAGCCAGGAAACCCATGTGTAGGACTCTAAAGATTCGTCAATACGCCGGCAGTAGGTGAGGATCATATCAAACACCCACAAGCCGCAAGCAGTCTGCCAAACGTAATGGCCACCCGGGTATTGAGCGATCAGAAGATCAACAAGCAAGCCTGCTCACACTCCTGCGAATCTAATCAGTAACACTACCGTACAGTCCGGTCTCTTCGTCAGATATGTCGCATATCTCGCCTAGAGGTGGCAAACGTCAGACCCCAGTAGCTTGATAAGTCATGCCGATGTAAGGTCCATAACATTCGTGAAACTACTGATAACACTTACCAATATATCATAGCAACCCTGGCTAGGGATTTCCAGTTATGGCCAATCGAACATAGCGCAACATCAACCCCCAATACCGGGAGAGACGAATCCCCTCCTATCGCTCATTGCCTCCATGTGACTCGGAACTGTACCCAAAAACCACCTATTTGCACGACTCAGTAGAGCCGTGGTAGGGTGGAAATCAAAGCACAGTGGGAGACACACAAGACTCTATGACGATCTCGGGTCAACAGACTAAGCTGTACCAGTGTTACCAGAGAACTGCCATCTGACGTGAGGTATAATACCATCTGGGAGTTCTCGGCGAGTCCGTTCAGTGTACCCAGTCTCCACTGAGCACCCGCATACCATCTCTGATGTCAAACACCAATGGATATGGGATCATCCATCGCCCATCATATGGGTCGAGAAGATATACGCTAGTCTACTCTGGAATATCGATGCCCCGTCTCGATATTCTCACGACTAGGAACATTGAAGGATGTACTCATGGACTACCCAGGCCCCACTAGTATGATCTGCATCATAGTCCTGAAAGTCGAGTACACATCCTAAGGGCTTTATCAACATGTAACAGAGAGATAGTAAGTGTACATGTTAAGATAAAGAGCAACCAGATACGTACTATCATGCCGAGCAAGAAAGTCCTCCCTATATATGTCCCAACATCCACTACAATATACATCTCATTTATACAGTAATGGCCTCTAGGGCACATATATCACTAACAATCTCCCACTTGCACTAGGGCCATATGTTTTAGTATCTCATACCCAACAATCAGCAGTGGTTTAAGTATCCCATACTCAACCATCCCATAAAAGTCTTTCTCTGGGAAATAGGCCTTTATGAGTGGATCCGCGATGTTGTCCTCTGTGTCTACTCTCCTAACCTTGATCTCCCTGGAGATCATCCATCTCCATGATCAGGTGATACTGCCTAAGAATGTGTTTGGATTGCTGATGGGATGGGGGTTCCTAGGCCAAAACCACAACTCCATTGTCACACAATGGTAGAAACAAAGTTCATCTCATGAACTTATATATATACAGACTGCCTCTTTGGTAGCATCCTTGGAAGCAAGTATTCAGCCTTTATCGTCTAGATTTGTCACGGTATCTAGCTTGGAACTCTTCCAACATACCGTCCCTCCATAGAGGGTAAAGACAATGCCTGTGACTGACATTCAGTCGTCCTTACCACCGTAGATCCTATCCAGTGATTTTCCCCAGGATCGATTGATACCATCTCACTACACCTAGTGAGAATCCTAACATCCACTTAGATCTATCTCATAGATCCAAAATCCAGGATTTAGGAGGTATCATCTTGATCTTTTATGGAGAATCCTTGTGATAAGAGGAGATTGACCGAGTGTAGCATAGGAAACTCTTTTCCTATCAAGAGTATGTCATCCACGTACCATACGAGGAAGACCACCTTACTCTCTACTACCTTTTTGTATATACAAGGTTCATCTATCATTTTGATGAAATCAAACTCTTTGACTACCACATCAAAACAGATGTTCCAACTCCGCGATGCCTGCTTTAACTTTTAAAGCAACTTGCATACGTTTCCGCTGCTCCCACTGTCTACGAAGCCCTCTGGCTGTGTACTTATAGACTCTCTCTTCTAAATTAATATTTAGAAAAGCAGCCATAACACCCAACCACCAGATATCGTAGTCATGGTATGTAGCAATAGCAAGTAGGATCTGGATGGACTTAAGCATAGCTTTGAAAGTCTCAACTTTTCCATGTACATCAAGTAATCTTCTCAAGATATACTTGCTCCTGATGGGGATTTAACCCTTCAGATAAAGCAACCAAAGTCCATACTTTGTTGGTGTATATAGATTCCATCTCAGATCGCATAGCATCAAGCCATTCTCACAAAGTCCCATGGCCAGCTCGAAACTAGTTGGGTCATCATCTCATGATGCAATCCTCGCTCCCACTGTCATAGAGAAAACCGAAGTATCTCTCAGGTGGGTGAGGAAACCTACTAGATCGCCGGAGAGGCTGAGGTTCGTCGGAAGCTATTGAACCCTCTGGTTCTACCAAATCATTAGCTGTAGTTTGTATAGCTGGAACTCCTTCCAGTTCTACAGAACCGACCTTGCCTCGATCTTGTCCGGATTTTTCTTTTAGACATAGGCCGGACAACCCCAAATCTTAACTCACTTAAGAGATGGGCTCTTCCCATACCATATCTCATATGGAGTGGTAGGCACTGATTTGATTGGAACCCAATTCAATAGGTATGCAGCTTCTCAAGTGCATAACCCTCAAAAAGGAAACAGGTATCTCAGTAGTACTCATCATAGAGCGCACCATATCTAATAGGGTGCGATTGCTCCACCTCGATACACCATTGTGCTGTGGTGTATACGGAGAAGTAATGCTGAGGGAGAATCTCATTCTCCTTTAGAATAGTCCAGGAATTCCGTGCTCAAGTATTCTCCTCCCTGATCACATCAAAGGACATAATACTTCTATCCAATATGGTTCTCTACTTCTAACTTATATTCTGTGAATATCTCAAAAGGTTCAGACTTGTGTTTCAACAGGAACACATGTGCGAATCTTGAGAGATCATCGGTGAATGTAATAAAGTACAAAGAACCAGTCCTGGCATGTGTAGACAAGGGACTTTCATACATCAGCATGTATCAATCCCAAGAGTTCATCTAACTCTTTCCCTGTTTCCAATAAATGGAGCTATGGTCATCTTATCTTTGTGACATGACTGGCAAGTTTCACAAGATGTAAATTCAAACTAATTTAAATATGCATCTAAATGTAACTTAGCTAGTCGGGTCTCATTGATATGACCTAGTCTACAATGCCTCAAGAAGGATTCGTTCATTTCTGAACTCTTCCTCTTGTGTGTGTTCTGTACGTTAAGAACTGTAGTTTGATTTAGAACGTATATGCTTTTAGATAACGTGCCTGAACCGATTAACTTTTGATATAGGAAATGTTCAAAACAATATCCAACAGTACAAAATTATATCCTTCTTTATCGTAATAAAGAGACTGATATGATGTTGTATATCAGGTTCGGTATCTAAAAACATTCGTTCAGAATCAATGTATTCTGGCAATACAAGGTGATAACTGCCAACAGACTTGGCTTGCAACAATTGCACCATTTTTAACTCTTAAAACTTATCACCCGTTCTCAGTTCTCTACCTATCTGTAGCCCATGTAACAGATTACATATGCGGGATCCTCATCCGGTGTCTCATACCCAGGACGTAAAGGATACTGAGAAACAGTTCTCTGTAATGAACACACCCGAAGAAGATACATCATCATGTACTTTCTTCGTTTGGGTGGCACGGGAATTCTGGTAATCCCCAATTTCCTGCTCTGTCTTATAACAATTATAAGTTGGAGCGGGACCAATGTTCCCCAGCGCAGTATAACAAGCGGGTTTGGTCAATACATCCGTATTATTATCTTGATTAAGGCGTGACATGGTTGCTACCTGGAGAGAGAGAGAAGAAAACACTCTTGCAAGATTAGATTGGTTATCAATATATCTAATCAGGATGTCTCCCACTATTTTAGTCAAATCTTCCTTCAAACCTTAAAAGGAAAGACTAGCTGGGATTAATTACACCTACAAGTTCGTCGATCTTTCAGCTAGGCCAGTGCCGGTACTTTGAGGGAGGTTTCCCGTGCTTTCGCACGGACCTAATTAAAATAAACCTCGTTTTTTCAGAGGCGTAACCCCGTTGACACCTTTCTAGACACCTACTTAATCGGCTAATTGTAATATGTAAAACTCTCCTAGGAGTAACAATTACTCGCAGTGGGTATCAGGATCCAACTATCTCATAGAAGGTATGCAATCTCATTATAAATTTCAACACTTGAAACTCCCGATATTGGTTTTTACCCCTAGTACTTATGACCTTAACTATGGTCAACAAATCATAAGCACTAGTCAAGCTGTACCCGTCATTTCGTGATTAATTAGACCCACCCACATGACCCTAAACTAAGGTCAACAAAGTCACATGACTGTCCTAACTAATCGCATCATATGCTATGTAGGAAGGCTTCACTTAGCTACCGTACACTGTGCCTTAACTAAGGTCAACAAACACAGCACGAATACTAAGTACTCTACTTCCTAAAATGACGGAGGGTTGCGGATGGTTTTTAAGAAAACCTTTAACGCTTTGAACTTGATCTCGTTGCGGAATCAAATGGTTTTAAATGGTGTGTTTTTGAGGCTTTTGCCAGTTTCGCTAAAGAGGTCACTCCCGGTGAATGGATCGTCGACTCTTTCCTTATCGAATAAGGTGCAGGATATTCACAATACCACTGTGCAAAGCAAAAAACTAGAAAAGAAATCAAAAGACAAACAGAAGGTTGTAGCATATGCCAGTTATTGCTAAAGAAGTCACTCCCGGTGAAGGGATCTCGGCTCTTTTCTTATCGAATAAGGTGCTGGATGTTCTACAAGGAACACCGCTATGCAAAGCAACAACTAGAGCTACCTGTTTTTGTAAATTCGATTCCACAACATCTTTAGGTTTCTTTTATTTCATTAATCTCATTAATGAAGTCCCATCATATAAGTTACCTAAACAACAGTTTAATACAACGTACGCTTATGCCATCCGCATTCGCCTCGATGTCCCCTCGTGCACCATTAGGTTTGGTAACTAACGGCAGAGCGGGGCAGTGCTAGCACGGGTGTAAAACATAACCAACGTCTATATAATATATCACATATACTATATCCTGTATCCATCTCAACATATCAAATGATCACATCACAGATATCGAAGCAGAAAAACATATGAAATATTGGATATACTAGGATTTCCGTGTTTTATTTTAAGCCTGTATAAAACACGGATTCCATGGTCATGATGAATAGCCAATCTCACACCCCTAGACCCCTACGAGAGCGGCAAGCAACCCTACCAATTCTAGAGTTAGGAGACCCGGTCTCGACTCCTCGAGATGGTCTCCCACTGGACCCTAGAACCCGGTTACTTGTGTTCCCCGCCTTGGGTCTATCCTAATGCGGAAAAGTAAATAATATACAATGGTGACATCATCCTCAACCCGGAAGTGCCCCAAGATAAAAAATATTACATACAATGAATTTTACATGAATAAAAATGAAAAACTCTGATCTCGCATAAAACCCCCAGCTATTCAAACACGACGATCCAATATAACATATCCAAGCAATATATAACATCACATGTCATCAACGTAAGTAAATATGTGCATCCCAATTGTCATTGACATATAGCACCGAAACCGGCGATACATAACATATTACACTTACGGTCGCAGAAAAGAAAGTGAAAAACTACAACAGTTGGAATCCGCAACCACCTTAAACATCGCATGCCTAACCAAATGAATTCCTTAGACATCGCATGCGTAACAATTATAAACCCCGTATTTTAGTCTCAATATCGAAAACACTTTTCAATATCTAGTCGGTCAATTCAACAAGATTCCCGACATCCTGATCGAATGCTCGTCGGAAACTTTAGTATACGGCCGCACCCCCGATGCCGTCGACTAAGTGCACTAAGGCGGAACACCGCTGCCGCGAGCACCCGAACGGATGCTTTTGGCGACGGGGTTCTCCTACAGTCACTTAGTCGGGGCTATGGGGCATTGCTATCTATTAAGTTTACCCGGCGAGTATCCGCGTACGCTACGTGATTGCGACGAACTTTTGATCTCATCAAAATCCCATGGCAACCGATCAAATGCGACTAAACTGCTAGATTTATAACATTCAAACTAGTTATCTCATAACTACATGTGGATTCCAAATATTGTATCCCATCACATAATATCCGGACGAAGTTAAACCCTTCAATCGATTCATCAAAGTCCCACAATTTCCTGACAGCTCAACACTTGAGCACAGTTTTAGTAATACCCAGAAGATGCCACATTACCTATGAACCAGCCGTAGAAGGGTCAAACCAACGCCTCACATGTGAAACGCTAAACTATCACAAACCCTAGGGTTCAAGTGATAGTTTTGATGGCCACATAATCGAGTTAAGGTTTACGTTCTTCTAGAGGGTCCACAGAATCACTTGCATGTTTTTCTGAATACGTTAAACTTGGAAAAATGGGTTTTTGACATTCGATCGAACTTTTTAACATTGTCTAGAAAATATGCGAAACACCTGAAACAATGTTAAAACTACGAATATGAAACACTCAGAATTGCTTATAGTGTAAAATTATATCACATGCAAAATTAGCAAAAATAAACAACACCTGAAACATCAAAATCAAGCCACTGGAACACAGGCAAAAATTCGGGGGAGGGGGTGTGTGTGGCCGGTTTTAGGCCGGTATGGGGGGGTGGCCGACCCAATTTTTAAGAAACCCCCTGAAATTTTGCCAGTGTTCATGATATATCTCATACATCACTCTGTACTTGTTTAAAATTTTTTTTGACAACTTTTAAAATCGACAGAAACTATGATTTTCTGTTTCAAGTTATGGAGCTGTTTCGGTTTCATGATCTTAACAAAATCTGTATTTATTTCTAGCATGGCTCTGATACCACTGTAGGGTTACCTACGACGGCATCAAGGTTTTGGGAGGCATCGTCCATGCCATATTAAAATTTTTGCCGTTTTAGTTAACCCTAAACTAGATCGTTAACTAGAAATATACGGAATACAATATGCAAACACTTTGCAATAAGTAAAGAGAGCAAGGAATACAACCTTTGTAGACCGGTCCTTCACTTCAATAGCTCCGTGTAGAAGTCCCCTCCGTTGTGATCTCATGCTCCAGACTCTAGAGAGGCTCCATAGAAGAAATGAATGTGCTTGCTTCGAAGACTTCGAGGCCGAAGATGATCTACGTCGGGGAGACACTAACTCAAACTATTCCTTCACTAGGTCATG
The DNA here is from genome assembly GCA_030015575.1 of Agapanthus africanus. Classification (NCBI taxonomy): domain Eukaryota; kingdom Viridiplantae; phylum Streptophyta; class Magnoliopsida; order Asparagales; family Amaryllidaceae; genus Agapanthus; species Agapanthus africanus. The sequence continues at coordinate 154,962,610 of JASDDO010000014.1, read as the reverse complement.
AACTTTGTGAAGAGAACACCCTATACTACATGGCAAGTAATAGAGGATGATGAAGTAGGAAGCGGGCTCATTTTAGAATTGATTTTCTCACACTTTTTCTCATAGCACCATTAGAGCTAGCAAGCTTTTTAATGGAGCTTGATGAAGAAGAAGAATGAATGAATGAATAAATCATCATATGAATTATTACACACATGGTTGAGTTAAAGCTATCATGCTTAACTCATGTAGAGAATAAACCCAAGGCTATGGTTAAAGGTTGGATTAAGGAAAAATATCCTAAGGAATGACAAAAGAGTTGACCTTGAGAAAGTTTTACAAGCTTCTCCAAGCTTGAAACTTTGACAAAGTCTTTTGCTCTTTTGTAATAACTTAAGAAATAATCAAAACCCTAATTTAACCATAGCATGGTATAAGTCTCATACACCCATCTTGTATGTATCATCAAACATGACACAATTCATATACACCATTATACATATCATATATATACATTGTGCACAAAACAGGTGAGAAAATAAATCTTAAGTGAGCTAATACTAGTTAATGTAATGTAATATATCAAATATATAATTATACATTAAATTATTAAATCAACTCTTGATTTAATAATCCGTCTATAACCGACTAATATCAAAAGTAACAACTTATCGAATCAACACTTGATCCGACAACCCGGCTATATCGCATATAACCGATCAATATTACAAATCGCGAGAATAGAATACGGTATCACATATCGTATTAATCTCGGTCCCGCACTTATCACATATGTTCTCCTACTCCGTTTCGTTTGAGCCAGGAAACCCCTGTGTAGGACTCTAAAGACTCGTCAATACGCCGGCAGTAGGTGATGATCATATCAAACACCCACAAGCCGCAAGCGGTCTGCCAAACGTAATGGCCTCCCGGGTATTGAGCGATCAGAAGATCAACAAGCAAGCCTGCTCACACTCCTGCGAATCCAATCAGTAACACTACCGTACAGTCCGGTCTCTTCGTCGGATATGTCGCATATCTCGCCTAGGGATAGCAAACGTCAGACCCCGGTAGCTTGATAAGTCATGCCGATGTAAGGTCCATAACATTCGTGAAACTACTGATAACACTTACCAATATATCACAGCAACCCTGGCCAGGGATTTTCAGTTATGGCCAATCGAACATAGCGCAATATCAACCCCCAATATCGGTAGAGACGAATCCCCTCCTATCGCTCATTGCCTCCATGCGACTCGAAACTGTACCCAAAAACCACCTGTTTGCATGACTCAGTAAAGCCGTGGTAGGGTGGAAATCAAAGCACAGTGGGAGACACACAAGACTCTATGACGATCTCGGGTCAACAGACTAAGCTGTACCAGTGTTACCAGATAACTGCCATCTGACGTGAGGTATAATACCATCTGGGAGTTCTCGGCGAGTCCGTTCAGTATACCCAGTCTCCACTGAGCACCCGCATACCATCTCTGATGTCAAACACCAATGGATATGAGATCATCCATCGCCCATCACATGGGTCGAGAAGATATACGCTAGTCTACTCTGGAATATCGATGCCCCGTCTCGATATTCCCACGACTAGGAACATTGAAGGATGTACTCATGGACTACCCAGGCCCCACTAGTATGATCTGCATCATAGTCCTGGAAGTCGAGTACACATCCTAAGGGCTTTATCAACATGTAACAGAGAGACAGTAAGTGTACATGTTAAGATAAAGAGCAACCAGATAGCGTACTATCATATTGAGCAAGAAAGTCCTCCCTATATATGTCCCAGCATCCACTACAATATACAACTCATTTGTACACTAATGGCCTCTAGGGCACACATATCACTAACACAAAGCATGTGTGCGCTGCAAAGCATCGCACGGTGCACTAGCGCTGAGTGCGCTGCACTCTAAGCAGTGCACCACGTGCAAAGCATGGGTGCACTAGCGCTGGAACTAAAAGCTCCCCACCGACAGATCTAAGATTCAATAATAATGATAAATCATTAATTAATCAGAATTAAATTCTGTTAAGGAATGATTCCTCAAAATCTTTCCAAATAACAAAATTGTGCTCTGTAAATCAGAGCACCGTTGGATCAATGATCCAATGGTAAATAAATATTACCAAAATACAGAATAAATTCTGTATGGAAAGATTTATCAATCTTGTTAAAAACAAGAAGATTGCCTTCTGTAAATCAGAAGCCCTTGGATCAAAGATCCAACGATGGAAAATTTCCCAAATCAATTGGAAAAAAGATCTCCTTAACTGATTGAACAAACCAGCTTGCCCTATATAAAGGCCCCTAGACTTCAAGTCTCAAAGAAAGAAATAGAGAGAGAAACCTCCTCGAAAAACTTTGAGAAATTCAAAGAAGTAGAGCCAAGCTCTCAGTGAAAGACAATTTTTTCTTCAAGGTAAAAAGAATGGTGATGAACATAGAGATGAAATCATCTCGTAATTAATTTGAAAAGAAGTATTTACTTCTTTCACAGATCATAGATCTACAAAGACAAAAAGTCTTTTACAAAGAGATCAAAAGACCTCATCATAAAATGAAAGAAGAATATAAATCTTCTCACAGATCATAGATCCATAAAGGCAAAGCCTTTCATCAACATAAGAGATTGAAGAACTTTTGCTCTTAGAATCTTGAGACAAAATCTCTTTTTGGATCACAAAATTGATCATATGCGCCTTTGCGCTCTGGAACTGCGCTTTGCGCTCTTGAACCGTGCTTCTGTGCTCTTAGACCGGCGCTCAATGCCGAGCGCGACACATGTCGCTTTGCGCTCTTGAAATAGCGCACTGCGCTCAGAGGCTGGCGCTCAGCGCCAGACGCACCACGTATCAATAGCGTGTGTGCCACTAAACTACTAGCGCAATGCGCTCATAAACTGGCGCAATGCGCTCATCATCTGGCGCTTAGCGCCAAGCGCGACACGTGTCCCTGATGTGTGCGCTACTCGGAAGAAGGGCTCTGCGCTCTTTGTCTGGCGCAAAGCGCCAAGCGCGCTACGTGTTGCGCTGATGGAACATAAATTGTTCTTTAATAAGCCTAAGGCTATGAGGAATGCTCTGCAATTAACAAAGACAAAAACACTGTCAGGGCCAAGCCCAAATAAAGGATCAACGGTCCAAAAATAAAAATGTTAAACATTTTGACCTGACTGAACTTAGCCCAAGATTGGCCATAAGTCCTCAACTCATATCAACTGAGCCCATATGCTCATAAACCTTTTAACAGACCTTAGTCCCAAATTGGACTATAGATCTCCCAACCAACATTGGTTCAAGGGTACATCTCTAAACCCCATTGATATATGTCGTTGTAATCTTTCAACGTCTTCAAAGAGGTGACGGGTCCCGACAACCATACATTCCACAGACTGACGTCTTTAAACTAGACTGTGGGGTCCTTAAGCCCATGGACTATGATGTCCTTAACCTCTACTGTGAGGTCTTTAAACTCACGGACTATGATGTCCTTAACCTTGACTGTGAGGTCTTTAAACTCACGGACTATGATGTCCTTAACCTTGAATGTGATGTCTTTAAACTCACGGACTATGATGTCCTTAACCTTGACTATGATGTTTTTAAACTCACGGACTATAATGTCCTTAACCTTGACCGTGAGGTCTTTAAACTCACGGACTATGATGTCCTTAACCTTGACTGTGAGGTCTTTAAACTCACGGACTATGATGTCCTTAACCTTGACCGTGATGTCTTTAAACTCACAGACTATGATGTCCTTAACCCCGGACCGAGATGTCCTTAAACTAACATTGGACCACCATGTCCTTAAACTGGTAATCGACCGCAATATCCTTAAACTAAACATTAAAGCACAAACGCTCTTTTGTTGGATCCAAATGATCCCGTTAGGTTGATCTTAGTCTAAAATTAGACTAACGTATCATTAACATACGTTTAAGTTGATCTTAGTCTCAAATGAGACTAACGTATCCTTAAACCCAACCCCAAACCCGAATCTAAGAAGATACGGATTTAGACTAATCCACGCCCTATGGGCGACAACATAAATTAGTCTCCGTATAAAATCCACGGGCAACCAAAAACAAAACAAACACACACGACACGAAGTGACCATCTGGAGAAGGAGAAAGTGGTTACCGCGATGCGGTAGCGTAATTAACTGTAGGGGCTTGCGCCTACAGGGAAGAGCGTCTCCACAATCAAAAAACCCTCAAAGGAGGGGGAATCTGACGAAGTCTGCTATATCGGCCGCATCCGTTTAAATCTTCGATACATGGTGTCATAAATCAACTTGGCATCTTCGGAGAGGTGGATGAATAGCACCAATTAGCATCTGCCCCGAAATTCATGCAAGAAGGACCCATACGGTCGCGTCTCCGTGTTCGGAGGGGAACAGATTCTGGCACGCCCGGCGGGACCTTTTCCTCTTTCCATTCCACACTTCGTGTGTCGTGTTCGCGAACGAATCGCGGTTTGATATGGTTGCCCTTGGATTCGAGGTACTAAGATTTGGTGTCTTGCTCCCGTGTAGAAAAAGAACAGCAATGGCCTGTAACTGCTCCAGCTGCAACTGCAACTCCCGTTCCGCCCTATCTGGAGGAGTAATCTACGGGCCCCAAGCGGCCTCCTTTTTCACAATGCCGGTGGAACAAGTGACCCAAGCCGCCACTGGGCTATTCTTCAGGACCATGATCCCACCAACGAGCTTCAGCGTTCAGATGCCGATACAGGAAGCTGCGAAGAAGTCGGTCTTTGATCGGCTTGCAACCACCACGGCCCCTCTCAGCGGGTCGTCCAACTCCAATGCCTCAGTCTTCGACAGGCTGGGTCAAAGCTCAAGTGGCTCGCAAAGAGGCTCGCAATACCAGAGAAGGACACTCCAACTCCTGCTATAGTTGAGGTCGTCCAAGCTGCTTTCCCTACTCGAAGGTCGGCTTTCGACAGGTTGACCATTCCCTCTCAGCGGACGTCTGTTTTCGACAGGCTAGCACAGATAACAACCTCTCCTTAAAGCAGGGGGCATGAGGAAGTCACCCCTATAGCTGAACCAACTCCATCTGCAAGACACGCTTGACGTCGCCACTGGCGCCGAGTAAGGAAGGCTGGGGGCAACTCCCCTTCCGAACTGACTCCGCCAGCTCCCGTGGTGGAAATCAATGTTGCTGTTCCAACTGGGAACAGCTTTGAACCACTTAGGAGGGTTCGCAAGAACTCTCCGACTGCCGTGCAGAAGAGATCTCCTCCACCTATGGAGATTACTACAGAAAAGAAGCCGGAGCAGCCCCCTCAGCGGCTGTCCTCTAAAATTTATAAAGTCTGGCAACATGTCCAGGAATCGGTGGTTAACCAGGACTACTCTCGCCGACCAAAGAAGCTTAAAGCTCAGCAAGAAAAGATCCATCCCGTGGTACCACAGAAGATATCATCCGTCTGGGTGCCCGCTGCAATGGCTCCCTCAACTGCAACCGCTCACAAGAGAAGGAGGCCAGAGAAAACCCCAGTGACTACGGCAAACCGCAGGGACGCTGAATCTAAACGCCTCAAGTCTGGGGGCATGGTAATACATACTGTTTATATGGATTCCAGTAAAGAGGAAAGCCGTGCTTCCACAGGTCATCGACCGCTTACTCGATCAATAACAAAGGCTCAGGAGCAACAGCAACAGAAACTCCAGGAGATGCTGACTGCAATGGCCGCACTCATTAGGCCGAAAGACAATCCGGAGACCTCAGAGCAGCGTCAGGAACAAGAAACCGATGCTGACTTCCTCCGAAGAATGGTCGAGAGAAAAGAAAAAGAGGTTGCGGAACAAGCGGCCAATATAAAACGAATGGCGCTTCTCTTCCAAGAAATGGTCGGGATGATGATGCAACCAGATTCTCTGGCTGAAGACCCTCCGATTGTCTTGTAAGATGACAAAAGGGAGACATCGAACCCTCTTCCAGCTCTTTCAGCAGCCAAGGAAGAGTCCATCTCCAAGGCCGCTCTGAATGATTACATTGCTCAGCAAATATGAGTTCACCAAGCAAATGAAGCGGCTGGGCAGATCGTTAAAATTGGACGACCCTATCCAGGATGGTACGATCAGATCAAGTATCCGCCAGGATACACGATTCCTAAGTTCCATGTATATAATGGGACGGGCAATCCCTACCAGCATGTCGCCCAGTTCAGGGCTCTATGTGGCAACACTAGGGGTGACGATAAACTGCTACTTCTCCAGTTCGTCGGCAGCTTGTCAGAGACAGCATTCGAATGGTACTCTGAACTCCCGAACGACTCTGTCAAGATATTTGCAGAAATGGAGCTGTTGTTCACACAAAGATTCGCAAGCGCTAGCGAGCGTACTCAGATTACCGCACTAATTAATGCCAGTGTGAAACCTAGAGAAACATGGGTTCAGTATGCGATGCGGTGGCGGAACTTATGGTCAAAATGCGAGCAGCGCATCGAAGAGGCTCCCGCGGTAGGCATGTTCGTGGGTACTCTCGACCCTCATGCGACCATTTCCCAATTCATGAAGTTTTTCAAGCCGACCACTTTCCAGGCCTTGATTGATAAGCTGGACCAAATGGACCAGATGGGTCACATGCCTTCCTTTTCGAAGTCGGAGCCTCGAAACGAAAAAGGGAAAGGGAAAGCAACCTTCGTCGCCAACACTCAACAACAGCCGAGCAACTTAAAGCCGGTTGTTCTCCAAAATAACGTGCGTCCACGCCCATCCCTCGAAGAGAGACTGGGACGTCCTTACTCGTTTCCCCGGGATAAAACGAGGAGACTGTTCGAGCTGGCAGTGCGCAACAGACTCATCAATCTGCCTGATCCAAAACGTCCGTTGCAGTTAGGCGATGTCAACAATCCTAATTACTGCCCCTACCACCAAGCAGTAAGCCGTCCAATCGAAGACTGTTTCATCTTCAACGGCTGGATTGAGGATCAATACTAACAAAGCAAGTTCGCATTATCCGAAAACTGGAAGGTGAACCCGCCACAACCTCACGCCCCTAAAAAAGTGGACATGCCGAGGGCATCGTGCTCATTCATAAGGGAAGCCCCATGGGAAGTTGTTCTTTCGAAAAAAATGAAAAGAATGCTAAAGGATCTCCAAACATGCCCGGTAATCAGATGGAAAAATCCACTGGAACCCGAGATCGTCGAGGGAATGCTGAAACCGCGCCCAACTACAAAAATTGGTGGTGATAGTCAAAGCACTCGCACCCAGCTGTCAAAGTCTTCGAAGAAGAAGACCAAAAAGGCCGTGAAGCTTGATGACAAGTGCACGGACCTGCAATAACAGATTGATGCACTGGAAGAATATAACCAGAAGGCGCGGACCCCAATCACACTCCAAGAATTTCTCAGCCATGTGATCTCTCATTCGTTGATAAACGGTGAAGAAGCTCCTAACGCAAAGAAATTGGGGGCAGATCCTGAGCCGAAAGTTCTAGGGCCATCAGACGAAATGATTGATGCATTCCTGAACGAAGCTCTTCTGAAAAGCAAGGCTGATCGAGAGCGCGAAATGGCCATATTTGAAAAAGCCAAACGCCGGCGACTGGACGAAAAGGTTAAAACACTCCAAAAAGATCGAGACATGCCCGCGACAGATAAAAGCAGGTTTAAGACAAGGAAAAGGTTCGCCAAAGCCATATCGATGGGAATGAAGTTGCCCTCTTTCAGAGGAAATTCTCCTGGCGGTATACATCTTGATGAAGTGGACGTACATCCTAACTTCTGCTTATACCATCAGAGGATTGCACACCCTACCGAGGAGTGCATAGCCTTTAAAAAACTGGTGGCAGGGATATATTTCCCACCGACAATACGTTCAACGAGTAAAGCGCAAGGCTCGTCGGGAACAGAAAAGTACGACAGATGAGTGCAAAAGAGCCGCTGACAACTGTCACATAATCGACACTAAGGGATCGCAAGTTATCACCTTTGGAAGTGACTCTGATGAAGAAATCCCCCTCAGACTTATCTTCAAGGAATCCACCTCCGAACCGAAAGATGCGAAGATTTGCGAGAAAATCTAGCTGCATAATCATACGCCGCCCGAAAAATCTTGGACCTATGACCGAAACGTCGTTAAACTACTACTAACCCGCGCCGTCCCCACGCTGACGTGGTGCCAAAAAAAAGTGGTATGTCAATAAGCAAGATGGGCATGGATGAAAACCCGAAAGGGCTCCGTGAGTAAAAACAGCGGGACTACCGGCGAGTTTTGTGAAAACCCGAAAGGGCGCAATCTCGTCAAAAGACACTTGCAAGGTCCTCTCGACCCTGTAAAGAGAAACCACCTGCGTGAGATCCTTACGACTCACAAAGGAGAAACACACTTAGGGATCCTCACGATTCTTAAGGAGAAATTACAGTTACGAGATCCTCACGACTCGTAAGGAGAACCCTCTTATGAGACCCTCACGGCTCATAAGATTCAAAAGCCTTAAACTACAGGGATCTGAACCTGTTCTTAAGCCATCACAACCCATAGACTGCCCTACAAGTGGTTCAGTATTGACCCTTGTATACAATCCACGGGCACGGATAAACATCTCCCTGACAAAGTCCCACCCGCGACTGGGGATATGCTCATATAGCAAACAACCCTTGTAAGTCTTCTCGATTTATAAGGAGAAAATACTCTTGTAAGATCCTTATAACTTATAAGAGACCATACACTTAAGACTCCTCACGGTTCTTAAGGAGAAAATGCACTTACGAGATCCTCACGACTCGAAAGGAGAAACACCTTCATGAGACCTTTACGGCTCATGAAATTAAAAGCCTTAGTCAACAGGATCCTAACCCTGTTTGCTAAGCCACTTTTGTTCAACATTGACAGAGGCAAATGATGATTCGCACCTGGCAATATCCCAGTTGTAGCGATGCTGATGCCGAAATCGGTGTCTAATTCCAAATTCGCAGTGAAAAGCCAGCGAGCTACAAATGCATATGAATAGCCGAAATGATGGGGCAACTTGCAAATCAGCAAGTAAAAATGTATGCATACGAAATAGCCGAAATGATTGGGCAACTCGCAATAAAAAGCAGCGAGTAAGAATAAAACAAATAGCCGAAATGATTGGGCAACTCGCAATAAAAAGCAGCGAGTAAGAATAAAACAAATAGCCAAAATGATTGGGCACCGCGAAAAATAACCGAAATGATTGGGCAATCGTGACTGTCGCGATATAAAAGCTGAAATGGTAGAGCATCGTGGAAAGAAAAAATATATATAATGAAACTTTTTGCCCTACAGGTGAGATCACATCGATCTATGTATACAATCCAGGGGCACAAACAAAGAGGGAATCATATCATCCCACCAGGCTCCATCAGAGAGAGAGCCAGGTCTCGACAGTTCACAGACAACCTAGAGATCACCTCGACATCCGTCTCGTTACAGTAGACGCAACGTCAGCAAAGCGGAGCCACGGCAAAATCCCTAGTTCCAAATCTCGACGGCTCACAGACAACCTGGGAACCACCTCGGCGTTCGTTTCGATATAGCAGACGTGATGTCACCCCAGCGTTCTTTCCCCAATAGGATGCAGACGCGACACAAAAATAATGGAGCCATGGCAAAGTCCCTAGTTCCAGGTCCTAACGGTTCACAAGCAACCTAAGAACTGCCTCAGCATTCGTCTCGTTACAGCAGACGCGATGTCATTACAGCGTCCTTCCTCCAACAGGATTCGGACACGCTTAAACAAACGAAGCGAAGGCCAAATTCCTAGCTTCAGGGTCTTGACGGCAACTCATATAAAACCTGAAAGACTATCGGAGATCATCCCACACCAGCACGGAGTGATCACCACCTCGACGTTCGTCTCGATACAGCAAACGGGATGTCACCACAACGTTCTTCCTCCAGCAGGATTCAGACGCGACAATCAAACAACCGAACCACGGCAAAATCCCTAGTTCCAAACCTCGACAGTTCGCCAACAACCTAGAGACAACCGTGACATTCATCTCGATACAACAGACGCAATGCCAGCAAATGAAGCAAAGGCCAAATTCCTAGCTTCAGGGTCTTGACGGCAACTCATATAAAACCTGAAAAACCATTGGAGATCATCCTAAACCAGCGCGGAGTGATCGCCACCTTGACGTTCATCTCGATACAGTAGACGAAATTTCACCACAGCGTTCTTCCTCCAGCAGGATCCAGACGCGACAATCAAACAACGGAGCCACGGCAAAATCCCTAGTTCCAAGCCTCGACGGTTCACACGCAACCTAGAGACAACCGCGACATTCGTCTCGTTACAGCAGATGCAATGCCAACAAACGAAGCGAAGGCCAAATTCCTAGCTTCAGGGTCTTGACGGCAACTCATATAAAACCTGGAAGACTACCGGAGATCATCCCACACCAACATAGAGTGATTGCCACCTCGACGTTCGTCTCGATACAGTAGACGAGACGTCACCACAGCGTTCTTCCTCCATCAGGATTCAGACACGACAATCAAACAACGGAGCTACGGCAAAATCCCTAGTTCCAAGTCTCGACGGTTCACACGCAACCTAGAGACAACCGCGACATTCGTCTCGTTACAGCGGACGCAATGCCAACAAACGAAGCAAAAGCCAAATTCCTAGCTTCAGGGTCTTGACGGCAACTCATATAAAACCTGAAAGACTATCGGAGATCATCCAACACCAGCACGGAGTGATCACCACCTCGACGTTCGTCTCGATACAGCAGACGAGATGTCACCACAGCGTTCTTCCTCCAGCAGGATTCAGACGCGACAATCAAACAACAGAACCAGGGAAAATCCCTAGTTCCAAACCTCGACGGTTCACCAACAACCTAGAGACAACCGTGACATTCGTCTCGATACAACAGACACAATGCCAGCAAACGAAGCAAATGCCAAATTCCTAGCTTCAGGGTCTTGACGGCAACTCATATAAAACCTGAAAGACTATCGGAGATCATCCCACACCAGCACGAAGTGATCACCACCTCGACGTTCGTCTCGATACAGCAGACGAGATGTCACCACAGTGTTCTTCCTCCAGCAGGATTCAGACGCGACAATCAAACAACGGAGCCACGGCAAAATCCCTAGTTTCAAGCCTCGACGGTTCACACGCAACCTAGAGACAACCGTGACATTCGTCTCGTTACAGCAGATGCAATGCCAACAAATGAAGCGAAGGCCAAATTCCTAGCTTCAGGGTCTTGACGGCAACTCATATAAAACCTGAAAGACTACCGGAGATCATCCTACACCAGCATGGAGTGATCGCCACCTCGACATTCGTCTCGATACAGTAGACGAGATGTCACCACAGCGTTCTTCCTCCAGCAGGATCCAGACGCGACAATCAAACAATGGAGCCACGACAAAATCCCTAGTTCCAAGCCTCGACGGTTCACACGCAACCTAGAGACAACCGTGACATTCATCTCATTACAGCAGACGCAATGCCAACAAACGAAGCGAATGCCAATATTCCTAGCTTCAGGGTCTTGACGGCAACTCATATAAAACCTGAAAGACTATTGGAGATCATCCCATACCAGCGCGGAGTGGTCACCACCTCGATGTTCGTCTCGATACAGCAGACGAGATGTCACCGCAACGTTCTTCCTCCAGCATGATCCAAACGCGACAATCAAACAACGGAGCCACGGCAAAATCCCTAGTTCTAAACCTCGACGGTTCACCAACAACCTAGAGACAACCGTGACATTCGTCTCGATACAACAGACACAATGCCAACAAACGAAGCAAAGGCCAAATTCTTAGCTTCAGGGTCTTGACGGCAACTCATATAAAACCTGAAAGACTATCGGAGATCATCCAACACCAGCACGGAGTGATCACCACCTCGACGTTCGTCTCGATACAGCAGACGAGATGTCACCACAGCGTTCTTCCTCCAGCAGGATTCAGACGCGACAATCAAACAACAGAACCAGGGAAAATCCCTAGTTCCAAACCTCGACGGTTCACCAACAACGTAGAGACAACCGTGACATTCGTCTTGATACAACAGACACAATGCCAGCAAACGAAGCAAAGGCCAAATTCCTAGCTTCAGGGTCTTGACGGCAACTCATATAAAACCTGAAAGATTATCGGAGATCATCCCACACCAGCACGAAGTGATCACCACCTCGACGTTCGTCTCGATACAGCAGACGAGATGTCACCACAGCGTTCTTCCTCCAGCAGGATTCAGACGCGACAATCAAACAACGGAGCCACGGCAAAATCCCTAGTTCCAAGCCTCGACGGTTCACACGCAACCTAGAGACAACCGCGACATTCGTCTCGTTACAGCAGACGCAATGCCAACAAATGAAGCAAACGCAAAATTCCTAGCTTCAGGGTCTTGACGGCAACTCATATAAAACCTGAAAGCCTATCGAAGATCATCCCACACTAGCGCGGAGTGGTCACCACCTCAACGTTCGTCTTGATACAGCAGACGCAATGCCAGCAAACGAAGCAAAGGCCAAACTCCTAGCTTCAGGGTCTTGACAGCAACTCATATAAAACCTGAAAGACTATCGGAGATCATCCCACACCAGCGCGGAGTGGTTATGACTCATCGGGGCTCCCCAAACTGAGCCTAACCTCAAGTAAAAAGCGGCATGGCAAAATTCCTAACGCTTGCTCTTCCGACGGTCAAACTGCCTAGGAAGATTGCTTGAAGACGTCTTGTCCAGCCCCCGAAGGGATCAGAGACACGACAGTTGCAAGGCCACTCGAACGACAAGATTGCCTATCGAGGAATACATCAGCCAACGCGACGGTACGATGGGAAAAAAACTAGTACCACAGACCCTAACGGACCTTTGTCGTAAAGAGCAGAGGTTAACTGTGACGCTAGGACATTCTTGCGAGAACTTCTCGATTCGTCTCGACTCGTGAGGAAATTAGTGTTCTTGCGAGAACTTCTCGATTCGTCTCGACTCGTAGGGAAAAGCCTTAGGCAGTGGGGATTAAAAAACCTGTTTCCTAAGCACTGGGGCCCTGTAATTCGGTCAAAAATGGACTCTTACATACTATTCACGGGCCACACTCTCCAAAGTCGAATCTCGACAAGGAGGGAAATAACCACTTACGAGTCCTCTCGACTTGTAAGTGGGAAAAATTCTCTTGCAAGATCCTTATGACTTTCAAGAGAAAACACACAATTAGGAGTCCTCACGACTCCTAGGGAGAAAATACACCTACAGGATCCTCTCGACTCGTAGGGAGAAAAGTCTTTATGAGTCCCTCACGGCTCATAAAGTTGGAAAGCCTTTGGCGGCAGATCTGAACCTGTCTACTAAGCCATCGCTACCTTATAAAGAGTTCAGGATGAAATGTCATCTACCATCGATAGGCCACATTTGCTAAAGCCACATTCGCCGCTGCAGTGAAGAAGCTACTTACGGATCCTCACAATTCGTAAGGAAAAATACCCGAGTGAGATCCTTACGACTCACGGAGGTAATGAACACTTAGAAATCCTCACGATTTCTAGGGAGAATTTGCACCTACGAGATCCTCTCGACTCGTAGGGAGAAAAACCTTCTTGAGACCCTTACGGCTCATGAAGACGAAGAAAGTCTTAGGATACAAGGACCTTAAACTTGTCTCCTAAGCCTTAATTCTGTGGCCATGCATAACTCTGCACTACTTCACCCACGTACATACTTACGTGGGCAAAGTAGTGGGGGGCATTTGGTGCCGCCAAAATTTTGGTCCACAACCTGCTCCTATATAAAAAAAATATATAATAATAATAATAAAATTAAAAAAATAAAGGGAAAAACTCCACATGCAAAGAATGTAAATGTCTCAGCGCCGAGAGTTAAAACACTCTGTTGCAGCGCTCACGTTCAAAGCATGAGAGCGCTAGCGTTAGCAGCGCCAGCGCTGAGAGTCAAAGACTTTGTTGTAGCGCACCAAGTGCAAAAGCATATGTGCGCTAGCGCTGCGCTATAAGCAGCGCACCACGTGCAAAGCACGTATGCGCTAGTGCTGAGTGCGCTGCACTCTAAGCAGCGCACCACGTGCAAAACACGGGTGCGCTAGCGCTGGAACTAAAAGCTCCCCACCGACAGATCTAAGATCTAATAATAATGATAAATTATTAATTAATCAGAATTAAATTCTGGTAAGGAAAGATTCCTCAAAATCTTTCCAAATAACAAAATTGTGCTCTGTAAATCAGAGCACCGTTGGATCAATGATCCAATGGTAAATAAAAATTACCAAAAGACAGAATAAATTCTGTATAGAAAGATTTATCAATCTTGTTAAAAACAAGAAGATTGCCTTCTGTAAATCAGAAACCCTTGAATCAAAGATCCAACGATGGGAAATTCCTCAAATCAATTGCAGAAAAGATCTCCTTACCTGATTGAACAAGCCAGCTTGCCCTATATAAATGCCCCTAGAATTCAAGTCTCAAAAAAATAAATAAAGAGAGAAACCTCCTCAAAAAACTTTGAGCAATTCAAAGAAGAAGAGCCAAGCTCTCAGTGAAAGAAGATTTTTTCTTCAAGGTAAAAAGAATGGTGATGAACATAGAGATGAAATCATCTCGTAATTAATTTGAAAAGAAGTATTTACTTTTTTCACAGATCATAGATCTACAAAGACAAAAAGTCTTTTACAAAGAGATCAAAAGACATCATCATAAAATGAAAGAAGAACATAAATCTTCTCACAGATCAAAGATCCATAAAGGCAAAGCCTTTCATCAACATAAGAGATTGAAGAACTTTTGCTCTTAGAATCTTGAGACAAAGTCTCTTTTTGGATCACAAAATTGATCATATGCGCCTTTGCACTCTGGAACTACGCTTTGCGCTCTTGAACCGTGCTTCTGTGCTCTTAGACCGGCGCTCAGCGCCGAGCGCGACACGTGTCGCTTTGCGCTCTTGAAATAGCGCACTGCGCTCATAGGCTGGCACTCAGCGCCGATGCACCACGTATCAATAGCGTGTGCGCCACTAAACTACTAGCGCAATGAGCTCATAAACTCGCGCAATGCGTCCATCATCTGGCGCTTAGCGCCAAGCGCGACACGTGTACCTCATGTGTGCGCTACTCGGTAAAAGCGCTCTGCGCTCTATGACTGGCGCAAAGCGCCAAGCGCGCCACGTGTCGCGCTGATGGAACATAAATTGTTCTTTAATAAGCCTAAAGCTATGAGGAATGCTCAGCATTCAACAAAGACAAAAACACTGTCAGGGCCAAGCCCAAATAAAGGCTCAACAGCCTAAAAATAAAAATGTTAAACATTTTGACCTGATTGAACTTAGCCCAAGATTGGCCATAAGTCCTCAACTCATATCAACTGAGCCCATATGCTCATAAACCTTTTAAAAGACCTTAGTCCCAAATTGGACTATAGATCTCCCAACCAATATTGGTTCAAGGGTACATCTCTGAACCCCTTTGATATATGTCGTTGTAATCCTTCAACGTCTTCAGAGAGGTGACGGGTCCCGACAACCATACATTCTACAGACTATGACGTCTTTAAACTGGACTATGGGGTCCTTAAGCCCATGGACTATGATGTCCTTAACCTCTACTGTGAGGTCTTTAAACTCACGGACTATGATGTACTTAACCTTGACTGTGAGGTCTTTAAACTCACGGACTATGAAGTCCTTAACCTTGATTGTGATATCTTTAAACTCACGGACTATGATGTCCTTAACCTTGACTGTGAGGTCTTTAAACTCACGGATTATGATGTCCTTAACCTTGACCATGGGGTCTTTAAACTCACGGACTATGATGTCCTTAACCTTGACCGTGATGTCTTTAAACTCACGGACTATGATGTCCTTAAACTAATATTTGACCACCATGTCCTTAAACTGGTAATCGACCGCAATATCCCTAAACTAAACATTAGAGCCCAAACGCTCTTTTGTTGGATCCAAATGATCCCGTTAAGTTGATCTTAGTCTAAAATTAGACTAACGTACCCTTAACATACGTTTAAGTTGATCTTAGTCTCAAATGAGACTAACATATCCTTAAACCCAACCCCAAACCCGAATCTAAGAAGATACGGATTTGGACTAATCCACGCCCTACGGGCGACAACATAAATTAGTCTCCGTATACAATCCACGGGTAACAAAAAACAAAACAAAAACACACGACACGAAATGACCATCTGGAGAAGGAGAAAGTGGTTACCGCGATGCGGTAGAGTAATTAACTGCAGGGGCTTGCGCCTGCAGGGAAGAGCGTCCCCACAATCAAAAACCCCTCAAAGGAGGGGGAATCTGACGGAGTCTGCTACATCGGCCGCATCCGTTTAAACCTTCGATACATGATGTCATAAATCAACTTGGCATCTTCAGAGAGGTGGATGGATACCACCAATTAGCATCTGCCCCGAAATTCAGGCAAGACGGACCCACGCGGTCGCGTCTCCGTGTTCGGAGGGGAACAACCATTCTGCCGTGGATCCGCGGTCGTCTTGGCGATTCAGTAGCTCAAATTTCTTTTGTCATCTTAGAAAACCCTGCATGTATTTTTCATGGTACTGAAATAATTTTATAGACAGTTTTGAAAATTGACAGAATGTAGGGTTTTCGGTATTTAGTTTTCCGGTTTTTCCGACGATCGAAATTCTACTACTTGCTAATATGCTAGATTAGGTTTAGTTGGCTCTGATACCACTGTAAGTCGATGCTATACACCCCGCAAGAACGACATGGAGGCGGAAGGTGAAAAACGATAATTTCGCATCATAACATCGACTATTAGCCTTGATCGTAATCTAAACCGTATCTAGCAACAATCATATGAAGTATAAAGATGAGTACATAAATTATACCTCAAGAATCCGATCCTTCTTTTTCTTCTCCCGATATCCTCCTCACCTGCACGAACTCTTCGGAGTGATACGGATGTTGCCTCCTCGTCGGCTTCCTCTAATCCAAGATGATCCACCCGAACTTTTGTGCACCAAGCTTTCTCTTCTATACCAAAGAAACTAGATCAACTAGTGTGATAAACTAGATGACCTAGAGTGTGTAGATGATGTAGATGGATTGAGGAGTCTACCAATGCTCAATGTTACTCAACTCATGAGTGTTCTTGAGTATGAGGGAAATTGGAGATGGCAAAGGAAATTTTGTAAACTTAAACGATGAAGGAGGAAAATGGTTTTATCTCTCTTGTAAACTGAACTCCTACACATTATCTCATAGATAATCTATTTCAATAATAGATATGAGGTTCAATTAACAAAACAATGACTTATGGGTCAAATGATCACCATGTGTCCTCAAAACCCAAGTCCTTATTCATGCATAATACACAGCATTTCCAATTACTTAAAAATGTATTAATTATTTAAAACTAAAATGATTAATACATTTAGGTCATGCCATCTACAAATTCATTTTTGTACAATTACAAAAACGCCCCTCGTCTGTATATACATACCTGTATTAGTATTCCGAAAAATACGAATACTGAAGACGAAGACAATCCATCAGTTCAATACTAGGATCCGGCTTAAACCAAAGCCCACTAGTATTGTCTGTCCGAATCATCATGCGTGTACAAGTGTACGCACGTGATCGAACCGTTTCATAAAACCATACGACATCTGCACGTTTTGCCTGATGTAGGGAAACGCTCTGTGTGGGACTCTAAAGACTCGACTCCACGCTGGCAGTGGGTTTAACCACAGGCCGCAAGCGGTACTAGCTGTACATAACAGTCCCCAGGTATTGTCGATAAGAAAGACGATGGGCATAACTCATCCGAACTCCTACTGAGTCTGTATGTGACAATCTCCGTACAGTCTGATCTGTTCGTCTAAGAGTGTCACATATCGGGCCTAGGGGCGGTAAACGTCAGACCCTTAATAGCGGTATAAGTCGTGTCGGAGTACAGTCAAAAACAACCTGAGAAACTGCTGGAGTACCTACCAATAAATCTCGCTTGCCCTGGCCAGGGACTTTATGTAATAGTGTTCCGAACACAGCGCGACATCAACCCCCAATACCGGGAGATACGAATCCTATCTAACCGCCATTGCCTCCAAGTGCTTCGGGACTGCACCCAATTACTACCTGTTTGCACGACTCAGTAGAGCCATGGTAGGGTAGTAATCTAAGAACAGTGGGAACACACTTGAGGCGAAGCAGCAGTGTCAAGTCAACGGTCTAAGCTGTACTCATGTCACCTAAGAACTGCTATCTGACGATAGGTATATTACCAACCAGCAGTTCCCAATGAGTCCGTCTAGTGTAACTCATAACCTAATGAGCACCTGCATACTATCTTCAGTACGACGTACTGATGGCTGTGGGACAGACCATCTCCCCTCCTGGGAAGAGAAGCGTATACACTAGTCTACTCTAGAATATCGATGCCCTGTATCGATAATCCTGCGACTAGGGACCTGTATAAGGATGTGCTTGTAGACTACCCAGTCCCCACTAGTGTGACTGCCATCACAACGCTGGTAGTCAAGTAAAAAGATCCTAAGGGCTCTATCAATATGTATTAGCGATACGTTAGAAGAAACATATACACATATTTAGATAGATACAAACCAAGTAGCATACTACCAAATTGAGTAAGAATGTCATAAATCTGTGTATATATCCTAAGCTCCCAAAATGTAATATACAAACTATTGTGATACAATAATGGCCTCTAGGGCATATATCACCAACAAGAGGGAGCGGGCTGAAGGGGCCAGGGCTCGGCTGGCGGAGATCTCCACGGAGTACCACCAGCAGTGCTTTCTCGATCCCGTACCCCCTCTGTTGTAATTTTAATTTTCATGTAAGGCTGAGGAGCCCACAATACCTTTGATAAATAAAATTCTCTTTTTGCGACATACTATTGTTTCCTTTTTTTCTTCTTGGTGCGATTGGGTATTTTCACGAAACGGAACCACTGACCTTTGAACCGAGGAAGAAGGAAACACATATGAGGAGTTTCTTCTAATTCAATAGACTTAGAAAAATTTACATCGCTTTGGCAAAGAAGAAACATATATTCATAGATACAATTTTCAAATTCACTTGTACAACTTGAGCTTCTCGGCATTGTAAGGCCGTGGAAATTTGCGACCCTCCGCGTTTTGCAAGCGATAAGCTCCGCCGGGCAATACTTTGAAGACGAGGAATAGGCCGTCCCACTTCAGGGAAAACTTGTGCAACTTGATTTGGTCTACGAACTCGTTTCGCCTTAAGACCAGATCTCCAGTCTTAAAGGTGCGATACTTGACTCGGGCGTTATAGTAGCGAGCAGTTTGCTGCTGGTAAGCGACGGCTTTGATCTGCGCCCGGTCCCGCTTCTCTAGCAAGATGTCCAAATTAGTTCGGAGCGCCAAGGTATTAGCCTCGTTGTCGAAGTGCTCGACTCTGTAACTGGGCAGTCCGATCTCTGTTGGGATCATCGCCTCGGTGCCGTAGCAGAGGCTGAAGGGGGTCTCTCCAGTAGGGGTCTTCTTCGATGTACGTAGGGCCCATAGGACCCGAGGAAGTTTGTTGACCCAACTGCCCTGTCTTCTTTCCAGACGAGTTCGAAGACCTCGGATGCCATCCCGGTTAGCGACCCTGGCCTGCCCGTTGCATTGAGGATGCGCGACCACGGCAACCTTCATCAGTATATGGTATTTGCTGCAGAATCCTTTGACTTTGTCATTTTCGAAGTTCGTCCCGTGGTCGGTAACGATACACCTCGGGATTCCAAACCAGGATATTATATTGTTTTGCAGGAATTTGATGGTCATGGTGGAATCCAGTTTTTTGATGGGGACGGCCTCGATCCACTTCGTAAAGTAGTCCACCGCGAAGAGGATGTATATGTTCCCGATCGTACTAGTAGGGAGTTGGCCTACCTTGTCCATTCCCCACTGGGCAAATGGCCATAGGGAGGTCAGGGCCGTTAGCTCGGTAGCCGGAAGACGGGGTATGCTGCCATGGAGTTGGCAGCTCCTGCACCTTCTGACGAGCTTCTGAGCGTCCTAATTGATGGTCGGCCAATAGTATCCTCGAAGTAGTGTCTTCTGGACTAAGGTGCAGGTCCCTTGATGTGCTCCGCCTACCCTTTCGTGAACATCATGGAGGACGTAGTCGGCCTCGTGGGGGTCGATGCACCGTAGCAGAGGTTGAGTGAAGGAATTCTTGTAGAGGTTTCCACTACTCCAAACGAAATGGTGGGCTTTGGCTCGGAAGCGGCGTGCTTCCCCTCGATCTTCTAGGAGCGTACCCACCTTTAGAAATTCTATGAGGGGCTTCCTCCAATCCCGGTCTTCTTCCCGGGCAGCGTAAACTTGAAGTGCTATTGCTTTGTCTTCCACGCTGGGCCGTGGAAAGACCTCGAAGAGGATATTTCTCTTGTTGTTGGCCGTATAGGAGGAAGCTAGCTTGCTCAGAGCGTCGGCCTGGGCATTTAGGTGCCGAGGGGTCTTCTCCACTTGAACTTCGTCAAAGTATTTTCATGGTCTTCTTACCTCGGCTAAATATTTCACCATCAGAGGCTCCTGTGCCTTGAAAAGGCCAATTACCTGGCCCACGACCAGGGTGGAGTCACTGCGGATTCGGACCGTCTTCAGCCCCACTCCAGAGGCGATTCGTAGTCCAGCTAACAAGGCCTCATACTCCGCGGCGTTGTTTGAGGATTTGAATCCGAGCTTCAAAGAATACACAATCTCTGCCTCATTCGGCCCTAGAATGATGAGGCCGGCACCACTCCCGTCCTCGGTAGATGACCCATCGACGTAAAGGACCCAATCGTGGATAGAGTCGGGCCTCTACTTGATCGAGGGTTGAAACCCCGGGGCCGGCGCCGACACTGCCCCTTGTTGGGGATAGTGCATTCAATAATAAAGTCAGCCAGGACTTGTACCTTTATAGCCTGCCTTGGCCGGTACTTGATGTCGAATTGAGATAACTCCCACCTCCATTTTTCCAAGCGACCAGATGACTCGGGGGAGGCGAGAATAGCCCCTAAGGGATGCTCGGTGAGGACAAGGATGATGTGTGCATGTAAATAGTGTTGTAGTTTCCTTAAGGCCACGATAAGCTCCAAGACAATCTTTTCTATGACCGGGTACCTTGTTTCCGCGTCCTTAAAGACGTGTCTTACGTAGTAGACCAGCTTCTGGACTCCTTCGATTTCTCGAACGAGCACCGAGCCTGCAGCCTGATCGGACACCACTAGATACAGTGATAGCTCGTCTCCTTCAATTGGCCGGGTGAGCAGTGGGGGAGCCGCCAGGTGCATTTTCAATTGCTCGAAAGCGATCTGACACTCCTCCGATCATTCGAACCTTGGGATCTTTCTCAGGGCTTTAAAGAATGGGAGACACTTTTCTCCGGACCTTGACAAGAAGCGACTCAGAGCGGCTACTCTTCTAGTGAGCCGCATGATTTTGACGTTGGTCTTTGGCGCGGCCATGTTGAGGATGGAGCTGATTTTCTCCGGGGTATGCTCGATTCCTCGGTGGGTAACCATGAACCCGAGGAACTTTCCACTAATGACCTCAAACGCGCACTTGGCGTGATTCAGCTTCATTTTGTATTTGCGGAAGAATTCGAAAGTCTCGCCAAGATCTTTGGCGTGCTCATCTGACGAGGTTGACTTAACGAGCTTGCCGTCGACGTAAACCTCCATGTTCTTCCCGATCTATGGTTTGAACATCCTATTGACCAAGCGTTGGTGTGTAGCCCCGGCGTTTTTGAGGCCGAAGGGCATCACTTTATTGCAGTATACCCCCCGGTCCGTTGTGAATGTGGTGAGCTCTTCGTCAGCCGGGTTCATACGGATCTGGTTGTAGCCGGAGAAAGCATCTATGAAGTTGAGTAATTCATGGCCTATGGAACTATCGACAAGCTGATCTATCCGAGGGAGGGGATAGTTGTCTTTCAGGCAGGCCTTGTTGAGATCTGTGAAGTCGTCGCACATGCGCCACTTCCCGCTTGCCTTTTTAACCATTACCACATTCGCCAGCCATTCTGAGTCGGCCACATTTTGAATGAAGTTGGCTGCAAGCAACCTGTCAACTTCGTCCTCGATCGCTTTTTGTTTGATCGGAGAGAAGGTTCGTTTCTTCTGCCTGACGGGTCGGACTGTCGGGTCGATCCCGAGCTTATGTGATATTACTTTTGGGACGATCCCGGGCATGTCGGTGGGCGCCCAAGCGAACACGTCCGAGTTCCCTCTGAGGAAGTGGACCAAGTCGTCACGCCGGGCCCCCGTTAAGAGTGACCCGATTTGGACAGTTCGTTCATTGTCCCCTTCGACGAGGGGGACCTCTGTTAGCGGCTCCACCGAGGCCCCTTGGATTTCTTTTTGTCCATCCCGAGTATCCAAGGATCCCTGGAAATCACCCGCGCTTTCAAGGTCGTCGCTTTGTTCCTCGGGCGTTGATGTCACTGTGAAGCAAATCTTTGCGGTTTGCTGGTTCCCGTAGACCCAGCCTATTCTGCCTTGGTCGAGTGGAAACTTGATCACGAGGTGGTAGGTCGAGATCTGGGCTCGAAGGGAGTTTAGCGTCGGGCGTCCTAGGAGGATATTGTAGGTCGATGGAATTCTAGCGACGATGAACTCCACTGGTATGGTTCGCGTACGGCCTCCCTCCCCGATGTTAAGTAGGAGGGTGACCACTCCTGCTGGGATGGAGTGGTTAGTAAACCTCGACAGAATGTGGGCGATCGGCCTCAGGTCCGACACGCTGAGCCCCATACGTAAAAAGCAGTCCTAGAAAAGGATGTCTGCCGAGCTCCCCGAGTCGACCAGTAACCTTTGAACCTCATAGCGGTGGACCCGTGCTGTAATCATCAGGGGTCATTGTGAGGCAAGGATATCCCGTGGAGGTCCTTGTCAGTGAAGGTGATGGGTTCGGCTGCTTTGCTCTTCTTCCCGGGCTGGCTGTTAGTCCCCTCGACCGGCAGAAGGTGTCGAATCTCGCCGGTTGCAGGCGCACTCCGCGTTGATACAACAATGATTTGGTCGATTGTCAACTCGCCGGGAGGGGATGGTTCTCTGGCTCCCGGTCTGCTTGTCGCTTTTCCCGTAAGTACTTTGCTAGGTGCCCCGAGCAAATCAACTTCTCGATGTAGTTGCGGAGCTGTTTGCAGTTCTCCGTTGGGTGTCCCAGCGACCTATGGAAAGCGCAATAAGGGCCTCGTTCCCGTTTGACCGCCCTATTGGTGACCGGAGGGAGCTTGAAAAATTGCTCGCCCTTTGCCTCCTCCAACAGCTCTGTCTGGGAGATGTTGAGCGGGATATACTCCTGGAACTTCGGGGAGTATGGTTTTGGCCGGTCAACCTTCTTCTTCTCTTCTCTACCCCTCTTCTTTTGATCGGCCTGGTCGCTCTGAGGTAAGTTCGCATTTACCTCGGACTCGAGTTGGATTTCTCACTTGGTCCAGGCTTTTACCTCGGCCATAGTCTTAGGTTGCGCTAATACAAAGGAGCGGAGCCACTCCTTGTGCCTATGACCTGAACTAAGGGCCGTGATGACAGTCTCGTCCCGGTGCTCTGGGACCTCAAGAAGAGCATTGTAGAAGTGGGTGACGTATCCTTTGAAGGATTCCATGTCCCCGCTCTTTATAGTGAAGAGGTAATCGACGGTCTGCTTCTGCCGTCTGATCCCGACGAAATGCCCGAAGAACTGGGTGGCCAGCTCATCGAAGGTAGAGATAGAGCGTGGCGTGAGTCCTCGGAACCAATCTCGTCCGGCGCGGATGAGAGTGGCGAGGAATGCTCGGCATTGGGCAGCGTCAGTGTTGTCCTGGAAGCTCATCCCCGCCGTGAACGCATCTAGGTGGTCTTTCGGATCGGACTTTCCATCGAAAAAGGCTACTTTTGGAGGCTTGTTTCTGGAGGAGACGCGGACAATGAGCAATTCTTCAGTGAAGGGCTTCGTAAGCGAGTCGGCGGCATACCTGTCCCCCTCGCTTGAAGGACGACTCTCCTAATGTATACCTTCGATCTTCTTTTCGAGGGCATCGAGGCGGCCGTGGTATCACGAGGATTCGGCGTACTCGGAGTTATGGCCCCTCCCGCTGGCAGCATGCGCCTGGCCACGGTTCTGGTTCCGTTCTATGAGGTTCCTGAGGTCCCTTAGCGAGGTCGTCCTCGAGCCACCGTGGTATGTGCCGTTCGCGCGACCCTGTCGAAGGAGAGGGTGTCGGCCATGCCTGGGAGTAGGCGAGCTGACCGACACCTCCTTGGGAGGGACAGGAGCGTGATGGGCCTCAAGGCGGGGTGCTCTTTCATGAGACCTCGGCGTGGAGCTGTGAGGTGCCCAGCGGGTTATTGATTTGGCCGCCACGGGGGATCTGTGGCCGCCAAAAATAGCGAGACGTTGTTCAGTCGTGCCTGCGTGGGCATGTTGGATATAGTGCCCTCAAAGTCAATTATTGGATCGCAGGTACGTGATTGCAATGATTGAGGGAGGACCTATACCGGTAGGACAGTCTTGCTTGAGATGATAGTATGCTATCTGGTTTGTCTTTATCATCGTGTACATGCATTAGTTTACTATTGCATGTTGATAGAGCCCATAGGATTCTTGCTTGACTGCCAGCAGTATGATGGCGATCATATACGTGGGAGCTGGGGTCTATAAGCACATCCTTAAAGTGTCCCTAGTCGTGGGAGTTTCGAGACAGGGCATCGATACTCCAGAGTAGACTAATGTATACAGTCGAGACCCCGACGAGGGGCGGTGGCCGGTCTCACAAGCCATTGGTGTCAGTTGGTTCAATTAAGATGTATACAGGTGCTCATTGGGTTATGAGTACACCGTACAGGACTCGCCGGGAACATTCTAGTTGGTATTATACCCATCGTCAGATAGCAGTTCCCTGGTGACATGTATACAGGTTAGTCTGTCGACTTGAGATCGTCATTTGTCTCGTGTGAGTTACCACTGTGCTTTGATTACTACCCTACCAAGGCTCAAAGGAGTCGTGCAAACAGGTTTTAGTTGGGTACAGTCTCGAGCCACATGGAGGCAGTGAGCGGATCGTCGGGGATTCGTCTCTCCCAGTATTGGGGGTGAGATCGCGCTGTGTTTAGGAGAGTCATTACACGAAATCTCTGGCCAGGGAAATCGAGATTTACTGGTAGGTATTCCAGTAGTATCTCAGGATGTTCTGGGCTACTCTCCGACACGACTTATACCGCTATTGGGGGTTTGACGTTTACCAGCCTCCTAGGCCCTATATGCGATACTCATAGACGAACAGACCGGACTGTACGGATATTGTCACTGTCAGGCTCAGTAGGGTTTCTGGATGAGTTCGCTCATCAGCTTCCCTTCCGATCAATACATAGGCAACCGTTACGTACAGCCAGTACCACTGACGTGCTTGTGGTTATACCCAGTGTCAGTGTATTGATGAGTCATTAAAGTCCCCCACAGAAAGTTTTCCAAGTTCGGGCGAAACCTTGTAGAGGCCGTACGATAATATGGCAGGGTTCGATCATATTCGTGCACTTATGCACGGATCATGATCTGACGGATAATACTAGCAGGCTTTGGTTTAAGCCGGATCCTAGTATTATAGTGTAGGAATATTTTTATCTCTTTGCATTCGTATTCGGTCGGAATACAAATGCGGGTATGTATTTACAGTTGAGGGGTAATCTCGTAATTCGTTACGTGATTACTTTCGGAGCTGCCAGTTTTCTTTTTCCGTCTTAAAATACCTTGATCTATGTTTCTGTTATTGTAAGCATTGACTTTGACCCCATTTCCTTCCAAATTTTGAAACCTGGGGCCGCCATTTTGTTCTGGCATGGTGTGGGCCTTCTAGAAGGGCATGGGGTTGTTTGGCTTCATTTATTAGGCATGGCTTAATAGCATGGGCAGCATGCTCTTTGCTGGTGGGGGGGCTCCTTGCATTTTCCCCTTTTCTTCAGTGCAGGGGGTTTTCTGTGGTCATGGGTGTGAGTGGGTAAAGGATCAATTCATTGTTGATGGCTGTTCTTTTTACATAACCCCATGGCAAAATCCACAGATCACTTTCTCCCCATGGCCGAGCTCATTCTTCTAGGGGTCTCTGATTTTTTTCTTTACTAGAAAAATCTTGTGCTCACATTGTTCTCCCAAATGGCAACTTCAATTTACCTCCACCCAATGCTTGGGTATCTTGAGACAAAATATTCTACACTATCTCTACTTCAATCTTGGACATGTCGGCTAGCAAGCTTCATGTCCGAGTTGTTTCGGTTCGAGGCGGGAGCCCGTATAAAGATTCATTGACGTGGTGCCACTTTGACGAGCGAGACCGGGAGCGGACTTCGTCGGCGCAGCAGCGTGGAGTTTGGCGCAGAGATTGAAGACCGAAGGACCCGGATCGATCGGTATAATCTTTCCAAACTCTTTTACATTTTGCTAGTTTACGGTTAATGGAACGATACGGGTATTTGGGTTGTGGTAGCGCCGGTTCTGTAAAAAGTTTTTGTTCCGTATTTGGCCTCGTTGAGACGGCCTGGGCACCGCCGCATCCTAACATGGTATCAGAGCCTAACTATTAACCGTAATCTAGTTGCTTTAGACAATGTTAAAGTATCGAATCCGGAACAAAACACAAACGATGCCACTGGATTTGTATTCTTTGTTGATTTCTAAAAGTCCTCGAAAAATTATTTAAACATGTTCAGAAGACAACTGGCGAGACCACATGAACACACCCCAAGCACGGACCTCCCTCGCCGGAATTTGGCTGATCCCCTAAGCCCCATTTCCGGCGTCGCTGGCCCTGGTATGGCCTCTGGTGTTGGTGTTTGGGGTGTGCTCTGGTCTCTGGGAAGTTGATCCTGTGGTGTTGTTTAATTAGCCCAGTTTGGATAAATTTTTATTAGTTTATTTGGGCTATACGGGGGTTATTTTGGAGTCGATATTTTCTAACATTGTTTAAGTTTCGCAGTGCTTTACATTACTATCTGTGACCGTGAATGTCATTCGATCGGTAAATCTTGTCTAATTGCTATAGTCCCTTTAGACGGATTTGCGAACGTGACATTAACGTTGATATTCTGTGTTGTGCTGTGATGTTGAGGATTTTTCGTGGTGGATAGTTCCTGTGCAATGGTAGAGCTGTTTGGATTTATTTATACATTTGATATTGCGGGGCGAGCGTCCGACATGTGGACTGCCGTCACTGTCTGTTTGTATATTATTCTTTTAGGGCACGACCGGGTTGAGGTCGATGTACCCGTTGTATATATTTTCTTTTCTGTACTAGGATTACCCCGTGGTGGGGTGCACGAATAGCCGGGTTTTAGAGGGCAACGGGCCCGCATCTCATGGTATTGAGATGGAGGGGGCTTCACTCTAGAATTGGCGGGCTATTCGCCGCACTCGAAGGGGGTATAGGTTGACCCAAGGAGGGGTGCTCAAGTTACCAGATCCCATGAAGTGCTGGGTGGTCCATTCACTTCGCTGAAGGGGGCTGCCTCGCTTCACGTCTTGGCGGGTAACTTGCCGCACTCGTAGGGGTTTAGGTTTTCATTGCACTTGCTATCCACATGACCAGGGAAACGTCGGGTTTCACTTGCGGCTCAATAAAACCCGGGGATCACAGATTATCTGTATTGTTCTGTGATGCTTATTACTTTTCTGTGATGTTGCATTTATCACGCCTGGAGCGATTATTGTATATTGCTATATATATACTAGTAGATGTTGTATATGTTTTACACCCGCGCTAGTCTAGTCCCCGCTCTGTCGTTAGTTAAGTAACCTAACGGGTGATGACGGGACCCAGTAGCGAATGCGGATGGCATATACGTATATTATATTTTCGTTCTTTTGTGGTGTGATTAATTGATGGGACTGCATTGATTCTGATCAATGCAAGGAATAAAAACCTATTTGATGTTGTTGGAACAATTTTCAAAAAGCTGTTATTACTAGGGCGTTTTCTTTTGTTTTGCACAGTGGTATTCGGTTAAGAATATCCAGCACCTCATTCGACGAGGCAAGGGCCGAGATCCCTTCATCGGGAGTGACCCCTTGGACAGAGGTTTGCGTCAGGGTAATAACTTCACTATAGTCGATTACTTTTTGCTTTGTATCGTGGTATTCAGTTGGAATATCCTACACCTCATTCGACGGGGAAAGAGCCGAGATCCCTTCTCCGGGAGTGACCTCTTTAGCAAAGGTTTTCGCCACTATATTTTTATAAAAGTTATCCGGTTCCTTCAACGATATCAAGTTCATTACGCTAAAGGTTTTTCGCCAAAAACCATCCGTAGCCCTCCGTCATTTCAGACGGGTATTGCTTAGTATTCGTGCTACGTATGTTGACCTAGTCAAGGCGTAGTGTTCGGTAGCTCTGCAGTACTTTTCTGTTGCATGGATATGCAATTAGTTAGGATAGTCGTACGGTCATGCTGACCTGGTCAAGGACTCGTATGGGTGGGTCTAATTAATCCAGGATAAAGATGGGTTGAACTTGACTTGCGACTTATGGTATGTTGACCTAGTCAAGATCATAAGCCTCTTGGGGTAAAAATCATATCGGGAGTTTCAAACATACAGGAAACTTGCCAGGAATGCGCATACCTTCTGGAGTGTGATAACGTGAGTGGATTCCATCACGTTATCATGCGATGAAAATTGGATCCCGATTCCCAATGATGAGTTGGTTTACTCCTCGGGTGATTCCGACTAATTCTTCTTTCAGGTTTGGAGGAGAATTTGAGGATACAGTGGGAGGTTTCTTGATTAGATAAAATGATTAACCATTCTGATCTAGGTTTGAGTGCACGCAGAGTGTTTGTTTTCTCTCTCTTTGCCTGCGACCATGACCCGACCCTAGATAATAACTCAGTAACCAAGTTAACCGAACTTTCTTATAACACTGGCTTTTGGATTGTCTGAGCTGCATACATCATTGTCACTCATTCTTTTACCCTTTGAGTTTCTCCAGAACACCCTGTATTATTACGAACATCCACTTCCATTGGATAAATCCATAGTATGGTTATATACGAACTCGGAAGAACTTCTTCGAGGATGGATTCTGGTTCTGGAGAGATTGAGTAGGACTATTCAGTTGTCTTTTCCTTTTACCTTCTCTCAGGTTGTGAGGGCTTCTAGGATTAGGAGAGGATACACCTATTACGCTTATTGGATAGTCTTCTTCCAAACCATAGGCAGGTGCCGAAAGGTAGGGAATGAAGAAAACCAATTAGCCTAAGTTGGGTGTACAGAAGGTAATAAGTAAAGACAAATAGTGGGTTAACTCGGGCTTTGACGAGGGTTAATTTTCTACCATCTGGAAGATCAATAGTGATATTGTTCTTGACTCGCCACAGTTTTAGTAAAATGGATTTTTTTTTCAGAAAAACAGTAGTGGGAGTATGGTAGAACTGGAAGAGATTCCAGAACCGCAAACGGTTATGGAAAATTTAATAGAACCTAAAGATTCAATCAGGTTTGATATTCCATTAGCCACTCCGAAGATATGGTGGGTAACTTCTGGCGCCGGAGAGGTACTTCGGTATTCTCAAAGACGGTGACAGGGAGATTCTTGTTTACCCAAACTTGCCATTACTGCTGTTCCAGACTATGAGACCCAGCAGGAGGATGAGTATAGCGTCGTTCTAAACTAGCTTTAGAAGTGCACGTGTATATGACTCTGCCAGAGGGTTGTTGTAGTCAATGGGAGGAGCGGAAGCATAGTGGATAAGTAGCTTATGTCTATTTATAGACTAAAGCAGATATAGCGGAGATAGATCATCTATTTTTGATGTGACAATCATGGACTTTGACTTCATCAGAATAGGAGATGGATCTGTTAAGAAGGTAGTAGGGTATGATGTCCTGGTACTTGGATGACATACACATTAAAGGAAGTGAAATTCCTATACTACGATCGGTCATACTGTGGTTATCACACAGTAGTTTCTCCATATAGGATATGAATATAATATCAGGCATTCTGGTTGCTGGATCTATGGTTTTAGATCTAGATTTGGGTAGTTTCCCAATCTGGGTACTTTGACAGCATTCTAAAGGTATTTTAGAATGAACGGCTCCTGGCATGGTGGTGTACCTGCAGGTGATGGAGTCACCCTATCTAAAGGTGTCTTGCAGACTAAATGGGAGAGGGATGTGCATGATTGACAGATCACTTGATTAGACAATTGAGTCAATCATGAGATGTAAAGTACCACACCAGATGTTGTTTTTGCACTAGATGCAATCAGTTGATGTATTAATCCAATCATGGAGAAACGTTCGGAGGCAGTTTTAGAACATAAGTGGTTGTTCTAGGGATTTGATAACGACAGCCTCCTTCGGGAGACAGTTATCATTCCAGGCTTCCAAGGTGACCCGGATGACAGAGTGACTGTCAGAGTTATATTTTTCCCTCTGACGAGGGGCAGTATTTTGGACAGGTGGTCCAAGCGGATACTGTGGGAGGCATGGTGCAGTATACTGATTAAATTTAGTTGACGATACAGTCTAGGATATTTGCTGGAGTTGGAGTTCATTTATGAACTGGGTCCCATCAGATATCCAGACATATTCTAAGACAGGTATTGCTCATTTCGGGAGATGGCTTTCTCAGCGAACTTGAGACAAAGAGAGACATAGAAAGAAACATCAGGGCGGATCCACTCACTGAGGCTATTTCTCAAAAGCAATAGTTTTGCAAACGAGCTCTGTGAAACTGATTAGTAGAGGAGTTAGATGTTCGGTATCACACCGGCTGTGAGTATGCGACATCGCAATAATTATCCTTAAGTGCAAGTGGGAGATTGTTGGATATATTGCCCTCAAAGTCAATTATTAGATCGCAGGTACGTGATTGCAATGATTGAAGGAGGACCTATACCGGTAGGACAGTCTTGCTCGAGATGATAGTATGCTATCTGGTTTGTCTTTATCATCGTGTACATGCTTTAGTTTACTATTGCATGTTGATAGAGCCCATAGGATTCTTGCTTGACTGCCTGCGGTATGGCGATCATATACGTGGGAGCTGGGGTCTATAAGCACATCCTTAAAGTGTCCCTAGTCGTGGGAGTTTTGAGACAGGGCATCGATACTCCGGAGTAGACTAGTGTATACAGTCGAGACCCCGACGAGGGGCGGTGGCCGGTCTCACAAGCCATTGGTGTCAGTTGGTTCACCTAAGATGTATACAGGTGCTCATTGGGTTATGAGTACACCGTACAGGACTCGCCGGGAACATGCTAGTTGGTATTATACCCATCGTCAGATAGCAGTTCCCTGGTGACATGTGTACAGGTTAGTCTGTCGACCTGAGATCGTCATTTGTCTCATGTGAGTTCCCACTGTTCTTTGATTACTACCCTACCACGGCTCAAAGGAGTCGTGCAAACAGGTTTTAGTTGGGTACAGTCTCGAGCCACATGGAGGCAGTGAGCGGATCGTCGGGGATTCATCTCTCCCGGTATTGGGGGTGAGATCGCGTTGTGTTTAGGAGAGCCATTACACGAAATCCCTGGCCAGAATAATCGAGATTTACTGGTAGGTATTCCAGTAGTATCTCAGGGTGTTCTGGGCTACTCTCCGACACAACTTATACCGCTATTGGGGGTCTGACGTTTACCAGCTTCCTAGGCCCTATATGCGATACTCATAGACGAGTAGACCGGACTGTACGGATATTGTCACTGTCTGGCTCAGTAGGGTTTCTGGATGAGTTCGCTCGATAGCTTCCCTTCCGATCAATACATAGGCAACCGTTACGTACAGCTAGTACCACTGACGTGCTTGTGGTTATACCCAGTGCCAATGTATTGATGAGTCATTAGAGTCCCCCACAGAAAGTTTCCCAAGTTCGGGCGAAACGTTGTAGAGGCCGTATGGTAATATGGCTGGGTTCGATCATATTCGTGCACTTGTGCACGGATCATGATCGAACGGATAATACTAGCAGGCTTTGGTTTAAGCCGGATCCTAGTATTATAGTGTAGGAATACTTTTGTCTCTTTGCATTCGTATTCGGTCGGAATACAAATGCGGGTATGTATTTACAGTTGAAGGGTAATCTCGTAATTCGTTACGTGATTACTTTCGGAGCTTCCAGTTTTCTTTTTCCGTCTTAAAACACCTTGATCTATATTTCTGTTATTGTGAGCATTGACTTTGACCCCATTTCCTTCCAAATTTTGAAACCTGGGGCCGCCATTTTGTTCTGGCATGGTATGGGCCTTCTAGAAGGGCATGAGGTTGTTTGGCTTCATTTATTAGGCATGGCTTAATAGCATGGGCAGCATGCTCTTTGCTGGTGGGGGGCCTCCTTGCATTTTCCCCTTTTCTTCAGTGCAGGGGTTTTTTTGTGGTCATGGGTGTGAGTGGGTAAAGGATCAATTCATTGTTGATGGCTGTTCTTTTTACACAACCCCATGGCAAAATCCACAGATCACTTTGTCCCCGTGGCCGAGCTCATTCTTCTAGGGGCTCTGATTTTTTTCTTTGCTAGAAAAGTCACGTGCTCACATTGTTCTCCCAAATGGCAACTTCAATTTAACTCCACCCAATGCTTGGGTATCTTGAGATAAAATATTCCACACTATCTCTACTTCAATCTAGGACATGTCGGCTAGCAAACTTCATGTCCGAGTTGCTTCGGTTCGAGGCGGGAGCCCGTATAAAGATTCATTGACGTGGTGCCACTTTGACGAGCGAGACCGGGAGCGGACTTCGTCCGCGCAGCAACGAGGAGTTTGGCGCAGAGATTGAAGACCGAAGGACACGGATCGATCGGTATAATCTTTGCAAACTCTTTTACATTTTGCTAGTTTACGGTTAATGGAACGATCCGGGTATTTGGGTTGCGGTAGCGCCGGTTCTGTAAAAAGTTTGTGTTCCGTATTTGGCCTCGTTGAGACGGCCTGGGTGCCGCCATATCCCAACATGGTATCAGAGCCTAACTATTAACCGTAATCTAGTTACTTTAGACAATGTTAAAGTATTGAATCCGAAACAAAACACAAACGATGCCACTGGATTTGTATTCTTTGTTGATTTCTAAAAGTCCTCGAAAAATTATTTATACATGTTCAGAAGACTACTGGCGAGACCACATGAACACACCCCAAGCACGGACCTCCCTCACCGGAATTTGGCTGATCCCCTAAGCCCCATTTCCGGCGTCGCTGGCCCTTGTATGGCCTCTGGTGTTGGTGTTTGGGGTGTGCTCTGGTCTATGGGAAGTTGATCCTGTGGTGTTGTTTAATTAGCCCAGTTTGGATAAATTTTTATCAGTTTATTTGGGCTATTCGGGGGTTATTTTGGAGTCGATATTTTCTAACATTGTTTAAGTTTCGCAGTGCTTTACATTACTATCTGTGACCGTGAATGTCATTCAATCGGTAAATCTTGTCTAATTGCTATAGTCCCTTTAGACGGATTTGCGAACGTGACATTCACGTTGATGCTCTGTGTTGTGCTGTGATGTTGAGGATTTGTCGTGGTTGATAGTTTCTTTGCAATGGTAGTGCTGTTTGGATTTATTTGTACATTTGATATTGCGGGGCGAGCGTCCGACATGCGGACTTCCGTCACTGCCTGTTTGTATATTATTCTTTTGGGGCACGACCGGGTTGAGGTCGATGTACCCGTTGTATATATTTTCTTTTCTGTACTAGGATTACCCCGCGGTGGGGTGCACGGATAGCCGGGTTTTAAAGGGTAATGGGCCCGCATCTCATGGTATTGAGACGGAGGGGGCTTCACTTTAGAATTGGCGGGCTATTCGCCACACTCGTAGGGGGTATAGGTTGACCTAAAGAGGGGTGCCCAAGTTACCGGATCCCGTGAAGTGCTGGGTGGTCCATTCACTTTGCTGAAGGGGGCTGCCTCGCTTCAGGTCTTGGCGGGTAACTTGCCGCACTCGTAGGGGTCTAGGTTTTCATTGCACAGGCTATCCACACGACCAGGGAAACGTCGGGTTTCACTTGCGGCTCAATGAAATCCGGGGATCCCAGATTATCTGTATTGTTCTGTGATGCTTATTACTTTTCTGTGATGTTGCATTTATCACGCCTGGAGCGATTATTGTATATTGCTATATATATACTAGTAGATGTTGTATATGTTTTACACCCGCGCTAGTCCAGTCCCCGCTCTGTCGTTAGTTAAGTAACGTAATGGGTGATGACGGGACCCAGTAGCGAATGCGGATGGCATATACGTACATTATATTTTCGTTCTTTTGTGGTGTGATTAATCGATGAGACCGCATTGATTCTGATCAATGCAAGGAATACAAACCTATTTGATGTTGTTGGAACAATTTTCAAAAAGCTGTTATTACTAGGGCGTTTTCTTTTGTTTTGCACAGTGGTATTCGGTTATGAATATCCAGCACCTCATTCGACGAGGCAAGGGCCGAGATCCCTTCATCGGGAGTGACCCCTTGGACAGAGGTTTGCGTCAGGGTAATAACTTCACTATAGTCGATTACTTTTTGCTTTGCATCGTGGTATTCAGTTGGAATATCCTACACCTCATTCGACGGGGAAAGAGCCGAGATCCCTTCACCGGGAGTGACCTCTTTAGCAAAGGTTTTCGCCACTATATTTTTATAGAAGTTATCCGGTTCCTTCAACGATATCAAGTTCATTACGCTAAAGGTTTTTCGCCAAAAACCGGCCGTAGCCCTCCGTCATTTCAGACGGGTATTGCTTAGTATTCGTGCTACGTATGTTGACCTAGTCAAGGCGTAGTGTTCGGTAGCTCTACAGTACTTTTCTGTTGCATGGATATGCGATTAGTTAGGACAGTCGTATGGTCATGTTGACCTAGTCAAGGACTCGTACGGGTGGGTCTAATTAATCCAGGATAATGACGGGTTGAACTTGACTTACGACTTATGATATGTTGACTTAGTCAAGGTCATAAGCCGCTTGGGGTAAAAATCATATCGGGAGTTTCAAACATACAGGAAACTTGCCAGGAATGCGCATACCTTCTGGAGTGTGATAACGTGAGTGGATTCCATCACGTTATCATGCGATGATAATTGGATCCCGATTCCCACTGATGAGTTGGTTTACTCCTCGGGTGATTCCGACTAATTCTTCTTTCAGGTTTGGAGGAGAATTTGAGGATACAGTGGGAGGCTTCTTGATTAGGTAAAATGATTAACCATTCTGATATAGGTTTGAGTGCACGCAGAGTGTTTGTTTTCTCTCTCATTGCCTGCGACCATGATCCGACCCTAGATAATAACTCAGTAACCAAGTTAACCGAACTTTCTTATAACACTGGCTTTTGGATTGTCTGAGCTGCATACATCATTGTCACTCCTTCTTTTACCCTTTGAGTTTCTCCAGAACACCCTGTATTATTACGAACATCCACTTCCATTGGATAAATCAATCGTATGGTTATATACGAACTCGGAGGAACTTCTTCGAGGATGGATTCTGGTTCTGGAGAGATTGAGTAGGACTATTCAGTTGTCTTTTCCTTTTACCTTCTCTCAGCTTATGAGGCCTTCTAGGATTAGGAGAGGGTACACCTATTACGCTTATTGGATAGTCTTCTTCCAAACTATAGGCAGGTGCCGAAAGGTAGGGAATGAAGAAAACCAATTAGCCTAAATTGGGTGTACAGAAGGTAATAAGTAAAGACAAATAAAGGGATCAGAAAGAAGGCAAAGTAAATTTCGACTGTTAACATTCACGACCAAACCACATATCTCATTGCCACTCCTAATTCACCTTTGTATTTCTCCAGAACACCCCGTATCACTACGAACATCAAATTCCATTGGATAAATCCATCGTATGGTTATATACGAACTCGAAGGAACTTTTTCGAGGATGGATTCTGGTTCAGGAGAAATAGGAATAAGTTTTATTCAGTTGTCTTTTATCCTTACCTTCTCTCAGGTTGCGAGTGCTCCTAGGATTAGGACAGTACACCTATTATGCTTATTGGATAGTTTTCTTCCCAACCATAGGCTGGTGCCGAAAGGTAGGGAAGGAAGAAAACCATTAAGCCTAACGATGGTGTACAGAAGGTAAAGACTAAAGACAAATAAAGGGAATTGGAGATATCGCAGGGAAATATACGGTTACAGTCATGAATCTGGATAATGGAAGAGGCATTACTAGGAATACCCGGATACCCCTTCGAAACATTTTCATGTTTCAGTTTCACTGTGCATTGTTAATAGAAAACTGATTTCCCAATTAGACCCTTGCTCCAGGATATGTATTTACCAGGTATGATTCTCATATCTGTATGGTTTTACAGATGATGAGTGGGAGTAAGTTATTGGGAATTAGGTGATCATCCTCATTATTTCAGAATTCGTTGTAATTGGTGATATTTGAGAAAATCGCATGGGTACAGTTTTCAACCTACGACGCACAAAGTTTGAGTTATTCAACTCAGGGGACTTATACAAAGTATTGTATATTGTCCAGTGTCCATTAGGACAAAGGGGATGGTCCTCACACTGTATTCTATTTACTTGTGACTTCTCAAGTTTTAGACAAGTGTTTCGTAGAAATACAAGGTCCAAATTTGAGAAGTTATAGGTACATGAATAAAGTAGAGAACCATGTGTTGCAAGTATCAGGATTCTTCAAGGTGATCGAAGATGTGGATACTTGTGTTTGGTATTCAGTTGATAGTAATGGCTTTGAGAAACTTGTTTCTCTTTCAGGTTACTCATAATTGGATGCACTCCTAAGTTGAGTAATGTTGATCGGCCTCTCTCTATTTAATTGACATGCACTGGAGACAGCTGCATGATTTGAATCCGGTTCAAATTAAATCAGTGTCTCTGGTTCTATATTGTATATAGAATGGTTCATATCTTAACGATGTTGAGGTACGGGGAGTTGTCCGGCTTATGCTTAAAACCGGACTCTGGATAACTCAAGGCACGTTTCTGTAATGGCAATTTATGGGTTAATCCGGGCTTTGACGAGGGTTAATTTTCTACCATCTGGAAGATCAATAGTGATATTGTTCTTGACTCGCCACAGTTTTAGTAAAATGGATTTTTTTTTCAGAAAAACAGTAGTGGGAGTATGGTAGAACTGGAAGAGATTCCAGAACCGCAAACGGTTACGGAAAATTTAATAGAACCTAAAGATTCAATCAGGTTTGACATTCCATTAGCCACTCCGCAGATATGGTGGGTAACTTCTGGCGCCGGAGAGGTACTTCGGTGTTCTCAAAGACGGTGACAGGGAGATTCTTATTTACCCAAACTTACCATTACTGCTGTTCCAGACTATGAGACCCAGCAGAAGGATGAGTATAGCGTCGTTCTAAACTAGCTTTAGAAGTGCACGTGTATATGACTCTGCCAGAGGGTTGTTGTAGTCAGTGGGAGGAGCGGAAGCATAGTGGATAAGTAGCTTATGTCTATTTATAGACTAAAGCAGATATAGCGGAGATAGATCATCTATTTTTGATGTGACAGTCATGGGCTTTAACTTCATCAGAATAGGAGATGGATCTGTTAAGAAGGTAGTAGGGTATGATGTCCTGGTACTTGGATGACATACACATTGTAGGAAGTGATATTCCTATACTACGATCGGTCATACTGTGGTTGTCACACGGTAGTTTCTCCATATAGGATATGAATATAATATCAGGCATTCTGGTTGCTGGATCTATGGTTTTAGATCTAGATTTGGGTAGTTTCCCAATCTGGGTACTTTGACAGCATTCTAAAGGTATTTTAGAATGAACGACTCCTGGCATGGTGGTGTATCTGCAGGTGATGGAGTCACCCTATCTAAAGGTGTCTTGGAGACTAAATGGGAGAGGGATGTGCATGATTGACAGATCACTTGATTAGACAATTGAGTCATTCATGAGATGTCAAGTACCACACCAGATGTTGTTTTTGCACTAGATGCAATCAGTTGATGTATTAATCCAATTATGGAGAATCGTTCGGAGGAAGTTTTAGAACATAAGTGGTTGTTCTAGGGATTTGATAACGACAGCCTCTTTCGGGAGACAGTTATCATTCCAGGCTTCCAAGGTGACCCGGATGACAGAGTGACTGTCAGAGTTATATTTTTCCCTCTGACGAGGGGTAGTATTTTGGACAGGTGGTCCAAGCGGATACTGTGGAAGGCATGGTGCAGGATACTGATTAAATTCAGTTGACGATACAGTCTAGGATATTTGCTGGAGTTGGAGTTCATTTGTGAACTGGGTCCCATCAGATATCCAGACATATTCTAAGACAGGTATTGCTCATTTCGGGAGATGGCTTTCTCAGCGAACTTAAGACAAAGAGAGACATAGAAAAAAACATCAGGGCGGATCTACTCACTGAGGCTATTTCTCAAAAGCAATAGTTTTGTAAACGAGGTTTGTGAAACTGATTAGTAGAGAAGTTGGATGTTCGGTATCACACCAGCTGTGAGTATGCGACATCGCAATAATTAGCTTTAAGTGCAAGTGGGAGATTGTTGGATATATTGCCCTCAATTTCAATTATTAGATCGCAGGTATGTGATTGCAATGATTGAGGGAGGACCTATACCGGTAGGACAGTATTGCTCGAGATGATAGTATGCTATCTGGTTTGTCTTTATCATCGTGTACATGCTTTAGTTTACTATTGCATGTTGATAGAGCCCATAGGATTCTTGCTTGACTGCCAGCAGTATGATGGGGATCATATACGTGGGAGCTGGGGTCTATAAGCACATCCTTAAAGTGTCCCTAGTCATGGGAGTTTCAAGACAGGGCATCGATACTCCGGAGTAGACTAGTGTATACAGTCGAGACCTCGACGAGGGGCGGTGGCCGGTCTCACAAGCCATTGGTGTCAGTTAGTTCACCTAAGATGTATACAGGTGCTAATTGGGTTATGAGTACACCGTACAGGACTCGCCGGGAACATGCTAGTTGGTATTATACCCATCGTCAGATAGCAGTTCCCTGGTGACATGTGTACAGGTTAGTCTGTCGACGTGAGATCGTCATTTGTCTCATGTGAGTTCCCACTGTGCTTTAATTACTACCCTACCAAGGCTCAAAGGAGTCGTGCAAACAGGTTTTAGTTGGGTACAGTCCCGAGCCACATGGAGGCAGTGAGCGGATCGTCGGGGATTCGCCTCTCCCGGTATTGGGGGTGAGATCGCGCTGTGTTTAGGAGAGCCATTACACGAAATCCCTGGCCAGAGTAATCGAGATTTACTGGTAGGTATTCCAGTAGTATCTCAGGGTGTTCTGGGCTACTCTCCGACATGACTTATACCACTATTGGGGGTCAGACGTTTACCAGCCTCCTAGGCCCTATATGCGATACTTATAGACGAATAGACCGGACTGTACGGATATTGTCACTGTCAGGCTTAATAGGGTTTCTGAATGAGTTCGCTCGTCAGCTTCCCTTCCGATCAATATATAGGCAACCAATACGTACAGCTAGTACCACAGACGTGCTTGTGGTTATACCCAGTGTCAGTGTATTGATGAGTCATTAGAATCCCCCACAGAAAGTTTCCTAAGTTCGGGCGAAACGTTGTAGAGGCCGTATGTAGGGGTGGTAATTGAACGAGCCAGCTCGGCTTCGATTAAGGTTCGGCTCGGTATCGGCTCGTTAAAATTCGGTTCATTTATTAACGAGCCGGACATGAGCCAGAAAGCCTGGCTCGTTTATTAAACGAGCCGGACTCGAGCTCAGCCAGGCTCGTTCGGTATTGACTCGGGTTCGGCTGGGTTACACAGTTTGAAAAAAACAGTAA
The DNA here is from genome assembly GCA_030015575.1 of Agapanthus africanus. NCBI lineage: Eukaryota > Viridiplantae > Streptophyta > Magnoliopsida > Asparagales > Amaryllidaceae > Agapanthus > Agapanthus africanus. Next base: position 154,922,898 of record JASDDO010000014.1, on the reverse strand, counting down.
TATGTAATATATAGCAGATTCTATACAACTCTAAGAACACTTAATTCAATTAAATGACAGTATATAAAGTGTACTGAGATAAATATAAAATCCAGCACTTAGACCCATTCAATGCCCTAGATGTTAATGTTTTTTAATTTTTCCATATCTCAAAAACCTGAGTTTTAAGAATTATTGTTAATTATGTGTTTTTCTTGGAAGATACTATTAATATGAGTAAATGAGCTGAAAACGAGCCGAGCTCTAAACGAGCTCAGTTGAGCTCGGCTCGTTTAATTAATGGGCCACAAATGAACCGAACACGAGCTGGGCATGTTTAATCGAGCCGGACTCGAGCCGAGCGTCTCTAGCTCGATTAACTAAACGAGCCGGACTTGGGCCGACAAAAGGAACCACGAGCCGAACTCGAGCCGAGCTTGGCTGGCTCGAGTTCGGCTCGTTTACACCCCTAGCCGTATGGTAATATGGCAGGGTTCGATCATATTCGTGCCCTTGTGCACGGATCATGATCGGACGGATATACTAGCAGGCTTTGGTTTAAGCCGGATCCTAGTATTATAATGTAGGAATACTTTTATCTCTTTGCATTCGTATTCGGTCGGAATACAAATGCGGGTATGTATTTACAGTTGAGGGGTAATCTCGTAAATCATTACGTGATTACTTTCGGAGCTGCCAGTTTTCTTTTTCCGTCTTAAAACACCTTGATCTATGTTTCTATTATTGTGAGCATTGACTTTGACCCCATTTCCTTCCAAATTTTGAAACCTGGGGCCGCCATTTTGTTCTGGCATGGTGTGGGCCTTCTAGAAGGGCATGGGGTTGTTTGGCTTCATTTATTAGGCATGACTTAATAGCATGGGCAGCATGCTCTTTGCTGGTGGGGGGCTCCTTGCATTTTCCCTTTTTCTTCAGTGCAGGGGATTTTCCGCGGCCATGGGTGTGAGTGGGTAAAGGATCAATTCATTGTTGATGGCTGTTCTTTTTACACAACCCCATGGCAAAATCCACAGAGCACTTTCCCCCCATGGCCGAGCTCATTCTTCTAGGGGTCTCTGATTTTTTTCTTTGCTAGAAAAATCATGTGCTCACATTGTTCTCCCAAATGGCAACTTCAATTTACCTCCACCCAATGCTTGGGTATCCTGAGACAAAATATTCCACACTATCTCTATTTCAATCTTGGACATGTCGGCTAGCAAACTTCATGTCCGAGTTGTTTCGGTTCGAGGCGGAAGCTCGTATAAAGATTCATTGACGTGGTGCCACTTTGACGAGCGAGACCGGGAGCGGACTTCGTCGGCGCATCAGCGAGGAGTTTGGCGCAGAGATTGAAGACCGAAGGATACGGATCGATCGGTATAATCTTTCCAAACGCTTTTACATTTTGCTAGTTTACGGTTAATGGAACGATCCGGATATTTGGGTTGCGGTAGCGCCGGTTCTGTAAAAAGTTTTTATTCCGCATTTGGTCTCGTTGAGACGGTCGGGTCGCCGCCGCATCCCAACAGGGAAGTGTCATCTCCCCCTCTGTGGAGGACACGGCCCCAAGGTGGTGGAACGGCGGCATCCACAGTGGACGCGAGCATGTCGATCAGTGCAGACAGGGCGTGAACGACGTTAGGGGGAGGAGAGAATCTGTCCGCGCCTCCGTTGTGGGGAGGACGGCGGCTAGTGCTGGGATCGTCACGATGATCACTCGCCATTAGCTCGAGATCAGAAGATCAATTTTCGATGAGTGGAATTTTAGATTTCCACAGACGGCGCCAACTGATGGAGCTCTGGATCTCTTTCAGATATTGTCTTCCAACGATCTGCCGAAAGCATTGGTAAACAGCTGAGATTGGGTTTGAGGATTGTCTCCTGAAGCGTGTGGATCTCAATGGGTTTGGTTTGGTGTGAAGCCAAGCTACCTGCAATGAAGTCCTAGGATAGTTGTGCCACCGTGGACTCTCCGACGATCAAGTTAGTTGAGGTATTTGGGCAGAGTAGCGGCCTATTGGATAAGAATCGCCTTACCTGAGTCATCTGAGAGAGGGGTTTATATAGAGGCAGCTATGGGCTAGCGGGCGTGAGATTCTCGCCGGCCGTTACGCCCCTAGCGTTGCGCCTGCGTGAATGGCGGGATCCCCCATTATTGACGAGATACGCTCGTTAATGGGGGATGCGACGGCGTGGAACGCGGGATCGTGGGACAGCGGATATCTCGTGTCTGGCGAGATTCGCAGAGCCGTGGCGGAGACGCCTGTGATCTGTGTTCTGGATCGCTCAATAGAACCGAGGAGGCTTAGCTCTACAGGAGGCTCGTAGGCGAGCGGGAGGCCGAGGAAGCTCGGTTCTGTGATAGCTCGGAGGCGAGCTGGGAGGGCTGAGAAAGCTCAGCGTGTAGGTGGGCTCGGAGGTGAGCCAATGGTCGTATACCCACCGACCACAGGACTATTCAGGGAATCCTCGAAGGTCGGGTCCAGGCAGCGGGATGATAGCCCGGCGGATGCCTCCAATGTGCGGTCCTTGCCCTCTCTCCATGTGCATTGGGACACGTCATCTGCCGCGTGTCACGATCCGGGGAGTTCCCACCTACGAGCATTATCAATAGTAGATTTATTTAGCAGGATTTATTGACTATATAGCTTTTGGATATCAGGTTGGAACTTGGAGGTTCTATTCAACCAGAAAGAGAACTAGGTTTACTTAATTGGACGGCTGGTTCTTTTACTTCAACATAAATTAGTATTCTTTATAAAGTTATTAGTATTCTTTATAAAGTTAGTAGACAAAAATTGCTTGGAAAGGCTTTATTGGACTCGTAAGTCGTCGAAAAAATACAACATTCATCATGTTTTCCGACGATCGGAATCCATCATCTTTATCGTTATCATCTAAGATATGGGTACACTAAATTTCATGTGATTCTACAACCTTTTCACCGTTCAATTAGTGGGTTCAAAATTAACGGTTTACCGACAATAGAACTTTTTACATTGCTAAATCAACGGTGAAAAGGTTGTAGAATCACATGAAATTTAGTGTACCCATATCTTAGATGATAACGATGAAGATGATGGGTTCCGATCGTCAGAAAACACGATCGTGGGTGTATCTTTTCGATGACATAGGAGGAAATTCCCTCTTATGGCATCTTTCCTCTATTATTCTCTTATTGGAAACAACATAAGATCTAAAAGTATTAACTTAGGAAAGAAAGAATTTTAGAAAGCATTATATTTAATGCTGCGTTTGGCTAGAAATTGTTTGCAAATTTTTGTCCTCGTAACTTTACTTGGAAATATGTATTTGTTTGTCTGGACAAAAATAGATTGACTAGGAGTAGCTTAGTAACAAAAAGATTCCATAGACTTATAAATGTGAAATGGTATATAGTTAAAAATGTAGATGGTCAATTGACTTTGAGGGTCTTAGCGACACCCTTAGAGTTTGCATTATAATAGTAGAGATGCAGGGCCTCATAGACATAGGGTTCGATATAAGCAAAAGAGTGAATTTTTCAGAAATTTCTACAAATGGTGCAAATGTTTCGTGTAGTATTCGTGAACGTGTTCTCAAGAAAGATTGAGAATCTTCAAGTTGTTTTCAGTATGACAATCTTTCTGAAAGACAGTTTAAGTTGTCGATCACATGTGTTGAGAATGCTTCTATATGTATATTGAATATTCCCTGCAATTTATTGTTGCAGAGTGTTGGCATTTCCATTGCCACTAAATCTTATGTTATCCTGAAAATCCAGAACTCCTTCGGGCAAGCATCAAATTTTCTTGCCACAAAATGCCCAATTTTTTTTAAAGATATTAGACTTTCTTCGATGAACTAGATCATAACACCACGAAGTTAATGAATTTATTACCATGTGCTATATTCCATTAAATGGTGCTTGCTAGTTGCCTCGCTAGACCAGACACATGCGAAGGGATGAGCTCCCTAATTACTTGTAATTAATTGGCCGTACACTCTCATGGTATGCTAGCTAATATGTCATACTGAACTGACATCACACAAATAGTACATCGACAAATCTACAGAAGGCCTTTAAGAATGATCGCACCATCATAGCTTTAACTTATGAGTATCATGTTCAATCTGATGGAGGTCTTTTTCGGGTCTCCGTCAGATGTTGTCTTCCGTCGATCTCCCGAACAATTCTGGAGGTGATCTCCTGTTGCATGTGGGTCTCAATGAGTTTGAGGAGATTGGTGACTTGAGGAGTTTAGCGCCGAGTACCTGCAAAGAAATCCCGGGGTGGTTTGGTACCACCGAGGACCCTCCGACGATCAAGTTAGTAATGGGATCTGAGCAGAGTAACGGCATAAAAGTGTAAAAAATGGCTTACTTGACCCCTCCGTGATGGGGTTTTTTATAGTGGCGGAAGCACGCAGCAGCAGGCGCGAGAATCTCACCGGCAGTTACGCTCCCGACGTCACGCCCGCGTAAAGAGCGGATCGCCCATTAATGGGGATCGTGGTGGCGTGGAACGTGGGATATTGCTGGTGGAGAATCTGCGCATGGCGAGATTTGCGGGACGGCGGTTACGCCTGTGAGTGGTGGAGTTGGTCGGTCGGAGGGACCGAGGAAGATGGTCTCGGCGGGAGAGCTCGGGAACGAGCGAGAGGGCCGAGGTATCTTGGTCCTGCGGTAGCTCGGAGGCGAGCTGAGAGGCCGAGGAGGCCAATTTGCAGGGACCCCGAAGGGGGCCAGTTTGTGCTTGCTGGTCGGGCACGGGGTGGCCTGATCGTCCCCTGCGGGCCCTTTCTTCTGAGTTCTGGGACACGTCGCTTGCCACGTGTTATGATCTTGGGGATCGCCAATATCGAGCACTATCATTAGCCCCCCACTTTTGTCCCGACCAGCTAGTGATCGGGTCAGGAGTGGACTGCCGGGCCTCCCGAGGTGAGATCCCTTCTATGGTTTCGTCGGGGCGAGCCTTCGGGCCGTCGGTTGTCTTTTCCGCTAGCGAATCAAGACGAGATCTTTGCATTTAAAGAAGGTGCGCCGGTTCGTGCACTCTGCAGTCGAAGCGACGGTCCACGTGTCGAGCATCGATTAGCCGATGTGACGTGCGTAGGTCTGCGGCGTCTGATGGGACGCGGTCCAGCACTGGGCTGCCACGTGGAACGATCGGAGCCGCTGGGTGCGAGGAGCCGTTTCGGCGGGAGATGATGGGCACCGTTGGATGAGGCCGTGTGCGGCAATAAATATGGGTGGGGTCCGTCCTAGGGCCCTTACTTTTTCATATCTTCCTCCCTCAAGCCTCAGCTGCTTGGCGCTCGTCTCCCCTCTTTCGCTTTCAACCTTTGAAGAATTTCTTCTCCCAGGTTAGATGTCTTCCTCTGTAGAATCGGTAGACGTCGTAGGAGTAGATGCTAGGGTTCCTTTAGATGTGTCTGAGTCTCCTCGGGAAGCAGGGGCCGCCTCCAGGGAGGAGGCGGCAGATGTGGCCCCCAGCACCTCGTGCTGGGTAAGGCATAAGGACGAGCTCGCCAACGCTCGGGCTCGCTTCCACATTCCCCCGCGCTACGCGCTCCGTCGGGCCGAGGAGGGAGAGAGGGCAGACCAGGTACGTGGCAGGGAGATTGCCCTGTATTTGGAAGCTTTTTGGGGCGGAATGCGCCTGCCCTTCTCTCCTGAGGTCATCGCCGCTCTGAATTTCTTCGGTTTGGCCCCCGGCCAGTTAGTGCCGAACGCGTGGAGGCTTCTCCTTGGGTTCTTGATCCGCCTAAGGCTGCAAGCGGTTCCTTTCAGTCTTTCCCTTCTCGATTCCTCCCTTGTATTCAAGATTCACCCTGGCAGTCGAGCGGGCGACCCAAGATGGGTTTATTTAACTTTTAGGAAGCGGCCCGGGGTCGCTGCCGGGATCGGGGTCGTGGCCTTGCCCACCTCCATTCATGATTGGAAAAAGAAATTTTTCTTCGTTTCCCCTCCCGAGGGCGAGGACTGGCCAGTGCCCACCAAATGGTCGAGAAGTGTCTACCGGGGAACCTGTCCAACGACCCCTCCGCGGTGAGAGTGGCGTCGTGGGAGCCCATCCCCAGACATGACGTGCTGTTGTACGAGAGGGTCTTGAGCTGGGCTGGGCTTAGCCCCGCCGAATTCGTCGGTAAGTTAGGCTTGCTTTCTGGGTTTATGTTTTACTCGCGTTGCTGATAAGTTGGGTGCTTGTTTCATGCAGGATCTATGGACTTCGGCGTTCTCCGAGATGTTATGCGCCAACCGAGGCAGCCTACTAGGGCCGGGGACGCCAACTCTTCCCAGGCGCAGCCTGCCCCGGCTCCTACCGCCCCGGTGGCGGTGCCCCGAGGACGCTCGGCGGTGGATCCCGCCCCGGGCCCCAGCAGAGCGTCGGGTCGGAAGCTGGCCCTGATTGTGGAGGAGACGGCCTCGGAAAAGGAGATCGGCTCTCCCCCGGAGCCGCTCAAGAGGGGTTCCCGGAGACCCTCCCGGGGCCGGTCTTCGCCGACCGTGGTGGAGGAAGGGGGGATTCGGTTTGCGGTGCCGTCGGGGCTGTCAGTCGCGGACAGCCTCCTGCATGAGATAGAGACCTCGGCCGGGGGTCGGGTCCCTGGGGGAACCCTCAGAGCTCAGCTGGCGTCGATCGCTCAGGAATCCGTGCAGGTAAGCCCCCAGTTCACTTGTGAGATTTGGTTCCTTCTTCGTCTCTCTGATCCTTTTTATGTCTTCCCAGGTTCTCCAGCACGTGGCCCTCGCCCTTCGCATGGAGACCGAGGTGGTATCCCCGGCGGTGGAGGCCACGGGCCAGCTCGCCGCGTTGCAAGAGAGCTCCAGGCGGGAGCAGGAGGCGATGTCGGCGAGGATCGCCGCCTTGGAGGACGAGGTGGACGCCGGGAAAAGGGAGGTCGCCCGGCATCGCGAGGCCGCCGTGATCGCCGATAGCAAGCTCGAGGACTCTCAGGTGCTCGCCGTCAGCCTGAAGAGGACGGTGAAGACCCTCCGGAAGGAGCTGGGGGCGGCGGCCGAGGCGGCTAAGTCGGCCGAGTCGAGGGCGGTGGCGATCTACAAGGGGTCGAAGGATTTTTACAACGACCTGGCTGTGGCCACGACCCGCATTTGGCACGACGCCCTCGATGCCGTTAAGTCTCGGATGCCAGAGTTCGACGACGCGGATCTCCGGGCTGTGTTCCCCCTCGTGGGCGCCGACGAGCAAGGGGAAGAAGTCCCCGACGAGGAGATGGCCGAGGACCCAGCGCCCCAAGTGGTGGAGGTCGAAGACCTCGAGGTCGCGCCCGGCCCCTAGGTGTAGAGCCCCCGTTCTCCTATCTTCATTTTGTTTTTCTTTTGGATTTTGTAAGGCTGGGGAGCCAAAAAATACCCTTTGTAAAAAAAACTTTGGTCTTTGGCAGTAGTGATAAAGTTTTTCTTCAGCTGTGATAAAGTTTTTCATCAGCTCCATAGAATTGCGTTCTGCCATATGTTTGTGAAGAGTGCTCGTTTGGGATATTTTTGCTTGTGCCGTTGTGCTTTCATGTCAGGTTGGCCCTCTGTCTAACGATCGTCCGTCGAGTTGACTGCAATCGCTTGCCGACGAGCGTTTCCAAGGAGGTATCTCCATGGGCCCCAGAGTCGAGGGGAGATCGTTTAGACTTGGACAGACTTGACATCCATTTCTGATTTAGAGTATTGGCCACCATCCGGGGGTGACCGGACAGGGTAGCTGCCCCGTCACCTCCTGCTAAGGCTTTATGCTTCTGTCGCGGCGGTAGGGGGGTTACCCGCCAGGGATGGCCAAGCAGGGTAGCTGCTCGGCTGCCTCTTGTGAGGGCTTGGTTCTTTAGCGTTTGAAGGGCTGTAAGAGGCCTGCGAAGGATGGCCGAGCAAGGTAGTTGCTCGGCGCCTCTTGGCGAGGGCTTTCTGATCCCTGGCGTCGCGGTAGGGAAGCTACCCGCCATGGATAGCCGAACGAGGGATCCTCGGGCTCGACTGCCTCTGGGAGGACTTTCTGATCCCTGGCGTTGCGGTAGGGAAGCTACCCGCCAGGGATAGCCGAGCGAGGGATCCTCGGGCTCGACTGCCTCTGGGAGGACTTTTGATCCTTCAGGACGGGGACCGAGCAGGGTTACTGCCCAGTGCCTCTTGGCGAGGACTTTGATCCCTGTCGGTTGTGGTAGAAAGCTACCAGCCGGGGATAGCCGAGCAAGGACTCGACTGCCTCTGGGAGGACTTTGGTCCTTGGCGCGAGAAAAGCTATAAGGCTGTAAGAAGCCTACCAAGGACCCTTGGCCGGGTAGGGTTACCGCTCGGTGCCTCTTGGCGAGGGCTTTTGTCCTGAAAGATAGCTGAGTGAGGGAACCTCAGGCCTCGACTGCCTCTGGGAGGGCTTTTTTTGATCCCCGGCGTTGTGGCAGGGAAGCTGCCCGCAGGGGATAGCCGAGAGAGGGAACCTCGGGCTCGACTGCCTCTGAGAGGGCATTTTGATCCCCGGCGTTGTGGCAGGGAAGCTGCCCGCTGGGGATAGCCAAGCGAGGGAACCTCAGGCTCGACTGCCTCTGAGAGGGCTTTTTGATCCCCGGCGTTGTGGTAGGGAAGCTGCCCGCTGGGGATAGCCGAGGGAGGGAACCTCGGGCTCGACTGCCTCTGAGAGGGCTTTTTGATCCCCGGCGTTGTGGCAGGGAAGCTGCCCGCTGGGGATAGCCGAGCAAGGGAACCTCGGGATCGGCTGCCTCTGGGAGGGCTTTATGATCCCTGGCGTTGCGGTAGGGAAGCTACCCGCCAGGGATAGCCGAGCGAGGGATCCTCGGGCTCGACTGCCTCTGGGAGGGCTTTCTGATCCCTGGCGTTGAGGTAGGGAAGCTACCTGTCAGGGATAGCCGAGCGAGGGATCCTCGGGCTCGACTGCCTCTGGGAGGACTTTATGATCCGTGGCGTTGCAGTAGGAAAGCTACCCGCCAGGGATAGCCGAGCAGGGTAGCTGCTGGGCTGCCTTTTAATGAGGGCCTGGATCCTTGGGCGAGGTGGCCCTCGAGCCGCCGTGGTGAGCCCTTTCTGTGCGACCCCGTCAAGGGAGGGGGTGTCGGTCGCGAGGAGGCTCAAGGCGAGGCGCCCTAGAGGAGGATCTTGGCGTGGTGTTGTAGGGCGCCCATCGGGCCTCAGAGAGTATCGGCCCGTAAGACCCGTGGCCATGGGATGCAGCCTGCCGGTGTCAACCGTGCCGATGAGGGCAGAGTCTCCTGGAGGCGGAGGAGCGGCGATCTGGGACCCTGGACCGGCCATTTGGACGAGCGCCTCCGCGATGGACTGTAGTCGGTCTATTCGGCCGGCGAGGGCGGTGATGACGGTCGCCGGAGGAGGTTCATCCGCGCCTCCGATGAGGGGGAGGCAGCAGCTGGTACCTGGATCTTCAGGGTGATCGCACGCTATGTGGATGGAGATCGGAAGGCCAACTTTTGTTTTTGTGGAGTTTTGTTTCCCACAGAAGGCGCCAACTGATGGAGGTCCTTTTCGGGTCTCCGTCAAATGTTGTCTTCCGTCGATCTCCCGAACGATTCTGGAGGTGATCTCCTGTTGCATGTGGGTCTCAATGGGTTTGAGGAGATTGGTGACTTGAGGAGTTTAGCACCGAGTACCTGCAAAGAAGTCCCGGGGTGGTTTGGTACCACCGAGGACCTTCCGACAATCAAGTTAGTGATGGGATCTGAGCAGAGTAACGGCATAAAAGTGTAAAAAATGGCTTACTTGACCCCTCCGTGATGGGTTTTTTTATAGTGGCGGCAGCACGCAGCAGCAGGCGCGAGAATCTCGCCGGCAGTTACACTCCCGACGTCATGCCCGCGTAAAGAGCGGATCACCCATTAATGGGGATCGTGGTGGTGTGGAACGTGGGATGTTGCTGGCGGAGAATCTGCGCATGGCGAGATTTGCGAGGCGGCGGTTACGCCTATGAGTGGTGGAGTTGGTCGGTCGGAGGGACCGAGGAAGATGGTCTCGACGGGAGAGCTCGGGAACGAGCGAGAGGGCCGAGGTATCTTGGTCCTGCGGTAGCTCGGAGGCGAGCTGAGAGGCCGAGGAGGCCAATTTGCAGGGGACCCGAGGGGGGCCAGCTTGTGCTTGCTGGTCGGGCACGGGGTGGCCTGATCGGCCCCTGCTGGCCCTTTCTTCTGAGTTCTGGGACACGTCGCCTGCCACGTGTCATGATCTTGGGGATCGCCAATATCGAGCACTATCACAATCCATCAAAGATATGAAAAAAGATAGATCAAGAGTCAAATCACTGATACAAAGATGGATTGTCCCTATATTTACATATAAAAAAATTATAAAAAATTAACATTTATAATAGATCTTACGGCACCGCATGAGAAACCCGTGAACCCCGTAGGACAAGATAGGGGTTTTAAAATAAAATAAAATAAACTGAAAATCCCTTTTATCCTTTACCTACGCCCAGATTTTGCCCAATTTTTCTAAACCCAAAATTTCCCCCGCCCCCTATCCTTCCTCTTCCTTCCCGAGCTCGCCTTTCTCATCATCGCCTCCTCCTTCGCCGAGCCCTCCTTCTTCGCCGATAAAGCCCTCGTCGCCTCATCCTTCTTCGACGAGCCCTCCTTCTTCGCCGATCAAGCCTTCATCGCCTCGTCCTTCTTCAACGAGCCCTCCTCCTTGTCGTCTCGTCCTCCCCGCCAAGCCCTCCTCCTCGCCGTCCACCACGTTCCAATCCTCTTCCCCTCCCCCAAAACAATTTCCCCCATGCCCTAAAAAAATTTCCCCCTAAAAATTTCCCCACCGTCATTCATCGTCCCTGTTCGCCAGCGCCGTCTCCATCACCATTGCTGTATGTCTTCACCTCCAGCATTTGTCTCCTCTTGTCATCGCCGCTTGTCGTCGCCGCTTGTCGCCACTCGTCATCGCCGATTCTGATACGTTTTTTAAAATATTTAAAAATTTGCTAATATAAGGCTTTTGGGGCTGGACGGTGGCCAATGGAGGTTGATGAGCAAAGGAGTTCGGAACTGGAGAAAGTATGTATTTTTTAATTTTTGTGAAATAAAGATTTGAACTTTGTTGATATTGAATTGTGATGCTCATAAGTAGGAGCTCTCCAGATCATGACACGTGGCAAAAGACGTGTCCCGATGCATACGGAAATAAGGTAAGGACTACATATTGGAAGCGTCCCCGGGCTATAGTCCCGCGGCCTGGACCCGACCTTCGAGGACTCCCTAAACAGTCCTGTGGCCGGTGGGTATACGACCACTGGCTCACCTCCGAGCCCTCCTACACGCTGAGCTTCCTCTGCCCCCCAAACTCGCCTCCGAGCTCTCACAGGACCGAGCTTCCTCGGCCTCTCGCTCTCTTCTGAGCCTCCTGCCAAGCTAAGCTTCATCGGTCCTATTGAGCGACCCAGAACGCAGATTACAGGCGTCTCCGCTACGACTCCGCGAATCTCGCCAAACGCGAGATATCCGCCATCCCACGATCCCACGTTCCATGCCGTCGCATCCCCCATTAACGAGCGTATCTCGTCATTAATGGGGGGATCCCGCCATTCTCGCAGGCATAACGGCCAGCGAGAATCTCGCGCCCGCCAGCCCATGGCTGCCGCTATATAAACCCCTCTTTCAGACGACTCAGGTATGGCAATTCTTATCCAATAGGACGCTACTCTGCCCAAATATCTCGACTAACTTGATCATCGGAGGGTCTACGGTGGTACAACCACCCTGGGACTTCTTTGCAGGTAGCTCGAATTCACACCAAACCAAACCCATTGAGATCCACATGCCTCAGGAGACAGTCCTCAAACCCAATCTCAACCGTTCACCAACGCTGTCGGCAGATCGTCGGAAGACAACATCTGAAGGAGATCTAGAGCTCCATCAGTTGGCGCCATCTGTGGGAATCGAAAAGTCCACTCATCAAAAGTTGATCTTCCGATATCGAGCTAATAGCGAGTGATCATCGCGACGATCCCAGCACTAGTCGCCGTCCTCCCCACAATGGAGGCACGGACGGATCCTCTCCTCCCCTTAACGTCGTTCACGCCCTGTCTGCACGGATCGACAGGCTCGCGTCCATCGTGGATGCCCTTGTCCGTGTCCAAACAGCTGAACAAGCCCCCCAGGTCATCGTTTCTCCACCTCATGGTCGCGACCCCCGCAGAGAGGGAGATGACACTGCCCATGCTGGCACGACTGAACAACGTCTCGTTAATTCCGGCGGCCACAGATCCTCCATAGCGATCAATTCAATGACCCACTGGGCACCTCACAGCTCCACGCCGAGGTCTCATGAAAGAGAAACCCTTCCCGAGGCCCATCGCGCCCCTGTCCCTCCCGAGGAGGTGTCGGTCAGCTCGCCTGCTCCCAGGCATGACCGGTACCCTCTCCCTCGACAGGGTCGTGCGGACGGCACTCACTACGGTGGCTCGAGGACGACCTCTCCAGGGGACCTGAGGAACCTCATAGAACAGAACCGGAACCGCAGCCATGCGCAGGCCGCCAGCGGGAGGGGCCATAACTCCGAGTATGCCGAATCCTCGGGATACCATAACCGTCTCGATGCCCTCGAAAGGAAGATCGAAGGTATATATCGGGGGAGTCGTCCTTCAAGAGAGGGGGCCAGGTATGCGCCGATTCGCTTACGAAGCCCTTCACTAAAGAACTGCTCGCTGTCCGCGTCTCCTCAGAAACAATAGCGCGGATGAGAGTGGCAGGGAATGCTCGGCATTGGGTGACGTGAGAGTGGCCCTCTTCGATGAAAAGTCTGACCCAAAAGACCACCTAGACACTTTCACTGCGGGGATAAGCTTCCAGGACAACTCTGACGTCACCCAATGCCGAGCGCTCCCTGCCACTCTCTTCCGCGCTGGACGAGATTGGTTCCGAGAACTCACGCCACGCTCCATCTCTACCTTCGATGAGCTGACCGCCCAATTCCTCGGGCATTTCGTCCGGAACAGATGGCAGAAGCAGACCGTCAACTACCTCTTCTCTATAAAGAGCGGGGACAAGGATACGTCATCCGCTTCCACAACGCTCTTCTTGAGGTCCTAGAGTACCGAGACGAAACTGTCATCATGGCCCATAGGTCGGGTCTTAGTCATATGGAGTGGCTCCATTCTTTTGCATTAGTGCAGCCTAAGACCATGGCCAAGGTCAAAGCATGGACCAAGCGAGAAATCCAGGTTGAGCCCGAGGTAAATGCGAAACTACCCTGGAGCGACCAGGCCGATCAAAAGAAGAGGGGTAAAGAAGAGAAGAAGAAGGTTAACAGGCCAAATCCATACTCTCCGAAGTTCCAGGAGTATGCCCCGCTCAACATTGTTGGGGTCAAAAATTGCACCCCGGTTGACCAAGTCAAAATCAAAGTCAACCCCAAGTAAGCAGGCCCAAGCCCGGCTCAAGTAGGCCCATGCCCAATTCGAGCCCCACGGCCAGCCTTCCCCATGCCAAAATAAAAATCATGTAATAAATAATTTTGATGTAATCTTTATGGGCATAAATCCAATTTTTTTGTAAATCCCATGGCTCATGTGCAAAAGAAATGAGCACATGAGACATGGAATGGGCAAAATGTCATTTTGTAAAGTCCAATGGGTTATGTGTAAATGTGTAAGCCCATATAAGGCAACATGATGATGAAATAAAAAATAACAATTCATTCTCCCCAAAAAAATTAGTGTTTGTGCCTCCTTCTCCTTTCTCAAGGTTCTAAAACCTCCCCCCCCCTTTTAAATTAAATCAAGAGTTTAACTCTTCCCGTTACCAAAAAGAAATAGTTTTTCACCACAAAACCATTGAAGGGGAGCTCGGATCTTCAATCAGATCTCAAAAGGGGGAGACTTTTAAGTCTCACCCCCTTTTCTCCAAGATCCAGCCGATCAAGAGGAGGAAGAAGAAGACCCATCTCCAAAAATCCAACTTTGGACAGATCCAAGGATCAAAAGAAGCTCCAGGACTAAAGAGAGAAGAGAGAGGTCCCCTTTGATTACTATAGGGTGTTTTTCGTCACCCTATTGAGATGGGAATATGCGCGCGCTTGTCAGGCGCATTACAGATTCTCCCTGCCCAGGGTAGGCTAGGGTTTATTGATTGTAGGGAGCCGAATCTCCGGCAGCCACGGACTAAGCTGCCGTTTATTACCCCTTGCCTTTGGAGCGAGGGAACCTCCGATTAACGAGTTAAACTGGTCATGCGAACTCAATATGCAGTGGTGTGTTTTGGAAGGGTTTTGGATATATCGGGGGCCCCGCAAAGTTTTTACGGGGGTCCCGCTACCCGGATAGCGGATTGGGGGTCAAGGGGGCTAGCAGCCCCCTTGCGGGGTGCGGGGTAGCGCCCTGTTAGAAATTTTTTTCTAACAGGGACAGTGTCGTGGAGTCTGTGTGTGTGTGTATGTGTGTGTGTAGACACACACACATGGGAAAAGGGCATCCAAGGGATGCGTGGGAGAAAGCGCTCGGGCGCTAGCACTTTGGGCGCTAGCGCCTCACGTCCCAGGCACGTGGGCGCTCGGGCGCTAGCGCTTTGAGTGCCAGGCACGTGGGCGCTAGCGTCTCACGTGCCAGGCACGTGGGCGCTCGGGCGCTAGCGCTTTGGATGCTAGCGCTTTGAGTGCAAGAGCGCTTGCGCTTTGAGCGCAAAGGCACTAGCGCTTTGGGCGCTAGCGCCCCACGTACCAGGCACCGGGGCGCTCAGGTGTTAGCGCTTTGGACGCAAGGGCGCTAGCGCTTTGGGTGCTAACGCCTCACGTGCCAGGCACGTGGACGCTCGGGAGGCAAAGGGGACTTGGTCCCTGCAATGGGAGTTGTACTCCCAGAAAGGAACACTTATTATTTTGTGTGTGTGTGTGTGTGTGTGTGTGTGTATATGAGGAGTTAAACTCCTAGGATATTTTGAAGCTGATGAAGGGGCTTCTCCCCTTGAGCTCTGGATCTTCCCCAAAGTGGGATTTCTGGAGATGGGTCTCCTTCTTCCTGTCGTTTGGCCGGATCTTGGACAAAGGGGGTGAGATTTAAAAATCACCCTTTTTTGAGATCTAATGGAAGATCCAAGCTCCCCTTTATGGGTTTTGTGGTGAAAAACTATTTAGTTGTGGAAAAGGAAGAGTAAAACTCTTGATTTAATTCAAAAGAAAGAAGAAGGTTTTAAAACCTTGAGGAAGGAGAAAGAGGCGCAAGCCCTAATTTTTGAGAATGAAAAGTTTTTATCTTTTATTCATCATCATGTTGTCTTATATAGGCTTACATATTTACATATAGCCCCTTGGACTTTACAAAATGGTATTTTGCCCATCCCATGCCTCATGTGCTCTTTCTTTTTGCACATAAGCTATGGGCTTTACAAAAATTTGGCTTTATGCCCATTCATGTATAAAAAAATTATATCAAGATTATTTATTACATGATTTATTATTTCAGCATGGGGGAGGCCGGTCGCTTCATGTTCGGGCTCGACTCGGGCATGAGCCCCTTGCTCTGGGCTTGGGCCCACCTGGCTTGGGGTGGACCTTGACTTTGCCATGGTCAACCGGGGTGCAATTTTCGACCCCAACAAAGTGCCCCCCATCAATAAATGCACACAACATATGTGGGTAGTGTGCATGAAATTGATGGATCTTCTTTCGCGTTGATGCGACTTGCTTTGGTTCCCGATTTTTTGGGAAGCTGGCACTGCTTTTTTTACGATATGGACGGTCGATGCTTGACGTGTCTCCGAGATGGAGTGTCTGGTTGACTTGATTCCAAGGCGGAGCATAATTCCGACGAGGAGGTTGTTGCTGCCCTTTTAGCGACTTGGACGGTCGATGCTGCCCTTTTAGCGACTTGGACGGTCGATGCTGCCCTTTTAGCGACTTGGACGGTCGGCGTCCTGACCCGGAGCGATTTGGTTCCCGATTTGTGGGAAGCCCACACTGCCCTTTTTACGACATGGACGGTCGACGCTTGACGCGTCTCCGAGACGGAGTGTCCGTGGTAGATGTTTTCTTGGCCCGGAGTGATCTGGTTCCTGCTTTGTAGGAAGACCGCACTGCTCTTTTTACGACATGGACGGTCGACGCCCTAGTCCGGAGCGATTTGGTACCCGATTTGTGGGAAGCCTGCACTGCCCTTTTTACGACATGGACGGTCGACGCTTTGGTCCGAAGTGATTTGGTTCCCAATTTGTGGGAAGCCCGCAATGCCCTTTTTACGACATGGACGATCGACGCTTGACGTGTCTCCGAGACGGAGTGTCTGTGGTAGACGTTCCCTGGCCCGGAGTGATCTGGTTCCCGATTTGTGGGAAGCCTGCACTGCCCTTTTTACAACATGGACGGTCGACGTTTGACGCGTCTCCGAGACGAAGTGTCCGTGGTAGACGTTTCCCTGGCCCGGAGTGATTTGGTTCCCGATTTGTGGGAAGCCTGCACTGCTCTTTTCACGACATGGACGGTCGACGCTCTGACCCGAAGCGATTTGGTTCCCGATTTGTGGGAAGCCTGCACTGCCCTTTTTACGACATAGACGGTCGACGCTCTAGCCCGGAGCGATTTGGTTCCCGATTTGTGGGAAGCCTGCACTGCCCTTTTTACGACATAGACGGTCGACACTCTGACCCGGAGCGGTTTGGTTCCCGATTTGTGGGAAGCCTGCACTGCCCTTTTCACCACATGGACGGTCGACGCTTAACGCGTCTCCGAGATGGAGTGTTCATGGTAAACGTTTCCCTGGCCTGGAGTGATTTGGTTCCCGATTTGTGGGAAGCCTGCACTGACCTTTTTACGACATGGACGGTCGACTCTTGACGCGTCTCCGAGACGGAGTGTCCGTGGTAGACGTTTCCCTGGCCCGGAGTGATCTGGTTCCCAATTTGTGGGAAGCCTGCACTGCCCTTTTTACGACATGGACGGTCGACGCTATGAACCGGAGCGATTTGGTTCCCGATTTGTGGGAAGCCTGCACTGCCCTTTTTACGACATGGACGGTCTATTTGACTTAGTCTGCCTCTTGCAGTGTCAGGGGTGATCTTGACTTGCTCCGCTTCTTGCGGTGTCGCGATTGGATTCTGACTTGCTCCGCTTTCTACGGTGTCGGGGTTGAAGTTGACTTGTTGATTGTGATTTGGGTTGACATCAGCATCACTACGCTGAAATATGGTACCAGGAGCGAATCATCATCTGTCTTTGAGAGGATTTTTGGTTTTGGCACGGCGTCTGCATCGCTGCACTGGAATATGGTACCAGGAGCGACTCATTATTCGCCATTGCCTATTGGGAAGCGATGGCTTAGGAGACAGGTTTAGATCCCTATCACCTAAGGCTTTTCAATTTTATGGGCCGTAAGGGTCCCATAAAAGTATTTTCTCCCTACGAGTCGTCAGGATCCCGTAGGTGCATTTTTTCCTTAGGAGTCGTGAGGACTCCTAAGTGTGTTTTTCCTTTGTGGGTCGTAAGGATCCCACGAAGGTTTGTTCTCCTCATGTATCGTGAGGACACATTAGTGGATCTTCCTAATGGAGCATAATTCCGAGGGCGGAGACCAGCCGCGTAACTGGTGATTGCAGTGGGGCATGGGTATGATGAGAATTATTTGATCCCGTAAATTGTATACAGTGATCAAATTGGGGACCAACCGTAGGGCCGTAAGAATTTTGGGAAATTGGATTTTGGTTGGCGTTTGCATCGCTGCACTGGAATATGGTAGCAGGAGCGACTCATCATTCGCCGTTTTTTTACCGCCATTGCTCTATCGTTTCAGATTTTCTTATCGCGAAGGTCGCGTTTGCCCTATCATTTCGGCTTTTATTCGCGGTTGCCCTATCATTTCGGCTTTATTTTTCATCTTTATTTTACTCGCTGATTTTTATTGCGAGTTGCCCCACCATTTCGGCTTTTCCTTTTTTTTTATTTATTTACACACATTTTTTTTACATTCCCAGTTTAACGACTTAGAGGTCGATTGTTCCCAGTTTAACGACGTGGTGGTCATTTTTGCTTATCCCAGCTCCTTGAACTTTGATCTTGGCGGAGCTGTGTTGATGACCGTAGCTCTGTGGCTTGCCGATACATCCGAGAACTGTGAGGTTTTTCCAAGCTTGTATTGGTCCTCTGCCCAATCTTTGAAAACACAGTAGTCTTCAATGGTATGACTCACCACTCTATGGTATGGGCAGTATACGGGATTGCCGGTCATATTCATTTCATGTGGCCTCTTCGGAATAGGCAATTGCTGACTGTTGTTCAAGGCTTCCTCGAATATATTGCGGACCTCATCCCTCTTGAAGGAGTACCCCTTCTTCTTTCTCTCCATTAGAGTAGGTGCCCTTACTGATGCTGGTCCTTGAGGGCGATCAGTCTTTGGTTCGCTTTTTTCTGATAATGGTACATGTCTGAGAGGATTAGGTTCCCGAAGGGCTTCGGTCTCTATTTGTATGAAATCGGCGGTCGTAGCTTGACTGTTTACTAACACGCCTTTAGACAGTTCTATCTCTCCCGTCTTCTATTGCCTTTCGACCCAATCTTTAAAGACGAAATAGTTCTCAATGGCATGACCTATCACTCTGTGATAGGGGCAATATTTTGGGTCGTTGGTCGTATTCGCTTCTTGCGGTCTCTTTGATTCTGGTAGTTGTAGACCGTTTCTTAGGCCGTTCTTGAATATCTTGTGGACTTTGTCCCTTTTGAAGGAATAGACCTTATCCAGTTTCTCTTTCAGAGGCGATTCCCCTTCGGTGTATATATCGGAGGGACTGGAGGCTGATCGCGGCCGTTTTTCGCGAAGGCGCTCCGCTCTTAGGTTGAAGGGGATATTAATTGGCTGCCTCCGGGTATCAATCCCTGGCTCATGAACCAAAATTTGATTCTGCTGTAATTGCAATCGGACGACTTGGGTCGCGAGATCTGCTGCGACGTTTGCCAATTCGTCGACCTTAGACTGTACCTTGGCTAACTTCTCATCCTTGTCCTGAAGCTGCCTCTGAAGCCATCGGAATAATGCTTGTTCTGTAGTTCCGGTTATGATAACCGGGTCATCCTTATCGCCTGAGCTCAATTCCGCAGGAACCCCAGGCTCTTTTGGATTATCGGCCTGAGCGAGCTCTTCGTTATTTAGACTGAGTTGACGTTGGGCAGCGTCCACCGTATCATCACCCTGGCTGTGAAGCATAGGAGGGTTCGTTTCTTCATGTACGACCATGTAGACAGTGTGGACCGCATATCCAGCCGTCTCTTTATCTTTGGCGGGGTGACCCCGTTCCTCGAACCTCATGAAGTTCAGCTTAGCAGGAGCCCTAGCCTTTTTGTTAGCTCTATACCTGAGCCTTTTCTGCGTCAGCTTCTCGATTTTGAAGGCTTGGCAGGCATCCGTTATCCGGGAAGCCATTATGAGTCGATTAGCGAGGAGCTTAGAGAAGACACCCGATCGAGCAGTTGTTAGGGGCACCTCCGGAGCTTGCTCGAGACGCGTTGTAGCTTTTTTGGTGTTGATGGCCTTGCCCCCAGCTGGGGGCAAGGAAAGTCGTTCAAACACCAACTTGCGCTTGGGTAGTGGTGCCCTCGAGATCACCACATTTGGCATTTTGCCTTTCGAGGCCGGTTTGTCGGTTACCGAAGATTGAAGAGTAGGGACGGCGTTAGCTGACACGAACAGAATAGAGCTAAATGGTAGCAGTGGCTCCTTCCATTATCGCCCGAGACTGGCCGGGAGGACCGTCCTGACGTCCATCTTCATCGTGTAGGAGATGGGAGCCGTGCTGAGAGCTGAGCTCATCTTTGGAGACAACGTTGAGAAGTGATTGCTTGAAAACCGGCATGAAAGAGCATTATTTTAGTATAAATATAGATATGTATATTGATTGAGTTCGCATAAACGTTTAACCCGAAATATGGGAGGAGAGATAGGTCCCACCGGGCGTGCCAAAATCTGTACGGTGTTTTCGTCACCCCATTGAGATGGGAATACGCGTGCGCTTGTCAGGCGCATTACAGATTCCCCCTGCCCAGGGTAGGCTAGGGTTTATTGATTGTGGGGATCCGAATCTCCGGCACTCGCGGACTAAGCTGCCGTTAATTACCTCTCGCCTTTGGAGCGAGAGAACCTCCGATTAACGGGTTAAACTGGTCAAGCGAACTCAATGTGCAGTGGTGTATTTTGGAGGGGTTTTGGATATATCGGGGGCCCCGCAGAGTTTTTACGGGGGTCCCACTATCCGGATAGCCGGCTGGGGGTCAAGAGGCTAGCAGCCCCTTGCGGGGTGCGGGACAGCGCCCCGTTAGAAAATTTTTTCTAACAGGGACAGTGTCGTGGAGTATGTGTGTGTATGTATATATATACATACATATACACACACACACACACACACATAAGGGAAAAGGGGCATCCAAGGGATGCGTAGAAGAAAGCGCTCGAGCGCTAGCGCCTCACGTGCCAGGCACGTGGGCGCTCGGGCGCTAGCGCCTCACGTGCCAGGCACATGGGCGCTCGGGCGCTAGGCGCTTTGAGCGCCAGGGCGCTAGCGCCTCACGTGCCAGGCACGTAGGCGCTAGCACTTTGAGCTTTGGGCGCTAGCGCCCCACGTGCCAGGCACGTGAGCACAAGAGTGCTAGCGCTTTGGGAGCAAGGGCGCCAGCACTTTGGGCGCTAACGCCTCGCGTGAAAGGCACGTGGGCGCTCGGGAGGCAAAGCGGACTTGGTCCCTGCAATGGGAGTTGTACTCCCAGAAAGGAACACTTATTATTTTGTGTGTGTTTGTGTGTATGAGGAGTTAAACTCCTAGGATATTTTGAAGCTGATGAAGGGGCTTCTCCCCTTGAGCCCTGGATCTTCCCCAAAGTAGGATTTCTGGAGATGGGTCTTCTTCTTCTTCCTGTCGTTTTGCCGGATCTTGGAGAAAGGGGGTGAGATTTAAAAATCACCCCTTTTTGAGATCTAATGGAAGATCAAAGCTCCCCTTTGTGGATTTTGTGGTGAAAAACTATTTAGTTTTGGAAAAGGAAGAGTAAAACTCTTAATTTAATTCAAAAGAAAGAAGAAGGTTTTAAAACCTTGAGGAAGGAGAAAGAGGCACATGCCCTAATTTTTTAGAATGAAAAGTTTTTATCTTTTATTCATCATCATGTTGCCTTATATAGGCTTACATATTTACATATAGCTCCTTGGGCTTTACAAAATGCCATTTTGCCCATCCCATGCCTCATGTGCTATTTCTTTTTGCACATAAGCCATGAGCTTTACAAAAATTTGGCTTTATGCCCATTCATGTATAAAAAAAATTACATCAAGATTATTTATTACATGATTTTTTATTTCAGCATGGGGGAGGCCGGCCGCTTCATGTTCGGGCTCGACTCGGGCATGAGCCCACTTGCTCTGGGCTTGGGCTCACCTGGCTTGGGGTTGACCTTGACTTTGCCTTGGTCAACCGGAGTGCAATTTTCGATCCCAACAATCACCTCTGAAGATCTTTGGGGAGTTCAACTCCAAGACCCAAATCCTCAAAGGAGTTTAACTCTTATTCCAGATCATTTAGGAGTTTAAATCCAAATCTAAATCTTTTGGAGTTTAACCCCACTCAAAATCCCTGTTAGGAGTTCAACTCCAAAGCCCCCTTGGGAGTTTAACTCCTACCCAGGGGCTAAGCCCCTTTTCCACTGGTGTTCCTAGCGGTCGCGTGTCGTGCACGTGACCCACGGGTGTCCAGCGGTCGCGTGTCACGCACGTGACCCGTGGCTACCCAGCGGTCGCGTGCATGGCACGTGACCCACGGGCGATAAAGCGCCCACGTGCGCCTCACGCGACTCGAGGGCGCTCAGGGCCCAATGGTCGTGTGCAGCGTACGTGACCCGTGGGTGCCCAGCGATCGTGTGCTGTATACGTGACCTGCTGGGGCCCAGCGCCCACGTGCCAGGCTCGTGACCCGTGGGCGCCAAGCGTTCACATGCCAGGCACGTGACCCGCGGGCGCCGGTGCCACGCACCAGGCATGTGACCCATGGGCGTCCAGTGCCTACGTGCCATGCACGCGTCTTTAAGATGCTCCCCCCATTTTTATATGCATTCCACACTAAATATACTTCCCCCGTTAGAAAAAATTTCTAACGGGGCGCTGCCCCGCACCCCGCAAGGGGGATGCTAGCCTCCTTGACCCCCAGCCCTCTATCCGGGTAGCGGGAACCCCGTAAAAACTCTGCGGGGCCCCCGATATATCCAAAACCCCTTCAAAACACAACACTGTACATTGAGTTCGCATGACCTGTTTAACTCGTCAATCGGAGGTTCTCTCGCTCCAAAGGCGAGGGGTAATTAACGGTAGCTTAGTCCGCCACTGCCGGAGATTCGGATCCCCACAATCAATAAACCCCAGCCTACCCTAGGCAAGGGGAATTTGTAATGCGCCCGACAAGAGCGTGCGTATTCCCATCTGAATGGGGTAACGAAAAACACCCTACAGGTTCTGGTACGCCCGGTGGGATCAATCTCTCCTCCCATATTTCGGGTTAAACTTTCATGCGAACTCAATCAATATACATATCGATTGTCTGTACTGAAATCATACTTCTTTGTGCAGGTTAAAAAATTTCAAATTACAATCTCCGGACGCAACAAAATGTCTCCAAGGATCAGCTCAGCTCTCGACACAGCTCCCATCTCCTACACGATGAAGATGGACGCCAGGACGGTCCTCCCGGCCAGTCTCAGGAGACAATGGGAGGAGCCGCCGCTACCATTTGGCTCTATTCTGTTCGTGTCAGCTAACGCCATCCCAGCTCCTCAAGCTCCGGTAACAGACAAACCGGCCTTGAAAGGTAAGAGGCCAAATGTAGTGATCTCGAGGGCACCACTAACCAAATGCAAGTCGGTGTTTGAACGACTTTCCTTGGCCCCAGCTGGGGGCAAGGCCATCAACACCAAAAAAGCAACAAGGCATCTCGGGCAAGCTCCAGCGGCGTCCCTGCCAACTGCTCAATTAGGTATCTTCTCTAAGCTCCTCGTTAATTGGCTCACGATGGCTTCCTGGATGACGGATGCCCACCAAGCCCTCAAAATCGAGAAGCTAAGATAGAAAAGGCTCAGATACAGAGCCAACAAAAGGGCTAGGGCTATGCTAGGCTAAACTTCAAGAGGTTCCAAGAACAGGGTTATCCCGCCAAAGATAAAGAGACGGCTAGATATGTGGTCCACACTGTCTACATGGTGGGCACGCATAGCAAGAGCAAGGACGGGGCCACCACACCTCAAATCCAATCTGGCATGAATGTGGCTGCCATTTTCCAAGACCAGCCCCTCTGAAAGGTAATGAAAACCCCTCCAATAAGGCTGATAAGCAGACAGATCCTTCAGTTCATGAGAAGTTGGGCTCGGAAAGCGAAGATGAGCCAACTTTCCATCCTAAGACCGCAGAGCAGCAACTTCTCCAGGAGCTCCGAAAGCAGCTCAGAAACAAAGACAAGGAGATGGCCAAGCTCTACTAAAAAATTGACGACTTGACAAACGTCGTCTTATAGCTCACGGCCTAACTTGTCTCTCAACCACCCAATCAAGCGCAGGGTTCTGCTCATGAATCGGAAAACGGTGTCCCGAGGCAGCCGACGCCTATTCCCTCGAATCTAAAGGTGGGCAAGCTGCATGAAAGTCAGCCACATACTATCTCGGGAAAAGTCTTAACTACCGATGACAGCAACCCGCTAACTCAAGATCAAATCATGGATTTTGTTGCCAACAAAGTCAAAATATTGGTAGCCAAAGCCGGAGAGCAAAAAGATGTCAGTAGCAGCGGGAGACCATACCCTGCTCGGTACGATCTTGTGGAGTTTCTTACTGGCTATGTCGTCCCTAAATTTGAAAGGTTCGATGGGACGGGAAATGCGAACCAGCACATTGCCTAATTTAAAGCATCATGTGCGAACACTGGGGGCAATGATGCGCTCCTTCTCTGCCGGTTTGTCAATAGTTTGACCGATGTTGCTTTCGATTGGTTTGCAAGCATACCGGATGACTCGATCACGACGTTCGCTCAAATAGAATCCATTTTCAAGCAAAGGTTCATGAGTGTCGGTGATAAAATCACCATTGCTGACCTCGTAAGGACCGAGCCAAGGAACAACGAAAGCAACATGGATTTTATAGTCCGATGGCGCAATCTCTCTATCAAATGTGAACCGCCGTTAGAGCAAGACCAATCCGTCAGTCTTCTTATAGAAAATCTGAATGACTGGATGAAACCTTTCCTGTGCACCGTAGGCCTCAAAACATTCCAAGAGCTGACCAAGAAAGTTCAAATGTTGGAACGCTCAAAGCCCGAGTCCACTCAGAATCTCCAATTCATATACAGACCGAGACATCGGAGGGACGACTACCGGAAAAGCGAAAGTTCCAACATCACCAATTCTCTAAATAAGCAGAGAGCGGGCGGAGCAAAGACTAACAAATCTCGGGAGCCAACTTTGGAGAAAAGAAGAAATAAGGTCTACACTTTCAGAAGGGACAAGGTCCACAAAATTTTTAAAGATGCTCTGAAGAATGGCCTGCGGCTACCAGAACCAAAAAGGTTAAGTGAAGCGAGCAGGACTGATTATCCCAATTTTTGCCCATACCACCGAGTTCTAGGGCACACTATTGAAGACTGTTGCATCTTCAAAGATTGGGTCGAAAGCAATACAAGGCAGGAGAGATGGAACTATCTAAAGGCGTGTTAACAAACAGTCAAGCTGCGACCGCCAATTTCATACAAATGGAAACCGAACCCCTTTGGGAATCTGCTGCTCCATCGACCGCCAATTTCATACAGTCAAGCAGGTCGTTAAACTAGGGGACAACTGACCACCACGTCGTTAAACTAGGGGACAACCGACCACCACGTGGTTAAACTGGGAACCGTTGACCACCACGTCGTTAAACTGGGAACAATCGACCTCTAAGTTGTTAAACTGGGTATGTAATAAAAATGTGTGTAAATAAAATAATAAAAAAAAAGCCGAAATGATGGGGCAACTCGCAATAAAAATCAGCGAGTCAAATAAAGATGAAATTAAACCCGAAATGATGGGGTAACCGCGAATAAATAGCCGAAATGATAGGGCAATCGCGACCTTCGTGATAAGAAAAGCTGAAATGATAGAGCAGTCGCGGTAAAAAAATATCCAAAGGTGAATGATGGGTCGCTTCTGAAACCATATTTCAGTGTTAGCGATGCAGACGCCAGCCAAAATTCAAATCCCAAACGGCGAATGATGAGTCATTCCTGGTACCATATTCCAGTGCAGCGATGCAGACGCCAACCAAAATCTAAATCTCTGAATGTCCCAACAGCGAATGATGAGTCGCTCCTGGTAGCATATTCTAATGCAGCGATGCAGACGCCATCCAAAACTCAAATCCCCAACAGCAAATGATGAGTCGCTCCTGGTACCATATTCCAGTGCAGCGATGCAGACGCCAACCAAAATCCAATTTTCCAAAATTCCCCCAGCCCTACGGTTAGTCCCCAAATTGACTACCGTATACAATCCACGGGGTTAAATAATTCTCATCACACTCATGCCCCACCACAATCACCAATCCAGCGGCCGGTCTCCGACCTTAGAATTATGCTCCATTTGGAAAGACCCGCTCATGTGTCCTCAAGATACATGAGGAGAACAAACTTACGAGATCCTATCCACTCGTAATAAAACACCTTCGTGGGATCCTTACGACTCACGAAGGAAAAACACACTTGGGAGTCCCCACGACTCGAGAAAGTACACCTACGAGATCATTTCGACTCGTAGGGAGAAAATGCTTTTATGGGATCCTTACGGCTCATAAAATTGAAAAGCCTTAGCTGATAGGGACTTAAACCAGTCTCCTAAGCCATCGCTCCCCAACAGGGAACGACAAATAATGAATTGCTCCTGGCACCTGTGATTCAGTGTTAGCAACACTGACGCTGACCCTAACCCCGAAATTCCAAATCGATCCAAAAGACCCCTAAGTCTTTAAACTGGGAACATATGACCCTTAAATCGTTAAACTGGGAACGAGCGAAATCCCCTCATGGCAAATGATGATTCGCTACTGATACCACATTCCAGTATAGCGATGCTGATGCCAAAACAAAAAAAAATCCCAAGTCCTCCCAGGACAAATGATGAGTTGCTCCTGACATTATTCCAGTACAGCAATACTGATGCTAAACAAATTCCAAATTCCTTGCAAATTCAAAAGTCCTACCGAACAAAGAAAAAATAAAAAAAATCAAACCAACCAATTCCAATATCGACCTTTGCGTCAAACAGCCGACACTCCGTAACAGACACTCCATCTCGGGGACACGTCAAGAAGACACTCCGTGCCGGGGACACGTCAAACAGACACTCCGTCTAGGGGAAACGTCCAACATAGACACTCCGTGCTGGGGATACGTCTACCAGCGACACTCCGACTCGGGGACACGTGTCACGACCTAAAATGGCACGTGACTGGCCCTTGAATCATATGAAATCTATAGGACCTCATCTAATTCAAGTAAGCCAAAAGCGCAGAAATCTAAAACCATTTTAAAGAGTAAATAAAGAAAACTAGTTTTTACGAAGTAAAGAAAACATATTTTAAAAACAAGGTTTTTTAAATAAGTAAGCCGAATATGCATTTTTAAAATCTCTAGTCTTTTCTGAAAATTTCGTCAGAGTTCCCTTTGTAAATTCTGGCCCCGAACGGGGTACAACATGATAAAAGCATATATAATGAAAAAAGGCATCCTCAAGCGGGAGCTAGCTCTTCGCCAATCAACGGTCACAACCTCGCAAGCAATATAATATACAACGCCGAAGGGCGAGGATCAAAACTCAAAAGGAAACTCAAGAATATCATGAAAACCATAATACTACAACGCGCGACTCTAAGGTCGAAATAATACACAACTGGTTTTCTAAGTCCGAAACAATATACAAGTTTGGTTGATGGAATTACTAGATACAACTGAATAAAATAAATACAAGGGTGGTCACGATACGAGTGAACCCACCTACCAATGCAGTCACCCGGAAAGGAAGCACTGTGCCAAAAAAGCCGCAATGAAATCTGTACGGAAAAATCTGCAAGAACTGTGGCACAACGGGGGTGAGTTGCCAACTCGTGAATAGAAAACATCGCAGAGAAGAAATCGTATGTATGACACAATCCTAGATCAATACGATCAGTAATAATAATATCCTCAATATGAATAAGTCTGAAGCATGATAAGGTAGCAAGAGTAAACATCTATACATAAGTGTAGTACCAAATGCTCGTGTCGGTGCCTCAGGTAGCAACATATCATAACTATGAGGTGTGATCAATGTAATCAACATGAATCAATGTCAACTATATCATGACGTCTAACAGTATGTGGATATCGTCCAACTATGTAATCAATGTATGTATGCATGTGGATCTCGTCCACCCATATAATCAATGTCTGTATGCACGTAAATATCATAAAAGAGTGTGCATGAAAGTATGAGGATATATATATATATATCAACGGTGTCCCTCACGTCACTAGAAATCATGGAACCTGAGTGCCTAGCATCGACACTCGAAAACATCATGAAAACCGTGCCCAGCATCGGCACGTAAATCCTCATATATCGGGCTCCGTCAGTCTGGATCAGCCCACGGGCTCCGTCTGCGGAATCGACCCTCGGCCCCGGCAGTACGGGTCGGCCCGTATCCACCTCTCATCTCTGGTCAGTATCCTCCGGATAACCGCCAGATCCAACCAATCACCGGTAGGTAGTAGTCCCTCTGCCAGGCTCACCGTCTACTGCACAGCGATCCGTTCTCGCCCCGAGGTGCCATACCGGGTCCACCATGTACCCGCAATTAGCCTCATCCGCCTCCTTAAATCGGGTTTCACATGTCGCTCTCAGAACCGAGAAAACACATGGTGGACGCACTGAAATATCATATCAAGGGTAACCGGGTTTTTAAAACAATATATACTCTCTTTTGAAATATCCACGGTTCCCAAATCCAGAAATATCATGGAAACAACATACCTCAATGCGTATAATCATAAAGCATGATGTATGCGACATATAAAAGAAATGTGAGCACATCAGTATATCATGCAATATGGAATAGTAATATGCACATATTGAGGGAAACCGTTCTTTTAAAATGAATACAGTTTTAAGATATATCTTGCGGTTCTCAAATCTCCAAATCAAGACAGAATCATCAATGTATATGCAAATACATATGTATGCAAGTATGAGTGTACAATATGTATGTACGCAAGTATGTCATGCAAGGGGTCATATCCTGAATGCAACAGTCCTACAGTGTAGTGACATGGCAATTATCGATGATGAAGTGTGTAAGCCGGCAAGCAGGTGTACGTGGAACATACGCATCATCGATAATGGTGCTGGTGTCCTGGCAGCATGGTTTTAATATAACAATAAACATATTTAAACATGCAATGCGATGCGAGCAGCAAGAATATGCGGCAAATGAATAATAAACACAACAGTGCAGAATCTACATCAATGTATCTATGTCATACAATTTTGCCATTTGAAAGAAGACGAATCAGGGTTTTCAGAAAAATAAGGGCTACGGTGTTTTTAAGAAAAGATGCGTCTTTTGAAAATATCCGTAGAATCGCTTTGCCTGTCTTTAAAATACTCGCGATTCGTTAGTTTTTGAAATAGGTATGACTCGGATCTAGTCTAACATCTACTAAGTAACTACAGATCTAACTAATAAGCTCATGGAAAGGGTATGGAAACCACCTAAATCTGAGTCGATACATATATACATTTAATAGTCGGTGATCCCGCCTCAATGGTACCGCGTACGATACAATATCATATGATATCCTCGAGTCATGAGTGCGGATCTTATCATCAAATAAAGCTCGTACGGTAAATCATCGTACGGCATCCCAAATCTGGGTACGGGTCAATATCACATTTATCTCATCAATTATCTGGTATCCTTATCATCATATCTCATGATCTGGGGTACTGATCTAAGTCTAGTACAAACCGATACCATCTATATAGATATATGTGCTTGTATGAAAACACGCCTAAAGGCCCGCTAAAATCTCATGTCGTATCCCAAATACGAACCACGTCATATCACTGATCTCATGGCACTATGCCCAATCTCATCGACTCATCTCTAAATATCATCCACTATCCTCATCATCCAGGTATAAGTATAACAAGTAAGCATGTGT
The DNA here is from genome assembly GCA_030015575.1 of Agapanthus africanus. Lineage (NCBI taxonomy): Eukaryota > Viridiplantae > Streptophyta > Magnoliopsida > Asparagales > Amaryllidaceae > Agapanthus > Agapanthus africanus. Next base: position 154,893,749 of record JASDDO010000014.1, on the reverse strand, counting down.
GTGCGTGTGGGTGTAAATCTATTCTAGGGTTCGCAACTAGGAAACTATATCAGTTTACTTCTAAACCCTAATCTAACCATAGTACACCTAATCACATCTCGAATATCCATGTCACACCTAACGCTATCATATATATATATATATATATATATAGAGAGAGAGAGAGAGAGAGAGTATATATATAGTATCCTATACATCGAACTGCGGGGGTGCTATACGCCATCCACCCGACTTCCCCCGTAGATATAATCTATTCACCTTGCTTTCGCTTTCCGTTGCCGACGCCGCCAAGCGCTTGCTTGTCGTCTCGAAGTCTTCGTAGGGTACCTACACATCAAAACGTATCGCAAAGCGTATTAAAATCACATCGGAAAACCAAAACGAGACGCTAAGGCCTATAGGTTAGAACCTATGGGCTACGCTTTCAAAACCATCAAACAACCCTCGATATCGTCATACAAACGTCAAGTGATCAAGGTAAAACACAAATACGCAAATCCAGAATTCAAAATACGAGAAACAAACCCCGAATCAAAACAGCAACTATTGAAAATGGTCCCAGATTTCACCCTAGGTCAAATTTGTCAATTTTGCATATGCCAGGGGTCTAATTTATAGGAGATAAAACCACAGAACAAATACGAGTCAAATCCTCACTGGTCTGGCCGCAAATTGCGGCCAGAATGAATTTAATTGCGGCCATGGTTGAGGGTTAGGAGTTATACCGAGTACTCAGTAAATTATGGACAGGGGCTAGGGTTTTGGTGGTAGCTTCCTAGGTGCCTGCATGTATCACTGCCCTTGCAAAATAATTTTCAGAGGCTCCGGGTGTTAGCAGATTTCATTTAACCCTCACAGAATCCATAATTTTCCGATATCGGCTTTTCTAAATCCGTATTCCGGGGTTCTAGTCTCTGGTTTAGGTCTGAATTCTAGCACTAGGAGGTTTGTGTGGCCTCTACTGAGCTCAATTTCACATCACAACTCTCAATTTCCATTAACCCTAACTAGAATTTTCAAAGTCCACTAAACATCGATATTTCGGTTCCAAACAAACATATGTGCTAAAGTGAATGGAAAACTATGGTAAGGGTGAAAGAAATACCTTATTTGGTAACTCAAGAATTTTCTTGAGTTGCCCAAAGTCCTCAAAATTTGATTTTTCTTGGTCCAATGTGCTTCCCTTGAGCTTGTGAACATTTTTGATGAAAAGGAGATGGGGTTTTAAGGTGTTTATTGTGATAATTTGAGGAGGTAGAGAGACAAGGGGAGAGAGGAGGCAGCAGCAGCAATAAGGGGAGGGAGAGGAGAGAAATGATGGAATAATTGAAGAGGTAATGGCTCAAGACCCATGTTTGACCCTCACCCACTCTTTCTCTCTCTTACCCATACTTCTATATTCTATTCTTTTCTTTTCTTTTCCCTTTCTCATAAATCAACAACCATGCTATAAGACATGAAGGAAAGCCATGAAAAAAAATGTAACAGGTGTAAAAATTTTATGGTGCATGTTTTGCACAAAATACGCTTAAAACTCGATTAGCGATTTTTAATCGCGATTAGCACTAAATTAGCGTATTATTAATCATAAAAACTTAAAAATTGCATAATTCCATAAAACACCATCTTTTTAGTAATTTCCATATTTTTCCAAATTTTTTCCAAATTTATCGGTATTTAATTATACCGCCTTATTAGAATATTCAATATTTTATTATTTAATTATTAAAAATCCCCAAAATAATATTTTGTTTTTTTGAAATGTTACAATCTTCCCCCCTTAAAGAAATTCGGTCCCCGAATTTAAATTTTAAACCCCCAAATTCTAAAACATTTCAATAAAAAGTCCAAGTCGTCGGGGCTCCGAAATCATTAATAAATAAAACGCATCATAGCGCAGTGCACGCGCATGAACAATGAGCAGATAACTCAAAAACAAAACTCCGTCAAACATCCCGCAATCATCGGAGTCATGGTGAAGACACACATGTCAAATCCAAAACAAAACCAATATGATATACATCAAAACTACACATGTAGACATCAAATCTGTACAAGTAAATATCTGAAGGAAATGCATGCCAAACCTTTTAAAGTCGCTGTGCGATGCGCATAACACTGCACAATGGCGGACGTCTATTGTAAGAAAATAACCATATATGTATATATCTTTTGTTTAATATGTACGTTCCGCCGTTTTGGAAACAATTTAGAAGGGTTTCATTGTTTTAAACGTTTCGTGTCATATCAGACACGTAGGTAAATACTGAGACTATAGCTCCCTTTTTGGAAATCCCTTCGATAACTATCAATGCATGCAAAATATATCCAGGTACTGTTCTCTGACTAGTCCTGCTCAGTACGAAAACAAACAGCAAATATCATAGAAACGTACTGCTCCATAAGAAATCAATCCCAAAATGTGCATAAGAATGTTGCGTGCGTCTGGTGCGCACAGAAATAAAAATCCATGTATATGCCATACATGTGCACAGAAACAACATATAAGTGCAACGGGTGTGCAAAACCCCTGTCAGAGGCAACGGGTGTGCCTGACAGCAAAATCAGGTGCATCTGATGTGCATGAAGAATCTCGACTTAGTGCATCGGGTGTGCACCAAAATCACATCTCAAAACATGCGCTCAACACGCGCGAAAATCCAAATTAGGTGCATCCATCATGCACGAATAAAATCTAAATCATGCGCATCCAACATGCACGAAATCACAAAATCCAATATCAAGCGTCGATCATGCGCAAAATCCAAATCAAATGCACAGAGTGCAAGAAATCAACATCAATATCAGAATCAAAATCGACGGTATACAATACGGCTCAATCCAAATCAGGTATACTGTGGTATATAATCTCACAACCATGTGCATCAGCATGCACAAACCAAATCAAAACACTAAAAGTGCATGAAAACTATGCCGAAAGCATAAGTCAAATCACATGCATAACATAGGCATGAAATCCAAAATCTACATATCGAATGACATCAAACCAAAGTCAGGTGCAACTGTGGTGCACAAATACGTATCAATGCACTGCAAGCATATGTGAACTATACCGAGTGCAAAAACCAAATCATGTGTGTATCATATGCACAAAATCAACTCAACTATATGGAATCCATGAAGTCATAAGCATGTGCAGCTAAGACACAAAAACGATATCAGGTGCAATAACTGTGCACAAATCATAAATCAACACAACGGTGTATAAAGCATATCTCAAGTGTAATAACTATGCGCAAAATATAAATACCCAGTAGGTGCAACCATGGTGCACGAAAACAAATATCATGGAACTCAGTCATCAAGACTAAATCATGCGAATAGACCGCCCAAAAATACCGAAATCCAAGGTGACGGGTATGAATCACCAAATCACAAATCATAAATACCGTCGTCGATATATCCTCCTTCAAAGTCGAGAAGGTGTCGGTGCATCCAATGCTTTCCAGAGCAAGATATCTACTTGCCTCATGTTCACGGTCTGGCGTCCTCTGTCTCTGGGCCCTTATTTTCTCTGTGGATTACCAGTCTCGCAACCCATCGGCTCATCGGTCCTGTCAGGTGTGCTAACGGGGATGATTCCGTCCTGGCACTTCTCTGGTCATCTCTCGGTCAATCCTCACAACCACTCGTAAAGCAGCACGTCACTGGCATCGGCCTATGGTCCTCTGAATGCACATCACACATCTAATCCTGGGTGCAAATCTTATCGCAGCAGTATCCTGGAAGGAATCCTGCTCAAGGTCTCTTCTGATCTTGCCTATGCCGAACTGTACGGAGGCTGGTACTCTGGCATAACCTTTCCTCGCTCTCTGGACATCTGCGTCCTCAGCACAACATTTTCTCGGAAACTGGTCGCATCCCAACGCCTCTGTAGACATATCCAACCTTTAATCTTAACGGGGAGTAACAACGGCTCGTCAGCATCTCGCACGAACCTCTTGTCCCGCTTGTCTGCATCATCGTCCACTTCGACGTCACGTCTCTATCTACACACTGCAAATGTTTTCGGCTACGGTCAATCCGAAGTCTCTCACACGGACTCGAAATCACGAACTCGGTATCTTCATCACTCTGTGGAAGATATTTAGCCAAACACGCCCTCAGGAACTCGTCTCAACCTACGGAGGTATACTCCATACTCGTTCGTTCTTGATCAACTCACAACGCATCTGGGTGAGGTCCTCTATCTGAACCTGGTCAGCTTACTGGTCTCCTAGGTGTGCGCAACATGACTGATCCTGGGTCCAATTTTTCTCGTATAGTATCCCAGAAAGGTCCTGTTAGAGCCTCTCCCTAAATCTCGTTTCTTGTTCCAGAACGGCTGTATACTCACCGCGACTCCTTCTGGAAGGTATACCCATATACAACGCCTCTGCATGCGTATCGCATCTCTGATGTCAGCGGAGTGGAACGTCATCTCGTCGAAATCTCGTGCGAACTCTTTACTCCACTCTGTTCCAATGTCGACTGATTCGGATTCGTCTTCTCGTGGCTGCATGGACTGCGCTCTAATGGCTATACTCGTATCTGGAGTCTCCCAAGCAATGTATCCCATCACCTGATATCCGAATGATGTCGAACCATTCGATCGATTTGTCAAAACCTCATAATCCCCCAAGAGATCAACATCTTGAGTACAATTTAATAGTATTCCAGTACATGCCACAGCACCTGTGGACCAACCGTAGAACGGCAAACCCAAGCCTCAGAAATGGCACCGCTAAACTGCCGCAAACCCTAAGGTTCGGAGGCGTTCCATGGTCATTACGTCGAGTTATGGTTTCATTCTTATAGAGGGTCCATAGCATTACTTTCATTGTCTTCCGAATACCTTAAACTTGGAAATGGGTTCCTGACATTCGACCGTCTCTCTCGACTACCAACGAATCTGCGTGAAGTCGTCTCTAGCTGGAACAATCAATCTGATGCCCTCGCATCGGGGTAAGCGAACGAACCACATGTCCTAGTCATTCATCCTTGGGTAACTAGCGACCTTCCATCATATCTCTAAGTATATACTCATGCTGCAGCAGCTCCAATGTCTGGGCGATATCTCGTCATTTGCAGCAGCAACTGGCCCATTCGTCTGTATGCTAAACAGCGCATCAATCATCATGAATAAGCGATACATCAATGGTCATCACATTCTGGATGGCCTCTAGCAGTAGCCTGATCCTCTGGTGCTGATCTGTACGTCCGAGAAATCTCGTAAAAGCGATCTGTCAAACGCACACGGCGCGAAAATACAATAAAACGACAACTCTATGCAATCGTACGTCTCTGGAATCACGCCCTGGTCAGTCCTCATTCGTGACGAGCTCGTGCTGACCGCAACTCTAGTCGTAGCTCTCTCTGCTCGTGTAATCGTGGCAGCAAAATCATAACCGATATCGATGAGGATAAATCATAGGAATGAATATAATACTGTGCAAGGAAATATACATCCTAAGGCTCCTTAAGCGGAGTGGCGTATCGTAAGTATGCCGCGGAACATACACACGGTACGTCACTCTCCTCAAGTCACCTACTCCATCAACCAAGGTCAACCTATACGACGAAAATTCGGGTCTAACACCCCCTCGACTAAGTCTAAATTCCGTAAGGTCAAGCCTAAGTTCCGTATATATATAAACGCTCTAGGCTCCGCATAGTCAAACTTAGACTCGAACCAAGGTTAACCTAGCGCTCTGATACCAATTTTGTCACGACCCGAAATGGCACGTGACTGGCTCTTGAATCATATGAAGTCTATAGGACCTCATCTAATTCAAGTAAGCCAAAAACCCAGAAATCTAAAACCATTTTAAGGAGTAAATAAAGAGAACTAGTTTTTAAGAAGTAAAGAAAATATGTTTTAAAAACAAGGTTTTTTAAATAAGTAATCCGAATAGGCATTTTTAAAATCTCTAGTCTTTTCTAAAAATTTCGGCAGAGTTTTCTTTGTAAATTCTGGCCCTGAACGGGGTACAACATGATAAAAGCATATATAATGAAAAAAGGCATCCCCAAGCGGGAGCTAGCTCTTCGTCAATCGACGGTCACAACCACGCAAGCAATATAATATACAACGCCGAAGGGCGAGGATCAAAACTCAAAAGGAAACTCAAGAATATCATGAAAACCATAATACTACAACGCGCGACTCTAAGGTCGAAATAATACACAACTGGTTTTCTAAGTCTGAAACAATATACAAATTTGGTTGATGGAATTACTAGATACAACTGAATAAAATAAATACAAGAGTGGTCACGATGCGAGTGAACCCACCTACCAATGCAGTCACCCGGAAAGGAAGCAGTGTGCCAGAAAAGCCGCAATGAAACCTGTACGGCAAAACCTGTAAGAACTGTGGCACAACGGGGGTGAGTTGCCAACTCGTGAATAGAAAACATCGCAGAGAAGAAATCATATGTATGACACAATCCTAGATCAATACGATCAGTAATAATAATATCCTCAATATGAATAAGTCTGAAGCGTGATAAGGTGGCAAGGGTAAACATCTATACATAAGTGTAGTACCAAATGCTCGTGTCGGTGCCTCAGGTAGCAACATATCATAACTATGAGGTGTGATCAATGTAATCAACATGAATCAATGTCAACTATATCATGACGTCTAACAGTATGTGGATATCGTCCAACTATGTAATCAATGTATGTATGCATGTGGATCTCGTCCACCCATATAATCAATGTCTGTATGCACGTAAATATCATAAAAGAGTGTGCATGAAAGTATGAGGATATATATATATATATATCAACGGTGTCCCTCACGACACTAGAAATCATGGAACCTGAGTGCCTAGCATCGACACTCGAAAACATCATGAAAACCGTGCCCAGCATCGGCACGTAAATCCTCATATATCGGGCTCCGTCGGTCCGGATCGGCCCATGGGCTCCGTCTGCGGAATCGGCCCTCGGCCCCGGCAGTACGGGTCGGCCCGTATCCATCTCTCATATCTGGTCAGTATCCTCCGGATAACCGCCAGATCCAACCAATCACCGGTAGGTAGTAGTCCCTCTGCCAGGCTCACCGTCTACTGCACAGCGATCCGTTCTCGCCCCGGGGTACCATACCGGGTCCACCATGTACCGCAACCGGCCTCATCTGCCTCGTCGAATCGGGTTTCACATGTCGCTCTCAGAACCGAGAAAACACATGGTGGACGCACTGAAATATCATATCAAGGGCAACCGGGTTTTTAAAACAATACATACTCTCTTTTGAAATACCCACGGTTCCCAAATCTAGAAATATCATGGAAACAACATATCTCAATGCGTATAATCATAAAGCATGATGTATGCGACATATAAAAGAAATGTGTGCACATCAGTATATCATGCAACATGGAATAGTAATATGCACATATTGAGGGAAACCGCACTTTTAAAATGAATACAGTTTTAAGTATATCTTGCGGTTCCCAAATTTCCAAATCAAGACAGAATCATCTATGTATGTGCAAATACATATGTATGCAAGTATGAGTGTACAATATGTATGTACGCAAGTATGTCATGCAAGGGGTCATATCTTGAATGCAACAGTCCTACAGTGTAGTGACATGGCAATTATCGATGATGAAGTGTGTGAGCCGGCAAACAGGTGTACGTGGAACATACGCATCATCGATAATGGTGTTGGTGTCCTAACAGCATGGTTTTAATATAACAGTAAATATATTTAAACATGCGATGCGATGCAAACAGCAAGAATATGCGGCAAATGAATAATAAACACAACAGTGCAGAATCTACATCAATGTATCTATGTCATACAGTTTTGCCATTTGAAAGAAGACGAATCGGGGTTTTTAGAAAAATAAGGGCTACAGTGTTTTTAAGAAAAGATACGTCTTTTGAAAATATCCATAGAATCCCTTTGCCTGTCTTTAAAATACTCGCGATTCGTTAGTTTTTGAAATAGGTATGACTCGGATCTAGTCTAACATCTACTAAGTAACTACAGATCTAACTAATAAGCTCATGGAAAGGGTATGGAAACCACCTAAATCTGAGTCGATACATATATACATATAATAGTCGGTGATCCCGCCTCAATGGTACCGCGTACGATACAATATCATATGACATCCTCGAGTCATGAGTGCGGATCTTATCATCAAATAAAGCTCGTACGGTAAATCATCGTACGGCATCCCAAATCTGGGTACGGGTCAATATCACATTTATCTCATCAATTATCTGGTATCCTTATCATCATATCTCATGATCTGGGGTACTGATCTAAGTCTAGTACAAACCGATACCATCTATATAGATATATGTGCGTGTATGAAAACACGCCTAAAGGCCCGCTAAAATCTCATGTCGTATCCCAAATACGAACCACATCATATCACCGATCTCATGGCACTATGCCCAATCTCATCGACTCATCTCCAAATATCATCCACTATCCTCATCATCCAGGTATAAGTATAACAAGTAAGCATGTGTGTGCGTATGGGTGTAAATCTATTCTATGGTTCGCAACTAGGAAACTATACTAGTTTACTTCTAAACCCTAATCTAACCATAGTACACCTAATCACATCTCGAATATCCATGTCACACCTAACGCTATCATATATATATATATATATAGTATCCTAAACATCGAACTGCGGGGGTGCTATACGCCATCCACCCGACTTCCCCCGTAGATATAATCTATTCACCTTGCTTTCGCTTTCCGTTGTCGACGCCTCCACGCGCTTGCTTGTCGTCTCGAAGTCTTCATGGGGTACTTACACATCAAAACGTATCGTAAAGAGTATTAAAATCACATCGGAAAACCAAAACGACGCGCTGAGGCCTATAAGTTAGAACCTATGGACTACGCTTTCAAAACCATCAAACAACCCTCGATATCGTCGTACAAACGTCAAGTGATCGAGGTAAAACACAAATACGCAAATCCAGGATTCAAAATACGAGAAACAAACCCCGAATCAAAACAGCAACTATTGAAAATGGTCCCAGATTTCACCTTAGATCAAATTGGTCAATTCTGCATATGCCAGGGGTCTAATTTACAGGAGATAAAGCCACAGAACAAACACGAGTCAAATCCTCACTGGTCTGGCCGCAAATTGTGGCCAGAATGAATTTAATTGCGGCCATGGTTGAGGGTTAGGGGCTAGGGTTTTGGTGGTAGCTTCCCAGGTGCCTGCATGTATCACTGCTCTTGCAAAATAATTTTCAGAGGCTCCGGGTGTTAGCAGATTTCATTTAACCTTCACAGAATCCACAATTTTCCGATATCGGCTTTTCTAAATCCGTATTCCGGGGTTCTAGTCTCTGGTTTAGGTCTGAATTCTAGCACTAGCGGGTTTGTGTGGCCTCTACTGAGCTCAATTTCACATCACAACTCTCAATTTCCATTAACCCTAACTAGAATTTTCAAAGTCCACTAAACATCGATATTTCGGTTCCAAACAAACATATGTGCTAAAGTGAATGGAAAACTATGGTAAAGGTGAAAGAAATGCCTTATTTGGCAACTCAAGAATTTTCTTGAGTTGCCCAACGTCCTCAAAATTTGATTTTTCTTGGTCCAATGTGCTTCCCTTGAGCTTGGGAACATTTTTGATGAAAAGGAGATAGGGTTTTGAGGTGTTTATTGTGATGATTTGAGGAGGTAGAGAGGCAAGGGGAGAGAGGAGGCAGCAGCAGCAGCAAGGGGAGGGAGAGGAGAGAAATGAGGGAATAATTGAAGAGGGAACGGCTCAAGACCCATGGTTGACCCTCACCCACTCTTTCTCTCTTACCCATACTTCTATATTCTATTCTATTCTTTTCTTTTCCCTTTCTCATAAATCAACAACCATGCTATAAGAAATGAAGGAAATCCATGAAAAAAAATATAATAAGTGTAAAAATGATATGGTGCATGTTTTGCACAAAATACGCTTAAAGCCCGATTAGCGATTTTTAATCGCGATTAGCACTAAATTAGCGTATAATTAATCATAAAAACTTAAAAATTGCATAATTCCATAAAACACCATCTTTTTAGTAATTTCCATAATTTTCCAATTTTTTTCCAAATTTATCGGTATTTAATTATACCGCCTTATTAAAATATTCAATATTTTATTATTTAATTATTAAAAATCCCCAAAACAATATTTTGTTTTTTTGAAATGTTACAACACGTCAACCAGCGACACTTCGTGCCGGGGACACGTCAAAAAGACACTCCGCCCCGGGGAAATGTCCAACAGTGACACTCCGTGCAGAGGACAAGTCAACCAGCGACACTCCGTGCCGGGGACACGTCAAACACCAGACACTCCGTCTCAGGGAAACGTCCAACACAGACACTCCGTCTCGGGGACAAGTCGAAAAACAGACACTCCGTGCTGGGGAAACGTCAAAGAGAAACTACGTGCAGGGGACAAGTCAACCAGCGACACTCCGCGCCGTGGAAACGTCGACCAGCGACACTCCGTGCCGGGGAAACGTCTACCACGGACACTCCGACTCGGAGACGCGTCAAGCGTCGACCGTCCATGTCATAAAAAGGGTAGTGCCAGCTTCCCAAAAAAGCGGGAACTAAATCATTCCATGCCGGGGAAACGTCTACCACGGACACTCCGTCTTGGGGACATGTCAAGTATCGACCGTCCATGTCGTAAAAAAGGGCAGTGCCAGCTTCCCAAAAAGTGGGAACCAAAGCAAGTCGCCTCCATGGGGAAGAAGCTCTATCAATTTCATGCACACGACTCACATATGTGGTATGCATTTATTGATGGGGGCACTTTGTTAGGGTCAAAAATTGCACCCCGGTTGACCAAGTCAAAATCAAAGTCAACCCCAAGTAAGCGAGCCCAAGCCCAGCTCAAGTGGGCCCATGCCCAAGTCGAGCCCCGCGGCCAGCCTCCTCCATGCCAAAAAAAACCCATGAAATAAATAATTTTGATGTAATCTTTATGGGCATAAAGCCAAATTTTTGTAAAGCCCATAGCTCATGTGCAAAAAAATAAGCACATGAGACATGGGATGGGCAAAATGCCATTTTGTAAATCCTAAAGGGCTATATGTAAATGTGTAAGCCTATATAAGGCAACATGATGATGAATTAAAAAATAACAATTCATTCCTCCAAAAAATTAAGGTTTGTGCCTCCTTCTCCTTTCTCAAGGTTCAAAAACCTTCCCCCCTTTTTAAATTAAATCAAGAGTTTAACTCTTCCCTTTTCCAAAAAGAAATAGTTTTTCACCATAAAACCCTTGGAGGGGAGCTCGGATCTTCAATCAGATCTTAAAAAGGGTAGACTTTTAAGTCTCACCCCCTTTTCTCCAAGATCCAGCCAATCAAGAGGAGGAAGAAGGAGACCCATCACCAAAAATCCAACTTTGGACAGATCCAAGGCTCAAAATAAGCTCCAAGGCTAAAGAGAGAAGAGAGGGGTTCCCTTTGATCGCCTCTGAAGATCTTTGGGACCAAGACCCAAATCTTCAAAGGAGTTTAACTCTTATTCCAGATCATTTAGGAGTTTAACTCCAAATCTAAATCTTTTGGAGTTTAACTCCACTCAAAACCCCTGTTAGGAGTTCAACTCCAAAGCCCCCTTGGGAGTTTAACTCCTAATCCAAGGGCTAAACCCCTTTTCCGCTAGTGTTCCCAGCGGTCGCGTGCTGTGCACGTGGCCCACGGGCACCCAGCGCTCGTGTGCCATGCACGTGACCCGCGGGCGCCCAGCGGTCGCGTGCAGGATTTGTGACCCACGGGTGCCCAGCGCTCGTGTGCCACGCACGTGACCCGCGGGCGCCCAGCGGTCACGTACAGGATACGTGACCCGCAGATGCCCAGCGGTTACGTGCATGGCACGTGACCCGCGGGCGATAAAGCGGCCGCGTGCGCCTCACGCGACTCGAGGGCGCTCAGCGTCCAGCGGTCGCGTGCAGCACACATGACCCACGGGCGCCCACGTCCGCCTCACGCGACTCGCGGGTGCTCAGCGGTCGAGTGCTGCACACGTGACCCGCTGGCGCCCAGCGCCCACGTGCCAGGCACGTGACCAATAGGCGCCAAGCGTTCACGTGCCAGGCACGTGACTCATGGGGACCAGTACCCACGCGCATGGCACGTGGCCCATGGGCGCCCAGCGCCCACGTGCCATGCACGCGTCTTTAAGACGCTCCCCCATTTTTATATGCACTCCACACTAAATATACTTCCCCCGTAAAAATTCTGCGGGGCCCCCGATATATCCAAAACCCCTTCAAAACACAACACTGCACATTGAGTTCGCATGACCTGTTTGACCCGTCAATCGAAGGTTCCCTCGCTCCAAAGATGAGGGGTAATTAACGGCAGCTTAGTCCGCCGCTGTCGGAGATTCAGATCCCCACAATCAATAAACCCCAGCTTACCCCAGGCAGGGGGAATCTGTAATGCGCCCAACAAGCGTGCGCGTATTCCCTTCTCAATGGGGTGACGAAAAACACCCTACAAACATCTCCCCGACAGAATTGTTGGAGGGGGCAAAGGGCGAGCGATTTTTCAAACTCCCTTCGGTCACCAATAGGGTGGCCAAACGGACATGAGGCCCTTACTGCGCCTTCCACAGGTCACAGGAACACCCCACCGAGAACTGCAAACAGCTCCGCGACTACATCGAGGAGTTGATTCACTCGGGGCACCTGGCAAAGTACTTGCGGGAAAAGCGACAAGCAGACCGGAAGCAAGAGAACCATCCCCCTCTCGGCGAGTTGACGATCGGCCAAATTATGGTCGTATCAACGGGAAGTGCGCCAGGAGCCGGCGATATTCGATGCCTCCTGCCGGTCGAGGGGACTAGTAGCCAGCCCTAAAAGAAGAGCAAAGCAGCCGAGCCCATCACCTTTACCGATGAGTACCTCCACGGGATATCCTTGCCTCACAACGACCCCTTGGTGATTACAACATGGGTCCACCGCTATGAGGTTCAAAGGATACTGGTCGACTCGGGGAGCTCGGCAGACATCCTTTTCTACGAATGCTTTTTACGTATGGGGCTCGGCCCGTCGGACCTGAGACCAACCGTCCACATTCTGTCGGGGTTTACTAACCACTCCACCATGGCAGAAGGAGTGTTCACCCTCATACTTAACATCGAGGGGGCAGGCCGTACGCGAACCGTACCAGTGGAGTTCATCGTCGCTAGAATTCCATCGACCTACAATATCCTCCTGGGACGCCCGACGCTAAACTCCGTTCGGGCCCAGATCTTGACCTACCACCTTGCGATCAAGTTTCCACTCGACCAAGGCAGAATAGGCCGGGCCTACGGGAACTAGCAAACCGCAAAGATTTGCTTCACAGCGACATCTACGCCCGAGGAACGAAGCGACGACCTTGAAATCGCGGGTGATTTCCAGGGGTCCTTGGATACTCGAAACAAACAAACAAAAATCCGAGAGGCCCCGATGGAGCCGCTAACAGAGGTATCCCTCATCGAAGGGGACAATGAACGAACCGTCCAAATCGGATCACTCTTAACGGGGGCCCGGCGCGACGACTTGGTCCACTTTCTCAGAGGGAACTCGGACGTGTTAGCTTGGGCGCCCGCCGACATGCCCGGGATCGACCCCAAAGTAATATCATATAAGCTCGGGGTCGACCCGACGGTCTGACCCGTCAGGCAGAAGAAACGAAGCTTCGCTCCGATCAAACAAAAAGCGATCGAGGACGAAGTTGACAGATTGCTTGCAGCCAACTTCATTCGAAACGTGGCATACTCGGAATGGCTGGCAAATGTGGTAATGGTTTAAAGAGCAAGCAGGAAGTGGCGCATCTGCGTCGACTTCACAGATCTCAACAAGGCCTGCCCGAAAGACAACTATCCCCTCCCTCGGATAGATCAGCTCGTCGATAGTTCGGCAGGCCAAGAATTACTCAGCTTCATGGATGCTTTCTCCGGCTACAACCAGATCCGTATGAACCCGGCAGACGAAGAGCTCACCGCATTCACAACGGACCGGGGGTATACTGCTATAAAGTGATGCCTTTCGGCCTCAAAAACTCTGGGGCTACATACCAACGCTTGGTCAACAGGATGTTCAAACCACAGATCGGGAGAAACATGAAGGTTTACGTCGACGACATCCTCGTTAAGTTGACCTCATCAGATGAGCACGCTAAAGAACTTGGCGAGATTTTCGACGTCCTTCGCAAATACAAAATGAAGCCGAATCCCGACAAGTGCACGTTCGGGGTCCCTAGCGGAAAATTCCTCGGGTTCATGGTTGCCCACCGAGGAATCGAAGCTAATCCAGAGAAAATCAACACCATCCTCAGCATGGTCGCGCCAAAGAGAAACATCGAAATCATGCGACTCACGGGAAGAGTGGTCGCTTTGAGTCACTTCATGTTAAGGTCCGGAGAAAAGTGCCTCCCATTTTTCAAAGCCCTGAGAAAGATCCCAAGGTTCGAATGGTCAGAGGAGTGTCAGATCGCTTTTGAGCAATTGAAAATGCTCCTGACGACTCCCCCACTGCTCACCCGGCCAATTGAAGGAGACGATCTATCACTGTATCTAGCGGTGTCCAATCAGGCTGCAGGCTCATTGCTCGTCCGAGAAGTCGAAGGAGTCCAGAAGCCGGTCTACTACGTAAGCCACGTCTTTAAGGACGCAAAAACAAGGTACCCGGCCATAGAAAAGATTGTCTTGGCGCTTATCGTCGCCTCAAGAAAACTACGGCACTACTTCCAGGCACACACCATCCTTGACCTCACCGAGCGTCCTTTAGGGGCTATTCTCACCTCCCTCGAGTCATCCGGTCGCTTGGAAAAATGGAGGTGGGAGTTATCTCAATTAGACATCAAGTACCGCCTAAGGCAGGCTATCAAGGTACAAGTCCTGGATGACTTTATTGTCGAATGCACTATCCCCAACAAGGGGGTAGTATCGGCGCCGGCCCCGGGGTCTCATTTCTCGATCGTGGAGAAGCCCGACTCCGTCCTTGATTGGGTCCTTTACGTCGATGGGCCATCTACCGAGGACGGGAGCGGTGCCGGCCTCATCATTCGAGGGCCGAACGAGGCAGAGATGGAGTATTCTTTGAAGCTCGGATTCAAAACCTCAAACATCGCCACGGAGTATGAGGCATTGCTGGCTGGTCTACAAATCGCCTCCGGAGTGGGGATGAAGACGGTCCAAATCCGCAGTGACTCCGCCTTGGTCATGGGCTAGGTGGCTGTCCGTTTCGAGGCACGGGGGTCTCTGATGATGAAATATTTAGCCGAGGTAAGAAGACTACGAAAAGACTTCGACGAAGTTCAAGTGGAGCAGATCCCCCGGCACCTAAACGCCCAGGCCGACGCTCTGAGAAAGCTAGCTTCCTCCTATACTGTCAACAATAAGAGAAATATCCTCTTCGAGGTCTTTCCATGGCCCAGCGTGGAAGACAGAGCGACAACACTTCAATTTTACGCTACCCGGGAAGAAGACCGGGATTGGAGGAAGCCCCTCTTAGAATTCCTGAAGGAGGGTACGCTCCCAGAAGATCGAGGGGAAGCACGACGCCTTCGAGCCAAAGCCCTCCATTTCATTTGGAGCGGTGGAAACATCTACAAGAAAGCCTTCACTCAACCTCTGCTATGGTGCATCGACACCCACGTGGCTGACTACGTCCTCCGTGAGGTTCACGAAAGGGTCGGCGGAGCACATCAAGGGGCTCGCACCTTAGTCCAGAAGACGCTACACCAAGGATACTATTGGCCGACCATCCATCGGGACGCTCATAAGCTCGTCAAAAGGTGCAAGTGCCGCCAACTCCACGGCAGCATACCCCGTCTTTCGGCTACCGAGATAACGGCCCTGACCTCCCCATGGCCGTTTGCCCAGTGGGGAATGGACATGATAGGCCAACTCCCTACTGGTACGGGCGGGCACAAATACATCCTCGTCACGGTGGACTATTTTACGAAGTGGATCGAAGCCGTCCCCATCAGAAAACCGGACGCCACCACGACCATCAAGTTCCTGCAAAACAACATAATATTCCGGTTTGGGATCCCGAGGTGTCTCGTTACCGACCATGGGACGAATTTTAAAAACGACAAAGTTAAAGAATTCTGCAGCGAATACCATATACTGATGAAGTTTGCCACGGTCGCATATCCCCAGTGCAACGGGCAGGCCGAGGTCGCTAACCGAGACATCATTCGAGGTCTTTGAACTCGCCTGGAAGGACGGCAGGGTAGTTGGGTCGACGAATTACCCCGGGTTTTATGGGCCTTACGCACATCGAAGAAAACCCCCACTGGAGAGACCCCCTTCAGCCTTTGCTACAGCACCGAGGCGATGGTCCCAGCAAAGATCGGGTTGGCCAGTTACAGGGTCAAGTACTTCGACGACGAAACAAACACCTTGACCCTCCGGGCTAACTTGGACATCTTGTTGGAGAAGCGAGACCGGGCACAGATCAAAGCTGGCGCTTATCAACAACAAACTTCCCGCTACTATAATGCACGAGTCAAGCATCGAGCCTTTAAGACCGGAGATTTGGTCCTAATGCGGAACGAGTTCATTGACCAGGGCAAGTTGCATAAGTTTTCCCCGAAGTGGGACGGCCCATTCCTTGTCTCCGAAGTATTGCCCGGCGGAGTCCATCGCTTGCAAGACGCGGCGGGTCGCAAATTTCCACGGCCTTACAACGCCGAAAAGCTCAAGTTGTACCTCTGAAAATTGTATCTTTGAATATATGTTTCTTCTTTGCCAAAGCAATGTAAATTTTTCTAAGTCTTTTGAATTAGAAGAAACTCCTCCTATGTGTTTCCCTCTTCCTCGGTTCAAAGGTCACAGGTTTCGTAAAAATACTCAAACGCACCAAGAAGACAAAAGGAAACAATAGTACGTCGCAAAAAGATAACTTTATTTATCAAAGGTATTGTGGGCTCCTCAGCCTTACATGAAAATTGAAATTACAACAGAAGGGGTACGGGGTCGAGAAAGCACTGCTGGTGGTACTCCGTGGAGATCTCTGCCAGCCGAGCCCTGGCCTCTTCTACCCGCCCCCGCCGATGCTGCCCACGTACCCGGGACGCCATGGAAGCACCGGGCGCCCCATCCGCCGAGCAGGGGCCCGCAATCTGCCTCTTTTGGAAACACTCCAAAATAAGGGCCACTGATCGGTCGTGACTGTTCTTCGAGATGAGGCCAAGGACATAGAGTGTACGTATCTTGTCGAGCGCCTCATCCAGCAGCTCCTCGGAGAGGCGGTTGTACAGCCCCGGGGACCTCCTCCAAATTGCATACATCAGCAATTGGAGGAGAGACGACCGACGAGGAAGTAGACGGCCGAAATGGTCCTCGATGCGCTGGACCACACCCCGGTACGTTTTCTCGGAGAGGGACTGGTTGTATAAATAGACGTCATCGGAAGTTACGATCTCTTCAATCGTGTAGATGCGCCCAGCCATCTCAAAAAAGCAATGCTGAAAGAAACCCATCTCCTTCTCTATTTATTGCGTCAACAGAATCCCCTAAGGGCTGAAATTTGTGCGTGCACGGGCATGAATCCTGGAATATTTTAAATTTTTCCAATACAGGACCGCCACGTGGAGGGCATCCCGTGCCTTACAGCCGACCGAAGTCGGAACGACTTGGATCTTGGAACGCCTCGCCTATGCGTTTTAGCCACGTGCCGCCCGCGACGGCCACTCTTCCAGATTTTCACACGTTGCGGGAGGTCGGGCGACGTTTCGCAAAACCGAGCAGCTTCCCTGCACAGTCCATCCATGGCTGGTAGTTTACTACCTACCGACGCCAAGGATCGAAAGCCCTCCTCAAGAGGCCACCGAGCAGCTTCCCTGCTCGGTCCATTCATGGCTGGTAGTTTACTACCCACCGACGCCAAGGATCGAAAGCTCTCCTCAAGAAGCCACCGAGCAGCTTCCCTGCTCGCTCCATCCTTAGTGGGTAACTTCTTACCCATCTACTCTAAGGATCAAAGCCCTCCTCAAGAGGCCACCGAGCAGCTTCTCTTCTCAGTCCTTCCATGGCTGGTAGTTTACTACCCACCGACGCCAAGGATCTAAAGACCTTATCAAGAGACCACCGAGCAGCTTCCCTGCTCGGTCCATCCATGGCTGGTAGTTTACTACCTACCGACGCCAAGGATCGAAAGCCCTCATCAAGAGGCCACCGAGCAGCTTCCCTGCTCGGTCCATCCATGGCTGGTAGTTTACTACCCACCGACGCCAAGAATCAAAGCCCTCATCAAGAGACCACCAAGCAGCTTCCCTGCTCGGTCTATCCATGGCTGGTAGTTTATTACCCACCGACGCCAAGGATCGAAAGCCTTCATTAAGAGTCTACCGAGCAGCTTCCCTGCTCGGTCCATCCATGGCCGGTAGTTTACTACCCACCGACGCCAAGGATCAAAGCCCTCCTCAAGAGTCCACCGAGCAGCTTCCCTTCTCGGTCCATCGATGGCTGGTAGTTTACTACCCACCGACGCCAAGGATCGAAAGCCCTCCTAAAGAGGCTACCGAGCAGCTTCCCTGCTCGCTCCATCCTTAGTGGGTAATTTCTTGCCCATCTACTCTAAGGATCAAAGCCCTCCTCAAGAGGCCACCGAACAACTTCCCTGCTCGGTCCATCTCTGGCTAGTAGCTTACTACCCACCGACGCCAAAAATCAAGCCCTCACCAAAAGTCCACCGAGCAGCTTCCCTGCACGGCCAATCCTTAGTGGGCAACTTCCTACACATCTGTACTCAGGATCAGAAGCCGTCAACCTCGGCAAACGCCGACCAATCCAAACTAGGCTCTTGTATAACTCATTCTAATAGAAGTGGTCGCCGGTGCAACTCAAAGGAATGGGAAAATCTATACCTTTCTACTCGAAAGAGCCAACCGACGTACCTTAAGTGAGCGATCGCCACCTCGACTTCGGGGACATAAGGACACCGGACTTACACCGGCCTTTGTACACTTGACAAATAATTGGATTTCACTCGACGCATGATCGCCAACTAAAGGACCGGTCACCGACCTGCGGGCTGACTCATTAGGCGTGGAAAACGCTAACAGGCTCACACAAGAAAACATTGTCGCGCAAAAATTTGTGCAAAACGGCTTTATTCACAACTTGGGAGTCTTTACAAAGGTATTATAGGCTTCTCAGCCTTACAAAATTGCCCGAAGGCTTACAAGATTCCAAAACAAAAAAAAAAGAAGGCAGGAAGCCTCAGGCCTCGGGATCGGGGAGGACCTCGATTTGCTCCGCTCCAGTATCAGTAGCCGTGGTGGTGGCTTTAGGGCCGGCGCCCCCACCAGGAGCTTCGGCACTGGGAGCCGGGGTGATCGCCTTATCCCCAACACTTCGACTGGGAGCCTCTCCCCCGGCGGCACATCCGGCGGCATCCCCTTGCGTCTCATCCTCGAGGGTGTACTCGAGCCGGAGCCCGCCATCGGCAAACTCCGGTATCAACGCCTTGACGGTATCGAGAGCTTGATGCCAGACGAGGGCCAAGGCGTCAGCAAGGTCGGTGTAGAATTGATCTGACGTCTTGTACCTCTCCACCGCCTTTGCGGCTCGCAGGTCGGCGAGCTTCATCCCTTCCTTTGTCGCCTCATTTTCCCTCTTAAGGGCGTCCCGCGTCTTCTTCATCGTGGCGTTGAACACCCAAGCCTCCTCCAACTTAGCCTTGACGGCCTTGTTGGACTCCTTCAAAATTTGGATGGACTCCCTGCATTTGGAGTTCACCTCCTCCTCGGCGGCCACCCGATTTTCAAGGGCGGGGATCTTCTCCTTCGCCTGATGCAGCTCCCGGCACAGGCCCTCCTCCTGCGAAGAAGATTCGCCAGCCATCTGCATCGCCGGGGCAATTTCCTCGTGCTCCATGTTGGCGATGAGGGCGCAGTGCTGGAGGACCTGGGGAAGATGAAAGAGGAGGTTAGAAAAAATATACAAAGTAAGAACCTAAACGTAAAGCGAATACCGACCTGAACAGCCTCCTGAGCAATGGCGGCGGCTTAGGCCTTAAGGGTCCCCTGGGGGATTTTGCCCCCGGCCGATCGTTCCATCTCCGAGAGCAAGCTGTCGGTGATAGAAAGCCCCGAGGGCACTTCGAAACAAACGTCCACTTCCTGCACGAAGATCGGGAAGGACGTTGATCGAGATACCGTCCTCTAATGCCTCTTGAGGGGGACCTCGGGGAGGTCAGCCTTGTCCTCCACTTCCAAAACCCGGGGCTCCGGCTCCCGAGCTTGCATACAGCTCTCCCCGCGGCTGGTCTCCGAAGCCTGGGGCGTAGTGGAACGCTTAGCCGAGGTGGCCGCCAGTGGGGCCGAGCTGGTGGCAGGACGGGCCGGGCCGGCACCTCCGGCCTTCCTCCCCTTCTTCTCGGCCATAGCAGCCAGGAATCTGGACAGAAAGGAAAATACACAAAGGGAGTTAGTGATGCCAGAAAGAACGGGAGAACAAATGCAAGTTTAGACAGGTCACCTAGGCTCCTAACTTACCCATGAATTGAAAGGGGCTGAGCCCGGCCCAACCGAGGGCCTGCTAGGAAACCAAAACATCGGCCCGTTGGATAGGCTCTCATGCCGACACCGCCCTCGCTTCGGGAGACTCCCTAGACTCTACCCTAACTATCTCAACAGACTCCTCAGAGGGAGACATCTAACCTGAGTCAAAGAAAGAGTCCTCCGAGGAAAGAGCGCGAGAGATCCGACCTAAAGGAAAGAGCGCTGAGCTAACTCTCGCAACGATGGAGAAATGATAGCGAAGTGTAGACCCTGGGGGGATTCCACCTCTATTTATAGCGTTTTGGCAAACGCATCCAACAGCGCAGATCGTTTCCCACCAAAACAGCGCTTCGCGCTCAACGGCCGTCGATGTTCCATGTGGCGCACGACCATTGAACGCGTCCCTTCGAGCGCGGAGGACATCGGCGACCCGTCACGTCAGCCAACCGGAGTCGGACACATGGCCTTGCGCCTCAACGAACGTACGATCGAATCGGTACTCCCTATTTAATGCACGATCTCCTCTCTGATTCGCTGACGTCATCAAAAGATACGCCTAACTGCCTCAGAAATCCGTGCCGATGAGGTCTTCAACTACGAACTGAGCCCGGGTGACCGATCGAACCACTCTCGACCCGACCCATAAATAGGTCGGGACGAGAGTGGGGGGGGCTAATGATGATGCTCATAAGTGGGAGCTTCCCAGATCATGACACGTGGCAAAATACGTGTCCCGATGCACACGGAAATAGGGCAAGGACTACACATTGGAAGTGTCCCCCGGGCTATAGTCCCGCGGCCTGGACCCAACCTTCAAGGACTCCCTGAACAGTCCTGTGGCCAGTGGGTATACGACCACTGGCTCACCTCTGACCCCTCCTACACGCTGAGCTTCCTCTGCCCCCCATCTCGCCTCTGAGCTATCACAGGACCGAGCTTCCTCGGCCTCCCGCTCGCCTCCGAGCCTCCCGCCGAGCTAAGCTTCCTCGGTCCTATTGAGCGACCCAGAACGCAGATCACAGCGTCTCCGCCAAGGCTCCGCGAGTCTCGCCAGACGTGAGATATCCGCCGTCCCACGATCCCGCGTTCCACGTCGTCGCATCCCCCCATTAACGAGGGTATCTCGTCATTAATGGGGGGATCCCGCCATTCTCGCAAACGTAACGCCAAGGGCGTAACGGCCGGCGAGAATCTCGTGCCTGCCAGCCCATGGTTGCCGCTATATAAACCCTTCTCTCAGACGACTCAGGTAAAGCAATTCTTATCCAATAGGCCGCTACTCTGCCTAAATATTACGACTAACTTGATCGTCGGAGGGTCCACGGTGGTACAACCAACCCAGGACTTCTTTGCAGGTAGCTCGGCTTTACACCAAACCAAACCCATTAAGATCCACACGCCTCAGGAAACAGTCCTCAAACCCAATCTCAGCCGTTCGCCAACGCTGTCGGCAGATCATCAGAAGACAACATCTGAAGGAGATCCAGAGCTCCATCAAATTGGTTTGTTAATTGTGGAAGTTTTTGGTCGATGCTGGACTCTACGTGAGCAAGGATGAAGCTGTGAAAAGAGAAGCAGTTTTAGAGCATATTAACCAGATGCCGAAATTACATTTTTTTAAATAAATTTTTTATAATACTTTTAGTAATTTATTTGAGAAGTTCTCTTTTGATTTATTGATTATTCAATAGCCTATGCTACTTAAAAAGATGCCAGTTTTTGGTTAAGTTGAGCAATGGTGATAGTAATTAGAAAAGCAATGGTGATGGTAATTAGAAAGATGTCGTTATGTGAATTTTATTTACAATAACGTACTTAGATTGCTATGGTTTGATATACTTGGTTGTTGGTTTACAAGTTGTAGACAATGTTGATGGCTTTTTTGGACATTCTGGTTAATTGTACAGCTTGCATGTTAAAATATTTTATGACTAAAACTTTGCAGTATTTTTATTTCGGATTGTTAAAGCCTGGGGAAAACAGTTGACTCGCCAGAGAGGGTATACTGATCAGATGGTGGAGGAAGCAAATGCTGTTATCTTCACATTTGGTTCTTATCGGTTAGAGGTAAGATGTAAACTTATTGTGGTATAAGTGTTTTCCAATTATTTGCATGGTATGAAGTCGATTGTAGATTGATAAACTTGGGGTAAAATAGTAGTCATAGGCAGAAGATGTCGTGTTGTAGTTCCTATTTCCACTCCAAGAAATCATTTAAATTTTCATTCAATGGCTGATGATCTTTGTAGTCGAGCTGCTCAAGGATGCCTGTATCACCATTAGATTTGAAATATATAAAAGACATAGAATGAGAACACCAATGGAATGAGAGAAGTGGAAGAAAGAAATTGATCGCGCAAAAGTGATCATTGTTAAGCAGCTTGAAGTTGAGATGGGCCAATCTATGGAAATGGGTACTATACATGCTGGAGATTTCCTGGTATTTTAAAGCAGCCGGGTTTCATTTTTGACTCTTTCCATATTTCCATGGTTCTTCTGTAATTTTGTTTCAGTGTGTCCAGTCTTTGTTCATTACATGGCTTTTTGGTTTTGATATATGCACAAAGACGTTTTTACTCACATTTTGGCATGAAAAATCAAGCAGTTAAGGCTGCTCAGGAAGCAGTACAAAAGTCGAAAGAGCTTGATATAAGTTACTCTTTTGAATTTCCCCATGCTGTGTTTCTTTTTATCTTATTCTTTTTCAGTTTGAATTTACATGTTGCTTGCTTGTTTCTCAATAGGGAAGAATAACTTGGCGGTAAATTAAGAATTTTTTTTTTTTATATCTTTACAGTGAGAATATTATAGACACACTTTTAGTTTCATTGCTTTACTAGTTGCATCTATGATGAGCCATATGAAAATAGTCTCGGTGTATCAGCACCTAATATTTGTGTTTCAACAGATTACTTGCTTTTACAGAAATACAAAAAACTTTTTTAGGCCCTAGCTATTTTAACGTTTGAGCTGGTCATTTTCCAAAGATTTTCCAGAAAGTTATTTCTTAAAAATATGCATACTCGGTTCTCAACCCCTAGCATGAGGGTAGTAATTAATTTAATCATAAACTTACGTGTTATATTTTTGGTGCTATGATTAAGGGGGAAATAAATTAGTTTTAGAAATTTGTACCGCTACTTAAGAGTAAGAAACTTATTATCTAAAGTTTATAAAAATTAGTAAGGATTTTGTGTGCTGGAGTGGGGAAATTTAAGAGAACTTAACATGCTATTGACACGCAAGCGTCTTGTTTAAATAAAGTTTATAGATTAATATCTTTATGACTGTATTTTGTTCATGGTTTTAAGTTTAAATAATAATATCAGTTCTGGAGCATTTGAGACGCCTGGGCTACAACGCGGACTGGCTTCACAAGATACTCCAGATACTTGGAGTTGGAGCACCTGGATCGAGCTAATTTTTTTTTTTTTTTTGAGATTTTTTTAGGATGACAAGATATTATCAGTTTACGACGTGTATATTTTGAATATCGATTGTTGTATATGATGATTATGATCATAATTTAGAGTGATTTTATATTGTATATGTTTATTTTGTTATATATTATGTGTGAGATTTTATTGATATATGTTTCTGTATTTGGGTATATGATATACTGTGTAATATATTATTGTGTACGTGGCGGATAAAAAAAGAAGCAACATTTTAAAAAAAATAAAAATGTTTCCCGCTACGGTTCCCACTATAGAGGCATATATTTACCCCTACGGTTCCAACCGTAGAGACATATATATTATTGGTTTTTTTAAAATAATTTGTAGGGGCAAATATATGTCCATACGGTAGGAACGATCACTACTACATACAGTCAATATTAGAGACCGAATGGAACGGTCTCCCAAAAATCATAAACGGTCACTAATGTTTATTAGTGACCATTTATATTTTAAACGGTCGCTAAAACACGGTCGCTGATTGGGTGGCCGCTGATATATATATGAGCGACCGTTCATGAACGATCTCTAATAAGATGGTCGCTAATATATGTATCAGGGACCGTTTGTTCCAGTCGCTAATAAGGAGGCATTTGGACATCCCAACGAATTTAACCGTTTTCGAATATCAGCGAACGGTCGCTAATAACGTATTAGCGAACGTTCTTATAACTAATACGGTCGCTTATACCTACTTTTCCGAAAAAAATTACAGAAAAATATTGTATTCAATATAATAATACACAAAATCATAATATATTACGCCACAATAGCGTTTCACATACAAATCAATATATATGCACAATCCACAACATATCCAACAAAATCAACAACTAATACGAACACATACGCATACAAACCAACATATAAATACTATCCACGGTATATCCATCAATATCAACAACTCAATCAAATACATATGAACTAAATTCTTAATAAACAAGCATAAATAAACTAAATTGTTTTAAATACGAGCAACACAATACATACGCTATATATATGTCCAGTAATACAAAAAAAATTCCAAATCACGCGCAATCGCTGCTCACTCAATCTTGTGAATTGAAACAAATAAATAAATATATGAACTTAAATCATAATTTTTGAAACAAAGTTAGCCATACTAACACATATATATGCGTACCTCACTGACTCCTGCCACTTCCATCGCCAAAATATAATCCTTTCGCCGTTAACTTATAAGAATCGTATGAATATACAACATGAATTTTAAATATCAAAACCCAACACAGTTTAATTGTATGCTCAAATTTCTATAAATAATAACTATATGTACCTTACTAACTCCCACCGCTACCATCGCCATCAGAAACTTACCTAGAAAGTATCTATTCACATCGTCGAAATCCTCCTGCGAAAAAAAGTTATCTAATAACCTTCCCTGTGGTGTCGGCTGATCAGAGTTATACAGTTTCTGTGGGAAAGGGTGAAGGTAATAAGAATCTTATGGTGGAGACGAAGACCAAAGATGGTACCCTCCTTGTGATTGCGGAGGCGTAGGATAAGGGCGGTATGACGTTCCCTGTGATGGGGGAGGGTAATACAATCGCTGCATCGGAGGAGGGTAATATGCTGGCAGCGGTGGCAATAGACCCTGTGCTGACCACGGTTGCAAAGGCGGAACGTATTGTTGCGAGAATTGTTCCCATCGCGCCTCCATTTGAGCTCTTCAAGACGCTTCTTCTTTCGTCATCTTCTTATTTGTTTCATCCCTTCTCCTGAGCTGTTTCTCTAGCTCATTAATCCGTTGTGCCTCAGTCGATTGTTGGTTCGAGCAAGCGGTCGACGAACTTGAAATAGTTCTTCTGAAACCGGACCACGAAAAGCTAATGGGACTACCGTACAGGGGAATACGACCGTGTTCTCTTGACTGAGGGAAAAACTGCTCTATAATAGATATCTTAGCCTTCATAAGAAGAGGATCGTCGACTATTCAGGATTTGATTCCTCATAGTTTCTCTCCGTCTCATCGAAATCCTTCTTCGATAAATAAAACAATAATTAATTTTCTTTACAAACTTAACAAGTGTAATTAATTAACTTTAAAAAATTGAAAAATACAAGCTTACCACATGTTGAGTGGTTATATCCATTCTTTCTTCTAACATACCCTCTCTCATGTGCAATGCCTCCCAAGTCTCATGGGGGCTCGGGTTTTTACCAGCCTTCTCCTGTAACGGATATTTGATTTATTTATATGTGAGGATATATAACGTTGAAATTGAAAAATAGAATATTTATGTAATTAAAGATAAGTTATCTAAAATAACCCTATACTGATTAGCAGAAACCGATCCACCATAATAGTCATCTGTGGCTTTCTCTTTATTCTGCTTATTCCTTTTTGATATTTCCTGCTGATTCAGAAGATAATATCTCTAAATATAATTTAATTTAAATTCGATATTCAACTCATTTAAATATATTTTTAATTACCTTTGCTTCAGGTGTATCCCAATGCAATAGGAGAAACGCAAACTAATTTCTAGGGATGATAGAGGGAAGAGCGGTAAAATATTCTCAATCATCCGTAAATTTCTCCGACTGTTTGAATTTTTTTTAATTTTTGACGCAATCTCTTGAATATTTGTGACATCTCATACCGGGCATGTGTCCAATGTCTGTCTCTATCGTTTTTAAGACGAAATATTTCTGTAATAGAGATTAATAAATATATTATTTAATAAATTTAAGATTGGCACAAGTAATCAGGGCTAAAAGTCGGGACAAATAATTAGTTTCACAGCTGTCAGGGATAAAAGTTCTAATTTCCATTATGAATGCAACACTTGCATCTCACATCCTCCTGTTTTCGTCCATTTCGAGAAAATTTTGGCAGCACTTTCCTCCTGTTTTCTGTGTTCGTACATAAATCTGTACATGGGGAACACGTGGAAAGCACCGTCGAAACTTTTTGAAATCGATGAAAATAAAGAAGGATGTGAGATACGAGTCTTTTTGCATTCGTAACATGTCCAAACTAGACAAATTCGACAATTACTGTATGTCAAATCCACTCCTCGAATACTACATATATGTTTGAAAAAATTAAACATGACGCTCAATTTTCACAAACATATAATGTGATTCTATCAATTCGACGGGAAAAAAATTTGACATACACCAATTGTCAGACGGGAAACCACCGGTTGATCGGAAACATGTTTAAGACCTTTCAATCTTAAATTTACTAATTAAATGAAAACATAAAACCCTCGTTAAGTTTCTAATCAAAATTTGATAGTATCGCATAATTTTCTATTTAATCGTTTTTTAATCAAACTCTCGGTTCACTATTATTTGGTCTTAATTAAGATTTCTTAATTAATGTAATTAATATTATAGATTAATTAGTGTTAATTTTTCTTAATCAGTTTGATTTTATTTTTGATTTATGCATCTGCTATAGTTTAATTGGTATTAAAGGATTTGATTTTTATTTTGATTTGGTTTATAAATTATGCTACAATTAAAAATTCTAAGTAATAAATCATAAGCAATAAGATATCGAATTATTAAATTTACAAAATTCAAGCAAGAAATCAGAATGAATATATTTTTGAAATATTTCATATGCGGGCGCGGACGCATACATAAACTCTCACACATACGCGCGTGTACTTAAACACTCATACATACACTTGCCCACATACGTACGCACCGACACACACTTACACATACTCACAAACACACATGCACGCGCACACACTCGCTCACACCCCCTCAATTAACTATAATATATTTTACCCTAAATTCATTTAACATAATCCTATAATCCATTTTACGCTAAATTAATTTAACAAGTAGATTCATCGATTACCTATAATTCTTATATCTTCAACTCTAGTCTTAAATTACCAAATTTATATTTCAATTTTTCATCTATTTTCAATTTCTAAACCCATTTAAAACAATTTTCTTCAATTATATTTTAATGCTAAAACCCATCAACCCCTAAAATCATAATAAATTTCAAATCCTAATTTCATATCCATCATTCTACAACCGATTCAATTTCTCATTATCCATATTTAATATATCAAAACCAACACAAATCACATATTATAATCACCTAATTTTCAAATTTAATCTAATTGAAAAAATTAGGGCTAAAAGGAGAAAACACTAATCTTGGCCTGGATTTGAAAAGAAAAAGAGCGATTGCAAGTTCCTACACCACCAACTGCAACAATAACACCTACACAAAAAGTGATTAAATTTTATAATTTTTTCAAAAATTTTGAGGACAGAGGGATGGGGATTATCTTGCCGCGGGATGAAATTAGGTAATGAGGAGGAAGAAGGGCCTTCGCGGCTCATATCTGATCGACCTATCAGCGACCATTTAGAACTGTCGCTAATCTTATGTGAACGGTTGCAAATATATTGGTGACCGTTTATTAGAGACCATATAACATATACAGTCGCTAATAATTTATTAGAGACCGTATATATTTACACGGTTCCTAATAAACAGTCTCTAATGCCAACAGTTTCTACTAGTGCGTAAGGGTATGGTATATCAGTTTTTTTATCTTTTAAAAAAATAATAATTTGCCCCCACGGTTCACACCGTAAGGGCTAATATATGCCCTTAGGGGAGGAACGACAGTGGCAATATTATCATTTTTTTATTTTTAAAAAAAATAATTGCCCATACGGTTTGAACTGTAGGGACCGCGGGATGAAATTAGGTAATGAGAAGGAAGAAGGGCCTTCGCGGCTCATATCTGATCGACCAATCGGCGACCATTTAGAACTGTCGCTAATCTTATGTGAACGGTTGCAAATATATTGGTGACCGTTTATTAGAGACCGTATAACATATACGGTCGCTAATAATTTATTAGAGATCGTATGTATTTACACGGTCCCTAATAAACAGTCTCTAATGCCCACAGTTTCTACTAGTGCGTAAGGGTATGGCATATCAGTTTTTTTGTCTTTTAGAAAAAAAATAATTTGCCGCCACAGTTCACACCGTAAGGGCTAATATATGCCCTTACGGGAGGAACGACAGTGGCAATGTTATCATTTTTTTATTTTTTTAAAAAATAATTGACCATACGGTTTGAACTGTAGGGACAGATTCGCAACCGTAGGGGCTGTGGTTTGCCCCTACGGTTCCAACCGCAAGGACAAGCTATCTTTGTTGTAGTGAATCTTTAATCATGCTTGAAGTTGATCTATTTTCGGAAATATTCAACTGTAGGCTTCACCCTTTCCGATATACTAGTGAATATGAACCCATGCCATTTTTCATCTGATACTGAATATCTATATATATGCATATCTACCATAGGGGGATGAATCTAGAAAATGATTACTGCACTAAATTCTGATTTAATATGAGGGAAAGAATTTGACTAAACATATTTGACACAATATTACATACATTAAAGGGAATAAACATGCATGTTTCCAAATTATCTTGTGTGTCATTAGATTTAATTCCAAGAGAAAACACCAAATAAAAGGTTACAAAGTAACTTCATAGTTCAAGCATTTGGAGCTAGTATCAACAAATTTATTGCACATAAGTCATAAGCCAACCTAGCTAGTATCAACAAATTTAATGCACATAAGTCATAGGCCAACCTTCAGCTATATAAATCATAATTCATACATGCTAGCCCAAAAAATGCATGGCATCATCTAAGATGCTGGTAATGCTATAGAGATGTAACATTCTGAATTTAATACACTAGTTAATTAGATAATTAGTAACTTAATTTGATTTTTTATGTATATAATAATTGTATAATACAATAATTGAGTGTATATTTATAATTTTTAATCGATAATGAAAAATTAGGACTCATAAAGTGTTGGCATGTGGATGACGCTTGTCAATAAGATATAGCATGAGAGCATAATTTCACTTTAATAACAGTTGATCACATAATTTCCTTCTTTTTTTTCCCACGTGCATTACATATGCTTGAGAATTTAAGGAAAAGAAACAAAATTTTGTGTTTATTGAAGTGGTATCATAATTTAAGGGATATTGACACATAACTAAAAAGGAGAGGGTTTTTCTGATATATACTTCTAAAATCTTTTTTATATTGATATTGACTCTGCAAATCTTCATATTTATGAAATACCCTAGCAAATCTTTTCTTCTTGTTTTTAAAAAATCTCCCCAAACAGCTATAGTGGTTTTAATTAATTGAAGTAGCTTGAGATAAAATATCTAAAATGCCCTTGTAATTCTTTTTCCTTTCGAGATTCACATTTATTTTATAATATTTGTTTTCCTTTTCGCTCTTGTCTTCTTTCTTTCGGCACAATGTTATAATTTTTTATGGACACTTAAAAAAAATGAACGATTTAGTTTCATTTGCCTAAGTTCTAATCATAGTACACCCCTACAATTATTTGGCCACAAGTTTCTTGGACAAAATAATTGAAGGAAAGCACATTGCTAATTACATTGTCCCACCAAGTTGCCGCATCCACATCTGAGTTAACAATTATTCGGTTTCTTCCTTGTTTTTGGTTCGGGTTCCAAGTCTTCAACCCGATCCGTTTCCCAATCAAAATTGGCCCGAGGTTGACGCCGGCCCATCCTCTAAATTAAATTTAAATAATTAATGGCAGGGCGAGATGACTAAATTAACCCATGGATGTTCCCAAATTAATGCACCTAAATAGGGTTGAAAAAGGAAGGTTCCGTCGTTTTTCAAACATCATCGAAAACTTTCGTTACTCATTTTTCAAAAGCTTAGAAAGATTTGGAATCTTAGCGGGAAATTCAAATAGGAACCGTGTCTTTATATTCACTTAATCCATGTCTAGGGTGACGATTAACCCGTGCAGGATCAAATTTATGATCAAATCGATAAGCTATTTGATTATAATAAGAAAATACGTCTCCCGTTTGATTAGGTTTTTATGCCATGATGTCTGCCAGTACGAAGTCCGCCTAAGTTTCAAATTCCGCTTGCACTGTGTTACATGTATTATTAGAAACTTTTTGAAAATTTATTCTAATAATGAAAAATCTGCCAAGATCTTGAAATCTGGCTGGCTGCAGGTATGGCGAGATACACGCACCGAATGTGTCAGCAGACGACCTATGGCTTTTACCAATTACACAATTACCCTTCCTGACTTGACCTCATTAAACTCACTAACCCTGTAAATACAGCCTGATTCAAGGGCATTTCCGTAACCAGCCATCCAATATTTGATGGACACGTGTCGACACAAAAGAAACCTTAAATATAACCTTTGCTATTTGGAAAATGGTGCAACGTTCACATCTCTTTGTCCATAAAAAGCAAATTTCAAAACCAAACCATACAATTTATTATTATTATTTCAAAATATTTTAAAAAACAAATAAATTTAGAATTTTCTATTTCATTCCCATCATCAAAATAGAGTAAGCAAGCTTGCCCTTTTTCTCTAAAGAATGACGTATAATGCTGTCCTTTGATATAAATTAAGCAGGAATCCTTCCCTTTATCTTTTCTTCTCTTTTGAGTGTAGAAGGTAAAGAGAGCTTTCCATCCTTTTCTCAACTTTTTTGCATTGGTTTTGTTTCTTTTATTGTGCATTGTTACCAGTACAAATATGGAAGAATCCAAGCTTTTCCTCCAACTTTTAAGATGGGCTTTCTTCTTGCAATTTCTCCGCATTGTTTATGCAAGTGAGGAGGAATATTTGGAGATCGATGTGTGGGTTTTTGAACAATCAAATTT
Source organism: Agapanthus africanus (assembly GCA_030015575.1). Classification (NCBI taxonomy): domain Eukaryota; kingdom Viridiplantae; phylum Streptophyta; class Magnoliopsida; order Asparagales; family Amaryllidaceae; genus Agapanthus; species Agapanthus africanus. The sequence goes on along the minus strand of JASDDO010000014.1, from coordinate 154,862,053 downwards.
GTCTATAGATAGACGAAGAAGCAAACCAAGTGACCCTACCCATTTCCCCAATTTTTCTTATATATACTTTTTTAATTTAAACTTTTGAAATGGGTTTGGTTTTAAAGTTGAATCATTCATTTTATGGGTTTTTGCCCATTTGTCTTGTAATGCTCTTCTTCAAGTGGACTTGACAGGTCTTCCCCCCACACACACACCCCCCCCACCCCCGCACCCACCCCAAAAAAAAATACCCTTTACATTTTTCATGCCTTTTGATTTACTGTTACAACTCTCATCACTTTTAGATGATTGATACTATATCTTTGCTATTTGTTGTTCTAATCTCACAGGAGCTCACCAAGCTAAGTGTGATAGGCAATGGGCAAAGCTAGCAGATGGCTGAGAAATCTTATAGCTGGGAAAAAGGAAAGCCGAGAATCGAATAGCAGTAAGTTCGGCGGCGGCGATAATAACCATAGAGAGAAGAAGAGGTGGAGCTTTAAGTCGGGCCGGGACTCCGCCGACGCGGTGGAGAGCCGGGTTTTAATGAGTGCTTCGTCGGATAATGTGGCTTGGCTGAGGTCGATTTATTCGGAGAGCGACAAGGAGCAGAACAAGCACGCGATCGCTGTCGCCGCGGCAACGGCCGCTGCTGCGGATGCTGCGATCGCCGCGGCGCAGGCGGCTGTGGCGGTGGTGAGACTGACGAGCCAAGGAAGAGCCGGCGCCGGCGCGTTTGGTGGAGTTCAGGAGCCAAGGCAGAGGCAGGCTGCTGTCAATATCCAGACCGTCTTCAGAGCCTATTTGGTATTTATTTTATTTTATTTATATATTTATTATTTATTTTCGTGTTTAACCATTTTCCGAAATTTATTTCTCTGGTTTTTTTGGTTTTTTTTTTCTTTTTCTTTTGGGTGCTTTTTTGCAGTGTATAGAGTCATTTATGATCCCCAACCTGTCAATTTTACTTATATAGAATTAATTTTGTAAAATTCAATAAATTAATGTGTAGGCTAAGAAAGCTCTGAGGGCACTCAAAGCATTGGTGAAGTTGCAAGCTCTTGTGAGAGGTTATCTAGTTAGAAAGCAAGCTGCTGCAACTCTTCACAGTATGCAGGCGCTCATTCGAGCTCAGGCGACGGTTCGCGCGCACAAATCTCGCCTTCTGCGCGACACTCGACCGCTAAGATCTCTCGTAAGTTTTTGCCGGAATCTTTGCAACAACAATTTAATCGGCAGCTAATTCTTTGGTTTTTTCAGGAAAGGTTTCATGAAACATTAAGAAGCGAAAACTTGGGTAGCTCATTCCATAGACCTAGGCTCTCTGGAAATTTGGATACCAATGGGTATGACAGAAGCCCGAAGATCGTCGAGATCGATACTTGTAGACCCAAATCAAGATCTCCGCGCAGCAGAACTAGCCCTTCTGTGGTAGACTCGACCGACGCATCAACTCTCAACACAATGTACTCCCCTTTGCCATGTCCCGTCCCGAACCGAATCTCGATTCCGGACCATCGGAATTCCCAAGATTACGATAATTGGTTCCGATATTCATCCACTGCGCACAACACGCCGCGCTACATGAACTGCGCGACCACCCCGACGAAAAGCGTGTGCGCCGCGGACAGGGGTTTTAATCGATTTGTCAACTTGCCCAATTGCCCAAATTACATGGCCAAGACACAGTCTTTTGAGGCTAAGGTGAGGTCTCAAAGCGCGCCGAAACAGAGGCCGGAATTGATCGGGCCGGCAACCATGACGACGACAACGACAAGAAAGAGGCTCCCATTGATCCAGGCGTTGGTTGAGTCAAGAGCTAGTTTGAGTGGAATTGGGATGCAGGGGTCTTGCACTAGAGCTCAAGAGGCGGCGGCTGCTGCTGCTGCTTCTTTTAATTTTAAGAGGGCAGTGGTTGATAGGCTTGATAGGTCTCTTGATTTTGGGAGGGATTCAGTAGATAGGGATTCTTATTTGCAGAGGCAATGGTGATTTTTTCTTTTCTTCTTTTATTTTAATCCTTTTTGTTGCGTCTTTGCCCTGTTGCTGTAAAAACAAAATGGGTGAAGAGAAATCATAGAGAGTGTTTGTGTGTAAATTCCTGCTTACTGAATTGAAAATTTTTCCTCATAATTTGTTGTTGAAGTTGGAAAGTTATGTCAGATTTTTAATTTTTGACGGTGTTACGTGTATCATATATTTTAGCAATGTTTTAGCAAATGTTTCAGTCTTGTGAAGCTCTACTTGCTATGGTGATTGGTTGCTGATTCAAACACATACTGCAGCTTTTATTTGGATTGATTGTCCCTGAAACTAGGCAAGGTCTTATCCATGTGATGTTTTGGATTTCTGTACACATGCAGTCAATTTTAGGGACTAAAGACTTAATCTCAGCATTCACAATATGGCTCTCATATGTCTTGGATCCGGAACCTCTGCTCGCATTGCATCCTGCTTGCTCATTTCGATGGTCAAGTTCAATGTAAACCAGGAAGGCCCAGAATTTGGTGAATTCAAAAAGGAGATCTAACAGCTGTGCCTTGGAGGATCCTAATCCATATGGCCTCACTTAGATTTAGGCCGTGTTTCGATATGAAGTTAGGATAACTGGATTTTAGTTTTAGCTAGAGAGGATGTAAACTGTAATTTGCAAAGCCTTACATCCATTTGCACTTACCATAGATGGGATGTTTGCTAATGTAGATATTTACGCTCAAAATAGTTGTTGGAGTTATTTGAACTTCAAAATGAGGTTTTTGTCCCCTAAATTTGAAGTTATAGAAATCCATATTATATTATTGCAAATGTAAGTTTAAATATCCAGGGAATTTCAAAACTTCAAAATCCATTCCAGACACGACATGCTTAGGATTTGGAAGTAAGTTAAATAAGTTTAGTTATCCTAACTTAACTAGGTTCCCGAACAGGGGTAGTTGACTCGTATAACGGATAGGGTAGTTCATATGATGTGCGTGAAATTAACATTTTATATTTGTTTCATAAGAAAAGTATTATAAGATATTCAAGCTAAACTATTCAATGGTCACCTAAAGATGAAAATATATTGTAATGAAATTGAAGTTCTAATCATGTTCTTCAAATGCAAGATTATTATCCTTGAGAATGCAAAGTTTTCTACATAGTCTTTTATTTGGTAAATGAATGCCAAACATTTTCAAAAATATTTAAATTCTTTTGGTATTATATTTTCTTAATTAATTATTATGAGAGATCGTGATTCTCTTTGTTATAATTATAGATGTTTTCACATCTCATGAGATTGTTATCAGAAATATATTTTTGACGAGAAATTCTTTTTTAAAAAAATTTATCCGCTGATTTATTTATCATTTTTATTTTTTAATATGCTACCCATCAAGTTATTACGATGGGAATAAATATAATAGAAAAGTAGCTTTGTGGTTTAAATATCAAATCTAAAAACATCAAAGATGAAGGTTACCTAAATTTTTTTACATCTTTTCTTTTTCTTCTTGGCTCTTAAAATTTTTTAATTAGCGTCATTCATCAGATATATGAATTAGTTCTACATATATAATTTCTAACTATATGTCCACGTGTGTATCGTATGTGTAGACTAACTAGTATATCTAATAATCACCACCATATTTTTGCTACTAAGGTCATAGCTATTTCCATCACTTCTCATGGCTACTAAAGCCACCTGAATTCATAACTATCATGCCATGCCCATTTTCATAGTCATCTCTTTTGTTATTTACATGGTTGTTGCTTCACCATCATGATTAGAGACGTCAGCTATACTAATAAAACAAATGTTTTTCAATCCTTACCATAACTTTCAAGATTTGAAACACTAGGTCTACCACTATAAAGTGCATGGTTGTGTTGTTTGAGGTTAAACTCTATAGCTGTGTTTAGTGTTAAAAATCATATTTTTTGTTATGTTCTATCACATATCGATCGCAGATTAAGCATATTTTTGGAAAATCTTTGTTATTGTTAGGTAATGATAGGATCTAGGTTAGCGCTATATAGGTTAACCTAAAACAGGCTGTGTCCAATCATATCATTCTAAAGCACCCTGTAAGGGAAAAAGGGTTCCTGCTATTGCACAAATAATAGCAGGGTGCTCTCCTTCAATGGTGGTCATACATCCTACATACAAAATACGTAGAATACACCAATACCAAAGGCATCTGTTTCACACTAATCTCGACCGTTGATTTCTTTTTTGGATGAGTCGGGACCGACGATGTGATAGCATGGGTGCTATTTTGGAGACAATAACAGCGACTCTAAATCCCTATGTAAGCATGCTGCAAGTCAAATTTGGAATTTGAATCATTTTGATACGATCTTATAGTTTTTGCCACGTCAAAACTTTACTCTCAATAATTTGCTGAGGTTGAAGATATATCAATATGTTTATATTATAAATTGATGCAGTCGCGGCTCCCACATGACCATTACATCATAGTTGTCACCGTTGTTTCTTCCTGATCATAGATGGTGTTGTTATCTCACCATCATCGCCAGCATTAGCATATCTCTGTCATTGTTGTTGATTTGCTGTCACTGGCATTACAACCTTCATCGTTCTGTAAAATATATGTTGTTGTTATCAGTATAGTAGCTGCCAATGCAGCTACTCAAGGAAAACAATGCCTGCATGATAAAACAGTGTTCTAGATGGAGCCGGGCATTGTTTTTGTGTCACCACCGTCCACCATTAATGACTCATTGTTTGTATATATGATAGATCCGTGATCTCAACAAGTACCTCAATCATCATAGTTGTCTACCGCGTGACAATAATCATTCCGATTTCCACAATCACTGTTGTCATTATTATAACTTTCCATCTTCATGGTCGATCGATTCCGTCGTCATACCCATCCTCATTTCGTTATGATTTATTGCGGCCGGCCTCATCTTCTACATCTTTTCTATTAGATGCATAGCATATCGTATGACTGCTTTATGTTCAAGATGTCACAATTTTTCTGAGAAATTAATCTATCTAACATTGCCACTAAGTACGTTAATATCCTCTTAGCGTTATACTTTCAAACTTTTTACAGTTTTAATGTTCATGATTAGTCAAAATGTCAGATTGATGTGAAGATATTTTTGGAGACTGTGTATAGCTTAATCACTGGCCCTAGCTCCCTAGGCTAGGATAGCAGTTGGAGCATCCCTCACGTGCTCCTGCTTTTTTCTCAATTTCATCCAATCACAACCTCTTGCTTACATCACACCAGCTCTAAAGCACTTAACACAGGGCAGTTTCGGTATCCGAGCCCATACCCTTTCTCTTTGTCCCCTACCTGACGTAATGCTGCAGATTATTCCCATATTGGAAATTTGATTTTTATTTAGCTAAATAAAATTAAAGAGAGATGGTTGCTGCAGGTTATGGCCCTTCTTGGTTTCACTAAATGACTAGTTAGTCCTTGATTTAAAATTTGATTTTTATTTAGCTTAGCTTAGCTCTATGTTTCAAATTTATGAAAAGAGTGAGAGGGGGTGGTACAAAGATCAGCCATCCAATCTGTACACAAGCGCAAAATAGTAAGATGTCATGTCTGTGTACTTTCTTTGAGTAATCTTCGGACCAGTTTGGTTGTCCAGAAGCAACGGAAGTACCGGAAGAAATCTTGAAGTAACTTCCAAAAAACATGTTATGGAAATAAACTTAAATCTCACTTCTAATATTTATTTGTATATTTTTTTTGAAAATCGAAGTAAAAGACGAAATAACTTCTTATGTTTCTGTCTTAAGCAAAACAAACAAAAAAATTATTTTTTTAATAATAATAAATTATTATCCATTGAAAGTAATAAAGAGAAACATTAAATAATTATTTCTTTTTCTCGTTCCTTTTGCTTCATGGTTACTTCCAATCCAAAATGAGGGGAGAAAATTTTTGGTAGCAATCATGCCATATAGAATCCACATTGCCATTTTGAAGTAACTTTCAAATTCTATATCCGTGCAAACAAACAACCGAAGTAGCTGAAATAGGCTTACTTGTGGTACTTCCATATTACTTCCGGGCAAACAAACACGCCCTTCATGGGGGGAGCCGTTGTTTTAATTATGTTTTAATGCTTAATTTTATTTTTTGGCTTGTTTATTGAAAGCTCCCAAAAGATTTGGATCATTTTAGCAAAACTTTCATTACCTCTTTTAAATTATTAAGACACCACCAAACTTAACGATGCCAGGTCAGCAAAGTCAACGCCACGTCAACTAAGTTGACACGTCAGCATAAAAATTAAAAAAATCCTCAAATTAACCCTCTTTAACACTAACCTTAATTTCAAAAAGATAAATAGCTTTTTACTAAAAAGCCCCATCATACTTCCCTGATTTCTACAAACCCTTTCATACTTCATATTTGCTTAAAAGCCTCCCTACATTTAAATTGTATTAAAAAGCCTCTTTCACTAGCTTTCCATAAAAAATTAGTGCCCCGTTAGGAAGATAGAGCTGGAGCTTGTGTTTGAACTATTCTCTTACTTTCTAGGTATTTAGGTAGGTCTTTCCCTGATAAAAATAAGCCACATCCTCGCTTAGTTGACACTATTTAATATGGGCTATTTCGTCGGGGCACTTATTCCATCGGTTATATTCCGACGGAATAGACTAATTGATGATAATCATAAGTGGGAATTCCCCAGATCATGACACGTGGTAGATGACGTGTCCCGGGGCTTACGGGACAGGAGCAAACATGATACATTGAAGGCCTTTGTCCCGAGAATTGACCCGACCTTCGATGGCCTCCCAGAACACTCTTATGCTCGCCTTATAAATAACCATCGGCTCGCCTTTGAGCCCTCCTACACGTTGAGCTTCCTCAGCCCTCCCAGCTTGTCTCCGAGCTATCACAGAACGGGGTTCCTTGGCCTCCCGCTCGACTCCAAGCCTCCCGCCGAGCTAAGCCTCCCCAGTTCTACCGAGCAACCAAGAATGCAGAGCCCAAGCGCCTCCGCCACGGCTCCGCGTATCTCGCTAGAAGCGAGATATCCGCCACCCAACATCCCGCGTTCCACGCCATCGTATCCCCCCCATTAATGAACATATCTCGTCATTAATGGAGGGATCCCATCATTTACGCAGGCATAACGTCAGGGGCGTAACCGACGACGAAGATCTCATGCCATCTCGCTCCAAGCGACCACTATAAAACCCCCTCTCTCAGACGACTCAGGTAAGGGAATTTCAATCCATCAAGCCGCCACTCTGCTCAAATTTCTCGGTTAACTTGATCGTCGGAGGGTCCACGGTAGTACAACCACCTCGGGACTTCTTTGCAGATAGCTCGGCTTCACCTCGAAATCAACCCATTAAGATCCACATGCTCAAGAAGACAACCATCAACACCAATCTCAGCCCTTCACCAACGCTCGCGACAGATCGACAGAGGACAACATCTGAAGGAGATCCAGGCCTCCATCAGTTGGCGCAGTCTATGGGAATTTCCAATTTTCTCCACCCATCGAAAGTTGATCTTCCGCTCTTGACTTCATGGAGAGCGAAGACCGTGACGATACTAGCACAAGCCACCGCCCTCCCCATAATGGAGGCGCGGATGGATCTACTCCCCTTCCGAACGCCATCCATGCCCTCTCGGCAAGGATCGACAGGCTCGCGTCCATAGTCGACGGCCTTGTCCGTGTCCATATAGCGGGCCCAACCCCCCAGGTCACCGTTCCCCCTCCCAGGGATCACGACCTCCACAGAGGGGCGGATGACACCGCCCACGCTGGCACCACCGAACAACGTCGTGCTCACTCCGGCGACCGCGGCTCTCCCGCGGCGACCGATTATATGGCCGGCACGGCCCCACGCTGCGGTCTCACGAAAGAGCCCATCGTCCCGAGGCTCGTCGCGTTCCTGTCCCTCCCGAGGAGGTATCGGTCAGCTCGCTTGCTCCCAGGCATGACCGACACCTTCCCCTCTACGTGATCGCACGAATGACACTTTCCGTGAAGACTCGAGAAGGACCTTGCCAGGGGACCTAAGGAATTTGATAGAATGGAATCAGAGTCGCAGCCTAGCGCAGACCACAAGCGGGAAGGGCCGCCGCTCTGACTGCACCGAATCCTCGAGGTATCACGACCGTCTTGACGCCCTCAAAAAGAAAATCGAAGGTATACATCGGGAGGGTCATCCATCCGGTGAAGGAGCCAGGTACACCGCCGACTCACTTACGAAGCCCTTCACCGAGGAGTTGCTCGCCGTACACGTCTCGTCCAGGAACAAGCCTCCCAAGGTGGCCCTCTTCGACGGAAAATCCGACCTAAAGGACCATCTGGATGCATTTACGGCGGGCATAAGCTTCCAGGATAACTCCGATGTGCCCTATGCCGAGCTTTTCCCGCCACCCTCATCCGGGCTGGACGGGACTGGTTCCAAGGACTCACGCCACGCTCCATCTCTACCTTCGATGAGCTGGCCGCCCATTTCCTCGGTCACTTCGTCGGAAACATGCAACAGAAGTGGACTTTCGATTACCTCTTCACCATAAAGAGCAGGGACAAGGAATTATTCAAGGGATACGTCACTCACTTCTACAACGCTCTTCTCGAGGTTCTCGAGCACCGGGACAAAACTGTCATCACCACCCTAAGGTCGGGTCTTAGGCACAAAGAGTGGCTCCACTCTTTTGCATTAGCGCGACCTAAGTCCATGGCCAAGGTAAAAGCTTGGACCGAGCGAGAGATCCAACTCGAGTCTAAGGTGCACGCCAACATGCCCCAGGGAGACCAAGCCGACCAAAAGAAGAGGGCCAGAGAAAAGAAGAAGAAGGTCGACCGGCCAAAACTATACACCCCAAAGTTCCAAGAGTATACTCCTCTCAACATCTCCCAGACCGAGCTTTTAGAGGAGGCAAAGGGCGAGCGATTCTTCAAGCTCCCGCCGGTCACCCATAGAGCGGCTGAACGTATCCGGGGCCCGTACTACGCCTTCTATAGGTCGCAGGGCTACCCGACCGAAAACTGTAAACAACTCCGCGATTACATCGATGAGTTGATCCGCTCTGGCCACCTGGCGAAGTACCTGCAGGAAAAGCGACAGGAAGACAGGGAGCACGAGAACCAGCCCCCTCCCGGCAAATTAACGATCGGCAAAATCATGGTCATTTCCTCTGGGTTTGCCCATGGAGCCGGCGAGACTCACCGCCTCCTACCCGTCAAGGGAACAAGCGACCTGCCCCAGAAGAAATGAAGGACCGCCGAGCCCATCATCTTCACCGATGAGGACCTCCACGGTATATCCATACCTCATAACAACCCTCTCGTGATTACGGCACGGGTCCACCGTTATGAGGTCCAGAGGATACTGGTCGATTTCGGAAGCTCGGCAGATATCCTCTTCTATGACTGCTTCTAATGTATGGGGCTAGGACCGTCCGACCTACGGCCAACCTCCCACGTCCTATCGGGGTTTACCAACCACTCCATCCCGGCCGAGGGAGTGGTCACCCTCCTCCTCAACATTGAGAAAGCGGGCCATAAGAGGACCGTACCGGTGGAATTCATCGTCACCAGGATCCCCTCATCCTACAACATCCTCCTGGGACGCCCGACATTAAATGCCCTCCGGGCTTAGATCCCGATCTACCACCTCACGATCAAATCTCCATTAGATCAAGGAAGGATAGGCCGGGCCTACGGGAACCAGCGAATCGCCAAGATTTGCTTCACCGTGACATCCACCACCGGAGAACAGAGTGACGACCTCGAAGACGCAAATGATTTCCAGGGGTATTTGGACACTCGCGACGAACAGAAAGAAATCCGAGGAGCCCCGGTTGAAGTGCTAACAGAAGTCCCCCTCGTCGAACCGTCCAGATCGGATCCCTTTTGACAGGAACCCGGCACAAAGACTTGATCCGCTTTCTCTGAGGGAACTCAGACGTGTTCGCATGGGCGCCTGTTGACATGCCCGGGATCAACCCTAAAGTAATCTCGCACAAGCTCGAGATCGACCCAAAGGCCCGACCCGTCAGAAAAAAGAAGCGTAGTTTCGCGCTGATCAAGCAAAAGGCGATCGAGGACGAGGTCGATAGATTGCTCGCAGCCAACTTCATTCTAAATGTTGACTACTCGGATTGGCTGGAGAATATAGTCATGGTTAAAAAGACGAGCGGGAAGTGGCGCATGTACGTCGACTTCACAGACCTGAACAAGGCCTGCCCGAAAGACAACTATCCCCTTTCTTGGATAGACCAACTAGTGGAAAGCTCGGCAGGCCATGAATTGCTCAGCTTCATGCACGCTTTCTCCGGCTACAACCAGATCCGTATGAACCGGGCAGATGAAGAACTTACCGCGTTCACCACAGACCGGGGGATATACTGCTATAAAGTGATGCCCTTCGGCCTCAAAAATACTGGGGCTACATATCAACGCCTAGTTAGCAAAATGTTCAAACCGCAGATCGGGAAGAACATGGATGTTTACATCAACGACATGCTCGTGAAATCAACCTCATTGGACGAGCACACCAAAGATCTCGGCGAGACATTCGATATCCTCCGCAAGTACAAAATGGAGCTGAATCCGGCCAAGTGCGCGTTCGGAGTCACTAGCGGGAAATTCCTCGGGTTCATGGTTACCCACCGAGGAATCGAAGCCAACTCGGAAAAGATCAGCGCCATTCTCAATATGGCCACACCAAAGAGCAACGTTGAGATCATGCGACTCATAGGGAGAGTGGCCGCTCTGAGTCGCTTCATTTAGAGATCCGGAGAGAAGTGCCTCCCATTCTTCAAAGCCCTAAGAAAGATCCCAAAGTTTGAATGGTTGGAAGAATGTCAAAACACTTTCGAGCAGCTCAAAGTGCACCTGGCAACTCCCCCACTGCTCATCCGACCAATCGAATGAGACGAACTGTTATTGTACCTTGCGGTCTCCGATCACGCTGCTGGCTCGGTGCTCGTCCGAGAAGTCGAATGAGTACAGAAGCCGGTATACTACATGAGCCATGTCTTCAAAGACGCATAAACAAGATATCTGGCCATAGAAAAGATAGTCTTGGCTCTTGTCGTCACCTCAAAAAAACTCCGGCACTATTTCCAGGCGCACACCATCTTCATCCTCACCAATCGTCTTATAGGGACAATTCTCGCCTCCCCCGAGTCATCAGGTCGTCTAGAAAAATGGAGGTGGGAATTGTCCCAATTCGACATCAAATACCACCCCGACAAGCAATAAAAGCTCAGGTCCTAGCGGACTTCGTGGTCGAATGTACTATTCCCACTAAAGAAAAAGCGGCAATACGGGACGGCGGACCTCGATCCTCGGTCGAGGAAGTACCCGACTCCGTCCCCGATTAGGTTCTCTACGTCGATGGGTCCTCTACCGAGGAAGGGAGCGGGGCTAGTCTTATCATTCGAGACCCGAACGAGGCAGAGATGGAGTACTCTTTGAAGCTCGGGTTCAGAGCGTCAAACAACGCCGCGGAATACGAGGACTTGCTAGCCGGGTTGCGAATCGCTTCTAGGGTGGGGCTGAAGACGATCCGGATTCGCAGCGACTCTGCCCTAGTCGTTGGCCAAGTGACCGGGCGCTTCGAGGCCCGAGAGCCGCTCATGGTGAAGTACTTGGCCAAGGTGAAAAGACTACAAATTTTTTTTGACGAAGTCCAAATATAACAGATTCCCCGGCACCTGAACGCCTAAGCCGACGCTCTGAGTAAGCTTGCCTCTTCCTATACTGCCAATAATAAGAGGAATATCCTCTTCAAAGTCTTGCCACAGCCCAGTGTGGAAGACAGAGAGGTGATGGTTCATGTATACATTGCTCAAGAAGAAGGCCAGGATTGGAGGAAGCCCTTCGTGGAGTTCCTGAAGGATGGCATACTTCCGGAAGATCGAGGGGAAGCACGCCGCCTTCGAGCCAAAGCCTTCCATTTCATCTGGAGCAATGGAAACCTTTACAAGAAGTTATACACACAGCCTCTGCTCCGGTGCGTCGACCCTCACGAAGCCGACTACGTCCTACGTGAGATACACGAAGGGGTTGGTGGAGCGCATCAAGAGGCCCGTACCTTGGTCCAGAAGACGCTTCTCTAAGGATATTATTGGCCGAAGATACACCTAGACGCTCAGAAGCTCGTCAGAAGATGCAAAAGCTGCCAACTCCATGGCAGCATACCCCGTCTTCCGGCTACCGAGCTAACGGCCCTCACCTCCCTTTAGCCGTTTGCCCAGTGGGGGATGGACATGTTGGGCCAACTCCCCACTGGTACGGACGGACATAAGTACATCCTCATCGCGGTAGACTATTTCATGAAGTGGATTGAGGCCGTCCCCATCAGAAAACCGGACACCGCCACTACCATAAAGTTCCTGCAGAACAACGTAATCTCTCGATTCGGGATCCCAAGGTGCATCATTACCGACCACGGGACGAATTTTGAAAACGACAAAGTCAAAGAGTTCTACAACGAATACTACATACTAATGAAGTTTGCCGCGGTCTTCGAGCTCGTTTGGAAGGAAGGCAGGGCAGCTAACCGACAGGTCGAGGTTGCTAACCGAGACATCATCCGAGGTCTATGAGCTCGTTTGGAAGGAAGGCAGGGCAGCTGGGTCGAGGAACTACCGCGGGTACTATGGGCCTTACGTACATCGAGGAAAATGCCCACGGGAGAGACCCCCTTCAGCCTCTGCTACGGTACCGAGGCAATGGTCCCAGCGGAGATCGGACTGCCCAGTTACAGAGTCGAACACTTCGAGGACGAAGCCAGTACCTCGGTGCTTTGGATCAATTTGGACATCTTGCAAGAGAAGCGGGCCCGAGCACAGATCAAAGCGGTCGCTTACCAACAACAAACTGCTCGCTACTACAACGCACGAGTTAAGCATCGCGCCTTCAAGACGGGAGATTTGGTCTTAAGGCGGAACGAATTCGTAGATCAGGACAAACTGCACAAGTTCTCTTCGAAGTGGGACGACCTTTTCCTCGTCTCAGAAGTATTGCCCGGTGGAGTCTATCGCTTACAAGACGCCGGGGGACGCAAGTTTCTTCGGCCCTACAATGCTGAAAAACTTAAACTATACAAATGAATATATTTTCTTCTTTTCAAAGCTATGTAATTTTTCTTTAAGTCTCCTGAGTTAGAAGAGACTTCTTCGATATATTTTCTTCCTCCTCAGATTCCAGATCCCTAGATTCGTTTTGAGAAAATATGTAAAAAGTGCTAAGGGATAAAAGAAAACAAAACACATCGTAAAAGAAGAATTTTATTTATTAAGAGGTATTATAGGCTCCTCAGCCTTACAAAAAAAGAGATTATTACAGCAAAAGGGGCCAGAGATTGAGAAAGCATTGTTGATGATACTCCGATGAGATCTCCGCCAGCCGAGCCCTAGCTTCCTCGGTTGCCTCTGAAGCGCTACCCGCCGGACAAAAATCAACGATTAGCCTCTTCTGGAAACACTCAAGAAGAAGGCCCGTTGATCAGTTCCGCCTGCTCTTCGAGATCAGGCCGAGATGGTAAAGCGAGTGCAACTTTTCGATTGCCTCATCCCTCAACTATGGAGATAAGGCGTTGGCATAAATAAGCACTTGGAGGAGTAGAGATCGCTGGGGAAGAAGGCGTCCAAAGTGGGCCTCCACGCGGTCTATCACCGCCTCGTACGTCTGTTCGGATCGGTCGAGATTATAGAGGTACACATTGTCCCTGGAAATCATCTCGCTGATGTACATGTACGGACGCCCATCCATCTTCAGAAACGAAAGGCTAAAAGAAACCAACATGTCTTCGCTATTTATAGCCCCAACAGAATCCCTAAAGGCCGAAATTTGCACGCGCAGTAACGCGAATCACGGGATATTTTCAAATTTCCTAATACAGAGCTGCCACGTGGCGACCATGCCAATCCTCACGATCCTCTAAGCGGTCAATGGGAGTTGGAACAACACGAACTACGGAGTGTCATGCCTTGCCTGTGCGTTTCTGCCACATGTTGTCTACGGCGGTCACTCTTCCAGATTTTACGGGTCAAGGGAGATTGAGCGACGCCCGATGAAGGCGAAGATAAGTCTAAAAGCCCTCATCAAGAGTCCACCGGGAAGCTTCCCTGCTCGGTCAATCCTTGGCGGGTAGTTCCCTATCCACCGATGCCAAGGATCGAAGCCCTCACTAAGAGGCCACCGAGCAGCTTCCCTGCTCGGTCAATTCTTAGCGGGTAACTTCCTACCCACATACGCTAAAGATCAAAGCCCTCACCAAGAGACCACCGAGCAGCTTCCCTGCTCGGTCAATCCTTAGCGGGTAACTTCCTACCTACCTACACTAAGGATCGAAGCCCTCACCAAGAGGCCACCGAGCAGCTTCCCTGCTCGGTCAATCCTTAGCGGGTAACTTCCTACCCACCTATGCTAAGGGTCGAAGCCCTCATCAAGAGGCCATCGGACAGCTTCCCTACTCGGTCAATCCCTAGCGGGTAGTTCCCTACTCACCGACACCAAGGATCAAAGCCCACACCAAGAGGCCACCGAGCAGCTTCCCTGCTCGGTCAATCCCTAACGGGTAGTTCCCTACCCACCGATGCCAAGGATTGAAGCCCTCACCAAGAGGCCACCGAGCAGCTTCCCTGCTCGGTCAATCCCTGGCGGGTAGTTTCCTACCCACCAACGCCAAGAATCTAAAGCCCTTATAAAGAGGCCACCGAGCATCTTCCTTGCTTGGTCAACCCTTAGCGGATAACTTCCTACCGACTTACGCTAAGGATCGAAACCCTCACCAAGAGGCCACCGAGTAGTTTCCCTGCTCGGTCAATGCTTAGCGGGTAATTCCCTACCCACCTACGCTAAGGATTGAAGCCCTCACCAAGAGGCCACCGAGCAGCTTCCCTGCTTGGTCAATCCTTAGCGGGTAACTTTCTACCCACCTACGCTAAGGATCGAAGCCTTCACCAAGAGGCCGTCGAGTAGACCTCACCAAGAGGCCATCGAGCAGCTTCCCTGCTCGGTCAATCCCTGGCGGGTAGTTCCCTATCCACTGATGCCAAGGATCTAAATCCCTTATAAAGAGGCCATCGAGCAACTTCCATGCTCGGTCAATCCTTAGCGGGTAACTTCCTACCCACCTACGCTAAGGATCGAGCCCTCACCAAGAGACCACCGAGCAGCTTCCCTGCTCGGTCAATCCCTGGCGGGTAGTTCCCTACCCACCGATGCCAAGGATCTAAAGCCCTCATAAAAAGGCCACCAAGCAATTTCCCTGCTCGGTCAATCCTTAGCGGGTAACTTCCTACCCATCTACGCTAAGAATCGAAGCCTTCACCAAGAGGCCACCGAGCAGCTTCCTTGCTCGGTCAATCCCTGGCTTGTAGTTCCCTACCCACCGACGCTAAGGATCCAAGGCCCTCATCAAGAGGCCACCGAGCAGCTTCCCTGCTCGGTCATTCCTAAGCGGGTAACCCCCTACCCATCGACGCTTAGGATCGAAGCCCTACCAAAGGGCAACCGCGCAGATCCCTGCTCTGCTAACCTCCGAGTAATAAATTCCTACCATCCCAAGACGAGGGTCTAGGAACTACGTCAAAGGGGAATCAGTCAACGCTGACCAATTCTAATTTAGCTATTGTTCAACTCACGCTAAGAGACGCGGTCGTCGGTCCGACGCTAAGGAATGGGCAGATACCGACCTTCTTGCACTGAGGGACCTCCCGACGTATTCTAAGTGAATGATCGCCACCTCGACTCCGGGGGAGGGAGGGCACCGACCTTCCTGCACTTGGCGATTTATTGGCTTACACTCGACACGCAATCGTCATCTTAAAGGCCAGTCATCGACCTACGGCCTAACACTTGCATCAAGGAAAATACCGACAAGCTCAAGTACTCACGCAAGAAACACATTGTCATACAGAAAAAACCAGTTTTATTCATGTTCTGAAAGTCTTTACATGGTATTTTGGGCTCCTTAGCCTTACAAAAAATGCCCGAAGGCTTACAAAAGTTGAGAAAAATAAAGGAGGAAAACAAAAGGCTCAGGCTGCAGGTTCTGCCCGGATCTCGCCTTGCTCGGCACCGCCCTCAGGGGCCGGAGTTTCTACTTCCGTAATAGCCACTCCCCCGGTGCCGGCCCCCTGCGGTGTGTCCACCGAAAGTGGGACCCGAGCGCGGAGCTCGCCGTCGGCAAACTCCGGCATTAACGCCTTAACAGCATCAAGAGCTTCGTGTTAAATGATGGCAGAGGCTTCGCCGATGTCGGCGTAGAACTGGTCTGACGTCTTGTATATGTCCACCAACTTGCGAGCTCAGAGCTCGGCGATCTTCGCCGCCTCTAGCTCAGCCTTGGTCTCCCTCTTGCTGGCATCCCTCGCCTTCTTCATTATGGTGCAGTGCTTACCCAACTCCTCCAACTTGGCTTCGACGGCTCGGTGGGACTCGCTCAGAAATTGGTGGGACTCCTGGCTCTTGGAGATCATGAGCTCTCCAGCGGCCAACCGGATTTCGAGGGCGGCTGTCTTCTCCTTCTCCTGCCGCAACTGAAGGCGCAGATCCTCCGCCTCCGAAGACGATTCCCCAGCCTTCCTCATGGCCAGGGCAATCTCCTTGGATTCCATGTTGGCGATAAGGGCGCAATGTTGGAGGACCTAAGGAAAGTAGCAGGTGGATTTAGAGGTGTTCAGACCAAGAAAGGGCACTTAAGATAATACTTAAACGGATACCAACCTGAACTGCCTCCTGAGCAATGGCGGCCACTTGTGCCTTTAGGGTCCCCCGGGGAATCTTGCCCCCGGCCGACTTCTCTATGTCCGCAAGTAAGCTGTTGGCGATGGAAAGCCCCGAGGGGACCACGAAGCAGACATCCTCCTCCTGCATGGGAATCCCCTCGCGGATATCAGTCGACGGTGCGCGGGAGACCGTTCTTTTCCTCTTGAGGGGAACCTCGGTTCTCCCTTCCTCCATCGCCCGGGGTTCCGGGTCTCGTGCGTGCTTCTGGCTACCCCCGCGGCGATCATCTTGGGCTTGGGGCGATGCGGAAGGTCTCGCTGATGGTGACAGTCTCGAGGCCGAGCTTGGGCCGGCTCGGGACATGGTCACACCCCCGGCCTTCTTCTAGGACGTAGCGGCTATGGCAGCTAGGATCTTGGATCGATCCATTTGTCCTGCAAAAAGAGAATTGTCCTGCAAAAAGAGAATACATAGAAAAGTTAGTGATGCAAGAAGAGCAAAAGGAAATTATTCAAGTCTAAACAGATCGTCCAAGCTCCTAACTTACCCACGAAGCGCGCGGGGCTGAGCCCGACCCAGCTAAGGACCTGCTCGGAAAACAAGACATTGGCCCGCTGGATCGGCTCCTACATGGACACCGCCCTCGCCTCGGGAGATGATGACTGCTTCGCTCGTAGGAAGTTGGTCCTGTGCCACTGTATAGGCACAAGCTAATCCTCGCCCTCGGGTGGCCCGACAAATACAAACTTCTTCTTCCATTCATGAATGGAAGAAGGAACGACTACTACTCCCGACCCGGCCGCCTCTCCCTTGCGTTTTTTGAAAGAAATATACACCCATCTCAGCTCATCCTTGCGGGTGCCAGGGTGATTTTTGTAACAGAGGAAGAAAGTAAGAAGGGTCAGGCTGAAAGGGATGTCGTCAAGTTTCAATCGGACCAGGAGCCCTAGGAGAATTCTCCACGAGTTCGGCACTAGCTGGCTTGGGCCGAGTTGGAAGCAACGAAATACCCAACATACTTCGGGTGGAAAGGGCAGACGCATTCCAGCCCAGAACGCATCCAAGTACGGGGCAATCTCCTTGCCCTGCACCTGAGCCGCCCTTTCATCCTCCCTAACTAAACGAAGCAAATAGCTAGGGGAATATGTAAGCGAGCCTGAATCATGGTAAGCTCGTCCACATTTCTCAAGATGAAGGGCGTATCGTGAGCGTTCCTGATGCGCACCTTAGGGGCTCTTACCGTCGCCTGGCGAAGAGTGACGCGGAAAGCCCTAACTCTATGGGGGCAACCCGACGTAGATGGGGCAACCAAAGAGGCGGGAGAAGAAACTCTGGACTTGGCTCCAACAACTGGAATCTCATCGCCCGACTCAACCCTAACAACTTCTACCGACTCTCCAGAGAAAGACATCTAACCCGATTCAAGGGGAAGGTTTCGCCGAGGAAAGGCGCTGGAGATCTGATCTGAAAAGAAGGAGGAGCGCCGAGCAATCTCTCGCAACGAAGGAAAATAATGGCGGAAGTGTTAACCCTAGGGGGGGTTCCCCTCCTATTTATACAACTTGAAGGGAAGCATCCGACGGCCCCGATCATTTCCCGCCAAAACGAAGCGTCGCGTCTGCCAGCCGTCGAAGCCCCACGCGTCGAACGACCATTGGAGACGTCCCTTCGGCCCTAGGAGACAGTGACAGCCTGTCGCATCCCCCAATCCACGTTGGAGACGTGGCCTGCACTTCAACAGACGTGAGAGCGAATCAGTGCCCCTTCTTTAAAGCACGATCCTTTTCCCGATCCATTGATGTCATCAAAGATGCGCGCGAAGATCAAAGCGTCCGGGATACGCTATGCGGGCTCATAAATCCGAACGATGCAACTTCCCTACACCGAGTCGCCTCGGAAATCCGCGTCGATAGATTTTTGGCAACAATTTGTGCCCAGAAAACCGATCGGACCACTATCGACCCGACCCATAAATAGGTCGGGACGAGAGTGGGGGGCTAATGATGATACTCATAAGTGGGAATTCTCCAGATCATGACACGTGGTAGATGACGTGTCCTAGGGCTCACGGGACAGGAGCAAACACAATACATTGAAGGCATTCCCCGGGCCTTCACCCCGAGGATTGACCTGACCTTCGATGGCCTCCCAGAACACTCCTATGCTCGCCTTACAAATAACCATCGGCTCGCCTCCGAGCCCTCCTACACGCTGAGCTTTCTCAACCCTCCCATCTCGTCTCCGAGCTATCACAGAACCGAGCTTCCTCGGCCTCCCGCTCGACTCCGAGCCTCCCGCCGAGCTAAGCCTTCCCGGTTCTACCGAGCAACCAAGAACGCAGAGCCCAAGCGCCTCCGCCACGGTTTCGCGTATCTCACCAGAAGCGAGATATCCGCCACCCAACATCCCGCGTTCTACGCCGTCGTATCCTCCTCATTAACGAGCGTATCTCGTCATTAATGAGGGGATCCCATCATTCACGCAGGCGTAACGTCAGGGCATAACCGACGGCGAAGATCTCGCGCCATCTCGCTCCAAGCGACCACTATAAAAACCCCTCTCTCAGACGACTCAGGTAAGGGAATTTCAATCTAATAAGCCGCTACTCTGCTCAAATTTCTCGGCTAACTTGATCGTCGGAGGGTCCACGGTGGTATAATCACCCCGGGACTTCTTTGCAGGTAGCTCGACTTCACCTTGAAATCAACCCATTGAGATCCACACGCTCAATAAGACAACCATCAACACCAATCTCAGCCTTTCACTAACGCTCGCGACAGATCGACGGAAGACAACATCTGAAGGAGATCCAGGCCTCTATCACTAATTTTAAATTAAAAGGAGGGCCGGTTGAGGAATTGGTTTAAAGACCGATGAAAAAACAACCCCCAAATCGAGTCATTCCACTAAAAAATTTCAACTCCCTAAAATCCCTAAATCATCTTCCCTACCGCCATCATCGCCACCTTTGACTTCGCCTTCGCCATCGTCAACTCCAGCACCATCACCTTCACCGCCGCCACGTACAGCACCATCGCCATCACTGCCTCCAGCACCATCGACTTCACCATTGCCACCTCCATTGCCATCACCGTCTCCACCATTGCCTCCACCATCCGATCCATCGCCTCCAGGTTTGCCTCCCACTACTACAAATAAGGGTTGCCCCTACGGATTTATCGGTAGGGGCAACCCACTGCCCCTACGGATATATACGTAGGGGCGAAAAAAGACCCCGTAGGTGCAAAGGCCGCAGGTGCAAGTTGAGGCCCTGAACGTGCCCCTACGGACAAATTTAAGCCCCTACGGATATATCAGTAGGTGTTATAGCCCCTACGGAGTACCCCGTAGGGGTAATAAAATCATATATGTAATTTTTTTTTGAATATATTGTATATACCTACGGATAAACCCGTAGGTCCCCTTTATATCCCTACGGATATATCCGTAGGTGATATACAGTAGTTCCTACGGTTAAGTCCGTAGGGGCTTATCCCAACACCCTAGCCTGATATCAGGTGGGAAAATATCAGGAAACCTGATATTTTCCCCTACGGATAAATTCGTAGGGGATAAACACTGGCCCCTACGGATATATCCGTAGGGATAACCCCAACACCCTGCGCTGATATCAGGTGGGAAAATATCAGGTTTCCTGATAGTTTGCCCCTACGGATATACCCGTAGGGGCAAAGTATGTACCTGCGGCTTAATCCGTAGGTACATATTGTCTGTGTTTTTTTTTTAAAAATGGGCTGCCAGATTTTTTGCCGCCCTGTGCACAATACTATATACATCAATCAAATCATATATTGCAGTATTCATAATCACATCTCACGCATATATATAATATACAAAAGAAACCCAAAAACTGAATATGATATAAATACAAACCAATATCAATATCGTTTCAAAATGTAGTACAATGTGATATAAATAAATACATGTTTCAAAAAATAAGAACCAAAAAGCTACCCTAGTTCGGTCCAGCTCCACCTCCGAATAACGTTCGAATAACGCGCGCCTGCTCCTCGGTAAATACACTCTCCAATGCTGCATATAAGGGAGTTTGAGCGGCATGTGGAGCTGGCGATGTGGTCTGCGCAGCCGCCGTCGAGGTAGTCGCTTGCGGAGCCGCGGCTGCGGGAGTCTGAGTGGGCGGTGGAGCTACAGGAGCTGTCTGCGGAACCGCAGCCGATGTAGTGGCTTGCGGAGCCGCAGCCGAAGGAGATGCATGTGGAGGCTCGGCCGATCTACCCTGTCGCGTCTGGACATAACGTGTGTAAGAAGCGTCTAAGAACTGTGTATTATTCGAATTCGTTTCATTATTAAGTTATTTCGAAACCCTGTTTGGATATCTAGTTTGGAAAAGCGTTGTTTATTTTAATTACATATGTATGTATGATTAATCAGACTTAAGTCTAAAACCAAATAAGCTCAACCTACGTACTAATTATGGATATGTTGATATGTATATAATATGAAATGATATTTTACTATAAAGTAGTATACATACCAGCATCTCCTTCAACTCCTGAACGGTGGCCCTCAAGCTATCCAGTTCCTGATGGACATGCCGGCCACTGGAGACGGAGGAAGTAACCGCCGGGGTGGAGTCCAACCTCATATGGGCCCTGCTAGGGCCCAATCCCCGGCCTCTCTCCCAACCTCCGTGGTGCCCTCCGTGTGCGGCGTTCAGAACTGGGGTCAGCAGCCTCGGATCGTTCTGTCCGGTAAAATCGATCCCCGAGGCCTGGGCCTGCTCAACCACCCGCTCCTACACCCACATTAAGCAGTAAAGTATAAGTATAAAATTTAAACTTGAACCTTCCAAAACTAAAATTTCAAATTTGGGTAGAAAAAATATTAACACTTACGCAGTACTCCTGGGTAGCGACGTCGGGACATCGAAGCTCGCCCGTGGCGGGATCTGTCGAGGTGCCGTGGACGGCAAGATATGCGGACAACACGCTCGGTGTACCACCTGACGCCACGGTCCGAGATGTCTGCAATATTAGAAAGTAACTCTTAATATTAGAAATATTAGAGAATAACTCTTAATATTGCAGAATATTAGAGAATAACACTTAATTTACCGATAACTCCATGGCTCGAGTAATGTTCCTCGAGCCACCTGTGTAAGTGGGGCGACCCCTCTTCGCCGACTTCCTGTTCTCCGTATTCTGAGCGGCCTGTTTCTGCACAACGCATTAACATTTAGTTTTCTAATTAAGAAACACAAAGAAATAAATTATATCATAAATAATGAATTAAATTTAAAATACATACTTGTTTGCGTTCGGAGTCGAAATAAGCGCACAATAGAGGCCATGTCTCTACGTCGACTCTCGCAAACGCCGGAGTAGATAGGAGGGCCGCTATCTCTGCCTCGGGGGTCGCTATCCACAGGGAGTAGCAGTCGGCCTTCAGCTCATTCCTGTTGTATCGGACCTTGGCCTGCATGTTCTTCATCAGGCCATTGTACAGAGCATGAAGGTCGAGCACCCTCCCCGAGTGATCAGGGTCGGCTACAGGCTGAAAATCGTAATCCAACTGAAAATACAAAAAAAAACATTGTTATTAGATTGCAAGTGTTAATAATAAATATATTGGATAGATCAAATGAAAATATATATTAATACATACCCGAGCCTGTTCAAAGAAGAGGGCGAATGAGCGCTGGTGCTGCTCGCCCCACTCAACGTGAAGTGGATAGTTCTTCACGATCCGGCTCTCGTCCCCCAAATACCGGCCGAACCTCTCGGCATGAGGACCGGTATAGCGATAGTCAAGGGTAAAAAATAGGGGGAATGCTGCCTCCCCCCTAGCTCTATTAGGCCTCAGCCTATGGGACTGATTCGGGCCTCGAGTCCCCCTCTGGGGATGGAGAGGCCCTGCGTCTGCACGAAATATCAAGACAATCAATAATAAGACAAAGTTGTATTAAGAAATCAAGGTTAAACAAAAATTCAAGTGTGATATATACCTCCGGTGAATAACGCACGAGCCTGGGCCCGAGCAGCAGCACGAGCGGGACGATAGTTCCTCCGGTGAGGAACAACCAGGGTCCCGGACCCGGACGCATCCCCTCCAACTATAAAATAAACATCGACGCTAAATCTCCATGAAGTTCATATTTATTCTATAGAGCATATGTAAAATAAATAAATATTTTAAATTTATTCATACTAACCTGCAGACGATGCGGAGGGTACGGAAGCGGCAGGAGTGGCCCCTGTGGAAGGTGTGGACGCACCACCTATAATTAGACAATTAAAAATAGATTTTATAAGTAATTGCAAAAAGAATGTGTAGATCAATAATATAACGTTCTAAATCAATATGCATGAACTATAGGACATATAAACATACCCGCAGGTGCGGTGGTGTCACCACCTACAGCTAGACAATAATAAAAATTGCTAAGTAAGAGCAAAAGGAATGTGTATATTTATGATATAGCATTCTAAATCAATATACATACACTATATGATATATGAACATACCTGGAGGAGCGGGGGTGGCCTCTGTCCCAGATATGGACGCAGGACCAACAACTAGACAATTAAAAATAGATTTGATAAGTAATTGCAAAAAGAATGTGTAGATCAATAATATAACGTTCTAAATCAATATGCATGCACTATAGGACATATAAACATACCCGCAGGTGCGGTGGTGTCACCACCTACAGCTAGATAATAATAAAAATTGCTAAGTAAGAGCAAAAGGAATGTGTATATTTATGATATAGCATTCTAAATCAATATACATACACTATATGATATATAAACATACCTGGAGGAGCGGGGGTGGCCTCTGTCCCAGATGTGGACGCAGGACCAACAACTAGACAATCAAACATTGACAATATAAGTAATTTTGACATAAACAGGCATGAATATCTGTAATATTAAATTGAAAATGGATATGCGTGCAGTATACCTGGAGGTGTGGCAAAATCCACATGGAAGGAGGCATCCAAAGGGGTCTCCGATCTGGGTGCAAGACCGGCCCTCTGAAGCTCCCTACGGAGCTCTCCGGGCGGCAGAACCGCTCTGCCTCTGCCTCTGCCTCTGCCGCGGCTGGAGCTCCTGCCGCCCCTCGCTGCTCCCGACATCGTCATCCAATCTAGATAAACGGTTCGTGGACGCATTAGACAATCATTAAAAGTATTGACTATATATGATCTAGAGCGTAAAATGTGAAGTAATAATATAACATTACTGATAACCTTTTTCGTTTCGTGGGCGCATCATACATATCTACTTGGATTTCATCGTCGATGTCATTTCTAACCCACGTAACTTCATGATCGGTCGAAGACAACCCGTCCTTCGAAACAGACGGTCGGAGCACTTTAAGCCTTCTCTCTTCTTCGTCCTCATCGCTGTCCTCGTATTCTGGGACATCGTAGACATCTCTAGGTTTCCGTCGGCATACAACACTCCACCCCGGATGCTTCAAACACTGTGAGTAGTATACTTGGAACGCTTGGTTCGGAAAGATAAACGGATCGTCTTGACCGTAAAATCGAAGTGTGTTCACACTGGTCAATCCATATTCATCTTTCCAAGTCCCAAGACTGCTTCTCCACCTGTCTGTATCGGTTCGCGGATCGTACCAAGTACAGTGGAATATATAAAAGGGTTCTGATCGTCCGGGATAGTGGATGCCGAGTATACAATTTAAGTACCCATAGTAAATCACACCGTCCGATCCTACCGTCGCAATACCACTATTCTGAGTGATTCTAGATGTTTCTATGTCCTTAATTTCGAATTTGTATCCAAGGACACCAAATCCTTTGTAATGTGCAACCTCCATACTAGGAAATTGAGCTAAACATCTTGAATCACTCTCAAATGATGCAGACAAGTTCGGATCGTGGATCTAACAAAACAAATTTTACGATAAATACATAACGATACAAGTTTAGATTAAAACTGATAGCAATAAAATGTAATTCGAATAACTTACATGCTCTGTGACCCAATCACAAAAATTATCCTGATGGTATTTTTCCAAACGCTCTTCGTTCCAATCAGGATGCCCCTCACGTACCTCGTTAAAATGAGTTCTGTTTTCGACAAATAATTGTGACATTAATATTATGTCATTTCATACACACACAAACACAGATATAACAATTAATCCAAAAGAACTTACTCTCTAATTTGTTCAAGACATTCGCAATTAAGCAAGATAAACCGGTATATCTTGTTGATAAACATAGTGTCTACCCTCTTATACTCGGCTTTACCATATGGCCCGTCTTGAATTCTTCGAGGTCGGTTAAGCCTTGTCTCAATGTTCTCGTCCAGATAGCGAGAACAAAATGTGGTTGCTTCATCAAGAAGATAACCTTGCATGATAGAACCCTCTGGTCGATTTTTATTGCGTATATACTTTTTAAGAGTGTAAAGGTACCTAATGAGAATATGTTGAATAAATAAACACGGGCATACATGACAAAAATAAATTTATAAATTGCGCGAAACGAAAAATTACACGTACCTCTCGACGGGATACATCCATCGATATTGTACCGGTCCGGCTAACTTCGCCTCAGTTGCAAGATGAACCGTCAAGTGTATTATGATATCGAAGAATGACGGTGGGAAAATACGCTCAAACTTGCAAAGTATCAACGCAATAGAATTTTCTAGTTTATCCAGCGTCGCAACCTCCAGCGTTTTAGCACACAACTCCCTGAAAAAACAACATAGGTCGTTGATTACTAGACCAACCGAGTCGGGGAGAGAAGTCCTGAGGGCTAATGGAAGAAGGTGCTCCACGATAACATGGTGGTCATGACTTTTCAGCCCATCGATCTTGCCCTTCACAATTTTTATTTTCTTGCTGAATGATCCTGAGAAACCTGTGGGGACTTTCAAATCATGCAACACCTGCAGGAATCTTTTCTTCTCCGGTTGTGACATATGATAAGCGGCATTGGGAAGTACAAACTTGCCCGGTTTACCCGCTACCGGTTTAGGGTGCAGTTCACTTCTTATTCCCCACTCTTGTAGATCCATCCGGGCATTCATGTTGTCTTTCGATTTCCCGTCTTTACACAGAAGCAAGTTAAGTATGTGCTCTGATACTCCCTTCTCTATATGCATGACGTCCAGACAATGACGCACTGAATTTGTAGACCAGTACGGAAGCTCGAAGAAAATGCTTAACTTGTTCCAATATTGTGGTTTGACCTGTCTCGTCGGATCCATCCCGAAGGTCACGTTATTGTAACCATCCCATTTAGCAGTCACGTCCTCTCCGGACAATGGGGATGGAGGCCCAAGAAGCTCCTGATGACCATCAAAGTGAACCGTGTCTAACCTGTAGGGGTGGTCTGGAGGCAGAAAACGTCGATGGCCGCAATAACAAACCTTCCTGCTAAAATTCAAAAATTTTGATGTTGTGTGTTCATGGCAATGAGGACATACTTTGTGACCATGTACGGACCAACCTGAAAGCATTCCATATGCAGGAAAGTCATTAATTGTCCACATTAAAGCCGCACGCAGTATGAAGGTTGTATTTGTGTTTGAATCATATGTCTCTACACCATCAATAAACAAAGTTTTCAGCTCCTCAATCAGAGGTCGGAGATAGACGTCGATATTGTTCCCCGGTGAGTTTGGTCCGTCGATAAGAAGAGGCATCATAAAGTATGATTGGTCCATAGCCAACCAAGGCGACAGATTATAAATTATCATTACAACGGGCCATGTACTGTGACTTCCAGCCATATAGTTGAATGGGCAGAAGCCATCGGCAGCCAGTCCGAGCCGGACATTGCGGGGATCGCTACTGAATATTGTGTGCCTCCTATCGAAATCCTTCCATGCCGGTGAATCTCTTGGATGGCTCATTTTTCCATTTTCGCTTGGAGGAGCACGATGATGCCAAATCATTGCCTCGGCTGTTTTCTTGCACCTGAATAGCCTCTGTAGCCTCTGTGTTATGGGAAAATATCGTGCTATCTTCACAGGTATATCAGGCTTCTTATCAGAATCTTTCGGCTTATACCTGGCCTCTCCGCATGTTGGACACTCTTTCAAATCTGAATTCTCTTTCCGGTACAACACGCAATTTTTAGGACATGCTTGAATCTTCTCGCACTTTAGACCCAAATCAGACATCATTTTCTGGGCTTCGTACCAGCTTTCGGGCACATTATTTCCCGGAGGCATAGAATCTTCAAGAACGAAAGAAGCATTGTGAATGACTTGTTGCTCCATCCATTTAGGCACTTAATTTGGAAAAGTTGGACGAACCATGAGAGGGTGGAATACTTCGCATTCTCATAAATTGGTTTCCTAGCATCATTCATGAAATTTTCATATTTATCCGCACGCGGTCCTTGACCGGAAGGAATGTCATCTTCGGTACGAATAGATTCACCTAGGGCAGCCTCTACCATATCCTCCATTTCTTCTGATGGAAATAAATTTCCGTATCCTGCCGTATTACCGAATTCTTCTTCTCCTCCTGCCGCATTATCGTGTTCTCCTTCTACCGCAGTACTGCATTCTTCTCCTTCCCCGTGATATTTCCAAATTGAATAAAGTCTAGTAAACCCATGTTTTACAATATGAAGCTCTGCCAATTCTACCTTCTGCCAGTACTTATTGCCACATCTATCGCACGGACAGAGAATCTTCTCTATTATGATCTTATTATGTGCTCGTGCAAATTCAAGGAAAGCAGCAACCCCTGCGACAAACTTAGGTTGCATACGTTGTTTCCAATCCACATACATCCAGTCCTTAACTCTGACGTACTCATGGGCCATGTTAGACTGAATAACATATAAATTGTAGGTTATGCTGACTATATTGAGAAATATAAGAACGGGATAGTTACTGACAAAGGAGAAAATCCATGTATATGCTTTGTGTGTGCGTTTGTCGTTGAAAAGAATAAATTATCGCACGTTATGTTGACCGATAGACGGGGACTAAGTGGCGCTTTTAATTAGTTTCATATATGGGTATCGATGGGAATATGAAGGTTTCATATTATCATATATTGGTTTTAACCCGAACATCTCGAGTCGCTCTCTGATTATGCGTTTGTATGTATGTGTTCCGGCTGTCGGGGGTAGGCTTCTATCCCATTAAGAATGTATAGAGCGAACGCCCATCACTTGTGCTTTCAACCGTTTCAAGTAAATTTCGGCAGCACCTCCCCGCTGTTCTCCGAGTACACTGTAATAGAATAGATAATCATTTCAAAGCTGTGAAACAACGTTGAAATGAACATCTAATCTATCTTTGTACACGGAGAACCAGCGGAAAGGTACCGACGAAATATCTCGAAACGGATGAAAACACAAGTGAATGAAGGCGTTTGCTTTATACATTCTTAATTTGTCCACACGGGACAAATCTATGGGTTACCATACGATTGAATTTTCTCGTCGCGCAGACTATACGACGGTTGTTAGTATCGAGCTATACTGTCCGATATTTAACAACCTTCGTATAGTTCTAGGTCACGACGAGCATCGCACGTATGTTAACCGATAGACGGGGACTAAGTGGCGCTTTTAGTTTCATATACGGGTATCGATGGGAATATGAAGGTTTCATATCATCATCGAGTATCATATATTGGTTTTAACCCGAACATCTCGAGTCGCTCTCTAATTATGCGTTTGTATGTATGTGTTCCGGCTGTCGAGGGTAGGCTTCTATCCCATTAAGAATGTATAGAGCGAACGCCCATCACTTGTGCTTTCAACCGTTTCGAGTAAATTTCGGCAGCACCTCCCCGCTGTTCTCCGAGTACACTGTAATAGAATAGATAATCATTTCAAAGCTGTGAAACAACGTTGAAATGAACATCTAATCTATCTTTGTACACGGAGAACCAGCGGAAAGGTACCGACGAAATATCTCGAAACGGATGAAAACACAAGTGAATGAAGGCGTTTGCTTTATACATTCTTAACTTGTCCACACGGGACAAATCTATGGGTTACCATATGATTGAATTTTCTCGTCGCGTAGACTATACGGCGGTTGTTAGTATCGAGCTATACTGTCCGATATTTAACAACTTTCGTATAATTCTAGGTCACGACGAGCATCGCACGTATGTTAACCAATAGACGGGGACTAAGTGGCGCTTTTAGTTTCATATATGGGTATCGATGGGAATATGAAGGTTTCGTATTATCATCGAGTATCATATATTGGTTTCATATTATTTATAGTTTACTTTATTTTATTTAATATATATAATTAAATATATTGATAAATAATATTTGCAACAGAGAATCAAATTACCGAAATGCCCCATTTCATCTCCAAAGCTATTTATTTCCCCCAAATTAAAACCCCTCCAAAATCCCAAAAGAACCTTATATGGATTGTATGTAAGCTGAAGTAGAGGGGAGCAACAGAGCATTCTCCATTTTATACTAACTTTCTTGATCTAGTCTTGTATGAGCCATAATCCTATATACCATCGGATCTTTTGAAATTAGATGCCTGGTGTGCGTATGCAAGCATGGACCTAGTCTGTTTTCTATTTGACATGAGGTATCCAATTCCCCCTAAATTTTAACTCGGAGAACTAATTATCTATCTATATCAAAAAATTGAAGCAGCAATTAAGCAGTGCCATTTCCTTCTCTTCTCCCAAAACCCAGCTCGCCTTCAATCTCTCCAACTCATCCTAACCCCAACCCAGCCCCAGCCGAACCCCAACCCAACACCAAACCCTAACCCGGCCTAACCCTAACTCCAACCCAGCCCCAGCCGAACCCCAACCCCAACACCAAACCCCAACCGAAACCCTAACCCTAACCCTAACCCCAACACCAGTCGTCGAACCCCAACCGCCGATCGAACCCGTACCCTAACCCTAATCCTAACCCTAACCACAACCGATACCTAATCCTAACCCTCATTGATCGCTACCCTAACATCATTATAATAATGTTTAAGTAATTACCTGTAGGCGACGACGGAGACGCAATCGGCGACGACAAGGGCGGTGGCGACAACGAGAACGGAGCACGGTGGCGACCACGAGATCACTGCGCAGGTGTGGCGACGACGATTCGGCTTGGATTCGGTGACGACGAGATCACTGCGGCGGCGGCGGCGACGACGATCTCGATTTGGGAAATTTGGTTTCGCGCGAGAATAGGAAAGAGAAATAATCAACGTAGGGATCGATTTATTAAATCCCTATTTATATCCCCCTACGGATATACCCGTAGGTGCTTGGTTTGCGCCACCGTAGGGGCAAAAAACACTTTAAGATTTAATAAATTTTAAATAAATATTGAACGACCGTAGGGGCAACCACTTTGACCTACGGATTAATCCGTAGGGCCAAACTTTTATTGCCCCTACGGATGATATTATCCGTAGGGGCAACCCCTTATTTTACTAGTGATCCACCACTGCCTCAATTGCCTCCACCACCGTCTCCAGCAACGCCTTCCTAAAACCCTAGCGGTCGTTGTCGTCCACGTAGTGTCACCGGCTTCCTCTACTCGTGATCGAAGGTAAGCCTCTCTCTCTATCTCTCTTCGTGTGGAAAAATTGAAAAAAATGTGGAATAAATTGAATGTTAAGGTTTATGGAAAAATTTAAAATGTGGAAAAAATTACTATACTTATTGTTGATTATGCGGAAAAAGTCAGTGTTAGGTCTATCAAATTTTAATTGATGTTGTTGGTTTACGTTGTTTTGATTGTATTCATGGTTATGGTTGAATTTAGTCTGTATATATAATAATTGTCATATAATTATTAATATTTAATATCAAGAGTCAATTAATAAAATGTAGTAAAGCCAAAACTTTAAACTTTAGGGAATTCGAGAGGCATGCATACACATGTATTAATTCCAAATGCGCAGTCATTTCAAAGCACTGATAGTTGATAGTATATTATTATGTAATCAATTTTTGCTACCATATCTTAACAAAAGACATTTCATCCCTAGAAATTAACCATCACTTGGAATATAAAGGGAACGCATACCCAATATAATTAAAATTAACCACCATTTGGACTTTAAAGAGTCCATATATGCATAGGAGAATTGTAAAAACTCTTCCAGAAAGTCTTGTGCTTTTTCATATTCTGCATTCATTCATATCTTTCTATTTTTAAAAGCATGCTTCTTAATGCTTCTTAATGCATACATATTAATACATGTGAATCATTAATACTACCAACCAAATTTATGTTAAATCTACTTCTCAAAACAAGTAATTTTAAAGCACACAGTAAATGAAGCAATTAAAGAAGAGAGTGAGCATAGAAAAAAGATTATCCAAGATAATTTGCTTATTATCACTTTTAAGAGTAGATTTTCCTTTATTCTTATTTATTCTTATATAAGAAGCAATGGGCTATAAATAGTAGCCAGTCATCATAAATAATGAAAATAATTAATAATAAATAATGTAAATGAACATAAATTTTTTAGCAAATTATTTTTCCCCATATTATATTCATATTGATTTTACCCATGCCAATAATTAATAAAAATAAATACATATCATTTATATATATTCATATTCTATTTATTTTATAAGAACCCTCATAATTATCCGTTAATACCACTCCATTTTACTAAATCCTACATCACAACTGTATATACTAATGTAATTAGAATAAAAGAGTGGGGTATATTAATTTGGTGTGAATATATAAAAAATACTGGCAAAAAAAAACTACCAAAACTTCTTTTCATTTTCACTTAATAGAGCAATATAAAGAATTTGACCTAAGGATTAAAAATGTTGACAGCTTAGATTGTTGTCTTTACAGTCATGCATGAGCATCACAAGGTTGTTGGATGATATAAGATATATGAGCATAGAAAACTTGGAGGTTTTAATCATCGAACAACTAATTAGGAGGCATGCTTTATGCTTAGCACTGCCTACTAACATGCTTTCCTATTATAGTGTAGTGGGGAACACCATTACTACACATTTCATCATGAAGAGGGACCAACGCAGCAAGCTGTACAAAACAGTAGAACACAAGCTCTGCAGGTGAAAACAATGCTATGTAGACTATTAGGCAGGGGAGTAAACCAGCCGAACTTGAACTGGATGG
Organism: Agapanthus africanus; assembly: GCA_030015575.1. Lineage (NCBI taxonomy): Eukaryota > Viridiplantae > Streptophyta > Magnoliopsida > Asparagales > Amaryllidaceae > Agapanthus > Agapanthus africanus. The sequence continues at coordinate 154,830,276 of JASDDO010000014.1, read as the reverse complement.
GATCAGCTCAAGTTCGGCTAGTTTATTTTCGGTTTGACGTGAGTCTGTGTTGATCAGCTGAGTATGGCCAGTTCAAGTTCGGTTGGGTTCATTTACCTCATATTGAGTTCGGTTCATAGAATGACCCGATTACAACACGAGCAGAGCACAGTAAAAAGCCACCAGTTTAGCTTGAGCTCATTAGTGTTCAGTTATAACTCGTAAACCAAATATAACTAAAATACAATCAATAAAAAAATATATTCAGGATACTTTTAGGTCATGATTATTGGATATTTGGATATGAGATGTAATTTTCCTGGATGTTTGCTATTTAGATTATTATTTGTCTCCATAGACAATTGAGTGTTATTAAGAATAAAATATATATTTATGAGAGATATAATTTGATATATTTTAAAGATTGGTAAGATTTAGATTTGGTTAGATTTAATTAGATTATGATTTATTTAGGAGTCAAATTAGGATTGTATGGTGGTCAAGTATTAAATCCTGAGAGTTTATTATAAACAGAGAGGTAGAGTTGTTCTCCTTTAATATCATTGTAGCTTTCTTTTTTTATCAATAAATCATTATTTCTTTTCTATTTTCCATAATATGGTCTTTTCATTATTTTCCGCTCCTCCAATACTTATGATTCTTAATATGGTATCAAAGTCTAACCCTGACCCTAACACCTAACCCTAACCCCTCATCACCCCTCACCGCCACATCAAATTTCTAACTCTAACCTTGCATGTAACACCCTATCACGATCGTCGGTATTTAAATTAATAAATTGAATTGATTGATTTTGCTGGTTATAGTGAATTTTGTGTCACGCCCCGCTTCCCAAAATACGGAATACGAGGGGTTGACAAGGCCAGCCATGCTCCTACGGTCAAGGAAATGTCCTGCCGTAGTCACACTTCGGCTTCTAGTTTTACATGGTAAACAGTCAATGATGCGCAGGTAATGAGAAATGCAGTAACTGAAATGAAACAATGTAAAGAACTGACCTGATGGGAAACAAAAGGGTATAACTCTGGATAGCTAATCAAGGTGTCCGCGATATGCGTCTGGTCCTGGTCCAGGCTAAATCTTCTCCTCACACTGAGCATGCATACTCAGGTCGTCAGAGCGACACAATAGCAATATAATATATAAATTCATGTAATAACTCTAACAGTGGTAATAAATATATGTGACAGTAAATCAATAACGGTATAGGTATGTACATGTAGTAATCGATGCAGTGGAACAGTAAAAGCAGTAAAGTGATATGCCAAGTATGTCAGCACAGTAAGTATGTATATCGATGCTATCATCCCTACCAGTCTCTAAGTCTCACTGTACAGGTCACTAAGCCTATCGTCAGTCCAAGTGTGAGAATCAACCACTCGCGAGTGTCCTCCACCCAAGGATAGGACCCAAGGGCAAGGGACCACGGGCCCAATATATAACTCACGGTAATAATCATGTACCCTGTAAATCTCCATATATCTCCATATATATAAGCCGGTAAGGGACTCCCGAGATTCTGTTGAACTCACACTCAAACTACCCCACACCCCGTGGTCTATATCAAACGCTAACCATAACCTTAAATACCAATCGGTCTGTGACAAGTCTACGCGAGAACTGGAGGCAGGACCTCCATCAAGCACGTCCCGACTAATACCTAAGATAAATGGCAGTGTCTAGTGCCTTATCTGTGACACCCGTGCAAGAGCTTCCATAAATGTCCCATACCACTTATAGTCATACGTACACGCGTCCCACAGACGTCGACAATGCAATAGAATCATAAGGTTCACTGATTGTGTACAAGTACGTATCACTTTCACTTATTCACTTATACACGAACACTAACGTACTTGCCACAATCATCACTAATACCTAACATTGGGTAATGCACATTATCACTAAGTTATCAATGCAGTGACATATGTATGATATGATGCGTAAACAGTATGTAAAGCACGATTAGGATGTCACGAATCAGTAACCTACCACTTGCAACATTTATCATAAATCAAACGTGTACAGTTTAACGAAACGATAAACAGGGAATAAATAGTATGTTCAGTTATCTATTCAGCGAATTTAGTTTCACGCCAATCGGGTTTCAGGATCACTAATTATGGCCATTTCCTTTTAAGCGTTCACGGCTGGAAGTCCGGTTTCAGAATCGAAATTCCGTTTCACAATGCAATTTAATCCAATTGAGATCAGATTTTAGCGACGCTACAGTTGAATGAAATCTAGGGTTTTCAGTAAGGTTTTCAACGCAATAGACGGATCTTCAATCGCGTCTGTACGTCAGGAGATATACACTGTTTAATACTAGTATGTCAATTCTGATTCTGTTGGGACTCTTATGCGTCCCGATCTTTTAAATTACAGATTAAATAACAAACGATAACGGAACAGAATGAAACCACTTGTGTTATCTAGCTAACAGATTCACCTTTAAAAAAAACAGCGGAGTTCCGCAACCTACGAGTTAAGGAAATCTGGTGGTACCCATTACGGGACAGCACACAGTAAACAGAGTCGCTCTGGACTGCAGTCCAGAGTCGAACTCCGATCCAAATATTTTCACAGTTTAAGTACAGAAATATTTAGAAACTTGCATAAGGTTATATTTCGTCGAGTCGGCTTCGATTTAAGCCCTCGAACGCATCATTCCAGTGTGTAAATAATTTATGGCGATTTTAACGGTTTTCAGGTACAAGAAAATTCCAGTTTTACGAGTAAACTTGGGGGTAGTCGTTTTAGTCGTTAACGGTCATATTTTCCAACGAAATTTGTACAAGGTATTCATCACTACAAGGGACAATATAAACAATCTAGTTCCGTCAAATTAGATAAGTATTTTCTTTGGGATCATGCTTCAAACAGTTGCATCGTATGATTTATCGAGGATATTCAGTATGGAATTTATAAAAATTATAGTTCGTAACTAATACAAATTAGCATGTAGCAAGTATAAAACTTGCCTGGAGGCGCACGGCAGTGGCACGGCAACCGCGGTGATCTACGACAACGGAAACGACACGATCACGACGCAAGCGTGGCTAGACACGACACGGCAACTCGACCTCGGCTCAAGCTTGGCACGGTCTTGACGGCTTGGCTGCTGGTGGCGAAGGGAGGTGGTGAAGCGATCGACTATGGAGTTGTGAGGGGTCGGCTGGTGAAGGGGTTGATGGGGTGAGCGAGGGATCAAGAGAGAGAGATCAAGAGGGAATGAGAAAGAGATATAGAGAGAGAGTGAGAAGTTGCAGGGGAGAGAGAGATAGATTTTAGAGAGAGAGAGAGAGATCAGAGAGAGAGAGAGTTAGAGAGAGAACAGAGAGATTGAGAGAGAGGGGATGATGAGAGAGGAGGTCGGGTGAGGGAACTGAAGGGGAAGGAGGTGCTGTGCGGGCTTGGAGAGGGGACGCGGGAGCGGGCCGAAGGGAAGTGGGCCGGGGAAAAGAATTTAAGAATTAAATAAAAAATGAAGCTGAAGCTCTGGGCGCGGGCCAGAGATATAAAATCAAAGAATAAATAAGAAAGAAGGGCGGCGGGCTTAAAGGAATGAAATGGGGAAGAATGGGCTGTGGTTTTCTTTGGAAAGGAAAATGGTTTATGGGCTGAGAGAATTTTGTGGTGATTTGGGTTTAGTTTTAAATGAATAAAGAAATGGGTTGAAGGGAAAAAATTAGGGTTTTGAGTTTAAATAAAAATATGAAAAGAGATGGGCGTATATAAATTGAGGTTTATAAAAAATAGGACAAGAACACGAGGAATTGGGATTAGGGTCTGAGAAAGGAGAGGGGAAGAACTAAAATATATTGGGAGTTTAAAATAATAAATAATTATAAATAAAATTTTATAGGTTAAAAGAAATACGGATATAGGCGTATACAAATGAACCGGGTATTACATTTTGGCTTTGGGGCATCATTAGCCAGCTCAAGATTTGTGTGAGTCGTCTCATACACCTAAAGAATATTTGAGTGCTTGGATAGACTTGTGAGCCGGCTTAGGCATATATTGAGCCGTCTCAAACCTGACTGCGACCGGATATTGTTCCTGATATTGATTTATGACTTGGTTTTTATTGCTACGGGTTTATTCTTGACTTATTGACTTGGTAAATATTTAAGTGATAAAATATATACATATTTTGAGATATAATATAATTTTACCTTATCTCGATCCCTATGCCTATTTGATATAAGATTTCTCGTAACTACCCGGCACATTCTTAAACCATATCATATAAACCCATATAGATTTTAATGCAACCGGAATATGAAATTATTCATCAAACCCTAACCGTCTCTATATTTCTCGAAAATCGGAAACCCAAACCCTAATACAAGCCGTGCACATCTTCATCTATCAACATCGACATCGTTAGCTCGCAGGTGGATTCATCGTCTTCGTCTTCTTCTTCACCGCTACTACACCGTGATCTTCGTAGTGGCTGCATCACATCTAGAGACGAGCATCCAAGTCAAGATCGTGCCAACATGCTAGGCATCGTGAGTTCATCTTCGAGTTCGTGGTATTCGTCGTTTAAGGCAAGTATTGGTACTTGCTTAAATGCTAATACGACAAGATTAGATCTTGTCGTGCTATATCATATCGTATAGTGGTAACATATTTATTGTCATTAAATTTTTATATCTACGTTATATGAATCCATAGTTAACGATATATCAAGATCCGAATTATGATATGTCGACAATCTTGATCCAAATATAATATTTGACTTGGAACCCTAAAGATACTGCGTTTATATTGTTAAATGGATGACTTGGAATGTAGGAGCATTGTTGAAAACATAGTTGTTATCGTATGCATGAAATTCTAATGGAAAACCTGAATATCAGATCCGATCGTATTAGAAAATAGGCCATGAGCCGGCTCAACATAACCCTAAGCCGTCTCATGCAAACAGAGTAGATATTTAACGTTCCAGACATAATTTAAGTTGTCTCAAAATATTTTGAGCCGTCTCAAGATAAAGATGAGCCGTTTCAAGACCATCCTGAGCCGTCTCTTACACACAGAAGAATAAATAACGATTTTGAACGACTTCTGAGTCATTTTAACTCATTATGAGCCGTCTCTAACATGTACAAGTCATCTCATATGTTTATGAGCCGTCTCAAAATAATCTGAACATGATATTTAAATCTGAACTGAACCTGACATGTTATATTAATTCACGAATACACGATGCATTACCTGAACATGTATGAGATCTTATATGATTGATTGACATGTAATTCATGTTAATACATGTAAACTTGATTTTGTACTTGATACGGTTACGATATTCTTGAACTTGCCATGTTATTGATTGTTTCCATGAAATCATGATTGATTGACTATTGCTATCATATCACCATACCTGAATTATGATGTTTACCGAAATGCAAACAAATCCAGATATTGATTGATTGATCTGTTGTCTTGATAGACATGACTCGTATACGTACATGCTTATTCTTGTATTGGCATTATGAACTACATTATCGATACCTTACGTGAACATAAAACCTCAGAAAAGGGAAAATAAAAAATGTAACTGAATTGTAACTCACGAGTTATTGATTGCTAGAGACTGATCAGTCGACACGAGCTACGGGCTCCGAAATGGTGATTTTGACATCATTCGTCCATCTCGACTTTGTTTTACTGCTTAATGGCACGTCTTGGATTCAGCCTCGAAAGTCATACGACCGTGGTCCCGGACACATATGAGATACTATTGAGTTACAGTGAGAATTGTATTAATTGGTTTCAAATACCTGTAGAATAGATAACCTAGCGACATGGACACATAGGGTACACATGACACGACTGCTTTACCGTATCTTGTTTGCTATGTTATATCATTGTTATTGTCATTGTTCATTGACTACGTACACGATATTGACTTCTTGTATAATGACATGTTACCTCACTTATTCGGTTATATTTTTATTATATTATATTTGACGCTCTGACGTCTGGGTTTTACATGGCCCACATACCTTGGCTTTAGAATAGGAGGACAAGAATTACTTCAAGAAGATTGCCGAACAGTGAGGCGTTTTATTTACTTAGTTTTTTTTTTATAATCTAGTTATTTTCTTGTGTGGAATTTTTAATGGATCTTTTGTGAGCCCATAAAGGACAACTACCGTTATTGTTTTTTTTCTTCTTGGATCGCATTGAAACTTGATATTTCCTTATTGCTTTCGCTATTGATTCTATTATTGGTTATTGTGGCTATTGGACATGTGATAGTTAGATTATATTATATTGTGCTTGGTTTACTGGATGACAGTTTTAGTATGGCTATGGGAAAGATATTTTCTTACTATAGGTTGCATGGCTGGCCGAGTCATGTCTCGTATTTTATGTATATTGGGAAGTAGGGCGTGATAAGATTTTGTTGGTATCAGAGCATATGTTTAGGTTAGCCGGGCTTGGTTCAATTTGTAGCCAGGTATTGTACCCAATAAATTGACTTGGAAACCCTGAACTATAGAAATATGCCGTGCCATACTTTTTGCTTTGTTATTCAAATTCTTGAATCTCTTGTCTTTATTGAATCTTGTTTTCGTTACTAATCCTCATCATTCGTGCTTGACTCCAGAATTATGGTAAGAAGGAATCCACCAGTTCCACCTACCGATAGTGCCACAATGCTTAGCGTTATACAAGGTATGCTGGAGAATCTGTAGCGACATACCAATTTGATCCAGCAACAGGCTGAGTTGTTCTAGGAGGGCTTGAGAACGGCCCAACAAACTATTACCACGGCAGTTGAGAGGGTAGCAGTTCCTAAGTAGGTTCAGTGTGAGGGTACGGTTGCGAATTTCAGGAAGCTCAGTCCGGCAACCTTTACAGGATTGGAAGACCTCTTAGGACGAAGCAGTGGCTTGTGGACACCGAGAATTTGTTGATTACTGCTCAAATTCTGGACAAAAAGAGAGTGAGTGTGGTCCGCATCCAGATGGTTGACTATGCTCGTGAATGGTGGCTGGTAGAGAAGACACATTTGGTGAAGCCGATCAGCTGTGCGGTTTTTACTCAGAGTTTCTTGTAGTTCTTTCCGCAATCTGCTAAGGAGGCAATGAAAGAGAAGTTCATTGGTCTAAACCAGAATGGCGGATCTATTGATACTTATGCGGCTGAGTGGACCTGGCTCAGTCGATTTGTAGGGCCATTGGTGGCTAATGAGGCTGACAGAGCATGACATTTCCTACACAGTCTCGATTTGGAGATTCAGAAACAGCTTACTTCGTTAGGTTTGAATACCTTCTCTCAGGTTCTTATGACGGCCAGAGAACAACAGAAGCTGTTGGAGAAAGAGAAAGGTACACCTTAGTAAGATGTTCCGGTTCGTAAGGCAGTTCAAGCACCAACCCGGAATTCAGGATGTAGAGGTGTTCCGGTCAGGAGATAAGGAACAATTCCGATGAAGAGGCCTTTTGTTTCAGCTCAGAAGAATAACCTGATTTATGAATTTTGTCAGCGACCGGGCCATATTCAGATAGAGTGCCGGAGAAAGCTTAGGCATTGTTTGATTTGCAGAGCTACTAACAATCAGGTCAATACTTGTCCGTCGAGAGTTCAGCTGAAGGGAGATACTACGAAGGCACCGTAAAAGCAGATTTATGGACATAAACATATTATTCAGGGGCCAAATCAGGACGGGCTTTCACCCGATGGCCGAGCAGGTAGAAGCTTCGAAAGATGTAGTTGCAGGTATCCTATTAGTTTCTAGTTTTCCCGCATTAGCTCTATTTGATTCTGGTGCATCCCATTATTTTATGTTGTCCAAATTTATAGGTGCACACTCTATTCCACACACAGCCGTATCTAGTAATTGGGACATACATACTGGGAATGGGAAAATTATTTCGAGTAGGGAATGTAAGGATTTTCAGTTGTAGTTTGTGGACGGAAGTTGTTTGCGGACTTCTTGGTCATTAACACCGGCAGCTATGACGTAGTTTTAAGGACGGACTTTCTTGGCACTTTTTACGCTCACATAGATTCCAGAATAAAGAAGGTGATTTTCCAAATTCCCAGTCATTCAGAGTTCGAATTCGTGGAAGGTGTAGGGTGTTTTTCGTCACCGCATTGAGATGGGAATACGCGCGCGCTTGTCAGGCGTACTACAAATTCCCCCTGCCTAGGGTAGACGGGGGTTTATTGATCGTGGGGATCCGAATCTCCGGCAGCCGCGGACTAAGCTGCCGTTAATTACCTCTCGCCTTTGGAGCGAGAGAACCTCCGATTAACGGGTTAAACTGGTCATGCGAACTCAACGTGCAGTGTTGTGTTTTGAAGGGGTTTTGGATATATCAAGGGCCTCGCAGAGTTTTTACGGGGGTCCCGCTACCCGGATAGCGGGCTGGGGGTCAAGGGGGCTAGCAGCCCCCTTGCAGGGTGCAGGGCAGCGCCCCATTATAAATTTTTTCTAACGGGAACAGGGTGGTGGAGTATGTGTTTGCGTGCACATATGTATACACATATATATGTAAAAAAAAAGGTAAATGGCATCCAAAGGATGCGTGGGAGAAGGCGCCAGCACCCCACGTGCCAGGCACGCGGGCGCTGTGCGCCAGAGCCCCATGTGCCTAGCACGCGGGCGCTAGGCGTCAGCAGCAAAAGGGACTTGGTCCCTGCACTGGGAGCTGTGCTCCCGATTTGATTTATGGAGTTAAACTCCTGACAGAGATTAATTTAGGGAGTTAAACTCCAATGGATCTTGAATGGAGTTAGACTCCTAAAAATATTTAGAAATGATCAAAGGGGGATGCTTTGTTTCTCCCTTTGGCTCTGGATCTTCCCAAGATGGGATTTCTGGAGATGGGTCTCCTTCTTCTTCCTGTCGGTTGGCCGGATCTTGGAGAAAGGGGGTGGGATTTAAAAAATCTCCCCTTTTGAGATCTAATGGAAGATCTGAGCTCCCCTTTGTGGGTTTTGTGGTGAAAAACTATTTAGTTTTGGGAAAGGAAGAGTAAAACTCTTGATTTAATTGAAAAAGAGGAAGAAGGTTTAGAATCTTGAGGAAGGAGAAGGAGGCACAAAGAACCCTAGATTTTTGATGGAATGAAAAGTGTATTAGATATTTTCATCATGTTGCCTCTTATAGGCTTACAAATTTACACATAGCCCATTGGGCTTTACAAAATGGCATTTTTCCCACCCCATGTCTGATGTGCTATTTCTTTTTGCACATAAGCCACGGGCTTTACAAAAATTTGGTTTTATTCCCATTTTGCTTACATTCATGCATAAAAAATTACATCAAAATTATTTATTACATGATTTTTTATTTCGGCATGGGGGAGGCCGGCCGCTTCATGTTCGGGCTCGACTCGGGCATGAGCCCACTTGATCTGGACTTGGGCCCACCTGGCTTGGGGTTGAGCTTGACTTTGACTTGGTCAATCGGGGTGCAATTTTCGACCCTAACAATGTGCCGCCCATCAATAAATGCACACCACATATGTGGGTCATGTGCATGAAATTGATGGATCTTCTTTCGTGTGGAGGCGACTTGCTTTGGTTCCCACTTTTTGGGATGCACTGCCCTTTTTACGACATAAACGGTCGACGCTTGACGCGGCTCCGAGACGGAGTGTCTGTGGTAGACTTTTCCCTGGCCTGATGCGATTTGGTCCCCGATTTGCGGGAAGCCTGCACTGCTCTTTTTACGACATGTACGGTCGACGCTTGACGCGTCTCCGAGACGGAGTGTCTGTGGTAGACGTTTCCCTGATCTGGAGTGATTTGGTTCCCTCTTTGTAGGAAGCCTGCACTGCCCTTTTTATGACATGGACGGTCGACGCTTGATGCGTCTCCAGGACGGAGTGTCCGTGGCAGACGTTTCCCTGGCCCGGAGCTATTTGGTTCCCGATTTGTGGGAAGCCTGCACTGCCCTTTTTAAGACATGGACGGTTGACGCTTGACGCGTCTCCGGGACGGAGTGTCCGTGGCAGACGTTTCCCTGACCCAGAGCGATTTGGTTCCCGATTTGTGGGAAGCCTGCACTGCCCTTTTTACGACATGGACGGTCTACGCTTGACGCGTCTCCGAGACGGAGTGTCCGTGGTAGAAGTTTCTCTGGCCTGGAGTGATTTGGTTCCCTCTTTGTAGGAAGCCTGCACTGCCCTTTTTACGACATAGACGGTCGACGGCACTGAGTGTCGCTGTTCGACTTGTCCCCGGCACGGAGTGTCGTTGGTCGACTTGTCTCCGGCACGGAGTGTCACTGATCGACTTTTCCCCGGTATGGAGTATCGCTGATCGACTTGTCCCCGGCACGGAGTGTCGCTGATGTTCGACTTTTCCCCGGCACGGAGTGTCGCTGGTCGACCGTCCCCGGCACAGAGTGTCGCTGGTCGACTTGTCCCCGACACGTAGTGTCACTGATGTTCGACTTGTTTCCGGCATGGAGTGTCGCTGGTCGACTTGTCCCCGGCATGGAGTGTCGCTGATCGACTTGTCCCCGGCACGGAGTGTCGCTGATCGACTTGTCCCCGGCACGGAGTGTCGCTGATCGACTTGTCCCCGGCACGGAGTGTCACTGGTTGATTCTGAGGCGAAGCATAATTCCGACAGGGAAGGCAGATACGCCGAGGCGAAGTATAATTCCGACAGGGAAGGCAGATACGCCGAGACGAAGCATGATTTCGACACGGGGTATATTCTGGGACGAAGCATGATTCCGCCGCAGAGCTTGTTGGTTTGATTTGGGTTGGCATTAGCATCGCCACACTGGAATATGGTATAAGAAGCGAATCATCATTTACCATGAGAGGATTTGAGGATTTTTTTTGTCGGCATCTGCATTGCTGCACTAGAATAATTCCAGGAGCAACTCATCATTTGCCCCAGGAGGATTTGGGAATTGGTTTTTGGGTCGACATCAGCACCACTATACTGGAATATGGTACCAGAAGCGAATCATCATTTGCTATGAGTGGATTTGGGGATTTAGGTTTTTGTTTGGCATCAGCATCGCTACACTGGAATATGGTACCAGGAGCGAATCATCATTTGCGTTTGCCTATTAGGAAGCGATGGCTTAGGAGACAGGTTTTAGGTCCATATCATCCAAGACTTTTCAATTTTGTGAGCCGTAAGGATCTCACAAGGCATTTTCCCTACGGGTCGTAAGGATCCCGTAGGTGTATTTTCTCCTTAGGAGTCGTGGGGATCCTATGTGTGTTGTTTCTTTGTGAGTCGTAAGGATCTCACGCGGGAATTTTCTCCTCACAAAGTCGAGAGGACTTTACGAGTGTATTTCATCTCTTTTTTATGAGTTTGAGCCCTTTCGGGTTTTCACAAACTCGCCGGCAGTCCTGCTGTTTTTACTCACGGAGCCCTTCCGGGTTTTCATCCGTGCCCATTTTGCTTGTGGACATATCCCTTTTTTTCTAATCGCTGGTGGGACATTAAATGTGGTCTCGCCGGTAGGGCTTGGGAGAGATTGGGATCATTTTATGCCCATGGATTGTATACGGTTTTGCAGAATGTATGATCCAGACCGTAGGGCAGGAAAAATTTCGGGTCTTTGTTGGCGTCTGCATCGCTGCACTAGAATATGGTACTAGGAACGACTCATCATTCGCCGTTGGGGTATTGGATTTGGAATTTGGTTGGCGTCTGCATCGCTGCACTGGAATATAGTACCAGGAGCGATTCATCATTCGCCACTTGGGGATTGGGATTTGGAATTTGGTTGGTGTCTGCATCGCTGCACTGGAATATGGTACCAGGAGCGACTCATCATTCGCCATTGCCTATTGGGAAGCGATGGCTTAGGAGACATGTTTAGATCCCTATCACCTAAGGCTTTTCAATTTTATGGGTCGTAAGGGTCCCATAAAAGCATTTTCTCCCTACGAGTCGTAAGGATCCCATAGGTGCATTTTCTCCTTAGGAGTCGTGAGAACACCCAAGTGTGTTTTTCCTTTGTGAGTCGTAAGAATCTCACGAAGGTTTGTTCTCCTCATGCATCGTGAGGACACATGAGCGGGTCTTCCCAATGGAGCATAATTCCAAGGGCGGAGACCGACTGCTGGACTGGTGATTGCGGTGGGGTATGGGTATGATGAGAATTATTTGAGCCCGTGGATTGTATACGGTAGTCAATTTGGGGACTGGCCGTAGGGCTGAAAGAATTTTAGGAAATTGGATTTTGGTTGGCGTCTGTATCGCTGCACTGGAATATGGTACCAGGAGCGACTCATCATTCGCCGTTGGAAATTTGAATTTTGGTTGGCGTCTGCATCGCAGCACTGGAATATGGTACCAAGAGCGACTCATTATTCGCCACTTTTTTTTAATCGCGATTGCTCTATCATTTCAGCTTTTCTTATCGCGATCATTTCAGCTTTATTTATTCGCGGTTGCCCCATCATTTCGACTTTATTTTTCATGTTTATTTTTACTCGCTGATTTTTATTTCGAGTTGCCCCATCATTTCGGCTTTTTATTTATATATACATATATATACATATATATATATATATATTATTTTTTTTATTTACACATTTTTACATCCCCAGTTTATCGACTTAGAGGTCGACTGTTCCCAGTTTAATGACGTGGTGGTCGGCGGTTCCCAGTTTAAAGACTTAAAGGTCTATCATTCCCAGTTTAACGACGTGGTAGTCAGTTGTTGGAGCTTGGGCTCGATTTTGCAGGAACCCCGGGCTCTTTTGGCTTATCGGCCTGAGCGAGCTCTTCATCATTTAGACCGAGTCAATGTTGGGTAGCGTCCACCAAACCATCACCATGGCTGTGAAGTATAGGAGGGCTCGTTTCTTCATGCCCGACCATGTAGACAGTGTAGACCACATATCCAGCCGTCTCTTTATCTTTGGCGGGGTAACCCCGTTCTTGGAGCCTCATGAAGCTCAGCCTAGCATGAGCCCTAGCCCTTTTGTTGGCTCTGTATCTGAGCCTTTTCTTTCTTAACTTCTCGATTTTGAGGGCTTGGCGGGCATCCGTCATCCAGGAAGCCATCGTGAGCCGATTAGAGGGGAGCTCAGAGATGATACCCAATTGAGCAGTTGTCAGGGGCGCCGCTGGAGCTTGCCCGAGATGCCTTGTTGCTTTGTTGGTGTTGATGGCCTTGCCCCCAGCTGGGGCAAAGGAAATTCGTTCGAACACCGACTTGCGTTTGGGTAGTGGTGCCCTCGAGATCACCACATTTGGCCTCTTGTCTTTCGAGACCGGTTTGTCTATTACCGGAGCTTGAGGAGCTGGGATGGCGTTAGCTGACATGAACAGAATAGAGCCAAATGGTAGCGGCGGCTCCTCCCATTGTCGCCCAAGACTGGTCAGGAGGACCGTCCTGACGTCCATCTTCATCGTGTAGGAGATGGGAGCTGTGTCGAGAGCTGAGCTGATCCTTGGAGTGGTTAAGGCTTGATCGTTTGAAGTACCGCAGGAAAGAGCATTATTTTAGTATAAATATCGATATGTATATTGATTGAGTTCGCATGAATATTTAACCCGAAATATGGGAGGAGAGATTAGGTCCTACCGGGTGTACCAGAATCTGTAGGGTGTTTTTCGTCACCCCATTGAGATGGGAATACGCGCGCGCTTATCAGGCGTACTACAGATTCCCCCTGCCTAGGGTAGACGGGGGTTTATTGATCGTGGGGATCCGAATCTCCGGCAGCCGCGGACTAAGCTGCCGTTAATTACTTCTCGCCTTTGGAGTGAGAGAACCTCCGATTAACGGGTTAAACTGGTCATGCAGACTCAATGTGCAGTGTTGTGTTTTGAAGGGGTTTTGGATATATCAGGCCCACAGAGTTTTTACGAAGGTCTCGCTATCCGGATAGCGGGCTGGGGGTCAAGGGGCTAGCAGTCCCCTTACGGGATGCGGGGCAGCGCCCCGTTAGAAATTTTTTCTAACGAGAACATGGTGGTGGAGTATGTGTGTGCGTGCACATATGTATACATATATATATGTAAAAAAAAAGGGAAAGGGCATCCAAAGGATGCGTGGGAGAAGGCGCCAGCGCCCCACGTGCCAGGCACGCGGGCGCTGTGCGCCAGAGTGCCAGCGCACCACGTGCCTGGCACGCGGGCGCTAGGCGTCACCAGCAAAAGGGACTTGGTCCCTGCATTGCGAGCTGTGCCCCCGATTTGACTTATGGAGTTAAACTCCTGACAGAGATTAATTTAGGGAGTTAAACTCTAATGGATCTTGAATAGAGTTAGACTCCTAAAATATTTAGAAATGATCAAAGGGGGTTGCTTTGTTTCTCCCTTTGGCTCTGGATCTTCCCAAGATGGGATTTCTGGGTATGGGTTTCCTTCTTCTTCCTGTCGGTTGGCCGGATCTTAGAGAAAGGGGGTGAGATTTAAAAAATCTCTCCTTTTGAGATCTAATGGAAGATCTGAGCTCCCCTTTGTGGGTTTTGTGGTGAAAAACTATTTAGTTTTGGGAAAGGAAGAGTAAAACTTTTGATTTAATTAAAAAAGGGGAAGAAGGTTTAGAACCTTGAGGAAGGAGAAGGAGGCACAAAGAACCCTATATTTTTGAGGGAATGAAAAGTATACTAGATATTTTCATCTTGTTGCCTCTTATAGGCTTACAAATTTACACATAGCCCCTTGGGATTTACAAAATGGCATTTTGCCCACCCCATGTCTCATGTGCTATTTCTTTTTGTACATAAGCTATGGGTTACAAAATTTTGGCTTTATGCCCATTTTGCTTACATTCATGCATAAAAAATTACATCAAAATTATTTATTACATGATTTTTTATTTCGGCATGGGGAAGGCCGGCCGCTTCATGTTCGGGCTCGACTCGGGCATGAGCCCACTTGATCTGGGCTTGGGCCCACCTGGTTTGGGGTTGACCTTGACTTTGATTTGGTCAACCGGGGTGCAATTTTCGACCCCAACAGAAGGCGGTAGATCCATCGGACCGGTTGAATTCAGAGCCAAGCCGACGAGTGTTGTTTTATCGGCGTTGGAGGTGAACAAAGAAGAAACACTGATGGTTGTTCAAGAGTTTATGGATGTATTCAAAGTCGTCTCAGGTTTCCTCCCAAAGCGAGATGTGGAGTTTGCAATTGATTTGATTTCTGGAGCAGCGCTGTCATGCCCCGCTTCGTAAAAGACGGGAGTAGACGCATGACGAAGCCCACAACGTATTTATTCCGAGAAGTACTTTTCTTGAAACAGATACGCTAAGCGTATATAACCAATATAAAAATGACAAGAAATGGCATGATAATAAAAATCCAACTTTATATTTTTACATCCCGAACTTTACAGAGTTGAAACTGATACATGATGTCTGAATAAGAAACATAAAATGAAAGTGCCTAAACAGTTAGCATACTGAAAGTAAAAGTTGAAAGAAACTAAAGATCGGCTTATGGTATAAACTGGTCGTAATCATCAGCAGCCGGTACACCTCCTTAGTTCTTAAATACCCTGATAAACATCTAAGGAAAGAAAGAAACAGGGTGGATGTCTGTTAGCGAACTTGTGCTCGGTAAATCCCCAAGATAGGATAGAAATATGAATGTGGTAAAGTACTGCATGTAAATAGAAAATGAATTCTAATATGGTTATGTAAGGGTGTTAATTAAACCTAGCAACTATATGCACATGACAAGATATCATAAGTATGACAATATGTATATAAGTATGGCAATGTAACGTGAGCATAGCAATGTAACATGAGCATAGCAAATAAATATAACATGGTCGTGTAGTGTGGGTATAGTGAGTATGTAACAAGTAAAAGTGATGAATATGTAATGAATATCAATGTGTCCTAAAGAGGTCACTAAAAAAGGTAAGATAACTAACGTGAGTTCAAGTGTGAATATCAACTAAATTTCAAGAGTGTTATCGAACCCGACAGGCTGTCGTCCATGGATAAGAAATTACGGGCCCGAATCAAGAGTGTTAGTAACGAGACTTCAACTGTCGTTGAAGTATTTCAAACCTAACAGGCTATCGTCTAGGGGCTTGAAAACACGGGCCCTCATGATAGATTGCATGTGTTAGCATTCATGTACTAGGGGGCTCCTGAGATTTCGTTGGATTCATACTTACACTACCCGACACCCCGCGTACCTAATTTATAGTTATAGTCACAAGTCTTTCCCGAATCAATGAATACATAAGAAATGTACCATTTCAAGATTCAAGTCGAGTTCATGTATTCACGTCAAGTTCAAGTATTCATGTCAATTCATTACGTATTCACGATTCGGGTCAAGTCGAGTTAAGCACGTAATAGGTTATTCATGTAATTCAAGTAGTTTCAACAATTGAAAATTGCATAGTATGATATGAGACAGTAGAAATATTGAAACAAATCATATTAAATGTCTGATAACATGTCAAGGTATATATCGTATCTATAGATCCTTTAAGCATGTCAGATAGAATATTAGTTTTCTTAACAGTTTGAAACGGTATGTACTAATAAGGAGACAGACAAGTGAAAGCACTCATTGTCTCCGGCTCTCCGAGACTCAAGAGAGAATAGACCACTTAAACTCATATGTTATCTAAATACCTTAGAGATTAGTTGTTTTATAAAATCTTGGTATTTATATGAAAATAGACCATTAAGTCTTGAGAGGATTTTATGAAAAATTTCCAAATTTAAAGTCTCGAGGGTTTTTATGTAAAATACTCTATTTAAAAATCTCGAGAATGTTCATTTATTATTAAAAGTGTCGAGATTGTTTAATAAAAATATACTTTTGGTAAGTTAGGGTATTTTAGTGAAAAACCTAATTTTAGGGTATTTTTGTAAAAGCTAACATTTTTAGAGTTAAGGATATTTTCTTGAAAAATCTAATTCGAAACCTTGTTTTTTTTTAAACTAATAAAATGGGTACTAATCCTATTAATTTAATATATCATCTTTTCTTTTATTTTGATATTATAGAAATTGTTTTAAGGTTCGCTTTTTATTTCTCCTTTCAAGACCACGCTCGGTGAAGAACTCTGCGTCTTACTCTACTCGATCTCAAGATATGCTATAACTAGCACCATCCACAATTAGATTCCTCTAAAGAGGATTGTAGAGACGAAATACGCAATAGAAAAAGATATTAGATAATTTTATTTAAAACTCGAGAGTATTTTAATAAAAAAACCAAGCTAGGTGCAGTCATCAACTAATAAATAAAACAGCTACAACTGACTGTTAATATGACAACTGCGTTTTGCTAAAAATTATCTCAATAACACATAACAATGCTTAAATGTTGCAATGACCTTTATTTATTGATTAAATTCTTTCATGGTTATAATATTTTTATCTTTATATATGTTTGCAGCATTGTATCAATTTTAATTAATAATATGTAATGTATCCATTTAACTCTACCACAAACTAAACTCAGTATAAACACCAACAACAACATAATTACTAAAAATGATACATAAAAAAAGCTATATATAACAAAATGATTATACTAATAAAAAAATCGGAATATCCTATATAATTTGAATATAATTACTATGCAAAAGAAACACCTTATATAAATAAATACATTATAAACACCATGCTCGATGATACAATTGATTACCAGAGTGATATAATGATATCAGAACTTAACATGAAACTATGTACATTGCAAATATAGTGCTAAGTAAAAACTATCATTGTAATGTAGTGAACAATATGTAAACCAATATGTATCCAAAAATCTTTAGCAGTATGAGATCTTAATGACATAAATGTGTGATAAGTTACATAATGTACCACAACTGATACCGCAAACTATAAACGAATTGAACTTTCTTTCACAAAAAAATCAGTATACAGAGAGGCTCTTTTTATAGCCTTATTACACGAGTATAGAAAGATATGAGAAAAATAATAAAATAAGAAAGTTACAAACAGATTCTGTTACAAACAGATTCTGTTACAAACAGATTCTAACATATTTTGTTACAAACAGATTCTAACTAATCTGAGAAATATCTTACTGTTGACTATTTCCAACACTCCCCCTCAAGTTGGTGCGTAGATGTCCATCATGCCCAACTTGCTTATGAGTCCCTCAAACACTGCATTGAATAGTCCCTTTGTAAAGATATCTGCAGTTTGTTCTTTTGTCAGAATGTAGCGGATACAGATGGTACCGGCATCCAGTTTTTCCTTAATGAAGTGGCGGTCGACTTCAATATGCTTCGTTCTGTCATGCTGTACGGGGTTGTGTGCTATGCTGATGGCAGCTTTGTTGTCGCAGTATAGTTTTAGTGGCTGAGTTATAGGCTGCTTTATTTCCTGTAGTACCCGTTGAACCCACCAAACTTCACAAATACCGTTGGCCATGGCTCGAAATTCTGCTTCCGCACTACTCCTTGCCACGACACTTTGTTTTTTGCTCCGCCATGTAACTTGATTGCCCCACACGTACGTACAATACCCTGAAGTTGATTTTCTGTCTACGATGGAACTTGTCCAATCCGCGTCAGTGAGTACTTCGATGCTGCGAGTCTCACCTTTTTTGAAGAATAAACCTCTTCCCGGTGCGCCTTTTAAATACTTCAAAACTCTATATGCTGCATCAAGGTGCTCTTCTTGAGGTGAGTGCATAAATTGGCTTATCATACTCACTGCAAATGTGATATCGGGATGTGTGTGTGAGAGATAGATCAATTTTCCCACTAATCTCTGGTATTGTGGAATGTCCACTGACGGGCTCTGTGTAAATTCTCCGAGCTTTTTATTCGGATCTATCGGTGTCTCCGCAGGTTTGCAGTTTGTCATCCCTATTTCTTTGAGAAGATCGAGAACATACTTTCGTTGAGACACGACAATACCTTTCTTACTTCGAGCAATTTCCATACCCAAGAAATACTTCAATTCTCCCAAGTCTTTTACTTCGAACTCCTTGGCGAGACTTCCTTTTAACTGGTTGACGTCTTCTTCGTCATCTCTTGTAACAATGATGTCATCAATGTAAACAATTAGTATTGCAATTTTCCATGTCTCGAGACTCTGTAGAATATGGTGTGATCTGCCTGAGCCTGATTGTATCCTTGCTCTTTCACAAACTGATGGAAACGTTCGAACCAAGCTCGTGGAGATTGTTTAAAACCGTAAAGTGATCTTTTCAATCTACACACTTTGGAGCCAAACCCTTTTTCAAACCCCGGCGGAGGTTCCATGTACACTTCTTCGTCCAGGTCTCCATTCAAAAACGCGTTCTTCACATCTAGTTGTTGAAGTTGCCAATCGAGATTTACTGCAACTGACAGTAAGATCCGGATCGTGTTTAACTTAGCCACAGGTGCAAAAGTCTCCTTGTAGTCGATCCCGTATGTTTGAGTGAACCCTTGAGCAACGAGCCCCGCCTTATATCGTTCTAGGGTTCCATCTGCACGAAACTTTGGTGTGAATACCCATTTGCATTCTACAGTCTTCTTTCCTCTCGGCAGCTCCTCCATGTTCCAAGTCTAATATTTTTCAAGTGCATTCATCTCCTCGAAAATCGCCTTTCTCCACTCTGGAGCTCTCAGAGCATCCTGTACAGTTTTTGGAATCTCCACGGTAGACACATTAGAGGTAAAGGCTGAAAAACTGGGTGAGAGATTATTTGAGGACATAAATTTTGACATTGGATATAAGGGACGACTAGTACATGACCTTGTGGACTTTCGGAGGGCTATGGGAAGATCCAGCTCACTGTGATCCGGTTCTGTTCTCGAGTCGGATTCTTGGTGGGGCTGTACAGAATCGGCCTCTGCTTCTGGAGAAAGATCTATCTCAATTAAATGCTCCTGTTGCATTTTTTCCAGACCTGTTTCTCGTTGTTTCCTTTTGTAAGTTTTAATTTCCACATCAGCTTCTGGTGGATTTAAATCACGGGGTAAGTTGTTTTAGGAATCGGTGGTGTGTTTCTATTTTTATGGGATTTTTCCGGATTTTCAAATAAAGGAACCGAGTTTTCAACATACATATTTTCTGAGTTTTCAAGGACCTTTTTTTGAGTCTCCGGTGAATTTTCACTGTTTTGGTTTGCCAGGTGTTCAAAAGACTGGTCTAAAATGTCTTGATTTAAAAAATCTAGATCTTGTGAATTTGTATGTGGGATTAAGTTAGGTATTTTTGGGAGACTATATTTTATGGAAACCGAGTTTTCACTATTTGTTTCTCCCTGAAAAGGAGGCTTAAAAAAAGATTTATTTTCAAAAAACAACACGTCCATTGTGATAAATATTTTATTTGATAAAGGATCAAAACATTTATACCCTCTTTGATTCGTGTCGTAGCCAATGAAAACACATTTTTTCGAGTTTGGATCAAGTTTACCCCTAGTGGGGTTGTGATCGTGAACAAACATGGTACAACCAAAAATTTTTAACGGCAGATCCGAGATTGCAAGGCGGCTTTGAGGGTAAAGGGATTTTAACAAGGCAACAGGTTTTTTAAAATTGAGAATTTTCGAGGGTATTCTATTAATAAGATATGTTGCTGTTAAAATTGCTTCATTCCATAATGTTTTTGGAACATGGTTCGTGAATAGTAATACCCTAGCAATTTCAAGAATGTGTTTATTTTTTCTTTCAGCCACACCGTTTTGTTGCGGTGCGTTAATACAAGAACTTTGGTGAATGATGTCTTTCTTTGCAATAAAATCTCCCAAGGTTTCGTTAAAAAATTCTCGTCCATTGTTACTTCGAAAATTCTGAATTTTTGTGTTAAACTGTGTTTCAACCATGGCATAAAAGGTTTTGAAAACTTGTTCAACTTCTGATTTCTTCTTTAGTAAAAACACCCAAAAGACTCTAGTATGATCATCAATAAACAAAACAAACCATTTTTTTCCGAAAACAGATAAAACGCGGTATGGTCCCCAAATGTTACTATGGATTAAGGCAAACGGTGCTGAAGGTTTATAGGGCCGAGGTGGATAAATTGCCCTTTTGTGTTTGGCAAAAGCACATACTTCACATTGAAATTGAGAAGGATTTTTATTCCGAAACAACTTTGGAAACAAATACTGCATATAATGGAAATTAGGATGACCTAGACGAAAATGTAACATAATTAATTCATTGTCACGAGAAACAAACATGGACTGAGAACACAAACTAGATGCAGACTTATTGAGATGCGATCCTTCTTCAAGCAAGTAGAGACCTCCACTGGTCCTAGCATTGCCAATCATCGTCCCCGAGTCCAGAACCTGAATTTCACAATGAGAGGACATGAATTTAACTTGACATTTAAGGTCTTGAGTTAGCTTTATAATGGAAATCAGATTGCAGGAAAGCTTTGGAACATGTAAAACATTAAGAAGGGTTAAGGAAGGAGAGATTGTGATGGTTCCTTCGCCGGTTATGGCAGAATACGAACCATCTGCAATTTTGACCCTTTTGTTTCCTGCACAGGGTGTGTAAGTTGAAAATAATGTGAAGCAACTAGTCATGTGATCAGTTGCTCCAGAGTCAAGAATCCAAGGAAGTTGATTGACACATGAAAAAGAGATAAGGGTGATTGTTACCGATTTGGGCTAAAGAACATGAGGGTTGTGTTGACGGGTCTGCGGTAGAGTTAAAGAACTTGTACAAATGCTCCAGTTGTTCCTTTGTGAATGGAGGCGATCCTGAGTTGATTCCTGACTCCTGAGAACCATCGGACTCGATCTGCAAATCCTGTTTTTGTAAAGGACTCTGGCTGGTGTTCCGATCCCCTTGAGTTCCGGACCTGTTGTTGGAAAAATTCCGCGGCTTCCCATGGATTTTCCAGCATGTTTCCTTAGTATGCCACGGACGTTTGCAGTGGTCACAGAAAGGTCTTTTGCGCCTATTAGAGCCGCCTTTGAAGGCTCGAGAGACGAGAGCAGATCCTTCTGGTTCGGAGAGGTCAGATCTCGGGCTGCGGAGCATAATCTTGCGTCTGTTTTCCTTCTGCCGAACCTCTGAAAATACCTCTCGGATGGATGGAAGAGGTTTCCGTCCGAGAATTCGACCCTTAACTTCTTCCAGGTTTTGATGCATACCTGCAAGAAACATGTAGACGCGATCATTCTCCTCGCGTACTTTGAATCTCTTCAGGTCGTTGGGATTTTCCCAGTGTTCATCATAACACTGGTCAAGTTCCTGCCACAGGGCCACCATCTCGTTGTAGAAATTGATCACATCTCGTTCTCCCTGCTTCAAGTTCCACAGTTTCGTCTTGATTTTAAATATCTGAGAAGAATTTTCGAGATCTGAGTACATCTCTTTGGCAGTTTCTCAGACTTCCTTCGCAGTAGGCAGAAACATGTATGGCTTGGCTATAGAGGACTCCATAGAGTTGAGGAGCCATGCTGTAACCAAAGAGTTCTCCGATCGCCACGTCTTGAATTTCTGATCCGTCGCATCAGGAACCTTCTCATCGCCAGTGAGATGGCCTAGCTTGCCGCGTCCGTCAATGGCTAGTTTCACTGATTGGGACCATTCAAGGTAGTTTTGGCCGGTCAGTTTATGAACGGAGAGTTGGAAGGATTGAAGGGATTGGGCTTGGGAGTCGGAATTATTTTTTGTGGGGTTTGTGGAGGATACTTCAGTCTCTGTGGTGGAGGACATTATGGCTGGAAAAAAAAAGAACTGGGATTTCTTTTGATTGAGGAAAAATGGTGATTTTTTGGAGAAAGTTTTACCGCTCTGATACCATATAAGGGTTTTGAAGTTTATGCACTCACCTCAAGAAGAGCACCTTGATGCAGCATATAGAGTTTTGAAGTATTTAAAGCATCAGGAAGAGCTTTATTCTTCAATAAAGACGAGACTCGCAGCATCGAAGTATTCACTGACGCGGATTGGGCAGGTTCTATCGTAGACAGGAAGTCAACTTCAGGGTATTGTACATACGTGTGGGGCAATCTAGTTACATGGCGGAGCAAGAAACAAAGTGTCGTGGCAAGGAGTAGTGCGGAGGCAGAATTTCGAGCCATGGTAAACGGTATTTGTGAAGTTCTGTGGGTTCAACGGGTACTACAGGAAATAAAGCAGCCTATAACTCAGCCACTAAAACTATACCGCGACAACAAAGCTGCTATCAGCATAGCACACAACTCCGTACAGTAAAACAGAACGAAGCATATTGCAGTCGACCGCCACTTCATCGAGGAAAAACTGGATGCCGGTACCATCTGTATTATAAGCGAATTGAACTTTTTTTTCATAAAAAATTTAGTATACAGAGAGACTCTTTTTATAGCCTTGTTACACGAGTATAGAAAGATATGAGGAAAACAATAAAATAAGAAAGTAACAAACAGATTCTGTTACAAACAGATTCTAACAGATTTTGTTACAAACAGATTCTAACTAATCTGAGAAATATTTTAATGTTGACTATTTCCAACACAAACAATTTGTATGAATGTTAGGAAACCATAATGATGGTAAACATAACTAACGCAGTATAACAAGCAACCTAAATATCTTAGAACATTATTACTGTCAATAAATTAACTAAAAATTATATCAATAAACTAGCAAAAACATTGACTGCCACTCAAACAAAAACTTAATACAAATTACTATGCATAAACAAAATGTACTACGAATTGTAATAAACACAATTCAATGATGAACCAAATATGTCTACCAATCCAACTATTAATAACATGACAAGAGGAAAAGATAGAAAGAAGAAGAGGGAGAAAGAGACGGAGGAAGACTTACACGCATGAGAAACGACGGGATTTTATTGGGACATTTCATCGAACAACTTTACGTGCAAAACTGAAACATTGACGGAACAGAGATCCAAAGATATGGAATTGATCTTGGCGCTCATACGGACTCGGGCTTAGCCTTGGAGCCTCGTCTCTCAGCCCGGATGCATCGAATAGGTTGATGAGAAGACTCGGTCAAGTGATGATGTTTTTGTTGCGGTTGCGGTTGCGGTTGCGGGTGCTGCTGCTGCTGACGTTGCGGCTGATGACGACAATGGAGTTGCAATGCTCGGCCGAGGTTAGGGTGGCCGGCCAAGAGATGGTGCTTGGCCAAGAGAGGTGGCCGGCCATGGAGTAGTGTTGGGTTTTTTGGTGTAAAAAAAGAAAAAGAAGTAGAGAGTTTATACAGGAGAGGAAGAAGTAATGGGGGGGGGGGGGGGGAGAGTGTATGAGTGGGGAGAAGAAGGGTCTTCGGTTTGATAGAAGAGGAAGAGATGAAGGAGGAGAGGGGTCGGTTTTGAAAAGAAGAGAAGAAGAAGAGGCAAAGAGTGTCTGCAGGGAAATGACAGAAGAAAAGAAAAATGAAAAGGAGAAAAGAAAAAGAGAAGGGAACTTAGGATTTTGGACTGATGGGCTAACAAGAAAAAATATAGCAAAAAAGAAAAGAGAAGAAATTAGGTTGTTTGGAAGATAAGGGGAAAAAAGAAGGAAAAGAAAATGGGAGTTTTTGGGCTTGGGTTTGGGTTTTGTGTTTGTTTAAAAAAAATGGGTTTATGGGTTTAAAATAAAATAGAGAAAGCAATTTGGTATGGGTTAATTGATTTGGGTTTTTAATAAAAGAAATGAGTTTAATAAGAATGTTTATTCGGTAATATAAGGAAAATATAAAAAGGAGAATAAATAGCTAAACGATTAAATAATATAAACGGGCTTTCGGGCTCAAGGAAAATAATAGGAAAAATAGATGGAGGACTTAAATAGAAATAAATAATATGTTTAATAGAAAACAATATAAATGGAAAATACCAAAATAAATAAGTGCGTATTTTATTAATACGAAAGTATAGGAATTTTAGGGTCGTTACAAGAGCAAATTTCAAAGTTTTATTATCCAATGGCACCGGTGATACTATAAGAAATAAAGAAGCAAGTTTCAGAACTATTAGAGAAGGGTTGGATTTGCATCAGTGGGTCATCTTGGAAAGCTCTAGTTCTATTTGTCAAGAAAAAAGATGGCGCGCGACATATGTGCATTGATTATCGAGAGTTAAATTGGGTGACCATCAAGAACAAGTACCCAATTTCTCGTATAGACGAATTGTTTGATCAATTAAGTGGTGCGGGGGTATTCTCAAAATTGAATTTGCGATCAGGTTATCACCAAGTTCGGGTAAACCCAGAGGATATTTGCAAGACGACGTTTCAAACTCGATACGGGCATTATGAGTACCTAATTATGCCGTTTGGTGTTATGAACGCACCGGCTTACGGATTTAATGAACTGAATCTTTCACCATATCTAGATTGGTTCGTGGTGGTATTTATTGACGATATTCTAGTGTATTCGAAGAACTCTGTGGAGCATGAAGAACACTTGAGGATCACACTTCAGATTTTGAGGCAAAAAAAGTTGTATGCCAAATTAAGCAAGTGCAACTTCTGGCCTGACGAAGTGAAGTTTTTGGGTCATGTCATATCTGGAGATGGAATTGCAGTTGACCTGGAAAAGATTGCGGCAATGCAAGATTGGTCAATTCCGAAAACCGTAGCGGAGATTCTAAGCTTTCTTGAACTTGCGGGATATTATCGAAGGTTCGTGAAGGATTTCGCTCAAATAGCAGAACTTTTGACCAAGTTGACCTGAAATGAGGTACCATTTGTTTGGTCCGAGAAGTGTACACAAGCGTTTGAGACGTTGAACCAGATGCTAACAACCACTCATATTCTTACTGTACCAGATAATTTTGGGGGGTTGGTTGTTCACAGGTGTAATACCCAATTCCGTTGTGCATATTTTCCGTATTTATGAATAAATGTTTTCCCCAAAATTTTTCAATTAAAAATTCATTTTTCCTATTCCCAGTAATTTTCATTTTCTTTCATACACTTTTCTATTAATCTCCTAATTATTTCCTCTAATTTATCCCAACCGAATATTTTTAGTTTTAAACTAAAACCACCAACCATTTTTATATTTCCTAATTTCTATATTTTTCCTAACCTAACTTCTAAACCTTTATCCTAATTAAACCTTATCTCTTTTTATATTTTTCCTAATTCTTTCTTCCTACCCCAGCCCAGCCCACAAACCTAAGCCCGTTCCTTAACCCTACCCACGTCCGACCCGACTCGATCCGCACTCCCCCAACTCCCTTCTTCTTCTTCTCCTTTTCTTCTCTTTCCCGCTCTTTTCTCGTTCTCTTCTTCGTCGCGTCCGTACCCGCGATGACGCGCCGCCATCCCAACAACTATCCCTGAGATCCCCTCCCCAAATCCTCTATCTCCCTCGCAACTTCCCCTCTCCTCGAGCTCGCCCACGACCCAGCCAACGCCTCCCCCTCTTCTCGCAACAGCACCCCACGACCCGCTCACCCACACCGCTGCCCTCTCGAGATCCCATCCTCAATCTCTTGAACAATTCCCCTCTCTCAAACTACCTCCCTATCTCGTTTTCTCTACCAACCCCATCCCAACCCCACCTCTATTCCCCATCGCCGACGAGTCATCACCACTATCAACTTGCTCCTCCTCCTTCCTGCGACACCGCCTCCCATCGCCGACTGCAGTTGTGGGCCTCACCTTTTCCATCATCCCAGCGCCTCCCGAG
The DNA here is from genome assembly GCA_030015575.1 of Agapanthus africanus. Lineage (NCBI taxonomy): Eukaryota > Viridiplantae > Streptophyta > Magnoliopsida > Asparagales > Amaryllidaceae > Agapanthus > Agapanthus africanus. Next base: position 154,803,770 of record JASDDO010000014.1, on the reverse strand, counting down.
CACCACGCTAACACCACCAGCTTCGCACGACCTCCACAACCCGGCTCTGAGCTCCTCTCAACCGTCGACGAGTTCACCCCTATACCTAAGCACCGACCACCCCACCGGCGCATCCCTTGCCTCATCACCGTTGCTACCGCGCCGATTCTCCCCTGAACCGACGAGCCCACCACCACCTCGAAACTCACCGCGTCACCACCGCTGCACCGCCGCCTTAGCCAATCATCGCTCAAGATCTGCATCGCTTTCCTCCTCCGTGAGCCCCTTGCTTGGCTCCGGGCCAACGAGCCCCAATTGTCACGGCAACCACCCAGCTCCTCACCTTCTGCCCCCGGCACCACCACTTCACTGAGACCCATCAAAACCCATGACTCCACCCTACCGCCTTCGCCTCCTTTGACTCGAGCTCCTCTCACTGCCGCACCCTCAAGACGCGCCAGCACCTCGTCCTTCCATCGTCAGCCACCGTCGAACTCTGGGTCGTCAAGTCTCGAGGCCAAGCTCACGCCATGCCGAAGCCGTACCACGAGCTCGGGCCAGAGCTAAGACGTAGCTTGTTTTGCTGCTGCTGCTGCTGCTTGCGTGTTGTCGTCGTGTCGTGATCGTGCCCGTGCTGTGTTGCGTCATAGCTACTGCCGCGTCCTCATCACCATCGTTGCATCATTAAGGAAAGTGAAAACCCAATCATTTGCTTTACATGTATTATTATTTTAAATGGATCGATATGTTTTTATTCTTAATAATAATACTGCATATATATCTACGTCGTCATAATAACCCACGTTGTGAACCTATAACCCATCGATAACGCCTACAGTGGTCAGAACGTGAACATGAAATAACTATTGTTTAATTAATTAGATTAAGCGGACCCTTCGTTAATAACTGTATACTAGTTAAGTGCTTGACACAAATTCCTAGAACAAAACATATCTTATTATGGCGGAACATGTGATAGTTAGATTTCTTTACTGTTTACGAATATCATGTTGAAATTTGGAAGAAAAATATCATGTTTAGAATCATATAAAGTCGCCCCCTAAATGCGATACTAAATCTGAAGTTTTCCGGACATACTGCACCGTTAAATTCATAATTAATTCCAGGAAAATCCAATCGCAGCGTGTCTGGGTTTGTTGCGAAGGGTAATGTTGTCACGACCCAAAATACGAACATGACCGGCACTTAAATCTCGCAACGTCTAAAGGCATAACATAATTCAAGTAAGCCGACAACCCAGAAATCTAAACCATTAAAAAAGGTAGAAATATATAACATTTAAAACATTTTGAAAATCTTAAGTTAATTTATTTTCTTGAAAATTTCGGCAGTATCTCCTTTGTAAAAACTAGCCCCAAATGGGTATAAGTATAACATAAATATAAAGCATCCCAAATGGGAGCAACTCACGCCAAAAGGCAGAACACAACCACAACAAGTTTATATAATATGTATAGACGACGCCGTAGCGAAGGAATAAGTAATAAGGAAGTGAAACAACATCACAACATAATAAATTAGTCGACTCAACGAGCTCGACACCCAAGTCACAAATAATACAATACCGATCCTCACAAACTCGTCTCTAAGTCAATATACATGAAAGTGGTGGATGGAGAGTACTAGATACAATAAGATACACAATGAGATCATACGGATAACTGCAAAACCATCCACCTATCCAAAATGACGACCAACAGCAGCGGTATCCACAGAAGAAAAAGAATGAGAAGCCCTGCCGCGACTATACTGAGGGTCGAACCTGCAAAACACTGTGGCACAACGGAGGTGAGTTGCCAACTCGTGAATAGTAAATAATATCGTACAGTTAATCGTAAGTATGCATGAAAAGCAATAATCTGAAATATGCAATCTGATGGCATAAATATAACAATACGGATATACAGTAAAATCATGATCAAGGTACACCACCGGGGTACAACAACTACATGAAACAATGCATGTCTAATAAATCCTGAGTATGGAATAACACATAAAATCTCATGTATGAATCATCATCATGGAAAACAGATGTCTATCAACGACATCCCATATCCCAATATCTCATGCACTGTCACACTGATCGGCCCTCATATATATATATATATATATCATCTCATAACTCCAAGACGGTATCCTCCGGACATCCGTCGAGTTTTATGCAATCACCGGTATGTAGTGTTCCCTTTGCCAGGCTCATCGTCTACACCACAAAAATCATTTCTTGCCCCGGAGTACCATACCGGGTCCACCATGCACCCGCAAACGGTATCTGCCAACTCCTCGAATCGGGTCTCGAAAACAAACTTAGAACCGAGAAAACTCATGGTGGACGTCTCGAAATATCATATCAAAGAAACCGCATTTTCTTTATAAGCAATATATGATATTTTCCCTTTTTAAATATAATCGCGGTTCTCAAATCCAGAAATCGCATAAAATCAACACATCAATGCATATGTCCATGAAAACGAGATATGCAAATACGGAACAGTAATGTGAGCATATCAAGGGAAAACCGCTCTTTTAAGTATATCAAGTTTTCAAAGGTATCTTGCGGTTTCCCAAATCACCGAAGTCGAAATACAATATCATATAAGAGTAAATATGTGGCTAGCAATGTATGTATGTAAGCATGATGCAATTCATGTGCACAATAGGATGACAATTAATATCTAACCGTAAATGTTAAGGGAAGCGATGCAATATATGTTATCCATAGTAATTTCTATAGTGTGCATGTCATGGAAATTACTAACGGTGTGTGTGTAGCATACAATTCAGTACTCGTGCAACATGAACCGTTAGTAATGGTGTAGTGTCCAATCAATACAGTATTAATGTACAACAGGTAATGGGATGTACAAGATGATGTTTATGCACAATCAATGTATATACTAACAACATAGATTTATAACACTAAATCCAGCCCCCGACGCTTAGCGCCATATGGGTGATTCCTCCATAGATATTAAATCTACTCACTGATGATCTTGAGCTAGGTGATCCAAGCACCTCTTTCCCTTTCTTTGTAGCGCCCGAAGTCCCCGAAATAGATCCTAGTATTGTATCAAAACATAACAAGTGTAAATTAGAAACTTCTCGATAATACACGCAAACAACGCTTAAATCAATGTGCTGACTTTCACAAGCTAATTAAGTGTTAGATTAGTGGCGAACGTGCGTAGCGACACCCTAAACCAACCCAAGTGCAGCTAACTATACGAAGTACAAAAACCGTGCCGGATATCCGTATCGCGTGTTGCCGAAAAACTAAAAACTACCAAAGTGCTCCCAGATTTTACCTACAGTCAATATAGGAAAATCAAGTAGTACCTAATACCAAGAATAAGTTACAGACACCTACCCTAAAAGTCACAACTCCCTAGGTGCAAAAGAGGCTGACGTCGCCGGATTTCCCCATGGTCTCGCCGGTTCGACTAGGAGGGTTCGGGTTCGGGTTTCGGGTGTACTCTCAGGGTTTCTAACACTATACTACTGTATTGCTAGATTTTACCTTAGACTAACTTAGTGATAGCAGATCCCAGAGACACCAAAACATATACAAAAATACGATATTTGCACAAAACCTTTATTTTAGTATTTGAAAACCGAAAATAATAAGCATACAATTTCATTAGAGCTAATAAGGGTATAAAGATCTCTACCTCACCAAAACTTGGGAAAAATCCTAGGTTTCCAAGCTCCAAGTCATCATAAGGGCTTTAGCATGAATTGTGAAGGATTTTGTGAGGTTGGGTAGAAGTTTTGGTTTTGGTTTGTGATGGAATCTTATAAATCAAGTGAATAACTTGATGTGAAGTGAAGGAGGAAGGAGCAACTGAGTTGGGGTTAATAATTGAGAGAGTGAGGTGATAATGAGTGATATTGTGAAGGAATGAGGGTATATGTGTTGTGAGGTGAGTGTATGTGAGTGTGAGTGTATGAGGTGAATATATGAGAGTGTTATACTTACACTCTCTCTCATCAAAGCCATTAATGGTAGCTATCCCCCTAAGTCTCAAGAATTCTAACTTTCTTTCTCTTCTATTCTCTTTTCTTTTCTTTTAAAAAAAATTAAACCTTTGTTAGAATAATTTAAAATAGATAGATAAGTTAAGATGTAATATGATTGTTTAGAGAAGGGTTTATGTGTGCCATGTCTACATAAGTATGGTTAACACCCCATTAAACCTAATTCAACATGCACATATATGTGCAAGTTTAAAAATAATTAAATAAAATATTAATTAATTAAATAAAATGTGAAGAAAATATTTCTTAGTTAAATTTCATTAAATACCCCTATTATCGCTTAATTAACACTATCCGCATTCTAAAGTGTTACAATCTCCCCCCTAAAGAAATTCGGTCCCCGAATTTTAAGAAAATCTTACTAGGTATACCTTCGAAGAGATGAGGGAATTTCTTCCGCATCTTGCTCTTGGCTTCCCATGTGACCTCTTCGCTATTCGAGCCACACCAAAGAACCTTGACAGATGGTAAGACCTTTGACCTCAGTTTCTTCACCTGTCGATCCAAAATGACCACCGGCTGCTCAGTGAAAGAAAGGTCGCGCTCAAGCTGAACGGTCTGGTGCTGAATCTTATGGGAAGGGTCATGAAGGTACTTGCGAACTATTGAAACATGAAATTCGGGATGAACATCCAGAAAACTGGGCGGAAGTGCCAAACGATTGGCAACGGTACTAACTCGCTCCAGGATCTTAAAAGGACCCACAAATCTGGGACTAAGCTTCCCCTTCTTCCCAAATCTCATCACACCCTTCATCGGAGAAATCCGTAGGAATACATGATCACCTACTGCGAACTCAAGTCTACGACGACGACGGTCGGCATAAGACTTCTGCCTGCACTGGGCTGTTCTCATCCTGTACTGGATCAACTGGATCTTCTCCGTAGTCTCCTGAACTAACTGTGGTCCCAAAATCCCGCTTTTGCTGAGTTCGGTCCAACAGACTGGCGATCGACACTTCCTACCATACAAGGCCTCAAAAGGTGCCATCTGAATTGTCTCCTGAAAGCTGTTGTTGTAGGAGAACTCTATCAAAGGCAAGTGTCGGTCCCAACTGCCTCCAAAATCGAGCACGCATGCATGAAGCATATCCTTAAGAGTCTGTATAGTCCACTTTAACTGACCATCGGTCTGCGGATGGAAAGCGGTGCTAAAACTCAATCGGGTATCCAAGACTTCCTGAAGTTTCTGCCAAAGACGGCTAGTGAACTGGGTGCCCCTGTCAGATACGATGCATGTAGGAACGCCGTGCAAATACATAATCTCATCAATATACAACTGAGCATACTGAGCATAACCGAAAGTGGTCTTCACTGAAAGGAAATGAGTCACTTTCGTCAACCGGTCAACAATCACCCAAATGGAGTCATACCCTCGACTGGACCTGGGCACAACGAAATCCATGGAGATCTGCTCCCATTTCCACTCCGGAACGGGTAAAGGCTGCAACTCTCCTGCCGGTCTCTGATGCTCAGCCTTGACTTGCTGACAAGTCAGGTACCTCGAAATGAAATCCGAAATATTGCTCTTCATCCCTGCCCACCAGTAGACATCTCTCAAGTCACGATACATCTTGGTGGAACCGGGATGAACACTATAAGCTGACTGATGTGCCTGCTCTAGGATCTTGCGTCTCATCCCCTCGGTATCTGGTACACACAGACGCGTCCCAAAACGTAGCATACCCTGGTTATCAATCGAAAACTCCGACTCTCTACCCTGCTGAACATGCTCAAAAATCTCAGACAAACGTGCATCGTCGAGCTGCGCCTCACGGATACGATCAAGTAAAAGTGGACGAACGCGGACATGAGCAAGCTGTCCCCCGGTCGAGGTAAACTCAAACTGCACTCTACTGTCGCACAAGATCTGCCAATTTGCAGAAGACTGTCTCTGAACTACACTCAATTGGGACAAGCTACCTCCGGGCCTACAACTCAAAGCATCAGCTACTACATTTGCCGTGCCCGGGTGGTAAAAAATCTCACAATCATAATCCTTCATGAGCTCCATCCAACGGCGCTGCCTCAAATTTAGATCCTGCTGCTGGAAGATGTATTTCAAGATTTTGTGGTCCGTGAAGATCTGACACGACTCTCCGTACAAGAAGTGTCTCCAAATCTTAAGCGCAAAGACCACATCGGCCATCTCAAGATCATGAGTGGGATAATTCTGCTCGTGCTTGCCGAGAAGCGTAAGCGATAACTCTATCATGCTACATCAATACACAACCGAGCCCCACTCGAGAAGCATCACAGTAAACAACATAGCCGCCCGATCCAGAAGGCAAAGATAAAATTGGTGCAGTCGTCAACCGAGTCTTCAACTGCTGAAAACTTTGCTCGCATGCCTCAATACAAAGAAAAGGGACCCTCTTCTGGGTCAATCCGGTCAGCGGTGCAGTGATACTCGAGAAATCCTGCACGAAACGGCGGTAATAACCAGCTAAGCCCAAAAAGCTGCGGACCTCAGTCACCGATACAGGTATGGGCCAAAACTGTACAGCCTCGATCTTTTTCGGGTCCACATGAATACCGTCTCCTATAACTACATGACCCAAGAAGTCAACACTATCAAACCAGAAAGCACACTTCGAGAATTTAGCAAACAGCTGGTGTCTCTCAATGTCTGCAAAGCAATCCTTAGGTGCTGTTCATGCTCCTCTCGACTTCTTGAAGACCAGAATATCATCAATAAACACAATAATGAACTGGTTGAGGAACGACCTGAAAATCCGGTTCATCAAATTTATGAACGCTGCTGGGGCATTGGTGAGTCCGAACGATATCACCAAAAACTCATAATACCCATAGCGCGTACGAAAAGCAGTCTTCGGAATGTCATCATTCCGAACCCGCAACTGATGATAACCCGACATTAAATAAATTTTGGAAAAATGTCTCGTCCGTTGGAGCTGATCAAACAAATCGTCAATGCGAGTTAATGGATACCTATTTCGCACCGTAACTCGGTTCAATTGACGATAATTAATGCACAATCTCAAACTGCCGTCTTTCTTCTTGATGAACAGAACAGGAGCTCCCCAAGGCAAAACACTCGGACGCACGAGTCCTCTATCAAGCAACCCTTGCAATTGATCCTTAAGCTCTTTCAGCTCTGCCACGGCCATTCGATAAGGCGGTATAGAAATAGGCCCCGTGCCGGGGATCAAATCAATGCAAAACTCAATATCGCGCTCTGGCGGCAACCCAGGTAACTCATCGGAAAATACGTCGGGAAACTCTCTTACAATAGGAACCCGGTCCAACAAATCTACTGCGGCACCGGTATCATGAATAAAAGCTAAGAATCCCCGACATCCTCTCCTCAAAATCAGACTAGCGTAAAGGGTAGAAATCAAACTGTGAGGGGTGGCACTACGGTCCCCCTGCACAACAATAACTGACTTTCCCGGAAAAAAAAATCTGACTGCCTTCTCACGGCAGTCCACAGATGCATAGCAAGTTGCTAGCGAGTCCATGCCATGGAGAACGTTGAAGTATAACATATCAAGAAGGATCAACTCGACGGACAACACCCTATCTCCAATACGAATAACAAACAACCGAAACACATATCGCGTAACAAAAGACTCTCCAACAGGAGTAGCCATGACAAGCGGATGATCTAACAAAGACGACTCTCAGCCCAACCTCGGCACGAAGTGTGTGGAAACATACGAGTGAGTAGACCCCGGATCAAATAAAACATGGGCATCAAAAGAACATACAGAAAGAGTACCCGAAACGACTGCATTCGACGCCTGCGCATCCTGACGAGTCAAAGCAAATACCCATGCCTGCCCTCTACCGGCAACTGGCTGGCCTTCGCCTTTGCCACCTTGTCCTCTTTGAACAAAACCTCCGCGACCAAGACCCCTCTGAGAATAAGTCTGATGTGGAGCAACAACAGGTGTAAGAGGCAACACTCTCTGAGGTGGAGAAGGTGCTAAGGTAACACGTGGAACTACTGCCTCGCCCTGGCGTACCTCAGTACAATCTTTAATGTGATGATACTGACTCCCACACTGGAAACACCCCGACGACGGCTGCTGACTCTGTGGGTAAGAGCTATATAACCGGCTTCGTCTCGAGTCTCCGCTACCCCTACGGCTTGAAAAGAATCTTTCGCGACGTCTATATATCGGTCCTCAGGCTGGTACATCAGTACAAATCCTCTTCGGTTCCGGAATGACCGAAGTCTCGGAAAGACGCTCTTCAACCAGTACGGCTGTGTCCACCGCGGCTGCATATGTGTCAAAGTGCTGGGCGTCGATAGAAAGGAACAACTGGGTAATCAGCCTTCGTACAAATCTCTTGACATGTCTCTCCTCAGTATCTACTAAATATGAAGCATACACCGATAGCTGGGTAAACTGGACATCATACTCCGCCACAGTCATAACCGAAGTCTGGCACAACGACTCAAATCTGCGAGCTCTAGCATCTCTAACGCTCTGAGGGAGGAATCTGGCAAGTAACACCATCGTAAACTCAGCCCAGGTCATAGGTGGAGGACCTGCGGCTCGATCTCTCTGTAATGATTTGCACCAAGTCTGGGCAAGACCCTCCAGACGGAAACTAGCAAACTCCACCCATCTCATGTCGGAGCATCTCAACGAATGACAGATCCTAGCCATCCGATCGATGAACGACCGTGGATCCTCAGCTGTATCGGTGCCTGTGAAAACTGGAGGCTTCAGCCTCATGAGCTCAGATAAGGATACGGCGATAACCTCCGCAGCTGCAGGTACGACTGCCGGAACAATAGGCACCATCACGGTCCCCGTAACAGGTAGGACAACCTCTGATCTCTGCGCTCGAATGGCCTCCACCAACGACCCCATCATCTGGCGCAAATCCTGCATACCAGCCTCTAGCCTAGTAATACGATCCGGAGAAGGTGGACCACGATCCGGAGAAAGTGGATCAAACTGCTCCTGTAAAATAGGCGTACCGCCCCGGTCAGCCCTCGTCTCGGATGAGCCTGCCCTGCCCTCGGCTTTCGCGGTAGCTCTCTGTGCCCTCGTAGTCTTCGGCGGCATAGTAGCTGGAATAAAGAAATATGATTTGATAATAACATAGAAATCGAATCATAAGGATATATAAAATCAAGGAAGGAATTCAAGCAACATGTCCTAAGGTCACTTAGGCGGAGTACTGTGTCGTAAGTATGCCGTGGAACATACACACGCTACGTCACTCTGCATAAGCTACCTACTCCATCATACCAAGGCCATCCTACACTCCTAAAGATAAAACCTAACACTCTGATACTAACTTTGTCACGACCCAAAATAGGAACGTGACCGGCACTTAAATCTCGCAACGTTTAAAGGCATAATGTAATTCAAGTAAGCAGACAACCATTAAAAAAGGTATAGAGATATAACATTTAAAACATTTCGAAAATATTAAGTTAATTTATTTTCTTGAAAATTTCGGCGGCATCTCCTTTGTAAAAACTAGCCCCAAACGGGTACAAGTATAACATAAATATAAAGCATCCCAAATGGGAGCAACTCACGCCAAAAGGCAGAACACTACCACAACAAGTTTATATAATATGTATATACGACGCCGTAGTGAAGGAATAAGCAATAAGGAAGTGAAACAACATCACAACATAATAAAACAGTCGACTCAACGAGCTCGACACCCAAGTCACAAATAATACAATACTGATCCTCACAAACTCGTCTCTAAGTCAATATACATGAAAGTGGTGGATGAAGGGTACTAGATACAATAAGATACATAATGAGATCATACGGATAACCGCAAAATCACCCACCTATCCAAAATGACGACCAACAGCAGTGGTATCCGCAGAAGAAAAACAATGAGAAGCCCTGCCGCGACTATACTGAGGGTCGAACCTGCAAAACACTGTGGCACAACGGGGGTGAGTTGCCAACTCGTGAATAGTAAATAACATCGTACAGTTAATCGTAAGTATGCATGAAAAGCAATAATCTGAAATATGCAATCTGATGGCATAAATATAACAATACGGATATACAGTAAAATCATGATCAAGGTACACCACCGGGGTACAACAACTACATAAAACAATGCATGTCTAATAAATCCTAAGTATGGAATAACATATAAAATCTCATGTATGAATCATCATCATGGAAAACCGATGTCTATCAATGACACCCCAAATCCCAATATCTCAGGCACCGTCACGCTGATCGGCCCTCATATATATATCTCATCTCATAACTCCAAGACAGTATCCTCCGGACATCCGTCGAGTTTTATACAATAACTGGTATGTAGTGTTCCCTCTGCCAGGCTCATCGTTTACACCAAAAAATCATTTCTTGCCCCAGGCTACCATACCGGGTCCACCAGTACCCGCAAACGGCATCTGCCAACTCCTCGAATCGGGTCTCGATAACGAGCTCAGAACCGAGAAAACTCATGGTGAACGTCTCGAAATATCATATCAAAGAAACCGCATTTTCTTTATAAGCAATATATGATATTTTCCCTTTTTAAATATAATTGCAGTTCTCAAATCCAGAAATCGCATAAAATCAACACATCAATGCATATGTCCATGAAAACGAGATATGCAAATACGGAACAGTAATGTGAGCATATCAAGGGAAAACCGCTCTTTTGAGTATATCGAGTTTTCAAAGGTATCTTGCGGTTTCCTAAATCACCGAAGTCGAAATACAACATCATATAAGAGTAAATATATGGCTAGCAATGTATGTATGTAAGCATGATGCAATTTATGTGCACAATTGGACGGCAATTAATATCTAACCGTAAATGATAAGGGAAGTGATGCAATATATGTTATCCATAGTAATTTTTATAGTGTGCATGTCATGGCAATTACTAACGGTGTGTGTGTGGTATACAATTCAGTACTTGTGCAACATGAACCGTTAGTAATGGTGTAGTGTCCAATCAATACAGTATTAATGTACAACAGGTAATGGGATGTGCAAGATTATGTTTATGCACAATCAATGTATATACTAACAAAATAGATTTATAACACTGAATCCAGCCCTCGACTCTTAGCGCCATTGTAACACCCGAGCCTAATAATACTGTTTATATTACTAGTTGAGGGTTATATCTTGCTCTTTCCAATTATCCTGATTGTTTGGTGCTTTTTGCAAAATTTTAACCGGTTAAGTCATTTTGGCACATAACAAATTTTAACTCCTAAAATGAAATTAAAAGTGTCCAGGTTGACCTACTCGTCGCCACTAGTCGCGTGGTAGCGTCCGCGTGTCGAGATTCCGTCCCGTTTGGCTAAACGGGCAAGTTTGGACGACTACGCACACGTACAAGTGTACGACTTGGGGGCACGCATTTTAATCATTAAACACCTCTTTTCAAAATTTGGAACCCGCTTAAAATCCTATAATTTAAATTTGGAGCATTTGGGCGCAACCCGGGCGCGATTTGGAAATGTTTCATTTTGCGCCAAAAAGGCCCATTTAATTTAATATCTTAAACAATTTATATATACGATTATATATTCTTCACAGTTAAATCTTTCCAAAAATCCTCACTAAATCAAATCTCGCCTCAGCCCAGCCAATCGCGTGGCTCCGTCCCTCTCGTGGGCCCCCTTCCCTTTCCCTATCTCTCTCTCTCTCTTCCCTCAATCTCTCTCTCCAATCTCTCTCTCTCTCTTCCTCTATTTATATTTCCTCCATGCAGCCGCCACAACCCATCGTCTCCACCACGAGGACGTCTCGTAGCCCTAACCCTAGCCCCTCGTTCTTCGCCGCCGACCTCCCCACGACCTCGCCACCATCACCTCTGCACCTCCCCCGTCTCTTTTTCCTTTTCCCCGAGCCTTCCCTGCAACCCACATAACCTGCAAACCTTCCCTGATCCCAGAATCTCCACCGCCTGCACCACACCGTCGACGGCCCTCGTCGTCGACGACTCTTCCATCTTCCTCTCCTCTCTCTCGTTCCCAACTCAACCCTAGCCCTGCACCCATTGCACCGAGCCTAACCCAAGCCCAAACCCTAACCAGAACCCTAGCAACTCCTCTGGTTCGCCGGAAAAGGACACCGTCGACCCCCTCGTCGTCACCAGCACACAGACGACCATCTCCTCTCCTCCCAGCAACCCAAACCAGGCCTCTACCTCCCCCTACTCACAGCACAACCGACCCAGCCGCTTCCAGCCCTCGCCGCATCTCCTGTTCACCGCCGGCGCGTCCATCGCCGTCGGGCCCGTCGTAGTTGCCCCCGATTCTTCCCTGTAAGCCTCCCTTTAGCTTTCCACTCATGTTTAATCCCTTGCTGGTCCTTGTTGCGTTTATCGTATTTTCTAACTTCGCTGCTTGTGACTTTTGCCGGAACCCGATCGTGCCGTCTCGTGAACCCGACACTCCAGCGAAGTACCCTGGTCCGTGTGATCCCGTTGTTCTCTGTTGGGACTCGATCCGTGGCCCGTACACCCGTATCGTGTTTTCTGCCGACATCGCATCCGTGTTCCAGTTTGCAAAACCGTCGAGGCAAGTATCTGAATACTTGCTTAAACATGCTAGCGTGCGAGATTTAGTCTTGCCACGCAATTGAATTCATACTATATAATACAACAACTTAATGATGGTAATTGATATTATATTATAAGTTAAAATTGATAGTTGCAGTTATCGTTAACCTGGAATCTTTATAATAGTTTCTCGTAATTAATCAACCCACTATCAATCCATAATTCAACTAAATAAAACAATTGGATCATATCTGCTTTAATTGTTAAATCATTCACGAGACAATTATTATACTTAGTGTAAATTCCTGTAGCTTCATTACTTCATGATTGTGGATATTGCTTCACCTTGTGGCTATTGCACCTCAAAGGTGCGTGAACCTGATTAATAAGAGAATACAAAACATCACTGTGTTTACATAGATTAATATTGTTAGTTACTGTTCCTGCTGCTGTTCATTACTCGTTACTATACCTGTTATCAGCATACATCTGATTGCATTACATATTGACCGATCTTGATACACCTGACACATGTACTGATACACCGGACATGACACCCTGTACATATCGACCCAACCTGTTGAAAAGTAACCTGACCTGTTACCTGATTTCATGCCTAATGCCGACAAACCTGACCATTCCCGCTGTCTATCCAGACAGACCTACTCTTACCGGATTTTGTGTTGGCATTAGTCCGTGACTACTGAATACCTGACCTGACATACATAGCTTGGGGGTATGGGGAAATCAAAGGTGAAACCGACTAGTAACTCAACAGTTCGATACATTGTTCTGATCAGTCTTACGGGCTTGGCCAGCCCCGGAGTGTTGATGCTGACATCACTCGCCCATCCTACTACCTTTTACTGCTTAGCGGCACGTCTCGGATTCAGCCCCGAGGATCTTGACCGTGGTCCCGGGCACGCATGGGATACTATTGAGTTACATCGACGATTCATCAATTGATTTCAAAGACTATAGAGTAGAAACCTGATAGGACAGTTCAGTCACCATTGCACTTTACCCTGCACTGTTATTTCCTAGTACTGCTTTATTCATGTTCATACCTGCATTGCTTATCACCATATTTGTTATATTATTTGGTTGACATGACGCGCTGACGTCTGGGTTTTGCATGGCCCAGATTCTTTACCACTGTCGCTGATCGAGCAGGAGTACTTCAGCCAGCAGGCTGATCTGTGAGTTCTGCAGTGGTTAGTTCATTTATTGCATTTTATTTCCAGGTCCGATCCCGCATTATGGGACGTACCTTTCCATTATTGTATTGGATCATTAGCTTCCGCACTTATTGTTTATTGATTCTTGTTATTATGGATTTGGACATGTATTAGATTAGCTTATTATCTTGTTCTTGATATCCTTACAACCGTAATGTGACTGTGGATGGATACTTCCTACCCACAGGTAGCATGGTTGGCTATGTCACGTGCCCAATCTTGCGTACTCTGGGAAGCGGGGCGTGACATGGTTCTTTTGGTATCAGAGCCATAGGTTAATTGGGTTGATTCTTTGTAGTTGGGTATTGCACCCGATACACGAATCAGAATGCCCGTGATTAGGAAACATGTCCTGCCACCTTGACCGTTTTACCATTCTTGAATCACATTCTTCCGGATTATATCTTTTACGACGTGCAAACTTACTTTGCATTGTCAACTCGAAAACCTGATTTCTTGTTATCCCTAGGACTTGGGCGACTTGGGTGGAGTTAAGTGATTGCGGCTATGATACCGCGGCATAGCTACAATGCTGTACTCTATTTAAGTATCTTGGAGTTCTAGCCTTGATCCATATTCAGAATCTATCATCATGCTAATATGGGGTGTTTTGAGTTCAGGATTATGACAGGTAAGAAGTTAAAGACGTACCAGAGGCGTGTGAATGAAGCCGCCATGCTTGGGGTGGTAAGAGGAATGCTGGAAATCAAAGAGACAGACCGAGCTGATCCAGCAGCAAGCGGACTTGTTTCAGGAAGGTTTGCAGATCGTTCAGCAGTCTGTAAACGATGTTGGAACTAGACCAGTTGACCGAGTAAGGACCGTAGCAGATTTCAGACTTTTGGATCCGTCTACTTTCACTTTTCTGGAGGAGCCGTTGCCAGCCGAGCCGTGGCTAGCGACACGGAGAATTTGCTGATTGCGACACAGATTCCAGAGGACAAAGGAGTTGATGTGGTGCGCATTCAGTTAGTGGATTACGCCGAGAGTGATGGCTTGTGGAGGAGACCCGCTTGCCCAAGCCGATCAGTTGGGCGAAGTTTTTCTAAGAACCCCCTGGAGAAGTTCTTCCCGCAGACTGCGCGGAGGAAAGGGAAGAAATTTATCGGACTAAGGCAGAATGGAGCAACCGTGGACGTGCATGCAGCGGAGTGGACGAGACTCAGTAGTCTCGCTGGACCTTTCGCGGCCAACGATGCAGACAACAGTTGCGGTAAGGAAGCAGTTCTGTCGGGCCAGTCGAGTTTAGGGCTAGGCCGACAAACAGTGTTCTTGCAGCTATGGAAGTTGATAGTAATGAAGAGCCGGCAGTTGTTCGCGATTTTATAGACGTATTTGAAGATATCAGGCTTACCGCAGAGGCGAAACCTGGAGTTCGCGATTGATCTTAGTCCTGGTACAGCACCAGTATCTAAAGCTTATTATGCGATGGCACCGGTGGAATTGGAAGAAGTTAAGAAACAAGTTGGTGAATTACTCGGGAAAGGATGGATTCGAAGCAGCAACTCACCTTGGGGAGCTCCAGTTCTTTTAGTAAAGAAGAAGGATGTGCATTGATTATCGAGAATCGAACCGGGTGACTATTAAGAACGAGTACCCGATCCCTCGCATTGGAGAACTTTTTGAGCAGCTCAGTGGCGCGAGGGTATTCTCGAAACTGGATTTGCGATTCGAATATCATCAGGTCCGAGTGAAAGCAGAGGATATTTGCAAGACGGCGTTTCGGACTCGATATGGGCATTTCGAGTATCTAGCGATGCCCTTCGGAGTAACGAATGCGCCGGCAATATTCATGGATTTGATGAACAGGGTCTTTTCACCATACCTGGATCAGTTCATTGTGGTATTCATTGACGATATTCTGGTGTACTCAAAGAGTCCGGAGGAGCATGCTGAGCATTTAAAGATCGCACTGCAGACACTGAGACATGAGAAATTATTCGCGAAGATGAGTAAGTGCGAATTCTGGCTGGAAGAAGTGAAGTTTCTGGGGCATGTTGTGTCGGGCAATGGAATCGCCGTTGATCCCGAGAAGATTGCAGCAGTTCGAGATTGGCCTATTCCGAAGAATGTTGCGGAGATAAGAAGTTTTCTTGGACTCGCCGGTTACTACAGAAGATTTGTGGAGAACTTCGCTCGTTTAGCTGAGCCGTTAACCAAGCTTACGCGTAAGGAGGTACCGTTTGGTTGGACGGATGGATGTGCATTGGCCTTCGAGACGTTGAAGCAGAAGTTGATAACCGCCCCGATCCTGACCGTACCGGATGATTCAGGAGGACTGGTGATTCACAGCGACGCATCTGGAAAAGGATTGGGATGTGTTTTGATGCAGAATGGGAAAGTCGTCGCTTACGCATCGAGACAGCTGAAGACTCATGAGAAGAACTACCCGACTCATGACGTAGAGCTTGCAGCCGTGATCTTCGCCCTGAAGATTTGGAGACACTACCTTTTGGGCGAGAGAGTCGAAGTCTTTACAGATCACAAGAGTTTGAAGTATGTGTTCACTCAAAAGGAGTTGAACATGAGGCAACGCAGATGGTTGGAGCTGATGGCCGACTACGACCTTGATCTTAAGTACCATCCGGGAAAAGTTAACGTCGTGCCAGATGCGCTAAGTCGGTTACCAGCAATTCAGATATTGACTGCACAGAGGGAGATCATTGCGGATTTTCGGAGATTTGACTTGGAGGTTGTGCTACCACGTGCTACGGGACAGTTGTTGCAATTGCAAGTACAGTCGTCCTTAGTTGAGAGGATTAAAGCAGCACAATCGCAGGATCCTAGACTACAAAAGTTTCGGGAGCAGGTTGAAGCAGGACTACGAACCGATTTACTGATCCACGAAGACAGTTCATTGAGATATGGTAGCCGTGTGTGTGTGCCAAAAGGAGATGTGCGTGAAGAGCTCATGAAGGAGGCACACAGTTCAGCTTACTCCGTACATCCAGGAGGGACAAAGATGTACCGAGATATTCGACAACACTTCTGGTGGGAAGGTATGAAACGGGAAATTGCTCGCTTCGTGGATAAGTGCTTGGTGTGTCAGCAAGTCAAGGCTGAACACCAAAGGGTTGCTGGTTTGTTGCAACCACTTCCGATTCCTCAGTGGAAGTGGGAACATATAACCATGGATTTCGTGACGGCCTTACCGCGAAGTCCAAAGGGAAACAATGCTGTATGGGTGATTGTCGATCGATTGACCAAGGCAGCTCACTTTATTCCTTTTCGGGTTGGTCAATCGACGGAGACTTTGGCAGAGCGGTACATGCAGGAGATTGTGAGATTGCATGGGGTACCGGTAAGCATCGTGTCCGATCGGGACACTCGGTTCTTGTCGCACTTTTGGAGGAGTTTACAAGAAAGTTTGGGGACTCGATTGAAGTTCAGCACAGCTTATCCTCCTCAGACTGATGGACAATCGGAGAGAACGATCCAGACCCTTGAAGATATGTTGAGAGCTTGCATGTTGGACTTCAAAGGTTCTTGGGAGGATCATCTACACCTGGTGGAGTTTTCGTACAACAATAGCTTCCAAGCGACTATTCAGATGGCTCCGTTTGAAGCGTTGTATGGTCGTAAGTGTCGTTCACCTGTTTGTTGGGATGATGTGGGTGAACGAAGGTTACTAGGGCCAGATTTGGTGGTACAGACAGTTGAGAAGGTGAATACGATCAGGAAGCATATGAAGGCAGCTCAAGACAGACAGAAAAGTTGGGCTGACACGTCAAGAAGACCTCTAGAGTTCGCCGTGGGTGATTTGGTATTCCTGAAGATATCACCGACTAGAGGAGTGATTCGCTTTGGAAGTCGGGGAAAGCTTAGTCCTCGATTCGTTGGACCCTTCGAGATATTGGAGCGTGTTGGAGAGGTAGCGTACCGTTTGGCGTTACCACAGTCTTTGGCAGGAGTGCACGAGGTGTTTCATGTGTCTCAACTACGGAGGTATGTTCGTGATGAGACTCATGTCTTGGATCATTCGGAGTTGACCGTACGGGAGGACCTAACTTTTGAGGAGCGACCAGTTGAAATCAAGGACCGAAGAGAAAAGGTTCTTAAGAACAAGGTCATCCCTCTTGGACTAGTTTCTTGGGGTAATCGATTGCACGGAGAATCCACTTGGGAGCGAGAAGACGAGATCCGACAGAGATTCCCTCACCTTTTCCAGTAGTTAGCTATCTTGTATTCTTGGAATTTCGAGGACGAAATTCTTTTTGTAGTTGGGTATGATGTAACACCCGAGCCCAATAATACTATTTATATTACTAGTTGAGGGTTATATCTTGCTCTTTCCAATTATCCTGATTGTTTGGTGCTTTTTGCAAAATTTTAACCGGTTAAGTCATTTTGGCACATAACAAATTTTAACTCCTAAAATGAAATTAAAAGTGTCCAGGTTGACCTACTCGTCGCCACTAGTCGCGTGGTAGCGTCCGCGTGTCGAGATTCCGTCCCGTTTGGCTAAACGGGCAAGTTTGGACGACTACGCACACGTACAAGTGTACGACTTGGGGGCACGCATTTTAATCATTAAACACCTCTTTTCAAAATTTGGAACCCGCTTAAAATCCTATAATTTAAATTTGGAGCATTTGGGCGCAACCCGGTCGCGATTTGGAAATGTTTCATTTTGCGCCAAAAAGGCCCATTTAATTTAATATCTTAAACAATTTATATATACGATTATATATTCTTCACAGTTAAATCTTTCCAAAAATCCTCACTAAATCAAATCTCGCCTCAGCCCAGCCAATCGCGTGGCTCCGTCCCTCTCGTGGGCCCCCTTCCCTTTCCCTATCTCTCTCTCTCTCTTCCCTCAATCTCTCTCTCCAATCTCTCTCTCTCTCTTCCTCTATTTATATTTCCTCCATGCAGCCGCCACAACCCATCGTCTCCACCACGAGGACGTCTCGTAGCCCTAACCCTAGCCCCTCGTTCTTCGCCGCCGACCTCCCCACGACCTCGCCACCATCACCTCTGCACCTCCCCCGTCTCTTTTTCCTTTTCCCCGAGCCTTCCCTGCAACCCACATAACCTGCAAACCTTCCCTGATCCCAGAATCTCCACCGCCTGCACCACACCGTCGACGGCCCTCGTCGTCGACGACTCTTCCATCTTCCTCTCTTCTCTCTCGTTCCCAACTCAACCCTAGCCCTGCACCCATTGCACCGAGCCTAACCCAAGCCCAAACCCTAACCGGAACCCTAGCAACTTCTCTGGTTCGCCGGAAAAGGACACCGTCGACCCCCTCGTCGTCACCAGCACACCGACGACCATCTCCTCTCCTCCCAGCAACCCAAACCAGGCCTCTACCTCCCCCTACTCACAGCACAACCGACCCAGCCGCTTCCAGCCCTCGCCGCATCTCCTGTTCACCGCCGGCGCGTCCATCGCCGTCGGGCCCGTCGTAGTTGCCCCCGATTCTTCCCTGTAAGCCTCCCTTTAGCTTTCCACTCATGTTTAATCCCTTGCTGGTCCTTGTTGCGTTTATCGTATTTGCTAACTTCGCTGCTTGTGACTTTTGCCGGAACCCGACCGTGCCGTCTCGTGAACCCGACACTCCAGCGAAGTACCCTGGTCCGTGTGATCCCGTTGTTCTCTGTTGGGACTCGATCCGTGGCCCGTACACCCGTATCGTGTTTTCTGCCGACATCGCATCTGTGTTCCAGTTTGCAAAACCGTCGAGGCAAGTATCTGAATACTTGCTTAAACATGCTAGCGTGCGAGATTTAGTCTTGCCACGCAATTGAATTCATACTATATAATACAACAACTTAATGATGGTAATTGATATTATATTATAAGTTAAAATTGATAGTTGCAGTTATCGTTAACCTGGAATCTTTATAATAGTTTCTCGTAATTAATCAACCCACTATCAATCCATAATTCAACTAAATAAAACAATTGGATCATATCTGCTTTAATTGTTAAATCATTCACGAGACAATTATTATACTTAGTGTAAATTCCTGTAGCTTCATTACTTCATGATTGTGGATATTGCTTCACCTTGTGGCTATTGCACCTCAAAGGTGCGTGAACCTGATTAATAAGAGAATACAAAACATCACTGTGTTTACATAGATTAATATTGTTAGTTACTGTTCCTGCTGCTGTTCATTACTCGTTACTATACCTGTTATCAGCATACATCTGATTGCATTACATATTGACCGATCTTGATACACCTGACACATGTACTGATACACCGGACATGACACCCTGTACATATCGACCCAACCTGTTGAAAAGTAACCTGACCTGTTACCTGATTTCATGCCTAATGCCGACAAACCTGACCATTCCCGCTGTCTATCCAGACAGACCTACTCTTACCGGATTTTGTGTTGGCATTAGTCCGTGACTACTGAATACCTGACCTGACATACATAGCTTGGGGGTATGGGGAAATCAAAGGTGAAACCGACTTGTAACTCAACAGTTCGATACATTGTTCTGATCAGTCTTACGGGCTTAGCCAGCCCCGGAGTGTTGATGCTGACATCACTCGCCCATCCTACTACCTTTTACTGCTTAGCGGCACGTCTCGGATTCAGCCCCGAGGATCTTGACCGTGGTCCCGGGCACGCACGGGATACTATTGAGTTACATCGACGATTCATCAATTGATTTCAAAGACTATAGAGTAGAAACCTGATAGGACAGTTCAGTCACCATTGCACTTTACCCTGCACTGTTATTTCCTAGTACTGCTTTATTCATGTTCATACCTGCATTGCTTATCACCATATTTGTTATATTATTTGGTTGACATGACGCGCTGACGTCTGGGTTTTACATGGCCCAGATTCTTTACCACTGTCGCTGATCGAGCAGGAGTACTTCAGCCAGCAGGCTGATCTGTGAGTTCTGCAGTGGTTAGTTCATTTATTGCATTTTATTTCCAGGTTCGATCCCGCATTATGGGACGTACCTTTCCATTATTGTATTGGATCATTAGCTTCCGCACTTATTGTTTATTGATTCTTGTTATTATGGATTTGGACATGTATTAGATTAGCTTATTATCTTGTTCTTGATATCCTTACAACCGTAATGTGACTGTGGATGGATACTTCCTACCCACAGGTAGCATGGTTGGCTATGTCACGTGCCCAATCTTGCGTACTCTGGGAAGCGGGGCGTGACAGCCATAAAGGCGAGTCCCCCGTAGATGTTAAATCTACTTACCGATGATCTCGAGCTAGGTGAATCCAACCACCTCTTTCTCTTTCTTTGTAGCGCCCGAAGTTCCTGAAATAGATCTTAGTATTGTATCGAAACATAACAAGTGTAAATTAGAAACTTCCCGATAATACACGCAAACAATGCTTAAATCAACGTCCCGACTTCCACAAGCTAATTAAGTGTTAGCTTAGTGGTGAACGTGCGTAGCGACACCCTAAACCAAGCTAAGTGCAGCTAACTATACGAAGTACAAAACCCGTGTCGGATATCCGTATTGCGCGTTGCCGAAACACAAAAAACTACCAAAGTGCTCCCAGATTTTACCTACAACCAATATAGGAAAATCAAGCAGTACCAAATACCAAGAATAAGCTATAGAAACCTACCCTAAAAGTCACAACTCCCCAGGTGCCAAAAAGGCCGACGTCGTCTGATTTCCCTATGGTCTCGTCGGTTCGACTAGGAGGGTTTGGGTTCGGGTTTCAGGTGTACTCTTAGGGCTTCTAACACTATACTACTGTATTGCTAGATTTTACCGTAGACTAACTTAGTGATAGCAGATCCCAGAGACACCAAAACATATACAAAAATACGATATTTGCACAAAACCTTAACTTTAGTGTTTTAAAACTGAAACTAATAAGCAAACAACTTCATTAGAGCCTAATAAGGGTATAAAGATCACTACCTCACCAAAACTTAGGAAAAATCCTAACTTTCCAAGCTCCAAGTCATCGGCTTTAGCATGAACTGTGAATGATTTTGTGAGGTTGGGTTGAAGTTTTGGCTTTGGTTTGTGATGGAATCTTATAAATCAAGTGAAGAACTTGATGTGAAGTGAAGGAGGAAGGAGCAACTGAGTTGGGGTTAATAATTAAGAGAGTGAGGTGATAATGAGGGGTATTGTGAAGGAATAAGGGTATATGTGTTGTGAGGTGAGTGTATGTGAGTGTGAGTGTATGAGGTGAATATATGAGAGTGTTATACTCACTCTCCCTCTCATTAAAGCCATTAATGGCATCCATCCTCCTAAGTCTCAAGAGTTCTAACTTTCTTTCTCTTCTATTCTCTTCTATTCTCTTTTCTTTTCTTTTAAAAAAAATTAAACCTTTGTTGGAATAATTTAAAATAGATAAGTTAAGATATAATATGATTGTTTAAAGAAGGGTTTAAGTGTTCCATGTCTACATAAGTATGGTTAACACCCCATTAAACCTAATTTAACATGCACATATGTGTGCATATTTAAAAATAATTAAATAAAATATTAATTAATTAAATAAAATGTGAAGAAAATATTTCTTAGTTAAATTTCATTAAATACCCGTATTATCGCTTAATTAACACTATCCGCATTCTAAAGTGTTACAACTGTATAATATTTAACACGATGAGTAGGCTTATTGTTAGATATATCCTATGAACATCGAAAACAAAGAACTTACCAGACCTTGAACTGTAGTCCAGAGCGGGAACTTACCCCTTGACATGCATTTATACCCCTGAAACCTTGTTGTTTAATTGCGAGAGTGTGCGAAGCCAATTACCGCTGCGTATAAAATTGTTTTAGATTTCCAATGGTTTTGGTTTCACTAAATTCCAGTATCATTTGGTATTTAAATCACATTTTAAACGGATGACATGTACCGCAGATTTCTGTCATTTCAGTTTGCACCTTTCATCAGTAATCTGATCATAACTCCTAAACTAAGATGAATATTGTTGATCCAACTCCTGTTCTGTAAAGTTAACTCATATCCCTACAATTACTTCAACAGTAGCATTGCCTAATTATGCTCCCAACAGAGAGTAAAACGTGTTAGGAAACGGACTTCCAGTTCAGAAATTGGACTTCCCACAGTAAACACTTAAAATGAAATGACCATAACTAGTAAACCTGAAACCCGATTGACACGAAAATAATTTTTCTGTATAGATAATTAAATATCCTGCCTACTCCTTTTAAATCGTTTGGCTTAGTTATGCACATGTGATTTTTTATGATTTTTCTAGTCCAACCGACACCGGTTGCTCATATGTTTTAGCAGTGCATTTACTATATCCCCATCATGTGCATGATTGTCATCCTCTTGTAAATAGTGTTCATTTGCATCGATAACCTAATGATCGTGTTGCCTTACCAAGTGATAAATTTTAGTAATTGGATTGCGGCAAGTACGTTAGTGTAAAAACGTGAATGAATAAGTAAAGTGACACGTACTTGTACACAATCAGCGGAACCAGTTAATTATTGCATTGTCGACGTCTATGGGGAATATATAAATGTAATTATAAATGGTAAGGGACGGTTATGGAAGCACTTATATTAGTGTCATAGGTAAGATATCGAGTACTGTCCATTTATCTTGGATACCAGTCGAGACATGCTTGGTGGAGATCTTGTCTCCAGTTCTCACGAAGACTTGTCCTGGAGCGACTAGTATTTGGATTCATGGTCGGTGTTTGATGTAGACCATGGGGTGTGGGGTAGTTTGAGTGTGAGTTCGATCAACGGAATCTCAGGAGTCCCACTGCCGGCATATATAGAGATTTCGAGAGTCGTATGGATGGTATTACTGATTATTAGCAAGCGTGATTTGGGCCCGTATTCCCTGGCCCCTGAGGCTTACCCTTGGGTTGGAGATACTCCTGCGGTGGTAGACGCTCACACTCGGACTGATGATAGGTTTAACGACCTGGACTTTGAGACTTAGAGACTGATAGCTTTAGTGACATGGATATTGCATTGATTACTGATCTGATACACTTTCTTTATTTTTACCTATACCAGTTATTTCATTGTCACGACCCGAAATTGGCACATGACGGCCCTAATACTACGCAACGTCTACAGGCGTAACGTAGTAAAAGAAAGACAAAACCCAGAAATCTAAACCATTAAAAGACAAGAAAAGATAAGAAACATTGTTTAAACCTTTAAAAAAAAATCTCAAGTATAAATTCTTTAAGTCCAATTTTCTTTCTTGAAAATTTCGGCAGCACCTCCTTTATAAAAACCAACCCCAAAAATGGGTACAACATAAATATAATGTAAAGCATCCCCAACGGGAGCAAATCCACGCCCAAAGGCGGAAAACAACCACCACAACAAATATACGATGCCGTAGCGAAGAAAAAGAAGACGATAGAAAGGAAACTGTATAAAAGACAACAAATCCACAATTTATACAATATCGTCCTCACCAAGTCTCTAAGTCAACAACATAATAGTAGATGGAGAGTACAAGATACAACGGATATACAATATAAATACAGATAACCACCAAAACCCACCTGAACAAAACAACACACTGTGAGCCGATGCGGTATCTGTAGCAAAAGATGATAGATGAATAGCCAGCCTCGACTACTCTGAGGAACACTCTGTAACACCTGTGGCACAACGGGGGTGAGTTGCCAACTCGTGAATAGTAAATAACATATGCAGATAATCGCAGAAATGTACGTACAGCATGAATCTAAGATATGCAATTTACAGTAATAACAGGTCATATGAATGTAGAATAATGGAAAGTACACTAACAAGTACAACCAATATATATAAAGCAATAATGATATGACACAGTATGCAATAATCATGCAATGGGGGTATGAGAATGTAAATGTGCAACACTCATGAAAGATACACTAACAGGTACTCCTAATACATGAAACAATGCACAAATAGATAAAGGTGAGGTATGGAGTGAAATATATCATTTCTACGGAATCCTGACATCGTGGTAGGATCACAATCCATCAACACGAATCAAATCCCAATTCCTCAAATCAGCCCCCAAATTAGCTCTCATATCATCTAAGTATCGCATTCTCCTCAATTTCACAATATTAAGTATATCTCGTATATCCCGAATGTACAACATCAAGTATATCTCACATATATCGAATGCACAACATCAAGTATATATCACATATATCGAATGTACAATATCAAGTATATATCACATATATCGAATGTACAACATCAAGTGGATCTCACATATCTCGTATGTACCATATCAAGTATATCTCACATATCTCGAATGTACAACAGCAAGTGGATCTCACATATCTCGTATGTACTATATCAAGTATATCTCACATATCTCGAATGTACAACAGCAAGTGGATCTCACATATCTCGTATGTACCATATCAGGTATATCTCACATATATCTCCAGTATCCAATCTCAAATGAATCTCTTATATCCCGAATCAAATATCCAGCAAAATTCTAACATCCTAAATATAATGGCATAATAAATATGATGAGGTCAATACATATATATTAGCGTCCCATTCCCCTAATATTGGTGTAAGGGTATATATAACAGCGGCTCATTCCCCTGTTATATATACAAATGAGTAATTGGAAATATCATGAAACCAATGTGCCAAGCATCGACACAGAAATGCTGATCCATCAGGTGCTGTCTCCATGACTGGCCCTCCTGATGGGTACGTATCATACGCTATCCCAAGAGCTCGAGTGCCTAGCTCTGACCCTCGCCTCTCGACGTATCCATACGCACATGACTCCCGTCGGTATCCACTCGATAGCCGATGAGTCATTGGTCCTGTCACCGGATGGTATGGTTCCCCTAAGCCTCATCGCCTAGCACCGTGAAATCGTTCTTGCTTCGGGGTACCCTCGGGCCCCACCATGTACCCACAGACGGTGCCTCCTCACTCCTCGAATCGGGCATATATCAGAACCGATAAATCTCATGGTGGCTGCGGAAATATCAATATCAAGGAAACCGGGTCTTTCAAATAATGCATAATTTCATGAACTACTACGGTCCCCAAATCCAGAAAACATCATGAAAAATCCATATAACAATGCGAAAATCCATGAATATAATATGTGCGCCATATCTGAAATGCAAGCATATAAAGAAAAAACCGCTAATTAACCGCATTAAGTTAATACAAATATCATGCAGTTCCTATTTATCCACTTCTAAATAACATCAAGTGAAGGTAAACATGTAGCTAAAATCAGATGTATGTGAAATCAATAAGGTATAGCAAGATAATGTGTCTACCTATAAGCAATGATATAGTATACCCCCTGGGTATAAGAACAGTATGTGCAAGGTATACCTATAGCTATGACAGGGAGGGTGTATGTACCTATCACTAATGGTACAATACTCTATATGAATACAGGTATGCTAAATGCCATATATGATAAGCAGTATGAATCAATGTCACAATATCCCTAACCAAGCAATATAACATCTATAAGTGGTTTGTGTGTGACAGGGCAATTATTGACGGTGTGTGTAGCATATAATCAGTGCTCGTGCAACATGAATCGTCAATAATATGTGCAGTGTCCTACTACTACTAGTCCAGGCACAACTACATCTAAGTAATAGGGTAAAGGCGCAATTCTAACAATAACGTAGAATATGCGACAAGTAATAAAATCTCTAGCCCTGACGCATAACGCCATGCGGGCGATTCCCCTGTAGATGTTAAATCTACTCACCAACGTTCCAAGCTAGGTGAAGCCTACCATCTGTTTTCCCCTTGTCGTAGCGTCCGAAGTCCCCGCTTGCGAACCTAAAATTTCACAAACACAACACATAAGCAAATATCCTGCATCGACGAAAAGACAACGAAACGCGATGAAAACGCCCGAAAAATTACACTGCGCGCTTAGCGCATCTATCGCGCACGATACCGGCCAAAAACCATAATTGGGGTCGCTAAACTACAAAACACCAAGACTGGACCCCGATCGTCCCGATCGCGCAACACAACACAAGAATTACGAGGAATACAATAGATATAACCTCGCAACGACCAATCGAACCCACGTCGGAAAAATCCCGAAATCTAGTAAGCAACCTATTGCAAAATTCCGCACTAGTTTCAAGCTAATACATATCTAGCGATAACAAACACCTTAAAATAGCTTAACTAAGCTACCTAAACCATTCCTATATTTTTAACACTCGCTAATTATGTTTTAGCAAAAACCTAGTAAGCTAATTGCATAATTAAACAAAGTGATCATTAACAAAAATTAACATTTTCTACTAGGTTAATCTTCTCCAAAACACAAATTAACACTTCAAAAGAACACTAAACACATAAACAAAATTTAACCCTAACATGAATTTCTTAAACCAAAAATAACTGAATTAATCATAATATAAAAACTAAACTAAACATATAATTAGCTAACTAAACTAGCTAGAATAAGATTAAAGCAAATATAAAAGGATTAAGGTAAGAATTATACCTCCCCAAGAACACAAAATGAAACTTAATCCAACATCTTAGCATCAAAAACCAAGCTTTAATGAAGATCCATGAAGGATTAGTGAAGGAAATGAAGGAAAAATGATTATATTTGAATTTGTATGAATTAAATTGGATTTTTCATGATTTATTTGATGAAAAATGAGTTGAAAATGGGTGGAAATGATGGAGGGCAGCAAGGGGAAGGGAAGGGCCGGCCAAGGGGAGAATGGGGGGATTTTTGGTGAAGTGTGTGGAATTTTCTAGTAAAAGAAAACAATTAATGCACATTTAATGCAAAAATGCCACCTTTTATTCATTTTCTTTTCTTTTTAAAAAAATAATTCCCTTTGACCAAAAAATATCTAGATATTTAAAAAGAAGGTTCTAAAATAATTTTAGTGATGATTCCCAAAAATTTTCATTTAGAAAATTTTTCCCGATTTATGCGCATATTTTACCGGCTAAAATAATATTTTATTTGGAAAAAATTCTATCTGAACCAAAACCTCCCAAATACCCCTAAAGTTCGCGCACAAGCTTTATTTTAGCTAAACTAGGTGCCGGTAAGTTTATACGGACGTTTGATCGAAATCGGGTTAAAACGGGAAAAACCGACAATTTTGCCCTAAAACGGAAAAATTCGCAAAACGATTTCTGAAACATTACATTCATGCTCGCGTCATTGTTCTATATTTATTGTTTCATGTTTGTCATCATTGCACATTATATATGTATATATTGCTATTGTGTCGCTCTGACGACCTGAATATGCATGCTCAGAGTGAGAAGTGGACTTAGCTCGGATCAGGATCTTTCGTATCTCGAGGATATTGCGGATATCTAGATCAACGACGCCAGTGCTTTCTTTCCCTTGATCTCTATCTGGTTAGTTTTATATCTATTTTGATAGAATTAGTTACTGCATTTCTCATTAGCTGTGCTATGATTACTGATTACCTCATAATGCTAGAAGCCGAAGTGTCACTACGGCATGCTATTTCCTTGACCGTAGGAGCATGGATGGCCTTGTCACCCCTCGTATTCCGTATTTTAGAAAGCGGGGTGTGACATGGTTTTGTTGGTATCAGAGCGCCAGGTTTAGATTGGGATTACAGTTTCCGGCTAGGGCTTGACAATTTAAGTCGCCCTATTCGATCTAGATCGAAAACTTGTTATCCTTGACTAGGATCCCTATAGTTTGTCGAGCTATATTTTTGACTCCATCCGCTAGAGTTTTGGGTGACTTAGTAGAATTATGTGATTGTAACTATGAACTGCAACATAGTTACAAACAACACTCTGCTTGAGTGACTTGGAGTTCTACAAATTGATTTCCGCTCGATTGAGTTTCACCTCACCACATTATCTTGCTACGTTGTCAATTCTATATCTTATTTTGATTCTTATACCTTGTACTTTATGCCGTCCTAAAATTTGTTGTTTTAGGACCATGGCTTCCAACGACTCTTTTTTCATCTCCACTCGCTAGAGTCAGACCGTCGAGATTTTGGGTATATTGCAAGGCTTGACGGAAGCCCAGGAGCGAATAAACGATCTCTTAACTGAAGGAATAAGAAGGAAAATGACTCAAGTACCAGGAGGAGCCCCCAATCGTAAGGTAATCCTTGCCAAACAAAGAGGTGGTGTGCAGATGAAGCGTCCATTTGTTCCTCAGCAACAGAAGCAGCGGAGAACCCAACGTTGTGGTTATTGCAAAAGGCCAGAACACTTTCAGAGGGACTGTTGCCGGGCTAAAGGACAGTGTTTGATTTGTGGATCCGACGAGCATCTTATCGATGGTTGCCCTCGAATGAAAGAGCTGCAAGGAGGAGATTCGTCAACACCTTCCACATCTGCCTGAGCGACTTGGTTGCTTTCGTATCTTGAATTTCGAGGATGAAATGGACCAACACAAGATTCGACCTTGCTTTACGAGATCACAGCGATTTAGATATCAATGCGGAGTTATCATCCTTCCTGCTTTCAATAAAAACCTTGTTATTGTATTTAATAATCGTTTCCTTTTGTCTGAACCTTGTATTTGTTGAACCCCTTGGTTTAAATGAAAAAAATGTGAGTTGTGATTTATATATCGTTCCTTTTCCACTCACTTCCTTATACTACTTACTGCATCATTATTCAAAATTTTGATTTTACATTCCTTACATACCTTATATTTTCCATGTGCTCCACATCTTTAGTTATTTTTGTGTGTTCCACTATCTGATCATGACTCTCTCTTTTCAGGCCATGGCCAACCTTGGGATAGCGCCGCCTCTCGATGAGGACACTCGGTCCTGCGTTTCCTTGGACTGCATGCTGGTGAGTTCAGATGACGAGGTCGATCGCCCACAGGTTTTTTCGACAACAGCGATCCCGAGGACGAGGAAGTCGCAGACGCAGCTCCAGAAGTCAACATGATCAGTGACTCTGACAATGAAGAAGATGGCTCCGAAGAAGACCCAATAGAGGAAGATCCAAAGGAGGACCCAGTGGAAGAGGATCCAGAAGAGGCGGATCATGTGGAAGAGGACCCCGATGAGGAAGCTCCCGCCGAGGAAGAAGGGCCGGGAGAAGAAAACCCCGTGGGGGAGGAGCCCAAAAATGAGGCCCTAGCTGAGAAAGAGTCGGAGGATGAAACCTCAAGTGAGGAGGAACTCGAGGAGGAAGAACCTCTAGCAGCAATCCCGGCGAGACGCTATAGGAATGAATACCCCTATCTTAGCGCGAGAGCTTATCGTAACCTGTTGAACTTCGACAATCGCGACTGACGCGACTTGTTTTTCTGGCCAAAAAAATGTATAGATTAGGGCCACTTTTATCTTTCAAGTGTGCTTTGTTAAAAATATTTCCTGAAAAATAAAGTTTCTGATCACGCAATCCTTCTTTGAGTATTGTACCTTTAAGGTCCGCATGATGCATTGATTATTCCTTCTTACAACAATTTCCTTCCCTTCTTGAAATTCATTATCGTTACTTCATTCTTGAACCCTGTAGTAACCTGACCTCCAGCCCCCATCGACACTATAGTTGAGCACCACCTTCTCGGCTTCTTTCGATTAGGTCGTATCTTACAGCAAATCCATGCCCTGGCTAGTCCCTTATACATTATTCGTGTTATTTCCTATTACTGTAATTACATTCAATGACGTTGTTATTCGAAATTTAGTTTTCTTTATTCTGTGGTTATCAAAAATTGCGTATTATTAACTACTTTCGTTTTAATTATTTTAAATGCTTTCCTATTCTTCACATTTTCAATAGTGCAAACTTACATCGCATATACCATTATGTTTTACTTGCTCTTGTATTTTCCCGTATGAGTATTCTGAAACTATTTTATAATTGCATGATTTGTAGACTTACCAATATAGTTTCGGAGCTTAAGGCTTATCAGCCAATCTTTCACCATTATTAATTGTTGTCATTCTATTCTTCTTTGTATTCTATATGTATAGTTTATTACTATTAATTGTTATGACTTTGTTCTTGCTTATGACTACTCTTTTAGCTGAGCAATTTCGTATATATATATAAAACTTTGATTCTCATCTTGTTGTTTTGCATAAATCGCTATATATTAGTATTTGACTTCTGTTGCTTTTCATGGCATTTTATAGCTTATCGTATTTTAAATTTCGAGAGCAAAATTTTATATAAGTGGGGTATGGTGTAATATCCAGTTCCGTTGTAAATATTTTCCCCAAAATTTTTCTATTAAAAATTCATTTTTCCTATTCCCAATAATTTTCATTTTATTTCATAAACTTTTCTATTAATCTCCTAATTATTTCCTCTATTTTACCCTAACCGATTATTTTTAGTTTTAAACTAAAAACCCTAACCCTTTTTATATTTCCTAACCTAACTTCTAAACCTTTACCCTACTTAAACCTTATCCCTTTTTATATTTTTCCTAATTCTTTCTTCCTACCCCAGCCCAACCAACAAACCCAAGCCCATTCCCTAACCCTATCCACGCCCGACCAGACCCGACCCGCACTCCCCCAACTCCCTTCTTCTTCTCCTCTTCTTCTCTTTCCCGCTCTTTTCTCGTTCTCTTCTTCGCTGCTCCTGTACCCGCGATGACGTGCCGATATCCCAACAATTATCCCCGAGATCCCCTCCCCAAATCCTCCATCTCCCTTGCAACTTTCCCTCTCCTCGCGCTCACCCACGACCCAGCCAACGCCTCCCTCTCTTCTCGCAACCGCTCCCCACGACCCGCTCGCCCACACCACTGCCCCCTCGAGATCCTATCCTTGATCTCTTGAACAACTTGTAACAACTCCAATTTTTGTGTACATAAATTTGATTAAAAGTTAATATATACTTGGGGTATTTACAATTCCTATGAGTACTATAAGAATTTGATTTACTTTTGAACAGCAAGAAGGCGCATGTAGCTTATTGGTAATACCTTGTATTGCTGAACCAAAGCACCAGAGTTCAACTCCCACCAACCACATATTCTTTTTATTTTAAATTATTTTAATCTTTTAGAACCCCAAGAGTCTACACGTGCAACACACGTAATAGGGTAAGTTACAAAATAATCAAACAGGTGAACTGAAAATACCAAACGACCCCGACCCCATACCCCAACACCAACCACACCCGTTGGCATTGGGCCGGCGACAAGCCCATGAAAACGGGCGACGTCGGTCTAGACCGTCCCAAATGCCTTTAAATTCCACCCCCTGCAACGTTTGGCCTACCCCACTACTCCCTTATTGCTTGTTTACTTTGAATTAAACCAGAGAGCAATAAAATGCCCATTTAACCTCATTTTAATGCATTTCTTCCACCCCTAAACCCTAATTTTTCCCTATAAAACCACGCTCAATTCACCCCTCCTCACTCACAAATCCCTGCCCAAACTCTCAAGAAAATTCCAAGATCCTTTTGTGTACAAGTGGAGTTAGCAAGAGGCGAAGCTCCGACGGACTTCCGGCGACAACTTAAGGAGTTTCCGATGACGAAACGACGCACTGGAAACTCCCACCTTTTTCTCTTTCTCTCCTCTAGCCAATCATCTAGTAAGTCCTTACTTCTCATTCTTTTCTCTATTCTAAAAACATTCAAAACTAAAACCCGACGGAAGCGAAGTTAGTCCGACTTCCGATTCGTTTTTTTTTGAAAACTACACTTTTCTTTAACGAAATAAAAACATATTCTTATATGTTGATTAATAAACATTAAAAAACTTAATAAAAAAGTTGCACATCAAATTAATCATTTTTGTAACTTTTATTATACTTTTTAGAAAAATACCATATAGTTTAGTTTCGACATAAACTATCATAATTCCTTATTATACCTATAGATAGTTCACGAGGTAATGACCTATCTCCTCACAACTCACATATCTAATATAGCACGATGGAATTTGGGAACATAGATTTGGGAAAATACGACTTTACATATAACTACCTTCAACTTATAAAACCTTTTTCTATAAGAAGTATATTTAACAAATCTTTGCAATTGCGCCTCTACAACCTATTTTG
The DNA here is from genome assembly GCA_030015575.1 of Agapanthus africanus. Classification (NCBI taxonomy): domain Eukaryota; kingdom Viridiplantae; phylum Streptophyta; class Magnoliopsida; order Asparagales; family Amaryllidaceae; genus Agapanthus; species Agapanthus africanus. The sequence goes on along the minus strand of JASDDO010000014.1, from coordinate 154,771,045 downwards.
GGAAACCCGTTCGGGATGGTGCGATTTATCAAATATCCTTAGGCTTAGTAGAGTGAGATGCAGACCTCCGCAAGGAGCATACGATCTCGAAAGATTTTTAAAACATCTTTCTTTAGAAAATGTGTATTATAAATAAAACTTATATTTTTAATAAATAAATATATATGTAATTAATATCAAAATATCTATTTTTAATATTTATAATATTCCACATTTCCAAAATTCAAGAAAAATATTCCATTTACAAGAAAATACCATATATCCAATATTTCAAATAAATACCTTATACTTTAAAAATTAGGTCATATTCACTAGAAATTTCACATTGAATAAAAGAAATATCTATAAAAACTCTAAAGACGGTAATTAAATACTTGAGATATATTTTGGAAGTATAACAAAACTATTTTACATAAAACCCCCTCAAGTTATGCTAAATTACAATAAGGACCCTAGTAAACATAGGTTTAAGCGTAACCAGTCTCTTGAGACTCAGGGAGCCGGAGATATGGGTGCTTGCCTATTTAAGGTATACAATCTAAACAACGGTGTTATCAACACGGTAATTGTCTTGGAAAAAGACACAAATCCTGCCGTCCATGTGCAACAGTTACCGATAACACCAAAAACTAATTCAGGATTCAATTTCTTTTCTAATTGTCTGACTCAGAATGAGTCTCAAAATAATCAAATCTGACTTGAATATGATTCAAGTATGAAATTACAAAACTATAATTCAGTATTAATCCATATATATTCAATCTGTTCAATCTATTCAATCTATATTGACTGAACCGAACCATGGAATACATCCATCTACATGATTCTCCAGTTACATCCATTTACTGATATCATGGTTCCGGCAAGTCATCCATCTATATAAATCAAGATAATACAATACAAATACTATAATCAAGATATCGCGGGGTTTATAAGGGGTAAATTGGTACGAAAAGTGTTAGAAGTGGCACAAGACAGCAACCATAAAGACACATAACCTGAATTCAATTGCCATTGTACCATGGCTGAACGGTTCCTTGTACTCCATATACCGTAGTCTCTGGTCTAGTGAGACTCCTCTCGTATATACTGGCATCTTCTGTACCAAGTTACAAACAACAGCGTTAACACTAAATACAACATTATAACAATATACTCTCCATTCTGTCTATTCCATTATTGTCTATTTATGGGACTTACCGAGCGATTTGTTCGCAGACGACATTCTATTTCTTTTCTTTGGAATGTCGTCAGGTGATTCGGACCTTCAGGAGATCGATCCCACCATCGAGGACTTGGATCAGCTAGCCTTCGACCCGGAGCTCTAGTTACTTGTACATTTCATTTCAGTATTTCCATTTCTGTTATACCACTGTTTAGGTATTGCTTTCATTCCATGTATTTACTTTTCAGTTGTATTGTAAAAAGAATGTTTAATAAATAAAGTTCCTGTTCATTTATATCTTGTCTTTTGTGTACATTACATTTTATATTGTTTAGATACGCTTAGCGTGTTTACTTATGAGTAAATACGTGCGGCCTTGTTGCGTCCTTCACCCGTATACTGGGTAACGGGGCATGACAGGTTTTGTTGGTGGCCCATGCAGGTCAGTTCTGCGTGGACAACCTAAGCAATATAACACAAGAACCAGCAACTAAAAACATTTTTTACAATTCATATTCCTTGAATCTTACAATTTCATATACTTTGAATCTGTCATAACACAAATTTTTCTTTCAAGGTTATGGATTCTCCAAACAACACCAGTAAGAATGTCAACAATACCCCCCCACCACTACCACTCACACCTGCCATCGCTACTTCGATAAACGAGCAGACGGTTCTGCTTGAGGCAATCCGCAGCCTCCTGGAAGGACAGCAGCAGCAGACTGCTATTCTAATGAACCATCCCGAGGCAGAAGCACCTGGAGTGAAGCAATTCAGGGCCTTGCACCCTAAGAAATTCTCAGGAAAAGAGATCCCTCTAGAAGCTAAGGAATGGGCTCAAAGCATTGAAGATGATCTGGCAGCGGCACAAGTGCCAGAGATAGCTTGGGTCCGAGTTGCGAAGCTGCAGCTCACGGACAATGCACGGGTTTGGTGGAAGGCGGAAGAAAGCCGTCTTGATTAACCCATCGAATGGAAGACTTTCCGCGATATGTTCGACGCAAAGTACTTCCTAGAGACTGTCAGGTTCGACATGGAACAACAGTTCATCCACTTACAACAGGGTTCGATGTGGACCAAATCAGTGGATGAATACGATGCTGAGTTCACCATGCTCAGTCGGTAAGATTTGTCTCAATAATTCGATTTTTCAATCACATACTACACAGCTAACATAATACTTTAAAAGATTTGCGGCACACTTGATACTGACGGATGAGATCAGAGCCCGTCGATTTTGACAAGAGTTAGATTCGGAGATCCAGGCTGCATTAGCCACATGAGATTTTCCGACTCATGAATCGGCTCTGAAAGCTGCCCACCGTTATGAGGCAGTGGTAAAGATGAGGGGCAGATCTCAATCTGCTGGAGTTAAACGCCCTGCCACCCAGATGGCAGGAGGAGCCTCATCAAGGCCACCATTTGTGCCAAGATGACTGAGAGTACCAATCAACCGGCCCAGCCCAGCCTTTTGTACCTACTGCAGGAGAGATGGACATTTGGCGAAAGACTGCCGGCGAGCCAACCATCTTTGCTTAGTCTACGGCTCAGCTACTCATGATATTGGGTCTTGTCCCCGAAGATACAACCCAATTGTTGCACCCAGGCCAGCAATCACTTACCAGCAGAGACCAGCCTTTCAGGCACCTGCTCCAAGACTCGCTCTCCCTGCTCCACCACCTAGAGGACTACTGACTACACCTCCTCCTCGTCAATTCTATCAAGCTCAAAGGAACGTTCAGAGGAATGCTCCTCCGGCCAGTAGGAATGTACCGAGGCGATAGGCTTTCGCGATGACCGTGGAAGAAGCTGAGGCCACTGGCCAAGTCATCACTGGTAACCCTTTCTTCTTAAACTTTTCTTTCAGTCTTAATACCTACCTATATATTTTTCCTATACCTAAAACCTATCCCACATACCTTAGGTAAAATCTTACTAGCCTCACTTCCTACACTAGCACTATTCGATACTGGAGCATCTCATTGCTTTATGTCGCAACCGTTCATCCGAACTCATGCGATTCCAGTCACACCGCTTGTATCCATTTAGAATGTTAGTTCACGGAACGGCGTTCTAAAGGCAATGGGATACAGCTTGTGTCCAGTAGTCGTCTGCAGCAGAGAATTCTATGCTGATTTCAAGGTGTTGGACATACTGAACTTCGACGTCGTCTTGGGTATGGATTGGCTCGGAACATTTTATGTTACCATTGATTGTCATCAAAGGAGGGTAGTATTCGAAATTCTAGAGCATCCGGTTTCTATTTCAAAAGTGGAGACCGTACCCTGTAACCAAGTACTTACAAGGCGAAACCAAAGAAGGCAGTGATTGCGGCAATTCAAGCGGAGGAAGAATCAAAGCCAGAAGTGGTTTGAGAGTTCGATGATATGTTTCCTGGCGATATATCAGGTTTGCCTCCCGATCGAGCTCTTGAATTCAGCATTGATTTAATACCAGGAGCGCAACCGGTGATCAAAGCACCGTATCAATTAAGTCCGGAAGGTTTGAAGGAAGTCCGAACTCAGTTGGACGAATTATTGGCGAAAGGATGGATTCATCCCAGCACTTCAAGTTGGAGATCTCCAGTTCTACTCGTGAAGAAGAAGGAAGGTTCATCCAGAATGTGCATCAATTATAGAGGCTTGAACGAAGTAACTATAAAGAACAAGTATCCGCTACAGCGTATCGAAGATCTGTTTGATCAGTTAAGTAGATCTTGTGTTTTCTCTAAACTAGATCTTCGTTCAGGTTATCATCAGGTGAAGGTCAAGGAATCTGATATCCACAAAACGGCTTTCAGAACTCGTTATGGACATTACGAATTTCTTGTGATACCATTTAGAGTCACCAATGCACTGGCGATATTCATGAACCTAATGAGTCAAGTTTTCCGGGAGTACTTAGACAGGTTTATTGTCATCTTCATCGACGACATCCTGGTGTATTCTAAGAGTCGGAAAGAACATGCCGAGCACCTACGAATTGTCTTGGAAACTTTATGACAACATCAATTATATGCCAAGTACAACAAATGCGAGTTTTGGCTAAATCAAGTTGGTTTCCTCGGACATATTGTATCAGGCGAAGAAATCTCTGTGGATCCAGCGAAAGTTTTAGCAGTAGGTGAATGGTTGACACCAAAATCAGTGAAGGACATTCGAAGTTTGTTGGGTCTAGCTGGATATTACAGAAGGTTCATTGAAGGCTTTTCGAAGATAGCAACACTCCTGACCAAGCTCACACCTAAAGATGAAGAATTCGTGTAGTCAGAAGTATGCGAACAAGCTTTCGTAGAACTCAAGTCAAGGTTGACATCAGCGCCTATTCTCGTTATACCGGACCAATCTGGAGGTTTCGAAGTGCATTGTGATGTACACAGATCACAAGAGTCTAAAAGGTTGTGGCTTATGCTTCAAGACAGCTGAAGATTCATGAGCGCAATTATCCGACGCATGATTTGGAATCGGCAACCGTTATCTTTGCTCTTAAGATTTTGCGCCATTATCTTCTTGGTGAGCGAGTGAACATATACACAGATCACAAGAGTCTGAAATATGTGTTTACTTAGAAGGAGCTTAACATGCGGCAGAGACGATGGTTAGAACTCATGGCGGACTTTGACATCAACCTGCAAATCACCCGGGAAAGGTGAATGTGGTACCTGATGCCCTTAGTCGCCAACCATTAGCAGTGAATCTCACTGCTCAGTGGAAGTTTCAATAAGATTTGCATCAGATGGAGATTGAAGTAGTCATGCCAGGTAATGCTTCAAGTTTAATGAACTTACAAGTTCAATCTACTATTGTCAATCAGATCAAAGCAGCTCAAGCAAGTGATGCTAAGTTGCAAAAGATCAGAGAATAAGTAGAAAGTGGACTTAGAACAGACTTCATCATCCATGAAAATGGATCTTTGAGATATGACAGTAGATTGTGTGTACCAAAAGGTTCTGTTTGGAAAGAGTTAATGAAAGAAGCTCACAGCTCTCCCTAATCAGTACACCCTGGAGGTACAAAGATGTACAAAGATCTACGTCAAAATTACTGGTGGTATGAAATGAAGCGTGAAGTAGCCAAAAGCGTCGCTAAATGCTTGGTGTGTCAGCAAGTAAAGGCTGAACATCACAGGACTACTGGATTACTTCAACCGTTACCTCTCTCAGAATGGAAGTGGCAACACATCACAATGGATTTTGTGACTGCACTTCCTCGCAGCACAAAGGGTAACGATGCGGTATGGGTTATTGTGGATCGACTCACGAAGTCGGCTCACTTCATCCCATTTCGAGTTGGCTAATCTACCGAGACATTAGCAAAGAAGTACATGGAGGTAAGAATCTAAGTAAGATTTAAACTCTTCAAAATGTACTATCTTTGATACCCATAAACTCATATAGGAAATTGTGAGACTTCATGGAGTACCGGTTTGCATTGTCTCCGATCGTGACACTAGGTTCCGATCGCAATTTTGGCAAAGCCTGCAAGCGAGCTTGGGAACAAGTCTGAACTTCAGCACGGCTTATCATCCACAAACAGATGGTCAGTCTGAGTGAACTATTCAAATATTGGAAGATATGCTCAGAGCATGTATGTTAGATTTCAGAGGATCATGGGAAGATCACCTACATCTTGTGGAGTTTTCATACAACAACAACTACCAAGCAAGTATTGGAATGACACCTTTTGCAGCACTTTATGGAAGGAAGTGTATGTTCCCCACCGAAACATGGTGACGCGACCGCGCGGGTCCGTCTTGCCTGAATTTCGGGGCAGATGCTAATTGGTGCTATCCATCCACCTCTCCGAAGATGCCAAGTTGATTTATGACACCATGTATCGAAGGTTTAAACGGATGCGGCCGATGTAGCAGACTTCGTCAGATTCCCCCTCATTGAGGGGTTTTTGATTGTGGGGACGCTCTTCCCTGCAGGCGCAAGCCCCTACAGTTAATTACTCTACCGCATCGTGGTAACCACTTTCTCTTTCTCCAGATGGTCACTTCATGTCGTGGGTGTTTGTTTTGTTTTTGGTTGCCCGTGGATTGTATACGGAGACTAATTTATGTTGTCGCCCGTAGGGCATGGATTAGTCCAAATCCGTATCTTCTTAGATTTGGGTTTGGGGGTTGGGTTTAAGGATACGTTAGCCTCATTTGAGACTAAGATCAACTTAACAGGATCATTTAGATCCAACAAAAGAGCATTTGAACTCTATTGTTTAGTTTAGGGACATTGCGGTCGATTAGTTTAGGGACATTACGGTCCAGCATTAGTTTAAGGACATCTCGGTCCTAGGTTAAGGACATCATAGTCCGTGAGTTTAAGGACATCACAGACAAGGTTAAGGACATCATAGTCCGTGAGTTTAAAGACCTCATAGTCAAGGTTAAGGACATTATAGTCCGTGAGTTCAAAGATCTCACAGTCAAGGTTAAGGACATCATAGTCCATGGGCTTAAGGACCCCACAGTCCATGAAATGTATGGTTGTCGGGACCCGTCACCTCTCTGAAGACGTTGAAGGATTACAATGACAAATATCAGAGGAGTTCAGAGATGTACCCTTAAACCGATGTGGGTTGAGAGACCTGTAGTCCAATTGAGACTAAGATCTGTGATTTATGAGCATATGAACTCAATTAATCTGAGTTGAGGACTTATGGCCAATTTGTGCTAAGTCCATTCAATTACAATGTTCAACATTTGTTTTTGGAGTTGTTAGATGTTTGTTTGAGCCCAATCCCTTTAAAAATGCTAAGCATTGGTTTAGTCTCTGACAATGTTTTGTCTTTAATTGAATGCTCTGCATTTATCATAGCCCCAGGCTTACTCAAAGAACATTTTATGTTCTGTCCAAGCGCACATAAAAGTATGTGGTGCACTTGGCACTAGCACCAGATATGAAGCGCTAATGCGCTTAGCGCTAAATGCAGAGCGCTGATGCGCTATGGTTGAAGCGTTTGGCGCTGATGCCATATAATGAGCGCATGGCGCTTTTAATAATGCAGCGCACGCGTGAGGAGCACATGGCGCGCTTAGCGCTGAGCGCTAGCGCAGCGCGCTGTGTTTGAAGCGCTATGGTACTGCAGCGCTTTGCGCTAGATGAAGAGCACTAAGGCACTTTTAAATTAGGAGCGCTAAGGCTCTTATTAGATTAGGAGCGCTAAGGCTCTTCTTAGGTTAACTTTGCGCTCTGAAGATTATTTTTTCTTTGATAAGAGATTTTATCTCAAGATTCTAAGAACAAAGCTCTTAGTTTATAGGAGATATTTCAATCTCTTTTTGATGAAAGGCTTTGCCTTTATGGATCTGTGATCCTAAGAGAATTAAATAATTCTCCCCCTTTATAATGAAATGTTCATAATCTCTTTTGTAAAAGACAACTTTGTCTTATAGATCTATGATCTGTGAAAGAAGTAAATAGTTCTTTTTATATTGAGACGATTTCGTCCTTCTATTTTTTATTACCTTGAAAAGGATTTTCTTTTGCCGAGAGCTTTTTCTTCTTCTTGAGATTTTCTCAAAGTTTATGGGGGGGGGTGTTTCCTCTTTTTTTAGACTTGAAGTCTGGGGGCCTTTATATGTTGGATATATGTATGCCATAGAGGCCATTATATGATAGTGGATGTATCTATACATGTATATTCAGTATGCATTCTTGCTCGACATGATAGTATGCTATCTGGTTCTTCTTTATCTGACATGTTGATTTGATCATGCTTTTATTCATTCATACATACTGATAAAGCCCTGAGGATATCGGCTTGACTACTCTGATTATGATAGAGATCATACTAGTGGGACATTTGTAGTCTATAAGCATATCCTGAAATGTCTCTAGTCGGAGGTGTATCGAGACGGGGCATCGATATACCAGAGTAGACTAGCGTATATGATACTAGACCCATGTGATGGGCGATGGATGTTCCCACATTCATCGATGTTTGACATCAAGATTATATACGGGTGCTCAGTGCTGACTGGGTACACTGGACGGACTCACCGAGAACTCCTATATGGAATTATATCTATCGTCGGATAGCAGTTCTCAGGTGACACTGGTACAGGTTAGTCTGTAGACCCGAGATCGTCATGGAGACTTGTGTGTTCTCCCACTGTATTTTGATTGCCACCCTACCACGGCTCTACTGAGTCGTGCAAACAGGTGGCCGTTGGGTACAGTCCCGAGACACACGAAGGCAATGAGCGATAGGAGGGGTTTCGTCTCTCCCGGTATTGGGAGTTGATGCTGTGCTGTGCCCGACTGGTTATAACAGCAAGTCCCTGGCCAGGGCTGCTGAGATTTGCTGATAAGTGTTATCAGTAGTTTCTCGATCTGTTATAGACCATTCACCGGCACGACTTATTGAGTTATTGGGGTCGACGTGACCATCCCTAGGCTCGATATGCAGCATATCTGACGAAGAGACCGGACTGTACGGTAGTGTTGCCGGTTGGCTCGACGGGAGTTGTAGCAGGTTCGCTTGTTTTCTTCTGATCGCTCAATACCCGGGTGGCCGTTACGTTTAGCTGACCGCTTGCGGCTTGAGGGTACCTGATATGATCATCACCCTCTGCCGGCGTATTGACGAGTCTTAGAGTCCCACAAAGGAGTTATCCAGTCCAGGCGAAACGTTGTGGTGCGCGTATGCGATATGCGCATGCACCCGATTGAAATGTGCGTATATGATACCGAACATTGATCGGGCGGCTTGCTTTTGGTGGGGTCATATGTGATATGGCCGGATTGATGAATCAAGTGTTGATTTATCATTTAACCATTAGTTTTCTCACTTGAAACCTTTCTAGTATGTGATGGATGTATGTAAGCATGCATGTGTTTCTTTCTTTCATTCTAGTTTCATGCACATGTGGATGTGCATACATGCATACATACATACACCCATCCTTCATGGTTGTTAGCATATGGAAATGGTGGCAATATAAGACTCACACCATGGATTAAATAATGGATTATTATTTGATTTTGGATTTAAAAGAAAATGAAAAGGAAAGGATAATCATTCTAGCTTCTACATTCTTCCTTTGACCTAACCATGCTCAACTACCACTAACCTAGGGTTATCCTTCTCTTTATCATTTAAAACTCAAGTTAAATTAACTATCCATCATTTAATCATGGTTAAAAGCAAGAAGGAATAAAATATAAAAGGTTATATTTCATTTCTTTGCAACTAAGGGTTATCTTTTTACCTCTTGTTAAAAATAGCCACCATCTTCATCCTCCTTCATCTTTTTCCTCTCTAGTTTTTTTTAGTGAGTTAAACAAAAATAAAGAAAGGTTTTTGAAGAGAGATCCTTAGCCACAACATCATTCTACTCAAGTCTAGTCAACTTGATTAGAGTGTTCTCTTTGCTTTTCCAAAGTTGCAAGCTTGGACGGGAAACTTCGGGTGGATCGTCCTGGACGAAAGAGGACTACAAGTGGACCTTCTTCCAACACCCTAGAGACTAAGGAGTCAAGCAAAAGGGGAGCTACAAAGGTTGTAGCCTTCAAACCCTAATTTTTATTAGCTTAATGTTTCGAAACCCTAATTTTCTAGGATCGATTCCTTTGCATGTTCGTTTAGCACCATAAAAAATACATACTTTGAGACATGTGATGCTTCAAAACTCTTCATAGGGTGCTACACAAACCTTACATTGGTATCAGAGCTGACCTAGAACATTAGGCGACGCTTTTACGGAGTAAAAATCCCGATCGGACAAAAAAATACGATTTTTTGGACCCTCTCTGGACATTTTTTAAAACCTGACATTTTTCAGAATTAAAAATACTTAAAAAATACAGCAGGGAAAACTAAGAATAATGGTGAAACACGATGAAGTGTACTGTTCATATGGCCGCGGAACCGCGGCAATTCCTTGCTTAGGCCGCGGATCCGCGGCCATACAGTGACGTCATGCTATGAAATTTGCACCATAATTCCTAGGTCTGCTAGTATACTGTTTTTGGTATGTTTAATCTGAATATAGTTCTGTATCTTCTGGAGATGGTTTTGGACGCATAGATTCGATCGGTATTTTCATTTCGTTACTTTTCCGGGTAAAATAGAAAGTATTGAAGTGTTTGAACGAGTATCATTTGCTCATTATTCACGGGGTTTAAATACTTTGGAGATACGTGCAAGTCTTTTTGTGGTGGTCCCTCTAGAAGACAACAAACCTTAACTCGATTATATGACCGTCTTGAACTGCCCTTTGAACCTTAGGGTTTGGGGCAGTACGGCGTGCCACATGTGAGGCGTTGGCTTGACCCTTCTACGGCTGGACCGCTACTACTGTGTCACACTCCAGGTGTTTGAACTCTGCTCAAGTGTTGGGCTTTAGTGAATCCTGGGTATTTGATCGTTCGTTCGAAAACTTCGATACTGTCTGTTTATCCGGAATGTGATGCAATGTGTGGAATTCATATTACTAGACATGAAATACGGAATATGTGATATTTTGCATTTGAGATGTCTAAAGAGAATGTGGATTCCAGATATTGCAGTTTTACACTTTCTTTTCTGTGACCGTAAGTGTAGTATGTACGATATCGCCGGTTTCGTTGCTATACATCAACGACAATTGGGGTATGCATACTTACTTACGTTGATGATATGAGATATTATGTGTTGCTGAGATATGATGTGCAGGATTGTCGCGATCGAATAGCCGGGGGGTTTTTGTGAGATGAGAGTTTTATATTTTCATTCATGTAAATTCAAATGTAATGTAATATTCTTTTATTTGGGGCACTTCCGGGTTGAGGTTGCGTCGCCAGTGTTGTATATTATTTACTTTTCCGCATTAGGATGGACCCAAGGAGGGGAGCACAGGTGACCGGGTTCTGGGGTTCAGTGGGAGGCCATCTCGAGGAGTCGAGACCGGGTCTCCTAAACTCCAGGATTGGTAGGGTCACTTGCTGCTCTCGTAGGGGTCCAGGGTGTGGGCTTGGCTATTCATCGCGACTGTGGAATCCGTATTTTCTATTCTGGCTAAATACTAAATACGGACGTCCTAGGATATCCCACGTTATATCTATGTTTCTGCTGCCTGTGTTCTGTGATATCTGAGACGAATGACATATTATATATATGATATATAGTAGACGTTGCTTATGTTTTACACCCGCGCTAGTCCCGTCCCGGTATGCCGTTAGTTAAGTAACCTAACGGTGCATAACGGAACATTGCGGCGAATGCGGATGGCATAAGCGTACGTGCTATTTTCGTTTCTTTTCTGTGACTGGCTTAAGGACTTAAATGATGGGATTACATTAATATGATTAATGTAAAGAAAATAAACCTAAAAAGATGTTGTAGAATCGGATTTGAAAACCACTCGGCTATTTATGAAAAAGCTATATTTCAAAACTGCGGAGATTAAGCCACTCCTTTTGAAAACCATTTGATTCTACAACGATATCAAGTTCAAAGCGTTAAAGATTTTCTTAAAAATCATTCGCAACCCTCCGTCATTTTAGGAAGTAGAGTACTTAGTATTCGTGCTACGTTTGTTGACTTTAGTTAAGGCGTAGTGTACGGTAGCTAAGTGATGTCTTCCTACACTGCATATGATACAGATTGATTAGGACATTCATGCGACTTTGTTGACCATAGTTAAGGGTCATATGGGTGGGTCTAATTGATCTAGAAATGACGGGTAGAACTTGACTGGTACTTATGATTGGTTGACCATAGTTAAGGTCATAAGTACTAGGGGTAAAAATTACATCGGGAATTTCAAGTGTTGAAATTTGCAATGAGATTGCATACCTTCCATGTGATGGTTGGATCCCGATCCCACTGTGGGCAACAGTTGCTCCTAGGAGAGTTTTACAGTTTATAATTAGCTAACTCATTAGGTGTCTAGAAAGGTGTTAACGGGGCTCCGCCTCTGGGAAAACGAGGTTTACTCTAATTAGGTCCGTGCGAAAGCACGGGGAACCCCCCTCAAAGTACCGACACTGGCCTGGCTGAACGGTTAGCGAAGTTATAGACTGTAATTAATCCTGGCTAGTTTTTCTTTTTAAGGTTTGAAAGATAAACTCGATAAAAGCAGTGGGAAACATCGATTAGACAAGATAATAAACCAATCTAATCTATGCAAGAGCTTTCGCTGAGTGTATTCTTTTCTCTCTCTTAATGGCAGATACCAATGACTGGACTTAAGCTTCTACTAGATAAAAACAAACTGAATGGGACCAACTATAAAGACTGGTTGAGGAATCTGAAAATCGCCTTGACTTATGATAAAGTATCATATGTCCTCACGGCTTCAGCCCCGCCCGTCCCTGGTCCAAAATCCTCAGTTGCGGACATTGAAGTCCGCAAGACATGGGACGCTGACTGTGCCACGGACACATGCCTCGCGCTTGCATCGATGGATAACACACATCAAAAGCAGCACGAGGACATGGACATTCACGGTATATTGCTCCATACAAAGGAGTTGTATGGGGAGCAATCCCGCGTATTACGATACGAAGCATCAAAGAAATTGTTTCAGATGCGAATGGCCCCTGGCACACCAGTAGGAGACCATGTTCTGAAGATGATAGCTCTTATAGAAGAGCTTGAGGACCTTGGATGGACAATGGACAATGAACAATATATAGATATTATTCTGCAGTCCCTCCCCTCCACCTTTGCTCAGTTCATAGTGAACTTCAACATGCATGGCATGGAGAAGGACCTCCCTGAACTCCTTAATATGTTAAGGAGTGCAGAGAGCACTATGAAGTTAGAAAAAACTCCCGTTATGACTATTGGACAGTCTTCTTCTTCTCGCCCAAAAGCCAAGGCCAAGGGAAAGAAAAAGAAGAAACCCACTAATCCTAAGGGCGGAGTTAAAAAGGTAAAGGGAAAGGGAAAGTCCAAAGCTGGAGACCCGGGGAAAGGCGAGTGTTTTCATTGCCACAAGACAGGACATTGGAAGCGCAATTGCACGGAGTACCTAAGTCTCAAGAAGAAGCATGGTGATGCTTCTGCTTCAGGTGCGTTTGTGACTGAAAACTGTTTTTCTATAAACTCTGCTTCCTGGGTATTGGATACCGGTTCAGGTTCTCACATTTGCAATTCTATGCAGGGGCTGAGAAATAGCAAGGTTTTGAAGACAGGTGACCATACTCTCCGCGTTGGAAATGGTTCCAATGTACATACAGTCGCAGCGGGAGAGTATCACTTGGGGTTGCCATCTGGATGTATTTTGATTTTGAATCCATGTTATTTTGTACCAAGTATGCTATGTAATATAATATCCGTTTCTTTGTTGGACAATGAAGGATATAATTTTGTATTGCAAAACAATGTTATGAACATTCACCTGAATCAAATGTTGGTTGGATATGGTACGCTTAATAACGGAATATATGTCCTAAATCAACACACAGTTTTCAGTATACAGCACACTAATAAAAGAAAACTTTCAGAATTGAATGAAGCTTTTCTTTGGCACTGTAGACTTGGTCATATTAACGAAACAAGACTAAACAAGTTACACAAAGATGGATATTTAAATTCTTTTGAATATAAATCTTATGCGACTTGTCAGTCTTGTATCAAGGGTAAAATGACCAAAACTCCGTTTACCGGACACGGAGACAGAGCTACTCAGCTCCTGGGCCTCATACATAGTGATGTATGTGGGCCAATGTCTACACAGGCTAGAGGCGGTTTTTCATACTTCATTACATTCACTGACGATTTCTCAAGATTCGGTCATGTCTTTTTATTAAAACACAAGTCCGACGCTTTCGAGAAATTCATTGAATATAAACAAGAAGTAGAAAAACAAACCGGCTTGAGTATTAAGATGCTTCGATCAGATCGAGGTGGAGAGTATCTCAGTACAGAATTTGCAAACTTCCTAAAAGAGAATGGGATTCTCTCTCAGCTCACTCCTCCTTACACACCACAGCACAATGGTGTGTCAGAACGACGGAATAGGACCCTATTAGATATGGTCCGGTCCATGATGAGTGACGCTGAGTTACCAGTCTCGTTTTGGGGGCATGCATTGGAGACTGCAGCGTTTCTACTAAACAGGGTTCCAACCAAAGCCGTGTCTACCACGCCATATGAGATATGGAATGGGAAGAGACCATCTCTTAAGAGAATTAAGATTTGGGGTTGCCCGGCCTATGTTAAAAAGCAGAATCCGGACAAACTCGAGACACGGTCAGTCATGTGTAACTTTGTGGGATATCCAAAGAATTCATATGGATATCTGTTCTACCACAAAGAGGAACAAAAAGTGTTTGTTTCTCAGTATGCCACATTCTTGGAAAAAGAGTTTTTCACAGATAAAGATGATGGCAAGGTGGTAGATCTAGAAGAGGTTCTGGAGACACAAACTACAAATGACAATTTGGTTGAACCGGCTGTTGCAACAGAAACTGAAGAACCTCGGCCACTCCGGAGGTCTGGTAGGACTTCTCGCCCACCGGAGAGGTACTACGGTTTCCTCATTGATGGTGACGGAGAAGATTGCATCATGGATGATGATGATCCTACCAGTTTTCAGCAAGCTATCACGAGTGATGACTCTGTGAAGTGGCTGGATGCCATGAGATCCGAAATGGAGTCTATGTACACCAACAAAGTATGGACTTTGGACGTTGTACCCCCTGGGGTAAAACCTGTAGGGTGCAAATGGATCTTTAAAAGAAAGATTGGTGTGGATGGGCAGGTAGAGACCTATAAGGCAAGACTTGTGGCGAAAGGTTTTCGTCAAAGACCAGGTTTGGACTATGACGAAACTTTTTCAGCCGTAGCCATGCTTAAATCCATTCGGATCCTACTTGCTATTGCTGCTCACTACGACTATGAAATCTGGCAGATGGACGTTAAAACAGCATTTCTAAATGGAGATTTAGAGGAATGCGTTTATATGGATCAGCCAGAGGGCTTCATTGACAGTGGGAGCAGCGAGAAAGCATGTAGACTGCTTAAATCCATATATGGGTTAAAGCAGGCATCTCGGAGTTGGAACATCTGTTTCGATGATGTTATCAAAGAGTTTGATTTCATCAAAAATCCAGATGAACCTTGTGTTTATAAGAAGGCTGTAGGAAGAGCTGTCACATTCCTCGTATTGTACGTGGATGACATTCTTCTGATAGGAAATGATATTCCTATGCTACAGTCGGTCAAATCATTCTTATCACTGAGGTTCTCCATGAAGGACCTGAGTGATGCCACATACATCCTGGGCATAAGGATCTATAGGGATAGATCCAAAAAGTTATTGGGATTGTCCCAAACTAGGTACATCAACACCATCCTAAAAAGGTTTAGTATGGAAGACTCCAAGCGGGGTGCCTTACCCGCTTGCCATGGAGTCACTCTCCAAGGATTCTTGTCCAAAGACCGATGAAGAGAGGGCTCGCATGAGCATTATACCCTATGCTTCGGCAGTAGGATCTATAATGTATGCGATGTTATGTACACGCCCAGATGTAGCTTATGCACTCAGTGTTGTAAGCAGGTATCAATCCAACCCAGGAGAGAACCACTGGACAGCTGTGAAGAACATTCTTAAGTACTTACGAAGGACTAAAGAATTGTTCTTGGTGTATGGTAATACAGATCTCCAAATGGAGGCATTTACCGATTCGAGCTTCCAGAGCGATAAGGATGACAACAAATCTATCTCAGGGTTTGTGTTTACCCTCAATAGAGGGGCGGTAAGTTGGAAGAGTTCCAAACAGGATACCGTTGCAGACTCTATGATGGAGGCTGAGTACATTGCTGCAAATGATGCCGCCAAGGAAGCCGTCTGGATGAAGAAGTTCGTCTCGGAGCTAGGAGTAGTTCCAACGATTATTGATCCAATACCTTTGTATTGTGACAATAATGGGGCGATGGCGTTAGCCAAGGAGCCCAGATCCCATCAGCGGTCCAGACACATCCTGAGGCGCTTTCATTTGATCCGGGAGATTGTAGATCGCCGCGAGATCGAGATTAAGAGAGTAGACACAAAGAACAACGCCGCGGATCCATTCACCAAGGCCCTCCCTCAGCCGCAGCATGAGCGACTTTTTGAGATATTGGGTATGAGATACGCCAATAACTGGCCTTAGTGCAAGTGGGAGATTGTTGGATATATGTATGCCCTAGAGGCCATTATATGATAGTGGATGTATCTATACATGTATATTCAGTATGCATTCTTGCTCGACATGATAGTATGCTATCTGGTTCTTCTTTATCTGACATGTTGATTTGATCATGCTTTTATTCATTCATACATGCTGATAAAGCCCTGAGGATATCAGCTTGACTACTCTGATTATGATAGAGATCATACTAGTGGGACATTTGTAGTCTATAAGCATATCCTGAAATGTCCCTAGTCGGAGGTGTATCGAGACGGGGCATCGATATACCAGAGTAGACTAGCGTATATGATACTAGACCCATGTGATGGGCGATGGATATTCCCACATTCATCGATGTTTGACATCAAGATCATATACGGGTGCTCAGTGCTGACTGGGTACACTGGACGGACTCACCGAGAACTCCTATATGGAATTATATCTATCGTCGGATAGCAGTTCTCAGGTGACACTGGTACAGGTTAGTCTGTAGACCCGAGATCGTCATGGAGTCTTGTGTGTTCTCCCACTGTACTTTGATTGCCACCCTACCACGGCTCTACCGAGTCGTGCAAACAGGTGGCCGCTGGGTACAGTCCCGAGACACACGAAGGCAATGAGCGATAGGAGGGGTTTCGTCTCTCCCGGTATTGGGAGTTGATGCTGTGCTGTGCCCGACTGGTTATAACAGCAAGTCCCTGGCCAGGGCTGCTGAGATTTGCTGATAAGTGTTATCAGTAGTTTCTCGATCTGTTATAGACCATTCACCGGCACGACTTATTGAGTTATTGGGGTCGACGTGACCATCCCTAGGCTCGATATGCAGCATATCTGACGAAGAGACCGGACTGTACGGTAGTGTTGCCGGTTGGCTCGACGGGAGTTGTAGCAGGTTCGCTTGTTTTCTTCTGATCGCTCAATACCCGGGTGGCCGTTACGTTTAGCTGACCGCTTGCGGCTTGAGGGTACCTGATATGATCATCACCCTCTGCCGGCGTATTGACGAGTCTTAGAGTCCCACAAAGGAGTTACCCAGTCCAGGCGAAACGTTGTGGTGCGCGTATGCGATATGCGCATGCACCCGATTGAAATGTGCGTATATGATACCGAACATTGATCGGGCGGCTTGCTTTTGGTGGGGTCATATGTGATATGGCCGGATTGATGAATCAAGTGTTGATTTATCATTTAACCATTAGTTTTCTCACTTGAAACCTTTCTAGTATGTGATGGATGTATGTAAGCATGCATGTGTTTCTTTCTTTCATTCTAGTTTCATGCACATGTGGATGTGCATACATGCATACATACATACACCCATCCATCATGGTTGTTAGCATATGGAAATGGTGGCAATATAAGACTCACACCATGGATTAAATAATGGATTATTATTTGATTTTGGATTTAAAAGAAAATGAAAAGGAAAGGATAATCATTCTAGCTTCTACATTCTTCCTTTGACCTAACCATGCTCAACTACCACTAACCTAGGGTTATCCTTCTCTTTATCATTTAAAACCCAAGTTAAATTAACTATCCATCATTTAATCATGGTTAAAAGCAAGAAGGAATAAAATATAAAAGGTTATATTTCATTTCTTTGCAACTAAGGGTTATCTTTTTACCTCTTGTTAAAAATAGCCACCATCTTCATCCTCCTTCATCTTTTTCCTCTCTAGTTTTTTTAGTGAGTTAAACACAAATAAAGAAAGGTTTTTGAAGTGAGATCCTTAGCCACAATATCATTCTACTCAAGTCTAGCCAACTTGATTAGAGTGTTCTCTTTGCTTTTCCAAAGTTGCAAGCTTGGACGGGAAACTTCGGGTGGATCGTCGTGGACGAAAGAGGACTACAAGTGGACCTTCTTCCAACACCCTAGAGACTAAGGAGTTAAGCAAAAGGGGAGCTACAAAGGTTGTAGCCTTCAAACCCTAATTTTTATTAGCTTAATGTTTCGAAACCCTAATTTTCTAGGATCGATTCCTTTGCATGTTCGTTTAGCACCATAAAAAATACATACTTTGAGACATGTGATGCTTCAAAACTCTTCATAGGGTGCTACATAAACCTTACATTATATAGAGCAAGATGGTTTGTTCAATCAGTTAAGGAGATGTTTTCTCCAATTGATTCGGGAAATTTCCCATCGTTGGATCTTTGATCCAAGAGCCTATGGTATACAGAAGATAATCTTCTTGTTTTTTTTACCAAGATTAGGAAATCTTTCCATGCAGAATTTATTCTGTCTTTGGTAATTTTTATTTACCATTGGATCATTGATCCAACATTGCTCTGATTTACAGAGCACAATTTTGTTGTTTGGAAAGATTTTGAGAAATCTTTCCTTAACAGAATTTAATTCTGGTTAATTAATGATTTATCATTATTATTAGATTTTTGATCTAACGGTGGGGAGCTTTTAGTTCTAGCGCTAGCGCTTATGCGCTCTGCCCATGGTGCGCTACTTGGAGCACAGCGCTGCACTTTGCACGGGGTGCGCTAGTTGTAGCGCAGCGCTTTTACAAAAGCACAGCTTTAATTCGAATTTTGAATTCTGAACAGAGCTTTGCTCTAATTGGGGAAACAGTGTCGATCGCCATTAAGTTGGGATGACATCGGAGATAGAGAACTTTTTGGACCTGAAATGATAGTGGCAACTGTAGATGTGGTCCGCACTATCAAAGAAAGAATGCGCATAGCCCAAGATCGACAGAAGCGCTGGGCTGATGCAAAGCGCTGTCACTTGGAGTTCCAGCCGGGAGATCATGTATTTCTAAAGATATCTCCGAACCGTGGAGTGATCCGATTTGGAAGAAGGGGTAAGCTAAGTCCGAGATATATTGGACTGTTCGATATACTCGAACGAGTTGGTGAAGTGGCTTATCACTTAGCATTTCCACCTTCATTGGAAGGAGTGCAAAATGTGTTCCACATATCCCAACTCAGAAGGTATGTGAGTGACCCCAACCATATTCTCAATCATTCCGAGTTCACTGGACAACCCGACTTGTCTTGTGAGCAACAACCTGTTGAGATCCTGGACAGGAAAGTGAAGTCACTTCGGAACAAGGAAGTCAACTTGGCTCGAGTGATGTGGAGAAGAAACACTCTAGGAGAATCGACATGGGAAAGGGAAGAAGAGATGCGTGCAAGATCTCACTTATTTGTAAACTAGTCCTTAAAATAAATTGTAAATTTTGAGGACGAAATTTTTGTAAGAAGGGTAGACTGTAACAACTCCAATTCTTGTGTACATAAATTTGATTAAAAGTTAATGTATACTTGGGGTATTTACAATTCATTTGAGTATTATAAGAATTTGATTTATTTTTGAACAGCAAGAAGGAGCTTGTAGCTCATTGGTAATACCTTGCACTGCTGAACCACCAGAGTTCAAATCCCATCAGCCACATATTCTTTTTATTTTAAATTCTTTTAGAAGCCCAAGAGTATACACGTGCAACACACATAATAGGGTAAGTTACAAAATAATCAAACAGGTGAACTGAAGAATACCAAACGACCCCCGACTCAATACCCCAACACCAACCACACCCGTTGTTATGCTTATAGATAGTTTACGAGGTAATGACCTATCTCCTTACAACACACATATATAACATAGCTGATGGAATTAGGGAACATAGATTTGGGAAAATACGACTTTACATATAACTACCTTCAACTTATAAAACCTTTTTCTATAAGAATTGTATTTAACAGATCTTTGCAATTGCGCCTCAACAACCTATTTTGGGGAACCCGTTCGGGATGGTGCGGATTATCACACATCCTCAGGCTTAGTAGAGTGATATGCAGACCTCCGTAAGGAGCATACGATCTCGAAAGATTTTTAAAACATTTTTCTTTAGAAAATGTGATTTCTATTATAAATAAAACTTATATTTTTAATAAATAAATATATATGTAATTAATATCAAAATATATATTTTTAATATTTATAATATTCCACATTTCCAAAATTCAAGAAAAACATTCCATTTACAAGAAAATACCATATATCCAATATTTCAAATAAATACCTTATACTTTAAAAACTAGGTCATATTCACTAGAAATTTCACATTGAATAAAAGAAATATCTATGAAAACTCTAAAAACGATAATTAAATACTTGAGGTATATTTTGGAAGTATAAAAAAACTATTTTACATAAACCCCCCTCAAGTTATGGTAAATTACAATAAGGACCCTAGTAAACATATGTTTAAGCGGAACCAGTCTCTTGAGCCTCACAGAGCCGGAGATATGGGTGCTTGCCTATTTAAGGTAGACAATCTAAACAACAGTGTTATCAGCACGGTAATTGTCTTGGATAAAGACACACATCCTGTCATCCATGTGCAGCAGTTACCGATAACACCAAAACCTAATTCAGGATTCAATTTCTTTTCTAATTGTCTGACTCAGACCGAGTCTCAATATAATCAAATCTGACTTGAATATGATTCAAGTATGAAATTACAAAACTACAATTCAATATGAATCCATATATATTCAATCTGTTCAATCTATATTGACAAAACTGAACCATGGATATACATCCATCTACATGATTCTCCAGTTACATCCATTTAATGATATCAAGGTTCCGGCAAGTCATCCATCTATATAAATCAAGACAATACAATACAAATAATACAATCAGGACATCGCGGGGTTTATAAGGGGTGGATTGGTACGGAAGGTGTTAGAAGTGGCACGAGACAACAACCATAAAGACACCTAACCTGAATTCAATTGCCATTGTACTGTGGCTGAACGGTTCCTTGTACTCTATATACCATAGTCTCTGGTCTAGTGAGACTCCTTTCGTATACACTGGCCTCCTTTGTACCAAGCTAAAAATAACAGCGTTAATACTAATTACAACATTATAACAATATACTCTCCATTCTGTCTATTCCATTATTGTCTATTTACGGGACTTACTGAGCGATTTTTTCGCTGACGACATTCTCTTTCTTTTCTTTGGAATGTCGTCAGGTGATTCAGACCTTCAGGAGAT
This sequence comes from Agapanthus africanus, assembly GCA_030015575.1. Taxonomy (NCBI): domain Eukaryota; kingdom Viridiplantae; phylum Streptophyta; class Magnoliopsida; order Asparagales; family Amaryllidaceae; genus Agapanthus; species Agapanthus africanus. The sequence continues at coordinate 154,749,742 of JASDDO010000014.1, read as the reverse complement.
CGATCCCACCATCGAGGACTCGGATCAGCTAGCCTTCGACCCAGAGCTCTAGTTACTTGTATATTTCATTGCAGTATTTTCATTTCTGTTATGCCACCGTTTAGGCATTGCTTTCATTCCATGTATTTACTTTTCAGTTGTATTGTAAAAAGAATGTTTAATAAATAAAGTTGCTGTTTATTTACATCTTTTCTCTTGTGTGCGTGTTTACTTCTGAGTAAATACACAGAGGCCTCATCGCGTCCTCCACCCGTATACTGGGAAGCGGGGCGTGACACAACTCCTCTATCTCTTTCTCTACCTCCCTATCTCGTTTTCTCTACTAACCCACCTCTGCTCCCCATCGCCGATGAGTCATCGCCACCATCAACTTGCTCCTCCTCCTTCCTGCGACACCGCCTCCCATCGCCGACTGCAGTCGCAGGCCTCACCCCTGCCATCACCCCAGCACCTCCCGAGCACCACGCTAACACCATCAGCTTCTCACGACCTCCACAACCCGGCCCTTAGCTCTTCCCAATCACCGACGAGTTCACCCCTATACCCAAGCACCGACCACCCCGCCGGTGCATCCCTTGCCTCATCACCGTTGCCACCATGCCGGATCTCTCCTGAACCGACGAGCCCACCACCACCCCGAAACCCACCGCGTCGCCACCGCTGCATCGCCGCCTTAGCCTTTCATCGCCCAAGATCTGCATCACCTTCCTCCTCCGTGAGCCCTTCGCTTGGCTCCGGGCCAACGAGCCCCAGTTGTCATTGCAACCGCTTAGCTCCCCATCTTCTGCCCCCAGCACCACCACTTCATCGAGACCGATCAAAACCCATGACTCCACCCTACCGCCTTCGCCTCCTTCGACTCGAGCTCCTCTCACTGCCGCACCCCCAAGCCGTGCCAGCACCTCCAGCTCCTCGTCCCTGCGTTGTCAGCCACAGTCAAACTCCGGGTCATCAATTCTCGAAGCCAAGCTCACGCCACGCCGAAGCCGTTCCACGAGCTCGGGCCAGAGCCAAGACGTAGCTTGTTTTGCTGTTGTTGCTGCTGCTTGCGTGTTGCCGTCGTGCCATGATCATGCCCGTGCTGCACTCGTCGTAGTTGCCGTTCTCGTGCTATGTTGCGTCATAGCTTTTGCCACATCCTCATCACCATCGTTGCAACGTCAAGGCAAGTGAAAACCCAATCACTTGCTTTACATGCTATTATTATTTTAAATGGATCGATAGGTTTTTATTCGTAATAATAATATTGCATATATATCTACGTCATCATAATAACCCAAACCTATAACCCATCGATAATGCCTACAGTGGTCAGAACGTGAACATGGAATAACTATTGTTTTAATTAATTAGATTAAATGGACCCCTCGTTAATAACTGTACACTAGTTAAGTGCTCGACACAAATTCCTAGACCAAAACTTATCTTATTATTGCGGAACTTGAGATAGTTAGATTCCTTTACTATTTACGAATATCGTGTTGAAATTTGGATGCAAAATATCATGTTTATAATCATATAAAGTCGCCCCCTAAAGGCGATACTAAATCTGAAGTTTTCCGGATATACTGCACCGTTAAATTCATAATTAATTCCAGGAAAATCCAATCGCAGCGTGCCTGGGTTCTTTGCAAAGGGTACTGCATAATATTTAACACGACAGATAGTTTTATTGTTAGATATATCCTATGAACATCGAAAACAAAGAACTTACTTGACCTTGAACTGCAGTCTAGAGAGGGAACTTACCCCTTGACATGCATTTATACCCCTGAAACCTTGCTGTTTAATTGCGAGAGTGTGTTGAGCATATTACCGTTGCAAAGAAAATTGTTTTATCTTTCCAATGGTACCAGTTTCAATAAATTCCAGTATCATTTGGTATTTAAATCACATTTTAAATGGATGACATGTATCGCAGATTTCTGTCATTTCAGTTTGCACCCTTCATCAGTAATCTAATCTGATCATAACTCCTAAACTAAGATGACTATTGTTGATCCGTCTCCTTTTTTGTAAAATTAACTCATATCCCTACAATTACTTAAACAGTAGCGTTGCCTAATTATGCTCCCAACAGGGAGTAAAACGTGTTATAAAACGGACTTCCAGTTCAGAAATTGGACTTCCCGCAGTAAACACTTTAAATGAAATGACCATAACTAGCAAACCTGAAACCCGATTGACACGAAACCAATTTTGATGTATAGATAATTAAATATACTGCCCACTCCTTTTAATTATGCATGTGTGATTTTATATGATTTTTCTATTCCAACTGACACCGGTTGCTCATATGTTTTAGCAGTGCATTTACTATATCCCCATCATGTGCATAATTGTCATTCTCTTGTAAATAGTGTTCATTTGCATCGATAACCTAGTGACCGTGTTATCTTACCAAGTGATAAATATTAGTGATTGGATTGCGGCAAGTACGTTAGTGTAAAAGCGTGAATGAATAAGTGAAGTGACATGTACTTGTACACAATCAACAGAACGGTTAATTATTGCATTGTCAACGCCTATGGGGCATATATAAGTGTAACTATAACTGGTAAGGGACAGTTATGGAAGCACTTATATTAGTGTCATAGGTAAGATATCGAGTACTGTCCATTTATCTTGGATACCAGTCGAGACATGCTTGATGGAGATCCTGTCTCCAGCTCTTGTGTAGACTTGTCCTGGAGCGACTAGTATTTGGATTCAAGACCGGTGTTTGATGTAGACCATGGGGTGTGGGGTAGTTTGAGTGTGAGTTCAATCAACGGAATCTCAGGAGTTCCACTGCCGGCATATATAGTGATTTCGGGTGTCGTGTGGATGGTATTACTGATTATTATCAAGCATGATTCGGGCCCATATTCCCTGTCCCTGGGGCTTACCCTTGGGTTGGGGATACTCCTGCGGTGGTTGACGCTCACACTTGAACTGACGATAGGTTTAACGACATGGACTTTGAGACTCAGTGACTGATAGCTTTAGTGACATTGCATTGTTTACTGAACCGATACACTTGCTTTATCGTTACCTGTACCGGTTATTTCATGCTCGCGTCATTGTTCTATATTTACTGCTTCATGTTTGTCATCATTGCAAATTATATATGTATATATTGCTATTGTGTCGCTCTGACGACTTGAGTATGCATGCTTAGAGTGAGAAGTGGACTTAGCTCGGATCAGAATCCGTCATACTTCAAGGATATTGCGGAAATCTAGACCAGCGATGCCAGCGCTGTCTTTCTCTTGATCTCTATCTGGTTAGTTTTATAACTATTTTGATAGAACTAGTGACTGCATTTCTCATTACCTATGCTATGATTACTGATTACCTCGTAATGCTAAAAGCCGAAGTGTGACTACGGCAGGATATTTTCTTGACCGTAGGAGCATAGCTGGCCTTGTCACCCCTTATATTCCGTATTTTGGAAAGCGGGGCATGACAACAGCCATGCATTGGGGAAAGCTTTGGGCTGTGTATTTATGCAACATGGATGGGTGATAGTTATGCATTAAGATAGCTGAAGTCATATGAGAAGAACTACCCAAGCATGACTTGGAGCTACCAGTGGTTATATTTGCGCTGAAATCATGGAGACACTATTTATTAGGCGAGAAGGCCGAGGTGTTCACTGATCATAAGAGTCTAAAATATGCGTTCACGCAGAAAGTGCTCAACATGATGCAGCGAATGTGGTTAGGGTTGATGGTGAAAGTGTGTCTTAGCATCACTACTAGGTTTACAAGCATCAAGTATGCAATTTTAAAAAATCTAGAGTGCTAAGCTACACTAACCTAGAATCGAACTAGAGAATTATGGTTTTAAACTAAGCAAACAAGTTCTATACTATGTGAAACAAGAATACAATCTTTGTAGACCGGTCTTTCACTTCTAAAGCTCTAAGTAGTAGTCCCTAGAACTCTTCTTAGACTCCACTTGATGAAACGAACGAGCTTGCTTCGTGTCTTCGAGGCTGAAGATGATCCCTCTTGAAGTCTCACTCACTCAAGCTCACTCTTCACTAATCAAAATATTAGTGAAGCAAACAACCTAAACTAAAGGGCTAGTAAAGTGTAGTTGATGAAGTAGGAATTTTTTTCACAATATTTTCTTCTTTTTCTTTTTCTCCTCAAGAAAAACTAGAAAGAGATGAGGAAGAAGATGAGGGAATGAACTTAGATGAGAGAGAGAACAATGAGGTGAGTTTGATAAGATGAGATAGTGGAAAATATATATGAATAAATCCAAAGAAATGAGGTGAGTCATGGTTTCTCAAAGCTTTCATAAGCATCTTGAGAAATGACTCATTTTCATTTTCTTTTATTCATAAATAAAAACCATTATCTACTCATCAAAAACCTTATGTGTGATTCTCATACATCCTAATTCTATGTATCATCAACCATGATACAAATCAATACATACACACACACACACACACATATATCACACACACACATATAATTATATATAAAGAGAAGAAAATCATAAGTGAGCTAATATTAGTTTATATATATATCAATATATATAAAATTATTAAATTAACACTTGATTCAATAATCCGGTTATATCACATAGAACCGGCAAATATTCAATACTATATTAAATCAACACTTGATTCAATAATCTGGTCATATCATATATAACCGGACAGTATCAAATATATATATACATACATTTAACATATTATTGAATCAACACTTGATTCAATAATCCGGTTATATCACATATAACCTAATCGATATCAAATATCGCGAGATTAGAATACGGTATCATATACTCGTATTTAATTAAGCCCTCGCACATATCAGCATATGTGTCCTACTTCATTTCGCCTGAGCTAGGAAACCTCTGTGTAGGACTCTAAAGACTCGTCAATACGCTGGTAGTAGGTAATGATCACATCAGTTACCCACAAGCCGTAAGCGGTGCTAGCTGGACGTAACGGCTACCCAGGTATTGAACGAATAAATGATCAACAAGCAAGCTTGTCCATACTCCCGTAAAGCTTATAAGCAACACTTACCGTACAGTCCGGTCTCTTCGTATTATATGTCGCATATCGAGTCTAGGGGTGGAATCGTCAGAACCCAGTAACTTGATAAGTCATGCCGATGTGTGGCCTATAACCGTTCGAGAAACTACTGATAACACTTACCAGTAAATCTCATCAGCCCTGGCCAGGGACTTGCTGTTATAGCCAATTGAGCATAGCACAACATCAACTCCCTATACCGGGAGAGACGAAACCCTTCCTATCGCTCACTGCTTCCATGTGACTTGGGACTGTACCCAAAATCCACCTGTTTGCACGACTTCTTTGAGCCGTGGTAGGGAGAAAATAAAAGCACAGTGGGAACCACAAAATACACTATAACGATCTCGGGTCTACAGACTAACTTTTACAAGTGTCATCAAAGAACTGCTATCTGACGATAGGTATTTACCATTTAGGAGTTCTCGGCGAGTCATGTTCGGTGTACCCATTCTCTAATGAGCTCCTGTGTACAATTTTTGATGTCAAACACCAATGGTTGTGGGATCAACCATCTCCCCCATATAGGGTCAAGAAACATACACACTAGTCCACTCTGGAATATTGATGCCCTGTCTCGATGCTCCCTCGATTAGGAACGGTTAAAGGATGTGCTTGTGGACTACACAAGCCATACTAGTATGATCTGCATCATAGTCCTGGTAGTCAAGTCAACATCCTAAGGGCTTTATCAATATGTATCAGAGAGACAGTATAATAATACAAGTGTACATGTTAAGATAAAGAGCAACCAGATAGCATACTATCATGTTGAGCAAGAAAGTCCTCTCTATATATGTCCAAGCATCCACTATATCATATAATAATGGTCTCTAGGGCATACATATTCCTAACAATCTCCCACTTGCACTAAGGCCAGTTGTTGTAGTATCTTATATCCAACATCCCAAAAAGTCTCTCAAATTACGTCTGGGGGAGGGCCTTCGTGAGTGGATCCTCTCTGTTGTCCTTCGTGTCAAGTCTCCTGACCTCGATCTCCCGATGATCAACTATCTCCTGAATCAGGTGATACTGTATAAGAATATGTTTGGATCGTTGATGGGACCGGAGTTCCTTGGCCAAAGCCACAGCTCTATTATTATCACAATACAAGGGTATTGGATCCTCAATGGATGGAACTACACCAAGTGCAGCAATGAACTTCTTCATCCAGACAGCCTCTTTGGCAGCATCGTTGGCAGCGATGCATTCAGCCTCCATCGTCGAGTCTGTCACGGTATCTTTCTTGGAACTCTTCCAACATACCGCCCCTCCATTGAGGGTAAAGACAAAACCAGAGACCGACTTACTGTCATCCTTATCACTATGGAAGCTCGAATCGGTAAAAGGACTCCACCTGGAGTTCACCGTTACCATACACCAAGAACATCTCTTTAGTCCTTCTCAAATACTTAAGAATGTTCTTCACAGCTGTCCAGTGCTTCTCCCCTGGGTCTGATTAATACCTACTTACCACACTAAGTGCGTAAGCTACATCTGGTCTGGTGCATAACATCGTGTACATGATAGACCTAATTGCAGATGTATAGGGTATCCCTTGCATGCGAGCCCTCTCCAAATCAGTCCTGGAAGACATCTCTTTGGAGAGAGTGATTCCTAAGCAAGTGGGTAAATTACCACACTTAGAATCTTCCATACTAAACCTCTTTAGTATGGTGTCAATGTACCTGGATTGGGACAATCCCAACATCCTCTTAGATCTATCTCTATAGATCTTAATCCCCAGGATGTAAGAGGCATCACCCAGATCTTTCATGGAGAACTTTTGTGATAAGAAGAGCTTGACCGAGTGTAGCATAGGAACATCATTTCCTGTCAAGAGTATGTTATCCATGTACATTACGAGAAAGACAATCTTACTCTCTACAACATTTTTGTATACACAAGGTTCATCTACGTTTTTGATGAAGTTAAACTCTTTGACTGCCGCATCAAAACAGATGTTCCAACTCGGTGATGTCTGCTGTAATCCGTAAATTTATTTAAGCAGCTTGCACACTTTTTTGCTGCTCCCACTATCTACGAAGCCCTCTGGCTATGTCATGTACATGCTTTCTTCTAAATCACTATTCAGAAAAGCGGTCTTGACGTCCATCTGCCAGATTTCGTAGTCATGGTATGCAGCAATGACAAGTATGATCCTGATGGACTTAAGCATAGCCACTAGAGAAAAGGTTTCATCATTGAAATGACCCCAAAATCTTTATACATTTGTATTATCCCTCTTCAATAATATACCGTATTTATTTGTACTTGGTATTTTCCTTTTTCTATTAAATTTATTATTATTTTATTCCTCAATCTATTATGAATTTTTTCTAGGTACAATTCCTTTTTCTTATATTTAAGTTTTTTAACTTCTCATTCTTATTTTTCCTTTCATAAATATTTAACCCAAATCCATTATTCTTATTCTCTACAGCCCATCTAAAAAGCCCATTTTCTTTTTAAGCAACATCATATATTTAATTCTAATTAAATATATGCATGAACAACCTTATAGCTCATTGGTTAAGTCCTTGCATTGTTATTCCATAAGTCGCATGTTCAAATCCCCATTCTTGCAATTATTTTTATCATTTTTTATTTTTCTCATAACCTACAAATGAGACCTTTCATTTCCAAATTGAATGGTGACCTTTCATTTCTCTTTTAATTCTCATGTTGAATGCATATATTATTATACATAATTCACCATTACACCACCTTTATTGTCCTCCTATATCTTTTCCTTCCTCACATTTTTCTATCTCTCACTTCTTCCTCTTCACCTAGAGTCCAAGAAGAAGAACATGAAGAAGTATTCAAGAAGGTCTCGCTACTAACGCGAGGCTATCGGCGGATAGACAAGCCCGGTGACAATACCGGCTTGTGCATGTAAGTCCTTTCTCTCTCCTCTTATTTTTCTTTTGTCATATCTCGTGAATTCTCTATTCTTTTCATATCGTAAACCGTAAGAGAAGATAAATATAAACATATACATATATATAAGTCTAGATATATATTGTTTTATATGGTTGATAATACCTTATTGCATCTTGTTCAAATTAAAGTGTTTTTAATTTTTTTGTTCATGACTATGAATGTTTATTATAAGTTGTGAGAACACAAATTTCATGCCACAATATATCTATAATATCACATGAAATCGGTTTGTTTATTAAAAGAAAAATAGAAGCCTGCATAAAATACTAGTTAATCTTTCTGCCGATTTTAGTATACACATCAATACCTTTAGCTTTAAAATAATTTTTAGAAATTAAGTTTTACTTCTGAAAATTTCACGGAATTTACATATGATAGATTATATTATTTTATACATGCTGTAAAAATTTTAGATCGATCCGCATAACGGTTTAGGAATTACATTTATTCACTGATCGTAAAACAGAAAACTGCAGTTATCGGTCAACTTCTAGGACATATAACTTGGTATAACGATATCCAAATTGAGCAAACTCAGGTGTTTTTGATATCTACATCGAATGATCTAGATTTTCTTAGTTTTATAGTTTTACTGAAAACCTATCTAAGATAAATAAAACTGTATTACAATATTAAGTGACGGATCTGGACAGAATCTGTTCCGATTCGCACACTGTTTTTAAATTGGACATAACTCGAACACCCGATGTCCGTTTGTGACAAAATTTAGATGTGTAGATGCACAATTGATAGAAATATATTTTTCTGTATATTATATTACTTAGGAATGCATGAAACAACCTTATATAGGCTTTGCAATACAATATATAGTTGTTGTCCAGAAATCTGAATTTCTGTTTTAAACGCTGATATTAAAATGATCATAACTAGAGATTCAGAAATCCAAATCGTATGAATATTGGTGTTTTGGATAAGTACTTTAAAATACCTACAATTTTCTAAAAATCTTCGTAACCTGAAACCTGATGGAAATTAACTCAAACTGTGTTTTAAAAATATGTGACGGTGCTGAACAGATTCTGATTTGTTTTACGCAACGATACGAAAACGTATATATCTCTCAAACCGGTAGTCGTATTTAGGTGAAACTGGAACTCACACATGCAAAACATTTAGAGCCATATTTCTGTTTATATTCCGCATTCGTTCAACTTGATTAATTAGTCGTACATAATATTTCTTTACAGCATTGTTTATGGTAGTTACTCGAATAATATACTTGACTCATTTCATGCTTTTCGAATATGTATACATATTTATCTCGATCATTAAATTGTTGTATGTACATAAAGACGATAATTAAATACTTGAGGTGTATTTTGAAATCTATACAAAAGTATTTTTTATATAAAAACCCCTCAAGTTTTATAAATTACAATAAGGCCTCTAAAAATTATTGAACTTCAACTCAACTTCTTTTAGTCTGACTCGGGTTAGAGTCTGACTATTTCTGACTTGAATATGATTCAAGTCAATCCATATTCTTTCATATTCCAACTCAAGATGAATACATGAATCCCTGAATCCAGTTAACAATCTATATAACTTGACTGAACCGAACCATGGATATTCCTTCTACATGTTTCCCAGTATTCCATTTACATGACTCTACGGTTATAACCGTTTCCTGATATCATGGTTTCGGTCGGTCAGTTAATCTATCTTACAATCAATACAATTTTACAAGATAACAATACAAACAAGACATCACGGGATTTAAAGGGGTAGATTGGTACGGAAGGTGTTAAAGGTGGCACGAGGTGGTCAGATTAAGACACCTAACATGAATACTGTTGCTGTTGTACCGTGGCATAACGGTTCCTTGTACTCTCCATTTGCCCTGATCTCTAGCATATAGAGATCCCCCTCGTATACACTGGCATCCTTCTGTACCAAGCTACAAACAACGGCGTTAAACAATATTCCATAATATTCAACAACATAATACTTTAGAAAATACTGCTACTCTGCCATTCTCATTCTTCTTTTCTTTGGGACTTACCGAGCGACCTGTTCGCTGACGACATTCTATTTCTCTCTTCTTTGAATGTCGTCAGGTGCGTTGGACCAAGTTGAGACCGAGCCCACAAGTGAAGATTTGGAGCAGTTCCAAGAAGACCCAGAGCTCTAGATAATTGTACTTTGTTCTTTCCAGTATTTTCTTTTATTTTTATGCCACTGTTTAGGCATTGCTTTTCCATTCCAGTTGCATTTTCATTTCATGCATTGTACAAAGAATGATATTAATAAAAGTTGCTGTTATTTCAATATCATTTGTCTCTTGTGATTATTTTATATTGCTTAGTTACGCTTAGCGTATGTACTTCTGAGTACATACGTAGCGGGCCTCGTCACGTCCACTTCGCCATACACTGGGAAGCGGGGCGTGACAATCATAGTCGACACCTGGTCGTTGACGAAAACCTTTTACTATAAGTCTAGCTTTGAAGGTCTCAACCTTTCCATCTACACCAATTTTCTTCTTAAGGATCCACTTGCTCCCGATGGATTCTACCCCTTCAGGAGCAACTTCCAAAGTCCATACTTTATTGGTGTACATGGATTCCATCTCAGATCGGATAGCATTTCACAGATTCCCCACTTGTGATGGCCTGCTCGAAACTAGTTAGGTCATTATCTTCCATGATGCAATCCTCGCTCCCACCGTCTGTGAGAAAACCGTAGTATCTCTCAGGTGGATGAGAAACCTTACTAGATCAGCTGAGTGGCTGAGGTTCGTCGGGGACTATCGAATCCTCCGGTTCTACTAAATCATCAGTTGTAGTTTGTGTAGCTGGAACTTCTTCTAGTTCTACCTCATTACCACTAATTTCTTTGTTCCTCAGTGTCGTAGAAGATATATCCATATGAATTCTTTGGATATCCCACAAACTTGCACAGAACAGACCTTGCCTCGAGCTTGTCTGGATTTTGCTTTTAAACATAGACCGGACAACGCCATATCTTAACTCGTTTAAGAGATGGTCTCTTCCCATACCATATCTCATATGGAGTGGTAGGCACGGATTTGGTCGGAACCCTATTCAATATGTATGCAGCTGTCTAAAGTGCATAACCCCAAAAGGAAATAAGTAACTCAGAAATACTCATCATAGAGCGAACCATATCTAATAGGGTGCGATTCCTCCGCTCCGAAACTCTTGCTGTGGTGTATACAGAGGAGTAAGCTGAGAGAGAATCCCATTATCTTTTAAATAGTCTCGGAATTCCGTACTCAAGTATTCTCTTCCTTCGATCAGATCGAAGGATTTTAATACTTTTACTTGTCTGGTTCTCTACTTCGCACTTATATTCCTTGAATTTCTCAAAAGCTTCAGATTTGTGTTTCAACAAGAACACATGTCTGAATCTTGAGAGATCATCGGTGAATGTAATAAAGTACGAGGAACCATTCCTGGCATGAGTAGACATAGGACCGCATACATCACTATGTATCAGTCCCATAAGTTTAGTAGCTCTTTCTCCATGTCCACTAATGGAGTTTTGGTCATCTTGCCTTTAAAACATGACTGGCAAGTTTCATAAGATGTAAATTCGAACGGCTTCAAATATTCATTTTTATGCAACTTGGCTAGTCTGGTCGCATTGACATGACCTAGTCTATAATGCCACAAGAAAGCTTCGTTCATTTCTGAACTTTTCCTCTCGTGTGTGTTCTGTATATTCAGAACTGTATTTTGATTTAGAACGTATATACCATTATATAACGTACCAAACCCAATCAACACATGATTTAGGAAAATGTTCATAACATTTTTCTCTAGTACAAAGTTATATCCTTCTTTATCTAATAAAAAAACGGATATTATATTGCACATCATCGACGATATGTAATAACAGTCATTCAAAATTAATGTATTACCATTTGGCAATACTAGGTGATATTCGCTGACAGCTTCGGCAACAACAATTGCTCCGTTCCCTACTTTGAGGGACATATCACCCTTTCCTAGTTCTTTACTTCTTCTTAACCCTTATAACAGATTACAAATATGGGATCCAGATCCGGTATCTAATACCCAGGACGTAGAGAAGACTGAGAAACAGTTCTCAATAACTAACACACCCGAAGAAAATGTATCAGCATGCTTTTTCTCCATCCAGGTTGCGTGAAAATCCTTGCATTCCCCTATTCCTTGCTCAGACTTATGACAGTCATAAGATTGAGTAGAACCAACATTCCCCAGCTCAGTATAATAAACGGGTTCGGTTAATACATCCATATTATTATCTTGATTAAGGCGTATCATGGTCGCTACCTGGAGAGAGAGAAGAAAACACTTTAGCATGCGCTCTTGCAATATTAGACTGGTTATTATCTTATCTAATCAGGATGGCTCCCACTGTTTTTATTAAATCTTCCTTCAAACCCTAAAAGGTAAGATTAGCTGGGATTAATTACACCCTACAAGTTCGCCAATCGGTCAGCCATGCAGGTATTTGTACTCCGAGGGAGTCTCCCCATGCTTTCGTATGGAACTAATTAAATAGCCTCGTTTCCGCAGGGGCATAACCCCGTTAACACTTTTCTTAGACACCTACTGGATCAGCTAATTGTAAAGTAGAAAACTCTTCCAGGAGTAACTCTTACTCGCAGTGGGTATCGGGATCCAACTATCTCATAGAAAATATGCAATCTCATTGCAAATTTCAACACTTGAAATTCCCAATATCCGTTTTTACCCCAGCGACTTATGACCTTGGCTATGGTCAACAAATCATAAGCGCTAGCCAAGTTCAACCTGTCATTTCGTGATTGAATTAAACCCACCCGTACGACCCTTGGCTATGGTCAACAAAGCCGTACGACTATCTTAATCCAATCGCATCATATGCTGCAGATAAGCACTAATCAGCTACCATACACTACGCCTTGGTTATGGTCAATAAACGCAACACGAATACTAAATAGCACTTATCAGAAATGACGGAGGGCTACGACTGGTTTTGAAGAAAACTTTTAGCGTAATGAACTTGATATCGTTGTAGAATCTAGTGATTTTTGAAAAGGAGTGGTTTATGCTCCTCTTTTAAAATCGAGTAGTTTTCAAAACAAACCGAGTTAGTTATAGCATTTGCTATTTTTGCTAAAGAGGTCACTCCCGGTGAAGAGATCTTGGCTCTTTCCTCATCGAATGAGGTGCTGAATATTCATAATGGAAAACCGTTATGCAAACATTAACTAGAGCTACCTTTTTGAAAAATTTGATTCTACAACATTTTTAGGTTTCTTTTCTTTTCATTAATCTCATTAATGACGTTCCATCATTTATATTTCCTAAATATCACAGAAGAAACGAAAATAGAACGTACGCTTATGCCATCCGCATTCGCCATGGGCCTCCGTCGTGCACCGTTAGGTTACTTAACTAACGACAGAGCGGGGGCTGGACTAGCGCGGGTGAAAAACATAATCAACGTTTATTATATATATCATATATATATATAGCATTCGTCTCACGCAGTTATATGATCACATCACAGAACTTAACCAGCAGAAACAAATATATGAAATATTGGATATATTAGGAGGTCCGTGTTTTAAATTAAGCTAGTAATGAAAAACACGGATTCCACGGTCGAGATGAATAGCCAAACCCACATCCTCAGACCCCTATAAGAGCGGCAAGTAATCCTGCCAATTCTAGAGTTAGGAGACCCGGTCTCGACTCCTCGAGATAGTCTCCCACTGGACTCTAGAACCCGGTCACTTGTGCTCCCCACATTGGGTCTATCCTAATGTGGAAAAGTAAATAATATACATCAATGGTGACATCATCCTCAACCCGGAAGTGTCCCAATAAAAGAATATTACATACAACATTTACATGAATGAAAATTGAAAAACTCTCATCTCATGCAAAACCCCCCGGCTATTCAATCACGACGATCCAATATAATATACCACAGCAACACTATAATATCACATGTCATCAACGTAAATAAATATGCGTATCCCGAATGTCGTTAACATATAGTAACGAGATCGAGGATACACCACATATTACACTTACGGTCGCAGAAAAGAAATGAAAACTACAATAATTAGAATCCGCATATACCTTAGACATCATAAACCCGAAATATCACATACACCGGATTTCATGCCTAACCTCTATAAACCTTGCATTTAAGTCTCGAATTGAAAACACTTTTCAATAACAAGTCGGATAATTCAACAAGATTCCTGATAAAATGATCGAACGCTCGTCGGAAAATTTAGTAGATTGACGCACCCCCGATGCCGTCAACGAAGTGCACTTGGGCGGAACACCGTGGCCGCGAGCACCCGAGTGGATGCTTTTGACAACGGGGTTCTCCTATAGTCACTTGGTCGGGGCTATGTGGCATGGCTATCTTGTAGTGTTATCCGGCGAGTGTTCGCGTACTATACGCGATTGCGACGGAGTTTAATCGAAACTCCGTGGTAATCGATGAATAGAGACTAAAACGCTAGATTTACAAATTAAAAACTAGTTTTCACAAAACTAATTTAATGTGGATTCCAAATATTGTATCACATATCAAACTTAAACTTGAAACGATGTTAAATTGCGACTTCGAAACACTCCGAATTGCCCCGGTACAAAAGATAACATTACATGCAATCTGGGCAAAACAAACATAACCTGAAACCCTAGATCCTACACACCAGAACACTAAAGAAACACGAGCCAAAAAAGGATGAAGTGGACCGGCCAGGCCGGCCAAAATCTCTATGCGACCGGCCAAATTTTTGAGTTTGCGTCTCGAGTTTCTCTGGTGTTCTAGTTAAATCACATGTAACATTCTGCACTTATTTAAAAAATTTTTAGAGGCCATTTAAAAATTGACAGAAACTAGGGTTTTAGATCATTCGTTTCAGAGTCGTTTCGGTTTCATAATTTCTAAACATCGTCTAATACTCTAGCTTTGGCTCTGATACCATGAAAGTATGTCTTAGAATTATGGTTTTAAACTAAGTAAACAAGTTCTATACTATGCGAAACGAGAATACAATCTTTGTAGACCGGTCCTTCACTTCTAAAGCTCCAAGTAGTAGTCCTTAGAAATCTTTTTAGACTCCACTTAATGAAAGGAACGAGCTTTCTTCGTGTCTTCGAGGCCGAAGATGATCCACCTTGAAGTCTCACCCACTCAAGCTCACTCTTCACTAATCAAAGTATTAGTGAAGCAAACAACCTAAACTAAGGGGCTAGTATAGTGTAGGTTGATGAAGTAGGAAATTTGCTCACAATATTTTCTTCTTTTTCTTTTTCTCCTCAAGAAAAACTAGACAGAGATGATGAAGAAGATGAGGGAATGAACTTAGATGAGAGAGAGAACCTTAAGATGAGTTTGATAAAATGAGATAGTGGAAAATATCTATGAATAAATCCAAAGAAATGAGGTGAGTCATGGCTTCTCAAATCTTCCACAAGCATTTTGAAAAATGACCCATTTTCATTTTCTTTTATTCATAAATAAAAACCATTATCTACTCATCAAAAACCTTATGTGTGATTCTCATACATCCTAGTTTTATGTGTCATCAACCATGATACAAATCAATATATATATATATATATATATATATATATATATATATATATATATATATCACACACACACACATATATAAAGAGAAGAAAATCATAAGTGAGCTAATATTAGTTTTTTTTATATATATATCAAATTATTAGATCAACACTTGATTCCATAATTCGGTTATATCATGCTGGGTTATGCCGGCGCCCTGGCCAACAAAAGTGGCCGGTACGGAACAAAAATGACGAATAAAATTCTGGCGCCGATGGAACCTAATCCTAAGATCGAACCCATAAACACTAAAACTAGCAAACAAAGCACAAAGAGATAGAATGGTTATACCTAATGAACCAAGTCCTTCGGGTCTTCAACCATTTCCAAGCTCCTAGCGATGCGGATCGACTTTGGTCGCCGGTCTTCCTTCATCTCCGATGATACACCTGAGGGAAACGGCACAAGCTCCAGGTTCGCTAAGAGGACCAACCGACCCTCCAAGATCGCTAGTAATGGAGGGCGGGGTGTTTGATAGTCTCACTATATTTTCTCTCATAATCTAATGCTCATGGAGCAACATAAAGAAGATGAAGAAGAAGTGACCATGGCATGAGCTAAAAAGAAAAGAGGCTAAGTATTTTTGAGTGTGTGTATGTGATAATGAGTG
This sequence comes from Agapanthus africanus, assembly GCA_030015575.1. NCBI lineage: Eukaryota > Viridiplantae > Streptophyta > Magnoliopsida > Asparagales > Amaryllidaceae > Agapanthus > Agapanthus africanus. The sequence continues at coordinate 154,733,525 of JASDDO010000014.1, read as the reverse complement.
AGCACCAAAAATTAATCCCACACAGAGAAATGGCCGGCTCTCTCTCATCCCCACACCAAAAATTATCAGTTCCATTTTTTACAATAAAGAAATAAGAACCATACCAATCACTACATGAAAAATACCATGCTTTGACCTTAAGCCCATGCCTTGCCATGTCACCAATTCCACCTCATTATGAACAAATGATTTTATAAATAAAATCAATAATGATGTGTCATCTTCTAGAAGCCATTCCGTACAAATACGGAATGCTTCCCGGTATATGTATCGGAATACACATACGCGTATTCGTACGAAAAATACGAATAGCCAAAGAGAGAAAATAAATATTGAGCATTAATACTAGAATACATATATATAAATACATATGTAAATTGTTAAATCAAAACTTGATTTAACAATCTGGCTTAATCCTAAGCCGCTAGTATTATCAACCGTCCGATTAAAGTCTGTGCAGTCCGTGCACATATTTAATCGGACACCTGTATGTATCAACATACGTCAACTACACCATATTGCCTGAACCGTGAAAACCCTCTGTGTGGGACTCTAAAGACTCGTCAATACGCTGGCAGTAGGTTTAACTACAAGCACGTCAGCGGCACTAGCTGTACGTAACGGCTACATAGGTATTGAGCGAAAGGAAGGCCGGCGAGCAAACTCATCCGAACCCCTACTGAGCCTGTGAGTGACAATATCCGTACAGTCCGGTCTGTTCGTCTAAGAGTATCGCATATCGGGTCTAGGGGGTGGATAAAGTCAGACCCCTAATAACACGATAATTCGTGTCGGTATGAAGCCCATCACCTCCTGAGAAACTACTGATCCAAATCAGTAATTCTCCATTACCCCGGCCGAGGATTTCAGGTGATGGCCATCCGTGCACTGTGCGACATCAACCCCCAATACCGGGAGAGACGAATCCCTGACGATCCGCTCACTGCCTCCATGTGGCTCGGGACTGTACCCAACTAAAACCTGTTTTCACGTGTCCTTTGAGCGTGGTAGGGTAGTAATCAAAGCACAGTGGGAACTCACACGAGACAAATGACGATCCCAGGTCGACAGACTAACCTGTACACATGTCACCAGGGAACTGCTATCTGACAATAGGTATAATACTAACTAGCATGTTCCCGGCGAGTCCGTCCAGTGTACTCATAACCCAATGAGCACCTGTATACTATCTTAGGTGAACAACTTACACCAATGGCTTGTGAGACCGGCCACCATCCCTCGTCAGGGTCTAGATAAGTATACACCAGTCTACACTGGAGTATCGATGCCCAGTCTCGATACTCCCACGACTAGGGACATTTAAGGTTGCGCTTATAGACCCCCAGCTCTCACGTATATGATCGCCATCATAATGCTGGTGGTCAAGCAAGAATCCTATGGGCTCTATCATGATGATAAAGACAAACCAGATAGCATACTATCATCTCGAGTAAGACTGCTTTATCGGTATAGGCCCTTCCTCAATCATCATAATCACGTGCTTGTGACTACGATAATTGCCTTGAGGGCATTATAGCCAACAATCTCCCACTTGCACTTAAGGCTAATTATTGCGATGTCGCATACTCACAGCCCGTGTGATACCGAACACCCAACTTCTCTACCAATCAGTTTCGCAAAGCCTGTTTGTGAAACTAATATGTTTGAGGAATAGCCTCAGTGAGTGGATCCGCTCCAATGTTTCTTTTTATGTCTCTCTTTATCTCGAGTTCGCGGAGAAATCCATCTCCCGAATTGAGTAATACCTGTCTTAGAATATGTCTGGACATCTGATGGGACCTAGTTCATAAATGAACTCCAAATCCAAACTTCTTAGACTGTATCGTCAACTGAATTTAATCAGTATCATGTGCCATGTCTCCCTCAGCATCCGCTTGGACCACGCGTCCAAACTACTGCCCCTCGTAAGAGGGAAAGACTATAACTCTGACAGTCGCTCTGTCATCCAGGTCACCTTGGAAGCCTGGAATGATAACCGTCTCCCAAAGGAGGCTGCCGTTATCAAATCCCTAGAACATCCACTTATGTTCATAAACTGCTTCCAATCGTTTTTCTTCAGGATTGGATTAATATATCAACCTTTTGCATCTAGTGCAAAAACAGTATCTGGTGTGGTACTTGATATGTCATGATTGACTCAATTGCCTAAACAAGTGATATGCCAATCATGCACATCCCTCTCCCCTTTAGTCTGTAAGACACCTTTAGAGAGGGTGACTCCATCACCTGCAGGTTCACCACCATACCAGGAGTCGTCCATTCTAAAATGCCTTTAGAATATTGTCTAAGTACCCGGATTGGGACACTTCCCAAATCTAGATCTAAAACCATAGATCTAGTAACCAGAATGTATGATATAATATCCACAACCTATGTGGAGAAACTACTGTGTGACAACCAAAGTATAACCGATCGTAGTATAGGAATTTCACTTCCTACTCTGTGTATGTCATCCTCAATACCAGGACACACACCCTACTACTTTCTTAACAGATCCATCTCCTATTCTGATGAAGTCAAAAACCTATGATTGTCACATCAAAATAGATGATCTATCTCCGCCATATCCGCTATAGTCTATAAATAGACATGCTACTTGTCCACTACGCTTCCGCTGCTCCCACTGACTACGACAACCCTCTGGCAGAGTCATATACACGTGCACTTCCAAAGCTAGTTTAGAATGACGCTATACTCATCCTTCTGCCGGGTCTCATAGTCTGGAACAACAGTAGTGTCAAGTCTGGGTAAACAAGAACTTCCTTGTCACCGTCCTTTAGGATACCAAAGTATCTCTCGGGCGCCTGAGGTTACCCCCCATATCTGCGGAGTGGCTAATGGAATGTCAAATCCAATTGAATTTTTAGGTCCTATTAAATTTTCTGTAATCGTTTGTGGTTCTAGAATCACTTCCAGTTCTACCATACTCCCACTACTGTTTTCTGAAAAAATCCATTTTATTAAAACTGGTGGCGAGTCAAGAACAATATCACTATTGATCTTCCTGATGGTAGAAAGTTATCCCTCGTCAAAACCCGGGATAACCCACAAACGACCATTACTGAAGCGCGCCTTGAGTTTGTCCAGATTTTGGTTTTAAGCATCAGCCGGACGACTCCCTATATCTTAACATCGTTAAGATACAAATTGATTCTATATACCATACAGAAACAAATGCACTAATTTAATTTGAACCAAATTCAAATCATGCAGCTGTCTCCAGTGTATGTCAACTAAATGGAGAGAGGCCGATCAGCATTACTCAACTTAGGAGTGCGTCCAATTATGAGTAATCTGAAAGAGAAAGATGTTTTTCAAAACCATTACTATCAACTGAATATCTCATACAAGTATCTACATCTTCGATCACCTTGAAGAATCCTGATACTCGCAACACGTGGTTCTCTACTTTACTCGTATACCTATAACTTCTCAGATCTTAGATCTTGTATTTCTACGAAACACTTATCTAAAAAACTAGAGAAGTTATAAGTGAACAGAATACAGTATGAGGACCTTCCCCTTTGTCCTAATGGACACTGGACAACATACAATACTTTATATAAGTCCCTTGAGTTGAATAACTCAAACCCTGTGCGTCGTAGGTTGAAAACTGTACCAGGAGATTCCCTTAAATATCACCAATTACAACGAATTCCGATATAATGAGGATGGTCACCTAATTCCCAATAACTTACTCCCACTCATCATCTGTAAAACTATACAGATGTGAGAATCATACCTGGTAAATACATACCCTGGAGTAAGGGTCTAATTGGGAAATCAGTTTACAATTAACAATGCACAGTGAAACTGAAACATGAAAATGTTTCGAAGGGGTATCCGGGTATTCCTAGTAATGCCTCTTCCATTATCCAGATTCATGACTGAAACCATATATTTCCTTGCCATCTCTCCAAACCCCTTTATTTGTCTTTAATCGTTACCTTCTGTACACCATTATTAGGCTTAAATGGTTTTCTTCCTTCCCTACCGTTCGGCACTAGCCTTGTAGGGTTGCTAGGCACGCGCACAAGGGTCTACGAGGTATCAACCATGCCCGATTAAAATTTTAGCCATGCCGAACAACTCTAATACGGATCTTTAAACTAGGGTTTAGGCGAAAACTTGCATGTTAACTACTTTAACACTAAGTGAAAGGGATTACAACACTTGTAGATCCGGTCCTTCACTTCAATAGCTCCGTGTAGATGTCCCCTTTGCTGCGATCGTGAACTTCGGACTCTGGAGAAGATCCACAAGAAGAACGAATGTGCTTGCTTCGTTGACTTCGAAGCCGAAGATGATCTACGTCGGGGAGACACTAACTCAAGCTATTCCTTCACTAGGTCATGAACTTTGTGAAGAGAACACACTCTATTACATGGCAAGTGGTAGAGGATGAAGAAGTAGGAAGTGGGCTCACTTTAGAATTGATTTTCTCACATTTTTCCTCAAGGCACCATTGGAGCAAGCAAGCTTTTCATGGAGCCTGATGAAGAAGAAGAAGAAAAGAATGAATAATTCATCATATGAATTATATCCTCAATAATGTAACCATGGGTGAGTTAAGCTATCATGCTTAACTCATGTAGAGAATTAACCAAAGCATTAGGTTAAAGGTTAGGTTAAAGAATATCAAAAGAAATGACAAAAGAGTGGACTTTGTCAAAGCTTCTCCAAGCTTCTTCAAGCTTGGTTACTTTGACTAAGTTAAACCCTTTTGTTAAATCTTAAGATAAAATAATAACCCTAATCTTGGTATGAGTCTCATACACCCAACTTTGATGTATCATCAAGCATGATACAAACATATGTACACAAATATATATCACATATACACTTATGCACAATCTTGTGAGAAAATAAATCTTAAGTGAGCTAATACTGGTTAATGTAATGTAATATATCAAATATATAATTATACATTAAATTATTAAATCAACTTGATTTAATAATCCGGCTATAACCGACTAATATCAAAAGTAACAACTTATCGAATCAACACTTGATCCGATAACCCGGCTATATCGCATACAACCGATCAATGTCACAAATCGCGAGAATAGAATACGGTATCTCATATCGTATCAATCTCGGTCCCGCACATATATCATATGCGCTCCTACTCCGTTTCGCTTGAGCCAGGAAACCCCTGTGTAGGACTCTAAAAACTCGTCAATACGCCGGCAGTAGGTGATGATCATATCAAACACCCACAAGCCGCAAGCGGTCTGCTAAACGTAACGGCCACCCGGGTATTGAGCGATCAGAAGATCAACAAGCAAGCCTGCTAGTACTCCTGTGAATCCAATCAGTAACACTCCCGTATAGTCCGGTCTCGTCGTCTGATATGTCGCATATCTCGCCTAGGGGTGGTAAACGTCAGACCCCAGTAGCTCGATAAGTCGTGTCGATATAAGGTCTATAACAGTTCGAGAAACTACTGGTAACACTTACCAGTAAATCTCAGCATCCCTGGCCAGGGATTTCCGGTTATAGCTAATCGAACACAGCACAACATCAACTCCCTATACCGGGAGAGACGAATCCCCTCCTATCACTCATTGCCTCCATGTGATTCGGGACTGTACCTAAAAACCACCGTTTTGCACGCCCTCTTGGACGTGGTAAGGTGGAAATCAAAGCACAGTCGGAATCACACAAGACTCTATGACGATCTCGGGTCAACAGACTACTCTGTACCAGTGTCACCGGAGAACTGCCATCTGACGTGAGGTATAATACCATCTGGGAGTTCTCGGCGAGTCCGTCCAGCGTACCCAGTCTCCACTGAGCACCCGTACACCATCCTTGATGTCAAACACCGATGGATATGGGATCATCCATCGCCCATCATATGGGTCAAGATGCGTATACGCTAGTCTACTCTGGTGCATCGATGCCCAGTCTTGATACACTCTCGACTAGAAGCAGTTATAGGATGTACTCGTCGACTACCGTTGCCCCACTAGTATGATCTCATCATAGTCCCAGTAGTCGAGTACATATCCTAAGGGCTTTATCAATATGTATTAGAGACAATCAGAGTACATGTTAAGATAAAATACAACCAGATAGCATACTATCATGTTGAGCAAGAAAGTCCTCCCTATATACGTCCCAGCATCCACTACAATATACATCGTATGTACAGTAATGGCCTCTAGGGCATACATATAACTAACAATCTCCCACTTCCACTAGGGCCATCTGTTGTGGTATCACATACCCAACAATTAGCCGTGGTTGAAGTATCTCATACTCAACCATCCCATAAAAGTCTCTACTGGGGAAAAAGCCTTTGTTAGTGGATCCGCGCTGTTGTCCTCTGTGTTTACTCTCCTTACCTTGATCTGCCTGGAGATCAACCATCTCCAAGATCAGGTGATAATGCCTAAGAATTATATCTGGATTTCTGATGGGACGGTAGTTCCTTGGCTAAAGCCACAACTCCATTGTCACACAATGGTAGGAACAAAGTTCATCTCATGAACTAAATATCCAGACTGCCTCTTTGGTAGTATCTTTGGTAATGATGTATCTTGCCTTTAATCGTCTAGTAAGTCACGGTATCTAGCTTGGAACTCTTTCAACATACCATCCCTCTATTGAGGGTAAAGACAATGCCTACGACTGACATTCAGTTTTCCTTATCACTCTGGAAATTTTTCAGTGATTCCCCCATGGATCCATTGATACCATCTTACTACAACTAGTGAGAATCCTAACATCCAATTAGATCTATCTCATAGATCAAAACTTAGGATTTAGGAGGTATCACTTCGATCCTACATGGAGAATCCTTGTGATAAGCGGAGATTGACGGAGCGTAGCATAGGAAACTCCTTCCCTATCAAGAGTATGTCATCCACGTACTCTATGAGGATCATCACCATACTCCCTACTACTTTTTTGTATATACAAGGTTCATCTACCATTTTGATGAAGTCAAACTCTTTGACTACCACATCAAAACAGATGTTCCAACTCTGCGATGCCTGCTTTATCATATAAAGCATCTTGCATACGTTTTCGCTGCTCCCACTGTTTATGTAGCCCTTTGGCTGTGTACTTATAGACGCTCTCTTCTAAAACATCATTTAGAAAAGCAGTCATGACACCCAACCACCAGATATCGTAGTCATGGTATGTAGCCGTGGCAAGTAGGATCTGGATGGACTTAAGCATAGCTTTGAAAGTCTCAACTTTTCCATGTACACCAAGTAATCTTCTCAAGATATACTTGCTCCTGATGGGGATTTAACCCTTCAGATAAAGCAACCAAAGTCCATACTTTGTTGGTGTATAAGGATTCCATCTCAGATCGCTAAGCAATAAGCCATTCTTATAGAGTCCCACTCCTGATGGCCAGCTCGAAACTAGTTGGGTCATCATCTCATGATGCAATCCTCGCTCCCACTATCATAGAGAAACCAAAGTATCTCTCAGGTGGGTGAGGAACCCTACTAGATCGGCGGAGAGTCTGAGCTTCGTTTGAATCTACTGAATCCTTTGGTTCTACCAAATCATCTGCTATAGTTTGTATAGCTGGAACTCTTTCCAGTTCTACCTCATGACCACTAATTTCTTCTCAAGAAATTCCCTTTCACAAAGGTGGCATATTGAGAAACAAAACATTTTTGTTCCTCGGTTTGGTAGAAGATATTCCCTTGCTAATGCTTAGGATATCTAACAAACTTGCACAGATCAGACTTTGCCTCGAGCTTGTCCGGATTTTGCTTTTAGACATAGGCCGGACAACCCCAAAATCTTAACATACTTAAGATATGGGCTCTTCCTATTCCATATCACATATGAAGTGGTAGGCAACTGATTTGATTTGAACCCCATTCAATAGGTATGCAGCTTCTCAAGTGCATAACTCCCAAAAGGAAATAGGAAACTCAGTAGTACTCATCATAGAGCACACCATATCAGATAGGGTGTGATTGCTCCGCCCCGATACACCGACGTGCTGTGGTGTATACGGAGGAGTAATGCTGAGAGAGAATCTCATTCTCCTTTAGAATAATCCAGGAATTCCGTGCTCAAGTATTCTCCTCCTTGATCTCATCAAAGGACATAATATTTATACCCGTATTTTGGTTCTCTACTTCTAACTTATATTCTGTGATTATCTCAAAAGTTTCGGACTTGTGTTGCAACAGGAACATATGTCTGAATCTTGAAAGATCATCAGAGAATGTAATGAAGTACAAAGAACCGGTCTTGGCATGTGTAGACATGGGACCTTTCATACATCAGCATGTATCAATCCCAAAAGTTCACTAACTCTTTCTCTGTTTCCAATAAACAGAGCTGTGGTCATTATATTTTTGTGACATGACTGGCAAGTTTCATAAGATGTAAATTTAAACTGATTTAAATATGCATCTAAATGTAACTTAGCTAGTCGGGTCGCATTGATATGACCTAGTCTACAATACCTCAAGAAGAATTCGTTCATTTCTGAACTCTTCCTCTCGTGTGTGTTTTGTATACTAAGAACTGTAGTTTGATTTAGAACGTCAATGCTTTTAGATAACGTGTCTGAACCGATCAACTCTTGATATAGGAAATGTTCAAAACATTATCCAACAATACAAAATTATATCCTTTCTTTACTAATAAAGAGACTGATATGATGTTGTATATCAGGTTCGGTATCTAATAACATTCGTTCAGAATCAATGAATTCTGGTAATACAGGGTGACAGTGACCAACAGACTTGGCTGCAACACTTGCACCGTATTCTGTCTCATGAAACTTATCACCCGTTCTCAGTTCTCTACCTATATGTAGCCCATGTAACCGATTACATATACGGGATCCTGATCAGGTATCACATACCCAGGACGTAAAGGATACTGAGAAACAGTTCTTTGTAATGAACATACCCGAAGATGATGCATCATCATGCACTTTTTTCGTTTGGGTGGCACGGGAATTCTGGTAATCCCCTATTTCCTGCTCTGTTCTTATAACATTTATAAGTTGGAGCGGGACCAACGTTCCCCAGCGCAGTATAACAAGCGGGTTCGGTCAATACATCCGTATTATTATCTTGATTAAGGCGTGATATGGTCGCTACCTGGAGAGAGAGAGAAGAAAACACTCAGCGTGCGCTCTAGTAAGAATAGATTGGTTGTTATTTTATCTAATCAGGATGACTCCCACTGTTTTTATCAAATCTTCCTTCAAACCCTAAAAGGAAAGACTAGCCGGGATTAATTATACCCTACAATTTCGCCAATCTTTCAGCCAGGCCAGTGTCGGTACTTTGAGGGAGGTTCCCCGTGCTTTCGCACGGACCTAATTAAAGTAAACCTCGTTTTCCCAGAGGCGTAACCCCGTTGACACCTTTCTAGACACCTACTTGATCGGCTAATTGTAATGTGTAAAACTCTCCCAGGAGTAACACTTACTCGCAGTGGGTATCGGGATCCAACTATCTCATAGAAGGTATGTAATCTCATTGCAAATTTCAACACTTGAAATTCCCGATAATTTTGCCCTAAGCATCCCATGACCTTGACGGAGGTCAACAAACCACAGGGTGCAAGTCAAGTTCAACCCGTCATTTCTTGATTGAATCAAACCCACCCGCACGATCCTTGACGGAGGTCAACAAGGTTGTACGACTACCCTAATCCAATATGCATCATATGCATAAGCAAATAAATACTAGTTAGCTACCGCACACTACGTCTTGACGGAGGTCAACAAACGTAGCACGAATACTAAGTAGGACTTATCTGAAATGACGGAGGGCTACGACAGGTTTTTCTGAAAACCTATTGCGTAATGAACTTGATATCGTTGTAGAATCAAATGATTTTTAAATGGAGTGTTTTTGAGGTTTTTCTAATTTTGCTAAAGGGGTCACTCCCGGTGAAGGGATCGTCGGCGCTTTCCTCATCGAATAAGGTGCAGATATTTCACAAATATCACTATGCAAAGCAAAAACTCCAAAAGCAATCAAAAAACAAACCGAGTGTTGTAGCATCTGCCAGTTATTGCTAAAGGGGTCACTCCCGGTGAAGGGTTCTCGGCCCTTTCCTCATCGAATAAGGTGCAGGATGTTCTACAAGGAACACCGCGATGCAAAGCAAGAACTATAGCTACCTGTTTTTTTATGAAAATTCGATTCCACAACATCTTTTAGGTTTCTTTTTCTTTCATTAATCATATTAATGAAGTCCCATCATTTAAGCACCTAAACATCACAGATAAATACGACGGACACTTATGCCATCCGCATTCGCCTCTATGTCCCCTCGTGCACCGTTAGGTTAGGTAACTAACGGCAGAGCAGGGCAGGGCTAGCGCGGGTGTAAAACATAAGTAACGTCTATATAATATATCATATATACTATATACAATATCTATCTGAACATATCACATGATCACATCACAGATAACGCAGCAGAAAAAACATATGAAACATTGGATCTACTAGGACATCCGTGTTTTATTCTGAGCCTCTATAAAACACGGATTCCACGGTCGCGATTAATAGCCAAACCCATACCCCTAGACCCCTACGAGAGCGGCAAGCAACCCTACCAATTCTAGAGTTAGGAGACCCGGACTCGACTCCTCGAGTTGGTCTCCCACTGGACCCTAGAACCCGGTTACTTGTGCTCCCCTCCTTGGGTCTATCCTAGTACGGAAACGTAAATAATATACAAATGGTGACATCAACCTCATCCCGGAAGTGCCCCAATAAAAGAATATTACATACAAGTTTTTACATGAATGAAAATAAAAACCCCCATCTCACATAAAACCCCCGGCTATTCAAACTCGACGATCCAATATAACATATTCAGCAACACATAACATCACATGTCATAAACGTAATAAAATATGCCCATTCCAATTGTCGTTGACATATAGCAACGAAACCGGCGATATCACATGTAATACCCAGCCCCTTTTATACCAAAACTTGTATTTTGTTACTTTATAATTCTATTTATAAATTTATTTTAAAACCCCATTTTTCTTTTATCAAAATTAAACCCAAAACCAGATATAACCAATTCCCTCATTTTAATTCTAAACCCATTTCTTTTCTTTAACAAATCCCTTAGGCCGGCCCTTTCTTTTCTTATCTATTTTTGTTTTATTCCTTACCCCATCACTACAAACCCAAACCCTATTATATCCATACTTTTCCTTATCCTCAGCCCAGCTCTTTTCCATTTTATTTTTATTCCTTACGGCCCAATATCCAAGCCCGGCCCTATTCATTTTTCCCATTTAATCTTTAAACTTTTATTACTGGCCGGCCAAGTAAAAATCCCAGCCCACTCCCTTTTGTTTTACTAAAATTTTTCCTTTAAAATCTTCAGCCCACTTCTCCAGCCTGCGCCTCCATACCCGACCCGGTCCGCCCCTGTGCTTCTCCCCCAACGGCTATTTTTTTCCCGCGCGCTCAACCCACGATCCTCGCCGTCTTCGTCGCCAACGCTCGCGAGCGTTACTCCCCACGACGCGCACGTTTTCTCTGTGACCCGCTCCCTCAACGTTCACCCCTCTTTACTCCCATCGTCTTTCCCTCAATCCTCACTCTCGCAACCCCTCACGAAACCCACTGCAGCCGTCCCCTCACACCGAGCACCACCACCCTCGCCGTCGACGACGACGACGGCATGTCTCTTCCCTTCCTCCTCCACCGACTGAGTCCCTCACCACTCACTACATCGACCACCACCTTGCCAAACTCCACTATGCATCCCACTCGCTCGCTGCACTCGAGCTCGAACCCCACATCCCGACCTCGCATGCACGTTGCCGCCGTCACCTCCGGCCACCTCCGGCCACCTCCTTCCATCATCATCGCCCTCGTCTCCGTTCCTCTCTCCCTCACTCCCGATCTCCCTCTCTCTCTATCACTGGTTTCTCTCTCTGTCTCTCTCTGTGCCACTCTTTTTCTCTCTCTCTAACTCTCAAATCCCTCTCACTCCTTCTCTGTTTAACTCTCCTTCTCTCTCCTTGTGATGCATGTTCTCTCTCTCTATAAACATCTCCCCTCTAAATCTCTCTAATTCTCTCTCTCCCTGCACACTCTCTCTCCCTTCCTCTGTTTTCTTTCTCTATTTCTAACTTTTCTCTCTCTCTCTCTAGCACTCCCACTCCCCTCTCTAAACCTCGCCCATTTTTCTCTTCTCTATCAACCTACTATCACCACACGACACCGCCTGAGCCGCAACAGCCCATTTCCAAGCTCGACCCAAGCGTAGCCGAGACTAGTCGTGTGTTTGCTACTCCGTGCCGGGACGTGTCACTACTGCTTTAGCTACCGCGCCATCAGTTCACCGTGTCCAGGCAAGTATTTTACTTGCTCACATGCTATTTACTCAAGTTATAATCTTAGATTGCTTAAATCCTGAAATTACAATTTTAGATTAATTGTGTGCCATACCTGTTCGACGTGTGTTCTCAATGAAAATACTCATCAAATTTGACGGAACTAAATGGTGTAGTTTGGCCCGTATGGCTGTGAACCTAGTGTATGAATTTCGTTGGATATTATGACCGTTAACGACTAAAACGACAACCCCCAAGTTTGCCTATAAAACTGGATATTTCCTGTACTTGAAAACCGTTAAAATCACCATAAATTATATACATACTGGAATGATGCGTTCGAAGGCTCAAATCGAAGCCAACTCGACAAACTTTAACCCTATACTAGTTTCCAGATATTCTTGTACTTAAACTGTGATGATATTTGGATCGGAGTGCGACTCTGGACTGCAGTCCAGAGCGACTCTAGTTGTTGGTTGCTGTCCCGTAATGGGTACCACCGTGTTTCCTTAACTCGTAGATTGAGGAAATCCATTTTTGATTATAGGTGAATGTGTTAGCTAGACAATACAAGTCCTGTTTCGTTATCGTTTGTTATTTAATCTGTAATTTAATAGATGTGGACGTATAACAGTCCAGAACAGATTCTGAGATGACATATTAATGTTAGGCAGTGTATAAATCCTGACGTACAGATGTGATTGAAGATCCGTCTATTGCGTTGAAAACCTTACTGAGAACCCTAGATTTCATTCAACTGTAGTGTCGCTAAAATCTGGTCCCAATTGGGATTAAATTGCGTTGCGAAACGAACTTCCGATTCTGAAACCGGATTTCCAGCCGTGAACGCTTAAAATGAAATGGCTATAACTAATGACTCTGGAATCCGATTGGCATGAAACTAAATTCGATGGATAGATAACTGAACATACTAACTATTACCTGTTCATCGTCTCACTAAATTATAACCGTACGATTTATGATAATTTGTGCAAGTGGTAGGTTATTGATTGAGGACATCCTAAACATGCTTTATATACTGCTTATGCATCATATCATACACATGTCGTTGCATTGATAACATAGTGATAACGTGCATTTACCCAGTGTTAGGCTTTAGTAATGATTGTGGCAAGTACGTCAGTGTTCGTGTATCAGTGAATAAGTGAAAGTGATACGTACTTGTACACAATCAGTGACCTTATTATTCTATTGCATTGTTGACGTCTGTGGGATGCGTGTACGTATGACTATAAGTGGTATGGGACAGTTATGGAAGCGCTTGCACGGGTGTCACACATAAGGCACCAGACACTACCATTTATCTTAGGTATTAGTCGGGACGTGCTTGATGGAGGTCCTGCCTCCAATTCTCGCGCAGACTTGTCACGGATCGATTAGTATTTAGGGTTATGGTTAGCGTTTGATGTAGACCACGGGGTGTAGGGTAGTTTAAGTGTGAGTTCAACAGAATCTCGGGAGTCCCATGCCGGCTTATATATTTAGGGAGATATATGGAGATTTACAGGGTATGTGATTATCACCGTGATGTACATGTTGGGCCCGTGGTCCCTTGCCCTTGGGTTCTACCCTTGGGTGGAAGACACTCGCGAGTGGTTGACTCTCACACTTGGACTGACGATAGGTTTAGTGACCTGTACAGTGAGACTTAGAGACTGATAGGGATACTGGCATTGATATACCTTACATACTGTGTTGACATACGTGGCATATCATTTTCTCTGCTTTTACTGTTCCGCTGCATTGATTACTGCATGTTCATATCCATACTGCCATTGATCTACTGATATATATCTATTATCACCGTTAGAATTGTCACACGATTATATATATATTATATTGTTATTGTGTCGCTCTGACGACCTGAGTATGCATGCTCAGTATGAGGAGGAGATTTAGCCTGGACCAGGACTAGACGCACTTCACGGACATCTTGTTTGGCTATCCGGAGTTATATCTTTTGTTTCCCATCAGGTCAGTTTATATTACTGTTTTGTTCCAGTTACTGCATTACTCATTATCTGCGCATTATTCACTGTTTACCATGAAAAACTAGAAGCCGAAGTGTGACTACGGCAGGATATTTCCTTGACCGTAGGAGCATGGCTGGCCTTGTCTACCCCTCGTATTCCGTATTTTGGGAAGCGGGGCGTGACATGGTTTAGTTGGTATCAGAGCCAGGTTTTGCTTCGATTGGGATTGCAGTTTTCCGTGTAGAGTTTGACAATCTAAGATATCCCTCAGTCTAGATTGTAAACTTGATACTCTTGATCCATGTTCACATTGAGCATTCTGCTATCCATTCGCTAGGGTTTCGGGTGACTTGGCAAGGTTACGTGGTTGCAATTGCACTACCGTACTCTATTTAAGTGACTTAAAGTCATACAGTTGATTCTCCACTTGTAATAAATTCATCATCTCTGATATTCTTGAATCTTTGTCCTATCCATATTATATCTTGATTCGTATAGCTTGTGACTTATATCATCCTCAAAATTGTTGTTTCAGGATCATGTCTTCCAACGACTCTTCATCTTTATCTACTCCCCAGAATCAGACCATTGAGATTCTGAGTGTACTGCAAGGTCTAAAGAAAGCCCAGGAGCGAACAAACGACTTGTTGGCTGAAGGACTGAGAAGACAGATGAATCAGGCACCAGTGGGAGTCTCCACTCATAAAGGGATCCCCGTTAGACGAGAAAAAGAGAAGAAAATGAAGCGCCAATTTATTTCCCCGCGACAAAAGCAGCAGAAGACCCCATGTTGTGGGTACTGTAAAAGGCCAGGACATCTCCAGAGGGATTGTCGCTGCGCCCAAGGAAAATGTCTGATATGCGGGTCCAACAAACATCTCATCGACGGTTGCCCAGAAAGGAAAGAACTACAGGGAGGAGACTCGTCCACACTCCCTACTTCTGCCAAGTGAGGATTACTGCGTAGTTCAAATTTCGAGGATAAGGCGGATCCAACACAGGTTTCAACTCGCGTGACGAGAATGCAGCAGCCCAGAAATCAAAGAAGAATTTTCCTGTTTTCTAATTTCAGCATTATGTTGTCATCCCCTTATGAATATTTCTTTCCGTTTGAAATCTTGTATCCGCTGAACTTTTGATTGAATGCAATAAAACTTGAATCATAATATATGTATCATTCTCTTGTTTTCTCCTTATTTATATTATTCGTTATCACAACGTTTCTATCCTGATTTTTCAGTTCCTACCACCGCATATTTTCGTACACTTCGTACACTGAGCTATTTTCTTGATGTATTCCATTGTCTAATCATGAATTTTTCTTTCAGGCCATGGCCCACCCTGGAGCAGCACCGCATCTAGACGAGGATGCACAATCATGCGTTTCCTTAGACCACACGCTGATGAGTTCTGACGATGAGATCAACGGTCCCCAGGTCAATTTCGAAAACAACGATTCAGAGGACGAAGGAGCGGACATCCCAGAGTTTGACATGATGGGCGATTCCGACGATGAGGTAGGAGACCCTGAAGAGAACCCGATAGAGGAAGATCCCGAGGAAGACCCAATAGAAGAAAATCCAGTTGAGAAAAATCCCGTGGAAGAAAATCCAGAAGAAGAGAATCACATGGAATCAGACCTCGATGAAGAAGCTCCAGCCGAGGAAGAAGGACCAAAAGATCAAGACCCTGCGGTGGAAGAACTCCCAATGGCGATACCCGCGAGGCGCTATGGAAATGGACGCCCCTATCTGAGCGCGCGAACCTACCGCAACCTGCTGAATCTCCACAACCGCGACTGACGGGATTTCTTTTAGATGTTGTGTTCTTTGGCCAAATAAATCTGTGTATAGTTTAGGGCCACTTTTCGTCTTTGAGAATGTTTTGTTTAAAATCTTTTGAAATGAAATAAATTGTTGAATTCGCTAATCCATCGATCTTCTTGGTCCCCTTTGAAGTTTGATTATTTCTACTATATAATTATTTTCCTACTGAGACCTGTCCACCTCTACTCCTTACGTTGCCTTAACCCTCACTCAGATTAACCAGTACCACACAATCGTTCAGAGGTCCAATCTTCATCTTTCGTCTGTGCCCGTTTGAGATCCTTTTGGGAGGAGAATGTTTCTTGTGAAATTTTCGAGTTAGCTAACTCTTCAAATCTTTGATTCATATGATATACCGACCGTCGTCCTTCCCATACTTTTCCCCCAGTAGTCCTTTGTTGCTCATCCTTACTTCCTGTGCTGACCCGATCCCAATCTCCTTGACCTTTAGCCTAAAGCCGCCATACCACAACCTTTGAATGATCCACACTTCCTTGTAATCATTACCTTAGCTAGCCTATACATTTTTGTGTTCTTCCTATTACCCTAACTATATATAGGGACAGTGTTATTTAAAAATTTAGTTTTCATTATTTTGGTCCGTGTTATTAATTACTCCGTTTTTGTATTTTAAGTACACTATTATTATTCTCATTTTCAGTAGCGCGAGCTTACACCGCGCCTATTTTGTCCCATGTTTCTTATTTTCACGATATGGGTTTCTTAAGTTATTTTAAAACTATTTGATCGATACAATATCCTAAAATGTTTTAAACTACCGACAAATCTTTCACTACTTTATTGTCGTTACTTTCTTTTCGAGTAGTGTGCCTATGATTACTATGTTAGATGGTTGAGCCTTATACTTATTTTACTGCTTGCTTTTGATAGACTTAGATGTGCACGTATGTGGGATTCGACTTTTATCGAACACACCTTGATTATTATTGTTCGTTATTGATACCTATATTCTCATATACTCGTAGTTGCTCTTATAGTTATTCTTGCCTTATACCTATTTAGACCTACCTTTCGTATGTTGTTCTTACTTATATGTATATTTTCAAATTTCTTCGTCCACGTACTGCTAATAAATCTTTTGTGTTAGTGTGCAATCTAATAGCTTTCGCTTATGTTTGTATAACCTATCGTTTATTTTAAATTTCGAGGATGAAATTTTTGTAAGGGTGATATGATGTAATACCCAGCCCCTTTTATACCAAAACCTGTATTTTGTTACTTTATAATTCTACTTATAAATTTATTTTAAAACCCCATTTTTCTTTTATCAAAATTAAACCCAAAACCAGATATAACCAATTCCCTCATTTTAATTCCAAACCCATTTCTTTTCTTTAACAAATCCCTTAGGCCAGCCCTTTCTTTTCTTATCTATTTTTGTTTTATTCCTTACCCCATCACTACAAACCCAAACCCTATTATATCCATACTTTTCCTTATCCTCAGCCCAACTCTTTTCCATTTTATTTTTATTCCCTACGGCCCAATATCCAAGCCCGGCCCTATTCATTTTTCCCATTTAATCTTTAAACTTTTATTACTGGCCGGCCCAGTAAAAATCCCAGCCCACTCCCTTTTGTTTTACTAAAATTTTTCCTTTAAAATCTTCAGCCCACTTCTCCAGCCTACGCCTCCATACCCGACCCGGTCCGCCCCTGTGCTTCTCCCCCAACGGCTATTTTTTTCCCGCGCGCTCAACCCACGATCCTCGCCGTTTTCGTCGCCAACGCTCGCGAGCGTTACTCCCCACGACGCGCACGTTTTCCCTGCGACCCGCTCCCTCAACGTTCACCCCTCTTTACTCCCATCGTCTTTCCCTCAATCCTCACTCTCGCAACCCCTCACGAAACCCACTGCAGCCGTCCCCTCACACCGAGCACCACCACCCTCGCCGTCGACGACGACGACGGCAGGTCTCTTCCCTTCCTCCTCTGCCGACTGAGTCCCTCACCACTCACTACATCGACCACCACCTTGCCAAACTCCACTACGCATCCCACTCGCTCGCTGCACCCGAGCTCGAACCCCACATCCCGACCTCGCAAGCACGTCACCGCCGTCACCTCCGGCCACCTCCTTCCATCATCATCGCCCTCATCTCCGTTCCTCTCTCCCTCACTCCCGATCTCCCTCTCTCTCTCACTGGTTTCTCTCTCTGTCTCTCTCTGTGCTCACTCTTTTTCTCTCTCTCTAACTCTCAAATCCCCCTCACTCCTTCTCTGTTTAACTCTCCTTCTCTCTCCTTGTGATGCATGTTCTCTCTCTCTATAAACATCTCCCCTCTAAATCTCTCTAATTCTCTCTCTCCCTGCACACTCTCTCTCCCTTCCTCTGTTTTCTTTCTCTATTTCTAACTTTTCTCTCTCTCTAGAACTCCCACTCCCCTCTCTAAACCTCACCCATTTTTCTTTTCTCTATCAACCTACTATCACCACACGACACCGCCTGAGCCGCAACAGCCCATTCCCAAGCTCGACCCAAGCGTAGCCGAGACTCGTCGCGTGTTTGCTACTCCGTGCCGGGACGTGTCACTACTGCTTTAGCTGCCGCGCCATCAGTTCACCGTGTCCAGGCAAGTATTTTACTTGCTCACATGCTATTTACTCAAGTTATAATCTTAGATTGCTTAAATCCTAAAATTACAATTTTAGATTAATTGTGTGCCATACCTGTTCGACGTGTGTTCTCAATGAAAATACTCATCAAATTTGACGGAACTAAATGGTGTAGTTTGGCTCGTATGGCTGTGAACCCATTGTATGAATTTCGTTGGATATTATGACCGTTAACGACTAAAACGACAACCCCCAAGTTTGCCTGTAAAACTGGATATTTCCTGTACCTGAAAACCGTTAAAATCACCATAAATTATATACATACTGGAATGATGCGTTCGAAGGCTCAAATCGAAGCCAAATCAACGAACTTTAACTCTATGCTAGTTTCCAGATATTATTGTATTTAAACTGTGATGATATTTGGATCGGAGTGCGACTCTGGACTGCAGTCCAGAGCGACTCCAGTTGTTGGTTGCTGTTCCGTAATGGGTACCACATTATTTCCTTAACTCGTAGATTGCAGAACTCTATTGTTGATTATAGGTGAATGTGTTAGATAGACAATACAAGTAGTTTCATCCTGTTTCGTTATCGTTTGTTATTTAATCTGTAATTTAATAGATGTGGACGTATAACAGTCCAGAACAGATTCTGAGATGACATATTAATGTTAGGCCGTGTATAAATCCTGACGTGCAGATGTGATTGAAGATCCGTATGTTGCGTTGAAAACTTTACTGAGAACCCTAGATTTCATTCAACTATAGCGTCACTAAAATCTGGTCCCAATTGGGATTAAATTGCGTTGCGAAACGGACTTCCGATTCTGAAACCGGATTTCCAGCCGTGGACGCTTAAAATGAAATGGCTATAACTAATGACTCTGGAATCCGATTGGCATGAAACTAAATTTGATGGATAGATAATTGAACATACTAACTATTACCTGTTCATCGTCTCACTAAATTGTAACTGTACGATTTATGATAATTTGTGCAAGTGGTAGGTTATTGATTGAGAACATCCTAAACATGCTTTATATACTGCTTATGCATCATATCATACACATGTCGTTGCATTGATAACATAGTGATAACGTGCATTTACCCAGTGTTAGGCTTTAGTGATGATTGTGGCAAGTACGTCAGTGTTCGTGTATCAGTGAATAAGTGAAAGTGATACGTACTTGTACACAATCAGTGACCCTATTATTCTATTGCATTGTCGACGTCTGTGGGATGCGTGTACGTATGACTATAAGTGGTATGGGACACTTATGGAAGCGCTTGCACGGGTGTCACAGATAAGGCACCAGACACTGCCATTTATCTTAGGTATTAGTCGGGACGTGCTTGATGGAGGTCCTGCCTCCAATTCTCGTGCAGACTTGTCACGGATCGATTAGTATTTAGAGTTATGGTTAGCGTTTGATGTAGACCACGGGGTGTGGGGTAGTTTAAGTGTGAGTTCAACAGAATCTCGGAAGTCCCATGCCGGCTTATATATTTAGGGAGATATATGGAGATTTACAGGGTATGTGATCATCACCGTGATGTACATGTTGGGCCCGTGGTCCCTTGCCCTTGGGTTCTACCCTTGGGTGGAGGACACTCGCGAGTGGTTGACTCTCACACTTGGACTGACGATAGGTTTAGTGACCTGTACAGTGAGACTTAGAGACTGATAGGGATACTGGCATTGATATACCTTACATACTGTGTTGACATACGTGGCATATCATTTTCTCTGCTTTTACTGTTCCGCTGCATTGATTACTGCATGTTCATATCCATACTGCCATTGATCTACCTATATATATATCTATTATCACCGTTAGAATTGTCACACGATTATATATATATTATATTGCTATTGTGTCGCTCTGACGACCTGAGTATGCATGCTCAGTGTGAGGAGGAGATTTAGCCTGGACCAGGACTAGACGCACTTCACGGACATCTTGTTTGGCTATCCGGAGTTATATCTTTTGTTTCCCATCAGGTCAGTTTATATTACTGTTTTGTTCCAGTTACTGCATTACTCATTACCTGCGCATTATTCACTGTTTACCTTGAAAAACTAGAAGCCGAAGTGTTACTACGGCAAGATATTTCCTTGACCGTAGGAGCATGGCTGGCCTTGTCTACCCCTCGTATTCCGTATTTTTGGAAGCGGGGCGTGACATCACATATTACACTTACTGTCGCAGAAAAGAAAGTGTAAAACTACAACAGTTGGAATCCGCAACCTACTTAGACATCGCATGCCTAATCAAATGAATTTCTTAGACATCGCTTGCCTAACAATTATAAACCCCGCATTTTAGTCTCATTTATCGAAAACTCTTTTCAATATCAAGTCGGGCAATTCAACAAGATTCTCGACAACCTGATCGAATGCTCGTCGCAAACTTTAGTAGACGGCTACACCCCTGATGCCGTCGACGAAGTGCACTAAGGCGGAACACCGCTGCCGCGAGCACCCGAACAGATGCTTTGTGGCGATGGGGTTCTCCTACAGTCACTTGGTCGGGGCTATAGGGCATGGCTGTCTATTAAGTTTACCCGGCGAGTATCCGCGTACGCTATGTGATTGCGACGAACTTTTGATCATATCAAAATTCCGTGGCAACCGATCATCTGAGGAAAAACTGCTATGTTTATAACATTCAAATTAGTTATCTTATAACTAGATGTGGATTCCAATTATTGTATCACATTCCAGATAAATAGACAGCGTTAAACTTTCCGATCGAATAATCAAACACCCAAGTTTTCCCAAAAAGTTCAACACTTGAAATAAGTTTAAAAACATACATTTCATGCCACAGTACCAACGGTCCAGCCGTAGAAGGGTCAAGCCAATGCCTCACATGTGGCACGCCGTACTGCCCCAAACCCTAAGATTCAAAAGGCAGTTCAAGACGGTCACATAATCGAGTTAAGGTTTGTTGTCTTCTAGAGGGTCCATCGCGTTACTTGCACGACTCAGAACATTCTTAAACTACGGAGAAATCCAACACTTGGAAATTTTCCGGCAGGGGAAAAAGTGAGATATTGATATCCAGTCGAACTTTTTAACACGTTCTAAATTACCCGGAAAAACACACAGACGATGTTAAACTTTCCGATCGAATCAACGAATTCCCAATACAACCTAGAAAACTCAACTCTTGAGTATAAATTAAAATTACCCAGAAAACACAGGAATCTTATAAGAACATTACTGTGCAAACAGTGGACAAAGAAGATACAGAATGGCCGCAGAACCGCCGCGCGACCTGGGGTACGGCCGCGGTTCCGCGGCTCTTTAATCGAGTTGGGCCCACGTGTTGCACAGTAATTCCTAGAAAACCCTGCTGAATTTTTTGAGTATTTTTAATTTGGAAAAAACCACATTTTTAGAAAATGTCCAGAGAAGGGTTTGAATTAGGGTTTCGGGGTTCGATCGGATTTCTAACATCGTATACACTTCGCCTAAAGTTCTAGCTAGGCTCTGATACCACTGTAGGGTTGCTAGGCACGCGCACAAGGGTCTACGAGGCATCAACCATGCCCGATTAAAATTTTAGCCGTGCCGAACAACTATAATACGGATCTTTAAACTAGGGTTTAGGCGAAAACTTGCATGTTAACTACTTTAACACTAAGTGAAAGGGATTACAACCTTTGTAGATCCGGTCCTTCACTTCAATAGCTTCGTGTAGATGTCCCCTTTGCTGCGATTGTGAACTTCGGACTCTGGGATCCACAAGAAGAACGAACGTGCTTGCTTCGTTGACTTCGAGGCCGAAGATGATCTACGTCGGGGAGACACTAACTCAAGCTATTCCTTCACTAGGTCATGAACTTTGTGAAGAGAACACACTCTACTACATGGCAAGTGGTAGAGGATAAAAAAGTAGGAAGTGGGCTCACTTTAGAATTGATTTTCTCACATTTCTCCTCAAGGCACCATTGGAGCAAGCAAGCTTTTCATGGAGCTTGATGAAGAAGAAGAAGAAGAGAATGAATAATTCATCATATGAATTATATCCTCAATAATGTAACCATGGCTGAGTTAAGCTATCATGCTTAACTCATGTAGAGAATTAACCAAAGCATTAGGTTAAAGGTTAGGTTAAAGAATATCAAAAGAAAAGACAAAAGAGTGGACTTTGTCAAAGCTTCTCCAAGCTTCTTCAAGCTTGGTTACTTTGACTAAGTTAAACCCTTTTATTAAATCTTAAGATAAAACAATAACCCTAATCTTTACCCTAATCTTGGTATGAGTCTCAT
This sequence comes from Agapanthus africanus, assembly GCA_030015575.1. Lineage (NCBI taxonomy): Eukaryota > Viridiplantae > Streptophyta > Magnoliopsida > Asparagales > Amaryllidaceae > Agapanthus > Agapanthus africanus. The sequence continues at coordinate 154,710,509 of JASDDO010000014.1, read as the reverse complement.
ACACCCAACTTTAATGTATCATCAAGCATGATACAAACATATGTACACAAATATATATCACATATACACTTATGCACAATCTTGTGAGAAAATAAATCTTAAGTGAGCTAGTACTAGTTAATGTAATGTAATATATCAAATATATAATTATACATTAAATTATTAAATCAACTCTTGATTTAATAATCCGGCTATAACCGACTAATATCAAAAGTAACAACTTATCGAATCAACACTTGATCCGATAACCCGGCTATATCGCATACAACCGATCAATGTCACAAATCACGAGAATAGAATGCGGTATCTCATATCGTATCAATCTCGGTCCCGAACATATATCATATGCGCTCCTACTCCGTTTCGCTTGAGCCAGGAAACCCCTGTGTAGGACTCTAAAAACTCGTCAATACGCCGGCAGTAGGTGATGATCATATCAAACACCCACAAGCCGCAAGCGGTCTGCTAAACGTAATGGCCACCCGGGTATTGAGCGATCAGAAGATCAACAAGCAAGCCTGCTAGAACTCCTGTGAATCCAATCAGTAACACTCCCGTACAGTCCGGTCTCGTCGTCTGATATGTCGCATATCTCGCCTAGGGGTGGTAAACGTCAGACCCTAGTAGCTCGATAAGTCTTGTCGACATGAGGTCTATAACAGTTCGAGAAACTACTGGTAACACTTACCAGTAAATCTCAGCAACCCTGGCCAGGGATTTCCGGTTATAGCTAATCGAACACAGCACAACATCAACTCCCTATACCGGGAGAGACGAATCCCCTCCTATCGCTCATTGCTTCCATGTGATTCGGGACTGTACCCAAAAACCACCGTTTTACACGCCCTCTTGGACGTGGTAAGGTGGAAATCAAAGCACATTGGGAATCACACAAGACTCTATGACGATCTCGGGTCAACAGACTACTCTGTACCAGTGTCACCGGAGAACTGCCATCTGACTTGCGGTATAATACCATCTGGGAGTTCTCGGCGAGTCCGTCCAGTGTACCCAGTCTCCACTGATCACCCGTACACCATCCTTGATGTCAAACACCGATGGATATGGGATCATCCATCGCCCATCATATGGGTCAAGATGCGTATACGCTAGTCTACTCTGGTGCATCGATGCCGAGTCTCGATACACCCTCGGCTAAGAGCAGTTATAGGATGTACTCGTCGACTACCGTGGCCCCACTAGTATGATCTCATCATAGTCCCAGTAGTCGAGTACATATCCTAAGGGCTTTATCAACATGTATTAGAGACAATCAGAGTACATGTTAAGATAAAGTACAACCAGATAGCATACTATCATGTTGAGCAAGAAAGTCCTCCCTATATACGTCCCAGCATCCACTACAATATACAACGTATGTACAGTAATGGCCTCTAGGGCATACATATAACTAACAAGCCTATGGTTTGGAAGAAGAATATCCAATAAGCGTAATAGGTGTACTCTCCTAATCCTAGGAGTACTCGCAACGTGAGAGAAGATGATAATAAAAGACAACTGAATAAACCTTATTCCTATTTCTCCTGAATCAGAATCCATTCTCGAAAAAGTTCCTTCGATTTCGTATATAACCATACGATGGATTTATCCAATGGAATTGGATATTCGTAGTGATACGGGGTGTTCTGGAGAAATACAAAGGTGAAGTAGGAGTGGCAATGAAAGACTTGGTTTGGTCGTGAATAGCAGTCGCATTTTACTTTGCCCTCTTTCTAACCCTTTTATCTGTCTTTACTTATTACCTTCTGTATACCTCACTTAGACTAATTGGTTTTCTTCATCCCTACCGTTCGACACCTGCGGTTTGGAAGAAGACTATCCAATGAGCATAATAGGTGTACCGTCTCCTAATCCTAGGAGCCCTCACAACCTGAGAGAAGGTAAAAGGAAAAGACAACTGAATTATCCTATTCTTTTTCTCCAGAACCAGAAACCATCCTCGAAAAAGTTCCTTCGAGTTCGTATATAACTATACGATGGTTTTATCCAATGGAAGTGGATGTTCGTAATAATACGGGGTGTTCTGGAGAAATACAAAGGGTAGAAGAAGGAGCGGCAATCATATATGCAACTCGGACAATCCAAAAACCAGTGTTTTAAAGAAAGTTCGGTTAACTTGTTCATTGAGTTATTGTCTAGGGTCAGGCCATGGTCGTTGCCAAAAAGAGAGAGAGAGAAGAAACACTCAGCGTGCACTCTAACCTAGATCAGAATGGATAATCACTTTATCTAATCTGGATGGCTCCCACTGTTTTCTCGAATTCTCCTCCAAACCCAAAAGGAGAATTAGTCGGAATCCCCCGAGGAGTAATCCTACTCATCAGTGGCAATCGGGATCCAATTATCATCATATGATAACTTGATGGAAGCCACTCAAGTTATCACACTCCAGAAGGTATGCGCATGCCTGGCAAGTTTCCTGTATGTTTGAAACTCCCGATATAATTTTTATCCCATGCTCTTATGACCTTGACGTAGGCCAACAAATCATGAGTCACATGTTAAGTTCTACCCGTCATTATCCAGGTTAATTTGAATCCATCCGTACATACCCTTGACGTAGGCCAACAAGGTAGTACGACTGTTCTAAACCAACGCATCTATCTATGCAACAGAAAAGTAACAAATAGGTATCATACACTATGCCTTGACGTAGGCCAACAAACATAACATGAATACTAAGTGCTACCCGTCTGAAATGACGGAGGACTACGAATGGTTTTTGGCGAAAAACCTTTAACGTAATGAACTTGATATCGTTGAAGGAACCGGATAGCTTTTATACAAAAATATAGCTGCGAAAACCTTTGCTAAAGAGGTCACTCCCGGTGAAGGGATCTCGGCTCTTTCCTCGTCGAATGAGGTGCAGGATATTCCAAACTGAATACCACGATGCAAAACAAAAATAATCGAATATAGTAAAGTTATTACGTTGACGTAAAATTTCACACAAGGGGTCACTCCCGATGAAGGGATCTCGGCCCTTGCCTCGTCGAATGAGGTGCTGGATATTCATAACCGAAAACCACTGTGCAAAGCAAAAGTGTACGTCTGTAATGTCAGTTTTTAAAATTGGTTCCAACAACATCAAATATAGGTTTGTTTTCCTTGTATTGATAAGAATCAACATAGTCCCATCAATTAATCACACCAGAAAAGAACGAAAATAAAATGTACGTATATGCCATCCGCATTCGCCACTGGGTCCCATCATCACCCGTTAGGTTACTTAACTAACGACAGAGCGGGGACTGGGCTAGCGCGGGTGCAAAACATATATAACATCTACTAGTATATATAAATATATATAACAATCGTCCCAGGCATGATAAATGCAACATCACAGAAAAGTAATAAGCATCACAGAGCAATACAGATAATCTGGGATCCCCGGGTTCCCATTGAGCCATAAATGAAAATCCGACGTTCCCCTGGTCGTGTGGATAGCCTGTGCAATGAAAGTCCTAGACCCCTACGAGCGCGGCAAGTTACCCGCCAAAACCTGAAGCGAGGCAGCCCCTTTAGCAAAGTGAATGGACCACCCAACACTTCACGGAATCCGGTAACTTGGGCACCCCTCCTTGGGTCAACCTATACCCCCTACGATTGCGGCGAATAGCCCGTCAATTCTAGAGTAAGGTCCCCTCCGTCTCAATGCCATGAGATGCTGATCTGTTGCCCTCTAGAACCCGGCTATTCGTGCACTCCACCGCGGGGTAATCCTAGTACAGAAAAGAAAATAATATACAAGGGTGACATCGACCTTAGCCCGGTCGTGCCCCAAAAGAAGAATATACAAATAGGCAGTGACGGCAGTCTACATGTCGGACGCTCACCCCGCAATATCAAATGTACAAATAAATCCAAACTGCACTACCATTGCACACAAGATATCCACCACGACAATCCGCAACATCACAGCACAATACAGAACATCAACGTGAATGTCACGTTCGCAAACCCGTCTAAAAGGACTATAGCGATTAGACAAGCTTTACCGATCAAATGACATTCACGGTCACAGATAGAAATGTAAAGTACTGAAAAATTACAAAGTTAAAATTTCGATCGATTAAAATTTATCTGCAAAGGCCCCAAAAACAAATCCAGTACTCAAAAGATTCTGGGCCAAAACCATATATCACAAAAATCATATTTTTTAAGTTCTGAGCTACAGTAAAAATTTTATGGCCCGTCGCTACTAAACGGCCGCGGAACCGCCGCCAATAGGGGGTTAGTGTGGCGGTTCTGCGGCGCTATAGTGGCTTCATTACTCCAAATTTTTTCTGCACTCATAGAATCGCCTGCCCGGATTTTTAAGCTACTGGAAATAATTTTTGGAGCACTTCCAGAAATCGACAGAAACTTGAAAATACGGAAAATAGTTTTCGAAATTTTGATCGATCGATGTTCTAACTTCGTGCAACCTAGCTAGTAATGGTTTATGGGTGGCTCTGATACCACTGCTGGGTTATGCCGGCGCCCTGGCCAACAAAAGTGGCCGGTGCGGAACAAAAATGACGAATAAAATTCTGGCGCCGACGGAACCCAATCCCAAGATCGAACCCATAAACACTAAAACTAGCAAACAAAACACAAAGAGATAGAATGGTTATACCTAATGAACCAAGTCCTTCGGGTCTTCAACCATTTCCAAGCTCCTAGCGATGCGGATCGACTTTGGTCGCCGGTCTTCCTTCATCTCCGATGATCCACCTGAGGGAAACGGCACAAGCTCCAGATTCGCCAAGCGGACCAACCGACCCTCCAAGATCGCTAGTAGTGGAGGGTGGGGGTGTTTGATAGTCTCACTATATTTTCTCTCATAATCTAATGCTCATGGAGCAACATAAAGAAGATGAAGAAGAAGTGACCATGGCATGAGCTAAAAAGAAAAGAGGCTAAGTATTTTTGAGTGTGTGTATGTGATAATGGGTGAGCACCAAAAATTAATCCCACACAGAGAAATGGCCGGCCCTCTCTCATCCCCACACAAAAAATTATCATTTCCATTTTTTACAATAAAGAAATAAGAACCATACCAATCACTACATGAAAAATACCATGCTTTGACCTTAAGCCCATGCCTTGCCATGTCACCAATTCCACCTCATTATGAACAAATGATTTTATAAATAAAATCAATAATGATGTGTCATCTTCTAGAAGCCATTCTATACAAATACGGAATGCTTCCCGGTATATGTATCGGAATACACATACGCGTATTCGTACGAAAAATACGAATAGCCAAAGAGAGAAAATAAATAGTGAGCATTAATACTAGAATACATATATATATATATATATATATATACATATGTAAATTGTTAAATCAAAACTTGATTTAACAATCTGGCTTAATCCTAAGCCGCTAGTATTATCAACCGTCCGATTAAAGTCTGTGCAGTCCGTGCACATATTTAATCGGACACCTGTATGTATCAACATACGTCAACTACACCATATTGCCTGAACCGTGAAAACCCTCTGTGTGGGACTCTAAAGACTCGTCAATACGCTGGCAGTGGGTTTAACCATAAGCACGTCAGCGGCACTAGCTGTACGTAACGGCTACCCAGGTATTGAGCGAAAGGAAGGCCGACGAGCAAACTCATCCGAACCCCTACTGAGCCTGTCAGTGACAATATCCGTACAGTCCGGTCTGTTCGTCTAAGAGTATCGCATATCGGGTCTAGGGGGTGGCTAAATTCAGACCCCTAATTACATGATAATTCGTGTCGGTATGAAGCCCATCACCTCCTGAGAAACTATTGATCCAAATCAGTAATTCTCCATTACCCCGGCCGCGGATTTCAAGTGATGGCCATCCGTGCACTGTGCGACATCAACCCCCAATACCGGGAGAGACGAATCCCTGACGATCCGCTCACTGCCTCCATGTGGCTCGGGACTGTACCCAACTAAAACCTGTTTGCACGTGTCTTTTGAGCGTGGTAGGGTAGTAATCAAAGCACAGTGGGAACTCACACGAGACAAATGACGATCCCAGGTCGACATACTAACCTGTACACATGTCACCAGGGAACTGCTATCTGACAATAGGTATAATACCAACTAGCATGTTCCCGGCGAGTCCGTCCAGTGTATTCATAACCCAATGAGCACCTGTATACTATCTTAGGTGAACAACTAACACTAATGGCTTATGAGACCGGCCACCGCCCCTCGTCAGGGTCTAGATAAGTATACACCAGTCTACACTGGAGTATCGATGCCCAGTCTCGATACTCCCACGACTAGGGACATTTAAGGATGCGCTTATAGACCCCCAGCTCTCACGTATATGATCGCCATCATAATGCTGGTGGTCAAGCAAGAATCCTATGGGCTCTATCATGTTGATAAAGACAAACCAGATAGCATACTATCATCTCGAGTAAGACTACTTTATCGGTATAGGCCCTTCCTCAATCATCATAATCACGTGCCTGTGACTACGATAATTGCCTTGAGGGCATTATAGCTAACATATCATATATAACCGACTAATATCATCTATATCTATATCACATTATTAAATAAATACTTGATTCAATAATTCGGTTATATCACATATAATTGTCAAATATTCAATACCATATTAAATCAACACATGATTCAATAATCTGGTCATATCATATATAACCGGCCAGTATCAAATATAAATATATATATACATATAACATATCATTGAATCAACACTTGATTCAATAACCCGATTATATCACATATAACCTAACCGATATCAAATATCGCGAGATTAGAATACGGTATCACACACTCGTATTTACTCAGGGAAGTGGACGTAACGGGCCCGCGACGTATTTACTTAGAAGTAAACACGTTAAGCGTAAATAAGCAATATAATAAATGTTCACAAGAAATGACAAGAGATATAAATAAACAACAATTTTTTATTGATTAAACATTCTTTACATACAACTGAAAAGTAAATACAATGCTGGAAAGCGATGCCTAAACAATGGCAAGTGAACTGAAAGTAAAGTAAGTACAAGTGAATTAAAACTCTGAATACTCAGTAAAGTGCTCCAAATCTTCCTGGCTGGGCTTGATCTTCTGAGAGTCGGGTCCTCCTGACAACATTCCAAAGAAAGAAGAAATAGGAATGTCGTCAGCGAACAATTGCTTGGTAAGTCCCAAAAGAGAAATAGATCAAGTAAAAAGAATAGATCTGGTAATTTGTCTGTTTTTGTTATAATAACATAGTTGTTTGTAGCTTGGTACAGAATATATCAGTGTATATGAGAGGATTCCAACTTGCTCCGTGGACTAAGGCATATAGAGTATAAGGCCCCGTCAAAACCCACGGGACAACAGCAATGGATATTCAGGTTAGGTGTATTATAGTGATCGTTTCATTCCACTTCTAATACATTCCGTACCAATATACCCCTTAAAAACCCGTAAATGTATATTGTGTTGTTTTATAGATGTAAGACTTGCCGAGACCATGGTATAAATTGTTCATGTAAATGGATAGTCATGTAGTCAAGTCAAGATATATCCATGGTTTGGTCAATTCAAGTCATGTTGATTTTGTTCTGGTATAGTTCTGGTATTCATGTTCAAGTTCGAGTATAGATGGGATTCATGTTGTATCGGAGTTAAGATTAGATTGTGTTCATGTTTAGATTATATTCTGATCAGACTAAGACTCAGATTGAGTCAGACACTTAAACAGAATTGGATCTTGAATTAGGTTTAGGAGTTATCGGTAACTGCTGCACATAAACGGAAGAATTTATGACTTTTTCCAAGCCAATTACCATTGATAACCCCGTTTTAGTTTACTACCTTAAATAGGTAAGCACCCACTTTCTTCGGCTCCCTGAGGCTCAAGAGAATTGATCCCGCTTAAACCTATATTTACTAGGGTCCTTATTGTAATTTAATATAACTTGAGGGGGTTTTATGAAAAATAGTTTTTGTATACTTCAGAATAAATCTCAAGTATTTATTTATATTTTATAGGGTTTTCATGGATGTAAATTTTTATAGGATGAGGTTAGCGAATATATATATATATATATATATATATAAATATATATAATTGAATAATTCAAGGTATTTTAGTGTAAAATTGACTTGTAAGGATTCTTGAAGGTGTTTTCATGAAACTTGTAATTCTTTTCTTTTGTTTAGAAAAAAACATGGAATTTATTATATATTTAAAATAGATGGTTTGATAATATTTATATATAATTATTATAAATAAAATTTATTTATTAAATAGAAATTACGTTTTTTTTAAAAATTGCATTAAAAATTCTATCGAGATCGTATGCTTCGTGAGTAGGTCTACATCTCACCCTACTAGTCCGATGGATGTGCGATAATCCACACCAACCGAATCAGATTTCCAAAAAGTGGGTTGTAGAGACACAATCGCAAGAAATTTAAATAATACAATTTAAAGAATACGGTTTTTTAACAGTTTATGGTATTTTAATGTAAAAGTCGTATTTGTCCCAAAATATAAATGTTGTTAAAAGGAAACCGTGCTATATCATGTTGCTTGTTGTGAGAGATAGGTCATTACCTCGTGAGATTTTCTAAAGGAAATACAAGAAAAAAATGATAAAAGATGTCATATGTAACTTTATAGTATTTAAACGTAAAAGTGTAATAAAAGTTGCTTTATATGGAGTTTTGGAATGAAACTTGTTTATAATTATTGTTTAATGTTTAATAAACAAAGTATAATAATTTAGATAATTAGTTAAGTTGTTATTTTAAAATTTTTTATAAATGAATGTCGGTATAACTCCACTTACTGACATCATTGAAAAGAAGAAGTTTTGAGATGTGAAAAGAAGAAAAGAGAAGGAACTTACTAGTTTAGGATTTAGAGGAGAGGTTGATGAAAGAATTTGGCGGTTCGTGGAGTCGCGGGGTCACCGGAATCATCTTGAATCTTCGCCGGAACTTGACCTAGTGCTAACTCCACTTGTACTCTTCTTTGCCTTGGAAAATTTTGAGGATTTTTGACAATAGATTTCAGAATGAAGAGGGCTAGGATATGATGTGGTATTTATATGATGGAATTAGGGTTTTGAGAATTGAAAAGAGAATTAAAATGCATTTAAACTTGGATTAATGGTGATTTTAATCTCTCAGTTAATTTACAGGAAAATCAAACAGCATGGGAGTAGTGAAGGTAGGCCAAAGGACTGGGTTTCAGAATATGGGAGCATTCCCAACGGGGGGCCCGGCGCCGCTGGCCTAAAGCCAATTCTCGCCGGTCGATTTCTTGAGATGGGTGCTGGGATTCTTTCCACGTGTCTCTATCTGTTCATATATCATTCAACATATGTTTGATTATATCTGTCTTTTCATTTTTACATGTATTGCACGTCTAAACTTTTAGGCTTCCAAAAATTTTAAAATGAAAATCAGTAAAATATATGTGGCTGATGGGATTCGAACACAGGGGCTACGTCACAGCAGTGTAAGGCTTTACCAATGAGCTACAAGTTATTTTTTGCCGTTCTTAAACAAATTAAATTTATAACTTATGCTCAGGCTTGAAACTCTATTCTGTACCTTAACTTGAAAATTTTCGTACAGTAAAATTTGAGTCGTTACTCATATACCGGGTGAAGTATTCCATATTTATACGGGAATGCTTATAGAAGAAGAACACCTCATATTTGATTTTCTTTTTAGAAAATTAAATAGGAAAATGAGATGGAGGTATAGTGGCATGAGGCTTGTAGAGAGGTATGGTTCTAGCATTTATTGTTGATCATTTACGGATGAACTATTCATGCATGGTTGATAAATGCTAGTAACCATTCTTTTCTTTAGTGACTTGATGATTTTTCTTTATCCTAGAGAGTTCGTGCTTAATGGTTGCAAGTAAGAGCAACCATTCTATCCTCTTCTCACATCCTTGTCCTTCTCCTTCCTCTTGCTCACTTGAGCTTGAGAAAAAGAGAGAAAAAGTTTAATGAAATATTCCTACATCACTGACCAACCACACCTAGCAAATTTGGATCATCGGTTAGAGCTTCTTTCGGTATTCCTCGGGTGGATCGTCTTCGGTGAGGGTGGTCGATTTTCAAGCCCGTTCCCGGCGTCTACGGGCTTGGAGGGGTCTTCCACAATTGACTGGACACGCGACGAAGGTTGTAGTTTCTCAACCCTTATATTTCCAGCTAGCTAGTTTAGGTTTTCGGATCGTATCCTGGGATTTACGGGTGTTTGGTGCTCGTGTAAATTGTTGTTTTCGCTTCTGCCTTGGCCGCGGCCTCCGCGGCGCGAGCACCGAACCCCAACATAGTATCAGAGCCACTCTATAAAACTTAAATAGCTAGTTTGCACTTATTTAGAGTTTCGATCGATGGATTTTTCCGAATCGGATTTCCAAATACATGCTTGTTGTTCGAATTTTAAAGTTGTTCAAATTTTTCTTCAGGTTGTATTAAAATTATATGCAGGCAAAACTAGAGGCCACTATGTAATTTGGGCACATCAGCCCAAAATTAGACCGCGGTGTAAGTCCATGTCACGCACCCCACGTGTTCGCGGGGAGGCAGAATATATGACAAACAATTATCAAAGCTTCGTAACACGGACTTGAGCACACGGATCATGTCTAAACCATTACCAGCAAATTACGAGAGATTTAACTACTCTGATTCGAATTTATACCTCATGTTACTTGTCCTTCGGGTCTTCATCGCCGTCCTCCATACCTCGTCGGCTCTATGGAACATAGGTACGTCAACGGACTCCTCGAGTCAAAGACGATCTACCCGAGAGTCTATAGTCCGAGCTCCTATCTCGAATCTGAGATAACTACGGCTTCTAGTTTGCTAATCTAGAAGTCATACAGGGTGTAGAGTATTTAGATGGATTACTTAGTCACTTTAAACCCTAGAATTCTCAACTCATGAGAGTTTTTAGGGTTTGAGGAAGAAGATGAAGACATGAGAAGATGAAGTCTATAGAGATAACTACGGCTCCTATCTCGAATCTACGATAACTACGGCTTTTAGTTTGCTAATCTATAAGTCATAGAGGGTGTACAGTATTTAGATGGATTAATTAGTCACTTTAAACCCTAGGATTCTCAACTCATGAGAGCTTTTAGGGTTTGAGGAAGAAGATGAAGACTTGAGGAGAGAGAAGTGTTTTGTGATAATGAATGAACTATTCTCATTTGTGAATATCATGAAGCATAATAATATCATCAAAATAAATATCTAGCTAATATTCATCATGCTTCATTTAATTCACTAGATGAATCATCTAATGAGTCATGGATCATTTAATGAAACTTACACCTCATCCTCCACCTCATTTAGTTTAAATCACAAAAGAAATAAACACAAATGAGTCACCTCCTTCTAGAAGCTTCCCGACAAATTACGAGACTGCCCCTCCCATCCGTATTTCCGAAAAACACGGATAATCTTTGACTGAATAAATCCATCTGTATAATACTAGAATCTGGTTTAAACCAAAGCCCGCTAGTATTATCTGCCCGATCATAGTACGTGCACAAATGTACGTAAGTGATCGCGGCCCTGCCGTAAAACTATACGACCTCTACACCTTTTGCCCGGTGTAGGGAAACTCTCTGTGTGGGACTCTAAAGATTCGACACTACGCTGGCAGTGGGTTTAACCATAGGCCGTAAGCGGTACTAGCTGTACGTAATGGTCCCCAGGTAGATGTCGATAAGAAGGACGATGAGGAAACCCATCCGAACTCCTACCGAGCCTGATGTGACAATCTCCGTGCAGTCCGGTCTATTCGTCTAGGACTATCGCATATCGGGCCTAGGGGGGCGGTAAACGTCAGACCCCTAATAGCGGTATAAGTCATGTCGGAGTGAAGCCCATTACACCTTAAGAAACTACTGGAGCACCTACCAGTAAATCTCGCCTTCCCTGGTAAGGGACCTTGCGTAATGGCTCTCCATACACAGCGCGATATCAACCCCCAATACTGGAAGAGACGAATCCTGTCTAACCGCCACTGCCTCCAAGTGCTTCGGGACTGCACCCAACTACTACCTGTTTGCACGACTCCTTTGAGCCATGGTAGGATAGTAATCTAAGTACAGTGGGAACACATCCGAGGCGAAGTAGCAGTGTCAAGTCGACGGACTAAGATGTACTCATATCACCTGGGAACTGCTATCTGACGATGGGTATAGAACCAACCTGCAGTTCTCGGCGAGTCCTGTCCGGTGTACCCGTAACCTAATGAGCACCTGCATACTATCTCCAGTAAGACGTACTGATGGCTGTGGGACAGACTATCTCTCCACCTGGGATGAGAAGCGTATACACCAGTCTACTCCGGAGTATCGATGCCCCGTCTCGATAATCCTACGACCAGGGACCTGTATAGGATGTTGCTTACAGACTACCCAGCCCCCACTAGTGTGACTGCCATCACAATGCTGGTAACCAAGCAAAGATCCTAAGGGCTCTACTAATATGTATAAGCGATATGTTAAAAGAAACATATGCACATATTAAAGTAGAAACAAACCAAGCAGCATACTACCATTTTTAGCAAGACTGTCAATACAACTGTGAATATCCCAAGCTTCCATTAAGTAATATACAAACTAGTATGATACAATAATGGCCTCTAGGGCATAAACACTAACAATCTCCCACTTGCACTAGGGCCATGTACTGGCATATGGTAGACCTATCATCTCGAATAGCCTTTCGAACTGCGTCTGAGGAATGGCCTTTGTGAATGGATCAGCAGTGTTATTCTCCGTATCTACTCTCTTCACCTCGATCTCCCGGCGATCTACGATCTCCCTGATCAAGTGATACCGCCTTAAGATGTGTTTGGACTTCTGATGGGACCTGGGTTCTTTCGATAAAGCTATAGCGCCGTTGTTGTCGCAATACAGAGGTATTGGATCAACACTGGTAGGAACCACCTGAAGTTCTGTGTGGAACTTCTTCATCCAGATAGCTTCTTTTACGGCATCGCAAGCAGCTATGTACTCCGCTTCTATCGTCGAGTCAGCAACGGTGTCCTGTTTGGAACTCTTCCAACAGACCGCCCCTTCATTGAGGGTAAATACATAACCCGACATGGACTTGGAGTCATCCTTGTCACTCTGGAAGCTGGAGTCGGCAAAGGCCTCGATCTGGATGTTCTTTCCGCCGTACACCAAGAACATCTCCTTAGTCCTCCTCAGATACTTGAGAATGTTTTTTACTGCTATCCAGTGCTTCTCCCCTGGGTTTGCCTGATACCGGCTTACAACGCTCAATGCGTATGCTACATCTGGTCTGGTACATAATATCGCATACATTATAGAGCCTACCGCAGAAGCGTAGGGTATAATCGACATGCGAGCCCTTTCCAAATCAGTCTTGGGAGACATCTCTTTGGAGAGGGTGATTCTGTGATAAGCCGGTAGGTTACCGCGCTTAGAATCTTCCATACCGAATCTTTTCAATATGGTGTCTATGAACCCGGACTGCGAAAGTCCCAACATCCTCTTTGATCTATCACGATAGATCTGGATCCCCAGAATGTAGGTGGCATCACCCAGGTCCTTCATGGAGAGCTTATGTGACAAGAATCCTTTGACTGTCTGTAGCATAGGAATATCATTTCCTATTAAGAGAATGTCATCCACGTACAAGACGAGGAATACTACAGTTCTCTCTATAATTTTACTATATATGCATAGTTCATCTGGATTTTTGATAAAGTTGAATTCTTTAACAGTATCATCAAAATAGATGTTCCAACTCCGCGATGTCTGCTTTAGTCCATAAATGGACTTAAGCAACTTGCACACTTTACCGCTGCTCCCACTTTGAATGAATCCCTCTGGCTGATTCATATAGACGCACTCTTCCAAATTACCATTTAGAAAGGCCGTCTTTACATCCATCTGCCAGATCTCATAATCGTGGAAGGTAGCAATGGCAAGAAGGACCCGAATGGATTTGAGCATAGCCACTGGAGAAAAGGTTTTGTCATAGTCCAAACCAGGTCTTTGACGAAAACCCTTTGCAAAAATTCTAGCCTTATAGGTTCCAACCTGTCCATCTACACTAATCTTCCTTCTGAACATCCATTTGCATCCTATGGGTTTTACCCCATCTGGAGCAATGTCCAAAGTCCATACTTTGTTAGTGTACATGGACTCCATTTCTGTCCGCATTGCATCCAGCCATCTTACTGAGTCGCCGCTCTGAATGGCTTGCTGGAAGCTAGTAGGGTCATCATTGTCAATGATGCAATCCTCTTGATCCCCGTTGTTCAGTTGATAAAACTGCACATTTGTTATTACACTTTTCCTACCATTTTCATATTAAAAAAGGTCTTTATTATAATATATCATACATATGAGGGTTTATCTGTAAAAATAATATTTTCCGTGTGTTGATATATTATAATTAGCAATTGGTAGGAAATTGTATATCATTGACCAAATCCTAGTAGAACAAAGTCTACTAAATATTATTTGAGTTATTGTGCAGATTCTTTCCAAGTTGAGCAGAATTTTCCAAGACTAAAATCAAGGAAATCAAGTTGTTGAAGAAAACTTGCCTAATTAAGAAAGCAAAAACTTGGAGACCAAGTCTGGCAGCAACCACGAGAAGATTTCAAAAATCCAAAGGTCCCAGATATCGACACATGTCACAAGGAGCAAGCCCTAAAATTTTGATCAAGTGATCTTGACCCTTGGCCGCGGATCCGCGGCCAAACCCCCCTTGGGCCGCGGATCCGCGGCAATATTGTGGATTTAGGGTCTGCGCAAATTGTGGGTGAATCTCTACAGTTAGCTTCCTAATTTAGAAGCTTGGGTTCTGGCTTTGGCGCTATAAATAAGGACCGAGAGCCTCTTGGAAAAATTATCAAAGCCGACGCGATCACGAAGTTCAAGACGGCTCACGCATCCAGGCTGGTCATCAACAGTTCATCTACCTCCCTAGAAGAGATCGAGAAGCAACTAGATTTGTAATCATTTTCTAAGGATTCAAGTGTAATGAAAATTGTTGATTAATAAAGGCAGGTTTCTTTTTCTTATTATATTTCTTCTTAGTTTAATTATGAAACTTCTTTCCATCTCTTTTTCTCCCAACATGCGCGAGTAATTCTCCACTTGTTAGGGTTCGTAGGATTAGCGTAGGCTAATGGATGATGAACATCCTTAAACCCTTTTTAAGTCCTATAAAGTTTATGAACTTTACCAAAAGAATCATTAACATCCTAATCGGGCGCGCTAACAATTCTTTGTTAGTCCCGACCGCGATTAGAGATTAGATTAATGATTGTTTTGGTAAAGGCTAGATTTGAACGGAGTTCCGTGTCGAGACAAGGGTTAAGAGTGGGATTCCTTTTCCCTCCAGAAACCCCAATCTACACGCATCACCGTCATTCTAGTTTTAAATCTATTAAAGGATAAAAAGGGTAACTTTTAATTAATCGTTCATAACTACTAAATCCTAACGAACCCTACAAGCCCTCTTATTATATTAACTACATCTTTAAGATAATCTAGATCTATATTTTTGCATTCTTGCTTAACGTAGATCTAGAAACTTTTCACAAAATTCTTTATTCCTCCTCTCTTTTTCAACACATCTAAAGTAAGAGTAAAAGATTCAACGTTTCCCAGAGGACAGCCCGTACTCACCTCAGTCTAGCTACTCGCGAGACCGTTCTGATTGCGGTTACTTTAACTACAAAAACACACAATTTTTTGCATCAATCAAATGGCGCCGTTGCCGGGGATACGTGTGTAATTTTTTTATTCTTACTATTTGTGTTGAATTCTTATACGATCCATATCATAATTAAAACAAAACTGCAAATTACATATTTAACCATTATTGTGTGAATTTTGCGAGGAAATCTGGAGTCACAGACTTGAGAAAACAGAAGACAGAGACATTCTTAGAGATCCAGAGGAGTACAGGTGGCTAAAGAAAAATTTCCATCAACTGTTCCCTCCACCTCGCGGGGGAACCGTGGCACAAAGGTGCTTCCGGCGGCGGAAACGCGGCGGGTTAGAGGAGTTAGGGCTACAAAATTCTCTGGTAAGATTCTCAACTCCTTCTCTCTCCTCTCAAATCCAATAAAATCTATCTTCTGCAGGATTCTTTGCAAAATAGCGCCGCTCGAAAATCTTTTTGCAAAAGTTTTGTGATCGGTTTTGTTTTGCATATTTTAATACGGACTTTAAGGGGCAAAGACCAAATCAAGATTAGGTGGGAATTTCATCACCCTTCCTAAGCCCCACAAATCACAAACCGAGCATCTGCATCAACCCTTCATTAATTTAAAAAATATCTAGACCAGACTCTAAGGACTGTCGTGCTCAATAAGGACAGAGGAAGGTCGTGGGTAATCTATCGTTTATCCGCATTACTTTTGTAGTGCCTAGGAAAGTGTGACAAAAGGATAGTGGTTTTTAATTAGGCCCACTACTGTGGTTCCTTCCCACTTACCTGGCACTTATCTGGCTACAAGGGTAGTACGGAGGCGGTAGAGGATTGATCCTGTGACTTTTCCTTTGGAAGTCTAGGAGCGGTCTAGAGACTGGACCTAGGTGACCTTAGTTCTAGGGTTGCTTGTGATTTTAGAGTGATTTGTCTTGAGTCCCACTTTTTCAAAAACAAACCAATTTTAAATCACACACACGCTGCCACTTGCACTAAACCCGCTTAGTGCATGCTCGGCTGGACACGGGATCCTAGTGCCCGTCTTGTCCACGTTCCTGCTATCGACGCCGAAGACGGTACTTCTTCATCTTCTTTTCCCCCACCACACACCACGACCGAGATGGACGACACTCTATCAGATTATAACACCACGCTGCCACCGCCCGTAGGTGTGCAGAATCCACCTCGCATCTCTCTCCAAGAGAGATGCTATCCTATCCGTGGTCCCCTTCCTACTTGTCTATCGATTCCACCAGCTAACGGGGATAATTTCGAAATTAAACCCCACTACATCAATCTGTTGCCCAAATTTCATAGGCTTGAATCTGAAGACGCGTACGTTTTCATCACCAAATTCGAAAACGTATGCGCAATGATGGGTACTTCACAGTTGACTGTCGATGCTATGTGCTTACGTCTTCTCCCATTCACACTGTACGACTTGGCAGAAAAATGGCTTTATAATACTGCCGCACACTCTATCACTAATTGGGATGAATTCGTCATAGCATTTCTTAAGAAGTTTTACCCAAACCATAAGACTGTTCATGTTAGAAGCGAGATCAACCAGTTCACCCAGCTTCCCAATAAACCATTTTGGAAGTGCTTTGAACGTTTCAAAGATCTGCTTGTCCAATGTCCTCATCATGAAATCAATAGATGGGATTTATGCCGAATTATATATGAGGGCATTAATCCAGCGACAAAGCAGATGCTTGAAACAAATTGTCAATGCAATTTCATGTCTAAACACGACGGTGAAGCTTGGAAATATCTGGAAGATCTCGCAGAACACACTTTGCAGTGGGAAAGCGTAAGGCCACCTTCTTCTAAGGGAAGTATTCATCAGCTCGATATTTCTATCGCAGTAAAAGCCGAAATGGCAGCGATACAGAAGAAACTCGACGCTATTGAGAACAAGTTCTCATCATTCTCCCTAAATCCGGTCACGCTTCCTAAGACCGTCCGTGGTTGCTGTTCAGATCCTTCACACTTAACGGAAGAATGTCCTATGAATGCATCGTTTCAAACTAATGCTGCTTTTCAGCAGCGACCTAGAAACGACCCTTATTCTTCCACGTACAATCAAGGATGGAGGAATCATCCTAACTTTGCTTGGAATCAAAACCAACAAAGCAATTATCAAAGACCTCCTCCGCAGCAACCACAACCACAGAATCAGCCCCCCTTTTAGTCACAAAATTTCAAAAATCCGACCAACACTTCTACATCACAAGTGGCCGGTACTGACAACTCTTCACTTGCACAAACTTTGGATATGTTCATGAAACATTCCATGCAATTGTCGGCTGAGATGAAGTCTTCTATTGATACCGTAACGAAAAACTCCGCCTCCCATGGTGAGAGTATTAAATCATTAGAAAACCAAATCGCACAGTTAAACGCCGCAATGAGTGCGAGAGAAAAAGGGAAACTCCCATCTCAATCCCTACCGAATCCTGGCCATTCACAAAGTCATAATGTGAATGCCGTTACTATGTTGAGATCGGGAAAAGTGCTGAATAACCGAGTGGGTGAGCAATGTGATGATGTTGGTGACACCAATGATACCCCAGCTTCTTCTTCTTCTCCTAATTCGTCTAGTCTCACACCTTCATCCGAGCCTATTCTCCGTTTTCCCCAAGGCTCGAACCCTTCGCCCATTTCCTCGAATCTACCTAAAACGATCCCCACTCCAATTCTGGGATCCACTCCATCTCCACAATCCTCTCCAATATTGGACCAAACTCTTATTGATAAAGCACCTTATCCAAACAGGTTAAGGGGCAACAGACCAAGTCCACAAATGGAGAAGATTGTGGAAATTTTTAAGCAAGTTAACATAAACATTCCTCTCCTAGATGCTATTCAACAAGTTCCGTCATATGCGAAAATCCTAAAAGACTTGTGCACTAGGAAGAGAAAAGTTCAAGTACCTAAAAAAGTTTTCCTTGCGAGTAATGTGAGCACTGCTTTTACACAACAACTACCCAAGAAACGAAAGGACCCAGAAAGTCCTATAATTTCAATTTCTATTGGGGGTAAAAATATCAATCGTGCTCTACTCGATCTTGGTGCTAGTGTTAACTTGCTTCCATATTCTGTTTATGAGCAATTAGGGATCGGAGAGTTAAAACCTGCGTATTGCACTCTTTAGATGGCCGATCGATCTATCACCCAACCTAGGGGTGAGCTAGAGGATGTGTTAATCAAAGTCGGGGAATTCATATTCCCTGTGGACTTTATCGTTATAGATACACAACCTGTGGCAAACCCACGCAATCAAATCCCGGTGATACTCGGTCGACCCTTTTTGGCCACTTCCAACGCAGTAATCAATTGTAGAAACGGCTCTATGACCCTATCCTTTGGAAAGAAGTCAATTGAGCTTAACATTTACAAGTTGGGAAGTGAACCCTCCGAACCCTATGCTCATGTGTGTTCTGTCGAATTAATGGATATCAACAGCAGCGAATTTGATCAACCTCATGATACTGACTCTGTTCATATGTTGTTTGACCCAACCATGTACACTTCCACCGAGTTGTCCGGGTTAACATCTAACGCTGATGAGGAACTTTTTATAGAGTCTAACGATCACCCCATTTTTTCTTATGACATTATTCTTCGGGGTATCGATGAAAGCTTTGAGGAAATTTTCGCTGATGAACTCGCATTTTTAAAAGATACGGGTGATGAGATAAATCAAATCCAAGATGAAGAAATTGAACCTCCACCCTTCTTCTGGACAATCATGATAATGCGAGTAATCCATCATTACTATCACTGTGTCGTCTCTCCAAATTGAGACGCAATCCTTTTCCATCACACCTCTTATCACCTCCCCACTTCTTCACGTCAAAAGGTGACATGTTCTTCCACCAACCTTGGTGCTTCATTGATAAAATTTTTGAATGGTTGGTGTTGACCTTCGGTCTTTGCAAAGCTTGGCATTGACCAATAACCTTGACCCCCTCTTATGATTTTAAAAGATTAAAATTGTTTAACTCAAGTTTGGGGGGGGGGGGTGGGTGGTATATTTTGGCTCTTAAAAGAAAATGATTTTTACAAAATTGTGAGCCTAAAATAAGTTTGGGGGAGGATTTTCACTTTCATATATTCTTACCCCCATTAATAATTTCCTCCCAAGTCTACAGGTTTTTGAGCTTAACAGATGATATCAGTGAGGACACTGCTGTAAACAGGTTTGGGGGAGGTTTGTGCTTATTTACACATCAATTTGCATCATACTTTGCATAAGCACAATATTTTCAAAAAATTTAATTTTTTTTCTTTTATAACAAAAGAGTAGAAAGTGAAAAATTATATCCAAAATATAGGAATAGTTTAAGAAAACCAAGAAAATTAGAAGTTTTCTTAAACGAACTAGTAATAAGTAGTTATGAGCCGTTGTCCCAAGGGTTAGTAAGATGAAGGATGTCACTAATCTGAGGATAAAAATAAGTCTGAAAAATAGTTTCTATTCTGGAAGCCAAACAATTGAATGTTGATACCCTACTATATGCACTTACACATGTCTTGAAACTCGGGATAGTAGAGGATACCTTGAAATGCTCTTGTTTAAAAGCCAAAGTATGAAGGAAATAAAAAAAATGAAGAAAATATAAAAATGGTGAAAAGAAAAATGAACACTGGTTTTGTTATCGCCAAGGAAGCAATAAAAAATATAGCGAGGGTGCCTCTTCACCTAGTGCCCTAAGGCCAACTGGTCTGGGAGTCACTGCTAAGCCTTAGGTGGTGCAAGACGAGGAAAATACTATCACCTACTCAGCAAGCACAAGAGTAATCGGTCGGTTAGTACCTCAAGAAGTATTAACGGTCGCATGAAATCATGTGAGCAAATCCATAAATATTCATCAAATTAAAAAGTACTAAGGTAGATGGACAAGAGCATGATAGCTTGAATTGAATTCTCCGAGTGTAGGGATGTTCTATTCACACACGTAGGGGTATATGATCGATGTTTGGATGAAAGGTAGGAATGAAGAATAAAGACGATGTTTTATTAAGGGATAATGTGATTTCTAACATCTTTTCATGACTATTAAGATAGGGTTCATAACAACTGAAAAGCTAGTGTAGTTGGAAACTCTTATTTTCAAAGTCTTTCTTTTATGGTTCTTATCTTTATATGTAAATTTCACCCTCTATCTTTTGTTATAGGATTTTGTGGGTGTAATCCGCTGAAACCCTCAGGAGACAACACTCCTCCTACTAGGGACACCTAGAGGTTTAACGGCTTGTTGCACGTGCTCAGTGCAATCGTGTTTGCCTACGAAAGTGTGCTTAGTTTTCTCCTTTCTTTTTCTCCTTCTCTTGAATAAACTAGTTTGCTCGGGACGATCAAAGATAAGTTTGGGGGTATTTGTTCAGTTGATAAAACTGCACATTTGTTATTACACTTTTCCTACCATTTTCATATTAAAAAAGGTCTTTATTATAATATATCATACATATGAGGGTTTATCTGTAAAAATAATATTTTCCATGTTTTGATATATTATAATTAGCATTTGGTAGGAAATTGTATATCATTGACCAAATCATAGTAGAACAAAGTCTACTAAATATTATTTGAGTTATTGTGCAGAATCTTTCCAAGTTGTGCGGAATTTTCCAAGACTAAAATCAAGGAAATCAAGTTGTTGAAGAAAACTTGCCTAATTAAGAAAGCAAAAACTTGGAGACCAAGTCTGGCAGCAACCACGAGAAGATTTCAAAGATCCAAAGATCCCAGATATCGACACATGTCACAAGGAGCAAGCCCTAAAATTTTGATCAAGTGATCTTGACCCTTGGCCGCAGATCCGCGGCCAAACCCCCCCGTGGGCCGCGGATCCGCGGCAATATTGTGGATTTAGGGTCTGCGCAAATTGTGGGTGAATCTCTACAGTTAGCTTCCTAATTTAGAAGCTTGGGTTCTGGCTTTGGCGCTATAAATAAGGACCGAGAGCCTCTTGAAAAAATTATCAAAGCCGACGCGATCACGAAGTCCAAGACGGCTCACGCATCCAGGCTGGTCATCAACAGTTCATCTACCTCCCTAGAAGAGATCGAGAAGCAACTAGATTTGTAATCATTTTCTAAGTATTCAAGTGTAATGAAAATTGTTGATTAATAAAGGTAGGTTTCTTTTTCTTATTCTATTTCTTCTTAGTTTAATTATGCAACTTCTTTCCATCTCTTTTTCTCCCAACATGCGCGAGTAATTCTCCGCTTGTTAGGGTTTGTAGGATTAAGGTAGACTAATGGATGATGAACATCCCTAAACCCTTTTTAAGTCCTATAAAGTTTATGAACTTTACCAAAAGAATCATTAACATCCTAATCGGGCGTGCTAACAATTCTTTGTTAGTCCCGACCGCGATTAGAGATTAGATTAATGATTGTTTTGGTAAAGGCTAGATTTGAACGGAGTTCCGTGTCGAGACAAGGGTTAAGAGTGGGATTCCTTTTCCTCCCAGAAACCCTAATCTACACGCATCATCGTCATTCTATTTTTAAATCTATTAAAGGATAAAATGGTAACTTTTAATTAATCGTTCATAACTACTAAATCCTAACGAACCCTACAAGCCCTCTTCTTATATTAACTACATGTTTAAAATAATCTAGATCTATATTTTTGCATTCTTGCTTAACGTAGATCTAGAAACTTTTCACAAAATTCTTTATTCCTCCTCTCTTTTTCAACACATCTAAAGTAAGAGTAAAAGATTCAACGTTTCCCAGAGGACAGCCCGTACTCACCTCGGTCTAGCTACTCGCGACACCGTTCTGATTGCGGTTACTTTAACTACAAAAACACACAATTTTTCGCATCAATCACCCGTCTATGAGAAAACCGTAGTATCTCTCGGGCGGATGAGACTGTTTACTACTTCTGCGGATAGGCGCTTGGATGTCCCTTTCTTCTGAGACTTCTGGTTCTACCATACTTTCAGTAACAGCTTGTACTTCTGGAATTTTTTCCAGTTCTATTGCGCTCCCACTTTTCTGATTTTCTAAAAATTTAGCTTCCAAGAAG
This sequence comes from Agapanthus africanus, assembly GCA_030015575.1. NCBI lineage: Eukaryota > Viridiplantae > Streptophyta > Magnoliopsida > Asparagales > Amaryllidaceae > Agapanthus > Agapanthus africanus. Next base: position 154,687,748 of record JASDDO010000014.1, on the reverse strand, counting down.
TGGGCATGACGAGAAACAAAAACCTTTTGTTCTTCTGTGTAATAGAAATAATACCCCTTGGAGTTCTTTGGATATCGCACAAACTTACACTGTACTGAGCGTGCTTCGAGCTTGTCCGCATGGTTCTTTTTAACAAAAGCTGGACATCCACATGTCTTTAAGTACTGAAGATAGGGTTTCTTCCCACTCCACATCTGATATGGTGTGGCAGGCACAGTTTTGGTTGGAACCTTGTTCAAAAGATATGCAGCTAATTCTAGTGCATAACCCCAGAAAGATCGCGGTAACTCAGCCTTACTCATCATGGAACGAACCATATCCAATAGGGTTTGATTCCGCCTTTCCAATACACCGTTGTGTTGTGGTGTGTATGGAGGAGTAAGCTGAGAGAGAATTCCATTCTCTTTTAAGTAACCCAGGAACTCGGCACTTAAGTATTCACCACCTCGATCAGATCTCAGTGTCTTGATACTTTTGCCTGTCTGTTTTTCCACTTCATTCTTGTATTTCCGGAATTTCTCAAAGGCCTCGGATTTATGCTTCATCAAGAAGGTATGTCCATACTAGAGAAATCATCCGTAAAAGTAATGAAGTAGGAATAACCACCTCTTGCATGTGTAGACATTAGACCGCACACGTCACTATGTACGAGTCCCAAGAGCTCGCTCGCTCTTACTCCGTGTCCAGTAAACGGAGTCTTTGTCATCTTTCCCATGAGACAAGATTCACAAGTAGCATAAGATTGATATTCGAACGGATTCAAATATCCTTCTCTATGTAACTTAGAAAACCATGTTTCATTGATGTGACCTAGTCTACAATACCATAAGAAAGCCTGATTTAATTCGGAGACTTTCTTTTAAGTGTGTTCTGGACATTGAAAACCTGAGCTTGATTCAATACGTATATACCGTCATCTAATATACCGGACCCAATCAGAACTTGATTTAGGTGGATGTGAACCACATCGCTTACGAATGTAAAATCATATCCCTATCTCGAAAGTGAGGACACTGATATGATATTACAAGTCAAACTAGGTACATACAAACAGTTACATAGAATCAATATCTGCCCACTTGTCAAACCTAGGCGATATTCTCCCACGGATTCAGCGTCCACGCTTATTCCGTTCGCAACTCTGAGAGACATATCACCTAGCCTGATAACTCTATGGTTTCTCAAAGTATGTAACGAATTACAGATATGAGATCCTGATCCGATATCTAGTACCTAGAAAGTAGAGTTAATTGACAAACAGTTCTCCATTACAAACACACCCGAGGCCGAAGCCACAACATGCTTCGAATCCTGGCTACTGGCTTCCAAAGCCCTGCAATCTTTCTGCCAATGCCCCTTCCCATAACAATAGGAACATCCTTCCTTCTCTACACTAAGTCCTGAAACTTTTGCTCTTCCCTTTCCTTCTACTTCACTGACACCGTATATCGGCTTTGTGGAGGTTTTCCTCTTTTCACCCTTTGCTTTTGCCCTGGATGCTGAAGAAGAAGGTCCCCCATTAAGCAGAGCGGGTGTCTCCCTGGTTTCTTTCAGGGTGTAAGTAGAGGGTAGGGACTGTGGAAATAAGTCAGCATATGACCTGTTTCCCAACGTGGTCTCCAGGTTCGTGAGCTCATCAATACAGATGACCCGATAGCCAACCTCGCTTGAAGAAATTCGTTTGAGGTCTCATTTCTTGCGATACGAGATTGCTCTCCATATAAATCTTTGTTATGGAGGAAGATGGAAACTAAGTTCATCTTCTCGTGCTGCTTCTGGTATACACCATCAACTGAAGCCAACACGAGGCACTTGGCATTCGCACTGTCCTTTTCCTTTGTTTGACAGATATCCATATCCGCGACGGTGGAAACTGGACCTGGGACGGCGGGGCTTGAGTAGTAATAGGGTGGTCCAGCTTGTCATAGGGAATGGACATCTGGACAGACCTTTGCCAGTCATAAAAGTCAGATTCAGTCAACTTGTTATCTAGATGTAACCTAGTCATGGTCATATGGTCGCTGTAGTTGAAAGAGAGAAGAAAATACTTTAGCATGATGCTCTTACAAGTTTAGATTTGTTTTTAGTTTATCTAAACATGATGGCTCCCATTGTTTCTCGAATCCTTCCTCAAACCATAAAAGAAGAATTAGTCAGGACCGATCTCACCGTACAATACTTGCTTAACCGTTCAGCCAGGCCAGCGTCGGTACTTCGAGAGAGGTTTTTCGACGCTTTCGCGAAGTTCCTTAATTAAATAACCTCTTTTCTCTGGAGGCGTTGCCCCGCTGACACTGTTCTAGACACCTACTTGGTTTATAGCACTGATCGTTAAGTGACGAATCTCCTGATGAGTAGCATATACTCACAGTAGGACCGGGATCCAAATATCATCGTGTGATAATACTGAAGGAATCCTACCAACATTATCAAACTCCAAATGGTATGCAACACTAGCAAGTTTCAGTTTCTTTAGAAACTCCCGATGTGGATTTTTGCCCCATGCCCCTATGACCTTGATGAAGGCCAACAAATCATAAGTCACATGTCAAGTTCTTTCCATCATTATCCTTGTTAATTTGAACCCACCCGTACATACCCTTGACAAAGGCCAACAAAGTAATACGACTGTCCCAAACCAACGCATCTATCTATGCTATATATGAATACCCCAGCAGCTACCAAACACTATGCCTTGACGAAGGCCAACAAACATAGCTTGAATACTACTGACCATCCATATGAAATGACGGAGGGCTACGACTAATTTTGGCGAAACCGTGAACGTAGTGAACTTGATATAATCGAAGGAACCTGATAGCTTTTTAAAAGGAGTGGTTAAAGCTCCGCAATTAAAAATTCTGCTCTTTTAAAATAACCGAGTGGTTTCTTTTAAATTTGTTCCAACGATTCAGCTTTGGATTGTTTTCTTTGCATTAAAATAATGCGTCCCATCATTTATCCTATCATTGCAGAAAACAATGAAAATACAATGTCCGCTTATGCCATCCGCATTTGTCACTGGGCCCCGTCATTCACCCGTTAAGTTACTTAACTAATGACAGAGCGTGGGCTGGGCTGGTGCGGATGCAAAACATAAGCAACGCGTACTAGATATCATATATAGACATTGTACATTTGTCAGACGCAGTAATAGGCATTCCAGATCACAGATGAACATATTGGATATACTAGGAATCCGCGTTTCGTTTTATCCTGCAATAAAAGACGGATTACACGGCCGTGATGAATAGCCAAACCCCACCCTAGACCCCTACGGGTGCGGCAAACTACCCGCCTAGTACCAGAAGTGAAACAATCTCCCTCAACGACCTGAGTAGGCCACTAAACACTTCAAAGTATCCGGTAGTTTGTGCACCCCATCTTGGTTCTATCCTAGGAGCATAAAACAGTAAATGAAATAATACAACGGTGGCTACAACCTCAACCCGGATGTGCCCCGCAAAAGAATATTACAACATATTACTATTTACATCGAAAAAAAAGATAAAAAACTCTCATCTCACATCTCCGGCTATTCATCCACGACAATCCAATGAAGTTCATATACACAAACCAATATCCATTACAGAAATGTGCAACCCCCAACTAACCGATATACTAGCAATTAGCAGAGGTTTACAAACACATTAAACATCACAGATAAAACCTGATTAGCAAATAACTTAGAATTTCGATCGACAACCTTTTTCCATGTCTACCCTAAATGCAAGCCAGCACTGAAAAAACCTGTGCATAAACAAAATATACAGGAAAACAGAACACCCAAAAATAAGACAAATTGTGTAAATACGAGTCAACTCGGAGTCGACTCGGCCGCGGATCCGCGGCGTATTGCACCAATCCGCAGCGCTTCCACGGTCGTCTCACCGAGTTAGCAACTCGTATTTCTCCAGTATTCTTAGAATTCCCTGCTGTGAATTTTCATGCCTCTGAAATAATTTTTTCGACAGGTTTAAAATCGACAGAAACTTAAGGGGTCCGGGGTTAAGTTTTCGTGTTTTTCCGACAATCGAAGTTCTAATTAGTTGCTAACAAGCTAGTAAAGGTTTAGTAGGCTCTGATACCACTGTAAGTCCATGTCACGTACCCCACGTGTTCGCGGGGAGGCTGAATATATAAAAAACAATTATCAAAGCTTCGTAACATGGACTTGAGCACACGGATCGTGTCTAAACCATTACTAGCAAACTACGAGAGGTTTAACTACTCTGATTCGAAATTATACCTCATGTTACTTGTCATTCGGGTCTTCATCGCTGTCCTTCACACCTCGTCTGCTTTATGGAACATGGGTATCTCAACGGCCTCCTCAAGTCAAAGACGATCCACCCGAGAGTCTATAGTCCGAGCTCCTATCTCGAATCTAAGATAACTGCGGCTTCTTGTTTCCTAATCTAGAAGTCCTAGAGAGTGTAGAGTATTTAGATGGATTACTTAGTTACTTTAAACCCTAGGATTTTCAACTCATGAGAGCTTTTAGGGTTTGAGGAAGAATATGAAGACTTGAGGAGAGAAAAGTGTTTTGTGATAATGAATGAACTATTCTCATTTGTGAATATCATGAAGCATAATAATATCATCAAAATAAATATCTAGCTAATATTCATCATGCTTCATTTAATTCGCTAGATAAATCATCTAATGAGTCATGGATCATTTAATGAAACTTACACCTCATCCTCCACCTCATTTAGTTTAAATCACAAAAGAAATAAACATAAATGAGTCACCTCCTTCTAGAAGCTTCCCGACAAATTACGAGATTGCCCCTCCCATCCGTATTTCCGAAAAACACGGATAATCTTTGACTGAATAAATCCATCTGTATAATACTAGAATCTGGCTTAAACCAAAGCCTGCTAGTATTATCTGCCCGATCATAGTACGTGCACAAATGTACGTAAATGATCGTGGCCCTGCCCTAAAACCATACGGCCTCTACACTTTTTGCCCGGTGCAGGGAAACTCTTTGTGTAGGACTCTAAAGACTCGATACTACGCTAGCAGTGGGTTTAACCACAGGCCGTAAGCGGTACTATCTATACGTAACGGTCCCCAGGTAGATGTCGATAAGAAGGACGATGAGGAAACCCATCCGAACTCCTACTGAGCCTGATGTGACAATCTTCGTACAGTCCAGTCTGTTCGTTTAGGACTATCGCATACCGGGCCTAGGGGGGCGGTAAACGTCAGACCCCTAATAGCAGTATAAGTCGTGTCGGAGTGAAGCCCATTACACCTTAAGAAACTACTGGAGCACCTACCAGTAAATCTCGCTTGCCCTGGCCAGGGACCTTGCGTAATGGCTCTCCATACAAAGTACGATATCAACCCTTAATATCGGGAGAGACGAATCCTGTCTAACCGCCACTACCTCCAAGTGCTTCGGGACTGCACCTAACTACTACCTGTTTGCATGACTCGTTTGAGCCGTGGTAGGGTAGTAATCTAAGTACAGTAGGAACACACCCGAGGCGAAGTAGCAGTGTCAAGTAGACGGACTAAGCTGTACTCATGTCATCTGGGAACTGCTATCTGACGATGGGTATAGAACTAACCTACAGTTCCCGGCGAGTCCTGTCCGATGTACCCGTGATCTAACGAGCACCTGCATACTATCTCCAGTATGACGTACTGATGGCTGTAGGACAGACCATCTCTCCACCTGGGATGAGAAGCATATACGCCAGTCTACTCCGGAGTATCGATGCCCCGTCTCGATAATCCTATGACCAGGGACCTGTATAGGATGTTTCTTATAGACTAGCCATCCCCCACTAGTGTGACTGCCATCACAACGCTGGTAAACAAGCAAAGATCCTAAGGGCTCTACTAATATGTATAAGCGATATGTTAAAAGAAACATATACACATATTAAAGTAGAAACAAACCAAGCAGCATACTACCATTTTTAGCAAGACTGTCAATACAACTGTGAATATCCCAAGCTTCCATTAAGTAATATACAAACTAGTATGATACAGTAATGACTTCTAGAGCATAAACACTAACACGCGGAACCGCCGCCTAACATGCCATTTGGCCGCGGTTCCACGGTCCAATTATGGCCATTGTGCCCCAAATTTTTTCTGGTGCTCTACGTTATGGAAATGTGATTTTTGGTGTATTTGGTTTTGGCCCAGTTTTGTTTGAGTATTGGTTTGTACTTGGGGCCACTGCGGAAAGTTTTAATCGATCGAAATTTTGAATTCCTGGTTTTCAGTGCATTTTTTAGTTTCTGCGACCGTGAATATCATAGCGCAGTATAATCCGACTGGTTGCTATATGTACAATCAGACGGGTTTATGAATATGATATTCACGTTGATGTTCTATGTTGCACTGATGTTATGGATGGATTGTCGTGCCGGATAGCTTTGTGTGCAATATTAGATGTACGGTTCAGATTCATTTGTATATTCATTATTGCGGGGCGAGCGTTCGACATGTGGACTGTCGTTTCTGCCAGTTTGTATATTCTTTTATTGGGGCAGGACCGGGTAGAGGTCGATGTCACCATTGTATATATATATTTTCTTTTCTGTAATAGAATAACCCCGCAGAGTAGTGCTCGAATAATCGGGTTTTATAGGGTAACAGGCCCGCATCTCATAGCATTGAGACCGGGGGGCCTTACTGTAGAATTGGCGAGTTATTCGCCGCACTCGTAGGGGGTATAGGTTGACCCACGGAGGGGTGCTCAATTTACCGGATTCCATGACGTGCTGGGTGGCCCATTCATTTTGTTGATTGGGGTTTCCTAACTTCCGAGATTGGAGGGTAACTTGTCGCACTCGTAGGGGTTTAGGTTCTTTATTGCACTGGTTATCTACACGACCGGATAACTTCGTGTCTCATTTACGGCTCAAATGGAATGCGAGCGTCCTAAATTATCCACTATTCCATATTGTTGTTCGCATGCCTATGATGACTATTATCTGCCTGCGATGTTGATATATATATATATATTATATTTAGTAGATGTTTCTATATGTTTTGCATTCGCGCTAGTCCTACCTCCTCTCTGCTGTTAGTTAAGTAACCTGACGGTGCATGACGGGGCCCCGTGCCGAATGCAGATGGCATATAAATAGCGTGTTATTTCGGTCGTTTTTTTGTGGCTTGGAAACTTAAAATGATGGGAATGCATTATCTGAATAATGCAAGGAAAATAAACCTAAATGATGTTGTCGGAACCAATTTTAAAACTACTCGATTTTCTTCAAAACTCATAGTCATATTCTTTTACTTTGCATAAAGGTATTTTGTTAGGAATATCCTGCATCTCATTCTATGAGGGAAGAGTCTTGATCCTTCATTGGGAGTTCGCTCTTAAGAAAATGTTTATGTTACTAGTTTTAAAAAGATGAGCTTAAACCACTCCATTTCAAAGCCACTCGAGTTCCTTCAACGATATCAAGTTCATTACGTTAAAGTTTTTTCGCTAAAACCCAGCCGTAACCCTCTGCCTTTCCAGATTAGTATTACTTAGTATTCGTGCTACGTTTGTCGTTGCTATTCGCCAAGGCGTAGTGTGCGGTAGCTCTGTAATACTTTTATGTCACAATAATATGTGGATTGGTTAGGACAGTCGTTCGACCTTATTGACCTTGTTAAGGGTCTGTGCGGGTGGTGATTGGTAGAGATTCTGCGTATTCAAGTTTAGTTAATTACCGCAATCAAAACGGTTTCGCTCGTAGCTAGCCGGTTGAGTACGGGTCGTCCGCAGGGAGATGGGAATATTTTTCTATGTGCTTTAACGAGTTAAGTCCAGTTTTCCAGATTTTTTTGTGATTAACTAAGTGTTAAAATGATATGTAAAGAGAGCTTGTTAGGGTTAGGATTAGGTTAGTTTGAGTTAGGAGTCGCTCACTTCTTTCGTTGCCACTCTTAATATCGGTGTTACGGTAATCGGCAACAACGGGGATTAGCACGACTAGGAAGGAACTTGCGAGTATAAGCTAGGCTTTCTAACGCTTATGTTCTTCCTTTTGGTGCTTGTTCGTCCGTTCTTGGCTCTTAGCCATAACCTCCGGTTAATTCAACCACAACCGGTCTCACTACGGAATCACCGCTATTATGGAGGATAGGGTGCCGTAAGGAGCGGATTGTGGTTCAATTAACGGGAGTCGATTTAAGATGTTGGGCAAGGAAGGAGTGAGAGAGATTTCCTTCTCTCAAACTTCCCTTATCCTACCCTAACAAGTATGAAACTACTCACACATCATAATGAAAAGAAAACAAAACAAAAGAGGAAGATAGGAAGAAGGAGATTAGAAGATAACAACTAGCTATTTGCGACCTCACCTTGGCAAGGATCAAGCGTAAGCGTCATGGTTGTTTAAGGATAAAGGAAAAGAGAAAAGAAAGAAACAACAAGAAATAACAACAACTAGTTAACAAATGAAAATTACAAGCAATAATAAGAGAACAAGACAAGTATAATAACAAAATGAACTTCTTTATTCATCATTCTTCACTCACAAAAGCTCACTACAAGTTTTTCAATAGAGAAGAGATGAGAAGAGGAAGAAGAAACAAGTATTCTAAACCTAGAAAAATACAAGATTATGCACCCTTGGCTTCACAAGGTTCTGGGCTATTTATAGGCAGGGAAAAGAAAATCTATGGCAAAATTCTGAACCCATATGAAAAGACCAAACACCCCCTGAAAACTCTTCAAATGCGGCGCCTGAACGGCCGCGGAACCGCGGCCTAGACCCCCTATTGGCCGCGGTTCCGCGGCCGTTTGATGGAGTTGGGGCATCGTATTTTCTGTGCTTCCCTGGTCTGCTGTCCCCTTTTGTCTGGTACATGTTGTTTCTGATAATCTTTCCACATTTCTTCCAGAATTCTAGTGGATCAAAAGGTGATTGGACATGGATCTTTTGTCATGATTTTCTTGAGCTCCGCGTAGATTTCTTGGACTTGGTGTTGCCATTGTGCTTTGTGCATGAAGGTGACAATCGATTTGCCATTTTGTCTCCTAAACTGGTGTGTGGCAACAGACGGATAAAGAGCGGAGATCCGTGTTTTATCTGTGGTTGGCAGGAACCCGGATTTTGTCGTGTTTTTCCATGAATTTCATCGTTTAGGGCCGAGAACCTGTATCCTGCAATTGACTAGCAAACACGGCTCAAGAGTACCTACCGATATACAATGTGATAAAAATTGGGCGGTATAAAAATGCAAAAATCTGATATGAACAAAATACCCCCAAACTTATCATTTGCTCGTCCCGAGCAAAGCCAATTTATTCACAAAAAAAATTCCTAACCTCACTTTCACAGGGAGCGCGATTGCACTGAGCATGTGCAACAAGCCGTTAAACCTCTAGGTGTCCCTAGTAGGAGGAGTGTTGTCTCCTGAGGGTTTTCAGCGGATACTACCCACAAAATCCGGTCAAGCTAGTTTTGCAAAATAACTATGATTCAAACCCTAAAGTTTTGTTTCAGAAAATAACAATTCTATGATCCTAAGTCTAGATTATCAAACCCTTATTTTTCACACCTCACTTCTTATTTAACTACAGATTTTATATGTCTTTACGTGCAGTGCAAATAGTGTCGTTCGGTTTCCAGAAGGATCGATTTACGTTATCATGTCACACAATAAAGCCCAGATAAAATTTTTGAAAGGATCACATAAGTTTTATAAAGAGTTAAGCATTTTTCAAGTTTCGTTTTCCAGTAAAATTTCAACTTTAGAATTTCTATCTTCCTTAACAGGAAACTAGGTCTTATTTTTCACTCCACCTTTTTCTTGTTTTCATTTCATACACACCTCTGTGAACGTGCAATAGTCTTTATCATAGAATAAAACCTTCATATCTCCGCTAATTTTTTTTTATAAAAGCCTGTCTTTTATCAAGATTATTCTCACACAAAGAACCGTTAGGAATTTTAACTCGGAGAGAACACCTGCTTGACTTTATTTTAATCTGGACTTTCTAGGCTTCTTAGCGAGCTTTGGGCCAATGCACCCAAACCAGTTGGCTTTAGGGCATTAGGTGTAGAAACACCCCAGCGGACTTAATTACTCAAGTTACCTAGGTCCACAAACAAAAGACAGTTGGGCGTGAAAATCATGATGATTTAATACGAACGGAGATATAACCGGCAATTCAATTATTATTATTATTATTATTTTTGGATAAAAGACGTGTTTAGTGGGTTCGGTGTGTAATCATTCCAATCAAGTTTCAGATGGGTTATTTTTCAAACTTAGTTCCAATTAAGGCATCAATAACATTCCTTCATATTCACTCACTTCATAAACTATTCTTGATATTACTTATTTCCGAACAAACCTATTTGATCCTCAGAAAATCATTTATCCATTTAAAAGTTTTTAGACATAAAAAGACTTGTCATCTAATTTCCAAAACTCACGACACGTGTAGTGTGATGTAAAGACGTATATCAGCTATAGTTAACTTCAAAGGAAAGTTATCTTTCAGGTTTTCAAAATCTAAACATAAGATTTAGTTATTCTTATCTTATCAAACAAAACCGTCGAAATGTTGAATCAGAGTCCTCCTACTAGCTAACTTGACAAAAAAGTTTTTATGTTTTTAGGAATTTTTCAGATTTTTATGGATTTTATGGATTTTAATATGCAGATGCAAAATATACATATGAATGCGAAGGTAAGAAATGCGTACCGAAGTGGCCCTGACAGATGGTTTCCAACAACTGCTTCGTTGCTGGGTTCAGGCCCTCGTATAAGGTTTGGCAAAGTTGCCATTTCTCTATACCGTGGTGAGGACACTGAACAAGAAGGTCTTTGTACCGGTCAAAGCACTTCCAGAAGGGTTCAGAAGGAAGCTGAGAGAATTGGTTGATTTCATTGCGAATCCTTGCGGTTTTATGATTCGGATAAAATTTCTTTAGAAACGCTTTTACAAACTCGTCCCAACTGGTTATGGAATGGGAAGCGGTGCTATACAGCCATTTTTCAGCAAGATCGCATAAAGTGAACGGATTGACCCGTAGGCGTATAGCATCGTCCGACAGTTGGGTAGTTTTCATCATGGCACAAACGTTTTGAAATTTATTGATGAAGATATAGGCATCTTCAGATTTAAACCCATGAAATCGTGGAAGCATGTTGATGAAGTGGGGCTTAATTTCAAAATTATCCCCATTAGCCGGTGGAAGAGAAAGGCAGGTGGGAAGTGCAGAACGGGTGGGATAGAAACGATCCTGGAGCGCGATTCGCTGCGGCGCTACAACAGGCGGTGGTGGTGGGTTATTGGTCTCCGTAGGAGGTAGAGCCAATCCACGGGTACTCAAAGAGATGTTCGGATTAAATCCTGACATCGCGGAAGAAGAGGTTGGTGATGGCGAAGGTGAAGATGTATGGACAGAATTCTGGTCAACGTCGGAGTTGGCCGGCAAAGGTAAAGGTGAAAGAGGAGTGGACGGAGTTTCGACGTCTGAGTCGATCGCGTAGTCGGTAGCGACTAACGTAACGCGGACTAGGCGGGCGCTAGTGTCCCGAGTCCAAGCGGACATACACTAAACGAGTTTAGTATAGTCAAAGCAGAGAAGGTGAGGGTAAGAAAACGTCAATGGAGAAAGGCGATGGGTGGTGGGTGAAAAATGGATTTGGCGACAAAGGGCAAGTTTTTATAAAAGTTTTTGATTTTTTTCCTTTTTTTTAGAAAGAGCTTTACAGAAATATGTACGGATTTACGGCTTTAAGCAATCACAAACAAGATATGCACAATCACACCTAGATCTAGGGTCACCTAGGTCAGCTAGACAGCTCCTAACTGTTCCAAAGAACTAGAAACAGAACCTCAAACCGCCTCTTCTCCGCCAATTGCGTCCAGATAAGTGCCAGGTAAGTGGGAGGTTGTCCAACGCTTTCGCGAAGTTCCTTAATTAAATAACCACTTGCCTTCGTCACACTTGCCTAGACACCGCAAAGTCAGGATAGGATAAACGGCCGATGCCTGTAATTAGTCCTCTGTCCTATTGAGCGCGAAGTCCTTAGGGCTGAGTCTAGTATTTTTTAATTTAACAATGGTCAATGCATATGCTTTTTGTGATTTCTGGGGTCCTGGGAAGGGTGATGAAATCCCCACCCAATCTGAATTGGTTTCAAGCCCCTTATGTCCGTATTAATGAATGCAAAGCGATAACAAATCAACTGCAAACAATTTTTATTTTTAGCGCGGCGCAAAGAATCCTGCACAAGAACAGTTTATTGGAAGGGGAAGAGAGTTTGCGCAAAGAATGCTACAGAAAACATTGTTTATTGGAGTCCAGAGGAGTGGGGGGAAGAAGAGAAAGACTCACAGAAAGTTTTGCACCATGAAGAAGCCAAATGGCCGCGGTTCCGCGGCCTAAGCTTGCTTATGCCGCGGTTCCGCGGAAGAAAGGTGGGATTGAGCCTACAAAAATTTTGGGTGTTCTGCTGTGGTTGTCCTCTGCTTGTCTGGAGTTGCTGAATCGTGATTTGCTTACTGTATCTGCTCCAGATTTTTACAGTAGACCGGTTGCTTCGTTTTGATCCGTCGCGGTGTAGCCGCGAAATACGGGTCTATCTTCTCACGTCTTTGGCACTGAACTTGAACTTTTAATATCCCACGTCTTTGGTACTGAACTCGAATTCCGTATTATCCTGCACACTTGCACAAAAACTAATCAAAAATAACAAGATGGTTTTTTCTTTACAAAGTATATTTTTTTTTGTTTTGGTTATATTTATATTCACAAGTTAACCCGAAATTACACAAGGAAATAAACTACCGTCTCCCCGGCAACGGCGCCATTTGATTGGTAGAGATTCTGCGTGTTTAAGTTTAGTTAATTACCGCAATCAAAACGGTTTCGCTCGTAGCTAGCCGGTTGAGTACGGGTCGTCCGCAGGGAGATGGGAATCTTTTTCTATGTGCTTTAACGAGTTAAGTCCAGTTTTCCAGATTTGTTTGTGATTAACTAAGTGTTAAAATGATATGTAAAGAGAGCTTGTTAGGGTTAGGATTAGGTTAGTTTGAGTTAGGAGTCGCTCACTTCTTTCGTTGCCACTCTTAATATCGGTGTTACGGTAATCGGCAACCACGGGGATTAGCACGACTAGGAAGGAACTTGCGAGTATAAGCTAGGCTTTCCAACGCTTAAGTTCTTCCTTTTGGTGCTTGTCCGTCCGTTCTTGGCTCTTAGCCATAACCTCCGGTTAATTCAACCACAACCGGTCTCACTACGGAATCACCGCTATCATGGAGGATAGGGTGCCGTAAGGAGCGGATTGTGGTTCAATTAACGGGAGTCGATTTAAGATGTTGGGCAAGGAAGGAGTGAGAGAGATTTCCTTCTCTCAAACTTCCCTTATCCTACCCTAACAAGTATGAAACTACTCACACATCATAATGAAAAGAAAACAAAACAAAAGAGGAAGATAGGAAGAAGGAGATTAGAAGATAACAACTAGCTATTTGCGACCTCACCTTGGCAAGGATCAAGCGTAAGCGTCATGGTTGTTTAAGGATAAAGGAAAAGAGAAAAGAAAGAAACAACAAGAAATAACAACAACTAGTTAACAAATGAAAATTACAAGCAATAATAAGAGAACAAGACAAGTATAATAACAAAAGGAACTTCTTTATTCATCATTCTTCACTCACAAAAGCTCACTACAAGTTTTTCAATGGAGAAGAGATGAGAAGAGGAAGAAGAAACAAGTATTCTAAACCTAGAAAAATACAAGATTATGCACCCTTGGCTTCACAAGGTTCTGGGGTATTTATAGGCAGGGAAAAGAAAATCTAGGGCAAAATTCTGAACCCATATGAAAAGACCAAACACCCCCTGAAAACTCTTCAAATGCGGCGCCTGAACGGCCGCGGAACCGCGGCCTAGACCCCCTATTGGCCGCGGTTCCGCGGCCGTTTGATGGAGTTGGGGCATCGTATTTTCTGTGCTTCCCTGGTCTGCTGTCCCCTTTTGTCTGGTACATGTTGTTTCTGATAATCTTTCCACATTTCTTCCAGAATTCTAGTGGATCAAAAGGTGATTGGACATGGATCTTTTGTCATGATTTTCTTGAGCTCCGCGTAGATTTCTTGGACTTGGTGTTGCCATTGTGCTTTGTGCATGAAGGTGACAATCGATTTGCCATTTTGTCTCCTAAACTGGTGTGTGGCAACAGACGGATAAAGAGCGGAGATCCGTGTTTTATCTGTGGTTGGCAGGAACCCGGATTTTGTCGTGTTTTTCCATGAATTTCATCGTTTAGGGCCGAGAACCTGTATCCTGCAATTGACTAGCAAACACGGCTCAAGAGTACCTACCGATATACAATGTGATAAAATTGGGCGGTATAAAAATGCAAAAATCTGATATGAACAGGTGGGTCTAATGCAATCAGGATAATGACGGGTTGAACTTGACTGAGATCCTTTGACTTGTTGACCTTGTCAAGGTCATTTGGATCCTAGGGGAAAAAACCATATCGGGAGTTTCAAATATACGAGAAACTTTCCAGGCATGCGTATACTTTCTGGAGTGTGGTAACTTGAGTGGATTCTGTTAGGTTATCATATGATGATAGTTGGGTCCTGATTCCTACTGATGAGTATGTATTACTCCTCGGGAGATTTTTCACTTCACAATTAGTTAACCAATTGGGTGCCTAGAAAGTGTTAACGAGGTTATACCTATGCGGAAATGGGGTTATTAATTAGGTCCGTGCGAAAGCATGGAGGACCTTCCTCGGAGTATGAACACTGGCCTAGCTGAGCGGTTAGCGAACTTGTAAAGTGTAAATTATCCCGACTAGTTCTCCTTTTAGGGTTTGAAGGAGAATTCGAGAAACAGTGCGAGCCATACAGATTAGATAAAGTGAAAACCAATCTAATCTTGATAGAGTGCACGCTGAGTGTTTCTTTTCTCTCTCTCTCTCTCTCTGGTACAACGACCCATGACTTATCTTAAAAACTCATGAATCAAGTTAACCGAACCTTCTTACACTCTTTGGCTTTGGCTTGTCTTGATTCACGAGATAGTCGCACATATCCCTGCCACTCCTATTACCCTTTGCATTTTTTCAGAACAATTCGTATCACTACAATGATCCATATCGCTTGGAATGGCTATCGTATATTTACATACGAACTCGAAGAAGTTACTTTGGTCGAGAATGACCACAGGTTCTAGAGAATTTGAATAGGATTATTCGGTTGTCTCTTCCCTTTACCTTCTCTCAGATTGCGATAGCTCCTTGTATTAGGAAAGTACACCTATTATGCTTATTGGATAGTCTTATTCTAAAACTTAGGCCAGTGCCAAAAGATAGGGAATGAAGAAAATCAATTAGCCTAAGGACGGTGTGCAGAAGGTAAGATATAAAGACATATAAAGGGATTGAAGTAAGGGTAAAGGAAATTGCGACTACTATTATGAATCTGGAAATGGAAAAGACATTACTAGGAATACCTGGCCACCCCATATGAAATTTTTTCATATTTCAGTATTTTTGTGTACTTGTAAGAAAGAACTGTTTTCCCAATCAATTCTGACTCTAGGGTATGTATTTACCAGATTTGGATTTCACATCTGTATGGTGTTACAGATGATGAGTAGGAGTATTATATTGGGAAATGGGCGATTTGATCCTCAATATCGGAATTCGTTGCAATTGGTGATATTGGATTAAATTGCCTGGTTTTGCTTAACGGCAAATGTCTGGTTTCGAATAACCATTGTTATGCACCAAATTTTAAAATGAAATATCTATACCTTTATTTTATATAGTGAGATATATTTTGAAAATTGTGTTATAAACATTTACCTTTATCAGTTGAGAATAAGATAAGGCGTATTGAATAACGATGTAAGATATTCTTAACAAAGATACAATTTTCAATTTACAAAACACAGAATTTGAGTTGGTATACTCTTAGGACTTATACTTGGAAATGTATGTTGTCCGGGGTCTTTCGGAACAAGGGGTTGGTACTCTTACTTCATTTAGGTTTACTTATAAGTTCTCTAGTTTTAGACACGTATTCATAGTAATGCAAGGTCAAAGATTTTGAGAAGTTTATAGGTAGAAGTATAAAGTAGAGAATTATACGTTGGAAGTATCAGGATTCTTCGAGATGATCGAAGATGTTGATACTTATGCTAGGTATTCTATTATAGTAATATTGAGAACTTGATTCTCTCGTAGGTTACCCATCCGTGGGTGCGCTCCATGTAGGGTTCCTAGGCACTCTAATGAGGTCTCACAAGGCATCAACCATGCCAATTTCAAAAATTTACAAGTGCCGAGAAACCCTAATACGGATCGTTAACTAGATATATAGGCGAAACAAAAACAAGTAAACAACTTTACTCTAAGTGAACGGAAATACAACCTTTGTAGATCCGGTTCTCCACCTCCATAGCTCCGTGATGATGTCTCCTCGCTGTCCAAATCGAATCCATGACTCTTGCATCGGCTTCATCGGAGAAAAGCGGGCTAGGTCATCGACGACGATGCCGAAGATGATCTACGTCGAGGCATCACTAGATCAAGCTCCACCTTCACCAAGCCATGAAAACTTGTGAAGGAAACACCCTATACTACTTGGCAAGAGGTAGGGGATGAAGAAATAGGAGGTGCGTTCACTTTAGATTTGGATTTCTCACTCTTTTCATCAAGTCACCATTGATGAAGTCCAGGTTTTCTTCTTGAAGAAGAAGAAGAAGAAGAAGAAGATGATGAATATTATGATAAGTTAATTAGAATAGAAAAGAAAAAGAATACTTATCATAACATTAACTATAGTTAGGTGTAGAGAAATGACTAAGGTTAAAAGAATGGTTAGGGTTAAGCTTGAAGACAAAATGGTCATATGGTCAAAGCTTCATGAAGCTTCATCAAGCTTCATGAAAGAAAGAAAGAAAGAATGAAACCATTTTGTTTTCTTTTGTCATTTCATTTTAATCCAAAATAAAAAGATAAATGAATGGGCAAATAAATAGAAACCTTAACCATTTACTTAACCTAGGTTTAATTCTTTACACAAACCAATTTTGCATGCATCATCAAACATGATACAATCAAGTGCACAAAAAATATATCGCATATACAATGCGCACATCCGAGTGAGAAAATCCATCTTAAGTGAACCGATACTAGTTAATGCAAAGTAATATATCAAATATATAATTATACATTAAATCATTAAATCAACACTTGATTCAACGATCCGGTCATATCGCATATAACCCACTAGTATCATATGTATCGGCTTATCGAATCAATGCTTGATTCGATAACTAGGTTATATCGCATATAACCAATCGATACATACATCGTGAGAATGAAATACGATATCACATACACGCATCATTCTCGGTCCTGCACATATCTCATATGCGCTCCTATTTCGTTTCGCTTGAGCCAGGAAACCTCTGTGTAGGACTCTAAAGACTTGTCAATACGCCGGTAGCAGATGATGATCATATCAAACACCCATAAGCCGCAAGCGGTCTGCTAAACGTAACGGCCACCCGGGTATTGAGCGATCAGAAGATCGACGAGCAAGCCCGCTCACACTCCTGTGAATCCAACCAGTAACACTTGCCGTACAGTCCGGTCTGTTCGTCTGATATGTCGCATATCTCGCCTAGGGGTGGTAAACGTCAGACCCCAATAGCTTGATAAGTCGTGTCGATTTGAGGCCTATAACAGTTCGAGAAACTACTGATAACACTTACCAGTAAATCTCAGCAAACTTGGCCAGGGATTTCCGGTTATAGCCAATCGAACACAGCGCAACATCAACTCCCTATACCGGGAGAGACGAATCCCCTCCTATCGCTCATTGCCTCCATGTGATTCGGGACTGTACCCAAAAACCACCGTTTTGCACGCCCTCTTGGACGTGGTAAGGTGGAAATCAAAGCACAGTGTGAACCACACAAGACTCTATGACGATCTCGGGTCAACAGACTACTCTGTACCAGTGTCACCAGAGAACTGCCATCTGATGTAAGGTATAATACCATCTGGGAGTTCTCGGCGAGTCCGTCCAGTGTACCCAGTCTCCACTGAGCACCCGTATATCATCTCTGATGTCAAACACCAATGGATATGGGATCATCCATCGCCCATCTGTATGGGTCGAGAAGGTATACGCTAGTCTACTCTGGTATATCGATGCCCCGTCTTGATACACCCTCGACTAGGGACCTTGAAGGATGTACTTATGGACTACCATGTCCCCACTAGTATGATCCGCATCATAGTCCAGGTAGTCAAGTACACATCCTAAGGGCTTTACCAACATGTATCGGAGAGACAATCAGTGTACACGTTAAGGTAAAGATCAACCAGATAGCATACTATCATGTCGAGCAAGAAAGTCCTCCCTATATATGTCCCAGCATCCACTACAATATACATCCTAGGTATCGTAATGGTCTCCAGGGCATACATATAACTAACAATCTCCCACTTGCACTAGGGCCATCTGATAGCAGTGGTTGTAGTATCTCATACTCAACCATCCCATAAAAGTCTCTCTCCGGGAAATGGCCTTTGTGAGTGGATCCACCGTATTGTCCTCTGAACCTACTCTCCTAACCTCGATCACCTTGGAGATCAACTATCTCCATGATCAGGTGATGCTGCCTCAGAATACGCCTGGGTCACTGATGGGACGGGCGTTCCTTGGCTTAAGCCACAACTCCATTGTCTCACAATGGTTGGAACATAGTTCATCTTATGAACTTATATTCACCCAGACTTACTCTTTGGTAGCATCTCAAGTAGCGATGTATCCAGCCTTAATCGTCTAGTTAGCCACAGTATCTAGCTTGGAACTCTTCCAACATACCGTCCCTTTACTGAGGGTAAAGACAATGCCTGTGACTGACATTCAGTCGTCTGTATCACCCTGGAACACTTCCAGTGATTCTCCCAAGGATCGGTTGATACCATCTCACTACAACTAGTGAGTATCCTAATATCCAATTAGATCTATCTCATAGATGAGAACTCAGAATTTAGGAGGTATCACTTTGATCCTTTATGGAGAATCCTTGTGATATGCAGAGATTGACCGAGCGTAGCATAGGAAACTCCTTCCCTATCAAGAGTATGTCATCCACGTACTCTACGAGGATCAATACCATACTCTCTACTACCTTTTTGTATATACAAGGTTCATCTACTATTTTGATGAAGTCAAACTTTTTGACTACATCATCAAAACAGATGTTCTAACTCCGCGATGCCTGCTTTATCCTATAAAGCATCTTGCACACGTTTTCGCTACTCCCACTGTCTACGAAGCCCTCTGGCTGTGTACTTATAGACGCTCTCTTCCAAAACAGCAGTTATGACACCCAACCACCAGATATCGTAGTCATGGTATGTAGCCGTGGCAAGTAGGATCTGGATGGACTTAAGCATAGATCCTTAGAAAAGGTTTCATCATGATCCATACCTGGTCAATGATGCAAACCTCTAACAAGTCTAGCTTTGAAAGTCTCAACTTTTCCATGTACACCAAGTAATCTTCTCAAGATATACTTGCTCCTGATGGGGATTTAACCTTTCAGATATTGCAACCAAAGTCCATACTTTGTTGGTGTATAAGGATTCCATCTCAGATCGCTAAGCATTCAGCCATTCTTACAGAGTCCCACTCCTGATGGCCAGCTCGAAACTAGTTGGGTCATCATCTCATGATGCAATCCTCGCTCCCACTGTCATAGCGAAACCGAAATATCTCTCAGCTGGGTGAGGAACCCTACTAGATCGACGGAGAGGCTGAGGTTCGTTGGAATCTACTGAATCCTTTTGGTTCTATCAAATCATCAGCTGCAATTTGTATGGCTGGAACATTTCCAGTTCTACATAACAGACCTTGCCTCGAGCTTGTCCGGATTTTGCTTTTAGACATAGGCCGGACAACCCCAAATCACAACTAGCTTAAGACATGGGCTCTTCCCATACCATATCTCATATGGAGTGGTAGGCAACTGATTTGATTTGAACTCTTTTCAATAGGTATGCAGCTTCTCAAGTGCATAACTCCCAAAAGCAAACAGGTAACTCAGTAGTACTCATCATAGAGCACACCTTATCATATAGGGTGTGATTGCTCCGCCCTGATATACCATCGTGCTATGGTGTATACGGAGGAGTAATGCTGAGAGAGAATCTCATTCTCCTTTAGAAAAGTCCAAGAATTCCGTGCTCAAGTATTCTCCTCCTTGATCTCATCATAGGACATAATACTTATACCCGTATTTTGGTTCTCTACTTCTAACTTATATTCTGTGAATATCTCAAAAGGTTTGGACTTGTGTTTCAACAGGAACATAGGTCTGAATCTCGAAAGATTATCAGAGAATGTAATGAAGTACAAAGAACCAGTCTTGGCATGTGTAGACTGGGGACCTTACATACATCAATATATATCATCCCAAGAGTTTACCAACTCTTTCTCTGTTTTCAGTAAACGGAGCTATGGTCATCTTATCTCTGTGACATGACTGGCAAGTTTCACAAGATGTAAATTCAAACTGATTTAAATATGCATCTATCATGTAACTTCAGCCAGTCGGATCGCATTGATATGACCTAGTCTACAATGCCTCAAGAAGGATTCGTTCATTTCTGAACTCTTCCTCTTGTGTGTGTTCCTTATACTAAAGAACTGTAGTTTGATTTAGAACATTAATGCTTTTAGATAACGTGCCTGAACCGATCAACTTTTGATATAGTAAATGTTCAAAACATTATCCATCAATACAAAATTATATCCTTTCTTTACTAATAAAGAGATTGATATGATTTTGTATATCAGGTTCGGTATCTAATAACATTCGTTCAGAATCAATGTATTTTGGGATACAGGGTGACAGTGACCAACAGACTTGGCTGCAACACTTGCCTCGTTTTCTGTCTCATGAAACTTATCACCCGTTCTCAGTTCTCTACCTATCTGTAGCCCTATGTAACAGATTACATATCTGGGATCCTGATCCGGTATCAAATACCCAGGACGTAGAGGACATTTGAGAAACAGTTCTTTGTAATGTACACACCCGAAGATGATGCATCAACATGCACTCTCTTCGTTTGGGCGGCACGGGAATTCTGGTAATCCCCAATTTCCTGCTCTGTCTTATAACAATTATAAGTTGGAGCGGGACCAACGTTCCCCAGCTCAGTTTAACAAGCGGGTTCGGTCAATATTCCGTATTATTATCTTGATTAAGGCGTGACATGGTCGCTACCAGGAGAGAGAGAGAAGAAAACACTCAGCGTGCGCTCTTGCAAGAATAGATTGGTTATTATTTTATCTAATCAGGGTGGCTCCCACTGCTTTTTATCAAATCTTCCTTCAAACCCTAAAAGGAAAGACTAGTCGGGATTAATTACACACTATAAGTTCGCCAATCTTTCAGCCGGGCCAGTGTCGGTACTTTGAGGGAGGTCCCCCGTGCTTTCGTACGAACCTAATTAATGTAAACCTCGTTTTTCCAGAGGCGTAACCTCGTTGACACCTTTCTAGACACCTACTTGATCGGCTAATTGTAATGTGTAAAACTCTCTCAGGAGTAACTCTTACTCGCAGCGGGTATCGGGATCCAGCTATCTCATAGAAGGTATGCAATCTCATTGCAAATTTCAACACTTGAAATTCCCGATAATATTTTGCCCCTAGCGTCCTATGACCTTGACGGAGGTCAACAAACCATAGGCTACTAGTCAAGTTCAACCCGTCATTTCTTGATCGAATTAAACCCACTCGCACGACCCTTGACGGAGGTCAACAAGGACGCACGACTACCCTAATCCAATCTGCATCATATGCATAAGCAGATAAATACTAGTTAGCTACCGCACACTACGCCTTGACGGAGGTCAACAAACGTAGCACGAATACTAAGTAGGACTTATCTGAAATGACGGAGGGCTACGACAGGTTTTTCTGAAAACCTATTGCGTAATGAACTTGATATCGTTGTAGAATCAAATGATTTTAAAAATGGAGTGTTTTTGAGGCTTTTCTAGTTTTGCTAAAGCAGTCACTCCCGATGAAGGGATCGTCGGTCCTTTCCTCGTCGAATGAGGTGCGGGATATATCATATATATCACTGTGCAAAGCAAAAACTCTTAAAAGCAATCAAAAGACAAACCGAGTGTGTAGCATCTGCCAGTTATTGCTAAAGGAGTCACTCCCGGTGAAGGGATCTCGGTCCTTTCCTTATCGAATAAGGTGCAGGATATATCATATATACTGCTGTGCAAAGCAAGAACTGTAGCTACCTGTTTTCTTTTTGAAATTCGATTCTACAACATCTTAGGTTTCTTTTATTTCATTAATCACATTAATGAAGTCCCATCATTTAAGTACCTAAACATCACAGATAAATACGACGTACACTTATGCCATCCGCATTCGCCTCGATGTCCCCTCGTGCACCGTTAGGTTAGGTAACTAACGACAGAGCGGGGCAGGGCTAGCGCGGGTGTAAAACATAAGTAACACCTATATAATATATCATATATACTATATACAGTATCTATCACAGAACATCACATGATCACATCACAGATATCGCAGCAGAAGAATCATATGAAATATTGGATATACTAGGACGTCCGTGTTTTCAATACGAGCCAGTATAAAACACGGATTCCACGGTCGTGATGAATAGCCAAACCCACATCCCTAGACCCCTACGAAAGCGGCAAGCAACCCTTCCAATTCTGGAGTTAGGAGACCCGGACTCGACTCCTCGAGTTGGTCTCCCACTGGACTCCAGAACCCGGTTACTTGTGCTCCCCTCCTTGGGTCTATCCTAGTGCGGAAAAGTAAATAATATACAAATGGTGACATCATCCGCAACCTGGAAGTGCCCCAATAAAAGAATATTACATACAGATTTTTACATGAATGAAAATGAAAAACACCCATCTCACATAAAAACCCCCGGCTATCCAAACACGACGATCCAATATAACATATCCAGCAACACATAACATCACATGTCATCAACCTAATTAAATATGTCCATCCCAATTGTCGTTGACATATAGCAACGAAACCGGCGATATCACATGTTACACTTACGGTCACAGAAAAGAAAGTGTAAAACTACAACAGTTGGAATCCGCAACATCCTCAGACATCGCATGCCTGACTAAATGAATTCCTTAGACATCGCATGCCTAACAATTATAAACCCCGCATTTTAGTCTCATTATCGAAAACTCTTTTCAATATCAAGTCGGGAAATTCAACAAGATTCCCGACATCCTGATCGAATGCTCGTCGCAAACTTCAGTAGGCGGCCGCACCCCCGACGCCGTCGACGAAGTGCACCAAGGCGGAACACCGCTGCCGCGAGCACCCGGACGGATGCTTTCGGCGACGGGGTTCTCCTACAGTCACTTGGTCGGGGCTATGGAGTGAGGCTGTCTATTAAGTTTACCCGGCGAGTATCCGCGTACACTACGTGATTGCGACGGATTTTTGATCACATCAAAATTCCGCGGCAACCGATCAAGTGAGACTAAAGTGCTATGTTTATAACATTCATTCAGTTATCTCATAACTACTTGTGAATTCCAATTATTGTATCACATTCCAGATAAATAGAAAATGTTAAACTTTCCGATCGAACAGTCGAACACCCAAGTTTTCCCGAAACAGCTCAACACATGAAATAAGTTTAAAAACATTCACTTCGTGCCTCAGTACCAGCGGTCCAGCCGTAGAAGGGTCAAGCCAACGCCTCACATGTGGCACGCCGTACTCCCCCAAACCCGAAGGTTCAAAGGGCAGTTCAAGACGGTCACATAATCGAGTTAAGGTTTGTTGTCTTCTAGAGGGACCATCGTGTTACTTGCACTACTTAGAACGTCATTAAACTACGGAAAAATCCAACACTTGGAAATTTCCCGACAGGGGAAAAATTGGGTATTTATATCCGGTGGAACTTTTTAACATATTCTAAAATCATCCGGAAAGACACACAGACAGAGTTTGACAATCCGATCGAATAAACGAATCCCCAAAACAACCCCAGAAAATTCAACTCTTGAATAATATTTAAAAATACCCAGAGAACTCAGTACTGAATAAAGGAAGTTACTGTGCAAAATTGGATGGGTGACGTCATCATAAGGCCGCGGAACCGCCGCATAAGCCAGGCTTATGCCGCGGTTCCGCCGCATAAGCCAGGCTTATGCCGCGGTTCCGCCGCACTTTGGAGGAATCATGGACACGTGTTGCACAGTAATTCTTAGGATTCCCTGCTAATTTTTCTGCATATTTTTAATTTGGAAAAATCCAAGTTTTTAGAAAAAGTCCAGAGAGCTATTTTGGGGTTAGGGTTTTGGTTCGATCGGGTTTCAAACGTCGTCTACACATCGCCTAAGGCTCTAGCTAGGCTCTGATACCACTGTAGGGTTCCTAGGCACTCTAATGAGGTCTCACAAGGCATCAACCATGCCAATTTCAAAAATTTACAAGTGCCGAGAAACCCTAATACGGATCGTTAACTAGATATATAGACGAAACAAAAACAAGTAAACAACTTTACTCTAAGTGAACGGAAATACAATCTTTGTAGATCCAGTTCTCTACCTCCATAGCTCCGTGATGATGTTTCCTCGCTGTCCAAATCGAATCCATGACTCTTGCATCGGCTTCATCGGAGAAAAGCGGGTTAGGTCATCGACGACGATGCCGAAGATGATCTACGTCGAGGCATCACTAGATCAAGCTCCACCTTCACCAAGCCATGAAAACTTGTGAAGGAAACACCCTATACTACTTGGCAAGAGGTAGAGGATGAAGAAATAGGATGTGGGTTCACTTTAGATTTGGATTTCTCACTCTTTTCATCAAGTCACCATTGATGAAGTCTAGGTTTTCTTCTTGAAGAAGAAGAAGAAGAAGATGATGAATATTATGATAAGTTAATTAAAATAGAAAAGAAAAAGAATACTTATCATAACATTAACTATAGTTAGGTGTAGAGAAATGACTAAGGTTAAAAGAATGGTTAGGGTTAAGCTTGAAGACAAAATGGTCATATGGTCAAAGCTTCATGAAGCTTCATCAAGCTTCATGAAAGAAAGAAAGAAAGAATGAAACCATTTTGTTTTCTTTTGACATTTCATTTTAATCCAAAATAAAAAGATAAATGAATGGACAAATAAATATAAACCTTAACCATTTACTTAACCTAGGTTTAATTCTTTACACAAACCAATTTTGCATGCATCATCAAATATGATACAATCAAGTGCACAAAAAATATATCGCATATACAATGCGCACATCCGAGTGAGAAAATCCATCTTAAGTGAACCGATACTAGTTAATGCAAATTAATATATCAAATATATAATTATACATTAAATCATTAAATCAACACTTGATTCAACGATCCGGTCATATCTCATATAACCGACTAGTATCATATGTATCGGCTTATCGAATCAATGCTTGATTCGATAACTAGGTTATATCGCATATAACCAATCGATACATACATCGCGAGAATGAAATACGATATCACATACACGCATCATTCTCGGTCCTACACATATCTCATATGCGCTCCTATTTCGTTTCGCTTGAGCCAGGAAACCTCAGTGTAGGACTCTAAAGACTCGTCAATACGCCGGTAGCAGATGATGATCATATCAAACACCCACAAGCCGCAAGCGGTCTGCTAAACGTAACGGCCATCCGGGTATTGAGCGATCAGAAGATCGACGAGCAAGCCCGCTCACACTCCTGTGAATCCAACCAGTAACACTTGCCGTACAGTCCGGTCTGTTCGTCTGATATGTCGCATATCTCGCCTAGGGGTGGTAAACGTCAGACCCCAATAGCTTGATAAGTCATGTCGATTTGAGGCCTATAACAGTTCGAGAAACTACTGATAACACTCACCAGTAAATCTCAGCAACCCTGGCCAGGGATTTCCGGTTATAGCCAATCGAACACAGCGCAACATCAACTCCCTATACCGGGAGAGACGAATCCCCTCCTATCGCTCATTGCCTCTATGTGATTCGGGACTGTACCCAAAAACCACCGTTTTGCACGCCCTCTTGGACGTGGTAAGGTGAAAATCAAAGCACAGTGTGAACCACACAAGACTCTATGACGATCTCGGGTCAACAGACTACTCTGTACCAGTGTCACCAGAGAACTGCCATCTGACGTAAGGTATAATACCATCTGGGAGTTCTCGGCGGGTCCGTCCAGTGTACCCAGTCTCCACTGAGCACCCGTATATCATCTCTGATGTCAAACACCAATGGATATGTGATCATCCATCGCCCATCTGTATGTGTCGAGAAGGTATACGCTAGTCTACTCTGGTATATCGATGCCCCGTCTCGATACACCCTCGACTAGGGACCTTGAAGGATGTACTTATGGACTACCATGTCCCCACTAGTATGATCCGCATCATAGTCCAGGTAGTCAAGTACACATCCTAAGGGCTTTACCAATATGTATCGGAGAGACAATCAGTGTACACGTTAAGGTAAAGATCAACCAGATAGCATACTATCACGTCGAGCAAGAAAGTCCTCCCTATATATGTCCCAGCATCCACTACAATATACATCCTATGTATAGTAATGGCCTCTAGGGCATACATATAACTAACACTCCATGATGAGTAATGCTGTATTGGCTTTTTTTCCATTAGGTGATATGCCCTGGAAACAGCTGCATGACTTTTGAATCTGGTTCTATCTAAATTAATGCCTTGATTCTATATGGACATAGAATGGTTACATATCTTGAGATTATTAGGATATAGAGTTATCCGGTTTCTGTTTAAAAGCAGAATCTGGATAAACTCAAGGCACGCTTCGATAATGACAGTTTGTGGATTATCCCAAGCATTTGCTAGGATTTTGTTTCTACCATTTCCGAGCTCAATAGTTACATTGTTCTTTGCTCGCCACCATTTTATAAAAGGAATCTTTTTGTAAAAGAAACTAGTGGGAGTATGGTAGAATTAGAAGTGATTCCAGAACCACAAATGGTTACTGAAATTTAGTAGAACCTAAGAATTCAATTGGATTTAACAAACTATTAGCCACTTCGCAGATTTTAGTAGGTGACCCAAGACACGCGAGAGATATTTCGGTTTTCTCGTAAACGGTGACAGGGAGGTCAGCATCATGGTAATTATGGTCCTACTAGTTGTCAGCAGGTCATAAGAAGTGGTGACTTTCAGGTGACCAGATATTTCATATCCAAGATATACTCCACGCACTTTAGCAAATTATAGATTTTGGACTTTGCTGGGTGCTCCTGAAGGGGTAAAACCTATTAGGAGTAAGTAGATCTTTCGAGATCTATGCAGGTGGAAAGGTGTAAACCTAATAAGGCTAGACTTGTTGTAAATAGTTTTCATCAAATACCCGTTGTGGATTGTGATGAGACTTTTACTTCAGTGTTTATGCTGAAGTTCATATGAATATGACTTGGCACTGCTATTCCCCTACTAGTTATCAGCAGGTCATAGGAAGTGGTTAATTTATGGTGACCATATATTTCATATCCAAGATGGACTCTACACACTTCAGCAAGTTATGGATTTTAGACTTTGCTGTGTGCTCCTGAAAGGGTGAAGCCCATTAGGAGCAAGTAGATCTTTTGGGATCTGTGCATGTGGAAAGGTACTAACCTAATAAGGCTAGACTTGTTGTAAAGAGTTTTCATCAAATACCTGTTGTGGATTGTGATGTGACTTTTACTTCAGTGTCTACGCTGAAGTCCATATGGATATGACTTGGCGCTGATACAGTTCTTGGTTATGATATCTGACAGGTGGATGACTATTACGTTTTTCCAAATAGGAATTTGGAAGTGTACATGTATATGACTCTGCCAGAGGGTTATCGTAGTCAGTAGGAGCAGCGGAAGGTGTGCAAGTTGCTTATATCTATTCGTAGAATGAAGCATGGATAGCGGAGATGGATTATCTGTTTTGATGTGACAGTCAAGGTGATTGCCTTAATCAAAACAATAGATGGACCTAGTAAGAAGGATGTAGGGAGTACTGTCTTGGGATTTGGATGACATACTCCAGGCAGAAAGTGATGTTCTTATACTACAATCAGCCAAACTTTGGTTGTCATATAGTGTTTTCTCCACGTTGGATGTGGATAATATATCAGGAATTCTAGTGAATAGATATAGATTTGGGATTTTCCTAATCAAGTACTTATATAGCATTCTAAAAGTATTTTAAAATGGATGACTCCTGGTGTGGTGGAGACCCGCAGGTGATAGAGTCACTCTCTCTAAAGAGATGTCTTCTAGATTGATGATGAGAAGTACTGGCATGAATGACATATCATTTGCTTAGGCAATTGATTCAATCATGAAATGTCTTGTACAAAACCAGATAGATAATTTATCAGGGATTCTGGTTTTAGATCTAGATTTGAGAAGTTTCCCAATCGGGTACTTGGACAACATTCTAAAAGTATTTTAGAATGGACGACTCCTGGCATGGTGGTGTACCCATAGGTGATGGAGTCACCCTCTCTAAAAAGGATATCTTCTAGACTGATAAGGAGAGTGATTGACATGAATGACATATCATTTGCTTAGGCAATTGAGTCAATCATGCAATGTTTTGTAAAACACTAGATATTTCTTTTACACTAGTTGCAATAAGCATATATTAATCCAATCCTTGAGAAACAGAGGGAAGCAATTATGAACATAAGAGGATGTTCTTGGTATAAGATATCGGTAGCCTCCTTTGAAAAGAGCTTATCGGTTAAGGCTTCCAAGGTGACTTGGATGACAGAGATGCTGTCAGAGTTTTCAGTTTAGCCGCTTCTGCAGATCAATATATCGGATAGTGTTTCAATAAGGATACTGAGATAATCATGGTGCAGGATGATGGTTATGACTCAACAGAGGATACAGCCCAAGAAGTTTGTTGGATGGAGTTGTTCATTGATGAATTTGTTCCCATCAAGTATCCAAACAAATTCCTGAGACGGGATATCGCTCAGTTTGAGAGATTGTTGACCTCCGCAAAGTTGAGATATAGAGAGATGAAGTTAGAACATTGTAGTGGATCCACTCACTGAGACTATTTCTCGAATACATTAAGTTTCACAAATATAGTTTGCGAAACTGATTAGTAGAGAAGTTGGGTATTCGGTAGGACACGAGCCATGGGTACGCGATACTGCAATAATTGGCCTTAAGTGCAAATGGGAGATTGTTGGATATAGTGCCCTCAAGGCAATTATTGTGATTGCAAGTGGGTAATTATGATCATTGAACGACGACTTATACAGGTATAACAGTCTTACTCAAAATGATAATATACAATCTGGTCTGTCTTCATCATTGATGAAGACCGTAGGATTGTTTCTTGACAACCAGCATTATGATGGCGATTATATATGTGGGAGCTGGGTAGTCCGTAAGCACATCCTTAAATGTCCTTAGTTGTAGGAGTATCGAGACTGGGCATCGATATTCTGGAGTAGACTAATGTATATGTTTTTAGACCCCGACGAGGGGCGGTGACCGGTCTCATAAGCCATTCGTGTTGTGTCATCTAAGATAGTATACAGGTGCTCACTGAAGGTGAGTACATCGGACGGACTCGCTGAAAACTTCTAGATGGTATTATATCTATTGTCAGATGGAAGTTCTTAAGTGGTATGAGTACATGTTAGTCCTTTGACCTGAAATCGTCATTTGTCTCGTGTAAGTTCCCACTTTACTTTAATTACTACCCAACCACGGCTCAAAAGAGTCGTGCAAACAGGTTTTAGTTTGGTATAGTCCTGAGCCATATGGAGGTAGTGGTCGATTGTTAGGGATTCGTCTCTCCTGGTATTAGGGGTCGATGTCGCGCTGTGTTCAATTGGCTATCATAAGAAATCCGTGGTCACGGTAGATGATATTTTGTCACGACCGGAACGTACGGAACGTGACTGGCACTTAAATTATGAAACGTCTCAAGACGCAACGTAATCTAAGTAAGCCAAAGCCCAGAAATCTAAACCATTTAATGCAATAGAGTGAAGGAAAACTTAGTTAAAGAAAACGATTTTAAACAAAGTAAGTCGCACTAAACATTTAAAAGTAACATCATATTTTCCCGAAAATTTTGGCAGAGTCTCCTTTGTAAATACTGGCCCCCAAATGGGTACTACACATGAAAATACATATATTTAATGAATAAAGGCATCCCCAAGCGAGAGCTAGCTCTTCGCTAATAGCGGAATCACAACCACATGCAATATGTATATCAAAAGTGCACAATAAGCATCCGAAAAAAAGAAATAAGAAAATACCATGTCGGCTCAAGTGAGCATCGACACCAAACCACAAATACAAGTCTTACGAGTCTCACCGTCTAGTCAAATATAAAAGGGTAGATGGAGTATGCTAGATACAAAATAATATACATGATGGAATAAAATATCCTCGCAACCCACCTATGAGCAAAACTGCAAAACGATGCAAACAAAGCAGAATAGAAAGTACACCTACCGCTACTGTGCTGACGGGTCAGACCTGCAAAATACTGTGGCACAACGGGGATGAGTTGCCAACTCGTGAGTAGTAAGTAACATCTAATAAGACTATCGTAAGCATGCATGTAAATGCGTCACAACCCACGTATCTCAAAATGATACTATGTACTAGCATGAATGCAATATGAATGCATAATTAAACACGAAACCTGAACATGTCTGGTATAAGAAAACCTTTATTCTTGTCTTAGAAAAGCATCTGTGCAATAAACTGAGTATCATCAATGAAATCAACAGAAAATCCGTGTCAAGCATCGACATAATATATGTATATCTCAATATCTCAATGTCTCAATATCTCAATATCTCAATATCTCTGGCTCCGTCAGTCTGGATTGGCCCATATCATTAAATCTCACGACCACGTCAGTATCCTCCGGATATTCGCCGCGTTAACAATCACCGGTAGGTAGTCTACCCCTGCCAGGCTCATCGTCTACAACTCGAGCTTCTTGCCCCGGAGTACCTTACCGGGTCCACCATATACCCGAAACGGTTCATCCAACTCCTCGAATCGGGTCTCGAAAGCCAACATAAATCAGGAAAACTCATGGTGGATGACACATACATCATATGATGAGAAAACCGCAACTTGCATTTTTAAAGCGATAACAGGTTTATAAAATTCTTGCGGTTCCCAAAAATCCAGAAATCCCATCAATACTGAAATCCTCAAGAAAAATCACAATGTATAAACATGTCGGTGATGATGAAAATCTATGATACGGTAGTATATACCATGCGAAATACGGACAGAAGCTATGTATGAATCATGATGCAGTGAGGTATGCATATATAACTAACAATCCCACATATCCATTTAGTGAAATGAACATACAAGTATAAGTCTACGGATCATATATGACGCAGATACACAGTTGCCGATTTTAAGCAAGTTCTATAGTGTTCGTGACATAGCAATTACCAAAGGCGTGTATGTTCGCATGAACAGTGCCCGTGCAGCATGAACCAATGGTAATGGTGCAAGTGTCCTATGAGATGATTTCAAATATGTATATATATATATATATATATATATATATATATATAAGATGGTGCGATGCAATGAGATTAATAATTAGGAAACCACGCATATAAAATGCAAGTACTACAAGCAATCCTAAACTATCGGGCGCCTTGCGCCATCTAGACGATCCTCCCGTAGATGTGTACATCTACTCACCCGGGACGCCTCGGATAATCTGATCAAATCTCAGTCTTGTTTTTCAATGCCACATTCGACGCCTCTTCACCCGATTCTAGAATCGCACATAAGTGAATAAGAGGATAGATATATAAATGGTCGTTGTAAAACTCCATTTTTGGTGTACAAAAATTTGCTTTAAAATTAATGTATACTTGGAGTATTTACTTCTGCTGTGATCACTTTAAGTATTTAATTCACTACTTAAATATAAGAAGGAGCTTGTAGCTCATTGGTAATACCTTGCATTGCTGAACCAAGCCACCAGAGTTCAAATCCCATACCCCACATTATTTTTAATTTTATTTTGGTTTAAATTTTTTTAGAATACCAACAGTTACACGTGCATGTCTCACAAAAACCCACTACACCCCATAATGTGAAAGTACCAGTGAGAAGGTGAGACGACGGCGCCCCTCCCCACCGACGGACTCGGCCGGACCCCCGAGTCCCCTGAATGAAAATTCTGGCTCTTGCCATTCCCTACCCTCCTGTATACTTCAATTTCCCAGATCGGTTCCAGAGAATTCAGAAAGCCCTATTTTCTCCATTTTATTACAATTTATCACATTTTATTACATTTTTTATTATTTAACTCTTCATCTACCCTAACCCTAGTCTAACCCTATAAATACCAACCCTACACACTACCCCTCACCCCAAACTCCGAGCCAACTCTCAAGAATTTTTAAGAAACCTTGTGTACTTTGAAAACGAGCATGAAGCGAAGCTACGGCGAATTTTCCGGCGAACTTCCGACGACCATCCTAGGAGCTCCCGGAGACGAAACGACGCACCGGCGACTCCTCCCGATACATCTCCCTCTCCTTGTTGTCTTAAACCCGTAAGTCCCAATTCTATCTCCTTTATTATTATTCTAAAAAATACGGAATTACAAAACCCGACGGAATCGGAACAAATCCGATTTCCGATTCGGTTTCTTTATAAAACTTCACTTTTCTTTATTACAATCATGCTTAAACCAATTCATGTTGACTATTAATCACTAATCAACCATATTGATCAAGTTTCATATTATAAAGTAATTGCTATTTCATTTTACCGTATTTTTTATTTAAATACCACATAATTTCAATTCTACATTCAACATCACAAAACTTGCTATACCTTTAAGTAGATCACGAGGTAATGACCTACCTCCTCACACACTCATATGCAACATAGCACAATACCCTTGGGAATATAGAATACGGGAAAACGACATCATTGCAAATAAATACCATTTACTTAATAAAACCGTTTTCTAAAGGATTTAGTATTTATACAATCTTTGCAAAGCGCCGCTACAACCCATTTTGGGGAACCCGTTCGAGATGGTGCGGATTATCGCACATCCTTAGGCATAGTAGTGCGAGATTCAGACCTCCGCAAGGAGCATTTGTTCTTGAAAGATTTAAAATACGACATCTTAAGAAAACGAGATTTCTAGAATATTATAGATATATACAAAAATTATTTTCATATAAATATATGTATATGTAACATAAAATATCTATTTTGAAGTATTATAAATATTCCACCTTTTGCTAAAAATATCACAAGAATCAATTTTACACTAAATTACCATGAATTCCATACAAAACCAATATTACAAATAAATAACTTTATTTATGAAATTAGGATATTTTCACTAGAAATATCACAATATAAAATCTACATTCATTACAACTCTAAAGACGAATAATAAATACTTGGGGTGTATTTTGAAAAGTATATAAAAGTATTTTTACATAAAACCCCCTCAAGTTCTATAAATTACCCTAAGGACCCTAGTAAACATAGGTTTAAGCGGGACCAATCTCTTGAGCCTTAGGGAGCCAAAGAAGTGGGTGCTTGCTTATTTAAGGTAGAAAAATTAATAATGGTGTTATCAATACGGTAATCGTCTTTGAAAAAGACACAAATCTTGCCGTCCATGTGCAGCGGTTACTGATAATATCAAAACAATCAGGACTTCAATTTACCTTTCTAATTGTCTGACTCAGAGTGAGTCTCATTATAATCTGACTTGAATATGATTCAAGTATAATCTACAATCTACAATCTTCAATATTACAATTCAACATGAATCCATGACTCCAATTATCAATCTATACAACTTGACCGAACCGAACCATGGATATACATTCCATTTACATGGTTCTCCAATTATTCCATTTACATGATTCTATGGTTACATCCATATACTGATATCATGGTTTCGGTCAGTCATCTAATTATACAATCAATACAATTTACAATACAATACAATACAAACAAGTCATCTCGGGGTTTAAGGGGTAGATTGGTACGGAATGTGTTAGAAGTGGCACGAGACAGTAAGACTTAATACACCTAACAGGAATCCAGTTGCTGTTGTACCATGGCATAAATGGTTCCTTGTACTATACTTGCCTCTAGTCTCTGGCATACAGAGACTCCTCTCGTATACACTGGCATTTTTCTGTACCAAACTACAAACAACTGCGTTAACAAAACAATATACAATAACTTTAAAAGATACTTTCTTATTCTGTCTATTATTCTTCTATCTTATCTTTGGGACTTACCGAGCGATCTGTTCGCTGACGACATTCTCTTTCTTTATTCTTTGAATGTCATCAGGTAATCTGAACCCATCAGAGATCGAGCCCACTGCTGAAGACTTGGACCAGTTCAGTGAAGACCCCGAGCTCTAGTCATTGTACACTTTCCATTTCAGTACTTTTCTTTTCTGTTATGCCAATGTTTAGGCATTGCTTTTTATTTTAGTTGTATTTACTTTCCATGTATTGTACAGAAAGAATGTGAATAAATAAAGTTGCTGTTTTTGTTATATCTCGTCTCTTGTATTTTAATTTTATATTGCTTAGATACACTTAGCGTATTTACTTCACAGTAAATACGTAGCGGCCTCGTCGCGTCCTCTGCCCGTATACTGGGTAGCGGGGCGTGACAGGTTTTGTTGGTGGCCCATGCAGGTCAGAGCTGTATAGAACCATACTATGCAATTCTGTTCTGCGTGAACAACCTAAGCTATATAACACAAGAACCAACAACTAAAACATTCTTTACAATTTATGTTCCTTGAATCTTACAATTTCATATTCCTTGAATCTTATCATTTCATGTACTTGAATCTGTCCTAACCTAAATTTTTCTTCAAGGTTATGGATTCACCAAACAACACAAGCGCCAACTTCTACAACACTCCATCTCCACTACCAATCGTACCTGCTATTCCTACTCCACCCACCGAACAAACAGTTCTGCTTGAGGCCATTCGCAGCCTCCTTGAGGGACATCAGCAGCTTTTGAACCGTCTCGAGACAGATGCACCTGGGATAAAGCAATTCAGAGCTTTGCATCCCAAACAGTTCTCCGGAATGGGAAGCCCACTTGAAGCTAAGGAATGGGCACAGAGTATAGAAGATGATCTGGTGGTAGCACAAGTGCCAGACATAGCTTGGGTCCGTGTGGCGAAACTGCAGCTCACGGACAATGCTCGCAACTGGTGGAAGGCGGAAGAAAGCCGTCTTGAACAACCTATAGAATGGAAGACATTTCGCGATAATTTTGACGCGAAGTACTTTCCTGTGACTGCCAGGTTCGACATGGAACAACAGTTTATTCATCTACAACAAGGTTCTATGTGGGTCAAGTCAGTAGATGAGTGTGACGCTGAATTCACCATGCTCAGTCGGTAAGATATGTCAAGATAGTTTAATTTTTTTAAATATGACATACTACACAGCTAACACAATCCTTTAAACAGATTCGTGGCACACTTGATACCGACGGACGAGATCAGAGCCCGTCGCTTTCAGCAAGGTTTGGACCATGGAAATTCAGGCTGCTCTAGCCACAGGTGAATTTCTGACCCATGAGGATGCTCTGGAAGCTGCCCGCAGTTATGAGGCAGTGATAAAAGCAAGGGGCAGAGCTCAGTCTGCAGGAGTTAAGCGCCCTGCCAACCAGATGGCAGGAGGAGCCTCGTCCTGGCCACCTTTTGTGCCAAGGCGACCAGGAGTACCAAACAACAGGCTCAGCCTAGTCTTTTGTAACTACTGCAAGAGAAATGGGCATCTGGCGAGAGATTGCCGGCGTGCGAACAACCTTTGCTTGATCTGCGGCTCAGCTGCTCATGGTATTGGGTCTTGTCCTCATAAACAAGATCCAATTGCTGCACCAGGCCAGCAAACAATTACCCACAGCGCCTAGTCATCCAAGCACCTGCTCCAAGACTTGCACTACCTGCACCACCCAGAGGACCACAAGCTGCATCACCTCCTCGTCGGTTCCATCAAGCTCAAAGGAACGTTCCGAGGAATGGTCCTTAGGCCAGGAGGAATGTACCAGGGCGCCAGGCTTTGACGATGACAGTGGTAGAACCTGAGGCCACTGGCCAAATTATCACTGGTAACCCTTTCTTTCTCAAAATTTCTTTCAGTCTTGATATTTATTCTACATACTTTTCCTATACCTAAAACATATCCCACATACCTTAGGTACAATCTTAGTATCCTCAATACCTGCACTAGCACTGTTTGATACTGGAGCATTTCACTACTTTATATCGCAACGGTTTGTTTGAACCCATGCGATTCCAGTCTCACCGCTTGTATCCAGCTGGAATGTTAGTTCCGGAAATGGCGTTCTAAAGGCAACAATGGGATACAGCTTGTGTCCGGTAGTCGTCTGCAGCAGAGAATTTTATGCTGACTTCAAAGTGCTGGACATACCGAACTTCGATGTGGTTCTAGATATGGATTGGCTTAGAACTTTTATGCTACCATCGACTGTCGTCAAAGGAGGGTAGTATTCGAGATTCCAGACCATCCGGTCTTCTATTTCAAAAGCGGAGACCGTAGCCTGGAGCCAAGTACCTACAAAGAGAAGCCAAGGGAGGCAGTAGTTGCAGCAGCTCAAGCGGAGGAAGAATCAAGACCAGATATGGTTCGAGTGTTCGACGATGTGTTTTCTGACGATATATCAGGTTTGCCTCCTGATCGAGCTCTTGAATTCAGCATTGATTTAGTACCAGGAGCACAACCGGTGATCAAAGTACCTTATCGACTAAGTCCAGAAGGGTTGAAGGAAGTTCGAACACAGTTGGACGAATTATTGGCGAAAGGATGGATTCGTCCCAGCACTTCAAGTTGGGGATCACCTGTACTAGTTGTGAAGAAAAAAGAAGGTTCATACAGAATTTGCATCGATTACAGAGCCTTGAACGAAGTCACTATAAAGAACAAGTATCCACTCCCGCGCATCGACGATTTATTCGATCAGCAAAGTGGATCTTGTGTTTTCTCTAAATTGGATATTCGTTCAGATTATCATCTGGTGAAGGTCAAGGAAGCTGATATTCATAAAACGGCTTTCAGAACTTGCTATGGACATTACGAATTTCTAGTGATGCTATTTGGAGTGACCAACACACCAACAATATTCATGAACCTAATGAATCAAGTTTTCCGGGAGTACTTAGAAAGGTTTGTTGTCATCTTCATTGACGACATCCTGGTGTATTCTAAGAGTCGGAAAGAGCATGCCGAGCACCTATGAATTGTCCTGGAAACTCTTCGACAACATCAACTCTATGCCAAGTACAACAAGTGCGAGTTTTGGCTACAGCAAGTTGGTTTTCTTGGACATATCGTATCAGGAGAAGGAATCTCTGTGGATCCAGCGAAAGTTTCAGCAGTTAGCGAATGGCCTACACCAAAGTCAGTGAAGGACATTTGGAGTTTCCTTGGTTAGCTGGATATTATAGAAGGTTTATTGAAGGCTTTTCAAAGATAGCAACACCTCTGACCAAGTTCACACGTAAAGATGAAGATTTTGTGTGGTCAGAAGCATGCGAACAAGCTTTCGTAGAACTCAAGTCAAGGTTGACATCAACGCCTATTCACGTCATACCGGATCAATCTGGAGGATTCGAAGTGCATTGTGATGCATCCGGTAAGGGATTAAGATGTGTTCTACATCAGCACGGGAAAGTTGTGGTTTATGCTTCAAGACAGCTGAAGATTCATGAGCACAATTATCCGACGCATGATCTGGAGTTGCCAGCCGTCATATTTGCTCTCAAGATTTGGCGCCATTATCTACTTGGTGAACGAGTGAACATATACACAGATCACAAGAGCCTGAAATATGTGTTTACTCAGAAGGAGTTGAATATGCGGCAGAGAAGATGGTTAGAACTCATGGTGGATTTTGACATCAACTTACAATATCATCCAGTGAAGGTGAATGTGGTACATGATGCTCTTAGTCATCAACCATTATCGATGAATCTCACCGCTCAGTGGAAGCTTCAACAAGACTTGCATCATATGGAGATTGAAGTAGTCATGCCAGGTAATGCTTCAAGTTTGATGAATTTACAAGTTCAATCAACCATTTTCAATCAGATCAAAGCGGCTCAAGCAAGTGATGCTAAGTTGCAAAAGATCAAAGAACAAGTGGAGAATGGACTCAGAACAGAGTTCATCATCCATGAAGACGGATCTTTGAGATACGGCAGCAGATTGTATGTACCAAAAGGTCCTGTTCAGGAAGAGTTAATGAAAGAAGCTCACATCTCTCCCTATTCAGTACATCCTGGAGGTACCAAAATGTACAAAGATCTATGTCAGAATTATTGGTGGCATGGAATGAAGCGTGAAGTAGCCAGAAGCGTCGCAAAATGCTTGGTGTGTCAGCAAGTAAAGGCTGATCATCATAGGACAGCTGGATTACTTCAACCGTTACCAATCCCAGAATGGAAGTGGCAAAACATCACGATGGATTTTGTGACTGCTCTTCCTCGCAGCACAAAGGGTAACGATGTCGTATGGGTCATTGTGGATCGACTCACAAAGTCGGCTCACTTCATCCCATTTCGAGTTGGCCAATCAACTGAGACACCAGCAAAGAAGTACATGGGGGTAATAATCTATTTAAAGATTTAAATTCTTCATAATGTACTATCTCTGATACCCATGAACTCATACAGGAAATTATGAGACTTCATGGAGTACCGGTCTGGATTGTCTCCGATCATGACACCAGGTTCCGATTGCAATTTTGGCAGAGTCTGCAAGCAAGCTTAGGAACAAGTCTGAACTTCAGCACGGCTTATCATCTACAAACAGATGGTCAGTCTCAGCGAACTATTCAGATCTTGGAGGATATGCTTAGAGTGTGTAGTTAGACCTCAAAGGATCGTGGGAAGATCACCTGCATCTTGTGGAGTTCTCGTACAGCAACAGCTATCAAGCAAGCATAGGAATGTCACCTTTTGCAGCATTGTATGGAAGGAAGTGTCGAACGCCATTAAGTTGGGACAACATCGGAGATAGAGAACTTCTCGGACCAGAGATGATAGTAGCGACTGTTGATGTGGTTCGTACTATCAGGGAAAGGATGCGCATAGCCCAAGATCGACAGAAGCACTGGGCTGATGCAAAGAGACGTCATTTGGTGTTCCAGCTGGGAGATCATGTGTTCTTAAAGATATCTCCGAACCGCGGAGTGATCCGATTTGGAAGACGGGGTAAGCTAAGTCCGAGATACATTGGACCGTTCGACATACACGAATGAGTCGGTGAAGTGGCATACCGCTTAGCGCTTCCACCTTCATTGGAAGGAGTGCATAATGTGTTCCACATATCCCAACTCAGAAGGTATGTGAGTGACCACAGCCATGTTCTCGATCATTCCGAGCTCACTATACAGCCTGACTTATCTTGTGAGTAACAACCTGTAGAAATCCTGGACAGGAAAGTGAAGACTCTTCGGAACAAATAAGTTAACTTGGTCCGAGTGATGTGGAGGAAAGACACTCCAGGAGAGTCCACTTGGGAAAGAGAAGATGAAATGCGTGCAATATATCCACACCTCTTTGTAAACTAGTCCTCAAATAAAAGTTGTAAATTTCGAGGACGAAATTTTTGTAAGGAGGGTAGACTGTAACAACTCCATTTTCGGTGTACAAAAATTTGTTTTAAAATTAATGTATACTTGGAGTATTTACTTCTGCTGTCATCACTTTAAGTATTTAATTCACTCCATAATTACAAGAAGGAGCTTGTAGCTCATTGGTAATATCTTACATTGCTGAACCAAGCTACCAGAGTTCAAATCTCATACCCCACATTATTTTTAATTTTATTTTGGTTTAAATTTTTTTAGAATACCAACAGTTACACGTGCATTTCTCATAAAAACCCCACTACACCCCATAATGTGAAAGTACCAGTGAGAAGGTGAGACGACGGTGCCCCTCCCCACCGACAGACTCGGCCAGGATCGGCCGAGTTGGCCGGCGGACCGGCCGACATGGGCCGGCGCCGCCGGCCGAGCTCGGCCGGACCGCCGAGTCCCCTGAATGAAAATTCTGGCTCTTGGCATTCCTTAACCCCTTGTACACTTCAATTTCCCAGATCGGTTCCAGAGAATTCAGAAAGCCCTATTTACTCCATTTTATTACAATTTAGCACATTTTATTACATTTTTTATTATTTAACTCTTCATCTACCCTAACCCTAGCCTAACCTTATAAATACCAACCCTACACACTACCCCCTCACCCCAAACTCCGAGCCAACTCCAAAGAATTTTCAAGAAACCTTGTGTACTTTGAAAACGAGCAAGAAGCGAAGTTATGGCGAATTTTCCGGCGAACTTCCAACGACCATCCTAGGAGCTCCCGGCGACGAAACGACGCACCGGCGACTCCTCCCGATCCATCTCCCTCTCCTTATTGTCCTAAACCCGTAAGTCCCAATCCTATCTCCTTTATTCTTATTCTAAAAAATACGGAATTACAAAACCCGACGGAATTGGAACAAATCCGATTTTCGATTCGGTTTCTTTATAAAACTTCACTTTTCTTTAATACAATCATACTTAAACCAATTCATGTTGACTATTAATCACTAATCAACCATATTGATCAAGTTTCATATCATAAAGTAATTGCTATTTCATTTTACCGTATTTTTCATTTAAATACCACATAGTTTCAATTCTACATTTATCATCACAAAACTTGCTATACCTTTAAGTAGATCACGATGTAATGACATACCTCCTCACACACTCATATGCAACATAGCACAATACCCTTGGGAATATAGAATACGGGAAAACGACATCATTGCAAATAAATACCATTTACTTAATAAAACCATTTTCTAAACGATTTAGTATTTATACAATCTTTGCAAAGCGCCGCTACAACCCATTTTGGGGAACCCGTTCGGGATGGTGCGGATTATCGCACATTCTCGGGCTTAGTAGTGCGAGATTCAGACCTCCGCAAGGAGCATTCGGTCTCGAAAGATTTAAAATACGATATCTTAAGAAAACGTGATTTCTAGAATATTATAGATATATACAAAAATTATTTTCATATAAATATATGTATATGTAACATAAAAATATCTATTTTGAAGTATTATAAATATTCTACCTTTTTCTAAAAATATCACAAGAATCAATTTTACACTAAAATACCATGAATTCCATACAAAACCAATATTACAAATAAATACCTTTATTTATGAAATTATGATATTTTCACTAGAAATATCATAATATATAATCTACATTCATTACAACTCTAAAGACGAATAATAAATACTTGGGGTGTATTTTGAAAAGTATATAAAAGTATTTTTACATAAAACCCCCTCAAGTTCTATAAATTACCCTAAGTACCCTAGTAAACATAGGTTTAAGCGGGACCAATCTCTTGAGCCTCAGGGAGCCGGAGAAGTGGATGCTTGCCTATTTAAGGTAGACAACTTAATAATGGTGCTATCAATACGGTAATCGTCTTTGAAAAAGACACAAATCCTGCCGTCCATGTGCAGCGGTTACCGATAACATCAAAACAATCAGGACTTCAATTTACCTTTCTAATTGTCTGACTCATAGTGAGTCTCATTATAATCTGACTTGAATATGATTCAAGTATAATCTACAATCTACAATCTTCAATATTACAATTCAACATGAATCCATGAATCCAATTATCAATCTATACAACTTGACTGAACCGAACCATGGATATACATTCCATTTTCATGGTTCTTCAGTTATTCCATTTACATGATTCTATGGTTAAATCCGTTT
This sequence comes from Agapanthus africanus, assembly GCA_030015575.1. Classification (NCBI taxonomy): domain Eukaryota; kingdom Viridiplantae; phylum Streptophyta; class Magnoliopsida; order Asparagales; family Amaryllidaceae; genus Agapanthus; species Agapanthus africanus. Next base: position 154,645,810 of record JASDDO010000014.1, on the reverse strand, counting down.
GCTGATATCATGGTTTCGGTCAGTCATCCAATTATACAATCAATACAATTTACAATACAATACAATACAAACAAGACATCTCAGGGTTTAAGGGGTAGATTAGTACGGAAGGTGTTAGAAGTGGCACGAGACAGTAAGACTTAATACACCTAACATGAATCCAGTTGTTGTTGTATCGTAGCATAAACGGTTCCTTGTACTATACTTGCCTCTGGCATATAGAGACTCCTCTCGTATACACTGGCATTCTTCTGTACCAAACTACAAACAACTGCGTTAACACAACAATATACTACAACTTTAAAAGATACCTTTTTATTCTGTCTATTCTACTTCTCTCTTATCTTTGGGACTTACCGAGCGATCTGTTCGCTGACGACATTCTCTTTCTTTATTCTTTGAATGTCATCAGGTGATCTGGACCCATCAGAGATCGAGCCCACTGCTAAATACTTGGACTAGTTCAGTGAAGACCCCGAGCTCTAGTCATTGTACACTTTCCATTTCAGTACTTTTTTTCTGTTATGCAATTTTTTAGGCATTGCTTTTTATTTTAGTTGTATTTACTTTCCATGTACTGTACAGAAAGAATGTGAATAAATAAAGTTGGTGTTTTTATTATATCTTGTCTTTTGTGTTTTACTTTTATAGTGCTTAGATACGCTTAGCGTATTTATTTCACAGTAAATACGTAGCGGTCTCGTCCCGTCCTCTGCCCGTATACTGGGAAGCGGGGCGTGACAGTCGTGGACACAACGAAACAAGATAACCAACGCGCACTAAACAGACGCGCACGCACTTGTGCACAAAACGCATTTGCAACAACGCCAAAACCACCATTAGGGTCGCTAATACGTGACCACTACCAAGTCTAGAACCCAATCGCGCTTTCACAACACATTAAATATTATAGAAAATAGTTTATAGCTCTATTCAACCTCAAATTTACTTAGAACCTATTTAAACCAAAAATCTAGTAAGCGATCATTAACCATTTTAATGCAAATCTAGATATTTTAACAAATCTAGTGGCCACAATGTTCACTTAATAACTTAATTAGGTCACACCATTATTTAATAAAATTTAATCTCACCTATTTACATAAATCCTAAAATCTAGTTTGCAAGATTATATAATTTGGAAAATTTTAATGCAACAATTAGCAAACTAACAACTAGCTTAAATTCTTCAAGTCTTAAGATGTTAAACTACACCTTCTAACCATAATCAAGTGATAAAACCCTAATATCTAATTCAAACCGTTTTCTTGAAATTTCAAATTTTCAAATAGAACCATATTTAAACACCAAAATAAATTAACTTGGAGTAATTAATCAACAATTAACCATTAGGCTAGGATTATACCTCAATAAGTTTGAAATCAAACTTGCAAACTTGCCTCCAACAAATCTTCCTTGCTCCTAAATCCATAGTAGTTTAGGCCAAAGAATATGGGTTGAAGATTTAATTATGAATTAGTGGGGATTTGTGTGGATTTTTGAAGTAAAAATGAAGAATTTTGAGTTGGAAATGAAGTGGGGAAATGGGGGATTTGGGGTTGCCTTGTTTCTGCCAGCAACAAAGAGCGGGAGAGAGAGAAAGTGATGTGTGTGTGTGCGTGTGGAAACTTCCTCAATTATTGCACTTATTAGGTTATTTCTTTAATTATTTTAGTTTATCATTTTCTAGTCCATTTTAGATTTTTCTAGAACTTTAGAGAGAAAAATGAGAGAGAGGAAACATGATACAATCTTAGAATTAAGTGGTCATGGTTCACTAAATTAAGATTAACCCATTCTAATTTGTAATTTACACTAATTTAATGTATAAGTGAAAGATTAAAATAATATTTAAAATAATTAATTAAGGAAAAATATTTAAGTAAACTAATAATTTATAAGTGACTAAATAAATACCAAATACCAGCAATTATTTAGTTAAAATAGGTGTATTTAAGTCTATGCGGAAAAATAATTATATCTTGGTTTTTACATAAAACACAAGTTATTTACCGATTATCAGAAAATTCACCTAAACGATTTTTTTTTAAAACGTTACAATCTTCCCCCCTTAAAGAAATTCGGTCAATGAATTTAAAATCTAACTACGTGTTCTCTCAAAGAGATGGGAATATTTCTTCCTCATCTCGACCTCAGCTTCCCACGTGACCTTTTCGTCGCTCGGGTCACGCCAAAGAACCAATACGGTCAGTATGACCTCGGACCTCAGTTTCTTCACCTGCCAATCTAGAGTAACTATTTGCTGCCTGGTGATAGAAGGATTGCGCTCCAGCTAGATCGTCTGATGCTATATCGCGTGAGAGGGGTCAAGAAGGTACTTGCGGAGCATCGATACATGAAACACGGGGTAAACATCTGGAAAGCTGGGTGGAAGAGCCAAACAATAAACAACTACGCCGACACACTCGAGAATCTCGAAAGGGACTCACATATCTGGGACTAAGCTTCCCTTTTCTTTTCGAATCTCAACGCGCCCTTCATCGGAGAGACTTTCAAGAAAACATGACTGTCACGCCCCGCTTCCAAAAATACGGAATACGAAGGGTTGACAAGGCCAGCCATACTCCTACGGTCAAGGTAATATCCTGCCGTAGTCACACTTCGGCTTCTAGCTTTACGTGGTAAAAAGTAATTAATGCATAGGTAATGAGAACTGCAGTCACTAAATCAAAACAAATACAAAAGAACTAACCAGATGGAGATCAAGAGAGTATAGCTCTGGGTAGTTGATCAAGATGTCCGCGATGTCCTCGAGGTACGTCAGGTCCTGGTCCAAGCTAGATCCACTTCTCACTCTGAGCATGCATACTCAGGTCGTCAGAGCGACACGATAGCAACACACACACACACACACACACAAATAGGAACTCGTGCCATAATAATGAATATGAAACAGTAATCGTGAAATGATGACGTGAACAAGAAGTAGCCAATGCGAGTAGCTAAAAGAGCAGGTAAACAGTAAAGCAGTAAACAGTATGGCAGGTATGTTGAATCAGTAAGCAATGCATGACAATGTCACTAACCCTATCAGTCTCTAAGTCTCACTGTACAGGTCGCTAAGCCTATCGTCAGTCCAAGTGTGAGAGTCAACGACTCGTGAGTATCCCCCACCCAAGGTTAGGACCCAAGGATAAGGGAACACGGGCCCGAGTCGCTCGCTAATAATCAGTAATATCCCTATATATCTCCAGAATCGCTGTATGTGCCGGCATGGGACTCCTGAGATTCTGTTGAACTCACATTCAAACTACCCTACACCCAGTGGTCTACATAAAACTCCAACCATAAACTCAAATGCCAGTCGGTCCATGACAAGTCTACACGAGAACTAGAGACATGATCTCCATCAAGCATGTCTCGACTGATACCCAAGACAAATGGACAGTGTTTGGTGTCTTATCTATGACACCCATATAAGTGCTCCCATAATCGTCCCATACCAATTATAGTCACACTTATACACGTCCCATAGACGTCGACAATGCAATAAATGAATAGGGTCCACTGATTGTGCACAAGTACGTGTCTCTTTCACTTATCCATTCATGCTTACACACTAACGTACTTGCCACAATCAAACACTAAAATCTAACACTGGGTAATGCACATGATCACTAGGTTACCGATACGATGACTTTTACACGATATGATGAGAATACAACAATTACTATATGAATGGAATACCATCAGTCAGTGTCCTACCACTTGCATAATTCACTATAAGTCATGCGTGCAGAATTAAGCAAAACAATATAAAAGGGGTAAACAGTATATTGAATTATCTATCCATCAAAATTAGTTTCGCTCCAATCGGGTTTCAGGTTTGCTAGTTATAACCATTTCAATTTAAGTGTTCACGGCTGGAAATCCGGTTTCAGAATCGGAAGTCTATTTCGTAACACATTTTAATCTCAGTTGGGATCTCAATTAGGCGACGCTATAGTTGAACAACATTTAGGGTTATCAGTTATTTTTCCACCGCAATTTGCGGATCAGTAATATACTGTGTCGACACGAAGTTATGGACCGGTTATGTTCGATGTGTAAAATCTGCCTCTGCAGAATTCAGCAAAATGTATCGACCTTATAAAATGAGTTAAAAATATCAAACAGTTGAGGAATCCAGTGAAACTAGTGGAGTAATAAATTCAACTCAATTTTCTACATAACGATATATGGTTCCGCACATTCTCATATTTGAACAGGAATATACAGGGGTTTAGAAACATGGGTTAACTGGGATTTCCATTCTGGACTCCAGTCCAGAATCGTAATCCTCCTCAATTATCTCCATCATAGTTTATTAAAATTCAGTGATAAACTATATAATATGGTATTTTAAACAGTTAGCTTCGATACGAACCATCGAACGCTAAAATCCGGTTTATACACAATTTATTATAAATTTTACGGGTTAGCATGTACGAAAGTTTTCAGGTTTTATGACAGAAATCGGGACATCATTTTACGTGAGCAAACGTTATCGTATTGTAACCAAAGTCTTAAGGGACATTCATTATAACTCGGGCCATCACATGTTATTCATTGTCGTCAATTTAACGGGGTCTTCCATTCGGGTTTTGCATCGAACACTTGAATTATACGATTCACATGAAAAGTATATGCGGAAATAATTGGTAACTAGAATTGTAATATATAAAAATTAGCATGAAGCAAGTATTAAACTTGCCTGAAGACGTGTCGATGACGGTACGGCAGCGGCAGCGGCACGATCGCGTCACGAACGCAGCATAGGTTCAGCCTTGTCGGATCTTGCTTCTTGGACTCGATGGCTCGGTGGGTGCGACGGGCGTGCGTTGGCGTTGCGATGAGTGGCGTGTTGATGACAATGACGACTTAAGGGATCAAGGCCATAGATTTGATGGTGACGACGGTAATCAGAATAGAGGTAATATCGATCGATGTAAGTGTTCGACGATATGCCGGGGGCTCGACTGTGGAGTAGGGGTTGGGTTAGGTTCGGTCTTGGGGTCTTTTGAAGTAGAGAGGAGAGAGGGATGTGAGAGAGAGAGGTGCTGTGTGAGAGAGAGAGAGGTTCTGAGAGAAAGAGAGAGGTGCTGTGAGAGAGAGAGAGATGTTGTGAGGTTGCTGAGGGAGAGAGAGGGAAAGAGATGTTGCAGAGGGAGAGAGAGGAGGGAGAGGCGTGAGAAGGAGGAGGGAGCCATTGAGGGGAGCGGGTCGTGGAAGGGAGCGTGCGCACGTCGTAGGCGCGAGGGAGGTTGGAGCATGGGGGACGACCGCGTCGCGAGGGGGAAAAAGAGCGGGAACGAGCGAAGGCAGTGGGGAAGAGAAATAGTGGTCGGGTCGGGTAGGGTTCGTGCGAGTTGGGCCGGGCTCTGAGGAACTTAAAATTAATTGGGAGGGGAGAGATGGGCCGGCTTGGAAAATAAAAAGGAAATGGATAATTAGGGTTTGGGTTTGGGCTGAGAAGAGAGGGGGAGAGTGGCTGGGCTCGGGAAAAGGGAATGGGGAAAATAAAAGAAGTTGGGAAAAGAAGATGGGCCGGGCTCGGGAAAATAAAAGGGAAAAGGAAGAGGGAAATTAGAAAATAGGTTTAGGGTTATAAAAGGAAACAAGATACAATGAAGGGATTAGGGTTTTTAAAATACTTAGAATAATTATAAATGTCAATAAGTAAATTCTGTAAGTGACCCTTATATAAAAAATATGGATAGTGGTGTATAAAAGAACTGGGTATTACAATGACGCCTACTGTAAACTCAAGTCTGCGCCGACATCGGTCTGCATAATATTTCTGCCTGCTCTGGACTGCTCTCATCGTATCCCAAATCAACTGAATCTTTTCGGTCATTTCTTTTACCATCTGTGGCCCTAAAATACTGCTCTTACTGAGCTCTGTCCAACATACTGCTCAACTTACGGGTGATCGACATTTCCTCCTATATAATACCATGAAGGGTGCCATCTGAATCTCCTCCTAGAAGCTGTTATCATAGGAAAACTCTATCAAGAGCAAGTGGCGATCACAACTGCTACGAAATCTAGAACGCAAGCTTGGTGCATGTTCTTAAGAATCTGAATGGTCATCTCTGATTGACCGTCGGTCTGCGGATAGAAAACTGTAATGAAACTCAATTGGTGTCCAAAGCCTTCTGAAGTTTCTGCCATAGTCAGATGGTGAACTGGGTGTCCCAGTCGGACACAATACAAGTCAAAACTCCATGCCATCACACAATCTCATCAACATGTGTCTGAGCATACTGACGATCCGAAAGGGGTCTTCACTGGCAGAACGTGAGCTGCTTTCGTCAATCGGTCTATGATCATTCAAATAGAGTCATACTCTTGACTGGTTCTAGGTAGACCCACAATAAATTCCATAGAAACCTGCTCCTATTTTTACTCCGGAATGGGCAAAGGTTGTAATTCTCCTGCTGGCCTATGATGCTCAGCCTTGACTTGCTGACAAGTCAGCATCCTGAAACAAAATCTGTGACATCTCTATTCATCCCTTCACACTAGTAGACTTCTCTCAAATCATAATACATCTTAGTGGAAACCAGATGAATACTGTATGCTGACTGATGTGCCTCCTCTAAGATCTCGTGTCTCCGTCCCTCGAATCTGACACACACAGTCGAATCCCAAATCGTAGTACTCTTTGATCATCAATCACGAACTCTAAACCTTTGCCCTGTCGAACCTGCTCCATAATTTCTGACAAATGAACGTCATCGAACTATGTCTCACGGATACGATCAAATAACTATGGATGTGTACGGAAACGGACAAGTTGTCCCCTGGTCGACGTAACTCGAACTGCACTCGGCTGTCACAAGGAATCTGCTAATCTGCCGTCGATAGTCTCTGAACTGTGCTCAAACAAGAAAAATTATCTTCGGGCCTCCGACTCAATGCATCTTCCACAACATTTTCCTTGCCCCGGACGATAAAGAAACTCCCAGTCATAGTCTTTCATTATCTCTATCCATCTGTGCTATCTCAAATTTAGGTCTCGCTGCTGAAAGATATACCTTAAGCTTTTTGTGGTCCGTAAATATCTAGCACGACTCGTCGTATAAGTAGTGTCTCCAAATCATAAGTGTAAAAATCACCGCATCCTTTTATAAATCATGAGTGGGATAGTTCTGCTCGTGCTTCTTCAACTGCCGAGAAGCATCGCCATAAACAACAAAACCTCCTGATCCTAGAGGTAAAGATAATACCGGCGCCGTAATCAAACGAGTCCTCAACTGCTGAAAGCTCTGTTCTCATACCTTAGTCTGACGAAAAGAAACTCCCATTCGGTTCAACCCGGTCAACGTTGCTGCTATATGCGAAAAATCCTATACGAAATATCAATAGTATCCGTACAAACCCAAAATGCTATGAACCTCTGTCACTGATACAGGTCTGGGCCAATGCTGAACGGCCTCGATCTTTTTCGGTTCCATATTTATCATCTCTCGTAACTACGTGACCCAGGAAGTCAACATCATCCAACCAGAAAACACACATGGATACTTTAGCGTATAGCTGGTGCTCCCTCAAATCTGCGAAATCCTCAATTACTGCCCAGGCTCCACTCGGCTCCAAAAGTATATTAAGGTGTCATCAACAAACACAATAATAACTGATCAAGAAAAACGGCTTGAATATACGGTTCATCAAATCCAAAAACGCTGCTGGGGCATTGGTGAGCTCGAACGACATCACCAAGACTCATAATGCCCGCAACGTGTGCGAAAAGCAGTCTTCGGAATATCACCCTGTGGAACCCACAACTGGTAATAGCCTGATCGCAAGTCCATTTTCGAGAAATGTCCCGCACCCTGGAGCTGGTCGAACAAATCATCAATACGAGGTAAGCGATAACTGTTCCACACAGTAATTCAATTCAACTGACGATAACCGATGCACAACACAACAGCCGTCTTTCTTCTTGACGAACAAAACATGAGCTCCCCAAATGACACACTCGGAAGAACAAGCCCTTTATCCAACAAATCGTGCATCTGATTCTTCAGTTCTTTACACTCCTCCGGGTCCATCCAATATGGCGGTATAGAAAAAAGCTCTGTGACGGGAATTAAGTCAAAGCAGAACTCTATATCATGCTCTGGCGACAAACCAAGAAACTCGTCAGGAAACCATCTAGAAACTCTCTCCCAATCGAGACCTGGTCCAACGGGACCTCTGCGGCTCTAACATTACAAACATAAGCCAAGAATTCTTGGCATCCTTTCTCAAAAGCTGATTAGCGCGAAAAGAAGAATTCAAATCGGGAAGGGTGGCGCTAAGGTCTCCCTGAATAACAAGAACTGGCTCACCCAGAAAACTAAATCTGACTTCCTCCTTACGGCAGTCCATGGACGCATAACACATGGCTAACCGATCCATGCCCAGAAAAACTTCAAAGTCAAATACATTGAGAAGCATTAAATTGGCAGAAAAATCCCTATCTCCGATACAAACAAAACAAACACGAATGGGAAACACATAAAGGTACAAAAGACTAGCCTATGGAAGAAATCACAAAAAGCGGTTGATTTAGCAAGGGCTGCTATCGGCTAGACTTCGATACAATTTATGTGGATACCATTTCAAACAATACCAGAAAGAAATACGCATCGGAAGAAAACACCGAAAGAATAACTGTCACAATGGCATCTATCTAACCGCCTTGAGCTGGCATTATAACAACCCTAAACTTTATGTACAACTTTCTGTACAATTTTTTTTTCAAAAATATAGAAAGGGGTACTTTTGCCTGAGCACTAAGTTTGTTTTGCTTTTTAATAGCAAGAAGGAGCTTGTAGCTCACTGGTAAGACCTTGCACTGCTGAACCAAAGCACCAGAGTTCAAATCCCATCACCCATATTATTTTTTAATATTGTTTTCTTTTAAATTTTTAGAATCCCAAGAGTCTACACGTGCTAAACGTGTAAAACTAAAAGTCACAAATAAAACACACTGGACCACGAGGTCGACCAAGCGACAGGGAGCACATGGCGGCCGAACTCGGCCTGACTCGGCCGGCGCTGCCGGCCGATTCATCACAAAATCCGATTTGGTCTTCTGGGATTTTGTGCCACTTGGTCTTCTTAAAACCCCTGTATACATTAAAATACATGAACATTAACAGAGCTTTTTAAAACTCCATCAAACCACTTTTTAATACAAAATTTAATACATTTTCTCCACCCTTTCACCTACCCTAACCCTAATCTTTTCTTATAAATACCACCCCTAAACACCCCCCCTCACTCACAAATTCTATCCAATATCTCAAGAAAACTCTCTAGAATTTTTGTGTACAAGTGGAGTTAGCAAAGGGCAAAACTCCGGCGAACTTCCGACGGCGATACGAGGAGTTTCCGGCGATGAAACGACGCACCGGCGATTCCCCTCTCTACCTCTATCTTCCCTCTTTCTTGTTAGCTTGTAAGTCCCTCCTCCATCTTCTCTATTCTATTCTTAAAACTCGTATTCCTAAAACCCGACGGAAGCGGAGTTAATCCGACTTCCGATTCGGTTTCCTTTAAAAAGTATAATTTTCATTAAACACAACTATTCCAAACTCTCACATCTTGACCAGTAATCATTAACAAAACATTATGAACAAGTTTCATAGAAAAATATTTCATATTGCAATTTTTATCGTCCTTTTTCAGTAAAATACCATGTAGTTTAGTTTTGACATTAAACATCATATTTCATTGCTATACCTTTAATAGATCATGAGGTAATGACCTATCTCTTCACAACACTCATATGCAATATAGCACGATACCTTTCGGGAACATAGAATACAGGAATACGAATATACACTTAAATGCCTTTTACTATTAAAACATTTTCTACAAGATCACGTATTTTTACAAATCTTTGCAAAGCGCCGCTACAACCCATTTTGGGGAACCCGTTTGGGATGGTGCGGATTATCGCACGTTCTTGGGCTTAGTAGTGCAAGATGCAGATCTCCGCAAGGAGCATTCGGTCTCGAGAGATTTAAAAATATAAATATCTTAAGAAAATGAGATTTCTAGAAAAATAATAAATTAAATTATTTTTATAAATATATATATATATATATATATATATATATATCAATATATATATATATATATGTATGTATGTATGTATGTATCATCAAAATATCTAATTTTGATATAATATAAATATTCCAACCTTCCTAAATCAAAAGAATCACTTTACATGATAATACTATGAAATTCCATACAAGTTCAATATTGCAAATAAATACCCTATATTATGAAAATTAGGTCTTATTCACTAGAGATGTCACATATATAAAATTTACATCTATGAAAAGTCTAAATACGACAATTAATTACTTGAGGTGTATTTTGAAAAGTATATAAAATTATTTTTACATAAAACCCTCTATAAATTACCCTTAGGACCCTAGTAAATATAGGTTTAAGCGGAACCAGTCTCTTGAGCCTCAGAGAGCCGGGGATATGGGTGCTTGCCTATATAAGGTAGACAACTTAACAAACGGTGTTATCAACACGGTAATCGTCTTTGAAAAAGACACAAATCCTGCCGTCCATGTGCAGCGGTTACCGATAACATCAAAACCTAATTCAGGACTTCAATTTCTTTTTTCTTCTCAGACTGAATCTTGATATAATAAATCTGACTTGAATATGATTCAAGTACAAACGATAACTCACTATGATTCTATGAATCCATATAATCAATCTGTTCAAACTATTCAACCTATATTGACTGAAGCGAACCATGGATATACTTTCATTTACATGATTATCCAGTTACATCCATGATTCTCTAGTTACATCCATTTACTGATATCATAGTTTCGGCAAGTCATCTATCTGTACAATCTATAATACAAGACATTGCAATTTTAATACAATACAAACAATACAAACAAGACAACGCGGGGTTTAAAGGGGTAGAATGGTACGGAAGGTGTTATAAGTGGCATGAGACTGCAAGATTTAAGAAACCTAACCTGAATACAATCGCCGTTGTTCCGGGCATTCTAACGGAGCCTTGTACTCTATATTCCGTTGCCTTAGTCTCTGGCATACTGAGACTCCTCTCGTATACACTGGCATCTTTCTGTACCAAGCTACAAACAACAGCGTTAACAATATAATACACCTTTAAAAGTTACACACACACACTCTCTCTCTGTCTATTCTACTTCTCCTTTATCTTTGGGACTTACCGAGCGATTGTTCGCTGACGACATTCCTTCTCTTTCTTCTTTGAATGTCGTCAGGTGATTCAGACCTTCCAGAGATCGAGCCCAGTGCCGAAAACTTGGACCAGTTTATTGAAAATCCCAAGCTGTAGTTACACTTGTAAATTTTCTTTACATTCTGTATTTTCCATTTCTGTTATGCTACTGTTTAGGCATTGCTTTCAATAAGATGTATTTACTTTCTCATGCATTGTACAAAAGAATGTTAATAAATAAAGGTGCTGTTTCATTACATTTGTCTCTTGTGTATATATATTTTATATTGCTTAGTTACGCTTAGCGTTTTAACTTCTGAGTAAATACGTAGAGGCCTTGTCGCGTCCCCTTCGCCGTACACCGGGAAGCGGGGCGTGACAGGCATACCGGTACAAATATGCTTCGATCCAAAAACGACTGAAGTCTCAGAAATGCTCTCCTCCAACAGTAAGGTTGCGTCCTTCGCGGCTGCATAAGTATTAAAATGCTGGGTGCCGATAGCAAGAAATAACTGTATGTCCAATCTCCACCCAAACCTCTTTATCCGTTTCTCTTTAGTGTCCACCAGGTAAGGAGCATATCGGACCGCTGAGTAAACTAAGTGTCATACTCTGACACTGTCATCTCTGGAATCTTGCGCAAAGACTCGAAACTACGAGCTCGGGCATCTCGAAGGCTCTCCGGAAGGAAACGAGCAAGAAATACGGCTGTGAACTCATCCCAAGTCATAGAAAGTAAGTCTGCAGCTTGGCCTCTCTCAATTGACTCGCACCACGTCTAAGCAAGACCTCTCTAGACGAAAACTCACAAGCTCAATCCATATCTCGTCAGAACATCTCTGTGAACGACAATTCTTAGCCATCCTGTCAAGGATTGTCTACGGATCCTTCACTGCATCAGTGCCTGTAAAAACTAGAGGCTTCAGCCTCAAAAACTCCTATAAGGATATGGAAATAATCTTGGTAACAATAGAAACAGCTGCCTGAGCAGCAGGTATAATCACAGTCCCTGCAGTAGGAGGGACATCATCGGCTCTCGGAGCTCGGCTTGCCTCAACTAACAATCCAACCATTTGTCGCAAGTCCTGAATACTCGACTCCAGCCTAGCTATCCGTCCTGGAGAAGGCGGATCACTCTGTCCCTGAGGGGTAGGCATACCGCCCTGATCGGTCCGCGTCTCAAACGAGACCGCTCCAATCTCATCCCTGGCGGCAGCCCTCTGGCCCTCATAGTCTTTGGCGGCATAGTGGATGGAACAAGAAACATGATTGATAGGAATATTGCAATCAAATCAAAGGATTTCCGGAATTAAGGAAGGAAATACAAGCAAATATATATTCTAAGGTCACTTAGTCGGAGTACCATTTCGTAAGTATGCTGCGGAATATACACACGCTACGTCACTCTGCTTAAGTCACTTACTCCATCTACCAAGGGTCATCCTACACTCAGAAAGGTAAAACCTAACGCTCTGATACCAACTTTGTCACGACCCGAACGTACGGAACATGACTGACACTTGAATTACGAAACGTCTCAAGGCGTAACATAATCGAAGTAAGCCAAAACCCAGAAATCTAAACCATTTAAAGCAATTGAGTGAAGGAAAACTTAGTTAAAGAAAGCGATTTTAAACAAAATAAGTCGCACTATACATTTAAAAGCAACATCATATTTTCCCGAAAATTTCGGTAGAGTCTCCTTTGTAAATACTGGCTCCCAAACGGGTACAACACGTGAAAAATATATATATGTATGTATATGTATGTATATGTATGTATGTATATCTATGTATATATATGTATGTATATATATGTATATATATATATGTATTAAAGGCATCCCCTAGCGGGAGATAGCTCTTCGCCAATGGAGGAATCATAACCACATGCAATATGTATATCAAAAGTGCACAACAAGCATCCGAAAGCAAGAAATAAGAAAATACCATGTCGGTTCAAGTGAGCATCGGCACCAAACTACAAATATAAGTCTCACGAGTCTCACCGTCTAGTCAAATATAAAAGGGTAGATGGAGTATACTAGATACAAAATAATATACATGATGGAATAAAATATCCTCGCAACCTACCTATGAGCAAAACTGCAAAACGATGCAAACGAAGCAGAATAGAAAGTACGCCCACCGCTACTGTGCTGACGGGTCAGACCTGCAAAATACCGTGGCACAACGGGGTGAGTTGCCAACTCGTGAGTAGTAAGTAACATCTAATAAGGCTATCGTAAGCATGCACACAAATGCGTCACAGCCCACGTATCTCAAAATGATACTATTGTAAGTCCACGTTGCCCACCCCGGTGCTTACGGGGAGGCGGAAAACATAATAAAAATCGGATTTTTATGGACTTAGGCAACATGGACCATGCTTGTGAGGATCTTTGCTAAACATAAACTTGCTAAAGCTAACTACAAAGTAGCTAAGTGGTAGAAAGGTTATACCTTGAGCTCAAAGTCCTTCTCTCCTTGCTCCTTGGAATGGTAGAAAGAGGTCACCTTGCTTGTCTTCTCCCGTCAAAGAAGGATCCACCCGAAAGCCTCGACCTTTAGCTTCAACTCCAAGCTAGGAGTAACTAGAGTGCAAGAAATGCTAAGACTTGAACCCTAGAAGAGAGTAGAGAAGATCAAGTGAGGTTTTTCTCAAGCTTTTTTGTTTCTCAACACATGAGAGGGAGAGAGCTTGAGGGAGAGGATGAGCAAGAGAGAGAAATGATATGAGAGAATGAATTATTAGTGAGCCATTCTCACTAATATGTGTGAATAATTTTAATTGAATAATTATCTTGAAAATTGTCATGGTAAATCATGACATGACCATTATCATTTCAATTTGCAAAGATCAAAGAGCATCTTCCAAAAGAAATGATGATGGTCAAAGTGTCAACCTAGGTCAACAAGTCAAAGAAGTCAAATGGTCAACAACCACAACCATGGACAATTATTAAACTAATTATTAATTAATAATAATACACACATAAACATTACGGTTAATAAAATGACAATAGCCATTAACCCTAATCAAGGTCCTCTCCCTCAATCTCAAGCAACTGTGCATACGCACCCGCATTCGTGATCCGAGGAACACGAACACAATGAGAAAAACCAATCTCAAATCATATACTAGGATCCGGCTTAAACCAAAGCCCGCCAGTATAAACTGTCCGGACAGCAAACGTGCACAAGTGCGCGAATGTGAACGAACCCTGTCGCAAAACCATGCGACCTCTACTCATTTTGCCTAAAGGCGAATAGCTCTCTGTGTGGGACTCTAAAGACTCGACACTACGCTGGCAGTGGGTTTAACCACAGACCACAAGCGGCACTAGCTGTACGTAACGGTCCCCAGGTAGATGTCGATAAGAAGACTGACGAGGTGAACTCCATCTGCACTCCTACTGAGCCTGTATGTGACAATCTCCGTACAGTCCGGTCTGTTCGTCTGATACATCGCATGGCGGGCCTAGGGGGGCGGTGAACGTCAGTCCCCTAATAGCGGTACAAGTCGTGTCGGAGTGTAGCCCAGAACACCCTGAGATAACACTGGAAACCTACCAGTATATCTCGCTTGCCCTGGCCAGGGACTACTCGTGTAATGGCTCTCCTGGACACAGCGCGATGTAAACCCCCAATACCGGGAGAGACGAATCCTGTCTAACCGTCACTGCCTCCAAGTGCTTCGGGACTGCACCCAAAAATTACCTGTTTGCACGACTCCTTTGAGCCGTGGTAGGGTAGTAATCAAAGTGCAGTGGGAACACACTCGAGGCGAAGTGACAGTGTCAAGTCAGCGGACTAAGCTGTACTCATGTCACCTGGGAACTGATAACTGACGATAGGTATATTACCAACCAACAGTTCCCGACGAGTCCTGTCCAGTGTACTCGTAACCTAACGAGCACCCGTATACTATCCCAAGTACGACGTACTAACGGCTGTGGGACAGACCGTCTCCCACACTGGGATGAGAAGCGCATACGCTAGTCTACTCCGGAGTATCGATGCCCTGTCTCGATAGTCCAACGACCAGGGACCTGTATAAGGATGTGCTTATAGATTACCCAGCTCCCACGAGTGCGAGCGCCATCACAACGCTGGTAATCAAGCAAAGATCCTAAGGGCTCTACTAATATGTGTACCAGCAATATGCTAAAAGAAACACATGCACATATTAAAGCAGAGACAAACCAAGTAGCATACTACCATTTCGAGCAAGATTGTATATACAACTGTGAATATCCCAAGCTTTCATTAAGTAATATACAAACTAGTATGATACAGTAATGGCCTCTAGGGCATATACACTAACAATCTCCCACTTGCACTAAGGCCATGTACTGGCGTATCGAAGACCTATCATCTCGATCAGCCGCTCGAACTGAGTCTGGGGCAAGGCCTTGGTGAATGGATCTGCTGTGTTATCCTCTGATGCAACTCTCCGGACCTCGATCTCCTGGCGATCCACGATCTCCCTGATCAGGTGATACCGCCTTAAGATGTGTCTGGATTTCTGATGGGACCTGGGTTCCTTCGCTAAAGCTATAGCCCCGTTGTTGTCGCAATACAGAGGTATTGGGTCAACAATGGACGGAACCACCTAAAGTTCTTTCAAGAACTTCCTCATCCAGACAGCTTCTTTTGCGGCATCAGATGCAGCGATGTATTCCGCTTCCATAGTCGAGTCAGCAACGGTTTCCTGTTTGGAGCTCTTCCAACACACCGCCCCTCCATTGAGGGTAAAGACAAAACCCGACATGGACTTGGAATCATCCTTGTCACTCTGGAAGCTGGAGTCAGCAAAGGCCTCAATCTGCAGGTCTTTTCCGCCATACACCAAGAACATCTCCTTAGTCCTTCTCAGGTACTTGAGAATGTTCTTTACTGCTATACAATGTTTCTCCCCAGGGTTTGACTGATACCTGCTTACCACACTCAGTGCATAAGCCACATCCGGTCTGGTACACAACATCGCATACATTATAGAGCCTACCGTAGAAGCGTAGGGTATAATAGACATGCGATCCCTCTCCAAATCAGTCTTGGGAGACATCTCTTTGGAGAGGGTGATCCCGTGACAAGCCGGTAGATTACCGCGCTTGGAATCTTCCATACTGAATCTCTTCAGTATGGTGTCGATGTACCTGGACTGCGAGAGTCCTAATATCCTCTTGGATCTGTCACGGTAGATCCGGATACCCAGAATGTATGAGGCATCACCCAGGTCTTTCATGGAGAACCTGTGTGACAAGAACCCCTTGATGGATTGTAGCATAGGAATGCCATTTCCTATTAAGAGAATGTCATCCACGTATAAAACGAGGAATACTATAGTTCTCGCTACAAATCTACAATAGATGCATGGTTCATCTGGATTTTTGATAAAGCCAAATTCTTTGACCGTCTCATCAAAACAGATGTTCCAACTCCGCGATGCCTGCTTGAGTCCATAAATGGACTTGAGCAACTTGCACACCTTTCCGCTGCTCCCACCCTGAATGAAACCCTCTGGCTGGTCCATATAGACACACTCCTCTAAATGACCATTTAGAAAAGCTGTCTTTACGTCCATCTGCCAAATCTCATAATCGTGGAAAGCAGCGATGGCAAGAAGGATCCGAATGAATTTCAGCATAGCTACTGGAGAAAAGGTTTCGTCATAGTCCAAACCAGGTCGCTGACGAAAACCCTTTGCTACCAGTCTAGCTTTATAGGTCTCAACCTGTCCATCTACACCAATCTTCCTTTTGAAGATCCACTTGCATCCTACGGGTTTTACCCCGTCTGGAGCAATGTCCAACGTCCATACTTTGTTGGTGTACATGGACTCCATCTCGGTCCGCATTGCATCCAGCCATTTTACCGAGTCGACGCTCTGAATGGCTTGCTGGAAGCTAGTAGGCTCATCATAATCTATGATGCAATCCTCTCTATCCCCGTCAATGAGAAAACCGTAGTACCTCTCGGGCGGATGAGACTACCTACTACTCCTGCGGAGTGGCATGGGAATGTCTTGATCTTTCGAACCCTCTGGTTCTACTAAGCTTTCAGTAATAGCTTGCGGTTCTGGAACTTCTTCCAGTTCTATCGCGCTCCCACTTAATTCTTTTTCTATGAACTGATGTTCTAGAAAGTGGGCATGGCGAGAAACAAGGACTTTTTGTTCCTCTTCGCAATAGAAGTAATATCCCTTGGAGTTCTTTGGATATCCCACAAACTTGCACTGTACTGAGCGTGCCTCGAGCTTGTCCGCATGCTGCTTTTTTACAAAAGCTGGACATCCCCATGTCTTAATGTGATTAAGATAGGGTCTCTTCCCACACCACATTTGATATGGTGTAGTAGGCACAGTCTTAGTTGGAACTCGGTTCAAAAGGTATGCTGCTAATTCTAGCGCATATCCCCAGAACGATCGCGGTAACTCAGCGTTACTCATCATGGACCGTACCATATCCAATAGGGTCCGGTTCCGTCTCTCCGATACACCGTTATGTTGCGGAGTGTATGGAGGAGTAAGCTGAGAGAGAATTCCATTCTCTTTTAAGTAGTTCAGGAATTCGGCACTTAAGTATTCTCCACCTCGATCCGATCTTAGAATCTTGATATTTTTGCCGGTTTGTTTTTCTACTTCATTCTTATATTCCTGGAATTTTTCAAAAGCCTCGGATTTATGTTTCATTAAGAAGACATAACCGTACCTTGAAAAATCATCCGTAAAAGTAATGAAGTAAGAATAACCGCTTCGTGCATGTGTAGACATTGGACCGCACACGTCGCTGTGTACGAGTCCCAAGAGCTCGCTCACTCTTTCTCCGTGTCCAGAAAACGGAGCCTTTGTCATCTTTCCTTTGAGACAGGATTGACAAGTTGCATATGATTGATATTCGAACGGATCCAGATATCCTTCAGTATGTAACTTAGTCAATCTTCTCTCATTGATGTGACCCAGTCTACAATGCCATAAGAAAGTTTTATTAATTTCTGGAGACTTTCTTTTGTGTGCATTCTGGATATTGAAAATCTGTGGTTGGTTTAAAACGTATATACCGTTGTTCAATGTACCTGACCCAATCAAAACTTGATTAAGGTGAATGTTCACTACATTACTTACAAATGCAAATTCATAACCTTCTTTAGATAATAAAGATACAGAAATGATATTACAGGTTGCATTTGGTACATAATAACAACTACGCAAAACCAAAAAGTGTCCATCTGATAATCCTAGGTGATAGTCCCCCACGGCCTCAGCATCCATGCTAGCACCGTTCGCAACTCTGAGGGTCATGTCACCTTCCTTCAAAACTCTACGCTTTCTCAACGCCTGCAAAGAATTACAGATATGAGATCCTGATCCGGTATCCAATACCCAAGATGTAGAGTTTATTGATAGACAGTTTTCAATAACATACACACCTGAAGCTGAAGCTGTAACTCGCTTCAAATCCTGTGTTCTGGCTTTCCAAGCCTTGCAATCCTGTTTCCAGTGACCACTTTTGTGACAATAGAAGCATTCTTCCTTCCCCACCAGCTTCCCCGCTACTTTTGTTGCTTTACCCTTTCCCTTCGTATCCACTTTATCGACACCGCCTCTTGGTTTGGCGGGGGCTTTCTTCTTCTTGCCCTTGGCTTTCACCCTGGACCTAGAAGAGGAAGATCCTCCTACAAACAAAGTGGATGTCTCCCTACCCTTCTGTAGGGTGCCCTCAGCAGTCTTCAACATGTTCAGAAGTTCGGCAAGTTCAACCTCCTTTCCTTGCATGTTGAAGTTAAGAATGAACTGGGCGTAAGTGGAAGGAAGGGACTGGAGAATCAAATCGGTATAGAGTTCATTCTCCAACGTGGTCCCAAGGTCCGCGAGCTCCTCTATGTAGCCGATCATCTTAAGCACGTGGTCCGCTACCGATGATCCGACGGCCAACCTTGCCGAAAAAAGCTTCTTCGACACTTCGTATCTAGCGATACGAGACTGCTCTCCATACAGTTCTTTTGTATGGAGAAATATGGACTCTAGGTCCATATTCTCGTGCTTCCTCTGATGTTCGTTGTCCATCGAGGCTAGTACGAGGCATCTGGCCTTCGCGCAATCTATCTCCCATGTCTTACGGATTTCTACATCCGCGACGCTGGAGGTGGGACCTGGGATAGGGGGAGCTTTGGTGGTAAGTATATACCCCAGCTTGTCATAAGTGATAGCCATCTTGACATTCCTGAGCCAATCTTTGTAGTTTGGCCCTGTCAATATATTTTTATCTAATAGTAACTTATGTCCGGTCATGTTGAATGGTCGCTGCAATTAGGAGAGAGAAAAGAAACACTTTAGCATGATGCTCTTGCAAGTTTAGAGTGGTTTTTAGTTTGTCTAAACTGGATGGCTTCCACTGTTTCTCGAATCCCTTCTCAAACCATAAAGAAAAGGATTAGCCGGGATCATTCTCACCGTACAATACTTGCTTAACCGTTCAGCCAGGCCATTGTCGGTACTTCGAGGGAGGTTTTCCAACGCTTTCGCAAAGTTCCTTAATTATGTAACCTCTTTTCCCTGTGGGCGTAGCCCCGCTAACACCTTTCTAGGCACCTACTAGGTTTATAGCATTGATCGTTAAGTGAGAGTTTTCCCGAGGAGTAGCATATACTCACAGTAGGATCGGGATCCAAATATCATCGCGTGATAAAACCGAAGGAATCCTACCAGAATCATCACACTCCAAATGGTATGCAACGCTAGCAAGTTTCAGTACTTATGAAACTCCCGATGTGGATTTTTGCCCCATGCTCTTATGACCTTGACTTTGGCCAAAATATCATAAGTCACATGTCAAGTTCTACCCGTCATTCTCCTGGTTAATTAGGACCCACCCGTACCTACCCTTGACTTTGGCCAAAATGGCAGCACGACTGTCCCAAATCAACGCATCTATCTATGCTGCACATGAATACCCAAACGCTACCAATCACTATGCCTTGACTTTGGCCAAAATACATAGCTTGAATACTTTTGACCATTCATGTGAAATGACGGAGGGCTACGAATGGTTTTGGCGAAACCGTGAACGTAGTGAACTTGATATAATCGATGGAACGAGATAGCTTTTAAAAGGAGTGGTTCAAGCTCCGCGTTTAAAAGTTTAGTTTTGAAAAGAACCGAGTGGTTTTCAAAGTGTTCCAATCGACTTTTACTTGGTTTATTTCTTGCATTAGTTCTTTTAATGCGTCCCATCATTTAATCCTACCATTGCAGAAAACAACCAAAATATGACGTACGCTTATGCCATTCGCATTCGCCACGGGGCCCCGTCATCACCCGTTAGGTTACTTAACTAACGACAGAGCGGGGGCTGGGCTAGCGCGGCTGTAAAACATAAGCAACGCCTAAATAGTTATTATATATAAATATATAGCAATGATAGACATTACAGATCACAGATGAATACATTGGATATACTAGGAATCCGCAATGCGTTCGAGCCTGCAACGTAAAGCGGATTACACGGTCGCGGTGAATAGCCAATACCCCACCCAAGACCCCTACGGGTGCGGCAAACTACCCGCCAAGCACCCGAAGCGAAGCAACCTCCCTCACCACCGTGAGTAGGCCACTCGGCACTTCGAGATACCCGGTAGTTTGTGCACCCCCTCCATGGGTCTATCCTAGGAGCAAAAACAGTAAAAAGAATTATACAATGACGGCTACAACCCCGACCCGGTTGTGCGGCCATACAAATAATATAATTACATCAATTTACATGTTACAAATGAATGAAAGAAAAATAACGCTCATCTCACATCCACCCCGGCTATTCACCCGCGACAATCCAACCCATTCATATCCACAAACCAATAACAATCACAGATCACAGAGATGTATAACCCCGACTAATCGACTTATAGCGATTAGCCGACGTTCAATACATACAAGCATCACAGATACAACCCATATAGTTAAAGTGTAGTGAAGTTCCGGAAAAATACGGATTTATAGGCCCCCAAAAGTAAATTTTAGTTCTGCAAAATCTGGGCACATATAATATATCCTAAAAATCACAAAACCAACACAGGAACACACTGCACCAAAATCGAGGCAGAGAGGAGACAAGACGGCCGCGGATGCGCGGCAATAGCTTCCTATTGCCGCGGATCCGCGGCCATTTGGTCGACTCTCTGTCTCGTTTTTGGTGGTGTTCTTAACAAAACCCTGAGATAATTTTTGGTGTATAACAAATTTTATTTTGACCAGAAAAAAAATTAACAGAAACTTAGGGTTTTGCGAGTTTGGTTTTTCGATTTTCCGGTTTCGAAACTTCGTTACACTTAACTACTTAGCTAGTTTATGTTTAACCTGGCTCTGATACCACTGTAAGTCCACGTTGCCCACCCCGGTGCTTACGGGGAGGTGGAAAACATAATAAAAATCGGATTTTTATGGACTTAGGCAACATGGACCATGCTTGTGAGATCTTTGCTAAACATAAACTTGCTAAAGCTAACTACAAAGTAGCTAAGTGGTAGAAAGGTTATACCTTGAGCTCAAAGTCCTTCTCTCCTTGCTCCTTGGAATGGTAGAAAGAGGTCACCTTGCTTGTCTTCTCCCGTCAAAGAAGGATCCACCCGAAAGCCTCGACCTTTAGCTTCAACTCCAAGCTAGGAGTAACTAGAGTGCAAGAAATGCTAAGACTTGAACCCTAGAAGAGAGTAGAGAAGATCAAGTGAGGGTTTTTCTCAAGCTTTTTTTTTTCTCAACACATGAGAGGGAGAGAGCTTGAGGGAGAGGATGAGCAAGAGAGAGAAATGATATGAGAGAATGAATTATTAGTGAGCCATTCTCACTAATATGTGTGAATAATTTTAATTGAATAATTAGCATGAAAATTGTCATGGTAAATCATGACATGACCATTATCATTTCAATTTGCAAAGATCAAAGAGCATCTTCCAAAAGAAATGATGATGGTCAAAGTGTCAACCTAGGTCAACAAGTCAAAGAAGTCAAATGGTCAACAACCACAACCATGGACAATTATTAAACTAATTATTAATTAATAATAATACACACATAAACATTAGGGTTAATAAAATGGCAATAGCCATTAACCCTAATCAAGGTCCTCTCCCTCAATCTCAAGCAACTGTGCATACGCACCCGCATTCGTGATCCGAAGAACACGAACACAATGAGAAAAACCAATCTCAAATCATATACTAGGATCCGGCTTAAACCAAAGCCCGCTAGTATAAACTGTCCGGACAGCAAACGTGCACAAGTGCGCGAATGTGAACGAACCCTGTCGCAAAACCATGCGACCTCTACTCATTTTGCCTAAAGACGAATAGCTCTCTGTATGGGACTCTAAAGACTCGACACTACGCTGGCAGTGGGTTTAACCACAGACCGCAAGCGGCACTAGCTGTACGTAATGGTCCCCAGGTAGATGTCGATAAGAAGATTGACGAGGTGAACCCCATCTGCACTCCTACTGAGCCTGTATGTGACAATCTCCGTACAGTCCGGTCTGTTCGTCTGATACATCGCATGGCGGGCCTAGGGGGGCGGTGAACGTCAGTCCCCTAATAGCGGTACAAGTCATGTCGGAGTGTAGCCCAGAACACCCTGAGATAACACTGGAAACCTACCAGTATATCTCGCTTGCCCTGGCCAGGGACTACTCGTGTAATGGCTCTCCTGGACACAGCGCGATGTCAACCCCCAATACCGGGAGAGACGAATCCTGTCTAACCGTCACTGCCTCCAAGTGCTTCGGGACTGCACCCAAAAACTACCTGTTTGCACGACTCCTTTGAGCCGTGGTAGGGTAGTAATCAAAGTGCAGTGGGAACACACTCGAGGCGAAGTGACAGTGTCAAGTCAGCGGACTAAGCTGTACTCATGTCACCTGGGAACTGATAACTGACGATAGGTATATTACCAACCAACAGTTCCCGACGAGTCCTGTCCAGTGTACTCGTAACCTAACGAGCACCCGCATACTATCCCAAGTACGACGTACTAACGTCTGTGGGACAGACCGTCTCCCATACTGGGATGAGAAGCGCATACGCTAGTCTACTCCGGAGTATCGATGCCCTGTCTCGATAGTCCAACGACCAGGGACCTGTATAAGGATGTGCTTATAGATTACCCAGCTCCCACGAGTGCGAGCGCCATCACAACGCTGGTAATCAAGCAAAGATCCTAAGGGCTCTACTAATATGTATACCAGCAATATGCTAAAAGAAACACATGCACATATTAAAGCAGAGACAAACCAAGTAGCATACTACCATTTCGAGCAAGATTGTATATACAACTGTGAATATCCCAAGCTTCCATTAAGTAATATACAAACTAGTATGATACAGTAATGGCCTCTACGGCATATACACTAACAACTATGTACTAGCATGAATGCAACATGAATGCATAATTAAACATGAAACCTGAACATGTCTGGTATAAGAAAACCTTTATTCTTATCTTAGAAAAGCATCTGTGCAATAAACTGAGTATCATCAATGAAATCAACAGAAAATCTGTATCAAGCATCGACACAATATATGTATATCCTAATATCTCAATATCTCAATATCTCAATGTATCAATATCTCGGGCTCCGTCAGTCCGGATCTGCCCATATTATCAAATCTCATGACCACGTCGGTATCCTCCGGATATCCGCCGTGCCAACAATCACCGGTAGGTAGTCTGCCCCTGCCAGGCTCATCGTCTATAACTCGAGCTTCTTGTCCCGGGCTACCTTACCGGGTCCACCATGTACCTGAAACGGTTCATCCAACTCCTCTAATCGGGTCTCGAAAACCAACATAAATCAGGAAAACTCATGGTGGACGACACATACATCATATCACGAGAAAACCGCAACTTGCATTTTTAAAGCGATAACAGGTTTATAAAATTCTTACGGTTTTCCCAAAAATCCAGAAATCCCAACAATACTGAAATCCTAGAGAAGAATCACAATATATAAACATGCCGGTGATGATGGAAATTTATGATACGGTAGTATATACCATGCGAAATACGGCCAGAAGCTATGCATGAATCATGATGCAGTGAGGTATGCATATATAACTAACAATCCTACATATCCATTTAGTGAAATGAACATACAAGTATAAGTTTACGGATCATATATGATGCAGATGCACAGTTACCAATTTTAAGTAAGTTCTATAGTGTTCGTGATATAACAATTATCAAAGGCGTGTGTGTTCGCATGAATAGTGCCGTTGCAACATGAATCAATGGTAATGGTGCAAGTGTCCTATGAGATGATTTCAAATATATATATATATATATATATATATGTTTATATATATATATATATGTGTATATATATATATGTGTGTGTGTGTGTGTGTGTATATGTGTGTGTGTGTGTGTGTGTATAAGATGGTGCGATGCAATGAGATTAATAACTAGGAAACTACGCATATAAAATGCAAGTACTACAATCAATCCTAAACTATCGGGCACCTTGCGCCATCCAGACGATCCTCCCGTAGACGTGTACAACTACTCACCCGGGACGCCTCGGCTAATCTGATCAAATCTCAGCCTTGTTTTTCCACGCCACGTTTGACGCCTCTGCACCCAATTCTAGAATCACACATAAGTGAATAAGAGGATAGATATATAAATGGTCGCGGACTCAACGAAACAAGATAACCAACGCACACTAATCAGACGCGCACACACTTGTGCAAAAAACGCGCTCATAACAACGCCAAAAATACCATTAGGGTCGCTAATACGTGACCATTACCAAGTCTAGAACCCAATCACACATTCACAACACATTAAATATTATAGGAATAGGTTATAGCTCAATTCAACCTCAA
Source organism: Agapanthus africanus (assembly GCA_030015575.1). Taxonomy (NCBI): domain Eukaryota; kingdom Viridiplantae; phylum Streptophyta; class Magnoliopsida; order Asparagales; family Amaryllidaceae; genus Agapanthus; species Agapanthus africanus. Next base: position 154,620,700 of record JASDDO010000014.1, on the reverse strand, counting down.
ACTTACTTAAAACCTATTTATACCAAAAACCTAGTAAGCGATCATCAACCATTTTAGTGCAAATCTAGATATTTTAACAAATCTAGTGGCCACAATGTTCACTTAATAACTTAATTACGTCACACCATTATTTACTAAAATTTAATCTCACTTATTTACATAAATCCTAAAATCTAGTTTGCTAGATTATATAATTTGGAAAATTTTAATGCAACAATTAGCAAACTAACAACTAGCTTAAATTCTTCAAGTCTTAAGATGTTAAACTACACCTTCTAACCATAATCAAGTGATAAAACCCTAATATCTAATTCAAACCGTTTTCTTGAAATTTCAAATTTTCAAATAGAACCATATTTAAACACCAAAATAAATTAAATTGGAGTAATTAATCAACAATTAACCATTAGGTTAGGATTATACCTCAACAAGTTTGAAATTAAACTTGCAAACTTGCCTCCAACAAATCTTCCTTGCTCCTAAATCCATACTAGTTTAGGCCAAAGAATATGGGTTGAAGGTTTAATTATGAATTAGTGGGGATTTGTGTGGATTTTTGAAGCAAAAATGAAGAATTTTGAGTTGGAAATGAAGTGGGGAAATTGGGGATTTAGGGCTGCCTTGTTTCTGCCAGCAACAAAGAGAGGGGGAGAGAGAAAGTGATGTGTGTGTGTGTCGAAACTTCCTCAATTATTGCACTTATTAAGTTATTTCTTTAATTATTTTAGTTTATTATTTTCTAGTCCATCTTAGATTTTTCTAGAACTTTAGAGAAAAAAATGAGAGAGAGGAAACATGATACAGTCTTAGTATTAAGTGGTCATGGTTCACTAAAATAAGATTAACCCATTCTAATTTGTAATTTACAATAATTTAATGTATAAGTGAAAGCTTAAAATAATATTTAAAATAATTAATTAAGGAAAAATATTAAGTAAAGTAATAATTTATATGTGACGAAATAAATCCCAAATACTAGCAATTACATAGTTAAAATAGGTGTATTTAAATTTATGCGGAAAAATAATTATATCTTGGAGTTTACGGAAAACACAAGTTATTTACCGATTATCGGAAAATTCACCTAAACGATTTTTTTTAAAACGTTACATATTTACTGATAGTTGATCAGTAGCATCTCTGTTGGTGATGAGCTTGACTCTAACACGGCTTATCGGGTTAGTAGGGGTCTGACGTTATCCACCCTCTAGACCCGATATACGATACTCTTTGACGAAGAGACCGGATTGTACGGAAATTGTCACATTCAGCAGGGTAAGAATGTACTTGATTGTCGACCCCCTTTTCGGTAAGTACCTGGGTAGCCGTTATGTACAGTTAGTGCCGCCGACGTGCTTGTGGTTAAACCTACTTTCAGCGTATTGTCGAGTGTTTAGAGTCCCACACAGAGGGTTTTTCCTATCCAGGCAATAGATGTAGGAGCCGTATGTTGGTACTGTAAGTCCACGTTGCGACCCCCGGTTCTTACGGGGAGGCGGAAACGGTATAAAATCAAAATTTTAACGCAAGAGGCAACATGGACTAAGCTAGGTCGGGATCTTTACCTAAACTAAAACTAGCATACTAAGCTAAAGATATTTAGCTACTCGGATGAAGATGGTTATACCTAAACTTGAACTCCTTCTCTTCAAGCTCCGATGGTGGTTCGATGGCTCCTTCTCGTTGTCTCCGTACGCCGAAGATAGATCCACTTGAAAGCTCCAACCTTTAGCTCCTTCTTCGTTCTTTGAAGAAACTAGTTCACTTGGTTTGCTAAACCTAGTGAACTAGAATGAGTAGAGATGATTTAGAATGGGATTTTATCTATGGTTCTTGATTCTCAACTCATGAGACAAGAGAACCATAGATCAAGAGAGGGAGCAAGAGGTTGAGGGTGAGAGCAAGAGGAGAGCTCAAGAACAAGAGAGAGAATGAGCAAGAAAGAATGAGCAACTCTTTTGTCTTTCACCCTCTCATAATCCAAAGTGATCATAACTCATCATATCAAAAAAGTCTTATGTGATGGTTAGAAGCAACCATAACCTTATCATGTCATGCACTCATTTTACTCAAAATGAGCAAGCAAGAAAAAGTCTTTGGCATGAAATGATAACCATGGTTATCATGATGGTCAACTAGTCAAGCCTAGTCAACCGGTCAACAAGTCAACAAAAGTCAACAAGTCAACAAAGTCAACAAGTCAACGAAAGTCAACAAGTCAACAACCATATCACCATAATACTTAATTAATATAATAGTTAATCACATATCATATTCTCATTAGGGTTGAGCATAAAGTCAAATAGTCAACGGTCAACTGTCAACAACCCTAATGAGAATCCGCAGCCTCTGCCTCCCTGTCAACTGTGCATACACACCCGCATCCGCGTTCCGAGGAACACGAATTCAAACTGGATAAATCCAATCCCATAAGGTACACTAGGATCTGGCTTAAACCAAAGCCCGCTAGTGTAAACTGTCCGGACACTGCACGTGCACAAGTGCACGGATGTGACCGAACCCTGTCGCAAAACCATGCGACCTGTCGCAATACCATGCGGCCTCTACTCTTTTGCCTAAAGGCGAAAAGCTTTCTGTGTGGGACTCTAAAGACTCGACACTACGCTGGCAGTGGGTTTAACCACAGACCGCAAGCGGCACTAGCTGTGCGTAACGGTCCCCAGGTAATGCCGACAAGAAGACCGACGAGGCGAAACCCATCTGAACTCCTACTGAGCCTGAGCGTGACATTCTCCGTACAGTCCGGTCTGTTCGTCTGATACATCGCATGGCGGGCCTAGGGGGCGGTAAACGTCAGTCCCCCAATAGCGGTACAAGTCGTGCCGGAGCGAAGCCCAAAACACCCTGAGATAACACTGGAAACCTACCAGTATATCTCGTTTGCCCTGGCCAGGGACTACTCGTGTAATGGCTCTCCTAGACACAGCGCGATGTCAACTCCCAATACCGGGAGAGACGAATCCTGTCTAACCGTCACTGCCTCCAAATGCTTCGGGACTGCACCCAACCACTACCTGTTTGCACGACTCCTTTGAGCCGTGGTAGGGTAGTGATCAAAGTACAGTGGGAACACACTCGAGGCGGAGTGACAGTGTCAAGTCAGCGGACTAAGCTGTACTCATGTCACCTGAGAACTGATAACTGACGATAGGTATAATACCAACTAGTCAGTTCCCGACGAGTCCTGTCCAGTGTACCCGTAACCTAACGAGCACCCGCATACTATCTCAAGTACGACGTACTGACGGCTGTGGGACAGACCGTCTCCCACACTGGGATGAGAAGCGCATGCGCTGGTCTACTCCGGAGTATCGATGCCCTGTCTCGATAGTCCTGCGACCAGGGACCTGCATAAGGATGTGCTTATAGATTACCCAGCCCCACTAATGTGACGGCCATCACATCGCTGGTAATCAAGCAAAGATCCTAAGGGCTCTACTAATGTGTATAGGCGATATACAAAAATAAACACATGTACACATTGAAGTAGAAACAAACCAAGTAGCATACTACTATTTTGAGCAAGATTGTACATACAAGGTGAATATCCCAAGCATCCATTAAGTAATATACAAACTAGTATGATACAGTAATGGCCTCTAGGGCATATACACTAACAATCTCCCACTTGCACTAAGGCCATGTACTGGCGTATCGAAGACCTATCATCTCGATCAGCCGCTCGAACTGAGTCTGGGGCAAGGCCTTGGTGAATGGATCTGCAGTGTTGTCTTCTGAAGCGACTCTCCGAACCTCGATCTCCTGGCGATCCACGATCTCCCTGATCAGGTGATACCGCCTCAAGATGTGCCTGGATTTCTGATGGGACCTTGGTTCCTTCGCTAAAGCTATAGCCCCGTTGTTGTCGCAATACAGAGGTATTGGATCAACAATGGACGGAACCACCTGAAGTTCTTTCAAGAACTTCCTCATCCAGACAGCTTCTTTTGCGGCATCAGATGCAGCGATGTATTCCGCTTCCATCGTCGAGTCTGCAACGGTTTCTTGTTTGGAACTCTTCCAACACACCGCCCCTCCATTGAGGGTAAAGACAAAACCCGACATGGACTTGGAATCATCCTTGTCACTCTGGAAGCTGGAGTCAGCAAAGGCCTCGATCTGGAGGTCTTTTCCGCCATACACCAAGAACATCTCCTTAGTCCTTCTCAGGTACTTGAGAATGTTCTTTACCGCTATTCAGTGATTCTCCCCAGGGTTTGACTGATACCGGCTTACCACACTCAGTGCATAAGCTACATCCGGTCTGGTACACAACATCGCATACATTATAGAGCCTACCGCAGAAGCGTAGGGTATAATAGACATGCGATCCCTCTCCAAATCAGTCTTGGGAGACATCTCTTTAGAGAGGGTGATCCCGTGACAAGCCGGTAGGTTACCGCGCTTGGAATCTTCCATACTGAACCTCTTCAGTATGGTGTCGATGTACCTGGACTGAGAAAGTCCTAATATCCTCTTGGATCTGTCACGGTAGATCCGGATACCCAGAATGTATGAGGCATCACCCAGGTCTTTCATGGAGAACCTGTGTGACAAGAACCCCTTGACAGATTGTAGCATAGGAATGTCATTTCCTATTAAGAGAATGTCATCCACGTATAAAACGAGGAATACTACAGTTCTCGCTACAAATCTACTATAGATGCATGGTTCATCTGGATTTTTGATAAAGCCAAATTCTTTGACCGTCTCATCAAAGCAGATGTTCCAACTCCGCGATGCCTGCTTTAGTCCATAGATGGACTTAAGCAACTTGCACACCTTTCCGCTGCTCCCACTCTGAATGAAACCCTCTGGTTGGTCCATATAGACACACTCCTCTAAATTTCCATTTAGAAAAGCTGTCTTTACATCCATTTGCCAGATCTCATAATCGTGGAAGGCAGCAATGGCAAGAAGGATCCGAATGGATTTCAGCATGGCTACTGGAGAAAAGGTTTCGTCATAGTCCAAGCCAGGTCTTTGACGAAAACCCTTTGCTACCAGCCTAGCTTTATAGGTCTCAACCTGTCCATCTACACCAATCTTCCTTTTGAAGATCCACTTGCATCCTACGGGTTTTACCCCGTCTGGAGCAATGTCCAACGTCCATACCTCGTTGGTGTACATGGACTCCATTTCGGTCCGCATTGCATCCAGCCATTTCACTGAGTCAACGCTCTGAACGGCCTGCTGGAAGCTAGTAGGCTCATCATAATCTATGATGCAATCCTCTCTATCCCCGTCTATGAGAAAACCGTAGTATCTCTCGGGCGGATGAGACTGCCTACTACTCCTGCGGAGCGGCGTAGGAATGTCCTGTTCTGTTGAACCCTCTGGTTCCACTAACCTTTCAGTAATAGTCCGTGGTTCTGGAATTTCTTCCAGTTCTACTGTGCTCCCACTTATCTGGGTTTCCAAAAACTCAGTTTCCAAGAAGTAGGCATGACGAGAAACAAGGACTTTTTGTTCCTCTTCACAGTAGAAGAAATATCCTTTGGAATTCTTTGGATATCCCACAAACTTGCACTGTACTGAGCGTGCCTCGAGCTTGTCCGCATGCTGCTTTTTGACAAAAGCGGGACATCCCCATGTCTTAATATGCTTAAGATAGGGTCTCTTCCCACACCACATCTCGTATGGTGTAGTAGGCACGGTCTTAGTAGGAACTCGGTTCAAAAGGTATGCAGCTGATTCTAGCGCATACCCCCAGAACGATCGCGGTAACTCAGCGTTACTCATCATGGACCGCACCATATCCAATAGGGTGCGGTTCCGTCTCTCCGATACACCGTTATGTTGCGGGGTGTATGGAGGAGTAAGCTGAGAGAGAATTCCGTTCTCTTTTAAATAGTCCAGGAACTCGGCACTTAAGTATTCTCCACCTCGATCCGATCTTAGAATCTTAATACTTTTGCCGGTCTGTTTCTCTACTTCATTCTTATACTCCTGGAATTTTCCAAAGGCCTCGGACTTATGTTTCATTAAGAAGACATAACCGTACCTTGAGAAGTCATCCGTAAAAGTAATGAAGTAAGAATGTCCGCTTCGGGCATGTGTAGACATTGGACCGCACACGTCACTGTGTACGAGTCCCAAGAGCTCGCTCGCTCTTACTCCTTGTCCAGTAAACGGAGTCTTTGTCATCTTTCCTTTGAGACAAGATTGACAAGTGGCATACGATTGATATTCGAACGCATTCAAATATCCTTCTGTATGTAACTTAGTCAACCTTCTCTCATTGATGTGACCCAATCTACAATGCCATAAGAAAGTCTGATTCATTTCCGGAGACTTTCTTTTGTGTGTATTCTGGACATTGAAAATCTGTGGTTGGTTTAACACGTATATACCATTACTCAATGTACCTGACCCAATCAAAACTTGATTAAGGTGAATGTTTACAACATTACTTACAAACGCAAATTCATAACCTTCTTTAGAAACTAAAGATACAGAAATGATATTACAAGTTGCGTTGGGTACAAAAAAGCAATTACGCAAAACCAAAACATGTCCATCTGACATTCCCAGGTGATAGTCCCCCACGGCTTTAGCATCCATGCTAGCTCCGTTCGCAACTTTGAGGGTCATGTCACCTGCCTTCAAAACCCTACGGTTTCTCAACGCCTGCAAAGAATTACAGATATGAGATCCTGATCCGGTATCCAATACCCAGGAAGTAGAGTTTATTGAAAGACAATTTTCAATAACATACACACCTGAAGCTGAAGCTGCAACCTGCTTCAATTCCTGTGTTCTGGCCTTCCAGGCCCTGCAATCATTCTTCCAGTGTCCTTTCTTATGACAATAGAAGCATTCTTCCTTATCCACAAGCTTCCCCGCTATCTTTGTTGCTTTACCTTTTCCCTTCGTATCCACTTTACTAACACCGCCCCTTGGTTTGGCGGGGGCCTTCTTCTTCTTTCCCTTGGCTTTCGCCTTGGACCTAGAAGAAGATGATCCTCCTACAAACAAAGTGGATGTTTCCCTACCTTTCTGTAGGGTGCCCTCTGCGCTCCTCAGCATGTTGAGGAGCTCTGAAAGTTCAACCTCTTTTTCCTGTAGGTTGAAGTTCAGTATAAACTGGGCGTAAGTGGAAGGAAGGGACTGGAGAACTATATCCGTATATAGCTCACTCTCCAATGTGATCCCTAGGTCAGCGAGCTCCTCAATGAAGCCGATCATCTTTAGCACGTGCTCGGCTACTGATGATCCGACGGCCATTCTTGTCGAAAATAACTTTTTCGACGCTTCGTATCTTGCGATACGTGATTGCTCTCCATACAGTTCTTTTGTATGGAGCAATATGGACTCCATGTCCATATTCTCATGCCTCCTCTGATGTTCATTGTCCATCGAGGCAAGCAGGAGGCACTTGGCCTTCGCGCTATCAATCTCCCAAGTCTTGCGGATTTCCTTATCCGCGACACTGGAAGTTGGACCAGGGACAGGGGGAGCTTTGGTGGTAAGAAGATACCCCAGCTTGTCATAAGTGATTGCTATCTTGACATTCCTGAGCCAATCTTTGTAGTTTGGCCCTGTCAGTTTGTTTTTATCTAGGAGTAACTTAAGTCCAGTCATGTTTGATTGGTCGCTGCAATTAGGAGAGAGAAGAAGAAACACTCAGCATGATGCTCTTGCAAGTTTAGAGTGGTTTTTAGTTTGTCTAAACAGGATGGCTCCCACTGTTTCTCGAATCCCTCCTCAAACCATAAAGGAAGAATTAGTCAGGATCAATCCCACCGTACAATACTTGCTTAACCGTTCAGCCAGGCCGGTGTCGGTACTTCGAGGGAGGTTTTCCAACGCTTTCGCGAAGTTCCTTAATTAAAGAACCTCTTTTCCCTGGGGGCGTAGCCCCGCTAACACCTTTCTAGGCACCTACTAGGTTTATAGCATTGATCGTTAAGTGAGAAATTTCCCGAGGAGTAGCATATACTCACAGTAGGATCGGGATCCAAATATCATTGCGTGATGAAACTGAAGGAATCCTACCAGAATCATCACACTCCAAATGGTATGCAAATCTAGCAAGTTTCAGTACTTATGAAACTCCCGATGTGGATTTTTTGCCCCATGCTCTTATGACCTTGACTTTGGCCAACAAATCATAAGTCACATGTCAAGTTCTGCCCGTCGTTCTCCAGGTTAATTTGAATCCACCCGCACCTACCCTTGACTTTGGCCAACAAGGCAGTACGACTGTTCCAAACCAACGCATCTATCTATGCTGCACATGAATACCCAATAGCTACCAATCACTGTGCCTTGACTTTGGCCAACAAACACAGCTTGAATACTATTGACTATTCATGTGAAACGACGGAGGGCTACGGATGGTTTTGGCAAAACCGTGAACGTAGTGAACTTGATTTGGTCGATGGAACGAGATAGCTTTTAAAAGGAGTGGCTCAAGCTCCGCATTTAAAAGTTGTTTTTGAAAAGAACCGAGTGGTTTTTCGAAAGTGTTCCAACGACTTTAACTTGGTTTATTATCTTGCATTAGTTCTTTTAATGCGTGATATTCTTGCATTAGTTCTTTTAATGCGTCCCATCATTTAATCCTACCATTGCAGAAAACAACCAAAATATGACGTACGCTTATGCCATTCGCATTCGCCACTGGGCCCCGTCATTACCCGTTAGGTTACTTAACTAACGACAGAGCGGGGGCTGGGCTAGCGCGTCTGTAAAACATAAGCAACGCCTAAATAATATCATATATAGATATACTGCAATGATAAACATTTCAGATCACAGATAAATACATTGGATATACTAGGAATCTGTAATTTGTACGAGCCTGTACCAAAAACAGATTACACGGTCGCGGTGAATATCCAAAACCCCACCCAAGACCCCTACGGGTGCGGCAAACTACCCGCCAAGTACCCGAAGCGTAGCAACCTCCCTCATCTCCATGAGTAGGCCACTCGACACTTCGGCATACCCGGTAGTTTGTGCACCCCTCCATGGGTCTATCCTAGGAGCAAAAACAGTAAAAAGAAATTATACAATGACGGCTACAACCCCGACCCGGTTGTGCGGCCATACAAATAATTATTACATCAATTTACAAATTTACATGAATTGCAAGAAAAGAAAACTCTCGTCTCACAACCCCCGGCTATTCACCCGCGACAATCCAACATATTTATATACACATTCCAGCACATTACAGATCATGTATAACCCTGACCAATCGACTTATAGCGATTAGCCGACGTTCAATACATGCAAACATCACAGATATAACCATCATAGTCAAAGTGCAGTGAAGTTCGGAAAAAATACGGAATTATAGGACCCCAAAAGGAAATTTCTTTTCTGGAAAATCTGGGCACATATAATATATTCCAAAAATCCCAAAACCAACACATACACACACTGCACGAAAAACGATGCACAGAAGACGACAAAACGCGGCGGTTCCGCGGCGGATGCCTAGCTCGCGCGGCGGAAGGACGGCGGTTTGGACGAATTACTGTATCGTTTTTCTTGGGTGTTCACACAAAACCCTGAGCCGAATTTACAAGTGTAAAGTTTTTCATTTTGAGCCAAAAAAATTTCAACAGAAACTCAGTTTTCAGTTTTATTTTTAAAAGTTTGGTTTTTGGATTTTTCCGGTTCCGAACTTCGTTACACTTCACTACCAAGCTAGTTTAAGTTTAGTTAGGCTCTGATACCACTGTAAGTCCACGTTGCGACCCCCGGTTCTTACGGGGAGGCGGAAACGGTATAAAATCAAAATTTTAACGCAAGAGGCAACATGGACTAAGCTAGGTCGGGATCTTTACCTAAACTAAAACTAGCATACTAAGCTAAAGATATTTAGCTACTCGGATGAAGATGGTTATACCTAAACTTGAACTCCTTCTCTTCAAGCTCCGATGGTGGTTCGATGGCTCCTTCTCGTTGTCTCCGTACGCCGAAGATAGATCCACTTGAAAGCTCCAACCTTTAGCTCCTTCTTCGTTCTTTGAAGAAACTAGTTCACTTGGTTTGCTAAACCTAGTGAACTAGAATGAGTAGAGATGATTTAGAATGGGATTTTATCTATGGTTCTTGATTCTCAACTCATGAGACAAGAGAACCATAGATCAAGAGAGGGAGCAAGAGGTTGAGGGTGAGAGCAAGAGGAGAGCTCAAGAACAAGAGAGAGAATGAGCAAGAAAGAATGAGCAACTCTTTTGTCTTTCACCCTCTCATAATCCAAAGTGATCATAACTCATCATATCAAAAAAGTCTTATGTGATGGTTAGAAGCAACCATAACCTTATCATGTCATGCACTCATTTTACTCAAAATGAGCAAGCAAGAAAAAGTCTTTGGCATGAAATGATAACCATGGTTATCATGATGGTCAACTAGTCAAGCCTAGTCAACCGGTCAACAAGTCAACAAAAGTCAACAAGTCAACAAAGTCAACAAGTCAACGAAAGTCAACAAGTCAACAACCATATCACCATAATACTTAATTAATATAATAGTTAATCACATATCATATTCTCATTAGGGTTGAGCATAAAGTCAAATAGTCAACGGTCAACTGTCAACAACCCTAATGAGAATCCGCAGCCTCTGCCTCCCTGTCAACTGTGCATACACACCCGCATCCGCGTTCCGAGGAACACGAATGCAAACTGGATAAATCCAATCCCATAAGGTACACTAGGATCTGGCTTAAACCAAAGCCCGCTAGTGTAAACTGTCCGGACACTGCACGTGCACAAGTGCACGGATGTGACCGAACCCTGTCGCAAAACCATGCGACCTGTCGCAATACCATGCGGCCTCTACTCTTTTGCCTAAAGGCGAAAAGCTTTCTGTGTGGGACTCTAAAGACTCGACACTACGCTGGCAGTAGGTTTAACCACAGACCGCAAGCGGCACTAGCTGTGCGTAACGGTCCCCAGGTAATGCCGACAAGAAGACCGACGAGGCGAAACCCATCTGAACTCCTACTGAGCCTGAGCGTGACATTCTCCGTACAGTCCGGTCTGTTCGTCTGATACATCGCATGGCGGGCCTAGGGGGCGGTAAACGTCAGTCCCCCAATAGCGGTACAAGTCGTGCCGGAGCGAAGCCCAAAACACCCTGAGATAACACTGGAAACCTACCAGTATATCTCGTTTGCCCTGGCCAGGGACTACTCGTGTAATGGCTCTCCTAGACACAGCGCGATGTCAACCCCCAATACCGGGAGAGACGAATCCTGTCTAACCGTCACTGCCTCCAAATGCTTCGGGACTGCACCCAACCACTACCTGTTTGCACGACTCCTTTGAGCCGTGGTAGGGTAGTGATCAAAGTACAGTGGGAACACACTCGAGGCGGAGTGACAGTGTCAAGTCAGCGGACTAAGCTGTACTCATGTCACCTGGGAACTGATAACTGACGATAGGTATAATACCAACTAGTCAGTTCCCGACGAGTCCTGTCCAGTGTACCCGTAACCTAACGAGCACCCGCATACTATCTCAAGTACGACGTACTGACGGCTGTGGGACAGACCGTCTCCCACACTGGGATGAGAAGCGCATGCGCTGGTCTACTCCGGAGTATCGATGCCCTGTCTCGATAGTCCTGCGACCAGGGACCTGCATAAGGATGTGCTTATAGATTACCCAGCCCCACTAATGTGACGGCCATCACATCGCTGGTAATCAAGCAAAGATCCTAAGGGCTCTACTAATGTGTATAGGCGATATACAAAAATAAACACATGTACACATTGAAGTAGAAACAAACCAAGTAGCATACTACTATTTTGAGCAAGATTGTACATACAAGGTGAATATCCCAAGCATCCATTAAGTAATATACAAACTAGTATGATACAGTAATGGCCTCTAGGGCATATACACTAACAGGTACGTGCAGGGGTCCAATTAAATACGTGTACGGGATACACGGAATTTAATTGGGCGGTTGATAATACTAGCCGGTTTAGGATTAAGCCGGATTATTAAATCAGGTTTTGATTTAATAATTTTTATATATATTTTTTGATATATATATTTTAGTATTATTGTTCACTATTCATTTTCTCTCTTTGGTACTATCCGTATTTTTATACGGATACGCATATATGTAGCGACACATATACCGGGTGAAGTATTGCGTATTTATACGGGAATGCTTATAGTAGAAGGACACCTCATATTTGATTTTCTTTTTAGAAAATTAAATAGGAAAATGAGGAGTAGGTATGGTGGCATGAGGCTTGTAGAGAGGTATGGTTCTAGCATTTATTGTTTATCATTTATGGATGCACTATTGATGCATGGTTGATAAATGCTAGTTGCCATTCTTTTCTTGAGTGACTTGATTGATTTTCTTCCTCCTAGAGAGTTCATGCTTAATGGTTGCAAGTAAGAGCAACCATTCTATTCATTCCTTCTCCTTTAGTGAAATATTCCTACATAACCGATCATCCACACCTAGCAAGTTTGGATCATCGGTTAGAGCTTCTTCTGGTTTCCCTTGGGTGGATTGTCTTCGGCGAGAATGGTCGATTGTAACGACTCTGAATTTACTGTACTGAATTTTCCATTTTAATATACAGAAATGAGTTTACTGCCTGAGTTTGAGTTATAAGTCACTTTTGTTAAATAATAACAAGAAACAACCTGTAGCTCACTGGTAAAGCCTTGCACTGCTGTGACGTAGCCTGTGTGTTCGATCCCCCTCAGACACATTGTTTTTTTATGAATTTTCCTTTTAACTTTTTAGAAGCCCAAAAGATTGCATGTACAATACACAGGGAAAAGAAAAGTCAGAAAAATCAAACATGTGGAAAATGAAGTAAATACTTATTTAATCTCGTAGCACGAATCTTGATGCCAGATGGAAAAAATTGACCGGTGGAATGCTCCATATAGCCGGCGGGGACGGTTGGATGAAGCCCAATTTGTCCCGGGCTTTGCACACTAGTCTCTTCACCTACTCCTAACTTTCCTGCACTGTTTGATTTCCATGCAAAACAGAGACCCTTCATTTAACAATTTATCATAATTTTAATGCTTTTTAATCCACCATTTTAATTCCAAAACCCTAATTCTCCACTATAAATACCATCCCCTACTTTGGCTCATCAGCATTCTGAAAATTATAGCAAAATTCTCTCAAAAAGTTTCGAAGTATAAGTGGAGTAAAGAGGAGTTAACAACCAAGAAACTTCTGGCGAAGATTGATTTCAATTCCGGCGCTCCCACGACGCTACGAAGCTCACCCCCTTTTCTTTAATCTTTCTTTAAATCTTCTAAACCGTAAGTCCCTCTCAATCTCTCTTCTTCTTCTTTGAAATTCCATTTCAAAACGTATATCGGTAAGTGGAGTTTATACCGATATCTTTTTCTAAACCCTAGAAAACTCTTTCTCCTTAATACTTTGTTCAATCTAACATGTATACATCACTTGTAACCTTAAACCATAATGTTTAGAATCAAATTTCATCAAAATTCTCATGTGAAATAACAATAGTAGTACTTTTTCTTTAAAATACCATGAAATTATTTAACACCTCTTTTAGTAATTGCTTAACAATACCTTAAGAAAACTTCACGGGGTAACGACCTACCCCAAACGTACACTTGGTTTCATAGCACGATACTCATTGATTGTATTTTTGTGGCGAAGAATAATATTACGATAAAATACTACATAACTTTAAAAACCGGATTTCTTTTAAATCGATATTTCATATCCTTTACGAATACGCATCTACAACCTTTTTTAGAAGACCCATTAATGGATGGTGTGGATTATCGTATATCCTTGGGCTAGTAGAACGAGATGCAGACCTCCTCACGGAGCATTCGATCTCGAAAGGATTTAAATACGATAATTAAGAAATACGAATTTTCTAAATAAAATAAAATTATTTTTAAAATTAAAATTATATAAAATTATAAATACATATATTTCAAAATATAATAAATCTATATTTTTTTTGAAAAATTAAAGTTTAACAAATGACAATAAAATACTATTAAGATACCAAAAAGGACAAGTTTTCAATAAAATACCATGAACTTTCCACGCTAAGTAATTATCACTAAAAAATATCCTAAATACTTAAAATCCATGCTCATGACAACCTTAAATAATACTAATCACCCTGGAGATTTTATTTTTAAACTATATTAAAATATTTTTCATAAAACCCCCTCGAGTTATATAAAAACAATATTTAAGGACTTTAGTAAATTTAAGTTTAAGCGGGATCAATTATCTTGAGCCCCAGGGAGCCGGAGAAAGTGAGTGCTTGCCTATTTAAGTTAGAAAACATAACGGGGTTATCAATGGTAATTGTCTTGGAAATAGACACAAATCCTGCCATCCATGTGCAGTAGTTATCGATGACTTCCGAATCTAATTCAAGAGCTAAATCAGTTTGCAAGCGTCTGACTCAGTCTGAGTATAATTCAAACCTGAATCTACAATCAAACCTGAATACTTGATCATGAGCATGAATACTTGAAATCAAACATCAATATCAAACATGTAAACTTGACCTGACTTGACCGAACCACGGTTATAACTTGACTTGACTACTTGAATACATCCTGAACATGAATACTTGAACAACTTGTATCCATGGTTTCGGCAAGTCTGATAATTATAATATATAATACATTACGCTGGGATAAACGGGTATATTGGTACGGAACGTATATCGTGGTACGAGAGTCACTTAGAAGACACCTACATGAATTCTCACGCCGTTGTCCCATAAGTTATGACGGGGCCTTATACTACATGTTACCATTGTCCACGGGGTAAGATGGACTCCTCTCGTATACATGAATACCTTCTATATCACGCTACAAACAAACCACGTTATAATAACCATCTTATACATGTACAACTTACCTGTTCATTCACATTACTCGTTACATTCTCTTTCTTCTTTTGGGATTTACCGAACGCTAGTTCGCTGAGGACATTCCCTTCTATTTCTTTCTTTGGAATGTTCGTCAGGAGGACAGGACTTTCAGGAGATCGAGCCTAGGCAGGAGGACTTGGACCAGATTGCGGCACAGCCGGACTTCTAGTTCCTTGTACTTACTTTTATTTTGTATACCACTGTTTAGGCACTTCTTTACTCATTGTATCTTTTCTTTTCAAACAATTGTATGTAGAGATGAATGTAAATAAAGTTGTTGTTCTGTTTTAATACTCTTGTCATTCTTGTTCATTTTATATATTGCTTAGTTACGCTTAACGTATTTATTTCTTAGTAAATACGTTGCGGACTGCCACGTCATTGTTTCCTTCTACTGAGAAGCGGGGCGTGATATCGATTTTCAAGCCCATTTCTGGCATCTACGAGCTTCTAGGGGTCTTCCACAATTGGGTGGACACGCGATAAAGGTTGTAGTTTCTCAACCCTTGAATTTCTAGTTAGCTAGTTTAGGTTTTTGGATCGTATCCCGGGTTTTACGAGTGTTTGGTGCTTGTGTAAATTTTTGTTTTCGCTTCTTCCTTGGCCGCGGCCTCCGTGGCACGGGAACCGAACCCCAACATAATTTACAAAGGAAGCGCATAATTCAGCATATTCAATTCATCCAGAAGGTACGAAGATGTACATGGATATGTGATATCACTTTTGATGGTAAGGCATGAAGAAAGAGATCGCTCGTTTTGTGTTGAGATGCTTAGTTTGTCGGCAAGTGAAAGTTGAACATCAAAGGACTGCTGGCTTGTTGCAACCACTTCCGATTTCTCAATGGAAGTAGGAACATATAACCATGGACTTCGTGACAGCTTTAACACGGAGTCTAAAGAGCCACAATGTTATATGGGTGATCATGGATCATCTGACTAAGGCAGCACACTTTATACCGTTTCGAGTTGGTCAGTCGACAGAGGCACTAGTAGAGAAATATTTGCAGTAGATTTTGCGATTAAATGGTGTGCCAGTGAGTATTGTATCAGATCATGACACGCGGTTTCTATCGCACTTCTGAAGGAGTTTGCAGGAGAGCTTAGGAACTCAATTAAAGTTTAGTATGTCATATCATCCAAAGACTGATGGACAATCCGAGAGGACGATCCAACCTCTTGAAGACATGTTAAGAGCTTGCATGTTAGACTTTAAGGGTTCGTGGGAGGATCATTTGCACTTGATGGAGTTTTCGTATAATAATAGTTTCTAGGAGAGTATTTAGATGGCTCCATTTGAAGCGTTGTACGGACGTAAATATCGTTCGTCGATATGTTGGGATGACGTTAGAGAATGAAAACTATCAGGGTTGGAATTGATTGTGCAAACTATGGATAAGGATTTTTGGATTTGTGATCACATGATAGTGGCTCAAGATCGTCAGAAGAGTTGGACAGATACTAGAAGGAGACCGTTAGAATTTTCCGTTGATGAGCATGTATTCTTAAAGATATCACCAATGAGAGGAGTAATCAGATTTGTTAGTCGAGGCAAGTTTAGTCCTCGATTCGTTGAGCCATTCGATATTATTGAGCGTATTGGGGAAGTAGCGTATCGATTGGCTTTACCACTGTCCTTGATGGGTGTACATGATGTGTTTCACGTATCCCAACTTCACAAATATGTTCAAGATGAGACTCACATCTTTGATTATTCGGATTTGACATTGGGAACTAATTTGTCGTATGAAGAGCGACCGATAGCTATAGTGGATCGACGAGAAAAGGTTCCAAAGAATAAAGTTATCCCGTTGGTTCTTGTCTCGTGGGGAGGTCGTTCACATTGAGAATCTACGTGGGAATATGAAGAGGAGAGGCAACATAGATTCCCGAATTTGTTTTCTTGATTATGAGATTGATTGTTCTTGATCGTTTCATTGTATCTTGTTTTCTTCCTTTTGTTCTCATGAATTTCGAGGATGAAATTCTTTTTATAGTTGGGTATAATGTAACACTCTAGAACGATCGTACGTATTTGAATTAATAAATTGAATTATAATACCCAGTTCCTTTTGTACGCCAATATCCGTATTTAAATAAAAAGTGTTGTTTCCAAAAATTTGTCCATTTATATTTTTATTTATTTTCAAAACTGATTGATGTGTTTAAAGAGAAGTGTTGTAAATAAAGTAACCGCAATCAGGACGGTGTCGCTAGTAGCTAGCCGCGATGAGTACGGATCATCCGCAGGGAAATGTGAACCTTTTTCTTGTTTTAGACGAGTTGATAGAAGATGGGTGATTGGTTGTAGTTACGGATATACTACGGATATAAGATTTATAAAGAAGAGCCTTGTAGGGTTCATATGACTTAGTAGTAATGGATGACTAATTAAAAATGACTCATTTTATCTTTTAATAGTTTAAAACTAGATCGATAGTGATGAATGTGGATTAGGGTAACTTTTGGAAGAAACCAAGGTTTCCCCACTTTTAACCCTTGTCCTTGCATTGATCACTATTCATGTCTAGCCTTTACCAAAACAAGTGTTAAACAGATCTCGAATCGTGGTCGTGACTAGCAATAAATTGGTAGCTCGCCCGATTAAGATGTTAATATTTATTTTGCTAAAGTTTCTAGACTTTAAAATGTATAAAAGGAGTTAAATGATTTTATCATCCATTGATCTACCCTAGCCTATGAACCCTAGCAAGTTAGGAATTACTCGCTCATGGTTTAAGATAGAAAAAAGGATGAACAAGAAAACATGAGTAAGATGCATAAATTAAATGCGGAAAGTAAATGCAAAAAGACTAATAAAAAGACTACCTTTATTAATCAACTATTGCATACAACTCTCCGTACAAAGTAGATTACAAAGAACCCTAGTTTTTGCTCTTTCTCTCTCTCTCTCTTGTTGGAGGTAGATGACTAACTAATGATCACCTGGATGCGTGGATCGTTTTGAACCTCTTGATCACTTCGGTTCGATGATTTTTCATGTGAAGCTCTCGGTCCTATTTATAATCACATAAACTAGAAACCCTAGATTTTATAGGTTAAGATATGCAATCACGATCCAAGCCACCAAATATATCATCCAACGACCACAAATCTGCTGCGAATCTGCCGCATATATGTCTATTTGGCCGCCCAACCGCGGCGGTTTAGTGGGATCATGTCATAGGATTTTCGGTGGTCTCTGGTATTGACATTTGTAGATCTCTTCGATGTCTGGATTTTGGAAGTCTTACTCCGAGTCTCTGCCATTGCTAGATCTTATATTTTCCCTCAATATTTCGGCAGATTTGATTCCAACATCTCGGATCTTTTGATCTCCAGATCTGAGCTAATATCTGCACAATATCTCAAGTAATAGTGTTTGTAATATTTTTTTTATTATTTTGAGATATTATTCTAACAATTGATATGATATAATATTTTAATAATATTGATTAGAATTATTTGATATGATATGCATATTTTAATTACTAATATTTTATATAAATATTATATGCCTGTATTTTCCCTTATTATGTTAATTATAATATAGAAACATATGATAACAAACTTTTGACATATAAACCCTCATATGTTCTATAATTATAATAAACACCTTTTAGAATTTAACCATAGTGGGGGAAATAATCATTCAAATGTGCAATATTTTTAACTAATCAAATACCCCCAAACTTAACTTTGATCGTCTCGAGGAAACTAGTTATGAAAGAGAAGAAGAACAAAAAGAGAAACCTAGCACACTTTCATAGGCAACATGATTGCACTGAGTACGTGCAAGAAACCTTTAAACTTCTAGGTGTCCCTAATTGGAGGTGTGTTGTCTCCTGAGGGTTTTCAGCGGATTACACCCACAAAATCCCATAATAAAAGAAAGATGCTGAAAGTTACATATAAAGATAAAGAATATGTAAAAGAAATAATTTGAAAATAAGAGTTTCGAACTACACTAGTTTTTCAGTAGCCATGAGCCCTATCTTATTAGTCATGAAAAGATGTCAGAAATCACATCATCTCTCAATATAATACCGCCTTTAGTCTTCCTCCCAACCTTTCTTCCAAACATCGATCATATACTCCTACGTGTGTGTAAAAGACATCCCTACATTTAGAGAATTCAATTCAAGCTATCATACTCTTGTCCATCTTCCTTAGTACTTTTTAGTCGGTGAATATTTTATAAATGGAATTGCTCACACATTCTTCATGAAGGTTTACCCTAGTGCCCCGGCCAACTTCCGTGGTCAAATGCGGAATAAAAATTTCGAAACGAGCGAAAACTTGGCACTAGAATAAAACTTGACCGGATCTTTAACCATAAACCTAGCTAGCAAAAAGTGAGTTCTATCTACTATGAAAGAAGATATACCAAGAGGCTCAAGTCCTTCGGTCTTCTCTCCTCGTCATGTGCTCCAAGTGGCCTCCTTGAACTTGTTCGATCATCATCTCCAGCTCCATCGGTCCTCCGGGATCGAGCTTGTTCTCCGGCTTCCTTTTGTCGTAGATGATCCACCCGGGGAGTATGATCCATGGCTCTAGCTCCTAACTGTATAACAAAAGGAGCAACTAGAGAACTTGGTTTGCTAAACCAAGTAATCTAGGGTGTAGTTTAGGGTGTCTTAGTGTTTAGCTATCTCTTTCTTGCCTCTTCACTTGATTCTCAACACATGAGATGATAGTGAAGAGGAAGAAGATGAAGGTGGAGGAGGCTAGAGCAAAAGGAGAGCAAGAGCAAAAAGAGCTCAAGAAAAAATAATGAAGCATGAATGAAATAGAAAATACACACAAGGGTTTTGTTTATCAATTCTTTCATTAAACAATTAGCAACCATGCTTCAATAGTAACTCCAAAATGAATTATAAATTCATTTGTTAACTATTGAAGCATGGTCACTACCTTTTCTCCCTTACCTCTCACTTTACACCTTATTTCCAATTATGAAATAAAAGGAAAAACCAAAATGAGGTGGCCACCTTCTAGAAGAAAAACTGTAATAAATACGGATTTCCGACTACTGTACAAATATACCGGCAATCAGATAAAAATCCGAACGCCGAAAAGAGATAGAATAACACGAAGAATGTAATAATAGAATATACATATCGAAATACATATATGTAAATTATTAAATCAATACCTGATTTAATAATCCGGCTCAAACCCTAGCCGGCTAGTATTACCAACTGTTCGATCGAAAGTCCGAGTACAAAGTACATCAATCGATCGAACCCTGCACGTATCCAATACGGCAACTACACCATTTCGCCTGAATCAGGGAAACCCTCTGTATGGGACTCTAAAGACTCGACAGTACTCTGGCAGTGGGTTTAACCACAAGCACGTCAGCGGCACTAACTGTACGTACAGGAGTGCATGACTCAAGTGTAGAGAAAGTCAGGAGTGCAGGACTCAAGTGTAGAGAAAGTGTCGTCACTAAGATCATGTGTGAAATCAAACAGAGATGTGGTAATGTCATCGAGATCAGTAAAGCAAAGTTCCTCGGCTCCACAACTATCGGGAGAGATCTCATGGACAGAGCACACATCTAAAATATGAGCAGAGGGTTCTGATGGCTGACTTCCAATTTTGTAGATATTTAGTTCAATGGTCATATTTCCAAATGATAAGTTCATTGAACCATTTCTACAGTTTATAACAGCGTTGGAAGTGGCAAGGAAAGGACGACCCAGAATCACCGGAATTTGGCCCCGGGGGTTTGCTACAGGATGTGTGTCGAGCACAATGAAGTCTACAGGGAAAACAAATTCCCCGACCATTATCAACACATCCTCTAATTCACCCCTTGGTTTGGTGATAGATCGGTCTGCCATATGGAGAGTGCAGTGAGCAGGTTTTAGCTCTCCAATCTCTAATTGCTCATAGACAGAATAAGGGAGCAGGTTAACACTTGCGCCAAGGTCTAAAAGAGCACGATTTATGTTTTTACCCCCAATCGAAATCGATATTGTAGGACATCCTGGGTCCTTTCGTTTATTTGGAAACTGTGGTATAAAAGCAGTGCTGATATTATTAGACATGAAGACTTTCTTCGGCACTTGAGTCTTCCGCTTCCTAGTGCACAAGTCCTTAAGAATTTTCGCATAAGCGGGGACTTGTTGAATCGCATCTAGGAGAGGGATATTGATGTTAACCTGTTTGAACATTTCCAAAATTTTCTCCATATGAGGACTCGTTCTATTAGCCCTTAACCGGTTCGGATAAGGAGCTTTCGCAATAAGCGCAGGGTCCATCACAGGAGAAGGAAGAGGGGGTAGACGCGGTCCCAAAAGAGGTGTGGGGACCGTCTGTGGAGAACTATAAGGGTTGGGAGAAGGTGTCGAGCCTAATGGGAAATGGAGAATAGGCTCGCGAGAAGATGGTGTGGTAGAAGAAGAAGGATCAGAAGGAGAAGTGTGTGTGTGTGGAAAGGTCTCAGCCGGGGTGTTGATATGATTTTCAGTATCATCAATACCTTCCCCGACATGATTGTTCAGCACTCTTCCCGATCTCAACGTTGTGACGGCATTTACATTGTAATGCCCAGGATTCTGTAGGGGTTGAGAGGGAAGTTTCCCTTTTTCTCTCGCACTCATTTCGGCTTTTAGGCGTGCGATTTCAGCTTCCATCGATCTGATACTCTCATCTTGGGACGCTGAGTTTTTCTTTATCTCTCTGATGGAAGATCTAATCTCAGTCGAAACCTCTATGAAATTTGATAAAAGTGATTTCATGGTTTGAGTGAATTGAGAGAACTCGTCAGAACAGGACTGCATAGGATTAGACTGTGCAGGAGTGCTGCCCTGGTTTTGGAAATTTTGTGACTGATAGGGATGCTGAGTGAGTTGAAGGGGTTGCTGTTGTGGTGGAGGAAGAGCCCTTTGAAAATTATTTGTGTTTGGAACCGTGTTTTGAGATTGGTTTTGGTTCCAAGCGAAATTCGGGTGATTCCTCCAATCCTGATTGTACGTGGAAGAATAAGGATCGTTTCGAGGTCTTTGAAATGCGGCATTAGAATGCTCGTGACCTTGAAACGCAGAGTTTAATGGACATTCTTCAGTTAAATGAGACGGATCAGAACAGCACCCACAAACAGTTTTGGGGAGTGACACTGGGTTTAGGGAGGCTGCTGCAAATTTGTGTTCCATAGCGTCGAGCTTCTTTTGCATTGCTGCCATCTCAGATCGAACGCCTATGGACACATCTATTTGGTGTACGCCACCCCTATTCAATGGTTGGGTTCCACTCTCCCACTGTAGTGATTTTTCAGCGAACTCTTCTAAATACTTCCAAGCTTCCCCATCATCCTTGGTCATAAAAGTACCTTGACACATGTTTTCAAGGCTCTGTTTAGTGCTTGGGTTAATGCCCTCATAAATGATTCGGCAAAGCTCCCATCTTGGGATGCCGTGATGAGGACACTGAACCAATAGATCCTTGAAACGTTCAAACCATTTTGAAAATGGTTCAGCAGGGAGATGGGCAAATTGATTCAGTTCGCTACGGATTCGAGCTGTCTTTTGTATTGGGTAAAATTTCTTAAGGAATGCCGCTACGAATTCTTCCCAATTCGTAATAGAGTGTGTGGTAGTGTTATATAACCACTTCTCGGCTATATCGCACAAAGTAAATGGAAGAAGTCGTAGACGTATAGCATCCACTGAAAGTTGTGACGTACCCATCATTGCGCATACGTTTTCAAATTTGGTAATGAAAACGTAAGCGTCCTCAGTCTCGAGTCCGTGGAATTTGGGTAAAAGAATGATATACTGGGGCTTGATCTCAAAGTTATCCCCATTGGCTGGTGGTGTGGATAAGCAGGTCGAAAGAGGACCTCGAATAGGGTAGCACCACTCTTGGAGAGAGATGCAGGGTGGATTCTGCGCACCAACGGACGGTGGCAGATCAGGGTTAAAGAAGTTTGATGGATTCGGATCCATCGGTGTGGGTGTGGTAGTGGGTAAAGGAAAGGTAAATGGAGAAATATCGACTTCGGAGTCGATAAAGGGTACGCGGACTAAACGGGCACTAGAATCCCGTGTCCAGCCTATCTTGCACTAAAAAGGGTTAGTACAAGTGGCAGCATTGGTTTATAATTAGGGGTAATGAATGAATGCGGTGCTTGCTTTGAAAAAGGGACGGATTTTTGAAAAAATGATGCGACAAAACTGTAAGTCCATGTCACGCACCCCTCTAACTCGCGGGGAGGCGGAATATATGAAAAACGATTATCAAAGCTTCGTAACACGGACTTGAGCGCATGAATCGTAATCTAAACCATTGCTAACGATATACTAGAGGTTTAACTACTCGGTACCGGAGTTATACCTCACGTTACATGTCCTTCGGGTCTTCATCGCTGTCCTCCACTCCTCGTAGGCTCCTTGGAACATCGGCAACTTGACGGCCTCCTCGAATCAAAGACGATCCACCCGAAAGCTTCTACGCCAAGCTTAATCTCAAACTTGAGATAACTAGGTTGCTTAAAGTGCTAATCTAAGCTACCTAGAGGATATAGAGTGAGGTTATGGATGTTTTAGTCTAACTAACCCTTGATCTCAACACATGAGAGGTTAGGGTTAGGGTTTTCAAGAGAGAGTGAGCTTGAGGAGAGAGAAGGTGAGATTGATAATGATAACAAAAAATCCTTCTCACTTGAATATATGATACATAATGAATTATCAAATAATATCAATTAATTGATTATTCACCATGTTTCATTTAATCAAGGAGAGTGATTCATCATGTGAGTCATTAGATCATTAATGAAGCATTAATGATATGATGAATCATATAAATGAGTCACACAAAGCAACCATGAAAAAGCCACCTCAACCCCTCATGTCACCACTCTTCTAGAACCTTCTCGACAAATTACGAGAACGCCCCTCCAATCCGTGAAAACACGGAAAAACTTTAGACTGTATAAATCCAATAACCTGATACTAGAAACTGGCTTAAACCAAAGCCGGCTAGTATAAACTGTCCGAAAAGTCGTACGTGCGAAAACACACGTACGCATCCGAACCCTTGTCGTAAAACCATACGACCTCTATATCGTTTCGCCTGGAGCAGGGAAACTCTCTGTGTGGGACTCTAAAGACTCGACACTACGCTGGCAGTGGGTTTAACCACAGACCGCAAGCGGCACTAGCTGTACATAACGGTCCCCAGGTAGATGTCGATAAGAAGGCCGATGAGGAAAATCATCCGAACTCCCACTGAGCCTGATGTGACAATCTTCGTACAGTCCGGTCTGTTCGTCTAAGACTATCGCATATCAAGCCTAGGGGGCGGCAAGCGTCAGTCCCCTAATAGCTGTATAAGTCGTGTCGGAGCGAAACCCATTACACCCTGAGAAGCTACTGGAACCTACCAGTATATCTCGTTTGCCCTGGCCAGGGACTTTGCGTAATGGCTCTCTGACACAGTGCGATATCATCTCCCAATACCGGGAGAGACGAATCCTATCTAACCGCTACTGCCTCCAAGTGCTCGGGACTGCACCCAACTGCTACCTGTTTGCACGACTCCTTTGAGCCGTGGTAGGGTAGCAATCTAAGAACAGTGGGACACACTCGAGGTGAAGTAGCAGTGTCAAGTCTGCGGACTATGCTGTACTCATGTCATCTGGGAACTGATAACTGACGATGGGTATAATACCAACCAATCAGTTCCTCGGCGAGTCCTGTCCGGTGTACCCGTAACCTAACGAGCACCTGTATACTATCTCCAGTACAGCGTACTGATGGCTGTAGGACAGACCATTTCCCCAACTGGGATGAGAAGCGTATACACTTAGTCTACTCTGGAATATCGATGCCCTATCTCGACAATCCAACGACCAGGGACCTGTATAGGATGTTGCTTACAGACTACCCAGCCCCCCACTAGTGTGACTGCCATCACGACGCTGGTAATCAAGCAAAGATCCTATGGGCTCTACTAATATGTATAAGTGATTTGTTACAAGAAACATATGCACATATTAAAGTAGACACAAACCAAGTAGCATACTACCATTTTTAGCAAGACTGTATATATAACTGTGAATATCCCAAGCTTCCATTAAGTAATATACAATCTAGTATGATACAATAATGGCCTCTAGGGCATATACACTAACAATCTCCCACTTGCACTAGGGCCATGAGCTGGCATATCGTAGACCTATCATCTCGAATAGCCTCTCGAACTGCGTCTGAGGAAGGGCCTTTGTGAATGGATCAGCAATGTTATTCTCTGTCTCTACTCTCTTCACCTCGATCTCCCGGCGATCTACGATCTTCCTGATCAGGTGATACCGCCTTAAGATGTGTCTGGACTTCTGATGGGACCTGGGTTCCTTCGCTAAAGCTATAGCGCCGTTGTTGTCACAATACAGAGGAATTGGATCAACACTGGTAGGAACCACCTGAAGTTCTGTGAGGAACTTCTTCATCCAGACTGCTTCTTTTGCGGCATCGCAAGCAGCTATGTACTCTGCTTCCATCGTTGAGTCAGCAACGGTCTCCTGTTTGGAACTCTTCCAACAGACCGCCCCTCCATTGAGGGTAAAGACATAACCCGACATGGACTTGAAGTCATCTTTGTCACTCTGGAAGCCGGAGTCGGCAAAGGCCTCTAACTGGAGGTCTTTTCCACCATATACCAAGAACATTTCCTTAGTCCTTCTCAGGTACTTGAGAATGTTCTTTACTGCTATCCAGTGCTTCTCCCCTGGGTTTGCTTGATACCGGCTTACTACGCTTAATGCGTATGCTACATCTGGTCTGGTACATAACATCGCATACATTATAGAGCCTACCGCAGAAGCGTAGGGTATAATCGACATGCGATCCCTTTCCAAATCAGTCTTGGGAGACATTTCTTTGGAGAGGGTGATTCCGTGACAAGCCGGTAGGTTACCGCGCTTAGAATCATCCATACTGAATCTCTTCACTATGGTGTCTATGTACGTGGACTGTGAAAGTCCCAACATCCTTTTTGATCTATCATGATAGATCCGGATCCCTAGAATGTAGGTGGCATCACCCAGGTCTTTCATGGAGAATTTATGTGACAAGAATCTTTTGACTGACTGTAACATAGGAATATCATTTCCTATTAGGAGAATGTCATCCACGTACAAGACGAGGAATACTACAGCTCTCCCTACAATCTTACTGTATATGCATGGTTCATCTGGATTTTTGATAAAGTCAAATTCTTTGACAGCATCATCAAAACAGATGTTCCAACTCCGTGATGCCTGTTTTAGTCCATAAATGGACTTAAGCAACTTGCATACTTTACCGCTGCTCCCACTCTGAATGAATCCTTCTGGCTGATCCATATAGACGCTTTCTTCCAAATTTCCATTTAGAAAGGCCGTCTTTACGTCCATCTGCCAGATTTCATAATCGTGGAAAGCAGCAATAGCAAGAAGGACCCGAATAGATTTAAACATAGCCACTGGAGAAAAGGTTTCGTCATAGTCCAAACCAGGTCTTTGACGGAAACCCTTTGCAACAAGTCTAGCCTTATAGGTTTCAACCTGTCTATCTACACCAATCTTCTTTTTGAAGATCCATTTGCATCCTACGGGTTTTACCCCATCTGGAGCAATGTCCAAAGTCCATACTTTGTTGGTGTACATGGACTCCATTTCGGTCCGCATTGCATCTAGCCATTTTACTGAGTCACCGCTCTGAATGGCTTGCTGGAAGCTAGTAGGCTCATCGTAATCAATAGTGCAATCCTCTCTATCCCCGTCTATGAGAAAACCGTAGTATCTCTCGGGCGGATGAGATTGCCTACTACTCCTGTGGAGTGGTGTTGGGATGTCCTGTTCTTCTTGAACTTCTGGTTCTACCAAACTTTCAGTAGTAGTTTGTGTTTCTGGAATTTCTTCCAGTTCTATTTCGCTCCCACTAGTTTCTTTTTCTAAAAACTGATATTCTAGAAAATGGGTATTACGAGAAACAAAAACCTTTTGTTCCTCTGCGTAATAGAATAGATATCCCCTGGAGTTCTTTGGATATCCCACAAACTTACATAGTACTGATCGTGCCTCGAGTTTGTCCGCATGCTGCTTTTTAACATAAGCCGGACATCCCCAAATCTTTAGATACTGAAGATAGGGTTTCTTCCCACTCCACATCTGATATGGTGTGGTAGGCACAGTCTTGGTGGGAACCTGGTTCAAAAGATATGCAGCTGATTCTAGTGCATATCCCCAGAATGATCGCGGTAACTCAGCGTTACTCATCATGGAACGAACCATATCCAATAGGGTTCGATTCCTCCTTTCTGATACACCGTTATGTTGTGGTGTGTATGGAGGAGTAAGCTGAGAGAGAATTCCATTCTCTTTTAAGTAACCCAGGAACTCGGCACTTAAGTATTCACCACCTCGATCAGATCTCAGTGTCCTTATACTTTTGCCTGTTTGTTTTTCCACTTCATTCTTGTATTCTTGGAATTTCTCAAAGGCCTCGGATTTATGCTTCATTAAGAAGACATATCCATACCTAGAGAAATCATCCGTAAAAGTAATGAAGTAGGAATAACCACCTTGCGCATGTGTAGACATTGGACCGCACACGTCACTGTGTACGAGTCCTAAGAGCTCGCTTGCTCTTACTCCGTGTCCAGTGAACGGAGTTTTTATCATCTTTCCTTTGAGACAAGATTCACAAGTAGCATAAGATTGATATTCGAACGGATTCAAATATCCTTCTTTATGTAACTTAGTCAACCTTCTCTCATTGATGTGGCCTAGTCTACAATGCCATAAGAAAGCCTGATTTATTTCTGGAGACTTTCTTTTAAGAGTGTTCTGGACATTGAAAACTTGAGCTTGACTTAATACGTATATACCATTATCTAATGTACCGGACCCAATCAGAACTTGATTTAGGTGGATGTTAACTACATCACTTATGAATGTAAAATCATATCCCTCTCTAGAAAGTGAGGACACTGATATGATATTACAAGTCATACTAGGTATATATAAACAGTTATGTAAAATCAATATATGCCCACTTGTCAAACCTAGGCGATATTCTCCCACGGATTCAGCGTTAACTGTTATTCCGTTTGCAACTCTGAGAGACCAATCACCTACCTTTATAACTCTACTGTTTCTCAAAGCATGTAATGAATTACAGATATGAGATCCTGCTCCGGTATCTAGTACCCAGGAAGTAGAGTTTATTGACATACAGTCTTCAATTACAAATACACTTGAGGCTGAAGCCACAACATGCTTCGTATCCTGGTTACTGGCTTCTAAAGCCCTGCAATCACTCTGCCAATGCCCAATCCCATAGCAATAGGAATGTCCCTCAATAGGGTGGTCCGGCTTGTCATAGGGAATGGACATCTGGACAGACTTTTGCCAGTCATATAAGTCAGATTCAGTCAAATTATTATCTAGATGTAACCTATGTGTGGTCATAGGGTCGCTGCAATTTAAGAGAGAGAAGAAGATACTATTAGCATGATGCTCTTGTAAGTTTAGAGTGGTTTAATTTATCTAAACAGGATGGCTCCCACTGTTTCTCGAATCCCTCCTCAAACCATAAAAGAAGAATTAGCCAGGACAATTCTCACCGTACAATACTTGCTTAACCGTTCAGCCAGGCCAGTGTCGATACTTCGAGAGAGGTTTTCCAACGCTTTCGTGAAGTTCCTTAATTAAATAACCTCTTTTCTCTGGGGGCGTAACCCCGCTGACACCTTTCTTGGCACCTACTTGGTTTATAGCATTGATCGTTAAGTGACGAATCTCCTGATAAGTAGTATATACTCACAGTAGGATCAGGATCCAAGATATCATCGTATGATAATGTTGAAGGAATCCTACCAACATTCATCAAACTCTAAAATGGTATGCTCCTTTCTGCAAATTTCAGTTTCTTTAGAAATTCCCGATGTGGATTTTTGCCCCATGCTCTTATGACTTTGACTAAGGGCCAAATATGTCATAAGTCACATGTCAAGTTCTACCCATCATTATCCAGGTTAATTTGAACCCACCCGTACATACTCTTGACTAAGGGTCAAGAAAAGCAATACGACTGTTCCAAAACAACGCATCTATCTATGCAACAAATGAATACCCTAGCAGCTACCAAGCACTATGTTTTGACTAAGGGCCAAATATACATAGCTTGAATACTACTGAATACCCAAATGAAATGACGGAGGGCTACGAATGGTTTTGGCAAAACCGTGAACGTAGTGAACTTGATAT
Organism: Agapanthus africanus; assembly: GCA_030015575.1. Lineage (NCBI taxonomy): Eukaryota > Viridiplantae > Streptophyta > Magnoliopsida > Asparagales > Amaryllidaceae > Agapanthus > Agapanthus africanus. Next base: position 154,591,530 of record JASDDO010000014.1, on the reverse strand, counting down.
AATCGAAGGAACCTGATACTTTTTAAAAGGAGTGGCTAAAGCTCCGCAATTAAAAATTCCGATCCCTTTTTTAAAATAACCGAGTGGTTTCTTTTTAAATTTGTTCCAACGATTAAACTTTGGTTTATTTTCTTTGCATTATTATAATGCGTCCCATCATTTAACCTATCATTGCAGAAAACAACGAAAAATACAACGTCCTCTTATGCCATCCGCATTCGCCACGGGGTCCCGTCATCACCCGTTAGGTTACTTAACTAACGACAGAGCGGGGGCTGGGCTAGCGCGGGTGTAAAACATAAGTGACGTCTAATAGCTATTTATATATAGATATTGTACATTCGTCAGACGCAATAATAAGCATTCCAGATCACAGATAAACTTTATTGGATATGCAAGTAATCCGCGTTTCTTTTGAGCCTGCAATGAAAGACGGATTACATAGTTGTGATGAATAGCCATTACCCCACCCCAGACCCCTACGGGTACGGCAAACTACCCGCCAAGTACCAGAAGTGAAGCGGTCTGCCTCAACACTTCAAAATACCCGGTAGTTTATGCACCCCTCCTTGGGTCTATCCTAGGAGCAAAAACAGTAAAAAGAAATAATACAACGGTGGCTACAACCGCAACCTGGATGTGCCCCGCAAAATAATATTACAACTTATTACAATTACATTGAATGAATTAATACAATAACCCATCACAAAACCCGGCTATTCACCACAACAGTCCAATACAGTTTATATACACAAACAGATATATATAACATCACAGAAATGTGCAACCCCCTGCCAACCGACATACTAGCAGTTAGGGGAGGTTTACGAACACATTAAACATTACAGATAAAGATCCAATTAGCAAATTGATCAGAACATCGATCGATTACCTATATCCGTGTCTACCCCAAAAAGCAAATCATCACAGAGGCAACCTGGGCAGAAACAGTATATACAGGAAAACAAAAAACCCAAAATAATGAATTACTGTGAAATTCCGAGTCAACTCGGCGTTGACTCGGCGGCGGATCCGCGGCAGAAGCTCTCTATTGCCGCGGATCCGCGGCCGTTTTGTCGAGTTGCCTCCTCGAATTTTCCCAGATTTCTTATAATTCCCTGCTGTGAATTTTAAGGTATGTCAAAAAATTTTTGCGACACTTTTAAAATTTACAGAAACTGTCGAGGATTAGGGTTTTGTTTTTCCGTGTTTTCCGTCGATCGAACTTCTAATCAGTTGCTAACAAGCTAGTAATGGTTTAGTTGGCTCTGATACCACTGTAGGTCAGGCAGCCACCCCATCCAATGGGGTCGCCGTGGCACCAACGGGTCCTTCAGCCGCTACTTTTTACGCATGCCCCCTCGCGAGGACTACAACCCGCCGGAACACCTTCCGGTCTCGGGACACCCTAGGGGTAAGAGCCTATGCTTCGCCACACTGTCACACAGTGAGAACCCCCCATAGGTCGACATCCAATGCCTAGTAGCTCTGATACCACTGTAAGTCCATGTCATGCACCCCACTAACTCGCGGGGAGGCGGAATATATGAAAAACGATTATCAAAGCTTCGTAACACGGACTTGAGCGCATGAATCGTAATCTAAACCATTGCTAACGATATACTAGAGGTTTAACTACTCGGTACCGGAGTTATACCTCACGTTACATGTCCTTCGGGTCTTCATCGCTGTCCTCCACTCCTCGTAGGCTCCTTGGAACATCGGCAACTTCACGGCCTCCTCGAATCAAAGACGATCCACCCGAAAGCTTCTACGCCAAGCTTAATCTCAAACTTGAGATAACTAGGTTGCTTAAAGTGCTAATCTAAGCTACCTAGAGGATATAGAGTGAGGTTATGGATGTTTTAGTCTAACTAACCCTTGATCTCAACACATGAGAGGTTAGGGTTAGGGTTTTCAAGAGAGAGTGAGCTTGAGGAGAGAGAAGGTGAGATTGATAATGATAACAAAAAATCCTTCTCACTTGAATATATGATACATAATGAATTATCAAATAATATCAATTAATTGATTATTCACCATGTTTCATTTAATCAAGGAGAGTGATTCATCATGTGAGTCATTAGATCATTAATGAAGCATTAATGATATGATGAATCATGTAAATGAGTCACACAAAGCAATCATGAAAAAGCCACCTCAACCCCTCATGTCACCACTCTTCTAGAACCTTCTCGACAAATTACGAGAACGCCCCTCCAATCCGTGAAAACACGGAAAAACTTTAGACTGTATAAATCCAATAACCTGATACTAGAAACAGGCTTAAACCAAAGCCGGCTAGTATAAACTGTCCGAAAAGTCGTACGTGCGAAAACACACGTACGCATCCGAACCCTTGTCGTAAAACCATACGACCTCTATATCGTTTCGCCTGGAGCAGGGAAACTCTCTGTGTGGGACTCTAAAGACTCGACACTACGCTGGCAGTGGGTTTAACCACAGACCGCAAGCGGCACTAGCTGTACGTAACGGTCCCCAGGTAGATGTCGATAAGAAGGCCGATGAGGAAAATCATCCGAAGTCCCACTGAGCCTGATGTGACAATCTTCGTACAGTCCGGTCTGTTCGTCTAAGACTATCGCATATCAAGCCTAGGGGGCGGCAAGCGTCAGTCCCCTAATAGCTGTATAAGTCGTGTCGGAGCGAAACCCATTACACCCTGAGAAGCTACTGGAACCTACCAGTATATCTCGTTTGCCCTGGCCAGGGACTTTGCGTAATGGCTCTCTGACACAGTGCGATATCATCTCCCAATACCGGGAGAGACGAATCCTATCTAACCGCCACTTCCTCCAAGTGCTCGGGACTGCACCCAACTGCTACCTGTTTGCACGACTCCTTTGAGCCGTGGTAGGGTAGCAATCTAAGAACAGTGGGACACACTCGAGGCGAAGTAGCAGTGTCAAGTCTGCGGACTATGCTGTACTCATGTCATCTGGGAACTGATAACTGACGATGGGTATAATACCAACCAATCAGTTCCTCGATGAGTCCTGTCCGGTGTACCCATAACCTAACGAGCACCTGTATACTATCTCCAGTACAGCGTACTGATGGCTGTAGGACAGACCATTTCCCCAACTGGGATGAGAAGCGTATACACTTAGTCTACTCTGGAATATCAATGCCCTATCTCGACAATCCAATGACCAGGGACCTGTATAGGATGTTGCTTACAGACTACCCAGCCCCCCACTAGTGTGACTGCCATCACGACGCTGGTAATCAAGCAAAGATCCTATGGGCTCTACTAATATGTATAAGTGATTTGTTACAAGAAACATATGCACATATTAAAGTAGACACAAACCAAGTAGCATACTACCATTTTTAGCAAGACTGTATATATAACTGTGAATATCCCAAGCTTCCATTAAGTAATATACAATCTAGTATGATACAATAATGGCCTCTAGGGCATATACACTAACAATCTCCCACTTGCACTAGGGCCATGAGCTGGCATATCGTAGACCTATCATCTCGAATAGCCTCTCGAACTGCGTCTGAGGAAGGGCCTTTGTGAATGGATCAGCAATGTTATTCTCTGTCTCTACTCTCTTCACCTCGATCTCCCGGCGATCTACGATCTCCCTGATCAGGTGATACCGCCTTAAGATGTGTCTGGACTTCTGATGGGACCTGGGTTCCTTCGCTAAAGCTATAGCGCCGTTGTTGTCACAATACAGAGGAATTGGATCAACACTGGTAGGAACCACCTGAAGTTCTGTGAGGAACTTCTTCATCCAGACTGCTTCTTTTGCGGCATCGCAAGCAGCTATGTACTCTGCTTCCATCGTTGAGTCAGCAACGGTCTCCTGTTTGGAACTCTTCCAACAGACCGCCCCTCCATTGAGGGTAAAGACATAACCCGACATGGACTTGAAGTCATCTTTGTCACTCTGGAAGCCGGAGTCGGCAAAGGCCTCTAACTGGAGGTCTTTTCCACCATCCACCTAATTTGGATTTGGCCGTGCCCCTTAATATCCGTATTAGAATGCAAACAACCAAGAAACAAAATCACGCACAAATTTACTTTTGCTTTTTGCGGCGCTGCGATTATTTGCAAAGAATCCTGCACAAACTGTTAGATGGAGCTAAAAAGAGGGGAGAGGAGAAGGTAAGAAGCTTACAGAGAAAACCTAGCACAGAGATCCCCCCACCAAGCCGCGGTTCCGCCGCAATAGGGGTACTTCCACCGCGCTTCCGCGGTCTGACAACGGGAACAATGTACCAAATTTTACCAGGGAGCTTCTGTAGACTCCCTCTGCTCTCTGGTATATCCTAAATTTTTTCTTCAATTGCCAAACGGCTCCAGATTTCCTTGCAATGAACCACAACAAATCGTTTACGGTTTGCACGAATTTTGATCTCAAAATAACAATGGAATAAATCTTTCAATTCAAACTATAATATGAAACGAATTAGCGCGCGATCCCCGGCAACGGCGCCATTTTGATTGAAAAGAATTTCCGGATTGTGTATGTTAAAAAGTAAAAGTGTCGATTCAAATAGTCCCCGATTTCGGCACTATTTGATTGATCGTAGAATGCGAGACTGAGTAAGTAAATCAAATCGATAAGAGTCTCTTTGTATCGGTAATTAGAAAATTGAATAATGTTCACAATCAAAAAATTATATTTGACCGCAATCAACTAAGGTGTCAGTTGTAGATCGTAAGCGAGTGCGGATCGTCCACAGGGATTGTGCGATTCGTTTCTATATTTGATTTGTTTGAATCGAAAAGTTAATCGAAAAGAAAAGAAAACATGATTCAAGAATTTATCAATTGATTTAGGTGTCACGAGTTTAATCAAGAATCAAGAAACTGATAAACAATCAAGAATTGGGTTTCGATAATATTTCCAACCAAAATGTCAAGAATCTAAATGAGGCTCGTAGGAATCGATCAGATCTATAGACGTGATGTAATTTCAAGATTTTGTGTTCTTGTCCTTCGAAGGATTGATACTAGATCGATGATGATCGACGAGAGTTAGGCTTTCTTGATGAAACTAGGGTTTCATCGTTTAACCCTTGTTCTTTCGTTGATATCATTTGCATTCTAGCCTCTAACAATTTCAAGAAACGATCGTAACTCCCCAATCTCGAGCGATATCAATCAAGAAAGCATCGCAACGAATTGGGTCGTCGATTCTTGAACTTGCTAGGGTTTACAAAACTCGTAGGACTCAAGAATCGATTTAAGATATATTACATCATCATTCTATTGATCGTCTCGACTCCTCGACGAGCGGAGTATTACTCAAACATCATCACACAGAAAGTATTCAAGAATTGAAAAGATATCATGATGCGAGAATTTAAAGAAAACAAGATAAAAGAATATCACCTTTTATTTATATCAACAATTTGATTACAGTCGCTCAAGAACTACAAGAGGAAGAACTAAATTGTTGAATTGGCGTCGCTCGGCTCCGTGAGTCGCGGATCGGCTTGGACCACTTGCTCTGTTGAAGATCGGCTCGGCTCATAAAAGGTTGCAAGGCTTCTTGCTTGATGGGTACTCGGGATCTTGGCTTTTGATTGGAATTTAGGGTTAGGGTTTCAGACAAGTCCTCTCACTAGACTTGTGGAAGAAGAAGATGGTAAAATGGCTCTAGTTTGATACTAGAATTGGGTAAAGATGATTAGATTCATAACCCTAGGTCTAGGCTTCTATTTATAGACTTCCCAAACCCTAGGCTTAGATTTGAAATTACAATTCCCTCCAAAAGTTTGTTGAGGAGTTTCTAGAAAGAGTTTGAGGCTTAGCTTAGGGTTTAAGCTAGGGTTTAAGAAGAAGTTTCTAGAATGATAGGCTAGTTTAGTGTTGATCCCAAAGCTTGCTGATCTGGCAGAAGTATCTGGAGTCTTCTGGAATTTGTTGTGCCTTTTTGATGTGTAGGAATACAGGTAAGAGTTGTGGCCCAAAATTTAAGTGGTGACGTTGATAAGCCGCCGCGGAACCGCGGCGCAAGCAAGCTCCGGCCGTGGTTCCGCGGCCATGTTGGCTCATTGGGGCTTCAAACTTCCTGTGTTGATTTTTGATGTCTTCAAGTATATTCTCTGATATGTTGAATTCCTGAATCCCCTTTATATTAATACCAGATTCCAAATCTTTGAGTTGGCACATGTTTGATCGGTACCATGTATATTTTGGCCTTTCTTCTGGATTTTCCTGCACAAGATCTCAAGACAAGTGTTGCGCAAATATAGGGATGATGCGATGCCATGAAATGTGGTTAATTTCCTTTATAGTGTCGGTTTCAGAGTCTAATACATGCAATCTGATATTTTGCGACAGTTTTGCTAATATGTGAAATATGAATGCCAAACACTTCTATATGAATGCAAATGATGAGGAAATTGCCGGCTAAAATATGCAATATTTTCGACTAATCAGCCTCCATGTGGCTCGGGATTGAACCCAACCAAAACCTGTTTGCACGACTCAGTAGAGCCGTGGTAGGGTAGTGATCAAAGTTCAGTGGGAACTCATACGAGACAAATGCCGATCTCAGGTCCAAAGTCTAACTTGTACACATGTCACCTGAGAACTTCCATCTGACGATAGGTATAGTACCATATGGAAGTTCTCGGCGAGTCCGTGCAGTGTACTCATACCCAGTGAGCACCCGTATACGATCTTAGGTGCATCAGACCAATAGCTGCGGGACCAACCATCCCCCGACGGGGCAAGAAACGTACACACCAGTCTACTCTGGAGTATCAGTGCCCAGTCTCGATACTCACACGACTAGGGACCATTTAAGGATGTGCTTATGGACTACCCTGCTCCCACAAGTATGATCGCCATCACAACGCAGGTAGTCAAGCAAAATCCTATGGGCTTTATCAACATGTAACCGCAATATATAATAACGAGTATGACATATGCCATATTAAGATAAAGACAAACTATAATAGTATACTACCGTATCGTGTCTTTATCAATATGTGCAAACCAGATATAATAACAATAAATACACATATCCAGATAAAGACAAGTCAAATAATATACTATAAAACTGAGCAAGATTGTTCTGTACATACAATCCCCTAGTATCCATATGTATACATATACAATACTGGCCTCTAGGGCATATACATCCAACAATCTCCTACTTGCACTAATGGCCAGTAATTGGCGTACCGAATACCCAACGTCTGCTCTAAGTCCAGCTGTTGGCGTACCGCATACCCAACATCCCAAAAAGTCGCTCGAACTGTGCTTGAGAGAGTGCCTTTGTAAATGGATCCGCCGTGTTGTTTTTCGTATCCACTCTCCGGACCTCGATCTCCTGGCGATCTACGATCTCCCTGATCAGGTGATATCGCCTTAAGATGTGCCTGGATTTCTGATGGGACCGTGGTTCCTTCGCTAAAGTTATAGCCCCATTGTTGTCGCAATACATTGGTATTGGATCAACAATGGATGGAACCACCTGAAGTTCGGCTATGAACTTCTTTATCCAGACCGCCTCTTTTGCGACATCGCTTGCTGCAATGTATTCTTCCTCCATCGTCGAGTCTACGACAGTATCCTGTTTGGAACTCTTCCAACATACCGCCCCTCCATTGAGGATAAACACAAAACCCGAGACAGTCTTGCTGTCATCTTTGTCACTCTGGAAGCGTGAATCGGTAAAGGACTCGACCCTAAGGTCTCCATTACCGTAAATTAGGAACATCTCCTTAGTCCTTCTCAGGTACTTGAGAATGTTCTTTACTGCTGTCCAGTGGTCCTCACCTGGGTCCGACTGATACCGGCTCACCACGCTTAGCGCGTAAGCTACATCTGGTCTTGTACATAGCATCGCATACATTATAGATCCTACCGCCGAAGCGTAGGGTATAGTGCTCATGCGAACCCTCTCCTCGTCAGTCTTGGGAGACATCTCCTTGAAGAGGGTGATTCCGTGCAATACGGGTATGTTACCGTGCTTGGAATCTTCCATACTAAATCTTTTTTGTACGGTCTCTATGTACCTGGACTGTGAAAGTCCCAATAGTCTCTTGGATCTATCTCTGTAGATCTTGATCCCCAGAATGTACGAGGCATCACCTAGGTCTTTCATAGAGAACCTTTGTGATAAGAATAGCTTGACCGATTGTAGCATAGGAATGTCATTTCCTATCAAAAGAATGTCGTCCACGTACAAGACTAGGAACACGACAGTTCGTCCTACAATCTTCTTATAAATACAAGGCTCATCTTCATTCTTGATGAAGTCAAAGTCCTTGGCTGTTTCATCAAAACAGATGTTCCAGCTCCGCGATGCTTGCTTCAATCCATAAATGGATTTGAGCAGCTTACACACCTTCCCGCTGCTCCCACTGTCTACAAAACCTTCTGGCTGATCCATATGGACTCACTCTTCTAAACTTCCGTTTAGAAAAGCCAATTTTACGTCCATCTGCCAGATCTCATAGTCATGGAAGGCAGCAATGGCAAGCAGGATCCTAATGGATTTGAGCATAGCTACTGGAGAGAAAGTTTCATCATAGTCCACTCCTGGTCTTTGACGAAAACTTTTTGCAACGAGTCTAGCCTTATAGGTTTCCACCTGCCCATCCACACCAAGTTTCTTCTTGTAGATCCATTTGCATCTAATGGGTTTTACCCCAGGTGGAGCAACTTCCAGGGTCCACACTTTATTGGTGTACATGGACTCCATTTCAGATTGCATAGCATCCAGCCACTTATCAGAGTCCCTATTGATAATGGCCTGCCTGAAACTAGTAGGATCATCTTCTTCCAAGATGCAATCCTCTCGATCCCCATCTATGAGAAAACCATAGTATCTCTCGGGCGGATGAGAAATCCTACTAGATCTGCGGAGTGGCTGAGGTTCGTCCGGGATTATTGAATCCTGAGGTTCGACTAAATCTTCAGTTATAGTTTGTTCCTGTGGAATTTCTTCCTGTTCTACCGCACTCCTACTTGTTTCTTTTGCAAGAAATTTCCATTCTAAAAAGGTGGCGTGGCGAGTGACTAACACCTTCTGTTCCTCGGTGTGGTAACAGATTTCCCATTGAATGTTTTGGATATCCTATAAACTTGCATAAAACTGATCGTGCCTCTACTTTGTCCGGTTTCTGTGTTTTCACATAGGCCGGACAACCCCATATCTCAATGAATTTAAGACATGGTTTCTTTCCACTCCATACTTCATATGGAGTCTTAGGCACAGATTTAGACGGAACCTGATTCAACAAGTAGGCTGCTGTTTCAAGCGTAAATCCCCAAAATGAAAGAGGTAACTCGGCACTACTCATCATGGAGCGAACCATATCCAATAGGGTACGATTCCTCCGCTCCGATACACCGTTGTGTTGTGGTGTATAAGGAGGAGTAAGCTGAGAGAGAATTCCATTCTCTTTTAAGTAGTCTAGGAATTCCATGCTTAAGTACTCTCCTCCTCTATCAGATCGGAGGATCTTGATACTTTTGCCAGTCTGGTTCTCTACTTCATTTCTGAATTCTTTGAATTTCTCAAAAGCTTCAGATTTGTGTTTCAGGAGATACACATATCCGAATCTAGAGAGATCGTCAGTGAATGTGATGAAGTACGAGAACCCACCCCTTGCATGTATAGACATAGGGCCACATAAATCACTGTGTATGAGTCCCAAGAGCTCTGCTGCTCTTTCTCCATGTCCGGTGAACGGAGATTTGGTCATCTTTCCTTTGAGACAAGATTGACAAGTTTCATAAGATGAAAATTCGAACGTATTCAAGAGTCCATCTTTATGCAACTTACTTAGTCTTTTCTCTCCGATATGACCAAGTCTACAATGCCACAAGTAGGATTCGTTCGTATCTGAACACTTCCTCTTGCGTGTGTTTTGTACATTGAGAACTGTGTTCTGATTTAAAACATAGATACTATTGCACAGTGTACCTTCTGCAACCAGTACCTTATCAAGGTAAATGTTCATGATATTTCTATCAAGAACAAAGTTATATCCATCTTTATCAAGTAAAGAAACTGATATGATGTTGCAAAGCATGGAAGGTACATAGTAGCAATTGTTCAAAATCATAGCATTGCCATTTGGCAATACTAGGTGATATTCACCGACGGCTGTAGCATTAACTTGTGCTCTGTTCCCTACTCTGAGGGACATATCAGCAGGTCCAACTATCCTACTTTTTCTCAGTCCCTGCAATAAATTACAGATATGAGATCCTGATTCGGTATCAAGTACCCAGGAGGTAGGACTGACCGAAAAACAGTTCTCAATAACAAGAACACCTGAAGAAGACGCAACAGTATGTTTCTTCTTCGATGGGGTTATCAGGGAATTCAAACTTTCCTCTTTCCCTTGCTCATACTTATGACAGTTGTCGTAAGTTAGAGCCGAACCGACGTTCCCCAGCCCCGAATAAGAATTCGGATCGGTCAAGCGATACATTTTATTATCTTGATTAGGGCGTGAAATGGTTGCTACCTGGAGAGAGAGAGGGAAAACACTCAGCGTGCGCTTTTACAAGATTAGATTGGTTATAGATTTATCTAATCAGGATGGCTCCCACTGTTTCCTCAAATTCTTCTTCAAACCCTAAAAGAAGAACTAGTCAGGATTAATCGCACGTCACAATACTTGCTTAACCTTTCAGCCAGGCCGGTGTTGGTACTTCGAGGGAGGTTTTCCAACGCTTTCGCGATGTTCCTTAATTAAATAACCTCTTTTCCCTGGAGGCGTAGCCCCGCTAACACCTTTCTAGACACCTACTTGGTTTATAGCATTGATTGTTAAGTGTGATAATCTCTCGAGAGTAATCCTACTCATCAGTGGGATCGGGATCCAACTATCATTGTGTGATGCACTAGATGGAATCCACTCTAGTCACCACACTCCAGAAGGTATGCTAAATCTGCAAGTTTCCTGTATATTTGAAACTCCCGATGTGGTTTCTGCCCCTAGGACCCAAGTGACCTTGACTAAAGATCAAAATGTCAAAGTGTCCTAGTCAAGTTCTACCCGTCATTATCTGGATTGCATTAGACCCAACCGTGCGAGCCTTGAATAAAGATCAAAATGATCGCACGACTGTCCTAACCAATCGCATAAGCAACGGAAAAGTATTACATAGCTACCAAACACTATGCCTCGACTAAAGATCGAAATGTGTAGCACGAATACTAAGCAATACCAATCCGAAATGACGGAGGGCTATGGCTGGGATTTTGGCGAAAAACCCGTTAACGTAATGAACTTGATATTGTTGAAGGAACCTGAGTGGTTTTGTAAATATATAGTGGCGAAAACTTCTGCTAAAGAGGTCACTCCCTGTGAGGGGATCTCGGCACTTTCCTCGTCGAATGAGGTGCAGGATATTCCAAACTGAATACCACGATGCAAAGCAAAAATAGTCAACTATATTAAAGTTATTACCCTGACGCAAACTTTTACTCAAGGGGTCACTCCCGGTGAAGGGATCTCGGCCCTTGCCTCGTTGAATGAGGTGCTAGATATTCCAAAATGAATACCACTATGCAAAGTAAAAGAGAACGTCTGTAATGTCAGTTTTTAAAATATGGTTCCAACAACATCTTTTTAGGTTTTTATCTTTCATTAATTAAAATTAATGCGGGCCCATCAAATTTTTAACCTATCACACCAGAAAAGAACGAAAATAAAATGTACGTATATGCCATACGTATTCGCCACGGGGCCCCGTCATCACCCGTTAGGTTACTTAACTAACGACAGAGCGGGGGCTGGACTAGCACGGGTGCAAAACATATACAACATCTACTAGTATATATATAAGTATATATAACATTCGTCCCAGGCATGATAATAAACAACAACACAGATAACATTACAGAATGACGGATAATCTTGGAGCCCCGGGTTTCATTTGAGCCGCAAATAAAACCCGACGTTCCCTGTCGTGTTGATAGCCTGTGCAATGAAAACATGTACCCCCTACGAGTGCGGCAAATAGCCCACCAGTTCTAGAACGAAGCCCCCTCCGTCTCAGCGCCTTGAGATGCGGGCTTATTGCCTTCTAGAACCCGGCTATTCGTGTACCCCATCGCGGGGTAATCCTAATACAGAAATGAAAATAATATATACAACCGTGACATCGACCTCAGCCCGGTCGTGCCCCAAAATAATATACAAACGGCAAAGACGGCAGTCCACATGTCGGACGCTCGCCCCACAATAACAAATGTACAAATGAATTATAAACTGTATTTCTAACATTGCACCACATGCTATCCACCACGACAATCCAACCACAATCACAGCACAAGCACAGAACATCAACGCGAATGTCATGTTCGCAAAACCCGTCTAAAAGAACATATAGCAATCAGACGAGCTTTACCGATCGAGTGACATTCCCGGTCGCAGATAAAAGTGAATGTACTGATAACAAAATACGTGTTTTAAAATTACGATCGACTAAACTTTCCAAGTGGGCCCCAAGTATTAAACCAACACTGTAAAAAAACTGGGCCCAAAAAGAACCTATTCCAGAAACCACAATTCTTAAACTAGGAGGCCCAGAAAAAATTTGATCACGTGGGCCCCCAAAATGGCCGCGGATCCGCCGCCAAAAGGGGGTTTGCGCGGCGGATCCGCGGCGGTTTAGAGGGTTCACGTGCCAAATTTTCTTCTGTGGTCTTATAAAAGCCTGCATGATTTTCTGAGAGCAAAAAATTGATTTTTCGAGAACTTTAAAAATCGACAGAAATATCATGTGAGGAAATGCAGTTTTTGAAAAATCCAGTCGATCGTTATTCTAAACACGATTTAACAAGCTAGTATAGGTTTTATGGGTGGCTCTGATACCATGAAGGTTTACCCTAGTGCCCCGGCCAACATCCGTGGCCAAATGCGGAACAAAAATTTCGAAACGAGCGAAAACTTGGCACTAGAATAAAACTTGACCGGATCTTTAACCATAAACCTAGCTAGCAAAAAGTGAGTTCTATCTACTATGAAAAAAGATATACCAAGAGGCTCAAGTCTTTCGGTCTTCTCTCCTCGTCATGTGCTCCAAGTGGCCTCCTTGAACTTGTTCGATCATCATCTCCGGCTCCATCGGTCCTCCGGGATCGAGCTTGTTCTCCGGCTTCCTTTTGTCGTAGATGATCCACCCGGGGAGTATGATCCATGGCTCTAGCTCCTAACTATATAACAAAAGGAGCAACTAGAGAACTTGGTTTGCTAAACCAAGTAATCTAGGGAGTAGTTTAGGGTGTCTTAGTGTTTAGCTATCTCTTTCTTGCCTCTTCACTTGAGTCTCAACACATGAGAAGGTAGTGAAGAGGAAGAAGATGAAGGTGGAGGAGGCTAGAGAGCAAAAGGAGAGCAAGAGCAAAAAGAGCTCAAGAAAAAATAATGAAGCATGAATGAAAGAGAAAATACAAACAAGGGTTTTGTGTATCAATTCTTTCATTAAACATTAGCAACCATGCTTCAATAGTAACTCCAAAATGAATTATAAATTCATTTGTTAACTATTGAAGCATGGTCACTACCTTTTCTCCCTTACCTCTCACTTTACACCTCATTTCCAATTATGAAATAATAGGAAAAAACAAAATGAGGTGGCCACCTTCTAGAAGGAAAACTGTAATAAATACGGATTTCCGACTGCTGTACAAATATACCGGCAATCAGATAAAAATCCGAACGCCCAAAAGAGATAGAATAACACGAAGAATGTAATACTAGAATATACATATCGAAATACATATATGTAAATTATTAAATCAATACCTGATTTAATAATCTGGCTCAAACCCTAGCCGGCTAGTATTACCGACTGTCCGATCGAAAGTCCGAGTACAAAGTACATCAATCGATCAAACCCTGCACGTATCTGTAGGGTTCCTAGGCACACTCAAAAGGTTCCACAAGGCATCGACCATGCCAAATTCAAAAATTTAGGTGCCGAGAAACCCTAATACGGATCGTTAACTAGAAATTAGGCAAAACATGCAAATTTACAACTTAACTACTAAGTGAATGGAAATACAACCTTTGTAGATCCGGTCCACCACTCCTTTAGCTCCGTGATGACGTCCCTCCGCTGCAACCATCGAAATCCTGGACTCTCGCGGTGGTTTCAACGAAGAAATGATCGGGCTAGGTCGATGACTTCGATGCCGAAGATGATCTACGTCGAGGCGACTCTAACTCGAGCTCCAACTTCACCAAGTCATGAAACTTGTGAAGAAAACACCCTATACTACATGGCAAGTGGTAGATGATGAAGAAACAGAAAGTGGGTTCACTTTGGATTTGGATTTCTCACTTGAAATCATCACTTGGAAATTTTCAAGAGAACTTTCTTCTCTTCATGGAGAGGAAGAAGATGAAGAAAAGAAAAGCATTTTATAAAAATAAAATCCAAGTGATTCTTATCATTTTTGCAACCATGGGTGAGTTTAACTAGTGTAGAGAATAAACTAGGGTTTAGGTTTAATGGTTAGGTTAAGGCAAAAGACAAAATGGCAAAGACTTTCAAAGCTTCATGAAGCTTCATGGATAAAACAAAGCATGCCTCCATTTTATTCTTTGCCAAAATGAATAAAGTAAATAAATAAATAAATCAAACCCTAACCATTAACCTAATCATAGTTTAAAGTAAACACACACCCAAGTTTGCATGTATCATCAAACATGATACAAACAAGTGCACAAACATATATCATATATAAAATGTGCACATTCAAGTGAGATAATCAATCTTAAGTGAACCAATACTAGTTAATGTAAAGTAATATATCAAATATATAGTTATACATTAAATCATTAAATCAACACTTGATTTAACGATCCGGTCATATCGCATATGACCGACTAATATCCAATGTATCGACTTATCGAATCAATCCTCGATTCGATAACTAGGTTATATCGCATACAACCAATCGATACATTCATCGCGAGAATAGAATACGGTATCACATACATGCATTATTCTCGGTCCCGCACATATCTCATATGCGCTCCTATTTCGTTTCGCTTGAGCCAGGAAACCTCTGTGTAGGACTCTAAAGACTCGTCAATACGCCGGCAGCAGGTGATGATCATATCAAACACCCACAAGCCGTAAGCGGTCTGCTAAACGTAACGGCCACCCGGGTATTGAGCGATCAGAAGATCAACGAGCAAGCCCGCTCACACTCCTGTGAATCCAACCAGCAACACTTACCGTACAGTCCGGTCTGTTCGTCTGATATGTCGCATATCTCGCCTAGGGGTGGTAAACGTCAGATCCCAGTAGCTCGATAAGTCGTGTCGATATGAGGTCTATAACAGTTCGAGAAACTACTGGTAATACTTACCAGTAAATCTCAGCAACCCTGGCCAGGGATTTCCGGTTATAGCCAATCGAACACAGCGCAACATCAACTCCCTATACCGGGAGAGACGAATCCCCTCCTATCGCTCATTGCCTCCTTATGATTCGGGACTGTACCCAAAAACCACCGTTTTGTAGGCCCTCTTGGACGTGGTAAGGTGGAAATCAAAGCACAGTGGGAATCACACAAGACTCTATGATGATCTCGGGTCTACAGACTAACCTGTACCAGTGTCACCTGAGAACTGCCATCTGACGTAAGGTATAATACCATCTGGGAGTTCTCGGCGAGTCCGTCCAGTGTACCCAGTCTCCACTGAGCACCCGTATATCATCTCTGATGTCAAACACCAATGGATATGGGATCATCCATTGCCCATCTGTATGGGTCGAGAAGGTATACGCTATTCTACTCTGGTATATCGATGCCCCGTCTCGATACACCAACGACTAGGGACCTTGAAGGATGTACTTATGGACTACCATGTCCCCACTAGTATGATCCGCATCATAGTCCAGGTAGTCAAGTACACATCCTAAGGGCTTTACCAACATGTAACAGAGAGACAATCAGTGTACACGTTAAGGTAAAGAGCAACAAGATAGCATACTATCATGTCGAGCGAGAAAGTCCTCCCTATATATGTCCAAGCATCCTCTACAATATACATCCTATGTATAGTAATGGCCTCTAGGGCATACATATAACTAACAATCTCCCACTTGCACTAGGGCCATCTGATAGCAGTGGTTGTAGTCTCTCATACTCAACCATCCCATAAAAGTCTCTCTCTGGGAAAAAGGCCTTTGTGAGTGGATCCGCCGTGTTGTCCTCTGAGTCTGTTCTCCTAACCTCGATCACCCTGGAGATCAACCATCTCCATGATCAGGTGATACTGCCTTAGAATATGTCTGGATCACTGACGGGACAGGCGTTCCTAGGCATAAGCCACAACTCCATTGTCTCACAATGGGAGGAACGAAGTTCATCTCATGAACTAATATACATCCAGACTGCCTCTTTGGTAGTATCTTAAGTAGCGATGTATCCAGCTTTTATCGTCTAGTATGCCACGGTATCTAGTTTGGAACTCTTCCAACATACCATCCCTTTACTGAGGGTAAAGACAATGCCTATGACTGACATTCAGTCGTCCTTATCATCCTGGAACCTTTCCAGTGATTCTCCCCAGGATCGATTGATACCATCTCACTACAACTAGTGAGAATCCTAACATCCATTTAGATCAATCTCATAGATCCAAAACCCAGGATTTAGTAGGTATCACTTTGATCCTATGTTGAGAATCATTGAAATAAGCGGAGATTGATCGAGCGTAGCATAGGAAACTCCTTCCCTATAAAGAGTATGTCATCCACGTACTCTACGAGGATCGCCACCATACTCCCTACTACCTCTTTGTATATACAAGGTTCATCTACCATTTTGATGAAGTCAAACTATTTGACTACTACATCAAAACAGATGTTCCAACTCCGCAATGCCTGCTTTATCCTATAAAGCATCTTGTACACGTTTCCGCTGCTCCCACTGTTTACGAAGCCCTCTGACTGTGTACTTATAGACTCTCTCTTCTAAAATATCATTTAGAAGAGCAGTCATGATACCCAACCGCCAGATATCGTAGTCATGGTATGTAGCCGTGGCAAGTAGGATCCGGATGGACTTAAGCATAGCCACTGGAAAAGGTTTCATCATTATCCACGCCTGGTCGATGATGAAAACCATTAACAAGTCTCAACTTTTTCATGTACACCAAGTAATCTTCTCAAGATATACTTGCTTCTGATGGGGATTTAACCCTTCAGATAAAGCAACCAAAGTCCATACTTTGTTGGTGTATAAGGATTCCATCTCAGATCGCTAAGCATCCAGCCATTCTTACAGAGTCCCACTCCTGATGGCCAGCTCGAAACTAGTTGGGTCATCATCTCATGATGCATTCCTCGCTCCCACTGTCATCGAGAAACCGAAGTATCTCTCAGGCGGATGAGGAACCCTTCCAGATCGGCGAAGAGGCAGAGGTTCGTCGGGGACTATTGAATCCTTTGGTTCTGTCAAATCATCAGCTGCAGTTTGTATAGCTGGAACCATTCCAGTTCTGCAGAACTGACATTGCCACGATCTTGTCCGGATTTTGCTTTTAGACATAGGCCGGACAACCCCAAATCTTAACCATCTTAAGATATGGGCTCTTTCCTTTCCATATCACATATGAAGTGGTAGGCAACTGATTTGATTTGAACCCTATTCAATAGGTATTCAACTTCTCAAGTGCAAAACTCCCAAAAGGAAATAGGAAACTCAGTAGTACTCATCATAGAGCACACCATATCACATAGGGTGCTATTGCTCCACCCCGATATACCATCGTGCTATGGTGTATACGGAGGAGTAATGCTGAGAGAGAATCTCATTCTCCTTTAGAATAATCCCGGAATTCCGTGCTCAAGTATTCTCCTCCTTGATCGCATCAAAGGACATAATACTTATACCCGTTTTGGTTCTCTACTTCCAACTTATATTCTGTGAATATCTCAAAAGGTTCGGACTTGTGTTTCAACAGGAACATATGTCTGAATCTTGAGAGATCATCAGAGAATGTAATGAAGTACAAAGAACCGGTCTTGGTATGTGTAGACAGGGGATCTTCATACATCAACATGTATTATCCCAAAAGTTCACTAACTCTTTCTCTGTTTCCATTAAACAGAGCTATGGTCATCTTATCTTTGTGACATGACTGGCAAATTTCACAAGATGTAAATTCAAATAGATTTAAATATTCATCTATGTGCAACTTAGCTAGTCGGGTCGCATTGATATGACCTAGTCTAAAATACTTCAAGAAGGATCCGTTCATTTCTGAACTCTTCCTCTCTTGTGTGTTCCGTATACTAAGAACTGTAGTTTGATTTAGAACATCAATGCTTTTAGATAACGTGCCTGAACCGATCAACTTTTGATATAGGAAATGTTCAAAACATTATCCAACAATACAAAATTATATCCTTTCTTTACGAATAAAGAGACTGATATGATTTTGTTTATCAGGTTCGGTATCTAATAACATTCGTTCAGAATCAATGTATTCTGGTAATACAGGGTGACAGTGACCAACAGACTTGGCTGCAACACCTGCACCGTTTTTTGTCTCATGAAACTTATCACCCGTTCTGAGTTCTCTACCTTTCTGTAGCCCTATGTAACAGATTACATATCTGGGATCCTGATCCGGTATCAAATGCCCAGGACGTAGAGGATACAGAGAAACGGTTCTTTGTAATGAACACACCCGAAGGAGATGCATCATATGCACTTTCTTCGTTTGGGCGGCATAGAAATTCATGTATTCCTCTATTTCCTGCTCTGTCTTATAACAATTATAAGTTGGAGCGGGACCAACGTTCCCCAGCTCAGTATAACAAGCGGGTTCGGTCAATACATCCGTATTATTATCTTGATTAAGGCGTGATATGGTCGCTACCTGGAGAGAGAGAGAAGAAAACACTCTGCGAGCGCTCTTGCAAGAATAGATTGGTTATTATTTTATCTAATCAGGATGGATCCCACTGTTTTAATCAAATCTTCCTTCAAACCCTAAAAGGAAAGATTAGCCGGGATTAATTACACGCTATAAGTTCGCCAATCTTTCAGCCAGGCCAGTGTCGGTACTTTGAGGGAGGTCCCCCGTGCTTTCGCACGAACCTAATTAATGTAAACCTCGTTTTCCCAGAGGTGTAACCTCGTTAACACCTTTCTAGACACCTACTTGATCGGCTAATTGTAATGTGTAAAACTCTTCCAAGAGTAACTCTTACTCGCAGCGGGTATCGGGATCTAACTATCTCATAGAAGGTATGCAATCTCATAGCAAATTTCAACACTTGAAATTCCCGATAATTTTGCCCCAAACGATCTATGACCTTGACAAGGTCAACAAACCATAGACCGTAAGTCAAGTTCAACCCATCATTTCTTGATTGAATTAAACCCACCCACACGACCCTTGACAAGGTCAACAAGGCCGTACGACTACCCTAACCCAATCTGCATCATATGCATAAGCAGATAAATACTGGTTAGCTACCGCACACTGCGTCTTGACAAGGTCAACAAACGCAGCACGAATACTAAGCAGGACTTATCTGAAATGATGGAGGGCTACGACAGGTTTTTCTGAAAACCTATTGCGTAATGAACTTGATATCGTTGTAGGATCGAATGAATTTGAAATGGAGTGTTTTTGAGGCTTTTCTAGTTTTGCTAAAGGGGTCACTCCTGGTGAAGGGATCGTCGGCCCTTTCCTCGTCGAATGAGGTGCGGGATATATCATATATATCACTGTGCAAAGCAGAAACTATAGAATCAATCAAAAGACAAACCGTGAGTTGTAGCATCTGCCAGTTATTGCTAAAGGGGTCACTCCCGGTGAAGGGATCGTCGGCCCTTTCCTCATCGAATAAGGTGCAGGATATATCATATATACCACGATGCAAAGCAAGAACTGTAGCTACCTGTTTTTGAAAATTCAATTCCACAACATGTTTTAGGTTTCTTTTTCTTTCATTAATCATATTAATGAAGTCTCATCATTTAAGTTACCTAAACATCACAGATAAATACGACGTACACTTATGCCATCCGCATTCGCCTCGATGTCCCCTCGTGCACCGTTAGGTTAGGTAACTAACGGCAGAGCGGGGCAGGGCTAGCGTGGGTGTAAAACATAAGTAACGCCTATATAATATATCATATATACTATATACAGTATTTATCACAGAACATCAAATGATCACATCACAGATATCGCAGCAGAAGAATCATATAAAACATTGGATATACTGGGCAGTCCGTGTTTTCAATACGAGCCAGTATAAAAAACGGATTCCACGGTCATGATGAATAGCCAATCCCATACCCCTAGACCCGTACGAGAGCGGAAAGCAACCCTACAAATTCTAGAGTTAGGAGACCCGGACTCGACTCCTCGAGTTGGTCTCCCACTGGACTCCAGAACCCGGTTACTTGTGCCCTCCTCCTGGGGTCTATCCTAGTGCGGAAAAGTAAATAATATACAAATGGTGACATCTTCCGCAACCTGGAAGTGCCCCAATAAAAGAATATTACATACAAGTTTTTACATGAATGAAAATGAAAAACACTCATCTCACATAAAAAACCCCGGCTATTCAAACACGACGATCCAATATAACATATCCAGCAACACATAACATCACATGTCATCAACGTAAGTAAATATGCCCATCCCAATCGTCGTTGACATATAGCAACGAAACCGGCGATATCACATATTACACTTACGGTCGCAGAAAAGAAAGTGTAAAACTATAACAGTTGGAATCCTCAACCTCCTAAGACATCGCATGCCTTAATCAAATGAATTACTTAGACATCGCATGCCTAACAATTATAAACCCCGCATTTTAGTCTCATTATCGAAAACTCTTTTCAGTACCAAGTCGGGCAATTCCACAAAATTCCCGACATGGTGATCGAATGCTCGTCGCAAACTTCAGTAGACGGCCGCACCCCCGATGCCGTCGACGAAGTGCACTAAGGCGGAACACCGCTGCCGCGAGCACCCGGACGGATGCTTTCGGCGACGGGGTTCTCCTACAGTCACTTGGTCGGGGCTATGGGGTGTAGCTGCCTATTAAGTTTACCCGGCGAGTATCCGTGTCTGGATGGGAATCTTCGTTATAGGCATCTGAAGTACGCTACATGATTGCGACTGACTTTTGATCGCATCAAAATTCCGTGGCAACCGATCAAGTGAGACTATAGTGCTATGTTTATAACATTCATTCAGTTATCTCATAACTATTTGTGGATTCCAAATATTGTATCACATTCCAGATAAACAGAAAATGTTAAACTTTCCGATCGAACAGTCAAACACCCAAGTTTTCCCGAAACAGCTCAACACATGAAATAAGTTTAAGAACATTCACTTCGTGCCACAGTACCAACGGTCCAGCCGTAGAAGGGTCAAGCCAACGCCTCACATGTGGTACGCTGTACTGCCCTAAACCCTAAGGTTCAAAGGGCAGTTCAAGACGGTCACATAATCGAGCTAAGGTTTGTTTTCTTCTAGAGGGTCCATCGCGTTACTTGCACTACTTCGAACGTTCTTAAAATACGGAAAGATCCAACACTTGGAAATTTCCCGACAGGGGAAAAAGTGGGTATTTATATCCGGTCGAACTTTTCAACATGTTCTAAATTTACCCGGAAAAACAATAACGAAGTTAAAGTTCCCGATCGAATCGAGGATTACAAAATAAACCCCATAATACTCAACACTTGAGTCAGATTAAAAATACCCATAAAATAGTAACCACAGAGACAAGAATTACTGTGCAAAAACCGTCCCTAATAAGCTTAACTTGCCGCGGAACCGCCGCCAAAGGTGGCTTATTGCCGCGGTTCCGCGGCCATCTTAAGGAATTGGGGGCTCGTTTTTCACCATAATTCTTATTTTTCACTGCTGAATTTTTCAGGTATTTTTAATTCTGAAAAACCACGGATTTTAAAAAATGACCAGAGAGGGGTGTATTTTGTCGTATTTGGGTTCGATCGGGGTTTTAACTTCGTTAACGCATCGCCTAATGCTCTAGCTAGGCTCTGATACCACTGTAGGGTTCCTAGGCACACTCAAGAGGTTCCACAAGGCATCGACCATGCCAAATTCAAAAATTTAGGTGCCGAGAAACCCTAATACGGATCGTTAACTAGAAATTAGGCGAAACATGCAAGTTAACAACTTAACTACTAAGTGAATGGAAATACAACCTTTGTAGATCCGGTCCACCACTCCTTTAGCTCCGTGATGACGTCCCTCCGCTGCAACCATAGGAATCCTGGACTCTCGCGGTGGTTTCATCGAAGAAATGATCGGGCTAGGTCGATGACTTCGATGCCGAAGATGATCTACGTCGAGGCGACTCTAACTCGAGCTCCAACTTCACCAAGTCATGAAACTTGTGAAGAAAACACCCTATACTACATGGCAAGTGGTAGAGGATGAAGAAATAGGAAGTGGGTTCACTTTGGATTTGGATTTCTCACTTAAAATCATCACTTGGAAATTTTCAAGAGAACTTTCTTCTCTTCATGAAGAGGAAGAAGAAGAAGAAAAGAAAAGCATTTTATAAAAATAAAATCCAAGTGATTCTTATCATTTTTGCAACCATGGGTGAGTTTAACTAGTGTAGAGAATAAACTAGGGTTTAGGTTTAATGGTTAGGTTAAGGCAAAAGACAAAATGGCAAAGACTTTCAAAGCTTCATGAAGCTTCATGGATAAAACAAAGCATGCCTCCATTTTATTCTTTGCCAAAATGAATAAAGTAAATAAATAAATAAATCAAACCCTAACCATTAACCTAATCATAGTTTAAAGTAAACACACACCTAAGTTTGCATGTATCATCAAACATGATACAAACAAGTGCACAAACATATATCATATATACAATGTGCACATTCAAGTGAGATAATCAATCTTAAGTGAACCAATACTAGTTAATGTAAAGTAATATATCAAATATATAGTTATACATTAAATCATTAAATCAACACTTGATTTAACGATCCGGTCATATCGCATATGACCGACTAATATCCAATGTATCGACTTATCGAATCAATCCTCGATTCGATAACTAGGTTATATCGCATACAACCAATCGATACATTCATCGCGAAAATAGAATACGGTATCACAAACACGCATTATTCTCGGTCCCGCACATATCTCATATGCGCTCCTATTTCGTTTCGCTTGAGCCAGGAAACCTCTGTGTTGGACCCTAAAGACTTGTCAATACGCCGGCAGCAGGTGATGATCATATCAAACACCCACAAGCCGCAAGCGGTCTGCTAAACGTAACGGCCACCCGGGTATTGAGCGATCAGAAGATCAACGAGCAAGCCCGTTCATACTCCTGTGAATCTAACCAGCAACACATACCGTACAGTCCGGTCTGTTCGTCTGATATGTCGCATATCTCGCTTAGGGGTGGTAAACGTCAGACCCCAGTAGCTCGATAAGTCGTGTCGATATGAGATCTATAACAGTTTGAGAAACTACTGGTAACACTTACCATTAAATCTCAGCAACGCTGGCTAGGGATTTCCGGTTATAGCCAATCGAACACAGCGCAACATCAACTCCCTATACCGGGAGAGACGAATCCCCTCCTATCGCTCATTGCCTCCATGTGATTCGGGACTGTACCCAAAAACCACCATTTTACATGCCCTCTTAGACGTGGTAAGGTGGAAATCAAAGCACTGTGGGAATCACACAAGACTCTATGACGATCTCGGTCTACAGACTAACCTGTACCAGTGTCACCTGAGAACTGCCATCTGACGTAAGGTATAATACCATCTGGGAGTTCTCGGCGAGTCCGTCCAGTGTACCCAGTCTCCACTGAGCACCCGTATATCATCTCTGATGTCAAACACCAATGGATATGGGATCATCCATCGCCCATCTGTATGGGTCGAGAAGGTATACGCTAGTCTACTCTGGTATATCGATGCCCCGTCTCGATACACCTACGACTAGGGACCTTGAAGGATGTACTTATGGACTACCATGTCCCCACTAGTATGATCCGCATCATAGTCCAGGTAGTCAAGTACACATCCTAAGGGCTTTACCAACATGTAACAGAGAGACAATCAGTGTACACGTTAAGGTAAAGAGCAACCAGATAGCATACTGTCAGGTCGAGCGAGAAAGTCCTCCCTATATATGTCCAAGCATCCACTACAATATACATCCTATGTATAGTAATGACCTCTAGGGCTTACATATAACTAACAGTATCCAATACAGCAACTACACCATTTCGCCTGAATCAGGGAAATCCTCTGTGTGAGACTCTAAAGACTCGACAGTACTCTGGCCGTGGGTTTAACCACAAGCACATCAGCGGCACTAGCTGTATGTAACGGCTGCCCAGGTACCTGTTAAAAAGGAAGGCCGACGAGCAAACTCTTCCGGATCTCCTACTGAGCCTATCCGTGACAATATCCATACAGTCCGGTCTCTTCGTCAAAAAGTATCGCATACCGGGTCTAGGGGATGGTGAATGTCAGACCATAACAACCTGATAAGTCATGCCGATGTGGTTCAGGACCAATCTGGGAAACTACTGATCAGCCTATCAGTAGATCCCAACTGTCTTGGCCAAGGTCTTATGGTCCTGACCAATCGAATCACAGTGCGATATCGACTCCCTATACCGGGAGAGACGAATCCCCGATAATCGCTCACTGCCTCCATGTGGCTCGGGACTGAACCCAACCAAAACCTGTTTGCACGACTCAGTAGAGCCGTGGTAGGGTAGTGATCAAAGTTCAGTGGGAACTCACACGAGACAAATGCCGATCTCAGGTCCAAAGACTAACCTGTACACATGTTACCTGAGAACTTCCATCTGACGATAGGTATAGTACCATATGGAAGTTGTCGGTGAGTTCGTCTAGTGTACTCACACCCAGTGAGCACCTGCATACGATCTTAGGTGCATCAGACCAATTGCTGCGGGACCAACCATCCCCCGACGGGGCAAGAAACGTACACACCAGTCTACTCTGGAGTATTAGTGCCCAGTCTCGATACTCACATGACTAGGGACCATTTATGGATGTGCTTATGGACTACCCTGCTCCCACAAGTATGATCGCCATCACAACACAGGTAGTCAAGCAAAATCCTATGGGCTTTATCAACATGTAACCGCAATATATAATAACGAGTATAACATATACCATGTTAAGATAAAAACAAACCACAATAGTATACTACCGTATCGTGTCTTTATCAATATGTGCAAACCAGATATAATAACAATAAATACACATATCCCGATAAAGACAAGTCAAATAATATACTATAAAACTGAGCAAGATTGTTCTGTACAAACATACGCCTAGTATCCAATGTATACATATACAATACTGGCCTCTAGGGCATATTCATCCAACACTTCATGCGACCGTTAATATTTCTTGAGGCACTTACGAACCGATTACCAAATGTGCTCACTCTTTTAGGTGTAATTAGCAATATTCTCATCTTGCAACACCTAAGGCTTAGCAGTGGCTCCCAAACCAGTTGGTCTAAGGAACTAGGTGATAAAGCATACTCGCTATATTTTTTTTATGCTGCCTTAAGTAATTACAAAACCAGTGTTCATTTTTCTTCACCATTTTTTCATTTATATTTTTTTTTGTATATTTATTTTCCATCATACTAAGGATTTTAAACAAGAGCATTTCAAGGTATCCTCTTCTATCCCAAGTTTCAAGATGTGTGCAAGTGCGTATAGTAGAGTATCAACGTTCAGATATTTGGAATCAAGAATAGGGACTATTTTTCTGACTTAATTCTATCATCAGATTAGTGATTTCCTTCATCTTACTAACCCTTGGAATAATAGCTCATGAATATCTATTACTAGCTTTGTTATAAAATATCTAATTTTCTTGCTTTTCTTAAACTTTTCCTTCCTATCATATGTATTTTTCACTTTTCTAATTTTCATTATCAAAAATTTTTTGGTGCTTTTATTTAGTATAATGCAAAAAATGATGTGTGAATAAGCACAAATCTCCCCCAAACCTATTTGCAGCAGTGTCCTCACTGATGTCATTTGTTAAGCTTAAAACCTGTAGACTTGGGAGAAAAAGTTAGTAACGGGGACAACAATTAATGACAGTGAAATCCTCCCTTAAATTTATTTTTTGGATCATAATTTTGTAAAAAATTTGTTTTTCTTTCAAGAGCCAAAATATTTTTCTCCCTCCAAACTTGAGTAAAACAGTATTAAGCATTTAAAATTATAACGGGGGTTAAATTTATTCGTCTATGCAAAGCTTTACAAAGACTAAAAGTCAACACCAACTATTTGAATATTTTATCAATGTAACACAAAGGTTAGTGGAAGATTATAAATGTGAAGAAGTGGGGGAATAGGAGGCGGAATTGATCGGGTTTACGTCTTGGTTGGTAGAGACGAAATGGTGATGGAGCACTACTCGCATTCTCGTTCTTGATAAGAAGAAGGGGTGGTGGTTCGACTTCTTTGGGTGGTTGATTCATCACAACTCCCATTTCTTCTAGGAATGCGAGTTCTTCCGCAAAAATATCATCAAAACTTTTATCAAAATTCCGAACGATAATCTCACCAGAAAGGGAGTTATGAAACTCGGATAGCTCGACTAAATCATTCGACAAGTCAAAAGGTTCGGACTTAGGTGTGGACTTGTCGACAGAAAGATCTTCACTTGTATAATAAATAGTAGGATCAAACCCTAATGCACTAGTGGCGTCAGAATCGTGAAGCTCCTCAAATTCGCAACTGTCGGATGCTATTTTTTCGACAGAACAAACATGAGTATAGGGTTCTGATAGTTGACTTCCTAGCTTGTAAATGCTAAGCTCAATTGTCATCTTCCTAAAGGAAATGTTCATTGAACCGTTATGACAATTGATTATCGCGTTTGAAGTTGCTAGGAAAAGTCGACCTAGAATCACTGAAATTTGGTTCCGTGGGTTCTCTACAGGCTGTGTATCTATAATTATAAAGTCCACAGGAAATATAAATTCCCCGACTTTGATTAACACGTCCTCTAGCTTACTCCGAGGTTGGGTGATAGATCGATCGGCCATCTGGAGAGTGCAATGTGTAGGTTTCAAATCTCCTCTCCCTAATTGCTCATAAACAGAATATGGAAGCAAGTTAACACTAGCACCTAAATCGAGGAGAGCACGATTGATATTTTTACCCCCAATGGTTATAGATATTGTAGGACAACCGGGGTCCTTACGTTTCGTGGGCACCAATTGGGTAAGAGAATTGCTCATATTACTCGCTAAGAAAACCTTTTTAGGTACTCGAGTTTTCCTCTTCTTATTGCACAAGTCCTTTAAAATTTTCGCATATGACGGAACTTGTTTGATAGCATCTAGGAGAGGAATATTTATATTAATTTGCTTAAAGATGTCCACAATCTTCTCCATTTGGGGACTTGGTTTGTTGGCCCTTAAACTATGTGGAAAATAAGCTTTATCAATAAGGGTTAGGTCCAACTTTTGAGGAGATGTTTGTGGGGATGGAATGGATCCCAAAATTGGATTTGGGATGGTTATAGATAGTAATTCCTTCAAGGAAGTGGGATGAGGGTTCGAGCCTAGTGGGAAACAGAGAATAGGCTCGGAAGAAGATGGTGGACTAGACGAAGTAGGATTAGAAGTAGTAGCCGGGGTTTCATTTGATTCAACGTCATCAACGTGTTCACCGACATGATTGTTCAGCACTCTTCCAGATCTCAATGGGGTTACTGCACTCACATTATGACTTTGTGAGTGGCCAGGATTTGGTAGAGATTGAGATGGAAGTTTTCCTTTCTCTCTCTCACTTATCGCGACATTTAAATGTGCAAGTTGTGCTTCTATCGATTTTATGCTTTCACCGTGGGAAGCGGTGTGCTGCACTAAGGTTTGGATAGAAGATGTTAAATTAGCCTTCGTTTGCGTGGAATACTTAATAAACGTTTCCAAGCTTCGTTCGAGTGCAGAGGGTTTTTCGGTACTGGTCATTGAGAAAGAATTATTATAAGATGCAAAATCGTTGGCCGGATTTTGCAAGGATTGCGGTTGAAAGGGGTGCTGACCTTGTTGTGGTGGTTGCTGTTGCTGTGGAGGAGGCCTTTGATAGTTATTTTGGCTTGGGAACGGATTTTGAGTTTGAGTTTGGTTTTGGTTCCAATCAAAATTAGGATGATTCCCCCATCCCTGATTGTGTGTGGAAGAATAAGGATCATTTCTAGGTCATTGATGAAAAGCAGCATTAGTTTATTCTTGACCTTGAAACGGAGGATTCAAAGGACATTCTTCCGTTAAGTGTGATGGGTCAGAACAACAACCACACACGGTTTTTGGGAGTGTAACTTGGTTTAGGGAGGCTGATGATAATTTGTTTTTCATAGCTTCGAGTTTCTTTTTCATCGCTGCCATTTCGGCTTTCACTGCGATGGAAATATCTAACTGATGGATGCCTGCCCTAGATGAAGATGATGTTGGTCTAACGCTTTTCCACTGTAAAGTTTGTTCAGCGAGATCTTCCAGGAATCGCCAAGCTTTGCCATCGTCTTTAGACATGAAATGACATTGACAAATAGTTTCTAGCATCAGTTTTGTCGCTGGATTAACACCCCCATATATAATGCGGCAAAGTTGCCATCTGTCGATTCCGTGATGAGGACATTGGACAAGCAGATCTTTGAACCATTCAAAGCGTTTCCAAAATGGTTCGTTGGGAAGTTTGGTAAACTGGTTAATCTCGCTTTGAACACGGGCGGTCTTATGATTGGGATAAAATTTCGTAAGGAATGCTATAACGAATTCATCCCATTTGGCGATAGAGTGTGCGACAGTGTTATAAAGCCATTTTTCTACTAGATCGCACAAGGTAAAAAGGAGAAGACGTAATCTCATAGTATCCACAGGAAGTTGTGTAGTGCCCATCATTACACATACGTTTTCAAATTTGGTTATGAAAACGTATGTATCTTTGGATTCAAGCCCGTGAAATTTAGGCAACAGGTTGATGAAGTGGGGTTTAATTTCAAAATTATCCCCATTGGATGGTAGAATAGACAGACAAGTAGGAAGGGGACCGCGTATCGGGTAGCATCTTTTTTGAAGAGAGATGCGTAGTGGATTCTACACACCTACGGGTGGTGGCAGGGTGGTGTTATGAAAATCTGATGGAGAACCGTCCATCTCGGTCGATGTGGTAGGTGGAGGGGAAATAGAAGATGAAGAAGTACCGACTTCGAAGTCGATAGCAAAGACGCGGACAAGACATGCACTAGAATCCCGTGTCCAGCTGATCATACACTAAGTGGGTTTAGTGCACGTGGCAGCATGTGTGAGAACAATTTAAAAAAGGATTGTTTTGAAAAAGTATCGGACGTGAGGCTTGACTCAACAAATCACAAAAATGCACAATCAAACCCTAGAACTAGGGTCACCTAGATCAAGTCAATAGACCGCTCCTAGATTTCCGAAGGACAAGCTACAGGATCAATCCTCTACCAGCTCTTTATCGCTCTTATGGCCAGGTAAGTGCCTGGTAAGTGGGAGGTATCCGCTATACGAATCACCGAAAATAGCGGGCCTAATTAAGTAACCACTTTCCTTAGTCACACTTGTCTAGACACTCCAAGAGAAATGCGGATAAGCTATAGATTACCCACGGCCCTCTTCTATCCTAATTGAGCGCAACGGTCCTTAGAGACTTGGTCTAGATATTTTTTAATTAATGTAGGGTGAAAATATGCTTGTTTTGTGATTTGTGGGGCCTAAGAATGGTGATGAAATCCCCTCCTAATCTGAATTTGGGTTGTTGCCCCTTAATGTCCGGTTAAGATATGCACAAACAAACCAATATCAAAATACACAAAAAGATTTTTGAGCGGCGCTTTTTATAAAGAATCCTGCAGAAATATAAGATTATTGGATTTTAGAGGAGAGAGGAAGATCAGAGAAAGATACCAGAGGATTTTGGTGATGCAAATCCCCCACACCGCCGCGGTTCCGCCGTAAAAAGCTTACTTATGCCGCGGTTCCGCCGCACTATGGTGCATTCGTCTGCTGATTTTTCTTCTGTGCCCTTTAATTCTCCTCTGGTTCTCGTTGAAAGTCCATGAATCTCTATTCTCTCGCCCCAGTGACTTCAGATTCCCTTGCAAAATTCGCACACTAATCGTTAAATACACAATATGCGGTTTTGGTTCTCGTTTATAATATGTTTGGTGGATTTTATAAGAATTCAGCCCGAATAAAAAGAAAAAAATTACGACCGTCTCCCCGGCAACGACACCATTTGATTGATGTGTTTAAAAAGAGGTGTTGTAAATAAAGTAACCGTAATCAGGACGGTATCGCTAGTAGCTAACCGCGATGAGTATGGGTCGTCCGCAGGGAATCTCTTTCTTACTTTAGACGAGTTGATAGAAGATGGGTGATTGGTTGTAGTTACGAATATATTACGAATGTAAGATTTATAAAGAAGAGGTTTGTAGGGTTCATATGACTTAGTAGTAATTGATGAATAATTAAAAATGACTCTTTTTATCTTTTAATAGTTTAAAACTAGATCGATAGTGATGAATGTGGATTAGGGTTCTTTTGGAAGAAATTAGGGTTTCCCCACTCTTAACCCTTGTCCTTGAATTGATCTCTATTCATATCTAGTCATTACCAAAACAAGTGTTAAAAAGATCTCGAATCGTGGTCGTGACTAGCAATAAATTGGTAGTGCGCCCGATTAGGATGTTAACATTTATTTTGCTAAAATTTATAGACTTTAAAATGTATAAAAGGAGTTAAATGATTTTATCATCTATTGATCTACCCTAACCTACGAACCCTAGCAAGCTAGGAATTACTCGCTCATGGTTTGAGATAGAAGAAATAATGAACAAGAAAACATGAGTAAGATGCAGAAATTAAATGCAGAAAGTAAATGTAAAAAGACTAATAAAAAGACAATCTTTATTAATCAACAATTGCATACAACTCTCCGTACAAAGTATATTACAAAGAACCCTAGTTTTTGCTCTCGCTCTCTCTCTTGTTGGTGGTAGATGACTAGCTGATGATCACCTGGATGAATGGATTGTTTGGACCTCTTGATCACTTCGGTTCGATGATTTTTCATGTGAATCTCTCGGTCCTAATTATAGTCACAGAAACTAGAAATCCTAGATTCCATTGGTTAAGATATGCTGTCACGATCCAAGCCACCAAATATATCATCCAACGTCCACAAATCTGCCGTGGATCCGCAGCGTATATGTCTATTTGGCCTCCCAACCACGGCGGTTTAGTGGGATCAGGTCATGGGATTTTCTGTGGTCTCTGGTGTTGACATTTGTAGATCTCTTCGATGTCTGAATTTTGGAAATCTTACTCTGAGTCTCTGACGATGCTAGATCTTATATTTTCCCTCAATATTTCAGAAGATTTGATTCCGACATCTCGGATCTTTTGATCTCCAGATCTGAGCTAATATCTGCACAATATCTCAAGTCATAGAGTTAGTAATATTTGTTATTATTTCGAGATATTATCCTAACCATTTTTATGATACAATATTTTAAGAATTTTGATTAGAATTATTTGATATGATATGTATATTTTAATTACTAATATTTTATATAAATATTATATGCATGTATTTTCCCTCATTATGTTAATTATAATATAGAAACATATGATAATAAACTTTTTACATATAAACCCTCATATGTTCTATAATTACAATAAACACCTTTTAGAACTTAACAATAGTGGGGGAAATAATTATTCAAATGTGCAATATTTTCAACTAATCAAAAACCCTAACCTATATTTTTTAACCCATATAGTTTTCATTAAATCTCACCCAATGGCCCAAAACCCAAACCCTAACCCTTTTCTCCTTTCTTTTCAAATTCCCAAACCAAATCTCTCTTCTATTATCTCATTAAACCACATTTTTATTCTCCAAATAAATCCCATTATTCACCATTTGATTTTCTACTTAACCCTCATTAATCCCCATAAACTCCCTTTAACACCCAAACCAAATTTTCAATTAAATCCAATTAATTTCCCTAATTAATTCATACTTAATTCAAATTCTTTCTCTCTCATTAAACTCTCTCTCTTTCTCTTTCTCTATCCTTCGCTCACTCCTTCCTTCTCTCATCTCGATCTCCCTCTCCCCCTCGTTCCCCTCTCAAAACTTCATCCAAACCATCGGTGCCGCCGCCATCAACTCCGGCCAACTCTAACTGCCGACGACCCACCCATCACTACCCTTTCGGCCACCGTGAGATCATCTCTTCACCACCCTCCTCAACGGCGACTCAACCCTACTGCACTCAGGCTATCTCCTCTCGCTAATGACGAGCTCGTGACCTCCACCCCACATCAACCACCACCATCACTGTGACCACCACCGCTGCTCTTCCGACGGCTTCATACGACCTCCTACACACCGAGCCCCATCTCCACCACCTTCTTCTCTTCCAAGTGACCGCACTTCTGCCAACGGAGCACCATCGCCGTCACTACTCCCTTTGCCGCTACATCGTTACAAGACGTCGCAACAGCCACCACCAGGCCCCCATACCTCACCATCGCTGAATGTATGCCTTAGCACCACTACTAGGTTTTAAGAAAAGTATACAATTTAAAAAAGTCTAGTGTGCTAAAGCATGCTAACCTAGAAATCGAACAAAAGAATTAGGGTTTGTATGCAAGTAAACAAGTTCTATAACTAAATGAAAAGGGAACACAACCTTTGTAGATCGGCCCTTCACTTCTAAAACTCTAAGTAGTAGTTCCTAGAACTCTTCTTAGGCTCCATTTGGTGAAAGGAGCGAGCTTGCTTTGTCATCTTCGAGGCCGAAGATGATCCACCTTGAAGTTACTCTATCTCAAGCTACCACTTCACTAATCAAAGAATTAGTGAAGCAAACAACCTAATCTGATGGGCTAGATATGAGTAGCGTGAAGAAGTAGGAATTTTGCTAACTTTAGAAATTCTTTTCCTTTTTTCTTATTTCTACTCAAGAAAAACTAGAGAGGAAGAAGTTGAACTTAGGTGAAGAAAATATCTCAAGTGATGATGAGAGACTCAACCATGGGCTAAAGATAAATAGTTAGCTTATAAAATATCTAGAGTAAAATAAAATTAGTGAGATGAGTTATGGCTTCTACATACTTCTACAAGCATTTTAAGCCATGCTCATTTCCAACTCGTTTTTAATTTTACTTTAACAATAAATCACCCAATATTATTCTTAGCATTAGTGTAAGTCTCAAACACCCATGTTCTTTGTATCATCTACCATGACACAATAGTGTTATATATATATATATCATTATCTAATCCAAGAGAAGAAAATCATTAGTGAGCTAATATTAGTTAATATATATTAATATATGAAATATATATATATATATATATATATCAAATTATTAAATCAACACTTGATTCAATAATCCGGTTATATCATATATAACCGACTAATATCATATATATGTATATCATATTATCAAATCAACACATGATTCAATAATTCGGTCATATCACATATAACCGTATAATATTTGATACTAGTTATTAAATCAACACTTAATTCAATAATCCGGTCATATCATATAAAACCAGCCGATATCAAATATATATACATAAATCAAATCATTGAATCGACACATGATTCAACAATCCGATTATATCACATATAACCTAATCGATATCAAATATCGCGAGATTAGAATACCGTATCACATGCTCGTATTTAATCAAGCCCCCGCATATATCAACATATGTGTCCTATTTCGTTTCGCTTGAGATAGAAAACCTCTGTGTATGACTCTAAAGACTCGTCAATACGTCAGCAGTAGGTAATGACCACATCAGTCACCCACAAGCCGTCAGTGATACTAGCTGGATGTAACGGCTACCTAGGTATTGAGCGAATAGAAGATCAACAAGTAAACTTGTCCAAACTCCCGTGAAGCCTATAAGCAACACTTACCGTACAGTCCGGTCTCCTCGTCTGATATGTCGCATATCTAGTGTCGGGGGTGGAATCGTCAGACCCCCAATAACTTGATAAGTCATGCCGATGTGTGGCCTATAATCTTTTGAGAAACTACTGATAACACTTACCAGTAAATCTTATCAGCCCTGGCCAGGGACTTGCTGTTATAGCCAATCGAGCATAGCGTAACATCAACCCCCAATACCGGGAGAGACGAAACCCCTCCTATCGCTCACTGCCACCGTGTGACTGGGACTGTACCCAAAATCCACCTGTTTGCACGACTTATTTGAGCCCTGATAGGGAGGAAATCAAAGCACAGTGGGAACCACAAAAGACACTATGACAATCTTGGGTCTACAGACTAACCTGTACAAGTGTCACCACAGAACTGCTATCTGATGATAGGTACAGTACCATCTAGTAGTTCTCGGCGAGTCCAGTTCGGTGTACCTATTCTCTAATGAGCATATGTGTACAATCTTTGATGGCAAGCACCAATGGATGTGGGATCAACCATCGCCCCATACAGGGTCAAGAAACGTACACACTAGTCTATTCTGGAATATCGATGCCCCTGTCTCGATATTCCCTCAACTAGGAACTGTTAAAGGATGTGCTTGTGGACTACACAAGCCCCACTAGTTTGATCTGCATCATAGTCATGGTAGTCAAGCCTACATCCTAAAGTCTTTATCAACAAGTATCAGAGAGATGGTATAATAATACAAGTGTACATGTTAAGATAAAGAGCAACCAGATTGCATACTATCATGTCGAGCAAGAAAGTCCTCTCTATATATATGTCCAAGCATCTACTATATCATACAATAATGGCCTCTAGAGCATACATATTCCTAACAATCTCCTACTTGCACTAAGACCGATTGTTGTAGTATCTCATACCCAACATCTCAAAATGTCTCTTAAACTGCGTCTGGGGAAGGGCCTTCTTGAGTGGATCCGCTGTGTTATACTTCATGTCAACTTTCCAGACCTCGATCTCCCGGCGATCAACTATCACCCGGATCAGGTGATACCGCCTCAGAATATGTCTTGATCGTTGATGGGACCGGGGTTCCTTGGCCAAAGCCACAGCTCCATTGTTATCATAATACAGAGGTATTGGATCCTCAATGGATGGAATCACACCAAGTTCAGCAATGAACTTCTTCATCCCGACAGCCTCTTTGGCAGTATCGTTGGAAGCGATGTATTCAGCCTCCATCGTCGAGTCTGCCACGGTATCTTGCTTGGAACTCTTCGAACATACCGCCCCTGCATTGATAGTGAAGATAAAACCCGAGACCAACTTACTGTCGTCCTTATCACTCTGAAAGCTCGAATCGGTAGAGTACTCCACCTGGAGTTCACCGTTACCATACACCAAGAACATTTCTTTAGTCCTTCTCAAGTACTTAAGAATGTTCTTCACAACTATCCAGTGTTTCTCCCCAATATCTGATTGATACCTACTTACCACACCAAGTGCGTAAGCTATATCCGGTCTGGTACATAACATCGCGTACATGATAGACCAAACTGCCGAAGCATAGGGTATCCCTTGCATACGAGCCCTCTCCAAATCAGACTTGGGAGACATCTCTTTGGAGAGAGTGATTCCTGAGCAAGCGGGTAAATTACCATGCTTAGAATCTTCTATACTAAACCTCTTTAGTATGGTGTCTATGTATCTAGATTGGGAAAATCCCAACATCCGTTTAAATCTATCTTTATAGATCTTAATCCCCAGGATGTAGGAGGTATAACCCAGATCTTTCATGGAGAACTTTTATGATAAGAAGAGCTTGACCGAGTGTAGCATAGGAACATCATTTTTTATCAAGAGTATATTATCTACGTACAATACGAGGAAGATAACCTTACTCTCTACAACCTTCTTGTGTATACAAGGTTCATCTACGTTTTTGATGAAGTCAAACTCTTTGACTGCCACATCAAAATAGATGTTCCAACTCCCCGATACCTTCTTTAATCCATAGACTGATTTAAGTATCTTGCACACCTTTTCGCTGCTCCTACTATCTACAAAGCCCTCTGGCTGTGTCATGTACATGCTCTCTTCTAAATCACCATTTAGAAAAGCGGTCTTGACGTCCATCTGCCAGATTTCGTAGTCATAGTATGCAGCAATGGCAAGTAGGATCCTGATGGACTTAAGTATAGCCACTGGAGAAAAGGTTTCATCATAGTCGACACCTGGTCATTGATGAAAACCTTTTGCTACAAGTCTTTCTTTGAAGGTCTCAACCTTTCCATCTATACCAATTTTCTTCTTAAAGATCCACTTGTTCCTATTGGGTTTTACCCCTTCAGGAGCAACTTCCAAAGTCCATACTTTATTGGTGTACATGGATTCCATCTCAGATCGCATAGCATTTCACAGAGTCCCCACTTGTGATGGCCTGCTCGAAACTAGTTAGGTCATCATCTTCCATGAAGCAATCCTCGCTCCCACCGTCTATGAGAAAACCGTAGTATCTCTCAGGTGGGTGAGGAACCTTACTAGATCAGCGGAGTGGCTGAGGTTCGTCGGGGACTATCGAATCCTCCGGTTCTACTAAATCATCAGTTGTAGTTTATGTAGCTAGAACTTCTTCCAGTTCTACCTCATTACCACTAATTTCTTTGTTCCTCAGTGTCGTAGAAGATATATCCATATGAATTCTTTGGATATCCCACAAACTTGCATAGAACAGACCTTGCCTCGAGCTTGTTTGGATTTTGCTTTTTAACATAGGCCGGACAACCCCATATCTTAACTCGTTTAAGAGACGGTCTCTTCCCATAGTATATCTCATATAGAGTTGTGGGCACGGATTTGGTCGGAACCCTATTCAATAGATATGCAGCTGTCTCAAGTGCATAACGCCAAAAAGAAATTGGTAACTCTGCATTACTCATCTTAGAGTGCACCATATCTAATAGGGTGCGATTTCTCCGCTCCGACACTCCATTGTGATGTGGTGTATACGGAGGAGTAAGCTGAGAGAGAATCTTATTCTCTTTTAAATAGTCTCGGAATTCCATGCTTAAGTATTCTCCTCCTCGATCAGATCGAAGGACTTTAATACTTTTACCCGTATGGTTCTCCACTTCGTACTTATATTTCTTGAATTTCTCAGAAAGCTTCAGACTTGTGTTTCAATAAGAACACATGTCCACACTTTGAGAGATCATCGGTGAACGTAATAAACTACGAGGAACTATTCCTGGCAGACATAGGACCGCATACATCACTATGTATCAGTCCTAAGAGTTCAGTAGCTCTTTCTCCGTGTCCTGTAAACGGAGTTTTGGTCATCTTTCCTTTGAGACAAGACCCGCAAGTTTCATAAGATGTAAATTCAAACCGATTCAAATATCCATCTTTTTGCAACTTAGTTCGTCTTGTCGCATTGATATGACCAAGTCTACAATGCCACAAGAAGGATTCGTTCATTTATGAACTTTTCCTCTTATGTGTGTTATTTATATTAAGAACTGTATTTTGATTCAGAACGTATATACCATTACACAACGTACCAAACCCAATCAACACTTGATTTAGGAAAATGTTCATAACATTTTTCTCTAAAGCAAAATTATATCCTTCTTTATCTAATAAAGAAACGGATATGATGTTGTACATCATCGACGGTACGTAATAACAGTCATTCAAAATCAATGTATAGCTATTTGACAATATAAGGTGATATTCGCCGACAGCTTCGGCAGCAACAATTGCTCCGTTCCCTACTCCGAGAGACATATCACCTTTTCCCAGTTCTCTACTTCTCCTTAACCCTTATAACTGATTACAAATGTGGGACCCTGATCCGGTATCTAATACCCAGGTCGTAGAGGAGACTGAGAAACAGTTCTCAATAACGAACACACCCGAAGAAGATGCATCAGCATGCTCTTTCTTCATTCGGGTTGCATGGCAATCCTGATATTTCCCTATTCCTTGCTCAGACTTATAACAATCAAAAGATAGAGCAAAACCAACGTTCCCCAGCCCAGTATAATAAGCGGGTTTGGTCAATACATCCATATTATTATCTTTATTAAGGCATTCCATGGTCGCTACCTGGAAAGAGAGAGAAGAAAACACTTTAGCGTGCGCTCTTGCAAGATTAGATTGGTTATTATCTTATCTAATCAAGATAGCTTCCACTGTTTTTATCAAATCTTCTTTCAAACCCTAAAAGGTAAGATTAGTCGAGATTAATTACACCCTACAAGTTCACCAATCGGTCAGCCAGGCAGGTATTGGTACTCCGAGGGGGTCTCCTCATGCTTTCGCATGGAACTAATTAAATAACCTCGTTTCCGCAGGGGCATAACCCTATTAACACCTTTCTTAGACACCTATTGGATTAGCTAATTATAAAGTAGAAAACTCTTCCCGGAGTAACTTTTACTCGCAGTGTGTATCGGGATCTAACTATCTCATAGAAGGTATGCAATTTCATTGCAAATTTCAACATTTGAAATTCCCAATATCTGTTTTTACCCCTAGCGACTTATGACCTTGGCTATGGTCAACAAATCATAAGCGCTAGACAAGTTCAACCCGTAATTTCGTGATTGAATTAAACCCACCCGTACGACCCTTGGCTATGGTCAACAAAGCCGTACGACTACCCTAATCCAATCGCATCTTATGCGGCAGATAAGCACTAATCAGCTACCGCACACTACGCCTTGACAAGGTCAACGAACGTAGCACGAATACTAAATAGTCTTTATTTGAAACGACGGAGGGCTACGACTGGTTTTGAAGAAAACCTTTAACGTAATGAACTTAATATCGTCGCAGAATTTAGTGATTTGAAAAAGGAGTGATTTAAGCTACGCTTTTAAAATCGAGAGTTTTCAAAACAAACCGAGTGGGTTGTAGAATTTGCTAGCTTTTTCTAAAGAGGTCACTCCCGGTAAAAGGATCTAGGCTCTTTTCTCATCGAATGAGGTGCTGGATATTCATCAAGGAATACCACTATGCATAGCAAGAACTAGAGCTACCATTTTGAAAATTTTGATTCTACAACATCTTTATGTTTCTTTCTTTTTCGTTAATCACATTAATGACGTCCCATCATTTATGTTTCTTAAACATCACAGAAGAAACGAAAATAGAATGTACGCTTATGCTATCCGCATTCACCACCGGGTCCCGTCATGCACCGTTAGGTTACTTAACTAACGCCAGAGCGGGGGCTGGACTAGCGTGGGTGCAAAACATAAGCAACGTTTATTATATATCATATATATATATATATTAGCATTCGTTTCACGCAGTTATATGATCACATCACATAACTCAAGCAGCAGAAGTCAATATATGAAATGTTGGATATACTATAGGGTCCGTGTTTTAAATTAAGTCAGTAATGAAAAACATGGATTCCATGGTTGTGATGAATAGCCAAACCCATATCCCTAGACCCCTACGAGAGCGGCAAGTAACTCTTCTAATTCTAGAGTTAGGAGACCCGGTCTCGACTCCTCGAGATGGTCTCCTACTGGACTCTAAAACCCGGTTACTTGTGCTCACCACTTTGGGTCTATCCTAATGCGGAAATGTAAATAATATACATCAATGGTCACAACAACCTCAACTCGGAAGTGTCCCAATAAAAGAATATTACATACAAAATATTACATGAATGGAAATGAAAAACTCTCATCTCACGCAAAAATCCCTGGCTATTCAATCATGATGATCCAATATAACATATCGCAGCAACACATAAACATCACATGTTATCAACATGAGTAAATATGCGTATCCCGAATGCCGTTGACATATAGCAATGAGATCGGCGATACACCACATATTACACTTACGGTCGCAGAAAAGAAATGAAAACTACAATAATTAGAATCCACAACAACCTTAGACATCATAAACTCGAAATATCACATATTCCGAATTTCATGCCTAACATAATAAACCTTGCCTTTTAGTCTCGAACTGAAAACACTTTTCAATAACCAGTCGGGTAATTCAGTAGGATTCCCGATAAATGATCGAATGCTCATTAGGAACTTTAGTAGATGGCCGTACCTCCGATATCGTCGACGCCGTGCACTTAGGCGGAACACAGTGGTCGCGAGCACTTGAGTGGATGCTTTTGGTAATGAGGTTCTCCTATAGTCACTTTGTCGGGACTATGAGGCTCGGCTATCTAGTAGTGTTTCCCGGTGAGTCTTCGTGTACTATACATTAACTAGTTTTCACAAAACTAATTATTGTGGATTCCAAATACTGTATCACATATCAATATCAAACCCGAAACGATGTTAAAATTGCGACTACGAAAAACTCTGAATTGCCCTAACTGAAAAGATAACATCACATGCAATCTTGGCTAAACAAACAAAACCTGAAACCCCAAAACCAAGCTTAAAGAACACTAAAAATATACGAGACCAAAACATGTATAGGGGGCCGGCCAGGCCAGTCATTTTAGTGTTCTCGCCGGCCAAAAGGTTGAATCATGGTCTCGTTTTTCTTCAGTGTTCTAGTTACATCTCATGTAACATTCTGCACTTATTTTAAAAAAAATTCAGAGGACATTTTAAAATTTATAGAAACTAGGGTTTTCGGTTACAGGTTTGGAGTTATTTCGGTTTGGCAATTCTACTAACATCGTCTAATACTCCAGCTTGGCTCTAATACCATAAAAGTATGCCTTAGCACCACTACCAGGTTTTAACAAGCAACAAGTATGCAATTTTAAAACATCCAGTGTGCTAAAGCATGCTAACCTAGAATCGAATTAGAGAATTAGGGTTTGTATGAAAGTAAACAAGTTCCATAACTAAGTGAAAAGGGAATACAACCTTTATAGACCGGTCCTTCACTTCTAAAGCTCCAAGTAGTAGTCCCTAGATCTCTTTTTAGGCTCCACTTGATGAAAGGACCGGGCTTGCTTTGTCGTCTTCGAGGCCGAAGATGATCCACCTTGAAGTTACTCTAGCTCAAGCTACAACTTCACTAATCAAAGAATTAGTGAACAAACAACCTAATCTAATGGGCTAAATGAGAGTAGGTTGATGAAGTAGGAATTTTGCACACTTTAGAAATTATTTTCTCTTATTCTTTTTTCTACTCAAGAAAAACTAGAGAGAAAGAAGATGAACTATGGTGAAGAAAATATCTCAAGTGATGATTGGAGACTTAACCATGTGCTAAAGATAAATGGTTGGGTTATAAAATATCTAGAGTAAAACAAAATTAGTGAGATGAGTCATGGCTTCTACATACTTCTACAAGCATCTTAAGCCATGCTCATTTCCAACTCATTTTTAATTTTACTTTAAAAATAAATCACCCAATATTATCCTTATCATTAGTGTAAGTCTTATACACCCATGCTCTATGTATCATCTACCATGACACAATAGTGTTATGTGTGTGTATATATATATATATATATATATATCACATACATACATACATACATACATACATACATATATATATATATATATATATATATATATATATATGACAAAAGAAGAAAATCATTAGTGAGTAATATTGGTTAATATATATTAATTTATCAAATATAAATATATATATCAAATTGTTAAATCAACACTTGATTCAATAATCCGGTTATATCATATATAACCGACTAATATCATTTATATGTTTATCATATTATCAAATCAACACTTGATTCAATAATCCGGTCATATCACATATAACCGTATAATATTCGATACTAGTTATTAAATCAACACTTAATTCAATAATCCGGTCATATCATATACAACCAGCCAATATCAAATATATATACATAAATCAAATCATTGAATCGACACTTGATTCAACAATCCGGTTATAACACATATAACCTAATCGATATCAAATATCGCGAGATTAGAATATCATATCACATAGTCGTATTTAATCAATCCCCCGCACATATCAACATGCGTGTCTTATTTCATTTCGCTTGAGCTAGGAAACCTCTATATGGGACTCTAAAGACTCGTCAATACGTCAGCAGTAGGTAATGATCACATCAGTCACCCACAAGTCATCAGTGGTACTAGCTGGATGTAACAGCTACTTAGGTATTGAGCGAATAGAAGATCAACAAGCAAACTTGTCCAAACTCCCATGAAGCCTATAAGCAACACTTACCGTATAGTTCGGTCTCCTCGTCTGATATGTCGCATATTGAGTCTGGAGGGTGGAATCGTCAGACCACCAATAACCTTATAAGTCATGTCGATGTGTGGCCTATAGTCTTTTGAGAAACTACTGATAACACTTACCAGTAAATCTTATCAGCCCTGGCCAGAGACTTGCTGTTATAGCCAATCGAGCATAGCGTAGCATCAACCCCCAATACCGAGAGAGACGAAACCCCTCTAATCGCTCACTGCCACCATGTGACTGGGACTGTACCCAAAATCCACCTTTTTGCACGACTCCTTTGAGCCGTGATAAGGAGGAAATCAAAGCACAGTGGGAACCATACAAGACACTATGACAATCTCGGGTCTACAGACTAACCTGTACAAGTGTCACCATAGAACTGCTATCTGACGATAGGTATAGTACCATCTAGGAGTTCTCGGCGAGTCCTGTTCGGTGTATCTATTCTCTAATGAGCACCTGTGTACAATCTTTGATGTCAAACACCAATGGTTGTGGGATCAACCATCGCCCCATACAGGGTCAAGAAACGTACACACTAGTCTATTCTGGAATATCGATGCCCCTGTCTCGATATTCCCTCGACTAGGAACTGTTAAAGGATGTGCTTGTGGACTACACAAACCCCACTAGTATGATCTGCATCATAGTCATGGTAGTTAAGCCTATATCCTAAGGGCTTTATCAACATGTATCAGAGAGATGGTATAATAAAACAAGTGTATATGTTAAGATAAAGAGCAACCAGATAGGATACTATCATGTCGAGTAAGAAAGTACTATATATATATATGTCCAAGCATCCACTATATCATACAATAATGGCTTTTAGAGAATACATATTCCTAACAATCGCAACCTTCTTCTTCTTTTCCCTTCAATGCCGTCCACCGGCATCGCCCGCTGGCCCCGAATGCTTCCTCCACTACTCCTAAGGCCATATTGCTTCCCTATCACCTCGTCGGAGTTTCCCCTGATCATCGATGAGCCGAGCACCTTGTCACTCACTCGCTGTGTCACAACGCGCCACAACCGTGCCTACTCGCATGGCCACCATGCACTATGACCGTACTCGCCTCATGCTCACAGCGCACCACGACCGCGCCCACCTGCTTGCCCAGACGTTCCACGATCCGTACCCAGCACCGTGTTCAAAAGCTCCCTTTACCATGCTACGCCCATATCGCCATCGTACCACACCCGCACCATCCACGT
Source organism: Agapanthus africanus (assembly GCA_030015575.1). NCBI lineage: Eukaryota > Viridiplantae > Streptophyta > Magnoliopsida > Asparagales > Amaryllidaceae > Agapanthus > Agapanthus africanus. The sequence goes on along the minus strand of JASDDO010000014.1, from coordinate 154,548,100 downwards.
GCCCACTCTCGTGTCGCACCACATCGTAGCCAAGCCTCGCTGTGGCTATACCCATGCCGTTGCTGTTGTCGCTGTCATGATCGTTATTTCAACTCCAGGAAAATGAAAATCTTCACTTGTTTTCATGGTACAGTATAGGAAATCACATTAGAGCTGGTTATAAAAACAAAACAAACAAATGCAATTATATCGACAAGCTTATATATATATATATATATATATATATATAAATGTGTGTGTGTGTGTATGTGTGTGTGTGTGTGTGTGAACGTGATATAACGTACCCTCATGACAACATAATTTGAGTAGAGCCACACTAGGACTTATGACAAGTCGATATCACGTGAAAATATTAGAGATAACAACTTGTGCAAGAAATCTAAGAAAAATCGTGGTTGGTTGATACCGAAAGCCTATATTAGGAGTTCGATACATACCTTGTGTGAAAACTAAATCTAGTGTGGAAAAATTTATGGTTATTATATTCTTTTAAGGATAACGGATGATACGTAGAAAGTTGGGTCGAAAATACGGACCCTAATACCGCGAAATGTCACCCCCACTTAGATCCACCAAATCTGAATTTCCCCGTACATCTATGAAAATCGTAGAAATTTGGATACACACCGGAATGCAGTGTTCGAGGGCTCATATTGAAGATGACTCAACATCCTAGAACCCTTGTAATTTATATTTCAATACTGTTATATCACGATGATGAAAACTGTTCGGGAATGCGGCTCTGGACTGTAGTCCAGAGCAGTACTGCTTGTTCACACCTGAATTAAAATTTTCTTATAACTCTGTGTGAAAATAATATTATGCGGAACCCAATACCGTTATGAATATTATTCTGTTAGCTAACCATTAGTGGTTGTTTCTTTCGTTTTCACTGACGTTTTCTATTTTAATCATATTTTAAATCATCGTTACGTACTGCCGTCCCAAGCAGGGACATAACTTATACACTGATCTTAAACAGTACATATCTTCCAGTGCACAGCGGATATTGTTGATCCGTCTAGTGATTTGGAAACCTATTTAATAGATCTAAATATTACCCAACTGTAGGGTCGCCTAATTATGATCTTGGCAGGGTGAAAACTATTTTACGAAACGGACTATCAGTTCAGAAACTGAATTTCCAGCAGAGAACACTTAAAAAGTAATGACCGTAATTCGCAAACCCGGAACCCGATTGATTTGAAACAAATTTAATTGAATCTCTAATTAAGTTTACTTTCTACCAATTTTGTATATTTTTGCTTAATTTTGATCGTATGATTTAATGTGAATTTTTCTAAATTCTTAACACGCGTAATGACTTATTGCACATGACTTGCTTAGCGGCATAATTCGCATATTTATCCGACCGTGATACCTTTAGTGTTAGAGAACGTTTATTGGGATTCTTAGCAAGTTTTTCAATATCGAACGTGAGTGGTATTGGATTAGTTGTGTTGAGTACGCCAGTGAAAAGTGAACGTTTTGTGATAGTGCACAGTACAGTGAATAGCGAATAAAACAGTGTTATTAGTGCGTACTTGTACACAACTAGCCCATACATGTATTTATTGAAACCTCGGAAAAAAGGGAAAATCGAAGTGGAAAGGAACTTTAGCGATGTTAGTGATTTAGAGAATGATCATTCGAACAACGACTCTTTTATATATATATATATTAGGATTGGGCTTAGCTGTCCGGCTGACAGAGTTATGTCCCGGGCAATAGTGGGCCGTAGTCTCGGGAACGTACGAGATCCTCATTAAGCATGATCCCTCCTTTCCACAAATTCGATTTTAAAATTGACCTAGAGACCAATAGGGACATGGATCATATACTGCATGGTTTGTTGATACACTAATTACATGCATGCACTGTCTCCACTATTATTACCTTTTGTTTCATGCTTATTATATTGCTAATATATCATTGCTATTGCGTCGTCCTGACGACCTGAGTATGCATGCTCGGTGATAGAAGTGGACCTGTCTAATTTCGAGAGGATCGTGGATATCTTGACCGGTGAGCCGGCCCTATCATTCTTTTCATTATTAATGGTTAGTTGTTTGTATTTGCTGCGTTCAGTTTCCTTTCCACATGATAGTTTAGTGACTGTATTATCTCATTATCTGTGTTAGATTACTTCTACCATGTATTGCCAGAAGCCGAAATGTGACTACGGCAGGATTATTTCTTGACCGTAGGAGCATGGCTGGCCTAATCACCCCTCGTATTCCGTATTTTGGGAAGCGGGGCATGACATAGTTTTGTTGGTATCAGAGCCATGTTTAGAATGAAATTGTAGTTCCAACTGGGGATCCTTTGATTTATACATTGTTTCTTGGTCTTTCACTTTCATATACTACTTATGTATCACCACTTAAGTTCATGTTTTTGAATCTTATCTACCTTATTTTTTCCACTTGTTCTGCATCATTAGTTGTTATTTTCTTTCGTGTTCCACTATCTGATCATGACCTTTACTTTTCAGGCTATGGCCGACCTTGGGGCAGCACCGTTTCTCAATGAAGACTCTCGGTCCTGCATTTCTTTTGACTGTATACTAGTGAGTTTAGACGACGAGGTCGATGGCCTATATGAGTTTAGACGACAGTGAATTTGAGGATGAGGGAGTCGAAGTCGCAGCTCCAGAGATCAATATGATCAATAATTTTGACGATGAAGAGGAAGATCCCAAAGAAGACCCGATAGAAAAGGATCCACAGGAAAATCCAATGGAGGAGGATCCAGAAGAAGATCCTGAAGAGGTGGATCCCGAAGAAGACCCGATAGAAGGGGATCCACAGGAAAATCTAGTAGAGAAGAATCCAGAAGAAGATCCTGAAGAGGTGGATCCCGAAGATGACCCGATAGAAGAGGATCCACAGGAAAATCCAGTAAAGGAGAATCCAGAAGAAGATCCTAAAGAGATGGATCCCAAAGAAGACCCGATAGAAGAGGAACCTGAGGAGGACCCTGTTGGATATAGTGCCCTCAAGGCAATTATTGTGATCGCAAGTAGGCAATTATGATAATTGAGGGAAGACCTATACAGGTATAACTGTCTTACTCGAGATGAGAGTATGCTATCTGGTTTGTTTTCATCGTTGATGAAGCCCGTAAGATTGTTGCTTGACAATCAACATTATGATGGTGATCATATATGTGGGAGCTGGATTGTCTATAAGAACATCCTTAAATGTCCCTGGTCATGGAAGTATCGATACTGGGCATCGATATTCAGGAGTAGACTAGTGTATACGCTTCTAGATCCCAACGAGGGGCGGTGGCCGGTCTCACAAGCCATTGGTGGTGTCACCTAAGATAGTATCTAGGTGCTCACTGGAGGTGAGTAAACTGGACGGACTCGTTGAGAACTTTTAGATGGTATTATATCTATCGTCAGATGGAAGTTCTCAGGTGGCATGAGTACAGGTTAGTCATTTGACCTAAAATCGTCATTTATCTCGTGTGAGTTCCCACTGTATTTTGATTACTGCCCTACCACGGTTCAAAGGAGTCATGCAAACAGGTTTTAGTTGGGTACACTCCCGAGCTATATGGAGGTAGTAGTCGATTGTCAGGGATTCGTTTCTCCTGGTATTAGGAGTCGATGCCGCGCTGTGTTCAGTTGGCCATCACCAGAAATCCGTGGCCATAGTGGATGAGATATACTGATAGTTGATCAGTGGTATCTCTATTTTTGATGATCTTGACTCAGACACGACTTATCGGGTTAGTAGGGGTCTGATGTTATCCACCCCCAGACCCGATATGCGATACTCTTTGACGAAGAGACCGGACTGTACGGAAATTGTCGCATTTAGGCTCAGTAGGGTAAGGACGTACCTGATTGTCAACCCCCCTTTCGGCATGTACCTGGGTAGCTATTACGTACAGTTAGTGCTGCTGACGTGCTTGTGCATAAATCCACTGTCAGCGTATTGTCGAGTCTTTAGAGTCCCACACAGAGGGTTTTCCCGGTTCAGGCGATAGATGTAGGAGCCGTATGTTGGTACTTGCAGGGGTTTGATTAAATACATGTACGGGATACACGGACTTTAATCGGACGGTTGATAATACTAGCTGGTTTAGGATTAAGCCGGATTATTAAATCCGGTTTTGATTTAATAATTTATGTATGTATTTTGATACTTATATTTTAGTATTATTGTTCGCTATTCGTTTTCTCTCTTTGGTGCTATATGTATTTTTATACGGATACACGTATATGCAGCGATACATATACCAGGTAAAGTATTCCATATTTATACGGGAATGTTTCTAGAAGAAGGACACCTTATATTTGTTTTTCATTTTAGAAAAACAAATGGAAAATGAGATGGAAATGAGGTGGCATGAAGCATGGCTAGATAAACAAAGAGGTATGGCTTGTATTATGTGCATTTATGTGGTGCGTGATGCATGGTGACTTATATGTAGCGATTCTCTTTTCTTTATAGACTTGATGATTTTTCTTCATCTTGGATACTTCATGCTTCATGGTTGAGACTAGCAACCATCTTCTCCTCTTCTCCTTCTTCTTCTTGCTCTCCCTCGAGCAAGAGTTTAGAGAGAAAAAGTTTAGTGAAGAAATTCCTACATCACCGACTATCCACATGTAGAAAGTTTGGATCATCGGTTAAAGCTCTTCCGGTTTCTCTCGGGTGGATCTTCTTCGGTGAGAGTGGTCGACTTTAAAGTGCGATACCGGCGGTTACGAGCTTGGAGGAGTCTTCCATAATTAGATGGACACGCGTCGAAGGTTGTAATTTCTGCACCCTTGCATTTCTAGTTAGCGAGTTTAGGTTTTTGGATCGTATCCTGGATTACGGGTATTTGGTGCCCGTGTAAATTTTTTGTTTTCACTTCTGCCTCGGCCGCAGCATCCGCGACATGGGCACCGAACCCCAACATGGTATTAGAGCCACTCCATAAACTTAACTAGATAGTTTGCATTTATTTAGAGTTTCGATCCATGGATTTTTCCAAATCGCATTTCTAAATTCATCCCCGCTATTCGAATTTTAAAGTTGTTCAAAAAATTGTTCAACTTGCCTTAAAATTATGTGTAGGCAAAACTAGAGACCTGTAACGACTCTGAAATCACTGTACAAAAAATTATTGTTATTGTACAGAAAAGAATATTACAGCCTTTGTAAGAGTTAAAAGTTACTTTTATTAAATAAAAACAAGAAGCAACTTGTAGCTCATTGGTAAAGCCCCTGCACTGTTATGACGTAGCTTGTGTGTTTGATTCCCATCAGAAACAATTATTTTTTATGATTTTTCTTTTTAATTTTTAGAAGCCCAAGAGTTGGACGTGCAATACACGGGGAAATGAAAAGTTTCAAAAAAATCAAACATGCTCAAAATGGAGTAAACACAGAAATACCCACGTGGTACGAATCTCGAGGCAAAACCTTGAGCTCCGACCGGCCAAATTGCCCTATGGGCTGACACCGACTGTCGGATGAGCTCCAATGGACTCCGTGCTTTGCACACTCGTCTCTTCAGCTTCCTATAACTCTTCTGCATTGTTTGATTTCCCTGCAATCAAATAGAGACCTTTAATTCACCATTTAACATCTTTTTAATGCATTTTAATCCATAATTTTAATTCTCAAATCCTAATTCTCCACTATAAATACCATCCCATGACATATCTCTCCCCTATTATGAAGTTCTAGCAAAAACTCTTTAAAAACTTCTAAGTGTCGAGTGGAGTTAAGCCCCTCAAGTGGTGTAGCGATCCAAACTCGATCAAATTAGCATGCTACAATAATCCTAACCTTATTTCAACCTCTTCTTAGTCAAATAAAAACCGTAAGTCCTTTCATTCCTCTCACTTTCTATCTCAAACCATTTTTTAAAACAAACCGACAAAAGATGAGTAATCTCTGATATCACTTTCCTTTTAACTTTTGCAAGCCATGTGATAAGCAAACAAGATCAAATTAGCATTCTACAATAATCCTAACCTTATTTCACATCTTTTAGTTTTTAGTTTTAACAAAATTTTCATATGTAACGAACATATAACAAACTTTTTCAGTAAAATATCATGAACTTTAGTATCGCCCTCTCATCGATAATTAGTTTAAATATCTTTAGAAAAACTTCACGGGGTAATGACATACCCCACACGCACACCATGGTTCCATAGCACAGTATTCTAGATTTATGGCTAAGTTAAAGAAATAAGCTTTTCATTATAATACCATACCGTTTCAAAACGAGTTTCTTTAAATCGGTATTTCGAATCCTTGGCAATTACGCCTCTACAACCCTCATTAGAGGACCCGCTAATAGATAGTGCAGATTATCGCACATCCTTAGGACAGTAGAGTGAGATGCAGAACTCCTCACGGAGTATTCGGTCTCAAAAAGAATAAAAATACGATTTTTAAGAAACACGACTTTTTCTAATAAAAACTAATTTTGGAAAAGTTATATAAAATTATGAAATCCGTATTTTCAATAATTTTTTTTAATAAACTATGTTTTAAAATGAAAGATTAAAAAATATTAATAAAATACGACCAAGTTTCCAAAAGTAATAGTTTTCATAAAAATACCACAAACTTTCAAAAAGCTAGGTTGTGTCATTAAAATACCCCAATAATTAAAATACATGCTCATGAAAACCATAAATGTTATAAATCACCCTCGAGGTTTATTTTGAAATTATATTAAAATATTTTTCATAAAACCCTCTCGAGATGTGCAAACAATATTTTAAGGACCTTAGATAAATATAGGTTTAAGCGGGATCAATTTTCTTGAGCCCCACGGTGTCGGAGAAAGTGAGTGCTTTCCTATTCAGGTTAGTCAATTTAACGGAGTTATCAATGGCAGTTGTCTTGGAAAAAGACAAATCCTTTTGTCCATGTGCGGCAGTTGCCGATATCTCCTGAACATAAGAGTTTAACAATTTATATCAATTCATATGAAAAGACATGAACTCAAATCCAAACTCAAATCTAAACTTGAACTCTAATACAAACTCGAACTCGAATCTAAACCTGAATATGAACTCGAATCCAATCTACTTGAACCAACTTGACTCGAACCCGATTGCAATTTTTATAGCTCGTACGTTACTCGACTTACTCGAATACAATTTACACCTTTTTCAATCTAGGGTTTCGATCAAGATATGAATCAATCAAATCAGATAATCATATTAACTAGTTATAATATATTATACACGGGGTGCTTAGGATAGTTTTTTGTGTGAATCCAACGGAGCTTCAGGAGTCCCAGATTAATCTCTTTTTTATTTTACTCGAATATCAGTCGGGTTGACTCATCCACAGCGTAGAGCCCCGATGCTAACACATGAAATGGGCCCGTGTTTCCTTGCTCCTGGGGCCTGACTCTTGAGCTCGTGAATACTTCTATGGCTGCGTTGACATTCACACTTGGAATTTAACGTTAACATAATGACCATCTAGAGACCTATAGTATATATTTACTCTTACTCGTTATATATATATTCTACTCTTGTCATTTTCTTTTCTCTTACCTATTCTTGGGACTTACCAAGTGTTAGTTCGCTGACGGGCATTCCACCCATTTTTTCTTTTCTTGGAATGTTCATCAAATGCTGTCGAGACGGAGGAAGTTGAAGCCACAGAGGAGGATTACGACCAGATAGCTACTCAGGGCTAGTAGCTCAGTTTCTTTTCTTTCAGTTTTTGTTTGCCACTTGTTTAGGCATTTCTTTACTTTATTTACTTTCTAGCATAAACTCTTGTATTTGTAAATATTGGAAGTTGAATGCAAATAAAGATGTTTGTTGAAAACTTTTATAGTCTCAATTTATTCTTGCATTGTGTATTATTGTTTCAATACGCTTAGTATATTTATTTAGGGAATGACCTTCTCTGTATAAATATACCGCGGGCTTGCCACGTCACCATTTCCGTCTATTGGGAAACAGGATGTGACAGGTTTTATTGGTGGCCCATGCAGGCTAGTTCTGCATGAATTTGTAAACAATATACCACAAGAATTAATGAGTTCAATAAATATCTAAATTCCTTGCATTTCAAATTTTATGAATCTATCCTAACTATCTTTTATATCAAGGTGATGGAGTCTCCGAACAATACAAGCACGAACGTCAACGGCAATACTCCACCGCCTACTCTACCACCACCACCTACCGTTGCAGCTCCTATCAATGAGAAAACAATACTGCTTAAGGATATCAAGAGCCTATTGGAGGGTCAGCAGCAGCATACTGCTATCCTCATGCACCGCCTCGAAACCGAAGCACCCGGAGTTAAGCAGTTTCGGGCACTACACCCAAAACACTTCTCGGGAAAAGAGAGCCCACTTGAGGCAAAGAAATGGGCACAAGCGATCGAAGATGATCTGGAAGCAGCTCAAGTGCCAGATATTGCCTTGGTGAGAGTTGCTAAGTTGCAACCGACCGATAACGCCAGAGTTTGGTGGAAGGCTAAGGAGAGCTGCCTCGCACAATCGATAGAATGGAGAATATTTCGAGATCTCTTCGATACCAATTAATTCTCTGAGACTTCCTATTTTGACATGGAGCAGCAGTTCATACATCTACAGCAAGGCTCGATGTGGGCCTTGAAGTCTCGGGTCCTCAGAAGCTTATAGGGGGTTCCTTCTATTTGTGGTCTCTCCGTCCCTCTGAGACTTGAAGTCTCGGGTCTTTTATATAGTGGAGGTAAATTGTTAATTGGTTTTGAGAAAATCTCTCATTGAGAGATTCTAATTGATTTAATTGGACTCAAAATTGATTTATGGAATTTTACCCACCGTTAGATCTTTTGATCCAAGGACTTCTGTTTTATAGAATATGTTGTTCTTGTTTTTAACAACAGTGGGGAAATATTTTCCCATATTCTGTCAAGTGGTGATTTTTAATCACCATTGGATTTTTAATCTAAGGGTTCTCTGTTTTATAGAGAGCAATCTTCTTTCATTTTTTTTTATTTAAAAGATTGAGGGAATATATTCCCAAAATAGAATCTTATTATATTATTGGATCATTGATCCAACCGTGAGTATCTTAATTATTTAGAAAATTTTGGAGATATTTTCTCCTAATAGAATTTGATTCTATATTTTGATGATTTATCATCACCGTTTGATTTTTGATCTAACGGCTCTGTTTAACAGAGAGTATCGTAGAATTTAATTCCACTTGGGCACCGGCGCTCACGTATTGTGCACGTGGATGCCACTTATGAATTTAATTCTTATGATGGATATTCCTATGCTTTGCACATTGGCGCCCGCATGATGAGCACGTGCGGCGCGATATAAGAATTTAATTTTTACTCAGAAAGTGATTCTGTGTTTTGCACATTGGCGTCCGCGTGAGGGACACGTGTGGCGCCATATAAGAATTTAATTCTTACTTAGAAACATTTCTGTGCTTTGCACATTGGCGTTGGCACCCTCGTGAGAAGTACGTGGGGGCGCTGCCACATTAAATTTCAACAGAGCTTTGCTCTTTTAATATGTTTAAATATTGGGAAAATAAATGCCCCCACCGTTGTCTCACGTGGGTGCAACGGTGTCACCTTTTTCCATCGTTGGATCTTCTAGGGAGTTGAACCGTCCCTTCACATCTTATAAATAAGGACATTGGCCCTTGAGATGATTAGCGTCTCATCATCTTCTTCCTTGACTCTTTTCTTGAGAATTTAATTCTCATTTCAGAGCTTAGCTCTCTGCCTACAGAATTCCTTTGAACAGAGCTAACTCTGTCAAAATTTTTGGTAAGGGTTATGAACGGAGCCTAGTTCTTAACATCTTTTTGGTACTTTGCCCCCTTTTTATTTATTTATTTATTATTTATTATTTTAAACCCATTACTATATTTGACAGAGCTTTGCTCCTTTCTTGAAAAAAACATTTTTAATGTGAATCCTGGGTCTTGATGCCCATATCAAAAGTTTGAGTTAATGGACATCCTTAAGAATCGTTGATTCTCTTCTTAGGGTTTTACCCTATTGTCAACCTTGACACTTGTTCTGGAATTTGATTCCATCAATTAACCCATGAATTCTTTTAGCATGGAGATTGTTCTCGAATTTGATCCCACTGTTTAGGGGAATTTATTTCCATTTTTTTTGCAGAGCTTCGCTCTGATTTGGATCTTAAGAACTTTGGGAATTTTATTCCCTTTTTCGTTCTTGTATGCTTTATTATTATTATTTTTATCTTTAGGGTTTTAATCCCCCTTTTTTTAGGTACCATGGCTGGTCATCTGTACGATCTTGAAGAGAATATTTCTTACGAGGAGATTCGCATCCAAGGCCGCTGCCAATGCCAGGAGTTACTAACGCCCAATGCGCTGATGTGATGCATCGCTTCGATACAACCGTCAATTGATCCCCCGCCATTCTTCCCTTTTAAAGATTGTCGTTGGGTCGATCTGGAAAGCTATACCTGGGTGTCTTGAAGTTATGCCGCTCAAGCGCTCAATGATGCTGAGAATAAGGTGCATTCTGTGTACTTGATGGGGTTGATCTCAAAGAAACGGAGAGATAATCTCATCATCATCTTGCACCGCGTCGTTCCATAGAAAGCCGTAGTATCAGCATATCAGAGAGTGGAGGACATCGGTGGTGATCCTAACGCTTGCATCCGAGAGAAGATGCATAAAAAGATGGTCGATGAATCTGAAGGTGCGCTGCTCAAACATGCTTTTGAGTTTGAGAATCTGTGTCCGGAGTTTAGCGTTTTGCCGTTGTAAACATTTTGACGATGTTTCTTTCTTTTTTTATCATCCTTATCACCAATGTATAAATTTCTTCGAAGTATGAATGACAAAGCTCCCGCTTTTCTTTATGCTAATGCTCATATGTGCCTCACGTGAGGTGTTGTTATATATATAAAAACTAGTGCCGGCACTCACGTGTCATGCGCATGAGGCGCTGCTACAGGATTTAATCCTGAACTAGCACCGATGCTCACATGTTATGCACGTGAGGCACCGCTACAGGTTCTAATCCTGCAAAGAATCGGCGCCGACGCTCACGTGTCATGCACGTGAGGCGCTACTAAGGGAATCGTTTCACCTTCTGAAAGGTTATGCTAACACCCTGGACATCAACCGAGGCCGATTGCGGAACAAATCTTTTTCTAACGATATAAAGTTGGCGCTAGAATAACCCTAAACAGGATCTACCATAAACCAAAATTGCAACTAAAGAAGCTATCTACTATGAAATGAGTATATACCAAGAAGCTCAAGTTTTTCGGGTCTGCACTCCTCTTCTTTAACATGCTCCTAGTGGCCTCCATGATCGAGCTTGATCGATGGCTTTCTCATGTCAAAGATGATCCACCCGAGAGTGTCTACTTTGAGCTCCTACCTTTAAACCAAGGTAACTAGGTTTCTTAGTATGCTAATCTAAGTGCCCTAGATGATGTAGAGAGTGATTAGGATTTGTTTAGTCTCTTGAACCCTAGGATTCTCAACTCATGAGACAAGTTAGGGTAAGAGGGAGAAGAAGAGAGCTTGGAGGAGAGAGAGTGTGAAAAGATATATGAAGTGAATAATGGCTTATGTTTTATAACTATTAAGCAAAGATATTTACCATAAAATATCTTGCTATTTTCCACAAAATATGTAGATGCCACCTTACCTCAATTGTAATCCATGACTCACTAAGTGAGTCATCAGGTAGCCATGCTTCACTTAATAAAAGTCAACACCTCATACCTCCACATTATTTAACATTTAATCAAAAAGATTAAATAACAAATGGGGTGTCTTCTTCTAGAAGCATTCTTGTCAAAAATTAAAAGAATACCCCTGATTCGTATATACATACTCGTATCCGTATTCCAAAAAATACGAATACAAAAGAGACAAAAATAATATAACAATATAATACTAGGATCCGGCTTAAACCAAAACCCGCTAGTATTATCCGCCCGAACATCATACGTGCACAAGTACACGTATGTGATCGAACTCTGCCGTAAAACCATACGGCCTCTACATCGTTGCGCCCGAAGTATGAAAACCCTCTGTGTGGGACTCTAAAGACTCAACAGTACGCCGGTAGTGCGTTACTGGATAAATCCATAACCACAAGCACATCAGCGACACTAGCTATCTGTAATGGCTACCTGGGTACCTGTCGAAAAGGAAGGCTGATGAGGAAACTCATCTGGATCCCTATTGAGCTTATCTGTGACAATATCCGTACAGTCTGGTCTCTTCGTCTAAGAGTATCACATACCATATCTAGGGGTGGTAAGCGTCAGACCCTAATAACCCGATAATTTGTGCTGATTCGGCTCAGGGCGAATCTGGGAAACTATTGATCAATCTATCAGTAAATCCCAATTGCCTTGCCAAGGTCTTATGGTCCTGACCAATTGAACATGGCGCGATATCAACTCCCAATACCTGGAGAGACGAATCCCTGATAATCACTCACTGCCTCCATGTGGCTCGGGACTGTATCCAACCAAAACCTCTTTGCACGACTCAGTAGAGCCGTGGTAGGGTAGTGATCAAAGCACAGTGGGAACTCACACGAGAAAAATGACGATCTCAGGTCCAAAGATTAACCTGTACACATGTCACAAGAGAACTGCTATCTGACGATTGGTATAATACCATCTAGAGGTTCTCAGCGAGTCCGTCTAGTGAACTTACCCCCAGTGAGCACCCGTATACAATCTTAGGTGATCGCACCAATGGTTGTGGTACCAACCACCGCCCCTCGTCAGGGTCTAGAAATGTACTCGCAAGTATACTTTGGATTATCGATGTCCGATCTTGATACTCCTGCGACTTGGGACATTTAAGGATGTATTTATAGACTACCCAGCTCCCACAAGTATGATCGCCATCACAACGCAGGTAGTCAAGCAAGATTCTATGGGCTTTATCAACATGTAACCGCAATATGTAATAACGTGTATAGCATATGCCATGTTAAGATAAAGTCAAACCATAATAGTATACTAATTTATCAAGTTTTTATCAATATGTGCAAGCTGGATAAAGTATCAATAAAAACAAATACACATATCCTGAAAAAGACAAGTGAAATAATATACTATATATAATTGAGCAAGATCGTCCTGTACATACATATCCCCAGCATCCATATGTATACATATACAATAATGGCTACTAGGGCATACATATCCAACAATCTCCCGCTTGCACTAAAGGTCAATTATTGTCGTGCCGAATACCCACCGTCTGCTCTAAGGTGTAACAGCCCCAAATTTCCAATACAAGTTTTTACAAAAAAATTTCAAAAATCCATAAAGGGGTATTTTAGCCTGAGCACAAATTATAAGTAATTATTTTGCGAGAAGGAGCTTGTAGCTCATTGATAATACATTGCACTGCTGAACCAAGACACCAGAGTTCAAATCCCATGCCCCACATTATTTTTAATATTGTTTTTATTTTGAACCTTTAGAACACCAAGAGTTTACACGTGCATATCTCATAAAACCCCCACTACACCGAAAGATGTAACATTGCCATAGGGTAGATGAACCGTCAGGAGGGATCTCGGCGGCCTGACTCGGCCGACTCAGTCCTCCGACCGAGTCACGGCCGAGTCGGCCGATTCCGGAGACGACCCCAACATGAAAGTTGTGTCTTTTCATATTCCCTATGCACCTGCAAAATTTCAGCCTCAGAACATTTCCAGAGCTCTTTTAAAACCCCAATTACTCCACTTCTAATACATTTTTAATATATTTTATCACATTTTTCATTTTAACCTTTCACCTACCCTAACCCTAGCCTAACCCTATAAATACCACCCCTACCCTCTACCCTCTCACCCTAAAATTCTGAGCCCACTCTCTCAAAATTCCAAGAAAACTTATGTACTTTGAAAACAAGCTCGAGGCGAAGCTCCGGCGAAATCTACGGCAAACTTCCGGCGATCGTTTTAGGAACTACCGGCAACGACGCAACACATCAGCGATTTCTCTACTTCCCTCTCACTCTCTTGTGTGATCTAAAACCCGTAAATCCCAATTCCTACCTATCTCTTCTATCAAAAAAATACGGTTTTACAAAACCCGACGGAATCGGAACAAATCTGATTTCCGATTCGGTTTCTTATAAAATTCCACTTCTCACTAATACAATCATACTTAAACTTCCTCATGTTGACTATTAAACACTAATCAACCAAATTGATCAAGTTTCATCACATGAAATGATGGCTATTTCAATTTATCGTATTTTTCACTTAAATACCACATTTTTTCAATTCTACATTTAACTCTATTAAACTTGATATACCTTTAAAGTAGAGCACGAGATAACGACCTACCTCCTCACACACTCATATACAACCTAATAAGATACCATCGAAAACTTAGAATACGGGAAAAACAAACATTTTCATTTAAATACCCTTTACTAAATAAAGTCATTTCTAAAAGATTTAGTATTGATACACTTTTTAAATAAATACCACTTATTATGAAAATAGGATAAGTTGTGGACATCAATCGTTTATCTAAATCTGACTTTGTGGTGTCTAGCCTAGGCAAGTGAGAAAGGTAACTTTAAAAGGCCCGTCTCACTGTGATTCGTGAGCGGATCCCTTCTTTCTTCACTTGTACTTACCTGGCCATAATTGGAGGTGAAGAGGAGATTTGAGGCATCTCACAACTTGTCGTTTTGGACCAGCTAGGAATAGTCTAGTAGACATAGGAGACCCTAGAACATAGAATACGGAAAATTGACATCTTTACAAATAAATACCACTTACTTCATAAAACCGTTTTCTAAAGGATTAGTATTTATACAATCTTTGCAAAGCGCCGCTACAACCCATTTTGGGGAACCCGTTCGGGATGGTGCGGATTTTCGTACATCCTCGGGCTTAGTAGTGCGAGATTCAGACCTCCGCAAGGAGCATTCGGTCTCGAAAGATTTAAAATACGATATCTTAAGAAAATGAGATTTTTAGAATATAAAAAAATATATTAAAATTATTTTTGTATAAATATATGTATATTTATCATTAAAATACCTATTTTGTTATGATATAAATATTCCACCTTTATCTAAAAATCACATGAATCAATTTTACACAAAATACCACGAATTTCATATAAATCAATATTACAAATAAATACCTTTATTTCTGAATTTAGGATATTTTCATTAGAAATATCACAATATAAAATCCACATTCATTACAACCCTAAAGATGAATAATAAATGCTTGGGGTATATTTTGAAAAAGTATATAAAAGTATTTTTACATAAAACCCCCTCAAGTTCTATAAATTACCCTAAGGACCCTAGTAAACATAGGTTTAAGCGGAACCAATCTCTTGAGCCTCAGGGAGCCGGAGAAGTGGGTGCTTGCCTATCTAAGGTAGACAAATTAATAAAAACAATCAGGACTTCAAGTTACTTTGCTGATTGTCTGACTCAGTTTGAGTCTCAGTATAATCTGACTTGAATATGATTCAAGTACAATCTACAATCTACAATCTTCAATATTAAAATTCAACCTGAATTCATGAATCCAATTATCAATCTATACAACTTGACCGAACCGAACCATGGATATACATTCCATTTACATCGTTCTCCAGTTATTCCATTTACATGATTCTACGGTTACATCCGTTTACTGATATCATGGTTTCGGTCAGTCAACCAATTATACAATCAATACAATTTACAAGACAAACAATACAATCAAAACACTATGGGGTTTAAGGGGTATATTGGTATGGAAGGTGTTAAAAGCGGCACGAGACGGTAAGATTAAGACACCTAACCTGTATTACGTTGCTGTTGTACCGTGTCCCAACGGTTCCTTGAGTTCCTGATACCTTAGTCTCCGGGGCAAGTGAGACTCCTCTCGTATACACTGGCATCCTTCTGTACCAAGCTACAAACAACATCGTTAATATTAAATACAAAAATATAACAATATAATACAACTGTAAAAGCTACTCTTCCTCTCTCTCTCTTACTCTCTGTCTATTATATTTCTCCTCTTATCTTTGGGACTTACCGAGCGATCTGTTCGCTGATGACATTCTATTTCTTTGTTCTTTGAATGTCGTCAGGTGATTTGGAACCGTCAGAGATCGAGCTAACCGCAGAAGACTTGGATCAGAACAGCGAAGACACCGAGCTCTAGACATTGTACATTTTCTTTTCAGTATCTTTAATTTCCTATCATGCCATTGTTTAGGCATTACTTTTATTTCCTTTTCATGCATTGTACAAAAGAATGTTAATAAATAAAGTTGTTGTTTTTATTATACCTTATCTCTTGTGTATATTTTCTTTTATATTGCTTAGTTACGCTTTGCGTATTTGCTTCTGAGTAAATACGTAGCGGACCGGTCACGTCCCCTTCGCCGTATACCGGGAAGTGGGGCGTGACATAAGGTCTGCTGCCGGCGTACCGCATACCCAACCTCTCAAAAAGTCGCTCGAACTGCGCTTGAGGGAAGGCATTTGTAAATGGATCCTTCATGTTCTCTTTTGTATCCACTCTCCGGACCTTAATCTCCTGGCGATCTATGATCTCCCTGATAAGGTGATACCGCCTTAATATGTGTCTGGATTTGTGTTTAGACCGTGGTTCCTTTGCTAAAGCTATAGCCCCATTGTTATCACAATACAAAGGTATTGGATCAACAATGGACTGAACTACCTAAAGTTCAATAATGAACTTCTTCATCCAGACCGCTTCTTTTGCGGCATCACTCGCAACAATGTATCCAGCCTCCATCGTCGTGTCTACGACGGTGTCTTGTTTGGAACTCCTCCAACACACTGCCCCTCTGTTGAGGTTAAACAAAAAACCCGAGACAGACTTGCTGTCATCCTTGTCAATTTGGAAGCTTGAATCGGTAAAGGACTCGACCTTTAGGTCTCCATTACTGACTACCAAGAACATCTTCTTAGTCCTTCTCAGGTACTTGAGAATGTTCTTCACTGCTGTCCGGTGGTCTTCACCTGGGTTCGACTGATTCCGGCTCACTACGCTAAGCGCATAAGCTACATTTGGTCTTGTACATAGCATCGCATATATTATAGATCCTACCGCCGATGTGTAGGGTATATTGCTCATGTGAACCCTCTCTTCATCAGTCTTGGGAGACATCTCCTTGAAGAGGGTGATTCCGTGCAATGCGGGAATGTTACCGCGCTTGGAATCTTCCATACTAAATCTCTTTAGTACGGTCTCTACGTACCTGGACTGCAAAAGTCCCAGTAATCTCTTGGATCTATCTCTGTAGATCTTGATCCGTAGAATGTACGAGGTATCACCCAGGTCCTTCATGAAGAACCTTTGTGACAAAAACAGCTTGACCGATTGTAGTATAGGAATATCGTTTCCTATCAAAAGAATGTCGTCCATGTATAAGACTAGGAATACGATGGTTCGTCCTACAATCTTCTTATAAATACATGGCTCATCCCCGTTCTCGATGAAGTCAAATTCCTTGACTGTTTCATCAAGACAGATGTTCCAGCTCCTCGATGCCTGTTTTAATCAATAAATGGATTTAAGCAACTTGCATATCTTCCCGCTGCTCCCACTGTCCGCAAAACCTTATGGCTGATCCATATAAACGCACTTTTTCAAACTACCGTTTAGAAAATTTGTTTTTACGTCCATCTGCCAGATTTCATAGTCATAGAAGGCAGCAATGGAAAGTAGGATCTGAATGGATTTTAGAATAGCCACTAGAGAAAAGGTTTCGTCATATTCCACTCCTGGTCTTTGATGCAAATCTTTTGCAACGAGTCTAGCCTTATAGGTTTCCATCTGCCCATCTACACCAAATTTCCTTTTGTAGATCCATTTGCATCCAACGGGTTTTATCCCAGGTGGAGAAATATCCAAGGTCCACACTTTATTGGTGTACATGGAATCCATTTCGGATCGCATAGCATCCAGCCACTTATCAGAGTCCCTACTGATAATGGTCTGCCTGAAACTAGTAGTGTCATCTTCTTTCAAGATACAATCCTCTTGATCCCCGTCTATGAGAAAACCATAGTATCTCTCAGGCGGATAAGAAATCCTACCAGATCTGCGGAGTAGATGAGGTTCGTCTGGGACTACTGAATCTAGCGGTTCTACCAAATCTTCAGTTACATTTTGTGGTTCAGAAATTTCTTCCAGTTCTTCCATACTCCCACTAGTTTCTTTTGCAAGAAAATCCCTTTCTAAAAAGGTGGCGTGGAGAGATATAAACACCTTCCGTTTCTCAGTGTGGTAGAACAAATTTCCTAGTGAACTTTAGGATATCCCACAAATTTACATAGAACCGATCGTGCCTGAAGTTTGTCTGGTTTTTGTATTTTCACATAGGCCGGACAACCTCATATCTTAATAAATTTAAGACATGGTTTCTTACTGCTCCATATTTCATACGGAGTCTTAGGCACGGATTTGGATGGAACTTGATTCAAAAGATATGCCGCTGTTTGAAGCGCATGTCCCCAGAATGAAAGAGACAACTCAACACTACTCATGATGGAGCGAACTATATCCAATAGGGTACGATTCCTCCGCTCTGATACACCATTGTGCTGTGGTGTATACGGAGGAGTAAGCTGAGAGAGAATTCTGATTTAATGAAATTTCCGTTGTGTATGTAGAAAATAGTATAGAGAAATCACAACCAAAGAATTATATTTGACCGCAATCAGTAACGGTGTCGTGTAGATTTCGTTAGCAAGTGCGGATCGTCCACAGGGATTGTGCGATTCGTTTCTATGTTTAATTTGTTTGAATGGAAAAGTTAATCGAAAAGAAAAGAAAGCATGATTCAAGATTTATCAATTGTTTCAAGTGTCACTATTCTATTCAAGAATAAAGAAAATGATAAACAATCGAGAATCGGGTTTCGATGATATTTCCAACCAAATGTCAAGAATCTAAATGAGGCTCGTAGGAATCGATCAGATCTATAGACGTGATGTAATCTCAAGATTTCGTGTTCTTGTCCTTCGAAGGATTGATACTAGATTGATGATGATCGACGAGAGTTAGGGCTTTCTTGATGAAACTAGGGTTTCATCGTTTAACCCTTGTTCTTTCATATATATCATTCACATTCTAGCCTCTAGCAATTTCAAGAAACGATCGTAACTCCCCAATCTCGAGCGATATCAATCAAGAAAGCATCGCAACGAATTGGGTCGTCGATTCTTGAACTTGCTAGGGTTTACAAAACTCGTAGGATTCAAGAATCGATTTAAGATATGTTACATCATCATTCTATTGATCGTCTCGACTCCTCGACGAGCGGAGTATTACTCAAACATCATCACACAGAAAGCATTCAAGAATTGAAAAGATATCATGATGCAAGAATTTAAAGAAAACAAGATAAAAGAATATCACCTTTTATTTATATCAACAATTTGATTACAGTCGCTCAAGAACTACAAGAGGAAGAACTAAATTGTCGAATTGGCGTAGCTCGGCTCCGTGAGTCGCGGATCGGCTTAGACCACTTGCTCCATTGAAGATCGGCTTGGCTCATAAAAGGTTTCAAGGCTTCTTGCTTGATGGGTACTCGGGATCTTGGCTTTGGATTGGAATTAGGGTTAGGGTTTCACACAAGTCCTCTCACTGGACTTGTGGAAGAAGAAGATGAAGAGAGTGAATGGATCTAGATTGGCTACTAGAATGAACTAATGGAGGGATTTTTCCAAGATCAAGAGATATATGATCTACAAGTGAGCCTAGGGTCTTATTTATAGATCCCCCAAACCCTAGGTCTAGGTTTGAAATTACAATTCCCTCCAAAAGTTTGTTGAGGCTTCTAGAAGGAGTTTGTTAGGCTTAGCTTAGGGTTTAAGCTAGGGTTTAGGGAGAAGTTTCTAGAATACAAGGCTAGTTTAGTGTTGATCCCAAAGCTTGCTGATCTGGTAGAAATCTTTGGAGTATTCTGGAAGTTGACATGTCTTTCTGAAGTCTGGACCCTGAGATAAGAATTTTGCACCAAATTTGGGAAGCTAACTCCTTGGACCCACCGCGGATCTGCGGCGCAAGCGGGCTCCTGCCGCGGATCCGCGGCACTTTGTGGGGCTTAGGCCTTGGGCTTTCTGGTGTGGTCTTGGGATGCCATTTGGGGCTTTATCTGATATGTTGAATTTTATTTGTCCCTTTGGATTGATACCAGAATTGAAATCATTGAGTTGGCGTAATGTTTGATCGGTACCGTATAAATTTTTGGCCATTCTTCTGGATTTTCCTTCACAGATCTCAAAACAAGTGTTGCGCAATATAGGGATGATGCGATGCCATGAAATGCAATCAATTTCCTTTATAGTGCCGGTTTTAGAGTCTAACACAGGCAATCTGATAGTTTACGACAGTTTTGCTAATATGTGAAATATGAATACCGTACACTTCTAAATGAGTGCAAATGATAGGGAAATTGTCGTGTTAAAAATACAATATTTTCGACTAATCAAATTCCCCCAAACTTAATTTCGATCGTCTCGAGCGAACTTTTTTCTTAAAAAGAGAAGGAGAAAATAAAGAAAGAGAAAAACTAACTAGCACATTTTCGTAGGCAACACGATTGCACTGAGGAGAATTAGTCTGGATTAATCGCACATTACAATACATGCTTAACCTTTCGGCCATGCTAGTGTTGGTACTTCGAGAGATATTTTCTAATGCTTTCGCGACGTTCCTTAATTATGTAACCTATTTTCCATGGAGGTGTAGCCCCGCTAACACCGTTCTAGACACCTACTTGGTTTATAGCATTGATTGTTTAGTGAAATAATCTCCCAAGAGTAATCCTACTCATCAGTGGGATCGGGATCCAACTATCATTTTGTGATGACCTAGATGGAATCCACTCTAGTCTTTAAACCTCTAGGTGTCCCTAGTAGGAGGAGGGTTGTCTCCTGAGGGTTTTCAGCGGATTGCACCCACAAAATCTAATAATAAAAGGAAGATCATGAATATTACATTTAAAGAAAAGAATTGTAAAAGAAAATCTTTGAAAATTAGGGTTTCCAACTAAGCTAGCTTTTCGGTTGTCATTAGCCCTATCTTAATGATCATGAAAAAATGTTAGAAATCACGTCCTCCCTCAATAAAACATCGTCTTATTCTTCATTCCTATCTTTCTTCCAAACATCGATCATATCACCCTGCGTGTGTGTAAAGACATCCCTACACCCGGAGAATTCAATTCAAGCTATCATACTCTTGCCCATCAGCCTTAGTACTTTTAATTAATGAATATTTAGATGAGATTGCTTACACACTTTCATGCGACCGTTAATACTTCTTGAGGTACTAACCGACCGATTACTCATGTGCTTGCTTATTTGGTGTATTTTCCTCGTCTTGCACCACCTCAGGCATAGCAGTGACTCCCAGACCAGTTAGCCTTAGGGCATTAGGTGAAGAAGCACCCTCACTATACAATTTTTATTGCCCTTGGTGATAACAAAACCAGTGTCCATTTTTCTCACCATTATATATATATATATTTTTTATTCACTTTTCTTTTTATTTCCTTCATACATCGGCTTTAAGACAAGAGCATTTCAAGGTATCCTCTACTATCCCAGGCTTTAAGACGTGTGTAAGTGCGAATAGCAGGGTAGCAACGTTCAAAATGTTTGGCTCCAGAATAGAAACTATTTTTCAGACTTATTTTTATCCTCAGATTAGTGACGTCCTTCATCTTACTAACCCTTGGGACAACGGCTCATAACTACTTATTACTAGTTCGTATAAGAAAACTTCTAATTTTCATAGTTTTCTTAAATTTTTCTAATCTCATGGATGTAATTTTTCACTATCTAATCTTTTATTATCTTATTTATGTACAAAAAAGTGTAAATATTAAAATTATTTTTATACTTGAAATTTTTTTAAAATTTTTATCGGTTTTGAAATTTTTTTAATTTTTACAGATTTTTAAAAGAAATGTTTTGTGCTTATGCAGATGATATGCAAATGATGCAAAAATAAGCACAAACCTCCCCCAAACTTGTTTTCAACAGTGTCCTCACTGTTGCCAATCGCTATACCTACAAAAACTGTAAGCCTGGGGGGAATTATTAGTGGGGGCAAAATATATAAGTGAAGAACTTCCCCCAAACTTACTCTTTTTACTCACCTTCATTCAAAAGATGATGCAGTGATATACTGGACATGAAGGTGAGACGGAGGAATCTTAATCCAAATAAACTGGCTCTTGTAAGAACAAGAGCTCCTCCGTGGGGTCAGTAGAAAAATACGGCTTAAGTCTGTGTCCATTTACTTTGAAAAAGGTGTCGTTTTTAACATTTTCTACTTCTACTGCCCCGTGCGGGTATACAGACCGTACAACAAAAGGTCCCTTCCATCGAGATCGGAGCTTACCTGCGTGAAGGTGTAATCGTGAATCATAAAGAAGGACTTGTTGACCAGGTGAAAATGTTTTCCTCAAAATGTTTTTAACGTGAAAAACCTTAGTCCCATTCTTTGTGATTACAGCGTTATCATAAGCTTCATCGCGGAGTTCGCTTAGCTCATTTAGTTGCAGCTTCCGAAAGTTGCAGGCTTCTTTTAGATCAAAGTTTATTTCCTTTATAGCCCACAATGCTTTATGCTCTATCTCGACGGGTAAATGACATGCTTTTCCAAACACTTTCCTATATAGAGACATCCCTAGGTCGGTTTTATATGCAGTTCGGAATGCCCAAAGAGCATCCGTCAATTTGGTCGACCAGTCTTTTCTATTCCTAGCAACAGTCTTCTCCAGGATAAGTTTGATTTGTCTGTTTGAGATTTCAGCCTGCCCGCTTGTTTGGGGATGATAGGGTGTAGAAAGTCGGTGGTTGATTGAGTATTTTCGCATCAGAGTCTCGAAAGACCTGTTGCAGAAATGTGTCCCATTTTCGCTAATAATAGCGCGTGGGTGTCCAAATCGCGAAAAGATATTCTCTTTTAAGAACTTAATGACAACTTTCTTATCATTAGTGCGACATGGAATGGCTTCTACCCACTTTGAGACATAATCAACCGCCAGCAGTATGTACAAATTCCCAAAGGAGTTGGGAAAGGGACCCATAAAATCAATGCCCCAAACATCGAATATTTCAACAACCAGAATGGGTTGCTGAGGCATTTCATTTCTCCGGGAGATTCTACCCGTGTACTGACACTGTGTACAGGTTTTGCAATAGTCAAATGCGTCCTTGAATAAGGTCGGCCAATAAAATCCACATTGCAACACCTTCTCCGCCGTCTTTTTAGGACCGAAGTGACCCCCACAGGCCTGATCATGACAAAAAGAAAGAACACTCTTAAACTCTTCTTTCGGGATACACCGGCGAATGATCTGATCAGGAAAATACTTAAACAAGTATGGATTATCCCAGTAAAAGTGTTTTACTTGGGATAGAAAGCGGTATTTATCCTGTTTTGACCAATCGCTGGGTATAAGTCCCGTGATAAGATAGTTCACAATATCCCTGAACCATGGTTCATTGGATACGCTCAAGAGTTGTTCGTCAGGAAACGAGTCATTGATCGGCATGGTCACAGGGGAAGAAGAGATGCGTGAAAGATGGTCAGCCACTACGTTTTCACATCCTTTCTTATCTTTGATAACAAGATCAAATTCTTGTAACAGAAGGATCCAACATATTAGCCGACCTTTTGCATCTTTCTTCGCCAGAAGATGTTTTAAGGCGGAATAGTCAGTATACACAACTATAGGTGAGCCAATTAAGTAAGACCTGAATTTTTCTAATGCAAATACAACCGCTAAAAGTTCTTTTTCGGTGGTTGTATAATTGATTTGCGCATCATTCAGGGTCTTACTAGCATAGTATATTACGTGTGGCATCTTTTCGATGTGTTTTCCTAAGACTGCACCTACTGCAAAATCAGATGCGTCACACATCAGCTCAAAGGGGTAGTCCCAGTTTGGTGATGATAAAACGGGGGTGAAGTGAGTGAGTGTTTAAGTGAGTCGAAAGCTGTCTCGCGGTCCGAGTCAAAATGGAAGGTCGTATCCTTGGCCAGGAGAAGAGTTAAAGGTCTAGCAATTTTGCTAAAGTCCTTAATGAATCTCCTATAAAAACCCGCATGGCCAAGGAAAGATCGAATATCTTTGACGCTTTTGGGATGAGGGAGGTTTTGAATGACATCTATCTTAGCTCTGTCAACCTCAATGCCCTTATGTGAAATGACATGTCCAAGAACAATTCCTTCTTGGACCATAAAATGGCATTTTTCCCAGTTCAAAGTCAAGTTCTTCTCTTTGCAACGAGTAAGAACTGCATCAAGATTCGCTAGGCAATCGGAAAAAGAGTATCCAAAAATCGAGAAATCGTCCATAAAGATCTCCAGAAAATTCTCTACCATATCAGAGAATATCCCCATCATACACCGCTGAAAGGTAGCGGGAGCATTGCATAGCCCAAAGGGCATGCGACTGTAAGCAAAGGTACCAAAAGGACAAGTAAAAGTGGTTTTATCTTGATCCTTTTTGGCGATGGGGACCTGATTATAGCCTGAGTATCCGTCCATAAAACAATAGTACTCTCGTCCCGCTAAGCGTTCCAGCATTTGATCAATGAATGGTAGAGGAAAGTGGTCTTTCCTCGTGGCAGCATTGAGTTTTCTATAATCAATACATACACGCCACCCAGTTTGGGTGCGTGTCTGAATCAACTCATTCGCCTCATTGGTTATAACAGTGATGCCGGATTTCTTAGGAACGACATGTATAGGACTCACCCATTGGCTATCGGAGATGGGGTATATAATACCATTATCTAAGCATTTGACGATCTCTTTCATGACCGCTTCCTTCATGACGGGATTCAACCGTCTCTGTGGTTCTCGGGTCTGTCTGGCATCATCCATCACATGTATATGATGTTCAACTATCAAGAGACTAATCCCTTTGATGTCCGCCATACTCCAACCAAACGCCTCTTTGTTAGATCTCAATACCGATAAAAGTGCATTCTCTTGCTCTGATGCAAGAGAAGCGGATATGATAACCGGTAAAGACTCATTCTCACCTAGATATGCATATTTAAGGTGAGAAGGTAAAATTTTGAGATCTAATTCGGGCGGAGAAGTGATAGAAGGAGGGATCATTGAGTGATTTTTGGATTTACAAAGAAGCTCAGAGCCTGTGAAAGATACAAACTCGGGTGGAGAAAAGTCAGGAGTGCAGGACTCAAGTGTGGAGAAAGTGTTCTCACTAAGATCATGTGTGAAATCAGACAGAGATGCGGTAATGTCATCGAGATCAGTAAAGCAAAGTTCCTCAGCTCCACAACTATCGGGAGCGATCTCATGGACAGAGCACACATCTAAAATATGAGCAGAGGGTTCTGATGGCTGACTTCCAACTTTGTAGATATTTAGTTCAATGGTCATATTTCCAAATGATAAGTTCATTGAACCATTTCTACAGTTTATAACAGCGTTGGAAGTGGCAAGGAAAGGACGACCCAGAATCACCGGAATTTGGCTCCGGGGGTTTGTTACAGGCTGTGTATCAAGTACAATGAAGTCTACAGGGAAAACAAATTCCCCGACCTTTGTCAATACATCCTCTAGTTCACCCCTTGGTTTGGTGATTGAACGGTCTGCCATTTGGAGAGTGCAGTGAGCAGGTTTCAACTCTCCAATCCCAAATTGCTCATAGACAGAATATGGAAGTAGGTTAACACTTGCGCCAAGGTCTAAAAGAGCACGATTTATGTTTTTACCCCCAATCGAAATCGATATTGTAGGACATCCTGGGTCCTTACGTTTCTTTGGTAGCTGGGGTATAAAAGCAGTGCTAATATTATTAGACATAAAGACCTTCTTCGGCACTTGAGTCTTCCTCTTCCTAGTGCACAAGTCCTTAAGAATTTTCGCATAAGCGGGGACTTGTTGAATAACATCTAGGAGAGGGATATTGATGTTAACCTGTTTGAACATTTCCATAATTTTCTCCATATGAGGACTCGTTCTATTACCCCTTAACCGATTCGGGTAAGGTGCTTTCGCAATGAGCGTCGGGTCCATCACAGGAGAAAGAAGAGGGGGTAGACACGGTCCCAAAAGAGGTGTGGGGACCGTCTGTGGAGAACTAGAAGGGCTATACTGAGGTGCCGAGCCTAGTGGGAAATGGAGAATAGGCTCGCGAGAAGGTGGTGTGGTAGAAGAAGAAGGATCAGAATGAGAAGTGTGTGTGTGTGGAATGGTCTCAGCCGGGGTGTTGATATGATTTTCAGTATCATCAATACCTTCCCCGACATGATTGTTCAGCACTCTTCCCGATCTCAACGTTATGACGGCATTTACATTGTAATGCCCAGGATTCTGTAGGGGTTGAGAGGGAAGTTTTCCTTTTTCTCTCGCACTCATTTCGGCTTTTAGGCGTGCGATTTCAGCTTCCATCGATCTGATACTCTCAGCTTGTGACGCTGAGTTTTTCTTTATCTCACTGACGGAAGATCTAACCTCAGTCGAAACCTCTATGAAATTTGATAAAAGTGATTTCATGGTTTGAGTGAATTGAGAGAACTCGTCAGAACAGGTCATAGGATTAGACTGTGCAGGATTGTTGACCTGATTTTGGAAGTTTTATGACTGATAGGGGTGCTGAGTAAGTTGAAGGGGTTGCTGTTGTGGTGGAGGAAGAGCCCTTTGAAAATTATTTGTGCTTGGAACCGTGTTTTGAGATTGGTTTTGGTTCCAAGCGAAATTCGGGTGATTCCTCCAACCCTGATTGTACGTGGAAGAATATGGATCGTTTCTCAGTCTTTGAAATGCGGCATTAGAATGCTCGTGACCTTGAAACGCAGAGTTTAATGGACATTTTTCCGTTAAATGAGACAGATCAGAACAGCACACACAAACAGTTTTGGGGAGCGACACTGGGTTTAGGGAGGCTGCTGCAAATTTATGTTCCATAGCGTCGAGCTTCTTTTGCATTGCTGCCATCTCAGCTTGAACACATATGGACACATCTATTTGGTGTATGCCACCCCTATTCAATGGTTGGGTTCCACTCTCCCACTGTAGTGATTTTTCAGCGAACTCTTCTAAATACTTCCAAGCTTCCCCATCATCCTTAGTCATAAAAGTACCTTGACACTTGTTTTCAAGGCTCTGTTTAGTGTTTGGGTTAATGCCCTCATAAATGATTCGGCAAAGCTCCCATCTCGGGATGCCGTGATGAGGATACTGAACCAATAGATCCTTAAAACGTTCAAAGCATTTTGAAAATGGTTCAGTAGGGAGCTGGGCAAATTGATTCAGTTCGCTACGGATTCGAGCTGTCTTTTGTATTGGGTAAAATTTCTTAAGGAATGCAGCGACGAATTCTTCCCAATTCGTAATAGAGTGTGCGGTAGTGTTATATAGCCACTTCTCGGCTATATCGCACAATGTAAATGGAAGAAGTCGTAGACGCATAGCATCCACTGAAAGTTGTGACGTACCCATCATTGCGCATACGTTTTCAAATTTGGTAATGAAAACATAAGCGTCCTCAGTCTCGAGTCCGTGGAATTTGGGTAAAAGATTGATGTACTTGGGCTTAATCTCAAAGTTATCCCCATTGGCTGGTGGTGTGGATAAGCAGGTCGAAAGAGGACCTCGAATAGGGTAGCACCTCTCCTGGAGAGAGATGCGGGGTGGATTCTGCACACCAACGGACGGCGGCAGATTAGGGTTAAAGAAGTTCGATGGATTCGGATCCATCGGAGTGGGTGTGGTAGTGGGTAAAGGAAAGGTAAATGGAGAAATATCGACTTCGGAGTCGATAAAGGGTACGCGGACTAAACGGGCACTAGAATCCCGTGTCCAGCCTATCTTATACTAAAAAGGGTTAGTACAAGTGGCAGCGTTGACTTATAATTAGGGGTAATGAATGAATGCGGTGCTTGCTTTGAAAAAGGGACGGATTTTTTTGAAAAAATGATGCAACACAACAAATGCAGCACACAAACCCTAGAATCTAGTGGTCACCTAGGTCCGGCTCTAGACCGCTCCTAACTGCCAAAAGACAAGTCGCAGGATAGAATCCTCCACTGCCTCTTTGTCCCCCTGTGGCCGGATAAGTGCCAGGTAAGTGGGAAGGTACTCCACTACGTAAGTAGTGAGCCTAATTAAAAACCACTAGCCTTAGACACACTCGCCTTAGGCACCACAAGAAAATGCGGATAAGCAATGAATTACCCACGGCCTTCTCTTGTCCTAATTGAGCGCGACGGTCCTTAAAGTCATCTCTAGATATTTTTTAGTTAATGTGGGTCAATGCGGATGCAAGTTTTGTGGTTTTCGGGGCCTAAAAAGGGTAATGAAATCCCCACCTAATTTGGATTTGGCCGTGCCCCTTAATTTCCGTATTAGAATGCAAACAACCAAGAAACAAAATCACGCACAAATTTAATTTTTCTTTTTGCAAGCTGCGATTATTTGCAAAGAATCCTGCAGAAAATGTTAGTTGGAGCTAAAAAGAGGAGAGAGGAGAAGGTAAGAAACTTACAGAGAGATCCCTCAAAGGGGCCGCGGTTCCGCCGCCGATACTCCTATATGCCGCGCTTCCGCGGTCTGACAATGGGAACACTGCACCAAAATTTTCCAGGGAGTTTCTGTAGACTCCCTCTGCTCTCTGGTATATTCCAAAAAATTTCTTCAATTGCCAAACAGCTCCAGATTTCTTTGCAATGAACCACAACAAATCGTTAGGGTTTGCACGAATTTTGATCTCAAAATAATAATGGAATAAATCTTTCAATTCAAACTATAATATGAAACGAATTAGCGCGTAATCTCCGGCAACGGCGCCATTTGGTTTAATGAAATTTCCGTTGTGTATGTAGAAAATAGTATAGAGAAATCACAACCAAAGAATTATATTTGACCGCAATCAATAACGGTGTCGTGTAGATTTCGTTAGCAAGTGTGGATCGTCCACAGGGATTGTGCGATTTTTTTCTATGTTTAATTTGTTTGAATGGAAAAGTTAATCGAAAAGAAAAGAAAGCATGATTCAAGATTTATCAATTGTTTCAAGTGTCACTATTCTATTCAAGAATCAAGAAAATGATAAACAATCAAGAATCGGGTTTTGATGATATTTCCAACCAAATGTCAAGAATCTAAATGAGGCTCGTAGGAATCGATCGGATCTATAGACGTGATGTAATCTCAAGATTTCGTGTTCTTGTCCTTCGAAGGATTGATATTAGATTGATGATGATCGACGAGAGTTAGGGCTTTCTTGATGAAACTAGGGTTTCATCGTTTAACCCTTGTTCTTTCATAGATATCATTCACATTCTAGCCTCTAGCAATTTCAAGAAACGATCGTAACTCCCCAATCTCGAGCGATATCAATCAAGAAAGCATCGCAACGAATTGGGTCGCCGATTCTTGAACTTGCTAGGGTTTACAAAACTCGTAGGATTCAAGAATCGATTTAAGATATGTTACATCATCATTCTATTGATCGTCTCGACTCCTCGACGAGCGGAGTATTACTCAAACATCATCACACAGAAAGCATTCAAGAATTGAAAAGATATCATGATGCAAGAATTTAAAGAAAACAAGATAAAAGAATATCACATTTTATTTATATCAACAATTTGATTACAGTCGCTCAAGAACTACAAGAGGAAGAACTAAATTGTCGAATTGGCGTCGCTCGGCTCCGTGAGTCGCGGATCGGCTTGGACCACTTGCTCTGTTGAAGATCGGCTTGGCTCATAAAAGGTTTCAAGGCTTCTTGCTTGATGGGTACTCGGGATCTTGGCTTTTGATTGGAATTAGGGTTAGGGTTTCACACAAGTCCTCTCACTAGACTTGTGGAAGAAGAAGATGAAGAGAGTGAATGGATCTAGATTGAACTAATGGAGGGATTTTTCCAGGATCAAGAGATATATGATCTACAAGTGAGCCTAGGGTCTTATTTATAGATCTCCCAAACATTAGGTCTAGGTTTGAAATTACAATTCCCTCCAAAAGTTTGTTGAGGCTTCTAGAAGAAGTTTGTTAGGCTTACCTTAGGGTTTAAGCTAGGGTTTAGGGAGAAGTTTCTAGAATACAAGGTTAGTTTAGTGTTGATCCCAAAGTTTGCTGATCTGGTAGAAATTTCTGGAGTATTCTGGAAGTTGACATGTCTTTCTGAAGTCTGGACCCTGAGATAAGAATTTTGCACCAAATTTGGGAAGCTAACTCCTTGGACCCACCGCGGATCCGCGGCGCAAGAAGGCTCCTGCCGCGGATCCGCGGCACTTTGTGGGGCTTGGGCCTTGGGCTTTCTGGTGTGGTCTTGGGATGCCATTTGGGGCTTTATCTGATATGTTGAATTTTATTTGTCCCTTTGGATTGATACCAGAATTGAAATCATTGAGTTGGCGTAATGTTTGATCGGTACCGTATTAATTTTTGGCCATTCTTCTGGATTTTCCTTCACAAATCTCAAAACAAGTGTTGCGCAATATAGGGATGATGCGATGCCATGAAATGCAGTCAATTTCCTTTATAGTGCCGGTTTTAGAGTCTAACACATGCAATCTGATATTTTACGACAGTTTTGCTAATATGTGAAATATGAATACCGCACACTTCTAAATGAGTGCAAATGATAGGGAAATTTCCGTGTTAAAAATACAATATTTTCGACTAATCAAATTCCCCCAAACTTAATTTCGATCGTCTCGAGCGAACTTTTTTATTAAAAAGAGAAGGAGAAAATAAAGAAAGAGAAAAACTAACTAGCACACTTTCGTAGGCAACACGATTGCACTGAGGAGAATTAGTCTGGATTAATCGCACATTACAATACATGATTAACCTTTCGGCCATGCTAGTGTTGGTACTTCGAGAGATATTTTCTAATGCTTTCGCGACGTTCCTTAATTATGTAACCTCTTTTCCATGGAGGTGTAGCCCCGCTAACACCGTTCTAGACACCTACTTGGTTTATAGCATTGATTGTTTAGTGAAATAATCTCCCAAGAGTAATCCTACTCATCAGTGGGATCGGGATCCAACTATCATTTTGTGATGACCTAGATGGAATCCACTCTAGTCACCACACTCCAGAAGGTATGCTAAATCTGCAAGTTTCCTGTATATTTGAAACTCCCGATGTGGTTTTTGCCTATAGGACCTAAGTGACCTTGACGAATAATCAACAAATCAAAAGGACCTAGTCAAGTTCAACTCGTCGTTATCCAAGATTGAATTAGACCGACCCGTATGATCCTTGACGAATAATCAACAAAATCACACGACTGTCCTAACCAATCGCATCTATCTATGCTACAGAGAATCATTACTCGGCTACCGTTCACTGCCTTGATGAATAATCAACAAACACAGCACGAATACTAAGTACTAATTTTCTGAAACGACGATGGGCTACGGCTGGGTTTTTTGGCGAAAAGCCCTTTAACGTATTGAACTTGATATCGTTGAAGGAACCTGATAGCTTTGAGAAGGAGTGGTTTAAGTTCCGCTTTTGAAAACTATTGATTTTGAAGAAAACCGAGTAATTTATAGCATATACTTTTGCTCAAGAGGTCATTCCCTAAGAAGGGATCTCGGCTCTTGCCTCCTGGAATGAGGTGCTGGATATTCACGACCGAATACCACTATGCAAAGCGAAAGAATATTACTACAGTTTTTAAAAATTTGTTCCCACAACAACTTTTTAGGTTTCTTTTCTCGCATTAATAAAAATTAATGCGGTCCTATCAATTAATCCTATCACACCAGAAAAGAACGAAAATACAATATACGTATATGCCATCCGCATTCGCCACTGGGCCTCGTCATCACCCGTTAGGTTACTTAAGTAACGGCAGAGCAGGGGCTGGACTAGCGTGGGTACAAAAAATATACAACATCTACCAATATATATATAAATATATATAACATTCGTCCCAGGTATGATATAATCAACAACATAGAATCTCAGTAAGTAACACAGAATGGCGGATAATTTTAGAGCCTCGGGTTCCATTTGAGCCGCAAATTAGACCCGAAATTCTTGGCCGTGTGGATAGCCTGTGCAATAAAAACCTGGACCCCTACGAGCGCGGCAAGTTACCTTCCAATCCCAAAAGTGAGGCAACCCCAATCAACCCCAATCCATGGGATCCAGTAACTTGAGCGCCCTTCCGTGGGTCATCTTATACCCCATACGAGTTCGGCGAATAGGCCGCCAATACTAGAGTGAAGCCCCCTCCGTCTCAACGCCATGAGATGCAGGCTTATTGCCTTCTAAAACCCGGCTATTCGTGCTCTCCACCATGGGGTAATCCTAGTACAAAAAATAATATGTACAATGGGGATATCGACCTCAACCCGGTCGTGCCCCAATCAAATAATATACAACATGCAGTAACGGCTGTCCACATGTCGGACGCTCGTCCCACAATAATAAATGTACAAATGAATCTCAACTGTACCACTAACATTGCACCACAAGCTATCTACCACGACTATCCAACCACAACCACAGTACAAACACAGAACATCAACGTGAATGTCATGTTCGCAAACCCGTCTAAAAGAACATATAGCAGTTAGACGAGTTATACCACTCTAATGACATTCACGGTCGCAGATAGTAATGTATCTACTGAAACTATTAAACAATAGTAAAAATAACGACTTCGAAACACCCCGAATTGCCCCAAACTCAAATAAAACTGAACATTCACAATCTAAGCAATCAAACATATCCTGAAACCCTAAAACCAAAAGTAATAGAACACCAAACAAAAACAAGCAAGTTTTGTTATAGGAGACCCGGCGACACCGGCTAAAACACAATTCTCGCCCGCCAGAATTCAAAATAATGGTGTCGTTTTTATCTGGTGTTCTAGTATGGGAATCCCTCTGTATGGGACTCTAAAGACTCGACAGTATGCCGGCAGTGCGTTACTGGATAAATCCATAACCACAAGCACATCAGCGACACTAGCTGTACGTAACGGTTACACGGGTACCTGTCGAAAAGGAAGGCCAACGAGCAAACTCATCCGGATCCCTGCTGAGCCTATCCGTGACAATATCCGTACAGTCCGGTCTCTTCGTGTATGAGTATCGCATACCGGATCTAGGGGTAAGAGTCAGACCCTAAAAACCCGATAATTCGTGCCGATTCGGCTCAGGACCAATCCGGGAAACTACTGATCAACCTATCAGTGAATCCCAACTGCCTTGGCCAAGGTCTTATATTCCTGACCAATCGAACACAAGTGCAATATCAACTCCCAATACCTGGAGAGACGAATCCCTGTTAATCACTCACTGCCTCCATGTGGCTCGGGACTATACCCAACCAAAACCTGTTTGCATGACTCAGTAGAACCGTGGTAGGGTAGTGATCAAAGCACAGTGGGAACTCACACGAGACAAATAATGATCTCAGGTTCAAAGACTAACCTGTACACATGTCACAAGAGAACCGCTATCTGACGATAGGTATAATACCATCTAGAGGTTCTCAGCGAGTCCATCCAGTGTACTCACCCCCAGTGAGCACCCGTATACAATCTTAGGTGATCACACCAATGGTTGTGGGACCAACCACCGCCCCTCGTCGGGGTCTAGAAACATTCTCGCAAGTCTACTCTAGAGTATCGATGCTCGATCTCGATACTCCTGCGACTTGGGACATTTAAGGATGTGCTTATAGACTACATAGCTCCTACAAGTATGATCGCCACCACAACGTAGGTAGTCAAGCAAGATCCTACGGGCTTTATCAACATGTAACCGTAATATGTAATAACATGTATAACATATGCCATGTTAAGATAAAGTCAAACCATAATAATATACTACTATATCAAGTCTTTATCAATATGTGCAAGCTGGATAAAGCATCAATAAAAACAAATACAAATATCTTGATAAAGACAACTGAAATAATATACTATATATAACTGAGCAAGATCATCATGTACATACATATCCGCAGCATCCACATGTATAAATATACAATAATGGCCTCTAGGGCATACATATCCAATAACTTCTTGCTCTGATTTCCATGAGTCATTTTCTTTTCCCATGCCCTTTTTGTCAGGACTTGGAAATAGCTCCACCATGCACAACAATTTCTATGCCTAGACTTGAATGCTCTTCCTTATAATCTGAAACTATGTTTTCCTCCTTCTTCACAAGGAAAGAACCATTTTTAACAAACCATGATTTATAGCTTGCAATCATCAGCATGCTCGTCGGCAACCGTGGGAGATACCTATCAAGGGAATTGTTCCTCATTTTGTTGCACGTTTAGTGGATCGCGTTCTCATAGATGACCAATATGACATGGTGATGTACGAGCTTCTAGCTCGTAGAGGCTCTCTTTTTCCTATCGGCTCTATCTGGCTCTGGATGATCTTCCTGTCTGTGGTTGCTGACATCCCCTCTCATCCAGCGGAGATGACTCCAGCGATGCTCGACGTAGCGGAGGACAAGATTGAGTGCTTTTATGAGACACATTTAATTACCCAGCCTCTGAAGGACCGTTCTGTTCAATTGCTAAGTTAGATGCGGGCTCATCGGGCCGTCATGTCAACCTTCGCTAATGGGCACGGCGCTGACTGATGGGGAGCGACTCCACGCAAAGATCGCCGCTTCGATATGGTGGAGAAGGCAGAGAGGGAGTTAGAGAATCTTTTTTATTATTTTGTTAATCCCTGTATAACTGATCCCATATTTGGTGATCTTTTTTCTGTGGAATAAAATAAAATAAAAAAAATTTGTTGACTGCTGAACGTTTCACCCCAGCATATATCTATATGGGCATCTTGCCTCTGCACATATACTTTGCATTTTAACCTTAGAAGTTTCTGATGCATGCATTTAGACATAGATGAACACAGGACTGATGCGAACAAATGCTTCCTCCTACCACCTTGCTCACAGAGGTATACCCGTAAGTGAAGTAATGCATAGTATATGGATGGTTTCTGGTTGGCATGTCATACACAATTTTTTTAGATAGAATTTTGATCTGAGAAGACAGCGAGCGGACACAAGTGTCATCATCTTTCGTTAACTCAGATCTTGATCTTTAAAAAATGTAGTTCTGAGCCCCGAAGCCCATGAGTTGCGCCTTTCTATTTCTTGATGTCTTGATCGGGCGTGGAGTAGTTTATATACTCGTTTCGGAGTCTGTAGTTTATTTACTCGTTTCGGAGTTTGTAGTTTATTCACTTGTTTTGGAGTCTCTATTTTATGTACTCATTTCGGAGTTTGTAGTTTATTCACTCATTTCGGAGTCTCTAGTTTATATACTCATTTCGGAGTTTTTTGTTTATTCACTCGTTTCGAAGTCTCTTATTTTACCTCCCTTGGGTTTACAGGAAAACTTTTCCTAACGTTGTATGTAGATAACCCCCCATTCTTTACGACAAAGGTCCATTAGGTTTGTGGTATTAGGGTTTTAGTCCGTGGTACCGTCGCATTGGCTGATGTATTCCTTGATATGCAATCTTTAAGTCGCTGTTTGAGTATCCCCGCGACTGTCGTGTCTCTGATCCCTTCGAGGGCTGGACAAGACGTCTTCAAGTAATCTCCTTAGGTCATATTACCGTCTGAAGTGCAAGCGTTAGGAATTTGCCATGACGCTACTTACTTGAGGTTAGGCTCAATTTGGAGCCCCGATGAGTCATAGTCGCAGCCTTCTGGGGTGGGATGATCTCCGACGGTCTTTACGCTTTATATGGGTTGTCGTCAAGACCCGAAGCTAGGAATATACCGTCACTTCATTTTTTTGCATTGATGATGTCGCACCGATTCTTTGCTGAAGTAGGGTAGACATCTGTAGGACCTCAATGCTGGTTGTATCGCAATTGATGTCTGGAGCTAGGAATATGCCATTGCTCCATTTTCATTTGATAGTCGTGTCTGTATCTTGCTGAAATGAGGAGAGCGTCTGGGTGATCTCTAGGTTGTGTATGAACCGTCAAGACTTGGAGCTAGGATTTTGCCGTCACTCTATTTCTATTTGACCCTTGGATCTTTGTTGACGTTGCGTCTGCATCTTGTTGACATGAGAAGCACGTCGAACCTCAGCTAGGATTTTGCCATTACTCAATTTTTTCTTTGATTGTTGTGTCTGCCCCTGCTGGGATGAGGAGGGGGGTGCAGGGATAGTCCCGAGGTTGTATATATAACGTCAAGACTTGGAGCTAGGATTTTTCCGTCACTCCATTTTTGTTTTGATTGTTGTGTCTGCCCCTGCTGGGATGAGGAGGGGGGACGCAGGGATAGTCCTGAGACTGTATATGTACCGTCAAGACTTGGTTCTCCTTTTGACGAAGCATGGCGGGAAAATACTCTATCTTTTCAGCTTTTTTCATCGCGAGAGTCGCGAATGCCCAATAATTTTGATTATTTATCGCGGTGCCCAATCATTTCGGCTATGTATTTTTTTATTTTTACTCGCTATTTTTTAATGCGAGTTGCCCAAGCATTTCGGCTGTTTCATATGCATATTTTTTGCTCGCTGATTTTTATTGCGAGTTTCCCCATCATTTCGGCTATTTCATATGCATTTTTTGCAACTCGCTGAGTTTTATTACAAGTCAGGAACTTGAGATCTGGCATCGGCATCGCTGCAACTGGAATATTATCAGGAGCGAATCATCATTTGCCGTGAGTGGACTTGAGTTTGACACTTGTTTAGGCATTAGCATCGCTACAACTGGAATGTCGCCAGGAGCGAATCATCATTTGCCTTAATCGATTTGAACAAAGTTGGCTTAGTAGACATGGTTAGGATCCTGCTGACCAAGGCTTTTGACTTTATGAGCCGTAAGGGTCTCACAAAGGTATTTCTCCCTACGAGTCTCACAAGAGGATCTCGTAAGTGTATTTTCCCCTTAGGAATCGTGGGGATTCCTAAATGATATTTTCTCTCGTAAGTCGTAAGGATCTTCCAAGAGTGTCTTCTCTTTATAAGTCGAGAGGACTTATAAGTATCGTTCACTATATGGGATTTCTCGCCATTGGTAGAACATGGTGATGGAATATTTATTCGTGCCCATGGATTGTATACAAGGGTCAATATTGGACTGCTTGTAGGGCAATTTGGGGGATATGACGGCTTAAGAACAGGTTCAGATCCCTGTAGCTCAAGGCTTTTGAATCCTATGAGCCGTGTAGGTCTCATAGAGGGAAGTCTCCTTACGAGTCGTGAGGATCTCTCAAGTATATTATTATCTTTTTTATGAGATTGCACCCTTCCGGATTTTCATAACCTCACCAGTAGTCCTGCTATTTTTACTCATGGTGCCCTTTCGGGTTTTCATCCGTGCCCATTTTGTTAGTTATGTATATGCCCTAGAGGCCATTGTTGTACATATGATATATATTATAATGGATGCTTGGATATATATATAGAGGACTTTATTGCTCGTCATGATAGTATGCTATTTGGTTTCATTTTATCTTAACATGTTGACTTGTATTGGTTTACTGTCTTACTCTCACATGTTGATTAAGCCCTTAGGATCTATACTCGACTACTGGGACTATGATGAGATCATACTAGTGGGGCCACGGTAGTCGATGAGTACATTCTATAACTGTTCCTAGTCTTGGGTGTGTCGAGACAGGGCATCGATACACCATAGTAGACTAGCGTATACGCATCTTGACCCATATGATGGGCGATGGATGATCCCATATCTATTGGTGTTTGACATCAAGGATGGTGTACGGGTGCTCAGTAGAGACTGGGTACACTGGACGGACTCACCGAGAACTCCCAGATGGTGATATACCATACGTCAGATGGCAGTTCTCCGGTGACACTGGTACAGGGTAGTCTGTAGACCCGAGATCGTCATAGAGTCTTGTGTGATTCCCACTGTGCTTTGATTTCCAACTTACCACGTCCAAGAGGGCGTGCAAAACGGTGGCTTTTGGGTGCAGTCCCGAATCACATGGAGGCAATGAGCGATGGGAGGGGATTCGTCTCTTCCGGTATAGGGAGTTGATGTTGTGCTGTGTTCGATTGGCTATAACTGGAAGTCCCTGGCCAGGGCTGATATAGAGATTTACTGGTAAGTGTTACTAGTAGTTTCTCAACCCGTTATGAGCCTCACATCGACACGACTTATCGGTTACTGGGGTCTGACGTATACCACCCCTAGACTTGATATGCGACATATCAGACGAAGAGACCGGACTGTACGGGAGTGTTACTGATTGGATTCACAGGAGAATGTACAGGCTAGCTTGTTGATCTTCTGATCACTCAATACCTGGGTGGCTGTTACGTTTAGCTGACCGCTTGCAGCTTGTGGGTGTTTGATATGATCATCACCTGCTACCAGCGTATTGACGATTCTTTAGAGTCCTACACAGAGGTTTCTTGACTCAAGCAAAACGGAGTAGGGGCATATATGTGATATGTGCAGGACCGAGGATAATGCGATATGAGATACCGTATTATATTCTCGCGATATTTAGATATGAGCCGGGTCATCGGATCAAGTGTTGATTCGATGAATCGGTACATGATATATTAGTCGGTTATATTCGATATAGCCGGATTGCCGGATCAAGTGTTGATTCGATAATTTAATGTATAATAATATATATGATATATTGTATTACAATATCTAATATTGGCTCGCTTTATTATTTCATTTTCTCACCGGATAATACATTGATATATATGCGATATATATTAATTGTATTATTTTCTTTTGTTTCAAATATATAATATATATGTGATATATATTATTGTAACATGATATGATTAATAATGAAACATGTTTAGTGGAGATTAAACAAGATTAGGGTTTGATTTGTGTTAGTTCTTTCTTGATGCTTCTAGAAGGATTTCTTTTGTCATGAGAAAGATATTATGGTTAATATTTTCTTATGACTCATTCTTTAACCCAACCCAAACCCTAGCCCTAGTTAATTCTCTACAAGGATTATCCTTGTCATCCTTAACCATGGTTGCATTATTGATCATATATTCATTTCATTATTCATCACAAAAGGTTTAGTTTATTTTTCATCTTCTTCTTCAACCTTGAGCTTTAAGAAAGCTTACTAGGTTTTCATTTTGTGATGATTTCATGTGAGAATTTGATATAAAAAGAAAGCATTAATACTACTCCATCATCCTCATCTAATCTAGCCAATTAGATTAGGGTGTTCACCTCATTAGAGTGAGAGAGCTTGAGTTATAGAAACTTCGACGTAGATCATCGGAGAAAAGGAACACTACAAGCTAGCATGGATCGTTCGAGTCGTGGAGTCTCTCTTGAGTCCGGGAGATCGTGGATCGCGGCGAAGGGACTTCTACTCGAAACTTATGAAGCGTAGGAGCGGACTACAAAGGTTGTAATCCATCAGTTTTAGTTATAAAGATGTTTACTTGCATGTGTAACCCAAATTATCTAGTAAAGATCCCGGCTTTAGGTTGTTCGGCACGTCTAAATTTTTATTCGGGCATGGTTGATGCCTTATGAACCCTTGTAAGAGTGCCTAGGAACCCTACAGTGGTATCAGAGCCAGGTTAGAGCATTAGGCGACGTGTATACGAAGTTAAAACTCCGATTGAACCCCGAAATACCAATTTTGACCCCCTCTCTAGACAATTTTTAAAAATGTGATTTTTTCTGTATTAAAAATACCTAAAAAATCAGCAGGGAATTATAAGTATCACTTTGAAAAATGAAGAGGTACACCGTACGGACCGCCACGGAACCGCGGCAGTACCTTGCTTGTGCCGCGGATCCACGGCCGTACAGTTGGGTTTGACTTTTCTTTTGGCACAGTAATGACCGTTGCTGCTAGTTCATATTTCTGGGTATTTTTAATCTGACTCAAGTGTTGAGTGTTCTGGGGATTATTTTGAATTCGTTGATTCGATCGGAAAAATTTAATTTCGTTCTTTTTCGGGATAATTTAGAAACAGTTAAAATGTTCGAATGGATATCATTAACTCACTTTTTCCCGGCACGAAAAACTTTCAACTGTTGAATTTTTCTTGGGTTTAAATCTTTCGGAAAAATATGCAAGTAATGCGGTGGACCCTCTAGAAGAACACAAACCTTAACTCGATTATGTGACCATCTAAACCGCCTCTAAACCTTAGGGTTTGGGGCAGTACGGCATGCCACATGTGAGGCGTTTGCTTAACCCTTCTACGGCTGGACCATCGGTACTGTGACATATTCTGGGATTATTTGAACTCCGCTCATGTATTGAGCTATTTAGGTAATCTTGGGTATTTGATTATCCGATCGGAAAGTTTAATACTGTCGATTTATCTGCAATGTGATACAATATGTGGAATTCATATAGTTAGGCATGAAATGCGAAGTATGTGATATTTCGGATTTATGATGTCTAAAGTGATTGTGGATTCCAAATGTTGTAGTTTTACAATTTCTTTTCTGTGACCGTAAGTGTAGTATGTAGTTGTATTGTCGGTTTTCGTTGCTATACATCAACGACAATCGGTGTATGCATACTTACTTACGTTGATGATATGAGATATTATGTGTTGCTGTGATATGTTATATTGGATCGTCGTGTTCTGAATAGCCAGGGTTTTATGTAAGATGATGGTTTTTATTTTCATTCATGTAAAATTCATTTGTATGTAATATTCTTTTATTGGGGCACTTCCGGGATGAGGTTGATGTCACCAGTGTATATTATTTACTTTTCCCTATTAGGTAGACCCAAGGAGGGGACCACAAGTAACCGACTTCTAGGGTCCAGTGGGAGGCCATCTCAAGGAGTCGAGACCGGGTCTCCTAACCCTAGAATTGGCAGTGTTACTTGCCGCTCTCGTAGGGGTCTAGGGATGTGGGTTTGGATATTCATCGCGACCGTGGAATCCGTGTTTTATACCGGCTCGTATTAAAAACATGGACATCTTAGTATATCCAATATTTCATATATGTTCTTCTGCTATAATGTTCTGTGATGAGATCATATTACTGCCTGAGACGAATGCTTATACTATATATATATGATGATATATAA
Organism: Agapanthus africanus; assembly: GCA_030015575.1. Taxonomy (NCBI): domain Eukaryota; kingdom Viridiplantae; phylum Streptophyta; class Magnoliopsida; order Asparagales; family Amaryllidaceae; genus Agapanthus; species Agapanthus africanus. Next base: position 154,507,073 of record JASDDO010000014.1, on the reverse strand, counting down.
ATATTACTGCTTTCGTTTCTTCTGTGATGCTTAGGAAGCATAAGCTGATGGGATTTATTAATAAGATTAATAAAAGAAAAGAAACCTAAAAGATGTTGTAGAATCAAAAATTTATAAAAAATGGTAGCTACAGTCTTGCTTTGCATAGCGGTATATATGATATATCCTACACCTTATTCGATGAGGAAAGAGCCGAGATCCCTTCACCGGGAGTGACCTCTTTAGCAAAACTGGCAGATGCTACAAACTCGCGGTTTAGTTTTTGACAACTTATATAGTTCTTGCTTTGCACAGCGGTATATATGATATATCTTGCACCTTATTCGATGGGGAAAGAGCCGAGATCCCTTCACCGGGAGTGACCTCTTTAGCGAAACTAGAAAAGCCTAAAAAACACTCATTTTCAAAATCACTTGTTTCTACAACGATATCAAGTTCATTACGCTTATGGTTTTATGGAAAACCTACGTAGCCCTCCGACATTTCAGATAGGTAATACTTAGTATTCGTGCTGCGTTTGTTGGTTTTTGTCAAGGCGTAGTGTGCGGTAGCTAACTATTGCTTATCTGTAACATATGATGAGATTGGGTTAGGGTAGTCGTGCGGCTTTGTTGGCTTTCTTCAAGGGACGTACGGCTGGGTTTAATTCAATCAAGAAATGTACGGGTTGAACTTGACTAGCGGACTATGGTTTGTTGGCATTCGTCAAGGTCATAGCACGTTAGGGGCAAAAGTATTATTTGGAATTTCAAGTGTTGAAATTTGCAATGAGATTGCATACCTCCTATGAGATAGTTGGATCCCGATACCCACTGCGAGTAAGAGTTACTCCTGGGAGAATTTTACACAGGAAAATTAGTCGATCAAGTAGGTGTCTAGAAAGGTGTTAACGGGGTTATGCCTCTGGGAAAATGAGGTTTGTTTTAATTAGGTCCGTGCGAAAGCACGGGGAACCTCCCTCAAGTACCGACACTGATCTGGCTGAAAGATTGACGAAATTGTAGGGTGTAATTAATCCCGGCTAATCTTACCTTTTAGGGTTTGAAGGAAGATTTGATAAAAACAGTGGGAGACATCCTGATTAGATAAGATAATAACCAATCTAATCTTGCAAGAGCATACGATAAAGTGTTTTCTTCTCTCTCTCTCCAGGTAGCGACCACGTCAGGCCATAATCAAGATAATAATATGGATGTATTGACTGAACCCGCTTATTATACTGAGCAGGGGATCGTTGGTCCCGTTCTTTCTTATAAGAGTTATAAGACCGAACTAGAAACAGGAGAATATCTGGATTCTCATGCCGCCCAAACGGAGAACATGCATGTTGATGCACCTTCTTCAGGTGTGTTAGTTATTGAGAACTGTTTCTCAGTTCACCTTACGTCCTGGGTATTAGATACCGGATCGGGATCCCATATATGTAAAATGTTACATGGGCTACGTAAAGGTAGAGAACTGGGAAAAGGTGATCATTCCGTTCAAGTAGGGAATGGTGCAAGTATTGCAGCCAAAGCAGTTGACGAATATCACCTAGTATTTCCAAGTAGTAATACACTGATTCTGAATGAGTGCTATTATATACCGAACATGATGTGCAACATTATATCGGTTTCTTTATTAAGTAAAGAAGGATATAATTTTGTAGTACAGGATAATGTTATGAACATCTTCCTAGATCAAAAGTTGATTGCATCAGGCTCGTTACATAATGGCATATTCATTCTCAATCAAAATACAGTCCTTAATATACAAAACACACACAAGAGGAAAAGTTCAGAAATGAACGAATCCTTCTTGTGGCATTGTAGACTTGGTCATATCAATGCGATACGGCTAGCTAAGTTACATAAGGATGGATATTTGAATTCGTTCGAATTATCATCTTATGATACTTGCCATTTAAGTCTCAAAGGAAAAATGACCAAAACTCCGTTTAGTGGACACGGAGAAAGAGTTACAGAACTCTTAGGACTGGTACATAGTGATGTATGCGGTCCTATGTCTACACACGCCAGAAACGGTTCTTCCTACTTTATTACATTCATTGACGATCTCTCAAGATACGGACATGTGTTCCTGATGAAACACAAGTCTGAAGCTTTTGAGAAATTCAGAGAATATAAGCACGAAGTAGAGAACCAAACGTGCAAAAGTATTAAAATCCTTCGATCTGGTCGAGGAGGAGAATACTTGAGCAATGATTTTCTGGATTATCTAAAAGAGAATGAGATTCTCTCTCAGCTTACTCCTCCTTATACACCACAGCACAACGGTGTATCGGAGCGGAGGAATCGCACCCTATTAGATATGGTACGCTCTATGATGAGTGATGCTGAGTTACCTATTTCCTTTTGGGGTTATGCGCTTGAGACAACCATACACCTATTGAATATGGTTCCTACCAAATCAGTGCCTACCACTCCATATGAGATATGGAAAGGGAAGAGACCATCTCTTAAGTATGTTAAGATATGGGGTTGTTCGGCCTATGTCAAAAGGCTAAATCCGGACAAACTCGAGGCAAGGTCTGTCCTATGTAAGTTTGTAGGATATCCCAAGAACTCACCAGGGTATATCTTCTACCACACTGAGGAACAAAAGGTGTTTGTTTCTCGACATGCCACCTTTTTAGAAAAGGAATTTCTTGCAAAAGAAATTTGTGGCGAGGAGGTAGAACTGGAAGAAGTTCCAGCGACACAAACTATAACAGAAGACTTGGTAGAACCAGAGGATTCAGTAGTACCCGACGAACCCCAGCCTCTCCGCCGATCTAGTAGGGTTTCTCATCCATCTGAGAGATACTACAGTTTTCTCATTGATGGTGGAAGCGAGGATTGCATCATGGAAGATGATGACCCGACTAGTTTCGACCAGGCCATCACGTGTGGTGACTCTGTGAAATGGCTGGATGCAATGCGATCTGAGATGGAATCCATGTACACCAACAAAGTATGGACTTTGGAAATTGCTCCTGAAGGGGTAAAACCCATTGGGAACAAGTGGATCTTTAAAAATAAAATTGGTGTAGATGGAAAAGTTGAGACTTTCAAAGCTAGACTTGTTGCAAAGGGTTTTCGTCAACGACCAGGTGTGGATTATGACGAAACCTTTTCTCCAGTGGCTATGCTTAAGTCCATCCGGATCTTACTTGCCATTGCTGCATACCATGACTACGAAATCTGGCAAATGGATGTTAAGACCGCCTTTCTAAACAGTGATTTAGAAGAGTGCGTGTACATGACTCAGCCAGAGGGCTTCGTAGATAGTAGGAGCAGCGGAAAGGTGTGCAAACTACTTAAATCCATCTATGGCTTAAAGCAAGCATCGCGGAGTTGGAACATCTGCTTTGATGTTGTAGTCAAAGAGTTTGACTTCATCAAAAACGTAAATGAACCTTGTATTTATAAGAAGGTTGCAGAGAGTAAGGTTGTATTCCTCGTATTGTACGTGGATGACATACTCTTGATAGGAAATGATGTTCCTATGCTGCAATCAGTCAAGCTCTTCTTATCACAAAGATTCTCAATGAAAAATCTAGGTGATGCCTCCTGCATACTGGGAATTATGATCTATAGAGATAGATCGAAACGGATATTTGGATTATCCCAATACAGGTACATTGACACCATACTAAAGAGGTTTAGTATGGAAGAATCCAAGCGTTGGAACCTACCCACGATCTCTGGACTCACTCTTTCCAAAGAGATGTCTCCCAAGACTGATTTGGAAAGAGCTCGCATACAAGGGATACCCTATGCTTCGGCAGTAGGCTCTATCTTGTATGTGATGCTATGAACCAGACCTGATGTAGCATACTCACTAAATGTAGTGAGTCGGTATCAAGCAGATCGTGGAGAGAATCACTGGACAGCTGTGAAGAACATTCTCAAGTACTTGAGAAGAACCAAGGAGATGTTCTTGGTGTATGGTAACGGAGAACTCCAGGTGGACTCCTTTATCGATTCCAGCTTCCAAAGTGATAAGGACGACTCTAAGTCGCACTCGGGATTTTTCTTTACCCTCAATGGAGGGGCGGTATGTTGGAAGAGTTCCAAACAGGATACCGTTGCAGACTCGACGATGGAGGCTGACTACATCGCTGCCAACGATGCTGCCAAAGAGGCTGTTTGGATAAACAAGTTCATTAGTGAACTTGGTGTGGTTCCATCCATTGAGCATCCAATACCTTTGTATTGCGATAACAATGGAGCTGTGGCTTTGGCTAAGGAACCCAGGTCCTATAAGAAGTCCAGACACATTCTGAGGCGGTATCACCTGATCAGGGAGATAGTTGATCGCTGGGAGATCGAGGTCAGGAGAGTAGATACGAATGACAACACTGCGGATCCACTCACAAAGGCCATTCTCCAGATACAGTTTGAGAGATTATTCGGGATGCTAGGTATGAGATACTACAGCAGCTGGCCTTAGTGCAAGTGGGAGATTGTTAGTTATGTATATGCCCTTGCGGCCATTGTTGTACATATGATGTATATTATAATGGATGCTTGGATATATATAGAGAGGATTTTCTTGCTCGTCATGATTGTATGTTATTTGGTTTCACTTTATCTTAACATGTTGACTTGTATTGGTTTACTGTCTTACTCTCACATGTTGATAAAGCCCTTAGGATCTGTACTCGACTACTGGGACTATGATAAGATCATACTAGTAGGGCCACGGTAGTCGATGAGTACATCCTATAACTGTTCCTAGTCGAGGGTGTGTCGAGACAGGGCATCGATACACCAGAGTAGACTAGCGTATACGCATCTTGACCCATATGATAGGCGATGGATGATCCCATATCCATCGGTGTTTGACATCAAGGATGGTGTATGGGTGCTCAGTGGAGACTGGGTACACCGGACGGACTCGCCGAGAACTCCCAGATGGTGATATACCACACGTCAGATGGCAGTTCTCCGGTGACACTGGTACAGGGTAGTCTGTAGACCCGAGATCGTCATAGAGTCTTGTGTGATTCCCACTGTGCTTTGATTTCCACCTTACCACGTCCAAGAGGGCGTGAAAAACGGTGGCTTTTGGGTGCAGTCCCGAATCACATGGAGGCAATGAGCGATAGGAGGGGATTCGTCTCTCCCGGTATAGGGAGTTGATGTTGTGCTGTATTCGATTGGCTATAACTGGAAGTCCCTGGCCAGGGATGATATAGAGATTTACTGGTAAGTGTTACCAGTAGTTTCTCAACCCGTTATGAGCCTCACATTGACACGACTTATCGGTTACTGGGGTCTGACGTATACCACCTCTAGACTTGATTTGCGACATATCAGACGAAAAAACCGGACTATACGGGAGTGTTACTGATTGGATTCACAGGAGAATGTACAGGCTAGCTTGTTGATCTTCTGATCGCTCAATACCTGGGTGGCTGTTACGTTTAGCTGATCGCTTGCAGCTTGTGGGTGTTTGATATGATCATCACCTGCTACCGGCGTATTGACGATTCTTTAGAGTCCTACATAGAGGTTTCTTGACTCAGGCAAAACGGAGTAGGGGAACATATGTGATATGTGCAGGACCGAGGATAATGCGATATGAGATACCGTATTATATTCTCGCGATATTTAGATATGAGCCGGGTCATCGGATCTAGTGTTGATTCGATGAATCGGTACATGATATATTAGTCGGTTATATTCGATATAGCCCGATTGTCGGATCAAGTGTTGATTCGATAATTTAATGTATAATAATATATATGATATATTGTATTACATTATCTAATATTGGCTCGCTTTATTATTTCATTTTCTCACCGGATAATACATTGATATATATGCGATATATATTAGTTATATTATTTTCTTTTATTACAAATATATAATATATATGTGATATATATTATTGTAACATGATATGATTAATAATAAAACATGTTTAGTGGAGATTAAACAAGGTTAGGGTTTGATTTGGGTTAGTTCTTTCTTGATGCTTCTAGAAGGATTTCTTTTGTCACGAGAAAGATATTATGGTTGATATTTTCTTATGACTCATTCTTTAACCCAACCCAAATCCTAGCCCTAGTTAATTCTCTACAAGGGTTATCCTTGTCATTCTTAACCATGGTTGCATTATTGATCATATATTCATTTCATTATTCATCACAAAAGGTTTAATTTATTTTTCATTTTCTTCTTCAACCTTGAGCTTTGAGAAAGCTTACTAGGTTTTCATTTTGTGATGATTTCATGTGAGAATTTGATATAAAAAGAAAGCATAAATACTACTCCATCATCCTCATCTAATCTAGCCAATTAGATTAGGGTTTTCACCTCATTAGAGTGAGAGAGCTTGAGTTATAGAAATTTCGACGTAGATCATCGGAGAAAAGGAACACTACAATCTAGCATGGGTCGTTCGAGTCGTGGAGCCTCTCTTGAGTCCGGGAGATCGTGGATCGCGGTGAAGGGACTTCTACTCGGAGCTTATGAAGCGAAGGAGCGGACTACAAAGGTTGTAATCCCTCACTTTTAGTTATAAAGATGTTTACTTGCATGTGTAACCCTAATTATTTTGCAAAGATCCCGGCTTTGGGTTGTTCCGCACGTCTAAATTTTTATTCGGGCATGGTTGATGCCTTATGAACCCTTGTAAGAGTGCCTAGGAACCCTACATATTTTGCTTGTGGACATACCGTTTTTTTGTTGAGAATGGCGAAACTCTCGAAAGTAGTTTCGTCGCTGGTGATCCATCTGTTTGCCGGTAGGATTTAAGGGTGGCTTCATCGTTGGAGTAGCTATATAGCCAGTAGGACTTGAGTTGCAACCTTCGCAGTTAAGACTTCGATTGCAATATAGATCTCAAAGGAGCATATCATCATATTTGGGGTGATGTGCTAGTTTAGGGACATTTCGGTCCATTATCGCCATATTTGAGGCAAAATTTTAATTTAGGGCCATCTCGGTCCGTTTTCGCAATGTTTGAGACGAAGTTCTATTTTAAGGACATTTCGGTCCGTTGTTAGTTTAGGGACATCTCGGTCCATTGTTAGTTTAGGTACATCTCGGTCCGTTGTTGCCATGTTTGAGGCAGATAGTTAGTTTAAGGACTTCTCGGTCCGATGTCGCCATATTTGAGGCGAATAATTAGTTTAAGGACTTCTCGGTCCTTTATAGCCATATTTGAGGCGAATAATCAGTTTAAGGACTTTCCGATCTGTTGTCGTCGTTTCTGGGGCGACGGAGCTTTTTTGTATACTATTCTCATAGTTCTAACTCAGGAAGATAGCGAGCGGACATGAGCGTTGTCATCTATTATTGACCTAAGTCGTGACTCGTCAAGCGTAGTATTTTTTGAGGAATCGGCCGTTTATTGGCCGGAAGGGTCTTTCGACATGCATATCCATAGCAGGTAGGCTCCACCTTGGTAGACTTTGTCTATGATATACGTGCCTTCATAGTTCGGTTCGAATTTCCATCATTTTGCATGATTGGGGATCATGGGTCTTTTGACGACTAGCACGAGTTTTCCTTGACCAAATGTTTTTGGCCTAGTCAGTTTTTCGTATGACCGTGTCATCCTTGCCTTATAAGCATCCAGATTTTGCTGTGCTATAAGGCGAATTTCGTCGTGGGCATCGAGCTCCTCAAGCTGAAGATGAGTATTTTCTTTATCTATCAGCTCATATCAAACCGCTACTCGTAGAGAAGGGAGTTCTATTTCTAGAGGAAGCACTACTTCCGTGCCGAATACCAACGCGTATGGTGTTGTATTCGTGTTCATTTTGAACGTTGTTTGGTACCTTCAGAGAGCTTCGTGCAGCCTTTCGTACCAGTCTTTTTTGTTTCTGCACCCCGTCTTTTTTATAATCTTTGTCAAGGGCTTGTTGAAAGCTTCAGCTAGACCGTTGGCCCAAGGGATATAGACTGAAGAGTATCTCCAATCTATTTTATGTTGTTGGAAGAAGCAGATGATTTTATGACTTCTATAAGCTGGCCCATTATCCGAGATAATTCGTCGCGGAGTGCCGAACCGATAGGTGACATGGGGTTTGAAGAAATGGAGGATATTCTCCGTCTTCACCTCCCTTAGTGGTACTTCTTTTGCCCACTTAGAGAAGAAATCAGTCGTTGCCAATATAAACCGATGTCCTTTGGAAGATGCCGGTTCAATGGGGCCAATTATATCGGTTCCCCATATTTCGAACAGCCAGCTAGCCACTGTTGGGTGTAGCGGATTTGGATGTTAGTGGATGAAGTCCCCGTGAATTTGGCACGAGTGACACTGCTTTGTATATTCGAGGCAGTCCTAAATCATTGTGGGCCAATAGTAACTCATTCTTTTTATCTTCATCTTCATCTTTGGTCCAACTTGGTGAGACCCGCAAAGTCCGTCATGAGTTTCTTGGACGACTTTCTTTGCTTCCTCCGGCCCGAGGCATCTTAGTCACAAACAGTCGAACGATCTCTTATATAGAGTATCATTGAAGAAGGCGAAGGACAGAGCTCATTTCATGAGCCGATGTTTAGACGACGCATTTTTGGGCGTTCATTGGGATTTGAAGTAATCTATGAAGACTTCCCTCCAATCCTTGACCTTTTCTTCATCCTCTATTTGAAGGGCTACTTGTTCGGTCGCTTCTTTCTTTTGGATGGCTTTATCAGGTCTTCTGAAGATATATTTGCCGGCGAGAGAATCTTGCGGATTTGCACAATGATCCTTACGTCATCGAGGTCTTCATCGGTCAGTTCCTTAGCCAATTTGGCCAATGTATCTGCCTTGCTGTTTTCTGGACGCGGTATACTTTCTAGGATGTAGGAGGGGATTTATGTCAGCAGTTGTTGCACTTTTTCGTCATACTTTATCAGTTCTGGCTCACGCCTGATAGTTGCCATTTACTTGGCTAACGATCAGCTGGGAGTCTCCATATATGAGGAGGTCTTTGATTCCCATGTCGATACGATCTCGAGGCCTGCTATCAAAGCTTCATATTCATCTTCGTTCCTTGGCTCCATTAAGGAAAGGGCGTATCGCAATATCCCTCTTTGTGGGGTAACGAAGATAAGGCCCATCCCGGCTTTGATTATGGGGGTGTTTCGCTTTCATTGCTTAACGGGGGATGCTTCATCGAAGTAGAGTTCCCATTGGGAATCATTTTCTTCTTTCTCTTCTTCGATTGCGTCGAACGCATGTTCATCCTGTAATTTGCAATTTAATAGGAAGTCAGCTGGTATCGTATGCTCCGCAAGAAAGTCAGCTATGGCCTGACCTTTTACTACTTTAAGGGGTCGATACGTCACTGGGACTCCATTAGGAGGAGGTCCCATTTGGCAAGCCTTCCTGTTAGTATGGCCCTTGACATTATATATTTGAGAGGATCCACCTTTGATATGTCTGAGCTTCGTTATCGCGAAGATCAGTGCTAGGCAATGCTTTTCGATGGGGGAGTAGTTGTTTTCTGCCCCCAGGAAAACTCGACTCAAATAGTACAGAGCTCTCTCCTTTCCTTGATCGTTCCCTTGTGCCTATAGTGCGTCTAGAGAACCTTCAAGGGCTGTCGTATATAGGATAAGGGGTTTTCCCTTAACCGGAGCGGTCAATACCGGTGGATTTTGCAGGTATTGCTTGATTTTGTATAGTGCATTTTGGCACTTTTGATTCTAGACGAACGGGGTCCCCTTCTTCATTAGATGACTGTAGGGACGACATTTTCCGGAGAGGTTGGATATGAACCGCCGGATATATCCGAGCTTTCCTTGAAGAGATCGCAATTGTTTGAGAGTTCTTGGCGTGAGCATTTCCATAATCGCCTTGATTTTTGAGGGATCGATTCGATACCCCGGTGCCGTATGATGAATCCTAGGAATTTGCCTGAGGAGACTTCAAACGCGCATTTTAGAGGATTTATCTTCAGATTATACTTCCGAAGACGTCGGAACACTATTTTTAGATGTTCCCAATACTCCTCGTGAGATCTGCTCTTTACCACAAGGTCGTCAATGTAGCATTCGACAATCTTATGGATGAGGTCATCAAAAATCTTTGTTATGGCCCTTTGGTAGATAGCGCTAGCGTTTTTTTAAACCGAAAGGCATTACCTTATAGCAGAATATGCACAGCGAGGTCCAGAAGGCGGTATGCTTTTGGTTTTCAGGATGCATTTTTATTTGATTGTATCCTGAAGATCCATCCATGAAGGAAAAGACCTCATGGGTAGACGTGTTATCGATCATTAGCTCGATAACAGGTACTGGGAAATCATCCTTCGGGCAAGCTTTGTTAAGGTCCCGAAAGTCCACGCAGATGCGCACTGTCCCATTTTTCTTCATCACTGGAACAATGTTAGCGATCCAGACAGGATATTGAACTTCTTGGATGAAGCCGAAGTCGATTAGTTTCTTGTCTTCAACGTTGATACTCATATCAAGTTCGAGCTGCATTCTTCTTGGCGTCTGTTTGACGGGCTTTATGTCCGGCGATATGGCCAGTTTATGTACTGCTACTTTCGGATCTAGACCTGGAATCTCGGAATAGTTCCATGCAAAGCAATCTTTATATTGCATGAGCACGTCCTTTAACATGTCTACATGTTTTTCAGATAGTGGCTCACTGACGAACATTGCCCTCGGATCATTTTTCGTCCCTAAGTCAATTTTCCTTAGGTTGTCCGCCGTAGTGTGTATCTCATCTTCCAGCTCTTTTAGTGCTGGTGGAAACTCTGAGATCGCCTCATCCTCGTCTTCATTTGCGAAGCACATATGGAGGCCATCCATGGTCTCATGCCCTCCCTCTTTGGAGAGTGTTATCATATGGCAGGTACGAGGTCGCTTCCCTTTTTGTGGTTGAGATGGTCTTATCCTCATGGTATAGGTCCTCTTTGGCTCATGCTTTTGCGGCCGGGTTACCTTCCAGCGGTCGGATAAAGGGAACCTGTCTTGCTGATACTAGTCTTCTACCCAGTCTTTGAATGTGAAGCAGTCTTCAAGGGGATGACCTATTACTCGGTGATAAGAACAATAATCCGGATGATTGACCTCATTTATTTGTTCGAGATGCCGAGACTCCGGAAGTGTCATCATTTGGTGCTTCATAACAAGGTTGAATATTTTTCTTGTCTTGCCTTGGGGGAAAGAGTATTCCCGACCCATTTTCTTTCTAAAGGACGGATTCCAATCGACCTTTTCTATATTGCACGGCTTCTTGGATCCGATTTGTTGTTTTCGAACGTTATTTGCGTTCTTTGCCCTATTTTTCCCTCTATTTCAGAATTTTCCCCTTTCGCGAGGACATACAGCGGGCTGGGGATGAAGAGAATTATAGTCTTCATTCTCCATAGATTGCTGATTGAGGCGCTACGTCCTGGCCTTTTCATAAATAGCCATTTCATGATTGTGATTGTCTCGGCTCTTTTGACAAGATTCTTTTATTAGCTTGTCTATTTATTCTTCGAGTGACGGACTTAACATTCTTAGAGCAGGATTTTGCTCTATTTTAACGTCACGGCCATTTGGAAGAGCGTTTACCTCTTCACTGGAGCTTTTTATGACGTGGCAACTGTGCAACCACTCCCGTTTCTTGGACTGAACGTATCCGAGCCCGGTTGTCTCCATCTTCCCGTTGGGCATTTTTCGTTCAGTCCTGGGAATATCCCAAATCTTTTTGTAGAATTGGGCTTACCGAACAGTTTGTTTGAGGGGTACACCTTGGTATCCTAACAGCCTTTTCAATCCCTCTACGTGGCATCTTGGCAGACGGATTGGTTGAAGCCTTTCAAGTGCAAGATCAGCACCATGCCAGACTTCTTTTTCTACTTTGGTCTCCGTAGATTGGTAGGAGAGGATCGCCTTTTCACCTCTTCGCCTGGGAGGGATATAGAAAGTCTGTAGTTCTTGTACGCTATATGTATCGAGTGCATCAAGTTCCTTATAATGCCGAGGTGGAGCTATTGTGATATGCAGAATCTGATCTGTTCCGGCCAGGGTTTGTGTTGACGGGTGGATGGAGAACACTGCGTTGGCCCCGTCCTCAGAGTTGCTGCCAAAGACCGGAATTAGAGTAGAAGGTCTGGGCCCATTGTTTTCTTTCTGGGGTTGCTCCGAGTAGACTATTTCTTCATCTTCCTCGGAATCGCTCCCAAAGATTAAGATAGTGGCGACGGGCTTCTGTTTATCCTCCAGCTTATGACACCTTTCCATATCCTCGAAGTCTGGTAGGAAGTACTTTGCGTCTTCATATTTCGGACCTCGTTTATGGAGAACGGATTTGGCTCCCCTGTGACAATGTATTCCAAGTCATCTTTGAAATACTTCATACACTGATGTTGTGTAGAAAGGACGACGTTGTACTTATGTAACCAAGGCCTGGCAAGCAAAGCATTATAGGAAGTCTTGGTGTCAATGGCATGAAATTTGATGTCATTGACGAGCAGCCAGAAGCGTAATGTCAATATTACGGACCTAAGTATCCGTGATGACTGCGAGTTGAACCCGAAGATGGTAATTTTGTCTCAGGCCAGGTGCTGAACGTTCATGCAAACCTCCTTCAACACTCTCATATTGAGAAGGTTGCTAGAAGATCCGTTGTCGACAAGGATTTTCCCTATCTTGATGTCTTGGCAATACCCGATGACGTATAATGGGTGATTATGTTCGCACGTACCAAGAAGGAGATCTTCATCGCTAAATGTAGTGTCAGCCGTGTAGACCTCTGCCAGTTCATCCTTCATCCTCTCTTCCATGAGGAAATCTTGGAAGTAATCGGGCTCTTGTAATGCCTTGATCAGAGAATCTCGTACCTTTTTGGACATGAGGAGAGTATCTGGTATGCTAAGTTAAGAGGGTATTTTCTACAAATGTGCTAGGACATTGTAATCTATCTTGCTTTTCCTAGACGGTTCCCTTGCTGTGAGCTCTTTGACAACTCCACCGTCAAGGGCAGTTTCCTCAGGGATTTTTTCTTTCCCTTTGTCCTTTTTGCTCGAACCATTTTTTGTAGGTCCGAGATTCTTTTCAGGCAGCGTGCAGTTACGGAACTGAAAATTCTCGCAGTTTTTCTCCTCTTCTTCTTTTTCGGAGGCGGAGTCTTTGAAGAGAGGGCTGAGGGGTATTTCGTCCTCAGAATCACTCCCAAAAGTAAGAACTTGGGGTTTTCCCTCTTCCGAACTGGTATCAACCATATGACAGTTGCCAGCCATTTCTTTATGTGCGTTTGTCGCACTATTTTGCCGTCGACAAGCTTCGCGCTTCATCTTTTGAAGTTTTTTTGATGGGCAACATATCTTTGCTACCACTTCTTGAAGGTACTGCATTCTTAGGTGGGGTGGGTAACCCTCCGATGATATAAAAAGTAGTTTGGATATGAATTCTCTCCGTCGACGCATATGACCCCGGGAGGGTTTCTTATGAGTGGTGACAACTTCATTCCCATTTATAGGGATTTGACAAACCTCTTCTCTGCCTTGATCCTGCACTTATTTGTCGCAGGTATGCCTTGGTTTTGTTAGAGTACTTTATGACTCATCCTTGCCGTAGCTTCTTCATCCTGATGCTGACGCTTAGCCTTTTCGTATATGGCTGTTTCGCATTCTCGGTCTGCTTAGCTTTTTCGAAAGGCTTCATATAACAGCCTATCGATCAGATCTTCTGGCTGTTCCGGAGATTTTAGCGCCGATCCTGCCCCCGTTCCTCTGCGTTGTTTTCTGACGCCGAGAGAGTTTCTTCATCATTTAACGACTAATGGGAGACCATGTGGCAACTTGCTTCATAGTCTTTGGTTTCTTCTGATGAGTCATTTTTCTCATCGTTGTCACTATCTTTGTTCTCAAGTATATGCTTGAGGAACTCTTCGAGCGTGACCGGTTTCCGCACCTTCTGGTTGTACTCTTCCAGCGCGTCAATGTATTTTGTAGGTCTGAGCGGTTGTCGTCATACTCGGCAGGCTGCACAGGCTTCTTGGTCTTCTTCTTTCTCCTTGAAGACTTCAGAGGCTTGACTTGGGGATTTTGCTCTTTGTTAACAACTTTCGGTACGGGACGCGGTTTCAGCATCTTTAAGATGATTTCGAGTTCAAGTGGGTTTTTCCACCTGATTGCTGGACATGCTTGTAGGTCCTTCAGCATTCTTTTGGTTTTAGCTGAAAGAACGACTTCCCATGGAGTTTCTTCCACGAGCGAGCATGATGCTCCCGGCACATCCACCTTTTTGGGAGTGTGCTTCTGTGGTGGGTTTACCCTCCAGTTGTCAGAAATTGCGAATTTCCCCTACTGATACTGGTCCTCGACCCAGTTCTTGAAGACATAGCAATTCTCAATTGGGTGGCACACCATTCTATAATAGGAGCAATAGTTAGGGTTGCTGACGTCATCGGGTTGCGGTGGACGCCGTGGGTCTGGTAATGTGATGAGTTTGTAACGCACGGCCAGTTTAAATAGTCTCCTCATCTTATCATGAGGAAACGAATAAGCGCGTCTCATTCTTTCCTCCAAGGATGGGCGCAGATGCGCGTTGTTTTGATGAGTAGCTGTTTTTGGGCCACTCGGTTGTTGTTTCGTATTAGCAACGAAGGCCGCTTTCTCTTCACCCTTGTTATTTCGGGGATCCTTATTTGAGGAGGAAGGCCTATAGCCCATCTGGTCCATTTGGACCAGCTTATTGATCAGAGCATGGAAGGTCGTTGGTTTGAAGAATGTCATGAACTGGGACACAGTCGTTTGAGGATCAAGGGTCCCTGTTCCCCGCCGAAAGACGCGACGAAGACGCGGCATGCGTCTTGCCTGAATTTCGGGGCAGATGCTAATTGGTGCTATTCGTCCACCTCTCCGAAGATGCCAAGTTGATTTATGGCACCATGTATCGAAGGTTTAAACGGATGCGGCCGATGTAGCAGACTTCATCAGATTCCTCCTCGTTTGAGGGGGTTTTGATTGTGGGGACGCTCTTCCCTGCAGGCGCAAGCCTCTGCAGTTAATTACGATACCGCATCGCGGTAACCGCTTTCTCCTTCTCCAGATGGTCACTTCGTGTCGTGGGTGTTTGTTTTGTTTTTGGTTGCTGTTCATATCAGAATATTGCATTTTATACCTCCCATTCTTACGCTCGTGTGTTTATAGGTAGGTGCTCTTAATCCGTGTTTGTTACATATTTACAGAATACAGGTTTCCAGTACAAATATTGCAAATCAAGATAAAATCTCCACAGTTACACCAAATACAGAACATCTGTCACAACAGATAAAAGCCGGGTTCCGGTCATCCATATCCGTCCAGTGCCGAGTACCAGTTCATGAGATAAGACATATGACAGTGGTCATTCGTGTCTGGGACAAGCACAGAGCACGAGAGGGGCTGCACAAGAATCAATGGGTGCGCGGAGCTCGAGGGAGATAAAGTCAAAAGTGAAAAAGATAATGCAATCTTGGACTTAGAAATCTGCAGATATTCTGGCAGACTTCTGTGCAGTATGAAGATTGCAAACACGAGGAAAAGCCAAACCAGGGAAAGCCACCAAAACTGACCAACCAACTCCACCACTTGGCCGCGTTTCCGCGGCCAATAGGGGGTATTGGCCGCGGAAACGCGGCCATACAGGCGCCTCATTTCGTCGTTTTTCTGGGGCATTTTGGGTACTTCATTTATGGGCTGATGGTTGCCCTAGACTTCCAGTTTCGCTCCTATAAATACAGCAGAACTTGCCAAAGCCAAGGGTCATTCTTTTGTTCCTCTTTTGTAGTCTTTTGTATAGTTCTTTTTCTTCTTCTTCTTCATTCCTCTTCCATGAATTGTAGTGAGAGCTTTTTGTGGATGTGAATAAAGATGAAGGTTTTTGTATTATTCTTTTTTGTTTAGCTTCCCCCTTGAGCTCTCTACCTTAACTTGATCTTGCAACCTCTTAAGTGAGCTTGCAAGTTTAAGTTTTGGTCATTGGTCTCAAGGGGTTGTATCATTTCGTTCTCGCCTTAGCGCTTCAATTCACATGCGTTCTCTACCCTTCCCTTGATCTTGCAACCTCTTGATTGAGCTTGCAAGTTTAAGGGTTGGCTATTGATCCCATGCTTGTTTTGAGTTCTATGGTTCGTATATTTTATTACTCGCTTATTATTATCGTGCTTTACTTTCTTGCAATTTTATTCATGCACTTTAATTACTTGTTTGTAATCTTTTCTTTTCTTTGTTCTTTTCTTTTTGTTCTCTCTTTTTGGTTCTTTCTTGTGAATGAATGTAATTATCTTTGTTAAGAGAAAAATACGGTATTCTAAGTTAATGTTTCTTTGCCCATTTCCTTTTCCCGTATTTTTCATTGAACTCCGTCCAAACCATACGCAAGCGCTCCGTTAGGCACCGTACCCTGACAAGGTAACGGTGATTCCTAACCGCGACCGGTTGCGTTCGGTTTGGCCGGAGGCGAAAGCAAGAGACAAGAACGGAAGGACAAGGGTAAATAAGCCGTATTCCACGAATACCGCGCTTAAATCCCCTAATCCACGTTGTTGCCGATTGCTTAGCTTCAATTGGTCAAGATTCGGCTCAAAGGTTTTGAGTACGGATTTCTTTAGCTTATAATCTCGTATCTTTTTCTTAACAACTTTATACTTGCAAATATTACACATAGGATAGTCTCGAACATACACAAATTCTTTATTGACTCGTCTAAAACAAGAAAGGACATACAACCATCTCCCTGTGGATCGACCCGTGCTCAACCGGCTAGCTGCATAGCGACACCGTCTTGATTGCGGTTAACTTTAATTCTTCCAATCAGTTGCCCATGGATTGTATACAGAGACTAATTTATGTTGTCGCTCGTAGGGCGTGGATTAGTCCAAATCCGTATTTTCTTAGATTTGGGTTTTGGTTTTCGTTTAAGGATACGTTAGTCTCATTTGAGACTAAGATCAACTTAAACATATATTAAGGATACGTTAGTCTAATTTTAGACTAAGATCAACTTAAAAGGATCATTTAGATCCAACAAAAGAGCATTTGAACTCCATTGTTTAGTTTAGGGACATTGCGGTCGATTACCAGTTTAAGGACATGGTGTTCCATTACCAGTTTAAGGACATGGTGGTCCAGGTTAAGGACATCGTAGTCCGTAGGTTTAAAGGGACCCCACAGTCCAAGGTTTAGGATATCATAGTCCGTGGGTTTAAGGACCCCACAGTCCAAGGTTAAGGACATCATAGTTCGTGGGTTTAAGGACCCCACAGTCCAAGTTAAGGACATCTTAGTCCGCGGAATGTATGGTTGTCGGGACCCGTCACCTCTCTGAAGACGTTGAAGGATTACAACGATATATATCAGAGGAGTTCAGAGATGTACCCTTGAACCAATTTTGGTTGGGAGATCTCTAGTCCAATTTGGGACTAAGGTCTGTTAAAAAGTTTATGAGCATATGGGCTCAATTGATATGAGTTGAGGACTTATGGCCAAACTTGGGCTAAGTCCAATAAATGTTTAACATTTATTGTTCTGGCTATTGAGCCTTTATTTGGGCTTGGCCCTTTTAATAATGCTGAGTATTAGATCCTGACATTTTTTGTCTTGTATTGAATGCATAGCATTGATCAGAACAATGTGTGTTCTGATAGTGCGCCACGTGGCGCGCCGGGCGCTTTGCGCCAATTAAAGAGCGCATCGCGCTTCTGCCAAGTAGCGCACACGAAAAGGACACGTGTCGCGCTTAGCGCTAAGCGCCGGTTTATGAGCGCATTGCGCTTTCAATTTATGAGCGCTTTGCGCTAGTTTAGTGATGCACCAGTGAGTGACACGTGGCGCGCTAGGCGCTGAGCGCCAGCCCATGAGCGCAGTGCGCTATTTCAGAAGCGCAAAGCGCAAGTTGTATCTGTGGTTGACACGTGCCACGTTTTGACGCTGAGCGCCGGTCCAAGGAGCGCAGAAGCGTTGTTCAAGAGTACAAGGCACTTTTCAATAGCGCAAAGCGCATTTGATCAAATTTATGATCAGAGAACAAGTTTATATTCTTTTTAAAGGAGGCTTTGCCTCAAGATTCAAGAACAACAGTTCTTATTTTTGGAAGGGGTTGCCTTTGTAGATCAATGATCTATATGAAGAATATGTTCTTCTTTATTATTTGATGAGATCTGTTGATCTCTTTTATGAAAGACCTTGGTCTT
The DNA here is from genome assembly GCA_030015575.1 of Agapanthus africanus. Classification (NCBI taxonomy): domain Eukaryota; kingdom Viridiplantae; phylum Streptophyta; class Magnoliopsida; order Asparagales; family Amaryllidaceae; genus Agapanthus; species Agapanthus africanus. The sequence goes on along the minus strand of JASDDO010000014.1, from coordinate 154,488,971 downwards.
TTTGAGATCTATGATCTTTTAAGAAGATAATTCTTCTGTTTTTATAAGATGATCTCATCTCTTTGTTCAAGAAACATTCTTTACCTTGAAAAAATATTCTTCTTTTGCTAAGAGCTTGCTCTTTTTTCTTTTAGTTTTTCTCATAGTTTGTACGGGGGTTTTCTCTATATCAGACTTTAAGTCTTGGGGCCTTTATATAGGGCAAACTGATCAGTTCAATCAGTTAAAGAGATCCTTCTCTGATTGATTTGGGAATATTTCCCACCTTTGGATTTTTGATCCTAAGGCTTCTGTTTTGCAGAAGATAATCTTCTTGTTATAATAAGATTGGGAAGATCTTTCCAAAACAGAATTTTAATTCTGATCAATTAATAATTTATTATTAGATCTTTTGATCTAACGGTGGGGAATTCTTAATTCTAGCGCTGGCGCACCTTGCGCTGCTCAGAGCACAGCGCACTTTGCGCTAGCGCACCTACGTTTGACACGTAGCACACAGCGCAGAACGCAGCGCAGCCTGCGCTAGAGCATCCGTGTTTGACACGTGGCGCGCAACGCGCCTAGTGCCGGATCTGAAGCATTGCTTTATTTTTTAACTTTTGGGTTTGAGGCATTTGTTACATTCTTTGCATGTGGAGTTTTTCCCTTCATTTTTCATTTTATTATTATTTTATATTATTATTATTTTATGAGGGAGCAAGTTGTGAGCCAAAATTTTGGCGGGAACAAATGCCCCCCACTACTTTGCCTACGTAAGTATGTACGTGGGTGAAGTAGTGCAGAGTTATGCATGGCCACAGAATTGAGGGCTTAGGAGACAAGTTTAGGGTCCTTGTAGCCTAAGACTTTCTTCGTCTTCAAGAGCCGTAAGGGTCTCAAGAAGGTTTTTCCCCATACGAGTTGAGAGGATCTCGTAGGTGCAAATTCTCCCTAGAAATCGTGAGGATTTCTAAGTGTTCATTACCTCCGTGAGTCGTAAGGATCTCACTCGGGTATTTTTCCTTACGAATCGTGAGGACCCGTAAGTAGCTTCTTTACTTCAGCAGCGAATGTGGATTTGGCAAATGTGGCCCATAGATGGTAGATGACATTTCATCCTGAACTCTTTATAAGGTAGCGATGGCTTAGGAAGCAGGTTCAGATCTGCTACCTAAGACTTTTCAACTTCATGAGCCGTGAGGGTCCCATAAAGACTTTTCACCCTACGAGTCGAGAGGATCTCGTAGGTGTATTTTCTCCTTAGGAATCGTGAGGATTCCTAAGTGCGTTTTCTCTTTAGAGTTGTAAGGATCTCACAAGAGAATTTTCCCTCCTACAAGTCGAGAGGACTCGTAAGTGGTTGTTTTCCTCCTTGTCGAGATTCGATTTTGGAGAGAGTGGACCGTGAATAGTATGCAAGAGTCCATCTTGGACCGACTTGCAGGGCCCCAGTGCTTAGGAAACAGGTCCTTATCCCCATTGCCTAAGGCTTTTCCCTACGAGTCGAGACGAACCGAGAAGTTCTCGCAAAGACACTAATTTCCTCACAAGTTGAGACGAATCGAGCAGTTCCCACAGGAATTTCCTAACGTCACAGTTAACTCCTGCTAATAGAAGTTCGTTAGGACCTGTGGTACTAGGGTTTTTTTACCCGTCGCACCGTCGTGTTTGTTCCCCTCCGAAAAACGGCGCACAAGACTACGATGTCTTGGCACTGAGATTCGGGGCAGATGCTAATTGGTGCTATCCGTTCGCCTCTCCGAAGATGCCAAGTTGATTTATGGCACCATATATCGAAGGTTTAAACAGATGCGGCCGATGTAGCAGACTTCGTCAGATTCCCCCTCGTTTGAGGGGTTTTTGATTGTGGGGACGCTCTTCCCTGCAGGCGCAAGCCCCTGCAGTTAATTACGCTACCGCATCGCGGTAACAACTTTCTCCTTCTCCAGATGGTCACTTCGTGTCGTGGGTGTTTATTATGTTTTTGGTTGCCCGTGGATTGTATACGGAGACTAATTTATGTCGTCGCCCGTAGGACGTAGATTAGTCCAAATCTGAATTTTCTTAGATTTGGTTTTGGGGTTTTGGTTTGAGGATACGTTAGCCATATTTGAGGCTAAGATCAACTCAAATGTTTGTTAAGGATACGTTAGTCTAATTTGAGACTAAGATCAACTTAACGAGATCGTTTAGATCTGACAAAAGAGCATTTGGGGGCTCTATTGTTCCAGTTTAGGGACATAGTGGTCCATTGAATGTATGGCCGTCGGGACCCGTCACCTCTCTGACGACGTTGAAGGATTACAACGTCAGGTGTCAGAGGAGTTCAGAGATGTACCCTTGGACCAAAGTTGGTTGGGTGATCCATAGTCCAATTTAGGACTAAAGTCTGTTTGAAGGTTTAAGGATACGTTAGCCATATTTGAAGCTAAGATCAACTTAAACGGTTGTTAAGGATACGTTAGTCCAGTTTGGGACTAAGATCGACTTAACGGGATCGTTTAGATTCGACAAAAGAGCGTTTGGGCTCTATTGTTCCAGTTTAGGGACATAGTGGTCCATTTCCAGTTTAGGGACGTAGTGGTCCTTTACCAGTTTAGGGACATGGTGGTCCATTGGTAGTTTAAGGACGCATAAGTCCATGGGTTTAAGGACCCCACAGTCCATATGGGTGTGTTTAAGGACGCATTAGTCCGTTAGTTTAAGGACGCATAAGTCCGCGGGTTTAAGGACCCCACAGTCCGTATCTTGGTTTAGGGACGCATAAGTCCATGAGTTTAAGGGCCCCACAGTCCGTGTTGATGTGTAGTTGTCGGGACCCGTCACTCTGAAGACGTTGAAGGATTACAACGACAAATATCAGAGGAGTTCAGAGATGTACCCTTGAACCAATGAGTTGGTTGAAAGAGCAGATGTGCTCAGTTCAAGATGATTTGAGGACTTATGGCCAGTTTGGGCTAAGTCCAAAATATTGGCCCTCTGTTGGTCCATTGAAGGAGAGGCTTTGCCTCTGGCCATTTAGCCAATTGGGCCAATGCCTAGTGTTAAACACTAAAGACCAATCAGTGTTGAACACTGGGAATGAGATTGATAAGTTAGTGTTTAACACTAAAAGATAGTTGGTGTTAAACACCAGCAACAAGGCTTTCAAATTAGTGTGAAACACTAAAACAGATCAAAACACTGGAAACAGAGATCTCAAATTAGTGTTAAACACTAAGGTAATCAGTGTTGAACACTGCAAATAAAACTCTTTGATTAGTGTTGAACACTAAGGCCAAACAGTGTTTTAACACTGGATTCAGGGGTTCCAATTTAGCGTTAGACGCTAAGGCAAGAGGGGTCACGTGGTAGCACGTGAGGGCGCCCTCCCTTCATTTGTTCTGCTGAGAATATCGCATCTTTTGGAGCATCACGTGCCATCACGTGACGAGTGTTTAAATGGAGTATGTTAAAGCCTGTGCCAAGGGTCACGTGGGTCACGTGAGGCACTGCCTCAAAGGGGCTTTTCTGTAGATCTTTTTGGGGGTCACGTGGTGACACGCGACCCTGCCTCTATGTATGTTTTTTAGAAGATCTGTTAATCCCTTTCAGGAATTAAATTCCTCGTAGGGTTGAACCCTGACCATAATTTCAGAGGAATTAAATTCCTACTTCCTTTTGAAGATTTATATTCTGGGATAGAGTTGAACTCTGAATTTTCTGTAGAATTAAATTCCTCATATATGTGAAGAACTGAATAGGGTTAAACCCTAATAAAAGCTTTAAGGAATTAAACTCCCACTCTCTGTTAAAGAATTATTCTGGGGAATGAGATTAAGGGAATTAAATTCCTGTTGTTTTAACAGAACTAAGTTCTTAACTAGGGTTAAACCCTGATTCTGCTCATTCACAGGGTCAAACCCTAATTTTATTTTAAAGGAATTAAATTCCTATAGTTCTGTGAGAATTAAATTCTCGTGCTTCCATTCCCTCTCTATGCTTTGGATCTGCATGGCAGGATCTCAACCCATTGAGAATTAAATTCTCAACTCAAGGGGAGATGTGCACTTTACAGATCCTCCACCAAAGAGAGAACTATGTTCTTCTGTTTTTATATCAGAGTTAAACTCTGTTGAGAATTAAACTTTCTTTTCCTTTCAAAAGGCCTTCCCCTTCTTACCTAGGGTTTTCTTTTGCAGAAGATCCAAATTTCTCCAAAGTATCAAGGCTCCCCTCTTTTTTGTCTCGATTCCTTTCTGCCTTTCTCTCTCTCTTTTTTTCTCTCTCCCGCTGTGTCTCTTGGCTCCTATTTATAGGAGAAGCAGCCGAATCAATTAGTTTTGGCGAATCTTTCATTGAGAGATTTGATTTGTATTCACCATTTGTTTTGGACCTTTGGATTATTAGGTGAATTTTATTCACCATTGGATTTTAAATCCAGAGATTCTCCTTTGTTATTTCGGTTAGATTTAAAGGGGAAATCTTTCCAAATTCGAGATTTTCCCATAGATAGATGGTATTTAATCACCTTTAAATCTTTAATTTAATCGGTTGCTTTGGAAAGATTTAAGAGGTCTTTTCTCAGAATTTAATTTCTGTTAACAGATAGGCTTTGAAAATCGGTCACGTGTGACCACGTGACCCTTGGTCACGTGTGGGCACGTGACCCCCTTGGAACGAGCCCTCTTCTTTCTTTCTGCGCTCTGCTTTCTGGTCGCTGCTTAGCTGTCACGTGCTACCACGTGACAACTGGTCACGTGTGAGCACGTGACCCTGGCCTGGAGCCTTTTTCTTGATTCAATCAGGAAATTGAGTCTGCTGCTTTCGAGTGTCACGTACCAACACGTGACCCTGGTCACATGGGAGCACGTGACCCTTTCTGAAGCCCTTTTCTTTGATGTAGTTGGGAAACTGAATTTTCCTTGCCGATGCATTTAGATGTCACGTGCCAACACGTGACTGCTGGTCACGTGTGAGCACGTGACCCTTTTCTGAAGCCTCTTCCGTGGGGTTTCCTGATTTTAAATCAGGAAACAAATGCCCCCACAGCGTTGTTCTCACGTGTCTGCACGTGAGTGCAACGCTGTCACCTTTTGTGACCGTTGGATTCCTCTAGGGATTTGGGGAGATGAAACGTTTCCATCACCTCCTATAAATACCCATGTCTCTTCAGAAGAGCCTTCACTTTGCTCATCTTCTTCCTTTGAGAACTTTTTTTCCCTTAAGAATTTAATTCTCGTTTCGAGAGCTTAGTTCTCTATCTCAGACATTTTCCAGAGTTTAACTCTGTTGAAGAATCCCTTTTCCTCAGGTAATAATGTTGAACGGTCGAAGCCCCTTTGTTTTAAAAGAACTCTCTGGATTTAAATCCACATTAATGGTTTCACAAAGAACCCATTTTTCTTTAATTTCTTTAACCAAATATGAGACCACTTAACCTCCAACAGTAGATCTCTTAGGGTCGGATGATCCTTGGGGAGATGATGATGACAGTTCGACTCCATGGAATTTAATTCCATCCGAAAATGTCTCTGGGAATTTAATTCCCTTCTCTTAATAAGGAATTTAATTCCTATGAAGATCTCAGTTTCTTCACACGGAGGCTTCTTGGGGTCTCTTGACCCGAGGTTGTCCTTCGGCAATTAATGAAACATGAGCTTTCTAATGATTCTCATGACCTTTATTTCAGGTATCATGGATGCCCATCTGTATGGTCTTGACGAGATCATTTCCTATGGGAATATTCGTGCACTGGGCCGCAGTCAGAACCAGGAGTTCACCGATGCTCAGTGTGCTGAGATCATGAGTCGCTTTGACGAGTACAACCATCGGCTACTCCCCCGTCGCTCTTCTCTTCTGAGGCTGATCGTGCTGGCGATCCGGGAGGCACTTCCTCTCTTTTGCACCGGCATACCACTCAGGGCCTTGGACACTGTTGAGGATAAGGTACATTCGGTGTACCTGATGGGCTTGATCTCAAAGAGGAAGCGAGATCACCTCATTGATCTCCTGCACCAAGCCTTTCAGCAGTCAGCCATACTTACCGCCTATCGGAGGGCGGAGGATATTCGTGAGGACCCCGACGCTTGCGACCGCGAGAGGAAGCATACTCAGGAGGTTCGAAATGCTTGGAGAATCTTGGAAAAGGTTAATCTTGAGTTTCTCAACCCATGCCCCGCGTCTGAAGTCTTACCATTGTAAACGTGTCTTCCTTATTTTGTATGAACTTCTTGAAGTATGAGTGACAAGTTTTATTATGTCTTTCCATGTTTGCATGCCTTTCTCTGGGATTTTATCATTTTGCTACTGTTGTTGTTGGTGCTTTTAATATGCAGGGTGCTATTCCATTTTTCTTTTTAGTGTACATCAGGTTTGGGCCTCACGTGTTCTGCACGTGGGGTCCCTTGATGGGGCTGTTCACAAAATTTTCCCATGCCATATTTTCTGTGCACAATATCAGATGCAGAAAGAGAGCCTTGGAAATAGTTCCATCTCCTTGATTTTCGATGCCCCACCTTTTTTGGGATTTGGAAATAGCTTTACCATGCAAGATTTTCTGCGCACAGCACTTAATGCTCCCCTTTATATCTGAGGCAATGGTTTTCCTTTTCTCTTCATAGAGAAATTTTATTTCCATTTTAACACGATTTAATTCGAGAACTAAGTGCCATGGCCTGCAACCGTCCACACGCTCGTCGACAGCCATGGGAAGTTCCTATCGAGGAGATGATCCCCCGCTTCGCCGCTCGGTTGGTGGATCCACTCCTTACCGATGATGAATGCGACTCGGCGATGTATGAACTCTCGATCCGTAGGGGATCTCCCCTCCCAATGGGTTCCCTCTGGCTCCGGATGATCCTCACGGCCGTGCTTGCCGACATTCCTGCTCACCCGGCAGAGATGACCCTGGCGATGCTTGATGCGGCTGAAGAGAAGCTCGAGGGTTTTCACGAAGCGTGCCTGATTACTCAGGCTTTGAAGGACTGCTCGATTCACTTGCTGAGTCAAATAAGGGCCCGGCTAGCTATTATGTTTGCTTTCGCGGATGAACATGGCACCAATCGATAGGGAGCGACTCCTCGCGAGAACCGCGCTTTGACGTGCTGGAGAGAGCGGAGATAGAGATGGAAAACCTTGTTCTTTGTTTTGTTAACCCTTGTGCCATTGATCCCGTGTTTGGTGACCTTTTTCCATTAGCGTAACATTTTTAAATTAGTGCTTCTTTTTTTTCCTTATGTTTTATGCCGAACTTCCCTGTAGGCTTGGTGCCAGAATGTATGTTTCCGCTTGCATAAATAAACTTTGTATTCTTCTTATGAGAACTTTCTTTAATTGCAAATGCTCTCATCACTTTCATGCGTATCAGCCCCTTTTTGGGCATTATGAATGTTCATAGGATTGCAAATGCTATTATTGTTTTTTTTTTGAATACTCATATGACCGCGAATGCCTGCTTGAGATACGTCGGAAATCTTTCTTGTTGCTTTTCACGTCTGGTGATGTGAGCGCGTTTTAGATCGATTATTCCTGTCGACCGGAAGCCCATTTATACGGTCTTATAAATGTCTTGTTTCCAAGGTTGCAGTTGTGAAAGTGAGTTTACGTGGCCTAATAGAACGACGTGTGGCAAACATATTGTTGTGCGAGAAGAAGCCCGGCCGTAAATTCTCAGAGAGGGAGCTGGCTTCTAAAGCGCTGAGTGAGCTTTACGCGAGTCTTACTGCCAAGGCCAACAAAGCGTATGAACTCTGGCGGGTGCTTCAAGAGTCTATCAGGGAGGTGGTGACTCTTGATAAAGCTGCTACGTTCACTCGTGAGAGGGTCGAGGCTCATAAGGCCACCGAGAAAGAGCTTGAAGGCCGGCTCGCTTCGTATCAGGCCCAGCAGGCTCAGGCGAAGGCCCGTCTTTTGGCAATCTTAAATCATGAGGCCATGGCCCAACAAAAGCAGGATAAGCTGATCAAGCTGCTGAATCGCCCGCCAGCTTGAGGACTTGTATCTTTTCCCCTTTTTTTTGTACATACTCATGGATGAGAGTATCTTTCTTTTTTGTTTCTTTCATAGATTGTATTTTGTATCTATTTTGGTTTATGAATAAAAGATACATTTTTCCTCTCAACGGTGTGTCCCCTTTTTATTGAATTTATTCTGCGGATATTCTATCTTGATCTCCTTGCAGGACAGCGATGGCTCAGGATTCAGGGTTAAGATCTGCTTCCTAAGACTTTTGCATTTTATGAGCCACGAGGGTCTCATAAAGAGTCTTTCCCCCTACAGGTCGAGAGGATCCCATAGGTGTAAGTTCTTCTTAAGAATCGTGAGGATTCTTAAGCGGGTTTTCCCTTGAGAGTCGTAAGGGATCTCACAAGAGAGTTTTTCTTCCTTACAGGTCGTGAGGACTTGTAAGTGCTAGATGTGGTCACCCTTGTCCGTGTTTTACGGAGTCAGGGGTTTCTCCAGGTATCGTAGTTTAAAGACGTCGCGGTCAAGGTTAAGGACCTTATAGTCTGTGGATTTAAGGACTCCAAAGTCCGATGTTAGGTTGCAGGGACCCGTCACCTCTTTGAAGACGTTGAGGAATTACAGCGTCAAGCATCAAAGGAGTGAAGAGATGTACCCTTAAACCAAGGCAGAATCCGTAGGGAATCGGGGTGGTTGATCGTTAGTTTTAAGACATCACGGTCGAGGTTAAGGACATCATAGTCCGTGGATTTTAAGGACTCCACAGTCCGGTATTTGCTCTGGATGCTTCACACGGGTTCACTGCCGTGCTTGGCGAGGACCAGGCTCCGCTCTAGGCGTTTTCTGCGGGGTCAAAGAGTGACGTTATCCGCGTTCCACGTAACCAGGAATTTTGCACTAGATGCTTCACACGGATTCACTGCCGTGCTCGGCGAGGACTAGGCTCCGCTCTGGATGCTTCACACGGGTTCACTGCCGTGCTCTGCGAGGACCAGGATCCGCTCTGGACGTTTTCCACGGGGTCAAAGAGTGACGTTATCCGCGTTCCACGTAACCAGGAATTTTGCACTAGATGCTTCACACGGGTTCACTGCCGTGCTCGGCGAGGACTAGGCTCCGCTCTGGATGCTTCACACGGGTTCACTGCCGTACTCTGCGAGGACCAGGATCCGCTCTGGACGTTTTCCACGGGATCAAAGAGTGACGTTATCCGCGTTCCACGTAACCAGGAATTTTTCACTAGATACTTCACACTGGTTCACTGCCGTGCTCGGCGAGGACTAGGCTCCGCTCTGGATGCTTCACACGGGTTCACTGTCGTGCTCTGCGAGGAACAGGATCCGCTCTGGATGTTTTCCACAGGGTCAAAGAGTGACGTTATCCGCGTTCCACGTAACCTGGAATTTTGCACTAGATGCTTCACACAGGTTCACTGCCGTGCTCGGCGAGGACTAGGCTCCGCTCTGGATGCTTCACACGGGTTCACTGCTGTGCTCTGCGAGGACCAGGATCCGCTCTGGACGTTTTCCACGGGGTCAAAGAGTGACGTTATCCGCGTTCCACATAACCAGGAATTTTGCACTAGATGCTTCACACGTGTTCACTGCCGTGCTCGGCGAGGACTAGGCTCCGCTCTGGATGCTTCACACGGGTTCACTGCCGTGCTCTGCGATGACCAGGATCCGCTCTGGACGTTTTCCACGGGGTCAAAGAGTGACGTTATCCGCGTTCCACGTAACCAGGAATTTTGCTGATTGTATCCGCATTTCACGGGATGGAGGCTTGACTGTTGGCGATATGTATACCACTGAGCCATGGAACTGGGAGCTGCCGCTGCTCCGCTTTGTTTGAAGTTGTGTCCGTCGTTACGAGACGAGTGTTGGGATGATCTCTAGGTCGCTTGTGGCCCGTCGAGATTGAGCTTCTTTCTTTGGTGAAACATGGGGGGAAGGTATGTTCCCTTTTTGTTTACGCTCTTGGATTGTGTACAGGGTGTGATGGAACATCGCCTGTAGGGCATAAATTTTATTTTTATTTTATCTCTTTTTCCGCGATGCTCTATCGTTTCAGCTTTTATATCGCGAAGGTCGCGATTGCCCTATCATTTCGGCTATTTTTCGCGGTGCCCAATCATTTCGGCTATTTATTTATTTTCTACTCGCTGCTTTTTATTGCGAGTTGCCCCATCATTTCGGCTATTTTTCATGCATACATTTTTACTTGCTGCTTTTTATTACAAGTTGCCCCATCATTTCGCCTATTTCGTATGCATGCGTGGCTCGCTAGCTTTTTCGCCGCAAGCTTGGATTTTATACACCGATTTCAGCATCAGCACCGCTACAACTGGGATGTTGCCAGGAGCGAATCATCATTTGCCTCTGTCGATGTTGAACAAAGGTGGCTTAGCAAACAGGGTTAAGGGTCCTGTCGTCCAAGGCTTTTGACTTCATGAGCCGTAAGGGTCTCACAAAGGTATTTCTTCCTACAAGTCGTGAGGATCTTGTAGGTGTATTTTCTCCCTAGGAATCGTGAGGATCCCTAAGTGTATGTTCCTCTGTAAGTCGTAAGGATCCTACAAGAGGGTTTTCTCCTTATAAGTCGAGAGAAATTATAAGGGTTGTTCACCATATGGACATGTCCCTAGTCACGGGTGCGACTTCGTTGGGGAAATGTTTATTCGCGCCCTTGGATTGTATACAAGGGCCAGTATTGAGCCACTTGTAGGGCAATATCGAAGGTTGTGGGGGATTTGGTTAAGAACAGGTTTAGGTTTCTGTAATTTAAAACTTTCAAATCTCATGAGCCGTGAGGGTCCCATAAGAGAATTCTCCTTACGAGCATAAGGATCTCGCAAGTGTATTTTCTCCTTAGGAATAGTGAGGATCCCTAAGTGTGTTGCTCCTTTATGAGTCGTAAGGATCTCACGCGGGTGGTTTCTCCTTACAAGGTCGAGAGGACCCTGTAAGTGTCTTTTAACGAGGTTGCGTCCTTTCAGGTTTTCACAAACACTCGCCGGTAGTCCTGCTGTTTTTACTCACGGAGCCCTTTCAGGTTTTCATCCGTGCCCATTTTGCTTATGGACATACCATTTTTTTTTATTCTTTTTTTTATTATTTTTTTATATATATTTTTTTACTCTCTTTTTGTCCATCTCGTCAGCCTAAGGATACCGCGGTAGTAGTTTTAGGGACGTTTCGGTCCGTCGTCAGTTTGAGGACATTTTGGTCCGTCGTTAGTTTAAAGACGTTTCGGTCCATTGTTAGTTTAAGGACGTTTCGGTCCATCGATAGTTTAGGGACGTTTCGGTCCGTTGTTAGTTTAAGGACGTTTCGGTCCGTTATTAGTTTAAGGACATTTCGGTCCATCATTAGTTTAAGGACGTTTCGGTCCGTCGTTAAGGGGAAGGTCGGCTACTGCTTATAAGGTCTGAGCTTAGGAAGATAGCGAGCGGGCATAGTCGTCGTCATCTATCATTGACCCAGGCTGTGGCTCATTAAGCATAGTGTTTCTTTAAGAAGTGGCCGTTTATTGGCCTGAAAGGCCTTCCACCGTGCATGTCCATGAGTAGATAGGCTCCACCCTGGTAGACCTTGTCTATGATATACGGGCCTTCATAGTTCGGCTCAAATTTACCCCGCTTGGCACGATTGGGGATCATAGGTCTTTTGACCACTAGTACGAGTTCGCCTTGGCGGAATGTCCTTAGCCTGGTCAATCTTTCGTACGAGCGCGTCATCTTTGCTTTGTAGGCCTCTAGATTTTGTTGCGCTATGAGCCGGGTTTCATCGAGGGCATCGAGCTCCTCAAGCCGAAGGTGAGCATTTTCTTCATCCGTCAGTACATAGTGGACTGCCACCCGTAGAGAGGGTAACTCTATCTCGAGGGGGAGCACTGCTTCCGTCCCAAATACCAACGCGTAGGGCGTTGTGTTCGTGGCCGTCTTGAACGTAGTTCGATAGGCCCAAAGGGCCTCTTGCAGCCTCTCATGCTAGTCCTTCTTATTTCGGGACACCGTCTTTTTTATGATCTTTGTCAAGGTCTTATTGAAGGCCTCGGCCAGACCGTTAGCTCGCGGATTGTAAACTGAAGAATATCTCCAGTCTATATTGTGCTGCTGCGCGAAGCGGCTAATCTTATGGCTTCTGTACGCTGGCCCGTTATCGGAGATAATCCGCCGTGGAGTTCCAAACCGATAGATGACGTGCGTCTTGAAGAAGTGGAGGATATTCTCCGTCTTCACTTCCCTCAATGGTACTGCTTCCGCCCATTTGGAGAAGTAATCAGTTGTCGCCAAGATGAAACGATGTCCCCTGGACGATGCTGGTTCAATGGGGCCGACTATGTCAGTCCCCCACATTTCGAACGGCCAGCTAGCCATCATTGGATGTAGTGGATTCGGATGCTGGTGGATGAAATCCCCGTGGATTTGGCACGAGTGGCACTGCTTCGCATACTCGAGGCAGTCCTGGATCATCGTGGGCCAGTAGTAACCCATCCGTTTAATTTTTAACTTCATCTTCGGGCCTGCTTGATGAGAATCACAGATTCCGTCATGAACCTCTTGAATGACTCTTTCTGCTTCGTCCGGTCCTAAACATCTTAGCCACAGAGAATCAAATGACCTCTTATACAGAGTATCATTGACGAAAGCGAAAGATAGAGCTCGTTTCATGAGCTGATTTCTTGAGGACGCTCCTTCGGGCATTCGGTGGGACTTAAAGTAGTCTATGAAGACTTCCCTCCAGTCCTCAGCCTTCTTACGGTCTTTTATTTGTAGGGTTGTCTGCTCAGTCGCTCCCTTTTCTTCGCACGATTCCGGAGATATTTCTGCCGGGGCGAGCACTCGACGGCTTTGTACCATGATTTTGACGTCATCGAGGTTCTCATCAGCTAGTTCTTTAGCGAGCTTAGCTAGCGCGTCTGCTTTGCTATTTTCCGCACGTGGTATACTTTCCAAAGTGTAGGAAGGAATTTGGGTCAATAGTTGTTGCACCTTTTCGCCGTACTTCACCAGCTCCGGTTTGCACGTCTGGTAGTCGCCATTTACTTGACTAACGACCAGTTGAGAATCCCCGTATATAAGGAGGTCTTCAATTCCCATGTCAATGGCGATCTCGAGGCCTGCTATCAAAGCTTCGTATTCGGCTTCATTGTTCGTCCTCGATTCCGTTAAGGAGAAAGCAAAGCGCATTATCCCTCCTTATGGGGTTACGAAGATAAGGCCTACTCCCGATTTGATTATGGGGGTACATTGTTTGCGCTTCTTCATGGAAGATGCCCCGTCAAAATAGAGTTCCCATCGGGTATCACCGCCGCCGATCGCATCGAATGCATGTTCGTCCGGCAAATCGCAGTTCAGAGGAGAACTGGCAGGTACTGGATGCTCAGCAAGGAAGTCGGCAATGGCCTGGCCTTTCACTGCCTTAAGAGGTCGATACGTTATCGAGAACTCCGTCAGGAGTAGAGTCCATTTAGCGAGTCGACCCGTCAATATAGCCTTTGACATCAAATATTTAAGGGGGTCCACCTTCGAGATGAGACGGACTACGTGCGCCAACACATAGTGCCTGAGTTTTGTTATTGCGAAGATTAACGCCAAGCAGTGTTTTTCAATGGGAGAGTAGTTACTTTGTGCCCCTAGCAGAACTCGACTTAGGTAGTAGAGTGCTCTCTCTTTTCCTTGATCGTTCTCTTGTGCCCACAATGCGCCTAAGGAACCTTCGAGGGCGGTTGTATAAAGAATGAGGGGTTTTCCCTTGACCGGCGCAGCCAACACCGGAGGGTTCTGCAGGTACTGCTTAATTTCGTCTAGTGCGCCTTGGCATTTGTGATCCCAAACGAATGGAGTTCCCTTCTTCATCAGGTGGCTGTAAGGACGGCACTTGCCTGAAAGATTGGCGATAAACCGCCAGATGTATGCGAGCTTCCCTTGGAGAGACCGCAACTGTTTGAGGGTTCTTGGCGGAGGCATTTCCATGATCGCCTTGATCTTAGATGGATCTATTTCGATACCTCGGTGTCGGATGATGAATCCCAGGAATTTACCCGAGGAGACTCCAAACGCGCATTTGAGGGGATTCATCTTCAAATTATATTGCCGAAGGCGTTGAAATACAGTCTCCAGATGCTTTAAATGCTCTTCGTATGACATGCTCTTTCCTACAAGGTCATCGATATAGCACTCGACGATGTCATGTATGAGGTCGTCGAAGATCTTTGTCATGGCCTTTTGATAGGTAGCGCCAGCGTTCTTTAGACCAAAGGGCATAACCCTGTAGCAGAATATACCTAAAGGGGTCCGGAAAGCGGTGTGCTTCTGGTCTTCGGGATGCATCTTTATTTAATTGTACCCTGATGAACCGTCCATAAAGGAGAAAACCTCGTGAATGGACGTGTTGTCTATCATTAGCTCGGTTACCGGTACTGGGAAATCGTCCTTCGGGCAGGCTTTGTTGAGATCCCTGAAATCCACGCATATGCGTACCGTCCCATTTTTCTTCATTACCGGGACGATGTTGGCGATCCAATCGAGATACTGGACTTCTTGGATAAATCCAGAATCGATCAGCTTCTTGACTTCGGCGTTGATGTTCATCTCAAGCTCGAGCCGCATCCTTCTCGGCGCCTGCTTGACTGGCTTGATATCTGGGGATATTGCTAATTTATGCACAGCAATCTCCGGATCCAATCCTGGTATTTCGGAATAGTTCCACGCGAAGCAGTCTTTATGTTGTAGAAGCACGTTCTTTAACGCAGCCACCCTTTCTTCAGATAGCAGCTCGCTAACAAATATTGGTCGCGGATCATCTGCCGCTCCCAACTCAATTTTCTTGAGGTTATCTGCAGTAGTATGTATGCCATCTTCCAGTTCTTTCGGAGCTGGCGGAAATTCTGAGATCACCTCATCATTGCTGTTCTCAAAGCACCGGGGAAGGTCATCCATGTTCTCGGACTCTTCTTTTAATATCGTAATCGTGTAACATGTGCGAATCCTCTTCCAGGACTGAGGTGGATCTGATTCTGCTTTTGCGGCTTTGAGGTCGTGCTTTTGTGGCGGCGTTACCCTCCAGCCGTCGGATAAATCGAATCTGCCCTGTTAGTACTGGTCCTCGACCCAGTTCTTGAAAGTGAAGCAGTCTTCGGTAGGATGTCCTATGGCTCGGTGATAAGAGCAATAGCTCAGATGAGACGCCTTGTTAGCTTTCTCAGGGTGCTTAGACTCTGGAAGCGCGATCATTTGATGTTTTATAGCGAGCTCGAGTAACCTCTCCGTCTTATCTCGGGGGAAGGAGTATGCTCGACTCATCTTCTTCATGAGGGACAAATCCGAGCCGCGCAATATCCGATCACGTAACTCTCTAATCCTGCGTCGCTGTTGTCGGCTCCCTTTTCCGCTTCTTGATTTATTTCTGCCTCTGCGTCGGGCTTTTCGTACAACGGGTTGACATGGATGAGCATCTTCGTCTTTTGCAGCCTGTTGAAATAGACGTTGCACCCTGGCCTTCTCGTAGATGTCCATCTCGCGGTTGTAGTCTTCCCAAGCTTTTTGACCCGCTTTCCTGATAAGCTTGTCCATCCGTTCTTCAAATGACGGACTCGGCACTTCAATCGCGGGATCTAGTTTTGATGAGGGGTTGGCATTTCCCGACAGGGCGTCCTCTTCTTCATCAAAGGTATATATGGAGTAGCTACTGTGGGTCCGTTCCCGTTTTTCGGCTCTCACTTATCCAAGCCCAAGTGTTTTCATTTTCCCGTTGGGCAATTTGCGTTGGGTTCCAGGGACATCCCAAATCCTGTTGTAGAACCGAGCTTTTCGAACAGTCTGTTTCAAGGGTACTCCTTGGCACTTCAGTAGCCTCTTTAGTCCATTTGTGTAATATCTGGGCAAACGGATGGGTTGGAGCCTGTCGAGTGTAACATTCGCGCCATGCCAGATCTCTTTCTCCATTTTCGACTCTGAGGATCGGTAGAATAGGATCACCTTCTCACCCCTTTGCCTGGGAGGGACATAAAACGTTTGCAGGTCCTGCACATTGTAAGCTTGAAGTGTGTCGAGATCCTTGTAGTGTTCTCGCGGCACCATGGTGATTTGCAAACTCTGATCATCGCTAGCGGGTGCTTGTATTGACGGCCGATTGGAGAATACGGCGTTAACCTCATCTTCCGAGTCACTTCCGAAGATCAACATGGGGGCGGACATCCCTGAGTTGTTGCGTTGAGATGGCCCAGCATAAACTATCTCTTCTTCTCCTTCGGTGTCGCTCCCGAAAACAGGGATGGTGGCGGCGGCCTTGTTCTCCGGCTTGCGACACCTTTCTGTATCCTCGAAATCTGGCAAAAAGTACTTCGCATCTTCATATTTGCGGACTTCGTTCACGGAAAATGGGTTCAGTTCACCTGTTACGGTATACTCGAAACCATCCTTAAAGTACTTCATACACTGATGTTGTGTAGAAGGGATGATGTTGTACTCGTGTAACCAAGGACGACCGAGCAAGGCGTTGTAGCAGGTCTTGGCGTCAATGACATGGAATTTGATGTCTGTGACGAGCAGTCTGAAGCGTAGTGTTAGTATTACAGATCCGAGAGTCCGTGACGATTGTGAATCGAAACCGGAGGTGGTAATTTTGTCACGAGCGAGGTGTTGCACACTCATGCAAATTTTCTTTAACACCCGAACGTTAAGGAGATTGACGGAGGATCCATTATCCACCAGGATCTTGCCTATCTTGATATCATGGCGGTATCCAGAGACATATAGGGGACGGTTGTGGTCGCACGTCCTGAGAAGGAGGTCTTCGTCACCGAAAGTGATGTCGGCCGTATGCACTTCCTCCAGTTCATCCTTCATCCTTTCAGTGGCGAGGAAGGCTTGGAATTGCTCAGGTTGTTGTAACGCCTTAATCAGTGACTCTCGCGCTTCTTTTGATAATAGGAGGGCATCGAGAATGCTAAGCTGAGAAGGTAGCTTCCTTAGGTGTGCCAGGATATTGTAGTCCACCTTACCCTTCCTGGCAGGGTCTTTGGTAGTCAGCTCTTTCATGACTTGGTCATCTAAAGCGATATCCTCAGTGACCTTTTCCTTTCCATTATCTTTTCTATTTGCGGGCCCGAGATTCTTTTCTGGGAGCGTTCAATTGCGCAGCTGAATGTTCTCGCAGGCCTCCGATTCCTCCTCTTTCCCTAAAACGGATTCTTTAAAGAGAGGGCCCAGAGCCATTTCTTCATCAGAGTCGCTCCCAAAGGTGAGAACTTGTGACCCTCCGGCATTAACCATGTAACAGTTGCCAGTGGTTCTGTTGTGCCCGTCGGCAGTACTTCTTCGTTCCCGACGAGTCTTGCGTTTCATGCGCTTAAAATGTTGCCGATGAGCAACATATCCTTGCCACCATATCCTAAAGGCGTCGCACTCCTCCGTGGGGTGTGAAATTTTTCGATGATATGCGCAATAATTAGGGTGCCTCTCCGCCCCATTGAGCGTGTTTTCTTCCGAGGGTGGTAGCTTCATTCCCATTGACATGGCTTTGGCAAACCTTTTCCCCATCTTGAATATCTTCTTGTCTGCATCGGATGCCTTTCGATCTGGCGGGAGTACTTCAACTCTTTCGTTCAGTCGCCTGCATTTGGCTCCTTCCGATGCGGCCATCTCACGCTCCTGATCCGCTTTACTTTTTAGACGAATCTCGTCTAGAAAAGCGTCGATCATTTCATCTGTTGGCCACACACGCTCTGGTTCAGGCTCTGTCCCCAGTTTCCTAGCGCCAGGAGTTTTTTCATCGTCGGTAAACGAGTGGGAGATTACGTTACAATGCGCCACATATCCTTCAGATTCATCCGACGAACTCTCTCCATCATCTTCCTCTTGAAAGATGTGGTTGAGGAACTCTTGCAGCGTGACGGGAGTCCGCGCCTTTTGAT
Organism: Agapanthus africanus; assembly: GCA_030015575.1. Lineage (NCBI taxonomy): Eukaryota > Viridiplantae > Streptophyta > Magnoliopsida > Asparagales > Amaryllidaceae > Agapanthus > Agapanthus africanus. The sequence goes on along the minus strand of JASDDO010000014.1, from coordinate 154,471,130 downwards.
TGTACTCTTCCATCGCATCGATCTGCTTCTGCAAGTTCGTGCGCTTGTCTCCAGGCTTCACGGGCTTCTTGGATTTCTTCTTCTTTTTCTTCAAAGATTTTGACGGTTGGGCGTGAGTATTTAGGCCATCACCACGAGTCTTCGTAGTCGGGCACGACATCAACATCCCTTCGATAATTTGAGGTTCAAGCGGGTCCTTCTATTCGATTGCAGGGCACGCATGAAGGTCCCTCAGCATTCTTTTGGTTTTAGTTGACAGCACGACCTCCCATAGAGCTTCTTCAATAAAGGAACAGGTTGCCCCCGGTATATCTGCTTTCTTAGGAGTATGCGGCTGTGGTGGGTTCACCTTCCACTTTTCGGACAGTGCAAACTTCCCCTGGAGGTATTGATCTTCAATCCATCCTTTGAAAACGAAGCAATCCTCAATCGGATGACTTACCGTTTGATGGTAAGGGCAATTGTTAGGGTTATTCACCTCAGTGGGTTGTGGCGGTCGCCTTGGATTTGGTAGGTTTATATGTCTGTTGCGTACTTGCAGCTCGAATAACCGTTTCGTCTTGTCTCGTGGGAACGAGTAGGGACGCTTCATCTTCTCATTATAATACTGGCGTCCTTCTTCCAGTTGATCCGCCAGCTTCGGGGCGTTGGGTTGTTGCTGGGCATTCGCGACGAAGGTTGCCCTTCCTTTACCCTTATCGTTCCGAGGTTCCGACTTCGGGGGAGGTGGTCTATGACCCATCTGGTCCATCTGAGCCAACTTGTCGATTAAAGCCTGGAATGTGGTTGGCTTCAAGAACATCATAAATTGGGAGATAGTTGCGTGAGGGTCTAGGGTTCCCACGAACATGCCCACTGCGGGCGCTTCATCAATGCGTTGCTCGCATTTCGACCACAAATTCCGCCAGCGTATAGCATACTGGACCCAAGTTTCGCCTGGTTTTATCCTAGCGTTAATCAATGCCGTTATTGGAGTGCGTTCACTGGCGCTTGTGAATCGCTGAGTGAATAGCAACTCCATTTCAGCGAACGTCTTGATAGAATCGTTCGGGAGTTCCGAATACCATTCGAACGTTGTTTCTGATAAGCTGCCCACGAACTGGCGAAGCAACAGTTTATCATCACCGCCGGTGTTACCGTAAAGGGCCCTGAACTGGGCGACATGTTGGTGGGGATTGCCGGTCCCTTTGTAAACATGGAACTTGGGAATTGTGTAACCCGGTGGGTACCTGATTTGGTCGTACCAGCTTAGATACGGCCAGCCCGTTTTTACGACTTGACCAGCTGCCTCAATCGTGTGATGAACCCGGATTTGCTGGGCTATATAGTCAACCAAATCAGCCTTAGAGATTGTCTCCTCCTTGGCCGTTGAGAGGGCCGGTGGTAGATTTGACGTTTCCCCCCTGTCGTCTTCAAGGACGATCAGGGGATCCTCAGCGGGTGGGTCTTGTTGGATCATCATTCCTATCATATCTTGGAAGAGAAGGCCCATACGCTGTATGTTGGCTGCTTGTTCAGCAGCCTCTTTGTCCTTCTTCTCCAATATTCGGCGAAGGAACTCAGCGTCGGTTTCTTCCTCCTGGCGTTCGTCTGAGGACGTTTCTGGGTTTTCTTTTGGCCCGGTAAGTGCGGCCATAGCGTTCATCATTTCCTGGAGCTTTTGCTGTTGCTCCTGAGCTTTGGTCACCGACCGTGTAAGCGGTCTATGACCCGTAGACGCACGGCTGTCTTCCTTTCCTGACGCCATGTATACGGTATGGACCATCATGCCCCCAAACTTAGGGCGTCTGGGCTTAGTGCCTTTAGCTGTCGTTGCAGGCTGGGGGATCTTCTTTGGCTTCCGCCTTTTATGAGCAGTGGCAGTTGAGGGGGCCGTTGAGGCGGGCACCCAGACAGTGTTTCGTGGTTTAGCCTGGTGACTGGCTTCCTGTTGGATTTTCAGCTTCTTGTGTTGGCGGGAGAAGTTTAGATCGATCATCGAGTCTCGGGCCTGCTGCCAAACCTTATAGATTCTGGAAGGCAGCCGTTGTGGGGATCGGGGCTGTTCTGGCTTTATTTCCGCAACCTTTTTTAGTGGAGGAGGAGACCTCTTTAGCGTCGCGGTAGGAGAATTCCTACGCACCTTATTTAGCATCTCAAAGCTGTTCCCAGTTGGAACAGCAGCATTAACTTCTGCCATCGGGGCTGGTGGAGTTAGCCCAGAGGGGGAGTTGCCCCCAGCCTTCCTTACTCGGCGCCAGTGGCGATGTCGAGCGTGTCGAGCGGACGGCGTTGGTTCAGCGGTGAGAATAGCTTCGTCTTGCCCCCTGTGTAGGTGGGGGGTCGTTGCTGGTGTTAGCCTGTCAAAGACCGACGTCCTTTGGATAGAAGGAGCGGGAGCTGGAGCCGTCAATCTTGTAAAGACCGACTTTGTGGCAGGGGAAGCCGCTTTGACGACTTCAGGAGCAGGACCGGTCACTTTCTTAGAAGCAGCCTTCTCTGGGATTGTAGGCCTCATTGTGGGTCCACAAGAGTCTTGGCCCAATCTAGAGAAGACCGAGGTGCTGGTGTTGGGCGACCCGTTGAGAGAGGCCGCGGCAAGGGTAAGACGATCAAAGACCGACTTCTTGGGAGCTTCCTCTGTCAGCACCGGCGCGGTGAAGCTTGTCGGTGGGAGCATGGTCCCAAAAAACAATCCTGTGGTAGCTCGAGTGACCTGTTCCATGGGCATTGTGAATAGCGAAGCAGCTTGGGGTCCGTAGGCTATACCTCCTGGCGAGGCAGAGCGTTGGTTGCAATTGCAGTCTGAGCAGTTGGAGCGTTTCGCAGAAGTAGAAGCCATCGATTCTTTGCTTTCTGCAATAAGCAAGACGCCAAGTCTTAGTATCTTGAAACCCAAGGGCAACCATTAGCGAACCGCGATTGGTTCGTGAATCACGACACATGAAGTGTGGAGCGGAAAGAGGAAAAGGTCCCATCGGGTGTGCCAGAATCTGTTCCCCTCCGAAAGACGGCGCACAAGACTGCGATGTCTTGCCACTGAGATTCGGGACAGATGCTAATTGGTGCTATCCGTTCGCCTCTCCGAAGATGCCAAGTTGATTTATGGCACCATATATCGAAGGTTTAAACAGATGCGGCCGATGTAGCAGACTTCGTCAGATTCCCCCTCGTTTGAGGGGTTTTTGATTGTGGGGACGCTCTTCCCTGCAGGCGCAAGCCCCTGCAGTTAATTACGCTACCGCATCGCGGTAACAACTTTCTCCTTCTCCAGATGGTCACTTCGTGTCGTGGGTGTTTATTATGTTTTTGGTTGCCCGTGGATTGTATACGGAGACTAATTTATGCCGTCGACCGTAGGACGTGGATTAGTCCAAATCCGTATTTTCTTAGATTTGGTTTTGGGGTTTTGGTTTGAGGATACGTTAGCCATATTTGAGGCTAAGATCAACTCAAACGTTTGTTAAGGATACGTTAGTCTAATTTGAGACTAAGATCAACTTAACGGGATCGTTTAGATCTGACAAAAGAGCATTTGGGAGCTCTATTGTTCCAGTTTAGGGACATAGTGGTCCATTGAATGTATGGCCGTCGGGACCCGTCACCTCTCTGACGACGTTGAAGGATTACAACGACAGGTGTCAGAGGAGTTCAGAGATGTACCCTTGGACCAAAGTTGGTTGGGTGATCCATAGTCCAATTTGGGACTAAAGTCTGTTTGAAGGTTTAAGGATATGTTAGCCATATTTGAAGCTAAGATCAACTTAAACGGTTGTTAAGGATACGTTAGTCCAGTTTGGGACTAAGATCGACTTAACGGGATCGTTTATATCCGACAAAAGAGCGTTTGGGCTCTATTGTTCCAGTTTAGGGACATAGTGGTCCATTTCCAGTTTAAGGACGTAGTGGTCCATTACCAGTTTAGGGACATGGTGGTCCATTGGTAGTTTAAGGACGCATAAGTCCATGGGTTTAAGGATCCCACAGTCCATATGGGTGTGTTTAAGGACGCATTAGTCCGTTAGTTTAAGGACGCATAAGTCCGCGGGTTTAAGGACCCCACAGTCCGTATCTTGGTTTAGGGACACATAAGTCCATGAGTTTAAGGACCCCACAGTCCGTGTTGATGTGTGGTTGTCGGGACCCGTCACCTCTCTGAAGACGTTGAAGGATTACAACGAAAAATATCAGAGGAGTTCAGAGATGTACCCTTGAACCAATGAGTTGGTTGAAAGAGCAGATGTGCTCAGTTCAAGATCATTTGAGGACTTATGGCCAGTTTGGGCTAAGTCCAAAATATTGGCCCTCTGTTGGTCCATTGAAGGAGAGGCTTTGCCTCTGGCCATTTAGCCAATTGGGCCAATGCCTAGTGTTAAACACTAAAGACCAATCAGTGTTGAACACTGGGAATGAGATTGATAAGTTAGTGTTTAACACTAAAAGATAGTTGGTATTAAACACCGGCAACAAGGCTTTCAAATAAGTGTTAAACACTAAAACAGACCAAAACACTGGCAACAGAGATCTCAAATTAGTGTTAAACACTAAGGTAATCAGTGTTGAACACTGCAAATAAAGCTCTTTGATTAGTGTTGAACACTAAGGCCAAACAGTATTTTAACACTGGATTCAGGGGTTCCAATTTAGCGTTAGACGCTAAGGCAAGAGGGGTCATGTGGTAGCACGTGAGGGCGCCCTCTCTTCATTTGTTCTGCTGAGAATATCACATCTTTTGGAGCATCACGTGCCATCACGTGACGGGTGTTTAAATGGAGTATGTTAAAGCCTCTGCCAAGGGTCACGTGGGTCACGTGAGGCACTGCCTCAAAGGGGCTTCTCTGTAGATCTTTTTGGGGGTCACGTGGTGACACGTGACCCTGCCTCTATGTATATTTTTTAGAAGATCTGTTAATCCCTTTCAGGAATTAAATTCCTCGTAGGGTTGAACCCTGACCATAATTTCAGAGGAATTAAATTCCTACTTCCTTTTGAAGATTTAAATTCTGGGATAGAGTTGAACTCTGAATTTTCTGTAGAATTAAATTCCTCATATATATGAAGAACTGAATAGGGTTAAACCCTAATAAAAGCTTTAAGGAATTAAACTCCCACTCTCTTTTAAAGAATTATTCTGGGGAATGAGATTAAGGGAATTAAATTCCTATTGTTTTAACAGAACTAAGTTCTTAACTAGGGTTAAACCCTGATTCTGTTCATTCACAGGGTCAAACCCTAATTTTATTTTTAAGGAATTAAATTCCTATAGTTCTGTGAGAATTAAATTCTCGTGCTTCCATTCCCTCTCTATGCTTTGGATCTGCATGGCAGGATCTTAACCCTTTGAGAATTAAATTCTCAACTCAAGGGGAGATGTGCACTTTACAGATCCTCCACCAAAGAGAGAACTATGTTCTTCTGTTTTTATATCAGAGTTAAACTCTGTTGAGAATTAAACTTTCTTTTCCTTTCAAAAGGCCTTCCCCTTCTTACCTAGGGTTTTCTTTTGCAGAAGATCCAAATTTCTCCAAAGTATCAAGGCTCCCCTCTTTTTTGTCTCGATTCCTTTCTGCCTTTTTCTCTCTCTTTTTTTCTCTCTCCCGCTGTGTCTATTGGCTCCTATTTATAGGAGAAGCAGCCGAATCAATTAGTTTTGGCGAATCTTTCATTGAGAGATTTGATTTGTATTCACCATTTGTTTTGGACCTTTGGATTATTAGGTGAATTTTATTCACCATTGGATTTTAAATCCAGAGATTCTCCTTTGTTATTTCGGTTAGATTTAAAGGGGAAATCTTTCCAAATTTGAGATTTTCCCATAGATAGATGGTATTTAATCACCTTTAAATCTTTAATTTAATCGGTTGCTTTGGAAATATTTAAGAGGTCTTTTCTCAGAATTTAATTTCTGTTAACAGATAGGCTTTGAAAACCGGTCACGTGTGACCACGTGATGCTTGGTCACGTATGGGCACGTGACCTCCTTGGAACGAGCCCTCTTCTTTCTTTCTGCGCTCTGCTTTCTGGTCGCTGCTTAGCTGTCACGTGCCACCACGTGACAACTGGTCACGTGTGAGCACGTGACCCTGGCCTGGAGCCTTTTTCTTGATTCAATCAGGGAATTGAGTCTGCTGCTTTCGAGTGTCACGTGCCAACACGTGACCCTGGTCACGTGGGAGCACGTGACCCTTTCTAAAGCCCTTTTCTTTGATGTAGTTGGGAAACTGAATTTGCCTTGCCGATGCATTTAGATGTCATGTGCCAACACGTGACTGCTGGTCACGTGTGAGCACGTGACCCTTTTCTGAAGCCTCTTCCGTAGGCTTTCCTGATTTTAAATCACGAAACAGTATTGGCTGGTGTATTCCTCGACGCATAATCTTGCTGTTCGAGTAGCCCCGCGACTGTCGTGTCTCTGATCCTTTTGGGGGCTGGACAAGACGTCTTCAAGCAATCTTCCATGTGATATTACCATCGAAAGAGCAAGCGTTAGGGATTTTGCCATGCCGCTTTTTACTTGAGGTTACTCTCATTTTGGAGAGCCCCGATGAGTCATAACCACTCCGCACTGGTGTGGGATGATCTCCGATAGTCTTTCTGGTTTTATATGAGTTGCCATCAAGACCCTGAAGCTAGGAATTTGGCCTTCGCTTCGTTTGCTGGCATTGCGTCTGCTGTATCGAGACGAGTGTCACGGTTGTCTCTAGGTTGTTGGTGAACCGTCGAGGTTTGGAACTAGGGATTTTGTCGTGGCTCCATTGTTTGATTGTCGCGTATGAATCCTGCTGGAGGAAGAACGCTGTAGTGACATCTCGTCTGCTGTATCGAGACGAATGTCGAGGTGGCGACCACTCCGCGCTGGTGTGAGATGATCTCCAATGGTCTTTCAAGTTTTATATGAGTTGCCGTCAAGACCCTGAAGCTAGGAATTTGGCCTTTGCTTCATTTTCTTTGGCGTGTCCGAATCCTATTGGGGGAAGGACGCTGTAGTGACATCACGTCTGCTGTATCGAGACGAACGTCGAGGTGGTGACCAATCCGCGCTGGTGTGAGATGATCTCCGATGGTCTTTCAGGCTTTATATGAGTTGCCGTCAAGACCCTGAAGCTAGGAATCTGGCCTTCGCTTCATTTGTTGGCATTGCGTGTGCTGTATCGAGACGAATGTCGCGGTTGTCTCTAGGTTGCTGGTGAACTGTAGAGGTTTGGAACTAGAGATTTTGTCGTGGCTCCGTTGTTTGATTGTCACGTCTGAATCCTGCTGGAGGAAGAACACTGTAGTGACATCTCGTCTGCTGTATCGAGACGAACGTTAAGGTGGTAACCACTCTGCGCTAGCGTGGGATGATCTCCGATAGTCTTTCAGGTTTTATATGATTTGCCGTCAAGACCCTGAAGCTAGGAATTTGGCCTTTGCTTCGTTTGCTTTTGCGTGTCCGAATCCTGTTGAAGGAAGGACGCTGTAATGACATCTCGTCTTCTGTATCGAGACGAACGTCGAGGTGGAGCTGGGATTTTTCCGTCACTCTGGTTTGTTTCGACCGTGAGGTCTTTTGTTGACATTGCATCCTCCTGCAGAGACACTAATTTCTCTGCGGGTTGGCGCGAATCAAGATTCTCTCGTCAAGGACGCTGATTTCCCTGAGTCGAGGAGGTTGCCAAGGACACTAATTTCCCTGGGGTTGTTTGACTTGTTTTCGAGACAGAGTCATTGGATAAAGTATTTTCGAGACGGGGTCATTTGATGACGTGTTTCCGCGACGGGGTCATTTGATGACGTGTTTCCGTGACGGGGTCATTTGCTGACGTGTATCTGAGACAGGGTCATTTGATGACGCTGGGTTGTCTATGAACCGTCGATTCTTAGAACCGGGGACTTTGCCGTGGTTCCGATTGATGGTGTAACATCTGTTTCCTGTTGGAATGAGGAGGCACACTGTTGTTGGTTTCCGGGCCGTAGATGTGGCCATTGAGATTTGGAACTAGGGACTTTGCCATGGCTCCGTTTCGTTGCGACCCTGAGGTCGGTTGTTGACGTCACGTCCGCATCAAGTTGGAGTGAGGAGAAACGCCGTTGGTGATCTCTAAGTTGTCGATATTTGGCTTCGTTTTTTTATGGAGCCTGGGGAGGGAAAGTGTGATTCCTTCTTTGTTTGCGCCCCTGGATTGTATACAGGGATTGATGAGATATCACCTGTAGGGCATAAATTTTATTTATATTTTTTTATTTCTTTCCGCGATGCTCCATCATTTCAGCTTTTATATCGCGAAGGTTGCGATTGGCCAATCATTTCGGCTATTTTTCGCGGTGCCCAATCATTTCGACTATTTATTTTATTTTTCCTTGCTGCTTTTTATTGCGAGTTGCCCAATCATTTCGGCTATTTTGCATGCATATGTTTTTACTTGCTGATTTTGTTGCAAGTTGCCCTATCATTTCGGCTATTTTGTATGCACGTATGGCTCGTTAGCTTCTTGCTGCAAGCTTGGAATTAGACATCGGTTTCGGCATCAGCACCGCTACAGCTGGGATATTGCCAGGAGCGAATCATCATTTGCCTCTGTCGATGCCGAACAAAGGTGGCTTAGCGAACAGGGTTAGGATCCTGTCGACTAAGGCTTTGACTTCATAAGCCGTAAGGGTCTCATAAAGGTATTTCTCCCTACAAGTCATGAGGATCTCGTAGGTGTCTTTTCTCCTTAGGGATCGTGGGGATCCCTAAGTGTATGGTTTCTTATAAGTCGTAAGGATCTTACAAGAGTGCTTTCTCCTTATAAGTCGAGAGGACTTACTAGGGCTGTTCACCGTGTAGACATATCCCTAATCACGGATGGGACTTTGGTAGGGAAATGTTTATTCGCGCCCGTGGATTGTATACAAGGGTCAATACTGAACCGCTTGTAGGACAGCATTGGAGGTTGTGATGGCTGCTTAAGAACAGGTTCAGATCTCTGTAGCTTAAGACTTTCAAATCTTATGAGCCGTGAGGGTCTCATAAAAGGGTTCTCCTTACGAGTTGTGCGGATCTCGCAAGTGTAATTTCTCCCTAAGGATTGTGGGGATTCCTAAGTGTGTTGCTCCCTTGTGAGTCGTAAGGATCTCACGTAGGTGGTTTCTCCTCACAAGATCGAGAGGACCTTGCAAGTGTCTTTTAACGAGATTGCGCCCTTTCGGGTTTTCACAAAACTTGCCGGTATCCCTGCTGTTTTTACTCACGGAGCCCTTTCGGCTTTTCATCCGTGCCCTTTTCGCTTATGGACATACCGTTTTTTTTACCACATCAGTCTGAGGATGCCGCGGGTTAGTAGTAGTTTAACGACGTTTTGGTCAAAAGTCAACGTACGATTACGCAGCTAGATTTTGCAGCAAATCTTCGCATGTTTTGTTTCAGAGGTGGATTCCCTGAAGAGAGGGCCGATGGCGATTTCTTCGTCGGAGTCACTTCCGAAGGTGATAACTTGCGATCCCATGGTGTCGTCTATGTGACAGTTGCCAGCAGCTCTTTCGTGCTCTTCTGTCGTACTTTTCTGTTCCCGACGAGCCTTGCGCTTCACTCGTTGAACGTGTCGTCGATGGGCAACATATCCCTGCCACCAGTTTTTAAAGGCTATGCACTCCTCGGTAGAGTGTGCAATCCTCTGATGGTGTAGGCAGAAGTTAGGATGTATGTCCGCATTATCAAGACGTATATTCCCCGGGGAATTTCCTTTGAAAGAGGGCAACTTCATTCCTATTGCCAGGGCCCTAGCGAATCGTTTCCTTACTTTAAGCTTGCTTTTGCTGGCGATAGGGATGCTTTGCTCCAGTTGGGGTGTCTCGACCTTTTCCTCCAGTCGTCGGCATTTGGCTTTTTTGAATATAGCCACTTCGCGCTCGCGATTGGCTTTTCTTTTCTGACGGGCTTCGTTCAGTAGCAAGTCGATTATCCCGTCAGACGGTTCTAAGGATTTTGGCTTCGATCCTGCCCCCAGTTTCTCGGTGCAAGGAGCTTCCTCATTGTCTATTGACGAGTGAGAGATCACATGGCAGCTTGCTACGTAATCTTCAGATTCACTCGACGAGTCTTCTCCATCATCTTCGTTCTCAAGGACGTGGCTGAGAAACTCTTGGAGTGTGATTGGAGTCGGCGCTTTCTGGTTATACTCTTCCAGCACGTCAATCTGCTTTTGCAGGTCCGTGCACTTGTCACCAGGCTTCACGGGCTTTTTGGTCTTCTTCTTCTTCTTCGAAGACTTTGACAGCTGGGTGGGAGCGCTTTGAATATCTCAACCAATTTTTGTAGTTGGGCACGGTTTCAGCATTCCCTTGACAATCTCGGGTTCCAGTGGATTTTCCACCTGATTGCCGGGCACGTTTGGATCCTTCAGTATTCTTTTAGTTTTCGCTGAAAGCGCGACCTCCCACGGAGTTTCTTCTATAAAAGAGCACGATGCCCCCGGCGTGTCCACTTTTTTAGGGGCGTGAGGTTGTGGCGGGTTCACCTTCTAGTTTTCGGATAATGCAAACTTGCCTTGTTGGTATTGGTCTTCAATCCAGCCTTTGAAAACGAAGCAATCTTCGATTGGATGGCTTACTGCATGGTGGTAAGGGCAGTAATTAGGATTGTTGACATCGTCTGGCTACAACGGATGTTTTGGATCTGACAGATTGATGAGTCTGTTGCGCACTGCCAGCTCGAACAGTCTCTTCGTTTTATCCTAGGGAAACGAGTAAGGACGTCCCAGTCTTTCCTCGAGGGATGGGCATGGACGCATATTGTTTTGGCGAGCAAACGGCTTTAAGTTACTCGGCTGTTGTTGAGTATTGGCGACGAAAGTCGCGTTTCCTTTCCCCTTTTCATTCCGAGGATCCGTCTTTGAAGGAGATGGTCTATGGACCATCTGGTCCATTTAGGCCAACTTGTCAATCAAGGCTTGGAACGTGGTTGGCTTGAAAAACATCATGAATTAGGAAATAGTCGACTCAGGGTCAAGGGTCCATATGAACATGCCCACGGCAGGAGCTTCTTTTATGCGTTGTTCGCATTTCGACCATAGGTTCCGCTACCGGATTGCATACTGTACCCACGTCTCTCCCGTCTTTACTCTGGCGTTGATCAATACCGTGATCGGGGTGCGTTCACTGGCGCTTGCGAACCGTTGAGTGAATAGCAACTCCATTTCTGTAAACATTTTGACGGAGTCGTCGGGAAGCTCCGAGTACCATTCAAAAGCTGTGTCTGCTAAACTACCGACGAACTGGCGAAGTAGAAGTTTAGCATCACCTCCGGTGTTGCCGCAAAGAGCCCTGAACTGGGCGACATGCAGGTGGGGATTGCCTGTCCCCTTGTACACATGGAATTTGGGGATCGTATATCCCGGTGGGTAACTTATTTGGTCATACCATCCTGGATATGGTCGCCCAGTTTTAACGACTTGGCCGGCCGATTCGTTCGCCTGGTGAGCTCGTATTTGCTGAGCAATATAGTCATCCAGAGTTGCCTTGGAAATAGTTTCCTCTTTGGCTGCTGAAAGAGCCGGAGGAGGGTTCAATGTCTCCCCTCTGTCGTCTTCAATAATGATCGGAGGGTCTTCAGCTGGAGGATCTGGCTGTAACATCATCCCGACCATACCTTGGAAGAGAAGTGCCATTCGCTTTATGTTGGCAGCTTGTTCTGCAGCTTCTCTGTCCTTCTTTTCGAGAACTCTGCGTAGGAAGTCAGCATCGGTTTCTTGTTCGTAACGCTGCTCTGATGATGCCTCCGGGCTTTCTTTTGTCCCGGTGAGCGCGGCCATTTGCGTCAGATTTCCTGAAGCTTCTATTGTTGCTCCTGGGCTTTAGCTACGGATCAGGTGAGCGGCTGGTGACCCGTCGAAGCGCGGTTTTCCTCTTTTCCGGAAGCCATGTAAACAGTATGGACCGTTATGCCCCCAGACTTGGGGCATTTGGGCTTTGCTTCTTTGCGATCTGCCGTAGTCACAGGGGCTTTCTCTGGCCTCCTTCTCTTTTGAGCAGTTGACGTTGAGGGGGCCGTTGCAGCGGGCACCCAGGTGGTTGTCGTCCTTTGTGGCTTGCCAGGACGGTTCTCTTCCTACTGAACCTTCAGCTTCTTCCTTCGGTAGGGATAGTCTTGATCAATCACAGTCTCTTGGACCCGTCGCCAGACCTTGTAAACTTTGGAGGACAGCCGTCGAGGGGGCTGATCCGGCTTTATTTCTGCAACATTCTCCACCGGTGGAGGAAATCTTTTCAGTACGGCGGTAGGAGAGTTCCTGCGCACCTTGTTCAGCAATTTAAAGCTGTTCCCAGTTGGAACAGCAGCATTGACTTCCACCGTTGGGGCTGGTAGAGTTAGCTCAGAGGGGGAGTTGCCCCCAGCCTTTCTTACTCGGCGCCAGTGGCGACGTCGAGCGCGTCGAGCTGTTGGGATGGTGTCAGCTTGAGGGGTGACTTCGTCTTTCCCTCTGTTCAGGTGAGGCACTACCGGTACCAGCCTCTTGAAGACCGACGTCCGTTGAGTAGTGGTATCCAATCTGTCAAAGACAGACTTTTGAGCAGGAACGGGAGCCGGAACAGTCAGTCTTGTGAATACCGACCCTTTGGCAGGAGAAGCCGTCTTGACGACTTCGGGAGCGGGGATGGTTATCCTTTTCGGATAGCCTTTTCTTAAATAGCAGGTTTCATCATGGGCCCACAGGAACTTTAGCCCAATCTGGCGAAGACTTAGGCGCTGGAGCTGGACGACCCGTTGAGGGGGGCTGCTGTAGTTGTAAGTCGATCGAAGACCGACTTCTTGGGAGCTTCTTGTGTTGGTGTAGGAGCGCTGAAGCTCATTGGCGGGAGCATGGTCCCGAAAAACAATCTAGTGGTGGCCTGAGTGACCTGTTCCACCGGCATCGTGAACAGGGAGGCCGCTTGGGGCCCGTAAGCTATGCCATCAGATGAGGCGGAACGCGAGTTGCAATTGCAGCTGGAACACTTCATGCAAGTAGACGCCATTGTTTTCTGCACCCAGCAAGACACCAAATCTTAGTATCTCGAACCCAAGGGCAACCATTAACAAACCGCGATTCGTTCGCGATCACGATACACGAAGTGTGGAGTGGAAAGAGGAAAAGGTCCCACCGGGCGTGCCAGAATCTGTTCCCCGCCGAAAGACGCGACGAAGACGCGGCGTGCGTCTTGCCTGAATTTCGGGGCAGATGCTAATTGGTGCTATCCGTCCACCTCTCCGAAGATGCCAAGTTGATTTATGGAACCATGTATCGAAGGTTTAAACGGATACGGCCAATGTAGCAGACTTCGTCAGATTCTTCCTCGTTTGAGGGGTTTTTGATTGTGGGGACGCTCTTCCCTGCAGGCGCAAGCCCCTACAGTTAATTACGCTACCGCATCGCGGTAACCACTTTCTCCTTCTCCAGATAGTGACTTCGTGTCGTGGGTATTTTTTTTGTTTTTGGTTCCCCGTGGATTGTATACGGAGACTAATTTATGTTGTCGCCCATAGGGCGTGGATTAGTCCAAATCCGTATTTTCTTAGATTTGGGTTTTGGTTTGGGTTTAAGGATACGTTAGTCTCAATTGAGACTAAGATCAACTTAAACGTATGTTAAGGACATGTTAGTCTAATTTTAGACCAAGATCAACTTAACAGGATCATTTAGATCCAACAAAAGAGCATTTGAACTCCATTGTTTAGTTTAGGGACATTGCGGTCGATTACCAGTTTAAGGACATGGTGGTCCATTACCAGTTTAAGGACATGGTGGTCCAGGTTAAGGACATCGTAGTCCGTGGGTTTAAAAGGACCCCATAGTCCAAGGTTAAGGACATCATAGTCCGTGGGTTTAAGGACCCCACAGTCCAAGGTTAAGGACATCATAGTCCGTGGGTTTAAAGACCCTACAGTCCAGGTTAAGAACATTGTAGTCTGCGGAATGTATGGTTGTCGGGACCCATCACCTCTCTGAAGACGTTGAAGGATTACAACGACATATATCAGAGGAGTTCAGAGATGTATCCTTGAACCAATTTTGGTTTGGAGATCTATAGTCCAATTTGGGACTAAGCTCTGTTAAAAGATTTATGAGCATATGGGCTCAATTGATATGAGTTGAGGACTTATGGCCAAACTTGAGCTAAGTCTAATAAATGTTTAACATTTATTGTTCTGGCTATTAAGCCTTTATTTGGGCTGGGCCCTTTTAATAATACTGAGCATTAGATCCAGACATTTTTTTTCTTGTATTGAATGCATAGCATTCATCAGAACAATGTGTGTTCTGATAGTGTGCCACGTGGCGCGCCAGCCGCTTTGCGCCAATTAAAGAGCGCATCGCGCTTCTGCCAAGTAGCGCACACGAAAAGGACACGTGTCGCGCTTAGCGCTAAGCGCCGATTTATGAGCGCATTGTGCTTTCAATTTATAAGCGCTTTGCGCTAGTTTTGTGGCGCACCAGTGAGTAACACGTGGCCCGCTTGGCAATGAGCGCTAGCTCATGAGCGCAGTGCGCTATTTCAGAAGCGTAAAGCGCAAGTTGTATTTGTGGTTGACACGTGGCACGTTTTGGCGCTGAGCGCCGGTCTAAGGAGCGCAAAAGCGCAGTTCAAGAGTGCAAGACACTTTTCAATAATGCAAAGCGCATTTGATCAAATTTATGATCAGAGAACAAATTTATGTTCTTTTTAAAGGAGGTTTTGCCTCAAGATTCAAGAACAACAGTTCTTATTTTTGGAAGGGGTTGCCTTTGTAGATCAATGATCTATATGAAGAATATGTTCTTCTTTATTATTTGATGAGATCTGTTGATCTCTTTTATGAAATACCTTGGTCTTTTTTTAGATCTATGATCTTTTAAGAAGATAATTCTTCTGTTTTTATGAGATGATCTCATCTCTTTGTTCAAGAAACATTCTTTACCTTGAAGAAATATTCTTCTTTTGCTAAGAGCTTGCTCTTTTTTATTTTAGTTTTTCTCAAAATTTGTAGGGGGGTTTTCTCTATATCAGACTTTAAGTCTTGGGGCCTTTATATAGGGCAAACTGATCAGTTCAATCAGTTAAAGAGATCCTTCTCTAATTGATTTGGGAATATTTCCCACCGTTGGATCTTTGATCCTAAGGCTTCTGTTTTGTAGAAGATAATCTTCTTGTTTTAATAAGATTGGGAAGATCTTTCCATATCAGAATTTTAATTCCGATCAATTAATAGTTTATTATTAGATCTTTTGATCTAACGGTGGGGAATTCTTAATTCCAGCGCTGGCGCACCTTGCGCTTTGCACGTAGTGCGCTGCTCTGAGCGCAGCGCACTTTGCGCTAGCGCACCTACTTTTGACACGTGGCACGCAAGGCAGAGCGCAGTGCAGCCTGCGCTAGCACACCCGTGTTTGACACGTGGCGCGCAACGCGCCTAGCACCGGATCTGAAGTATTGTTTCATTTTTTAACTCTTGGCTTTGAGGCATTTGTTACATTCTTTGCATGTGGAGTTTTTCCCTTCATTTTTTTATTTTATTATTATTTTATATTATTATTATTATTATTTTTATAAGGGAGCAGGTTGTGAGCCAAAATTTTGGCGGGAACAGTCCCGATGAACATGCCCACGGCGGGAGATTCTTCAATGCGCCGTTCGCACTTAAACCATAAGTTCCACCACCGGATCATGTATTGGACCCAAGTTTCTCCTGGCCTTACCGTGGCATTGATTAATACCGTGATTGGGGTGCGCTCGCTTCCGCTGTGTAAACAACAGTTCCATCTCTGTTAATGTCTTTACGGAGTCATTTGGGAGCTCCGAGTACCATTCAAATGCCGTTTCTGATAGGCTGCCAATGAACTGGCGAAGTAACAGTTTGTCGTCGCCTCCAGTGTTGCCGCATAGAGCTCTGAACTGCGTGACATGCTGATGAGGGTTGCATGTCCCTTTGTATACATGGAACTTGGGGATCGTATATCCCGGTGGGTACTTGATTTGATCATACCAGCCTGGATAGGGTCGCCCAGTTCTGACGATTTGGCCAGCCGCTTCATTTGCATGATGAGCTCTTATTTGTTAAGCTATATAATCATCAAGAGCAGCCTTAGAAATTGTTTCCTCCTTGGCTACCAATAAGGCCGGAAGAGGATTTGATGTTTCCCCTCTGTCATCCTCGATGATTATCGACGGATCCTCGGCTGGGGGTTCTGGTTGGATCATCATTCCAACCATATCCTGAAATAAGAGCGCTATCTGCTTCATGTTAGCAGCATGTTCAGCAGCTTCTTTGTCTTTTCTTTCAAGCACCCTTAGCAAGAACTCTGTATCGATCTCCTGCTCCTGGCGCTGTTCGGCTGTTGTGTCCGGGCTTTCTTTCTGCCCGGTAATTGCTGCCATTTTTTTCAGCATTTCCTGGAGCTTTTGTTGTTGTTCCTGAGCTTTTGTTAGCAACCGAGTTTGCGGTTGATGACCTATGGAAGCACGGCTTTCTTCTTTCCCGAAAGTCATGTAGACCGTATGTACGATCATGCCCACAGACTTGGGGGATTTGGGTTCATCGCCTTTGGAATTTGCCGCAGGCGGTGGTATTTTCTCCAGCCTTGTACTTTTGTGGGAGGTTGAAGTTGAAGGAGCCATTGTAACTGGCTCCAGTGTAGAAGGAGTCCCTCTCTGTATGATGGAGGAGTGGTCTTCCTCTTGCCGAGCCTTCGATTTTTTCGTTCGAGGAGTGTAATCTTTGTTTATCAAAGAGTGCTGGACTTTCTGCCAAACCCTGTGAATTTGCAAGGAGAGCCACTGATAGGGCTGCTCCGTCATTGCCTACACTGTGGCTTCTGCAGGCGGGGGTGATTTCTTTAGCACAGCCGTTGGATAGTTCTTGCGCACCCTCCTGAGCAGATCAAAACTATTCCCGGATGGAACAGCAGCATCAACTTCCATCATTGGAGCCGGTAGAGTAAGTCCAGAGGGGGAGTTGCCCCCAGCTTTCCTTATTCGGCGCCAGTGGCGACGTCGAGCATGCCTTGTGAAAGGGACCGCCTCAGTTTGGAAGCGTCTTCTTCATGCCCCGGCTTTGTTGAGGGGCTGCTGTTGGCGTCAACCTGTTGAAGACTGACGTTCTTAGCTGGGTTTGAGGAGGGCCGGCCAATCTTTCAAAGACTGACTTTCTGGTAGGGGAAGCACCTTTGACGACTTCTCCCGTAGTAGGAGTTGGGAGGGCTATCCATTTTGGGGTAGTCCCTTCAGGTATCACGAGCCTCTTTGCAGGCCAGTTCGACTTCTTATTCAGCCTGTTGAAGACTGAGACACCGGATTTAGATGGCCCGTTGAGAGGGGCCGTTGTGGTTGCAACTCAATCGAAGAACGACCTCTTGGGAGCTTCATCTTACGGCGCTGAGGCACCAAAACTCTCTGATGGGAGCAAGGTCCCAAAGAACAATCCAGTAGTGGCTTGTGTAACTTTCCCCACCGGCATTGAAAAGATAGAGGTCGCGTTAGGCCCGCAGGTCACTCCTCCTGTTGGGGTGGAGCGAGAGTTGCTGTTGCAAGAGGTGCAGTTAGAAGCCATCGATTTCTCTGCACAGGAGCAAGACACCAAATTTTAGTTCCTCGAATCCAAGGGCAACCCTAGCGAACCGCGATTTTGTTCGCGAAACAAGACACACGAAGTGTGGAGTGGAAAGAGGAAAAATTCCCACCGGGCGTACCAGAATCTGTTCTCCGCCGGAGACAGAGACGAACTGGGATAGATCTTCTTGCTTGAATCTGGGGGAAGATGCTATTTGGACTTATCCGTCCACCTCTCCGAAGATACCAAGTTGATTTATGGCACCATAAATCAGAGTTTTGGACAGATGCGACCATTGTAATAGACTATATCAGATTCCCCCTCATTTTATGAGGGGTATTTGATTGTGGGGACGCTCTTCCCTGCAGGCGCAAGCCCCTATAGTTAATTACGTTACCGTGTTTCCATAACCACTTTCTCCTTCTCCAACAGTTCACTTCGTATCGCCTTTAGGGCGTGGATCAGACCCAATCCGTATATTTTAGTTTTGAGCTTAGGTTTATTTAAAGACCGTTAATCTGGTTTGAGATTAAGATCGACTTAAAACATATGAGCATATTGGCCTAATTATTTTAGTTTAAGAACTTCACGGTCCATTATCACCATATTTGAGGCGAAATTTTAGTTTAGAAATATTTCGGTCCATTATTCCCATTTTGGGGACGAATGTTAGTTTAAGGACATTTCGGTCCAACATTCCCATTTTGGGGACGAATTTTAGTTTAAGGACATTTCGGTCTAACATTCATCTTGTGCGCACGTGTATTGTTATGTGGCAGAGTGAACGATGGTGACGTGGAATGCGTCTAATTTTGTAAGCGATTCAATTTGAGGTGTGCACGTCAATTTGGAAGTGCATCAATGTATGACGAATGTCGGGACCCGCCACCTCTCTGAAGACGTTGATGAATTACAACGATATATATCAAAGGTGTGGAAAGATTTACCCTTGAACCAAATCCCGTATTTGAGGGAAAGGGTTTGTGGTGGTCCTAAAATTCGTTAGTCATATTTGAGACTAAGATTACTTTAGGAGATATGAGATGAATATCATTTTGGATATCATCAATGAGAGATCATTAGTCATGTTTGAGACTAAGATCAGTTTAATAATGTTTTAGGATTATTTTTACTTAAAATCCAGCAAAAGAACATTTGGACTCAGCTGCAAGAAAACTTCAGAGACTTAGTCAATTTGGGCTTAGTCTTCTTATTCTTTTTCTCTTTCATTCAAAAGTGCTAAGCACTTATTTGGGCTATGTTTGTTCAGTCTTTTTCTTTTTATTTAAAAGTGCTAAGCACTTATTTAAACTCTGATGCACAAATATATGTCATGTGAAGCATTCAGTCATGGGCGCTGCCCAATGAATGTTGAACACTTTAGTCCTTTTGACAAAATATGAAGTGCTAAGCACTTCCTATGGCGTCCACGTGTGGTGCACGTATGGCGTTGGGCGCTGCCCAATTAGTGCTAAGCACTCAGCCATTTTGGTTGTATAGGAAGTACTAAGCACTTTATATATGGCGCCCACGTGAGAAGCACGTGAGGCGTTGGGCGTTGCCCAATCAGTGCTAAGCACTTAGCTGTCTTCGGCTGTATATGAAGTGCTGAGCAATTTTATTCAACACCCACGTGTGTTTCACGTGAGGCGTTGGCCTTCTGTTTTGGGCGCCCGCGTGTTTTTTACATGATGCGCTATGCACTGTTAATAGGGCGCCCACGTGGGAAGCACGTGAGCCGCTAGTCTTTTTTATATGGAGATTTAATCTCTGTTGATGTTTTCAAAGAGGTTAAACCTCTGTCAATGGTATTTTGACTATTAATACTCTCCAAAATCACTATTTTTTTGAGGATCTTGGTTTGAGTTTTTAAAGAACTAAGTTCTTGATTTGAAAGAACTGAGTTCCTGGAGTATTATGGACTCCATCTTCTTTCTCTTTAAATTTGTTCTTCCCTGAATCTTTGATTCTCAAGAAGAAGATCTTCCCGATGAGAATTAAATTCTCAACTTATGAGAGACTTGTCTTGTGGATCTCAGATTCAGAGAAAGAACTAAGTTCTTTTAAAATTTTTGAACCCTTAGATGTGATATGATATGTAAAGGAGATATTTTGATCTCTTTTCTTTACCTAGGGTTTTGAGAAAGAAGATCTTCTTCCTTGAGAATTGAATTCTCTGTTCTTTTTGAGAGCTTACTGTATTTTTGCAAAAGCTTGTAGGGGGTTCCTCTATCTATGGTCTCTTCGTCCCTCTGAGACTTGAAGTCTCAGGTTCTTTATATGGTGGAGGCAAATTGTTAATTGGTTTTGAGAAAATCTCTCATTGAGAGATTCCAATTGATTTAATTGGACTCAAAATTTATTTAGGGAATTTTATGCACCGTTAGATCTTTGATCTAAGGACTTCTGTTTTACAGAATATGTTGTTCTTGTTTTTAACAAGATTGGAGAAATATTTTCCTAGATTCTGTCAAGTGGTGATTTTTAATCACCATTGGATTTTTAATCCAAGGGTTCTTTGTTTTACAGAGAGCAATCTTCTTTCTTTTTTCTGTTTAGAAAGATTGGGGGAATAAATTCCCAAAATAGAATCTTATTCTATTATTGGATCATTGATCCAACCGAGAGTTTCTTTCTTATTTAGAGAGATTTGGGAGATATTTTCTCCTAATAGAATTTGATTCTAGATTTTGATGATTTATCATCTCCGTTAAATCTTTGATCCAACGACTTTGTTTAACAGAGAGTATCGTAGAATTTAATTCTACTTGGGCGCTGGCGTTCACGTGTTGTGCACGTGGGCACCACTTAAGAATTTAATTCTTATGATAGTATTCCTGTGCTTTGCACATTGGCGCCCACGTGATGAGTACGTGCGGCACCATATAAGAATTTAATTCTTACTCAGAAAGTGCTTTTGTGCATTGCACATTGGCGTCCGTGTGAGGGGCACGTGTAGCGCCATATAAGAATTTAATTCTTAGTCAGAAACATTTCTGTGCTTTGCGCATTGGCGCTGGTGCCCTCATGAGAAGCACGTAGGGCGCTGCCCCATTAAATTTCAACCGAGCTTTGCTCTTTTAATATGTTTAAATATTGGGGTAATAGGGGTATAGATTCTTCATTGCACTGGCTATCCACACGACTGGGGAACGTCGCGTCTCATTAATGGCTCAAATGAAATGTCGGGCTCCTAAATTATCCGTTATCCATATTGTTGTTCGTAAGCTTGTGATGATTTTTATCTGCCTGTGATGACTATTATCTGCCTGCGATGTTGATATATATATTTAGTAGATACTTCAATATGTTTTGCATCTTTGAGTTTTTCCCCCGCTCTGCCGTTTGTTAAGTAACTTAACGGTGCATGACGGGCTCTGTGGAGAATGCGGAAAGCATACAAATAGCATGTTATTTTGATTATTTCTTTTGTGGCTTGGAAACTTAAAATGATGGGAACACATTATCTGAATAATGCAAGGAAAATAAACATAAATGATGTTTTCAGAACCAATTTTAAAACTACTTGGTTTTCTTCAAAACTCATAGTCATATTCTTTTGCTTTGCATAGAAGTATTCGGTTAGGAATATCCCGCACGTCATTCTATGAGGGAAGAGCTTTGATCCCTTCACTAGGTGTCACGACCCAAAATTCGGCCCGTGACTGACACTTAACCACGTAACGCCTACAGGCGTAACGCGACTAAGTAAGTTGAAACCCAGAAATCAAAACCATTAAAAGTAGTGAGTGTTGAAAACATTGGTTTAAAAACATTTAGAAAACTCGAGTAAAAATCATTAAAGTTTGTTATTTTCTTAAAAATTTCGGTAGCACCTCCTTTGTAAAAACTGGCCCCGAAAACGGGTACAAGACATGATATAAGTAAAAATGGTATATAATAAGAATAAAGCATCCTCAAACGGAAGCAATCACGCCCAACGGCGGAAACAATCACCACAAGAATACTATACGACGCCGTAGCGAAGAAATGAGCAAAATAAATGAAAAACATCAGAAAAGATAAAACTGCATAAATAAAGTCGGCTCACACGAGCTTGACACCAGAGTACAAAATAATATATATCGTCCTCACAACTGGTCTCTAAGTCAATACATGAAATGGTAGATGGAGAGTACTAGATACAATAGAATGTACAAATGGAAAATAAACGAATACCGCAAAAGCCCACCTATAAGCAAAGGGCTCACACGCCAATTGCAGTGGTATCCGTAGCAAAAAGATACAAGGAAATAGCCCTGCCGCAACTACTCTGAGGGGCAACCTGCAAACACTGTGGCACAATGGGGGTGAGTTGCCAACTCGTGAATAGTAGATACTATATAAAGGTAATCGCGAGTATGCACGTACTGCGATACTCTAACATGTGCAACAGATAACATCTATATGATGAGTTGGGTACGCACTAATCATGCATATCAAGTGTAATCTAATAACATCTATATATGATAAGCAGGGTATGCAATAATCATGCCAAAGTACTCTATCAGGTACTACGACTACAGGATGAGATACATAACAATTAATGCTGAGCATGGGATAAATATCATCTACACGGAATATCAACATGGAAAAATAACCGGTGTCCATCAAATACACCCAAATCCTAGTAAAAACTCAGGCGTCGTCATTCTAATCGGCCCTCAAATCCTGTAAATCTCATGGAATCGTGAGTGCCCAACATCGGCACTCGAAAATATCATGAAATAATCGTGTCCAGTATCGACACGCAAATCCTCATGTATCGGGCTCTGTCAGTCCGGATCGGCCCACGGGCTCCGTCTGCGGAATCGGCTCTCGGCCCCGGCAGTACGGGTCGTCCCGTATCCATCTCTTGACCCTGGTCAGTATCCTCCGGATAACCGCCAGGTCCAACCAATCACCGGTAGGTAGTAGTCCCTTTGCCAGGCTCACCGTCTATATACACAGCATCGCTTTCTTGCCCCGGGGTACCATACCGGGTCCACCATGTACCCACAATCGGCCTCGTCTAGCTCCTCAAATCGGGTTCATAAGTCATACGTCTCAGAACCAAGAAAACGCATGGTGGACGCACTGAAATATCATTTCAAGAGAAACCGGGTTTTCAAAACAGTGCATATTTTCTTAAAATAATACCACGGTTCTCAAATCCAGAAATCACACGAATCCAAAACTCAATGCATAAATCCATGCAATGCGGCGTATGCCACTAAGAGTAAAAAAGGGAAACCGCTCTTTTAAATGGATCCAGTTTTGAAAATATCTCATGCGGTCCCTATTTTCTAGAAATCAAAGCCAATATCATCCATGTATGTGACATATGTAGGTATATAGGTACGGATGTGCATGTGGATATATATGCAAATATGAGTGTGCCAATGTATATGTGCAATAATAAGGATATACAATGTGTATGTGCGCAAGTATGGATATATCAATGTATGTGTGCACCAATATGAATATACAATGTGTATGTGCGCAAGTATGGATATATCAATGTATGCGTGCACCAATATGAATATACAATGTGTGTATGCGAAAGTATGGATATATCAATGTATGTGTGCATCAATATGAATATACAATGTGTAATCATTAATGATGCGGCAATCAGAATGATGTATGGTTCGTAGCAATCCTATAGTGCGAGTGTCATGGCAATCACTGACGTTGTGAGTGTAACATATAAATAGTGCTCGTGCAGCTTGAACCGTTAGTGACAGTGCGGTGTTACATAACTACTTTTTCTATATGCAACAAAGATGGGTACGCTACAATAGTATATATGCACGAGCATATAAATATATATATGCGACTACAATATCCTATCACGCCCTGACGCTTAACGCCATACGGGCGATTTTCCCGTAGATGTTAAATCTACTCACCTGGTCTCATGCTAAGTGTAGCCGACTATCTGTTTCTCTTTCTTTGCGGCGTCCGACGTACCCGCCTGCGAACCTAGAATTTACGCAAAGAACACATATAAGCTAAAATCCTGCAAAAACGCGATATTAAAACCAAACGAGAAACTCGCGTCGCGAACTAAAGGCGTGTGTATACGTAACGTGTGTGCATACGTCAAAACCCAACGCGACACGCTGTGGCACACAACGACACGCTGTGATACACAGCAAACCAATTCAACTCGTATCGTACTTGTCGCGCAAGTCCCGCTACGCAAAATATAGGTAATAGGTCCCAGATTTAATTTGAAGCAGAAACAAGAAAATCAAAAAAGACCAAACCCCTTACAATACCTACAGACAACTACCTGCAAAAATCCAACAAATCCCCAAGCAATTGGGCCGGCGGCTAGGGGTATGGTATCGGCCAAAAACCGGTGGAAGGGGTTCAGGTTGCTACACTATGATCCTAGCACAATTCATACTCTAGTGTATATGTTTGCTTACTAAAATTACTACCCTAGATACAGCAGATTCTATGTATCATAAAGTTTAGTTTAAAACCGTTTTAAAACACTAAGTCTGCAACAATAGGGTGCACAAGTGATATTAGGTGAAATTACTAGACTTAAGTGATACCACCAGCAAAAATTAGAGCTAATCTAACTATAATCACCCTGAATCATCCTATTTTTCAATTAAACCATAAGCTTAGCAATAAAAGTCACTAAAAACACTAAACATGGCTAAACAAACCCAGATTTCAACTTGCAACCAAACAAGGAAAATAAATAATACCAAACACAGAAAAATCCCCACAGACACCCCCCTACACAAAGCACCTATACCCAAAACATCAGGGGGCCGGCGACGCCGGAATTGGAGGGATGGTCGCCGGATTTTTGGGAAGGGTATGGGCTCGGATTTCAACACACTAGCCTAAAACTCCTGCACACTAATCTGTATTTGTTTGCTAAGCTAGAATGATCACAAATGCAGCAGATCTCATATATCTTACATTTTGCTCCAAAACTGTATTTTAAAATTTCAAGTTTGCGACTTTAAGGTGATTTAGCTAAATCTAGTGATGCTACTAGGTTTAAACAGCAATACTAACACTTGATTAGGTTCCTTAAGCTATGACAACCTTAACTTAGCTATATCTTCACTTAAAACACAAATCTAGCACTAATGACCACATAAACTCTAATTTAAGCTAACAACTGCAAGTCTAGAAAACAAAGAAGTTGGGCTAAGAATTATACCTCACTTGATCCTAGGTGCAAGGAGAAAGAGGAGAAGAAAAGGAGGAGGTGTTGCAATGCTGCTGCTGTTGCTGCTGATGGTGGTGCTGCTGCTTGGTACTGCTGCTGCTACTGCTTCTGCTACTGCTGTTGCTTGTGTTGCTGCTGCTATGGCTTCAGCTGCTGCTGAGTGTGTGTGTGTGTGAGTGAGAGAGAGAAGTGAGGAAAGGAGTGTTGCCAAAATGAAAAAAAAGAAATGAGAGATATGAGAGAGTCAAACCCCCTCTCTCTCACCTCATTAAATGCAAGCATGGCCAAGCCCATCATGCTCTCTCTCTCTCTCTCTTACCCAAATCAACCCACAAAACTAAATCATTTTAAAAAAAAAACAATACTCTTAATTAAATTCAAATTATCTTAATAAGAATGGGTTAGTCCACCATGGTTGCTAAACATAGTTTAACCCTAACTTAACCCTAGTTTACATGCACATGTGTGTGCAAGCCTAATAAAATTCAAATAAAATATTCATTAATTTTGATAAAATATTTGAAAATCGTTTAGGTAAATTTTTTTACTAAAAACCATATATTAAAGTATAATTAGCCATTAATAACATTCTAAGGTGTTACAATCTTCCCCCTTAAAGAAATTCGTCCCCGAATTTATAAAATATAGCTATGCGTACCTTCAAAGAGATGAGAGCCTCGGCCTCCTAAGTGATCTCTTCACCATTTGGGCTGCGCCAAAGCACCTTCACAGATGCCAAGACCTTCGATCGAAGTTTCTTCACCTGCCGGTCCAATATCACTATTGGCTGCTCGGTGAACGAAAGATCGCGCTCGAGTTGAACGGTCTGATGCTGAATCATGTGAAAAGGGTCATACAGGTATCTGCGAAGCATCGACACGTGGAATACGGGGTGAACATCCGGGAAGTCGGGTGGAAGAGCCAAACGATATGCTACTGCGCCCACACGCTCGAGGATCTCGAAGGGACCTATAAATCTGGGGCTAAGCTTCCCCTTCCGTCCAAATCTCATCACTCCCTTCATCGGAGAGACCCTCAGAAAAACGTGATCGCCAACTGCGAACTCTAATCTGCGGCGACGTCTGTCAGCATACGATTTCTGCCTGCTCTGAGCCGCTTTCATCCGATCTCGAATCAACTGGATCTTCGCAGTCGTCTCCTCGACAATCTGCGGCCCCAGAATACTGCTCTCGCTGAGCTCTGTGCAACAGACGGGCGATCTACATCTCCTCCCATACAAGGCCTCAAAAGGTGCCATCTGAATAGTATCCTGGAAACTATTGTTGTAGGAGAACTCCACCAAGGGTAAATGATGATCCCAGCTACCTCCAAAGTCTAAAACGCACGCTCGGAGCATGTCCTCGAGAGTCTGAATTGTCCGCTATGACTGGCCGTCGGTCTGCGGATGAAATGCTGTGCTGAAACTCAAGCGGGTGCCCAAAGCCTCCTGAAGCCTCTGCCATAGTCGGCTGGTAAACTGGGTGCCTCGGTCTGACACGATACATGTCGGGATTCCATGCAGTCGTACGATCTCGTCGATGTATATCTGGGCATACTGAGCAAATCCGAAAGTCGTCTTCACCGGCAAGAAGTGAGCCGCTTTCGTCAATCGATCCACGATCACCCAAATGGAGTCATACCCTCGACTAGTCCTGGGTAGACCCACAATGAAGTCCATAGAAACCTGCTCCCATTTCCACTCCGGAATGGGTAACGGCTGTAGCTCTCCCGCAGGCCTCTGGTGCTCGGTCTTGACTTGCTGACAAGTCAGGCATCTCGACACGAAGTCTATGACGTCCCTCTTCATTCCGTCCCATCTGTAAACATCTCTCATATCATGGTACATCTTGGTGGAACCCAGATGAACACTGTACACCGATCGATATGCCTCCTCAAGAATCTCACGCCGCAGTCCCTCAGCATCTGGTACGCACAGTCTGGTCCCAAATCGTAGTATCCCCTAATCATCAATCACGAACTCGGAAAATCTACCCTGTCCAATCTGTGCCATGATCTCTGAACAACGGTCATCACTGTACTGTGCCTCATGTATACGGTCAAGCAACTGTGGGCATGCACGAACATGCGCAAGCTATCCCCCGATCGGAGTGAACTCGAACTGCACTCGGCTGTCGCATAAAATCTACCAATCTGCCGATGACTGCCTCTGTACTGCGCACAAACAAGATAGAATACCCCCGGGCCTCCTACTCAAAGCATCCACCACTACATTTGCTTTGCCCGGGTGATACAAGATCTCGCAATCGTAGTCCTTCACTAACTCCATCCAATGGCACTGTCTAAAATTCAGGTTTCGCTGCTAAAATATGTACTTCAAGCTCTTGTGATCAGTGAATATCCGGCACGACTCGCTGTATAGGTAATGTCACCAGATCTTGAGTGCAAAGACCACTGCAGCCATCTCCAAATCGTGAGTGGGTAGTTCTGTTCGTGTTTCTTCAGTTACCGAGAAGCATACGTGATCACTCTGTCGTGCTGCATCAATACGCACCCTAGCCCCACTCGAGAAGCGTCATAATAGACCACAAATCCGCCCGATCCTGAAGGCAATGATAACACTGGCGCCGTAGTCAAATGAGTCTGCAACTGCCGAAAGCTATGCTCGCACGCCTCCGTCCAATCAAAAGGGACTCCCTTCCGGGTTAACCCGGTCAACGGTGCGGCAATACGGGAGAAGTCTTGTACAAATCTTCTATTGTACCCGGCCAGTCCTAGAAAGCTACGGATCTCCGTAACTGATGTCGGTCTGGGCCAATGCTGAACGGCCTCGATCTTCTTCAGGTCCACACATATACCATCTCGCGTAATCACGTGGCCCAAGAAATCTACGCTGTCAAGCCAAAACGCGCACTAGGAGAATTTTGCGAACAACTGGTGCTCCCTCAAAGTCTGTGTTCAGACCATAATATTGCATTTTTCATTCCCCTATTCTTATCCTTTTTTATAAATAAACAGGTACTCTTGACGCACGTTTGTTGCATATTACAGGATACATGTTTCTGGAGCAAATACAGTGAAAAAGACACAAAACAACAGAAAAAGGGACTTTTGACCAACAATTAGACGGATCCTAGTCAAGCCTAGACGAAGAACAGTGCAAGGTCCAAAATGTCAAGTGAACGGTCAAAAGATACGAACAAGTTTTCACTGAAGATCTGGAGAAGACCTAGAAGCCCAACAGAGAAAATACATATGAAAATAGGAAGCCCAAGACAATACAACCCAAGTGCAGAAAATTGGTGACCCAAGCCCACCAAAGGGCCGCGGATCCGCGGCCCAAGCCAACATTTGCCGCGGATCCGCGGCCATTCAGAGCCCGTGTCGGTGGATTTTCCTCGTGTCGGTGCGTCGGTGCAGGGGTTGGGATTTTTCGTGGGCATATCTGTAATTGCACATGTGCGAGACTCTGAAACCCTAATTCTTCTGTTTACTTATAAATTGTAATCTAAAATTGTAAAACCCTATGCCTCTTTTCAATAAATAAAATTCAGAATTTCTGGGAATGATATTCAGATCTCTTCTGTCTTCTACTTGGAGGGAGCCATCAAATCAGTAGGTAATTTTATTTCATTGCTTTTATTTTCTAGAATGTTTTCTCATCCCCTAATGAGCGAGTAATCTCCTCGCTTGTTAGGGTTAGCCTTAGGGAAAGGGTTGAGAGATGAGATCTCTCACCCCTTTCTATGCCACTTTCACCTAATAAATTAGAACTCCACGCATACGAGCACAACCGCTCCCTGCGGCATCCTACCCATCGAGGTAACGATGAACCGTAGTATAAAGGGCCGGTTGCGCGCGTTTTCCGTGGGGGTTAGGGTAATTATCAACAAAGGAAGGATACAAATCTAGAGGAAGAAATATCTTCCCAAAAGATTTGGATCCACTTTATTAATAATTATCGTAACATCTAATAGATCTAAAAAAAGAAGGTATTGAAAGCGTTGAAGAAAAACGTAAATCTCCAAAACTTCCCCTAAGCCTAACCCTAGCAAGACTCTTAATTAGATTAATTAGATCAGATTTTATAGATTTTTA
The DNA here is from genome assembly GCA_030015575.1 of Agapanthus africanus. NCBI lineage: Eukaryota > Viridiplantae > Streptophyta > Magnoliopsida > Asparagales > Amaryllidaceae > Agapanthus > Agapanthus africanus. The sequence goes on along the minus strand of JASDDO010000014.1, from coordinate 154,442,388 downwards.
TAAACCAACCAAAACGACATTTTGAATCAACTCGTTAAAACACATAAAAGAAATTTACCCGTCTCTGTGGATCGACCCGTACTCACCGGCTAGCTGCGAAGCGACGCCGTTTCTGATTGCGGTAAATACAAGTTTTCAAACTAACCAAATGGCGCCGTTGCCGGGGACGGCGTAATTTTTCTTTTTTTGAATTTTCGGGTTGATATAAATTTTAAAAATTATAAAAATCTGAAAATATAAAAATATACAAAAAATTATCAACTTTGATCTGTTTGAAGGGTGTATCTTTTGAATCTTGCAGGAATAGCGAAGAATTGAGGATCTGAAAATTTTACAGAAGGCTGATAAGAAAAGTTCATATCAGAACAGAGGAGAAATATCACAACAGAGGGATAGAAATTTTCTGGAGCGACGATCCCACCAAACAGCCGCGCTTCCGCCGCAAAAGAGGCTTCCCGCCGCGCTTCCGCGCTCTGCCAACCACGTCAGCGCATCATTTTTGCACGGTTTGCTCTCTTTTCTTCCCCTCTGCAACCTCCATATCTCCACTGTAAAAATTTTCTGCAGGTTTCTTTACGCTAAAAAAATCTTTCTCCCCCTTCTAAATAACAGATTTTCTGCAGGTTTCTTTGCGCCGCGCTAAAAATTGATTGCAAGTGAAATTTTATTGTTTTGCATAATTTAACCGGACTCTAAGGGGCTAATTGACCAAACTCAGATTGGGTGGGGATTTCATCACCCTTCCCAGGACCCCAGAAAACACCTAAAGCATTTTTGCATCGACCACAATTAATTAAAAAAGATTAGACTCAGACCTAAGGACATCGAGCTCAATAGGAAAAGGACTAGTATAGGCATCGGCCGTTTATCCTAACCGACATTGCGGTGTCTAGGCTAGTGGTTATTAATTAGGCCCACTGTAGTGGTGGTTCCTTCCCACTTACCTGGCCGTACTTGTCCGTGAAGAGGCGGTTTGAGGTCCTATTTCTAGCCCTAGTTAGGAGCTGTCTAGCAGACCTAGGCGACCCTAGATCTAGGCCTGATTGTGCATGTGTGGTTGATACATTTGTGTCACGAGTCCCTTTTCTAAAACCTTTTTGCAAAACTCTCACATAAATAAAAATAAAAAAAGGGAAAAATCTTTTCAAAACTTGCAACTTGTCGCTAAGAAACTTTGCAACTCACTTCCATCACTTCTCTCCATTGACGTTATCTTACCCCCACATTCTGTTTTTCTATTTTTTCTGACTACACTACTCCTTTAGTGTATGTCACTTTGGACTAGGGATAATAACGCCCGATTAGTCCGTGTTTCGTTGGTACCGACCGACGAACCCTTCGACGAACCCTTCGTCGACATTCCGTCCATTTCCTTACCTCCACCTTCAAATTCTTCTTTCGAAGGTATGTCGGGATTTAACCCCAACGATACCTTACCGACGGGAATGATTCCACCTCCGCCAGGTGCGAATAACCCGAATCTTCCGCCTGTTGTAGCGCCCGCACGAGTTGCGCTCCAGGATCTCTTTTACCCCATCCGCACTTCTTTACCTACTTGTCTTTCACCCCTACCGGCAAATGGGGATAATTTTGAAATAAAACCACATTTCATCAATATGCTGCCAAAATTTCATGGTTTGGAATCTGAAGATGCGTATATTTTTATTAATAAATTCCAAAATGTATGCGCTATGATGAAAACAACCCAATTAAGTGATGACGCTATAAGGCTAAGGGTCATTCCTTTTACCTTATGTGACCTAGCCGAGAAGTGGCTATACAGCACCGCATCATATTCTATTAGAAATTGGGACGAGTTTGTAAGAGCTTTTCTGAAAAAGTTCTATCCTCATCACAAAACTGCTAGAATCCGTAACGAGATTATACAATTTTCACAGCTTCCTTCCGAACCATTTTGGAAGTGTTTCGAGAGATTTAAAGACCTACTTGTTCAATGCCCTCATCATGGGATCGAAAGTTGGCAACTTTGCCAAACATTATACGAGGGATTGAACGCAGCAACGAAGCAGTTGCTAGAAACAATATGTCAAGGTCATTTTCTCTCCAAGTCTAGTGACGAAGCGTGGCAGTTTCTTGAGGATCTTAGTGAGCAAACAATTCAGTGGGAGAGTATCAAGACCACATCTTCTTCTTCTGTTGGTCAATCTAGGGCGGGCATACATCAAGTAGATATGTCGATTGCTATGAAGGCCGAGATGGCCTCACTTATGAAAAAGCTAGAAGCCATTGAGACAAAAATCACATCGTCTTCTCCTGCCCCTACTCTACCCACACGAACTGTTTGTGCTTGTTGTTCTAATCCATCACATCTAACCGAAGAGTGTCCTTATAATGCACCTATTCAAGGACAGGATCAAGTCAATGCTGTATTTCAGCAATGACAAAGAAACGATCCGTACTCTTCAACATACAATCAGGGGTGGAGGAGTCACCCAAATTTCGCTTGGAACTAAAATCAACAAGTCCAAGGAAATAACAATTTTCAAAGACCTCCTCCTCCACAACAACAACAAGCACCTTCACAAACTCAAAACCAGCAACCTTTCCAACAACAACCTTATACAAATCAAACGAACAACTTGGTTCAACCAAATGATGATAAGGTTATCTCGCTAGAAAAAAGTCTAGATGCATTTCTTAAGCAATCTACAGAATCCGCAGCAAGATTTGAAAGTTATGTTCAATCTTTAATGAATAACAATGCCTCACACGATCAAAGTATCAAATCTATTGAGGCACAAATTGCACAATTAACTGCTGCGTTGAGCGAGAGAGAAAAGGGAAAGCTTCCATCTCAACCATTGCCCAATCCCGGTCACACACAAAACGCATATCACAATCACAATGTAAATGCGGTGACCACGTTGAGATCCGGAAGAGAGTTGCAAAATAATGTGGGAACTAGTGATGACATCCCCGCCGGTGGTTCTTCTTCCCTTTCTTCATTTTCTTCACTTCCTTCTTCACCTTTTTCTTTAGAGCCTATTCTCCACGCTTCACACGGCTCTACTTCTTCTAGCTCGAACGGACCCATTTCTCACAACACGAACACATCCACACTGGGATCCGTTCCTACTTCACATTCTACTCCACAGACTTTTGACTCAACAAATTTTCAGAATGCTCCATTCCCAAACATGTTGAGTCCTAATAAACCAAATGCACAAGTGGAGAAAATTGTGGAGATATTTAAGCAGGTTAGCATAAATATACCTCTCTTGGATGCTATCCAACAAGTCCCTTCATACGCGAAAATCTTAAAGGGCTTATGCACCTCGAAGAGAAAGGCATCTCAAGTACCCAAGAAAGTGCTAGTGGCTAGTGCAGTGAGCAATGCTATTAACCACCATCAAACCTTACCCCAAAAACGAAAGGACCCCGGCTGTCCTACTATTTCAATCACAATTGGGGATAAGAAAATTAATCGAGCACTTTTAGATCTTGGGTCTAGTGTTAACCTGATTCCCTACTCCGTGTACGAACAATTAGGGGTTGGAGAGTTGAAACCCACTCGTTGCACTCTCCAAATGGCTGATCGATCAACCACTCATCCAAGGGGTCAACTAGAGGATGTGTTGATCAAAGTTGGGGAGTTCATATTCCCCGTTGATTTTATCGTTATGGATACACAACCTGTTGCTAACCCAAGAAACCAAATTCCGGTGATTCTCGGTCGACCATTTTTGGCCACTTCCAATGCTGTAATAAACTGTCGCAATGGCTCCATGACTTTATCCTTTGGGAAAATGTCTAGTGAGTTCAATATTTATAAGATGGGAAGTCTGCCCCCCGTGCCTAAAACTAGTACACGAGAAGTTTGCTCTATTCATGAAATCACGCAGGAGGACTGCGAGCTTGAGAGATTTCTATTTGATGAAGACAGTTCTGACGCCACTAGTGCGTCCCTCCTTGAGCCTACCACCGTTGACACAACCGATGTTGATTATGAATGTTTCACTTTTTTGGATGATGACGACTCACAGCCCGAATATGAGTCGTTTGAATTTTTGGATGAGTCAGTCGAGCCATCCGAATCGGTTGTCTGCAGTGATTTCGAACCTGTGTTGGAGTCCTTTGAGTTCGAGGTAGATTCCGCAATGATTCTTTCGCCTCCAAAACTCGAACTCACGCCCTTGCCGTCTCACCTTAGATATGCTTACATATGTGAGAATGAGACCTTTCCCATTATCATATCGGCCTCTCTAGCCTTCGAGCAAGAGAACGCCCTTTTAATGGTCTTACAAGATAGACGGCAAGTTTTCGGTTGGACTATGGCGGACGTCGAGGAGATAAGTTCCCGCATAATTAAGTATCATATACAATTGATGGATGATGCCGAGTCAATAGAGGACCCACAGGAACATCTTGGGGGTATTGTGGTGAGTCAACTTCCTCCTTTAGAAGTTGAAATACCCCCATTTCTTTTAATAAGCTACGAGAATGCCAACATTCCACTGATTGTTGATCATTTACATTCTCGTTTTGATACATCACCATCGCCTGTATATTTACCTCCACACCTCCCTTACCACTACTTCTACCTTTCCCAATTCTTTGCGGATCGCTACAACTTATTCTTCCACCAACCAATACTCTTTACTGATAAATTTTTCAACTGGTTGGTGTTGACTTTTGGTCTAGGCAAAGTTTGGCAGTAATATCTAACATAGTTTAAATGAAGTTTGGGGGAGGGCCTTTTTATATATATTCTTTGTTTTTCTTAACAATAAAAAAATTATAAATAAATAAACAGGGGAGTATCGGCATTTTGACCCTCTTGGTTTAGCATGACAGTAAGGACACTGTCAAGTTTAAGTTTGGGGGTATGCTCGGTAAGTCTTCTTTCTTCGCATTCATTCATTTGTACATATTTTTACATTTGAATATTTATTTGAAAACCCATAAAAATTTGAAAAAAAAAATTTCATAAATTATAAAAATATTGTATTCAATTTTGGCCATATTTGACTTGAGTTTGACAAATAGGTTAACTAGCTAGGAGCAACTAGATCTTAGACTTAATGAATTAAAAACAATAAAAATAACCTTCCTTAAAGTTTAACGGTAGAAAGTATATGCCTTGTAGTTTATTTAGAAATAGGCAAATTTTGGGCTCACTTCTTGGGTTAAGTCAAAATGAAGGAAAAGTATTGATGTTCTTATTAGAGTATAAATTTGAAAAATAGTTCCTACCTTAAGTCTAGATTCTGAAAATGTATACCCTACAATTTGCACTATCACGCATCTTGAAACTTGGAATAGTAGAAGAGACCTTGAAATACCCTTGTCTAAAGTCCTTAGTACAATGAAAATAAAAAAAAATGTGAATAAAGAATAAAAAAAATGGACACTGGTTTTTGAGATTACTTAAGGCTGTAAGAATAGAAAAATATTTAGCGAGGGTGCTTCATCACCTAGTGCCTTAGACCAACTGGTTTGGGAGTCACTGCTAAAAGGCTTGGGTGTTGCAAAAATTAGGAAGTACGCTTTTAAAGTGCAAACACATTTTGTAATCGGTCTTTGGTACCTCAAGAAGTATTAACGGTCGCATGAAGGATGTGTAAGCAAAAATTCAATTAAAAATTCATGTATTAATAAGTACTTTGGACAATGGACAAGGGCATGATTGCTTGAATTGAATTTCCAAGTGTAGGGGTAATCTATACACACACGTAGGGGTAGGTGATTGGAATTTAGATAAGAGAGAGGAATGAAAGATAAAATTTGTATCTTTAGTAGAGTTGATAGAAATTCCTAAGTAGAGATGAAACCCTAGAAGGAAGACTTAAGAGATGCCGAAAGCTAAGTAGGTCTACATAACATATATAATCTTAAGTTAAATAATGAGGAAGTGTGAAGAATATGGGTGGATAATTTACGGGTCGACGATAATAGAATTCCTTGTTAGAAAACCTAATTGGTGAACAAAAGTCAATGGGCCGAGTTGACAGGATTTTGTGGGTGTAATCCGCTGAAAACCCTCAGGAGACAACACTCCTCCTACTAGGGACACCTAGAGGTTTAACGGCTTGTTGCACGTGCTCAGTGCAATCGCGTTTCCCTGCGAAAGTGTGGTTAGGATTTTAGTGAATAAAAAATAAGTTTGCTCGAGGACGAGCAAAAGATAAGTTTGGGGGTATTTGTTCAGACCATAATATTGCATTTTTCATTCCCCTATTCTTATCCTTTTTATAAATAAACAGGTACTCTTGACGCACGTTTGTTGCATATTACAGGATACAGGTTTCTGGAGAAAATACAGTGAAAAAGACACAAAACAACAGAAAAAGAGACTTTTGACCAACAATTAGACGGATCCTAGTCAAGCCTAGACGAAGAACAGTGCAAGGTCCAAAATGTCAAGTGAACGGTCAAAAGATACGAACAAGTTTTCACTGAAGATCTGGAGAAGACCTAGAAGCCCAACAGAGAAAATACATATGAAAATAGGAAGCCCAAGACAATACAACCCAAGTGCAGAAAATTGGTGACCCAAGCCCACCAAAGGGCCGCGGATCCGCGGCCATTCAGAGCCCGTGTCGGTGGATATTCCTCGTGTCGGTGCGTCGGTGCAGGGGTTGGGATTTTTCGTGGGCATATCTGTAATTGCACATGCGCGAGACTCTGAAACCCTAATTCTTCTGTTTACTTATAAATTGTAATCTAAAATTGTAAAACCCTATGCCTCTTTTCAATAAATAAAATTCAGAATTTCTGGGAATGATATTCAGATCTCTTCTGTCTTCTACTTGGAGGGAGCCATCAAATCAGTAGGTAATTTTATTTCATTGCTTTTATTTTCTAGAATGTTTTCTCATCCCCTAATGAGCGAGTAATCTCCTCGCTTGTTAGGGTTAGCCTTAGGGAAAAGGTTGAGAGATGAGATCTCTCACCCCTTTCTATGCCACTTTCACCTAATAAATTAGAACTCCACGCATACGAGCACAACTGCTCCTTGCGGCATCCTACCCATCGAGGTAACGATGAACCGTAGTATAAAGGGCCGGTTGCGCGCGTTTTCCGTGGGGGTTAGGGTAATTATCAACAAAGGAAGGATACAAATCTAGAGGAAGAAACATCTTCCCAAAAGATTTGGATCCACTTTATTAATAATTATCGTAACATCTAATAGATCTAAAAAAAGAAGGCATTGAAAGCGGTGAAGAAAAACGTAAATCTCCAAAACTTCCCCTAAGCCTAACCCTAGCAAGACTCTTAATTAGATTAATTAGATCAGATTTTATAGATTTTTATAAACCAACCAAAACGATATTTTGAATCAACTCGTTAAAACACATAAAAGAAATTTACCCGTCTCTGTGGATCGACCCGTACTCACCGGCTAGCTGCGAAGCGACGCCGTTTCTGATTGCGGTAAATACAAGTTTTCAAACTAACCAGTCTGCAATGTGATCCGCAGGTGCTGCTTGTGCTCCTCTCGGCTCCGGGAATACACCAAAATGTCGTCAATGAATACGATGATGAACAGATCAAGATATGGACTGAAGACACAGTTCATCAAATCCATAAATGCTGCTGGGGCATTGGTGAGTCTGAACGACATCACCAAAAACTCATAGTGCCCATAACGCGTGTGAAAAGCTGTCCTCGGAATATCCTCCTGTCGAACCCGCAACTGATGTTAGCTTGATCGTAAGTCGATCCTCGAAAAGTATCCTGCACCCTGAAGCTGGTCGAACAAGTCGTCGATGCGTGGCAAAGGATATCTGTTCCGCACGGTAACCCTGTTCAGCTGGCGGTAGTCAATACACAAGCGCAAACTGCCGCCCTTCTTGACAAACAGGACTGGAGCACCCCAAGGAGACACACTGGGTCGAATAAGCCCCTTATCCAGCAAATCTTGCAACTGACCTTTCAACTCTCTAAGCTCCACCGGGGCCATCCGATAAGGCGGTATGGAAATAGGCCCCGTGCCGGGAATCAAGTTAATGCAGAAAACAATATCGCGCTCAAGCGGTAGCCCAGGAAGCTCGTCAAGAAAAACATCAGGGAACTCACGAACAATCGGAACCTGGTCCAACGGAACCTCTGTAGCTCTAGTATCGCAAACATAAGCTAGAAATCCCTGACATCCCTTCCTCAAAAGCTGTCCGGCGCGAAGTGAAGAAATCAAACTGTGAGGGGCGGCACTACGGTCCCCCTGCACAATAAAAACCGACTCGCTGGGAAAACAGAACCCAACTGTCTTCTCACGGCAGTCCACAGACGCATATGATTTATCAAAGAATATTTACAACCGCAATCAAGAACGGCGTCTCTTGGTAGCTAGCCGGTGAGTACAGGTCGGTCCACAAGGATTTTGTGTATTCTCTATTTGTTCTAACGAGTTAATTCCGATTGTTGTCGGATTGATTAAATCTAAAAACTAAGTTGATCTAAACTAAAATCTTGCTAGGGTTAGGTTTAGGTTAAATTTGGAAAGTCAATATTCCTCACCGCTTTCTATACCCTAATTAAGATCTATGAGGTGTTATGGTAATAATTAATAAAGTGGATTGGTACCATCGGGAAGAAACGGTGTTTCTTCCTCTAGGTTCTTGTCCTTCCTTTCTTAATTCTTACCCTAACCTCCATGGAAAACACGCGCAACCGGTCGTTTATACTACGGTATCACCGCTACCCCGTGGGATAGGGTGTCGTAGGGAGCGGTGTGTGCATGTATGCATGGAGTCCTATAAAAACGTATGATGGGCAAGAAAGGGGTGAGAGATCTTCATCTCTCAAGCCTTCCCCTAATCTAACCCTAACAAGTGAGGAGACTACTCACTCATTGGGGAATTGAAAAACATTTTCTAACTATCTAACTAGGGCAGATAATAAAGATCTATACTAGGGCAGGAAAGAAAATTTAACTAGGGAAATAAAAAGAAACTTACTCTAATTTTTATTTGATGCTTTCTTCCAACGTTGCAGAAATTTACAGATCTGAATTTTGATAAAATGAAATGAGGCACAAGAAGAGGCATAACCTAAAACAGGTTTTAGGGTTTCTATTTATAGAACATAGAAACCCTAGGGTTACAATCGCTTCATATCTGCAATTACAATTTTACACCCTAAGAAATGCTAGTCAACACGCTGCCAGCGACCACAGAGTTTTTCCACCGACACGGGCTTAGCGCTGCCGCGGATCCGCGGCCAATAGCAAGGTTTGGCCGCGGTTCCGCGGCCAAGTAGGGAGCTTGCTGGCTGATTTTTCTTGGGTTGATTCTGGTTGCATGTTTCTTCTCGTTTCTTCACTTAGTTCTTCAGAATGTCTTCTAGTTCTCTTCCAGATTTCCACAGTGAATAATGTCGTGGATTTTACCGTTTGCTTCGTGTCGAAGTCTTGAACCATGCACTGCCTTTGTACTTATGAACTTGTTTGTTGACCTTCGTTTATTCTCCAAACTGTAGGCTTGATCAAGATTCTTCGATTTGATGGTCGTAGTCTCACTTTTGTATCGTCTTTTCGTCAATTTCACTGTTTTTGTTCCGAGAACCTGTAACCTGCAACTATGTAGCAGACATAGATCAAAAGCACCTGTTTATTTGTAAAATGAATAAGAATGGGGAATATAATAATGCAAAATTATGGTATGAACAGCATAGCACGTGGCTAACCAATCCCTGCCCAGAAGAACGTCGAAGTCCAATATCTCAAGAAGGATCAAGTCGACAGGCAACTCTCTCTCGCCAATACGGACAACACACGATCGGAACACGTGTCTAGCAATAAACGACTCGCCCACAGGAGTGTTCACAGCAAGTGGCTGATCAAGCAAATCAGATTCTCTACCCAAACTCGGCACGAAGTGTGTGGAAACGTACGAGTGCGTGGATCCCAGATCAAACAACACGTGTGCGTCAACAGAACATACTGAAAGGGTACCTGAGACCACTGCATTGGATGCCTGCACGTCCTGATGCGTAAAAGAGAAAACCCGTGCCTGTCCTCTACCTGCGACTGGCGGTCCCCTACTAGCAACTGGCTGTCCTCTGCCGGCAGCTGGCTGTCCTCTGCCTCGGCCACCTCGTCCTTTATGAGCAAACCCACCACGACCACGACCTCTCTGTGCATGATTCTGACATGGAGCAACAGTAGGTACAATAGGCAACGCCCTCTGGGGTGGTGAAGGTGGAAGTGTGACACGTGGTACGGCTGTCTCGCCCTCATGTGGCTCCGAACAATCTCACACACGATGATAAGTATTCCCGCATCGGAAAAATCTAGATGTTGCCGACTGACCCTCCTGGGGATAAGAGCTAAATAGTTGACCTCGTCTCGAGCCTCCGCTACCCCCCGTACCTGAACGGAACCTGTCGCGGCGCCTAAACGGCTGTCTCTATGCTGACGTATCTGTACGAACTCTCTTCAGCCCTGTAACTACCGAAGTCTCAGCAAGGCGCTCCTCAACTAATAGGGCGGCGTCTATAGCTGCTGCATAAGTCTCGCAATGTTGTGCGCTGATCGCAAGAAACAGTAGGGTAAGTAAGCCTCGAACAAACCTCTTGACTCGTATCTCCTCAGTAGCCACTAAATACGGGGTATAAACAGATAGCTCGGTGAACTGCACATCATACTCTGCCACTGTCATATCCGACGTATGGCGTAATGACTCGAACCTGCGCGCTCGGGCATCCCTGACACTCTGGGGAAGGAAACGAGCTAGAAATACCGTCACAAACTCGGTCCAGACATAGGAGGAAGACCTGCTGCTCTGCCCTTCTCTACCGACTCACACCATTTCTGCGCAAGACCTTCAAGGCGAAAGCTCGCGAACTCTACCCATCTCGCATCTGTGGGTCCTCCTATTAATAAATGACTGTGGGTCCTCGGCTGCATCGGTGCCTGTAAAGACCGGAGGCTTCAGCCTCATAAACTCTGATAGCGATACTGTGATAACCTCTGTAGCTGCAGGTGTAACTGCCTGCACTGTAGGTACCATCGCGGTCCCCGTAACGGGTGGAACAACCTCTGGTCACTGGGCTCGAAGCATCTCGACTAACAAACCTATCATCTGGCGCATCTCCTGCATACCAGCCCCCAGCATGGCGATCTGATCTGCCGAAGGAGGAACAGTCTGCTCTGGCACAACGGGTGTACTGCCCGGGTCAGTCCTCGTCTCAGACGAGTCAACTCTAATCTCGGCTCTCGCGTCCGCTCTCTGCGCCCTCATAGTCTTTGGCGGCATAATGGCTGAAAAGAAAGTAGGATTCGATAAAGATACGGAAATCGAATCATAAGAATATATATAATCATGAAGGAATTTCAATCAATAAGTCCTAAGGTCACCTAGGCGGAGTAGCGTATCGTGAGTATGCCGCAGAACATACGCACGCTACGCCACTTTTCTTCAGCTACCTATTCCATCATACCAGGGTCATCCTACACACCGAAAGGTAAAACCTACGCTCTGATACCAACTTTGTCATGACCCAAAGTCCGGCCCGTGACCGGCACTTAACCACGTAACGTCTACAGGCGTAACGCGACTAAGTAAGCCGAAACGCAGAAATCAAAACCATTAAAAACAGAGAGTGTTGAAAACATTGGTTTAAAAACGTTTAGAAAACTCGAGTAAAAATCATTAAAGTTTGTTATTTTTTTAAAAATTTCGGCAGCACCTCCTTTGTAAAAACTGGCCCCGAAAACGGGTACAAGATATGATATAAGTAAAAATGGCATATAATAAGAATAAAGCATCCCCAAACGGGAGCAATCATGCCCAACGGCAGAAACAATCACCACAAGAATAATATACGACGCCGTAGCGAAGAAATGAGCAACATAAATGAAAAACATCAGAAAAGATAAAACTGCATAAATAAAGTCGGCTCATACGAGCTCGACACCAGAGTATAAAATAATATACATCGTCCTCACAACTAGTCTCTAAGTCAATACATGAAATGGTAGATGGAGAGTACTAGATACAATAGAATGTACAAATGGAAATAAACGGATACCGCAAAAGCCCACCTATAAGCAAAGGGCTCACACGCCAACTGCAGTGGTATCCGTAGCAAAAAGATACAAAGAAGTAGCCCTGCTGTAACTACTCTGAGGGAAAACCTGCAAACACTGTGGCACAATGGGGGTGAGTTGCCAACTCGTGAATAGTAGATAACATATAAAGATAATCGCAAGTATGCACGTACTGCGATACTCTAACATGTGCAACAGATAACATCTATATGATGAGCTGGGTACGCACTAATCATGCATATCAAGTGCAATCTAATAACATCTATATATGATGAGCAGGGTATGCAATAATCATGCCAAAGTACTCTATCAGGTATTACGACTACAGGATGAGATGCATAACAATGAATGCTGAGCATAGGATAAATATCATCTACACAGAATATCAACGTGGAAAAATAACCTATGTCCATCAAATACACCCAAATCCCAGTAAAAACTCAGGCGCCGTCACTCTAATCGGCCCTCAAATCCTGTAAATCTCATGGAATCGTGAGTGCCCAACATTGGCACTTGAAAATATCATGAAATAATCGTGTCTAGCATTGACACGCAAATCCTCATGTATCAGACTCCGTCAGTCCGGATCGGCCCACGGGCTCCGTCTGCGGAATCGGCCCTCGGCCCCGGCAGTATGGGTCATCCCGTATCCATCTCTCGACTCTGGTCAGTATCTTCCAGATAACCGTCAGGTCCAACCAATCACCGGTAGGTACTAGTCTCTCTGCCAGGCTCACCGTCTGTATACACAACATCCCTTTCTTGCCCCGAGGTACCATACCGGGTCCACCAAGTACGCGCAATCGGCCTCGTCCAGCTCCTCGAATCGGGTTCATAAGTCATACGTCTTAAAACCGAGAAAAAGCATGGTGGACGCACTGAAATATCATATCAAGAGAAACCGGGTTTTCAAAAACAGTGCATATTTTCTTAAAATATTACCACGGTTCTCAAATCCAGAAATCACACGAATCCAAAACTCAATGCGTAAATCCATGCAATGTGGCGTATGCCACTAAGAGTAAAAAAAGGAAACTGCTCTTTAAAATGGATCCAGTTTTGAAAATATCTCATGCGGTCCCTATTTTCTAGAAATCAAAGCCAATATCATCCATGTATGTGACATATGTAGGTATATAGGTATGGATGTGCATGTGGATATATACGCAAATATGAGTGTGCCAATGTATATATGCACTAATATAGATATACAATGTGTATGTGCGCAAGTATGGATATATCAATGTATGTGCGCACCAATATGAATATACAATGTGTATGTACGCAAGTATGGATATATCAATGTATGTGTGCACCAATATGAATATACAATGTGTGTGTGCGTGCAAGTATGGATATATCAATGTATGTGTACACCAATATGAATATATATTGTGTAATCATTAATGATGCGGCAATCAGAATGATGTATGGTTCGTAGCAATCCTATAGTGCGAGTGTCATGGCAATTACTGACGGTGTGAGTGTAACATATAAATAATGCTCATGCATCTTGAACCGTTAGTGACAGTGCGGTATTACATAACTACTATTTCTATATGCAACAAAGATGGGTACGCTACAATAGTACATATGCACGAGCAATATACATATAAATATATATGCGACTACAATATTCTATCACGCCCTGACATTTAACGCCATACAAGTGATTTCCCCGTAGATGTTAAATCCACTCACCTGGTCTCGTGCTAAGTGTAATCGACTATCTGTTTCCCCTTCTTTGCGGCGTCCGACGTACCCGCCTACGAACCTAGAATTTACACAAAGAACACATATAAACTAAAATCCTGCAAAAACGCGATATTAAAACAAAACGAGAAACTCGCGTCGCGAACTAAACGCGTGTGTATACGTAACGTGTGTGCATACGTCAAAACCCAACGCGACATGCTGTGGCACACAGCGACACGCTGTGATACACAGCAAACCAATTCAACTCGTATAGTACGTGTCGCGCAAGTCCCGCTACGCAAAATATAGGTAATAGGTCCCAGATTTAATCTGGAGCAGAAACAAGAAAATCAAATAAGACCAAACCCCTCACAATACCTACAGACAACTACCTGCAAAAATCCAACAAATCCCTAAGCAATTGGGCCGGCGGCTAGGGGTATGGTATCGACCAAAAACCGGTGGAAGGGGTCCAGGTTGCTACACTATGATCCTAGCACAATTCATAGCCTAGTGTATATGTTTGCTTACTAAAATTACTACCCTAGATACAGCAGATTCTATGTATCATAAAGTTTAGTTTAAAACCGTTTTAAAACACTAAGTCTGCAACAATAGGGTGCACAAGTGATATTAGGTGAAATTACTAGACTTAAGTGATACCACCAGCACAAATTAGAGCTAATCTAACTATAATCACCCTGAATCATCCTATTTTTCAATTAAACCATAAGCTTGGAAATAAAACTCACTAAAAACACTAAACTTAGCTAAACAAACCCAAATTTCAACTTGCAACCAAACAAGGAAAATAAATAATGCCAAACACAGAAAAATCCCCACAGACACCCCCTACATAAAGCACCTATACCCAAAACATCAAGGGGCCGGCGACGCCGGAATTGGGGAATGGTCGCCGGATTTTTGGGAAGGGTAAGGACTCGGATTTCAACGCACTAGCCTAAAACTCCTACACACTAATTTGTATGCGTTTTCTATGCTAGAATGATCACAAATGCAGCAGATCTCATATATCCTACATTTTTCTCCAAAACCTTATTTTAAAATTTCAAGTTTGCGACTTTAAGGTGATTTAGCTAAATCTAGTGATGCTACTAGGTTTAAACAGCAATACTAACACTTGATTAGGTTCCTTAAGCTATGACAACCTTAACTTAGCTAAATCTTCACTTAAAACACAAATCTAGCACTAATGACCACATAAACACTAATTTAAGCTAACGACTACAAGTCTTGCAAACAAAGAAGTTGGGCTAAGAATTATACCTCACTTGATCCTAGGTGTAAGGAGAAGGAGGAGAAGAAGAGGAGGAGGTGTTGCACTGCTGCTGATGGTGCTGATGATGGTGCTGATGCTGCTGCTACTGCTTGCTGTTGCTGCTGTTGTTTGGTGCTGCTGCTGCTGCTGTTGCTACTGCTGCTGCTGTTGATGTTGCTTGTGTTGCTGCTGCTGTGGCTTCAGCTGCTGCTGAGTGTGTATATGTGTGAGTGAGAGAGAGAAGTGAGGAAATGAGTGTTGCCAAAAAGAAAAAAAAGAAATGAGAGATATAAGAGAGTCAAACCCCCCTCTCTCTCACCTCATTAAATGCAAGCATGGCTAAGCCCATCGTGCTCGCTCTCTCTCTCTCTCTCTCTCACTCTTACCCAAGTCAACCCACAAAACTAAATCATTTTTAAAAAAAACAATACACTTAATTAAATTCAAATTAGCTTAATAAGAATGGGTTAGTCCACCATGGTTCCTAAACATAGTTTAACCCTAACTTAACCCTAGTTTACATGCATATGTGTGTGCAAGCCTAATAAAATTCAAATAAAATATTCATTAATTTTGATAAAATTTTTAAAAATAGTTTTGGTAAACTTTTTACTAAAAACCATATATTAAAGTATAATTAGCCACTAATCACATTCTAAGGTGTTACACTAGGAGTTCGCTCTTAAGCAAAGGTTTATGTCACTAGTTTTAAAAAGCGAAGCTTAAACCACTCCATTCCAAAGACACTCGAGTTCTTTCAACGATATCAAGTTCATTACGTTAAAGGTTTTTCGCCAAAAACCAGCCGTAGCCCTCTATCATTTCAGATTAGTATTGCTTAGTATTCGTGCTACGTTTGTCTTTGCTATTCGCCGAGGCGTAGTATGCGGTAGCTCTGTAATACTTTTCTGTCGCAAGGATATGTGGATTGGTTAGGATAGTCGTTCGACCTTGTTGAACTTATCAAGGGTCTGTGCGGATGGGTCTAATGCAATCAGGATAATGACGGGTTGAACTTGATTAAGACCCTTTGACTTGTTGACCTTGTCAAGGTCACTTAGATCCTAGGGGCAAAAACCATATCGGGAGTTTCAAACATACGGGAAACTTGCCAGGCATGCGCATACCATCTGGAGTGTGGTGACTTAAGTGGAT
Organism: Agapanthus africanus; assembly: GCA_030015575.1. Lineage (NCBI taxonomy): Eukaryota > Viridiplantae > Streptophyta > Magnoliopsida > Asparagales > Amaryllidaceae > Agapanthus > Agapanthus africanus. Next base: position 154,426,249 of record JASDDO010000014.1, on the reverse strand, counting down.
TCCGTCAGGTTATCACATGATAATAGTTGGGTCCCGATTCCTACTGATGAGTATGTTTTACTTCTCGGGAGATTTTTCACTTCACAATTAGCTAACCTATTAGGTGTTTAGAAAGTATTGACGAGGTTACGGCTCTGCGGAAACAGGGTTATTAATTGGGTCAGTGTGAAAGCACGGGGGACCTCTCTCGGAGTACCAACACTGGCCTGGCTGAATGGTTAGCGAACTTGTAAAGTGTAAATTATTCCGACTAGTTCTTCTTTTAGGGTTTGAAGGAGAATTCGAGGAAACAGTGGGAGCCATCCTGATTAGATAAAGTGAAAACCAATCTAATCTTGATAGAGTACACACTGAGTGTTTCTTTTATCTCTCTAGTACAGCAACCCATGACTTACCTTTAAAACGCATTATAATATTTCAGAAAACGACGGGACGTATATTTGAGGAAAACATATATGGGCATATATCACTATTTTAAATTGAGCGTCCGTCATTTATGCCGTGAGTTACGCATTCACGCGAAGATTTAGAAAAGATTTTTTTGCATAAGTTTTATTGAGTTCTTGAAGGTTTTCCAAGGATGCGCACTATACACGTATTATAGTATTTGACTAGTGTATATTGGATTTCGATAGTGGATTTCGAGATCTGTATCTCTATTGTAACTCCGAGGATATGCGTGCAAATCCGATGATTTACGTGACGCTTGACGGAGTTCGATTTTGAGTTTTGTACTCGTTTTCACGCGCACATGACGCGCTGTGTTGTTTCTGCATCTTCTGTGACTTCGGAGCCCCGTTGATTTGAGCTGATTATTGAAATGTTTTAGATTTTGGGGTCTTAAATTTAAATTCGGGGACCGAATTTCTTTAAGGGGGAAAGATTTTAACATTTCAAAAAAATAAAATATTATTTTTGGGAAATTTTATAACTAAATAATAAAATATGAATATTTTAATAGGACGGTATAATTAAATACCGATAAATTGGGAAAAAAATTGGAAATTTTGAAAGTTACTAGAAAGAGGGTGTTTATTTTGATTTAGGCGAATTATGAATTTTTATGATTTATTATATTCCATTTTTACGCTAATCGCGATCAAATATCACTAATCGCGCATTAAGCTTGTTTTATGCACATGTCATGCACCAAGTTATTTTAACACTTGTTACATTTTATCATGGTCTTTTCTTCATTTATCATGCATGGGGGTTGACTTTAGAAAATAAAATAAAAGGAAAATGGAAATGATGACTTGAAGAGAGAGAAAGGGGACATCATGATGGGAGTGAGCATGCTTGTAGTGAGAGAGAAAAGTGAAAACAATTGAGAGAGGGGGGAAGGGGGCTGCCTCATTTTAGTTCCTCCACCATTTTCTCCTCCTTCTTTCTCATCTCCCTCCACCTTCTACCCCAAAACCCATCTCAAAATACTCCCCAAAACTCTATAAACCTTTAACAAAAGACGACCACCTCTTCACCCTTTACGCATTGGACCAAGAAAAATTGAATTGTGATGACCTTGCGAAGCTATGGTTTCTCTTGAGTTCCACCCATAAGATATAACTTCTTCCTTTTAATTTAGTTTTGTACGATGTCGTATTTTAGTGCCGTTTTGTGACATCGACAACCTGCTGTGACCCCAAGACTTGTTGGTGAAAACAAACAGTGTGGTAGTATTGTACTCGAGACCCTGAGTGTTCACCTAGGACCCTAACCCTTTCCCACCGGTTTTGGCCGGCGACTTTGGGGCCAACTCCGGCGACCTCGGCCCTGTAGGGGACTGGGGGGTTGTATTTTCTAGGGTAGCTGTTTGAAGTGGTTTTGTGATGTTTGGTCCTACTAGATTTGGCTGTGTTGAGGTTAGGTGAAATCTGGGAACTATTGTGAGTGTTTACATGACCATGGTGACACGTTTCCTGACCTGAGCCATAGATTTGTACCCGATGCACGAGCTTAGGAATTTGTTCCGTATCGATTTTGTGACTTTTAGTGTGCCTACAGTGAATCTGGAGCAACCCAGGGAATTTTTGAGAGTAGCAAACAATACCAGGGACCAATTTTAGACCAGAGGAGACCACCATGACAAAACGAGACCCAACTGAGCATGGGGGGCCGGGCTCGCCAAAATTTCTAGGGATGGGGCCGGCAACTTGGTTGTCTAGGGTGTTGGGGTTGGTTCAGTAGCTCAATTACACATTATACATCACCCTATACTCGTTTGCTTGGTTTAATTTGACCTGAGTCAAAATCTGAGAGCAGTTTAGTTTGACTTTAGGTATGTTTTCCGTATTTTGAAATGCTAATTCTTGATATTTGGTTTTGTATTTGGTTGTTGAATGTTTGTACATCAACGGCTAGGGGTAATTTGTTGGTTTTGCATGCGTGGGTTATAGGTTTTAACCTATGAGCGAAACGTGTGCCGTTTTGGTTTTTCGCCTTGATTTTGACACGCATTGTGATTGTGTATTATTTTAGGTACCATCACGTGGATTCCGAGGTGACGGAGCGTGGCGTCATCGACTTCGGCAAACAAGAACCAAGGTGAGTGGATCTATTTCCATGGGGGAAGTCGGGTGGATGGCGTATAGCACCCCCGCAAAGTTTTGATGGAAACTGGTTTATTGAATGTGGTTAAGGAAACCTAGATTAGGATACTAGGGTTAGAGTTAAATGATAGTTATGGAAACCATATTAGAAACTAAGAATAGTTAGAAGTGATATAATACGGCTAATATGTGATGACGGAATTTGAGGATTACGTTTAGCGATATTGCCGTTTAGGGTACTATAAGACTAGATTGTCGACGTAGATGTGTCATCCGAACCATACCTATTTCTAAACTGAAGAATCGTATGCATCTTTTAAACAGATTCCTTGGGGGCCGTTACGGATTTTCAAATGATATCTTTTCCTTAAAAACACTGTAACTCCTATTTTCAAAACTACGATTCACTTCCTTTAAAATCTGCTTGTATGGTTCGGGTGTGTATGTTAGATTAGATACTTATACTATTAGTAGAGATATAATGTTTATGTAAACTCGACTTGATGTGAGATATAAATGCGATGAAAGAATATAAGACGGATATGATGATATGATGATATGATGATATGTTGGTATACGGATGCGAGTCGATCGAGATGATTTATACCCCGCCGGTCCCCTGATATAAGATTATTGCGGATGTGACCTGGAACATAGGGGTGTGTGTGTGTGTGTGTGTATATATGGAATGTTGTGAATCATGGATGATGGGCCGTACGTGATATTAAGTCGTACCCTCATTTGTCGTATAGGATGATAGGATCCCTATTAGCTTAATGCCGCCGTACGATGATTTTCCGTGCATAATGAGTTTGACTTGATGATTGATCCATACCCTTGACTAGAGGTTGTCGTACGATAGATTATACCGTACGCGATATTGTTAGGCTGGATGCCGATTGATAGATTCACCGACTCGATCATGTTCGATATGTATACCTTATAGCTTCTAGCTGACGATTTACCTTATGATGCATTCATGTTATTTACATTGTTTTACTTATACCTGTGATAGTACACCTGCACCATTATCGATGATACGTATGTTACACGTACACATATTGTAGGCTCACACACTTCATCATCGATAATTGCCATGTCACTACACAGTAGGATTGCTGCATCATGATATGACTCTTCGCATAACATGCTTGCGTATATACCACTTGTACACTCATATTGGTGCACATATTGTACACTCATGCTTGTGTATATACCACTTGTATACCCATATTGGTACATATATACATTGATACATCCATATTTATGCACATACACATTGTATATTCATATTGGTGCACATATACATTGATACATCCATATTTACGCACATACACATTGTATATTCATATTGGTGCACATATACATTGATACATCCATATTTGCGTACATACACATTGTATATTCATATTGGTGCACATATACATTGCATACCCATATTGACGCATATATACATTGGTATCTCTACACTTGCGCATATACATATTGTGCCTACATAGATAACCGGTTTTATTGGGAAACTGGGAACCGCATATTATATTTTAAAAACTGGAATCATTTAAAAGAGCGGTTTTCCCTTAATATGTCATATCACTGTTCCATGTTGCATGATATACGGATATGCTTACATTTCTATTATAGTTGCATACATCATGCTCTACGATTTTACGCATTGAGATATGCTGTTTTCATGAGATTTCTGGATTTAAGAACCGCGGACATTTTAAAAAGATTATGTGTTGTTTTAAAAACCCGGTTTCTCTTGATATGATATTTCAGTGCGTCCACCATGCGTTTTCTCGGTTCTGAGACGTGTGACATGTGAAACCCGATTCGAGGAGGCGGATGAGGCCGATTGTGGGTACATGATGGACCCGGTATGGTACCCCGGGGCAAGAAAGGGATGCTGTGTATACAGACGGTGAGCCTGGCAGAGGGACTACTACTACCGGTGATTAGTTGGACCTGGCGGTTATCCGGAGGATACTGACCAGAGACGAGAGATGGATACGGGCCGACCCGTACTGCCGGGGCTGAGGGCCGATTCCGCAGACGGAGCCCGTGGGCCTATCCGGACTGACGGAGCCCGATATATGAGGATTTACATGCCGATGCTGGGTACGGTTTTCATGATGTTTTCGAGTGTCGATGCTAGGCACTCAGCTTCCATGATTTTGATGTGTCGTGAGGGACACCGCTGATTTATATCCTCATACTTACTTGCATACAGACATTGATTATGGTTGGATGAGATCCATATGCATACATACACTGATTATATGGGTGGACGAGATCCACATGCATACATACATTGATTATGGTTGGATGAGATCCATATGCATACATACACTGATTATATGGGTGGACGAGATCCACATGCATACATACATTGATTATATGGTTGGACGAGATCCATATGCATACATACACTGGTTATATTGTTGGATTATATCCGCATACATATTGGTATTGATTACATTGTTGGCACATATGATGACCCGGTCACCCTAGATATCATAGTATTACCTTTATGATATAGTTGACCTAGGAGTCGTTGTTTATTCGATTTCTATCTGTTGAAATTTTTCTACTCATGAGTTGGCAACTCACCCCCGTTGTGCCACAGTTCTTGCAGGTTGACCGCTTGGATCAGTAGCGGCTTCGCTGGCACACAGTTGTATTCGGGCATTTTGCATTGGTAGGTGGGGCACTTGCATCGTACCCACTCTTATATCTATATTTCATATTATATCTAGTTAACTCCATCAATCGAAATTTGTAAATTGTATAAGTAGTGAGACTTAGTGGGTTTGTGGTTGCGAGACTTAGAGCGAGGGGTTTTCCGCTACTTGTAATTGATGTCTTGCTTATTTCTTTATCTTTTGTGGTGAACTTCGCCGTTGGGCGTCGTATACTTTTATATACTGTCTTGTGTGGTTATGATCCGCCGTTTGGCGAAGAGCTAGCTCCCGCTTAGGGATGCCTTATTATCATTATGTATTGGGGGTTTTGGATCAAAAATTACGAAGGAGGTGCTGGCCAAATTTTCAAAAAGACGAAACATGTTTTTTTAAGCTTGCATAATCCACTTGCATTTTTCATGTTCCTATTTTATGCATTAAGAAAACTTGATTTCATTATACCTTTATTTCAAAACTTCACCTCCTTTATTTTTCTTAAAAAGGTTTAGATTTCTGGGTTTCAGCTTACTTGAATTACATTACGCCTTTAGACGTTGCGTGATTTAAGTGCTGGTCACGAGCTAACATTTAGGGTCGTGATAAAGTTGGTATCAGAGCATTTGGTTTAACCTTGGTTCGAGTCTATGTTTGACTATGCGGAGTCTAGGGCGGGTATGTATTTCGGAATCTAGACTTGACCTTACGGAACTTAGACTTGAACCGGGGGGGTATTAGACCCGAACTTTCGTTTCGTAGGCTGACCCTGATTGATGTAGTAGGTAGCTTAAGTAGAGTGACGTACCGTACGTATGTTCCGCAGCATATTTATGATACGATACTCCACTTAAGAAACCTTAGAATGTACAAATTTTGAGACCAGTGATTCTCTTCGTATCCATGATTATACATCCATTTGAGATCCTTGATTTTATTTGTTCCATGATCATAATCTCATTGATGATGTTCCTTCTTATGATCATGTATCCATTCTGGATCTGTTGTTTCCTTTCATGCCGTTGATCTGCTTCCTTCGATACTCGATTGAGGTTCCTGTCGCCATGTTTGAGTGCAAATTGAGCTGCTGCTAGTGTTGCGGTCAGGGCGAGCTCGTCTGGTGCGAGGGCCGACCATTGTGTTTTCTGGTGACATGGGAACGTCTCGAGGTAGTGTTGATGTTGTGACCTCTCGGATGAGGCGAGTGTTTGGTTTTTGCACCGGATGATCGGGCCTTTGATAGAGCTGCCAATTGTGAGAGGACTGTTGATGTACAGCATACCTCAGAGATATTGATGTCGCCTACCGTGCAGACAGATGACCCAGCTGTTGCTGAGATTGATAGGATGTCGCTTCCAGAGCTTACGAGCTGAGATCGCCGGAGCTTCCAGGTAGAAATGCGGCAGATGATAGCTAGCCTACCCTGAGTTGAGGGATGAAGGTGATTCGTCAGATTGATGCGCCGACGTAGGCCCAGTTGAGTTGAAGATTTCCAGTGTGGAGAGTCTTACTCAGATCTAGAGCAGACCGATCCAGAGATGACCGTCGATGTATCGCCTTTCCTGGAGGATTGAGGCATTGTTTAGCGTGCGGACGAAGGGTATTCACATGTTGTATAGGCGAAGCTAAAAGGTTCAAACGAGTGTCAGAAACCCATTTTTCCCAAGTTTAAAGTGTTCGGAGGAACATGCAGGTAATTCTGTGGACCCTCTAGAAGAATGAAACCTTAACTCGACATGATGACTATGGAACCGCTTTGAACCTTAGGGTTTGTAGCAGTTTAGCGGTGCCATCAGTGAGGCTTGGATTTGCCCTTTTACGGCTGGTCCAGAGGTGCTGTGGTATGTACCAGATGTGTTTAGACTGCGCTCCGGTGTTGAGCTTTCGGGAAATTTTGGGACCTCGATGACTCGATCAAAAAGTTTAACGCCGTCCGGATACCATGTGATAGGAGACCAGTAAGCTGACCAGCTTCGGATAGAGAACCTCACCAAGATGCGTGGTGAGTTGATCGAGAACGGACGAGTATTGCGTATTTCTCCGATGGTTGGAACGAGTTCCCGAGGACATGTTCGGCTAGAGATCTTCTACAGAGTGATGAAGATACCGAGTTCGTGATCTCGAGTTCGTGATCTCGAGTCTGTGTAGGAGACTTCGGATTGACCGTGGCCGAGGACAGTAGCAGTACGCAGACAACAGGACGTAACGTCGAAGCGGACAATGATAAAGACGAGTGGAGCCAGAGGTTCATGCGAAACGCTGGCGAGCTGTTATTAATCCCCGTCGAGATCAGAGACTTGATATACATACAGAGGCGTTGGGATACGGCCAGTTCCTGAGGAGATGTGTGCGGAACACGCAGATGTCCAGAAAACGTGAAAAGATTATGTAAGAGTACCAGCCTCCGTACAGTTCGACATAGGCAAGATCGGAAGAGACCTTGAGCCGGATTCCTTGCAGGACACTGCTGCAATGAGACTTGCACCCAAGATCAGTGGTGTCACGTGTATTCAGAGGACCAGAGACCGACGCCAATGACGTGCTGCTTTATGAGTGGTCGTGATAATTGACCGAGAGATGACCAGAGAAGTGCCAGAACGGAATCTTCCCCGTTAGCACACCTAACCGGGCCGATGAGCCGATGGATTGCGAGATTGATAATCCGCAGAGAAAAGGAAGACCCAGAGACAGAAGACGCCAGACCGTGAGCAGGAGGCAAGCGGATATTCTTTTTCTGCCGGTTTTAGGTGCACCGATTCATTTTTCGACATTGTAGGAGGTGTACCTCAATGTCCTTTGTTGAGATTTGCGTTTGTGATCTGAGTATCATGCTTATATCGCTTGGATTTGAGTTTTGACGATTGAGTTTCATGATATTGTTCTCGTGCACCATGGTTGCACCTACTGGGTATTTACAATTTGCTCATAGTTGTCGCACTTGATATATATTTTATACACCGTTGTGTTGATTTGCGATTTGTGCATATCTATTGCCTTTGATGTCGATTTTGTACCTTCGTAGCATGTGTTTATGATTTCGTGGATTTCATACGGATAATTTGATTTTTGCACTCGGTATAGCTTATATGTGCTTGTAGTGCATTGATACGTATTTTGTACACCACAGTTGCACCTGACTTCGTTTTGATATCAATTGAGATATTTATTGGGATTTCATGCCTAGGGCATGCATATGATTTGATTTATGCTTTCGGCATAGTTATCATGCACTTTTAGTATTTTGATTTGCTTTAATGCACGCTGATGCACATGGTCGTGAGATTATATGCTACGGTACACCTGATTTGGATTTTCACGCGTGTTGGGCGCATGATATGAGATGCGATTTTGGTGCACACCAGATGCACTAAATCGGGATTCTTGTGCATATCAGATGCACCCGATATTGTTGTCGTGCACACCCGTTGCACTGGACAGATGCTTTCGTGCACATCCGTTGCACGTAGTTTTGTCTTTTGTGCATATTGTGGCACCTGTTTTTGGATTTGATTTCCATACGCACCAGACGCATATGATTGTCGAATACACTTTTTGAGGCCGATTTTACTTTTTGAGCACTTTGTTTTTCATGATAGGTACTATATATAGTAGCCAAACAGGACTGATCTGAGGACAGTACCTGAGTACTTTGCATGTATTAAAAGCTTACCAAGAGGTTTTCAAAGGAGCTATAGTCTCGCTATTTCCTATGCGTCCATGTGCGACGCGAACGTTTATAAAGGAAAACCTTTTGGGATATTTTGAAAACGACGGGACGTATATTTGAGGAAAACATATATGGGCATATATCACTATTTAAAATTGAGCGTCCGTCACTTATGCCGTGAGTTACGCATTCACGCGGCGATTTAGAAAAGATTTTTTTGCATAAGTTTTATTGAGTTCTTGAAGGTATTCCAAGGATGCGTACTATACACGTATTATAGTATTTGACTAGTGTATATTGGATTTCGGTAGTGGATTTCGAGATCTGTATCTCTATTGTAACTCCGAGGATATGCGTGCAAATCCGATGATTTGCGTAACGCTTGACGGAGTTCGATTTTGAGTTTTGTACTCATTTTCACGCGCACTTGACGCGCTGTGTTGTTTCTGCATCTTCCGTGACTTCGGAGTCCCGTTGATTTGAGCTGATTATTGAAATGTTTTAGATTTTGGGGGTTTAAATTTAAATTCGGGGATCGAATTTCTTTAATGGGGAAAGATTGTAACATTTCAGAAAAATAAAATATTATTTTTGGGAAATTTTATAGTTAAATAATAAAATATGAATATTTTAATAGGGCGGTATAATTAAATACCGATAAATTGGGAAAATTTTTGAAAATTTTGGAAGTTACTAAAAAGAGGGTGTTTATTTTGATTTAGGCGAATTATGAATTTTTATGATTTATTATATTCCATTTTTACGCTAATCGCGATTAATTATCACTAATCGCGCATTAAGCGTGTTTTGTGCACATGTCATGCACCAAATTATTTTAACACTTGTTACATTTTATCATGGTCTTTTCTTCATTTATCATGCTTGGTGGTTGACTTTAGACAAGAAAAAAAAAGGAAAAGGGAAATGATGACTTGAAGAGAGAGAAATGGGACATCATGATGGGAGTGAGCATGCTTGTAGTGAAAGAGAAAAGTGAAAATAATTGAGAGAGAGAGGGAAGGGGGTGCCTCATTTTAGTTCCTCCACCATTTTCTCCTCCTTCTTCTTTCTCATCTCCCTCCACCTTCTACCCCAAATCCCATCTCAAAATACTCCCCAAAACTCTATAAACCTTTAACAAAAAATGACCACCTCTTCACCTTCTACGCATTGGACAAAGAAAAATTGAATTGTGATGACCTTGCGAAATTAGGGTTTCTCTTGAGTTCCACCCATGAGGTATAACTTCTTCCTTTTAGTTTAGTTTTGTACGATGTCGTATTTTAGTGTCGTTTTGTGACATCGACAACCTGTTGTGACCCCGAGACTTGTTGGTGAAAACAAACAATGTGGTAGTATTGTACTCGAGACCCTGAGTATTCACCTAGGACCCTAACCCTTTCCCACCGGTTTTGGCCGGCGACTTTGGGACCAAATCCGGTGACCTCGGCCCTGTAGGGGACTGGGGGATTGTATTTTCTAGGGTATCTGTTTGAAGTGGTTTGTGATGTTTGGTCCTACTAGATTTGGTGTATTGAGGTTAGGTGAAATCTGGGAACAATTGTGAGTGTTTACATGAACATGGTGACACGTTTCCTGACCTGAGCCATAGAAACGAGACCCAACTGAGCATGGGGGGCCAGGCTCACCGGAATTTCTAGGGATGGGGACGGCCACTTGGTTGTCTGGGGTGTTAGGGTTGGTTCAGTAGCTCAATTACACATTATACATCACCCTATACTTGTTTTCTTGGCTTTATTTGACCTGAGTCAAAATCTGGGAGCAGTTTAGTGTGACTTTAGGTATGTTTTATGTATTTTGAAATGCTAATTCTTGGTATTTGGTTTTGTATTTGGTTGTTGAATGTTTGTACATCAACGGCTAGGGGTAATTTGTTGGTTTTGCATGCGTGGGCTATAGGTTTTAACCTATGAGCGAAACGTGTGCCGTTTTGGTTTTCCGCCTTGATTTTGACACGCATTGCGATTGTGTATTATTGTAGGTACCATCACGTGGATTTCAAGACGACGGAGTGTGGCGTTATCGACTTCGGCAAACAAGAACCAAGGTGAGTGGATCTATATCCACGGAGGAAGTCGGGAGGATGGCGTATAGCACCCCCGCAAACTTTTGATGGAAACTGATTTATTGAATGTTGTTAAGGAAACCTAGATTAGGAAACTAGGGTTAGAGTTAAATGATAGTTAATGATACCATATTAGAAACTAAGAATAGTTAGAAGTGATATAATACGGCTATGTGATGACGGAATTTGAAGATGACGTTTAGCGATATTGCCGTTGAGGGTACTATAGGACTAGATAGTCGACGTAGATGTGTCATCCGAACCATACCTATTTTTAAACTGAAGAATCATATGCATCTTTTAAACAGATACCTTGGGTGACGTTACGGATTTTCAAATGATATCTTTTCCTTAAAAACACCGTAACTCCTATTTTCAAAACTAAGATTCACTTCCTTTAAAATCTGCTTGTATGGTTCGGGTGTGTATGTTAGATTAGATACTTATACTATTAGTAGAGATAGAATGTTTATGTAAACTCGACTTGATATGAGATATAAATGCGATGAAAGAATATAAGACGGATATGATGATATGATGGTATACGGATGCGAGTCGATCGAGATGATTTATACCCCGCCGGTCCCCTGATATGAGATTATTGCGGATGTTACCTGGGACATAGGTACACACACACTCACACACACATATATATGGAATGTTGTGAATCATGGATGATAGGCCGTACGTGATATTAGGCCGTACCCTCATTTGTCGTATAGGATGATAGGATCCTTATTAGCTTAATGCCGCCGTACGATAATTTTCCGTGCGTGATGAGTTTGACTTGATGATTGATCCATACCCTTGACTAGAGGTTTTCGTACGATGGATTATACTGTACGCGATATTGTTAGGATGGATGCCGATTGATAGATTTACCGACTCGATCATGTTAGATTTGTATACCTTATAACTTCTAGCTGACGATTTACCTTATGATGGATTCATGTTATTCACATTGGTTTACTTATACCTGTGATAGTACACCTGCACCATTATCGATGATGCGTATGTTACACGTACACATATTGTAGGCTCACACACTTCATCATCGATAATTGCCATGTCACTACACAGTAGGATTGCTGCATCATGATATGACTCTTCGCATAACATGCTTGCGTATATACCACTTGTACACTCATATTGGAGCACATATTATACACTCATGCTTGCGTATATACCACTTGTATACCCATATTGGTGCATATATACATTGATACATCCATATTTGTGCACATACACATTATATATTCATATTGGTACACATATACATTGATACATCCATATTTGCGCACATACACATTGTATATTCATATTGGTGCACATATACATTGATACATCCATATTTGCGCACATACACATTGTATATTCATATTGGTGCACATATACATTGCATACCCATATTGACGCATATATACATTGGTACCTCTACACTTGTGCATATACATATTGTGACTACATAGATAACCGGTTTTATTGGGAAACTGGGAACCGCATATTATATTTTAAAAACTGGAATCATTTAAAAGAGCGGTTTTCCCTTAATATGTCATATCACTGTTCCATGTTGCATGATATACAGATATATTTACATTTCTATTATATGTCGCATTCATCATGCTCTACGATTTTACGCATTGAGATATGTTGTTTTCATGAGATTTCTGGATATAAGAACCGTGGACATTTTAAAGAGATTATGTGTTGTTTTAAAAACCTGGTTTCTCTTGATATAATATTTCAGTGCGTCCACCATGCGTTTTCTCGGTTATGAGACATGTGACATGTGAAACCCGATTCGAGGAGGCGGATGAGGCCGATTGCGGGTACATGGTGGACCCGGTATGGTACCCCAGGGCAAGAAAGGGATGCTGTGTATACAGACGGTGAGCCTGGCAGAGGGACTACTACCTACCGGTGATTGGTTGGACCTGGAGATTATCCAGAGGATACTGACCAGAGACGAGAGATGGATACGGGCCGACCCGTACTGCCGGGGCCGAGGGCCGATTCCGCAAACGAAGCCCGTAGGCCGATCCGGACTGACAGAGCCCGATATATGAGGATTTACGTGCCGATGATGGGCACGGTTTTCATGATGTTTTCGAGTGTCGATGCTAGGCACTCAGCTTCCATTATTTTGATGTGTCGCGAGGGACACCGCTGATTTATATCTTCATACTTACTTGCATACATACATTGATTATGGTTGGATGAGATCCACATGCATACATACACTGATTATATGGGTGGACGAGATCCACATGCATACATACACTGATTATATGGGTGGACGAGATCCACATGCATACATACATTGATTATATGGTTGGACGAGATCCACATGCATACATACACTGGTTATATTGTTGGATTATATCCGCATACATATTGGTATTGATTACATTGTTGGCACATATGATGACTCGGTCACCCTAGATATCATAGTATTACCTTTATGATTTAGTTGACCAAGGAGTCGTTGTTTATTCGATTTCTATCTGTTGATATTTTTCTACTCACGAGTTGGAAACTCATCTTCGTTGTGCCACAGTTCTTGCAGGTTGACCGCTTGGATCAGTAGCGGCTTCGCTGGCACACAGTTGCATTCGGGCGTTTTGCATTGGTTGGTGGGGCACTTGTATCGTACCCACTCTTGTATCTATATTTCATATTGTATCTAGTTAACTCCATCAATCGAAATTTGTAAATTGTATAAGTAATGAGACTTAGTGGGTTTGTGGAATGAAAAGGCTCGGGATGGATGACAGAGTCTTTGTGCGAGCCGTATGCGGTGAGAGTTTGCGGGACTTAGAGTGAGGGGTTTTCCGCTCCTTGTAGTTGATGTCTTGCTTATTTCTTTATCTTTTGTGGCGAATTTCGCCGTAGGACGTCGTATACTTTTATATACTGTCTTGCGTGGTTGTGATCCGCCGTTTGGCGAAGTGCTAGCTCCCGCTTGGGGATGCCTTATTATGATTATGTATTAGGGGTTTTGGATAAAAAATTACAAAGGAGATGCTGCCCAAATTTTCAAAAGGACGAAACATGTTTTTTTAAACTTGCATAATCTACTTGCATTTTTCATGTTCCTATTCTATGCATTAAGAAAAATTGATTTTATTATACCTTTATTTCAAAACTCCACCTCCTTTATTTTTCTTAAAAGGGCTTAGATTTCTGGGTTTCAGCTTACTTGAATTACGTTACGCCTTTAGACGTTGTGTGATTTAAGTGCTGGTCACGAGCTAACATTTCGGGTCGTGACACGCATGAACCAAGTTAACCGAACCTTCTTACACACTTGGGTTTTTTTGTCATGATTCATGACAAATTCGTACATATCCCTGCCATTCCTAGTTTACCCTTTGCATTTCTTCAAAACACTTCGTATCACTACGATGATCCATATTTCTTGGAACGACCATCGTATAGTTACATACGAACTGGTAGAAATTACTTCACTCGAGAATGGCCACAGGTTCTGGAGAAATTGAATAGGATTATTCGGTTGTCTCTTCCTTTTACCTTCTCTCAGGTTACAAAAGCTCCCTGTATCTGGAGAGTACACTTATTACGCTTATTGGATAGTTTTCTACCAAACCTCAGGATAGTGCCGAAAGGTAGGGACGAAGAAAACCAGTTAGCGCAGGGAAGGTGTACAGAAGATAAGAAATAGAGACATATAAAGGGATTAAAGTGAGGGAAAAGGAAATTGCGACTACTGCCGTGAATCTGGATAATGGAAAAAGCATTACTAGGAATACCTGTCCACCCCTTATGAAACATTTTCATGTTTCAGATTTTCCGTGTATTTGTAAAAGAGAACTTTTTTCCTAATTAATTTTGACTTCATGGTATGTATTTACCAGACTTGGATCTCACATTTGTACGGTGTTGCAGATGATGAGTATGAGTAGAATATTGGGAAATGGGCGATTTGATCCTCAATATCAGAATTTGTTGAAATTGGTGATATTAGATTAAATCGCTTGGTTTTTGCCTGACGATAAATATTTGTTTTTGAATAACCGTTGTTATGCACCAAATTTTAAAATGAAATATCTGTACCTTTATTTTATAAAGTGAGATATACATTTTGAAAATTATGTTATAAATATTTACCTTTATTAGTTGTAACGACTCTATTTTCACTTTACGAAAATTTTTAAAATTTAATATACAGATTGGAGTTTGCTAAACTGAGCACAAGTTATAAATTTAATTTGTTTAAGAACAGCAAGAAGCACTTGTAGCTCATTGGTAAAGCCTTGCATTGCTATGACATAACCCCTATGTTTAAATCCCCTCAGCCACATATTATTTTTACAGATTTTTCTTTTAAACTTTTTGGAAGCCCAAAGTTTACACGTGCAATACACGTAAAATGAAAAGTCACAGAAAATCAAACATGTGCTGAATGTTATATGAACCGACATGGACACGTGGCATTGATCCAAGACCAAACTCCATACACTTGGCCAGCGAGATTCATCTTTAGGCCGGCGCCGCCGGGCCCCCTCGTTGGTAATGCCCCCAAACTCTGCACAAAAAATCCCTTGGCCTACCCCATTACTCCCATATTGTTTGATTTCTCTGTAAATTAACAGAGAACTTAAATTCACCCTTTAATCCGATTCTAATGCATTTTAATTCAATCTTTCAATTCCAAAACCCTAATTCCATACTATAAATACAACCTCATACCCTAGCTCTCTTCATTCTGAAATCTCTTGTCAAAAATTCTCAAAATTTTCCAAGTCAAAGAAGAGTACAAGTGGAGTTAGCCCAAGTTCCTTTTCCGGCTAAGATTCGAAACACTTCCGGCGTCCCCGCGACTCCACGAAGGCCAACATTCCTTTTCTCAACCTCTTTTCTATCTTTTTAACTTGTAAGTCCCAACTATTTTCCTCTCTTCTTAAATTAAAACTATCTCTTTTCAAATCATGTCGGTAAGTGGAGTTATACCGACATTTTTTTCTAAAATCTTTAAAAACTACAATTTTCTTTTAGAATCATTCGTTCAAATCACTATACTTTGTTATTCAATCATGAAACAAATGTTTAGAATAATTTTCACCTTGAAAAGTTCATGCTAAATAACTTTATAGTACATGTTTCGTTTAAATACCATAAACTTTACACATGCCATATTTTAATCTTTTTTCTTAGCATACCTTTAGAAAACCTCACGAGGTAATGACCTACCTCTCATATACACCCATCTTGATATAGCACGATTTCTCTTGAACAATGGTTTTGTGGCAAAATACGACTTTTCAATAAAATATCCTAACCTATTAAAAACCGTTTTCTTGTAAATAGTATATTAAATTCTTTGTGATTGTGTCTCTATAACCCACTTTTGAGGAATCCGAATCGGTTGGTGCGGGTTATCGCACACCCATCAGACTAGTAGGGCGAGATGCAGACCTCCTCACGGAGCATAGGATCTCAATGAAATTTAATACAGTTTTTAATAAAAACGAGAATTTCTATTTAATAATAAAAAATTAATTTTAATAATTATATAAGTATTATCAAAACCACATATTTTCAAGGTATTATTAAATTCCATGCTTTCCAAACAAAATAAAAGAATTACAAGTTTTCATGAAAATATCATCAAGAATCCATACAAGTCAAATTTTACACTAAAACACCGTGAACTATTCAAGCTAGGTGTATATTCACCAGAATACCTCACTTTTTAAAAGTCACATCCATGAAAACTTTAACAACGACAAATAAATACTTGAGTTTTATTTTGAAAGTATATTTAAAATATTTTTCATAAAACCCCTCAAGTTGTATAAAATTATATTAAGGACCCTAGTAAATATAGGTTTAAGCGGGACCAATTCTTTTAAGCCTCATGGAGCCGGAGAAAGTGGGTGCTTGTCTATTTAAGGTAGAAAACTAAAACAGGGTTACTAATGGTAATTGTCTTTGAAAAAGACACAAATCCTGCCGTCCATGTGTAGCAGTTACCGATAACTCCTAAACTTAATCAGGATTCAAATCTGTTTAAGTGTCTGACTCAATCTGAGTCTCAGTTTAATCTGAATACAATCCAAACATGAATCCAACTATAACTCCAATTCAACATGAATCCAAAATATCAAACATGAACACTTGAACTTGAACATGAACACCAGAACAATATCAACATGACTTGACTTGACGGAACCATGGATATATCTTGAACTTGACTACATGACTACCGTTTATATCCTGAATCAGTTTACATGAACAACTTATACCATGGTCTCGGCAAGTCTGGTAACTACAAATCAATAAAATATACACTACGGTTTTTTTTAAAGGGGTAGACTGGTACGGAACGTGTTAAAAGTGGCACGATGATGGTCACAAAAAGACACCTACATAAACATCCTGTGCCATTGCCCCGTAGGTTTTGACGGGGCTTTGTACTTACATGTTACCTTAGTCTATGGACCAAGTTGGACTCCTCTCGTATACACTGGCACATTCTGTACCAAGCAAAAAACCACTACGTTAGTATAATAAACACATAAGTTACATGTTATATTCTCTTTACCTATCTATTACATTCTATCTTTTGGGATTTACCGAGCGCTAGTTCGCTGACGACATTCCTATCTCTTCTTTCTTTAGAATGTTGTCAGGAGGACCCGACTCTCAGGAGATTTAGCCCAGCCAGGAAGATTGGGAGCAGTTCACTGAGGAGCCAGAGTTCTAGTTCCTACTTGTACTTACTTTTCTTTCAGTTCATATTGCCATTGTTTTGGCATCGCTTCCATCATTATACTTTACTTTTCAGTTGTATATAAAGAATGAATATAAATAAAAAGTTGTTGTTTTATTACAACTATTGTCATTCTTGTGTTATTTCATTTATATTGCTTATTTAAGCTTAATGTGTTTACTTCTAAGTAAATACGTCGCAGGCCTCGCTACGTCTCCTTCCCCGTATGCCAGGAAGCGGGGCGTGACAGGTTTTGTTGGTGGCCTATGCAAGTCCGTTCTGTGTGGAAACCTGAGCAATATATCACAAGAATTATAAGAATAAGTAACTAAAACATTCTTTATATTTCATATTCCTTGAATCTATCCTAACCCTACTTTTCTTTCAAGGTTATGGATTCTCCGAACAATACGTGCACGAATGTCAATGGCAACACCCCACCACCACTTCCACTTACACCTACCGTAGCAGCTCCGATCAATGAGCAGACGGTTTTTCTTGAGGCGGTCAAGAGCCTCTTGGAGGGACAATAGCAGCAGACTGCTATACTCCTGAACAGCCTAGAAGCTGAGGCTCCAGGTGTGAAACAATTCCGGGCACTGCACCCTAAACAATTCTCTGGGAAAGAGAGCCCCCTGGAAGTGGAAGAATGGGCTCAGTCGATTGTGGACGATCTAGCATTAGCATAAGTGCCAGATATTGCTTGGGTAAGGGCTGCGAAGCTGCAACTTAAAGACAACGCCAGAGTATGGTGGAAGGCTGAAGAAAGCCGACTTACCCATCCGATCGAATGAAGACATTTCGCAATATTTTCGACGCGAAATATATTCCCGGGACTGCCCATTTTGACATGGAGTAGCAATTCATTCACCTGCAACAAGGCTCTATGTGGAGAAAATCTGTGGATGTGCATGATACTGAGTTCACCATGCTGAGCAGGTAAAATATGTCTCAAATATTTGATTTTCTAATATCACATACTACACAGCTAACACAAGATCGTAACAGGTTCATGGCACATCTCATACCGACTACTGAGATCAGAGCATGATGATTTCAACAAGGGATTTTCCAACCCACGATCTTGCTCTGAAGGCTGCCAGAAGATATGAGGCTATTGTGAAGAAGAAGGTGTCACGCCCCGCTTCCCAGAGTACGCTAAAATGGGCACGTGACATAGCCAACCATGCTACCTCTGGGTAGGAAGTATCCATCCACAGTCACATTACGGCTGTAGAGATATCAAGAACAAAATAAAACTATCTAAACATGTCCATAATCCAAGATAACATGAGTCAAGAATAATAAAATGCGAAAGAGAAAGATCCAATACAATATAACTGGAATGTATGTCCCATAATGCGGGCTCACATCAGGAATAAAAATGCAGGAAATAAAGAAACTAACTAATATTGACACTCACAGCTCAGCCTGTTGGCTGAAGTACACCTGCTCGGACTGCAATAGCGGTACGGAATCTGGGCCATGCAAAACCCAGACGTCAGCGCGTCATGTCATCAAGTAATATAATATGAACAGTGTAGCAGGCAAAGCAATATAAACATGAATAAAACAAGGGTAACAATAATATAAGTCAGAGCAGTGCAGGGTAGTGTACTGTGGGTAAACTAAACTGTTCTATCGGGTTTTCTGTTCTAAGTCTTTGAAATCAAATTGGTGAATCATCGATGTAACTCAATAGTATCCCGTACATACCCGGGACCACGGCCTCAAGATTCTTGGTGCTGAAACCGAGACATGCCGCTAGGCATCAAATAGGAATGTGTACACTCAATAGTATCCCGTACATACCCGGGACCACGGCCTCAAGATTCTCGGTGCTGAAACCGAGACATGCCGCTAGGCACCAAATAGGAATGTGTACACTCAATAGTATCCCGTACATACCCGGGACCACGGCCTCAATATTCTCGGGCAGAAACCGAGACATGCCGCTAGGCACCAAACAGGAATTTGTACACTCAATAGTATCCCGTACATACCCGGGACCACGGCCTCAATATTCTCGGGCTGAAACCGAGACATGCCGCTAGGCACCAAACAGGAATGTGTACAGATGAATAATGTCAGCATCATCATTCCAAGGCTGGCCTACCCTAAAACTGATCAGAACAAGTAGCGAACTGTTGAGTTACAAGTCAGGTTTCACCTTTGATTTCCCCATACCCCCAAGTTATATGTGTAAGTCAAGTCAGGTATCCCGACATCAAGAACTAATGCCAACACAGGATCAGGTAAACAGGCTTGTCTGGATAGACAACAAGAACGGTTCATGAGGACTACATGTCAGGTTTGTTGGCATTAGACATAAGATCAGGTAACGGGTCAGGTCATGATACATTAGGTCAAGTCAAGCAGTATACGGTACCATGTTGGGTAAAGTAATATGTATGTAGCAAGTCAGGTCAAGATGTAAACAATACCATGGGTGTGCTCATACACAGTCACATAATCAAGCATGGTTATCAACAATATGATCTAAGCAATGAATTAAGCAATAAGCAGATTCATTCAATTAGCAGTACGGTTATCAATTGTGTCACAGAGATGATTTCAACATTATAAGAATGCAGTAAGACAATTATAGCCATTTAATCATGTTAACAAGTTTAAGACTTCATGGATGCAATGATATATATCTATAAGTTCCATGGATGAAATCACAGTTTATGCAGGTTAAATGTACACGAGTGTCCGAATGAAGTAAAACGATAAATAAAGTACCATAGGCTACGTCATTAGTGAAAATGTAATTAAAACATGTAACTGTGGTTATTAGGTGCAAAACAGTAATTGCAACAGGTAAGTTCCAAATTTGAAAGATAAAATGATATATATCAATATTGTACATGAACATGAGAAATGATCGTACCAAAGTTAAATTTACAGGTTTAGGGTGTCATCAAGATGTATGTAAATATTATTTAGCATGTAGCAAGGGGTACTTGCCTCGATGGGTCGCGGATCAGGAAAACAGAACGTTAACCGTCGGCGGGGAAAACTCGCGACGGGCGCACGGTTCACGGATTGAACCCAAACAACGAACATTAAAGCCACACGGGTCGGGGTACCACTCTGGAACGTCGGAACACGTCGCCGGCACTGCCGGATTCCGGCGAGAAACAAAACAGTAAACAATCAAGAATGCAACAAGAAAAGAAAAGAAAAGAAAGAAGAAGGGAAGGAGGACAGAGAAGGGGGTGCTCACGAGGGTCCGTGGGAAGGGTGGTGCTGGTCGACCACGTCAACGGAGCTCCGGCGGTCGGCCTACGACGACGGCGAGAATCTACAGATCAAGAAAGATATTCACAGCGAAGGAAAAGAAGAAAGGAAAAGAGGAGGGGAAGCAATGCTCACTGAGTGCGCACGAAGGTTGGAGACACGGGGACGAGGTCACCGGCGGCGACTCCCGGCGGTGCAATGCGTGCAGGGGTGTGCAGGTTGCCACGGTTTGCTGGTGGAGGGAGAGAAGGGAAACGGAGGCGAGGAGGTAGAGATGAGGTAGACGACGAGGGCGAGGAGGCGACGCGACCGGCAATGAGGGCGTCGGCGTTGGGGCTGCGGCGGCGAAGGGCACGGCGGCTAGGGTTGCGTGGGGTTGGGTTCGCTGAAGGAAGAAAGAAATTGAGGAGAGAGAGGGAGTTTAAATATAGAGGAGAGAGAGAGAGAGATAGAGAGACGGGGGAGAGAGGAGAGAGAGAGAGAGTGGGGCCCACGGTTCTTAAAGAAGGAAGCTGATTGGTTGTGAATGGAAATTTTGTGAAAGATTTAGGAATATTAGAAATATTGTAAGGTTATAAAATATTTTAGGCGGTTAGAATTAAATATACGATGGTTTTAAAATATATTAGCAAATGGGATTTTGGCGCAAAGTAAAACATTTCCAAAATGCGCCCGGGTCGGGTCCAAAATTCGAAATTGAAATAAGAAAATTTTAGGCGGGATCCAAAATTTAAAATGAAGTGTTTTACAATCAAAAAGCATACCCCCAAAACGGACACACGTACGTGCGCGTAGCCGTCCAGACTCGCCCGTTTCACTGAACAGGACGAGAACACGATGCACGGACGCTACAACAGGGTTAGGGGTGTCAAGTAGGCCAAGACAAATATTTTTAATTTTATTTTAGATGCCATAAATTGTTATATGCAGAATTGAATTGGCGGGGTAAAATTCATAATAAGTAACAATCAAGCAAGATAAATGAAATAAAGGCCACACTCCAATCATAAGGTAACAGAAATTAGTAGCATTGGGCTCGGTTGTTACATTATACCGAACTACAAAAAGAATTTCGTCCTCGAAATTCCAAGAATACAAAGATGGACGACAAAAATAACTACAAGAAAAGATGAGGAAACTTCTGCCGGATTTCATCTCCTCGTTCCCAAGTGGACTCTCCATGCGAGCGATTACCCCAAGAAACAAGCACAAGAGGGGTAACCTTGTTCTTAAGAACCTTTTCCCTTCGATCCACGATTTCAATCGGTCGCTTCTCAAAAGTCAAGTCTTCTCGTACCGTCAGCTCCGAATGATCCAATACGTGCGTTTCATCTCGAACATACCTACGGAGTTGAGATACGTGAAACACATCGTGCACACTCGCCAAGGACTGCGGTAACGCCAAACGATACGCTACCTCACCAACATGCTCCAAGATCTCAAAGGGTCCAACAAATCGAGGACTAAGCTTTCCTCGACTTCCAAAACGAATCACCCCTCTAGTCGGTGATATCTTCAAGAATACCAAATCACCCACGGCGAACTCTAGAGGTCTTCTCGACGTATCCGCCCAACTCTTCTGTCTGTCTTGAGCTGCCTTCATATGATTTCTGATAGTGTTAACCTTTTCTACTGTCTGTACAACCAAATCTGGTCCCAACAATCTTCGTTCACCGACATCGTCCCAACAAACAGGTGAATGACATTTACGATCATACAAAGCTTCGAACGGAGCCATCTGAATAGTTGCCTGGAAACTGTTGTTGTAAGAAAACTCCACCAAATGCAGATGATCCTCCCAAGAACCCTTGAACTCCAACATGCATGCTCTCAACATATCTTCAAGAGTTTGGATCGTTCTCTCCGACCGATCATCAGTTTGAGGATGATAAGCTGTGCTAAACTTCAGTCGAGTCTCGAAACTTTCCTGTAAACTCCTCTAGAAGTGTGATAAGAACCGAGTGTCCCGATCGGACACGATGCTCACCGGTACTCCATGCAATCTTACAATCTTCTGCATGTACCTCTCCGCCAAAGTCTCTGTTGATTGACCAACCCGAAATGGAATAAAGTGAGCTGCCTTGGTCAATCGATCAACAATCACCCATACTGCATTGTTGCCTTTTGGACTCCGCGGTAAAGCCGTCACGAAATCCATGGTTATATGTTCTCACTTCCACTGAGGAATCGGAAGTGGTTGCAATAAACCAGCAACCCTTTGATGTTCAGCCTTAACTTGCTGACAAACCAAGCACTTCGCCACAAAGCGAGCAATCTCCCGTTTCATGCCTTCCCACCAGAAATGTTGTCGAATATTTCGGTACATCTTTGTGCCTCCTGGATGTACAGAATAAGCTGAACTGTGTGCCTCCTTCATAAGCTCTTCACGAATATCTCCCTTTGGCACACACAAACGGCTACCATACCTCAACGAACCATCTTCGTGGATCAATAGATCTGTTCGTAGTCCGGCTTCAACCTGTCCTCGAAACTTTTGCAGTCTAGGATCCTGCGATTGCGCTGTCTTAATATTCTCGATCAATGACGAATGTACTTGCAGCTGCATCAACTGTCCCGTAGAATGCGGTAGCACAACCTCCAAGTCAAATCTTCAAAAATCTTCAGCGATCTCCTTCTACGTAGGTAACACCTGATTTGCTGGTAACCGACTAAGCGCATCCAGCATGACATTAACCTTCCCTGGATGGTATTTAAGATCAAGATCGTAGTCAGCCATCAGCTCCAACCATCTACGTTGCCTCATATTAAGCTCCTTCTGCGTGAACACATATTTCAAGCTCTTATGATCAGTAAAAACTTCGACCCTTTCGCCTAAAAGGTAGTGTCTCCAAATCTTCAACGCAAAAATCACAGCCGTAAGTTCCAAGTCATGAGTTGGGTAATTCTTCTCATGGGTCTTCAACTGTCTCGATGCGTACGCTACAACCTTCCCATGCTGCATCAAAACACATCCCAGTCCTTTCCCAGATGCCTTCGCTGTGAATCACCAATCCTCCGAAATTGTATGGCACGGTCAGAATAGGGGCGGTTATCAACTTCTGCTTCAACGTCTCAAAAGCTAACGCAAACTTATCCGTCCATACAAAAGGCACCTCCTTGCGCGTAAGTTTGGTCAACGGCTCCGCCAGACGAGCAAAGTTCTCCACAAATCTTCTGTAATACCCGGCGAGTCCAAGGAAACTTCTTATCTCCGCAACATTCTTTGGAATCGGCCAATCACGAACTACTGCAATCTTGTCTGGATTGACGGCAATTCCATCACCAGACACTACATGCCCCAAAAACTTTACTTCCTCCAGCCAAAATTCGCACTTACTCATCTTCGCATACAACTTCTCTTGTCTCAACGTCTGCAGTGCAATCTTCAAATGCTCAGCGTGCTCTTCAAAACTCTTCGAGTAAACCAGAATATCGTCAATGAATACCACAATAAACTGGTCCAAGAATGGTGAAAAGATTTTGTTCATCAAGTCCATGAATACTGCCGGCGCATTCGTTACTCCGAAGGGCATCACTAAGTATTCGTAATGTCCATACCGAGTTCGAAACGCCGTCTTGCAAATATCTTCTGCTTTCACTCGGACCTGATGATATCCGGATCGCAAATCCAGCTTCGAGAATACCCTCGCGCCACTAAGCTGCTCGAAAAGTTCGCCAATGCGAGGGATCTGGTACTTGTTCTTAATAGTCATCCGGTTAAATTCTCGATAGTCGATACACATCCTTCTTGTGCCATCCTTCTTCTTTACTAGAAGAACTGGAGCTCCCCAAGGCGAGTTACTGCTTCGAATTCAACCCTTCTCACGCAATTCATCAACCTGTTTCTTGACTTCTTCCAACTCCCCTGGTGCCATTGGATAATACGCTTTGGATACTGGCGCTGCACCAGGAATAAGATCAATTGTGAACTCCACGTCTCGCTTCGGCGGTAAACCAGATATATCTTCAAACACGTCCATAAAATCGCGAACAACAGCTGGCTCCTCACTTTCATCAACTTCCATTGATGCAAGAATTTTGTTTGTCGGCCTAGCCCTAAACTCGACTGGCCCGACAGAACTGCTTCCTTACCGCAACTGCTGTCTGCTGCAAACTCCCCTTCATCCCAGATAAACTCTACTGCTCTCGGACTGCCGCAAGTACTTGTGAGAAAGTGGTCAAACCCAGGGAGACAATCTGCCTCTGGATGTCCATGTCCAAGCTGCGCATGAACCTCCGTGCCCTGTCTGCATCGTTGGCAACTAAAGTCCCAGCGAATCTGCTGAGTCTTGTCCATTCTACTGCATGCACATCTACGGGTGCTCCATTCTGCTTTAGCCCGATGAACTTCTCTTCCATTTCCTCCCGTGCGGTCCGCGGGAAGAACTTTTCTAGAAAACTCTTTGAAAAATCCGCCCACTCGATCGGCTTGGGCAGACGGTTCTCCTCCACAAGCCACCATTCTCGAGCGTAGTCCACTAACTGAATGCGTACCACATCAACTCTTTTCTCATATGGAATCTGTGCCGCAACAAGCAAGTTCTCTGTGTCAACTAGCCACTGCTCTGCTGGCAACGGCCCCTCCAAACCAGTAAATATAGACGAACCCAAACGCCTGAAATCTGCTACGGTCCCTACTCGGTCAACTGGTTTAGCTCCAACATGGTTCACAGACTGCTGAACGATCTGCAAACCTTCCTGAAACGATTCCGCTTGCTGCTGGATCAGCTCGGTCTTTTTCTTTTGATTCTCCAGCATTCCCCTTATCACTCCAAGCATGGCGGTTTCGTCCACACGCCTTTGGTACGTCTTCAAATTCTTACCTGCCATATTCCTTAAATCAAAACACCCAATATTAGCATAATGATAGATTCAAAATATAGATCAAGACTAGAACTCCAAGTTACTTAAATAGAGTACCGCATTGTAACTATGCCACGGTATCATAGCCACAATTACATAACTCCACCCAAGTCACCTAAGTCCTAGAGATAACAAGGAATCAGGTTTCGAGTCGACATGCAAAGGAAGTTTGCACATCGTAAAAGATATAATCAGGAAGAATTTGATTCAAGAACGGTAAAACGGCAAGGTGGCAGGACATGTTTCCTAAACACGGGTATTCTGATTCGTGTATTGGGTACAATACCCAACTACAAAAAGAATCAACCCGATTAATCTATGGCTCTGATACCAAAAGAACCATGTCACGCCCCGCTTCTCAGAGTACGCTAAAATGGGCACGTGACATAGCCAACCATGCTACCTGTGGGTAGGAAGTATCCATCCACAGTCACATTACGGCTGTAGAGATATCAAGAACAAAATAAAACTATCAAAACATGTCCATAATCCAAGATAACATGAGTCAAGAATAATAAAATGCGGAAGCGAAAGATCCAATACAAAATAACTGGAATGTATGTCCCATAATGCGGGCTCACATCAGGAATAAAAATGCAGGAAATAAAGAAACTAACTAATACTGACACTCACAGCTCAGCCTGTTGGCTGAAGTAAACCTTCTCGGACTGCAACAGTGGTACGGAATCTGGGCCGTGCAAAACCCAGACGTCAGCGCGTCATGTCATCAAGTAATATAATATGAACAGTGTAGCAGGCAAAGCAATATAAACATGAATAAAACAAGGGTAACAATAATATAAGTCAGAGCAGTGCAGGGTAGTGTGCTGTGGGTAAACTAAACTGTTCTATCAGGTTTTCTGTTCTAAGTCTTTGAAATCAAATTGGTGAATCATCGAAGTAACTCAATACTATCCCGTACATACCTGGGACCACGGCCTCAAGATTCTCGGTGCTGAAACCGAGACATGCCGCTAGGCACCAAACAGGAATGTGTACACTCAATAGTATCCCGTACATACCCGGGACCACGGCCTCAAGATTCTCGGTGCTGAAACCGAGACATGCCGCTAGGCACCAAACAGGAATGTGTACACTCAATAGTATCCCGTACATACCCAGGACCACGGCCTTAATATTCTCGGGCTGAAACCGAGACATGCCGCTAGGCACCAAACAGGAATGTGTACACTCAATAGTATCCCATACATACCCGGGACCACGGCCTCAATATTCTCGGGCTGAAACCGAGACATGCCGCTAGGCACCAAACAGGAATGTGTACAGATGAATGATGTCAGCATCATCATTCTAAGGCTGGCCTAGCCTAAAACTGATCAGAACAAGTAGCGAACTGTTGAGTTATAAGTCAGGTTTCACCTTTGATTTCCCCATACCCCCAAGTTATATGTGTAAGTCAAGTCAGGTATCCCGACATCAAGAACTAATGCCAACACAGGATCAGGTAAACAGGTTTGTCTGATAGACAACAGGAACGGTCCATGAGGACTACATGTCATGTTTGTTGGCATTAGACACAAGATCAGGTAACGGGTCAGGTCATGATACATCAGGTCAAGTCAAGCAGTATACGGTACCGTGTTGGGTAAAGCAATATGTATGTAGCAAGTCAGGTCAAGATGTAAACAATACCATGGGTGTGCTCATACTCAGTCACATAATCAAGCATGGTTATCAACTGCATGATCTAAGCAATGAATTAAGCAATAGGCAGATTCATTCAATTAGCAGTACGGTTATCAATTGTGTCACAGAGTTGATTTCAACATTATAAGAATGCAGTAAGACAATTATAGCCATTTAATCATGTTAACAAGTTTAAGACTTCATGGATGCAATGATATATATCTATAAGTTCCATGGATGAAATCACAGTTTATGCAAGTTAAATGTACACGAGTGTCCGAATGAAGTAAAATGATAAATAAAGTACCATAGGCTACATCATTAGTGAAAATGTAATTAAAACATGTAACTGTGGTTATTAGGTGCAAAACAGTAATTGCAACAGGTAAGTTCCAAATTTGAAAGATAAAATGATATATATCAATATTGTACATGAACATGAGAAATGATCGTACCAAAGTTAAATTTACAGGTTTAGGGTGTCATCAATATGTATGTAAATATTATTTAGCATGTAGCAAGGGGTACTTGCCTCGACGGGTCGCGGATCAGGAAAATGGCGTTAACCGTTGGCGGGGAAAACTCGCGACAGGCGCACGGTTCACGGAATGAACCCAAACAACGAACAGTGAAGCCATACGGGTTGGGGTACCACGCTGGAACGTCGGGACACGTCGCCGGATCGGCCGAATTCCGGTGAGAAACAAAACAGTAAACAATCAAGAATGCAACAAGAAAAGAAAATAAAATAAAGAAGAAGGGAAGGAGGACAGAGAAGGGGGTGCTCACGAGGGTCCGTGGGAAGGGTGGTGCTGGTCGACCACGTTGACGGAGCTCCGGCGGTCGGCCTACGACGACGGCAAGAATCTACATATCAAGAAAGATATTCACAGCGAAGGAAAAGAAGAAAGGAAAAGAGGAGGGGAAGCAATGCTCACTGAGTGCGCACGAAGGTTGGAGACACGGGGATGAGGTCACCGGCGGCGACTCCCGGCGGTGCAACGCGTGCAGGGGTGTGCAGGTGGCCGCGGTTTGCTGGTGGAAGGAGAGATGGGAAACGGAGGCGAGGAGGTAGAGATGAGGTAGACGACGAGGGCGAGGAGGCGACGCGACCGGCAATGAGGGCATCGGCGTTGGGGCTGCGGCGGCGAAGGACACGGCGGCTACGGTTGCGTGGGGTTGGGTTCGCTGAAGGAAGAAAGAAATTGAGGAGAGAGAGGGAGTTTAAATATAGAGGAGAGAGAGAGAGAGAGAGAGAGAGACGGGGGAGAGAGGAGAGAGAGAGAGAGAGAGTGGGGCCCACGGTTCTTAAAGAAGGAAGCTGATTGGTTGTGAATGGAAATTTTGTGAAAGATTTAGGAATATTAGAAATATTGTAAGGTTATAAAATATTTTAGGCGGTTAGAATTAAATATACGATGGTTTTAAAATATATTAGCAAATGGGATTTTGGCGCAAAGTAAAACATTTCCAAAATGCACCCGGGTCGGGTCCAAAATTCGAAATTGAAATAAGAAAATTTTAGGCGGGATCCAAAATTTAAAATGAAGTGTTTTACAATCAAAAAGCATACCCCCAAAACGGACACACGTACGTGCGCGTAGCCGTCCAGACTCGCCCGTTTCACTGAACGGGACGAGAACACGATGCACGGACGCTACAACAGGGTTAGGGGTGTCAAGTAGGCCAAGACAAATATTTTTAATTTTATTTTAGATGCCATAAATTGTTATATGCAGAATTAAATTGGCGGGGTAAAATTCATAATAAGTAACAATCAAGCAAGATAAATGACATAAAGGCCACACTCCAATCATAAGGTAACAGAAATTAGTAGCATTGGGCTCGGTTGTTACAGAAGGGCAGACCTCAATCTGCCGGTGTGAAGCGCCCTGCTACTCAGATAGCAGGAGGAGCCTCTTTCAGGCCACCGTTTGTATCCAGGAGACCGGGAGTAACTTTTAACCGGCCCAGTCCAGACTTTTGTTTCTACTGCAAAAGGAATGGACACCTGGCGAAGGACTGCAGGCGTGAAAACGGCCTGTGCTTAGTCTGCGGCTCATCTACTCACGACATTGTTATATGCCCCCGTAGACTCAATCCAAATCTTTCCCCCAGACCAGCAAACACTTATCTGCAGTCGCCAGGTATCCAGGCACCTACAACTCGACTTGCTCTCCCAACTCCACCTCCTCGTGGACCTACTGCACCTCCTCCTCGTCAGTTCCATCAGGCACAGAGGAATATGTCGCAAGGACAGAGGAACAGACAGAGGAATGTGCCTCCAACAAGGAGGAATGTACCTAGGCATTAGGCTTTCACAATGACTATGGAAGAAACTAAAGCCACTGGCCAAGTCATCACTGGTAACTCCCACTCTTTCAAAACCTTTTCAATTTTTGTGTACCTCAATATATATCTTTTCCTATACCTAAACATATTCCACACAACTTAGGTACAATCTTAGTAGCCTCACTAGCTGCACTAGCACTCTTCGATACTGGAGCATTATATTGCTTTATGTCGCAACGATTCATCCAAACTAATGCGATTCCAGTAAAACCGCTCGTATCCAGCTGGAATGTCAGTTCAGGGAACAATGTTCTAAAGGCAACGATTGGAACAGCCTGTGTCCAGTGGTCGTCTGCAGCAGAGAATTGTATGCTAACTTCAAGCTGTTGGACATACAGAACTTCGACGTAGTGTTGGGAATGGATTGACTAGGAACTTTCTTCGCTACCATCGACTGTCATCAAAGGAGGGTATTGTTCGTGATTCCAGAACATCTGGTCTTTTATTTCAAGAGTGGAAACCGTACCCTGGATCGTAGTACTTACAAAGCCGAGCCAAAGAAGGCAGTGGTTGCAACACTTCAGGTGGAAGAAGACAAGCCAGAAGTAGTTCGAGAGTTCGACGATGTATTTTCTGAAGACATCTCAGGTTTTCCTCCCGATCGAGCTCTTGAATTCAGTATTGACTTAGTACCTGGTGCACAACCGGTGATCAAAGTTCCGTACCGGTTAAGTCCGTAAGGATTGAAGGTGATCCGTACTCAGTTGGACGAACTTTTGAAGAAAGAATAGATTCGTCCCAGTACTTCAAGTTAGGGATCTCCAGGTTTGCTCGTAAAGAAGAAGGAAGGTTCATACAGAATGTGCATAGACTACCGAGCTCTGAACGAAGTGACGATAAAGAACAAGTATCCACTACCGCGCATTGATGATCTATTTGATCAGCTAAGTGGTTCTTGCGTTTTATCAAAACTGGATCTTCGTTCGGGTTATCATCAGGTTATAAGTGCACGGCGGTGCCCCGGCCATCAATCCGACGGCCAAATACGGAAGCGGTGGTAAACTTTAATTTTTCGTGAACTGGCACCACCGCGCACTAATACCCGGATCGAACCATTAACTAGTCCTAGCTAACTACAAGATGGGGAAGAGAGATATACCGACTGATCCGAGTCCTCCGGTCTTCTCGTCGTCGTCCCGATCTCCTGCGGAAGCTCCGGTCTCCACCTCGTCGCCGGAAGTGCACCACATCGCCTACTTCTTTTACGGGCTCCCACCTCAATGCCGAGGCAACTCGGGCACGAAGCTGGCTAGTCGACGTGCCCAAGGTTTGCTGTAGAATATGTAGTGTTTAAGTCTCATTTTGGGGTTCATGGAGGTGCCATTTTGGTGGAGGAAATAAAGGATGTTTTTGGATGAACAAGAGGGCATTTTTCTTGGTACCATGAGAACCAAAATTGCCACACCAAAAATGAATCCATCATCCCCTAAGGGAATGGCCGGCCCATACATGGGAATGGGGAGAGAGAGGGTCAAAACAAAGAGGTGGTTGAAAAGCAAGTGATGAAGAGAAAGAATCAAATGATCATAACAATTCCAACACTCCAAAGCAACCATCATCTTTCCACAAGTCAAACCATGATGACAAGAAAAAGTCAAGAAGTCAAGGTCAAGGAAAAGCTATCATGATACAAATATATGCAAAGACCCCCTCCACAAATGCTTATTTGCAACAATGCAAATAAGCCCTCCTCCACCAAACTTCGGCCAATGAACGATACAAAGGAAATCGGCCGAAACGGAAAGCAAACTGGCAACTCCAGAAAACTGGTCCCGTAATAAATTACAGGAAAACCCCGATACTGTGCATACACACCCGCATTTGTATTCCGACCGAAATACAAATGCAATGAGACAAAATCTACACAGTACTATACTAGGATCCGGCTTAAACTAAAGCCGGCTAGTAATATCTGTTCGATCCTGATCCGTGCAATACCGCACGTATCTGATCGAACCCTGCCATATATCCATACGGCCTGTAGTACAAGCTGTCCGATCCTGATCCGTGCAATACCGCACGTATCTGATCGGACCTTGCCATATCTCCATACGGCCTCTACAACTTTTCGCCCGAAAGCTGAGTAACTGAATGTGGGGGACTCTAAAGACTCGTCAACACCTTGGTTGTGGATTTAACCACTAGCACGTCAGAGATATAAGCCAATACGTAACGGGCTACCAGGTATTGACTAAAAGGGACGTCTGTGAGCGAGCTCAGCCTGACAACCCTACTGAGCCTGTCAGTGACAATATCCGTACAGTCCGGTCCGTTCGTCTATGAGCATCGCATGGCGGGCCTGACCCCCAAAAGCGGTACAAGTCGTGTCGGAGTGTAGCCCAGAACACCCTGAGATACTACTAGAATACCTACCAGTAAATCTCCTTGCCTCGGCCGAGGGCTTCGTGTAATGGCTCTCCTAGACACAGCACGACCTCACCCCCAATACCGGGAGAGACGAACCCCTGAAGATGCGCTCACTGCCTCCATGTGGCTCGGGACTGTACCCAACTAAAACCTGTTTGCACGACTCCTTTGAGCCGTGGTAGGGTAGTAATCAAAGTACAGTGGGAACTCACACAAGACAAATGACGATCCCCAGGTCGATGAACTAACCTGTACACATGTCACCAGGGAACTGCCATCTGACGTCTGGTATATGACCAACTAGCATGTTCCCGGCGAGTCCTGTCCGGTGTACTCATAACCCAATGAGCACCTGTATACATCTTAGGTGATCCAACTGACACCAGTGGCTTGTGAGACCGGCCACCGCCCATCGTCGGGGTCTCGACTGTATACACTAGTCTACTCTGGAGTATCGATGCCCTGTCTTGAAACTCTCACGACTAGGGACCATTTAAGGATATGCTTATAGACTGCCAGCTCCCACTTATATGATCGCCCTCATACTGCTGGTGGTCAAGCAAGAATCCTAGGGGCTCTATCAACGTGCAATAGTGACCTGTAAGGTCACCTGAAGCAGTACACGATGATAAAGGTAAACCAGATAGCATACTATCATCTCGAGTAAGACTGTCCTACCGGGATAGGTCCTCCCTCAATCATTGCAATCACGTACCTGTGATCCAATAATTGACTCTGAGGGCACTATCTCCAACAATCTCCCACTTGCACTTAAGGCTAATTATTGCGATGTCGCATACTCACAGCCCGTGTGACACCGAACACCCAACTCCTCTACTAGTCAGTCTCACAAAGCTCGTTTGCGAAAATATTGCGTTCGAGGAATAGCCTTAGTGAGTGGATCCGCCTTGATGTTTCTTTCTATGTCTCTCTATATCTTATGTTCGCGGAGAAACCCATCTCCCGAAATGAGCAATACTTGTCTTAGAATGTGTCTGGATGTCTGATGGGACATAGTTCATAAATGAACACAAAATCCAAACTTCTTAGACTTGTATCGTCAACTGAACTTAATCAGTATCCTGCGCCATGCCTCTCTCAGTATTGCCTTGGACCACCTGTCCAAAATACTGCCCCTCATCAGAAGGAAAAACTATAACTCTGACAACCTCCTTGTCGTCCGGGTCACCTTGGAAGCCTGGAATGATAACTGTCTCCTGAATGAGGCTGTCGTTATCATATCCCTAGAACATTCACTTATGTTCTAAAACTGCTTCCGACTGTTTCTCCAGGATTGGATCAATGTCAACTTATTGCATCTAGTGCAAGACCAATATCTGGTGTGGTACTTGACATCTCATGATTGACTCAATTGCCTGAGCAAGTGATCTGCCAATCATGCACATCCCTCTCCCCTTTAGTCTATAAGACACCTTTAGAGAGGGTGACTCCATTACCTGCAGGTACACTACCGTGCCAGGAGTCGTCCATTCTAAATACCCTTAGAATGCTGTCTAAGTACCCAGATTGGGAGACTACCCAAATCTAGATCTAAAACCATAGATCTAGTAACCAGTATGTCTGATATAATTTGCAAGTCCCATGTGGAGAAACCACTGTGTGACGACCAAAGTATAACCAATTGTAGTATAGGAGTTTCTTTTCCTACTCTGTGTATGTCATCCAAATACCAGGATATCACACCCTACTACCTTCTCAACAGATCCATCCCCTATTCTGATGAAGTCAAACCTATGACTGTAACATCAGAAATTGATGATCTATCTCCGCTACATGTGCTTTAGTTTATAAATAGACATAAGCCACCTGTCCACCAATGCTTCCGCTGCTCCCACTAACTACGACAACCCTCTGGCAGAGTCATATAGACGTACACTTCTGAAGCGAGTTCAGAACGACGCTATACTCATCCTCTTGCCGGGTCTCACAGTCTGGAACAACAGCAATGGCAAGTGTGGGTAAACAAGAACTTCCCTGTCACCGTCCTTGAGGCTACCGTAGTACCTCTCGAGTGCCTGAAGTTACCCACCGTATCTGCGGAGTGGCCAATGGAATGTCAATCCAGATTGAATCTTTAGGTTCCTTATCAAATCTTCAGTAATCGTTTGTGGTTCTGGAATCACTTCCAGTTCTACCATACTCCCACTACTGTTTTCTGAAAAAATCCATTTTTAATAAAACTGTGGCGAGTCAAGAACAATATCACTATTGATCTTCCAGATGGTAGAAAGTCAACCCTCGTCATAGCCTGGGTCAACCCACAAACAGCCATTACAGAAACATGCCTTGAGTTGTCCAGTGTCTAGTTTTAATCATAAGCCGGACAACTCCCCGTACCTTAACATCGTTAAGATACGAACTGTTCTATATCCAATATAGGACCAGAGGCACTGATTTAATTGAACCAGATTCAAATCATGCAGCTGTCTCCAGTGCATGTCAACTAAATGGAAAGAGGCCGATCAGCGTTACTCAACTTAGGAATACTTCCAATTATGAGTAACCTGAAAGAGAAGCAAGTTCTCTTAACCATTACTATCAACTGGATACCATATACAAGTATCTATATCTTCGATCACTTTGAAGAATCCCGATACTTGCTACACCTGGTTCTCTACTGTATTCAAATACCTAAAACTTCTCAAAATTCGGACCCTGTGTTTCCATGAAACACCTGTCTAAAAACTAGAGAAGTTATAAGTAAACCGAATATAGTACGAGGACCAACCCCTCTGTCCTGATGGACCCTGGACAACATACAATACTCTGTATAAGTCCCTTGAGTCTGATAACTCATTCACTGTGTGTCGTAGGTTGAAAACTGTACTTATGGTTAAGAAGAATTACACCGCTGTTTAATGCTCCATACCTAACCATCCACTGATATAGGTAAATGTCGTAGACATAATTTCAAAAAGGTATATCTCACTCTATGAAAATAGACGTACAGATATATCAATTTGAAATTGGTGCATAACAGAGGATATTCAAAACCAAATATTTGCCGAGCGGCAAACAGCCCAGGTGATTTCCTCAAATATCACCGATTACAACGAATCCCGATATAATGAGGATGATCATCCAATTCCCAATAACTTACTCCCACTCATCATTTGTAAAACCATACAGATGTGAGAATCATACCTGGTAAATACATACCCTGGAGTAAGCATCTAATCGGGAAATCAATTTTCTTTTAACAGTACACAGTGAGACTGAAACATTGAAATGTTTCGATGGGGTATCCCAGTATTCCTAGTAATGCCTCTTCCAGATTCACAACTGTAACCGTATAATTCTTTGCCACCTCTCCAAATCCCTTTATATGTCTTTAGTCATTACCTTCTGCACACCCCTTTAGGCCAAATGGTTTTCTTCCTTCCCAACCGTTCGGCACCAGCCTATGGTTTGGAAGAAGACTATCCAATAAGCATAATGGGTGTACTGTCCTAATCCTAGGAGCACTCGCAATGCGAGAGAAGGTGAAGATAAAAGACAACCTGAATAAATCTTATTCCTATTTCTCCTGAACCAGAATCCATCCCCGAACTGGAACAAGTTCCTTTCGAGTTCGTATATAACCATACGATGGAATATCCAATAAACTGTGGATCTTCGTAGTGATACGGAGTGTCCTGGAGAGATACAAAGGTGAAGTGGGAGTGGTAATGAAATACTTGGTTTGGTCGTGAATATCAGTTGCAATTTACTTTGTTCTCTTACTAATCCCTTGCTTTGTCTTAACTTAATACCTTCTGCACACCATCGTTATGCTAATTGGTTTTCTTCATTCCCCACCGTTCGGCACCTGCCTATGGTTTGGAAGAAGACAATCCAATTTGCGTAATAGGTGTACTATCTCCTAAACCAAGGAGTACTCGCAACCTGAGAGAAGGTAAAAGGAAAAGACAACTGAATAGTCCTATCCGTTTTCTCCAGAACCTGAAACCATCCTCGAATAAATCCCTTCGAGTTCGTATATAACCATACGATGGTTTTGTCCAATGGAAGTGGACGTTCGTAGTAATATGGGGTGTCCTGGAGAAAAGGGTAAAAGTAGGAGTGGCAATGAGGTTTGCAACTCTGACAATCCAAAAGCCAGTGTTTAAGAAGGTTCAGTTAATTTTGGTCTCTGAGTCATAGTCTTAGGGTCGGGTCAATGGTCGCTGCCAGAGAGAGAGAAAAGAAACACTCAGCGTGCACTCTAACCTAGATCAGAATGGTTACCAATTTATCTAATCTGGAAACCTCCCACTGTACCTCAAATTCTCCTCCAAACCTGAAAGAAGAATTAGACGGGGTCACCCGAGGAGTAAACTAACTCATCAGTGGGAATCGGGATCCAACTATCATCGCATGATAACGTGACGGAATCCGCTCACGGTATCACACTCCAGAAGGTATGCGCATATCTGGCAAGTTTCAGTTCTTTTGAAACTCCCGATGTGATTTCTGCCCCATGCTCTTATGACCTTGGCGTGAGGTCAAAATATCATAAGTCACATGTCAAGTTCTACCCATCATTGTCCAGGTTAATTTGAACCCACCCGTACATACCCTTGACGTAAGCCAAAATAGTAGTACGACTGTCCCAAACCAACGCATCTATCTATGCAACAGATAAATACCCGGCAGCTACCAAACACTATGCCTTGGCATGAGGTCAAAATACATAGCTTGAATACTACCGAATATTTAACTGAAATGATGGAGGGCTACGAATGGTTTCTGGCGAAAACCTTTAACGTAACGAACTTGATATCGTTGAAGGAACCGGATAGCTTTTAAAAATATAGTGACGAAAACCTTCGCTAAAGAGGTCACTCCCGGTGAAGGGATCTCGGCTCTTTCCCCGTAGAATGAGGTGCAGGGTATTCCAACTGAATACCACGGTGCAAAGCAAAAGTAATCGGCTATAGTGAAGTTATTGCCCTGACGCAAACTTTTTGTCCAAGGGGTCACTCCCGGTGAAGGGATCTCGGCCCTTGCCTCGTCGACTGAGGAGCAGGATATTCCAACTGAATACCACGATGCAAAACAAAAGTGAACGTCCTTGCAATGACAGCTTTTTGAAAAGTGTTCCAACAACATCAGATTAGGTTTGTTTTTAACTTGCATTGATCCGAATCAACGCAGTCCCATCAATTAATCACACCACAAAGAACGAAAATATACTGATGTACGTATATGCCATCCGCATTCGCCACTGGGTCCCGTCATTACCCGTTAGGTTAGCTAACTAACGACAGAGCGGGGACTGGACTAGCGCGGATGCAAAACATATACAACATCTATTAATATATATACCAATATATTATATTCGCTCAAGGCGTGATAAAATGCAACATCACAGAAATGTACAGCATCACAGAACAATACAGATATCTGGGATCCCCGGGTTTCACAGAGCCGCTGAAACCCGACGTTCCCCTGGTCGTGTGGATAGCCTGTGCAATGAAATCCTAGACCCCTACGGGCGCGGCAAGTTACCCGCCGAAACCTGAAGCGAGGCAGCCCCTTTCAG
This sequence comes from Agapanthus africanus, assembly GCA_030015575.1. Lineage (NCBI taxonomy): Eukaryota > Viridiplantae > Streptophyta > Magnoliopsida > Asparagales > Amaryllidaceae > Agapanthus > Agapanthus africanus. Next base: position 154,388,519 of record JASDDO010000014.1, on the reverse strand, counting down.
CTTCGTGAATGGACCACCCAGCACTTCACGGAATCCGGTAACTTGGGCACCCCTCCTGGGTCAACCTGTACCCCTACGAGTGCGGCGAATAGCCCGCCAATTCCAGAGTGAAGCCCCCTCCGTCTCAATGCCATGAGATGCGGGCTTGTTGCCCTCTAGAACCCGGCTATCCGTGCACCCCTCCGCGGGGTAATCCTAGTACAGAAAGTAAAATATACATACAACGGGTACACCGACCGCAACCTGGTCGTGCCCCAAAATAATAATACAATCAGGCAGTGACGGCAGTCCACATGTCGGACGCTCGCCCCGCAATATCAAATGTACATAATACAACCACAACTGTACTAGCATTGCATCCAGGCTATCCCCCACGACCGATCCGCAACATCACAGCAATACATAGAACATCAACGTGAAAGTCACGTTCGCAAATCCGTCTAACCGGGCTATAGCAGTTAGACGGGATTTACCGATCGAGTGACATTCACGGTCGCAGATATAATGTAAATACTGTGAAATAATGTGTTTAAAATATCCGATCGATCAAATTTTAACAAGTGGGCCCCCAAGTAATACTGTAGCATATCAAGAAATTCTGGGCCCAAAATTATTATTGCAAAACCACAATTTTAACCCCAGAAAGATACTGTAGAAATTTGGTGCAGGGAACCCAATAGTGTGCGGCGGAACCGCGGCCTAAAGGGGTGTTTGGCCGCAGTTCCGCGCTCCTACTGTAGAGTTGTTGCATCGAATTTTTACAGAACTCTTATTTTCTAGTAGATCACGTTTCTGCAACCTGAAAAAATTTTCGACACCAAAAATTTTCAACAGAAAACTGATGCAAGCAAAAATGCGGTTTTGGGATTTTTGTTCGATCGGAATTGTAAAACACATTAAACAAAGCTAGACTAAATTAATGGCAAGGCTCTGATACTACTGTAAGTGCACGGCGGCGCCCCAGCCATCAATCCGACAGCCAAATGCGGAAGCGGTGATAAACTTTAATTTTTCGTGAACTGGCACCACCGCGCACTAATACCCGGATCGAACCATTAACTAGTCCTAGCTAACTACAAGATGGGGAAGAGAGATATACCGACTGATCCGAGTCCTCCGGTCTTCTCGTCGTCGTCCCGATCTCCTGCAGAAGCTCCGGTCTCCACCTCGTCGCCGGAAGTGCACCACATCGCCTACTTCTTTTACGGGCTCCCACCTCAATGCCGAGGCAACTCGGGCACGAAGCTGGCTAGTCGACGTGCCCAAGGTTTGCTGTAGAATATGTAGTGTTTAAGTCTCATTTTGGGGTTCATGGAGGTGCCATTTTGGTGGAGGAAATAAAGGATGTTTTTGGATGAACAAGAGGGCATTTTTCTTGGCACCATGAGAACCAAAATTGCCACACCAAAAATGAATCCATCATCCCCTAAGGGAATGGCCGGCCCATACAAGGGAATGGGGAGAGAGAGGGTCAAAACAAAGAGGTGGTTGAAAAGCAAGTGATGAAGAGAAAGAATCAAATGATCACAACAATTCCAACACTCCAAAGCAACCATCATCTTTCCACAAGTCAAACCATGATGACAAGAAGAAGTCAAGAAGTCAAGGTCAAGGAAAATCTATCATGATACAAATATATGCAAAGACCCCCTCCACAAATGCTTATTTGCAACAATGCAAATAAGCCCTCCTCCACCAAACTTCGGCCAATGAACGATACAAAGGAAATCGGCCGAAACGGAAAGCAAACTGGCAACTCCAGAAAATTGGTCCCGTAATAAATTACAGGAAAACCCCGATACTGTGCATACAAACCCGCATTTGTATTCCGACCGAAATACAAATGCAATGAGACAAAATCTACACAGTACTATACTAGGATCCGGCTTAAACCAAAGCCGGCTAGTAATATCTGTTCGATCCTGATCCGTGCAATACCGCACGTATCTGATCGAACCCTGCCATATATCCATACGGCCTGTAGTACAAGCTGTCCGATCCTGATCCGTACAATACCGCACGTATCTGATCGGACCTTGCCATATCTCCATACGGCCTCTACAACTTTTCGCCCGAAAGCTGAGTAACTGAATGTGGGGGACTCTAAAGACTCGTCAACACCTTGGTTGTGGATTTAACCACTAGCACGTCAGAGATATAAGCCAATACGTAACGGGCTACCAGGTATTGACTAAAAGGGACGTCTGTGAGCGAACTCAGCCTGACAACCCTACTGAGCCTGTCAGTGACAATATCCGTACAGTCCGGTCCGTTCGTCTATGAGCATCGCATGGCGGGCCTAGGGGGTTGGTAAAAGTCAGACCCCCAAAAGCGGTACAAGTCGTGTCGGAGTGTAGCCCAGAACACCCTGAGATACTACTGGAATACCTACCAGTAAATCTCCTTGCCTCGGCCGAGGGCTTCGTGTAATGGCTCTCCTAGACACAGCACGACCTCACCCCCAATACCGGGAGAGACGAACCCCTGAAGATGCGCTCACTGCCTCCATGTGGCTCGGGACTGTACCCAACTAAAACCTGTTTGCACGACTCCTTTGAGCCGTGGTAGGGTAGTAATCAAAGTACAGTGGGAACTCACATAAGACAAATGACGATCCCCAGGTCGATGAACTAACCTGTACACATGTCACCAGGGAACTGCCATCTGACGTCTGGTATATGACCAACTAGCATGTTCCCGGCGAGTCCTGTCCGGTGTACTCATAACCCAATGAGCACCTGTATACATCTTAGGTGATCCAACTGACACCAGTGGCTTGTGAGACCGGCCACCGCCCCTCGTCGGGGTCTCGACTGTATACACTAGTCTACTCTGGAGTATCGATGCCCTGTCTCGAAACTCTCACGACTAGGGACCATTTAAGGATATGCTTATAGACTGCCAGCTCCCACTTATATGATCGCCCTCATACTGCTGGTGGTCAAGCAAGAATCCTAGGGGCTCTATCAACGTGCAATAGTGACCTGTAAGGTCACCTGAAGCAGTACACGATGATAAAGGTAAACCAGATAGTATACTATCATCTCGAGTAAGACTGTCCTACCGGGATAGGTCCTCCCTCAATCATTGCAATCACGTACCTGTGATCCAATAATTGACTCTGAGGGCACTATCTCCAACACAGGTGAAGGTTAAAGAGTCTGATATTCCTAAAACGACATTCAGGACTCGCTATGGTCATTATGAATTTATCGTGATGCCATTTGGAGTGACCAATGCACCAACTATTTTATGAATCTGATGAACCAAGTTTTCCAAGAGTACCTAGACAGGTTTGTTGTTATTTTCATCGACGTCATCCTGGTGTATTCAAAGAATCGGAAAGAGCACGCTGAACATTTACGAATTTTCCTGAAGACTTTGCGACAACATCAACACTATACTAAGTACAGCAAGTGCGAGTTTTGGCTAGATCAAGTCGGATTTCTCGGACACATCGTTTCAGGCGAAGGAATCTCTATAGATCCAGCTAAAGTATCAGCAGTAAGCGAATGGCCGACACCAAAGACGGTGAAGGACATTCAAAGTTTTTTCGGATTAGCAGGATACTATCGAAGATTTATCGAAGGTTTCTCGAAGATTGCAGCATCCTTGACCAAGCTCACATGCAAATATGAAACGTTTGTGTGGTCAGAAGCATGCGAACAAGTTTTTGTAGAACTTAAGTCAAGATTGACATTAGCGCCTGTTCTCGTAATACCGGACCAATCTGGAGGTTTCGTTGTGTATTACGATGCATACGGTAAAGGATTGGGATGTGTTCTACTCCGGCACAGTAAAGTTGTAGCTTATGAATCAAGACAATTAAAAGTTGATGAGCACAACTATCCAACGCATGATCATGAGTTGGCAGCCATTATTTTTTCACTTAAGATTTGGTGCCACTTTCTTCTTAAGGAACGAGTAAATATATATACGGACCACAAAATTCTGAAGTATGTGTTTACTCAGAAAAATTGAACATGTGGCAGAGAAGATGTTTAGAACTCATGGCGGACTTCGACATCAACCTACAATATCATCCAGGAAAGGTGAATGTAGTTCCTGACGCACTTAGCCTTCAACCATTAGTAATGAATCTCACCGCACAGTGGAAGCTTCAGCAAAAATTGCACAAGATGGAGATAGAAGTGGTTATGCCAGGTAACGATTCGTATTTGATGAACCTACATGTTCATTCTACTATTGTCAACCAGATCAAAGCAGCTCATGCAAGTGATGCCAAGTTGCAAAAGATCTGAGAACAAGTAGAAAGTGGACTTCGAACAGACCTCATTATCCATGAAGATGGATCTTTGATATCCAGAAGTAGATTGTGTGTACCACAAGGTCCTGTTCGGGAAGAGTTGATGAAGGAAGCTCACAGCTCTCCTTACTCAGTACACCCTAGTGGTATAAAGATGTACAAAGATCTACGTCAACATTACTGGTGGCATGGTATGAAGCGTGAAGCAGCCAGAAGCGTAGCCAAGTGTTTGGTGTGTCAGCAAGTGAACGTTGAACATCACAGAACTGTTGGTTTACTTCAACCGTTACCTATCCTAGAATGGAAATGGAAGCATATTACTATGGATTTCATGGCTGCCCTCTCTCACAGCACGAAAGGTAATGATGCAGTATGGGTTATTATGGATCGACTCACAAAGTCGGTTCACTTTATTCCCTTTCGAGTTGGCCAATCTACCGAGATATTAGCGAAGAAGTACATGGAGGTAAGTCTGAATCTATGTAAAATTTAACTCTTTAATGTATACTATCTCTGATACCCATGAATGCATGCAGGAGATCGTGAGATTACATGGAGTACCGGTTTGCATTGTGTATGATCGTGACACCAGATTCTGATCGCAGTTTTGGCAGAGCCTACAAACTAACTTAGGAACAAGTCTGAACTTCAGCACAGCTTACCATCTATAAACAGAAGGACAGTCTGAGCGAACGATTCAGATTCTAGAAGACATGCTGAGATCGTGTATGTTAGACTTCGGATGATCGTGGGAAGATCACCTACATCTTGTGAAGTTTTCATACAACAACAGCTACCGAGTGAGTATTGGAATGGCACCCTTTCCAACTCTCTATGGAAGTAAGTGTCGTTCACCATTAAGTTGGGATGACATCGGAGATAGGGAACTCCTTAGACCAGAGATGATCGTGATAACTATGGACGTAGTTCACACGATCAGGGAAAGAATGTGCATAGCCCAAGATAGACAGAAGCACTGGGCTGATGTAAAACGCTGACATCTGGAGTTCCAACCGGGAGATCATGTGTTCTTAAAGATCTCTCCAAACTGTGGAGTAATTCACTTTGGCAAGAGGGGTAAGCTTAGTCCAAGGTGCATTGGACCGTTCGACATTCTCAGATGAGTCGGAGAAGTGGCACACCGTTTGGCACTACCACCATCATTGGAAGGAGTGCACAACGTGTTCCATATATCCCAGCTTCGAAGATATCTAAGCGACCCTAGCCACATCCTTGATCACACCGAGCTCACTGTACAGACAGATCTATCTTGTGAGTAGCAACCCGTTGAAATTCTGCACAGAAAGGTAAAGTCACTTCGGAACAAGGAAGTAAACTTGGTCCGAGTGATGTGGGGAAAAGATTCACCAGGAGAATCAACATGGGAACGTGAGGACGACATGCGTGCAAGATACCCTTTCCTATTTGTAAATTAGTCCTTACGTAAATGTAAATTTCGAGGACGGAATTTTTGTAAGGAGGGTAGAATGTAAAGACTCTATTTTCACTGTACGATATTTTTTAAAATTTAATATACAGAATGGAGTTTGCTAACCTGAGCATAAGTTATAAATTTAATTTGTTTAAGAACAGCAAGAAGCACTTGTAGCTCATTGGTAAAGCCTTGCACTGCTGTGACATAGCCTTTGTGTTCAAATCCCCTCAGCCACATATTATTTTTACTGATTTTTCTTTTAAACTTTTTGAAAGCCTAAAATTTACACGTGCAATACACGTAAAATGAAAAGTCACAAAAAAACAAACATGTGCCGAATGTTATATGAACCAACATGTACATGTGGCAGTGATCTAAGACCCAACCCCATACACTTGGCCAGTGAGATTCATCATTGGGCCGGCACCGTCGGGCCCCCCGTTAGTAATTCCCCCAAACTCTGCACACTAAACCCCTTGGCCTACCCCATTACCCCCATGCTGTTTGATTTCTCTGTAAATTAACAGAGAACTTAAATTCACCATTTAATCCCATTTTTAATGCATTTTAATTCAATCTTTCAATTCCAAAATCCTAATTGCACACTATAAATACAACCCCATACCCTAGCCCTCTTCATTTTGAAATCTCTTATAAAAAATTCTTTAAATTTTCCAAGTCAAAGATGAGTACAAGTGGAGATAGCCCAAGTTCCTTTTCCGGCGAGGATTCGAAACACTTCCGGCAACCCCCCCGACTCCACAAAGGCCAACATTCCTTTTCTCAACATCTCTTCTATCTTTTTAACTTGTAAGTCCCAACTATTTCCCTCTCTTCTTACCATAAAACTATCTCTTTTCAAATAATATCGGTAAGTGGAGTTATACCGACATTCTTTTCTAAAATCTTTAAAAACTACAATTTAATTTTAGAATCATTCATTCAAATCACTATACTTTGTTATTCAATCATAAAACGAATGTTTAGAATAATTTTCACCTTGAAAAGTTCATGTTAAATAACTTTATAGTACATGTTTCGTTTAAATACCATAAACTTTACACATGCCATATTTTAATCTTTTTTCTTAGCTTACCTATAGAAAACCTCACGAGGTAATGACCTACCTCTCAAATACACACATCTTGACATATCACGATTTCTCTTGAACAATGGTTTTGTGGCAAAATACGACTTTTCAATAAAATATCCTAACATATTAAAAACCGTTTTCCTGTAATTAGTATTTTAAATTCCTTGCGATTGTACCTTTACAACCCACTTTTAGGGAATCCGAATCGGTTGGTGAGGGTTATCGCACATCCATCGGACTAGTAGAGCAAGATGCAGACCTCCTCATGGAGCATACGATCTAGATGGAATTTAATACATTTTTTAAGAAAAACGAGAATTTCTACTTAATAATAAAAATTTATTTTTAATAATTATATAAGTATTATCAAACCACATATTTTAAAGATATTATTAAATTCCATTTTTTCTAAACAAAATAAAAGAATTACAAGTTTTCATGAAAATACCATCAAGAATGCATACAAGTCAAATTTTACACTAAAATACCTTTAACTATTCAAGCTAGGTATATATTCACTAGAATACCTCACTTTTTAAAACTTACATCCATGAAAATTTTAAATATGATAAATAAATACTTGAGTTTTATTTTGAATGTATATTTAAAATATTTTTCATAAAACCCCTCAAGTTGTATACAATTACATTAATGACCCTAGTAAATACAGGTTTATGCGGGACCAATTCTCTTAAGCCTCAGGGAGCCTGAGAAAGTGGGTGTTTGCCTATTTAAAGTAGAAAACTAAAACGGGGTTATCAATGGTAATTGTCTTGGAAAAAAACCCAAATCCTGCCGTCCATGCACAGCAGTTACCGATAACTTCTAAACCTAATCAGGATTCAAATCTGTTTAAGTGTCTGACTCAATCTAAGTTTCAGTCTAATCTGAATACAATCCAAACATGAATCCAACTATAATTCCAATTCAACATGAATCCAATATATCAAACACGAACACTTGAACTTGAACATGAACATAAGAACAATATCAACATACTTGACTTGACCGAACCATGGATATATCTTAAACTTGACTACAAGACTACCGTTTATATCCTGAATCAGTTTACATGAACAACTTATACCATGGTCTTGGCAAGTCTGGTAACTACACATCAATACAATCAATACAATATATACTACGGGGGTTTTAAAGGGGTAGACTGGTACGGAATGTGTTAAAAGTGGCACGATGATGGTCACTAAAAGACATCTACTTGAACATCCTGTGCCGTTGTCCCGTGGGTTTTGACGGGGCCTTGTACTTATATGTTATCTTAGTCTACGGAGCAAGTTGGACTCCTCTCGTATACACTGGCACATTCTGTATCAAGCTACAAACAACTACGTTAGTATAACAAACACATAAGTTACCCGTTATATTCTCTTTACCTATCTATTACAATCTATCTTTTAGGACTTAACGAGCGCTAGTTCGTTGATGGCATTCCTATCTCTTCTTTCTTTGGAATGTTGTCAGAAGACCCGACTTTTAGGAGATCGAACCCAGCCAGGACGATTTGGAGCAGTTCACTAAGGAGCCAGAGTTCTAGTTCCTACTCGTACTTACTTTTCTTTCAGTTCATATTGCCATTGTTTAGGCATCGCATTCCATCAATGTACTTTACTTTTCGGTTGTATATAAAGAATGAATATGAATAAAAAGTTGTTTTATTACATCTCTTGTCATTCTTGTGTTATTTCATTTATATTGCTTATTTACGCTTAACATGTTTACTTCTGAGTAAATACATCGCGTCCCGCCACGTCTCCTTCCCCGTACGCCGGGAAGCGGGGCATGACATCAGTTGAGCATAAGATAAGGTGCATTGAATAACGGTGTAAGACATTCTTAACCAAGATGCAGTTTTCAATTTACAAAACATAGAATTTGAGTTGGTATACTCTTGGAACTTATACATGGAAATGTATGTTATCCTGTGTCCTTCGGGAAAAAGGGTTGGTACTCTTACTTCATTCAGGTTTACCTATGAGTTCTCTGGTTTTAGACACTCATTCGTTGTAATGCAAGGTCTAAAGATTTTTAGAAATTTGTAGGTATAACAATAAAGTACAGAACCATATGTTGGAAGTATCAGGATTTTTCGAGGTGATCGAAAATGTAGATAGTTATACTAGGTGTTCCATCATAGTATTGAGAACTTGATTCTCTCAAAGGTTACTCATCCGTAGATATGCTCCTTGACGAGTAATGATGTATTGCCCTTTTTCCATTAGGTGATATGCACTGGAAACAGCTGCATGACTTTTGAATCTGGTTCCATCTAAATTAGTGCTTTGATTCTATATGGACATAGAATGGTTACATATCTTGAGATTGTTAAGATATGGAGTTATCGGGTTTCTATTTAAAAGAAGAATCCGGACAAACTCAAAGCACGCTTCGGTAATAGTTGTTTGTAGATTATCCAAACATTTGCTAGGATTTTGTTTTCAACCATTTTCAAGACAATGGTTACATTATTCTTGACTCGCCACCATTTTATAATAGAAATCTTTTTATAAAAGAAACTAGTGGGAGTATAATAGAATTGGAAGTGATTTCAGAACCACAAACGGTTATCGAAAATTTAGTAGAACCTAAGAATTCAATTGGACTTGACAAACCATTAGCCACTCCGCAGATCAAGTAGGTGACATCAGCCATCCTAGCGATACTTCGGTTTTCTCGTAGACGGTGGTAGGGAGGCTAGCATCATGGTGATGATGGTTCTACTAGTTGTCAGCAGGTCATAGAAAGTGGTGACTTCCAGGTGACCAGATGCATCATATCCAAGATGGACTCCATGCACTTCGGCAAATTATGGATTTTGGACTTTGTTGGGTGCTCCTGAAGAGGTAAAACCCATTAGGAGCAAGTAGATCTTTCGAGATCTGTACAGATGGAAATGTGCTAGCCTAATAAGGCTAGACTTGTTGTAAATAGTTTTCATCAAATACCCAATGTGGATTGTGATGAGACTTTTACTTTAGTGTCTATGCTGAAATCCATATGGATATGACTTGGCACTGCTATTCCTCCTACTAGTTATCAGCAGGTCATAGGAAGTGGTTACTTCCAGGTAACCAGATATTTCATACCCAAGATGGACTCCACGCACTTCAGCAAGTCATGGATTTTGGACTTTGCTGGGTGCTCCTTAAGGGGTAAACCCCATTAGGAGTAAGTAGATCTTTCGGGATCTGTGCAGGTGGAAAGATACTAACCTAATAAGGCCAAACTTGTTGTAAAGAGTTTTCATCAAATACTCGTTGTGGATTGTGATGTGATTTTTACTTCAGTGCCTACGCTAAACTTCATATAGATATGATTTGGCGCTGATGCAGTTCATATCTATGATATCTGGTAGGTGGATGACTATAACGTCTTTCCAAATGGGAATTTGGATGTGCACGTGTATATGACTCTGCCAGAGGGTTATCGTAGTATGCGGGAGCAGTAGAAGGTGTGCAAGTTTCTTATGTCTATTCGTAGACTGAAGTATGGATAGTGGAGATGAATCATCTGTTTTGATGTGACAGTCAAGATGATTGACTTCATCAAAACAATAGATGAAACTAGTAAGAAAGATGTAGGGAGTACTGTCCTGGGATTTGGATGACATATTCCAGATAGGAATTGATGTTCCTATAGTACAATCGGTCAAACTTTGGTTGTCACATAGTGTTTTCTCCACGTTGGATGTGGATAGTATATCAAGAATTCTGGTGACTTGATCTAGATTTTTGATGTTTCCCAAATCGGGTACTTAGAAAACATTCTAAAAGTATTTTAGAATGGATGACTCTTGGAATAGTGTACCCGTAGGTGATGGAGTCACCCTCTCTAAAGAGATTTCTTCTAGACTGATGAAGAGAGAGACTGGCATAAATAGAATATCATTTGTTCAGGCAATTGAGTCAATTATGCAATGTCTTGTACAAAACCAGATAGATAATCCTGGTTTTAGATCTAGATTTGGGAAGTTTCCCAATCGGGTACATAGACAACATTCTAAAAGTATTTTAGAATGGATGACTCCTGACGTTGTGGTGTACCCGCAGGTTATGGAGTCACTCTCTCTAAAAAGGATGTCTTCTAGACTGATGAGGAGAGGGACTGGTATGAATGACATATCATTTGCTTAGGCAATTGAGTCAATCATGCAATATCTTGTACAACACCAGATATTGCTTTTGCAATAGTTGCTGTAGCAAGCAGATATTAATTCAATCCTGGAGAAACATTAGAAAGCAGTAATGGACATAAGTGGATGTTCTTGATATAAGGTAATGGCAGCCTCCTTTAGGAGGAGGTTATTGGTTCAGGCTTCCAAAGTGAACTGGATGACAGAGATACTGTCAGAATTTTGAGTTTAGCCTCTTCGGAGGATTAGTATATTGGATAGTATTCCAATAAGGATGCGGAGGTAATCGTGGTGTAGAATGCTGGTTATGACTCAACAAAGGATACAGACAAAGAAATTTGTTGGATGGAGTTGTTCATTTATGGACTTGGTCCCATCAAGTATCCAGACAAATTCTTGAGGCGGGGTATCGCTTAGTTTGGAAGATTGTTGATCATCGCAAAGTTGAGATATAGAGAGATGAAGTTGGAACCTTGTAGCATATTCACTCGCTGAGGCTATTTCTCGAACACATTAAGTTTCACAAATATAGTTTGCGAAACTGATTAGTAGAGAAGTTGGGTATTTAGTAACACACGAGCTGTGGGTACACGATACCGCAATAATTGGCCTTAAGTGAGTGGGAGATTGTTGGATATAGTGCCCTCAAGGCAATTATTGTGATCGCAAGTAGGTGATTATGATAATTGAGGGAGGACCTATACAGGTATAACAATTTTACTCAAGATGATAATATGCTATCTGGACTGTCTTCATCATAGGTGAAGCCCATAGGATTGTTGCTTGACAACCAGTATTATGATGGTGATCATATATGTGAGAGCTGGGTTGTCCATATGCATATCCTTAAATGTCCCTAGTCATGGGAGTATCGAGTCTGCGCATCGATATTCCGGAGTAGACTAGTGTATACGATTCTAAAACCCGATGAGGGGCAGTGGCCGGTCTCATAAGCCATTGGTGTTGTGTCATCTAAGATAATATACAGTTGCTCACTGGAGGTGAGTACACCGGACGGACTTATCGAGAACTTCTAAATGGTATTATATCTATCGTCAGATAGAAGTTCTCAGGTGGCATGAGTACAGCTTAGTCTTTTGATCTGAAATCGTCATTTGTCTCGTATGAGTTCCCACTGTACTTTGATTACTATCCTACCAAGGCTCAACGGACTCGTACAAACAGGTTTTAGTTGGGTACAGTCCCGAAACACATGGAGGCACTGGTCGATTATCAGGGATTCGTCTCTCCTGGTATTAGGAGTCGATGTCGCGCTGTGTTTAGTAGGCTATCACCAGAAATCCATGACCACGGTGGATGAGATTTATGATAGTTGATCAGTAGTATCTCTATTGGTGATGAGCATGACTCAGACACGACTTATCGGGTTAGTAGGGGTCTGATGTTATCCACCCCTAGACCCGATATGCGATACTCTTTGATGAAGAGACTGGATTGTATGAAGATTGTCACATTCAGGCTCAGTAAGGCAAGGACGTACTTGATTGTCGACCCCTCTTTTGGCAAGTACCTGGGTATGTACAGCTAGTGTCGCTGACGTGCTTGTGGTTAAACCCATTGCCAGCGTATTGTCGAGTCTTTCGAGTCCCACACAGAGGGTTTTCCCATTTCAGGCGATAGATATAGGAGCCGTATGTTGGTACGTGCAGGGGTCTGATTAAATACGTGTATGGGATACATGGATTTTAATCGGACTGTTGATAATACTAGTCAGCTTAGGATTAAGCCAGATTATTAAATCAGGTTTTGATTTAATAATTTATGTATGTATTTTGATACATATATTTTAGTATTATTGTTCACTATTCATTTTCTCTCTTTGGTGGTATCTGTATTTTTTATACGGATATGCGTATATGTAGCGATACATATATCAGGTGAAGAATTCCGTATTTATACGGGAATGCTTCTAGAAGAAGGACATCTCATATTTGTTTTTCTTTTTAGAAAAACAAATGAAAAATGAGGTGGAAATGAGGTGGCATAATGCATGGCTAGATAAATAAAGAGGTATGGCTTGGATTATGTGCATTTATTTGTGCACTATTGATGCATGGTGGCTTATATGTAGCCATTCTCTTTTCTTTTTAGACTTGATGATTTTTCTTCATCTTGGATGCTTCATGGTTGAGACTAGCAACCATCTTCTCCTCCTCCTCTTCTTCTTCTTCTTGCTCTCCCTTGAGCAAGGGTTTAGAGAGAAAAATTTACTGAAGAAATTCCTACATCACTGACCATCCACACCTAACAAGTTTGGATCAGCGGTTAGAGCTCTTCGGGTTTCCCTCGGGTGGATCTTCTTCGGCGAGGATGGTCGAATTTCAAGCGCGATCCCAATGGCTACGAGTTTGGAGGGGTCTTCCACAATTGGGTGGACACGCGTCGAAAGTTGTAATTTCTGCACCCTTGCATTTCTAGTTAGCTAGTTTAGGTTTTTGGATCGTATCCTGGGTTACAGGTATTTGGTGCTCGTGTAAATTTTTTTTTTTTGCTTCTGTCTCTGACGCGGCATCTGCGGCACGGGCACTAAACTCCAACAAACCTAGTGGAAGAGGATGCAGAAGAGGAGGATCTTATGGAAGAGGATCCCGAAGAGGAAGCTCCCATCGAAGGAGAAGGCCCAGGTGTAGGGTTCCTAGGCATCCTAGTGAGGTCTCACAAGTGATCAAACATGCAAATTTTTAAAAATTACGGTGCCGAGAAACCCTAGAACGGATCGTTAACTAGATATATATAGGCGAAGCAAGCATGTAATCAAATTAAATGCTAAGGGAAAGTGACTACAACCTTTGTAGATCCGGTCCACCACTTCCTAAGCTCCGCGATGATCTCCCTCCGCTGTCCAAATCGAACCCTTGACTCTAGCATTGACATCATCGAAGAATGGGCGGGCTTGATCGTCGGTTCGATGCCGAAGATGATCTACGTCGAGGCATCACAAGAACAAGCTCCAACTTCACCAAGCCTTGAAAACTTTTGAAGGAAACACCCTATACTACTTGGCAAGAGGTAGAGGATGAAGAAATAGGAATTGGGTAGACTTTAGTTTTGGATTTCCCACACTTTTTCATCAATCACCATTGATGTAGCAAGCTTTTTTCTCATGTTGAAGAAGAAGAAGATGATGAAAAAGAATATGATAAGTATTATATAAATGATAAATAAATCAATACTTATCATTTACTAACCCTTGGTTAGTTGTAGAGAATGGACCATGGTTAACTAGAATGGTTAGGGTTAAGTATAAGACAAGGATGGTGGACTAATTCAAAGCTTCAAGAATGTTCAACTAGCAAACAAAAAAAGCAACCATTCTTTTCTCATCTTTTTCCAAAGTAAATAAATAAATAAATAAGAAAAAGAAAACCCTAATCATAATCTTAACCATGGTCTAATTCTTTACACTAACCCTAGCTTGCATGTATCATCAAACATGATACAATCATGTGCACAAAATATATCACATATGCAATGTGCACAAAACAAGTGAGTAAATCCATTTAAAGTGAACCAATACTAGTTAATGCAAAGTTATATATCAAATATATAATTATACATTAAATCATTAAATCAACACTTGATTTAACGATCCGGTCATATCGTATATAACCGACTAGTATCCAATGTATCGGCTTATCGAATCAATCCTTGATTCGATAACTAGGTTATATCGCATATAACCAATCGATACATTCATCGCGAGAATAGAATGCGGTATCACATACACGCATTATTCTCGGTCCTGCACATATCTCATATGCGCTCCTATTTCGTTTCGCTTGAGCCAGGAAACCTCTGTGTAGGACTCTAAAGACTCGTCAATACGCCGGCAGCAGATGATGATCATATCAAACACCCACAAGCCGCAAGCGGTCTGCTAAACGTAACGGCCACCCGGGTATTGAGCGATCAGAAGATCGACGAGCAAGGCCGCTCACACTCCTGCGAATCCAACCAGTAACACTTACCGTACAGTCCGGTCTGTTCGTCTGATATATCGCATATCTCGCCTAGGGGTGGTAAACGTCAGACCCCAATAGCTCGATAAGTCATGCCGACTTGAGGTCCATAACATTCGTGAAACTACTGATAACTCTTACCAGTATATCACTGCAACTCTGGCCAGGGACTTCCTGTTATGGCCAGTCGAGCATAGCACAACATCAACCCCCAATACCGGGAGAGACGAATCCCCTCCTATCGCTCATTGCCTCCATGTGAATCGGGACTGTACCCAAAAACCACCTGTTTGCACGACTCAGTAGAGCCGTGGTAGGGTGGAAATCAAAGCACAGTGGGAGACACACAAGACTCTATGACGATCTCAGGTCAACAGACTAAGCTGTACCAGTGTCACCAGAGAACTGCCATCTGACGTGAGGTATAATACCATCTGGGAGTTCTCGGCGAGTCCGTTCAGTGTACCCAGTCTCCACTGAGCACCCGTATACCATCTTCGATGTCAAACACCAATGGATATGGGATCATCCATCGCCCATCACATGGGTCGAGAAGATATACGCTAGTCTACTCTGGAATATCGATGCCCCGTCTCGATATTCCCACGACTAGGAACAATGAAGGATGTACTCATTGACTACCCAGGCCCCACTAGTATGATCTTCATCATAGTCCTGGAAGTCGAGTACTCATCCTAAGGGCTTTATCAACATGTAACAGAGAGACAGAAAGTATACATGTTAAGATAAAGAGCAACCAGATAGCGTACTATCATGTCGAGCAAGAAAGTCCTACCTATATATGTCCCAGCATCCACTACAATATACATCCAATGTACAGTAATGGCCTCTAGGGCATATATATAACTAACAATTTCCCACTTGCACTAGGGCCATCTGTAGCAGTGGTTGTAGTATCTAATACTCAACCATCCCATAAAGTCTCTCTTTGGGAAAAGGCCTTCGTGAGTGGATCCGCCGTGTTGTCCTCTGAGTCTACTCTCCTAACCTCGATCATCCTGGAGATCAACTATCTCCATGATCAGGTGATGCTGCCTCAGAATATGTCTGGGTCACTGATGGGACCAGGGTTCCAGGGTTGAAGCCACACTTCCATTGTCACACAATGGTAGGAACCTAGTTCATCCTATGAACCTATATACACCCAAACTGCCTCTTTGGTAGTATCTTTAATAGCGATGTTACCAGCCTTTATCGTCTAGTTTGCCACGGTATCTAGCTTGGAACTCTTCCAACATACCGTCCCTTTACTAAGGGTAAAGACAATGCCTGTGACTGACATTCAGTCGTCTTTATCACTCTGGAACCCTTCCAGTGATTCTCCCCAGGATCGATTGATACCATTTCACTACAACTAGTGAGTATCCTAACATCCAATTAGATCTATCTCATAGATCCAAAGCTTAGGATTTAGTAGGTATCATTTTGATCCTTTATGGAAAATCTTTGTGATAAGCGGAGATTGATCGAGCGTAGCATAGGAAACTCCTTCCCTAACAAGAGTATGTCATCCACGTACACTACGAGGATCGTCACCATACTCCCTACTACCTTTTTGTTTATACAAGGTTCATCTACCATTTTGATGATGTCAACTTCTTTGACTAATCCATCAAAACAGATGTTCCAACTCCGCGATGCCTGCTTTATCTTATAAAGTATCTTGCACACGTTTCCGCTGCTCCCACTGTCTGCGAGGCCCTCTGGCTGTGTTCTTATAGACGTTCTCTTCTAAATCATTATTTAGAAAAGTAGTCATGGCACCCAACCACCAGATATCGTAGTCGTGGTATGTAGCCGTGGCAAGTAGGATCTGGATGGATTTAAACATAGTCCCTGGAAAAGGTTTCATCATTATCCATGCCTGGTTGATGACGAAAACCTTTAACAAGTCTAGCTTTGAAAGTCTCAACTTTTCCATGTACACCAAGCAATCTTCTCAAGATATACTTGCTCCTGATGGGGATTTAACCCTTCAGTTATAGCAACCAAAGTCCATACTTTGTTGGTGTATAAGGATTCCATCTCAGATCACTAAGCATCCAGCCATTTTTACAGAGTCCCTACTCTCGATGGCCTGCTCGAAACTGGTTGGGTCATCATCTCATGATGCAATCCTCGCTCCCACTGTCATCAAGAAACCGAAGTATCTCTCAAGCAGGTGAGGAACCCTGCCAGATCGGCAGAGAGGCTGAGGTTCGTCGGGGACTATAGAATCCTTTGGTTCTGTCAAATCTTCAGCTGTAGTTTCGAATAGCTGGAACCTTTCCAGTTCTACAGAACTGACCTTGCCTCGATCTTGTCCGGATTTTGCTTTTGACATAAGCCGGACAACCCCAAATCTTAACTCTCTTAAGAGATAGGATCTTCCCACACCATATCTTATATGGAGTGGTAGGCAGTGATTTGATTCAAACCTAATTCAATAGGTATGCAGCTTCTCAAGTGCATAACCCCCAAAAGGAAATGGGTAACTCAGTAATACTCATCATAGAGCACACCATATCTAATATTGTGCAGTTGCTCCGCCCTGATACACCATTGTGCTGTGGTGTATTCAGAGGAGTAGCACTCAGAGAGAATCTCATTCTCCTTTAGAATAGTCCAGGAATTCTATGCATAAGTATTCTCCTCCCTGATCTTATCATAGGACATAATACTTATACCCGTATTTTGGTTCTCTACTTTCAACTTATATTCTGTGAATATCTCAAAAGGTTCGGACTTATGTTTCAACAGGAACATACGACTGAATCTTGAGAGATTATCAGAGAATATAATGAAGTATAAAGAACCAGTCCTGGCATGTGTAGACAGAAGACCTTACATACATCATCATGTATCAGTCCCAAGAGTTTACTAACTCTTCCTCTGTTTCCAATAAACAGAGCTATGGTCATCTTATCTTTATGACATGACTGGCAAGTTTCACAAGATGTAAATTCAAACTGATTTAAATATGCATCTAAAATGTAACTTCAGCCAGTCAGGTCGCATTGATATGACCTAGTCTACAATGCCTCAAGAATGATTCGTTCATTTCTGAACTTTTCCTCTTGCGTGTGTTCTGTATACTAGGAACTGTAGTTTGATTTAGAACGTCAATGCTTTTAGATAACGTGCCTGAACCGATCAACTTTTGATATAGGAAATGTTCAAAACATTATCCAATAATACAAAATTATATCATTTCTTTACTTATAAAGAGACTGATATGATTTTGTATATCAGGTTCGGTATCTAATAGTATTTGTTCAGAATCAATGTATTGGTAATACAGGGTGACAGTGACCAACAGACTTGGCTGCAACACTTGCCCCGTTTTCTGCCTCATGAAACTTATCACCCGTTCTCAGTTTTTCTACCTTTTTGTAGCCCTATGTAACAGATTATATATCTGGGATCCTGATCCGGTATCATATACCCAGGATGCAGAGGATACTGAGAAACAGTTCTTTGTAATGAACACACCCGAAGGAGATGCATCATATGCACTTTCTTCGTTTGGGCGGCATAGGAATTCTGGTATTCCCCAATTTCCTGCTCTGTCTTATAACAATTATAAGTTGGAGCGGGACCAACGTTCCCCAGCTCAGTATAACAAGCGGGTTCGGTCAATACATCCATTTTATTATCTTGATTAAGGCGTGATATGGTCGCTACCAGGAGAGAGAGAGAAGAAAACACTCAGCGTGCACTCTTGCAAGATTAGATTGGTTATATACTTTATCTAATCAGGATGGCTCCCACTGTTTTTATCAAATCTTTCTTCAAACCTTAAAAGGAAAGACTAGCCAGGATTAATTACACTCTACAAGTTCGCCAATCTTTCAGCCAGGCCAGTGTCGGTACTTTGAGGGAGGTTCCCCGTGCTTTCGCACGGACCTAATTACAGTAAACCTCGTTTTCCCAGAGGCGTAACCCCGTTGACACCATTCTAGACACCTACTTGATCGGCTAATTACAAAGTGCAAAACTCTCCCAGGAGTAACAATTACTCGCAGTGGGTATCGGGATCCAACTATCATATAGGAGGTATACAATCTCATTGCAAATTTCAACACTTGAAACTCCCGATAATGGTTTTTACCCCTAGCACCTATGACCTTGGCTAAGGTCAACAAATCATAGGTACTAGTCAAGTTCTACCCGTCATTTCGTGATTAATTAGACCCACCCACATGACCCTTGGCTAAGGTCAACAAAGCCACATGACTGTCCTAACTAATCGCATCATATGCTGTGTAGGAAGACATCACTTAGCTACCGTACACTGTGCCTTGACTATGGTCAACAAACACAGCACGAATACTAAGTACTCTACTTCCTAAAATGACGGAGGGTTGCGAATGGTTTTTGTGAAAACCTTTAACGCTTTGAACTTGATCTCGTTGCGGAATCAAATGGTTTTTAAATGGAATGTTTTCGAGGCTTTTCTAGTTTTTGCTAAAGGGGTCACTCCCGGTGAAGGGATCGTCAGCCCTTTCCTCGTCGAATGAGGTGCGGGATATATCATATATATCACTGTGCAAAACGGAAACTATAGAAGCGATCAAATGACAAACCGAGGGTTGTAGCATCTGCCAGTTATTGCTAAAGGAGTCACTCCCGGTGAAGGGATCTCGGTCCTTTCCTCATCGAATAAGGTGCAGGATGTTCTATAATGAACACCGCGATGCAAAGCAAGAACTGTAGCTACCTGTTTTTATTTTGAAATTCGATTCCACAACATCAATTAGGTTTATTTTCTTTGATTAATCTCATTAATGAATATCCTATCATTTAAGTCCACCTAACCATCACAGATAAATATAACGTACGCTTATGCCATCCGCATTCGCCTCGATGTCCCGTCTGCACCGTTAGGTTAGGTAATGATTGATAGAGTATGTTCGTGTTCAAGTTTAGTTTTAAATACCGCAATCAAGACGGTTTCGCTTGCAGCTAGCCGATTGAGTACGGGTCGTCCGCAGAGAGATGGGAGTCTTTTTCAATGTGTTTTAACGAGTTAAGTCCGGTTGTTCAGATTTTGTTTGTGATTATCTAAGTGTTGAGTTGATATTTAAAGCGAGCTTGTTAGGGTTAGAATTAGGTTAGTTTGAGTTAGGAGTCTCCACATCTTTCGTTGCCCCTCTTAATATCGGTGTTACGGTAATCGGCAACAACGGGGATTAGCACGACTAGGAAGGAACTTGCGAGTATAAGCTAGGCTTTCCAACGCATAAGTCCTTCCTTTTGGTGCTTGTCCGTCCGTTCTTGGCTCTTAGCCATAACCTCCGGTTAATTCAACCACAACCGGTCTCACTACGGAATCACCGCTATCATGTAGGATAGGGTGCCGTAAGGAGCGGATTGTGGTTCAATTAACGGGAGTTGATTTAAGCTGTTGGGCAAGGAAAGAGTGAGAGAGATTTCCTTCTCTCAAACTTCCCTTATCCTACCCTAACAAGAATGAACTACTCACACATCATAATACGGAAAAATAAAACAAAACAAAAGAGGAAGATAGAAAGAAGGAGATTAGAAGAATACGACTAGCTATTTGCGACCTCACCTTGGCGAGGATCGAGCGTAAGCATCATTGTCGTATGTAAGGATAAAGAAAAAGAGAGAAGAAAGAAACAACGAGAAAATAACAACAACTACTTAACGAATTAAAGTTACAACAATTATAGCAAAAGTAAGACAAGCATGATAATAAAATGATCTTCTTTATTCACCATTCCTCCCTCACAAAGCTCACTACAAGTTTAATGGAGAAGAGATGAGAAGAAGAAGAACATGTAAACTAAAACCTAGCAAAAAGAAAATACAAGAATGGACCCCTTCCTTCACAAAGTTCTGGGCTATTTATAGGCCAAAAAATGAAAACCTAGGGCAACCACCAGAACCCAGATACAAAGACCAAAATACCCCCCAAAAGTTTCTGTCTGCGGCGCCGGTACGGCCGCGGATCCGCGGCCTAGACCCCCCTTTGGCCGTGGATCCGCGGCCATATGGATGAGTTAGGGTGTGGGCTTTTTGGTACTTTCCTGATCTTCTGTCCCCTATTTTCTGGTATATGTATTTTCTGAAAATACTTTCACATTTCTTCCAGAATTTCTGTTGAGGAAAGGTGGACTTTTTGTTAAGATTTGGCATGATTGCCTCGAGCTCCGCGTAGATTTCTTGGAACTTGTTGTTGCCATTGAGCCTTGTGCATGAAGGTGACATAGATTTGACATTTTGTCTTCCTAAACTGGTATCTGGCAATATACGGATGAAGAGCGGAGACCGTGTTTTATCTGTTGTTGGCAGGAACCCGGATTTTGTCGTGTTTTTCATGAATTTCACCGTTTTAGAACCGAGAACCTGTATCCTGCAATTGACTAGCAAACACGGCTCAAGAGTATCTACCGATATGCAATGTGATAAAAATTGGGCGGTATGAAAATGCAAAAATCTGATATGAACAAATACCCCCAAACTTATCATTTGCTCGTCCCGAGCAAAGCCCATTTATTCACAAAAAATTTCCTAACCTCACTTTCGCAGGGAACGCGATTGCACTGAGCATGTGCAACAAGCCGTTAAACCTCTAGGTGTCCCTAGTAGGAGGAGAGTTGTCTCCTGAGGGTTTTCAGCGGATACTGCCCACAAAATCCGGTCAAGTTGGTTTTGTAAAATAACTAAGCTTCAAACCCTAAAGTTTTGTTTTAGAAAATAACAATTCTATAATCCTAAGTCTAGACCATCGAACCTTTATTTTTCACACCTCGCTTCTTATTTAACTACAGATTTTACATGTCTTTACGTGCAGTGCAAATAGTGTCATTAAGTTCCCGAAAGGTCGAATAAAGTCATCATGTCGCACAATAAAGCCCAGATAACAATTTAAAAAGGATCACATAAGTTTTATAAAGAGTTAAGAATTTTTCAAGTTTCGTTTTCCAGTAAGGTTTCAACTTCAGAATTTCTATCTTCCATAACAGGAAACTAAGTCGTATTTTTCACTCCACCTTTTTCTTGTTTTCATTTCATACACACCTCTGTGAACGTGCAATAGTCTTTATCATAGAATAAAACCCTCATATCTCCGCTAAAATTTTTATAAAAGCCTGTCTTTTATCAAGATTATTCTCACACAAAGAACCGTTAGGAATTTTAACTCGGAGAGAACACTTGCTTGACTTTGTTTTAAAACTGGACTTTCTAGGCTTCTTAGCGAGCTTTGGGCCAATGCACCCAAACCAGTTGGTTTTAGGGCATTAGGTGTAGAAACACCCCAGCGGACTTAATTACTCAAGTTACCTAGGTCCAAAAACAAAAGACAGTTTGGCGTGAAAATCAGATGATTTAATACGAACGGAGATATAACCGGCAGTTCAATTTTTTGGATAAAAGACGTGTTTAGTGGGTTTGGTGTGTAATCATTCCAATCAAGTTTCAGATGGGTTATTTTTCAGACTTAGCTCCAATTACGGCATCAATAACATTCCTTCATATTCGCTTTACTTCATAAATTATTCTTGACATTACTTATTTCAGAACAAACCTATTTGATCCTCAGAAAATCATTTATCTGTTTAAAAGTTTTTAAACATAAAAGACTTATCATCTAATTCCCAAAAAACTCACGACACGTGTAGTGTGATGTAAAGACGTATATCAGCTATAGTTAACTTCAAAGGTGGGTTATCTTACAGGTTTTCAAAATCTAAACATAAGATTTAGTTATTCTTATTTTTTCAAACAAAACCGTCGAAATGTTGAATCAGAGTTCTTCCACTAGCTAACTTGACAGAAAAGTTTTTATATTTTTAGAAAATTTTCAGATTTTTATGGATTTTATGGGTTTTAATATGCAGATGCAAAATATACATATGAATGCGAAGGTAAGAAATGCGTACCGAGCGTACCCCCAAACTTAAACTGGACAGTGTCCTCACTGTCGTAGCATGAAGAGAGCAGTTGGAAGGTTCAGAATTGTCGGTTAGTGATACACAAATTTTTATTTGTTTTTGTTTTTAAAGAAAAGAAAAAGAATATACACAAATATATACAAAATGGTTTGTACATACCCCCAAACTTATTTGGAACAGTGTCCGCTGTTCTAGGCTGGATAACCGATATTAAGAGGGGCAACGAAAGATGTGGAGACTCCTAACTCAAGCTAACCTAATCCTAACCCTAACAAGCTCGCTTTAAATATCAACTCAACACTTAGATAATCACAAACAAAATCTGAACAACCGGACTTAACTCGTTAAAACACATTGAAAAAGACTCCCATCTCCCTGCGGACGACCCGTACTCAACCGGCTAGCTGCAAGCGAAACCGTCTTGATTGCGGTATTTAAAACTAAACTTGAACACGAACATACTCTAACAATCAAATGACGCCGTTACCGGGGAGACGGCAGTTTATTTCTTTGTGTAATTTCGGGTTAATTTGTAAGTATAAAAAAAAAAATATATACATTGTAAAAAAACCATCTTGTTATTCTTGATTAGTTTTTGTGCAAGTGTGCAGGAAAATACGAAGTTCAAGATCGGCGCCAAAGACGTCGGATAATACGGAGTTCAAGTACAGTGCCAAAGACGTGGGAAGATAGACCCACATTTCGCGGCTACACCGCGACGGACCAAAACGGAGGAGACGGTCTACTGTCAAAATCTGGAGCAGATACAGTGAGCAAATAAAAATTCCACAAATCCAGACAAGCAGAGGACCACCACATAAGCACACCCAAAAAGTTTGGAAGCCCGATCCCTCTATACAGCCGCGGAAACGCGGCCTTAGCACCTGTTTGGCCGCGGATCCGCGGCCACTTGGTGGCTTCAGAGCCCCAAAATCTCTCTGTAAGTCTCTCTGCTCCTATCCACTCCTCTGGACTCCAATAAATTGTGTTTTCTGCAGCCTTCTTTGCGCAAATTCTTCTCCCCCTTCCAATAAACTGTTCTTGTGCAGGATTCTTTGCGCCGCAAATAAAAATTGTTTGCAGTTGATTTGTTACTGCTTTGCATTTCTTTAATACGGACTTAAGGGGATTGAAACCAATCCAGATTGGATGGGGATTTCATCACCCTTCCCAGGACCCCAAAAATCACTAAAGCATATGCATTGTCCATTGTAAATTAAAAAATACTAGACTTCAGCCCTAAGGACTTCGCGCTCATTAGGAGAAGATAAACCTTGTTTAGAACCTCGCTTAACCGTATATTGTTTACGGGGTGTCTAGGAAAGTGTTAAAGGCGCAACCGCCGAAAGAGAAAGGGTTATTTAATTAAGGAACTTCGCGAAAGCGTTGGACAACCTCCCCTTATCTCTGCACTTACCTGGCCTCGTGATCAGTGTATTTTTAAGACCGTTTCTCGACACTGTTTAACTTCGACAATCAAGTTCAGGAGCAGGTCTAGTAGACTTAGGTTACCCTAGATCTAGGTGTGATTGCTTAAGCCGTATTTCCGTACATATTTCTGTAAATCTCTTTCTAAAAACAAAAGAAAAAAAGAAAAAATCAAAAACTTTTATAAAAACTTGCCCTTTTGTCGCCAAATCCATTTTCACCCACCACCCATCGCCTTTCTCCATTGACGTTTTCTTACCCTCACCTTCTCCGCTTTGACTATACTAAACTCGTTTAGTGTATGTCCGCTTGGACTCGGGACACTAGCGCCCGTCTAGTCCGCGTTACGTTAGTCGCGACCGACTACGCGATCGACTCCGAAGTCGATACTCCGTCCACTCCTCTTTCACCCCTTCCTTTGCCGGCCAACTCCGACGTTGACCGGAATTCTGTTCATACATTTTCACCTTCACCTTCACCTTCACCAACCTCTTCTTCCGCGATGTCAGGATTTAATCCGAACATCTCTTTGACCACCGCTGGATTGGCTCCACCTCCTACGGAGACCAATCTCCCACCACCTCCGCCTGTTGTAGCGCCGCAGCGAATCGCGCTCCAGGATCGTTTCTATCCCACCCGTTCTGCACTTCCCACCTGCCTTTCTCTTCCTCCGGCCAATGGGGACAACTTTGAAATTAAGCCCCATTTCATCAACATGCTTCCACGTTTTCATGGGCTTGAATCTGAAGATGCCTATATCTTCATCAACAAATTTCAAAATGTCTGTGCCATGATGAAAACCACCCAGCTGTCGGACGATGCTATACGTCTACGGGTCATTCCGTTCACGTTATGCGACCTCGCTGAAAAATGGCTGTATAGCACCGCTTCCCACTCAATCACCAGCTGGGACGAGTTTGTTAAAGCGTTTCTGAAAAAATTTTATCCGAATCATAAAACCGCAAGGATTCAAAATGAAATCAACCAATTCTCCCAGCTTCCTTCTGAACCCTTCTGGAAGTGCTTTGACTGGTACAAAGACCTTCTTGTTCAGTGTCCTCACCACGGTATAGAGAAATGGCAACTTTGCCAAACCTTATACGAGGGACTGAACCCAGCAACGAAGCAGTTGTTGGAAACCATCTGTCAGGGCCACTTCCTATCGAAATCTGACGAGGAAGCGTGGCAGTTCTTTGACGACCTTGCGGAGCAAACGCTACAGTGGGAGAGCACCAGACCGACTTCTTCTTCTTCTACCTCCACTTCTACCGGTCAGTCTAGGGTAGGAATCCACCAACTTGACGTCTCTATTGAAATGAAAGCTGAAATGGCTGCAATAACAAGAAAGCTTGAAGCGATAGAAAGCAAATTTTCTTCTCCTGCCCCTGCCCCTGTTCTCCCCCTTCGTACCATCTGCGCTTGTTGTTCCGATCCTTCCCACTTGACCGAAGAGTGTCCTTACAATCCACCCTCGCAAGGACAGGATCAGGTTAATGCTGCCTTCCAGCAAAGACCGAGGAATGATTCATACTCTTCCACCTACAATCCCGGTTGGAGGAACCACCCCAATTTCGCCTGGAATCAGAATCAGAATCAATTTCAGGGCAACAATTTCCAAAGGGCCCCTCCGCCGCAACAACAAGCGCAGCAACAAACTCAACACCAATATCAGCAGCCCTTCCAACCCCAACCTTTCCAAAATCAGACGAACAACTTTGCACCCAACAATTCTTTTCCACCAAACAACTTTGTTCCGTCAACATAAGGTTTCCTCGCTCGAGCGAAGTCTGGAGGCGTTCGTTAAACAATCGACTCAATCCACCGCCAACAACCAGTCTTCCATTCAATCCTTAGTGCAACACACTGCCGCACACGGGCAAAGCATCAAGACCATCGAGGCCCAGATTGCACAGCTAAACGCGGCCTTAAGCGAGCGAGAGAAGGGGAAGCTCCCGTCCCAGCCACTTCCAAATCCCGGTCACCCACATAATGCACATGTTGCTCTTGAACAACAAAACCATAATGTGAGTGCCGTGACCACACTGAGATCGGGGAGGATGCTGCAAAACAACATTGGCAAACGGATCAACGATGACACCTCGGCCGCTTCTTCTTCTTCTTCTTCTTCTTCTTCTTCTGAGCCTATTCTCCGTTCTTC
This sequence comes from Agapanthus africanus, assembly GCA_030015575.1. Lineage (NCBI taxonomy): Eukaryota > Viridiplantae > Streptophyta > Magnoliopsida > Asparagales > Amaryllidaceae > Agapanthus > Agapanthus africanus. The sequence continues at coordinate 154,362,086 of JASDDO010000014.1, read as the reverse complement.
ACAAGGCTCCCCTCCCTCTTCTTCTGCTCTGAACGGACCCACTTCTCACTCCACGAAAACACCTATTCTGGGATCCGTTCCAACTCCACAATCTCCTCCTCCAGCATTAGACTCAACCAATTTTCAAAATGTTCCATTTCCAAACCGGTTGAGGTCTAATAAACAAAATCCTCAAATGGAGAAGATTCTGGAGTTATTCAAGCAGGTTAACATTAACATTCCTCTTTTAGATGCTGTCCAACAAGTCCCGTCTTACGCGAAAATCTTAAAGGACTTGTGCACGAAAAAGAGGAAATCTCAGGTACCCAAGAAAGTTTTCTTGGCTAGTGCTGTGAGTGATGCCCTTACCCAATCTTTACCACAAAAACGGAAGGACCCTGGCTGTCCTACGATTTCAATTACTATTGGGGATAAGAACATCAACCGCCCACTATTAGATCTTGGTGCCAGTGTTAACCTGCTTCCCTATTCAGTATACGAGCAATTAGGCGTCGGAGAGTTGAAACCCACGCACTGCACTCTCCAAATGGCCGACCGATCGATCACCCACCCTAGGGGTGAGCTAGAGGATGTGTTGATAAGAGTCGGGGACTTCATATTCCCCGTTGACTTCATTGTATTAGATACACAGCCTGTAGCTAACCCCCGGAATCAAATTCCGGTGATACTCGGTCGACCATTTCTCGCAACCTCAAATGCTGTGATCAATTGTCGCAATGGTTCGATGAACCTCTCTTTTGGAAATATGACAATTGAACTCAACATTTTTAGGTTGGGGAATCAGCCCGCCGAACCTAATGCTCATATACTGGACGTCTGCTCGATCCAGGAGATCACCCCAGAAGAGTGTGAATTCGAGGAGTTTCTGTTTGATCACGATAATCTTGACGCCACTAGTGCGTTTCTCTTCGAACCTGCTGCTGTTTCTGCGCCCGACAACGACTACGAGTGTTTCACGTTCTCGAACGATCTTAGCTGCGCACAACCCGAGTTTGAATCCTTCGACTTTCCGGATGAGTTACCTGAACCATCCAACTCGGTTGCCTACACTCGTTTTGAACCTTTGCTGGAGTCCTTTGAGTTCGAGACCTTTGCACCAGTCTTGCCTTCCATCATTTCACCTCCGATGCTCGAACTCAAGCCTTTGCCGTCTCACCTTAAGTACGCTTACTTAGGTGAGAACGAGACCCTCCCTGTCATCATCTCGGCTTAGGTTAGTTTGAGTTAGGAGTCTCCACATCTTTCGTTGCCCCTCTTAATATCGGTGTTACGGTAATCGGCAACAACGGGGATTAGCACGACTAGGAAGGAACTTGCGAGTATAAGCTAGGCTTTCCAACGCATAAGTCCTTCCTTTTGGTGCTTGTCCATCCGTTCTTGGCTCTTAGCCATAACCTCCGGTTAATTCAACCACAACCGGTCTCACTACGGAATCACCGCTATCATGTAGGATAGGGTGCCGTAAGGAGCGGATTGTGGTTCAATTAACGGGAGTTGATTTAAGCTGTTGGGCAAGGAAAGAGTGAGAGATATTTCCTTCTCTCAAACTTCCCTTATCCTACCCTAACAAGAATGAACTACTCACACATCATAATACGGAAAAATAAAACAAAACAAAAGAGGAAGATAGAAAGAAGGAGATTAGAAGAATACGACTAGCTATTTGTGACCTCACCTTGGCGAGGATCGAGCGTAAGCATCATTGTCATATGTAAGGATAAAGAAAAAGAGAGAAGAAAGAAACAACGAGAAAATAACAACAACTACTTAACGAATTAAAGTTACAACAATTATAGCAAAAGTAAGACAAGTATGATAATAAAATGATCTTCTTTATTCACCATTCCTCCCTCACAAAGCTCACTACAAGTTTAATGGAGAAGAGATGAGAAGAAGAAGAACATGTAAACTAAAACCTAGCATAAAGAAAATACAAGAATGGACCCCTTCCTTCACAAAGTTCTGGGCTATTTATAGGCCAAAAAATGAAAACCTAGGGCAACCACCAGAACCCAGATACAAAGACCAAAATACCCCCCAAAAGTTTCTGTCTGCGGCGCCGGTACGGCCGCGGATCCGCGGCCTAGAACCCCCTTTGGCCGCGGATCCGCGGCCATATGGATGAGTTAGGGTGTGGGCTTTTTGGTACTTTCCTGATCTTCTGTCCCCTATTTTCTGGTATATGTATTTTCTGAAAATACTTTCACATTTCTTCCAGAATTTCTGTTGAGGAAAGGTGGACTTTTTGTTAAAATTTGGCATGATTGCCTCGAGCTCCGCGTAGATTTCTTGGAACTTGTTGTTGCCATTGAGCCTTGTGCATGAAGGTGACATAGATTTGACATTTTGTCTTCCTAAACTGGTATCTGGCAACATACGGATGAAGAGCGGAGACCGTGTTTTATCTGTGGTTTGCAGGAACCCGGATTTTGTCGTGTTTTTCATGAATTTCACCGTTTTAGAACCGAGAACCTGTATCCTGCAATTGACTAGCAAACACGGCTCAAGAGTATCTACCGATATGCAATGTAATAAAAATTGGGCGGTATGAAAATGCAAAAATCTGATATGAACAGGTAACTAACGGCAGAGCGGGGCAGGGCTAGCACGGGTGTAAAACATAAGCAACGTTTATATAATATATCATATATACTATATATAATATCTGTCACAGAACATCACATGATCACATCACAGATAAAACACAGCAGAAGAAACATATGAAATATTGGATATACTAGGACGTCCGTGTTTTCAATACGAGCCAGTATAAAACACGGATTCCACAGTCGTGATGAATAGCCAATCCCACACCCCTAGACCCCTACGAGAGCGGCAAGCAACCCTACCAATTCTAGGGTTAGGAGACCCGAACTCGACTCCTCGAGTTGGTCTCCCACTGGACCCCAGAACCCGGTTACTTGTGCTCCCCTCCTTGGGTCTATCCTAGTGCAGAAAAGTAAATAATATACAACAACGGTGACAACTTCCGCAACCTGGAAGTGCCCCAATAAAAGAATATTACATACAAGTTTTTACATGAATGAAAAAGAAAAACACTCATCTCACATAAAAAAAACCCCGGCTATTCAAACACGACGATCCAATATAACATATCCAGCAACACATAACATCACATGTCATCAACGTAAGTAATTATGTCCATCCCAATTGTCGTTGACATATAGCAACGAAACCGACGATATCACATATTACACTTACGGTCACAGAAAAGAAAGTGTAAAACTACAACAGTTGGAATCCACAACCACCTCAGACACCGCATGCCTGACCAAATGAATTCTTTAGACATCGCATGCCTAACAATTATAAACCCCGCATTTTGGTCTCATTATCGAAAACACTTTTCAATATCAAGTCGGGCAATTCAACAAGATTCCCGACATTCTGATCGAATGCTCGTCGCAAACTTTAGTAGACGGCCGCACCCCCGATGCCGTCGACGAAGTGCACCAAGGCGGAACACCGCTGCCGCGAGCACTCGGGCGGATGCTTTCGGCGACGGGGTTCTCCTACAGTCACTTGGTCGGGGCTATGGGGTGAGGCTGTTTATCAAGTTTACCCGGCGAGTATCTGCGTACGCTACGTGATTGCGACGGACTTTTGATCACATCAAAATTTCGTGGCAACCGATCAAGTGAGACTAAACTGCTACGTTTATAATATTCATTCCGTTATCTCATAACAATTTGTGAATTCCAATTATTGTATCACATTCCGGATAAATAGAAAATGCTAAACTTTTCGATCGAACAATCGAACACCCAAGTTTTCCCGAAACAGCTCAACACATGAAATAAGTCTAACAACATTCAGTTCGTGCCTCAGTACCAATGGTCCAGCCGTAGAAGGGTCAAGCCAACGCCTCACATGTGGCACGCCGTACTGCCCCCAAACCCGAAGGTTCAAAGGGCAGTTCAAGACGGTCACATAATCGAGTTAAGGTTTGTTGTCTTCTAGAGGGACCATCGAGTTACTTGCACTACTTAGAACGTCGTTAAACTACGGAAAAATCCAACAATTGGAAATTTCCCGGCAGGGGAAAAAGTGGGTATTTATATCCGGTCGAACTTTTTAACATATTCTAAGATTATCCGGAAAAGCACACAGACAGAATTAGACAATCCAATCGATATACCGAGTCCCCAATACGACCCAGAAAATGCAACTCTGGAAAAAATTATTAAAATCCCCAGGAAATCCAGCACAGATAACTAAGAATTACTGTGCAAAAGTGGATGCACAAAACGACAAATTGGCCGCGGAACCGCCGCATGAGCATGCTCATGCCGCGGATCCGCGGCGCCTTTATGGAATCAGGTCCTCGAATTTTACAGTATTCCTTAGGTCTTACTGCTGATTTTTCTGAATATTTTTAATCTACAAAAATCCACATTTTACAGAAAAGGCCAGAGAGCATTTTTCAAGTCGGGTTTTGGGTCGATCGGACTTCTGATTCCGTCGGGACTTCGTCTAAGGCTCTAGCTAGGCTCTGATACCACTGTAGGGTTCGTAGGCATCCTAGTGAGGTCTCACAAGTGATCAAACATGCAAATTTTTAAAAATTACGGTGCCGAGAAACCCTAGAACGGATCGTTAACTAGATATATATAGGCGAAGCAAGCATGTAATCAAATTAAATGCTAAGGGAAAGTGACTACAACCTTTGTAGATCCGGTCCACCACTTCCTAAGCTCCGCGATGATCTCCCTCCGCTGTCCAAATCGAACCCTTGAATCTAGCATTGGCATCATCGAAGAATGGGCGGGCTTGATCGTCGGTTCGATGCCGAAGATGATCTACGTCGAGGCATCACAAGAACAAGCTCCAACTTCACCAAGCCTTGAAAACTTGTGAAGGAAACACCCTATACTACTTGGCAAGAGGTAGAGGATGAAGAAATAGGAATTGGGTAGACTTTAGTTTTGGATTTCCCACACTTTTTCATCAATCACCATTGATGTAGCAAGCTTTTTTCTCATGTTGAAGAAGAAGAAGATGATGAAAAAGAATATGATAAGTATTATATAAATGATAAATAAATTAATACTTATCATTTACTAACCCTTGGTTAGTTGTAGAGAATGGACCATGGTTAACTAGAATGGTTAGGGTTAAGTATAAGACAAGGATGGTGGACTAATTCAAAGCTTCAAGAATGTTCAACTAGCAAACAAAAAAAGCAACCATTCTTTTCTCATCTTTTTCCAAAATAAATAAATAAATAAATAAGAAAAAGAAAACCCTAATCATAATCTTAACCATGGTCTAATTCTTTACACTAACCCTAGCTTGCATGTATCATCAAACATGATACAATCATGTGCACAAAATATATCACATATGCAATGTGCACAAAACAAGTGAGTAAATCCATTTAAAGTGAACCAATACTAGTTAATGCAAAATAATATATCAAATATATAATTATACATTAAATCATTAAATCAACACTTGATTTAACGATCCGGTCATATTGTATATAACCGACTAGTATCCAATGTATCGGCTTATCGAATCAATCCTTGATTCGATAACTAGGTTATATCGCATATAACCAATCGATACATTCATCGCGAGAATAGAATGCGGTATCACATACACGCATTATTCTCGGTCCCGCACATATCTCATATGCGCTCCTATTTCGTTTCGCTTGAGCCAGGAAACCTCTGTGTAGGACTCTAAAGACTCGTCAATACGCCGGCAGCAGATGATGATCATATCAAACACCCACAAGCCGCAAGCGGTCTGCTAAACGTAACGGCCATCCGGGTATTGAGCGATCAGAAGATCGACGAGCAAGCCCGCTCACACTCCTGCGAATCTAACCAGTAACACTTACCGTACAGTCCGGTCTGTTCGTCTGATATGTCGTATATCTCGCCTAGGGGTGGTAAACGTCAGACCCCAATAGCTCGATAAGGCATGCCGACTTGAGGTCCATAACATTCGTGAAACTACTGATAACTCTTACCAGTATATCACTGCTGTTGGAGATAGTGCCCTCATAGTCAATTATTGGATCGCAGGTACGTGATTGCAATGATTGCGGAGGACCTATACCGGTAGAACAGTCTTACTCAAGATGATAGTATGCTATCTGGTTTGCCTTTATCAGTCGTGTACATGTTCAGGTGACTGATTGCATGTTACACTTTGATAGAGCCCTTAGGATCTTGCTTTACCACCAACAGTATGATGGCGATCATATACGTGAGAGTTGGGTGGTTTATATGCATATCCTTGATTGTGGTCCCTAGTCGTGGGAGTTTCGAGACAGGGCATCGATACTCCGGAGTAGACTAGTGTGTACAGTCGAGACCCCGACGAGGGGCGGTGGCCGGTCTCACAAGCCACTGGTGTCAGTTGGATCACCTAAGATGTATACAGGTGCTCATTGGGTTATGAGTACACCGGACAGGACTCGCCGGGAATCTGCTAGTTAGTATTATATCTACCGTCAGATAGCAGTTCCCTGGTGACATGTGTACAGGTTAGTTCATCGACCTGAGGTCGTCATTTGTCTCGTATGAGTTCCCACTGTGCTTTGATTTCTACCCTACCACGGCTCAAAGGAGTCGTGCAAACAGGTAGTTTTTGGGTACAGTCCCGAGCCATATGGAGGCACATGAGCGGATCGGCAGAGGATTCGTCTCTCCCGGTATTGGGGGCGAGATCGTGCTGTGTCTAGGAGAGCCATTACACAAAGCCCACGGCCGTGGCAGGAGATTTACTGGTAGGTACTCCAGTAGTATCTCAGGGTGTTATTAGGCTTCACTCCGACACGACTTATACTGCTATTGGGGGTCTGACGTTGCTAGCCCCCTAGGCGGATATGCGATACTCATTGACGAACGGACCGGACTGTATATACATTGTCACTGTTAGGCTCAGTAGGGTTTTCTGGATGAGTTCATTCATCGGCCACCCTTGAGTTTGCTCATCAGTCTCCCTTGAGGTCAGTCCGTGGGCAGCCGTTACGCATAGCTAGTGCAGCTGACGGTTTGTGGTTAAACCCACTGCCAGGGTACTGACGAGTCATTAGAGTCCCCCACAGGCAGTTTCCCAAGTTCGGGCGAAACGTTGTAGAGGCCGTATGGTTTTATGGCAGGGTTCGGAAAATGCACGTGCGTTTACGCACGTGTCAGTTTTCGGGCAGATGATACTGGTCGGCTTTGGTTTAAGCCGGATCCGAGTATTATATTGAGTAGGTATAATATCTTTGTCTCAGTTGCATTTGTATTCGGTCGTAATACAAATGCGGGTATTTTTATACAGATACGGGGTTATCCTGAAAGTCGTTTCAGGATCACTTTTGGAAGTTGCCAGTTTCCAGTTTTCTATCAGCCGTCTTTTAACATTTGGTTAAAGGCGGATTTATCTTTTCTTGGATGAAAGTGAGTCGTGCTTCTAGAAGGTTCTAGAAGGTTCTAGAATTTGTGAAAAGGCTAAGTGACTCATGCTTTGATTTCATTACATTCTTGTTTTGCTTAAGATCTTTATGCAAGATATTTGTTTGTGTTCACATTGTGATATTTATCATATTGTCACCCCCCTCTCCTACGGTCACCTCCCTCTTCTATAAGAATGGCCGGCCCTCTCTCTCCTCCACACTCACTCACTTGATAGTTTTTCATGGTTGTAAAAAGATATGATAGTATTTGGGGTGCATGGAATTTTACAGTTCATTTCATTCCATCACCCAATTCCCACGGCAACTTCATTAACCGATCGTCCACGGATTTGGACGAAGTGAGACAAAGTCATCTACTCATTCTCTACATCATTCTTGGTCGTCTCTTCTAGCAAACTTGACGACCGAGTTGCCTCAAGTCAGAGGCGGGAGCCCGTTTAAAGAATCGGTGATGTGGTGTCACCTCGACGAGGATATCGGAGATCGACGAGATCGGAGCAGCCGCAACGGAGCGTGGGATGATGGTTGAAGAACGAAGGACTCGGATCGTTCGGTATAACCTTTCTACACTCTTTACAGTTTGTTAGTTTAGCAATAATGGCAGATCCGGGTTAAAGTATACGATAGCGCCAAGTTAAAAGTTTTTATTCCGCATTTGGCGTCTGTAGACTGCCGGGGCGCTAACGTAGACTTACAGTGGTATCAGAGCCTCACCATTTTGCTATACTAACTTGTGCTAACGCGTTTAAAACATCGATCCGACCGGAAATCAAAAATCACAAAATTACAACTTGACAGTTTCTGTTGTTTTTAAATGGCTTCAAAAATTAATTCTGCATGTCTTAAAAATCCGTGCAGGGTTTTTTAAGGGTACGGACAAAATTTGAGCAATTGATCTCACAATATCGCCGCGGATTAGCGGCCAAACCCATGGTTTGGCCGCGCATCCGCGGCCGTTCTAGAGGATCACTGCACCAAATTTTTTTCTGTGTGTTCTCTGTTGGATTTTGGGGGTTTTGGTAAATATCGTTTAGGCCCAGGTTTTGTTACTGTTCACCAGTAAGTCGTGGGGCCCACTTTTTGATATTTGGTCGATCGAAATTTAAGCATGTTAGTTTACAGTGCTTACATTATATCTCCGACCGGGAATGTCATTTGATCGGTAAACCGCGTTTGATTGCTATAGTTCTTTTAGACGGGTTTGCGAACGTGACATTCGCGTTGATGTTCTGTGTTGTGCTGTGATGTTGCGGATTTGTCGTGGTGGATAGCAGTGTGCAATGGTAGTACAGTTTGAGTTTATTTGTACATTTGATATTGCGGGGCGAGCGTCCAACATGTGGACTGCCGTCACTGCCTGTTGTATAATATTCTTTTGGGGCACGACCAGGTTGCGGTCAATGTACCTATTGTACTATTTTTCCTTACTGTACTAGGTTTTGCCCCGCGACGGAGTGCACGGATAGCCGGGTTCTGGAGGGCAACGGGTCCGCATCTCATGGCTTTGAGAGGCAGAGGGGCCCCACTCTAAAATTGGCAGACTATTCGCCGCACTCATAGGGGGTACAGGTTGACCCAAGGAGGGGTGCTCAATTTACCGGATTCCGTGAAGTGCCGGGTGTTCCATTCACTATGCTGTGGGGACTACCTCGCTTCAGGTTTTGGCGGGTAACTTGCCGCACCCGTAGGGGTCTAGGTTTCATTGCACAGGCTATCCACATGACAGGGGAACGTCGGGTTTCAGCAGCGGCTCTGTGAAACCCGGGGATCCCAGATTATCTGTATTATTCTGTGATGCTTATTACTTTTCTGTAATGTTGCATATTATCACGCCTGGAGCGATTATTGTATATTGGTTTATATACTATTAGATGTTGTATATGTTTTACACCCGCGCTAGTCCAGTCCCCGCTCTGTCGTTAGTTAAGTAACCTAACGGGTGATGACGGGACCCAGTGACGAATGCGGATGGCATATACGTACATTTTATTTTCGTTCTTTTCTGGTGTGATTGATTGATGGGACTGCGTTGATTCTGATCAATGCAAAGTAAAACAAACCTGTTTGAGTTGTTGGAACAATTTTAAAAAGATGTTATTACAAAGACGTTTCTTTTTGTTATGCATAGCGGTATTCGGTGTGAATATCCAGCACCTCATTCGACGAGGCAAGGGCTGATATCCCTTCACCGGGAAAGACCCCTTGGACAGAAGTTTGCGTCAGGGTAATAACTTTACTATAGTCGATTACATGTTGCTTTGCATAGCGGTATTCAGTGGAATATCCTGCACCTCATTCCACGAGGAAAGAGCCGAGATCCCTTTACCGGGAGTGACCTCTTTAGCAAAAGGTTTTCGCCACTATATTTTAAAAAGCTATCAGGTTCCTTCAGCGATATCAAGTTCACTACGCTAAAGGTTTTTCGCCAAAAACCAGCCGTAGCCCTCCGTCACTTCTTTTGGGTATTCAGTAGTATTCAAGCTATGTATTTTGACCAACGCCAAGGCATAGTGTTTGGTAGCTGCTGGGTATTCAATTGTTGCATAGATAGATGAGTTAGTTTGGGACAGTCGTTCTGCCATTTTGGCCAACGTCAAGGGCATGTACGGGTGGGTTCAAATTGACAAGATAGTGACGGGTAGAACTTGGCATGTGACTTATGACATTTTGACCAACGCCAAGGTTATAAGAGCATGGGGCAAAAGCGTTATCGGGAGTTTCTAAAGAAACTGAAACTTGCCAAGTATGCGCATACCTTCTGGAGTATGAGTAACGTGGATGCATTCCATCACGTTATCATGCGATGAGAGTTGGATCCCGATTCCCACTGATGAGTTGGTTTACTCTTCGGGTGATCCCGATTGATTCTTCTTTAGGTTTGGAGGAGAATTTGACAGGACAGTGGGAGGTTTCCGGATTAGATAAAGTGATGACCATTCTGATCTAGGTTAGAGTACACGCGGAGTGTTTCTTTTCTCTCTCTCTCTTTGGCAGCGACCTTTGACCGACCCTAGACTATGACTCAGTGACCAGGTTGACCGAACCTTCTTAAAATACTGGCTTTTGGATTGTCTGAGTTGCATAAGTCATTGCCACTCCTTCTTCTACCCTTTGCATTTCTCAGAACACCCGTATTGCTACGGATATCCACTTCCATTGGATAGATCCATCGTATGGTTATATACGAACTCGAAGGGACTTCTTCGAGGATGGATCCAGGTTCAGGAGAAATAGAATTGGTTTATTCAGTTGTCTTTTATTATCACCTTCTCTCAGGTTGCGAGGGCTCCTTGGTTTAGGAGAGTACACCTATTACGCTTATTGGATAGTCTTATTCCAAACCATAGGCTGGTGCCGAAAGGTAGGGAATGAAGAAAACCAATTAGCCTAAGTAGGGTGTGCAGAAGATAATATGTAAAGACAAAATAAAAGGATTAGAAAGAGGGCAAAGTAAATTGCGACTGATATCATTCACGACCAAAACCGCGTACTTCATCGCCGCTCCTATTTCATCTTTAAAAGAATAAGGTATTATTCAGTTGTCTTTTATCATCACCTTCTCTCGAGATGCGAGTACTCCTTGGTTTAGGAGGGTACACCTATTATGCTTACTGGATAGTCTTCTTCCAAACCATAGGCTGGTGCCGAACGGTAGGGAAGGAAGAAAACCATTTAGCCTAACGATGGTATACAGAAGGTAACGACTAAAGACAAATAAAGTGATTTGGAGAGATGGCAATAAAATATACGGTTGAAGTCATGAATTGGATTATGGAAGAGGCGTTACTATGAATACCAGGATACCCCTACGAAACATTTTCATGTTTCAGTGCATTGTTAAAGAAAAACTGTTTTCCCAATTAGACACTTACTCCAAGGGTATGTATTTACTAGGTTTCATTCTCATATCTGTATGGTTTTACAGATGATGAGTGGGAGTAAGATATTGGGAATTGGGTGATCATCCTCATTATATCGGAATTCGTTGTAATTGGTGATATTTGAGGAAATCGCCAGGGTACAGTTTTCAACCTACGACGCACAGATTTTGAGTTGTTTAACTCAGCGGACTTATACAGAGTATTGTATGTTGTCCAAGTGTCCATCAGGACAAAGGGGTAGGTCCTCGTACTATGTTCTGTTTACTTATAACTTCTCTAGTATTTAGACGAGTGTTTCGTAGAAATACAAGGTCTAAGTTTTGAGAAGTTGTGGGTATAAGAATAAAGTAGAGAACCAGGTATCACAAGTATCGGGATTCTTCAAAGAGATCGAAGATGTAGATTCTTGTGATTAGTATTCAGATGATAGTGATGGTTTTGAGAAACGTGTTTCTCTTTCAGGTTACTCATAATTGGATGGTTTCCTAAGTTGAGTAATGCTGATTAGCCTCTTTCCATTAAGTTGATATGCACTGGAGACAGCTGCATGATTTGAATATGGTTCCAATTAAATAAGTGCCAAAGTTTCTGTATTGGATATAGAATGGATCGTACCTTAAAAGAAATTAAGGTATGGGGAGTTGTCCAGCTTATGCTTAAAACCAGACTCTGGATAACTCAGGGCACGTTTCTGTAATGGCTGTTTGTAGGTTGACCCTGGCTATGACGAGGGTTGATATTCTACCATTTGGAAGATCAATAGTGATATTGTTCTTGACTCGCCACAGTTTTAGTAAAATGGATCTTTTTCAGAAAACAGTAGTGGGAGTATGGTAGAACTGGAAGTGATTCCAGAACCGCGAACGATTACGGAAAATTTAATAGGACCTATATATTCAATCAGGTTTGACATTCCAATAGCCACTCCGCAGATATGGTAGGTAACCTCAGACACCCGAGAGGTACTTCGGTAGCCTCAAGGACGGTGACAGGGAGGTTCTTATCTACCCAGACTTGACACTACTGTTGTTCCAGATTATGAGACCCGGTAGAAGGATTGTCGTAGTCAGTGGGAGCAACGGAAGCATGGTGGGCAAGTAGCTTATGTCTATTTATAGACTAGAGCAGTAATAGCGGAGATAGATCATCTGATTTTTATGTGACAGTCATGGGTTTGACTTCAATCAGGATAAGGGATGGATCTGTTAAGAAGGTAGTAGGGTGTGATGTCATAGTATCTGGATGACATACACAGAGTAGGAAGTAAAATTCCTATACTACGATCGGTTGTACTGTGGTCGTCACACAGTTGTTTCTCCAGACAGGATATGAATATAATATTTGACATTCTGGTTTCTGGATCTATGGTTTTAGATCTGGATTTGGGTAGTTTCCCAATGTGGGTAATTTGACAGATATTCTAATGGTTTTTAGAATAGTTGACTCCTAGCATGGTAGTGTACCTGCAGGTGATGGAGTCACCCTCTCTAAAGGTGTCGTATAGACTAAAGAGGAGAGGGATGTGCATGATTGGCAGATCACTTGCTTAGGCAATTGAGTCAATCATGAGATGTCAAGTACCGCACCAAATGTTGTTTTTGCACTAGATGCAATAAGTTTGTATTAATCCAATCCTGGAGAAACATAAGGAAGCAGTTTTAGAACATTAGTACATGTTCTACGGATTTGATAACGGCAGCCTCTTTCGGGAGACGGTTATCATTCCAGGCTTCAAAGGTGACATGCATGACAGAGTGATTGTCAGAGTTTTAGTTTTCCCTCTGACAAGGGACAGTATTATGGACAGGTGGTTCCAGAGGATACTGTGGGTGGCATGGTGCCGGATACTGATTAGGTTCAGTGATCCATACAGTCTAAGAAGTTTGGATATGGAGTTCATTTATGAACTAAGGTCCCATCAGATATCCAGACATATTCTAAGACATGTACTACTCAATTCGGGAGATGGCTTTCTCCGCGAACTTGAGATTAAGAGAGATATAGAAAGATACTTCTAGGCGGATCCACTCACTGAGGCTATTTCTCGAACACAATAGTTTTACAAACGGGCTTTGTGAAACTGATTAGTAGAGGAGTTGGATGTTCGGTTTCACACGGGCTGTGAGTAGTCGACATCGCAATATTAGCCTTGAGTGCAAGTGGGAGATTGTTGGAGATAGTGCCCTCATAGTCAATTATTGGATCGCAGGTACGTGATTGCAATGATTGCGGAGGACCTATACCGGTAGAACAGTCTTACTCAAGATGATAGTATGCTATCTGGTTTGCCTTTATCAGTCGTGTACATGTTCAGGTGACTGATTGCATGTTACACTTTGATAGAGCCCTTAGGATCTTGCTTTACCACCAACAGTATGATGGCGATCATATACGTGAGAGTTGGGTGGTTTATATGCATATCCTTGATTGTGGTCCCTAGTCGTGGGAGTTTCGAGACAGGGCATCGATACTCCGGAGTAGACTAGTGTGTACAGTCGAGACCCCGACGAGGGGCGGTGGCCGGTCTCACAAGCCACTGGTGTCAGTTGGATCACCTAAGATGTATACAGGTGCTCATTGGGTTATGAGTACACCGGACAGGACTCGCCGGGAATCTGCTAGTTAGTATTATATCTACCGTCAGATAGCAATTCCCTGGTGACATGTGTACAGGTTAGTTCATCGACCTGAGGTCGTCATTTGTCTCGTATGAGTTCCCACTGTGCTTTGATTTCTACCCTACCACGGCTCAAAGGAGTCGTGCAAACAGGTAGTTTTTGGGTACAGTCCCGAGCCATATGGAGGCACGTGAGCGGATCGGCAGGGGATTCGTCTCTCCCGGTATTGGGGGCGAGATCGTGCTGTGTCTAGGAGAGCCATTACACAAAGCCCACGGCCGTGGCAGGAGATTTACTGGTAGGTACTCCAGTAGTATCTCAGGGTGTTATTAGGCTTCACTCCGACACGACTTATACTGCTATTGGGGGTCTGACGTTGCTAGCCCCCTAGGCGGATATGCGATACTCATTGACGAACGGACCGGACTGTATATACATTGTCACTGTTAGGCTCAGTAGGGTTTTCTGGATGAGTTCATTCATCGGCCACCCTTGAGTTTGCTCATCAGTCTCCCTTGAGGTTAGTCCGTGGGCAGCCGTTACGCATAGCTAGTGCAGCTGACGGTTTGTGGTTAAACCCACTGCCAGGGTACTGACGAGTCATTAGAGTCCCCCACAGGCAGTTTCCCAAGTTCGGGCGAAACGTTGTAGAGGCCGTATGGTTTTATGGCAGGGTTCAGAAAATGCACGTGCGTTTACGCACGTGTCAGTTTTCGGGCAGATGATACTGGTCGGCTTTGGTTTAAGCCGGATCCGAGTATTATATTGAGTAGGTATAATATTTTTGTCTCAGTTGCATTTGTATTCGGTCGTAATACAAATGCGGGTATTTTTATACAGATACGGGGTTATCCTGAAAGTCGTTTCAGGATCACTTTTGGAAGTTGCCAGTTTCCAGTTTTCTATCAGCCGTCTTTTAACATTTGGTTAAAGGCGGATTTATCTTTTCTTGGATGAGAGTGAGTCGTGCTTCTAGAAGGTTCTAGAAGGTTCTAGAATTTGTGACAAGGCTAAGTGACTCATGCTTTGATTTCATTACATTCTTGTTTTGCTTAAGATCTTTATGCAAGATATTTGTTTGTGTTCACATTGTGATATTTATCATATTGTCACCCCCCTCTCCTACGGTCACCTCCCTCTTCTATAAGAATGGCCGGCCCTCTCTCTCCTCCACACTCACTCACTTGATAGTTTTTCATGGTTGTAAAAAGATATGATAGTATTTGAGGTGCATGGAATTTTACAGTTCATTTCATTCCATCACCCAATTCCCACGGCAACTTCATTAACCGATCGTCCACGGATTTGGACGAAGTGAGACAAAGTCATCTACTCATTCTCTACATCATTCTTGGTCGTCTCTTCTAGCAAACTTGACGACCGAGTTGCCTCAAGTCAGAGGCGGGAGCCCGTTTAAAGAATCGGTGATGTGGTGTCACCTCGACGAGGATATCGGAGATCGACGAGATCGGAGCAGCCGCAACGGAGCGTGGGATGATGGTTGAAGAACGAAGGACTCGGATCGTTCGGTATAACCTTTCTACACTCTTTACAGTTTGTTAGTTTAGCAATAATGGCAGATCCGGGTTAAAGTATACGATAGCGCCAAGTTAAAAGTTTTTATTCCGCATTTGGCGTCTGTAGACTGCCGGGGCGCTAACGTAGACTTACAACTGCAACCCTGACCAGGGACTTCCTGTTATGGCCAGTCGAGCATAGCACAACATCAACCCCCAATACCGGGAGAGACGAATCCCCTCCTATCGCTCATTGCCTCCATGTGAATCGGGACTGTACCCAAAAACCACCTGTTTGCACGACTCAGTAGAGCCTTGGTAGGGTGGAAATCAAAGCACAGTGGGAGACACACAAGACTCTATAACGATCTCAGGTCAACAGACTAAGCTGTACCAGTGTCACCAGAGAACTGCCATCTGACGTGAGGTATAATACCATCTGGGAGTTCTCGGCGAGTCCGTTCAGTGTACCCAGTCTCCACTGAGCACCCGTATACCATCTTCGATGTCAAACACCAATGGATATGGGATCATCCATCGCCCATCACATGGGTCGAGAAGATATACGCTAGTCTACTCTGGAATATCGATGCCCCGTCTCGATATTCCCACGACTAGGAACAATGAAGGATGTACTCATTGACTACCCAGGCCCCACTAGTATGATCTTCATCATAGTCCTGGAAGTCGAGTACTCATCCTAAGGGCTTTATCAACATGTAACAGAGAGACAGAAAGTATACACGTTAAGATAAAGAGCAACCAGATAGCGTACTATCATGTCGAGCAAGAAAGTCCTACCTATATATGTCCCAGCATCCACTACAATATACATCCAATGTACAGTAATGGCCTCTAGGGCATATATATAACTAACACCAGGAGAAGGAAACCCCATAGAAGAGGAGTCCGAAGACGAAGCTACAGCCGATGAGGATTCGGAGGATGAAGACTCGAGTGAGGAGGAACTCGAGGCTGAAGAACCTCAAGCGGCTGTCCCTGTAAGCCATTATGGGAATGGACGCCCCTATCTCAGTATGAGAACTTATCGTAACTTGTTAAACTTCCACAATCGCGACTGACGTGACTTATTTTATTTTCTTCGGGCCAAATATAAGCGATGTATAGTTTAGAGCCACGTTTATCTCTCAACTGTGCTCTGTCAAAATTTTCAGAATAATAAAGTTTCGGTTCGACCAAATTTGTCTAGAGTGTTATACCTTTAAAGTCCGCTTGATGCATTGATTGTTCCTTCTTGCAAAATTTCTTTCCCTTTTTGCAAGTTATTTTTATTATCCCATCCTTGAACTTTGCAGTAACCTGACCCCCTGTTTAGTTGACATTTAGTTAACACCCCATTCTTGACTCCATCCTTCGACTAGATCAAATCTTACAACAATCCATGCCCTAGCCAGTCTACTATATATTACTAGTATTATTTTCTTTTGCTGTAATTACATTTAGTGATATTTGTTATTCAAAATTTAGTTTTCCCTCTATTTTGTATTTAGTTATGTTTTTCTAATTTGCGTATTATTAACTACTTTTATTTTACTTACTTTTAGTGCTCTACTATTTTCAAATTTCCAATAATTCAAATTTACACTGTATATTTTATTTTCTAGTGAATTTTCCCTACTAATGATTTTCATACTATCGTTCTTTTATTACGTAATCCTATTCTTCATGCCTTTTGTTTTGATTTTATCTGCTTTAATTATCGGATGTCACTTCGAGTTATTTGCTATCCTATATTCCCTTTAACATTTTATTGTTTATTATAATATTATCATTCATATTCATTTCTTTTGTTGGTACTTTTTTGTTTAACTCTCAAAATGTATATTAAGAACGGTTTGGGTTTTCCTTAAAATTAGATTCATCTTGATTTTTTCTACATAGTATTCTCTTTCTTTCATTCTTATTTTATGCTAACAATTTCCACCATTTTCGTATTGCGTTGGTTATCTATAAATGTATTTCAATTGATTTAGTATTACCGCAATAAAAAATTTATTATTCAGCATGCTAATACGTGTTTATTTACTTGTACCTATATCACTATTATCTCCATATTCTTGTATTTTATTTTCTCCGTACATTTGCACCTATAGTTTAGTCCTGGCTTATACACTAATTGTTGTTATCTAGCTTGTTTACCAGCTCACTTCCTTTCGTTCGTTTGTGTCCGGGTCTGGGGGTTAGAGGAGGTTGGTAATGGACTGAGCAAGAAACTTCCTTCTGAGCCGGGGAGTCAAAGTGCTCTGATTTTTTGTCTCTCTATATTTTTCTGTATATTTTTACCATATGAGTACTCTCAAATCTTCGGTATTTCCCTAAATTGTAACCTTAGTGATGTGTCTTTGGTCCTTAAGACCTTTCGGTCAATTTTTCGCTATAGAGTATTATTGTTACTCTGTTCTTCATCATATTTGGATATATGTAGTCTATTACTATTATTATTTGTTATTTCTTTGAACTTGCAAAGTATTGTTCCTTTTGGCTGCACTATTTGCTTACATGTAAATGTTTGATTTTTCTAGTACTTTCGCATGACTTTTATAGCTTATTGTTATTTTAATTTCGAGGACGAAATTTTTGTAAGGGTGATATGATATAATACCCAGTTCGTTTTGTACGCCAATATCCATATTTAAATAAAAAATGTTTCCAAAAATTTGTCTATTTATATTTTTATTTATTTTCAAAACCCTAACCTATATTTTTTTACCCACATAGTTTTCACTAAATCTCACCCAATGGCCCAAAACCCAAACCCAAACCCAAACCCTTTTCTCCTTTCTTTTCTCATTCCCAAACCAAATCTCATTTCCATTATCTCATTAAACCACATTTTAATTCTCCAAATAAATCCTATTATTCACCATTTGATTTTCCCCTTAACCCTCGTTGATCCCTATAAATTCCCGTTAATACCCAAATCAAATTCTCAAGTAAATCCAATTAATTTCCCTAATTAATTCATACTTAATTCAAATTCTCTCTCTCATTAAACTCACTCCCCCCCCTCTGGTCTCTCTCTATCCCTCGCTCACTCGTTCCTTCTCTCATCTCGATCTCCTTCTCCCCCGCGTTCCCCTCTCAAAACTTCACCCGAACCACCGGAGCCGCCGCCATCAACTCCGGCCAACTCCAACCGCTGATGACCCATCCATCACTACCCCTCTGTCCACCGCGAGCTCCTCTCTTTACTATCCTCCTCAACGGCGACTCAACTCTATTGCACTCAGTCCATCTCCTATCGCCAATGACGAGCTCGTGACCTCCACCCCACTTCAACCTCCACCATCACCGCGACTACCACCGTTGCGCCGCCGCTGACTTCACACCACCTCCTGCACACCGAGCCCCATTTCCACTACCTCCTTCTTCTCCAAGTGACCGCACTTCTGCCGGCGGAGCATCATCGCTGTCACCACTCCCTGTGCCGCCACATCGATGCAAGACGTCGCAATATCCATCGCTAGTCCCCCATCCCTCACCATCGCAACCTTCTTCCTACTCTCCCCTCAACTCCATCCACTGCCATCACCCGCTGGCCCCTACGCCTCCTCCACTGCTCCCGAGGCCACCTTGCTGCCCTATCACCTCGTTGGAGTTTCCCCTGACCGCTGATGAGCAGAGCACCTTGCCACCCACTCGCTGCGTCACAGCGCACCACGACCGTGCCCACTCGCATGCCCACCGTGCACCACGACCGTGCCCGCCTCATGCTCACAGCGCACCATGACCGTGCCCACTTGCATGCCCAGACGTGCCATGATCCATGCCCAGCACCGTGTTCAATAGCGCCCAGTACCGTGCCATGCCTGTGTCGTCACCGTACCATACCCGCACCATCCACATGCTCATTCCCGTGTCGCACCGTATCGCAGCCAATCCTCGTTTTGGTCGTACCCGTTCCGTTGCTGTTTTCAATGTTGTGATCATCATTTCAACTCTAAGCAAGTGAAAATCTTCACTTTTTTTTATGCTACAGTATAGAAAATTACATTAGAGCTAGATATACAAATAAAACAAACAAATGCAACTATATCGACATGCTTATATATATGTGTGTTTGAACGTGATATAATGAACCCTCATGACGATGTAATCTGAATAGAGCCACACTCGGACTTATGAAAAGTCAATATCATGTGAAAATATTAGAGATAACAACCTGTGCGAGAAATCTAAGCAAACGCGTAGTTGGTTGATACTGAATGCCTGTATTAGGTGTTCGATACGTGCCTTGTGTGAAAACTAAATCTAGTGTGGCGAAATTTATGGTTATTAGATTTTTTTAAGGATAATGGACGATAATTAGAAAGTTGGGTCGAAAATATAGACCCTAATACCGTGAAATGTCACTCCCACTTAGATCCACCAAATCTGCATTTCCCCGTACACTTAACTTGTGAAAATCATAGAAATTTGGATCAATACTGGAATGCAGTTTTCGAGGGATCGTATCGAAGCCGACTCAATAAAATAGAACCCTTGTAATTTATATTTTAATACTGTTATATCATGATGATGAAAACTGTTCGGGAATACGGCTCTGGACTGCAATCCAGAGCAGTACTTCTTGTTGACACCTGAATTAAAATGTTCTTATAACTCAGTGGAAAGTAATATTATGCAGAACCCTATACCATTAGGAAGATTATTCTGTTATATAACTATTGGTGTTGGTTTCATTCATTTTTACAGAAGTTTGCTATTTTAATCATATTTTAAATCGTCGTTACGTACTCCAGTCCCAAGTAGTGACAGAATGTATACCCTGATCTTAAACAGTCCATATCTTCCAGCACACAATGTATATTATCGATCTGTCTAGTGAGCTGGAAACATAATTAATATATATAAATATTACCCAACTGTAGCTTTCCCTAATTATGATCCCAACAGAGTGAAAACTGTGTTACGAGACGGGCTTTCAGTTCAAGAACTAAATTTCCAGTAGAGAACACTTAAAAAGTAATGACTGTAATTCGCAAACCCGAAACTCGATTGATTTGAAACCAATTTCTTTGAATTGATAATTAAGTTTACTTTTTACCTTTTTGTATCTTTTTGCTTAATTTTGATCGTACGATTTTATGTTAATTTTTCTAAAATTTTAAGACGCGTAATGACTTGCTTAGCGGCATAATTCGCATATTTATCCGACCGTGATACCTTTAGTGATAGAGAAAGTTTATAGGGATTCTTAGCAAGTTTTGCTTTGTCGAACGTGAGTGGTATTGGATTAGTTGTGTCGAGTATTCCAGTGAAAAGTGAACGTTTTGTGATAGTGAACAGTATAGTGAATAGCGAATAAAATAGTGTTATTGGTGTGTACTTGTACACAACTAGCACATACATGCATTTATTGAAATCTAGGGAAAAAGAAGAAATCGAACTGGAGAGGAACTTGTATTTACCGAGGTTAATGATTTAAAGAATGATCATTCGAACATCAACTCTTATATATATATATATATATATATATATATATATATATAGATATAGATATTAGGTTTAGATTAGTGGTCCGGCTGATAGGGTTATGTCCCGGGAAACAGTGGGCCGTAGTTTCGGGTACGTACGAAACTCTCGTTAATCATGATCCCTCGTTTCCACAAATTCGATTTCAAAATTGACCAAGCGACCAATAGGGACATGGATCATATACTTCATGGTTTGTTGATACACTGATTACCCGCATGCACTGTCTCCACTATTTTTACTTTTCGTTTCATGCTTATTCTATTGTTGTTATATCATTGCTACTGCGTCGCCCTGACGTCCTGAGTATGGATGCTCAGTGAAGGAAGTAGACCCGTTTTATTTCGAGGAAATTGTGGATATCTAGACCAGTGAGCCGGCCCTATCGTTCTTTTCATTTTCAGTGGTTTGTTGTTTGTATTTGCTGCGTTCAGTTTCATTTTCACCTGATAGTTTAGTGACTGTATTATCTCATTATCTGTGTTAGATTACTGCTACAATATACTGCCAGAAGCCGAATGTAATGACTCCATTTTTACTGTACGAAAATTTTAAAGTTAATGTACATAATGGAGTTTGCAAACCTGAGTACAAGTTATAAATTTAATTTGTTTAAGAACAGCAAGAAAGCACTTTTAGCTCATTGGAAAAGCCTTGCACTGCTGTAACGTAGCCCCTGTGTTCGAATCCCATCAGCCACATATTTTTTCTGAATTTTTCTTTTAAACATTTTGGAAGCCCAAAACTTTACACGTGCAATACACGTAAAAATGAAAAGGTAGAAAAAAATAAACATGTGTAAAATATTGTGTACACTAAGGAGGACACGTGTCACCAATCCGACGGCTCACCTTAGAAAATCGACTGGTGAGATCGGCTATTACACCGGCGCCGACGGGTGAACCGTAAAGAAAAGTGCCCGGGTCTTACATACAAAACCTTTTGGCTTACTCCACTACCCATGTTCTGTTTATTTTTTCTGCAATTTAACAGAGAAGTAAATTTCATTCTTTAATCCAATTTTAAACGCATTTTAATTCTTTCTTCAATTCCAAAACCCTAATTTCACACTATAAATACAACCTCATACCCTAGCCCCCTTTTCATTCTGAAATCTATAGCCAAAATTATCAAAATTTTCCAAGTCCAAGAAGAGTACATGTGGAGTTAGACCAAGGTCAAAATCCGGCGAGGATCTATACAAGTTCTGGCGACCCGTCAACGTCACGAAGGCTACCACCCTAATCCCCTACCTCTCCTATTTCCTTTTTGCTTGTAAGTCCCATTTCTTATTCTACTCTTTCACTATAAAAAAGTTCTCTTTTCAAAACACGTCGATAAATGGAGTTACCACCGACATTTCTCTTTAAAACCTAGAAAATTTTATTAATTCCTTCATAACTTACATTCAAACTCTTGCCCTATAATTATAACCTTGAATCTAATGTTTAGAATTCATTTTCACTCAAATACAACATGCTAGATAACTTTAAATCAACTTTTATATTTAAATACCATGTACTTTCTATACGACATCTTTTAATTGTTTTGCTTAGCATAGATTTAGAAAACTTCACGAGGTAATGACCTACTTCTCACATACACACATCTTGACATAACACGATTCTCTTAAAACATAACTTTTATGGAAAAATACAACTTTTCATCAAAATACCTTGAACTATAAAAACCCATTTTCTTTTAAATAGTATTATTAAACTCTTTACAATTATGCCTCTACAACCAATTTTGGAGAACCCTCTATTGGATATTTTGGATTATTGCACAACTTCGGGACTAGTAGAGCGAGATGTAGACCTCCTCACGGAGCATACGATCTCGAAAGAATTTTAATACGATTATTAAGAAAAACGAAATTTTCTATTTAATAAATAAAATTAATTTTTGATAATTATATAAATATTATCAAACCAGATATTTTTAATATATAATAAAAATTCCATGTTTTCTAGAAAATAAAAGAATGACAAGTTTCATTAAAATACCATCAAGTATCAATACAAGACAAGTTTCACTAAAATACCTTGAAGTATTCAAGCTAAGTTATTATTCACTAATATATCTCATTCTTTAAAATTCACATCCATGGAAACCCTAAAGAACATAAATAATTGCTCGAGGTTTATTTTGAAAGTATATAAATATTTTTCATAAAACACCCTCGAGATATATAAAATTACATTAAGGAACCTAGTAAATAAAGGTTTAAGCGGGACCAATTCTCTTGAGCCTCAAAAGGC
This sequence comes from Agapanthus africanus, assembly GCA_030015575.1. Lineage (NCBI taxonomy): Eukaryota > Viridiplantae > Streptophyta > Magnoliopsida > Asparagales > Amaryllidaceae > Agapanthus > Agapanthus africanus. The sequence goes on along the minus strand of JASDDO010000014.1, from coordinate 154,338,875 downwards.
ATGAGAAAGTAGGTGCTTGCCTATTTAAGGTAGAAAAACTAAAATGGAGGTATCAATGGTAATTGTCCTGGAAAAAGACACAAATCCTGCCGTCTATGTGCAGCAGTTACCAATAACTTCTAAACCTAATTCAGGATCCAAATTCTGTTTAAAGTGTCTGACTCAAGTCTGAGTCCAAGTATTAATCTGAATACAATTCAACATGAATCCAATATACCAAACACGAACTTGAATACCAGAACAATATCAAAAATGCAAACTTGACTTGACTTGACCGAACCATGGTTATGACTTGATTTCATTACATGACTACTTAATACATCCTGAACTTGTTTACATGAACAACTTATATCATAGTCTCGGCAAGTCTGATAATTACCAATCAATACAATATACATTATGGGGTTTAACAGGGTAGACTGGTACGGAATGTGTTAAAAGTGGCACGATGATGGACACTAAAAGACACCTATATGAACATCATGTGCCGTTGTCCTGTGGGTTTTGACGGGGCCTTGTACTTACATGTTACCATAGTCCACGGGATAGTTGGACTTCTCTCGTATACACTGATGCATTATGTACCAAGCTACAAACAACCACGTTAGCATAACAAACAGATAATTTACCAGTTCTATTCTTTTTACTTGTCTATTCCATTATATCTTTTGGGACTTACCGAGCGCTAGTTCGCTGATAATATTCATGTCTCTCCTTTCTTTGGAATGTTCTTTAGGAGGAACCGACTCTCAGCAGATCGAGACCAATCAGGACGATTTGGAGCAGTTCACAAAGGATCCAGACTTCTAGGCTTTTACTTGAACTTATTTTCTTTTCAGTTCATATGCCACTATTTAGCCATCGCTTTCTATCATTGTACTTTTCTTTTCAGTTGTATGTAAAGAAAGAATGTTAATAAAAGTTGCTGTTATTATTACATCTCTTGTTATTCTTGTGTATTCATTTATATTGCTTATTTACGCTTAACGTGTTTACTTCTGAGTAAATACGTCGCGGCCTCATGTCTACTTCTGGATGCGAGGCGTGACAGGTTTTGTTGGCGGCCCATTCAGGTCAGTTCTGCATGGAAACCTAAGCAATATGTCACAAGAATTATAAGAATCAGCAACTAAATATTCCTTACATTTCTAAGATCTTGAATCTATCATAACCCTTCTTTTTCTTTCAAGGTTATGGATTCCCCGAACAACACCAGCACCAACGTGAATGGAAGCACTCCACCTCCTTTACCACCACCACCTACTATAGCAGCTCCTATCAACGAGCAAATGGTATTGCTTGAGGCAATCAAGAGCCTCTTGGAGGGTCAGCAGTAGCAGACTACTATCCTCTTGCACCGCCCAGAGGCTGGGGCACCCGGAGTCAAGCAATTCTTGGCATTGCACCCTAAGAACTTTTTTGGGAAAGAGAGCCCACTAGAGGCAGAGAAATGGGCTCAGTCTATTGAAGATGACCTGGCAGCAGCACAAGTGCCAGAGATTGCTTGGGTGAAGTTACGAAACTGCAACTCACAGATAACGCCAGTGTATGGTGGAAGGCTGAAGAAAGCCGTCTTGCCCAGCCGATTGAATGTAAGACTTTTCGCGACATGTTCGACGCGAAATACATTCCCGAGACTGCCCATTTCTGTTGGCTATAGTGCCCTCAAGTCAATTATTGGAGCGCAGGCACGTGATTGCAATGATTGAAGGAGGACCTATACCGGTAGGACAGTCTTACTCGAGATGATAGTATGCTATCTGGTTTATCTTTATCATCGTGTACATGCTTCAGGTGACATTAGAGATCACTATTACATGTTGATAGAACCTATAGGATTCTTGCTTGACTACCAGCAGTATGATGGCGAGTGAGAGTTGGGTGGTCTATAAGCACATTCTTAAAGTTCCCTAGTCGTGGGAGTTTCGAGACTGGGCATCGATACTCCAAGAGTAGACTAATGTTTACGGATCGAGACCCCGACGAAGGGAGGTGGCCGGTCTCACAAGCCATTGTTGTTAGTTGGTTTACCTAAGATGTATACAGGTGCTCATTAGGTTATGAGTACACCGGACGGAATCGCCGGAAACATGCTAGTTGGTATTATACCTATTGTAAAATATCAGTTCCCTTGTGACATGTATACAGGTTAGTCTATCGACATGAGATCGTCATTTATTTCGTGTGAGTTCCCACTGTGCTTTGATTACTACCCTACCACGGCTCAAAGGAGTCATGCAAACAGGTTTTAGTTGGGTACAGTCCCGAGCCATGGAGGTAGTGAACGGATCGTCAGGGGATTCGTCTCTCCCGGTATTGGGGGTTGATGTCGCGGAGTTCACGGGTGGCCATCACCAGAAATCCTAGGCCGGGGTAGACGAGATTTGATGATCTAAGATCGATAGTTTCTGAGTTGGTGATTGGTTTCATGCCGACACTAAATGTCGCGTTATTAGGGGTCTGACTTTAGCCACCCCCTAGACTTGATATGCGATACTCATAGACGAACGAACCGGACTGTACGGATATTGTCACTGTCAGGCTCAGTAAGGTTTCAGGATGAGTTTGCTCATCGGCCTCCCTTTCGTTTAATACCTGGGCAGCCGTTACGTACAGCTAGTGCCACTGACGTGCTTGTGGTTAAACCCACTGTCAGCGTATTGACGAGTCTTTAGAGTCCCACACAGAGGGTTTCCCTGATTCGGGCGAAACGTTGTAGAGGCCGTATGGTTTTATAGCAGGGTTCGATCATATTCGTACACTTATGCATGAATCATGATCGGACGGATAATACTAGTAGGCTTTGGTTTAAGCCGGATCCTAGTATTATATTGTTAGATTATTTTCGTCTCGTTGTATTCATAATCAGTCGGAATATGGATGCAGGTATGTATATACGGATGAGGGGTATTCTTGTAATTCGTTAGGAGATTACTTTGAAGATGCCATTTCTTTTTCTAGTATTAAACATTTTGGGTTTTTTTAAATGTTTAATATTCTGTTGAGATGAAGTATGAGTGCAAGTCTTGGCATGATGCATTGATTGTGGCATGGTGACTCATGGTGTGAGCCCATGTGCCATGCTTGATTCATTGATTGAGTTGTGAGATATTTGTGTAGAGAATGGTAGATATTTATGCTGGGGATTTTCTTTGGTTGCCTACACAAAATACCTCACAACAAAAGAAAAAAAAGAGCAGACACTTTCTTGAGTTGCTTTTTCCTTTTAGCCAAAACTTGAGCTCACATATTTCTTCCCATGGCTTCTTCTTCACCTCCACCCATTCCATCTCATGTGTTGAGAATCATTGGGTGTTTTGAGACAAAATATTCACACACTCTCTCTACTTCATCTTGGGTATCTAGGCTAGCATACTGGATGCCCGAGTTGCTTCCATTTTGAAGCGGGGGCCCGTATTACTAATCCTCGACGTGGATCATCTTCGACGAGGGAGACCGAAGAACAAACTTCATCGAGGAAGCCGCGAGGAGCTTGGGACAGAGGTTGAAGACCGAAGGACACGGATCGATCGGTATAACCTCTCAACACTCCTTTTACAGTTAACTAATATAGGGTTAATGGTACGATCCGTCGATTAGGGTTCCGTTAGCGCTGGCTTTTAGTAGTTTTTGTTCTGCGTTTGGCCAAGGTATGATGGCCAGGGCGCTGCCATAGCCCTACATGGTATTAGAGCCAACCCATTAAACTCATACTAGTTGGTTTAGACAATGTTAAACTATCAAAACCGAAACAACTCCAATTCAATACCAAACATATTCCATTCTCTGTCTATTTTTCCTGAGTCTTCTAAAATTACTTTAGCAACTGCAGAAGACTACCTAGGAGACTACTAGACTGCACTCCAAATACGACCCCATTTCACCCTGTTAGGACTGGCCACATCAAGCCAGAATCTGGGCTGGCTGGCCAAGAATAAGATTTTGGGTTTCGTATTTGGGTTGTAGTTTAGACTCTGGAATATTGATTTAGTGGTATTGCTAGTTTAGCCCAGTTTTGATATGGTTTTATCTTGTGTTTGGGGCTATTCGGGGTTATTTCGAAGTCGATATTTCTAACACTGTTTAAAGTTTACAGTACATACATTTCTATCTGCGACCATGAATGTCATTAGATCGGTACAACTTTTCTAATTTCTATAGTTCTTTTAGACGGGTTTGCGAACGTGACTTTCACGTTGATATTCTGTGTTGTGCTGTGTTGTTGCGGATTCGTCATGGTGGATAGCTTGGATGCAATGATAGTACAATTTAGTTTTATTTATACATTTGATATCGTGGGGCAAGCGTCCGACATGTGGACTGCCGCCACTTTTTGTTTGTATATTATTTGTTTGGGGCACGACCGGGTTGAGATCGATATCACCGTTGTACATATTTTTCTTTTCTGTATTAGGATTACCCCGCGATGGAGTGCACGGATAGCCGGGTTCTGGAGGGCAACGGGTCCCCATCTCATGGCGTTGAGAAGGAGGGGGCCTCACTCTAAAATTGACGGTCTATTCGCCGCACTCGTAGGGGGTACAGGTTGACCTAAGGTGGGGTGCTGAAGTTACCGGATTCTGTGAAGTGCCGGATAACCCATTCACTTAGATGAAGGGGGCTGCTTGGCTTCTGGTTTTGGCGGGTAACTTGCCGCGCTCGTAGGGGTCTAGGTTTTCATTGCAGAGGTTATCCACATGACCCGGGGAACGTCGGGTTTCACTTGCGGCTCAAAGGAAACCCGGGGCTCCCAAATTATCTATATTGTTCTATGATGCTTATTGCTTATTTGTGATGTTGCATTTATCATACCTGTAGCGATTATTATATATTGCTATATATATACACTAGTAGATGTTGTATATGTTTTACACCCACGCTAGTCCAGTCCCCGCTCTGTCGTTAGTTAAGTAACCTAACGGGTGATGACGAGACCCAGTGGCGAATGCGGATGGCATATACGTACATCATATTTCCGTTCTTTTGTGGTGTGATTAAATGATGGGACTGCGTTGATTCAGATCAATACAAGGAAAACATACCTATTCGATGTTGTTGGAACAAATTTTAAAAATCTGTTATTACAAAAACGTTTTCTTTTGTTTTGCATAGCGGTATTCGGTTATGAATATCCAGCACCTCATTCGACGAGGTAAGAGCCAAGATCCCCTCACCGAGAGTGACCTCTTGGGCAGAAGTTTGCGTCAGGGTAATAACTTCACTATAGTCGATTATTTTTTTCTTTGCATCGTGGTATTCAGTGGGAATACCCTGCACCTCATTCCACGAGGAAAGAGCTGAGATCCCTTCACCGGGAGTGACCTCTTTAGTAAAGATTTTCGCCACTATATATTTGTAAAAAGCTATCCGGTTCCTTCAACAATATCAAGTTCATTACGTTAAAAGTTTTTCGCCAAAAAAAATTCGTAGCCCTCCGTCATTTCAGATGGGTAGCACTTAGTATTCATGCTATGTTTGTTGGCCTTCGTCATGGCATAGTGTATGGTAGCTATTTGTTACTTTTCTGTTGCATAGATAGATGTGTTGGTTTAGGACAGTCGTACTACTATTTTGGCCTTCGTCAAGAGTATGTACGGGTGGGTTCAAATTAACCTGGACAATGATGGGTAGAACTTGACATGTGACTTATGATATGTTGGCCTTCGTCAAGGTCATAAGAGTATGGGTTAAAAATCGCATCGGGAGTTTCAAACATACAGGAAACTTACCAGGCATGCGCATACCTTCTGGAGTGTGATAACATGAGTGGATTCCATCAGGTTATCATGCGATGATAGTTGGATCCCGATACCCACTGATGAGTTGCTTTACTCCTCGTGTGATTTTAGATGATCCCGACTAATTCTTCTTTCAGGTTTGGAGGAGAATTTGAGGATATAGTAGGATACATCCTGATTAGATGAAGTGATTGACCATTCTGATCTAGGTTAGAGTGTACGCTGAGTGTTTCTTTTCTCTCTCTCTTTGGCAGCGACCATGGCCCGACCCTAAACTAGAACTCATGAACCAAGTTAACCGAACCTTCTTAAAACACATTGACTTTTGAATTGTCAAAGTTGCAAACTTAATTGCCACTCCTACTTTTACCCTTTGCATTTCTCTGGAACATTCCGTATTGCTACGAAGATCCCCTTTTCATTGGATATAACCATCGTATAGTTACATATGAACTCGAAGAAACTTGTTTCAGATTCGAGGATGGTTTCACGTTCTGGAGAAATTGAATAGGACTATTCAGTTGTCTTTTCCTTTTACCTTCTCTCAGGTTATGAGGGCTCTTAAGATTAGGAGAGGGTACACCTATTGCACTTATTGGATAGTCTTCTTCCAAACCATAGGCTGGTGCCGAAAGGTAGGGAAGGAAGAAAACTAATTAGCCTAAGTGTGGTGTACAGAAGGCAATAAGTAAAGACAAATAAATGGATTATAAAGATGTCAAAGTAAAATGCGACTACTATCATTCACGACCAAACCGCGTATCTCATCGCCGCTCCTACTTCACCTTTGCATTTCTCCTGTTCATGTGAAATTGAATAGGACTATTCAAGTTGTCTTTTATCTTTACCTTCTCTCAAGTTGTGAGTACTCCTAGGATTAGGAGAGTACACTTATTACGCTTATTGGATAGTCTTCTTTCAAACCATAGGCTGGTGCCGAACGGTAGGTGATCGCACGCTTTTGGCGTGTCGGATGTTCAAAGTTCTAAAGTTATAACCGCGATCAGGACGGTGTCGCTATGCAGCTAGCCGGTTGAGCACGGGTCGATCCACAGGGAGATGGTTGTATGTCCGTTCGAGTTTTAGACGAGTCAATGAAAAATTTGTATATGTTTCGTCAAATCTAACCTATGTGTTTTATATGCAAGTATAAAGTTGTTAAGAAAAAGATACGAAAGTGTAAGCTAAGGAAATCCGTACTCAAAACCTTTGAGCTGAGTCTTGACCAATTGAAGCTAGAGCAATCGGCAACAACGTGGATTAGGCGATTTAAGTACGGTATTCGTGGAATCCAGCTTATTTACCCTTGTCCTTCCGTTCTTGTCTCTTGCTTTCGCCTCTGGCCAAACCGAACGCAACCGGTCGCGTTTAGGAATCACCGTTACCTTGGTAGGATAGGGTGCCTAACGGAGCGCTTGCGTAATGTTTGGGCGGAGTTCAAAGGAAAATAACGGGAAAAGGAAATGAGCAAAGAAACATTAACATACAATATCGTATTTATTCTTAACAACACATATTACAACCATTCACAAAACGAACCGAAAAGAGCAAAAGAAAAGATAAACAAAGAAAAGAAAAGATTACAAGCAAGTAATTAAAAGTGCATGGAATTTAAGTGCATGAAAGTAAAGCAAGGTAATAAATAGCAAGAAAGAAATAAGCAAGAAAATAACAATAAGAACCATAGAACTAAATACACGACCTGGGTTCAGTAACCAAATCTTAAACTTGCAAGCTCACTTAAGAGGTTGCAAGATCAAGAAAAGGTAAAAAACTCATCGAGAATGAAGCACAAAAAAGAGAACAAAATGATATAACCCCTTGAGATCAATGACCAAAGCTTAAACTTGCAAGCTCACTTAAGAGGTTGCAAGATCAAGTTAAGGTAGAGAGCTCAAGGGGGGAGCTAAGCAAAAAGAATGATACAAAAACCCTCATCTTCATTTAACATCCACTCAAAAGCTCTCACAACAATTTAATGGAGGAAAGATGAAGAAGAAGAAGAACTAAACTAAAAACTAACAAAAAGTGGGCATGAAAAAGAACACCCTTGGCTTGACAAGTTCTGGGATATTTATAGGCAGGGAAATGGAAACCTAGGGCAAGAATCTGGCTCCACATAAAATGACCAAACTGCCCCAAAAATATTACATTCTGAAGAGGCCGTACGGCCGCGGTTCCGCGGCCTAAGCATGCTTATGCCGCGGAACCGCGACCATAAAGAGGAGTTAGGCCTTCTATTTTTGTCGGTATCCCTGGTTTTCTGTACTCTTCAGTGTGGTATATTTTTTTTCTCAGAATCTCTTCACAATGTTTCCAGAATTTCAGCATATCAAAAAGGTGATGTGATGTGGATCTTTTGCCATGATTTCTTCGAGCTCCGCATAGATATGTTGGATCTTGTGTTGACATTGAGCTTTGTGCATGAAAATGACAATCGATTTGCCATTTTGTCCCTTAAACTGGTGTGCGGCAACACACGGATAGAGAGCGGAGACCTGTGTTTTATCTGTGGTTGGCAGTAATCCGGATTTTGTCGTGCTTTTCATGAATTTCACCGTTTAGAGCCGAGAACATGTATCCTGCAATTGACTAGCAAACACGGCTCAAGAGTACCTACCGATAAGCAATATGATAAAAATTGGACGGTATAAAAATGCAAAAATCTTATATGAACAGTAGGGAATGAAGAAAACTATTTAGCCTAAGGGTGGTGTACAGAAGGTAATGAGTAAAGACAAATAAAGGGATTTGGAGAGATAGCAAAGAAATATACGGTTATAGTCTGGAATATGGTAAATGGAAGAGGCATTACTAGGAATACCCGGCTACCCCTTCGAAACATTTTCATGTTTCAGTTTCACTGTGTATTGTTAATTAAAAACTGATTTCCCAATTAGTTCCTTACTCCAGGGTATGTATTTACCATGTTTGATTCTCACATCTGTATGGTTTTACAGATGATGAGTGGAAGTAAGTTATTGGGAATTAGGTGATCATATCCTCATTATATCAGAATTTTTTGTAATTGGTGATATTTGAGGAAATCACCTGGGGTTTTGCCTGACGGCAGATATTTGGTTTTGAATATCCGTTGTTATGCACCAATTTCAAACTGATATATCTGTACGTTTATTTTATAAAGTGAGATATAACTTTTTGAAATTATGTCCATGATATTTACCTGTATCAGTTGATGATTGGGTAAGGAGTATTAAACAGCGGTGTAATTCTTCTTAACCATAGTACAATTTTCAACCTATGACGCACAGGGTATGAGTTATTCAACTCAGGGGACTTATACAAAGTATTGTATGTTGTCCAGTGTCCATTAGGACAGAGGGGTTGGTACTCGTACTATATTCTGTTTACTTGTGACTTCTCTAGTTTTAGACAAGTATTTCGTAGAAATAAAAGGTTCAAGTTTTGAGAAGTTATAGGTATAAGAATAAAATAGAGAACCATGTGTTGCAAGTATCAGGATTCTTCAAGTGGTCGAAGATGTAGATACTTGTGTTTTGGTATTCAGTTGATAGTAGTGGTTTTGAGAACTTGATTCTCTTTCAGGTTACTCATATTTGGATTCACTCTTAAGTTGAGTAATGCTGATCAGCCTCTTTCCATTTAGTTGACATGCACTGGAAACAGGTGCATGTTTTGAATCTGGTTCAAATTAAATCAGTGCCTCTGTTTCTATATTGTATATAGAATGGTTCATATCTTAACGATGTTAAGGTATATGGAGTTGTCCGGCTTATGCTTAAAACCAGACTTTGGATAACTCAAGGCACGTTTCTGTAATGGCAGTTTGTGGGTTATCCCGGGCTATAACGAGGGTTAACTTTCTTCCATCTGGAAGATCAATAGTGATATTGTTCTTGAATCGCCACAGTTTTAGTAAAATGGACTTTTCAGAAAACAGTAGTGGGAGTTTGGTAGAACTGGAAGTGATTCCAGAACCACAAACGATTACTGAAAATTTAATAGAACCTAAACATTCAATCAGGTTTGACATTCCATTAGCCACTCCGCAGATATGGTGGGTAACCTCAGGCGTCCGAGAGGTACTTCGGTATTCTCAAAGACGGTGACAGTGAGGTTCTTGTTTACCCAGACTTGCTATTACTGTTGTTCTAGACTATGAGACCCGGCAGGAGGATGGGTATAGCGTCGTTCTGAACCAGCTTTAGAAGTTCACGTATATATATGACTCTGCCAGAGGGTTGTTGTGGTCGGTGGGAGCAGCGGAAGCATAGTGGACAAGTAGCTTGTGTCTAATTATAGACTAAAGCAGATTTAGCGGAGATAAATCATCTATTTTTGATGTGACAGTCATAGACTTTGATTTCATCAGAATAGGAGATGGATCTGTTAAGAAGGTAGTAGGGTGGTATGTCCTGGTATTTGGATGACATACACTTGTAGGAAGTGATATTCCTATACTACGGTCGGTTATACTGTGGTTGTCACACAGTGGTTTCTCCACATAGGATATGAATATTATATCAGGCATTCTGGTTACTAGATCTATTATTTTAGATCTAGATTTGGGTAGTTTCTCAATCTGGGTACTTTGACACTATTCTAAAGGTATTTTAGAATGGACGACTCCTGGCATGGTAGTGTACCTGCAGGTGATGGAGTCACCCTCTCTAAAGGTCTCTTACAGACTAAAGGGGAGAGGGATGTGCATGATAGACATATCACTTGCTTAGGCAATTGAGTCAATCATGAGATGTCATGTACCACACCAGATATTGTTTTTGCACCAGATGCAATAGGATTATATTAATTCAATCCTGGAGAAACGTTCGGAAGCAGTTTTTGAACATAAATAAATGTTCTAGGGATTTGGTAATGACATCCTCCCTTCCAAGGTGACCTAGATGACAGACTGACTGTCAGAGTTACAGTTTTCCCTCTTAACGAGGGGCAGTTGTTTGGACACGTGGTCCAAGAGGATACTGAGGGAGGCATGGCGCGGGATACTGATTAAATTCAGTTGACGATACAGTCTATGAAGTTTACTGGATTTGGAGTTCATTTGTGAACGAGGTCCCATCAGATATCCAGACATATTCTAAGACAAGTATTGCTCATTTCAGGAGATGTCTTTCTCCGCGAACTTGAGATAAAGAGAGACATAGAAAGAAACATTGGAACGGATCCACTCACTGAGGCTATTTCTCGAACGCAATAGTTTTACAAACAAGCTTTGTGAAACTGATTAGTAGAGAAGTTAGGTGTTCGGTATCACACGGGCTGTGAGTATGCGACACCGCAATAATTAGCCTTAAGTGCAAGTGGAAGATTGTTGTCTATAGTGCCATCAAGTCAATTATTAGATCGCAGGCACGTGATTGCAATTATTGAGGGAGGACCTATACCGGTAGGACAGTCTTACTCGAGATGATAGCATGCTATCTGGTTTGTCTTTATCATCATGCACATGCTTCAGGTGACATTAGAGATCACTATTACATGTTGATAGAGCCCATAGGATTCTTACTTGAGTACCAACAGTATGATGGCGAGTGAGAGTTGGGTGGTCTATACGCACATCCTTAAAGTGTCCCTAGTCGTGCGAGTTTGGAGACTGGGCATCGATACTCCAAGAATAGACTAGTGTATACGGATCGAGACCCCGACGAGGGGCGGTGGCCGGTCTCACAAGCCATTGGTGTTAGTTGGTTCACCTAAGATGTATGCAGGTGCTCATTGGGTTATGAGTACACCACGCGCTGGGAACATGCTAGTTGATATTATACCTATTGTCAGATATCAGTTCCTGGTGACATGTGTACAGGTTAGTCTATTGACCTGAGATCGTCATTTATCTCGTGTGAGTTCCCACTGTGCTTTGATTACTACCCTACCAAGGCTCAAAGGATTCGTGCAAACAGGTTTTAGTTGGGTATAGTCCCGAGCCACATGGAGGCAGTGAGCGAATAGTCAGGGGATTCGTCTCTCCCGGTATTGGGGGTTGATGTCGCGGAGTGCACGGATGGACATCACCAGAAATTCTCGGCCGGGGTAGACGAGAATTACCGATCTAGGATCGGTAGTTTCTCAGTTGGTGATAGGTTTCATGCCGACACTAAATGTCGCGTTATTAGGGGTCTGACTTTATCCACCCCTAGACTCGATATGCGATACTCATAGACGAACAGACCGGACTGTACGGATATTGTCACTGTCAAGCTCAGTAGGGTTTCAGGATGAGTTTACTCATCGGCCTCCCTTTCGCTCAATACCTGGGCATCCGTTACGTACAGCTAGTGCTACTGACGTGCTTGTGGTTAAACCCACTGCCAGCGTATTGATGAGTCTTTAGAGTCCAACACAGAGGGTTTCCCTGATTCGGGTGAAACGTTGTAGAGGTCGTATGGTTTTATAGCAGGGTTCGATCATATTCGTGCACTTATGCATGAATCATGATCGGACGGATAATACTAGTAGGCTTTGGTTTAAGCCAGATCCTAGTATTATATTGTTGGATTATTTTCGTCTCGTTGTATTCATAATCAGTCGGAATATGGATGCAGGTATGTATATACGGATGAGGGGTATTCTTGTAATTCGTTATGAGATTACTTTGAAGATGCCATTTCTTTTTCTAGTATTAAACATTTTGGGTTTTTTTTAAATGTTTAATATTCTGTTGAGATGAAGTGTGAGTGCAAGTCTTGGCTTGATGCATTGATTGTGGCATGGTGACTCATGGTGTGAGCCCATGTGCCATGCTTGATTCATTGATTGAGTTGTGAGATATTTGTGTAGAGAATGGTAGATATTTATGCTGGGGATTTTCTTTCATTGCATACACAAAATACCTCACAACAAAAGAAAAAAAAGAGCAGACACTTTCTTGAGTTGCTTTTTCCTTTTAGCCAAAACTTGAGCTCACATATTTCTTCCCATGGCTTCTTCTTCACCTCCACCCATTCGATCTCATGTGTTGAGAATCGTTAGGTGTTTTGAGAAAAAGTATTCACACACTCTCTCTACTTCATCTTAGGTATCTAGGCTAGCAAACTGGATGCCTGAGTTGCTTCGGTTTTGAAGCGGGAGCCCGTATTACTAATCCTCGATGTGGATTGTCTTCGACGAGGGAGACCGGAGAACAAACTTGATCGAGGAAGCCGCGAGGAGCTTGAGACAGAGGTTGAAGACCGAAGGACACAGATCGATCGGTATAACCTCTCTAAACTCCTTTTACAGTTAACTAGTATATGGTTAATGGTATGATCCGTCGATTAGGGTTCCGTTAGCGCTGGTTTTTAAAAGTTTTTGTTCCGCGTTTGGCCATGGTATGATGGCCGGGGCGCTGCCGTAGCCCTACAGTTTCGACATGGAACAGCAGTTCCACTTGCAGCACGGTTCAATATGGGACAAATCTGTGGATGAATACGATACTGAGTTTACAATGCTCAGCAGGCAAGTTATGTCTCAATATTCAATTTCTTGATATCACATACTATACTGCCAACACAAGGTTGTAGCAGGTTCGCTGCACACGTCATCCCGACTCCTGAGATCCGGGAAAAAAGATTTCAGCAAGGGTTGGACTCGGAGATCCAAGTTGCATTAGCTACAGGGGATTTCCCAACCCATGATCTTGCGCTGAAGGCTGACCGACGATATGAGGCTGTAGTGAAAAAGAAGGGAAGACCTCAGACTGCCGGTGTGAAGCACCCTGCGACTCAGATAGTAGGACGAGCCTCTTCCAGGCCACCTTTTGTACCCACAAGACCAGGAGTACCATTTAACTGGCCCAATCCAGAATTTTGCTTCTACTGCAAGAGGAATGGACACCTAGCGAAGGACTGCAGGCGTGCTAACCGCCTATGCTTTATTTGTGGCGCATCCACTCATGCTATTGAATATTGTCCACATCATCTCACCCCAGCCCCCGCACACCGACCAGCGATCACTTTTCCGCAGCGGCCAGCTATCTAGGCTCCTGCACCTCGTCTTTCTCTCCTAGCTCCACCTCCTCGTGGACCTCCTGCATAGCCTCCTCGTCAGTTCCATCAGGCTCAGAGGAACATGGCTTAAGGACAGAGGAACGGATAGAGGAATGTGCCTCCGGCAAGGAGGAATGTTCCTAGACGTCAGGCTTTCACAATGACAGTAGAAGAAGCTGAAGCCACTGGAAAAGTCATCACCGGTAACTCTCCATATTTCAAACCTTTTCAATCCTTGTATACATCAATATATTTTTCTTTCTATGCCAAAACATATCCCACACAACTTAGGTACAATCTTAGTAGCCTCCTTACCTGCCTTAGCACTCTTCGATACTGGAGCATCACATTTCTTTATATCGCAACGGTTCGTCCAAACTCATGCGATTCTAGTTAAACCTCTCGTATCTAGATGGAATGTCAGTTCAGAGAACGACGTTCTAAAGGCAACTCCGGGATACGATTTGTGTCCAGTGGTTGTCTGCAACAGAGAATTTTATGCGGACTTCAAGGTGCTGGATATACCGAACTTCGACGTAGTCTTAGGAATGGACTGGCTAGGAACTTTCTTCACTACCATCGATTGTCGTCAAAGGAGGGTAGTGTTCGAGATACCAGATCATCCGGTCTTTTATTTCAAGAGTGGAGACTGTACCCTGGAACCTAGCACCTACAAGGCTAAACCAAGGAAGGCAGTGATTGCAACAATACAAGCGGAAGAAGACATGCCATAGGTAGTTCGAGAGTTTGAGAATGTATTCCCTGAAGACATCTCAGGTTTGCCTCACGATCGAGCTCTTGAATTCAGTATTGACTTAGTACCTGGTGCACAACCGGTGATCAAAACACCATATCGGTTAAGTCCTGAAGGATTGAAGGATATCCGTACTCAGCTGGACGAAATTTTGAAGAAAGGATGGATTCGTCCCAGTACTTCAAGTTGGTGATCTCCAGTTTTGCTCGTGAAGAAGAAAAATGGTTCATACAGAATGTGCATAGACTACCGTGCTTTGAACGAAGTGACGATAAAGAACAAGTATCAACTACCGCACATCGACGATCTGTTCGATCAGCTAAGTGGGTCTTGTGTTTTCTCATAACTAGATCTTCGTTCAGGATATCATCAGGTGAAGATCAAAGAGTCTGATATTCCGAAGATGGCATTCAGGACTCGCTATGGTCAGTATGAGTTTTTCGTGATGCCATTTGGAGTGACCAATGCACCTGCTATTTTCATGAATCTAATGAACCAGGTTTTCCGAGAGTATCTAGACAGGTTTGTTGTTATTTTCATCAACAACATCTTGATGTATTCAAAGAATCCGAAAGAGCACGCTGAGAATTTGTGGATTGTCCTGGAGACATTGCGGCAGCATCAAATATATTCCAAGTACAGCAAGTGTGAATTTTGGCTAGATTAAGTCGGATTTCTCGGACACATTGTTTCGAGCGAAGGAATCTCAGTAGATTCAGCTAAGGCATCAGTCGTCAGCGAATGGCCGACACCAAAGACAGTGAAGGATATTCGAAATTTCTTAAGATTAGCAGGATAGTACCGAAGATTCATAGAAGGCTTTTTGAAGATTACTACACCCCTGACCAAGCTCACACGTAAAGATGAAGCATTCGTGTGGTCAGAAGCATGTGAATAAGCTTTTGTAGAACTCAAGTCAAGATTGACATCGGCTCCTATTCTTGTAATACTGGATCAATCTGGAGGTTTCGTTGTGCATTGCGATGCATCCGGTAAAGGATTATGATGTGTTCTACACCAGCATGAAAAAGTTGTAGCCTTTGCATCAAGATAGCTAAAGATTCATGAGCACAACTATCCAACACATGACTTGGAGTTGGCAACCGTTATCTTTGCACTTAAGATTTGTCGTCATTATCTTCTTGGAGAACGAGTGGATATATACACGGACCACAAAAGTCTGAAGTATGTGTTTACTCAGAAGGAACTGAATATGCGGCAGAGAAGATGGCTAGAACTTATGGCGGACTTTGACATCAACCTATAATATCATCCAGGAAAGGTGAATGTAGTTACTGATGCACTTAGTCACCAGCCACTATCAATGAATCTCATCGCACAGTAGAAGACGCAGCAAGAATTGCACGGGATGGATATAGAAGTGGTTATGCCAGGTAACGCTTCGTATTTGATGAACTTACAAGTTCAGACTACTATTATCAATCAGATCAAAGCAGCTCAAGCAAGTGATGCGAAGTTGCAAAAGATCCGAGAACAAGTAGAAAGTGGACTGTGAACAGACTTCATCATCCATGAAGACGGATCTTTGAGATACGGAAGTAGATTGTGTGTACCACAAGGTCCTGTTCGAGAAGAGTTGATGAAAGAAGCTCACAGCTCTCCGTACTTAGTACACCCTGGTGGTACAAAGATGTACAAAGATCTACGACAACATTACGGGTGGCATGGAATGAAGCGTGAAGTGGCTAGAAGCATAGCCAAGTGCTTGGTGTATCAGCAAGTAAAGGCTAAATATCATAGAACTGTTGGTCTACTTCAAACGTTATCTATTCCAGAGTGGAAATGGAAACACATCACTATGGACTTCATGACTGCACTTCCTTGCAACATGAAAGGTAACGATGCGGTATGGGTTATTATGGATCGACTCACCAAGTCAGCTCACTTCATCCCATTTTGAGTTGGCCAATCTACCGAGACGCTAGCAAAGAAGTACATGGAGGTAAACACGAATCTAATGTAAGATTTAATCTCAAGATGTACTATTTTTTATACCCATGAACTCATGCAGGAGATCGTGAGATTACATGAAGTACCAGTTTGCATCGTCTCCAATCGTGACACCAGATTCCGATCGCAGTTTTGGCAGAGTCTGCAAGCTAGCCTGGGAACAAGTCTAAACTTCAGCATAGCTTATCATCCACAAACAAATGGACAGTCTGAGCGAACAATTTAGATTCTAGAAAACATGCTACGAGCTTGTATGAGACTTTGGAGGATCGAGGGAAGATCGCCTGCATCTTTTGGAGTTTTCATACAATAACAACAACCAGGCGAGTATTGGAATGATACCATTTGCAGCGCTCTATGAAAGGAAGTGTCGTTCACCACTAAGTTGGGACGACATCGAAGATAATGAACTCCTTGGACCAGAGAAGATAGTAGCAACTGTGGATGTAGTTTGCACGATCAGAGAAAGAATGCGCATAGCCCAAGACAGATAGAAGCACTGGGCTGATGCAAAGCGACATCGCCTGGAGTTCCAACCGGAAGATCATGTGTTCTTGAAGATCTCTCCAAACCGTGGAGTAATTCTCTTTTGCAAGAGGGTTAAGCTCAGTCCGAGATATATTGGACCATTCGACATTCTCAAACGAGTCGGAGAAGTGGCGTATCGTTTAGCACTACCATCCTCATTGGAAGAAGTGCACAACATGTTTCACATATTCCAGCTTCGAAGATATGTGAGCGACCCCAGCCAAATCCTTGATCACTCCGAGCTCGCTGTACAGACAGATCTATCTTGTGAGCAGCAACCCACTAAAATTCTGGACCGAAAGGTAAAGTCACTAAGGAACAAGGAAGTAAACTTAGTCTAACTGATGTGGAGAAAAGATTCGCCAGGAGAATCAGCTTGGAAATGAGAAAACGACATGCATGCAAGATACCCTTTCTTATTTGTAAATTAGTCCTTATGTAAATGTAAATTTCGAGGACGAAATTTTTATAAGGAAGGTAGAATGTAACGACTCTATTACTGTACGAAAATTATAAAGTTAATGTACAGAATGGAGTTTGCAAGCCTGAGTACAAATTATAAATTTAATTTGTTTAAGAACAGCAAGAAAGCACTTTTATTGGTAAAGCCTTGCACTGCTGTAAAGTAGCCCCTATGTTCGAATCCCATCAGCCACATATTTTTTTTGAATTTTTCTTTTAAACTTTTTGGAAGCCCAAAACTTTACACGTGCAATACACGTAAAAATGAAAAGACAAAAAAAAATAAACATGTGTAACATGTTGTGTACATTGAGGAGGACACGTGTCACCAATCCTACGGCTCACCATAAAAAATTGACCGGCGAGATCGGCTATTCCACTGGCGCCGAAGGGTGAACCGTAGGGAAAAGTGCCCAGGACTTACATACAAAACCCTTTGGCCTACCCCACTACCCTGTTCTGTTTATTTTCTCTGCAATTTAACAGTGAAGTAAATTTCATTCTTTAATCCAATTTTAAATGCATTTTAATTCTTTCTTCAATTCCAAAACCCTAATTTCATACTATAAATACAACCCCATACCTTAGCCCTCTTCAATCTTAAATTTATAGCCAAAATTATCAAAATTTTCCAAGTCTAAGAAGAGTACACATGGAGTTAGCCCAAGGTCAAAATCCGGCAAGGATCAACACAAGTTCCGGCGACCCCTCGACGTCATGAAGGAAACCACCCTAATCCCCTACCTCTCCTATTTCCTTTTTGCTTGTAAGTCCCACTTCTTATTCTACTCTTTCACCTTAAAAAAGTTCTCTTTTCAAAACACGTCGGTAAGTAGAGTTACCACCGACATTTCTCTTTAAAACCTAGAAAATTTTATTAATTCCTTCATAACTTACATTCAAACTCTTACCCTATAATAATAACCTAATGTTTAGAATTCATTTTCTCTTAAATACAACATGCAAGCTAACTTTAAATCAACTTTTACATTTAAATACCATGTACTTTCTATACGACATCTTTTAATTGTTTTGCTTAGCATACCTTCAGAAAACTTCACAAGATAATGACCTACCTCTCACATACACACATCTTGATATAACACGATTCTCTTGAGACATAACTTTTGTGGCAAAATACGACTTTTCATCAAAATACCATGAATTATAAAAACCCGTTTTCTTTTAAATAGTATTATTAAACTCTTTGCAATTATGCCTCTACAACCCATTTTGGGAAACCCGCTATTGGATGGTGCGGATTATCGCACATCCTCGGGACTAGAGAGCGAGATGCAGACCTTCTCATGGAGCATACGATCTCAAAAGAATTTTAATACGATTTTTAAGAAAAACGAGATTTTCTACTTAATAAATAAAATTAATTTTTAATAAGTTTATTAATATTATAAAACTATATATTTTTAATATATAATAAAAATTCCATGTTTTCTAGAAAATAAAAGAATGACAAGTTTCATTAAAATACCATCAAGTATCAATACAAGACAAGTTTCACTAAAATACCTTGAACTATTCAGGCTAAGTTACTATTCATTAATATATCTCATTCTTTAAAATTCACATCCATGGAAACCCTAAAGAACATAAATAATTATTCAAGATTTATTTTGAAAGTATATAAAATATTTTTCATAAAACCCCCTCGAGATATATAAAATTACATTAAGGACCCTAATAAATATAGATTTAAGCGGGACCAATTCTTTTAAGCCTCAGCGAGCCAGAGAAAGTGGGTGCTTGCCTATTTAAGGTAGAAAAACTAAAACGGAGCTATCAATAGTAATTGTCCTAGAAAAAGTGACAAATCCTCTCGTCCATGTGCAGCAATTACCGATAACTCCTAAACCTAATTCAAGATCCAAATTCTGTTTAAAGTGTCCGACTCAAGTCTGAGTCCAAGTATTAATCTGAATCCAATTCAATATGAATCCAATATACCAAATACGAACCAGAACACCAAAACAATATCAAACATGCAAAGTTGACTTGACTTGACCGAACCATGGTTATGACTTGACTTCATTACATGACTACTTGATACATCCTGAACTTGTTTATTTGAACAACTTATACCATAGTCTTGGTAAGTCTAATAATTACTAATCAATAAAATATACATTACGAGGTTTAACGGGTTAGAGTGGTACAGAATGTGTTAAAAGTGGCACGATGATGGACACTAAAAGACACCACATGAACATCCTGTGCCGTTGTCCCGTGGGTTTTGATGGGGCCTTGTACTTACATGTTACCATAGTCCACTGGATAGTTGGACTCCTTTTGTATACACTGATATATTCTGTACCAAGTTACAAACAATTACGTTAGCATAACAAACAGATAATTTACCAGTTCTATTCTCTTTACTTGTCTATTCCATTCTATCTTTTGGGACTTACCGAGCGCTAGTTCATTGACGACATTCCTATCTCTCCTTTCTTTGGAATGTTCGTCAAGAGGACCCGACTCTCAAGAGATCGAGCCTAGTCAGGACGATTTGGAGCAGTTCACAGAGGAGCCAGACTTCTAGGCTTTTACTTGTACTTATTTTCTTTTCAGTGAATATGCCACTGTTTAGCCATTGCTTTTTATTATTGTACTTTTCTTTTCAATTGTATGTAAAAAAAGAATGTTAAAAAAAGTTGTTGTTGTTATTACATCTCTTGTTATTCTTGTGTATTCATTTATATTGTTTAGTTACACTTAACGTGTTTACTTCTGAGTAAATACGTCGTGTCCCGTCACGTCTACTTCTCTGTACACTGGGAAGCGGGGCGTGACACTGAAATGTGACTACGCAGTATTATTCCTTGACCGTAGGAGCATGGCTGACCTAATCACCCCTCGTATTCCGTAGTTTGGAAGCGAGACGTGACATGAATTGATTGATTTTGCTGGTTATAGTGAGTTTTGGCTTTGGGGCATCATAAGCCGGCTCAAGATTTGCGTGAGCCATTTCATATACCCAGAGACTACTTGACTGCTTGGATAGACTTGTGAGCCGGCGCAGGCACATATTGAGCCGTCTCAAACCTGACTGCAACCGGATATTGTTCCTGATATTGATTTATGACTTGGTTTTTATTGCCACGAGTTTATTCTTGACTTATTATTGGGCTATTGACTTGGTAAATATTTAAGTGATAAAAGATATGCATATTTTGAGATATAATATAATTTTACCTTATCTCAATCCCTATTCTTATTTGATATAGGATTTCTCATAACTACCTGGCCCATGCTTAAACTATATTATATAAACCCATATAGATTTTCATGCAACCCGAATATGAAATTATTCATCAAACCCTAGCCATCACTATATTTCTCTAAAACCGGAAACCCAAACCCTAATACAAGTCGTGCACATCTTCATCTATCAACATTGACATCGTTAGCTCACGGGTGGATTCATCATCTTCGTTTTCTTCTTCATCACTGCTGCACCATGATCTTCGTAGTGGCTACATCACATCCAGAGATGAGCATCCAAGTCAAGATCGTGCCAACGTGCTAGGCATGATGAGTTCATCTTCGAGTTCGTGGTATTCATCGTTTGAGGCAAGTATTGGTGATTGCTTAACATGCTAATACGGCAAGATTAGATCTTATCGTGCTATATCGTATCGTATAGTAGTAAAATATTTATTGTCATTAAAGTTTTATATCTACGTTTTATGAATCCATAGTTAACGATAAATAGTGATCCAAATCACGATATGTCAACAATCGTGATCCAAATATAATATTTGACTTGGATCCCTAAAACTACTACGTTTATATTGTTAAATGGATGACTTGGAACGTAGGATCATTGTTGAAAACATAATAGTTATCATATGTGTCACACCCCGCTTCCTAAAATACAAAATACGAGAGTGACTAGGCCAGCCATGCTCTTACGATCAAGGAATAATCCTGTTGTAGTCACACTTCGGCTTCTAGTATTACATGGTAGTCAGTAAAAATGTAGCACAAGTAAAAGAAATCACAGTCACTACTTTATTACATTAATCAAAAAGAGTTCAACGATACGAGGAGTTCAATAACAAGAAAAATTACTAACTAAAATAACACAGTTCTTTATTGGAAACAAAAGACGATAACACTAATATCGCAGTCTAAATCTTTGTGATCTCGTAGGGTAAGTTCTGATCCTGAGCTGGGTCTACTTCATCCTCTGAGCATGCATACACAGGTCGTCAGAGCGACACAATATAGCAATAAATAATTGTGCAGTAAAATAAACATGAACTAGTAGGCATGGAAAATAATGATAAGTGTATGTGGAATAGCAGGCACAGGTGAATAGTGTAGCATGTGTTTCAAATCAGTAACAAATGCAATGTCTATGACGATAAACCTATCGGTTTCTAAGTCAATGAAATCGATCAAAGGAAAAGAGACATCGTGTTTAACGAGGGTCTCGTGCATGCCTGAGACTATGGTCCACTGTGCCTGGGACATATCCCTGTAGCCGAGTGCTAGGCCCACGATCTAATCAGTATATATATATATATATATATATATATATATATATATATATATATATATCACTGTTCGAATGATCATTCTCTAAAACACTATACTTCGCTAAATACAAGTTCAATTCCACCTTGATTTCCCCATTTTCTCAGGTTTCAATATATATGTTCATGTATCGAACTGGTTGTATACAACTTCGCATCACCGTCGCTGTTCAATCACTTTCGTTGTTCAATCACTTTCATAAGCGTACTTGACACAACCAATTGATACCACCGATTAGTCAAAAATATTACACATTTGTATGGACATTTTTCCTACTATTATTAACTAATAAAAGGTGTTAATTATAAATAAAGAATATATATGGGTTTATTTGTAAAAAAAATTATTATCATATATTTCTTCATTTAGAATTAAATAATTAGGGAAAATATATGCATATAATATTTAAATGAAATATTATTAATGCATATCATGTCAAATATTCCTAATCAATATTCTTAAGATATCATATCATACAAATGGTTGGAATAATATCTCAAAAATAACAAATGTTATTATCAATTGATTTGAGATATTGTGCATGTATTAGCTCAGGTATGAAATCTAAGTAGGAAACCCACGTCAAATCGGAATATCAAACCGAATCTGCCAAATATTAAAAGCAAATTGAAGAATCTAGCAATGGCAGAGACTAAGAGTAATATTTTCAGAATCATTGTATCAAGAAGATCTCCAAATATCGAGAGAAAAATCCAGAAAAAATCCCAAGTCACAAACCCATAAGATGGCGGCGGATCCGCGGTCAAACATGGGTGGGGGCGGCGGTTCCGCGATCTGTTAGTGGTCATAGGATCTAGATTTTCAGGGACATGATCGTAACGTTATATACTCCAATATGGTATCTAGGGTTTCTAATTCCAGAGACTATAAAAAGGCCCGTGAGCTGTACATTCCAAAATTATCGAATCATCTGCCCATCGATCTAGAGTGAGATCTACCGGGCAACTAGGTTTTTGTAATTTAGTTTTTTCAGCGAGCAATTTGTAATGCAATAGTTGATCAATAAAGGTTGTCTTTTGTTTTAATTCTTTTCGCATTTACTTTCCGCATTACTTTTTCGCATTACTTTTCTGCATATTTTTCTGCATTACATTCGGCATTACTTTCTGATTTTAAATATGGTTTCATGCATTTTCTACCTCTATTTTACTACGCTAATAACCATGAGCGAGTGATTTCTTACTTGTTAGGGTTTGTAGGATAGGGTAGAATAATTGATGAAAAATCTCTTAACTTGTTTTGGCATTTTAATGTTTATAAATCTTAGCAAAATAAATGGTAACCCTCTTATCGGGCGCGCTATCAATTAATGATAGTCACGACCACGATTTGAGATTAGTTAATACTTGTTTTGTTAAGGGCTTGAGATAATTAGAGATCAATGGAAGGACACGGGTCAGTAGTAGGAAACCCTAATTTCCTCCAAGAACCTTAATCCACATTTATTGCTATCTCTCTAGTTTTAAATAATTAAAAGATAAAAAGAATTATTTCTAAAGCTTCATCCATTAACTACTAAGTCTTATAAACCCTACAAGTCTTTCTATTATAAAATTTTCTACCCATTTTAATTTAAAACGACAACAATCTCTCCTCTCTTTTATCAACCCGTCTAAAGCAAGATAAGAAATTCACCGTTTCCCTGCGGACGACCCGTACTCATTGCGGCTAGTTATTTGCGACATCGTCTTGATTGTAGTTATTTACACATACAACATACATAGACACACTTTTTCGCAACAATCAAATTCCGCCGTTGCCGGGAAAACGTTCGTTTATTTTTCTTGTTATTCGGATTGATTTCTTATAAAAACCAGAAATATAAAATAAAAGAGAACCAAAACCGCATCTTCTGTTTTTAACGATTCTTATGCGAGATTTTGCAAGGACATTTGGAGTAATTGGAGCAGGCCAACATAGATTCAGAGACTTTCAACTTAGACCAGAGGAGCATTGGAGTGCTCTGAAGAAATTTGAAGAGAAGAACTTGTCAAGAGGCGGCGGAACCGCGGCCCAGAGGTGCATTCGGCGGCAGAAGCACAGCCGTATTGAGGAGTTGGGCCTCCAAACTTCTCTGGTATTCTCCTATTATCTCCCTCTCTCCTCTAAACCTCCAATACACCATTTTTACCTGCAGAATTCTTTGTAAACATCGCCGCTAAAAAAAATCTTTTTGCATGTTTTGATTTCAGGTTGTTTTGCATGCTTAAACCGGACATTAAGGGGAAATAAACCCAAACTCAGATTAGGTGAGGATTTCATCCCCCTTCCTAGGCCCCACAAATCACAAACGAGTATACTATCATTCTATATTAATAAAAAATATCTAAAACAAATCTCTAAGGACATTCGCGCTCAATTAGGACAAAGGAAGGTCGTGGGTAATCTATTGCTTATCCGCATTTCTCTTGTAGTGTCTAGGAAAGTGTGACTAAGGAAAGTGGTTACTTAATTAGGCTCACTATTTCAGTGATTCATATAGCGGATACCTCTCACTTACCTGGTACTTACCTAGCCGCAAGATTGATAAGGAGGTGGTAGAGGATTGATCCTACGTTATGTCCTTTGGAAGTGTAGGAGCGGTCTAGTGACTTGACCTAGGAGACCCTAACTCTAGGGATTGACTATGCATTTTGTGATTGGTTGAGTCAAGCCTTGTGTCCGTTGCTCTTTTCAAAACAAGCCTTCTTTAAATCGTTCTCACACATATCATATGCTGCCACGTGCACTAAACCCGCTTAGTGCATGATCGGCTAGACACGGGATTCTAGTGTCCGTCTAGTCCGCGTTTTTGCTCTTGACTCCGAAGTTGATACTTCTTCATCTTCTATTTCTTCTCCACCTACCACATCTCCAGAGATGGACGGATCTCCATCGGGTTTTAATAACACCACCTTACCAACACCCGTAGGTGCGCAAATTCAGAATCCACCACGCATCACTCTTTAAGACCGATGCTATCCCATACGCGGACCCCTTCCCTTGTGTCTGTCTCTTCCACCAGCTAATGGGGATAATTTTGAAATTAAACCCCACTTCATCAACTTGTTGCCCAAATTTAACAAGCTTGAATCTGAAGATGCATACGTTTTTATAACCAAATTCGAACACGTATGTGCAATGATAAGCACCACCCAACTTTCAAGGGATGCTCTGCGATTACGTCTTCTCCCTTTTACCTTGTGCGATCTCATAGAGAAGTAGCTTTATAGCACCACCTCACATTCTATCGCTAAATAG
The DNA here is from genome assembly GCA_030015575.1 of Agapanthus africanus. Lineage (NCBI taxonomy): Eukaryota > Viridiplantae > Streptophyta > Magnoliopsida > Asparagales > Amaryllidaceae > Agapanthus > Agapanthus africanus. Next base: position 154,313,640 of record JASDDO010000014.1, on the reverse strand, counting down.
GATGAATTCGTTAAAACATTTCTTAAGAAATTTTATCCTAATCACAAGACTGCCCGTATTCGGAGTGAGATTAACCAGTTTGCCCAATTTCCCAATGAAACTTTTTGGAAATGTTTTGAACGGTTTAAAGATCTTCTTGTCTAATGCTCTCATCACGGAATTGAAAGATGGCAACTTTGCCAAATTATGTATGAGGGTATCAATCCAGCTACAAAACAAATGCTAGAAACCATTTGTCAATGCATTTCTTGTCAAAATGCGACGACGAAGAATGGCAATTTTTTGAAGATATCGCCGAACAAACATTACAGTGGGAGAGCAAAAGACCAACAACATTGTTTTAATTTAGAGCAGGTATCCATCAGCTCGACGCTTCCATCGCAATGAAAACCGAAATAGCTGCGATGCAAAAGAAACTCGAAGCTGTGGAAAGAAAATTCTCTTCAGTCTCTCTAAACCAAGTTACGCTCCCCAAAACCGTGTGTGGTTGCTGTTTTGACTCCTCATATTTAACGGAAGAATGTTTTTTGAATCCTCCATCTCAAGGCCAGGAACAAATTAATGCTTCTTTTCAGCAACAACCAAGAAACGATCCTTATTCATCTACATATAATCAGGGATGGAGGAATCATCCTAATTTTTCTTCGAACCAAAACCAAACTTAAATTCAAAATCAGTTCACAAGCCAAAATAACTATCAAAGACTTTCCCCACAGCAACAACAGCCAGCACAACAAATTCAGCAGCTTTTTCAACCACAATCTTTCCAAAATCCGGCCAACAACTTTGCCTCTTGTAATAATTCTTTCTAACCACAGACTAATATTACAACGGCTGGTACCGATAAAATCTCTGCACTCGAAAGAAACTTGGAAACGTTAATTAAACAATCCACACAAACGTCGGCTAATTTAACGTCTTCTATCCAAACACTAGTGCAACACACTACTTCCCACGATGAAAGCATAAAATCGATCGAAGCATAAATTGTATAGTTAAATGCCGCGATGACTGAGAGAGAGAAAGGGAAACTTTCATCTCAACCTCTACCAAATCTCAGCCACTCACAAAGCGCTAACATCGTCATTAACCACCAAAATCATAATGTGAGTGTCGTAACTACGTTTAGATCGGGAAGAGTACTAAATAACCATATTGGTGAACAAGTTGATGATTTTGATGACGCCCCGGCTACTACTTCTACTCTTACTTCGTCTAATCCAACGTCTTCTTCCGAGCCTATTCTCCGTTCTCCACTGAGCTCGAACCCTCAGTCCACTTCCTTGAATAAATTACCATCTCAGACCATCCCAAATCCAATTTTGGGATCCATTCCATCCCCCGCTACTTCTTCTCAAGTGTTGGACCCAACCTCTATTGATAAAGCTCTTTTTCTAAACCGGTTGAGGCCCAACAAACCAAGTGCACAAATGGAGAAAATTATGGAAATATTTAAGTAAGTTAACATAAATATTCCTCTCTTAGATGCTATCTAACAAGTTCCATCCTATGCGAAAATTCTAAAGGACTTGTGCACTAAGAAAAGGAAAATTTAAGTGCGTAAAAATGTTTTCTTAGCGAGGAATATGAGTGATGCTCTTACCCAACATTTGTCCAAGAAACATAAGGACCCCGGTTATCCTACAATTTCTATAACTATTAGGGGTAAAAATATCAATCACGCTCTACTCGATCTACGTGCTAGTGTTAACTTGATCCCGTATTTTGTTTATAAGCAATTAGGCATAGGAGAGTTGAAATCTACGCACTGCACTCTCCAGATGGTCAATCGATCCATTATCCACCCTAAGGGTGAGCTAGAGGACATGTTGATCAAATTCGGGGAATTTATATTCCCTGTGGACTTTATAGTTTTAGATATACAGCCTGTGGCGAACCCACGGAACCAAATCCCGATGATTCTTGGTCGACCTTTTCTAGCAACTTCTAATGCAGTTATCAATTATCGTAACGGTTCCATGAATCTGTCCTTTAGGAATATGACAATTGAACTTAACATTTTCAAGGTAGGAAGTCAACCCCCTGAACCGTCTGCTCATATAGTTGCTATATGTTCTGTCAATGAGATAGCTTCCGACAGTTGCGAATCGGAGGAGTTTTTGTTCCACGATAATGATCTCGACGCCACTAGTGCGATGTTTGATCCAGCTATTTATTATATGAGTAGGGACCCTTCTTTCGACAAGTCAACCCCCGAGTTCGAATCCTTTGACTTGTCTAATAAGTTAGTTGAGCTATCCGAGTCAATCTCTTACGCTAGATATGAACCTCTTTGGAATCCGAGTATCATTCCCTTACCCTACCTTTTATCGTCTCTCCGCTAACACTGGATCTCAAGCCGCTGCCATCTCATCTAAATATGCATATTTATGTGAGAATGGGTCTTTGCCCGTTATCATATCAGCTTCTCTAGCTTTAGAGCAAGGGAGAGCTCTTCTGTCTGTTTTGAGATCGACTCGGTAAGATTTTGGTTGGACAATGGCGGACATTAAAAGGATTAGTCCCTTGATTGTTGAACATCATATGCATTTGATGGATGAAGCCAAATCAGCCCGAGACCCACAAAGACGGTTGATCCCGTCATGAAAGAGGCGGTGAAGAAAGAAATTGTCAAATGCCTAGATAATGGTATAATTTACCCAGTATCTGATAGCCAATGGGTAAGTCCTATTCATGTGGTCCCTAAAAAGTCAGGCGTCACAGTCATAACTAATGAGGCTAATGAGTTGATTCAAACACGCACCCAAACCGGATGGCGGGTATGTATTTATTATAGAAAACTCAATGCCGCGACGAGGAAAGATCACTTCTCTCTACCTTTTATTGACCAGATGTTGGAACGTTTAGCCGGGCATGAGTACTACTGTTTTTTGGATGGATACTCAGGCTATAACTAGTTTCCTATCGCCGAAAAAGATTAAGATAATACAACTTTTACTTATCCTTTTAGTTCTTTTGCTTATAGACACATGCCCTTTGAGTTATGCAATGCTCCCGCTACATTTTAGCGGTGTATGATAGGGATATTCTCGGACATGGTCGAGAATTTTATGGAGATATTTATGGACGATTTCTCCATATTTGGGGACTCCTTTGAGAAATGCTTACATCATCTTGACGCTGTTCTTACCCGCTGTAAGGATAAGAATTTAAATTTGAATTGGGAAAAATATCATTTAATAGTTTAAGAAGGTATTGTCTTAGGGCATATCATTTCACGAAAAGGCATTGAGGTAGATAAAGCTAAAATAAATGTCATTTCCAACCTTCCTCCACCCAAATGCGTCAAATATATACGATCCTTTCTTGGTCATGCCGGATTTTATAGATGATTCATTAAGGACTTTAGCAAAATTGTTAGACCCATAACTCTTCTCTTGGCCAAGAATACAACATTTCACTTTGACTTGGATTGCGTGGCTGCTTTTGAATCACTTAAACGTTCCCTCACTTCAGCCACCGTTTTATCATCTCCAGATTGGAATCACCCTTTTGATCTTATATGTGATGCATCTAATTTTGCTATTGGTGCAGTCTTAGGATAACACATTGATAAGATACCATATGTAATTTACTATGTAAGTAGGACCTTGAACGATACCCAAATGAATTATACAACCATCGAGAAAGAACTTTTGGCAGTTGTATTTGTATTAGAAAAATTCTGGACCTACTTAATTGGCTCTCCAGTTGTAGTTTACACTGATCATTCCGCTTTAAAATATCTTTTATCGAAGAAAGATGCTAAATTCAGGCTAATACGTTGGATCCTTTTGTTACAAGAATTTGACCTTGTAATACGAGACAAAAGTGGATGTGAAAATGTGGTAGTCGACCATCTTTTACGATTTTCTTCTTCACCAATGTTGACCTTGCTAATAAACGATTTCTTTCCGGATGAACAGCTCTTGACCATATCTTGCGAATCTTAGTTCGCTTATATTGTGAATTATCTAGCAACATGATATCTACCCAACAAATGGTCAAATCAAGACAATCACAGATTTCTATCCCAGGTAAACACTTTTACTGGGACAAACCCTATTTATTTAAGTATTTTCCCGATCAGATCATTTGTCGATGTGTCTCTAATAATGAGTTCAAGAGTGTATTGTTTTTTTACTATGATCAAGCATGTGGCGGTCACTTTGGTCCAAAAAAAGGCGGAATTTTTTTTGCAATGTGACGTTATTTAAAGATGCATATGATTATTGCAAAACATGTTCACAGTGTCAACACATGAGTCGAATTTCATGAAGAAATGAGATACCGCTCCAACCAATCTTTGTTGTGGAGATATTTGATGTGTGGGGAATCGATTTCATAGGCCCGTTTCCCAGCTCTTTTAGGAACTTATACATTTTATAAGCGGTTGATTATGTCTCTAAATGGGTGGAAGCAATACCATACCGTACTAATGACAACAAGATTGCTGTTAAGTTTCTTAAACAAAATATCTTTTCTCAGTTCAGGCACCCGCGCGCTATCATTAGCGACAATAGGATGCATTTCTGTAACCGATCTTTCGAGACTTTGATGCGGAAATATTCAATAAACCACAAACTTTTTACGCCCTATCATCCCCAAACGAGCGCGCAAGATGAAGTCTCCAATAGACAGATCAAACGAATTTTGGAGAAAACGGTTTCTAAGAACTGTAAAAATTGGTCCACCAAATTGACGGATGCTCTTTGGGTATTTTGTACCACTTATAATACCGATCTTGGTATGTCTCCATACCGACTAGTGTTTGGGAATGCTTTCCACTTTCCTGTCGAGATCGAGTATAAAGCAATGTGGGCTATTAAAGAGCTTAATTGTGATTTTGATCAAGCCAAATGCTATCGGAAGCTGCAATTAAACGAGCTAAGAAAACTTTGCGATGAAGCCTATGATAATGCAGTTATAGTAAAGAACCAGACATAGGTGTTCCATGATAAATATCTTTTGAGAAAAATATTCACACCGGGACAACAAGTCCTTCTTTACGAGTCCCGTCTCCATCTTTATCCGGGCAAGCTAAAATCTCGTTAGAAAGGACCTTTTTTGGTGCGGTATGTGTACCCGCACGGTGCAGTAGATATAGAAAATATTAAAAACAGTTCTATTTTAAAGTAAATGGGCATAGATTAAAACCGTAATTTTCCGCCGACCCATCGAAGCCGCTTTATCATGACTAACTTTCTTCCACCTCACCTCCATCTTTCGGTAACACTATTTCATCTAAGAATGGAGGTGTGTTAATAAATAGATGAATATCAGTGCGTGCCAAAGAACAAGTTTGCGGATAGTTTTTCATTTGACTATCTTTTGCCCTTATTATTCTCCATCCAAGTTTACAGGTTTATGCGCTCGAAGAAGAACATCAGTGGGGACACTGCTGCAAACCGGTTTGGGGGGTTGGTATTTACTGAAATATCATTTGGCATTTGGCATTATATATGATAAAAATGAATTTTTTTTTGCAAATAAAAGTTAGAAAGTGAAAAATACATATGAAAGAAAGGAAAAAATTTAAGAAATGCAAGAAAATTAGATGTTTTAAAATAAAACTAGTAATAGATAGTCATAAACTGTTGCCCCAAGAGTTAGTAAGATGAAAGAATCACTAATCTGCGGATAGAAATAAGTTTGAAAAATGGTCCCTATTCTTGAGTCCAAACTTCTGAATGTTGATAACCAATTATACGCACTTGCACACATCCTAAAACTTGAGATGGTAGAGCATACCTTGAAATATTCTTGTATAGTATGAAGAAAAAAATAATATTAATAAAATATAAGTGGTGCATAAAAAAATTAAAAAGAAAAATGAACACTTATTTTGTAATTATTTAAGGCGGCATAAAAAAAAATATAGCGAGAGTGCCTTATATTTTGCCCCTACACATATATCCCTACACATTTATTCGTAGGGGCATAAATATGGAGCTACGCATTAATCCGTAGGGGCATGTATTTGTCCCTAAGGAGTTATTCGGAGGGGAAACTATTTTATTTTATAAACCGATAAATTAAATAAATATTTTGGCCCTACGGTGTAATCTGTAGGTACACATGGACCTATAAATTAAGCTGTAGGGGCAAGTATTACTCCGTAGGGGCATGTTTTAGGCTAATACTTGCACCTGCGGCGTATACACCTACGGTGAATTTTTGTGCCCCTACGAATATAGTCGTAGGTGCAGTTGTTTGCTCCTACGGATTTATCCATAGGGGCAACCCCTATTTGTTATAGTGTATCACCTAGTGCCTTGGACTAACTGGTTTATGTGTCACTGCTAAACCTTAAGTGTTGTAAGACGAGAATATTGCTAATTACACCTTAATAAGTGAGAACATTTGGTAATCGGTTGGTTAATATCTCAAAAAATATTAACGGTCGCATGGAGAATGTGTGACCAAATCCATCTAAAACATTCACCAACTAAAAAGTACTAAAGAAGATGGATAAAGGGTATGATAGCTTGCATTGAATTCTCCAAGTGTAGGGATGCCTTTTACACACATGTAGGAATATATGATGATATTTGGAAGAAAGATTGGGAGGAAGACTAAATACGATATTTTATTGAGGGATGATGTGATTTCTGATATCTTTTCAAGACCATTAAGATAGGGCTCATGACAACTAAAAAGCTAATGTAGTTTGAAACACTTATTTTCAAGTTCTTTATTTTATATGTTTCTTATCTTTGCATGTAATTTTTATCTTCTTTCTTTTATTTTGGGATTTTGTGGATGTAATCCGCTGAAAACCCTCAGAAGACAACACTCCTCCTATTAGGGACACCTAAAATTTTAAAAGCTTGTTGTACGAGCTAAGTGCAATCGTGTTGCCTACGAAAGTGTGCTCGGTTTTTCTCTTTTTAATAAATATTTTGCTCAGGATGATCAAAAATAATTTTGGGGGTATTTGATTAGTCAAAAATATTGCACATTTGTATAGATATTTTCCCTACTATTATTAACTAATAAAAGGTGTTAATTGTAAATAAAGAACACATGTGGTTTATTTGTAAAAACATTATTATCATTTATAATTAATATAATTAGGGAATATATGCATATAATATTTAAATAAAATATTATTAATGCATATCATGTCAAATATTCCTAATCAATATTCTTAAGATATCATATCATATAAATGGTTGGAATAATATCTCAAAAATAAAAAATGCTACTAACAATTTGATTTGAGATATTGTGTAGGTATTAGCTCAGGTCTGAAATCTAAGCAGGAGATCCATATAAAATTGGAATATCAAACCGAATCTGCCAAATATTAGAAGAAAATCGAAGAATCTAGCAACTGCAGAGATTAAGAGTAATATTTTCATAATCTTTGTATCAAGAGGATCTCCAAATATCGAGAAAAAAAGCCAGAAAAAATCCCAAGTCACAAACCCACAAGATGGCGGCGGATCCGTGGTCAAACATGGGTGGGGGAGGCGGTTCCGCGGTCTGTTAGTGGCCGTAGGATCTGGATTTTCAGAGACATGATCGTAACGTTACATACTCCAATATGACATCTAAGATTTCTAATTTCAGAGACTATAAAAAGGACCGAGAGCTGTACTTTCCAAAATCATCGAATCATTTATCCATCATAATAGAGAGAGATCTAGCGATCTCTAGGATTTTGTAATTTAGTTTTTCAGCGAGCAATTTGTAATGAAATAGCTGATCAATAAAGGTACTCTTTTGTTTAATTCTTTTCGCATTTATTTTCTGCATTAATTTATTGCATTTACTTTCCGCATTACTTTTCTATATATTTTTCTGCATTACATTCAGCATTACTTTCTGATTTTAAATATGGTTTCATTCATCTTCCATCTCTATTTTACTACGCAAATTACCATGAGCAAGTAATTTCTTGCATGCTAGGATTTGTAAGATAAGGTAGAATAATGGATGAAAAATTCCTTAACTTGTTTTGACGATTTAATGTTTATAAATCTTAGCAAAATAAATGTTAACTCTCTTATCGGGTGCGCTGTCAATTAATGATAGTCACGACCACGATTTGAGATTAGTTAATACTTGTTTTGTTAATGGCTTGAGATAAAAAGATATCAATGAAAGGACAAGGGTCAGCAGTGGGAAACCCCAATTCTCTCTAAGAATCATAATCCACATTCATCACTATCTCTCTAGTTTTAAACAATTAAAATATAAAATGAATCATTTCTAAATCTTCATCCATTAACTACTAAGTTCTATAAACTCTACAAGCCTTTCTATTATAAAATTTTCTACCCATCTTAATTTAAAACGACAACAATCCCTCCTCTATTTTATCAACTCGTCTAAAACAAGATAAGAAATTCACCGTTTCCCTACGGACGACCCGCACTCATCGTGGCTAGCTATTTGCGACACCGTCTTGATTGCGGTTATTTACACATACAACATATATAGACACAATTTTTCGCAACGGTCCACCACTATCATTTGAAAATACACTATAATTATTAGGGTGTCAATGCAAGTGATCACTAAGCACCACGGTAAAAGCAATTAAGCAATATAATGAAAATGCAATAAAATACCCTAAGAATAAAACACGGGCAATCGGTGTTATTCAGTTTGGGAAAATCACGGTTATTCATACGTGCAGATTTAGACAAAATAATATAAAAGGTGTAAATAGTAGACTTAATTATATAGATAGAAAAAAAAAATTCATACCAATTGGGGTTCTGGTTAGGGAGATACGGTTATTTCAATATAGATGTACGTTGCTGGAATTTTATTTTCTGAACCGAAAGTTCATTTTCGAACGTGTTTTTCTATCAGTTACATACATAATTGGGCGTCGCTACAGTTGAATAATATTTAGGGTTATCAGTTGGTATTCCAAATCAATCGACGTATCAGTGATATCCTATATAAACATGGAGTTATGGTCAGGTTAAGTTTGATGTGTAAAATCTGTTACTGCAGAATTCAGCCAGACACATCGACATTATAAAATATGTTAAAAATATTATACAGTGACGGATCCAAGCGAAACAAGTGGCTTAAGAAAGATAACTCAATTTTCTATGCACTGATTTAGGGATTCGTGCATTTGCGCATTTGAACAGATGGTTTAAAAACAGGGTTTAATAGGGATTACTGCTCTGGACTGCAGTCCAGAGCCGTAATTCTCCCCAGTTTTCTCTATCATAAATTTGTAAAATGCAGAGATCAACCATAGGATGTTTTAGGTTAATCTATTGGCTTCAATATGAGCTATGGAATACTAAAATATTATGTGTAAAAGATTTACTATGAATTTAACGGTGTAGCATATTCAGGAAAATTCTGATTTTGCAATGGTTATCGGGGGTAATAATTTATGGGTGAAATGATATTAATTTGCAACTAAATTTGTGCAGTAACTCTGTGAACAGTAAAGAGGTTTAACGATCACACGTTCTGCCATTTAAAGATGGGTTTTCACTTAAAATTTAGCATCGAATACTTATTTATACGTATGGTAATCGAAGCTTTGGTTTCATTTAATCGATCAAAGCGAGAATTACTCCATAAAATTCTTAACGATGTTAAAGCAGGATAGAAGACCCGATTCATGTTCCATGTCATGCTATGCACAACCATATATCATAATACATATTCGGATCCATGAAATTATAACTAAACTTGATTGTTATCTAAAATTTATATATAAATATGTGTGTGTATAAAGCATATTAGCATGTAAAGCAGTCTTGGGACTTGCCTGGTAACGACTTGATGACCACCATAGCGGAGATGGCAGGCACGGTACGACGAGCACATCAAAGTAGCGACTACAAGAGTGATGGATAGCACAAGCACGGCAATGCAACACACGACTAGATTTGATGGCTGGAGTTTGCTCGGTTATGGGATCGAACTGAGTTGTAGAGGAGAGGGGTCGCTATCAAGTTCGGGTGCTCCGATGATGATGATATGGGTTGATGGGTTGCCCGGGTATGGAGGCTTAGGTAGGTGGCGACGGTGAACATGAAGAGGATGCGCTGGCTATGGAGTTGGGGTCGAGGAAGGGTTGCACGGTGGCTGGTTCTTTGACGAGCGTAAAGTTGACCGGCGATGGTGAGGAGGAAGCTCAGGTTTTAGAAAGAAAGGAGGGGGCTTGTCATGAGTGGAGGTGGAAAGGGAGGCAGTAGGGGTCACTGGTGATGAGAGGTCCATTGGAGAGGTCGGCGGCGGTGCAGAGGTGGCTCCGGCAAGATGATCTTCATGAGGGAGTTAAAGAGAAGAGGAAGAGAGAGAGAGAGTGAGTGTGAGATTAATATAAATTATTAGGATTAATGGGGATTTAAATGGGATTAAAGTGGGGATTTATGAGAGTTAATAGAATAGGATTTTCGGTTAGGATTTTGGGGAAAGAAAGAAAGAGGAAAAGAGGGGTAAAGGGAGGGGCCGGCCAAAATTTGGAATGGGAAAAGAAAGAGAGAGAAAGAAAGAGTTGGGTTTGGGAAAAGGGTTAGTGGGCTTGGGCCATAAGAGAGAGAGAGAGAGAGAGAGGAAAAAAAGAGAGTAGGATCTGAGCCGGGGATTGTGTTTGGGTTAGGATATATATATATGAGTTAGGTTAGAAAAGGTTAGAAAAGTTAGGTTAAAAGGGAACAGAAAAGGAGAAAAATATACGAAAAGAAAAATGGAAATATTGAGAAATTATTTATCAAAAAAATACGGATACGGTACAAATAGAACATGGCATTACATTATGCATGAAATTCTAATGGAAAACCTGAATACCATATCCAATCGTATCAGAAAATAGGCCATCAGCCGGTTCAACATAATCCTGAGCCGTCTCATGCAAACAGAGAAGATATTTAGCGTTTCAGGCATAATTTGAGCTGTTTCAAGATAGAGATGAGCCGTCTCAAGACTATCTCGAGCCGTCTGTTATACACAAAAGAATAAATAATGATTCTGGATGACTTTTGAGTCGTCTCAACTCATTGTGAGCCGTCTCTAACATGCACAAGTCGTCTCAAAAAAATCTGAACCTGATATTTAAATCTGAACTGAAGCGGACATGTTATATTGATTCACAAATACACGATGCATTATCGGAGCATGTACCTGACCTAATTATGAGATCTTATATGATTGATTGTCATGCTATTCATGTTAATGTGTGTAAATTTGATTTTGTACTTGATACAGTTACGATATTCTTAAACTTGCCATGTTATTGATTGACTATTGCTATGATGTCACCATACCTGAATTTTGATGTGTATCGAAATGGCAACAAATTTAGATATTGATTGATTGACATGTTGTCTTGATAAACATGACTCGTACACGTACATGCTTGTTCTTCTGTTGGCATTAGGAACTACATTATCGATACCTGACATGAACATGAAACCTGGGAAAAGGGGAAATCAAGAATATAACTGAATTGTAACTCAATAGTTATTGATTGCTTAAGACTGATCAGTCGACACGAGCTATGGTCTCCAGAATGGTGATGCTGATATCATTTGTCCATCTCGACCTTGTTTTACTGCCTAGCAGCACGTCTCGGATTCAGCTCCGAGAGTCATGAGACCGTAGTCCCAGACACGTATGTGATACTATTGAGTTACTGTGAGGATTGCATTAATTGGTTTCATATACCTATAGAATAGATAAACTAGCGAAATGGACCTATAGCGTACTGCTTTACCTTATCTTGTTTGCAATGTTATATCATTGTTATTGTCATTGTTCGTTGACTGCGCACACAATATTGACTTCTTGTATAATGACATTTTACCTCACCTATTTGGTTGTATTTTTATTATATTATATTCGACGCTCTGACGTCTAGGTTTTGCATGGCCCAGATACCTTGTCTTTTGTACAGAAGGACAAGGATTAATTCAAGAAGATTGCCGAGCAATGAGGTAACTTATTTACTTAGTTATTTTATGGTCTAGTTATGTTCTCGTATGGAACTTTTACTGGATCTTTTGTGAGCCTACAAGGGACAACTACCGTTATTATTTTATTTTCCTTAGATCGTATTGAAACTTGATATTTCCTTATTGCTTCCGCTATTGATTCTATTATTGGTTATTATGGCTATTGGAGATGTGACAGTTAGATCATATTATATTGTACTTGGTTTACTGCATGACAGGCTTAATGTGACTATGGGAAAGATGTTTCCTTACTGTGATAGCATGGCTGGCCAAGTCATGTCTCATATTTTTGTGTATATTGGGAAGCGGGGCGTGACACTGCTCCAAGCCCTAACTGCCCCATGCCACTTACCCACGATTCTCCTCGATGATTTTGACTTCTGTTCTTGACACCTTCCCCACAGTGCTTCCCTCGATTTTCGTCGACGACGACTTTGGCTCCCAGTCTATGACGACGATTTCAAAATAACACATGACGATATCTTTTCGAAATCGAAGATAACTCAATCCAGATCATCCTCTATCATCACGTCGCCAAGTTGATCCAAATCAACAAATTTCCATCATCATCGCCGCTGCTCCAAGTTGCTAAATCTACTCCAAGTCGCCACCATCTCCAAGTCGTCGCCATCATCATCAATCTCAAATCATCAGAGCTGAGCATAGGACCCAAATTCTCTCTATAAATCCTTCTTCGATTAGGGCTTCGATTTCTTGATCTCTTGAATCATGGCCATGGGCGATGCGGATCAAGCAAAGGAGGATCGGAGGTTGAAGATCAACCTCGACGACAACGGAACGGCGAGGCTCATGGAGAGGGTGAAGGCGAGGTTGTTGGAGATCATGAGCAATGGCACTGACGACGCTCTCGTCAATTATGTTCTTGTTTTATCGAGGAATGGAAGGAGCAAAGGTGAGAAAACGAGGGAACTGAATGTGTTTTTGGGGGGTGATAGTGTGCCCATAGTGACATGGTTGTAGGAACATTTATCTTCAAATATTCAATTGTATGAACGATCCAATGCTCCTGGCCTTTGTTTCAAAAATGTTCGCGGTGTTAGTGATATATATGCCCTATAGACCATTATTGTAAATTATAGTGGATTCTTGGACATATATAGAGAGGGCGTTCTTGTTCAACATGATAATATGCTATCTGGTTACTCTTTATCTTAACATGTACATTCGTTCTAGTTTACTATTTCATTGATACGTGTTGATAAAACCCTTAGGGTGTTTTCTTGACTACCAGAAATATGATATAGATCATACTAGTGGGGCTTGAGTAGTCTACAAGCATATCCTTGAAGTGTTCCTAGTCGTGAGAGTATCGAGACAGGGCATCGATATTCCAGTGTAGACTAGTGTGTATATTTTTTAGCTCTGTATGGGGCGATGGTTGATGCCACAACCATTGGTGTTTGACATCAAAAAATTGTACACATGTGCTCATTGGAGAATGAGTACACCGAACGGACTCGCCGAGAACTCCTAGATGGTAGCATACCTATCGCTAGATAGCAGTTCTCTGATTACACTTGTACAAGTTACTTTGTAAACCCGAGATCGTTATAGTGTCTTGTGTGGTTCCTACTGTGCTTTGATTACCTCCCTACTACGGCTCTACTGAGTCGTGCAAACAGGTGGTAGTTGGGTACAGTCCCGAGTCACATGAAGGCAGTAAGCGATAGGAGGGGTTTCGCCTCTTCCAATATTGGGAGTTGATATTATGCTATGTACGATTGGCTATAACTGCAAGTCCCTGGCCAGGGCTGATGAGATTTACTGATAACTGTTATCGGTAGTTTCTCGATTGGTTATAGGCCACCCATCGGCATGACTTATCGAGTTATTGGGGTCTGACGATTCCAGCCCCAAACTCGATATGCAACATATCATACGAAAAGACCGGACTGTACGGTAAGTGTTGCTTATAGGCTCCGCGGGAGTTTGGACAAGTTTACTTATTGATCTTCTATTCATTCAATACCTGGGTATCCATTACGTGCATCTAGTGCCACTGACGTACTTGTAGGTGTTTGATATGATCATTACCTACTGCCAGCGTATTGGCGAGTCTTTAGAGTTCCACATAGAGGTTTGTTGGCTTAAGCGAAACAAAGCAGGGCATATATAGAGATAAGTGCGGGAGCTCGATTAAATACGGATATATGATACCGTATTCTAACTAGCGTTTTTTGATATTAGCCGGATTATATTTGATATAACCGGATTATTAAATCAAGTGTTGATTTAATAATTATATATATATATATAAACTAATATTATGCGCACTTTAATTTTTCATCTTTTTATATATTATTTGTATATGATATAAATAATATATAAATATGTGATATGGTTGATTATACACAAGAGTTGTGTATATAAGAATTGCATGAGGATTGACGATAAGAAGATAATGACATCTTATTTGAATTGAAAGAAAAAAGAATGAGTCATTAGTTAAGAACATCCTAGCAACCATGACTCATTCTCTTTTCTTTATAATTCATATAAGTTTATCATTTCTAGATTTTATCCTCAATTCCAAGCTCATTCTCATCACTATCTTCATCTTCTTCATCTCTTCTCTTGAGACCCTATTCAATCAAGAGAAAAGAAAAGGAAAAGAATTTTTAGTGAACAAAAACCCTACTTTATCAACCTAAACCAAACTAGCAAATTAGTTTAACTTGTTCTCTTCACTAATAATTTGATTAGTAAAGTGTGAGATTGAGTGAGGGTTTCCTCAAGGTGGATCATCTTCGATTAAGAAGACATCGAGAAAAGCGAGTTCATTTCTTCAAGTGGAGCTCTAGAAGGAGTTCAAGGGACTACTACAAGAAACTTAATAAGTGAAGGACTTGGCTAAAAATATTTGTCACGCCCCGCTTCCCAGAGTACGCTAAATTGGGCACGTGACATAGCCAACCATGCTACCTGTGGGTAGAAAGTATCCATCCACAGTCACATTACGGCTGAAGAGATATCAAGAACAAAATGTAACTATCTAATACATGTCCATAAGCCAAGATAACATGAGTCAAGAATAATAAAAGTGCGGAAGCAAAAGATCCAATACAAAATAACTGGAATGTATGTCCCATAATACGGGCTCACATCAGGAATAAAATGCAGAAAATAAAAGAACTAACTACTGTTGACACCTCACAGCTCGGCCTGCAGCAAAGATACGGAATCTGGGCCATGCAAAACCCAGACGTCAGCGCGTCATGTCATCAAGTAATAGAATAAAACAGGGTAACATGCAATGCAAGTATAAACATGAATGAAAAGCAGGTGTAACAGTAATATAAATCAGGGCAGTGAAGGGTAGTGTGCAGTGAGTAAACTAAACTGTTCTATTGGGTTTTCTACTCTAAAGTCTTTGAAATCAATTTGATGAATCATCGATGTAACTCAATAGTATCCCGTGCATACCCGGGACCACGGTCAAGATTCTCGGGCTGAATCCGAGACATGCCGCTAGGAACTAAAACAGGAAATATGTACAGATGAATGATGTCAGCAGCATCATCCCAAGGCTGGCCTAGCCTCTAAAACTGATCAGAACAGGTATCGAACTGTTGAGTTACAAGTCAGGTTTCACCATTGATTTCCCCATATCCCCAAATTATGTATGTCAAGTCAAGTATTCGGTAATCAAGAACTAATGCCAACACAGGATCAGGTAAGAGCAGGTTTGTCTGGATAGACAACAGGAACGGTCCGTAAGGACTACATGTCAGGTTTGTTGGTATTAGACACAAGATCAAATAACAGGTAATACCATGGTACATCAGGTCAAGCCAGGTAATGTATACAGGTGTCATGTCATGTCAAGAGTGTACGGTACCATGTCATATCAAATAGGAAGTGCAACAGGTCATGTCAGGAAGCACAAATAATATGTGGGTGCTCACAAATCAACTAATATAAACATGGTTATAAATAAACAAGCATGGAATTATCAGAACAATAAACTGGAACATGATATGCAAATAGGTACAGATTGAACTACTAGGATGCACGGTTATCAGTTTGGGTTTAAGGGATAGTTTTAACATTTCTCAACTACAGTTTAACAATATGGATGATAAAAAAAAGGTTAATATGTATTAAATAATCTAAAGATGCAATGGACGATAAATCAGGTTAGACGTACGCGAACGGTCATCCGACAAGTATAAAGTATAAAGAGGGGTACTGTGGGTCATGCCAGTAATTGTTACAAGATTTAAATATGAATGCGCATACTATGTATAACAGAACTAAAAGCAAACTGGTATGTTTCGATCCATGATTATAAAATGATATAATGGGACGTTAACATGTTAAAGAAAAATGTAATTCTGGTATTAAATGGAACTACAGATCCACCGTGCACTCTAATAGGCACAAATTAATTTAAATAGCATATGTATTAGTTTAAATAGCATGTAGCAAGATTAACTTGCCTCGACAGGTCGCGAAACGGAAAACGGAACGTTACGCGTCGGCGGGGAAATCTCGCGACGTGCGCACGGTTCACGGAATGAACCCAAACGACGAACAGTGGAGCCACACGGGTCAGGGTTCCTCGCTGGATCGTCGGGAATCGTTGCCGGCACGGCCGGATTCCGGCGAACCCAAAAACAGTAAACATCGATACTTCAAGACTGCATGAATGAGAAAAGAGACAAAGAGAAAGAGAATGAAGGGAAGGAGGCTTACAATGGTCTGGAGAGGGATCGTGAGGATCGACGGCTTCGACGGAGCTCCGACGAGGTACCTGCAGTGACCACCGGCAGTTAAGAACAGATCTGAAAAAGAAAAGAAGGAAGGAGAAGGAAGGAGAAGAAGGAGAAGAAGAAGAAGAAGAAGGGATAGGTAAAGCTCACTGGGGTTGCACGAAGGCCGGGGCACGGAGACGAGGCTACTGGCGGCGACAAATCCGGCGGTGCAAACGTGGAGGGGGCGACTGCAGGTGCAGGGTGCTCGGGAGAGAAGAAAGGAGGAAGAAGAGGATGTGGAGGTGACGAGGGCGAGGAGGCGACGAGGTCTGCGACGATGGCGTCGGCGCTGGGGCAACGGCGAGGGAATACGTGGAGGCTAGGGTTTGCAGGGATGGGTTCGATAAACTTTTGAGAAGGGAAAGAAAGAAATATAAAGGAAGAAGAGAGAGAGAGAGAGACGCGGGGAGAGAGAGAGAGAGAGAGACCGAGAGGAGAGAGAAGAGGAGAGAGACAGAGAGGTAGAAAGAGATCGAGAGGAGAGAGGAAGTGGAGAGGAGAAAGAAATTTGGCACTTAGCGCAGAGAGAGAAAGAGAGAAGAGAGAGAGAGAAGAAGAAAGGGAGAGAGAAAGAAACAGAAGGAGGAAAAGGGGGAGCGAGAAAAAGAATGTGGGGCCCAGGGTGTTAAAGAATGCTCTGATTGGCTGGGGAGTTAGGGAAAAATTTAAAAAGGATTTTTAAGAAACGGGGGGAAAATTTCTGGTTGTATGAATTGATTTCGCTAGATTTAAGAAAAAATATTAGAAACAGGATTTGGCGTAATTGCAAAATATTTCAGAATTGCGCCCGGGTCGAGTCCAAAAATTTGAATTCGAAAAATGAAAATTATTGGCTGATTCCAAAAATTAAAATGAAGGATTTTATAATTAAAAAGTATACCCCCAAGAACGATCGCACGCACGTGCGCGTAGCCGCTCAAACACGTCCGTTTCACTGAACGGGATGAGAACACGATGCAAGGACGCTACCACAGGGTTAAGTGTGTCAAGCAGGCCATGTCGAATATTTTTAATTTATTTTAAATGACTTAAATTGTTATATGCAGAATATGACATGTCGGTGTAAACTATAATTGGTAACAGTCAAAGCAGTATAAATGAAATAAATACCACACACCACACATACGGTAACGAAATTTGTAGAATTGGACTCGGTTGTTACAATATTGTAGCTTCTTCATCACTTAGTTTAACTTCTTTTGCTTTCTTTTAAACCCTGAACCTTCAGTTTTATCCTAACGTGTAGACTTAGCCCTTTCGAATTTTTAAAATTGCATACTTAATATTGTTAAACCCCTAGTAGAGGTGTTAGGGCCTACTTTCATGGTATCATAGCCAAACTAGAGGCTTAGGTGACGTTTAGACGAAATTAAAGTGCTCGATCGACCGAAACATCCCAAATATAACACCTTTCTGTCCATATTTTAACACCGTGATATTTTTCAAAAAAAAAATTCTCAGAAAATCATGCAGGCTGTTTTATAGGCCCACGAGAAAACATGGCCCATGAAACTATAAAAGAGGCATGGATCCGCGGCCTAAACTAGACGTCGGCGGCGAATCTGCGGTGACTTAGTGAGCTTTAGGCTCAAATTTTCTTTTGGGACTGTAATTTGAGGAAATGTGTTTTCTTGGTGTTTTAGTTGGGGCTCAAGTGGTTGAGATCTCTGCTTATTGAAGTAGAAATGAAAGTCGATCGAATTGTTAACGTCTTTTAAATGTTTTGCATGTTTGATACAATTTTTAGAATCCACATTAATCAGTTTTGTGAAAACTAGTTATATATTAATCTTACTTTTTAGCCTCACTTAATGGATTACCTGGAATTTAGATTTGGATCGAAACTCCGTTGTAATTTCGTAACGTACATGAAAACTCGCCGGGATATACTAGTGGAGTGCCATGCCCCATTGCCCCGACAAAATGACCATGGGAGAACCCCATGTCCAAGAGCATCCACTTGGTGCTCACGGCTATAGTGTCCCGCCCAAGGCCACTTCGTCGACGGCCTCCAGGCGTGCGGCCATCCTCTATCATTCCCGTCGAGCCTTTGATTTTTTCACCGGGAATCTTGTTGAATTCCCTGGCTTTATCTTTGAAATTTTTTTTCAATTCGAGGCTTAAATGCTAGGTTTTTGTGGTTAGGCATGAAATTCGGACTATGTGATAATCCGGGTTTATGATGTCTACAATTGCAGATTCTAATTGTTGTATTTTTATTTCTTTTCTACGACTGTAATTGTAATATGTAGAGGTATCCACAATCACGTTGCTATACGTCAACGACATTAGAGATACACATATTTACTTACGTTGATGACATGTAATGTTATTGGGTTGCTGTATCGACATGATATATTCGATCGTTGTGAAAGAATAACCGGGGGTTTATGTGAGATGGGAGTTTTTCATTTTCATTCATGTAAATTATTCTATGTAATATTTTTTTATTGGGGCACATCTGGGAGTGGGGATGTAGTCACCTTGATATATATTATTTACTTTTCCGCATTAGGATAGACCCAAGGCGGAGGGCTCAAGTAACCGGGTTCTAGAGTCCAGTAGGTGGCCATCTCGAGGAGTTGAGACTGGTTGCCTAACTTTAGAATTGGCAGGGTTACTTTCCGCTCTCGTAGGGGTCTAGGGGTGTGTGCTTGGCTATTCATCATGACCATGGAATCCGTATTTTTCGTTAATGACTTAATCTAAAATACGGAACTTCTAATATATCCTATATTTCATATATCTGCTTTTGCTGTGCTGTGATGCGATGTGATCATATAAATGCGTGAGACGAATTCTATTTATATATATATGATATATTAGTAGACACTATATATGTTTTGCATCCATGCTAGTCCCGACCCTGTCCTGCCGTAAGTTAAGTAACCTTACAGTGAAGACCCGGGTCCATGTGGTGAATGCTGGTGGCATATATGTGTGTTTTATTTTCGTTTCTTCTGTAATGTTTAGGAACTTAAATGATGGGACTTCATTAATAAGATTAATGAAAAGAAAAGAAACCTAAAAGATATTGTAAAACCACATTTTTCAAAAAGGTAGCTTTAGTTTTTACTTTGCATAGAAGTATTCAATTATGAATATACAGCACCTCATTTGATGAGAAAAAAGCCTAGATCTCTTCACTGGGAATGAACTTTTTAGTAAAAAAACTAGCATATATTACAACTCACTTGGTTTGTTTTGAAAACTACTCGATTTTAAAGCGAAGCTTAAACCACTCCTTTTCAAATCATATGGTTCTACAACGATATCAAATTCATTATGTTAAAAGTTTTCTTCAAAACCAGTCGTCACCCTCCATCATTTCAGATAGGTACTGTTAGTATTCGTGCTACGTTTGTCGACCTTTGTCGAGGTGTAGTGTTCAGTAGCTAATTAGTGATTTTATGCCGCATGATGATGTGATTGGTTAGAACAGTCGTATGACTTTGTTGACCTTTACCAAGGATCGTGCGGATGGGTCTAAATCAGTCACTAAATAACGGGTTGAACTTTACTTGAGGTTTATGATTTATTGACCTTTGCTAAGGTCATAAGCCACATGGGGTAAAAAAATTATCAAGAGTTTCAAGTGTTGAAATTTGTAATGAGATTGCATACTTTCTATGTAATAGTTGCATCTCGATACCTACTGAAAGTAAGAGTTAATCCCGGGAGAGTTTTCAACATTATAATTAGCTAATCTAGTAGGTGTCTAGAAAGGTGTTAACGGGGTTAAGCATCTGCAGAAATGTGGTTATTTAATTAGTTCCGTGCGAAAGCACGGGCAGATTCCCTTGGAGTACCAACACCAGCCTTGCTATTCGATTAGCGAACTTGTTGAGTGTAATTAATCCCGTCTAATTTTTCCTTTTATGCTTTGAAGGAAGATTTGATAGAAACAGTGGGAGCTATCCTGATAAGATAAGATAATAACCATTCTAATTTTTAAGAGCACGGGCTAAAGTGTTTTTTCTTTCTTTCTCCAGATAGCGACCATGTCACGCCTTAATCAAGATAATAATATAGATGTATTGACCGAATCCGCTTATTATACTAGGCTGGGGAACGTTGGTTCAGCTCTAGCTTATGATAATTTTCATGAGTCGGGACAAGAGATGGGGGAATGCAAGGATTTCCACACAACCCTAATGAAAAAGGAGCATTCTGATACATTTTCTTCGGGTGTGTTAGTTATTGAGAATTGTTTCTCGGTATGCTTTACGTCCTGGGTATTGGATACCGGATAAGTATCCCACATTTGTAATATGTTGTAAGAGTTAAAGAGAAGTAGAGCACTGGGAAAATATAATATGTCTCTCAGAGTAGGGAACAGAGCAATTGTTGCTGCCGAAACTGTCGACGAATATCACCTTGTATTACCCACTAGTAATACATTGATTTTGAACGTTTGTTATTTCGTACCGTCTATGATGTGCAATATAATATCCGTTTCTTTATTAGTTAAGATTGATATAACTTTACATTAGAGAAAAATGTTATGAACATTTTCCTAAATCATGTGTTGATTGGGTTTGGTACATTGAGTAATGGTTTATATGTTCTAAACATACAGAACACACACAAGAGAAAAAGTTCAGACATGAACGAAGCCTTCTTGTGGCATTATAGATTTGGTCATATCAATACGACTAGACTAGCTAAGTTGCATAAGGATAGATATTTGAATCCGTTCAAATTTACATTTTATGAAACTTGTCAGTCTTGTCTTAAAACAAAGATGACGAAAACTCCGTTTACAGGACACGGAGAAAGAGCTACTGAACTCTTGAGACTGATACATAGTGATGTATGCAGTCCTATATTTACACGTGATATCGGTGGATTCTCGTACTTCATTACATTCACAAATGATCTCTCTAGATTCGGACATGTGTTCCTTCTGAAACACAAATCTGAAGTTTTTGAGAAATTCAAGAAATATAAGAGCGAAGTAAAGAACCGGACGGGAAAAAGTATCAAAATCCTCCGCGATCTGATCGAGGAGGCTAATACTTTAGCACAGAATTTCGAGATTATCTAAAAGAGAATGAGATTCCCTCTTAGCTTACTCCCCCGTATACACCACATCACAATGGTGTATCGAGCCGGAGAAATCGCACCCTATTAGATATGATGCGCTCTATGATGACTAATGCTGAGTTGTCTCTTTCATTCTGGGGATAAAGATCTATAGGGATAGATCTAAAAGGATGTTAGGATTGTCCCAATCCAGATACATAGACACCATACTAAAGAGGTTTAGTATGGAAAATTCCAAGCGTGGTAATTTACTTGCTTGCTCAGAAATCACCCTCTCCAAAATGTTATCTCACAAGACTGATGAGAAAAAGGCTCACATGAACATGATACCCTATGCTTCAGCAGTCGGGTCTATCATGTACGCGATATTATGTACTAAACCGGATGTAGCTTACGCACTCAGTGTGGTAAGTAGGTATCAATCAGACCCAAGAGAGAAACACTGGATAGCTGTGAAGAACATTCTTAAGTACTTGCGAAGGACTAAAGAAATGTTCTTGATGTATGGTAACGGAAAACTCCAAATGGAGTCCTTTACCGTTTCAAGCTTCCAAAGTTACAAGAATGACAGCAAATCTGTCTCGGGTTTTGTCTTCACCCTCAATGGAGGGGCGGTATGTTGGAAGAGTTCCAAGCAAAATACCGTTGCAGACTCGACGATGGAGGCTGAATACATCGCTGCTAACGATACTGCCAAAGAGGCTGTCTGGATGAAGACATTCATCACTAAACTTGGTATGGTTCCATCCATTGTTGATCCAATTCCCTTATATTGTGATGACAATAGAGCTGTGGCTCTGGCCAAGAAACCCCGGTCCCATCAGTGACCCAGACATATTCTGAGGCTGTATCACCTGATCCGGGAGATAGTTGATCACCGCGAGATCGAGATCAGGAGAGTTGACATGAAGGAAAATACGGTGGATCCACTCACGAAGGCCCTTCCCCAGATATAGTTTGAGAAACTTTTTGGGATGTTGGGTATGCGATACTACAACTGGCCTTAGTGCAAGTGGGAGATTGTTAGTGATATATATGCCCTAGAGACCATTATTATAAATTATAGTGGATGCTTGAACACACACACACACACACACACACACACACACACACACACAGAGGACGTTCTTACTCAACATGACAGTGTGCTATCGGGTTACTCTTTGTCTTAACATGTACATTCGTTCTAGTTTACTATTTCATTGATAAAGCCCTTATAGTGTTTGCTTGACTACCAGGAATATGATGTAGATCATATTAGTGGGGCCTGAGTAGTCCATAAGCACATCCTTAAAGTGTTCATAGTCGAGAGAGTATCGAGACAGGGAATCGATATTCCAGTGTAGACTAGTGTGTACGTTTCTTGACCTTGTATGGGGCGATGGTTGATCCCACAACCATTAGTGTTTGACACCAAAGATTGTACAGATGTGCTCATTGGAGAATGAGTACACCGAACAGACCAGCCGAGAACTCCTAGATGGTACCATACCTATCGTCAGATAGCAGTTCTCCGGTGACACTTGTACAGGTTAGTTTGTAGACCCGAGTTCTTCATAGTGTCTTATATGGTTCCCACTATGTTTTGATTATCTTCCTACCACGGCTCTACTGAGTCATGCAGACATGTGGTAGTTAGGTACAGTCCCGAGTCACATGGAGGCAGTGAGTGATAGGAAAGGTTTCACCTCTCCCAGTATTAGGAGTTGATGTTATGCTATGCGCAATTGTCTATAACCACAAGTCCTTGGCCAGGACTGATGAGATTTACTGATAAGTGTTATCGGTAGTTTCTCTATTGGTTATAGGCCATACATCGACATGACTTATCGAGTTATTGGGGTCTGGCGATTCCACCCCCAAACTCGATATGCAATATATCAGACGAAGAGACTGGACTGTATGGTAAGTGTTGCTTATAGGCTTTGTGGGAGTTTGGACAAGTTTACTTGTTGATCTTCTATTCTATCAATACCTGGGTAGCCGTTGCATGCATCTATTACCGCTGACTTGCTTGCAGGTGTTTTATGTGATCATTACCTTCTGCCAGCGTATTGGCGAGTCTTTAGAGTCCCACATAGAGGTTTTTTGGCTTAAGCGAAACAAAGTAGGGCATGTATAGAGATATGTGCCGGAGCTCGATTAAATACAAATATATGATACCATATTCTAATCTAGCGTTATTTGATATTAGTTGGATTATATTTGATATAACCGGATTATTAAATCAAGTGTTGATTTGATAATTTGATTTATATTAACTAATATTATGCTCACTTTAATTTTTCATCTCTTTATATATTATTTGTATATGATATAAATAATATATAAGTATGTGATATGGTTGATTATACACAAGAGTTGTGTATATAAGAATTGCATGAGGATTGAAGATAAGAAGATAATGACATCTTATTGAATTGAAAGAAAAAAGAATGAGTCATTAGTTGAGAACATCCTAACAACCATGACTCATTCTCTTATCTTTATAATTCATATAAGTTTATCATTTCTAGATATTATCCTCAATTCCAAGCTCATTCTCATCACAATCTTCATCTTCTTTATCTCTTCTCTTGAGACACTATTCAATCAAGAGAAAAGAAAAGGAAAAAAAATTTAGTGAGAAAAAACCCTACTTTATCAACCTAAACCAAACCAGCAAATTAATTTAGGTTGTTCACTTCACTAATAGTTTGATTAGTGAAGTGTGAGCTTGAGTGAGAGTTGCCTCAAGGTGGATCATTTTCGATTAAGAAGACATCGAGAAAGCGAGTTCATTTCTTCAAGTGGAGTTTTAGAAGGAGTTCAAAGGACTACTACAAGGAGCTTAAGAAGTGAAGGACTTGGCTACAAAGGCTGCAGCATTTTCATCATTTAGTTTAACTCATTTTGCTTTCTTTTAAACCCTAAACCTTTAGTTTGATCCTGGCTTATAGACTTAGCCTTCTAGAATTTTTAAAATTTCATACTTGATATTGTTAAAAGCCTAGTAGAGAAGCTAGGACCTACTTTCACGCGGTACCATTGAAGTTGCTTCCCCAAAGAGGTCCCAACGGAGAAGTTTTGAACCACATTGTTAACTGTGAAATTGGAGAATCGGAAGAGTGTTTTCTCACTTTTGCTAGGATTTTTAGCGGCGCTATTCTCTCAGATCAGAAGATGTTTATGCTTTCTACCTTATATGGCCCATTGAAGCAAGATTCGAATCAGAAACATGTGCAGGAAACAGAGCGTCTATCGTTGTATCTTATGATGGGTCAAGGCCTAATACCGGTTTCCTCTGCTGGTGCTGGTGATGTGGTCGCAATTCAAGGTCTAGAGTAACATATTCTGAAGAGCACTATGCTGCCTTTTACTAGAGATTGCTGGCTTTTTTCGAGCTTGACGTTTCAAGTGTCTCCTACTAGTAAAGTGGTTATTGAGCCTAGATATCAAGCTGATATGGATGCTCTAATGAAACGATTGCGGCTTCTTAATAGAGCAGACCCTTATGTAGAAGTCACTGTTTCTTTGAGAGGCGAGCAAGTGTTTGCAGCCGTCAAAGAGGTTCATTTAGAGATATGTATAAAGAATATGAGAGAACGATTTGCTAGCGGTATCCTAAATGTCTCGGCCAAGGACAAGACAATGGGGCAGAAGAACAAGTTCACCATCGAAGCTGATTCAACTACCAATGATCCCATCCATCGCTAGATCTTTTCTTGAAACCCTAAATTTTGAGCCACTTTGAGGTAAAACCCTTTTCTCTAAAAAAAAATTGTGAAGTTAAAAAAAATCGTTGGTGAAGTTAAGTTTTTTTGAAGTTGTTGGAAGTTATGGATGTCGGTCTATATAATTTTTTTCCCTTTCATGCTGGTTGTTTTTATGATAATACGATTAATTTTCCATGTGGACCTTCTTTCAAAAATCCATGTGCAGGAAAGATATAGAGTATATAGAGTATATGAGTAAAGCACCCATTGATATTGATGTTGAAGATGAGATTAAGATTTTAAGTTGACGAAGTTCGTTGGTTTGTAAGTTTGTTGGTTCGTTGAATTTACAAGTTAAAACTCTTCATTGAAAAATTGGAATTTGTTGGCAGAACTTGTTAGTTGAAACTCCTGGTATATTGACCTCAAAGTCATTAAACTTGTTATTGACCTCAAGGTCATTAAACTTGTTATTGACCTCAAGGTCATTAAATTTGTTGTTAACCTGTAAGTCATTACACTAGTTGTTTGAAGGAGTCATTAACGATAGTTCACGAAGGTGTGTATGATATGACACACGTATGAAAGTGTTTGAAGAAACTATTAACGACAGTTCATGGAAACCACAAGTTTTCATTCAAAACTTTTCATAGAATATTATCTCAGTTCAAATCAAATTGCAAGTTTCCAAGATGAATTACTGAAGAAATATTTCAAGACAGCATGAAAGTCAAATTTTCAAAACAACACAGAAAACGCAAGAATTGCTGAAATTGCAAGTTTTTTTTTTTTAGAGTGAGAATTTAGTTTTGTAAAAAGCCAAGAGAAAATCATATGTGTCCTTCAGCTTGAGGGGGAGTATTAAGAATAAAATATATATATTTATGAGAGATATAATTTGATATATTTGAGAGATTGGTAAAATTTAGATTTGATTAGATTTAATTAGATTATGATTTACTTTGGAGTCAAATTAGGCTTGCTTGGTGGTCAAGTATTAAACCATAAGAGTTTATTATAAATAGAGAGATAGTGTTATTCTCCTCTAATATATTCTCTTTTATCAATAAACTACTGTTTCTCTTCTATTTTCCATAATGTAGTCTTTCCATCATTTTCCGCTCCTTCTCTAATACTTATGTTTCTTAACAGATATTCTAAAATATATCAAAATATAATATGATATATAAACAAGCCGAATTTGAGTTATAAACGAACAAACCGGGGTCAACTCGAATTCGGCTCATTAACTAAAAGCAAGCTGAACTTTTAGCATAATTAGTTTGGTTCATTTTTGACAAAGTGAATTGAATAAGTTCTTACCGAACCGACACTGAATTTAACCGAGGCAGCTCGGTTCAATCAGCGCCCCTACAAACAAGAATTAACATGTTGTTTCCTTCTTAATATTTGCCTCTTCAGATTCTATCATCAATCTTCTTTATTTTTCATTTTATGTTGGGCTCTTTCCTCCTAAAGTGTTCATCTTTCTATCAACAAAGTTAAGCATAGTTTTCTGTTTAACGCTGAATTTTTTGGGCAGTTTGGTGAAACTGGCCCTGATGATGCTCAATACTGGCGGTCTCCAAAATCAGGGGCCGACCAGGCCACCCCTGTACCGAACCTACAAGCGCAAGCTGGCTCACCTCAGAGCCCCCTGAAATTTGGCCTCCTCGGCTTCTCAGCTCACCCCGAGCTACCTCAGGACCAAGACTCCTCGGCCTTCTGGCTCGTCCCCGAGCTCCCAGCCGAGGCCGTCTTCCTCGGTCCTCCGACCAACTCCACCGCTCACAGGCGTAACCGCCGCTCCGCAAATCTCTCCATGCGCAGATTCTCCACCAGCAACATCCCACGTTCCACGCCATCATGATCCCCATTAATGGGCGATCCGCTCTCTACGTGGGCATGACGTCGGGAGCGTAACTGCCGGCGAGATTCTCGCGCCTGCTGCTGCGTGCTGCCACCCCTATATAAACCCCCATCACAGAGGGGTCAAGTAAGCCATTTTGACCCCACTTAGTCGTTACTCTGCTCGGATCTCGTACTAACTTGATCGTCGGAGGGTCCTCGGTGGTACCAAACCACCCCAGGACTTCTTTGCAGGTACTCGGCGTTAAAATCCTCAAATCACCAATCTCCTCAAAACCCATTGAGACCCGCACGCAACAGGAGATCACCTTCCAAATCCACCGGGAGATCGACGGAAGACAACATCTGAGAGAGACCCGAAAAGAACCTCCATCAGTTGGCGCCGTCTGTGGGAAAGAAAACTCCACAAAAACAAAGTTGGCCTTCCGATCTCCATCCACATGGTAAGCAACCATCCTGAGGATCCAGGTATCAGTCGTCGCCTCCCCCTCACCGGAGGCACGGATGAACCTCCTCCGGCGACCATCATCAACGCCCTTGATAGCCGAATAGATCGGCTACAGTCCTTCGTGGAGGCGCTCGTCCGCGTCCAGACGGCTGGGCCAGGGGCCCAGATCACCGCTCCTCCGCCTCCAGAAGGCTCTACCCTCGTCGGCACAGCTGACCACCGGCAGGCTACGACTCCTGGCCACAGATCTCACGGGCTGATACTCCGTGAGGCCCGCTGGGAGCCCCACGGCTCCACACCAAGGTCCGCCGCCAGAGCGCCTCGCCTCGAGCCTCCTCGCCACCCTTACCCCCCTGAGGAGATGTCGGTCACCTCGCCTGTCCAGAGGCATGATCGACACCTCCTCCCTCGACGGGGTCGCACAGAAGGGGCTCGCAACGACGGCTCGAGAGCCACCTCGCCCGGGGATCTGAGGAACCTCATCGAGAGGAACAGGGATCGCGCCCAGACGCAGGTCCCCTACAGCAGAGGCCAGGGATCGACACCGAATCCTCGGGGTACCACGGCCGACTCGACTCCCTCGAGAAGAAAATCGAGGGCATGCGCCGGGAAGGTCACCTCTCGGGCGACAGAGCTAAGTACGCCGCCGACTCGCTCACCAAGTCATTCACCGAGGGACTGCTCGCTGTCCACATCTCCTCGCATAATAAGCCCCCGAAGATCTCTCTGTTCGACGGGAAAACCGACCCGAAAGACCTTTTGGATGCTTTCACCACGGGGATGAGCTTCCAGGACCATTCTGACGCCGCCCAGTGCAGGGGCTTCCCAGCCACCCTCATCTGCACAGGTCGGGACTGGTTCCGAGGGCTCGAGCCTCGCTTGATCTCGACCTTCGACGAGTTGGCTACTCAGTTCCTCGGCCACTTCGGTGGGAACCGTCAGAAGAAGCGCACGGTCGACTACCTCTTCACAATAAAGAGCGGGGACAAGGAGACGTTCAAGGCTTACATCACCCGCTTCTACAACGCCCTCCTCGAGGTCTCCGTGCACCGGGACGAGACCGTTATCACGGCGCTCAGATCTGGTCTTAGGCACAAGGAGTGGTTACGCTTCTTCGCGTTGGCACAGCCTAAGACCATGGTCGAGGTCAAGGCGTGGACCGAGTGCGAGGTTCAGCTGGAGTCCGAGGTGAACGCGAACCTCCCCTGAGCAGAACGGTCCGACCAAAAGAAGAGGGCTCAGGAAGAAAGGCCGGAGTGTCAGCAGCCCTATCATCCGAAGTTCCAGGACTACACCCCGCTCAACGTCTCCCTCGCAGTGTTACTAGAGGAGGCCCAAGGAGAGGGGTTCTTCAAGTTCCCACCAATCCCACGTCAGGCCTCGAAGCGAACCCGGGGCCCTTACTGTGCCTTCCACCGGACGCTGGGCCACGCCACAGAGGATTGTAAGCAACTCCGGTACTACATCGAGGAGCTCATCCGATCGGGGCACCTCGCCGCCTACTTAAGGGACAAACGGCAGGCCGACCATGAGCAGGAGCAGCGTCCCCACCCACCGAGCTGACCATCGGCCAGATCATGCTCGTTGCGGTAGATGACCAGTCCGGCGCTCAGGAAGCCACGTACCCGGTGCCGAACACGGAGACCAACAAGCCTCCGGGTAGCTCGGGCCACGTTAATAAGGTCATCTATTAGCATGTACTTTTCTTTTGGGGCAATGTAAACTCTTCCTAGGGTCTATTGTTAATTTAATAAAGATCAACGGAACATTGCAAAAAATAAGGAAAAATCTCATTTATTCAAAAAAAGGTATTATGGGCTCCTCAGCCATACATACAAAAAGAAAAAGAAAATTACAACAGCGGGGGAAGGGGGTGTAGAGAGCACTGCTCATGATACTTGGTAAAGATCTTCGCCAGCCGAGGCCTCACGAGATCTAACCTCTGCCCTTGGTTCCCCCAGCGCGCGTTGACCCGAGCCTCAGCTCGTAGCACTCGCGGACGAGCGCCTCCGAGAGAGCCAGCCGGTTCGCGGAGATCAGGCCGAAGCGCCTCAGAGAGCGTAGCTTGCCTACGGCCTCGTAATAGAGCTGCTCGGACAGGGGGTTGTAAAGCCCCGGCGATGCCCTCCAGATGGAGTACATCAGCAGCTGCAGCAGGGAGGAGTGTCGGGGGAGCAGCCGGCCGAAGTGGTCCTCGATGCTCCCATATACCAACTGCACCGTGTCCTCGGTGCAGTTCTAGTCATAGAGGTATACGTCTTCGAAGTGGATGATCTCGGAGATGGTAAAGGGGAAGTCATGCATTCTCGACGTTCTGTTTGTGAGGAAAGGAAGGACTAGTGCTCCTTCAGCTTTATATAGCCCGCTGCGCCCCAACGGAACCCGACGGTCGCCCGCTCTCGCCCAAAAAGTCGCTGCCACGCGGCGATCATCGAGCCTTCTCTGGCGGAATTGGAACGACGCGACCCTGGCGCTTCGCCTCCCCCCACATTCAATGCGCATGCTACGCGGACGTTCGCCACGACTGTTCTTGTTCCCCACACCTGCAACTGAACGGACGGGCGAAACCTTATGAAGAATCAGCCGAGCAGCTACCCTGCTCGGTTATTGCTGGCCGGTAGCTTTCCCACTCGCAACGCCAGGGATCAAAGCCCTAGCCAAGAGGCAA
Organism: Agapanthus africanus; assembly: GCA_030015575.1. Classification (NCBI taxonomy): domain Eukaryota; kingdom Viridiplantae; phylum Streptophyta; class Magnoliopsida; order Asparagales; family Amaryllidaceae; genus Agapanthus; species Agapanthus africanus. The sequence continues at coordinate 154,283,197 of JASDDO010000014.1, read as the reverse complement.
CCGCGCGGCTTCACTGTCCGGATATCCTTAGCAGGCCTCATACGGCCCCTCCAACGCTAAGGGTCCAAGTCCTCTGTAGAGGCAGTCGAGCGGCTTCCCTACTCAGCTATCCCTGGACGGTATCTTCCCTACTCGCAACGCCAGGGATCAAAGCCCTCGCCAAGAGGCAACCGCGCAGCTTCACTGCCCGGTCATCCTTAGCCGGCCTCATACGGCCCCTCCAACGCTAAGGTTCCAAGTCCTCCTTAGAGGCAGCTCAACATCTACCCTGCTCGGCTATCCCCGGCTGGTAGCTTCCTACCGCGACCGACAGGGATCAAAAGCCCTCCCAGAGGCAGTCGAGCCCGAGGATCCCTCGCTCGGCTATCCTTCAGGACAAAATCCCTCGCCAAGGGTCCTTGGTAGGCTTCTTACAGCCCCTCCCACGCTAAGGACCAAATTCCTCCCAGAGGCAGTCGAGTCCTTGCTCGGCTATCCCTGGCTGGTAGCTTCCTACCACAACCGACAGGGATCAAAGTCCTCGCCAAGAGGCACTAGGTAGTAACCCTACTCGGTCCCCGTCCTGAAGGATCAAAGCCCTCGCAAGAGGCAATTGAGCGGCTGCCCTGCTCGGTCAACTCTGGCTGGTAGCTCCCTACCCATGACGCCAGGGATCGAAGCCCTCGCAAGAGGCATCCGAGTGGCTACCCCGCTCGGTCGTCCCAGGGTGGTAGTTGCCTACCCACGACGCCAGAGATCAAAGCCCTCTCCAAGAGGCAACCGCACAGCTTCACTGCTCGGTCATCCTTAGTGGGCTTCTTACAGCCCCTCAAACGCTAAGGATCCAAAGTCCTCCCAGAGGCAGTCGAGCCCGACCCTCGCTCGGTCATCCCCAGCTAGTGGTCGCTGCTCGCAGCGCCAGAAATCAGAAGCCCTCGCCAAAGGGCAACCGAGCAACTTCCCATTCATCCTCGGCACAAATGTGGCGGACAGCCCTCTGCCCATCACATGTAGAGGATCCGAGGCACCAACAAGGGGCATCAGGTCTATCCAAGTCTCGAGCGATCCTCCCTCGACTTCGGGGCTATGGAGACGCCCCCTTCTCAGCAGCGCTTGGCACGCGCTTGGCAAGTGATCGAAATCAACTCGACGAACGATCGCCAGACAAATAGCCGACATGACAGAGAAGCCCAACAGTGCAAGAAGAGAAATTTTACAAGCATTTTTTAAGAACAAAAGATAAAGTGCAAACCAAAGAAAAAAAAGGGTTTTATTACCAAAGGCAAAGTCTTTACAAAGGGTATTTTGGGCTCTCCAGCCTTAAAAACTGCCCGGAGGCTTACAAAAGTTCCAAAAGCAACAAAATAAAAGGAGGAGGAAGACGGGGGCTTTAGGCCTTGGGGCCAGGCACGACATCTACCACAGGACGATCAGGGTCCTCGGCGACTCCATCGTCAGGAATCTCTTTCCCCTGCTCCTCGGCGTCTGCAAGGGGGTATTCGGCCCGGAGCTCTTCGTCAGTGAACTCCGGCATCCGGGCCTTAACGGCATCGAGGGCCTCATGCCAGATGAGGGTTGTGGCCACGGCCAGGTCATTATAGAAGTCCTTCGACTTCTTGTATCTCTCCACCGCCTTCGCCGCCGAGAGGTCAGCCAACTTCGCCGCTCTCAGGTCGGCCGACTTCGCCGACTCGGCCGCTGCCCCCAGCTCCTTCCGGAGGGTCTTCACCGTCTTCTTCAGGTTACCGGCAAACACCTGAGCGTCCTCAATCTTGGCCTCGGCATCCACGGCGGCCTCGCGATACCGGGAAACCTCCCGTTTCTCTGCCTCCACCTCGCCCTCCAGGGCGGCAACCCTCGCCATCACCGCCTCCAGCTCCCGCTTGGAGCTCTTTTCTAGTGAGGCGAGCTGGCCCGCAGCCTTCTTCGCCGGGGATATCACCTCGGCCTCCATGCGTAGGGCGAGGGCAACGTGCTGGAGAACCTGAAAGATAGGAAAGAGATAAAAAAAATGAAGGAGGCACCGAATCTCACAAAAAACCAAACACTTACCTGCACGGACTCCTAGGCGATGGACGCCATCTGGGCCCTGAAGGTCCCCCCGGGGACCCTACCTCCCGCCGATTTCTCTATCTCATGAACCAGGCTATCTGCGACGGATAGCCCTGAGGGCACCGCGAAATGGAGGCCTCCTTCCTCCACCATGATCGGCGAGGGCGGGCCCCGGGAAGACCTTCGGGAACCCCTCTTGAGCGGCTTCGATGGAGAGCCGACCTCCTCCTCCGAGGCCGGGTCTTCCAGAATCCGAGACCGCTTCTGGCCCGGCGCTCTACTAGGTCCCGGGGCGGGATCCGCCCCGGAACGCTCACGGGACGCGACCACGGGAGGAAAAGGAGCCGGGGCGGGCTTCGAGCGGGAAGGGCCGGCGCCTCCGGCCTTCGTGACCCTCCTCGGCTGGCGCATGGAGGCTTTGAGCTCGTCCATATCCATGGGTCCTACGCAAAACCAAATGCAAATAAGTCAGCAACACAAGCAATATACAAGCCGAAAAGCAAGCCTAAACTTACCGACGAACTCAACGGGACTGAGCCCAGCCCAACTCAGGACCCTCTCAAACAGCAGCACGTCAAATCGGGGGATGGGCTCACACGACGCCACTCTCACCGCGACAGGGTCACTAGACTGGTTCCCCGGCAAGCATTTCTCCCTCGACCACTTTATAGGCACGGGCCAGTCCTCGCCCTTGGGAGGGGAAACAAAGAAGAACTTCTTCTTCCAGTCGTGAATGGAAGAAGGCAGGGCCACAACCCCTATCCCGACGGCACCCCCCTGTCGCTTTCTGAAAGAGAGGTAGACCCACCTCGGGTCGCCCGCTCGACCACCAGGGTGATTTTTGAAGACGAGGGAAGAATCAAGGAGGGAGAGGCTGAAGGGAACCGCCTGTAACTTCAGGCGGATCAGGAACCCGAGGAGAATCCTCCACGAGTTCGGCACCAACTGGCCAGGGGCTAACCCGAAAAAGTTCAGCGCTTCGATGACCTCGGGAGAGAAGGGCAGGAGCATTCCACCCCAAAAAGCTTCCAAATACAGGGCGATCTTCATGCCCCGTACTTGGTCTGCCCTCTCTCCATCCTTAGCCAGACGAAGCGTATAACGTGAGGCGATGTGGAAGCGAGCCCGAGCATTGGCGAGCTCGTCCTCATGCCTCACCCAACACGAGGCGCCGGGGGCAGCATCTGCCGCCTCCTCCCGGGGGGCTGCCCCCGCAGCACGATCCCGGGGAGAGGATCCGACCCCTGCTCCCCGGGAGGACTCAGGCTTAACTAAAGGGTCCCTAGAACCTACTCCTATGACATCTACTGACACTACAAAGGAAGACATCTAACCTTGAGAAGAGGGATCCTCGGGAAACGAAAGCGGAAAAAGAAGACGAGCGCCGAGCAACCAGGACCTAGAACGGGGAAATATGAAGGAGTAGGGGCCCTGGAATAGGCCCTACCCCTATTTATCACCGCAAGCGACCTTATCCAACGGCGCCCTTCAACTCCCGCCAAAACGCCTCCTCACGTTCAACGGCTCCGATCGCTCCACATGTCGTGCCCACACTGGGCCGCATCCCATCAGGCGCCGCAGGCCTGCATACGTCGCGTCGGCCAACCGACGCTTGACACGTGGACCGTCGCTTCAACGACAGGATGTGCGAACCGGCGCACCTTCCTTAAATGTAGAGATCTCGCCCTGATTTGCTGGCAGAAAAGACAGCTGACAGCCCGGGACGCGTCCCGACGAAACCTTAGGAGGGAGATGATTGAGAGAGATGTTGTTGTGCGTATGCGTTTTGAAACCAAAGAATTAACCGCAATCAAGACGGTGTCGCTTGGTAGCTAGCTGGTTGAGTACGGGTCGGTCCACAGGGAAAACGTGTCTTTTCTTATTGTTCTAACGAGTCAATTCCTATTTGTTGTAGGTTTTGATTTTCTATAAAAACTGAGGTTGAATTTGATTTAGATTAAAACCTTGTTAGGGTTAGGATTATGTTAGTTTGGAAAGTTAATTCTACTCACCGCTTTCTTTGCCCTAATTAAGAACTTAGGTGTTAAGGTAATAATTAACAAAGGGGATTAGCGCGATCAGGAAGAAACTTCGTTTCTTCCTTTTGGCCCTTGTCCGTCCTTTCTTAATTCTTAGCCCTAACATCTATCTAAATCAACCACAACCGGTCTAACTAGGGAATCACCGCTATCTCGTAGGATAGGGTGGTGTAGTGAGCGGTGGATGGTTGTTTTACATAGAGTCCTATTTATAAAGTTATGCGGGCAAGAAAGAAGTGAGAGATTTCCATCTCTCAAACCTTTCCCAAACATAACCCTAACAAGTGAGGAACTACTCACTCATTAGGGAATTAACAATGGAATTCATTTTTTATTATTTTTTTATTTTTATTAACCTAATTAACTTGCAGATAAATAAAGACAGGTAAAAAAATTGCAGAGAAATAAAATTGCAGATAAGAAAGATTCAAAATAAAAAACTTACTTTTATTGATGCACTCTTGAACAATTACAAGGGAATTGAAATTTTAAATCTAGAAATTAAAAGAGGCATGTTCCAAAAAGAGCTGTAAGCTTCCTATTTATAGATAGGAGAAACCTAAGGTTTACATCTGATCCATATCTGAAATTACAAGACTACCCTAAGAAAACCGGGTCAATACACCTACTCCCACCGATACGCACCGACACGTGAGTTGCACGGTCGCGGATCCGCGACAGAATGCCATGTTTGGCCGTGGATCCGCGGCCATCTTGGGGGCTCTCTGTCTCATTTCTTTAGGGCTGCTTCATGTTGCACTTTACTTCTGGTTTCTTCACTTGGTTTCTCAGAATATCTTCTATTTTCTTCCAGATTTCCACAGTGCGGAATGTTGTGGACTTTTACCGTTCGCTTCGTGTTGAAGTCTTGAATCTTGTGCTGCCTTTGTACTTTGTGCAATCGAACTGTTTGCCGATCTTCGTTTGTTCCTCAAACTGGTAGGCGGCATCTTGCAGATTCATCTATTTGTTGGTCGTAGTCTCACATTTGTAACATCTTTTCACCATTTTCACTGTATTGTTCCGAGAACCTGTAATCTGCAACTATCTAGCAGACATGGATCAAAAACACCTGTTTATTTGCAATATGATTAAGAATGGGGAATATAATAATACAAAATTCTGATATGAATAAATACCCCCAAACTTATCTTTTGCTCGTCCCGAGCAAAACCAAGTTATTCTCGAAAAAACCTAACCTCACTTTCGCAGGGAATCGCGATTGCACTGAGCTCGTGCAACATGCCGTTAAACCTCTAGGTGTCCCTAGTAGGAGGAGTGTTGTCTCCTGTGGGTTTTCAGCGGATACTACCCACAAAATCCAATCAATTTGGCCTATTGACTTTCATTCTTCAATTCGGTGTTCTAGCGAGAAATCTATTATCTTCAACTTAGAAATTATCAACCCGTATGTTTCACACTCACTTATCATTTAACTTAAGATTGTATATGTTCTGTAAATTTATTTAGCTTTCTGCATCTTTTGAATTTTCCTTCTAAGGTTCCATCTCAACTTAGGAGTTTTTATCATTTCTACTGAAGGTATAAGCCCTATCCTTCATTCCTATCTTTCATCCAAACCCCAATCATATACCCCTACATGTGTGTATGTATCACCCCTACTCTTGGAAATTCAATTCAAGCTATCATACTCTTGTCCATTGTCCAAAGTACTTTTAGTTGGTGAATTTTAGATGAATTTGCTCACTCATTCTTCATGCGACCGTTAATACTTCTTGAGGTACTAACGACCGATTACAAAATGTGTTTGCGCATTAAGGCGTAATTCCTCGTCTTGTAATACCTAAGGCTTTAGCAGTGACTCCCAAACCAGTTGGTCTAAGGCACTAGGTGATAAAACACCCTCGCTATATATTTTTTATTTTACGCAGCCTTAAGTGATTACAAAACCAGTGTTCATTTTTATTATCTCTTTATTCACACTTAATATTTTATTTTCCTTCATACTAAGGATTCTAGACAAGAGCATTTCAAGGTATCCTCTACTATTCCAAGTTTCAAGGTTCATGTATGTGCGAGTTGTAGGGTATATATTTTCATAATTTAGCCTTAAGGTTCGGAATTATTTTTCAGACTTACACTTCAATAAAAATTTCAATACTCTTCTCTTATTTTGATTTAGCCCAAGAAGTGAACTCAAAATTTGCCTATTTCTAAGTAAACTACAAGGACATATATTTTCTACCATTAAATTTTAAGAAATGTTATTTTTAGGGTTTTTAATTTACTAAGTTTTGGGATTTAGTTTTTCCTAGCTAGTTAACCGTCTTGTCAAACTTAAGTCAAATATGGCCAAATTTGAACTTTTCAATTTTTATAATTTTTAAAAAATTTCAATTTTTATAGGTTTTAAAATAAGTATGTAAATGCAAAATTATACATATGAATGCGAAGGAAGAAAACTTACCGAGCACACCCCCATACTTAAACTTGACAGTGTCCTCACTGTCAGGCTACACCAAGAGGGTCAAAATTGTCGGCATTCCCCTGTTTATTATTTTTTTATTTTTATTTTATTAAAACAGGAAATTTACAAAAATACCCCAATTTTTTTTTATTTTCAAATTTTTATTTTTTATGTTATTTTGTTTTTATATAATTACAAATGATACATACCCCCAAACTTGTTTGAAACAGTGTTTTGGCTAGATAATCAAAAATTTAGGGGTAGATGGGGGAAGATCAGTCAATATAAATCGGCTCCTGCAAAAACAGGAGCTCCTCCGAAGGGTCCGCAGTGAGGAACGGTTTAAGTCGATGTCCGTTCACTTTAAACAGTGAACCGTCCTCCAAGTTTTCTAGATCGATCGCACCGTGCGGATATACGGTGCGTATAAAAAATGGCCCTTTCCATCGAGATTTCAGCTTGCCGGGATGGAAATGTAACCGAGTATCGTAAAGGAAAACCTGTTGACCAGGTTTGAAAGTCTTACGCATAAGGTGTTTATCGTAGAACACCTTCGTTCGGTTTTTAACAACTACTGCGTTCTTATAGGTTTCATCCCGCAGCTCGTCTACTTCGTTTAACTGCAGCTTTCTATTGCTGCCCGCATCTCCCAAAGATAGGTTCAACTCTTTTATTGCCCAAAATGCCTTATGCTCTATTTCAACTGGAAGATGGCAAGCCTTTCCATAAACAAGCCTATATGGAGACATGCCAAGATCGATCTTATAGGCAGTACGGAATGCCCAAAGGGTATCAATAAGTTTTGATGACCAATCTTTACGGTTCTTGGAAACCGTTTTCTCCAATATCTGTTTAATCTGCCGATTCAAAATCTTGGCTTGCCCACAAGTTTGGGGATGATAGGGCGTTGACAGCTTGTGAGTAATGGAGTATTTTCGCATTAAGGACTCGAAAGTCCTATTACAAAAGTGAGATCCATTATCACTAATAATCGCGCGAGGATGCCCAAACCGAGAAAAAATGTTTTCTTTGAGAAATCTAACGACAACCTTGTTGTCATTAGTTCGGCTGGGCACAGTCTCGACCCATTTGGAAACATAGTCGACAACAAGTAGAATATACATGTTCCCAAAAGAGTTGGGAAATAGTCCTATAAAGTCTATCCCCAAAACATCAAAAATTTCAACAACCAAAATTGGTTGGAGCGGCATTTCATTTCTCCGAGATATCCGGCCCAAGTGTTAGCACCGGGAGCATGTCTTGCAGTATTCGTATGCGTCTTTAAAAAGTCGTGGCTAGTAGAAGCCACACTGCAAGATTTTTACTGTTGTCTTTTTGGGGCCAAAATTCCCGCCACACGCTTAATCGTGGCAGAATGACAGCACGCTCTTAAACTCGTTGTTGGGGACACACCGACGAATGATTTGGTCGGAACAGTATTTAAAGAGATACGGTTCATCCCAGTAAAAATGTTTTACTTGAGACAGGAATCGGAGTCTGTCCTGATTCGACCAATCATTTGGTATCAGTCCGGTAGCTAAATAATTTATGATATCAGCGAACCAAGGTTCGCATGAAACAGTTAAGAGCTGCTCATCTGGAAAAATGTTTTTAATAGGAATTTGAAGTGTAGGCAAAGAAGGAAGTCGTGAAAGGTGGTCGGCGACTACGTTTTCGCATCCTCTCTTGTCTTTTATGACAAGGTCAAACTCTTGTAGCAAGAGGATCCAACGTATTAGCCGAGATTTAGCATCCTTCTTCGCGAAAAGATGGCGAAGAGCTGAGTGGTCCGTGTAAACGATGACTGGAGAGCCGATTAAATAGGGCCTGAATTTTTCTAGTGCAAACACAACAGCTAAGAACTCTTTTTCAGTTGTTGTGTAATTCAATTAGGCCTCGTTTAATGTTCGGCTAGCGTAATAAATTACGTGCGGCATCTTATTTATGTGCTGTCTAAGGAAAGCACCAATAGTGAAATCAGATGCATCGCACATAATTTCAAATGGATGCGTCCAGTCGGGAGATGAAAGAATGGGTGCGGAAATAAGTGAGTTTTTCAACAACTCGAACGCCTTCATACAAGTTGAGTCAAAATCAAAAGTGGTGTCCTTGACCAACAAAAGAGTCAAGGGTCTAGCTATCTTGCTAAAATCCTTGATAAACCGTCTATAGAAACCGGCATGGCCAAGGAAGGCTCGGATGTCTTTGACACACTTAGGAGGAGGAAGATTGGAAATGACTTCAATCTTAGCTTTATCAACCTCAATGCCATTTTGCGAGATGATATGTCCTAAGACAATACCTTCTCGTACCATAAAGTGGCATTTCTCCCAATTTAAAGTGAGGTTCTTATCCCTACAACGGGTAAGAACCGCGTCTAAATGTAGCAAACACTCATCAAAGGAGTCGCCGAAAATGGAGAAATCATCCATAAAAATCTCCAAGAATTTTTCCACCATGTCTGAAAAGATGCCCATCATACACCGCTGGAAAGTAGCGGGTGCATTGCATAACCCAAAGGGCATGCAACGGTAAGCGAATGTACCAAAAGGACAAGTAAATGTAGTCTTGTCTTGATCCTTTTCGACGATGAGAACTTGATTATAGCCGGAGTAGCCATCCAAAAAGCAGTAAAATTCATGCCCCGCCAATTGTTCTAGCATTTGGTCAATGAAAGGTAATGGAAAGTGATCTTTCCGTGTCGCGGCGTTGAGTTTTCTATAATCAATGCAAACTCGCCACCCAGTTTGGGTGCGAGTAGATATTAACTCATTCGCCTCATTAGTTATGACCGTTATGCCCGATTTTTTTCGGACAACGTGAATGGGGCTAACCCACTAGCTATCAGAGATAGGGTAAATGATACCACTATCAAGACATTTTACAATCTCCTTTTTAACAGCCTCCTTCATTACAGGGTTGAGGCGTCTCTGTGGTCCCTTACTGGCTTAGTATCATCCATCATATGTATATGATGTTCAACTATGAGGGGACTAATCCCCTTGATGTCCGCCGTAGTCCATCCAAAAGCTTGCCGATTATTTTGTAAGACCATTAAAAGGGATTTATCTTGCTCGAGGGCTAGAGAGGCCGAGATGATAATAGGAAGGGTCTCATTCTCACCTAAGTAAGCGTATTTAAAGTAAGATGGCAATATCTTGAGTTCGAGTTTTGGAGGTGAAACAATTGAAGGTAAAATTGGTGAAACTGTCTCGAACTCGAAGGATTCCAACAATGGTTCGAAACGAGTATAAGCAACCGAGTCGGATGGTTCAGCTAACTCATCCGAAAATTCAAAAGACTCAAACTCGGGTGGCGATTCTTCAAAATCGTTCGAAAAAGTGAAACACTCGTGATCGTTATCGGGTGTGAAAACTGTGTCACATTCAAGTAGGAACGCACTAGTGGCGTCACAACTGCTGTGATCGAACAGAAATTTTTTGAGCTCACAGTCCTCCTGAGTGATCTCTTGGATCGAGCAAACATCAAGTATATTAGCATTAGGCTCGGAGGGCTGATTCCCCAACTTAAAAATGTTGAGTTGAATTGTCATGTTTCCAAAAGATAGGTTCATCGAACCATTTTGACAATTGATCACCACATTAGAAGTCGCAAGGAATAGTCGACCAAGTATCACCGGAATTTGACTCCGGGGGTTAGCTACAGGCTATGTGTCCATAACAATGAAATCAACGGGGAAAACGAAGTCCCCTACTTTAATTAACACATTCTATAACTCACTCCTAGGATGGGTGATGGATCGGTCGGCCATTTGGAGAGTACAATGTGTGGGTTTAAGCTCTCCAACGCCTAATTGTTCATATACTGAATAGGGAAGCAAATTAACACTAGCACCAAGATCTAAAAGTGCGTGATTGATTTTCTTATCCCCAATTGTTATTGAAATTGTAGGACAGCCAGGGTCCTTGCGTTTTTGGGGTAAAGGTTGGGTAAGAGCATCACTTACCGCACTAGCCACGAAAACTTTCTTGGGTACCTGTGATTTCCTCTTCTTGGTGCATAAGTCCTTTAAGATTTTAGCGTAAGAAGGGACTTGTTGGATTGCATCCAAGAGAGGTATGTTAATGCTAACCTGTTTGAATAACTCCACAATCTTCTCCATTTGTGGAGTAGGTTTATTGGATCTCAACCTATTTGGAAATGGAATATTTTGAAAATTTGTTGAGTCCAATGTTTGTGGAGTAGATTGCGAAGTTGGAACGGATTCCAGTGTTGGTGTTTTCGTGGAGTGAGATGTGGGTCCGTTCGAATTAGAAGAAGTAAAGCCTTGTGAAGAATGAAGAACAGGCTCTGAAGAAGATGAAGAAGATGAAGAAGAAGAAGAAGATGATGAAGAAGCGACGGCCGGGGTTTCATTATTATTGCCAACATTGTTGTGTAATGCCTTTCCAGATCTCAATGTAGTCACGGCACTCACATTATGATTTTATTGTTCATGAGCAACATATGTATTTTGTGTGTGACCGGGATTTGGCAGTGGTTGAGATGGAAGTTTCCCTTTCTCTCGCTCGCTTAACGCAGCATTCAGTTGTGCAATTCGGGCTTCAATTTTTTTAATGCTCTGATCATGTGAAGCACTGTGTTGCACCAAAGACTGAATAGACGATTGGATGCTGGCTGAAAATTGCGTAGATTGTTTTAAAAACGCATCCAGACTTCGTTCTAGCGAGGAAACCATATCGTTATTTGGCTGAACAAAATTGTTTTGAGGATAAGAGTTGTTTAGTATAAAATTGTTCATCTGGTTTTGGTAAGGTTGGGGTTGGAAAGGTTGCTGATATTGAGTTTGTTGAGGGGCTTGTTGTTGTGGAGGAGGCCTATGAAAATTGTTATTGTCTTGGAATTGTTGTTGATTTTGATTCCAAGCAAAATTTGAGTGGCTCCTCCAACCAGGATTATAAGTTGAAGAGTATGGATCATTTCTTTGTCTTTGCTGAAAGGCAGCATTGACTTGATCTTGTCCTTAAACAGGAGAGTTGTAAGGACACTCTTCGATTAGATGGGACGGATCCGAACAACAAGCGCAAATAGTACGTGGGGGTAAAGCCGGGGCAAAAGAAGGCGATGAGAATTTGCTCTCAATTGCTTCTAGTTTTTTCGTGAGTGCAGCCATTTCGGCCTTCATTGCAATCGACATATCAAGTTGAAGTATGCCTGCCCTAGACTGACCTGATGAAGTAGATGAAGTGGTCTTAGTGCTTTCCCACTGAAGTGTTTGTTCAGCAAAATCGTCGAGAAATTGCCAACCTTCCTCGGTTGATTTTGTAAGAAAGTGACCTTGACAAATGGTTTCCAACAACTGCTTAGTTGCTGGGTTCAGTCTTTCGTATAAAGTTTGGCAAAGTTGCCAATTCTCGATACCGTGGTGAGGGCACTGAACAAGAAGGTCCTTAAATCTTTCGAAACACTTCCAAAAAGGTTCGGAAGTAAGCTGGGAAAATTGAATAATTTCATTGTGAATTCTCGCGGTCTTATGGTGTCGGTAAATTTATTTTAGAAAAGTCTTAACAAACTCTTCCCAATTTTTTATGGAGTGCGATACTATGCTATATAGCCATTTTTCAGCTAGGTCACATAAAGTGAATGGAATGACACGTAGCCTTATAGCATCATCAGAAAGTTGGGTGGTCTTCATCATTGCGCAAACATTCTGGAATTTATTAATGAAGATGTATGCATCTTCGGATTCCAGCCCGTGAAATTTGGGCAACATATTGATGAAGTGGGGTTTAATTTCGAAGTTATCCCCATTAGCCGTTGGAAGTGAAAGACAAGTGGGAAGTGCGGTGCGGATGGGATAGAAAAGATCCTGGAGCGCGATTCGTTGGGGCGCTTCAACAGGAGGGTGTGGTGGGTTATTCGCACCCAGTTGAGGTGGAATCAGTCCCGTAGGTAAGGGGTTATTAGGATTGAATCCCGACATCTCCTTAGAAGATGATGGATTTGAAGATGAAGATAAAGAAGTGGAGGGAATTTCGACTTCGGAGTCGAACATGTCGTCAGTAGGCACTAACGAGACACGGACTAAACGGACGCTAGTGTCGGTAGTCCAACTGGACATACACTAACGAGGTGTAGTGTAGTCAAAAAGTAAAAATAGAATGTGGGGGTAAGAAAACGTCAATGAGAGAAAGTGGGTGCAAGTGGGGTGCAATGGATTTCTAGCGACAAAATGGCAAGTTTTTGTAAAAAATTTTGTTTTGTGGTTTTTTTTTATAAGGAGTTTTGCAAAAGATTTTTATAAGGAACTAGACACACTTTCAAACAATCACAATATGCACAATCAAGTCTAAAGCTAGGGTCTCCTAAGTCAACTAGACTGCTCCTAACTGTTCCAAAGGGCACGTTGTGAGATCCTCGAATCGCCTCTTCACTGCCAATTGTGACCAGATAAGCACAAGTAAAGAAAGGAGGGATCCGCTCACGAATCACCGTGAGACGGGCCTTTTAAAATTACCTTTCTCACTTGTCTAGCCTAGGCACCACAAAGTCAGACTTAGATAAACGACCGATGTCTACAACCTTTCCTTTGTCCTAATGAGCACGACAGTCCTTATTGGCTGAGTCTAATATTTTTTAATTAACTCGAGAGTTGATGCAAATGCTTTTTGTGATTTTTGGGGTCCTAGGAAGGGTAATGAAATCCCCACCCAATCTGGATTGGTGTTATAGCCCCTTAAAAGTCCGCTTTAAAAATGCAAAGCAGTAAACACACAAAAATCCAAAACACTTGCCAAAATTTTTTTCTTTTATTTGCGGCGCAAAGAATCCTGCACAAGATTGATTTGTTGGAAAGGGGGAAGAAGTTTTGCGCAAAGAACCTTGCAGGAAAATTTTTCAGAGGAGATCAGGGGGCAGAAGAGAGGAAAATAAATACTCACAGAGGGATTCAGAGGGATGATGTCACCATCCTGCGGCGGTTCCGCGGTCAGATGTAAGGAACTGCGGCGGTTCCGCGGTGCTTTAGGTGTTTCAAGCCTCCGAGATTTTTCTGTTTGCTGTTAATGTTTTCCTCTGCCTGTTCAGAACTTTTGTTTCTGGACTTGTTCACTGGATTTTTTCAGATCTGAATCTGTTCGTTTTTTCGTTCCTGCACAATTCGCACGAAAACCCTTCAAAAAATAACAAGATGATAAATTTTTTTTGTTTTTATATTTTTCAGTTTTTATGATTTTTTAATTTTTAATTTTTGTTTTTATATTTTTCAGTTTTTATGATTTTTTAATTTTTAATTAACCCGAAATTACAAAAAGAAAATAACTACCGTTATCCCCGGCAACGGCGCCATTTGATTGAGAGAGATGTTGTTGTGCGTATGGATTTTGAAATCAAAGAATTAACCGCAATCAAGACGGTGTCGCTTGGTTGCTAGCCGGTTGAGTACGGGTCGGTCCACAAGGAAAACGTGTCTTTTCTTATTGTTCTAACGAGTCAATTCCTATTTGTGGTAGGTTTTGATTTTCTATAAAAACTGAGGTTGAATTTAATTTAGATTAAAACCTTGATAGGGTTAGGATTAGGTTAGTTTGGAAAGTTAATTCTACTCACCGCTTTCTTTGCCCTAATTAAAACCTTAGGTGTTAAGCTAATAATTAACAAAGCGGATTAGCGCGATCAGGAAGAAACTTCGTTTCTTCCTTTTGGCTCCTGTCCGTCCTTTCTTAATTCTTAGCCCTAACCTCTATCTAAATCAACCACGACCGGTCTAACTAGGGAATCACCGCTATCTCGTAGGATATGGTGTCGTAGTGAGCGGTGGGTGGTTGTTTTATATAGAGTCCTATTTATAAAGTTATGCGGGCAAGAAAGAAATGAGAGATTTCCATCTCTCAAACCTTACCCAAACCTAACCCTAACAAGTGAAGAACTACTCACTCATTAGGGAATTAACAATGGAATTCATTTTTTTATTTTTTTATTTTTATTAACCTAATTAACTTGCAGATAAATAAAGACAGGTAAAAAAATTGCAGAGAAATAAAATTGCAGATAAGAAAGATTCAAAATAAAAACTTACTTTTATTGATGCACTCTTGAACAATTACAAGGGAATTAAATCTAGAAATTAAAAGAGACATGCTCCAAAAAGAGCTGTAGGCTTCCTATTTATAGATAGGAGAAACCTAGGGTTTACATCTGATCCGTATCTGAAATTACATGACTACCCTAAGAAAAGCGGGTCAATGCACCGACTCCCACCGACACCCACCGACACGCACAGACACATGCGTTGCAAGGCCGCGGATCCGCGGCAGAATGCCATGTTTGGCCGCGGATCCGCGGCCATCTTGGAGGCTCTCTGTCTCATTTCTTGAGGGCTGCTTCATGTTGCACTTTACTTCTGATTTCTTCACTTGGTTTCTCAGAATATCTTCTATTTTCTTTCAGATTTCCACAGTGCGGAATGTTGTGGACTTTTACCGTTCGTTTCGTGTTGAAGTCTTGAATCTTGTGCTGCCTTTGTATTTTGTGCAATCGAACTGTTTGCTGATCTTCGTTTGTTCCTCAAACTGGTAGGCGACATCTTCCAGATTCATCCATTTGTTAGTCGTAATCTCACATTTGTAATATCTTTTCACCATTTTCACTGTATTGTTCCGAGAACCTGTAACCTGCAACTATTTAGCAGACTTGGATCAAAAACACCTATTTATTTGCAATATGATTAAGAATGGGGAATATAATAATGCAAAATTCTGATATGAACAGGAGCTCACCCCGGGCGGCCCGGCTGTCCACTCCTGACCCGACCCGCTAGCTAGTCAGGACAAGAGTGGGGGGGCTAATGATGATACTCAATACTGGCGGTCTCTAAGATCAGGACACGTGGCAGATGACGTGTCCCAGAACTCAGAAGAAAGGGTCACAGGGGCCGACCAGGCTACCCCTGTACCCGACCTACAAGCGCAAGCTGGCTCACCTCAGAGCCCCCTGAAATTTGGCCTCCTCGGCCTCTCAACTCACCTCGAGTTGCCTCAGGACCAAGACTCCTCGGCCTTCTCGCTCGTCCCCGAGCTCCCAGCCGAGGCCGTCTTCCTCCACTGCTCATAAGCGAAACCGCCGCACCGCAAATCTCGTCATGCGCAGATTCTCCGCCAGCAACATCTCACGTTCCACGCCATCACGATCCCCATTAATGGGCGATCCGCTCTCTACGCGGGCATGACGTCGGGAGCGTAACTGCCGGCGAGATTCTCGCGCCTGCTGCTGCGTGCTGCCACCGCTATATAAACCCCCATCACAGAGGGGTCAAGTAAGCCATTTTGACCCCACTTAGCCGTTAATCTGCTCGGATTTCATACTAACTTGATTGTCGGAGGGTCCTTGGTGGTACCAAACCATCCCTAGACTTCTTTGCAGGTACTCGACGTTAAACTCCTCAAATCACCAATCTCCTCAAAACCCATTGAGACCCGCACGCAACAGGAGATCACCTTCCAAATCCACTGGGAGATCGACGGAAGACAACATCTGAGGGAGACCCGAAAAGAACCTCCATCAGGCCCTTTTTTCCAACTTACGCGTAGCTATTTCATTCCGTGGGAAAATGGGGCTGTAAACATTCATAGCCTCATTAGCTGTGAATGCATTCACAGCCCCCATGGGTCCGTCCGCAAGTTAAACAGAGGGACCCAAAGACGGTGAATGCGTTCACAGCTAATGGGCTGTGAGCGTGCACAACCCATCAACCTCTTCTTTCTGTAGTGTTCATCTCCCCCATCAAACAAAGACAATCCAAGAGAACCATGTTGACAAGTGCTTCATGCTTTAAAAGGCATCCGCCACAAAATGAATGGGGAATGTTTGGGGTGTGGAATCCAGTTGTTTCTCATCCATTTCTTCTATAGATACCCCCTGTGTACATGCTACATTGTAAGCACTTCATCCATGTTATCAAGCATGGATTAGGACTTAATCATGAAGATTACTCCATATATTAGTGCTCCTGGGTACTGAATTTGTTACTTTGGTTCTAAATTCAACCTTTTCTTTCATAATCTCCTCCAAGTTATTAAAGTTAATATCATCAACTACTGCTATCACCTACCCCAATCCCCCCTTATCATGAATGCCTCTCTCTCTCTCTCTCATTTAATCCCCAGCTCTTTCATCATCACATATGCCAACTGTCTGCCAAAATTGGACCATGGAGGAAACAGACCCAAAGATTATAAAAAAAGGTAAATTGTCCAAACCCCAAACAGTTTTTCCCAACAAAAACCCCAGCCTCGAAACGGTTGTCAAAAACCCTGAGAAAATTTTCATGCTGTATCTGTATAGTTGCATGCTATATCTAATTAGGTCATAGATATCGCTGCTAACTGCATAGATATCGCATAATAACAAAATACAGTAGGCAACTTTATAAATACCAGTCCCTTCGGGGACATCCGATAAATTTGGAACTATAAGATACCGCGAGCATTGGTTTTTTTGACAATTAAAAAAATTTCTCATAGGGTTTTGAAAACTACTTCAAGGCCAGGAGGTTTTTGTCAGCTGGAAAAATTGCTTTGGGATTTTGACAATTTAAAGGAAAAAGACAAATACCTATCAAATATACATCTGCTCCTATATTCCTTTATATTCAATTTATTAGTTTGCATTTCATATTTATGTGCTACTTCGGTCTTTATATTCGTTTCTATAACTTATGAGCTTCATATATTCACTTTATTCTGTTTTTGTATATACTAATCACCGTGAATCACATCCAACTACCAAAAGTAAGATTATGATATTTGAAAACCAAAATCTACAAATGAGTAATAAATCAGTTGGTATGTAGATCACTTTTCCATCCGGAGAGAATGCGGGTTTGATTCCCAGAAAAAAAAAATTGGTCAGAATTTAATGTTTTTTGATATATTCATGGTTCGTGAATTCTGTGTGTTGGCTCAAAAAGAAATTAAAACACCAAAAACTCAAAAAAGTGTCGAAAGCTTCTAACCCAACCTCTATCATTTCCAGCCATAAACCCTCAAAACAACCACCCATACATCTCCACTCTACTTGCCATATTCAACACCAAAGATAAGAATGAGGGTTTCTTGGTTGCTAACCCTTTCAATGGCCACCATCCTCCATCTCTCCTCCCTCAATGCCTCACCCCCATTCATAGGAATCAGTGGCGGCATTAATGTCTACATCAACAACCCACCTTCCTCCTCCTCCTCCTCCTCAGATCTCACTCAATACTCTGCTCTCCAATCTTTCAAATCATCCATCACACAAGACCCTGCAAACATTCTCTCAACTTGGGTCGGTCCAAATGTTTGTTCCTACAAAGGAATCTTCTGCTCTCTCAATCCATCTTCTTCTTCTTCATCATCATCAGAACAATCAATCGTAGCCATAGATCTCAACCATGCCAACCTCAAGGGCACTCTACCCAAAGAGCTCTCCCTTCTCACTCACCTCTCGATCATCCACCTGAACTCCAACAGTTTCTCAGGCTCAATCCCAGACTCTTTCCAAAACCTTCAGTATTTAACCGAGCTAGACCTCAGCAACAACCAATTCTCAGGCCCATTCCCTACCTCGACACTCCTCATCCCAAGCCTCATCTATCTGGACCTCAGGTTCAACTCCTTCTCGGGCGAAATCCCCGACCAGCTCTTTGAAAAGAACCTCGACGCCATCTTCCTTAACAACAACGGTTTCGAAGGCGAAATCCCCATGAGCTTATGGGCCTCTTCGGCCTCGGTCATCACATTGGCTAACAACAACCTCTCGGGTCAAATCCCTTCGAATTACCGCTACATGGGCTCTAACCTGAAGGAGATAAATCTCTTGAACAACCAGCTCACTGGTTGCATCCCTGAAGAGGTCGGGTACTTGAGTAAAGTTGAAGTGCTTGACCTGAGCTTCAATTCTTTGATGGGCAAGCTGCCGAGCTCCATATCGTGCCTTTCAGGGATTGAGGTGCTCAACATTGCTCATAATCAGCTGTCTGGGGAGTTGTCGGATGTGATATGTGATCTGAAGAGCTTGGCGAATCTGACTGTGGCTTATAATTTCTTCTCTGGGTTTGATGAGGATTGTAGCAAGTTGTTGTTTAGGAATGTGTGGTTCGATTTTTCGGGGAATTGTATTGAAGGGAGGGAGATGCAGCGGCCCCCGCCGCAGTGTATGGATGTGCCGGGGAATGGGTTGAGTTGTTTGAGGAACCCGGCGACGAAGCTGGTGGCTTGTGTGGTGGCAGGGCTTCAAGGGGGAGTTTATCCTTTGCCTAATTCTCTTCCATGATGGTGTAAGTTACTTATTTTCCTTTTTTGCTTTCAAGGGCAAAGGGTTTGGGTTGAGTATGGAAGTGTGTTTGAAGGATAAGAAAAAAATGAAGGAAGTTGAATTTAACAATATTTGGATTTAATATGTAGATTTTTTTTTTTTGCTTTGTATTTGAAAGAGGATTTGTATTGCACTCTCTTGATGATCAGTTAGAAGCCTTGGTACTACTTATTCTCATTTGATTTCCTGGAACTGCTAAGAAATTATAACATGTTTTATATTAAATATATATTTGTTGTGTGACTTGTATATAGTTGAGTTTTTTGGAATGTATTTCAGCTTGAACTTTACTATGTAATTTGCTTTACACAATATTTGCAAATGCTATGTAATCTTCGTGACATTGTATATTTCATCCAATTGAAATTCTCGAGTATGAAACCAATCGAAACACTTCTTCGTGCGGTGGTTGCAAATATTGTTTGGGATGTTTGGAGAGACCGGAACCATAAAATATTTAGGTCCTAATGTAGGCCTAAGGAGATTGTTCTTCGGGATGTGATCTCCGATATATACTTCTGATGGAGGTCAGAATCTTTCTCAGATGTTGTCCTCCGTCGATTTTGTTCCCATCGTGGCCGAACGGTTGGGATTTAATATGAGAGTTGAGTGTGTGGATTTTAATGGGTTGTTGTTGACGCCGAGCTACCTGTAAGGGAAGTCCCGAGGTAGGAAACCACTGTAGGACCCTCCGACGATTAAGTAAGTACCGAGGAATAATGCCAGGGTAGCGGCGTATTGGAAATGAGTTCGAGCTACCTGAGTCGTTTGGAAGAGAGGTTTATATAGCGGTCGCGGGGAGCGAGCCAATGCGAGCCTCTCGCCATCCGTTATGCCCCTGTGTCACGTTCGCGCTGATAGCGGGATACGTCCATTAATGACGGGATACGCTCATTAATTGAGAAACACGCCAGCATAGTATGCGGGACGTGGAGTAGCGGATATCTCGTTTTGGCGAGATATACGGAGCCGTTATGAGGACACTTGGGCTCCGTATTCTCAGTTGAACAGGAAAGCCGAGGAAGCTGAGCTCAGTAACAGCTTGGAGACGAGCAAGGAGGCTGAGAAAGCTAGACTGTAGGGTAGCTCGGAGGCGAGCCGTTGGTTGGTTGCTAGGAAAATAAGGAAGGTACTCCGGGAAGGCCCCCAAAAGGTCGGATGCAATCTGGGAGGCGATGTGCTAAAG
Organism: Agapanthus africanus; assembly: GCA_030015575.1. NCBI lineage: Eukaryota > Viridiplantae > Streptophyta > Magnoliopsida > Asparagales > Amaryllidaceae > Agapanthus > Agapanthus africanus. The sequence continues at coordinate 154,263,201 of JASDDO010000014.1, read as the reverse complement.
AATGTCCCTAATGCATCGTACTTATTCTATCTTCATAGCCCCCACGATTTAGCGGGCTTAAGCGGATGACACGTCATCCGCCGCGTTTCGTGATCGGGGGAATCCTCACTTACGAGTATCATTATTAGCCTCCCACTCTTGTTCCGAGCTATTTATGGGGCGGGTCGAGAATGGTCGCTCGGCCTTCTTTGTTCAATTTGGTGCCGAGGAATCTTCATGGTGGATTGTTTGTAAACGATGTGGCGTTTGGCGGTCGTGTCTCTTCGATCTCCGGATCTACGCGGCGATTTACGGTACGCCTAAATTTCCGCACGTATCCTTATTGATGTCAGCGGATCAACGAAATGATTGCGTCATAAATGAGACGTCGCTTCGCTCGCTCAAGCAGTTGATCTTAGTGCTACGTAGCCACCATTGGGTGTCGGACTGCGAGACGTCACCAGTCGGATCCGCATGAGTGGTAAACGTCCAATGGTCGGTTTCCACGCGGTGTCATCGGGGTCGTGGGGTGCAACGCTTCGTTTTGGCGGGACTGGATTTGGACCGTCAGATGGCTTTTGCTGGGCGTCTAAATAGGGGAGGCCTACCCTTAGGAAACACTTTCGCTTTAATTGTCTCCCGTAGTCTGAAGATTGCTCGGCGCTCTGTTACTTAGGTCGGATCTTCAGCTTAAATCCATCTTCAGCCGACCTTTTCTTGAATCAGGTTAGATGTCTTCTTTTGAAATTTCCGTTGATGTCGTTAGGGTTGATTCGGACAATGATGCTTCAGCTTCTGAAGTCGAGTCTAGTAGGTCATCTACTTCCTCCTCGACTTCCGATAGCCAAGAAAGTTCTTCTTCTTCGTCTTCTTCTCCGTTGGGCAAGCCCCCAAGCGGTAAGTCTACGGTAGCGCCCCGGCCATCTTTCCGATGCCAAATGCGGAGCAAAAACTTTTTCGAACTGGCGCTAACAGAAACTTAAAACCCGGATCGTTCCATTAACCATAAACTCGTATTCTGTAAAATAGGGTTTAGAGATTACACCGATTGATCCGTGTCCTTCGGTCTTTAACCTCTGTCCCTAGCTTGTTACGGATGCACCGACGAAGCTCGCTCTCCGATCTCGCTCGATCTACGGTCTCCTCCTCGCCGAAGTTTGCGCCACGTCAACGAATCTTTATACGGGCTCCCACCTCTAAACCGAGGCAAGTCGGACATGAAGTTTGCTAGCCAACATGTCCAAGATTGAAGTAGAGAGAGTGTAGAACACTTTGTCTCAAGACACCCAAGCCATTGGGTGAAGGTTAATCGAAGTTGCCAAACTTGTGGAGTGAAGATGGAAAAAGGAGCTTAAGGATTTTTGTTGCAAATGAATCATTTCCTCACACCAAAAGAAAAAAAAATGGGGGCAGCCACACAGAAGTGCTCGGCCACGACAGTGGGAATGGTGGGGGTGACTACAAGGAAAGGAATGGTGATCTTATGCAAAATATCACAACAATATCTACACAAACATCCAAAGCAATTCCAAAAAGCTTTAATTGCAAACAATGAACCATGCTCATTCTAGAACCAATGACTCACTAGCAAAACAAAAGAATCCCCACCACAACAATTTCGGCCAAGGCAAGAATGATAAAGGAAATTTGGCCAAAAAGAAATGCACACATTAAACATTAAAAACAATGTTTAATCGGACGGAGAAAAACTGGCAACTTCAAAAAGCGATCCCGTAACAAATTACAGGATAACCCCACAACTGTATATACATACCCGCATCTGTATTCCGACCGAATACAAATGCAATGAGACAAAAAATGTCCCTACATAATATACTATTAGGATCCGGATTAACCAAAGCCCACTAATATTATCCGTCCGAACCATGACACGTGCACAAGTGCACGCTCATGTTCGACCCTGCCATAAAACTATACGGCCTCTACAACGTTTCGGCCGAACTTAGAAATTTTATGTGGGGGACTCTAAAGACTCGTCAATACTCTAGCAGTGGGTTTAACCACAAGCCGTCAGTGGTACTAGTTGTACGTAACGGCTGCCCATGTATTGAGCAAAAGGGAAGCCGATGAGCGAACCTATCCCGGAACCCTACTGAGCCTATCAGTGACAATATCCGTACAGTACGGTCCGCTCGTCTATGAGTATCGCATATCGGGCCTAGAGAGCTGGTAAACGTCAGGCCCCTAAAAGCGGTATAAATCGTGTCGGAGTGTAGCCCAAAACACCCTGAGATACTACTGGAATACGTACCAGTAAATCTCAACTTGCCATGGCTATGGACTTTATGTAATGGCTCTCCTAAACACAGCGTGATCTCACCCCCAATGTTGGGAGATACGAATCCCCTGCCGATCCGATCACTACCTCCATGTGGCTCGGGACTGTACCCAACTAAAACCTGTTTGCACGACTCCTTTGAGCCGTGGTAGGGTAATAATCAAAGCACAGTAGGAACTCACACGAGACAAATGACGATCTCAGGTCGATAGACTAACCTGTACACATGTCACCTGGGAATTGCTATCTGACGACAGGTTTTAAAAACCAGCTAGCATGTTCCCGGCGAGTCCTGTCCGGTGTACTCATAACCTAATGAGCACCTGTATACAACTTAAGTGAACCAACTAACACCAATGGATTGTGAGACCGGCCATCGCCCCTCGTCGGGGTCTCGATTGTATACACTAGTCTATTCCGAAGTATCAGTGCCTTGTCTCGAAACTCCCACGACTAGGGACCACTTTTAAGGATGTGCTTATAGACTACCCAACTCTCACGTATATAATCGCCATCATACTTTTGGTAGTCAATCAAGAATCCTATGGGCTCTATCAACGTGCAATAGTGATATATCATGTCACCTAAAGCAGTACATGTTTGATAAAGATAAACCAGATAGCATACTATCATCTTGAGTAAGATTGTCCTACCGGTATAGGTCCTCTCTCAATCATTGCAATCACGTGCCTGTGATCCAATAATTGACTTTGATAGCACTATATCCAACAGTGGCGATGCCCTTGTTCTTCGTCGTCAGGCGGCAAAGAGGGCCCCCAAGGTGCGCATCGAAAATACTCGCGATGCGCTCTCAATATCGAATCGATTAGACGAGCTTTCCGATATCCGGGCTCGTTTCTACATCCCCTAGCTATTCACTTCGTCTGGCCAGAGTGGGTGAACGGGCAGATCAGGTATAGGGCAATGAGATTGCTCTGTACCTGAAAGAATTCCGTGCGGGGATGCGTCTGTCCTTCTCATTCGATCTTTGTGCTAAACTCTATTGCTTCCGGTTTGCCCCGGGTCAGCTAGCACCGAACTCGTGAAGAATTCTCCTCTGGTTCCTTATCCGGTTGAAAATTGATCGGATCCCCTTTGACTTAAGCCTCTTTCTTTCCTTCCTTTGCTACAAAAATCACCCTGGCACTCGCAAGGACGAGCCGAGCTAGGTTTACCTTTCTTTAAAAAAACGTAAGGGTAGGACGACCAAGTCAGGGGCAGTGGTCGTCCCTTCTTCTATTCACGAGTGGAAGGAGAAGTTTGTTTTTTTCGGTCCTCGGGAGGGAGAGGATTGGCCAGTGCCCACTAAATGGCATAGGGTGGATTGTCCAAGGGTCAAGTAGTCAAATGCCCTGGAGGCGGGAATAGTATCGCGGTGGGAGCCCATCCAGTGGGCCGATGTTCTGTTTTCTGAATAGGCCTTGAGCTGGGTGGGACTCAGTCCTGCGTGCTTCTGGGGTAAATTAGGACTCCACCGATTAATTTAGGCTTAGCATAATTTTGTCATTCCTGCTGCTGACCTTTTCTTTCGTTTTCTTCCGCAGATCCAATGGATCGATCGAAAATCATGGCTGCCAAGGCACAAGGGAGGAAGGAAGGCGGCGCTAGTTCGTCCAAGCCTGCATCCGGCATGGTCCCCCGGCAAGCTCCTCCTGCCAAGGTAGCCGTTGCTCCTCCTGTCTCGGAGAAACACCGGAGAGGATGAAAAAACCACGCCCGGGATCAGGCTCCCCAGGCCAGGATGGAGACGCCACCCTCCGCTGAGTCTTTGGCTAAGAGACTTAAGATAGTGGTTTCCCGGCCACCCTCGACTAGGATACAGGTGCAAGAAGGCGACTTCTGCATTGAGGTGCCTTCGGGACTCTCTATGGCCAACAGCTTGCTGGAGGACATGGAGAAAGAAATGGGGCCAAGATTCCCCGGGGCACCATGAAGGCCCAAGTGGCGGCAATAGCTCAGGAGGCAGTCCAAATTGGTAATCTTCTAAAAAAATTCCAAGCGCTTTTTCCTCCGTTTAGTCTCTGACAATTGCTGTTCGTTTTTTTCCGCAAGCCCTCCAGCATTGCGCCCTCCTAACTGCCATGGAGGCCGAAGAGGTTGCCCCGGCGATGAAAAAGACCGGAGAGTCATCCACACGCGAGGAAAAGCTCCTCCCCAAGCTAAAGGAGGTCGAGGAAAATACTGCTTCCTTTGAGTGTAGGCTGGTATCGGATGGCTTGAAGGCCACTAGGCTGAAGGAGTCTCACCGGACCTTGATGGAGTCTAACCGGGCTCTTCAAGCCTAAGTCGGCGAGGTCAACGAGCTTTCGAGGCCATGAGGAAGCAGAGGGACCTCTGCAAGGGGGACGCCTAGGCGGCTCACGAGGCGGCGAAGCAGGGCGAGGCTAGGGTGGAGAAGGCCGTGGAAGACTACAAGGCGTTAGATTAATTTTACATCGACCTTGCAGACTCTGCGGCCGTCGGGTGGCACAATTTCCTCGACGCCTTCAAGGAGATGGCGCCCGGGTTCGACGACCAGGAGCTCCGCGCGAGGTATCCTCTTACGGAGGAAGGGCCCTAGGGCGGTGGCACCGAACCGGCTGGCGGTGGCACCGAGCCGGCGGGCGAGGGTGAAACTGCTGGCAGAGGCGCCGAGCAGGCAGTTGGAGGCGAGGCAGCCAGCGGACGACTGGAGGCATTGCCCGAGAACGCCGTTTGAAGCCGTCGTTCTTCCTGCCCCCCTTTTTGTTTCTATTTTTGTAGGCCCTCGGGCATTTTGTAAAGAGAGGAGCTTATAAAACCGTGTATATATAATTTGGAATGTCAATAAAGTATTTTTTGCTCATCTATAATGTGCATGGCCGTAATGTTTTCATCCTTGTTTATTTCATAAGTGTGGATAAACTGGTGTCCCTCCTCACCCCGGAGTCGAGGTGACGTAGACCGAGTGAACACCAAACACGAATACCAAGTAGAAATAGACCGGTGTCCCTCCTCACCCCGGAGTCGAGATGACGTAGACCGAGCGAACAACAAACACGACTACCAAGTGGAAATAGACAGGTGTCCCTCCTCACCCCGGACTCGAGGGGGCATAGACCGAGCGATCACAAAACACGAATACCAAGTAAAAATAGACCTTAGTAGAGCTTAGCCCGGTCGCTCCCTCGAATTCGAGTGGGGTTGGAGTTGCATTGGTTATCGACCGAATCCGAGCTTTATCTTCTTGGGTCGAGTTAGGAGTTTGTCTATTTCGTGTCAGGGTAATGGTCGGCCTACCAACTTTGACGTGTGGCCCCAGGTTCTGCCATTAAGGCCGAGCAGGAAGCCGCCTGGCGGTCTCGTGATGAGGGCTTTGGATCCACAGCGTTGTCGGGCAGGAAGCTATCCGCTGCGGATGGGCTGAGCAGGAAGCTGCTTGGCCGTCTCATGACGAGGGCTTTGGATCCACAACGTAGTAGGGCAAGAAGCTATCTGCTGCGGATAGGCTGAGCAGGAAGCTGCTTGGCCTCCTGATGATGAGCGCTTTAGATCCACAATGTAGTGGGGCAGGAAGCTACCCGCTACGGACAGACCGAGTAAGAAGCTGCTTGGCCGCCTCATGATGAAGGCATTGGATCCACAGCGTTATTGGGCAGGAAGCTACCCGGCTGCCTTGTGATGAGTGCTTTGGATCCATAGCATTGTTGGGTAGGAAGATACCCGCTGTGGATGGGCCGGGCAGGAAGCTACTCTGTTGCCTCATGATGAGGGCTTTATATCCACGGTGCTGTTGGGCAGAAAGAAATCCGCGGTGGATGGGCCGAGCAGGAAGCTACCCAGCTACTTCGTGATGAGGGCTTTGGATCCACAACGTTGTTGGGAAGGAAGCTACCCAGTGTGGATAGGCCAGGCAGGAAGCTACCCGGCTGCCTTGTGATGAGGCGTTGGATCCCCAGCGCTGTTGGGCAGGAAGATAGCCGCGTTGGATGGGCCGAGCAGGAAGCTACCCGACCGCCTCATGATGAGGGCTTTGGATCCACAGTATTGTTGGGCAGGAAGCTATGTATTATGGATGGGCCAGGCAGGAAGCTACCCGGCTGCCTCGTGATGAGGGTTTTGATCCGCTACCTATAAGCACATCCGTGCTTCATTTACTTGAGTGAAGGACTGGTCTTTGATTGATGGGCAGGAGGCTACCCGCTGGCCCTGCGAGATGTTTTAGCGTGGAAACAAAAAGAAACAGCTCGGATTGCAAGGAAGTAAGAATCTTTATTATTAAAGAAAATACATATTCGATGATACAGTTTAGAATCTCCTGCATTGAATGACCAGATTCAGTCGGTGACGACTATGATCTGTCCGATCATCAGCTCTCCGACTTTAAGTTGGTCGGCTTTCCACCTATCTGTTTGACGTTTGTCTCGCAGGTAGTTTGCCAAGTGACCGGAGTAGATCAGCTCTTCGATGTAATCGCACAGTTGTTTACAATCCTCGGTCGGGTGTCCTTGTGTCCGATGATAGGCACAATACGGTTTGATTCCCACAGACGGCGCCAACTGATGGAGGTCAGAATCTCTCTCAGATGTTGTCTTTCGTCGATCTTGTTGCCAGCGGGGCTAAATGGTTGAGATTTGATATGAGGGTTGAGTATGTGGATCTCAATGGGTTTTTGTTGATGCCAAGCTACCTATAAGGGAACCCCCAGGGTGGGAAACCACCATAGGACCTTCCGAAGATCAAGTAAGTATCGAGAAATAATGGCAGGGTAGCAGCGTATTGGAAATGAGTTTGAGCTACCTGAGTCGTTTGGATGAAGGGTTTATATAGCGGTCGCGGGGAGCAAGCCGATTCGAGCCTCTCGCCGTCCGTTACGCTCCTGTATCACGTTCGCGTTGATGGCGGGATACGTTCATTAATGGCGGGATACGCTCATTAATAGAGAGACACGCCAGCGTGGGATGTAGGACTGTCACGCCCCGCTTCCCAGTTAACGGAAACGATGACGTAGTAAGCCCGCGACGTATTTGTTCAGAGAAGTTCATTCTCTAAATAAATATATTAAGTGTATGGAAATAATAATACACAATGTAAGAATAAATGGAGACTGTACAATTTTCAATAAAATATCTTTATTTACATTCAAACTTAAATTTTTTACGGATACATGAGTTCAACTGAAAAAGTAAATACAATAAAAGAAAATGCCTAAACAGGTGGCATACATATGATAAACGAAAAAAGAAGTTAAGCTAATTCTGAGCAGCTATCTGGTCGTAATTCTCCTCTGTAGCGTCCATTTCCTCCGTCTCGATCGTATCTGACGAACATTCCAGAAAAACAAAAGTGGGTGGAATATCCGTCAGCAAACTAGTGCTCGGTAAGACCCAAAGATAGAGTAAGAGTGAAAAGTAACAAGTACATACTAACCATGAAATAATGTTTGTGACAAGTAAGAGTATATGTAAATATGAACAGGGGTATATATACTATAGGTCTCTATATGGTCACTATGTTAACATTAAGTTCTAAGTGTGAATGTCAACGCAACCGTAGAAATATTCACAAGATCAAGAGTAGGCCCCCAGAAGTAAGGAAACATGGGGCCCGTTTCATGTGTTAGCATCGGGACTCTAAGCAGAGGAATCAACCCGACTGAGATTCGAATAAATAGAAAAAATAGGTTAATACGGGATTTCAGAAGGTCCGTTGGATTCACACAAGAAACTATCCCAAACAGGTCGAGTATAATATATATTATAACCGTAAGATATCCTTAGTTAATGTCACGCCCCGCTTCCCAATAGACGAAAACGGTAACGTGGCAAGCCCACAACGTATTTACTATTAAAATACGTTAAGCGAAATTAAGCAATATAACGATGTACAAGAATGACAAGAATAAAAATGAAACAGCAGCTTTATTTACATTCAACCTTACATACAACTTTCAGGAAATAAAAGATATAATAATAATGCAAATGCCTAAACAATGACATAATGAAAGTAAGTACAGATAGGAAGAAGCTAGTAGTCTGGCCGAGTAGCAAAGTGATCCAAGTCCTCCTGGCTCGGCTCTATGTCCTCAGAGTCTGGTCCTCCTGACGAACATTCCAAAGAAAGAAAATAGAGAGCAATGTCGTCAGCGAATTAGCGCTCGGTAAGTCCCAAAAGAAGTAAGAGAAGACAGTATATAATGTGAATAGAAACCAAATGAATAATGGATAGGTAGAATTGTATATGATCATTCACATGTATAAGATAATTATTCTAACGTGGTTATTTATACTTTGATAGAAAGGTATTCATGTATACGAGAGGAGTCCATCTTACCCCGTGGACTATGGCAACATGTAGTACAAGACCCCGTCATAACCCACAGGACAACGGCACATGAATTCATGTAGGTGTCTTTTAAGTGACATCTCGTGCTACGATATATGTTCCGTACCAATCTACCCCTTTATCCCCGTGTATTGTATTATATAGTTTTAAGATTACAGGTCTTGAGCGAATCCATGAATATAAAAAAAGTACAATGCATGTTCAAAATGTAATCATGTGTTCAAGTATTCATGTATAGTTCATGTCAAGTTATATTCATGGTTCGGTCAATTCGAGTCAAGTATTCAAGTTCAAATTTGATATTCGAGTGTTCAGGTTCATGATCAGGTTTTCGAGTTTGTGTTTGTTTTTGGATTCTGATTTGAATTTGGATTCAGGTTGAAATCAGAATCTTACGAAAAAATTTAGTTCTTGAATTTCTTAAGTTCGGGAGAAATCGGGCAACTGCTGCATATGGACGGCAGGATTTGTGTATTTTTTCAAGACAATTGTCATTGATAACTCCGTTAAGTTGTCTAATCTGAATAGGCAAGCACTCACCTTCTCCGGTTCTCTAGGGCTCAAGAGAAGTGATACCGCTTAAACCTATATTAATTTAGAGTTCTTAAATATTTATTATTGTTATTTACATTGTATTTATATTGTTTACATTTCTCGATGGGGTTTTATGAAAAATATTTTAATATTGTTTAAAAATAAATCTCAAGGGTAATTTATAATATTTAGAGTTTTTTTATGAACATGTATTTTAATTTCAATGGTGTTTTAGTAATAAAATATAGTTTTTAAAAGTTTATGATATTTTTATAAAAACTACTACTTTTGGAAACTTGGTGGTATTTTATTAAACTTTTAATCTTTCATTTTAAAAATATAGTTTCATAATTTGTTTTTATTTAAAATACGGATTCATAGTTTTATATAATTTTCCAATGTTTATTTTTGTCTAGAAAATTCGTATTTATTAATAACCGTATTTTTTAATTTTCTTTCGAGACCGAATACTCAGTGAGGAGTTCTGTATCTCGCTCTACTATCCCAAACATATGTGATAATCCGCATTATCTATTAGCGAGTCTCTAACGAGGGTTATAGAGGCGCAATTGCCAAAAATTAAAAAATATCGATTAAAAGAAACCTTTTTTGTAAAAGTATGGTGTTTTAATGTAAAACCTATTATTTGAATTAACCATATATTTAGATATCGTGGTATGAAACCATAGAGTGCGTGTAGGGTAGATCGTTACCCCATGAAATTTTTCTAAAGGTATATATAATAATTATCAAAATAATGGTTATACTAAACTTCATGGTATTTTTCTGAAAACTTCGTTTTATGATTATTTCTCATGAAATTTTTTATTACACTAAAATCTAAATGATGTAAATAAGCTTAAGAGCAGTGTTAGGATGATAGTTTGACCTAATTTGCTTATCAAGTGGATTAAAAATGTTAAAAAGAAATTATATCGGGGCTAACTCCACTTTGTCGATGTGCTTTTAGAAGGCGATTTAAGATGAAAAGAAATAGAGAGAGAAGGAACTTATGGTTTTAGAGTGTCGAGAAAAGAGCAAGGAAGAGGGAAAGGTCGTCGTGACGTTGCGGTAGCTCCGGAAACAACTCCGATCTGCGACGAAAAGAACTTGGTTTCTAACTCCACTTGCACTTAGAAAATTTTTGGAGAATTTTGATAGAATTTTCAGAAGGGGGGAGAGCTAGAGGGTGAAGTGGTATTTATAGTGAAGAATTTAGGGTATGAGAATAAAAAATTTGATTAAAAAGAATTAAAATGGCGTTAATATAGGAATTGAAGGGTCTCTATTTGATTACAGGAAAATCAAACAGTGCAGGAGAATAGAGGGGAGCTGAAAGGGGTGTGCAAAATACCGAGGCGATTGGAGCCATCTCGACCGTCCGCGGCAGGCCAAATGAGGAAACGGACGGTTGGATCTTGGTGAGTTGCTTCAAGATTCGTGCCACGTGTTTAACCCTGTGTTTAGTCCTCATTTATCCCGTTTGATTTTTTTGAAACTTTTCGATTCACCGTGTATTGCACGTGCAATTCTTGGGCTTCCGAAAAGTTAAAAAGAAAAAAAATAATTGAGATTGATGGGAATCGAACACACGGGCTATGTCACAGCAGTATAAAGGCTTTACCAGTGAACTACAAGTTGTTTCTTGCTTTTATAGAACAAAAATAAGTTATAACTCTTACACAGGCTGAAATATCCTTTTTATACATTAAACAAGTTAATTTTGTACAGGGATTTCAGAGTCGTTACATTCTAGCCTCCTTATAAAAATTCCATCTCAAAATTTACATAGAGAATAATTTTCAAAAAGGTAAAGGTATCATGCACGCATATCGTCTGCTCGCTCCCAAGTCGATTCTCCCGGCGAATCTTTCCTCCACATCACTCGGACCAAGTTCACTTTCTTGTTCTGCAATGTCTTCACCTTTCGATCCAGGGTCTCAACTGGTTACTGCTTGCAAGATAAATCAGTCTGTACAGTGAGCTCTGAGTGATCAAGTATGAGGCTGGGGTCGCTCACATATGTGGAACACATTGTGCACTCTTTCCAATGAGGGTGGTAGTGTTAAATGGTATGCCACTTCTCCAACTCATTCGAGTATGTCGAACGGTCCGATGTACCTTAGACTGAGTTTACCCCTCTTGCCCAAACGTATCAATCCTCTGTTTGGAGAGATTTTTAGAAATACATGCTCTCCGGGTTGAAATTCCAGATATCGTCACTTTGCATCTACCCAATGTTTCTGTCGGTCCTGAGCTATGCGCATCTTTTGCCTAATCGTGCGAACCATATCTACGGTTGCCATGATCATCTCTGGTCCAAGGAATTCACGATCTCCAACGTCGTCCTAAATCAGCAGAGAACGACATTTCTGTCCGTAGAGTGCTGAGAATGGTGCCATCCTAATACTTGCATAGTAGCTGTTGTTGTATGAAAACTCCACAAGCTGTAGGTGATCTTCCCACGAACCTCCGAAGTATAGCATACAGGCTCTTAGCATATCTTCTAATATCTGAATTATTTGCTCAGCATGTCCATCTGTTCGTGGATGATACGCCGTACTAAAATTCAGACTCATTCCTAGGCTAGCTAGCAGACTCTGCCAGAACTGTGATTGGAATCTCGTATCATGATCAGAGACGATGCGAACAGGTACTCTATATAATCTCACGATCTCCTGCATAAGTTTATGGGTATTAATTATAGTACATCTTGAAAGTATAAATCCTAATATAGATTTCTACTCACCTCCATATACTTTCTTGCTAATGTCTCGGTTGACTGGCCAACTCTGAATGGAATAAAGTGAGCCGACTTGGTGAGTCAATCCACAATAACCCAAACTGCATCGTTACCCTTCGTGCTGTGAGAGAGAGCAGACACGAAGTCCATGGTAATGTGCTGCCATTTCCATTCTGGAATTGGTAATGTCTGAAGTAGACCAGCGGTTCTGTGATGTTCAGCCTTCACTTACTAACACACTAAACATTTTGCTATGCTCCTTGCTACTTCTCGCTTCATTCCATGCCACCAGAAGTGTTTCCGTCGATCCTTATACATTTTCGTGCTGCCGGGGTATACAGAATAAGGAGAGTTGTGGGCTTCATTCATCAACTCTTCTCGAACAGGGCCGACTGGCACGCATAAACGGCTCCCATACCGTAAGGATTCATCTTTGTGGATAATGAAGTCAGTTCGAAGTCCACTTTCTACTTGTTCTCGGATTTTTTATAGTTTGGCATCATTTGCTTGAGCTTCCTTGATCTGATTTACAAGAGTGGACCGGACTTGTAAATTCACAAAAGATGAAGCGTTACCTAGCACAACTACTTCAATCTCCAATCCGTGCAAATCTTGTTGTAGCTTCAACTGGGCGGTAAGGTTCATTGCTAATAGCTGGCGACTAAGTGCATCAGGAACTACATTCACCTTCTCAGGATGATACTGTAGGTTGATATCTAAGTCCATCATAAGCTCAAGCCATCTTCTTGAAATGAGGGTTATACTAAAGTTTTCCTAAAGTATCTTTTTAACAATTATTGAAATGAGAGTTATACTAAAGTTCATGGTATTTTAATGAAAAAGTTTGTTATATATTTGTTTCTGTCACGACCCAGAATTGAAACGTGACTGGCACTTGAATCACGTGAAGTTTATAAGACCCTACTGTAACCCAAGTAAGCCGAAAGCCCAGAAATCTAAACCTTTTTAGGAAAATAGTGGATGTGAAGTTTTGAAATAAAGGTATAATGAAATCAAGTTCTTTCTTTAGATGAATAAGTAATGTTATATGAAAATACAAGTGGGTTGTGTACTATACTTGAAAACATTTTCGTCATTTGAAATTTGGGCAGCACCTCCTTTGTAAATTTTGATCCAAGAACAAAACATAATAACAATAGTATAGGCATCCCAAATCGGGAGCTAGCTCTTCGTCAATTGGCGGAAGCAACCACACGAATACAAATATATGACGTCCAAGGCGAAGATCAACACAGAAAGAAAATAAATTAAACCGAAAGATTATCAAATCCAATATAGGAATATATACAATTCTTGACTTGAGATACAAAGAATATACAAACCGGTCTCTAGGGCTACCAAATATACATAGTCTGGTTGATGGAGCTTTTAACTAGATACAAATGAATAAAGAATATACAACAGTGGTTACGCTCTGTACTGTAACCCACCTACCAATGCAAATCACCCCAAAAAAGAGCAATGTCCCAGCAAGCCGCTACTGAATCCGAGCGATCGATCCTGCAAGAAAACTGTGGCACAACGGGAGTGAGTTGCCAACTCATGAGTAGAAAATATCACCAGGTAGAAATCGAATGTATGACGATTTCCTAAGTCATACAGTAATATAATAATAATTTCGAGTGGTAACAATGGTGATAGAGTAAACATAAGTATAATAATACTAATATAATCGTGCCTGTGTCATAATCCGGTACCATGTCATCTGTACCATATACGTGTGTATAAGTGTATCATCCAACGTGTGTCCATCAACGATACACCAAATCATCATAAAAAACCTGAGTGCCCAACATCGACACTCGAAAATATCATAAAACCCGTGTCTAGTATCGACACGTAAATCCTGATATCTCGGACGTCGTCTCATCGGATCGGCCCTCAAATCCATCTGATCACACGACTTTGGTCAGTATCCTCCGGATATCCGCCGAGCCCAATACTATCACCGGTCAGTAGTGCTCCTCTACCGGGCTCAACGTCTCTCTATACAATCTTCTTATCCCGGGGTAACGTACCGGGTCTACCATGTTCCCGCACATGGTCTCTCCTCTCCTCGAATCTGGTATACACATAACTCAGAACCAAGAAAACTCATGGTGGACGCCACACATCATATCAAGAGAAACAGCATTTTTAAAACAATCATAAGTTTTCAAAACGTATTTGCGGTTTCTTAAATCCAGAAATCTCATGAAAACCGAAATCTCATAAGTATGAACCAATAATGAAACAATGAGTATAAGCACAGAACAAATCCGTAATGCATAACCAGTATATTTATATGAGCGTGGCATCTAACTAAGTAAGAAAATACAATAACTGATCTAGTAAATATAGTATGGGTGCTAAACAATAACTAAAAATCTTTAGGTTACTAGGTTATATGGTGAAGTAATGATTTCTAATGTGTACATATCATGGAAATTACCGATGATGAGTGTGTAAGCCGGCGAGTATGTGTACGTACAACATGCGCATCATCGGTAATAGTGCGTGTGTCCTAGCAGATGATGTCATGCAAGATAAGGAAAGAACGTTGTATGTATACCGCAAAAAAATGAGAATAATACGAGCATAAAAGAAAATTGTAAACGCAACAGTATAAAATACATAGCTACATATGAGCCATACGGTTATAATTTAAAATAGTACAAATCGTTGTTTTAAGAAAAATAGGGGCTACGGTGTTTTTGAGAAAAAGATACCATTTGAAAATCCGTAGCATCCCTTGAGGTTGTCATTTAAAAATGCATAACGATTCATTAGTTTTGAAAATAGGTATGGCTCTAATTATACCCTAATATCTACTTAAGTGATTAGAAAATAATAATTTTCCGAGTCGATACATTCATAAGTCGGTGATCCAGTCTCATAGTATCACGTACGGTATAATCTATCGTATAGCATTATCAAGTCAAGAGTGCAGATTAATCATCATGTACATCATATCACGTACGGTATAATCCATCATACGATATCATCAAATCAAGTGTGTGGCTCAATCATCATATACATCATATCACGTACGGCATAATCCATCGTACGATATCATCAAATCAAGGGTACGGATCTACGGTCACGTACATCCTATCATCTCATCTAGTCCCATATCGTCACATGTTATACCATCTCGTATTGTATTATGAACATATATATCGCCTAATCTTTATAGCATATAATGTATCATATCGTATCCTGCCATTTTATCTCATACCATGTAACATAGCCTCGTGACATCATGCACGATCATATCGACTCATATCATTATAACTTGTCATATCCTCATCTCGTGATGTTTTGTCGAAGTTATCCTCAAACTTACATGTATACACTCACACACACACATATCTGTGTGTGTACAACATATATACCAATTGCTTAAGACTAAGAAAATAAGAACTAAGAACATACCTCCCTAATAGTACGCTTACTATCGCCTATAGTCTTCTAGAACCCTATTACCTAAGTATACATATCTAATATTTATATGAGATTAATAGAGGAAAGGTGCCATAGGAGGGGATTTCCTCCTATGGCGTCGGAAAAATGCACCCTCCGTGATTTTTTTCGACGATCGGCATACATCGCCTCCATCTTTATCATCTAAGATGTGGATGCACCAAATTTCATATGATTATACAATTTTTTCACCATTGATTTAGTTGGTACAAAATTAATGGTTTACCGACAACATAACTTTTTACATTGCTAATTCAACGGTGAAAAAGTAATGGAATCACATGAAATTTGGTGTATGCACATCTTAGATGATAACGATGATGATGATGGATCCCGATCGTCGGAAAAAATGGTGGGGGTTGTATTTTTTCGACTCCATAGGAGGCAATCCCCTCTTATGGCCTCTTTTCTCTATTATTCTCTATTTATATATATAACTATATACCTAATACCCTAATACTACGGTTGCGGGGGTGCTATACGCCATCCACCCGACTTCCATCATAGATATACATCTACTCACCTACTATCCTCGCTCTAGCCAAAGTCGATGAATGCCTTGCTCTCCTTCGTCGTCCCGGAAACCCATTCGAATGTACCTATAAATCAAATCATATCGTATCGAAATCAAAATCAAATCCGAAAACCGATACAGCAAGCGAAACATCCATAAATTTGAACCTATGGTCCACGCATGCAAGAACGGCCAAACAACTCTCAACATTAACGTACGAACGTCAAACAATCGAATCAAAACTCAAATATCAAAATCCAAGTTTCAAATATCATAAAACATCGCCAGAAATCATGTAAAACGACTGTAGATTTTTATTAATGTAAAATTAGACTTTTTTGCATATACGGTAGGTCTATTTATCTAAAAAAGTGAGCTACAGACCAAATTTCAGACCCTAATTCCAAAATTGGGCCGCAAATTGCAGCCAAATCGAATAAAACGGCGGCCAAAAGATGAAGGCTTGGGCTTGTGTTTCTACGGTAAGTTCCTAGTGGTCTACATAGCTCACTCTATCCGCTATAAAATTTTCAGAGTTCTAGAGTTATCACAGATTCCATTTGAACATCAAAACTCAATGAGAAACCGATATCGGAAATTTCTAAGTTCGTCTTTGAACATTCTAAACTCATTTTAATCAAGGCTACCACCACTTCTAGGCCAGTAAACACGTACTAAACCTCCACTAACCTCTACTAGCAGTTTTATCCATTAATTCTCATTCTAGAATATTCCAAGTTCACTAAATATTAACTTTTAAACTCTAAACTAATGTAGGAGATTAGGAAACTTAAACACTTAACTAAAAGTGAGAGGATTACCTTAAAAGAGCAACTCAAGAAAATTCTAAGATGGCCAAATGAACTCAAGACTAGAACTTGATCCCACCATGACGATTGTAATGATGTGAGGAACATTATTTGTGAAGGAAACATGATATTTTGATGAAGTTTTGGAAGGGTTGTATGGTGGTAGAAAGGGTGGTTGAGGAGTTAAAGAAAATGGAGGAGGATATGAAGAAGAGAAAGAAGATAAAGAATTGAAAAAGAGGGAAGATGGTTGTAGAATCTTCCTCTCTCTCTCTCTCTCTCTCTCTCTCTCTCCCCCTCTCTCTCACAACCATGCTCTCTTGTCCCCCTCATCATTATTATATCATTTCTTTTTCCTTTTCTCATTTTTCCTTTTTAAAACAATTTTAAAACAAAAGTAAAAATGCAACCATACATGAAACACAATAAAATGTGTCATGGCACAATAACACATAGTTAACAAAAATAAGCTTGGTTTAAACGCATAATTAGTGAAATACTAATCAAGTTTAACATAAACTTGTATATAAATAATTGTATACTAATTTATAAAATGCCCAAATCCAATAAATACCTTTATAATTAATAATTCATATTAATATTCCAATTATTTTCCAAATTATATGTATATAATTATACCATTCTATTAAAACTAATTTCCATACTTTTATAATATTCATAAAATTTATTATTTTATTATTTAAATTCCAAAAATAATATTTTATAGTTTTGAAATGTTACAATCTTCCCCCCTTAAATAAATTCGGTCCCTGAATTTAAAATTTAAACCCCCAAATATTAAAACATTTTAGTAAATCAATCAAATCAACGGGGCTCCGAATATCTTGAATACGCAAGAATATCACAGCGCAACGTGTGCGCATGAAATCGAGTACAAAACTCAAAAATCGAAACTCCGTCAAGCGTCACGCAATCATGGGAGTTATGACAAAAATACAAGTTTCAAAATCTATTGTAAAAATCAGACATAATATAATCAAGGCTATATAATATATATATAGTACGCATCCTTGTGAAATCGTCTAAACAACTGAATAAAAATGCATGCAAAATTCTTTTTAAATCACCGTGTGATGCGTATATCACGGCACAAGTAGTGGACGTTAATTTTGTAAAGAAATAGCTATATATTTATATAGGTTTTGCTTAACATATACGTCCCGCCTTTTGAAAATGATTTAGAAGAGTTTTCTTGGTAAAATTTTGTGTCACTCATGGACACGTAGGAAAATATTAAGACTATAGTTCTTTTTGAAAATCCTCCCGGTAAATATCGATGCATGCAAAAATACTCAGTTACTGTCCTCAGGCTAGTCCTCTTCGGTTACTATACCATATAGTATATATCATAAAAACATGATGTTCGAAAGAAATCAATCTCAATAAGTGTATACAAAAATACCACGTGCGTCTGGTACGCACGAAAATCAGAATCAAATCCAAGTGCCACGAATGTGCACGAAAGCAAGAACTGCGTGCAACGGGTGTGCACGAAAGCATCTGTCAAGTGCAACGGGTGTGCATAACAATGATATCGAGTGCATCTAGAGTGCATGAAAATCTCGACCAAGTGCAACTAATATGCACGAAAAATATCGATTAAATGCATCTGGTGTGCACAAAATCACATCAAGTGCGCCAAGTGTGCGCAAGAATCTAAATCAAGTGCGTTAGGTCCGCACAAAATCATCTAGGGCAATAGAGTGCACGTAAACAAATATTAAGCGTACTAAGTGCACGAAAACATAAATCTAATGTACTAGGGTGTAAGAAAACAAATATTAAGTATATGAATTGAGATCAACGGTATACAGCATGCACGAAATCAAAATCAAGTATACCGAGGTGTATGAAATCATAAACCTGTGCCTCAATGCACTGAAAGCGCACGTGAACTACACCGAGTGCATAAGTCAAAATCAAGTGCATACTATATACAAGAAATCAAAATCAAGTATATCGGAGTGTACAAAATCAAAATCGACAGTATCGGGATACACGGAATCACAAATATGTGCAACAAGTGCACAAAGCAAAATCGAGTGCAATGGGTCTGCACAAAAACAACAATAAGTATAACTGGTATATAAAAATATGAATCAAGTGCAACTACAGTGCATGAAAATATCAATCATGAAACTAATCATCAAAATATCAAAATCAAAACGATGGAAACGCGATATCTGAATTACCAAAACGCAAATCACAATTAAATGACATTGAGGTATACTTCCTTCAATGTCGAAAGGTGCCGGTGCACCCAAGCTGGCAGAGCAAGAATATCTACTTTCCTCTTACCCACGGTCTGGCGTCCTCGGTCCCTGGGTCCTTATTTTTCTCTGTGGATCACCAATAGCATGACTCATCGGCTCGACAACCCGATTAGGAGAAATGATGGAAACAGTCCCGCTCTGGCGCTTCTCTGAACATCTCCTGGCCAATTAACATGGCCACTCATAATGTAGCACGTCAACGATGGTGGCCTCTAGCCTTTTGAGTGCGTGCAATACCACCGATTCTGGGTCCAAATCTTTATCGCTATGGTATCCTGGAAAGAACACGCTACGGTCTCTTCCGATCTCACATCTGCCGAACTGCCCGGAGACTAGCACTCTTTACTTAATCCGCTTAAGTTCCGAGACAGCTGCAATATCATCACAACCTTTCCTCTGAAAATATAGCTGTATCCAATACTCTTGCGTACATATCGAGCTTCTGATATCAACGGAGAAGAATGTCTCGTTAAGAGTTCACACGAATCTCGTATCCATTTTCCTTCAATATTGACCAACTCGGAATCATCTCTTTGTAGCTGTGTGGACTGCAATCCAATTTAGCTATAGGCGTATTCAGAGTCTCTCATAAGGACTCGAAGTTACGAACTCGGGTATGTTCACCACTCTGAAGAAGATATCTGGCCGATTACGTCCTCGGAAACTCGTCCAAGTCATCATAGGAATACAAATAATTCGCCCTTTCTCAATCAACTCACAACATGTCTGGGTGAAGCCCCTTCTAACTGAAGCTAGTCAACTTAATGATCTCACATCGGAGCATCCAAATGGACAAAATGTCCTAGTCACTCATCCAAGGGTGACTAGCGATCTTCTGTCACATCCCTGCCTGTAAATTCGTGTGGCTTCAGCTTATAAAATCTATAGGCGATATCTTGTCAATCTCAGCAACAACTGGTTTATTTATCTGCACGGTAGCAATCACATCGATTTCTGGAGTAAGCTGTACCTCAACGGTCCTCTCAATCTGGCCGGTCTCAAGCGATGGTTCGATCATCTAGTGCAGATCCCGAACGCTCGTGTCAAATAAGAAATCCTAGTAAAATAATAAATCGATACATTCCTACATCACCGGAAGAATATCATGATCAGTCCTCGTCCCTGACGAGCTCGCTCTGACCGCATCTCTAACCGCAGCTCTCTCTGCTCTCATAGCCATGGTGACAGGAACCGCAAACAAACATCGATGAGGATAGATCATAGGAACGAATAGAATAATGGATCTCAAGAAATGTACATCCTAAGGTCACTTAAGCGGAGCAGTGTATCATAAGTATGCCGCGGAACATACACATGGTACGTCACTCTACTTAAGTTACATACTCCATCAACCAAGGTCAACCTACGTGATGAAAGTTTGGGTCTAATACCCCCTTAGTCAAGTCTAAGTTTCGTAAGGTCAAACCTAGGTTCCGAAATATATATACGCCCTAAACTCTGCATAGTCAAACCGAGACTCGAACCAAGGTTAAACCTAACGCTCTGATACTAAATTTGTCACGACCCAGAATTGGAACGCGATTGGCACTTGAATCACGTGAAATCTATAGGACCCTACTGTAACCCAAGTAAGCCGAAAGCCCAGAAATCTAAACCGTTTTAGGAAAATAGTGGAGGTGAAGTTTTGAAATAAAGGTATAATGAAATCAAGTTCTTTCTTAAGATGAATAAGTAATGTTATATGAAAATACAAGTGGGTTGTATAGCATAGTTGAAAACACTTTCGTTATTTGAAATTTTGGCAGCACGTCCTTTGTAAATTTTGATCCAAAAACAAAACATAACAACAATAATATAGGCATCCCCAAGCGGGAGCTAGCTCTTCACCAATTAGCGGAAACAACCACACGAATTCAAATATACGACGCCCAAGGCAAAGATCAACACAGAAAGAAAATAAAGAAAACTGAAACATTATCAAATCCAATAAAGCAATATATACAAGTCTCGACTCGAGATACAAAAAATATATAAACTGGTCTCTAGGGCTACCAAATATACATTGTCTGGTTGATGGAGTTTTTAACTAGAAAGACCGAGACCCAAAGTCCAGAAAGACGAGTGAGTGATTGCCGAGTCGGCAAGCACGAACGTCTGATATAAATGAATAAAGAATATGCAATGGTTGTTATGCTCTATACTGTAACCCACCTACCAAAGCAAATCATCCAGAAAAGAACAATGTGCCAGCAAGCCGCTACTGAATCCGAGCGGTCGATCCCGCAAGAAAACTGTGGCACAACGGGGGTGAGTTGCCAACTCGCGAGTATAAGAAATCACCACGTAGAAATAGAATGTATGGCAATCTCCTAGGTCATACAGTAATATAATAATAATATTGAGTGGTAACAAGGGTGATAGAGTAAGCATAAGTATACTAATACTAATATAATCGTGCCCGTTTCATAATCCGGTGCCATGTCATCTGTTTCATATATATGTGTATAGGTGTATCATCCAACGTGTGTCCATCAACGACACACCAAATAATCATAAAAAACCTGAGTGCCCAATATCGACACTCGAAAACATCATAAAACCCGTGTCTAGTATCGACACGTAAATTCTCATATCTCGGACGTCGTCTCATCGGATCGGCCCTTAAATACATCTGATCAAATGACTCCGGTCGGTATCCTCCGGATATCCATCGAGCCCAGTACTATCACCGGTCGGTAGTGCTCCCCTGCCAGGTTCAATGTCTCTCTATACAATCTTCTTGCCCCGGGATACCATACCGGGTCCACCATGTAGCCGCAGACGGTGCCTCCTCTCACCTCAAATCGAGTATACACATAACTTATAACTGAAAAAACTCATGGTGGACGCCACACATCATATCAAGAGAAACCGCGTTTTTAAAACAATCATAAGTTTTCAAAATGTATTTGCAGTTTTTCAAATCCAGAAATCTCATGAAAACCGAAAGCTCATAAGCATGAACCAATAATGAAACAATGAGTACAAGCACAGAACAAATCCGTAATGCATAACCAGTGTGTTTATATGAGCGTGGCATCTAACTAAGTAAGAAAATACAATAACTGGTCTAGTAAATGTGGTATGGATACTAAACAATAACTAAAAAGCTATAGGTTACTAGGTTATATGGTGAAGTAATGATTTCTAATGTGTACATGTCATGGAAATTACCGATGATGAGTGTGTGAGTTGGCGAGTATGTGTACGTGCAACATGCGCATCATCGGTAATGGTGCGTGTGTCCTAGCAGAAGATGTCATGCAAGATATGGAAATAACGTGGTATGCATACCGCAAAAAAATGAGAATAATACGAGCATAGCAGAAAAATGAAATTGTAAACGCAACAGTATAAAATACATAGCTACATATGAACCATACGATTATAATTTAAAATAGTACGAATCATTATTTTTAGAAAAATAAGGGCTACAGTGTTTTTGAGAAAAATATACCATTTAAAAATCCGTAGCGTCCCTTAAGGTTGTCATTTAAAAATGCATAACGATTCGTTAGTTTTGAAAATAGGTATGTCTCTAATTATACCCCAATATCTACTTAAGTGATTAGAAAACAATAATTTTCCGAGTCGATACATCCATAAGTCGGTGATCCAGCCTCATAGTATCACGTACGGTAGAATCCACCGTACGACATCATCAAGTCAATAGTGCAGATCAATCATCATGTACATCATATCACGTACGGTATAATCCATCATACGATATCATCAAATCAAGTGTGTGGCTCAATCATCATGTACATCATATCACGTACGGTATAATCCATTGTTCGATATTATCAAATCAAGGGTACGGATCTACGGTCATGTACATCTTATCATCTCATCTAGTCCCATATCGTCACATGTTATATCATCTCGTATCGTATTATGAACATATATATTGCCTAATCTTTATATAATATAATATATATATCGTATCTTGCCATTTCATCTCATATCCTGTAACATAGCCTCGTGACATTATGCCCGATCATATCGACTCATATCATTATAACTTGTCATATTCTCATCCCGTGATGTTATATCGAAGTTATCCTCAAACTTACATGTATACACACATACACACATACATACACACAAACACACATATTTGTGTGTGTGTACAACATATATACCAATGGATCAAGACTAAGTAAATAAGAACTAAGGACATACCTCCCTACGAGTACGCTTACTATCGCCTATAATCTCCTAGAACCCTATTAGCTAAGTATACATATCTAATATTTGTATATATAATTATATACATAATGCCCTAATACTACAGTTGCGGGGGTGCTATATGCCATCCACCCGATTTCCCCCGTAAATATATATCTACTCATCTACTATCATCGCTCTAACCGAAGTCGATGAATGCCTTGCTCTCCTTCATCGCCCCGGAAGCCCACGCGAATGTACCTACAAATCAAATCATATCGTATCGAAATCAAAATCAAATCTGAAAACTGATACGGCAAGCGAAACGTACATAGATTAAAACCTATGGTCCACGCATGCAAGAACTACCAAACAACTCCCGACGTTGACGTACAAACTTCAAACGACCGAGTCAAAACTAAAATATCAAAAACCAAGTTTCAAATATCATAAAACATCGCCAGAAATCATGTAAAACGACTCTAGATTTTTATTAATGTAAAATTAGACTTTTTTGAATACAGGGTAGGTCTATTTATCTAAAAAGTGAGTTACAGACCAAGTTTCAAACCCTAACTCCAAAATTGGGCCGCAAATTGCGGCCAAATTGAATAAAACGACGGCCAAAAGATGAAGGCTTGGGCTCGAGTTTCTACGGTAGCTTCCTAGTAGTCTGCATATCTCACTGTATATGCTATAAATTTTTCAGTGTTCTAGAGTCATCCCAGATTCCATTTGAATATCAAAAGTGAATGAAAAACCGATACTGAAAATTTCTAAGTTCGTCTTTGAACATTCTAAACTCATTTTAATCAAGGCTACCACCACTACTAGGCCCGTAGACACTTACTAAATCTCCACTAACCTCTACTACAAGTTTTATCCACTAATTCTCATCCTAGAATTTTCCAAGTTCACTAAACATTAACTTTTAAACTCTAAACTAATATAGGAGGTTAGGAAACTTAAACACTTAACTAAAAGTGAGATGATTATCTTAAAAGAGAAACTCAAGAAAATTCTAAGATGGTCAAATAAATTCAAGACTAGAAATTGATCCCATCATGATGCTTGTAGTGATGTGAGAAACATTATTTGTGAAGGGAACATGGGATTTTGATAAAGTTTTGGGAGGGTTGTATGGTGGTAGAAAGGGTGGTGGAGGAGTTAAAGAAAATGGAGGAGAAGATGAAGAGAAAGAAGATAAAGAAATGAAAATGTGGGAAGATGGTTGTAGAATCTTCCTCTCTCTCTCTCTCTCTCACACACACACACACACACACACACACATACACAGAACCATGCTCTCTTGTCCCCCTCATTATTATTATATCTTTTCTTTTTCCTTTTCTCATTTATCCTTTTTAAAACAATTTAAAACCAAAAGTAAAAATGCAACCATACATGAAACACAATAAAATGTGTCATAGCACATTAACACATGGTTAACAAAAACAAGCTTGGTTTAAACGCATAATTAGTGAAATACTAATCAAGTTTAATATAAACTTGTATATAAATAATTGTATACTAATTTATAAAATGCCCAAATCTAATAAATACCTTCATAATTAATAATTCATATTAATATTCCAATTATTTTCCAAATTATATGTATATAAGTATACCATTCCATTAAAACTAATTTCCATACATTTATAATATTCATAAAATTTATTATATTATTATTTAAATTCCAAAAATAATATTTTATATTTTTGAAATGTTACAGTTTCACATGAAATTTTGGTTAAACTAAAAACTAAATGATAGGAAATAAGGTTAAGATTAATATAAGATGTTAGTTTGATCTAAGTTGCTTATCAAGTGGAATACAAAAATTAAAAAGAAGATTACATCGGAGATAACTCCACTTTTATCGATTTGTTTTAGAAATTTGTTTTGAGGTGGAAAGGGATAGAGATTAAAGGACTTATGTGTTTAGGTGGTTAGCAAGAGAGAAAGGAAGATTTTGGGTGTCATAGCGTCGTCGGAAATGCTCTGGTCGTTGAGTTTTGCTTGCTACTCCACTTGGTACTTATAGAGTTTAAGAGAATTTTTGCTGGAATTTTCAGAATGGGGAAGAGCTAGGGCATGGGGTGGTATTTATAGTGAAGAATTAGGATTTGAGAATTAAAAATGTGGATTAAAATAATTTAAATGGTGTTAAATGGTGAATTGAAGGGTCTCTGTTTGATTGAAGGAAAATCAAACATTGCAGGGAAGTTAAGGAGAGTCGAAGGGACAAGTTTGCAAAGAATGGAAGCAAATAGGCTCCATCGAACCGTCGGCGACGGCCATAAGCAAGAAATGGGCGGTCGGATTTGGCCCAATCACCTCGAGATTCGTGCCACGTGCCAAGTTTGGTGTGTACTCCTCATTGCGCCTGTTTGATTTTTCTGAAACTTTTCGTTTCTCCGTGTATTGCATATGAAACTCTTAGGCTTCCGAAAAATTAGAAAGAAAAATCCTAAAAATAATTGGGTTTGATGGGAATTGAACGCACATGCTATATCACAGCAGTGCAGATGCTTTACCAGTGAGCTACAAGTTGCTTCTTATTTTTATTTAACAAAAATAATTTTTAACTCTTACACAGGCTGTAATACCCTTTACTGTGAAATATAAGAAATTTCTGTACAGTGATTTCAAAGTCGTTACATTCTACACTCCTTACAAAAATTCCGTCCTCAAAATTTACAATTACATAGGGGCTAATTTTCAAAAAGGTAAGGGTATCGTGTACACATATTTTCTTCTCTTTCCCAACTTGATTCTCCTGGTGAATCCTTTCTTCACACCACTCGGACTAAGGTTACTTCCTTGTTCCGTAATGTTTTCACCTTTCGGTCCAGGATCTCAACTGGTTGTTGCTCGTAGGTTAGTTCAGTTTGTACCGTGAGCTCTGAGTGATCAAGTATGTGACTGGGGTTGCTCATATATTTTCTTAGCTGGGATATGTGGAATATGTTGTGCACTTCTTCCAATGAGGGTGGTAGTGCCAAGCGACACGCCACTTCTCCAACTCGTTTGAGTATGTCGAACGGTCTTATGTATCTTAGACTTAATTTACCCCTTTTGCCAAAACGTATCATTCCTCTGTTTGGAGAGATCTTCACGAACATATGGTCTTCGGGTTGAAACTCCAAGTGGCGACGCTTTGCATCTGCCCAATGTTTATGTCGGTCTTGGGCTATGTGCATCATTTTCCTGATCGTGCGAACCACATCTACAGTTGCCACGATCACCTCTGGTCCGAGGAGTTCATGATCTCCAACATCGTCCCAACTCAGCGGGGAACGACATTTCCGTCCGTAGAGTGCTGCGAATGGTGCCATCCCAATGCTTACCTGATAGCTGTTGTTGTATGAAAACTCCACATGGTATAGGTGATCTTCTTACGAACCTCCGAAGTCTAACATACAGGCTCTCAGCATGTCTTCCAGAATCTAAATTGTTCGCTCGGACTGTCCGTCTGTTTGTGGATGATACGCCGTGTTGAAATTTAGACTCGTACCTAGGCTAGCTTGCAGTCTCTGCCAAAATTGTGATCGGAATCTTGTATCACGATCGAAGACGATGCAAACAGGTACTCCATGTAATCTCACGATCTCCTTCATATACTTCCTTGCCAACGTCTTAGTTGACTGGCCAACTCTGAATGGAATAAAGTGAGCCGACTTGGTAAGTCGATCCACAATAACCCAAATCGCGTCGTTACCCTTCGTGCTACGAGGGAGGGCGGTCACGAAGTCCATGATAATGTGCTGCCATTTCCATTCTGGGATTAGTAACGGCTGAAATAGACTAGCAGTTCTATAATGTTCAACCTTCACTTGCTGACACACCAAACACTTGGCTACGCTCCTTGCTACTTCTCGCTTCATTCCATGCCACCAGTTGTGTTGTCGTAGATTCTTGTACATTTTCGTACCACCGGGGTGTACCGAATACGGAGAGCTGTCAGCTTCTTTCATTAACTCTTCTCGAATAAGTCCGATTGGCACGCATAAACGGCTCCCATACCACAAGGATCCATCTACGTGGATGATGAAGTCGGTTCGAAGTCCACTTCCTACTTGTTCTTGGATCTTTTGTTGCTTGGCATCATTTGCTTGAGCTGCCTTGATCTGATTTACAAGAGCGGACTGGACTTGTAAGTTCATCAAATATGAAGCATTACCTGGCACAACTACTTCAATCTCCAATACATGTAATTCTTGTTGTAGTCTCCACTGAGCCGTGAGGTTCATTGCTAATGGCTGGCGACTAAGTGCATCAGGAACTACGTTCACCTTCCCAGGATGATACTGTAGGTTAATGTCGAAGTCCGCCATGAGTTCTAGCCATCTTTTCTGCCGCATGTTGTGTTCTTTCTGAGTAAATACATACTTAAGACTTTTATGGTCAGTGTATATATCCACTCGTTCTCCCAAAAGTAAGTGGCGCCAAATCTTGAGTGTGAAGACCACTACTGCTCGTTCCAGATCATGTGTTGGATAGTTGCGTTCATGAACTTTTAACCGCCTTGATACAAAAGCCACAACTTTTCCATGCTGGTGTAGAACACATCCTAATCCTTTACCGGACGCATCACAATGCACATCGAATCCGTTAGATTGATCCAGTATTATAAGGATGGTGCAAAGGTTAATCTCGACTTGAGTTCTACAAAAGCCTTTTCACATACTTCTGACCACAAGAATGCTTCGTCTTTACGTGTGAGCTTGGTCAGGGGTGCTGCGATTTTTGAAAATCCTTCGATGAATCGTAGGTAGTATCCTGCTAAGCTCAAGAAACTTCTTATATCTTTCACTTTCTTTGGCGTCGGCCACTCACTGACAGCTGACACCTTAACTGGTTCCACCAAGATTCCTTCGCCTGAAACAATATGTCTGAGAAATTCAACTTGATCTAGCCAAAACTCATACTTGTTGTACTTGACATAGAGCTGGTGTTGTCGTAATGTCTCCAGGACAATGCATAAGTGCTTGGCGTGTTCTTTCCAATTATTTGAATATACTAGGATGTCGTTGATGAATATAACAACAAACCTGTCTAAGTACTCTCGGAAAACTTGGTTCATTAGGTTCATAAAGATGGCAGGTGCATTGGTCACTCCAAATGGCATTACGAGATATTCATAATAGCCATAATGAGTCCTAAACGCCATCTTTGGAATGCCAGACTCTTTGACCTTCACCTGATGGTAACCCGAACGAAGATCTAGTTTTGAAAAGACACAAGATCCACTTAACTGATCGAAAAGGTCATCGATGCGTTGTAGTGGATACTTATTCTTAATTGTCACTTTTTTCAGAGCTCGATAATCCACACACATCCTGCAGGAACCTTCCTTCTTCTTCACCAGTAGCACCGGAGATCCCCAGCTTGAAGTACTAGGACAAATCCAACCTTTCTTCAGGAGTTCGTCCAACTGAATGCGGATCTCCTTTAATCCCTCCAGACTTAATCGGTACGGAGCTTTTATTACTTGTTGTGCGCCGAGTTGCAAATTGATGCTGAATTCAAGAGCTCGATCGGGAGGCAAACCTGATATATCTTCCGGGAATACATCCTCGAACTCTCGAACTACCTCTACCTTCGATTCTTTAGCTTGCAACACTGCAATCTCTGCCTTCTTTGGTTTTGCTCTGTAGATGCTAGGTTCCAAGGTACGGTCTCCACTTTTGAAGTAGAACACTGGGTGATCTGGTATTTCGAACACTATTCTCCTTTGGCGACAGTCGATAGTAGCGAAGAAAATTCCCAGTCAGTCCATTCCCAAGACTACGTCAAACTTCGGTATGTCTAGCACCTTGAAGTCTACATAGAATTCTCGACTGCAGACGACCACTAGACATAGATCGTATCCCAAAGTTGCTTTTAGAACACTGTTCCCTGAACTAACGTTCCAGCTGGATACGAGCAGTTTAATTGGGATCACATGAGTTCGGAAGAACCGTTGCGACATAAAGCAATATGATGCCCCAGTGTCGAAGAGCACTAGAGAAGGTAGGGAGGCTACTAAGACTTTACCTAAGTCGTGTGGGATAGGTTTAGGTATAACAGATATAAGATGACTATGAATTGAAAGGACTTGAAAGAGAATAGAGAAAAGATTTACCAGTGATTACCTGACCCATAGTTTCGGCCTCTTCGACCGACATGGTGAATGCTTGGCGTCGCGGAACTTTCCTCTATGCCTGGTTAAACACTCGGCGTTGGGGTTGAGTAGTTTCGGTGCGGGGAGCTAGAGCTGGTAGAGCTAACCGGGTAGGAGGAGCTTGGATCGTCGGTCTAACTGGAGGGTTGTTGGGTCCTCGGTTCTGGGGCATGCTCTAATGGCGTGAGTAGAAGACCCACAGATCAGGCACACGTTGTTCGCTCTGCGAGAGTTCTTCACAAGATGCCCTATTCTTTTGCAGTAGATGCAAAAGTCTGGCCTGCTGTTGGCGAACGAACCTACTGGCCTCTGAGATGGTCCATTAAAAGATGGCCTGGAAAAGGTCCTTCTATGATCTGGTGCACAGGGCGTTTTACACCGGCAGTCTGCGTTCTGCCCTTCTTCTTCACAACTGCCTCATATCGTCGGCAGCCTTCAAAGTAAGTTCATGGGTTAGAAAATCCAATGTAGTGAGTGTAGCTTGGATTTCAGGGTCCAACCCTTGCTGAAATCGTTGTGCCCGGTTCTCAGCAGTGGGAATAAGATGTGCAGTGAACCTGTTACGACCTTGTGTTAGCAGTGTTTTAAGTGAGAAAATTAAATTGAGTTTGAGACTATATCTTATCGGTTGAGCATGGTAAACTCAGCATCATATTCATCCACCGACTTGACCCACATCGAGTCCTACTGTAGATGGATGAACTGCTGCTCCATGTCAAAGTGGGCAGTCTTTGGGAAGTACTTGGTGTCGAAGAGGTCTCGGAATGTTTTCCATTCTATCGGTTGTGCGAAACGGCTCTCCTAAGCCTTCCACCATACTCTGGTGTTATCGGTCAGTTGCAACTTAACAACTCTCACCCAGGCAATATCTGGCACTTGAGCAGCTGCCAGGTCATCCTTGATCGCTTGAGCCCATTCTTCTTCCTCAAGCGGGCTATCCTTACCCGAGAAGTTCTTTGGGTGCAGTACCCGAAACTTCTTAACTCCGGGTGCCTCGGCTTCGGGCGGTTCATCAGGATAGCAATCTGCTGCTACTGCCCCTCTAATAGGCTCTTGATAACCTTAAGTAGTACCGTTTGCTCATGTTGGGTTACGATAGCACACTGGCTATCTACCGTAGCCGATGCAGAACAAAAATGACTTTTAAAAAACTTGGCGCTAATGAACCCGTCTAGAATCGAACCATAAAACTATACTAGCAAACTAACAAAGAGCTAAACTATGGTGATAGAAGTGTTATACCGAACGAACCAAGTCCTTCGGTCTTTCATCATCTTCCTTAGCTCCTTGAGGCATGCTCGATTGAACTTAGCTGCCGGTCTTCCTTCGTCGAAGATGATCCACCCGAGAGATGTAGCTCATGGCTCTAACTCCACATCAAAAGCAAGTGAAGAAACTAGGGATTCTAGGTTGCTAATCTAGAATGCCTAGGATATAGTGAGTGTTCTAAGTGTTTGTCCATCTCACCTCCTCTCTTGATTCTCAACTCAAGAGATTGTAGAGAGGAGGTTGAGCATGAAGGTGGAGGAACTCAAGAAACTTAAGAGAGAAGAGTGAAGCATGATGGTGAGAAGAAAACTCGTCTCTCAAAAATAATAAGCCATCCATAGAGAGAGAAAATCTCATAGCATGGTTTTGTAGGACATTTCTTTTCAATTTAAAATCAAGCCCATGCTTGAATAGTTTGCATAAATGAATTAACAATTCATTTGTGCAACACTATGCAAGCATGGCTCTCACCATACTCCCCTCTTTCTATTTTCCACCTCATTATCTATTTATGATAAATGGATAAAAACTAAATGAGGTATCCACCTTCTAGAATGTTATCTGTACAAATACGGATTACACTCTACTGTATATATATACCTGTATTCATACCGAAACACGAATACTCGAAGAGATAGAATAACACAAAAAACATAATACTAGTATATACATATCGAAATACATATACGTAAATTATTAAATCAATACCTAATTTAATAATCCGGCTCAAACCCGAGCCAGCTAGTATTATCAACTGTTCGATCGAAAGTCCGGGTAACTAGTACACTTATTCGATTGGAACCCTGCACGTATTCAATATGGCTACTACATTATTTCGCCACAACCAGTGAAATCCTCTGTGTATGACTCTAAAGACTCATGAATGTTGGGGTCAAAAATTACACCCCGGTTGACCAAGTCAAAGTCAAAGTCAACCCCAAGTAAGCGGGCCCAACCCCGGATCAAGTGGGCCCATGCCCAAGTCGAGCCCCACGGTCGGCCTCCCCCATGCCAAAATGAAATCATGTAATAAATAATTTTGATATAATTTTTATGAATGAATATAAGAAAAAAATAGGCATGAAGCCAAATTTTTGTAAAGCCCATGGCTCATGTGTAAAAGAAATAAGCACATGAGGTATGGGATAGGCAAAATGCCATTTTGTAAAGCCCAAGGGGCTGTGTGTAAATTTGTAAGCCTATATAAGGCAACATGATGATTAAATAAAAAAGAAACTTCTCATTCTCTCAAATTCTAGGGTTTTTGTGCCTCCTTCTCCTTCCTCAAGGTTCTAAACATTTTTCTCCTTTTCTGAATTAAACCAAGAGTTTAACTCTTCATTTTCCAAAAATAAATAGTTTTTCACCATAAAACCCTTGAAGGGGAGCTCGGATCTGCCATCAAATCCCTAAAATGGGAGATTTTAAGTCTCACCTTCCCTTTTCCCCCCAAAATCCGGCCAACAGAGAGGAAGAAGAAGAATACCCATCTCCAAAAACCCCGTTCCAGAAGGATCCGAGGCTCAAAAGAAGATCCAAAAATTTCTAGGAGTTTAACTCCATTCAAGATCTGTTGGAGTTTAACTCCATAAATCAACCCTATTTTTAGTAGTTTAACTCCAAATCTATACATAATCCCCTATTAGGAATTCAATTCCAAAGCCCCCTTGGGAATTCAACTCCTAACCCAGGGGCTAAGCCCCTTTTCCCGCTGGTGTTTCTAGCGGTCGCGTGCCGCGCACGTGACTCGTAGGCACCCAGCGGTCGCGTGCAGGGCACGTGACCCGCGGGTGCCGCCTACGCGTCTGGCACGTGACCCACGGGCGTTAAGCGCCTACGCGCCAGACACATAACCATCGGACACCAATCGCCCATGCTCCAAGCATGTGACCCGTGTGCGCCCAGCGCCCACGTGCCATGCACGCGTCTTTAAGACGCTCCTCACCCCTCATTTTCCGTGCACTCCACACCAAAAACACGTCCCCCGTTAGGAAATTTTTTCTAACGGGACGATGCCCCGTACCCCCTAAGGGGGCTGCTAGCCCTCTTGACCCCCAACCCGCTATCCGGGTAGCGGGACCCCTATAAACTCTGCGAGGCCCCCGATATATCCAAAACCCTTTCAAAACACAACACATGCACATAGCACATTGAGTTCGCATGATCGGTTTTACCCGTCAATCGGAGGTTCTCTCGCTCCAAAAGCGAGGGGTAATTAATGGCAACTTAGTCCGCGGCTGCCAGAGATTCGGATCCCCACAATCAATAAGCCCCGGCCTGCCCTAGGAAAGGGGAATCTGTATATTCCTGACAAGCACGCGCATTCCGATCTCAAAGGGGTGATGAAAAACACCCTACAGACTCTGGCACGCCCAGTGGGACCATTTATCTCCTCCCATATTTCGGGTTAAACGTTCATGCGAACTCAATCAAAATACATATCGATTTACTGTACTAAAATCATGCTTCTTTGTGCAGGTTAACAAATTTCAAATTGCAATCTCCGGACGCAACAAAATGTCTCTAAAGACCAGCTCAGCTCTCGGCATAGCTCCCATCTCCTACACGATGAAGATGGATGCCAGGACGGTCCTCCCGGCCAGTCTTGGGCGACAATGGGAGGAGCCACCGCTAACATTTGGCTTTATTCTGTTCGTGCCAGCTAGCGCCATCCCAGCTCCTCAAGCTCCAGTAACAGACAGATCGTCCTCGAAAGGCAGGAGGCCAAATATGGTGATCTCGAGGGCACCACTAACCAAACGCAAGTCGGTGTTTGAACAACTTTCCTTGGCCCCAGCTGGAGGCAAGGACATCAACACCAACAAAGCAACAAGGCATCTCGGGCAAGCTCCAGTGGTGCTCCTGACAACTGCTCAATAAGGTATCTTCTCTAAGCTCCCTGTCAATCGACTCATGATGGATTCCCAGAAAACGGATTTCCGCCAAGCCCTCAAAATCGAGAAGCTAAGACAGAGAAGGCTCAGATACAGAGCCAACAAAAAAGCTAGGACCCATGCTAGGATGAACTTCATGAGGTTCCAAGAATAGGGTTACCCCGCCAAAGATAAAGAGATGGCTGGATATGTGGTCCACACTGTCTACATGGTGGGCACGCGCAGCAAGAGCAAGGACGGGGCCACCACATCTCAAATCCAATTTGGTATGAATGTGGATACCACTTCCCAAGACCAGCATCCTCTGGGAGGTAATGAAAACCCTTCCAGTGAGGCTGATAAGCAGAGAGATCCCTCAGTTCATGAGGAGTCGGGCTCGGAAAGCGAGGAGGAGCCAATCTTCCATCATAAGAACGTAGAGTAGCAATTTCTCCAAGAGCTCCGAAAGCAGCTCAGAAGTAAAGATAAAGAGATGGCCAAACATTACTCCAAAATTGACGAATTGACGAATGTCGTGATGCAGCTCATGGCCCAACTTGCCTCTCAGCCGCCTAATCAAGCGCAGGACTTTGCTCATGAACTGGGAAACGGTGTCCCGAGACAGCCGATGCCTATTCCTTCAAATCCAAAGGTGGGCGGACCGCATGAAAGTCAGTCGCATCCTATCTCGGGAAATTTCTTGGCTACCGATGACAGTAGCCCGTTAACTTAAGATCAAATCATGGTTTTTGTTGCCAACAAAGTCAAAAAATTGGTAGCCGAAACCGAAGCACAAAAAGATGTTAGCAGTAGGAGACCAAATCCTGCTCAGTATGATCTGGTAGAATTTCCTAGCGGCTATGTCATCCCTAAATTCGAAAGATTTGATGGTACGGGAAATGCAAATCAGCACATCACCCATTTTAAAGCCTCATGCGGGAATACTGGGGGCAATGATGCGCTTCTCCTCCGCCAGTTCGTTAATAGCTTAACCGATGTCGCTTTCGATTGGTACGCGAGCATACCGGATGGCTCCGTTACTACTTTCGTCCAAATGGAATCTCTGTTTCGGGAAAGGTTCATGAATGTCAGCGATAAGATCACCATTGCCGACCTCGTAAGGACCAAGCCAAAGAACAACAAAAGTAGCACGTATTTTATAATCCGATGGTGTAATCTCTCCGTCAAATGTGAACCGCCAATGGAGCAGGACCAATCTGTCAGCCTCCTCATCGGAAATCTCAACAATTGGATGGCCCCGTTTCTATGCACCGTGGGTCTCAAAACATTCCAAGAGCTGACCCGGAAAGTTCAGATGTTGGAGCGCTCAAAACAGGAGTCCTCCTCTGATTCCCAAAATAACAATAGGTCCTCGAGAAACCGAAAGGACGATAATCGCAAAGGCGGAAATTCCGACGATGCTGAATCCTTTAACACTTCGGCTAACTGAAATAAGCGAGTGATGAGCGGGCCTAATGCCAACCAGCCTCAAAAGACAGTGTTCGGAGAAGGAGGAGAATCTCCACTGAAAGAGAAACTGGATAAGGTCCATTCCTTCAGAAAGGACAAAGTCCATAAGATATTCAAGGACGCCCTGAGAAACGGTCTACGATTGACAGAATCAAAGAGACCGCAAGAAGCGAGTATGACCGACGACCCTAAATATTGCCCCTATCACAGAGTGATAAGTCATGCCATTGAGGACTGCTTCATCTTCAAAGATTGGGTCAAAAGCAATACAAGGAAGGAGAGATAGAACCGTCTAAAGGCGTGTTAGCAAACAGTCAAGCTGCGACCGCCAATTTCATACAAACGGAGACCGAAGTCTTTTGGGAACCTGATTATCTCAGACATCTGTCTTTCCCTAAAAAGAGCAGACCAAGGCAACAAGCTAAGAGCCAAGCGAGCAACATTGCCAATGAAGAAGCAATAGACGGGTACACAACCCATACGGTCTACATGATGGAGCTCAGAGGAACAAGTACTCCTACGCCTTATAGCCATGACAATGACATAGTTGTTGCCATCCAACACCGGCTCGATCCAAATGATGAAGAGCCCGCTCAGGCTATTAAGCTAAAGGAACCCATGGTTCTTGTTGAATCAAGCTCAGGCGGTAAGGATGACCCCGTTGTCGTACCCGAAACTATAGAATAAGTATTATCACAATGGCTTCAAAAGTAGCTTCAGGACAGGGACGAGAAGATGGCCAAGGTCCATTCCAAAGTCGACGAGCTGGAAAACGTCATGGCAGATCTCACGACCCAAGTCGCTCGATTGCAATTACAGCAAAATCAAATTTTGGTTCGTGAGCCAGGGATTGATGTCCGGAAGCAGCCAACCGACACTCCCTCAAGCCCAAGAGCAGAAAGCTTTTGCGAAAAACGACCGCGATCAGCTTCCAGTATCTCTGATACGTACACTCAATATGGTAAGCGGACAACAGGCGAATCAAAGACTGATCAGCCTTGAGGACCAGCATCAGGAAAGGCACCGAAAACAGAAATGTAATACCCCAGAGCAGCACGGTCTTAAGACATCATAGTGATCTACTCTGTCCCCAGAGTAGCGCGATCTTAAGACATCATGGTGATCTGCTCTGTCCACACTTAGTGCGGTCTGTTGCGGACATCTTGGTGATCTGAGTGAGGGAGCCATTTCAGAACAATGGGATCGGGTCCTTAAAGCACATTCCGAAAGAGGACCGAACTGCATTATAAATATAATGATACCACCCTCAATTATAGAGGCGCCTTTTAAGTGAACTGGCACTACAGGAGCTTGAGAACTCCGTAGTTAAGCGTGCTCGAGCCAGGGAAGTTCTGGGATGGGTGACCTCCTGGGAAGTGGCCCCTGGCCGGGTCCGGTTTACTCCGAAGGACAAAACCGTGCGGCTTCGGCCAGAGCGGACAATACTCTCTGTATTGGATGGAGGTGGGGAGTGACAGAATGGTATCAGAGCCGGTCCCTCAATAGTACGTCTGTGGTTCGAGGACGAACCATTGTTCAAAGGTGGGGAGAATGTCGGGACCCGGTTCTTGTTCACGGAGCAAAGTGCCACACAGAACAAAGTGCCACGCCAATTGTCATACTAAGAGAGCGGGGGCCACCTCTTGAATCTGTGGGGGCCACCTCTAGAGTCCGTGGGACCCACTGTAGAACAATGAGGAATTTTCAGAACACGGGGGGGGGGGCAGATCTGTACTGAGGCGTGGGACGTTACATTTATGGTGGCCCATGCAGGTCCTCAATAGTAGGTCTGTGGTTCGAGGACGAACCATTGTTCTTAGATGGGGGGAATGTAATACCCCAGAGCAGCGTGGTCTTAAGACATCATAGTGATCTACTCTGTCCCCAGAGCAGCGCGGTCTTAAGACATCATGGTGATCTGCTCTGTCCACACTCAGTGCGGTCTGTTGCGGACATCTTGGTGATCTGAGTGAGGGAGCCATTACAGAACAATGGGATCGGGTCCTTAAAGCACATTTCGAAAGAGGACCGAACTGCATTATAAATATAATGATACCACCCTCAATTATAGAGGCGCCTTTTAAGTGAACTGGAACTACAGGAGCTTGAGAACTCCGTAGTTAAGCGTGCTCGAGCCAGGGAAGTTCTGGGATGGGTGACCTCCTGGGAAGTGGCCCCTGGCCGGGTCCGGTTTACTCCGAAGGACAAAACCGTGCGGCTTCGGCCAGAGCGGACAATACTCTCTATATTGGGGGTGGGGCATAACAAGAAAGAAGGAAGAAAGTATACTCTTTTAGGAGGGACGAAGTCTACAAAAAATTCAAGGACGCCTTGAACAACGGTCTGCAATTGCCCATTCTAAAGAGACCACATGAAGCAAACATGATGGGCAAACCACTGTACTGCCTACATCATAGGGTGGTGAGTCATACTATCGAAGACTGCTACGTGTTTAAAGATTGGGTGGGGAACCAATACAAGGTTGGGAAGACCTTACTATCCTCGAATGTACCGGCAAGCTACAAAGCTACGGTCATCAATACAGCTCCGCCAAGATCAAAGTTCGAGGAGCTGGGATAAGCAAACATATAGGACCACTACGTCGTTAAACTGGGAACAATCGAACTCTAAGTCGTTAAACTGGGGATGTAAAAAAAATGTGTGTAAAAAAAGTGGCCCCTGGCCGGGTCCGGTTTACTCCGAAGGACAAAACCGTGCGGCTTCGGCCAGAGCGGACAATACTCTCTATATTGGGGGTGGGGCATAACAAGAAAGAAGGAAGAAAGTATACTCTTTTAGGAGGGACGAAGTACAAAAAATTCAAGGACGCCTTGAACAACGGTCTGCAATTGCCCATTCTAAAGAGACCACATGAAGCAAACATGATGGGCAAACCACTGTACTGCCTACATCATAGGGTGGTGAGTCATACTATCGAAGACTGCTACGTGTTTAAAGATTGGGTGGGGAACCAATACAAGGTTGGGAAGACCTTACTATCCTCGAATGTACCGGCAAGCTACAAAGCTACGGTCATCAATACAGCTCCGCCAAGATCAAAGTTCGAGGAGCTGGGATAAGCAAACATATAGGACCACTACGTCGTTAAACTGGGAACAATCGAACTCTAAGTCGTTAAACTGGGGATGTAAAAAAAATGTGTGTAAAAAAAGTGTAAATAATAATAATAATAATAATAATAAAAGCCGAAATGATAGGGCAACTCGCAATAAAAATCAACGAGTAAAATAAAGATGAAAATAAAGCCGAAATGATGGGACAACCGTGAATAAATAGCCGAAATGATAGGGCAATCGCGACCTTTGCGATGAGAAAAGCTGAAATGATAGAGCAATCGCGGTAAAAAAAATAATAAAAAAAAGCGGCGAATGATGAGTCGCTCCTGGTACCATATTCCAGTGCAGTGATGTAGACGCCAACCAAAATACAAATCCCTAAATTCCCAATGGCGAATGATGAGTCGCTCCTGGTACCATATTCCAGTGCAGCGATGCAGACGCCAACCAAATTCCAAATCCCCAAACGGCGAATGATGAGTCTCTCCTGGTACCATATTCCAGTGCAGCGATGCAGACGCCAACCAAAATCCAATTTCTCAAAATTCTCCCAGCCCTACGGTTGGTTCCCAAGTTGACCACCGTATACAATCCACGGGTTCAAATAATTCTCATCATATCCATACCCTACCGCAATCATCAGTCCAGCGGCCGGTCTCCGCCCTTGGAATTATGCTCCATTTGGGAAGACCCACTCATATGTCCTCACGATACATGAGGAGAACAAACTTACGAGATCCTCTCGACTCGTAAGAAAACACCTTCGTGGGATCCTTACGACTCACTAAGGAAAAACACACTTAGGAGTCCCCACGACTCCTAAGGAGAAAGTACACCTACGAGATCCTTTCGACTCGTAGGGAGAAAATGCTTTTATGGGTCTCTTACGGCTCATAAAATTGAAAAGCCTTAGGTGATAGGGACCTAAACCTGTCTCCTAAGCCATCGCTCCCCAACAGGAAAAGGCAAATGATGATTTGCTCCTGGCACTTGCGCTCCAGTGTTAGCAACGCTGATGCCGACCCTTACCCCAAAATTCTAAACTTTCGATCCAATAGACCCCTAAGTCTTTAAACTGGGAACAGGTGACCTCAAAGTCGTTAAACTGGGAACAGAAGACCTCTAAGTCATTAAACTGGAAATAAATGACCCCTAATTCGTTAAACTGGGAACAAGGTTAATCCCCTCACGGCAAATAATGATTTGCTCCTGGTACCATATTCCAGTGTAGCGATGCTGATGCCAAACCAAATCCAAAATCCCCAAATCTACTCATAGCAAATGATGATTCGCTCCTGGTACCATATTCCAGTGTAGCGATGCTGATGTCAACCCAAATCAAATCAAACCAACAATCTCTGCAGAGGAATCATGCTTCATCTCAGAACGTACCCCGTGTCGAAATCATGCTTTGCTTCGGAGTACCTGCTTTCTTCGTCGGAATTATGCTTCGACTAGGAATTGACCTTTGCGTCGGAATCATGCTTCGCCACAGAGTGTACCCCGTGTAGAAATCATGCTTCGCCTCGGAGTATCTACCTTCCCTATCAGAATTATGCTTCGCCTGGGAATCAGCCTCAACATCAAAACCAGTGACACTCCGTGCCGAGAAAACGTCGACCACAGACACTCCGTGCTGGGGACAAGTCAACCAATGACCTCCCTCTCGGAATTATGCTTCGCCTCAGAATCAAGTCGACCAATAAGCTCTGCATCGGAATCATGCTTCGTCTCAGAGTGTCCCCTGTGTCAAAATCATGCTTCGCCTCGATGTATCTGCATTCCCTGTCAAAATTATGCTTCGTCTCGGAATCAAGTCAACCAACGACCTCTCCGTCGGAATTAAGCTCCGCCTCGGAATCAAGTCGACCAACAAGCTCTGCGTCGAAATCATGCTTCGTCTCAGAATGTACCCCATGTCGAAATTATGCTTCGCCTCGGTGTATCTGCCTTCCCTGTCGGAATTATGCTTCGCCTGGGAATCAACCTCTGCAGAAATTATGCTTCGGTCAGAATGTCTGCCACTCGTCAGAATTATGCTCTGACCCCTTAGAATCATGCTCCGCTTATCGAAATTATACTCCGATCCCTAGAAACATGCTCCGCTCTTCGGAATTATGCTCCGACCCCTGGAATTATACTCCTCTATTCGAAATAATGCTCCGATCCTTGGAATTATGCTTCGATCCCCGGAATGATGCTCCGCCCCTGGAATGATGTTCCTCCTCGAAGTCCAACTCCAAGATCCATCAATTTCATGCACACAACTCCTATACGCGATGTGCATTTATTGATGGGGGCACTTTGTTGGGGTAAAAAATTACACCACGGTTGACCAAGTCAAAGTCAACCCCAAGTAAGCGGGCCCAAGCCCAGATTAAGTGGGCCCATGCCCAAGTGGAGCCCCGCGGCCGGCCTCACCCATGCCAAAATGAAATCATGTAATAAATAATTTTGATGTAATTTTTATGAATGAATGTAAGAAAAAAAATGGGCATGAAGCCAAATTTTTGTAAAGCACATGGCTCATGTGTAAAAGAAAAATGCACATGAGGCATGGGATGGGCAAAATGCCATTTTGTAAAGCCCAAGGGGCTGTGTGTAAATTTGTAAGCCTATATAAGGCAACATGATGATGAAATAAAAAAGAAACTTCTCATTCTCTCAAATTCTAGGGTTTTTGTGCCTCCTTCTCTTTGAGGCCTCAAGGTTCTAAACTTTTTTCTCCTTTTCTGAATTAAACCAAGAGTTTAACTCTTCCTTTTCCAAAAATAAATACTTTTTCACCATAAAACCCTTGAAGAGGAGCTCGGATCTGCCATCAAATCCCTAAAAGGGGAGATTTTAAGTCTCACCTTCCCTTTTTCCCTAAGATCCGGCCAACAGAGAGGAAGAAGAAGGATACCCATCTCCAAAAACCCCGTTTCAGGAAGATCCGAGGCTCAAAATAAGATTCAAAGATTTGTAGCAGTTTAACTCCATTCAAGATCTGTTGGAGTTTAACTCCATAAATCAACCCCCCTTTTAGGAGTTTAACTCCAAATCTATACATAATCTCTGTTAGGAGTTCAACTCCAAACCCCCTTGGGAGTTTAACTCCTAACCCAGGAGCTAAGCCCCTTTTCCCGCTGGTGTTTCCAGCGGTCGCGTGCCACGCACGTGACTCGCAAGAGCTCAGCGGTCGCGTGCAGGGCACGTGACCCACAGGCGCTAAGAGCTCACGTGCACCTCATGCGACCCGCGGGCGCTCAACGCCCAGCGGTCGCGTGCTGCTCACGTGACCCGCTGGCGACCAGCGGTCATGTGGTGTGCACGTGACTCGCTGGCGTCCATGTTGGCTATAGTGCCCTCAAGTCAATTATGGATCGCAGGCACATGATTGCAATGATTGAGAGAGGACCTATACCGGTAGAATAGTCTTACTCGAGATGATAGTATGCTATCTGGTTTGTCTTTATCATCGTGTACATGCTTCAAGTGATATTACAGATCACTATACATGTTGAAAGAGCCCATAGTATTCTTTCTTGACTACCAGCAGTATGATGGCGATCATATACGTGAGAGTTGGGTGGTCTATAAGCACATCCTTAAAGTGTCCCTAGTCGTGGGAGTTTCGAGACCGGGCATCTCTACTCCAAGAGTAGACTAGTGTATACGGATCGAGACCCCGACGAGGGGGTGGCCGGTCTTACAAGCCATTGGTTTCAATTGGTTCACCTAAGATGTATACAGGTGCTCATTGGGTTATGAGTACACCGGACGGACTCGCCGAGAACATGCTAGTTGGTATTATACCTATTGTCAGATAGCAGTTCCCAGGTGACATGTGTACAGGTTAGTCTATCGACCTGAGATCGTCATTTGTCTCGTGTGAGTTCCCAATGTGCTTTGATTACTACCCTACCACGGATCAAAGGAGTCGTGCAAACAAGTTTTAGTTGGGTACAGTCCCGAGCCACATGGAGGCAGTGAGCGGATCGTCAGGGGATTCGTCTCTCCAGGTATATTGGGGGTTGATGTCGCGGTGTGCACGGATGGCCATCACCAGAAATCCTCGGCCGGGATAGACGAGAATTACTGATTCGGATCAGTAGTTTCTCAGTTGGTGATAGGCTTCATACCGACACTAAAATTCAAGTTATTAGGGGTCTGACTTTATCTACCCCCATAGACTCGATATGCGATACTCATAGACGAACGGACCGGACTGTACGAATATTGTCACTGTCAGGCTCAGTAGGGTTTCTGGATGAGTTTGCTCGTCGGCCTCCCTTTCGCTCAATACCTGGGTAGCTGTTACGTACAGCTAGTGCCACTGACGTGCTTGTGGTTAAACCCACTGCCAGCGTATTGATGAGTCTTTAGAGTCCCACACAGAGGGTTTCCTAGTTCGGACGAAACGTTGTAGAGGTCGTATGGTTTTATGGCAGGGTTCGATCATATACATGCACTTGTGCACGGATCATGATCGGACGGATAATACTAGTGGGCTTTGGTTTAAGCCGGATCCTAGTATTATATTGTTGGATTATTTTCGTCTTATTGTATTCGTATTCAGTCGGAATACGTATGCAGGTATGTATATACGGATGAGGGGTATTCTTGTAATCCGTTACAAGATTACTTTTGAAGATGCCATTTCTTTTTCTAGTACTAAACATTTAGGGTTTTGTTTAAATGTTTAATATTGTTGAGGTGAAGTGTGAGTGCAAGTTTTGGCTTGTGGCATTGATTGTGGAATGTGGTGTTGTCTCAGATATTTGTACAAGTGGTAGATATTATTTTGGTGTGATTGATTTTCTTTAGTTGCACACACAAATACCTCACAACTCCAACTCAAGAAAAACAAGAGATACTTATTTTTCCTTTTAAGCCAAAATTTGAGCTCGGTCTTTTCTTCACCTATGGCTTCTTCTTCAACCTCCACCTATACCATCTCATGAGTTGAGAATCCTTGGGTGTATTGAGACAAAGTATTCACACACAATCTCTACTTCATCTTAGATATCTAGGCTAGCAAACTGGATGCCCGAGTTGCTTCGGTTTTGAAGCGGGAGCCCGTATTAATAATCCTCGACGTGGATCGTCTTCGACGAGGGAGACCGGAGATCGAACTTCATTGAGGCAGCCGCAACGAGCTAAGAACAGAGGTTGAAGACCGAAGGACACGGATCGATGGGTATAACCTCTCCAAACTCTTTTTATAGAACTAGTATAGGGTTAATGGTACGATCCGTCGATTAGGGTTCCGTTAGCGCCGGTTTTTTAAAGTTTTTGTTCCGTGTTTGGCCACGGATTGATGGCCAGGGCGCTGCCATAACCCTATAGCCCAGCGGTCTTATGCTGCGCACGTGACCCGTGGGCACTCAGCGGTCGC
This sequence comes from Agapanthus africanus, assembly GCA_030015575.1. Lineage (NCBI taxonomy): Eukaryota > Viridiplantae > Streptophyta > Magnoliopsida > Asparagales > Amaryllidaceae > Agapanthus > Agapanthus africanus. The sequence continues at coordinate 154,219,841 of JASDDO010000014.1, read as the reverse complement.
GTGCTGCGCACGGGACCCGCGGGCGCCCAGCACCCACACGCCTGGCACGTGACCCATGGGCACCCAGCGTCCACAAGCCTTGCATGTGACCTGCGGGCGCCAAGCGCCCATACGCCAGGCAGATGACCCGCGGGCACCTAGAGCCATGCACGTGTCTTTAAGACGCTCCTCACCCCTCATTTTCCGTGCACTCCACACCAGAAACACATCCTCCGTTAGGAAAATTTTTCTAACGGGGCGCTGCCCCGCACCCTCCAAAGGGGCTGCTAGCCCCCTTGACCCTTAGCCCACTATCCGGGTAGCGGGACCCCCGTAAACTCTGCGAGGCCCCCGATATATCCAAAACCCTTTCAAAACACAACACACGCACATGGTACATTGAGTTCGCATGATCGTTTTTACCCGTCAATCGGAGGTTCTCTCGCTCCAAAAGCGAGGGGTAATTAACGGCAGGTTAATCCACGGCTGCAGGAGATTCGGATCCCCACAATCAATAAACCCCGGCCTACCTTAGGCAGGGGAATCTATACATGCCTGACAAGCGCACGTATTCCTATCTCAATGGGGTGACGAAAAACACCCTACAGTCAATACACAGGCAATGGTTTTAACCACAAGCACGTCGACGACATTAGCTGTACGGAACGGCTATCCAGGTATTGAGCAAAAGGAAGGCCGACGAGAAAGCTCATCCGAGCCCCTACTGAGCCTGTCCGTGACAATCTCCGTACAGTCCGGTCTTTTCGTCTAAGAATATCGCATATCGAGTCTAGGGGGAGGAAAAAGTCAGACCCCTAATAACACGATATTTCGTGTCGGTATGAAGCCCATCACCCACTGAGAAACAATTGATCCAAATCAGTAATTCTCGTCTCCCTTGGCCAAGGATTTCTGGTGATGGCCACCCGTGCTTTGCATGACATCAACCCCCAATACTGGGCGAATCCCCGACGATCCACTCACTGCCTCCATGTGGCTTGTTCATACCAGAATATTGCATTTAATACTGCCTATTCTTCTGCTCGTTTGTTTATAGGCAGGCGCTTTTAATCCGTGTTTGCTACATATTTACAGGTTACAGGTTCCTAGTCCAAAATAACGCAAATCATACAAAATCTCCACAGTTATGCCAAAATCCAGAACATCTGCCACAGACAAATAAAAGCCGCGATCCGGACATCCGTATCCGTCAAAGTGCCGCTTATCAGTTCAAGAAATAAGACAAATAACAGTGGTCATTCGTGTCTCGAACAATCACAAAGCACGAGAGGGGCACACAAGATTCAATGGGTGGCGGAGCTTGAGAGAGATAAAGGTCAAATGAATTAAAAGTGAACCCATTTTGGACTGTTGAAGATCTGAAGAAATTATGGAATCAATTTGCAATTTAGGACCTCTAAAACACAAGAAAATAGAAACATAAGAAACCCTGAGAAAAACGACAAATCAACTCCTTTAAAGAGCCGCGGAACCGCGACCAAAATGCCATTTTTGCGGCGGTTCCGGGCCGAGTTAACTCGGTGTCAGAAGAGTTTTAGGGTTATTTTGGTAATTATATTAGGGCTCAGAATATGGGTCTAGGGTTTCAGCTCTCTGCCTATAAATACTCCAATTTTGAGCCATTATAGGATGCTTCTTTTTAGTTAGATTTTAGTGTAGGTTAGTTTGTATTTCTTCTTCTTCTTCATCTTTCCTCCATTAAAGTGTAGTGAGAGCTCTTGAGTGGAAGTTAAATGAAGATGATGGTGTTTTTATTATTTTGTATCTTTTATTTCTTGTCTTATAATTTTAATTCTTAGTGTAGTTTTATTTATTGTTGTTAAGTAGTTGTTGGTTTTCTTTTCTTTTCTTGTTTTTTTTTCCTTCTCTTCTTATCCGTATTTTCAAGCCATGATACTCGATGGAGTTCCTTGCTTAGGTGAGGACCCAAGTAGTTAGCTTGCATCTTTGTAAAATCGTATTTTTTTCCTTTCTTTCTTTGCTTCCTTCTTGCTTTGTTTTTATTTTCATTTAAATATGTGAATAATTTCCACACTTGTTAGCGGCTAAGGAAGATTAGTATGAAGGATGGAAAAATCCCCTGTACTTCTCTTAGCCAAACACCTTGAAACGAACCTAGACCAAACAAACATAACCCTTCACTTAGGCACGCTATACATGATATATAGTCGGGACCTAAGTCGAGAAGTCCTTTGGACGCACTACAACGTGACATGTAGTTGCGACTTAATTGGATACATGGTTGTGGGTGTTTAGTCTAGAGTTGGAAATAAGCGCACGCAGCGGAAGGACAAGGGCAATAGAATGAATTTAGTGTTGGAAAGCTTGCTTAAACTCGCAAATCTCATTCCTATGTCCTCCTAATCCCCGCTACGTTCGATTATCCCAACAACGTTTTGAGAATGGTAAAAGACAAGGACAAGACTAATCCTAGCTCTACTAACCAACCTTAACCCTAACAAGCTTACTTGAACATAAATACGAACACTTAGGATAGAATTGAACACACATATACAATCTTTCATTAACTCATCTAAGATAAGAACGGACATACAACCATCTCCCTGTGGATCGATCCGTGCTCAACCGGCTAGCTACAAGCGAAACCGACTTGATTGCGGTAAGTAAAGATCGAAAGTAGAACGCATATATAAAACGTAACGCGTTTCCGCTTCAATCAAATGGCGTCGTTGCCGGGGAGACAGTAACATATTTCTTTCTTGTTATTCGGGTTAATATTTTTTATATATATATAAAATAATAAATATAATAAAAAAAACCATTTTGTTATTTTTGATATTTTTGTGTGCAAGTGTGCAGGCTATCTGGAGCAAGTACATTAATCAAATAATGAAACAGAGGGTTTAATATAGAAGAACATCACAAGGGGAATGCAGGGACCAATTTTGAAGCCCCAACTCAATACTTTGACCGCGGAACCGCGGTCAAAGCTTGGTTACCGCGGCGGTTCCGCGGTCATAATTTGTCTTCTCTGTCCAAAAATTTTTCCACCCCTTTCTCTCCTCCAAAAATCTCTATAAAATCCACTGAACTGTATTTTTTCTGCAGGTTTCTTTGCACAGATTGCGCCGCCGCCAATAAAATTTTTGTTGTTTTGGATTTTTTTGTTTATAAGCTTTGCATATAATAATACGGACATTAAGGGGCTTGAACACCAATTAAGATTTGGTGGGGATTTCATCATCCTTCCTAAGACCCCATAAATCACAAAAAAGAATACGCATTATCTTGAGTTAATAAAAAATATCTAGACCAAATCTATAAAGACTTGTCGCGCTCATTTAGGACAAGTGAAGGTTGCGGGGAATCGAACGTTTATCTAAACTTGACTTTGCGGTGCCTATGCTAGACAAGTAAGGAGGTAATTTTAAAAGGCCCGTCTCACGGTAATTCGTGAGCGGAACCCTCTTTACCTCACTTGTGCTTACCTGGCCACAATTGGCAGTGAAGAGGCGATTCGAGAGTTATCCTGCAACTTGTCGCTTGAAAGTCTAGGAGCGGTCTAGTTGGACTTGAAGACCCTAGCTTTAGGTGTTGTTTGTGCATATTGTGATTGTGATTGTGCTTCTATAAAGTTTAGTTCCATAATTTCGTATTCTTTCAAAAATCAACAAACAATTTCAAAAACTCCAAAAAAAAAATTCAAAAAATTCAAAAATTCAAAAATTCATAAAAATTCACCCACCTCCACCCTCCCTACCTTTTCATAACATGGGTATCCTAAAACGGCCAACTCTTGCTGAACTTTGATACCCACAACCAGACATTTCTTCATACGATTCTTGCTTTGGTCGAATTTCGAACGATCCATCCATGCCCAAAATTTCGTTGAGAGATCGGATAGACGCATCTAGGAAAAACAATTGGACTCCGCAATCTACTTCGTATCAACCGTTTCAACCTCCCCCGCCTTCTTACGTTGATTCCCCTTTTGAGAGTCATATTTCGACTCCGAAACCCATGTCTATCGCTGACCGAATTGAACAATCTCGTAGCCGATCTTTCACTCCTTTCACCACTCTAAATTCCGTAGGACAACAATTCCATTCATCTTCATATCAGAATGTTAATCCTAATCCGGTCCATTTTTCACATCCATTCAATTCCTATCAACCCTACCCAACTTTTACACCTTGCCTAGACATTGCTTCTGAACAGCCTTTTGGGAGTTTCATGTATCCAAAAAAATTTGAATCTTTTACTGCAACCCCTTCACAACCCATGTCTAGTATTAAACAGTCATTGAAAGAATTTCGGATAGCGTCTTGCCAACAGATGATGGATTTGAATGCTTCCATGGCTGCCCTCATACAACCTAACGAACCGGCAGCTAGTGTCCAACTAGCTCCGAATTTTCCAATGTATGATGAGGCGATAGGACAGATTGAGAATTTGAGTAGTGAGAGTGAGTAGTACACCCTTCCAAATCAAGCCTACCCATTCCAAATTGATTTCCACAACTCCGGTTTCGAAAGTCTATCGAGTGTCCCAAATGATTCACCAATTGGAGATAGAACATTTGATGAGTTGTGCGACTTTATGATGTTTGATTTGCCCGATTGTGAAGGGTCCATTTCAAGTGAAACCACACCCAATCCATTTGATCTCTACCCCTCTATCCTAGAACCACAATTGATTGAAATCCATGCTTTTGATGAGGTGTTTGAGAAATTTAACTTTCACTTGATTGAGGATATCGACGTTAGGAATATTTTGGATGATGAACCCACAGTTTTGGATGAGTTTTTCTTTCCAACTCATCATGTCCTTTCGCTTCCATGTGGATATCATCCTGAACCATTAACTGTTTTTCCTGAACCCCTTATGCGTCTGGAAATTGATGATGAATGCATGGATAAGCTGAATTTTGAGGATATTTTTTTAGGATGAACCTGTTTTACTTGATGAGTCAGATTTTCCAATTCATCATGTCCCTTTCATAGACTGTGTACACCCTCCTGAACGTTTAACCGATACCATTCCTCGATCACTTCCCTCCATCCTTTCCATTTTTCCCACCTTGCAAGACACCGTATCACCTTCATTTCCTGTGTCTGGTCTGCCAAATCCGGTCGGCCCATGTTTTCTTACAAATTTTGAGAGTTTTGACCCCATTTCTCAACGGATTGATAGATTAGTACAATCTCTTTTACACATCGGTCATTACAAATTGTACTAATTTATTCACTCCATTTACACCCTCAAGTTCGTATTCCATTTCTTTTTCCCCCTCCTCCATTCTTATCCTCCATCGAGATACGCCGCTTCCATCCACACACGGTCTCGTGTATTCTCCATTTTTTTCTCTACGCCTTCTTTCACCAACCGGCATTATCACGATAAAAAATTTGAATGGTTGGTGTTAACTTTTGGCCTTTGTAAGGCCTTGTATAGATTAATACTGTTCTCTTCCCCCCTGACTCTGACCTTAACGCTTAAACAGTGGCAACACTGTTTTACTTAATTTGGGAGGGGACGTTTTGTGTATATATATTTTGTTTGCTTTTTCTTTTATATATAAAAAAGGGGAGAGCGGACAATTTTTACCCTTTTCGTATAGCATGACAGTGATGACACTGTCAAGTTTAAGTTTGGGGGTGTGCTCGGTAAGCTTTCTACCTTCGCATTCATGTGTATATTTTGCATTTGCATACTTATTAAAAACCTACAAAAATCGAAAAAATTTCCAAAAAATATAAAAACTTTTTCGTCAAGTTAGCTAGTAGGGTAACTTAGATTTTTATTATGAAATTAGTTAATACGTTAGAAATAACTAAATCTTAGGCTTAGCAATTGAAAACCCAAAAAATAACCCTCCTTCTGTTTAACCTTGGTAATTATACGTCCTTGCAGATTTTTTAGAAGTAGGTAATCTGAAGTTCAGTTCTTGAGTTAAGTCGAGATGAAGGGAAAGTATTGAAAGCTTTATTGAAAGATAAGTCTGAAAAATAGTTTCTATTCTTGAGTCCAAATTCAAAAAGTATATGCCCTACAAATCGCACTTACACGCACCTTGAAACTTGGGATAGTAGAAAATATCTAGAAATACTCTTTCCTGAAAACCTAGTATGAAAGAAAAAATGGTATTTAAAGCCAACCACCAAAAGAGCATTATTGAAAAATATATCTGTTGAAGTCGAAAATTGCACCCCGGTTGACCAAGTCAAAGTCAAAGTCAACCCCAAGCCAAGTGGGCCCATGCCTAGGTCGAGTCCGAACATGAAGCGGCCGGCCCTCCCCCATGCCAAAATGAAATCATGTAATAAATAATTTTTATGTAATTTTTTATGCATGAATGTAAACAAAATAGGCATAAAACCAAATTTTTGTAAGCCCATGGCTTATGTGCAAAAAGAAATAGCACATGAGACATGGGATGGGAGAAATGCCATTTTGTAAAGCCCAAGGGGCTATATGCAAATATGTAAGCCTATATAAGGCAACATGATGATGAATAAAGTAATACAATTTTCATTCCCCCAAAAAATAAGGTTCTTTGTGCCTTCTGCTCCTTCTCCAAGATTCTAAACCTTCTCATTTCTTTTGAATTAAATTAAGAGTTTTACTCTTTCTTTTCCAAAACTAAATAGTTTTTCACCACAAAACCCACAAAGGGGAACTCGGATCTGCAATCAGATCCCATAAAGGAGAGATTTTTAGATCTCACATCTCTTGATCTTCAAGATCCGGCCAACAAAAGAAGAAGAAGGAGACCCATCTCCAGAAACCCCACTTTGGGGAAGAACTAGGGCTCAAGGGGAGAAGCCCTTCATCAGCTTCAAAATATCTTAAGAGTTTAACTCCTCATATATATATATACACACACACACACACACACAGAATAATAAGTGCTCCTTTCTGGGAGTACAACTCCCATTGCAGGGACCAAGTCCCTTTTGCTGCTCGAGCGCCCACGTGCTGACACGTGGCGCGCTAGCGCTCATAGCACTAGCGCGCTTTCGCTCAGAGCGCTAGCGCCCAGAGCGCTAGTGCCCGAGCGCCCACGTGTTGACACATGGCGCACTATCGCTCTTGCGCTCAGAGCGCTAGCGCCCGAGCGCCCACGTGTTGACACGTGGCGCGCTAGCGCTCTTGCGTTCAGAGCGCTGGCGCCCAAAATGCTAACGCCCGAGCGCCTATGTGCTGACACGTGGCGCGCTAGTGCTCAGTGCGCTAGCATTCTTGCGCTCAGAGCGCTAGCGTCCGAGCGCCCATATGCTGACATGTGGCGCGCTAGCGCTCAGTGCGCTAGCGCCCGAGCGCCCATGTGCTGACACGTGACGTGCCAGTGCTCAGTGCGCTAGCGCTCTTGCACTCAGAGCGCTAGCGCCCGAGCGCCCACGTGCTGACACGTGGTGCGCTTGCGCTCAAAGTGCTGGCGCTGGCGCTGGCCCCACGCATCCTTTGGATGCCTTTTCCCCACTTTTTATATATATACATATATATATACATATGTATACATATTTACACACACACACACATACTCCACGACACTGTCCCTGTTTGAAAAAAATTTCTAACGGGGCGCTGCCCCGCACCCCGCAAGGGGGCTGCTAGCCCCCTTGACCTCCAGCCCGCTATCCGGGTAGCGGCACCCCCGTAAAAACTCTTCGGGGCCCCCGATATATCTAAAACCCCTTCAAAACACAACACACATACCCTGCATATTGAGTTCGCATGACCAGTTTAACCCGTTAATCGGAGGTTCCCTCGCTCCAAAAGCGAGGGGTAATTGACGGTAGCTTAGTCTGCGGCTGTCGGAGATTCGGATCCCCACAATCAATAAACCCCAGCCTACCCTAAGCAGAGGGAATCTGTAATGCGTCTGACAAGCGCGCGCGTATTCCCATCTCAATGGGGTGACGAAAAACACCCTACAGATTCTGGCACGCCCGGTGGGACTTATCTCTCCTCCCATATTTCGGGTTAAGCATTCATGCGAACTCAATCAATATACATATCGATATTTATACTAAAATAATGCCCTTTCATGCAGGTTTTCAAGCAATCACTTTTCAACAATGTCTCCAAGGACGATCTCAGCTCTCAACACGGCTCCCATCTCCTACACGATGAAGATGGACGCCAGGACGGTCCTCCCGGCCAGTCTCGGGCGACAATGGGAAGAGCCGCCGCTACCATTCGGCTCTATCCTGTTCGTGTCAGCTAACGCCATCCTAGCCCCTCAAGCCCCGGTGACAGACAAACCGGTCTCGAAAGGCAAGAGGCCAAATGTGGTGGTCTCGAAGGCGCCCCAACTCAAACGCAAGTCGGTGTTTGTAACGTTTTAAAAATTAAATAAATAAATAAATAAAATCCTTTTTGTGAATTTTCTGATAATCGGTAAAATAAACCGTATTTTCCATAGAAACCGGACTATAATTATTTTTCATCATAGATTTAAATACGCCGATTTTAACCATGTAATTGCTTGTAATTGATATTTATGTACTCACTTATAAATTGTTAGTTTAATTAAATATTTTCTTAAATTAAATAAATTCAATATAATATTATAAGCTTTTAATTATATATATTTAATTGGTATAATTACAAAATAAAATGGGTTAAAATTTGCAAATGTGAACCATGACAACTTAGGATCAAGCTTGTAGCATACTCTTTTATTCTCAAGTTGTCTTCAAATTTCTAGAGATTTGTAGGATTTAGATGATTGGAAAAATAATTTGATAAAGAAATGAATTGGTATATATAATATTGGGACTTATCTTAGCCTAGAAATTCCTCACACATCCACACACACACCCCTCTCCTCATAGGACCGAGCCCCTTAGCAGCCCCAACAATTTACTTCACCTCATTTCACTCTAGAAGCTAGGTTTAATTAGAATAAGGGAAATAAAATAAAATGAAAATATAAAAGGGAATGAAATGCTTTAGTGAGAGTTTAATGGGCTTTTCTCCACTTAAAAATTTCACACACAAGCCCAAAAAAATTCCCTCCTTGTTTGGCCGGCCTGCATTCATACCTCCATCCATTCAATTCATTAAACTCATCAAATGTAAGAAATTAATAAATTAAGGAGATTAATTAAATGAGGTAGTTTCTACACATTATACAAATACCTACACAACTCTCTCTCTCTCTCTCTCTCTCTCCTTGGCTGCTAAGGCCGAGCCCTCCATGTGATGTTCTCTAATTTCCCTATTTCAATTCCAACAAAAATTGTTCAAAGTTCAAAGAAAAAAAAATCAATCAATACAAAACATCACCATTTCCTAATTAAATCTCTACCATTATTCCTTGGCCATTCAAGCTTGGATTTTGGAGCATAGAAGTTACTTTTGGAGGCTAAGATTTGCTTGCTAGAACTCAAAATTGAGAGGTATAAATCTTAACCCATGGTTTAATCGTTGGACAATTACTTGAATCTATGCTAATTAAGTGTTTAATTAGGATTTTAGTATCAAGATCTAATTTTTAAGAGAATGATTGAAATTATGGTTAGGCTTTTTACCACATTATTAAGGTCATAACATGTAGTTTGACATATTAAAGCAAGTAAAATTTAGTCTAGTTGTTAATTTTGCTAAGTGTTACTTTTAAATGGTATTAATGGTGCAAATTTTCAAACTAGGTTTTAATTAATGCGTAATTAGATGAAATTAAAAATTAAGTTTGGGTTTGTATGGAATAATTAAGATATTAAATTATCATCTTGGTCACTAGGATTGTTAAAACGTCAAGTTTTGAATAAAATTAGAAATGGACACTTACTGGGTTTCGGAATAAATAGCTTTTAAATGAGTTTCAGGTTTTAATAAATTATGAGCTACTTCATATAATATCTAGAATGTTGTGAGTGCGCAATTGATGCGATTTGGGTTTTAGTTTTGATGTTTTTCAGGTATAGCGACCCTAGTTGTAAGTTGTGGTTGTCGCGAGCGCGTTTTGTGCGCCAAGTGCGTGCGCGTCTAATTTGTGTGTGTGGTTGACTTGCATCATTGTATTCGTGACTATCGTATGTTTATCCTTTTAATTGGTTATGTGTGATTCTAGGATCGGGTGCAGAGGTGTCGGACGTGGCGTGGAAAGATAAACGGAGATCGGATCGGATTAGGCGAAGCGCCCCGGTGAGTAGATGTATACATCTATGGGGGGATCGTCTGGATGGCGCGAGTCGCCCGACGGTTTAGTATTATTTAAAATATTTACTTTATATGCGAAATTCCTAGTTAGCCATCTCATTGCGTCGCATCGTATATGTATAAATATAGATATATGTCATATCATCTTATAGGACACTTGCAGCATTATCATTGGTTCTTGCCGCACGTGCACTATTTATGCGAACACTATAGAACCTTCTTAGACTAGTATCAAAAATATTTGCATCTTACATGATATTTAAATTGGTAGTCGTATATATACCACATTTCATCATCATTCATACATAGTTTTCTAGTTATAATTGCATTTCATGACATGGATATCATAGATATTATCATTTCCTACATAATCATGTATTGTGGTTCTTTTTGAGGATTTCCGTATTGATGAGATTTCTGGATTTTGGGGGAAAACCGCAAGAATTTTATAAAAGTTTATTATCGTCATTTTAAAATACAAGTTGCGGTTTTCTCGTGATGTATGTGTCGTCCACCATGAGTTTTTATGTTTTATGTTGGTTTTCGAGACCCGATTCGAGGAGTGGATGAACCGTCTCGGGTACATGGTGGGCCCGGTATGGTACCCCGGGGCAAGAAGATCGAGTTGTAGATGATGAGCCTGGCAGGGGAAGACTACCTACCGGTAATGTCTGGCGCGGCGGATATCCGGAGGATACCGACCGTTGTCGTGAGATTTGATGATATGGGCCGATCCGGATTGACGGAGCCCGATGTATTGAGATATTGATACAGTGAGACATTGAGACAGATATATTTCCATATTTGGTGTCGATGCTTGGCACGGTTTTCAGATGATTTCATGATGGTACTTAGCTATTGCACAGATATTCTTTTTTCTAAAATTAAGAATGCAGGGCTCATAGTATTTAAAAACACTTAAAGATTTCGTATTGATGTTGCATACATGTGCATACATACTAGTGGCATTACATAACATCTAGACATACATGTTGTGACGTATTTGCGCGCATTCTTACGATAGCCTTATTAGATGTTATATTCTACTCACGAGCTGGCAACTCACCCCCGTTGTGCCACAGTATCTTGCAGGTCGGACCCGTCAGCCTTTTAGCAGCGGGATCTTCTTATCATTGGCTCCTTTTTCTCTGACTCGCGACATTGCTCGTAGGTGGGTTGCGAGGGCACTTTAATCTCTTTTTGTATCTAGTATTCTCCATCTACCACTTCTTAATTGTATATGCGACCTAGTGATGAGACTTAGAGATTTGTGTATATGTGGTTTCTTTGGGGTCGAGCTTACTTGAGCCGACGTTGTGTTTTCTTATATTTTACATTTCTTTATGCTCTTTTTCTTGATATTACATATATATTGTGTGTGGTTGTGATCCGCCTTGGGCGAAGAGCTAGCTCCCGCTTGGGGATGCCATTTTGTTATTACAGGTTTATATATCTTGTTGTACCCATTTTGGGGGATAGTATTTACAAAGGAGACTCTGCCGAAATTTTCGGAATTTTTTTTTTTTTTGATGTTTTTTTAAAAAAAGGGTTCAATGCAACTTAATTGATTTCAAAGTCCTTCTCATGAATGGATTCCTTCACTCTTTTGATTTTGGTTTAGATTTTTCTGGGCTTTGGCTGACTTAGGTTACATTACGTCTTTAGACGTCTCGTAATCTAAGTGCCAGTCACGTTCCGTACCTTCGGGTCGTGACAAAGTTGGTATCAGAGCGTAGGTTTTACCTTTCTGAGTGTAGGACGACCCTTTGTAGATGGAGTAGGTGACTTAAGCAGAGTGGCGTAGCGTGGGTATGTTCCGCGGCATACTTACGATACGGTACTCCGCCTATGTGACCTTAGGACATAATTGTCTGTATTTCCTTTCTTGATTCCTTGCATTCCTTGATTCAATTGCAATGTTCTTATCGCTCCTTTTTCTTATTCCGGCCTTGATGCCACCAAAGACTACAAGAGCTCAGCGGACTGCCGCTAGGGATGCGATTAAAGTAGGCTCGTTGAGACGAGGGTTGATCGAGGCGATACGCCTACCCCTCAGGGACAGAGTGGTCCGCTTTTTTCCCGGACGGATGGCTAGGTTGGAGTCGAGTATTCAGGACGTGTGACAGATGATTAGTTTGTTACTGATGGTTAGCCGAGCTCCGAGAGCCGATGATGTCCCTCCTATTTTAGGGACTGTGTCTGTACCTGCTGCACAGGAAGATGTTTCTGTTGTTACCAAGATTATTTCTGTATCCTTATAAGAGTTTGAGGCTGAGGCCTTCAGTTTGTTTTACCGGCACGGATGCAACGGAGGATACGTAGACAATCCTTGACAGGATGGCTGGAATTGTCGTTCGCAGAGATGTTCTGACAAGATATGGGTTGAGTTTGCAAGTTTTCATCTTGACGTCTTGCTCAGACGTGGTGCAAGTCCATTGAGAGAGTCCGAGCTGCAGACCTACTTCTTATGACTTGGGAGGAATTCACAGCCGTAATTCTTGCTCGTTTTCTTCTGGAGAACATTCGAGATGTCCGAGTTCGTGGTTTCAAGCCGTTGCGTAAGACTTTAGTGAAGATAGTGTCCGAGTACAACATTCATATTTCTTGGCGGTCCGATATGCTCCTTACCTGGTGGACACTGGAGAGAAATGGATAAAGTGGTTCTTGTGGAGATTGGACATGCAGTTACTTCTTGCTGTTGGTACCCAGCATTTTGATACTTATGCAGCCGCGATGGATGCAACCTTACTGCTAAAGGAGCGCATTTATGAGACTTCGGTCATTTCTGAACCAAAGCGGATTTGTACCAGTATGCCAGCTTAGAGGCGGTTAGATAGGTACCGTTGTGACAGGCTAAAATTTTTGGTCTCTCGGTAAGTTGTTCGTTCGTGATTCATTCGCATCGGAGATAAGGATTCTTTTGTCGATTTGATTCTTCCCGAAATGTCGGACTTCGAAGTTTTCTTGGCATGGAATGGTTAGCACGTGTTGTGCATCCGTGGACTGCCATGAGGAGGCAGTCGGATTTAGTTTTTCCGGGTGAGCCAGTTCTTGTTGTTCAAAGAGACTTAGCGCCACCCTTCCCAATTAATCTCTTCTTTCGTGCTAGTCAGCTCTTGAGGAAAGGATGTCAGGAATCCTGGACGTATGTCTATGATGTTAGAGCCGTAGGGGTCCTGTTGGACCAGGTCCCGATTGTGAGAAAGATTCCAGATGTCTTTCAGACAAGTTGTTTGGTTTGTCGCCGCAGCGCGATATTGAGTGCTGCTTTGACTTGATTCCCGGCGATGTGTAAAGAATTGAAAGAACAGTTGCGAGATTATTGGATAAAAGGCTTGTTCGTTCGAGTGCGTCACATTGGAGAACTCCTGCCCTGTTCATCAGGGAGAAAGACAGCAGTTTGTGTTGATGCAGTAATTATCGTCAGTTGAGTCGGGTTACTGTGTGAGACATTTCTCGAAGATTGACTTGCGGTCAGGCTACTGCCAGTTGTGGGTTCGAGAGAGATATTCCGAGGCTGCTTTTCATACAAGTTTCGGGCATTATGAGTTTTGATGATGTATTTCGAGCTCACCAATGCCCTAGTAGCGTTTATAGATTGGATGAACCGAATATCCATACCGTTCTTGATCAGTTTTTCATCGTGTCAATTGAGGACGTCATAGTGTACTTTTGGAGCCGAGTGGAGCCTGGACAGTAATTGAGGATTTCATTGCAGATTTTGAGGGAGCGCCGACTATTCGCTAAATTATGCAAGTGTGTTTTCTGGATGGATAGCGTGGACTTCTTGGATCACGTAGTACGAAAGATAGTAAGTATGGAACCGAAGGAGATCGAGGCCGTTCAGTGCTGACCCAAAGCTGTATTAGTGACGGAGGTTCACAGCATTTTTGGGGTTTGACCGGATCAGGCGGTGTTGTTGGGTATGGTGATGCTTAGCGACAGTTGAAGAAGCGCAAGTAGAAATATTCCACTCATGACAAAGAGATGGTTGCAGTGATTTTACATTTAAGATTTCAAGATGAGTCGTACCAGATAATTACGGATCACAAGAAGCTTACTGTACGTTTTTTTCAACAACAAGATCAAGATTTGAGATAGAGCTGATGGATGGAGTTGGTGAAAGTCTATGACTGCGAGATTTTCATCGTCCGGGCCAGGCGAATGTTGTGGCAGATGTTTTGAGTCTGAAGCCGGAGGTAGCTTTTGTTATTTGAGCACGGTTCAGAGCCAGTCGACGGTAGAGTAGCAGATCTTTCGTGACTGCCAGCCCTATTTGGAAGTCCTGGCTTCAAAATTTTTTTTCAGGTGTTACTTGTTTTTGCTAAGTTCGCAGGTGATTTGATCTTACAATTTGGGCAATTCGGGTGTTCTGTTTTCGTAGTTTAAGGTATTCAGAAAAAAAATGCAAGTAATTCTATGGACGCTTTAGAAGAATGAAACCCTAACTCGACATAATGACCATGGGAACGCTTTTGAACCTTAGGGTTGGCGGCAGTTCCGTGGTGCCATTAGTGAGGCTTGGGTTTGCCCTTCTACGGCTGGTCCGCAGGTATTGTGGTATGTACTGGATATCATTAAATTGCACTCAAGTGATGAGCTCTTGGGGGAAATTGTGAGACTTTGATGAATCGATCGGAAGGTTTAACGTCGTCCGGATATCATGTGAAGGGATGAAGAGAGATGCCATAGATTTGTTTCGGGTACTGATTTATCAGCAAGTCAGGGCTGAGAATCAGGGGTCAGAAGGAGAATTACAACCTTTGCCCATTCTGGAATGGAATGGAAGAAAATTTCTATGGATTTTATCTGGGTCTACTTAGGATCTGTTGAGAGTATGACTCTATTTGGTGATTGTAGACCGATTGACGGAAAGCGGCACATTTTTTTTTCTGCTGGTTAAGACCATTTTCGGATTCGTTCAGCACGCTCAGATGTATGTTGATAAGATGGTGCGATTTCATGAAGTTCCGACGTGTTTTATGCCCGATTGGGACACCCAGTTCACTGTCGACGATGCCAGAGACTTCAGGAGGTTTTGGACACCCGAATTGAGTTTCAATGCAGTTTTCTATCCGCAGACCGACGATCAATCAGAGAGGACCCTATAAATTCTTGAGGATACGATCTGGGATTGCGTTCTAGTTTTCGGTGGCAGTTGGGATTGCCACTTGCCCTTGACAGAGTCTTTTTACAATAATAGTTTCTAGGAGACGATTCATATGCCCCCTTTAAAGCATTTTATGGGAAGAGAGGTCAATCGCCCATTTGTTGGACAGAGCTCGGTGAGAGCAGTTTTTGGGTTCACAGATTGTGCGGGACACGACCGAAAAGATTCAATTGATTGGGAATAAGGTGAGAGCGGCCTAGAGCAGGCTGAAGTTTAAAGCTGATAGACGCTGTTGCAGACCTGAGTTCACCATTGGCAATCGTGTTTTCTTGAAGGTTTCTCTGATGAAGGGCATGTTGAGATTCAGGAGGAAAGGGTGCTTAGTTTCAGATATGTGGGGTTTTGGAGATTCTCGAGCGTTTCGACACAATATTATCGTTTGACTTTTCAACCAGACTTCTAGTTGTTCGTCCCGTGTTTCAAGTATCGATACTTTACAAGTACCTTCATGAACCCTCTTACACGATACAACATTAGATGCTTCAGCTGGAGAGCAAACCTTCTTTCATCAAGCAGCAGATAGTATTCCAGATCGGTAGATGAAGAAATCGAGGTCCGAGATCATACCGACCGTTTTGATTCTTTGGTGTAACCCGAGCGGCAAAGAGGACACGTAGGAAGCCAAGGTCGAGATACGGAAGAAAATTCCCATCTCTTCGTGGATAAGTGTAGTTAGATTTTAAATTCGGGGACCGAATTTCTTTAAGGGGGAAAGATTGTAACGTTTTAAAAATTAAATAAATAAATAAATAAAATCCTTTTTGTGAATTTTCTGATAATCGGTAAAATAAACCGTATTTTCCATAGAAACCGGACTATAATTATTTTTCATCATAGATTTAAATACGCCGATTTTAACCATGTAATTGCTTGTAATTGATATTTATGTAGTCACTTATAAATTGTTAGTTTAATTAAATATTTTCTTAAATTAAATAAATTCAATATAATATTATAAGCTTTTAATTATATATATTTAATTGGTATAATTACAAAATAAAATGGGTTAAAATTTGCAAATGTGAACCATGACAACTTAGGATCAAGCCTGTAGCATACTCTTTTATTCTCAAGTTGTCTTCAAATTTCTAGAGATTTGTAGGATTTAGATGATTGGAAAAATAATTTGATAAAGAAATGAATTGGTATATATAATATTGGGACTTATCTTAGCCTAGAAATTCCTCACACATCCACACACACACCCCTCTCCTCATAGGACCGAGCCCCTTAGCAGCCCCAACAATTTACTTCACCTCATTTCACTCTAGAAGCTAGGTTTAATTAGAATAAGGGAAATAAAATAAAATGAAAATATAAAAGGGAATGAAATGCTTTAGTGAGAGTTTAATGGGCTTTTCTCCACTTAAAAATTTCACACACAAGCCCAAAAAAAATCCCTCCTTGTTTGGCCGGCCTGCATTCATACCTCCATCCATTCAATTCATTAAACTCATCAAATGTAAGAAATTAATAAATTAAGGAGATTAATTAAATGAGGAAGTTTCTACACATTATACAAATACCTACACAACTCTCTCTGTCTCTCTCTCTCTCTCTCTTTCCTTGGCTGCTAAGGCCGAGCCCTCCATGTGATGTTCTCTAATTTCCCTATTTCAATTCCAACAAAAATTGTTCAAAGTTCAAAGAAAAAAAAAATCAATCAATACAAAACATCACCATTTCCTAATTAAATCTCTACCATTATTCCTTGGCCATTCAAGCTTGGATTTTGGAGCATAGAAGTTACTTTTGGAGGCTAAGATTTGCTTGCTATAACTCAAAATTGAGAGGTATAAATCTTAACCCATGGTTTAATCGTTGGACAATTACTTGAATCTATGCTAATTAAGTGTTTAATTAGGGTTTTAGTTTCAAGATCTAATTTTCCAGAGAAGGATTGAAATTATGGTTAGGCTTTTTACCATATTATTAAGGTCACAACATGTAGTTTGACATATTAAAGCAAGTAAAATTTAGTCTAGTTGTTAATTTTGCTAAGTGTTACTTTTAAATGGTATTAATGGTGCAATTTTTCAAACTAGATTTTAATTAATGCGTAATTAGATGAAATTAAAAATTAAGTTAGGGTTTGTATGGAATTATTAAGATATTAAATTATTATCTTGGTCACTAGGATTGTTAAAACGTCAAGTTTTGAATAAAATTAGAAATGGACACTTACTGGGTTTCGGAATAAATAGCTTTTAAATGAGTTTCAGGTTTTAATAAATTATGACCTACTTCATATAATATCTAGAATGTTGTGAGTGCGCAATTGATGCGATTTGGGTTTTAGTTTTGATGTTTTTCAGGTATAGCGACCCTAGTTGTAAGTTGTGGTTGTCGCGAGCGCGTTTTGTGCGCCAAGTGCGTGCGCGTCTAATTTGTGTGTGTGGTTGACTTGCATCATTGTATTCGTGACTATCGTATGTTTATCCTTTTAATTGGTTATGTGTGATTCTAGGATCGGGTGCAGAGGTGTCGGACGTGGCGCGGAAAGATAAACGGAGATCGGATCGGTTTAGGCGCAGCGCCCCGGTGAGTAGATGTGTACATCTATGGGGGGATTGTCTGGATGGCGCGAGTCGCCCGACGGTTTAGTATTATTTAAAATATTTACTTTATA
This sequence comes from Agapanthus africanus, assembly GCA_030015575.1. NCBI lineage: Eukaryota > Viridiplantae > Streptophyta > Magnoliopsida > Asparagales > Amaryllidaceae > Agapanthus > Agapanthus africanus. The sequence goes on along the minus strand of JASDDO010000014.1, from coordinate 154,201,911 downwards.
TGCGAAATTCCTAGTTAACCATCTCATTGCGTCGCATCGTATATGTATAAATATAGATATATGTCATATCATCTTATAGGACACTTGCAGCATTATCATTGGTTCTTGCCGCACGTGCACTATTTATGCGAACACTATAGAACCTTCTTAGACTAGTATCAAAAATATTCGCATCTTACATGATATTTAAACTGGTAGTCGTATATATACCGCATTTCATCATCATTCATACATAGTTTTCTAGTTATAATTGCATTTCATGACATGGATATCATAGATATTATCATTTCCTATATAATCATGTATTGTGGTTCTTTTTGAGGATTTCCGTATTGATGAGATTTCTGGATTTTGGGGGAAAACCGCAAGAATTTTATAAAAGTTTATTATTGTCATTTTAAAATACAAGTTGCGGTTTTCTCGTGATGTATGTGTCGTCCACCATGAGTTTTTATGTTTTATGTTGGTTTTCGAGACCCGATTCGAGGAGTGGATGAACCGTCTCGGGTACATGGTGGGCCCGGTATGGTACCCCGGGGCAAGAAGATCGAGTTGTAGACGATGAGCCTGGCAGGGGAAGACTACCTACCGGTAATGTCTGGCGCGGCGGATATCCGGAGGATACCGACCGTTGTCGTGAGATTTGATGATATGGGCCGATCCGGATTGACGGAGCCCGATGTATTGAGATATTGATACAGTGAGACATTGAGACAGATATATTTCCATATTTGGTGTCGATGCTTGGCACGGTTTTCAGATGATTTCATGATGGTACTTAGCTATTGCACAGATATTCTTTTTTCTAAAATTAAGAATGCAGGGCTCATAGTATTTAAAAACACTTAAAGATTTCGTATTGATGTTGCATACATGTGCATACATACTAGTGGCATTACATAACATCTAGACATACATGTTGTGACGTATTTGCGCGCATTCTTATGATAGCCTTATTAGATGTTATATTCTACTCACGAGCTGGCAACTCACCCCCGTTGTGCCACAGTATCTTGCAGGTCGGACCCGTCAGCCTTTTAGCAGCGGGATCTTCTTATCATTGGCTCCTTTTTCTCTGACTCGCGACATTGCTCGTAGGTGGGTTGCGAGGGCACTTTTATCTCTTTTTGTATTATTTTTGTATCTAGTATTCTCCATCTACCACTTCTTAATTGTATATGCGACCTAGTGATGAGACTTAGAGATTTGTGTATATGTGGTTTTTTTGGGGTCGAGCTTACTTAAGCCGACGTTGTGTTTTCTTATATTTTACATTTCTTTATGCTCTTTTTCTTGATATTACATATATATTGTGTGTGGTTGTGATCCGCCTTGGGCGAAGAGCTAGCTCCCGCTTGGGGATGCCATTTTGTTATTACAGGTTTATATATCTTGTTGTACCCATTTTGGGGGATAATATTTACAAAGGAGACTCTGCCGAAATTTTCGGAATTTTTTTTTTGATGTTTTTTTAAAAAAAGGGTTCAATGCAACTTAATTGATTTCAAAGTCTTTCTCATGAATGGATTCCTTCACTCTTTTGATTTTGGTTTAGATTTTTCTGGGCTTTGGCTGACTTAGATTACATTACGTCTTTAGACGTCTCGTAATCTAAGTGCCAGTCACGTTCCGTACCTTCGGGTCGTGACAGTGTTTGAACGGCTCTCCTTGGCCCCAGCTGGGGGCAATGCCATCAACACCAACAAAGCAACAAGGAATTTCGGGCAAGCTCCAGCGGTGCCTCTGACAACTGCTCGATTGGGTGTCTTCTCAAGCCTCCCCATCACTCAGCCTATGGCGGCTTCCCGAAGAGCAGAAGCCTGCCAAGCGCTCAAGGCAGAGAAACTGAGGTAGAAGCGGCTCAGATACAGAGCCAATAAAAGGGCTAGGGCTCTGACCATGTTAAAATTTATGAATTTCCAAAGCCCGGACCGCTCCGCGAAATCAGCCGCCAAAGATAAAGAGATGGCTGGTTATGTGGTTCGCACTGTCTACATGGTCGGACATGAAGAAACAAATCCTCCTCTTCTTCACAGCCATGGTGATGATATGATTGACGCTACCTAGCATCAGCTCGATCTAAGTGATGAAGAGCCAGCTTAGGCCGATAAGCCAGAGGAGCCCGTGGTTCCTGCGGAATTGAGCTCAGGCAATAAAGATGACCCGGTTGTCATAGCCGGAACTAAAGAACAAGCATTATTCCGATGGCTTCAGAGGCAGCTTCAGGATAGGGATGAGAAGTTAGCCAAGGTACAGACCAAGGTCGACGAATTGGCAGACGTCGTGGCAGATCTCGGGACCCAAGTCGCCCGATTGCAATTACAACAAAATCAAATTTTGGTTCATGAGCCAGGAATTGATACCCGGAGGCAGCCAACTGACACCCCCTTCAACCTAAGAGCGGAGCGCCCTTGCGAAAAACGGCCGCGATCATCCTCTAGTCCCTCCGATACATACACCGGAGGAGAATCTCTTTTGAAAGAGAAGCTGGAAAAAGTCTATTCCTTCAAAAGGGACAAAGTCCATAAGATATTCAGGGACGCCCTAAGAAACGGTCTATAACTGCCAGATTCAAAGAGACCGCAAGAAGCGAATATGACCGACGACCCAAAATACTGCCCCTATCATAGAGTGATAGGTCATGCCATTGAGGACTGCTTCGTTTTCAAAGATTGGGTCGAAAGGCAATACAAGACGGGAGAGATAGGACTGTCTAAAGGCGTGTTAGCAAACAGTCAAGCTACGACCGCCGATTTCATACAAATGGAGACCGAAGCCTTTCGGGAACCTAATCCTCCCAGACATATGCCATTATCTGGAAAGGGCGAACCAAAGACCGATCGGCCTCAAGGACCAGCATCGGTAAGGGCACCTATTCTAATGGAGAGAAAGATGGAGGTGTACTCCTTCAGGAGGGATGAGGTCCGCAATATATTCGAGGAAGCCTTGAACAACGGTCTGCAATTGCCCATTCCGAAGAGGCCACATGAAATGAATATGACCTGCAATCCCGTATATTGCCCATACCATAGGGTGGTGAGTCATGCCATTGAAGACTGCTGTGTTTTCAAAGATTGGGCAGAGGACCAATACAAGCTTGGAAAAACCTCACAGTCCTCGAATGTATCGGCAAGCCACAGAGCTACGGTCATCAATACAGCTCCGCCAAGATCAAAATTCAAGGAGCTGGGATAAGCCAAGAGGACCGCCACGTCGTTAAACTGGGAATGATAGACCTCTAAGTCTTTAAACTGGGAACAATTGACCACTAAGTCGTTAAACTGGAAGCAGCTGACCACCACGTCGTTAAACTGGGAACAACTGACCACCACGTCGTTAAACTGGGAACAATCGACCACCGCGTCATTAAACTGGGAACAGTCGACCTCTAAGTCGTTAAACTGGGAATGTAAAAATATATATATGTGTAAATAAACAAAAAATGTGTAAATAAAATAAAAATAAAGAAAAGCCGAAATGATAGGGCAACTCGCAATAAAAATTAGCGAGTAAAAATAATGATAAAAATAAACAGCCGAAATGATGGGGCAACCGCGAATGAAAAGCCGAAATGATAGGGCAATCGCGACCTTCACGATAAGAAAAGCTGAAATGATAGAGCAATCACGGTATAAAAAAATATATATAAAAAAACAATAACAATATACGGCGAATGATGAGTCGCTCCTGGTATCATATTCCAGTACAGCGATGCAGACGCCAACCAAAATTCAAATTCCCAAAATTCTCTCGGCCCTACGGTTGGTCCCAAAGTTGACCATCGTATACAATCCACAGGCACAAATAATTCTCATCATACCCATATCCCACCGTAATCACCAGTTACGCGGCTGGTTTCCGCCTTTGGAATTATGCTCCATTAAGAAGACTCACTCATGTGTCCTCACGATACTTGAGGAGAACAAACCTTTGTGGGATCCTTACGACTCATAAAGGAAAAACACACTTATGAGTCCTCATGACTCCTAAGGAGAAAATACACCTGCGGGATCCTTATGACTAGTAGGGAGAAAATGCTTTTATGGGACCCTTACGGCCCATAAAATTGAAAAGCCTTAGGTGATAGGGATCTAAACCTGTCTCTTAAGCCATAGCTCCCCAACCTCCAAGTGGCGAATGATGAGTCGCTCCTGGTACCATATTCCAGCGCAGCGATACAGACGCCAGCCAAATCCTAAACCCCAACGGCGAATGATGAGTCGCTCCTGGTACCATATTCCAGTGCAGCGATGCAGACGCCAACAAAGTCCCAAAATGTTTTTGGCCCTACGGTCTGGATCATACATCCTGCAAAACCGTATACAATCCACGGGCGTAAAACAATCCCAGTCTCTCCCAAGTCCTACCGGTGAGATCACATTCAAAGTCCCACCAAAAAAAAATGGTATGTCCACAAGCAAAATGGGCACGGATGAAAACCCGAAAGGGCGCCGTGAGTAAAAACAGCAGGACTGCCAGCGAGTTTGTGAAAACCCGAAAGGGCGCAAACTCGTAAAAAAAAGAAGAGATGAAATGCACTCGCAAAGTCCTCTCGACTTTATGAGGAGAAAATTCCCGCGTGAGATCCTTACGACTCACAAAGGAGTAACACACTTGGGGATCTTCATGACTCCTAAGGAGAAAATACACCTACGGGATCCTTACGACCCGTAGGAAGAAAATGCTTTGTGAGACCCTTACGGCTCACAAAATTGAAAAGTCTTAGGTGATAGGGACCTAAAACCTGTCTCCTAAGCCATCGCTTCCTGATAAGCAAGCGCAAATGATGATTCGCTCCTGATACCATATTCCAGTGTAGCAATACTGATGCCAAGAAAAAACCAATTCCCAAATCCTCCCGGGGCAAATGATGAGTTGCTCCTGGCATTATTCCAGTGCAGCAATGCAGATGCCGACAAAAAAAAACCAATCTCCAAATCCTCTCAAAGACAGATGATGATTCGCTCCTGGTACCATATTCCAGTGTAGCGATGCTGATGTCAACTCAAATCACAATCAATAAGTCAACGTCAACTCCGACACCGCAGAAAGCGGAGCAAGTCAGAATCCAATCTCGACACCGTTAGAAGCGGAGTAACTCAAGTTCAACCCTGACACTGCAGGAAGCAGAGCAAGTTAAATAGAGCGTCGACCGTCTATGTCGGAAAAAGGGCAGTGCAGGCTTCCCACAAATCGGGTACCAAACCGCTCCGGATCAGAGCGTCGACCGTCCATGTCGCGAAAAGGGCAGTGCAGGCTTCCTACAAAGCAGGAACCAGATCACTCCGGGCCAGGGAAACGTATACCACGGACACTCTGCCTCGGAGACACGTCAAGCGTTGACCGTCCATGTCGTAAAAAGGGCAGTGCAGGCTTCCCACAAATCGGGAACCAAATCGCTCTGAATCAGAGCGTCGACCGTCCATGTCGGAAAACGGGCAGTGCAGGCTTCCCACAAATCGGGAACCAAATCGCTCCGGATCAGAGCGTCGACCGTCCATGTCACAAAACGGGCAGTGCAGGCTTCCTACAAATCGGGAACCAAATCGCTCCGGGTCAGAGCGTCGACCGTCTATGTCGCAAAACGGGCAGTGCAGGCTTCCCACAAATTGGGAACCAAATCGCTCCGGATCAAAGCGTCGACCGTCTATGTCGCAAAACGGGCAGTGCAGGCTTCCCACAAATCGGGAACCAAAACACGTCAAGCGTCGACCGTCCATGTCGTAAAAAGGGCAGTGCAGGCTTCCCACAAATCGGGAACCAAATCGCTCCGGATCAGAGCATCGACCGTCCATGTCGCAAAACGGGCAGTGCAGGCTTCCCACAAATCGGGAACCAAATCGCTTCGGGTCAGAGCGTCGACCGTCCATGTCGGAAAACGGGCAGTGCTGGCTTCCCACAAATCGGGAACCAAATCTCTCCGGATCAGAGCGTCGACCGTCCATGTCGCAAAACGGGCAGTGCGGGCTTCCCACAAAGCGGGAACCAAATCGCTCCGGATCAGAGCGTCGACCGTCCATGTCGCAAAATGGGCAGTGCAGGCTTCCTACAAATCGGGAACCAAATCGCTCCGAATCAGAGCGTCGACCGTCCATGTCGCAAAACGGGCAGTGCAGGCTTCCTACAAAGCAGGGAACCACATCGCTTCGGATCAGAGAGTCGACCGTCCATGTCGCAAAACGGGCAGTGCAGGCTTCCCACAAATCGGGAACCAAATCGCTCCGGGTCAGAGCGTCGACCGTCCATGTCGCAAAAAGGGCGGTGCAGGCTTCCTACAAAGCAGGAACCAGATCACTCCAGGCCAGGGAAACGTCAACCACGGACACTCCGTCTCGGAGTGGCGTCAAGCGTCGACCGTCCATATCGTAAAAAGGGCAGTGCATCCCAAAATGTGGGAACCAAAGCAAGTCGCCTCCACGCGAAAGAAGATCCATCAATTTCATGCACACGACTCACACATGTGGTGTGTATTTATTGATGGGGGTACTTTGTTGAAGTCGAAAATTGCACCCCGGTTGACCAAGTCAAAGTCAAAGTCAACCCCAAGCCAAGTGGGCCCATGCCCTGGTCGAGTCCGAACATGAAGCGGCCGGCCCTCCCCCATGCCAAAATGAAATCATGTAATAAATAATTTTTATGTAATTTTTTATGCATGAATGTAAACAAAATGGGCATAAAACCAAATTTTTGTAAGCCCATGGCTTATGTGCAAAATGAAATAGCACATGAGACATGGGATGAGAGAAATGCCATTTTGTAAAGCCCAAGGGGCTATATGCAAATATGTAAGCCAATATAAGATAACATGATGATGAATAAAGTAATACACTTTTCATTCCCACAAAAAATAGGGTTCTTTGTGTCTCCTGCTCCTTCTCCAAGATTCTAAACATTCTCATTTCTTTTGAATTAAATTAAGAGTTTTACTCTTTCTTTTCCAAAATTAAATAGTTTTTCACCACAAAACCCACAAAGGGGAACTCAGATCTGCCATCAGATCTCAGAAAGGAGAGATTTTTAGATCTCACATCTCTTGATCTTCAAGATCCGGCCAACAAAGGAAGAAGAAGGAGACCGATCTCCAGAAACCCCACTTTGGGGAAGAACTAGGGCTCAAGGGGAGAAGCCCTTCATCAGCTTCAAAACATCTTAGGTTTAACTCCTCACACACACACACACACACACACACAGAGAATAATAAGTGCTCCTTTCTGGGAGTACAACTCCCATTGCAGGGACCAAGTCCCTTTTGCAGCTCGAGTGCCCACGTGCTGACACGTGGTGCGCTAGCGCTCAAAGCGCTAGCGCCCACGTGCTGACACGTGGCGCGCTAGCGCTCATAGCGCTTGCGCTCATAGCGTTAGCGCCCAAAGCGCTAGCGCCCGAGCGTCCACATGTTGACACGTGGCGTGCTAGCGTTCTTGCGCTCAGAGCGCTAGCGCCCGAGAGCCCACGTGTTGACACGTGGCGCTCTTGCGCTCAGAGCACTAGCGCCCAAAGCGCTAGCGCCCGAGCGCCCACGTGCTGATACGTGGCGCGCTAGTGCTCAGTGCGCTAGCGTTCTTGCGCTCAGAGCGCTAGCGCCCAAAGCGCTAGCGCCCGAGCGCCTACGTGCTGACACGTGGCGCGCTAGCGCTCAGTGCGCTAGCGCTCTTGCACTCAGAGCGCTAGTGCCCAAAGCGCTAGCGCCCGAGCGCCCACGTGCTGACACGTGGTGCGCTAGCACTCAGTGGGCTAGCGCCCGAGCGCCCATATGCTGACACGTGGCGCGTTAGCGCTCAGTGCGCTAGCGCTCTTGCACTCAGAGCGCTAGTGCCCAAAGCGCTAGCGCCCGAGCGCCCACGTGCTGACACGTGGTGCGCTAGCGCTCTTGCGCTCAAAGCGCTGGCCCTGGCCCCACGCATCCTTTAGATGCCTTTCCCCCCCTTTTTATATATATATATACATATATATATACATATGTATACATATATACACACACACATACTCCATGACACTGTCCCTGTTAGAAAGTTTTTTCTAACAGGGCGCTGCCCCGCACCCCGCAAGGGGGCTGCTAGCCCCCTTGACCCCCAGCCCGCTATCCGGGTAGCGGGCCCCCCGTAAAAACTCTGCGGGGCTCTCAATATATCCAAAACCCCTTCAAAACACAACACACATACACTGCATATTGAGTTCGCATGACCAGTTTAACCCGTTAATCGGAGGTTCCCTCGCTCCAAAAGCGAGGGGTAATTAATGGCAGCTTAGTCCGCGGCTGTCGGAGATTCGGATCCCCACAATCAATAAACCCCAGCCTACCCTAGGCAGGGGGGATCTGTAATGCGTCTAACAAGCGCGCGTGCATTTCCATCTCAATGGGGTGACGAAAAACACCCTACAATATCCGGTCTCGAAAAAAAAATAAAGAAAAAGAAAAAAAAGAATAAATTACAAGATCTGGAAACTGCTATTTACGCTTTAAGCTCACACATTCAGTAATCGGTTGGTTAGTGCTTCAAGAAGCATTAATAGTCGCATGAAAGGTGTGTGAGCAAAACCGTCCATCATTACTGAAAAGAAGTAGTATTAGGTATTAAGGCAAGGGCACTATACCTTGAATTGAATTCTTGAGTGTAGGGGTGAAATTTTACACACACATAGGAATATACGATCGATGTTTGGAGGAAAGATTGGAATAAAGAATAAGTCTTATGTTTTCTGTAAAGATGATAAAAATTCCAGATTGGAGACTGCGCTTTAGAAGGAAAACTCAAAAGATACCTGTTCCCCTCCGAAAACACGGAGACGCGACCGGGAAGGTCCGTCTTGCCTGAATTTCGGGGCAGATGCTAATTGGTGCTATCCGTCCACCTCTCCGAAGATACCAAGTTAATTTATGGCACCATGTATCAAAGATTTAAACAGATGCGGTCGATGAAGCAGACTTCGTCAGATTCCCCCTCGTTGATGAGGGGTTTTTGATTGTGTGGACGCTCTTCCCTGCAGGCGCAAGCCCCTACAGTTAATTACGCTACCGCATCGCGGTAACCACTTTCTCCTTCTCCAGATGGTCACTTCGTGTCGTGGGTGTTTGTTTTGTTTTTGGTTGCCCGTGGATTGTATATGGAGACTAATTTATGTTGTCGTCCGTAGGGCGTGGATTAGTCCAAATCCGTATCTTCTTAGATTTGGGTTTGGGGGTTGGGTTTAAGGATACGTTAGCCTCAATTGAGACTAAGATCAACTTAAACGTTTGTTAAGTATACGTTAGTCCAATTTTTAGACTAAGATCAACTTAACAGGATCGTTTAGATCCAACAAGAGAGCAATTGGGCTCCATTGTTTAGTTTAGGGACATTGCGGTCGATTAGTTTAAGGACATTACGGTCCAATGTTAGTTTAAGGACATCTCGGTCCAGGTTAAGGACATCATACTCCGTGAGTTTAAAGACCTCACAGTCAAGGTTAAGGACATCATAGTCCATGAGTTTAAAGACCTCACAGTCAAGGTTAAGGACATCATAGTCCGTGGGTTTTAAAGGACCCCACAGTCCATAGAATGTTGGTTGTCGGGACCCATCACCTCTCTGAATACGTTGAAGGATTACAACGACAAATATCAGAGGAGTAAAGAGATGTACCCTCGAAACGATGTGAGTTGGTTGAAATATCTGTAGTCCAATTTAGGGCTAAGATCTGTTAACATATTTATGAGCATATGAGCTCAATTAATATGAGTTAAGGACTTATGGCCAATCTTGGGCGAAGTCCAATAAATGTTTGACATTTTATTTTGGGCTGTTGAGCATTTATTTGGGCTTGGCCCTTTTGACAATGTTTTTTTGTATTTTATTGAATGCTGGGCATTCATCAGAGCTCTGGGATTATTAAAGAACAATTTATGTTCTGTCAGCGCGACACGTGGTGCGCTAGGCGCTTTGCGCCAGTCAATGAGCGCAGTGCGCTTCTGCCAAATAGCGCACATGTAAGGGACATGTGTCACGCTCAGCGCTAGGCGCCAGATGATGAGTGCATGATGCTAATTTATAAGCGCTGAGCGCTAATCCGTGAGCGCATTGCGCTTTCAGTTTAATGGCGCACACGTGAGCGACACGTGGTGCGCTTGGCGCTGAGCGCCAGCCCATGAGCGCAGTACGCTATTTCAGAAGCGCAAAGCGCAAGTTGTTAATTGGCGCATACGCGATTGACACGTGGCGCATTTGGTGCTGAGCGCCAGTCCAGAGAGCGCAGAAGCGTAGTTCAAGAGCGCAAAGCGCAGTTCAAGAGCGCAAAGCGCATCTGATCAATTTTATGATCTGGAAAACAAATTTATGTTCTTTTAAAAGAGACTTTGTTTCAAGATCTAAGAACAACAGTTCTTATTTTTGCAGGAGATATTTCCAATCTCTTATGTTGATGAAAGGCTTTGCCTTTATAGATCCATGATCTGTGAGAAGAATTATGTTCTTCTTTTATTTTATGATGAGATCTTTTGATCTCTTTATGAAAGACTTTTTGTCTTGTAGATTTATGATCTTTAAAGAAGTAAATTCTTCTTTTTATGAGATGATTTTATCTCTATGTTCAACATTATCATTTTACCTTGAAGAAGGATCTTCTTGTAAGAGCTTGCTCTTTATCTTTGAGTTTCTCAAAGTTTATGGGGGGGGGGAGGTTTCTCTCTCTTTTTCTATATCTCTCTCTAAGACTTGAAGTCTAGGGGCATTTTTATAGGGTAGGCTAATTTGTTGAATCAGTTAAAAAGATCTTTCTCTGATTGATTTAGGGATGTTTCCCCACCATTGGATCTCTGATCCTAGGGCTTCTGTTTTACAGAAGGCAATCTTCTTGTTTTTAACAAGATTGGAAAAAATTTCCATACAGAATTTATTCTGTCTTTTGGTAATTTTTATTTACCATTGGATCATTGATCCAACGGTGTTTTGATTTACAGAGCACAATCTTGTTATTTAGAAAGATTTTGAGGAATCTTTCTTTAACAGAATTTAATTCTGATTAATTAATGATTTATCATTATTATTAGATCTTTTGATCTAACGATGTGGAGTTTTTAATTCCAGCGCTAGAGCACCCGTGCTTTGCACGTGGTGCACTGCTCAGAGTGCAGTGCACTTGGCGCTAGCGCACACATACTTTGCACGTGGTGCACTGCTCAGAGCGCAGCGCACTTAACGCTAGCGCATCCGTGTCTTACACATGATGCGCTACCTAGAGCGCAGCGCACCTAGCGCTAGCGCATCCGTGTCTTACACGTGGTGCACTGCTTAGGGCGCAACGCACTTGGCGCTGCATCTGAAGCGTTGCTTCAATTTGAAATTTAAATTTCAAACAGAGCTTTGCTCTGATTGGGGGAAACAATACCGAGATCTTTCTAAACTGTAAAAACATATAGGATCTGAGGTTGGATAAATAGGAGGTGTGAAAAATAAGGGTTGAATATTTCTAACTTAGGATGATAGAATTTCAAACTTAGATGCCAAACCGTAAGAGTAGAATCGACGTTATCTTACGAAACTAGCTTGACGAGATTTTGTGGGTAGTATCCGCTGAAAACCCTCAGGAGACAACACTTCTCCTACTAAGGACACTTAGAGGTTTAACGGCTTGTTGCACGAGCTCAGTGCAATCGTGTTCCCTACGAAAGTGAGGTTAGAACTTTTTGTGAATAATTGGTTTTGCTCGGGGTGAAAAAAAGTTAAGTTTGGGGGTATTTGTTCATACCAGAATATTGCATTTAATACTTCTCATTATTCTGCTCGTTTGTTTATATGAAGGTGCTTTTAATCCGTGTTTGCTACATATTTACAGGTTACAGGTTCCTAGTCCAAAATAAAGCAAATCATACAAAATCTCCACAGTTACGCCATAATCCAGAACATCTGCCACAGACAGATAAAAGCCGGGTTCCAGTCATCCTTATCCATCCAGTGCCGCTTACCAGTTCAAGAGACAAGACAAATAACAGTGGTCATTCATGTCTCGGACAAACAAAAAACACGAGAAGGGCAGCACAAGATTCAATGGGTGGGCGGAGCTCGAGAGAGATAAAGGTCAAATGAATTAAAAGTGAACCCATTTTGGACTGTTGAAGATCTGAAGAAATTATGGAATTAATTTGCAATTTGGGGCTTGTAAAACACAAGAAAATAGAAACACAACAAACCCTGAGAAAAATGACAAATCAACTCCTCTAAAGAGCCGTGGAACCGTGGCCAAAAGGCCATTTTTGCGGCGGTTCCGCGGCCGAGTTAACTCGGCGTCAGAAGATTTTTTTGGGTTATTTTGGTAATTATATTTGGGCTCAGAATATGGGTCTAGGGTTTCAGCTCTCTGCCTATAAATACTCCAGTTTTGAGCCATTGTAAGATGCTTCTTTTTAGTTAGATTTTAGTGTAGGTTAGTTTGTATTTCTTCTTCTTCAACGTCTTTCCTCCATTAAAATGTAGTGAGAGCTCTTCAGTAGAAGTTAAATGAAGATGAGGGTGTTTTTATTATCGTGTATCTTTTATTTCTTGTCTTGTAATTTTAATTCTTAGTTTAGTTTTATTTATTGTTGTTAAGTAGTTGTTGGTTTTCTTTTCTTTTCTTGTTTTGGTTCCCTTCTCTTCTTATCCGTATTTTCAAGCCATGATACTTGATGGAGTTCCTTACTTAGGTGAGGACCCAAGTAGTTAGCTTGCATCTTTGTAAAACCGTATTTTTTCCCTTTCTTTCTTTTCTTCCTTCTTCCTTTGTTTTTATTTTCATTTAAATGTGTGAATAATTTCCACACTTGTTAGGGTCTAAGGAAGGTTAGTATGAGGGACAGAAAAATCCTTTTTGTTTCTCTTTGCCAAACTCCTTGAAACGAACCTAGACCAAACAAACACAACCCCCTCACTTAGGCACGCTATACGTGATATATAGCCGCGACCTAAGTCGAGAAGTCCTTTGGGCGCACTATAACGTGACATGTAGTTGTGACTTAATTGGATACATGGGTGTGGGTGTTTGGCCTAAGGTTGGAAATAAGCGCACGTAGCAGAAGGACAAGGGGCACTAGGAATGGATTTAGCGTTGGAAAGCTTGCTTAAACTCGCAAATATCATTCCTATGTCCTCCCAATCCCTGCTACGTTCGATTATCCAAATATCGTTTTAAGAATGGTAAAAGACAAGGACAAGACTAATCCTAACTCTACTAACCAACCTTAACCCTAACAAGCTTACTTGAACATAAATACGAACACTTAGGATAGAATTGAACGCACTTATACAATCTTTCATTAACTCGTCTAAAACAAGAACGGACATACAACCATCTCCCTATGGATCGACCCGTGCTCAACCGGTTAGATACAAGCGAAACTGACTTGATTGTGGTAAGTAGATAACGAAAGTAGAACGCATATCATAAAACGTATCACGCATTTTCGCTTCAATCATGGCTCGGGACTGTACCCAACTAAAACCTATTTGCACGACTCCTTTGAGCCGTGGTAGGGTAGTAATCAAAGCACAATAGGAACTCACACGAGACAAATGACGATCCCAAGTCAATAGACTAACCTATACACATGTCACCTGGGAACTGCTATCTGACAATAGGTATAATATCAACTAGCATGTTCTCGGCGAGTCCGTCCAGTGTACTCATAACCCAATGAGCACCTGTATACTATCTTAGGTGACTGACAGACACCAATGGCTTGTGAGACCGGCCATTGCCCCTCATCGGGATCTCGATAAGTATACACTAGTCTACTCCGGAGTATCGATGCTCAGTCTCGATACTCCTTCGACTAGGGATATTTAAGGATGTGCTTATAGACCACCCAGCTTCCACGTATATGATCACCATCATAATGTCGGTAGTCAAGCAAGAATCATATGGGCTCTATCAACATGTAATAGTGATCTATAATACTATATAATGAATGTACATGATGATAAAGGCAAACCAGATAGCATTCTATCATTTTGAGGAAGACTGTTCTATCCATATAGGTCCTCCCTCAATCATCACAATCGCGTGCCTGCGATTAAAATAATTGACTTGAGGGCACTATAGCCAACAATCTCCCACTTGCACTTAAGGCTAATTATTGCGGTGTCGCATACTCAGAACCCGTGTGATACCGAACACCCAACTTCTCAACTAATCTGTCTCGCAAAGCCCGTTTGCAAAACTATTGCGTCCGAGAAATAGCCTCAGTGAGTGGATCCGCTCTAATGTTTCTATCTTTATCTCTCTATATCTCAACTTCGCAGAGAAAAACTATCTCCCGAAATGAGCGATACGTGTCTTAGAATTTGTCTGGATATCTAATGGGACCCAGTTCACAAATGAACTCCAAATCCAACAAACTTTTTAGATCGTATCTTCTACTGAATTTAATCAATATCCTGCGCCATGCCTTCCTCAATATCCGCTTGGACCACCTGTCCAACATACTGCCCCTAAAAAGAGGGAAAACTATAATTCTGACAGCCACTCTGTCATCCAGGTCACATTGGAAGCCTAAAATGATAACCGCCTCCCGAAGGAGGCTACCGTTACCATATACCAAGAACATCCACTCATGTTCATAACTGATTTTCAATGTTTCTCCAGGATTGGATTAATATATACGCTTATTGCAGCCAGTGCAAAAGCAATATCTGGTGTGGTACTTGACATTTCATGATTAACTCAATTGCCTAAGCAAGAGATATGCCAATCATGCAAATTCTTCTCCTCATCAATGTAGATGACATCTCTTTAAAGAGGGTGACTCCATCACCTGCAGGTAAACCACCACGCCATGAGTCGTCCATTCTAAAACACTTTAGAATAGTGTCAAGTACCCAAATTGGGACACTTCCCAAATCTAGATCTAAAACCATAGATCTAGTTACCAGAATCCCTAATATTTTATCCAGATCTTATATGGAGAAAACACCTTGTGACAAGCACAGTATAACCGATCGTTGTATAGGAATATCACATCCTATAAAGAGCATGTCATCTAAATACCAGGACATCACTCCCTACTACTTTCTTACCAGGTCCATCTGTTGTTCTGATGAAGTCAAACTGTATGATTGTCACATCAAAACTAGACGATCTATCTCCGCTATACCTGCTTTAGTCTATAAATAGACATAAGCTATTTGCCCACTATGCTTCCGCTGCTCCTACTGACTACAACGACCCTCTGGCAGATCCATATACACGTGCACTACTAAAGATAATTTAGAATGACGTTATACTCATCCTCCTGCCAGAACTCATAGTCTAGAACAACAGTAGTGGCAAGTTTGGGTAATCAAAAACCTCCCTTTCACCGTCTTTGTGGAGACCGAAGTACCTCTCGGGTGTCTGAGGTTACCCATCAAATCTGCGGAGTGGATAATGGATCATCAAATCCAATTGAATCTTTAAGTTCTACTAAATTTTCAGTAATCGTTCGTAGTTCTGGAATAACTTCTAGCTCTACCATACTCGCACTAATATTTTCTGAAAAGAATCCATTTTACTAAAACTGTGGCGAGTCAAGAACAATATAACTATTGATCTTCTATATGTTAGAATTTTAACCATCGTCAAAGCCCGGGATAACCCACAAACTGCCATTACTGAAACGTGTCTAGAGTTTATCCGGATTCTGGTTTTAAGCATAAGCCGGACAACTCCATATAGCTTAATATCGTTAAGATATGAATCCATTCTATATATCAAATATAGAAACAAAGGCTCTAATTTAATTTGAACCATATTCAAAAAAAACATGCACCCGTTTCCAGTGCATATCAACTAAATGGAGGTCAAGCAGCATTACTCATCAAGGAGCGCACCCACGCATGAATAATCTGAAAGAGAAGCAAGTTCTCAAAACTATTACTTACAACGGAATACCAAGCACAAGTATCTATATTTTTTATCACCTTGAAGAATCCTGATATGTGCAACATATGGTTCTCTACTTTATTCTTATACCTATATCTTCTCAAAATCTGGACCATGTATTTCAACGAAATACTTGTCTAAAACTAGAGAAGTCATGAGTAAACATAATATAGTACAATTACCAATCCCTTTGTCCTAACGGACACCGGACAACATACAATACTCTGTATAAGTTCACCGAGTTTAATAACTCAAAACCTTGTGCGTCGTAGGTTGAAAGTTGTGCTATGGTTAAGAAGAATTACACCGCTGTTGAATGCTCCTTACCTAACCATCAACTGATATAGGTAAATGTCATAGACATAATTTCAAAAAGTTATATCTCACTTTATAAAATAAACGTACAGATTTATCAGTTTGAAATTGGTGCATAACAACGGATATTCAAAACCAAATATTTTTCGTCAGGAAAACCCCAGGTGATTTCCTCAAATATCACCAATTACAAAGAATTCCGATATATAGAGGATCTAATCAACCAATTCTCAATATCTTACTCCCACTCAGCATCCGTAACACCATACAGATATGAGAATCAAGTCTGATAAATACATACCCTGGAGTTAGAATCTAATTGGGAAAATAGTTTTCACTTAACACCACATAGAAAAACCGAAACATGAAAATATTTTGAAGGGATGGCCGGGTATTTCTAGTAATGCCTCTTCCACTATCCAGATTCATGACAGTAACCATATATTTCCTTGCTTCACTCCAATCCCTTTATATGTCTGTACTTATTACCTTCTGTACACCACACTTAGGCTAATTGGTTTTCTTCCTTCCCCACCTTTTGGCACCTGCCTATGGTTTGGAAGAATACCATCCAATAAGCACAATAGGTGTACTCTCCTAATACCAAGAGCTCTCGCAACTCGAGAGAAGGTATAGATAAAAGACAACTGAATAATCCTATTCTATTTCTCCATAACCAGAAACCATCCTCGAACTAAAACAAGTTTTTTCGAGTTCGTATGTAACTATATGATGGAATATCCAAGAAATGTGGATCTTCATAGTGATATGGAGTATTCTGGAGAAATGCAAAGGGGATGTAAGAGTGGCAATGATATATGCGACTAAATGACAATCCAAAAGCCAAAGTGTTTTAAGAAGGTTCGGCTAACTTGGTTCATGAGTTTTTTATGGTCGGGCCATGGTCGCTGCCAAAGAGAGAGAGAGAGAAAAGAAACACTCAGCGTGTACTCTAACTTAGATTAGATTGGTTAATTACTTTATCTAATCAGGATGTCTCTCACTATTTCCTCGAATTCTCCTTCAAACCCTAAAATGAGAATTAGTCGGGATCATCTGAAAATCACCCGAGGAGTAATACCTACTCATCAGCGGGAATCGGGATCCAACTATCATCGCATGATAACTTGATGGAACCCACTCAAGTCACCACACTCCAGAAGGTATGCGGATTCCTGGCAAGTTTCCTGTATGTTTGAAACTCCCGATATGATTTTTGCCCCAGGCGTCTTATGACCTTGACGGATGCCAACAAATCATAAAACGCAAGTAAAGTTCTACCCGCCATTGCCCTAATTAATTTAGACCCACCCGTACTCGTCCTTGACGGATGCCAACAAGGTTGTACGACTGTCCTAAATTAATGCATCTCTATGCTGCAAATAAGTATTATTGAGGTACCGTACACTATGCCTTGAGTGATGTCAACAAACACAGCACGAATACTGAATACTACTTATCTTAAATGACGGAGGGCTACAGCTGGTTTTCGGCGAAAAACCTTTAACGTAATGAACTTGATATCGTTGAAGGAACCCGAGCGGTTTTACAAATATATAGTGGCGCAAACTTTTGCTAAAGATGTCACTCCCTGTGAAGGGATCTCGGTTATTTCCTCATCGAATGAGATGCAGGATATTCCCAACTGAATACCGCGATGCAAAGCAAAAGAATCGACTATAGTAAAGTTATTATAAGGACGCAAACTTTTGCTCAAGAGGTCACTCCCGATAAAGAGATCTCGGCTCTTGCCTCGTCGAATGAGGTGCTGGATATTCGTAACCGAATACCACTGTGCAAAGCAAAAGGAAATGTCTGTAATGTCAGTTTTAAAAAACTTGGTTCCAACAATATCATATAGGTTTGTTTTTCTTGCATTAATCAGAATTAATGCAGTCCCATCAATTAATCCATGTCACACCAGAAAAAGGAACGAAAATACAATGTACGTATATGCCATCCGCATTCGCCACGGGGCCCCGTCATGCACCGTTTAGTTACTTAACTAACGGCAGAGCGGGGGGTGGACTAGCGCGGATGCAAAACATATACAAAATCTACTAGTGTGTGTGTGTATATATATATATATAACATTTGTCCCAGGCATAATATAAGCAACATCACAGAACATCAACAAGCAATACAAACTGGTAGATAATCTTGGAGCCTCGGGTTTCATTTGAGTCGCAAATGAGACCCGACGTTCTCGGTCGTGTGGATAACCCGTGCAATGAAAACCTGGACCCCTACGAGTGCGGCAAGTTACCCGCCAATCCCAAAAGTGAGGCAACCCCAATCAACAAAGTGAATAGGTCACCCAGCACTTCACGGAATCCGGTAACTTGAACACTCCACCATAGGTCATCCTATACCCCCCACGAGTGCGGCGAATAGACTTCCAATTCTAGAGTAAGGCCCCCTCTGTCTCAACGCCATGAGATGCGGGCCCGTTACCCTCTAGAGCCCGACTATTCGAGCACTCCACCGTGTGGTAATCCTAGTATTGAAAAGAAATATATATATATATATATATATATATATATATATATATATGCAATGGCGACATCGACCTCAATCCGGTCGTGCCCCAATAAAAGAATATACAATCTGGCAGAGACGGCTATCTATATGTCGGACGCTCGCCCCGCAATACTGAATATACAAATGAATCTGAACTGTACTACTACCATTGCACCACTGGCTATCCACCGTGACAATCCAATCACAATATCAACACAACTGAGAACATCAACGTGAATATCACGTTCGCAAACCCGTCTAGTTGAACATATAACAACTAGTCGGGTTGTACCGCTCAATGATATTCACGGTCGCAGATATTATCACATGCACTGATAAACACACACTTAAAATTTCGATCAACTAAATTTTTCCAAACTGGCCCCCAAATGCAATCCAGCACTCAAACAAATCTGGGCTAAAACCATACATCCCAAAAATCATATTTCCATGTGTAAGAGTGCCAGAAGAAATTTGGCACAAAACTACCATGAAACGGCTGCGAAACCATGGCCAAGGCATGGTATGTGGCGGTTCCGCAACAAGTTTATTGGTTCAAGTGCTCAAATTTCTTTTGGTGCCCAATAAATGTCTCCTCGTATTTTTAAGATGCTCTGAATGATTTTTTGAACAAGTTTAAAAATCGGCAGCAAGCATGGAAAAATAGAAATACGATTCGAAAAAATTGGTCGATCGAGATTTTAACCATATGAAAACTAGCTAATAATGGTTTATAGGGTGGCTCTGATACCATGTTGGGTTACGATTGCGCCCTGGCCATCTACCGTGGTCGATGCGGAACAAAAATGACGTTTTGAAAAACTTGACGCTAACGAACCCGTCTAGAATCGAACCATAAACCTATACTAGCAAACTAACAAAGAGCTAAACTATGGTGATAGAAGTGTTATACCGAACAAACCAAGTCCTTCAGTCTTCCATCATCTTCCTTAGCTTCTTGAGGTGTGCTCGATTGAACTTAGCCGCCGGTCTTCCTTCATCGAAGATGATCCACCCGAGAGATGTAGCTCATGGTTTTAGCTCCACATCAAAAGCAAGTGAAGCAACTTAGGATTCTAAGTTGCTAATCTAGAATGCTTAGGATGTAGTGAGTGTTCTAAGTGTTTATCCATCTCACCTCCTCTCTTGATTCTCAACTCATGAGATTGTAGAGAGGAGGTTGATCATGAAGGTGGAGGAACTTAAGAAACTCAAGAGAGGAGAGTGAAGCATGATGGTGAGAAGAAAACTCATCTCTCAAAAATAATGAGCCATCCATGGAGAGAGAAAATCTCATAGGATGGTTTTGTAAAACATTTCTTTTCAATTTAAAATCAAGCCCAAGCTTGAATAGTTTGCACAAATGAATTAAAAATTCATTTATGCAACACTATGCAAGTATGGCTCTCACCATACTCCCTTCTTTCTATTTTCCACCTAATTATCCATTTATGATAAATGGATAAAAACTAAATGAGGTGTCCACCTTCTAGAATGTTATCTGTATAAATACGGATTATACTCTACTGTATATACATACCTGTATTCATACCGAAATACGAATACCCGAAGAGATAAAATAACATAAAGAACATAATACTAGTATATACATATCGAAATACATATACGTAAATTATTAAATCAATACCTGATTTAATAATTCGGGTCAAACCCGAGCTGGCTAGTATTATCAACTGTCCGGTCGAAAATCCGAGTAAATAGTACACTTATTTGATCGGAACCCTGCACGTATCCAATACAGCTACTACATCATTTCGCCAGAACCAGGAAAACCCTTTGTGTGGGACTCTAAAGACTCGTCAACATGTAATAGCGATCTGTAATACCACATAATGCATGTACATGATGATAAAGACAAATCAGATAGCATACTATCATTTTGAGTAAGACTGTTCTATCCGTATAGGTCATCCCTCAATCATCATAATCGCGTGCCTGCGATTACAATAATTGACTTGAGGGCAATATAACCAACACCTCATTGATAGGAGCTGCAACGGTTGGTGGTGGTGGTAGAGTAGGCGGTGGAGTATTTCCGTTGACGTTGGTACTGGTATTATTCGGAGAGCCCATCACCTTAATGTAAAAGATAGGTTAGGATAGATTCAAGGAATTTGAAATGTAAGGAATGTAAATGTTTGTTGAATTCATTAATTCTTGTGGTATAATGTTTACGACTTCACGCAGAACTGATCTGCATGGGCCACCAATAAAACCTGTTACGTCCCGCTTCCCAATAGACGGAAACGGTGACGTGGCAAGCCCGCGACATATTTATCCAGAGAAGATTATTCCCTAAATAAATATACTAAGCATATTGAAAACAATAATACACAATGTAAAAATAAATGGAGACTGTAAAATTTTTCAACAAATATTTTTATTTACATTCAACTTTAAATATGTATAAGTAGATGAGTTTATGCTGGAAAGTAAATACAATAAGGAAAATGCCTAAACAAGTGGTGCACATCAACTGAAGAAAAGTGAAGCTGAGCTAGTTCTGAGTAGCTATCTGGTCGTAATCCTCCTCAGTAGCATCTACTTCCTCCGTCTCGACTGTATCTGACGAACAATTTAAGAAAATAAAGGTGGGTGGAATGCCTGTCAGCGAACTTGGGTTCGGTAAGTCCCAAAGATAAGTAAGAGTAAGGAAAATGACATGTGTAGAATATATATGACGAGTAAGAATATAAGTTTCTGGGTAAGTATATACTATAGGTCTCTATATGGTCACTATGTTAACGTTAAGTTCTACGTGTGAATGTCAACGCAGCCGTTGAACTATTCACGAGATCAAGAGTGGGGCCCCAGGAGCAAGGAAACACGGGCCCATTTCATGTGTTAGCATCGAGGCTCTAGGCTGTGGATGAGTCGATCCGACTGATATTCGAGTAAAATAAAAAAGAGCTTAATACGGGACTTCTGAAGCTCCGTTGGATTAACATAAGAAATTATCCCAAACACCCTGAGTATAATATATTATAACTGGTTAATATACTTAATTGGTTTGATTGATTGACTAACATGTCTTGATCGAAACCATAAATTGCAAAAGGTGTAGAATGTATTCGAGTGAGTCAAGTAATATGCGAGTCATGACAATTGCAATCTTGGTTCGAGTCAAGTTGGTTTGAATAGTTTGGGTTCGAGTACATATTCGAGTTTAGATTCGAGTTAGGTTAGAGTTTGAGTTTGTGTTCGAGTTCGAGTTCAAGTTTAAATTCGAGTTTGGATTCGAATTCATGTCTTTTTCATAGGAATTGATTTAAACCGTTAAAATCTTATGTTCGGGAGAAATCGGCAACTGCTGCAGATGGATGGCAGGATTTGTGCCTTTTTCCAAGACAATTGCCATTGATAACTCCGTTAAGTCTAACCTGAATAAGCAAGCACTCACTTTTTCCGGCTCACTAGGGCTCAAGAGAATTTATCCCGCTTAAACCTATATTAATCTAGAGTCCTTAGTATTGTTTGCATATCTCGAGGGGGTTTTATGAAAAATACTTTAATATAGTTTAAAAATAAATCTCGAGGGTGATTTATAATATTTAGGGTTTTCATGAACATGTATTTTAATTGTTGTGGTGTTTTGGTGATAAAACCTAGCTTTTTGAAAGGTTATGGTAATTTTATGAAAACTAGCTCTTTTGGAAACTTAGTGGTATTTTATTAAAAATTCTAATCTTTCATTTTAAAAATATAGTTTCTTAATTTGTTTTTATTGAAAATACGGATTTATGATTTTTATATAATTTTTCAAAAATTAGTTTTTGTTTAGAAAAGTCGCGTTTCTTAAAAACCATATTTTATTTCCTTTCGAGACCGAATACTCCGTGAGGAGTTCTGCATCTCGCTCTACTATCCTAAGGATGTCCGATAATCTGCACCATCTATTAGCGGGTCCCATAACGAGGGTTGTAGAGTCGTAATTGCCAAGAATTTCAAAATACCGATAAAAAGAAACCCGTTTTGTAAAGGTGTGGTATTTTATTGAAAAAGTTATTTTTTAAATTAGCTCTATGTTTAGAGGATTGTGCTATGTAACCATATTGTGCGTGTGGGGTAGGACGTTACCCCGTGAAGTTATCCTAAACGTATCTTTTTAACAATTATTGAAATGAGGGTTATACTAAACTTTATGGTATTTTAATGAAAAAGTTTGTTATATGTTTGTTTCACATGAAATTTTTGTTTAACTAAAAACTAAATGATGGGAAATAAGGTTAAGATTAATATAAAATGTTAGTTTGATCTAAGTTGCTTATCAAGTGGAATACAAAAATTAAAAAGAAGATTACATCGGAGATAACTCCACTTTTATCGATTTGTTTTAGAAATTTGTTTTGAGGTGGAAAAGGATAGAGATGAAGGGACTTACGTGTTTAGTGGTTAACAAGAGAGAAAGGAAGCTTTCGGGTGTCGTGGCGTCGTCGGAAATACTCCGGTCGTCGAGTTTTTCTTGCTACTCCGCTTGGGGTGCTTAACTCCACTTGGTACATAGAGAGTTTGGGAGAATTTTTTCTATAATTTTCAGAATGGGGAAGATATAGGCCATGGGCTGGAATTTATAATGTAGAATTAGGATTTCAGAATTAAAAATGTGGATTAAAAGAATTTAAATGGTGTTAAATGGTGAATTGAAGGGTCTCTGTTTGATTGCAGGAAAATCAAACAGTGCAGGGGAGTTAAGGGGAGTCGAAGGGACAAGTGTGCAAAGCACGGAGGCAAATGGGCTCCATCGAACCATCGATGGTGTCCATAAGCAAGAAATGGGCGATCAGATTTGGCCCAATCGCCTCGAGATTCGTGCCACATGTCAAGTTTGGTGTGTACACCTCATTGCGCCTGTTTGATTTTTCTGAAACTTTTCGTTTCTCCGTGTATTGCACGTGCAACTCTTGTGCTTCCGAAAAATTAAAAAGAAAAATCCTAAAAATAATTGGGTCTGATGGGAATCAAATGCACAGGCTATCTCACAGCAGTGCAAAGGCTTTTCTAGTGAACTACAAGTTGCTTCGTACTTTTATTTAATAAAAATAACTTTTAACTCTTATACAGGCTGTAATACCCTTCACTGTGAAATACAAGAAATTTATGTACAGTGATTTTAGAGTCGTTACAGTGAAGTGGTATTTATAGTGAAGAATTTAGGGTATGAGAATTAAAATTTGATTAAAAGGAATAAAAATGGTGTTAATGTAGGATATGAAGGATCTCTGTTTGATTGTAGGAAAATCAAACAGTGCAGGAGAGTAGAAGAGAGCTGAAGGGGTGTGTGCGCAAAGCATGGAGGCGATTGGAGCCATCTTGACCATCAGCTGCGAGCTAAATGAGGAAACGGGCGGTCGGATCTTGGTGGGCTACCTCGAGATTCGTGCCACGTGTTTAACTCTATGTTTACTCCTTATTTATCCCGTTTGATTTTTCTGAAACTTTTCGATTGTCCGTATATTGTACGTGCAACTCTTGTGCTTCCGAAAAGTTAAAAATTAAAATATTAAAAAAATAATTATGACTGATGGGAATCGAACACTCAGGTTATGTCATAGCAGTGTAGAGGTTTTACCAGTGAGTTACAAGTTGTTTCTTACTTTTATTGAATAAAACTAAGTTATAACTCCTACACAGGTTGAAAGACCCTTTCTATACATTAAACAAGTTAATTTTGTACAGAGATTTCAGAGTCGTTATAGTTAATTTGATTGGTTAATTATAATATGTTTTGATCGAAATCATATATTGCAAAAGTTGATGAATGAAGTCGAGTAAGTTGAATAGAATATGAGTCATGTCAATTGCAATGTTGGGTCGAGTCAAATTAGTTCGAGTAGTATAAGTTCGAGTTCATGTTCATTTTTAAATTCGAGTTTGGATTCGAGTTGATTTTAAAGTCAAGTTTAGATTCGAGTTTGTGTTCAACTTATAGACATATCTTGTGAATGAATTTTAACTGTTGAAATTCTTAGGTTTGGGAGTAATCGGACAATTGCTGCACATTGACGACAGGATTTGTGTTTTTTTCCAAGACAATTGTCATTTGATAACTCCGTTAATTTGCAGTGTTGTCTAATCTGAATAAGCAAGCACTCACTTTCTCCGGCTTCCTGCGGCTCAAGAGAAATGATACCGCTTAAATCTATATTAATTTAGAGTCCTTAAATATTTATTATTGTTGTTTACATTATATTTATATTGTTTACATTCCCCGAAAGGGTTTTATGAAAAATATTTTAATATTGTTTAAAAATAAATTTCGAGGGTGATTTAAAATGTTAAGAGTTTTTATGAACGTATATTTTAATTTAGATGGTGTTTTAGTGATGAAATCTAATTTTAAAAAATTTATGGTAGTTTAATGAAAACTACTTCTTTTGTAAACTTGGTAGTATTTTATTAAAATTTTAATCTTTCATTTTAAAAGATAATTTTCACTATTTATTTTATTGAAAATTCGGATTCATAATTATATATAATTTTTTCAAGTTTAGTTTTATTTTAAAATGTCGCATTTCTTTTAAATCATATTTTCACTTTCTTTCGAGACCGAATTCTCCGTGAGAAATTATGTATCTCGCTTACTATCCCACGGACATCGATAATCCGCACCATTCATAAGCAGGTCCCCTAAAAAGAGTTGTAGATGTGTAATTGCAAAAGGTTTTCAAATATCGATTAAAAACGTATTTTTATAAAGTGATGGTATTTTATTGAAAATTGTTTCATTTAGTCTAACTAAACATCGTGTTATGAATCCAAAGTGTGCGTGTGAGGTAGGCCGTTATCCCCTGAATTTCCTAGAGGTATATATGCTAATTATCGAAATAATGTTTATATTGAAGTTCATGGTATTTTTATGAAAAAGTTCGTTATATGATTATTTCACATGGAATTTTGGTTACATAAAAAAGTAAATGATGTGAATATTAATTTGAAGTGATATTAGGGTAATTTTGTGATATATTGACCTATCAAGAATGATAAAAATATTTAAAAGAAAAGACTTTTAATGTTAACTCCATTTTGTCAGTATAATTTTAGAATACGATTTGAGATGAAAAGAAAAGAGAGAGAAGAGACTTACTGTTTTAGAGCATTAACAAGAGAGAAAAAGAGGGAGGGGAAACCTTCAGAAACAGTAGTATCGTCGGGAAAACTCCAGTCGTCGAGATTTGATCGCTACTTCTCTTGGCTTGCTTAACTCCATTTTACACTTAGAGAATTTTGAGAATTTTGATTGTAATTTTCAGAATGGGAGAGAGCTAGAGAAAAGGTGTATTTATAGAGAAGAAATGAGTGTATGCGAATTAAAATTTCTGAATTAAAAAGAATTAAAATGGTGTTAATAGGGATTTGAATGGTCTCTGGTTGAATACAGAGTAATTAAACAATACAGGTCAGTGGTAGGGAGTCAAAGGGACGTACGAGCAAAGAATGGAGGCGATTAGGGCTACTTAGACCATCGGTGGAAGGCCAAATAGGAAAACCGGCGGTTGGATTTGCGCCACGTGGCTCGAGGCTTTGGGCATGGGTATTAATCCGTGTTAACTCCTCATTTATCTCGTTTGATTTTTCTGAAACTTTTTGTTTATCCGTGTATTGCACGTGCAACTTTTGGGCTTCCGAAAAGTTAAAAAAGAGAAGATATTAAAAATAATTGGGAATGATGGGATTCAAACACACATGCTATTTCACAGCAGTATAAAGGTTTTACCAGTGTGCTACAAGCTGCTTCTTATTTTTATTGAACAAAAATAACTTATAATTCCTAATCAGGCTGAAATACATATTCTATACATTAAACAAGTTAATTTTGTACAGGGATTTCAGAGTCGTTACAGGGACGTGGAGTGGCGGAGATCTCGTTTTGGCGAGATATACGGAGCCGTTACCGGGATGCTTGGGCTCCGTGCTCTCGGTTGAATAGGAAAACTCAGCTCGGTAACAGCTCGGAGATGAGCAAGAAGGCGGAGAAAGCTCGGCTGTAGGGTAGCTCGGAGGCGAGCCGTTGGCTGGTTGCTAAACGAAAAGAGAAGGTACTCCGGAGAGGCCCTCAAAAGTTTGGATACAATCTCGGAGGCGAGGTGCCGAGAAATATCCCCAATGTATCGTATTTATTCCATCTCCGTAGCCCTTAGGATCTAGCAGGCATAAGTCGATGACACGTCATCCGCCACGTGTCGTGATATGGGGAATTCCCACTTACGAGTATCATCAACTTCAATCAGGATCGCTAAGTTTTTTTTATGCTGAGAATTTTGATAATGAGCCAATTGCTCGAAATTGGAGTGCATTACCTCTCTTTTTAAAAGTTTGATCTTGAGCCATTGGTTTGTGATAGTTTTGATCATGTTTCTTGTACTCAATTTTCTTTTCGTAACTATATATATTTTATTCTAATATATAAAAATTTGGGCTGGCCGAAAACATATTTGCAATCGAGTTTGTTGTTTCTTTGAGGGGAAAAGTAGGACAGGAATCCTACTTAAATAGATATATAAGAAAGAAAAAGCATCAAGGATGTATATCATCCAAACAAAGGCTATGGTAGAGCATAAAACAGAATAACCTTTGTAATGTACCGTACAATAACTTGAGAGGACGGGGAGCGGACCGAAGATCGTCATCCAACACAATAAGGTAATAATACGGTATAAACCTACAAAGTTCTATCGGAAAAGCCAATTGCCAAATACCATGAATATCAAGAAATAACATGATCTAACATGACTTTTAAGTTTTGATGATGATGTATGAGGTGTTAAATATAGTATAGAATCATTTTATTTAATAGGTTATATTTGATTGTATATTTCCAGCTTATCTTCCTTTCTTAGAGCTTTCCTATTTGGGCGTTTCCTAACTTGTATAAATAGAACGTGTATACATTTATTTAATCATCAAGAAAAATCTCTCTTTTCTACCAAATTCTAGTTCTAACATGTTATGGGAATAATATTTCCTTTTCTTCCAAAACAATTTTTTTTTCCTCTTCTCCCTAGGGCCGGCATCTCCTGAAGCCGACATCTCCTTTCCCGTCCGCCCCCTCTCACCGGCGATCCCCTCACACTCTCTCACCGGCGATCCCCCAACTCTCCCTTGGCCTTCCTCCCCTCCGCTGCGCCCGCCCTCTCTCTCTTCCTCGGCTGCGACCCCTCTAACATGAGGATTTATGAACTATGACGTATTATTGCAGAGGCAGTATATTTTGTGTTGTGGACTATGGACTTGTGATCATTAATTACTCTTTAATGATATTTAGGTGCCTAATTATACATCTTTAATCTCAATAGAAAACATAAGAAATAAAACAATTAGATTGGTAGATGCCTTTAAATGGCTCCAGTTATTTTTTGCTGCTACTTTTTTGCTTAATCACAACTCCGATTACTGTTTTCACGTGCCATTTTACCTATCAAACATTATTATATAGCAGCAATAAATTCTATTGACCCCATTCCCATCCAACCAAAGAATTTACTGGAGAATAGATGATTTTTTTTAATTCTAATAAGTTTTAGATATTGGTTTTAAAGATTTATCAATTTTATTTTTATTAAATTTTAGTTATGACTTATGACAAATGTTGATTTAGATTTCTGAAAAAAATTGATTTGATTTTAAATGGTAAATTTGAATTGATTATAAAAAAAAATTAAATATGAGCTGTCAATGATTTATTTATCTTAAAAAAAATATTGATATAACAAAATTGAATTTGAAAGAGGAAAACACCTCGAATTTATATTTAATTAGCAGTGGCATACACACACACGTATAATATATACACCATGTATTTATATACAGAGAAAGTAAATAACTCCCCAACTTCAACACAAATTTGATAAATACAAAAAGTTGAGTCCTGATAGGAAAAGACCGTGTCGGCTAATCTATCTTCCAGTCTTTTGGGATTTTTTCGCTATATATCATGCGCTCATGATTGATCTTCAAAAAGCTGCTGAAAACCTGAATTTTATCTAGGTTGGTTCCAAGTTGACAAATAGGTTGATGAACTTTGCGATCACGCATGAAGACACTAGTAAAAATATGGCTTGTCCCTATGAATGGAAAAATCCATAGGAGCAATTTTAGATTGTCCCTACGGTTCCCACCGTAGGAGCAAATCATGTCCCAACAGTCGTAGGGGCAATATATATATATATATATATATATATATATATATATATATATATAAAATTAACATATGCAGTTGTCTCTACGGTAAGCCGGGCATTTAAAAAAAATTAAAAACCAAATTTCCTCCCTCTCCATTCCTATGGTACCCTAATATTTCCCAAAATTAATTCCCCCGAAATTTCCCACCCCTCGTCGCCTCTTCCAACCTCATCGTTTCCTCCGACCTTTAGCCTCCTACGACCTCCTACGCCGCCTCCATCACCTCGTGTGCCCCTCCTTCTTCAAAGCCCTCTCCTCCGATCCTCCTCATTCTTCAAAGCCCTCTCCTTCGATCCTCCGGTGGCTGATGGAGCTTCTTTTCGGGCCTCCGTCAGATGTTGTCATCCGTTGATGTCGCGGTGAACTTAGCTGATTGTCCTTCGTTGCGTGTGAGTCTCAATGGGTTTTTGGAGGAAGAGATGAGGTGAGGAAGTTGTTGCCGAGTACCTGCAAAGAAGTTCCGGGTGGTTTGGTACCACCAAAGACCCTCCGACGCTCAAGTTAGTGATGAGATCCGAGCAGAGTAACGGCATAAAAGTGTAAAAAATGGCTTACTTGACCCCTCTGTGATGGGGGTTTATATAGCCGTGGAGCACGCAGCAGCGGGCGCGAGGATCTCGCCGGCAGTTACGCTCCCGACGTCACGCCCGCGTAGAGAGCGGATCGCCCATTACTGGGGATCGTGATAGCATGGAACGTGGGACGTTGCTGGCGCAAAATCCGCTCATGGCGAGATCCGCGGAGCGGCGGTTACGCCCGGGAGTAGGCCGGAGGGCTAAGGAAGACGTCCTCGGCGGGAGCTCGGGGACGAGCAAGGAGGCCGAGGAGTCTTGGTCCTGTGGTAGCTCGGGGGCGAGCTGAGAGGCCGAGGAGGCCAATTTGCAGGGGCCCCAAGGGGGGCCAGCTGGTGCTTGCTGGTCGGGCACGAGGTGGCCTGATCGGCCCCTGCGGGCACTGATTGAAAGAATTAAAGTTAACCGCAATCAAGACGGTGTCGCTATGCAGCTAGCCGGTTGAGCACGGGTCGATCCACAGGGAGAGAGTTGTATGTCCTTTCTTGTCTTAGACGAGTCAATAAAGAATGAGTATATGTTTGTTCGATTCTAACCTATGTGTATTATTTGCAAGTATAAAGTTGTTAAGAAGAAGATACGAGATTGTAAGCTAAAGAAATCCGTACTCAAAACCTTTGAGCCGAGTCTTGACCAATTGAAGCTAAAGCAATCGGCAACAACGTGGATTAGGGGATTTAAGCGCGGTATTCGTGGAATACGGCTTATTTACCCTTGTCATTCCGTTCTTGTCTCTTGCTTTCGCCTCCGGCCAAACCGAACGCAACCGGTCGCGGTTAGGAATCACCGTTACCTTGTTAGGGTAGGGTGCCTAACGGAGCGCTTGCGTATGGTTTGGGCGGAGTTCAATGGAAAATAACGGGAAAAGGAAATGAGAAAGAAGATATTAACTTACAATACCGTATTTCATCTTAACAACAATAATTACAACCATTCACAAAATGAACAAAAGAGAGCAAAAGAAAAGAACAAAGAAAAGAAAAGATTACAAGTAATTAAGTGCATGAATTAAATTGTAAGAAAGTAAAGCAAGATAATAATAAGCAAGTAATAAAAAGCGATAAAAAGAACAAGAAACTAGAACTCAAGACAAGCATGGGATCAATAGCCAACCCTTAAACTTGCAAGCTCAATCAAGATGTTGCAAGATCAAGAGAAGGGTAGAGAACGCATGTGAAATGAAGCGCTAATTCCATAAGAAAATACGACTCTTGAGATCAATAACTAACCCTTAACCATTCAAGCTCAATGAAGAGGTTGAATGATCAAGAGAAAGCAAGAATCTCAAGGGGAAGTTAAACAAAAGAGAATGATACAAAAGCCTTCATCTTCATTGATCTTCCACTCAAAAAGCTCTCACTACAATTTTCATGGAGAAAAGATGAAGAAGAAGAAGAAAAAGACTAAATCCTAACAAAAAGAAGAACAAAGAATGAACACAAAATTGGACCCTTGGCTTAGCTCAATTCTGGAGTATTTATAGGCAGTTTACAGAAACCCTAGGGCAAGAATCTGCCCCCAAATAGAATGACCAAAAAGCCCCTGAAACACGACAACCTGACGGCACTAAACGGCCGCGGTTCCGCGGCCTAAGCATGCTTAGGCCGCGGTTCCGCGGCCTAAGCATGCTTAGGCCGCGGTTCCGCGGCCATTATAAGGAGTTGGGCCATGTGGTTTTTTGTGGGTTCCTGGTTGGATGTTTTTTTTGTGTTTGTCAACTCTATAATGTACAAAGTCTTCCAGAATATCTTCAGATTTCTTAGTCCAAGATTGCATTATCTTTTTCACTTTTGACTTCTCTCTCCCTCGAGCTCCGCGCACCCATTGATTCTTGTGCAGCCCCTCTCGTGCTCTGTGCTTGTCCGAGACACGAATGACCGCTGTCATATGTCTTGTCTCTGGAACCGGTACGCAGCACTGGACGGATATGGATGACCGGAACTCGGCTTTTATCTGCAGTCAACAGATGTTCTGTATTTGGTGTAACTGTGGAGATTTTGTCTTGATTTGCAATATTTGTACTGGAAACCTGTATTCTGTAAATATGTAACAAACACGGATTACAAGCACCTACCTATAAACACATGAGCATAAGAATGGGCGGTATAAAATGCAATATTCTGGTATGAACAAATACCCCCAAACTTAACTTTTGCTCGTCCCGAGCAAAACCAATTATTCACAAAAATATAATGATAACCGCACTTTCGCAGGGAACGCGATTGCACTGAGCGCGTGCAACAAGCCGTTAAACCTCTAGGTGTCCCTAGTAGGAGGAGTGTTGTCTCTTGAGGGTTTTCAGCGGATTACACCCACAAAATCCCGTCAAGCTAGTTTCATAAGCTAACATCGATTCTACTCCTACGGTTTAGTATTTACGTTAGAAACTCTATTATCCTAAGTCAGAAATATCCAACCCTTATTTTTCACACCTCCTATCTATTTAACCTTAGGTCATATACGTTCCAAAAAAGTTTAGAAAGATGTCGGTTCTCCTGAGTTTTCCTTCTAAAGTGCGGCCTTAAATCAAGGATTTTTATCAACTTTACAGAAAACACAAGTCTTATTCTTTATCTCTATCTTTTATCCAAACATCGATTGTATACCCCTACGTGTGCGTATATTTGCACCCCTACACTTGAGAATTCAATTCAAGCTATAATACCCTTGCCCTAATACCTAATACTACTTCTTTTTATTAAGGATGGACGGATTTGCTCACACACCTTTCATGCGACTATTAATGCTTCTTGAGGCACTAACGACCGATTACTGAATGTGTGAACTTTAAAGCGTAAATAGCAGTTTCCAGGTCTTGACTCTATTCTTTTTTTTCTTTTTCTTTTTCTTTTTCTTTTTCTTTTTCTTTTTCAAGACCGGATATATTTTTCAATATGCTCTTTTGGTGTTTAGCTTTAAATACCGTTTTTTCTTTCATACTAGGCTTTCAGGCAAGAGTAATTCTAGGTATCCTCTACTATCCCAAGTTTCAAGGTGCGTGTAAGTGCAGTTTGTAGGGTATATACTTTCTAAATTTGAACTCAAGAAAAGAAATTATTTTTCAGACTTATCCTTCAGTAAAGCTTCAATACTTTCCCTTCATCTTGACTTGACTCAAGAACTGAACTCAAGATTACCTATTTCTCAAAAAAACTGTAAGGACGTATACTTACCAAAGTTTAAACAGAACGAGGGTTATTTTTAGGGTTTTCAATTCCTAAGCCTAGAATTTAGTTATTTCTAATATGTCAACTAAACTTTCGGAATAAAAATCTAAGTTACCCTATTAGCTAACTTGACGACAAAGTTTTTATATTTTTTTGGAAAATTTTCAATTTTTGTGGGTTTTTCATAAGGTATGCAAATGCAAAATATACAAATGAATGCGAAGGAAGAAAGCTTACCGAGCACACCCCCAAACTTAAACTTGACAGTGCCCTCACTGTCAGGCTACACCAAGAGGGTCAAAATTGTCGGCGCTCCCTAGAAACAAATTATATACAAAAAAAGAGGAAAACAAAAAAATATACAAAAAAGGAGTCCCCCCAAACGTAAGTAAAACAGTGTTTCCACTGTTAAGCATTGAAGTTCAGGATTAGGGGGGAAGAGAACAGTATCAAGCTATACAAGGCCTTACACAGGCCAAAAGTTAGTACCAACCATTCAAAGATTTTATCTCTATAATGTGCTGGTTGGTGAAAGAAGGCGTAAAGAAAAGAGATGGAGAATACGCGAGACCGTATGGAGATAGAAGTGGTATACGGTCTCGGTATATGAGAGGAAGAAGAATGGCGGAAGGGAAAAAGAAGTGGAGTACGAACTTGAGGGTGCAAATGGAGCAAATAGATTAGCACAATTTGTAATGACCGATGTGTGAAAAGCGATTGTGCCAATATATTTACCCATCGAGAAATAGGGTCAAATCCCTCAAGATTCATGAGAAACCATGGGTATGCCGAACTCAGTAAACCAGACATATGAAATTTAAGTGAGACGGGTTCTTGCAAGGTCGGAACGATGGAAAGGATGGAGGAAAGTGATCGAGGAGGGGTATCGGTTAAGGTTTCGGGAGGGTGCACATAGTCAATGAAAGGAACATGATGAATTGGAAAATCCGACTCATCAATTAAAATTGTTTCATCCTCAGTACTATCCTCAATATTCTCCTCAAAATTTAGCTCATCCATGCATATTTCATCAAAATCCAGACGCATATAGGGTTCGGGAAAAACTTTTAATGACTCGGGATGATGATTTGAAGAGACAAACTCAGCCAAATCTACGGGTTCATCATCCAAAATATCCCCAGCGTCAATATTCTTAATCAAGTGAAAATCAATATTCTCAGACACCTCATCAAAAGCATGGATATTAATCGATTCTGGTTCTAAGATGGAGGTGTAGAGGTTAAAAGGATTGGGATTGGTTTCACTTGGCAAGTTCCCTTCACAATCTGGCAAATCAAACACTACAAAGTCGCACAACTCATTAAACATTCTATCTTCAACTGATACTTCATTCGGGATACTTGATAGACTTTCAACACAGGAGTTGTGGGATTTAATTTGAAACGGGTAGGTTTGATTTGGAAGGGTATACTGCTCACTCTCTCCATTCAAATTCTCAGCCGGTCCTGCCGCCTCTTCATACATTGGAAAATGTGTAGCTAGCTGGAAACTAGCTACCGGGTCACTAGGCTGTATGAGGGCGGCCATGGACGCATTCAAATTCATCATCTGTTGGCTTGATGCTACCCTAAAGTCTTCCAATGACTGTTCCAGACTAGACATGGGTTGTGAGGGGGTTTCGGTAAAAGATTCAAAGTTGTTTGGATACTGAAAACTCCCAAATGGCGGTTCTGAAGCAATGTCTAGGGAAGGTGCAAAGGTAGGTAGGAGTGGTAGGAATTGAATGGTTGGACAGGGGTAGGATCAACATTTGGATAAGAAGGTGAATGGACTTGTTGATCCTAAGAATTTGAAGTGGTGAAAGGAGTGAAAGATCGGCTACGGGATTGTTCAATACGTTCAGCGATGGACAAAGGACGACTTGCAAAAGGGGTATCAACATAAGCGGGTGCGGGAGGTTGAAAAGGTTGATACAAAGTGGAATGAGGAGTGCAAGTGTTTGTCCTAGATGCTGCTATGCGATCTTTCAATGACATTTTGGGCATGGAGGGGTCGTTCGATGTTCGGCCAAAGCAAGAACTGTAAGAAGTAATGTCTGGTTGTGGGTACCAAAGTTCGGCAAGAGTTTTGCGAGGTGGAGTACCCATGATATGAAAAGAGAAAGAAAGAAAGGAAGAGAAAAGGAGTGGAAAAAAGAATGATTTTTTTTTATTTTTTTGTTTTTTTTTTTAATTTTTTTTTATTTTTTAGATATTAACAAAAAAATGAAATATACACAAAAAAGAATATGGACAAAAACAATCACGACACAAAAATACCACACACCTAATCGTTCTAGGGTTTACCTAGGTCAACTAGACCTGCTCCAGAACTTGATTGTCGAAGTAAAACTGTGTCGAGAAACGGGCTCAAGATACACTGATCACGAGGCCAGGTAAGTGCAGAGATAAGGGGAGGTTTTCCAATGCTTTCGCGAAGTTCCTTAATTAAATAACCCTTTCTCTTTTGGCGGTTTCGCCGTTAACACTTTCCTAGGCACCCCGTAAACAATATACCGTTAAGCGAGGTTCTAAACACAGTTGACTTCTCCTAGTGAGCGTGAAGTCCTTAAGGCTTAAAGTCTAGTTTCTTTTAAATTTTGTGCGGGTAAACGTTATGCGCAAGTTCATGGTTTGTGGGCCACGGAAAAGGTGATGAAATCCTTTACCGTATATTGTGGGGTTCGCTTGCCCTTAAGTCCGTATTAATTGATACAATGCGCAATTCAATAAAAATTCTATAAAGAATCAAAAAATCGTTTTTTAGTTTAAGCGCGGCACTGCAACAAATACGGGTTAGTCAATTTTTAGCGTTTGCTAGCGAACTTGCAAAGAATCCTGCAAAGAATAGTATATTGGATGCGTCGGATTTGAGAAGAAGGTGTTAGTAAAGTACGTACCGTTAAGTTTTGGGTTAGGAAACCCCCGTTGAATCAAATCCGGTAAGCTTGAAAAGTTCGCTTGCGCGGGTCAAACTACCCGGATCTTTGGCACTGTACTTTGCAATCACCTAAGCCTTGAATGTACACTTTGCTCCCCACAATCGCAGTTTGCAAATCTGCAAAAATCTGCACTCTTGCCCACAAAAATGATCAAAAAAAAACAAAAAGAATTTTTTTTTATAAATATATACAAAAAGAATATTAACCCGAATAACAAGAAAGAAAATACGCTACCGTCTCCCCGGCAACGGCGCCATTTGATTGAGAGAATTAAAGTTAACCGCAATCAAGACGGTGTCGCTATGCAGCTAGCCGGTTGAGCACGGGTCGATCCACAGGGAGAGGGTTGTATGTCCTTTCTTGTCTTAGACGAGTCAATAAAGAATGAGTATATGTTTGTTCGATTCTAACCTATGTGTATTATTTGCAAGTATAAAGTTGTTAAGAAGAAGATACGAGATTGTAAGCTAAAGAAATCCGTACTCAAAACCTTTGAGCCGAGTCTTGACCAATTGAAGCTAAAGCAATCGGCAACAACGTGGATTAGGGGATTTAAGCGCGGTATTCGTGGAATACGGCTTATTTACCCTTGTCCTTCCGTTCTTGTCTCTTGCTTTCGCCTCCGGCCAAACCGAACGCAACCGGTCGCGGTTAGGAATCACCGTTACCTTGTTAGGGTAGGGTGCCTAACGGAGCGCTTGCGTATGGTTTGGGCGGAGTTCAATGGAAAATAACGGGAAAAGGAAATGAGAAAGAAGATATTAACTTACAATACCGTATTTCATCTTAACAACAATAATTACAACCATTCACAAAATGAACAAAAGAGAGCAAAAGAAAAGAACAAAGAAAAGAAAAGATTACAAGTAATTAAGTGCATGAATTAAATTGCAAGAAAGTAAAGCAAGATAATAATAAGCAAGTAATAAAAAGCGATAAAAAGAACAAGAAACTAGAACTCAAGACAAGCATGGGATCAATAGCCAACCCTTAAACTTGCAAGCTCAATCAAGAGGTTGCAAGATCAAGAGAAGGGTAGAGAACGCATGTGAAATGAAGCGCTAATTCCATAAAAAAATACGACCCTTGAGATCAATAACTAACCCTTAACCATTCAAGCTCAATGAAGAGGTTGAATGATCAAGAGAAAGCAAGAATCTCAAGGGGAAGTTAAACAAAAGAGAATGATACAAAAGCCCTCATCTTCATTGATCTTCCACTCAAAAAGCTCTCACTACAATTTTCATGGAGAAAAGATGAAGAAGAAGAAGAAAAAGACTAAATCCTAACAAAAAGAAGAACAAAGAATGAACACAAAATTGGACCCTTGGCTTAGCTCAATTCTGGAGTATTTATAGGCAGTTTACAGAAACCCTAGGGCAAGAATCTGCCCCCAAATAGAATGACCAAAAAGCCCCTGAAACACGACAACCTGACGGCACTAAACGGCCGCGGTTCCGCGGCCTAAGCATGCTTAGGCCGCGGTTCCGCGGCCATTATAAGGAGTTGGGCCATGTGGTTTTTTGTGGGTTCCTGGTTGGATGTTTTTTTTGTGTTTGTCAACTCTATAATGTACAAAGTCTTCCAGAATATCTTCAGATTTCTTAGTCCAAGATTGCATTATCTTTTTCACTTTTGACTTCTCTCTCCCTCGAGCTCCGCGCACCCATTGATTCTTGTGCAGCCCCTCTCGTGCTCTGTGCTTGTCCGAGACACAAATGACCGCTGTCATATGTCTTGTCTCTGGAACCGGTACGCAGCAGTGGACGGATATGGATGACCGGAACCCGGCTTTTATCTGCAGTCAACAGATGTTCTGTATTTGGTGTAACTGTGGAGATTTTGTCTTGATTTGCAATATTTGTACTGGAAACCTGTATTCTGTAAATATGTAATAAACACGGATTACAAGCACCTACCTATAAACACATGAGCATAAGAATGGGCGGTATAAAATGCAATATTCTGGTATGAACAGGCACTTTCTTCTAAGTTCTGGGACACGTCACCTGCCACGTGTCATGATCTTGGGGTTCGCCAATATCGAGCACTATCATTAGCCCCTCACTCTTGTCCTGACCAGCTAGTGGTCGGGTCAGGAGTGGACTGCCGGGCCTCCCGAGGTGAGATCCCTTCTATGGTTTCGTTGGGGCGAGCCGTCGGGTGTCTTTTCCGCTAGCGAATCAAGGCGAGATCTTTGCATTTAAAGAAGGTGTGCCGGTTCGTGCGCTTTGCAGTCAAAGCGACGGTCCACGTGTCGAGCGTCGATTTGCCGATGCGACGTGCGTAGGCCTGCGGCGTCTGATGGGATGCGGTTCAGTGCAGGACCGACACGTGGAGTGATCGGTGCCGCTGGGCGTGAGGAGTCGTTTCGGCAGGAGGTGATGGGCGCCGTTGGATGCGGCCGTACGCGGTGATAAAACGGGGGCGGGGCCCGCCTCAGGGCCCCTAACCTTTCATTTCCCTTCTTCCTTGAGTCGCTGCCGCTCGGCATTCTTCTTATTTTGGGATACATGGTTCGCTCCCACTCTTCGGGCGGCCCACGCTGGGAGGAAGCTAGTGGCGTAGCCGAGCCCCCGGCCAGCTCGCGCCCTCCGCCGGATTCTCTGCCTGTGGCAAGGCCGTCCATTTCATCGACGGCATCTGGTGGTTTGTTTGGCGGTAGCCAGAGTTATCAGCAGTTGCCTGAGTCCCAGACTGGGGACGGGGGGAAGGGCGAGGGCAGGCCCCTTCTCTAGAGGAAGAGGACGGTTTCTCGCGCGCCGTCGTCGAAGGCCCCTGAAGGGATTCCCGTGCAGGAAAGGGGCTCCGTCTTCACGGTTCCGTCTGGGCTTTCTGTCGCCGCCGACCTGCTCGCCGGGATGGAGGAGTCGGCTAGGGGAAAGCTTCCGTGTGGCTCCTTGAGGGATCAGTTGGAGGCCATGGCGCAAGGGGCGGTCCAGGGACGAATCCTTCCACGCGTATTTGTCTTGGTATGCCTTCCCTTGGTTCAGGTGCTTCCTGGTTTTTATCGGCTTTCTGTCAGGTTCTTCAACACTGCGCCCTTGCCACTCGCATTGAGGCCGAAGGGGCATTCCATGCCCCGAGGCCAGTGGAGGCGTTCCTTTCGGAGGTCGAGATTTTGCAACGTGACCTGCGCCAGGAGAGGGAAAAGGCTGTCGTTGTGGCGGGCCGGGCGGAGGCTGCGGAGCTTGCCAACTCGGCGACTCGGGGTGCCCTTCATCATCTGAACGCGTCTCTCCGGGTTGCTGATAGGAAGCTGGCGCACATGGCCGAACGCTTTGCGGCCCTGGAAAAAGAGAGGGACGCCAGCAGGGGAGATGCCGAGGCGGCGCTGCTGAAGGCCCAAGTTGCCGAGGCTCGGGCTAAGAAACCTGTGGTCGAGTATAAGGTATCAGAGCAGTTTTACGCCGAGCTCGGGGAGTATTCTGCCATCGCGTGGAACAAGGCTCTGGACGCCGTGAAGGAACAGCTTCCCGAGTTCGACGATGGTGAACTCCGTGCTCGGGTTCCGCTTCTGGCGATGAGGCCTCCGGTGAGAGATGGCGAGGGAAGCAGGGCGTGCCCCTGGTGGCAAAGTCTCCGGTGGTAGGGCCTTAGGCCGTGACGCCGACGATGAAGTGGCCAAAGTAAGCTTCCGGGCAGTTTGTAGGGCTGGGGGCCCCCAGAATACCCTTTGTAAAGACCTTGATTTTGGCAATAAAAGAAAAATCCTTGATTCGTCGGTTTGCATTTTGTCTTTTGTGTGTGAAGGACGTTTGTAGGATATCCTCGCTTGTATCGTCGTGTTTCCGTGTCAGGTTGGCCATTTGTCTGGCGATCTCCTATCGAGTTGACTCCAATCACCAGCCGGCGAGTGTGTCAAGCGCTGCCGCGGAGGTATCCTCATGTATGGCCCCCGAGGTCGATGGGAGATCGTTCAGACTTGGATG
Organism: Agapanthus africanus; assembly: GCA_030015575.1. Classification (NCBI taxonomy): domain Eukaryota; kingdom Viridiplantae; phylum Streptophyta; class Magnoliopsida; order Asparagales; family Amaryllidaceae; genus Agapanthus; species Agapanthus africanus. The sequence continues at coordinate 154,162,394 of JASDDO010000014.1, read as the reverse complement.
AACCCGTCGTCTTTCCGGGTGTCTTGGATCCTCATGTATGGCCACAGGGCTATCGGCCGGGCTTGACCGAGCAAGGGCTCGACTGCCTTTGGGAGGACTTTGGGCCTTAGCGTGGGAAGGGCTGCGGAGGGCCATTAAGAATGACCGGGCAGTAAGGATGCGCAATTGCCTCTTGGTGAGGGCTATGATCTCTGGCGTCGTGGGTAGGCAACTACCATCCTGGGATGAATGAGCGGGGTAGCCGCTCTGGTGCCTCTTGTGAGGGTCTTTGATCCCTATCGTCGAGGGTAGGGAATTACCAGCCGGAGTGGACCGAGCAGGGTAGCTGCTCGGTTGCCTATTGCGAGGGCTTTGATCCTTCAGGACGGAGACCGAGCAGGGTTACTGCCCAGTGCCTCTTGGCGAGGACTTTGATCCCTGTCGGTTATGGTAGGAAGCTACCAGCCGGGGATAGCCGAGCAAGGACTCGACTGCCTCTGGGAGGACTTTGGTCCTTGGCGCCGGAAGAGCTATAAGGCTGTAAGAAGCCTACCAAGGACCCTTGGCCGAGTAGGGTTTCCGCCCGGTGCCTCTTGACGAGGTCTTTTGTCCTGAAAAGATAGATGAGCGAGGGAACCTCGGGCTCGACTGCCTTTGGGAGGGCTTCTTGATCCCCGGCGTTGCGGCAGGGAAGCTGCCCGCAGGGGATAGCCGAGCGAGGGAGCCTCGGGCTCGACTGCCTCTAGGAGGGCTTTTTGATCCCCGGCGTTGCGGCAGGGAAGCTGCCCGCAGGAGATAGCTGAGCAAGGGAACCTCGGGCTCGACCGCCTCTGGGAGGGCTTTTTCGTTGTACAGAGGGAACTCTACCGGGGAAAAAGATTAGAAGTTTCTTTATTCGTATGGGTAGGAATTCTAGACAACGCTTTACACCATCTTGTTAAAGGGAAATCTTGAGTGGTAGCTGGGGTGCGACGCTTCGCTAGCTTTGACCTCATTGGTATAGCTTGAGCTTCTCGGTGTTGTAAGGCCGAGTGAGCTTCCGTCCGTCCGCGTCCTGTAGGCGGTAGGCTCCGCCAGGGAGCGTTTCGGAGACGAGGAAAGGACCTTCCCACTTTGGGGAGAACTTGTGAAGCCTGCCTTGGTCGGTGAATTCGTTCCGCCGTAGGACTAGGTCCCCGGTCTTGAAGGAGCGGTGTTTTACCCGAGCGTTGTAGTATCGGGCCGTCTGCTGTTGATAGGCGGCGGCTCTGTTCTGGGCCCGATCCCTTTTCTCCAACAGTATGTCGAGGTTGATTCGTAGTGCCATAGTGTTTGCGTCATCGTCGAAGTGCTCGACCCGGTGACTGGGTAGCCCGATCTCCACTGGGACCATCGCTTCGGTCCCGTAGCAGAGGCTGAAAGGGGCCTCCCCGGTGGGAGTCTTTTTTGATGTGCGCAGGGCCCATAAGACCCGGGGTAGCTCCTCTACCCAACTGCCTTGTCTCCCTTCCAGGCGGGTTCGGAGACCCCGGAGGACGTCCTGGTTAGTGACCTCGGCCTGCCCGTTACATTAGGGATGCGCGACCGCGACGAACTTAATGAGGATATGGTATTCTTTGCAGAAGTCCCTTACTTTCTCGTTCTCGAAATTCGTCCCATGGTCGGTGATGATGCACCTCGGGATCCCGAACCGGTGTATTAGGTTGTTTTGGAGGAACTTGATGGTTGTGGCGGCATCCGGTTTTCTGATGGGAATGGCCTCGATCCACTTGGTGAAGTAGTCCACCACGACGAGGAAGTATTTATGCCCGCCAGTTCCGGTGGGGAACTGGCCGATCATATCCAATCCCCACTGGGCGAATGGCCATGGGGACGTCAGGGCAGTTAGCTCGGTAGCCAGGAGGCGGAGAATACTGCCGTGGAGTTGGCAGCTCTTGCACCTCCTGACCATCTTCAGGGCGTCCTCGTGCATAGTGGGCCAGTAGTACCCCTGGAGTAGTGCCTTTTGGATCAAGTTTCGAGCCCCTGGTGTTTGCCGCCCACCCCCTCATGGATTTCCCACAGGATGTAGTCAGCTTCGTGGGGGTCAATGCACCGGAGCAGGGGCTGGGTGAAGGCCTTCTTGTAGAGGTTCCCGTTGCTCCAGAAGAAGTGGGTAGCTCTGGCCCGGAGGCGGCGGGCGGCCGCTCTGTCCTCCGGGAGCGTGCCGTCCTTCAGGAATCCCACGAGGGGCTTCCTCCAATCCCGGTCGTTCTCCTGTTCCGTGTATACTTGGAGTGTCGCCGCCTCGTCTCCCACACTGGGTCGGGTCAAGGTTTCGAAGAGTATCGACCACCTATTGTTGGCCGAGTACGATGAAGCCAGCTTGCTCAGGGCGTCTGCTTGAGCATTCATTTCCTGGGTATTTGTTCCACCTGGACTTCGTCGAAGTTTTTTCGGAGCTTCCTCACCTCGTCTAGGTACTTCATCATTAGGGGCTCCCGGGCCTCGAAGCAGCCAGTCACTTGGCCGACAACTAGGGCCAAGTCGCTGCGGACTCGGATGATTTTCAGCCCCAGCCCGACGGCCATGCGCAGTCCGGCTAGGAGAGCTTCGTACTCCGCCGCGTTGTTCGATGCTTTAAATCCGAGCCTCAAGGAATACTCCATCTCGGCTTCGTTTGGGCCCCGAATAATGAGGCTGGCACCGCAACCTTTCTCGGTAGAAGACCCGTCGACGTAGATGACCTACTCCGGAGCTGAGCTAGGGCCTTCCCGGACGGGATGCCGGGCTGTGAGGGGCAGCGCGGAATCCGGCTTCCTTCTAGGGATGGTGCATTCAACGATGAAATCAGCCAGGGCCTGCGCCTTGATGGCTTGCCTCGGGCGATACCTTATGTCGAATTGAGATAGCTCTCATCTCCATTTCTCTAGACGGCCTGAGGACTCCGGTGATGCTAGGATAGCCCACAATGGGCGCTCAGTGAGGACGGTGATTGTGTGTGCTTAGAAGTAGTGTCGCAGTTTCCGCGAGGTTACTACGAGGGCCAGGACAATCTTCTCTATGGCGGGGTATCTCGTTTCCGCGTCCTTAAACACATGGCTCACATAGTACACTGGCTTTTATGCCCCCTCGGCCTCTCGGATGAGCACCGAGCCAGCTGCTTGGTCGGATACTACCAGGTACAGCGACAGCTCGTCCCCTTCCACGGGCCGGGTGAGCAGGGGCGGTGTTGCGAGGTGCCTCTTCAGTTGGCCGAAGGCGGCTTGGCAATCTTCCGACCACTCGAACCTCGGAATTTTCCTCAGTGCTTTGAAGAATGGGAGGCACTTCTCCCCTGACCTGGACATGAAACGGCTCAGAGCGGTGATCCGCCCTGTGAGCCTCATGATCTCGACGTTGGTCTTGGATGCGGTCATGCTCAGGATGGCGTCGATCTTCTCTGGGTTAGCTTCAATTCCGCGGTGAGTGACCATGAACCCGAGGAATTTCCCTCCGGTGACTCCAAACGCACAATTGGCGGGGTTCAGCTTCATGTTGAATTTGCGGAGCACCCCAAACGCCTCGCCCATGTCCTTGACGTGATCGGACGACGAGACGGACTTGACGAGCATGTCGTCAACGTAGACTTCCATGTTCCTGCCGATCTGTGGCTTGAACATGCGGTTGACCAGCCTCTGGTATGTGGCCCCGGCATTCTTGAGGCCGAAGGGCATCACTCTGTAGCAGTACACCCACCGGTCCGTTGTGAATGCGGTCATATCTTCGTCATCAGGATTCATGCGGATTTGGTTATAGCCGGAGAAAGCGTCCATGAAGCTCAGAAGCTCGTGCCCGGCCGAGCTGTCGATGAGCTGGTCTATACGGGGGAGCGGGAAGTTGTCCTTGGGGCAGGCCTTGTTGAGGTCGGTGAAGTCAACGCACATACGCCACTTCCCACTCGACTTCTTGACCAGGACCACGTTTGCCAGCCACTCCGAGTAGGGCATATTCCTGATGAAGTTGGCGGCGAGGAGCTGTTCACACCATAATATTGCATTATTAAATTCCCCATTCTTATTCTTTTTATAAATAAACAGGTACTTTTGACACATGTCTGCTACATGTTACAGGTTACAGGTTCTTGGACAGGAAACAGTGAAAACGATGTAAAGACGATGAAAATATGGACTTTTGACCAACAAATGGGAGGATCTTAGTCAAGACTACATCGAAAGACAGTTCACAATTAACAAGGCAACGCAAGACCCCAAAATGTCAAGGCAAACGGTTAAAAAGCCATTGCAAATTGTTCACTGAAGATCTGGAACCAACCTAAAAGCCCAAATGGAAAAAGACATATAGAAACAGGAAGACAAAGTCACCAGGAGCCCAGCCCAGAAGTTGCAGAAGCCAAATCTTCCTTTTGGCCGCGGAACCGCAGCCAAACCATGCCTCGGGCCGCGGTTCTGCGGCAGTTTTAAAGAAATAAAAAATTAATTTTTTAGCGAAATAAAGTGGCGGCGTTGACGGATCTTCCTAGAGGGCTATTTTTGTAAATGCAAATATGCGAGTCATTGTAACCCTAGGGTTTCCTATCTTCTATAAATAGGGACTCTAATTCATTGTAAACTTTATGCATCCTGTTAATAAAAATTCCAAAATTCTTTATGGAGAGCATCAGTGCCTCTCTTCAATTCTGAAATTCAGATCTGACAACCTTGCATGGATGATTGGAGAAATGCATCTGTAAAGTAAGTAGATTTGTTTATTTTCTTGCCCTAGATAATTTCAATTCATGCCCTAAATTAAATTTATTTTCCTGCCCTAGTTATAACTTTCAATTAATTGCCCTAGGTAGAATAATTTAGGATTTTAGATTTAATAATCAATCCGAACACCCTGCGGAATTAACTCGTAAGAACGAATCGGAAATTCACAAAATCCCTGTGGACCGACCCGTGCTCACCGGCTAGCTACCAAGCGACGCCGTTCTTGATTGCGGTTTAGAAATAGTTTTTGACATACAAATCAAATGGCGCCGTTGCCGGGGATGGCGTAGAATTTTCTTTTCGCAATTTCGGGTTAATCATAAAATATAAAAAATCATAAAAATCTGAAAAATAAAAAAAAATATAAAAATATATATCATTTGTTATTTTTGGAAGGGATACTTTGTGGTTGCATTTTTTTGCAGGATATACAGAATCGGATCTGGAAAATTCCAGAAAGCGAAACAGAAAAAGGGGTATCGGAACAGAAGGGATTTTAACTAACAGAAGAGTACAAAAATTTTGGAGCCCCAAATCCCCTATCCCGCCGCGATTCCGCGGCCAAAACCCACCTTAGGCCGCGGAACCGCGGCCATCTTGTCGATTCATCGCACCAAAAAAATTCTGGGGCACTGTGCAGTTAATGTGACCGCGAAATCGCGGTGGGAGCCACGTTTTGCCGCGAAAGGGCGGTGGAATTGTGACATCATCAGACCAATTTTGCTCTGTAAGATCTTCTGTTCATCCTCTGTATATTTTGAAATATATTTTCTGGAAATGGTTGCAGAATTTTGTGCACTTTAGAAATATATTCCCTTCCAAATAACGATCTTTTGCAGGATTTTTGGGCCCCGCTTGAAATAAAATAGATTGTAAGTAATATTTTGCTGTTGCATATCTTTTCTATAAAATATTTTGCTGTTGCATATCTTTTCTCTAAAAATCTTTTTGCAACAAAATTTTTCCAAATAAAGAAAAAGAAAAAATCAAAGAGAAAAAGGAAAAAAGGAAAAAATTTTATAGAAACTTGCAAAAATTTTTAGCTGCAAATAAATCCTTGCACCACCTAACCTTCCTTCTTGTCACCTTTCTTCTTACAACATGGGTACCCCACATAATAAATCATTAGCCGAACTTTGGTATCCCGAACCTAATTTTGCGTCGTACGTTAATTTGTTCGGTCAATTTAAAAACGATCCTTCCTTGCCGAAAATATCTTTGAAAGATCAAATAGAGGCGTCTAGGAGAAATAGTTTGACTTTTCAACCCACTTGGTGTCAACCGAGTCAACCTTCACCACTTCCATATGTTGATACCACTTTTTCAAGTCCTTCTGTCACTCCTAGGCCGATGCCCATTGCTGAGCATATTACTTAATCTCGCAGTCGATCTTTCACCCCTCTCCACTCATCTAGTTCTAGGGATCTACACGACTGTTCACCTTTTTATCCATATGTTGACCCTATCCCTTTCCAATCACCCACTTCCTACCAGTCATACCCGACCTTCCCACCTTCATTAGACACCGTTTCTACACAGCCTTTTGGGAGTTTCACATATCCAAACAATTATGAATCTTTTACCGAAACCCCCTCACCACCCAAGTCTAGTTTGGAAGAGTCGTTGGAGGCTTATATTGCTGCAACAAACAAAATGGTGAGGAATGTGGAAGTGTCCATGGCCGCCCTTATGCAACCGAGTGAACCGGTAGCTAGTTTTCAACTAGCTCCAAATTTTCCAATGTATGAGGAGGCGGTTGGACAGAGAGAGAATGTGAGAGGATTTCCAAATCAAACCTACTCATACCCAATTGAATCCAACAACTCCAATTTTCAAACATGTGTCCAAAAGGATGAGTTGTGCGACTTTGTAGTGCTTGATTTGCCAAATTGTGAGGAACCCCTTTCGAGTGAAACCGCACCTAATCCTTTCGATCTTTACACCTCCACTCTAGAACCTACATTGATAAATATCCATGCTGTTGATGAGGTGTCTAAAGAAATTGATTTTCACTTGATTGAGGATATAGACGCCGGGAATATTTCGGATGATGAACCTGTCGATTTGTTTGAAATTTTATGTTCAAATCATCATCCTGAGTTATTAAATGTTTCTCCCGAATCCCATATGCGTCTAGATTTTGATGATAATGGCATGGATGGGTTGAATATTGAGGATAGTATTGAGAAGAGTCTTGAGGATAATATTGAGGTTGAATCATTTTTGTTTGATGTGTCTGATTTTCCAATTCATTCTCCTGAACCTTTGACTGTTATATCACCCTCTCTCCTTCCTATCGTTCCGACCCCGCTTGAAGACTGTGAGCTTGAAACCTTTTCCTTTGAATCTGACACAATTCTCACAGACGATGACACCTACGAGTGTTTCACTTTTTCGGACGATATTGATGACTCACCGCCCGAGTTTGAGTCCTTTACATTTTCAGATGAGCCATCAGACTCGGTAGATTATAGTAGTTTCAAACCATTAATGGAATCTTTCAAGTTCGAAACAGTTTACTGCGGTGAGAAAGATACTATCCCTAATTCACTCCCTTTCGTCTTTCCCATTGTTCCGACCGAACAAATGACCGTTACGCTTTCATCTCCTATACCAAGTTCGGCGTACCCATGTTTTCTTGCGAACCTTGAGGGATTTGACCCCATTTCCCGACGGGTTGATAGGTTAGCGCAAGCGCTTTTAACATATCGATCATCACATATTGCGCTAATTTATTCACTCGATTTGCACCCTCAAGTTCGCGCGATCCTTCTTTCTTCTTTCCGCTCTTCTTCTCCCCCACCGAGACCATATTCTACCATTCTTCTTTCCACACGGTCTCGCGTGTTTCTCATTTCTTTCCTTTCCACCCCATTCTTTCACCAACTAGATCATTACCACGATAAGATTTTTGAATGGTTGGTACTAACTTTTGGCTTGTGTATGGCCAAGCTTAAGTTTGGGGGGGACCTTGTTGTATATATGTATATATTTTTTGTTTTCTTTTTCTATAAAAAATAAAATAAAAATTCAAAACATAAAAAAAATATAAAAACATTTTTATAAATAAATAAACAGGGGAGTACCGATATTTTGACCCTCTTGGTTTAGCATGACAGTGAGGACACTGTCAAGTTCAAGTTTGGGGGTATGCTCGGTAAGTCTTCTTTCTTCGCATTCATTTGTACATATTTTTGCATTTGCATACTTATTTGAAAACCCATAAAAAATTGAAAATTTTCAAAAATTATAAAAATTATTGTATTCAATTTTGGCTAATTGACTTTGGTTTGACAAATAGGTCAACTGGTTAGGAACAACTAGATCTTAGACTTAGTGAATTAAAAACCCTAAAAATAACATTCCTTAAAATTTAACGGTAGAAAGTATATGTCTTTGTAGATTATTTAGAAATAGGCAAATTTTGGGTTCACTTCTTGGGCTAAGTCAAAATGAGGGAAGAGTATTGATGTTCTTATTAGAGTATAAGTTTGAAAAATAGTTCCTAAGTTAAGTCTAGATTCTGAAAACGTGTACCCTACAAAATGCACAATCACGCATCTTGAAACTTGGAATAGTAGAAGAGACCTTGAAATGCTCTTGTCTAAAGTCCTTAGTACGAAGAAAATAAAAGAAAAAAAGTGTGAATGAAGAATAAAAAAAAAATGGACACTGGTTTTTGTGATTACTTAAGGCTGTAAAAATAGAAAAATATTTAGTGAGGGTGCCTCATCACCTAGTGCCTTAGACCAACTGGTTTGGGAGTCACTGCTAAAGCCTTGGGTGTTGGAAAACTAGGAAGTACGCTTTAAAGTGCTAACGCATCTTGTAATCGGTTGTTGGTACCTCAAGAAGTATTAACGGTCGCATGAAGGATGTGTAAGCAAAATTCAATTAAAAATTCACCAACTAATTAGTACTTTGGACAACGGACAAGGGTATGATTGCTTGATTTGAATTTCCAAGTGTAGGGGTGATTTATACACACACGTAGGGGTATGTGATTGAGATTTAGATAAGAGAAAGGAGTGAAGAATAGAACTTGTATCTTTAGTAAGGGTTGATAGAAATTCCTAAGTGGAGATGGAACTCTAGAAGGAAAACTTAGGAAATTCCGAAAGCTAAGTAGGTCTACATAACATATATAATCTTAAGTTAAATAATGAGGAAGTGTGAAGAATGTGGGTGGATAATTTGCGAGTCAAAAGATAATAGAATTCCTTGTTAGAAAACTTAATTGGAGAACAAAAGTTAATGGGCCGAATTGATAGGATTTTGTGGGTAATATCCGCTGAAAACCCTCAGGAGACAACACTCCTCCTACTAGGGACACCTAGAGGTTTAACGGCTTATTGCACGTGCTCAGTGCAATCGCGTTTCCCTGCGAAAGTGCGGTTAGGTTTTAGTGAATAAAAATAAGTTTGCTCGAGGACGAGCAAAAGATAAGTTTGGGGGTATTTGTTCACACCATAATATTGCATTATTAAATTCCCCATTCTTATTCTTTTTATAAATAAACAGGTACTTTTGACGCATGTCTGCTACATGTTACAGGTTCTTAGACAGGAAACAGTGAAAACGATGTAAAGACGATGAAAATATGGACTTTTGACCAACAAATGGGAGGATCTTAGTCAAGCCTACATCGAAAGACAGTTCACAATTAACAAGGCAACGCAAGACCCCAAAATGTCAAGGCAAACGGTTAAAAAGCCATTGCAAATTGTTCACTGAAGATCTGGAACCAACCTAAAAGCCCAAATGGAAAAAGACATATAGAAACAGGAAGACAAAGTCACCAGGAGCCCAGCCCAGAAGTTGCGGAAGCCAAATCTTCCTTTTGGCCGCGGAACCGCGGCCAAACCATGCCTCGGGCCGCAGTTCTGCGGCAGTTTTAAAGAAATAAAAATTTAATTTTTTAGCGAAATAAAGTGGCGGCGTTGACCGGTCTTCCTAAAGGGCTATTTTTGTAAATGCAAATATGCGAGTCATTGTAACCCTAGGGTTTCCTATCTTCTATAAATAGGGACTCTAATTCATTGTAAACTTTATGCCTCCTTTTAATAAAAATTCCAAAATTATTTATGGAGAGCATCAGTGCCTCTCTTCAATTCTGAAATTCAGATCTGACAACTCTGCATGGTTGATTGGAGAAATGCATCTGTAAAGTAAGTAGATTTGTTTATTTTCTTGCCCTAGATAATTTCAATTCATTCCCTAGATTAAATTTATTTTCCTGCCCTAGTTATAACTTTCAATTAATTGCCCTAGGTAGAATAATTTAGGATTTTAGATTTAATAATCAATCCGAACACCCTTCGGAATTAACTCGTAAGAACGAATTGGAAATTCACAAAATCCCTGTGGACCGACCCATACTCACCGGCTAGCTACCAAGCGACGCCGTTCTTGATTGCGGTTTAGAAATAGTTTTTGACATACAAATCAGGAGCCGGTCAACTTCCTCATCGATAACCTTTTGTTTGACCGGGGCGAAGCTTCTTTTCTTCTGCCTGACGGGTCGGGTCGTAGGATCAACTTTGAGCCTGTGGGAGATGATTTTAGGGTCGATCCCAGGCATGTGACCCAACCTGGACGGTCTTTCGCCGGTGCCCAGGCGAAGACGTCGGAATTGCTTCGGAGGAACTCGATCAGGTCATCCCGCTGAATTCCCGTCAGGAGTGACCCGACCTGGACGGTCTTTCCTGGGTCTCCTTCCGCTACGGGCACCTCGGTCAGAGGCTCGACCGGTGCTCCACGGACCTCCTTCCGCTCGTCCCGGGTGTCCAGGGACCCTTTAATGTCACCGCATGCATCGGCGCTAACAGTGTGATGCTTGGGGGAAGATACCTCTGTCAGACCTACCTCCGCGACCCGCTGGCTCCCGTATGCCCGGCCTACCCCACCATGATCGAGGGGGAATTTTATCGCCAGGTGGTATTGTAATACCCAGTTCTTTTGCGCACCAATATATGTATTTTTATAAAATACTACTTACAAAATTTAATTATTTATATTTATAAGTATTTTGTTTTATTTTAAAACCCTAACCCTAATTTAATCTAAATCCTTTTTTTTCTTTATCCATATTATTTTTTCCTTTTCCTTTTTCTTTCCAACTTAACCCAGCCCAAATCCTAACTCCCTCCATTCCCAATTTCCTTCTATTTTCCGGCCCATCTCACTTCTATTTCTCTTAAATTTTCTTTAAATCATTTCCCACTTCTTAACCCAGCCCGGCCTATATTTCCCTACTTCTTTTTATTGTTTTTATTTATTAATTTTCCTTTAGCCGGCCCAGCCCAGCTACTCAAGCCCATTCCCCAACCCGCGCCCGACCCGTTAAGGTCCTTCTTCCCCACTCTCCTCCTCCTTCCCGCTCTGTTTTTTCGCGCCCTCCCCACGTCGTTTCCACGACTCCACGCTTCGGCCTCGTCGCCCATGTCGCCTCATGCTCGCGCTCGCGAAGCTCCCTCTCGATCTCGTCTATCCCTCCCTCAAACTCTCTACTCCCCCTCACTCCCGATCACTTTCTCCTTCCTCCTCTCCTCTCTCCAAGCTCCAAACTCCATCCCCTACAACCGCCGACGCCGACCACAACGACAATGACTACGATCACCTTGTCATTTCCCCCTCACTCTCGTTCTCCCGCTCCCTCATCCCCCATACTCTCCCGCTCACCTCAAGCCTCCCCTGCACGCTTTCTCGCCGCCGACGAACGCTCCTCTGAGCCCCACGACGACGACCAACTCCTCACAGCCAACCACCTCACCACACCACCCTCGCCCCTCTTCCCCCACTATTTAGAACCCCGCCTAGCCACCGAGCTACCCCTTGCCAACGCCCCGCGCCAGCAACGCCACGAGCACACCCCTCTCTCCCCACTTCGTCGACCCCCACCGTCGCCGTCCCCTCACCGCCGACTTCACCCTCGTTTCCCTCATGTCTCGACCTCCTCCTCCACTCTCCTAGCTCCCCTACCCATCGCCTGCATACCGGACCCGATGCCAGCCACCACCTCCGCCGAGCAGCCACTGCCCTCTCCTCGCTGGCGACCGTTGCCTGCACCACGAGTGCTTCCGACTCCTTCCCAGCTGCCCTCACCGCCGACCGCAGCCAAGCCATCGCTGTCGAAGAACTCGACCCCGAGCCAAGTCGGGTCCCGTGCCGTGCCTGTGTCGTGCCGTGCCCCCGCCCCGTGCCACGCCGTGCCGCTTCGTAACCACTACTGCCGTAACACCGTGCCACCGCAGATCTAGTTTCCGTGTCGCGCCCCCTGCTCAGTTCCCATATCGCTCCTGTATCGTGTCGTGCCCACCTCCGGACCAGGTCCCGTGCCGCACCGTGCCTACGCTTATGTCATCACCAGGCCCAGCACCGCGTCGCGCCCGTGTCATCACCAGGCCCAGCACAGCGTCGCGCCCGCATCATCACCAGGTCCAGTTCTGTGTCGCGCCGTGCCACGCACCGAGCCAGGACCACACCCACTGCCGTATAACGCCGCGTCGCCACCGCGTTCAGTACCGGGTCACCGCGCACCGCGCTCGCGCCGCGCGCCGTATCCAGAATCGCACCGTCCCGTGTGTCGGCGCAAACCCTGCAGCGACGTCGCTTCTATATCAAGCGACCGAGGCAAGTACCCTACTTGCTACATGCTAGATTATACTGTTATAATTCAAAATACTATTAATTCCATGTTTACAATTCGTGAAAACCTATATGACACACGTGATTGATGCAAAACCCGAACGAAAACCTTCTATTAAACTGATGGAACTGGATTATATATGCTGGCCCGTGTGGCAAGGAACATTGTGGTGAAATTTGACTGGAAAATATAATCGTTACTGGCTTGAACGATCACCCCCAATTACACCCGTAAAAACTGAGAATTTCCCGCACCTGAAACTTGTTAAAATCATAATTAATTGTGTACATATTGAAATGATGCGTTCTAGGGCTCAAATCGAAGACGCCTCGACGTCCTGGAACCCTATATAAGTTTTACATTGTTTCTGTACTGAAAATATGACGAGAACTGATTCGGAGAGCGGCTCTGGACTGCAGTCCAGAGCAGCTCCGGATGTTGATTTCTATCCCGTAAAGCTTACTACTTTGCTGCCTGAACTTGTATGTTGCGGAAACCTACACTTTATTGAAGGTGAATCTATTAGATAAATAACGCAAGTGATTTCACCCCTTTTATCGTCGTTTACTATTTAAACTGCAATTTAAAAGGACAGGACGTATAGCAGTCCCAAACAGAAACAGAATTGATACCCTAGTGTTGAACAGTGCATAACTTCTGACGTAGAGATGCGATTGATAATACATCTGGTGCGTTAGAAACCTTGTTGAAAACCATAAATTTCATTCAACTGTAGTGTCGCTAAATTCTGATCCCAACTGGGATTAAAATGCGTTACGAAACGGACTTCCGATTCTGAAACCGGATTTCCAGCTGTGAACGCTTAAAATGAAATGGCCATATCTAGCGATCCTAAAACCCGATTGACATGAAACCAAATTTTTTGGATATATAATTAAACATACTACCTATCCCCTGTTCATTGTTTAGCTAAATTTCGCATGTATGAATTATGATAAATTATGCAAGTGATAGGACACCGAGTGATGACATCTTAATCATGCCTGAATTATCGTATTTCTCATCACATTATATATATGTCGTTGCATTGGTAACCTAATGATCATGTGCATTACCCAGTGTTAGGTATTAGTGTTTGATTGTGGTAAGTACGTTAGTGTTTAGGCATGAATGGATAAGTGAAAGTGACACGTACTTGCACACAATCAGTGGACCCTATTGATTTATTGCATTGTCAACGTCTGTGGGACGTGTATAAGTGTGACTATAATTGGTATAGGACGATTATGGAAGCACTTGTATGGGTGTCACAGGTAAGGCATCAAACACTGTCCATTTATCTTGGGTATCAGTCGAGACATGCTTGATGGAGACCCTGTCTTCAGTTCTCGCGTAGACTCGTCATGGACCGACTGGTATTTGAGTTTATGGTTGGCGTTTGATGTAGACCATAGGGTGCGGGGTAGTTTGAGTGTGAGTTCAACAGGATCTCGGGAGTCCCATGCCGGCACATATGGAGATATATGGAGATATATAGGGATATTACTGATTATTACCGTGCGTGTTTCAGGCCCGTGGTCCCTTGCCCTTGGGTCCTACCCTTGGGTGGGGGATACTCCTACATGGTTGACTCTCATATTTAGACTGACGATAGGCTTAGCGACCTGTACAGTGAGACTTAGAGACTGATAGGGTTAGTGACATTGACATGTATTGTTTACTGATTTAACATACCTGCTATACTGTTTATCGCGTTACTGTTTACCTGCTCTATTAGCTACTTGCATTGGCTACTTCTTGTTCACGTCTTTACTCTTTTGATTACTGTTACATTTTTATTATTATTGTACGAGTTACCATTCATGTTCATATATATATATTGCTATCGTGTCGCTCTAACGACCTGAGTATGCATGCTCAGAGGGAGGAGTGGATCTAGCTTGGACCAGGACCTGACGTACCTCGAGGATATCGCGGACATCTTGATCAGCGACTTAGAGCTATACTTCATTGATCTCTACCTGGTTAGTTCTTTTGATTTAGTTACTGCATTTCTCATTACCTGTGCATTGTTTACTGATTACCACGTAAAGCTAGAAGCCGAAGTGTGACTACGGAGAGATATTTCCTCGACCGTAGGAGCATGGCTGGCCTTGTCAACCCCTCGTATTCCGTATTTTGGGAAGTGGGGCGTGACATGGTTTTGTTGGTATCAGAGCCAGGTTTTGTTTCGAATGGGATTGCAGTTTCCGTGTAGTACTTGACAATCTAAAACATCCTTCGGTCTAGATTGTAAACTTGTTATTCTTGATCTTGATTCACATAGTGTGTTCTGTTATACATTTTGAACCATCCGCTAGAGTTTTGGGTGACTTAGTAGAGTTACGTGGTTGTAATTGTGAACTGCAGCATAGTTTCAATACTGTACTCTGTTTGAGTGACTTGGAGTTCTACAGTTGATTTCCACTTGTTTGAATTTCACCACACCCGATATTCTTGATTCCTTGCATAATCTATATTGTATTTTAATTCTTATAGCTTGTGCCTTATATCGTCCTCAAATTGTTGTTTCAGGACCATATCTTCCAACGACTCTTCTTCTATCTCCACTCCCCAGAATCAGACCGTAGAGATTCTGAATGCACTGCAAGGTCTGAAGGAAGCCCAGGAGCGAACAAATGACCTGTTAGCTGAAGGATTGAGAAGGTAGGTGACTCAGGCACCAGCGGAAGTCTCCAATCGTAAAGGGATCCCTGTTAGACGAGGAAAAGTGGTGAAGATGAAGCGCCCACTTGTTCCCCCGCGACAGAAGCAGCAGAAGACCCAATATTGTGGGTACTGCAAGAAGCCAGGACACCTTCAGAGGGATTGTCGTCGCGCCAAAGGGAAATGCCTGATTTGCGGATCCAGCGAACACTTTATCAATAGTTGCCCTAAAAGGAAGGAGCTACAAGGAAGCGGTTCGTCCACACTCTCCACTTCTGCTAAGTGATGGTTATTTCGTAGTTCGAGCTTCGAGGATAGTGCAGACCCAGCACAGTATTCAACTTGCGTGACGAGAATGCAGCGGTCTAGAAATCAAAGAAGAATTATCACCTTTCCGCTTTCAATAAGAATGTTGTCACTTTTTTGTAAATATTTTCTTTTCGTTTGAGATCTTGTATTTGTTGAACTTTTAGTTGAATGTAATAAAATTCTGAGTTGTGATGTGTGTATCGCCTCCTTCCCACTCACTTTACTTATACTATTCATTGCATCAGCATTCTAAACTTTGATTTTTCAGTCCTTGCCTACAGTATATCTCCCTGTACTACCATATCCTTGGTTATCTTTTTAGTGTGTTCCACTTTCTGATCACGGCTCTTTCTTTTCAGGCCATAGCCCACCCTGGAGCAGCGCCGCCTCTAGTTGAGGACACACGGTCGTGCGTTTCCTTGGACTGCATGATGGTGAGTTCGAATGACGAGATCAACGGTCCACAGGTGATTTTTGGAAACAGTGATTCCGAGGGCGAGGGATTCGCAGTCCCAGATGTCGACATGATCAGCGACTCCGACGACGAAGAAGAGGACCCCGAAGAAAACCCGATAGAGGAAGATCCCGGGGAGAACCCGATGGAAGAAAATCCCGGAGAGGAAAACCCTGAGAAGAATCCAGTGGAAGGAAATCCCGTGGAAGAAGATCCAGAAGAGGCGAATCACATGGAAGCATACCATGATGAAGAAGCTCCAGTCGAGACAGAAGGACCAGAAGAACAAGACCCCGCGGCAGAAGAACCTCCAGTGGCGATCCCTGCGAGGTGATATGGAAATGGACGCCCCTATCTGAGCGCGCGAGCCTACCGTAACCTACTGAACTTCCACAACCGCGACTGACATGATTTAGCTTTTATCTCCTCTGGCCAAATAAATCTATGTATAGTTTAGAGCCACTCCTTACCTTTCGTGAGTACCTTAGTTGAAATTTTCTGGTATGATAATAAAATTGCTGAGTTCACTAATCTTTCGATTTCTTGATTCGCATGATGTATTGACTGTTTTCCTTCCCAATAAATTTCTTCCCTCCCGAGACTCATTACTGTTCGCCCTTACACCCGGTGCTGACCCGACCCCAGTCTCTTCGACATTCAGTTTGAAGTACCACAGTCCAGCCTTTTGAGTGGGCCATACTCCATTGTAATCCCTATCCTGGCCAGCCCTATACATTTTTCTATTTCCTATTACCATAAGTACGTCCTGTGACATCGTATTCGAAATTTAGCTTCCACTACCTTGTGTTTACAAAAATTTCGTGTTATTGACTACTTCTGTTTTACCCGTTTTAAATGCTTTTCTACTCTTCACATTTTTAATAGCGCAAACATATATCGCGCATATTATTTTGTTCCATATCTCTTATGTTCACCATGTGGGTTTTCTAAGTTATTTTAAAATTGTTGATCGATATATTTATTCTAAAAATATTTTAACTTATCGACAAATCCTTCACTATTTTTATTATTGTTATTTTATTTTTCCGGGTATTGTGTTTATAGTTTGCTATTATAAATGGTTATGCCTCATACTTATTATTTTAGTTGCGCTATATCTTAGATATACGTATGTATATATATATTTAGGATTTTGATTTTATCTAGCTGCCTCTACGTAGATCACTATATAGTAATATTTGATTTTGTGGCTTCTCACATATTATTTTATATAGCTTATCGTCATTTTAAATTTCGAGGACGAAATTTTTGTAAGGGTGGTATGATGTAATACCCAGTTCTTTTGCACACCAATATTTGTATTTTTATAAAATACTACTTACAAAATTTAATTATTTATATTTATAAATATTTTGTTTTATTTTAAAACCCTAACCCGAATTTAATCTAAATCCTTTTTTTGCTTTATCCCTATTATTTTTTCCTTTTCCTTTTTCTTTCCAACTTAACCCAGCCCAAATCCTAACTCCCTCCATTCCCAATTTCCTTCTATTTTCCGGCCCTCCCCACGTCGTTGCCACGACTCCACGCCCCAGCCTCGTCACCCACATCGCCTCGTGCTCGCGCTCGTGAAGCTCCCTCTCGATCTCGTTCTCCCTCCCTCTAACTCTCTACTCCCCCTCACTCCCGATCTCTTTCTCCCTCCTCCTCTCCTCTCTCCAAGCTCCCAACTCTATCCCCTACAACCGCCGATGCCGACCATAATGACGATGACTACGATCACCTTGTCATTTCCCCTCACTCTCGTTCTCCCGCTCCCTCATCCCCCATACTCTCCCGTTCACCTCAAGCCTCCCCTGCATGCCTTCTTGCCGTCGACGAATGCTCCTCTGAGCCCCACGACGACGACCAACTCCTCACAGCCAACCACCTTGCCACACCACCCTCGCCCCTCTTCCCCCACTACCCAGAACCCCGCCTAGCCACCGAGCTACCCCTTGCCAACGCCCCTCGCCAGCAATGCCACGAGCACACCCCTCTCTCCCCATCTCGTCGGCCCCCACCGTCGCCGTCCCCTCACCGCCGACTTCGCCCTCGTCTCCCTCATGTCTCGACCTCCTCCTCCAATCGCCTAGCTCCCCTACCCATCGCCTGCATACCGGACCCGACGCTAGCCACCCCCTCCGCCGAGAAGCCACTGCCCTCTCCTCGCCGGCGACCGTCGCCTGCACCACGAGTGCTTCCGACTCCTTCCCAGCAGCCCTCACCACCGACCGCAGCCAAGCCATCACTGTTGAAGAACTCGACCCCGAGCCAAGTCGGGTCTCGTGCCGTGCCTGTGTCATGCCGTGCCCCTGCCCCGTGCCATGCCGTGCTGCTTCATAACCGCTACTGCCCCAACACCGTGCCACCGCAGATCCAGTTTCCGTGTCGCGCCCCGTGCTCAGTTCCTGTGTCGCGCCTGTATCGTGTCGTGCCCACCTCCGGACTAGGTCCCGTTCCGCACCGTGCCTACGCTTGTGTCATCACCAGGTCCAGCACAGCGTCGCGCCCGTGTCGTCACCAGGTCCAGTTCCGTGTCGCGCCGTGCCACGCACCAAGCTAGGACCACGCCCACTTCCGTATCACACCGCGTCTCTACCGCGTCCAGTACCGGGTCACCGGGCACCACGCTCACGCCGTGCGCCGTATCCAGCATCGCGCCGTCCCGTGTGTCGGGACAAACCCTGCAGCGGCATCGCTTCTATATCAAGCGACCGAGGCAAGTACCCTACTTGCTACATGCTAGATTATACTGTTATAATTCAAAATACTATTAATTCCATGTTTACAATTCGTGAAAACCTATATGACGCACGTGATTGATGCAAAACCCGATCGAAAACCTTCTATTAAACTGACGGAACTTGATTATATATGCTGGCCCGTGTGGCAAGGAACATTGTGGTGAAATTTGACTGGAAAATATAATCGTTACTGGCTTGAACGATCACCCCCAATTACACCCGTAAAAACTGAGAATTTCCCGCACCTGAAACTTGTTAAAATCATAATTAATTGTGTACATATTGAAATGATGCGTTCGAGGGCTCAAATCGAAGCCGACTCGATGTCCTGGAACCCTATATAAGTTTTACATTGTTTCTGTACTGAAAATATGACGATAACTGATTCGGAGAGCAGCTCTGGACTGAAGTCCAGAGCAGCTCCGGCTGTTAATTTCTATCCCGTAAAGCTTACTACTTTGCTGCCTGAACTTGTATGTTGCAGAACCCTACACTTTATTGAAGGTGAATCTATTTTTTAAATAACGCAAGTGATTTCACCCCTTTTATCGTCGTTTACTATTTAAACTGCAATTTAAAAGGACAGGACGTATAGCAGTCCCAAACAGAAACATAACTGATACCCTAGTGTTGAACAGTGCATAACTTCTGACATAGAGATGCGATTGAGAATCTGTCTAGTGAGTTAGAAACCTTATTGAAAACCCTAAATTTCATTCAACTGTAGTGTCGCTAAATTCTGATCCCAACTAGGATTAAAATGCGTTAACAAACGGACTTCCGATTTTGAAACCGGATTTCCAGCAGTGAACGCTTAAAATGAAATGGCCATATCTAGCGATCCTGAAACCCGATTGACGTGAAACCAAATTTTTTGGATAGATAATTAAACATACTAATTATCCCCTGTTCATTGTTTCGCTAAATTTTGCATGTATGAATTATGATAAATTAAACAAGTGGTAGGACACCGAGTGATGACATCTTAATCATGCCTGAATTATCGTATTTCTCATCACATTATATATATGTCGTTGCATTGGTAACCTAGTGATCATGTGCATTACCCAGTGTTAGGTATTAGTGTTTGATTGTGGCAAGTACGTTAGTGTTTAGGCATTAATGGATAAGTGAAAGTGACACGTACTTGCACACAATCAGTGGACCCTATTGATTTATTGCATTGTCGACGTCTGTGGGACGTGTATAAGTGTGACTATAATTGGTATGGGACGATTATGGAAGCACTTGTATGGGTGTCACAGGTAAGGCATCAAACACTGTCCATTTATCTTGGGTATCAGTCGAGACATGCTTGATGGAGACCCTGTCTTCAGTTCTCGCGTAGACTCGTCATGGACCGACTGGTATTTGAGTTTATGGTTGGCGTTTGATGTAGACCACGGGGTGCGGGGTAGTTTGAGTGTGAGTTCAACAGAATCTCGGGAGTCCCATACCGGCACATATGGAGATATATAGAGATATATAGGGATATTACTGATTATTACCGTGCGTGTTTCAGGCCCGTGGTCCCTTGCCCTTGGGTCCTACCCTTGGGTGGGGGATACTCCTGCGTGGTTAACTCTCACATTTGGACTGACGATAGGCTTAGCGACCTGTACAGTGAGACTTAGAGACTGATAGAGTTAGTGACATTGACATGTATTGTTTACTAATTTAACATACCTGCTATACTATTTACCGCGTTACTGTTTACCTGCTCTATTAGCTACTTGCATTGGCTACTTCTTGTTCACGTCTTTACTCTTTTGATTATCGTTACATTTTTATTATTATTGCACGAGTTACCATTCGTGTCCATATATATATATTGCTATCGTATCGCTCTGACGACCTGAGTATGCATGCTCAGAGGGAGGAGTGGATCTAGCTTGGACCAGGACTAGACGTACCTCGAGGATATCGCGGACATCTTGATCAGCGACTTAGAGCTATACTTCATTGATCTCCACCTGGTTAGTTCTTTTGATTTAGTTACTGCATTTCTCATTACCTGTGCATTGTTTACTGATTACCACGTAAAGCTAGAAGCCGAAGTGTGATTACGGAGAGATATTTCCTCGACCGTAGGAGCATGGATGGCCTTATCAACCCCTCGTATTCCGTATTTTGGGAAGCGGGGCATGACAGGTATGCCGAGATCTGGGCCTGGAGGGAGTTCAGCGTCAGCCTGCCGAGGAGGACGTTGTAGGCCGATGGGACCCTAGCCACAATGAATTCCACAGGCAGTGTGCACGTGCGGCCGGGCTCCCCAATCGTGATTTGCAGGGTGACCACCCCTTGTACCGGGACGGAGTGGTTGGTGAACCCCGAGAGGACGTGGGAGGTCGATCTCAAGTCTGCTGGGGCCAGCCCCATATGCAAAAAGCAGTCATGGAAGAGGATGTCCGCCGAGCTGCCCGAATCGATGAGTATTCGGTGGACCTCGTATCGGTGAATTTGTGCTACGATCACCAGCGGGTCGCTGTGGGGCACAAATATGCCGTGGAGATCCTCGTCGCCAAAGGTGATGGGCTCTCGGCCCCTAGCCCTTTTGCTCGGGCGGCCGCCGGAGCCTGTGAGACGGCAGCCAGCGGGGAGACCGACGACCTTAGGCGAGGGTTCGCCCGCGTCTCCGTTGCGAGGGAGGCGACAGCGGGCGTTTGGATCTTTAGGGGAATCGGTTGTCATGTGGGTGGAGATCGGAAGGCCGACTTTGTATTTTGTGGAGTTATTGTTCCCACAGACGGCGCCAACTGATGGAGCTCCTTTTCGGGCCTCCGTCAGATGTTGTCTTCCGTTGATCTCGCGGTGAACTTAGCTGATTATCCTTCGTTGCGTGTGGGTCTCAATGGGTTTTTGGAGGAAGAGGTGAGGTGAGGAAGTTGTTGCCGAGTACCTGCAAAGAAGTTCCGGGGTGGTTTGGTACCACCAAGGACCCTCCGACACTCAAGTTAGTGATGAGATCCGAGCAGAGTAACGGCATAAAAGTGTAAAAAATGGCTTACTTGACCCCTCTGTGATGGGGGTTTATATAGCAGTGGAGCACGCAGCAGCGGGCGGGAGGATCTCGCCGGCAGGTACGCTCCCGACGTCACGCCCACGTAGAGAGCGGATCGCCCATTACTGGGGATCGTGATGGCGTAGAACGTGGTACGTTGCTGGCGCAAAATCCGCGCATGGCGAGATTCGCGGAGCGGCGGTTACGCCCGGGAGTAGGTCGGAGGGCCGAGGAAGACGTCCTCGGTGGGAATTCGGGGACGAGCAAGGAGGCCGAGGAGTCTTGGTCCTGTGGTAGCTCGAGGGCGAGCTGAGAGGCCGAGGAGGCCAATTTGCAAGGGCCCTAAGGGGGGCCAGCTGGTGCTTGCTGGTCGGGCACAGGGTGGCCTGATCGGCCCCTGTGGGCCCTTTCTTCTGAGTTCTGGGACACGTCACCTGCCACGTGTAATGATCTTGGGGATCGCCAATATCGAGCACTATCAGTGGCCGATCCCCCTCCTCCAGTAGCCGATCCCTCTCCTCCGTTCCTTCGCCGTCGAAGCCCTCCTCCTCCTTTCCGGTGTAACCTCGTCGAGCAGAAGTCGTCGAATCCTTCACCGTCTCGCTGCCTTGTCGCAAGCCTCCACCTCCCGTCGATTACTCCACCGCTACCTCCTAGCTATCGATTGCTCCATAGGTTAGTTAATTTATTCCATTTTGAATTTTAATTTTTCTAATTAATTTCGATTTCAATTTCTTTAATTTTATTAATTAATTTATTATTTGATTGTTTTTGTTGTTAATGTTGTTGAATTTAGGGTTAGGATCAGGGGTTAAGGGCTGGATAGGGGCTAGGTTAGGGTTAGTGTTAATTAAGGGGTTAGGGTTAGGCTTAGGGTTATAGTTGGGGTTAGGGAGAGGGTTAGGATTATGATTAGGGTTATGGTTAGGGATAGGGTTAGAGTTAATTGGGGTTATTGCTATGATTAGGATTAATTAGGAGTTAATGGTTAGGGTTATTGTTATGACTATGTTTAGGCATAAACCTATTATCAATTAGGGTTAAGTGTTAGGATTAGGATAACTTTTTAGTGAATTGTTGTAGGTAGTTTAGTGAAAAGCAACTATAGTTTAGGGTATTTTAGTGAAAACCCTACAATTGTTAAGGGTATTTTAGTGTAAAAAAAAATAAAGTTTAGCAATGGGTTTTTTTCTAAAATTTTTTAATGATAGTTTAGTGAATAACAACAATAGTTAAGGTTATTTTAGTGAAATTTATAGTTATTTAGTTAATTTAAGAAAATGAATCATTTAGTTAAATTTGTTAAGATAGTTTAGTAAAAAACCAACAATAGTTAAAAGTATTTTAGTGTAATTTAATAAAGTTGAAGAAATAGATTGCTTCGGACAAATTTTAAGGTAGTTTAGTGGAAAAAAGCAATAGCTAAGTGTATGAAACTCAATGATAACGTAAACGTAAAATTTTACCGTAAACGTAAAATACTTTACCCTAAACTAAAAACTTCAAAACCGTGTAATTAAAATGTAGACGGTAAAACCAATTCAAGTTAAATCTTATACTAAGTGTATATATGATACTTAATGATAATATGAAATTTTCATATTATCATCGATAATCATAAGTGAAAATCAAAACGTGGCTTAGTTCCCGTCTATCGGTTAACATACGTTCGATGTTCGTCGTAGCATAAAACTACACGAAAGTTGTTAAAAATTAGAAGGTTTCTTTCGGTTTCTAACAACAATCACGCGGTCTATGTAACGGGAATATTCAATCATATGATAACCGATAGATTTGTCCCGTGTGGACAAGTTAGGAATGTATAAAGCAAACACCTGTATTCACTTGTGTTTTTCATTCGTTTCGAGATATTTCGTCGGAACCTTTCCGCTGCTTCTCCATGTATAACGATAGATTAGATATTCATTTCAATATTATTTGACAGCATTGAAATGATCATCTTTTCTATTACAGTATATTCGGAGAACAACGGGGAGGTGCTGTCGAAATTTTCTCGAAACGGATGAAACCACAAGTGAATGAGTGTCTGCTCTATACATTCTTAATGGGATAGAAACATGGCCCCCGACAGCCGAAACATACGCATACAATACGCATACACAACACACACATACATAAATACATACACAATAACAACCCTACAGCTAAGCAAAATCAAAAATTGAAATCAACGACAAACTTTCCCTTCCCATTCTATTCTTTATAAATAACCATCATGTTCTTAGATTTCTCAAGTCACCATCAAAAACCAACTTTCATAACTTACAATTTATATTCCATACAGTCTAACATGGCCCATGAGTATATCAGAGTTATGAACTGGATGTACGTGGATTTGCATCAATGCATGAACCCTAAGTTCGTCGACGGAGTTGCTGGTTTCATCAAATTTTCACGTGAACATCATAAGGAAATCTTGAGGAAGATCCTTTGTCGATAGGTGTGGGAATAAGTATTGGTAGAACGTAGAAGTGGTAGAGCTTCACATCGTTAATCATGGTTTTATTGGATTTTATTCGACTTGGTTATATCACGGGAAAGAAGAAGAAGATGATGAGATAATGCGGTGGAAGAAGAAGAAGATAACTTGTTTCAAGAAGAGGAAAATGGAGGATATGGTAGAGCCTGTTCTGGGTGATAGTAATCCTCTTTCTGGTCAAGTTCCTCGTGCAGATAAGTATGAGAAGTACACGAATGATGCCAGGAGACCAATCTATAAGAATACAATGTATTCAACACTATCATGGTTCGTCCATCTTTACCAGATTAAGTGTCTAAATAGATAAAGTAACAAGTCATTCACGATACTCCTCAAGTTCCTTTTAGCATATGAGGTTTTTTATTAAAATTTTTAATGATAGTTTATTGAAAAACAATGATGATTAGGGGTATTTAAGTGAAATTTATAGTAATTTAGTTAATTTAAGAAGATGAATCGTTAAGTTAAATTTTCAAGATATTTTAGTGAAAAACAACAATAGTTAGGGGGATGTGTGGATGTGTATGTGTATGCATACGCACACACGCACATACACATACGCACATGCGCGCGCACACATACATACACACATACACACAAGCGAGCGAGCACGCACACACACATACACACACTCACACACACAGACACACATATAAATAAGTACAAACCCTAACCCCAAACCCTAAATTACATAAACTTTTAAATTTTACATATTCGGCAGACCACTGCTTCTGCTACAGCTCTGGCTCCACAAGCCACTACATTGGCTGCGGCTCCGATTCTGTAAGCCACTACTTCAGCTGCGGTTGTGACTGTGCAGGCTACTCCTTCAGTTCCAGTTTTGACTCCGCAGGCCACTGCTTCGACTCCATATCCCATTGGTTCTGTTCCGCAGCCCACCCCTACTCCCAACGATCCGGTTTTCCAGATTTTGTCGGCCTGGGGCTATATCAAAAAGCTGCTGCGCCGGATTTCCTAGATACTTGGAGATGGAGCATCTAGACCGAGCCAGTAGTGATGTATTTATATTTTTTTTTGATTTTTGTGCGATGTATGTACTATATTTGATACGCATCGTATGTTTTGGATATTGTTTGTTGTATGTTTTGATTTTTTATTCTGATTTTGCATTTTGTTTGGTTATTTCGTTATATATATATATATTATGCGTGAGATGTTTTGGATAAATATTTCTGTATTCATATGTGCCTTCTCGTTGTACCGAAATGGAGGTCTGATTTAAACGACTATATATATTATTCTATACAGGATGGAAAGAAAACGGGAGAACAATTTTAAAAATACAAATTAATTATATGCCCCTACGTTTATGACCATGGGGGCAAGTGAATGCCCTTGCGGTTGTAACTGTGATATTTAGCCTCTATGTTTTGCACTGTAGGGACATTTAATTGCCCACACGGTCATAACCGTAGGGGCATATTAAAAATAATTTTTAAAAAGCCAATTTATAATTTTTATACTTATCCCGACGTTAGAATTCGTTGGGGAAAATATATGCCCCTACGGTTAAGTCCGTAGAGGCAAATAATTTTTTTTAAAAATAAACTAAAATCTTTATAAACATAGCCCCTACGGTGCAATCCGTAAGGGACAAGAGATATCCTTACGGACTAAACCGCAGGGGAAACACATTACTATTTTTTAAAGATAAGTTCAAAATAAAAAATGCCCTTACGGAATAAACCGTTGGGGCAAAGTTTCAACTGTGTGGGTATACACTTGCCTCCTCGCCTTTTTTCCCACACGATTACTAATTTAGTTCCTACGGTTTCCACCGTTGGGGCAGTGATTTGCCTCCACGGTCATAACCGTAGGGGCATCCCATCTTTGTAGTAGTGAGATAATGAATTATCTTGTGCCATATGCATGGATGATTTTGAGGCACAATGCGATGCGAGTGCTATGAAGTGCCACAAGTTTCATGAAGGTTGCATTATGCAGCGGCTTAATAGGAAAAAGCCGTCGTGTCCTATGTGTAGGATGAAGTTGTAGGTATAGTTGGGTTGCTAGGCATCTCTAGTAAGGTTTAAAGTGTAGCGGAAGCGGTAATTTAAAAAATCTAGAGAACTATAGTAAACCCGAACCAAGAATCAAACCAAACTACTAAACTTGTCACTAAACTAGTAAGGTTATAACAAAAGTTTAGCGGACTACAACTTTTGCAGCGCGTTAGCCATCTCTTCTTAGACTCCAGCTAGACTCCACGAAACCCGGAACAAGATTGCTTGATGATTTCCTCGCCGAAGATGATCCACCTTGAGATAACACCAACACAAACTCTAATTTCAAATTGATCTCATCAAAATGAAGCAACCTACTATTTAAACTTGCTCGAATGATTAGTAGGAGATGTAGAATAATTAGCTTACTTAATTTTTATCTTTTCCTTTCCTTTCCTCACTTAAAGAAAAATCAAGAGGAAGAAGAAGAAGCATGGAGGAGAAGTGTGTGTTGAAGATAAGCATGGCTAAAAAAAAGGAGAGCAAAACAAAAATGAGTCATAAGCTAAAACAAAAATGAAAGCAAAACAAGAATGAACCATGAGTTATCAAAAATAAACCATCTCATGCATTCTACAACTCTCTTATTTCTATGACTCATTTTTACTTATAAGTGTTATCATTTTCCATATAATTCTCATACACACATCTCCAATGTATCAAGATACATGTCACAATATTTATATCATATATAAATATTATTAAAGAGAAGAAAATAATAAAGTGAGCATGATATTAGTTAATATATAAATATATCAACATATAAATATACATTTAATTATTTAACCAACACTTGATTTAATAATTCGGCTATATCATATATATACCAGATAATATCAATAAACACCCGATTAAAATACGTGTATCAAATACATGTGTTTAATCGAACTTCTGCACATATCGCTATACGTGTCCTACATCATTTCGCATGTGCTAGAAAACCTCTGTGGGACTCTAAAGACTTGCCAATACGCTGGCAGTAGATTATGATCATATTCATAGCCCACAAGCACGTCAGCGGTACTAGTTGCACGTAACGGCTACCCGGGTATTGATCGAAAGAAGGTCAACAAGCAAGCTCATCTGAACCCTGCAAAGTCTATCGGTGACATTATCATACAGTTCGGTCTCTTCGTCTAAAAGTATCGCATATCGGGTCTGGGTTTGGAATCTGTCAGACCCCAATAAATCGATAAGTAATGCAACAGAGAACTTATAACCAACCGAAAATACAACTGATAACACTTATCAGTTTATCTCCACTACGATGGCCATCGACTCTTGGTTGTAGTCATGTCCTGCATAGCACGACATCAACTCTCTATACCGGGAGAGATGATCGATCATATTTATTGGACATTTGTACGTTCATTTTCCCTATTATTGTTAATTACTAAAAGGTATTAATTCTAAATTAAGAACATATGTCGGTTTATTTATAAAAAGATTATTGTCATATGATTCTTAATTTATAATTAATATAATTAGGGAATATATGCTATCATATTTAAATAAATTATCCATGAGATTATTTATTATTAAAATATGCATATCATGCCAAATATTCCTAACCAATATTATTAAGATATCATATCAATTAATTGGTTGGAATAGTATAACAAATAAAACAAATGCTACTAACAATGTGATTTGAGATATTGTGCGGGTCTGAAAAATAAGTAGGAGATCCACATCAAATGCTACTAAACCAACCCAGGTATGAAAAATAAGTAGGAGATCCAAAACAAACGCTACTAAATCAATCCAAGTCTGAAAAATAAGTAGGAGATTCACAGCAAATCGATTTACCAAACCAAATCTGCAGAATGTTAGGAGAAAATTGAAGAATCTTGCAACGACAGAGACTAAGAGATATATTTTCAAAATATTTTTATCAGAAAGATCTCCAAATATCGAGAGAAAAAGGAACAAAGAATCTGGAAACTCAAACCCACCAGAGGGCGGCAGATCCGCGGCCAATAGGGGTATTGGGTGGCTAAACCGTGGTTCTTTGATGCCCGTAGGATGTGAAAAATGAGGGGTTTGATCGTCTTTGCACACACTTCAATATGATGTCTAGGGTTTCAAGTTCCAGAGCCTATATAAAGGATCGAGAGCAGTTAGGGTTATCATCTATCCATCGATCGATTTAGATCTATCGAGCAAACTAGGTTTTTAGTTCTTGTAATTCACCTTTTCAGCGAGCAATTTCTGTAATGCAATAGTTTATTCAATAAAAGGTAGTTCTTTTTTTTAATTTTGTCGCATTTACTTTCCGCAATTTCTTTCTGCATTTACTTTTCGCAATTTTAATTTTTGTTTAACTTATGGATTCCGTATTCTTCTACATTTCTTTTACTTCGTTGATCTCTATGAGCGAGTAAATTCTCGCATGTTAGGGTTTGTAGGATAGGATAGTATAATGGATGAACAAAATCTTTTAATTTCTTTTTAAGTTTTAATTTTTATAAACTTTAGAAAAATAAGTTATCGGGCGTGCTATCAATTCATGATAGTCACGACCACGATTTGAGATTCGTTAATACTTACTTTGTTGAGAGCTTGAGATAAATAGAGATTAATAGAAAGACAAGGGTCAGAAGAGAGAAACCCTAATTCCCTCCAAGAACCCTAATCCGTATTCATCGCTATTTCTCTGGTATTAAATAATTAAAAGATAAAAAAATTATTTTTAAAACTCCATCTATTAACTACTAAATCTTATAAGCCCTACAAGTCTTTCTCCTATAAACTTTTCAAACCTTAATATAAAATGATAAAAATTCCCACCTTTCTTCTATTAACTCAATTAAAACAAGAAAAATAGTTCATCATTTCCCTGTGGATGGCCTGTACTCATTAGTGGCTAGCTATTGCAACACCGTTATTAATTGCGGTAATTAGAACACACATAGACACACTTTTTCGAATCAATCAAATGGCGTCGTTGCCAGGAAAACGGTCGTAATATTTTTCTTATTATTAGGGTTGATTTCTAATATAAAACCAAAAAATTAAAAATAAAAAGAGAACCAAAAGTGTATTTTGCATTTTTAACGATTTTTGTGCGAGTTTTGTAAAGAAATCTGGAGTAATTGAAGCCAATTAACAAAAATTCAGAGACTTTCAAATTGGACCAGAGGAGAATTGGAGTGCTGTGAAAAAGTTTGGAGACGAGACTCCATCAAACGGTGGTGGAACTGCGGCCCAAAGGAGCTTTTGGAGGATGAACCGCGGCCATAGTGGGGGGTTAAGCCCCTAAAATTTTCTGGTATTATCCAATCGTCTTTCTCTCTCCTCTAAAACTCCAATACACTATTTTTATTTGCAGGATTCTTTGCAAACAGCGCCGATAAAAAAATCTTTTTGTGTGTTTTAGATTTTGGTTTGTTTTGCATATTTAAAACGGACATTAAGGGGCAAGAAACCCATATTCAGATTAGGTAGGGATTTTATCACCCTTTCTAGGCCCCACAAATCACAAATAAGGATACACATCATCCTATATTAATAAAAAATATCTATACCAAAATCTCTAAGGACAGTCACGCTCAATTAGGAAAAAGGAGGGTCGTGGGTAATCTATTGCTTATCCGTATTTCTCTTGTGGCGTTTAAGGCAAGTGTAACCAAGAAAAGTGGTTTACTTAATTAGACCCCCTATTTCGGTGATTCGTATAGCAGATACCTCTTACTTACATGGAACTTACTTGGCTGCAAGATTGATAAGGAGGTGATAGAGGATTTATCTTATGTCGTGTCCTTTGGAAGTCTAGGAGCGGTCTAGTAATTTGACCTAGGTGACCCTAACTCTAGGGACTGTTTGTGCATTTTGTGAGTCAAGTCTTGCGTCCGTCACTCTTTTCGAAACAAAACCTTCTTAAAATCGTTCTCACACATATCACACGTTACCTCATGCACTAAACCTGCTTAGTGCATGATCGACTGTACATGGGATTCTAGTGCCCGTCTAGTTCGCGTTTTCGCAGTCGATTCCGAGGTCGATACTTCTTCACCTTCTTTTTCTCCTCCACCTACCATATCTCCTGAGATGGATGGACCTCCACCGGGTTTTAACAACACCATATTGCCACCTTCCGTAGGTGCGCAAATTCAGAATCTGTAACGCCCCACGCCCCAGTAAAGATGTTATTGTCCACTATGGCCGAAACCGCACGGTTTTTCCCCTTTAGAGCGATTTATCTTATGTCGTGTCCTTTGGAAGTCTAGGAGCGGTCTAGTAATTTGACCTAGGTGACCCTAACTCTAGGGACTGTTTGTGCATTTTGTGAGTCAAGTCTTGCGTCCGTCACTCTTTTCGAAACAAAACCTTCTTAAAATCGTTCTCACACATATCACACGTTACCTCATGCACTAAACCTGCTTAGTGCATGATCGACTGTACATGGGATTCTAGTGCCCGTCTAGTTCGCGTTTTCGCAGTCGATTCCGAGGTCGATACTTCTTCACCTTCTTTTTCTCCTCCACCTACCATATCTCCTGAGATGGATGGACCTCCACCGGGTTTTAACAACACCATATTGCCACCTTCCGTAGGTGCGCAAATTCAGAATCTGTAACGCCCCACGCCCCAGTAAAGATGTTATTGTCCACTATGGCCGAAACCGCACGGTTTTTCCCCTTTAGAGCGAATCGGACCCGACCAAGGGCCACTTCCCAGGAGGTCACCCATCCCAAGACTTCCCTGGCCCGAGCACGCTTAACTACGGAGTTCTCAAGCTCCTGTAGTTCTGGTTCACTTAAAAGACGCCTCTGTAATTGAGGGTGGTAACATTATATTTATAATGCAGTCTGGTCCTTTTTCGTAATGTGTTCCGAAGATTCCCCATTGTTCTAAAGTGGGTCCCACGGACTCTAGAGGTGGCCTCCACAGATTCAAGAGGTGGCCCCCGCCCTCTTGGTATGACAATTAGCGTGGCACTTTGTTCTGTGTGGCACTTTGCTCCGTGAACAAGAACCGGGTCCCGACAGAATCCACCATGCATCGCTCTCCAAGACCGATACTACCCTACACGTGGACCCCTTCCTACATGTCTGTCTCTTCCACCAGCCAATGGGAATAATTTCAAAATTAAACCCCACTTCATCAACTTGTTGCCCAAATTTCACGGGCTTGAGTCTGAGGATGCATACGTTTTTATAACCAAATTCCAAAACGTATGTGTAATGATGAGCACCACCCAACTTTCAGGGGATGCTATGCGATTACGTATTCTTCCTTTTACCTTATGCGATCTCGCAGAGAAGTGGCTTTATAGCACCTCCTCATATTCTATAACCAATTGGGATGGATTTGTTAAAACATTCCTTAAGAAATTTTATCCTAATCATAAGACTGCCTGTATTCGGAGCGAGATTAATCAGTTTACCCAACTTCCTAATGAACACTTTTGGAAATGCTTTGAAAGGTTTAAAGATCTCCTTGTCCAATGCCCTCATCATGGATTCGAGAAATGGCAACTTTTCCAAATTATGTATGAGGGTGTTAATCCAGCGACAAAACAAATGCTGGAAACCATTTGTCAATGTCATTTCATGTCAAAATCCGACGAGGAAGCGTAGCAATTTCTTGAAGATCTCACCGAACAAACACTATAGTAGAGGAGTACAAGACCAACAACATCTTCGTCTTCATCTAGGGCAGGTATCCATCAGCTCGACGCTTCCATCGCAATGAAAGCCGAAATGGCTATGATGCAAAAAAAGCTCGACGCTATTGAAAGAAAATTCTCTTTAGCCTCCCTAAACCAAGTTACGCTTCCCAAAACCGTGTGTTGTTGCTGTTTTGATTCGTCACATTTAACCGAAGAATGTCCTTTGAATTCTCCATCTCAAAGTCAAGAACAGACTAATGCTGCTTTTCAGCAACGGCCTAGAAACAATCCTTATTCCTATATATATAACCAGGGATGGAGGAATCATCCTCATTTTGCTTGGAACCAAAACCAAAATCGAAATCAGTTCCAAAGTTAAAATAACTACCAAAGGCTTCCTCCACAATAACAACAACCACCACAACAAATTCAGTAGCCCTTTCAACCACAATCATTCCAAAACCGGACCAACAACTTTACCCCTTATAACAATTCTTTCCAACCACAAAATAATGTTCCTCCTACCGGTACCGATAAAATCTCTGCACTCGAAAGAAGTTTAGAAGAATTTATTAAACAATCTGCGCAAACGTCGGCAAATTTAACTTCTTCTACCCAAATGTTAGTGCAACACACTGCTTCCCACGGTGAAATCATCAAATCTATCGAAGCATAAATTGCACAATTAAATGCCGCGATGAGTGAAAGAGAGAAAGGGAAACTTCCATCTCAATCTTTACCAAATCCCGGCCATCCACAAAACGCTACACACTGTCCTTAACTAACAAAATCATAATGTGAGTGGCATAACTATGTTGAAATCAGGAAGAATGCTGAACAACCATGTTGGAGAACAAGTTGATGATTTGGATGACACCACGGCTACTACTTCTACTTCTACTTCTACTTCGTCTAATCAAACATCTTCTTCCGAACCTATTCTCTGTTTTCCACTGAGCTCGAACTCTCAGTCCACTTCCTTGAATGAATTGCCCTTTCAGACCACCTTAAATCTAATTTTATGATCCATTCCATCTCCACAAGTGTTAGACCCAATCCTTGTTAATAAAGCTCCTTTGCCGAACCGGTTGAGGCCCAACAAACCAAGTCCACGGATGGAGAAGGTTATGGAAATGTTTAAGAAAGTTAATATTAATATTTCTCTCTTAAATGCTATCCAACAAGTTCCATGCTATGCAAAAATTCTTAAGCACTTGTGCACTAAGAAAAGGAAAACTCAAGTACCTAAAAATGTTTTCTTAGTGAGCAATATGAGTGATGCTCTTACCAAAAATTTTCCCAAGAAACATAAGGACCTCAGTTGTCCTACAATATCTATAACTATTAGGGGCAAAATATCAATCACGCTCTACTCGATCTTAGTGCTAGTGTTAACTTGCTCTCTTATTCTGTTTATGAGAAATTAGGCATAGGAGAGTTAAAACCCACGCACTGCATTCTTCAGATGGCCGATCGATCTATCACCCACCCTAGGGGTGAGCTAGAGGATGTGTTGATCAAAGTCGGGGAATTTATATTCTCTGTAGACTTTATAGTTTTAGATATATATCCCATGGAAAACCCACGGAACCAAATCCCGGTGATTCTTGGTCAACCATTTCTAGCAACCTCGAATGCGGTAATCAATTGTCGTAACGGTTCCATAAACCTATCTATTGGGAAGATGACAATTGAACTTAACATTTTCAGGGTATAAAGTTAACCCTCCGAACCTTCTGCTCGTATGATAGACATATATTTCGTCCACAAGATAGCTTCCGACAGTTGTGAATTTGAAGAGTTTTTGCTCTACGATAATGATCTCGACGCCAAGAGTGCGTTATTGTTTGATTCAGCTACTTCTTACACGAATAGGGAATACGAAGGGTTCACTTTCCTTGATAATCTTGATTCATGGGACCCTTCTGTCGTTAAGTCCACCCCCGAGTTCGAATCCTTTGACTTTTTGAACAAGTCAGTTGAGCCATCCGAGTCAATCTCTTACACTAGCTATGAACCTCTCATGGAGTCCGAATATCATTCCCTTACCCTAACTTCTATCATCTCTCCACCGACACTTGATCTCATGCCGTTGTCGTTTCATCTTAAGTACGCATATTTAGGTGAGAAAGAGTTTTTGCCCGTCATCATATCAGCTTATCTAGCCTTAGAGCAAGAGAGAACTTTTTTGTCTATTTTGAGATCGAATCGACAAGCTTTCGGGTAGACAATGGCGGACATCAAAAGGTTTAGTCTCTTGATTGTTGAACGCCATATGCATTTGATGGATGAGGCCAAACCAGCCCGTGACCTACAAAGATGGTTAAATCCCATCATGAAAGAGGCGGTGAAGAAGGAAATCGTCAAATGCTTAGATAATAGTATAATTTACCCAATATCTGATAGCCTGTGGGTAAGTCCTATTCACGTTGTCCCTAAAAAGTCTGGCATCACGGTCATAACTAATGAGGCAAATGATTTGATTCAAACTCGCACTCAAACCTAGTGGCGGGTATGTATTTATTATAGAAAACAAAATACCGCGACGAGGAAAGTTTACTTCCCTCTATCCTTTATTGATCAGATGTTGGAACGTTTAGCTGGGTATGGGTTCTACTGTTTCTTTGATGGTTACTCAGGTTATAACCAGATTCCCATCACCGAAAAGGATCAAGATAAGACAACTTTTACTTGTCCTTTCGGCACTTTCGCTTATAGACGCATGCCCTTTGGGTTATGTAATGCTCCCGCTATATTTCAGCGGTGTATGATGGGGATATTCTTGGACATGGTCGAGAATTTTCTGGAGATATTTATGGACGATTTCTCCATATTTGCGGACTCCTTTGAGGAATGTTTATGTCATCTTGACGCTGTTCTTACCCGCTGTAAGGACAAGAATCTAACTTTGAATTGGGAAAAGTTTCATTTCATGGTTCAAGAAGTTCTTGTCTTAGGGCATATCATTTCACGAAATGGTATTGAGGTAGACAAAGCTAAAATAGATGTCATTTCCAACCTTCCTCCTCCCAAATGCGTTAAAGCTATACGATCCTTTTTTGGTCATGCCGGTTTTTATAAACGATTCATTAAGGACTTTAGCAAAATTGCTAGACCCTTAACTCTTCTCTTGGCCAAGAATACAACATTTCATTTTGACTCGGATTGCTTGGATGATTTTGAATTGCTTAAACGTTCCCTCACTACTGCCCCCGTTCAATCATCTCCAGACTGGAATCACCCTTTTGACCTTATGTGTGATGCATCCGACTTTGTTATTGGTGCAGTCTTAGGACATCACATCGATAAGATGCCATATGTGATTTATTATGCGGGTAGGACCTTTAACGACGCCCAAATGAACTATACAACCACCGAGAAAGAACTCTTGGCAGTTGTGCTTGCATTAGAAAAATTAAGGCCCTACCTAATTGGCTCTCCAGTCGTAGTTTACACCCATCATTCCGCTTCAAGACATCTTTTATCGAAGAAGGATGCTAAATCCAGGCTAATACGTTGGATCCTCTTATTGCAAGAATTTGACCTTGTCATCAGAGACAAAAGTGGATATGAAAACGTTGTAGCCGACCATCTTTCACGATTTTCTTCTTCACCAACGTTGACCTTGCCAATAAACGACTCTTTTCGGGACGAACATCTTTTGATCCAATCTTGCAAACCTTGGTTCACTGATATTGTAAATTATTTAGCAACCGGACTTCTACCCCGCGAATGATCAAATTAAAACAATCACAGATTTTTATCTCAGGTATAACACTTTTACTGGGACGAACTCTATTTGTTCAAGTATTGTCCCGATTAGATCATTCGTCGGTGTATCCCTCATAATGAGTGCAGGAGTGTATTGTCCTTCTGCCATGATCAAGCATGTGGCGGTCACTTTGGTCCAAGAAAAACTGCGGAGAAAGTTTTGTAATGTGGATTTTATTGGCCAATGTTATTTAAAGATGCATATGATTATTGCAAAACTTATTCACGGTGTCAACACATGGGTCAGATTTCACGGCGAAACGAGATGCCACTCCAACCAATCTTGTTTGTTGAGATATTTGATGTATGGGGAATTGATTTCATGGGTCCGTTTCCAAACTCTTTTGGAAACTTATACATTCTCTTAGTGGTTGATTATGTCTCTAAATGGGTTAAAGCAATATCGAGCCGTACTAATAACAACAAGGTTGTCGTTAAGTTTCTTAAAGAAAATATCTTTTCTTGGTTCGGGCACCCTCGCACTATCATTAGCGACAATGGGACGCATTTCTGCAATCGGTCTTTCGAGGCTTTAATGCAGAAATATTCAATGAACCACAAGCTTTCTACGCCTTATCATCCCCAAATGAGCGGGCAAGCTGAAGTTTATAATTGACAGATCAAATTTTTTTTTGGAGAAAACGGTTTCTAAGAATCGTAAATATTAGTCCTCTAAACTGACTGATACTCTTTGGGCATTTTGTGTCACGACCCGAAAAGTATGGAACATGACCGGCACTTAAATTACAAAACGTCTCGAGGTGTACGTAATCTAAGTAAGCCAAAACCCAGAAATCAAAACCAAGTAAAGCAGTAGAGTGAAGGAAAAACCAATTTAAATCAAGTAGTTAGCAACATAAGCCGAAATATGCATTTTTAAAATCACAAGTCTTTTCTGAAAATTTCGGCAGAGTTTCCTTTGTAAATACTAGCCCCGAACGGGGTACAACATGATAAATATATACATAATGAAAAAAGGCATCCCCAAGCGGGAGCTAGCTCTTCGTCAATCGACGGCCACAACCACGCAAGCAAGATAATATACAACGCCGAAGGGCGAGGATCAAAACTGAAAGGAAAACTCTAAACAACATGAAATCCATAAAAATACAACGCGTGACTCTAAGGTCGAAAGAATACACATCACTGGTCTCTAAGTCAACAAAATATACATGTCTGGTTGATGGAGTTTACTAGATTCAACTGAAATAAATAATATACAAGGTATAATGGTGGTCACGATGCAAGTGAACCAACCTACCAAAGTAAATCACCCGGAAAGGGAGCAGTATGCCAGCAAAGCCGTAACGAACCCTGTACGGCAAAACCTGCAAAAAACTGTGGCACAACGGGGTGAGTTGCCAACTCGTGTGTAGAAAACATCACCGAGAAGAAATCGTATGTATGACACAATCCTAGGTCAATACAATCAATATACATATATATAATCTCAAATGATAAGTCTGAACCAAGAAAAGGTGGCGAGGGTAAACATCTATACATAAGTGTAATCCCATGTGCTCATGTCAGTGCCTCAGGTAGCAACATATCATATGAATGAGGTATGAATGTATGAAAACAGAATACATGTAAATGAAGAAACTGCTTTCATAACTTAGTGAGATTTCTGTATATTTAAAACGAGGTATCATCAATGAAATCAACATAAACAGTGTCTAGCATCGACATAAAACATAAATCCCAATATCTCAATATCTCAGGCTCCGGCTATCCGGACTGGGCTGTATCATCAAATCTCAATACCTCAATATCTCAAATCTCAAAATCTCAGTGTCTCAAATCTCATAATTTAGGGCTCCGTCAGTCCGGATCGGCCCCTATCATCATCACACGACCACGAACAGTATCCTCCGGATATCCGACGCGCCGGGTAAAATCACCGGTATTCAGTCTGCCCCTGTCGGGCTCATCGTCTACTCCTCGATCTTCTTGCCCCGGGATACCTTACCGGGTCCACCATGTACCCGCAGACGGTTCATCCAACTTCTCGAATCGGGTCTCGAAATCCATCTCATAACCAAGAAAACATCATGGTGGACGACTCAAACATCACGAGAAAACTGCACTTTTCATTTTAAAAAGAGAGAGAGAAAGAAGTTTATATATATTCTTGCGGTTTTCTCCCAAATCCAGGAAATCTCATGAAAATCCGAAATCCAATCATCAATAGAACGTAAACAGTGAATATCAGCATAAAACTCCATAATACTGCATAATAGTGAATAATAATATGCATGCAGTAGCAAGTAATAACTGCAAGGTCTAAACTAGCATATAAAGACGAGTACGCTAATACCAAGTCGAACTATCAGCTAACAAGCTATGTCAATGAAATAATATTCTCTAAAGTGTACGTGACATGGCAATTACCGATGATGATGTGTGTGAGTCGGCAAGTAAGTGTATGTGGAACATACGCATCATCGGTAATGGTGCTGGTGTCCTGACAGCATGATCTCAATAATGGCATATGGAAATACAATATAACATGCAAATGCGATGAGAGCAACAATAATATATGGGAGCTGAATAATAACGCAGTGTTAACTAATCTGCATTATATAAATATGAGTCATACAGTTTTGCCATTTGAAATAACACGAATCGTGGTGTTTTGAAAATAAGGGCTACGGTATTTTTAAAAAAAGATACGTCTTTTGAAATATCCGTAGAATCCCTTGGCTTGTCTTTAAAATACTAAAGATTCTTTAGTTTGAAATAGATATGACTCGAGTCTAATCTACCATTTACAAGTAAACTGCAGGGCTAAACTAAAAGGCTGATCAAAAGGTAAGGAAACCGCCTAACATCTGAGTCGATACATATATATATATATATATATATATATATATATATATATATATATATATATATATATATAAATATAACAGCCGGTGATCCCGCCTCAAAAGTAGCTCATACGATATAATATCTATAATATGACATTCTCAAGTCAAGAGTGCGGGTCTATCATCAATATATAGCGCGTACGGTAAATCCGTCGTATGGCCTCCCAAATCTGGGTACGGGTCAAATGTCACATTTATCACATTATTCATCTGGTATCCTCTTTATCAAATATCATGATCCGAGGTACTGATCTACGTCTAGTACAATACTGATACCACATATGTATATGCATGCATGTGTATGAAAACACCACGTCAAAGGACCCACTAAAACATCGTGCCGTATCTCAAAATACGATCCACGTCACATCACCGATCTCACGGCCTCAAGACCAAACTCATCGACTCATCTCCAATCCCAAGTACTATCCTCATAATCCCGTATATGTATATGTGTATATATATACATAGTCACATACCCATGTGTATATATATACATACCCCCATATACGCACAGGTAATAAAGTAAATGTATGCAAGTGTGTGTGCGCGTGTGTGGGTGTAACAACTACTCTAGGGTTTCGCAACTAACACTAAACTAATCCATGAACACATAACCATATGCTGAATATCCATGTCTCACATAAAAGATATCATATATATATATAGTATATATATAACATACTGTACATCGAACTGCGGGGGTGCTATACGCCATCCACCCGACTTCCCCCCGTAGATATATATCTACTCACCTTGATCCTGCTTACCGATTTTAATGTCGCCATCCTCTTCTTCATCATCATGAATCATCGTGGGGGTACCTACACATTATAACGTATCGTGCCGCATTAAAATCCAAATCAAAGCCAAAACGACGCACGAAACTCACGTAGGTCAAAACCTATGGTTAGGTCTCACAAATCTACCCGATATCACTCGATACAGACGTACAAACGTCAAGTGATCGAGATAAAACACAAACACTAAAATCCAGAATTCAAAATATGCAAAACCATATGCCGAATCAAAACAGCAACTTGAGAAAGCGGTCCCAGATTTTAATTAAGGTGAAAACAATGCTCCAAAACAACACTGGGATGTTATATAGTGTGTCTATGACCTACTGAAGCAACCTAGGCCTTAACCCCCACCCCATGGCCGGACACATGCCCAGAGAATCCAGCCTCTTCGGTTTTGGTGTCGGGGATTTGGTTCGTTTTGGTTGGGTGGTCTCGTAGTGCTCTAATTAGGTCTCTGAAGTTGTTTGCTAGTTTTGAAAATACTCCAGGTAATCCATGATTTCCCTGCACACCCTACGTTCTCACAAAACCCGACATTTGAGGTTTCAGTTTTTCGTTTCAGGTTTGGTATTGTGTTTGGTTCTGGGTTTCTAACATCTAAGGGGGTTTAAGGTCATCTCTAAAGCCCCATTACACAATCTCTATTCAAATCAAACCCTAATTCCCAACATGAGATTCCAAAGTTCACTAAACTTTGCCAAATCGATTTTAAACTTGAATAGATGCATAAGCAAATGAAATACTACACTAATTGTGAAGAGATTATCTCATTTGACACTCATGAATCCTCTACAGCGCCAAAATGTAAACTTTCTTGGTCCAAAGGGTAGCTTGAGAGCTTGTGCAGAATTTTTGTGAAGAGGAGATGGGGTTTTGGTGAACTTTTTGTGATGAAATGAGGGTTGAAGAGGGGGAGGGAGGAGGTGCTGCCATGATGAAGGAGAAGGAGAAGAAGATGAAGTGAATGAAGTGGAGAGAATGGCCCAAGTCAAAAAAACCCTTCTCACCCTCTCTCTCTTGTCTATACCTTCCATACTCTTTTGTTTATTCATTTTCCATTTTCCATTTTCTTTTCTTTTCTTTTCTTCTCTTTGCAATAGTAAACCCAAAACAAATAACCATACACCCAAAAATCATGTAGGAAAAATGTAACAAGTGTTAAAATGATATGTGCATGTCATGTGCACAAAACAGGCTTAAAGCCCGATTAGCGATTTTTAATCGCGATTAGCACAAAATTAGTGTATAATAAATCATAAAATTTCATAATTTGCATAAATCACATAAAACACCCTCTTTTTAGTAATTTCCATAATTTTCCAAATTTTTCCCAATTTATCGGTATTTAATTATACCGCCTTATTAAAATATTCAATATTTTATTATTTAATTACAAAATTCCCAAAAATAATATTTTATTTTTTTTGAAATGTTACAATCTTCCCCCCTTAAAGAAATTCGGTCCCCGAATTTAAATTTAAACACCTCGAATACTAAAACATTTCAGTAAAAAGTCTAAGCCGTCGGGGTCCCGAAACCATCAATACATAAGGCACAGTGGCGCAATGCATGCGCATGAACAATGAGCAGATAGCTCAAAATCAAAAATCCGTCAAGCATCCCGCAATCATCGGAGTCATGGTGAAGACACCAGGGTCAAATCAAAAACGAAATCAACATGATATACATCAACACTATACATATAAACACCTGAAGAA
The DNA here is from genome assembly GCA_030015575.1 of Agapanthus africanus. NCBI lineage: Eukaryota > Viridiplantae > Streptophyta > Magnoliopsida > Asparagales > Amaryllidaceae > Agapanthus > Agapanthus africanus. The sequence continues at coordinate 154,121,580 of JASDDO010000014.1, read as the reverse complement.
AATGCACGCCAAACCGTTTTAAGTCGCTGTGCGATACGCATAACACTGCACAGTGGCAGACGTCTCTAGTAAGAAAATAACTATATATATATATATATATATATATATATATATATATCCTTTGTTTACATACACGTACCACCGTTTTGAAAACAATTTAGAAGGGTTTCTTGTTTTAAACGTTTCATGTCATCTCAGACACGTAGGTAAATACTGAGACTATAGCTCATTTTTTTGGAAATCCCTTCGATAACTATCAATGCATGCAAAATATATCCAGGTACTGTCCTCTGACTAGTCCTGCCCAACTACTATATAAATAGTAAATATCATAAAAACGTACTGCTCCATAAGAAATCAATCCCAAAATGTGCATATGAATGCTACGTGCGTCCGGTGCGCACGGAAATCAAAATCCATGAATGTGCAATACATGTGCACAGAAACAGCATCTAAGTGTAACGGGTGTGCACGAAACATCTGTCAAGGGCTACAGGTGTGCCTGACAGCAATATCAGGTGCATCTGATATGCACGAAGAATCCCGATTTAGTGCATCTGGTGTACACCAAAATTGCATCTCAAATCATGCGCCCAATATGCGTGAAAATCCAAATCAGGTGCATCCATCATGCACGAATAAAAATCTAAATCCTGTGCGCCCAACATGCTCGAAATCACGAAATCCAATATCAAGCACCGAACATGCACAAATTATAATCCAAGCGCGTCAAATATGCGTAAGAATCCAATCAGGTGCACAAGGTGCACAAAACAAATATCGAGTATCACAATCGAAATCGACGGTATACAACACATCTCAAATCCAAATCAGGTATATCGTAGTATCAAATCCCACAACCATGTGCATCAGCATGCAAAAAATCTAATCAAAACACTAAAAGTGCATGAAAACTATGCCGTAAGCATAAGTTAAATCATATGTGTCACGCCCCGCTTCCCAGAGTACGCAAGATTGGGCACGTGACATAGCCAACCATGCTACCTGTGGGTAGGAAGTATCCATCCACAGTCACATTACGGTTGTAAGGATATCAAGAACAAGATAATAAACTAAACTAACACATGTCCAAATCCATAATAACCAGAGTCAATGATAAATAAGTGCGGAAGCAAATGATCTAATGCAATAATAGAAAGGTACGTCCCGTAATGCGGGATCACACCTGGAAATAAAATGCAATAAATGAACTAACCACTACAGAACTCACAAATCAGCCTGTTGGCTGAAGTACTCCTGCTCGGTCGTCGACAGTGGTACGGAATCTGGGCCATGCAAAACCCAGACGTCAGCGCGTCATGACATCAAGTATATAATGTAAACATGGTGATAAGCAATGCAAATATGAACATGAATAAAGCAGTATTAAGAAATCAGAGCAGGGTAATGTGCGATGGTGACTAAACTATCCTGTCAGGTTTCTACTCTATAGTCTTTGAAATCAATTGATGAATCGTCGATGTAACTCAATAGTATCCCGTGCGTGCCCGGGACCACGGTCAAGATCCTCGGGGCTGAATCCGAGACGTGCCGCTAAGCAGTAAAAGGTAGTAGGATGGGCGAGTGATGTCAGCATCAACACTCCGGGGCTGGCCAAGCCCGTAAGACTGATCAGAACATGTATCGAACTGTTGAGTTACAAGTCGGTTTCACCTTTGATTTCCCCATACCCCCAAGCTATGTATGTCAGGTCAGGTATTCAGTAGTCAAGGACTAATGCCAACACAAAATCCGGTAAGAGTAGGTCTGTCTGGATAGACAGCAGGAAGGGTCAGGTTTGTTGGCATTAGGCATGAGATCAGGTAACAGGTAAAGCCATGGTACATCAGGTCAACCAGGTAATGTATAAAAGTGTCATGTCATGTCAAGAGTGTACGGTACCATGTCATGTCAAGTAGGAAGTGTAACAGGTCATGTCAGGAAGCACAAGATGTCATGTGGGTGCTCATAATCAAACTAACATAAACATGTGTATAAATAAACAAGCATGAGTACTATCAGAAAAATAACTGGAACATGTAATATGATATGCCAATAGATATAATTTCAAGGATATGGATGCACAGTTATCGATTAGGGTTACATTTATAGTTCCAATATTAATTAGGATACAATTTATTAAACATGGAGTGTTAATATCACATTATTATGTAGTGATGTGATCTATGGATGCAATTATATGTATCTTAAATGCGATGGATGCAAACGGGTATCCGAAAAGTTATAAAACTATAAAATGGTAATGTGGGATGTACAACTAAACAATATGTGATATAATAATATTAATATGGATAGCATATTCAAAGCGATTAGTAACTATAAAAGATGTATTGATTAACCATGCACAAGAAGGTTCCGTTCAGAAATTTAGCGTCACCCTAATTTGTAAAATAGCTTAAAAATAACAAATGTTCTCCAAAAGAGACGTATCTTATACCAAAACAAAGATAATTCAATACGGTTTTCAGTTTTATAAGTATAAGCATCTCAGGTTATCCCTACAAAAAGTTATGAATATTCAAAGTTGAAAGTTTGCTGCTGGAATTTCCCTGGACAGCAGTTTAGAGACGTGTTCATTTGCATTTTACGTTAATTAAACAATTTATTTTGCAAGTAAATATTTCATAGAGTTATAGTATTCTGAATTAGCTTCGTAACGAACTAAAGAACGTATCCTAATGATTTTTCTATGATTTATAATGAATTTTATAAGATAAGGTGTACAGTAAATTTCAGATTTGTCATATCCGATTTTTCAACGACATTTCATATGTAAACTATAAGATTTTCAAATGTATAATATTATAAAATGAAGATTATAAAAGTATATAGCATGTAGCAAGATTAACTTGTCTCGATGGGTCGCGAATCGGGAAAACGGAACGTTAACCGTCGGCGGGGAAAACTCGCGACGGCGCACGGTTCACGGAATGAACCCAAACGACGAACAAAGGAACCACACGGGTCGGGGTATCTCGCTGGAACGTCGAGAAACGTCACCGGCACGACGGAATTCCGGTAACAAAAGAACAGTTAAAAGAAATGAGAAACGAGACATGAAGCAAGAAGAGAAAAATGATAAAGAGAAGTACGAGAGAATATATAAGGGGTAGAGAGAGAGAGAAAGTGGAGAGAGAGAGAAGAAGGAGAGAGAGAAAGTGGGGACCACGGGGTTAAAGGGGAGGTTGCGATTGGCTGAGAGAATAAATTGAGAAGGATATAAAAGATTGTAAAAATATTATATGGTTAACTTAAAAATTTAAAAGATAGGTAATGAACAGTAAGATATCAGATTAGTTAGAAAAATATATGCGAAGGTTTTAATAATATTAAAAATTTGGGATTTTGGCGCCAAATGAAACATTTCCAAATTGCGCCCGGATTGGGTCCAAAAATTCGAAATTCAAATAATAGGATTTTAAGCGGGTTCCAAATTTTAAAATGAAATGTTTTATGATTAAAAAGCATACTCTCAAAACGGACACACGTGCGTGCACGTAGCCATCCAAACTTGCCCGTTTTACTGAACGGGACGAGAACACAATGCACGGACGCTACCACGAGGCTAGGGGTGTCAAGTAGGCCAAGATGAATATTTTCAATTTTATTTTAGATGCTAAAATTTGTTATATGTAGAAATGACTTTGCCGGGTAAATTTTACAGTAAGCAACAAACAAGCAAATTAAATGAAATGAGTACCACACTATGCTCAAACAGTAACTGAAAATAGTAGCATTGGGCTCGGGTGTTACATTATACCCAACTACAAAAAGAATTTCGTCCTCGAAATTCCAAGAATACAAAGATAGATAACTACAAGAAAAGGTGAGGAAACTTCTGCCGGATTTCATCTTCTCGTTCCCAAGTGGATTCTCCATGCGATCGATTACCCCAAGAAACTAGCACAAGAGGGGTAACCTTATTCTTAAGAACCTTTTCTCTTCGATCGTTGATTTCAACTGGTCGCTCTTCAAAAGTTAGGTCCTCCCGTACGGTCAACTCCGAATGATCCAATACGTGGGTTTCATCTCGAACATACCTCCGTAGTTGAGATACACGAACCACATCGTGCACACCTGCCAAGGACTGTGGTAACGCCAAATGGTACGCTACCTCTCCAACACGCTCCAATATCTCGAAGGGTCCAACGATTCGAGAACCAAGCTTTCCCCGACTCCCAAAGCGAATCACCCCTCTAGTCGGTGATATCTTCAAGAATACCAAATCACCCACGGTGAACTCCAGAGGTCTTCTTGACGTATCTGCCCAACTCTTCTGTCGGTCCTGTGCTGCCTTCATATGAATTCTGATAGGGTTAACCTTCTCAACTGTCTGCACAACCAAATCTGGTCCCAATAATCTTCGTTCACCGACATCGTCCCAACAAACAGGTGAACGGCATTTACGACCATACAAAGCTTCAAATGGAGCCATCTGAATAGTTGCCTGAAAACTGTTGTTGTAAGACAACTCCACCAAAAGTAGATGATCCTCCCAAGACCCCTTGAAGTCCAACCTGCATGTTATCAACGTATCCCCAAGAGTTTGGATCGTTCTCTCCGACTGACCATCAGTTTGAGGATGATAAGCTGTGCTAAACTTCAATCGAGTCCCCAAACTTTCCTGTAAACTCCTCCAGAAGTGTGATAAGAACCGAGTGTCCCGATCAGACACGATGCTCACCGGTACTCCATGCAATCTTATGATCTCCTGCATGTATCGCTCTGCCAAAGTCTCTATTGATTGACCAACCCGAAAAGGAATAAAGTGAGCTGCCTTGGTCAACCGATCAACAATCACCCTTACTGCATTGTTGCCTTTTGGACTCCGCGGTAAAGCCGTCACGAAATCCATGGTTATATGTTCCCACTTCCACTGAGGAATCGGAAATGGTTGCAATAAACCAGCAACCATTTGGTGTTCAGCCTTGACTTGCTGACATACCAAGCACTTAGCCACGAAGCGAGCAATCTCCCGTTTCATGCCTTCCCACCAGAAATGCTGTCGAATATCTCGGTACATCTTTGTCCCTCCTGGATGTACAGAGTACGCTGAACTGTGTGCCTCCTTCATAAGCTCTTCACGCACATCTCCTTTTGGCACACACACACGGCTACCATATCTCAACGAACCGTCTTCGTGGATCAGTAAATCGGTTTGTAGTCCGGCTTCAACCTGCTCTCGAAACTTTTGCAGTCTAGGATCCTGCGATTGCGCCACTTTAATCTTCTCAACTAAGGACGACTGTACTTGCAACTGCATCAACTGTCCTGTAGCATGTGGTAGCACAACCTCCAAGTCAAATCTCCGAAAATCCGCAATGATCTCTCTCAGTACAGTCAATCTCTGAATTGCTGGTAACCGACTCAGCGCATCTGGCACGACGTTAACTTTTCCCGGATGGTACTTAAGATCAAGGTCGTAGTCGGCCGTCAGCTCCAACCATCTGCGTTGCCTCATGTTCAACTCCTTCTGCGTGAACACGTACTTCAAGCTCTTATGATCTGTAAAAACTTCGACTCTTACGCCCAAAAGGTAGTGTCTCCAAATCTTCAAAGCGAAAATCACAGCCGCAAGCTCCAAGTCATGAGTTGGATAATTCTTCTCATGGGTCTTCAGTTGTCTTGATGCGTATGCTACGACCTTCCCATGCTGCATCAAAACACATCCTAATTCTTTCCCAGATGCGTCGCTATGAATCATCGGTCCTCCGGAATTGTCTGGTACGGTCAGGATAGGGGCGGTTATCAACTTCTGCTTCAACGTCTCAAAGCCAACGCACACTTATCCGTCCATACAAAAGGTACCTCCTTACGCATAAGCTTGGTCAGCGGTTCTGCCAAACGAGCAAAGTTCTCCACAAATCTCCTGTAGTATCCGGCTAATCCAAGGAAACTTCTTATCTCAGCTACATTCCTTGGAATAGGCCAATCTCGAACTGCTGCAATCTTTTCGGGATAGACGGCGATTCCATCACCCGACACGACATGTCCCAGAAATTTCACTTCTTCCAGCCAGAATTCGCACTACTCATCTTCGCATAAAGCTTCTCCTGTCTCAACATCTGCAGGACCTAATGATATCCGGATCGCAAATCCAGTTTCGAGGATACTCTCGCGCCACTAAGCTGCTCAAAAGTCCTCCAATGCGAGGGATCGGGTACTTGTTCTTAATAGTCGCCCGGTTCAATTCTCGATAATTAATGCACATCCTTCTCGTGCCATCCTTCTTCTTTACTAAAAGAACTGGGGCTCCCAAGGCGAGTTGCTGCTTCGAATCCAACCCTTCTCAAGTAATTCACCAACTTGCTTCTTAACTCCTTCCAATTCCACTGGTGCCATTGGATAGTAAGCTTTAGACACTGGCGCTGCACCAGGACTAAGGTCAATCGTGAACTCCACGTCTCGCTTCGGCGGTAAGCCCGATATATCTTCAAACACGTCCATAGAATCACGAACAACAGCCGGCTCTTTACTTTCATCACTTCCATTGATGCAAGAACATTGTTTGTCGGCCTAGCCCTAAACTCGACCGGCCCGACAGAACTGCTTCCTTACCGCAACTGCTGTCTGCTGTGAACTCCCAATTTTCCAGATATGCTCTGCTGTTCTCGAGCTGCCGTAAGAACCTGTGAGAAAGTGGTCAAACCCAGGGAGACGGTTTGCCTTTGGATGTCCACATCCAAGCTGCGCATGGACCTTCGTGCCCTGTCTGCATCGTTGGCGACTAAAGGTCCAGCGAAACTGCTGAGTCTCGTCCACTCTGCTGCATGCACGTCCACGGGTGCTCCATTCTGCCTCAGCCCAATAAATTTCTCTTCCATTTCCTCCCGTGCAGTCCGCGGAAAGAACTTCTCCAGGAAACTCTTAGAGAAATCCGCCTAACTGCTTGGCTTGGGCAAACGGTTCTCCTCCACAAGCCACCACTCTCGGTGTAATCCACTAGTTGAATGCGCACCACATCAACTCCTTTGTCCTCTGGAATCTGTGCCGCAATCAGCGAATTCTCCGTGCTGACTAGCCACTGCTCGGCTGGCATGGCTCCTCCAAACCAGTGAAAGTAGTAGGACCCACACGTCTGAACTCTGCCACGGTCCCTACTCGGTCAACTGGTCTAGTTCCAATCTTGTTCACAGACTGCTGAACGATCTGCAAACCTTCCTGAAACGAGTCCGCTTGCTGCTGGATCAGCTCGGGCTGTTTCTTTGATTTCCAGCATTCCTCTTATCACTCCAAGTATGGCGGCTCCGTTCACACGCCTCTGGTACGTCTTCAACTTCTTACCTGTCATAATCCTGAACTCAAAACACCCAATATTAGCATGATGATAGATTCTGAGTATAGATCAAGGCTAGAACTCCAAGATACTTAAATAGAGTACTGCATTGTAGCTATGCCGCGGTATCATAGCCGCAATTACTTAACTCCACCCAAGTCGCCTAAGTCCTAGGGATAACAAGAAATTAGGTTTTCGAGTTGACAATGCAAAGTAAGTTTGCATGTCGACATGATCCGGAAGAATGATTCAAGGATGGTAAAATGGTCAAGGTGGCAGGACATGTTTCCTAATCACGGGTATTATGATTCGTGTATCGGGTGCAATACCCAACTACAAAGAATCAACCCAATTAACCTATGGCTCTGATACCAAAAGAACCATGTCACGCCCCGCTTCCCAGAGTACGCAAGATTGGGCACGTGACATAGCCAACCATGCTACCTGTGGGTAGGAAGTATCCATCCACAGTCACATTACGGTTGTAAGGATATCAAGAACAAGATAATAAACTAAACTAACACATGTCCAAATCCATAATAACCAGAGTCAATGATAAATAAGTGCGGAAGCAAATGATCCAATGCAATAATAGAAAGGTACGTCCCGTAATGCGGGATCACACCTGGAAATAAAATGCAATAAATGAACTAACCACTACAGAACTCACAAATCAGCCTGTTGGCTGAAGTACTCCTGCTCGGTCGTCGACAGTGGTACGGAATCTGGGCCATGCAAAACCCAGACGTCAGCGCGTCATGACATCAAGTATATAATGTAAACATGGTGATAAGCAATGCAAATATGAACATGAATAAAGCAGTATTAAGAAATCAGAGCAGGGTAATGTGCGATGGTGACTAAACTATCCTGTCAGGTTTCTACTCTATAGTCTTTGAAATCAATTGATGAATCGTCGATGTAACTCAATAGTATCCCGTGCGTGCCCGGGACCACGGTCAAGATCCTCGGGGCTGAATCCGAGACGTGCCGCTAAGCAGTAAAAGGTAGTAGGATGGGAGAGTGATGTCAGCATCAACACTCCGGGGCTGGCCAAGCCCGTAAGACTGATCAGAACATGTATCGAACTGTTGAGTTACAAGTCGGTTTCACCTTTGATTTCCCCATATCCCCAAGCTATGTATGTCAGGTCAGGTATTCAGTAGTCAAGGACTAATGCCAACATAAAATCCGGTAAGAGTAGGTCTGTCTGGATAGACAGCAGGAAGGGTCAGGTTTGTTGGCATTAGGCATGAGATCAGGTAACAGGTAAAGCCATGGTACATCAGGTCAACCAGGTAATGTATAAAGGTGTCATGTCATGTCAAGAGTGTACGGTACCATGTCATGTCAAGTAGGAAGTGTAACAGGTCATGTCAGGAAGCACAAGATGTCATGTGGGTGCTCATAATCAAACTAACATAAACATGTGTATAAATAAACAAGCATGAGTACTATCAGAACAATAACTGGAACATGTAATATGATATGCCAATAGATATAATTTCAAGGATATGGATGCACAGTTATCGATTAGGGTTACATTTATAGTTCCAATATTAATTAGGATACAATTTATTAAACATGGAGTGTTAATATCACATTATTATGTAGTGATGTGATCTATGGATGCAATTATATGTATCTTAAATGCGATGGATGCAAACGGGTATCCGAAAAGTTATAAAACTATAAAATGGTAATGTGGGATGTACAACTAAACAATATGTGATATAATAATATTAATATGGATAGCATATTCAAAGCGATTAGTAACTATAAAAGATGTATTGATTAACCATGCACAAGAAGGTTCCGTTCAGAAATTTAGCGTCACCCTAATTTGTAAAATAGCTTAAAAATAACAAATGTTCTCCAAAAGAGACGTATCTTATACCAAAACAAAGATAATTCAATAAGGTTTTCAGTTTTATAAGTATAAGCATCTCAGGTTATCCCTACAAAAAGTTATGAATATTCAAAGTTGAAAGTTTGCTGCTGGAATTTCCCTGGACAGCAGTTTAGAGACGTGTTCATTTGCATTTTACGTTAATTAAACAATTTATTTTGCAAGTAAATATTTCATAGAGTTATAGTATTCTGAATTAGCTTCGTAACGAACTAAAGAACGTATCCTAATGATTTTTCTATGATTTATAATGAATTTTATAAGATAAGGTGTACAGTAAATTTCAGATTTGTCATATCCGATTTTTCAACGACATTTCATATGTAAACTATAAGATTTTCAAATGTATAATATTATAAAATGAAGATTATAAAAGTATATAGCATGTAGCAAGATTAACTTGCCTCGATGGGTCGCGAATCGGGAAAACGGAACGTTAACCGTCGGCGGGGAAAACTCACGACGGCGCACGGTTCACGGAATGAACCCAAACGACGAACAAAGGAACCACACGGGTCGGGGTATCTCGCTGGAACGTCGAGAAACGTCACCGGCACGACGGAATTCCGGTAACAAAAGAACAGTTAAAAGAAATGAGAAACGAGACATGAAGCAAGAAGAGAAAAATGATAAAGAGAAGTACGAGAGAATATATAAGGGGTAGAGAGAGAGAGAAAGTGGAGAGAGAGAGAAGAAGGAGAGAGAGAAAGTGGGAACCACGGGGTTAAAGGGGAGGTTGCGATTGGCTGAGAGAATAAATTGAGAAGGATATAAAAGATTGTAAAAATATTATATGGTTAACTTAAAGATTTAAAAGATAGGTAATGAACAGTAAGATATCAGATTAGTTAGAAAAATATATGCGAAGGTTTTAATAATATTAAAAATTTGGGATTTTGGCGCCAAATGAAACATTTCCAAATTGCGCCCGGGTTGGGTCCAAAAATTCGAAATTCAAATAATAGGATTTTAAGCGGGTTCCAAATTTTAAAATGAAATGTTTTATGATTAAAAAGCATACTCTCAAAACGGACACACGTGCGTGCACGTAGCCATCCAAACTTGCCCGTTTTACTGAACGGGACGAGAACGCAATGCACGGACGCTACCACGAGGCTAGGGGTGTCAAGTAGGCCAAGATGAATATTTTCAATTTTATTTTAGATGCTAAAATTTGTTATATGTAGAAATGACTTTGCCGGGTAAATTTTACAGTAAGCAACAAACAAGCAAATTAAATGAAATGAGTACCACACTATGCTCAAACAGTAACTGAAAATAGTAGCATTGGGCTCGGGTGTTACAATATGCATGCCCTAGGCATGAAGTCAAAATCAATACCTCAAATAACATCAAATCGAAGTCCTGTGCAACTGTAGTGCACAAAATACGTATCACTGCACTGCAAGCATATGTGAACTATACCGAGTGCAAAAATCAAATTGGGTGCGTACCATATGCACAAAATCTACCCAACTGTATGAAATCCATGAAATCATAAGCATGTGCAGCCAAGGCACCAAAAACGATATCAAGTGCAATAACTGTGCATAAATCAACACAACGGTGTATAAAGCATATCTCAAGTGCAATAACTACGCACAAAATACAAATACCCAATAGTTGCAACTATGGTGCACGAAAACAAATATCATGAAACTCGGTCATCAAAACTCAATCATGCGAATAGATCGCCCAAAATACCGAAATCAAGTATGGCGGAATAGTCCCGCTTAAGCACATCCTCTAAGAATCTCTGGCCAACTATCATGGTCATTCGTAACATGTCTCGTTGACGATGCCGAACTCTGTCCAGCTGGTGTGCGTAATATGACCACTCCTGGGTCCAAGTCTTCTCGTAATTTATTCCAGAAAGGTCCTGTCGAGGTCTCTCCCAAATATCGTTTCTGCCGAACTGTCCGGAAGTTATCACCCTTCACTAAATCTGTTTCTTGTTCCGGAACGGCTGCATACTCATCGCGACTCCTTCTGGAAGATATATCCATATACAACGCCTCTGCTTGCGTATCACATCTTTGATGTCGGCGGAGTGGAACGTCGTCTCATCAAGATCTCGTACGAACCTCTTACTCCACTTTTATCTAATGTCGACTGCTCCGGACTCGTCTCTTCATGGCTGCATGGACCGTGCTCCAACGGCTATACTCGTATCTGGAGTTTCCCAAGAAATGCATCTCACCACATAGCATCCGAATGAAGTCGAACCATTCGATCGATTTGTCAAAACCTCATAATCCCCCAAGAGCTCAACATCTTGGGTACGGTTTAATAGTATCGAGTATATACCACAGCATCGGTGGACCAGCCGTAGAAGGGCAAACCCAAGCCTCACTAATGGCACCGCGGAACTGCCGCAAACCCTAAGGTTCAAAAGCTTTCACACGGTCATTATGTCGAGTTAGGGTTTCATTCTTCTAGAGGGTCCATAAAATTGCTTGCATGTCTTTCCGAATACTTTAAACTTGGAATATAGGTTTCTGACATTTGATCGCCTCTATCGACTCTCAACGTACCTGCGTGAAGTCGTCTCTAGCTGGAATCAATCTATCTGATGACCTCGTATCGGGGTAAGCGAATGAACTATATGTCCTAGTCATTCATCCTCGGGTGACTAGCGACCTTCTATCATATCTCTAAGTACAACTCGTACTGCAATAGCTCTAACATCTGGGGTAATATTTCGTCGTTCGCAGCAACAACTGGCTCATTCATCTGCACACTGAACAGTGCCTCAATCATCATGAATAAGCGATACATCAATGGTCATCACATTCTGGCTGGCCTCTATCAGTGGCTCAATCCTCTAGTGCAAATCTGCACGCCCGAGAAATCTCATAACAGCGATCCATCAAATGCTCATGGCGCGAAAACACAATAACACGGTGCATCTATGCAAATCATATGTCCCTGGAATCACGCCCTGGTCAGTCCTCGTCCGTGGCGAGATCGTGCTGACCGGAACTCTAGTCGTAGCTCTCTCTGCCCGTAATCATGGCAGCAAAACCATAAACTGGTACTAATGAGGATAGATCATAGGAATGAATATAATACTGTGCAAAGAAATGTACATCCTAAAGCTTCTTAAGCGGAGTATCGTATCGTAAATATGCCGCGGAACATACGTACGGTGCGTCACTCTACTCAAGGTACCTACTCCATCAACCAAGGGTCATCCTACACTCCGAAGGTAAAACCTAACGCTTTGATACCAACTTTTTCACGACCCGAAAAATACGGAACATGACCGGCACTTAAATTACGAAACGTCTCGAGACGTACGTAATCTAAGTAAGCCAAAACCCAGAAATCAAAACCAAGTAAAGCAGTAGAGTGAAGGAAAAACCAATTTAAATCAAGTAGTTAGCAACATAAGCCGAAATATGCATTTTTAAAATCACAAGTCTTTCCTGAAAATTTCGGCAGAGTTTCCTTTGTAAATACTGGCCCCGAACGGGATACAACATGATAAATATATACATAATGAAAAAAGGCATCCCCAAGCGGGAGCTAGCTCTTGGTCAATCGATGGCCACAACCACGCAAGCAAGATAATATACAACGCCGAAGGGAGAGGATCAAAACTGAAAGGAAAACTCTAAACAACATGAAATCCATAAAAATACAACGCGTGACTCTTAGGTCGAAAGAATACACATCACTGGTCTCTAAGTCAATAAAATATACATGTCTGGTTGATGGAGTTTACTAGATACAACTGAAATAAATAATATACAAAGTATAATGGTGGTCACGATGCAAGTGAACCCACCTACCAAAGTAAATCACCCGGAAAGGGAGCAGTGTGCCAGCAAAGCCATAACGAACCCTGTACGGCAAAACCTGCAAGAAACTGTGGCACAACGGGGTGAGTTTCCAACTCGTGAGTAGAAAATATCACCGAGCAGAAATCGTATGTATGACACAATCCTAGGTCAATACGATCAATATACATATATATAATCTCAAATGATAAGTCTGAAGCAAAAAAAGGTGGCAAGGGTAAACATCTATACATAAGTGTAATCCCATGTGCTCGTGTCAGTGCCTCAGGTAGCAACAGATCATATGAATGAGGTATGAATACATAAAAACAGAATACATGTAAATGAAGAAACTGCTTTCATAACTTAGTGAGATTTCTGTATATTTAAAACGAGGTATCATCAATGAAATCAACATAAATAGTGTCTAGCATCGACACAAAACATATATCTCAATATCTCAGGCTCCGGCTATCCGGACTGGGCTATATCATCAAATCTCAATACCTCAATATCTCAAATCTCAAAATCTCAGTGTCTCAAATCTCACTATTTAGCTTCGTCAGTCCGGATCAGCCCCTATCATCAATCACATGACCACGAATGGTATCCTCCGGATATCCGACGCGCCAGGTAAAATCACCGGTAGGCAGTCTGCCCCTGCCGGGTTCATCGTCTACACCTCGATCTTCTTGCTCTGGGGTACCTTACCGGGTCCACCATGTACCCGCAGACGGTTCATCCAACTTCTCGACTCGGGTCTCGAAATCCATCTTATAACCAAGAAAACATCATGGTGGATGACTCATACATCACGAGAAAACCTCATTTTTCATTTTAAAAAGAGAGAGAGAGAAGTTTATATATATTCTTGCGGTTTTCTCCAAAATCCAGGAAATCTCATGAAAATCCGAAATCCAATCATCAATAGCACGTATACAGTGAATATCGGTATAAAACTCTATAATACTGCATAACAGTGAATAATAATATGCATGCAGTAGCAAGTAATAACTGTAATGTCTAAACTAGCATATAAAGACGAGTACGCTAATACCATGTCAAACTATCAGCTAACAAGCTATGTCAATGAAATAATATTTTCTAAAGTGTATGCGACATGGCAATTACCGATGATGATGTGTGTAAGCCGGCAAGTAAGTGTATGTGGAACATACGCATCATCGGTAATGGTGCTGGTGTCCTGACAGCATGATCTCAATAATGGCATATGGAAATAAAATATAACATGCAAATGCGATGCGAACAGCAATAATATGTGGGAGCTGAATAATAACGCAATGATAACTAATCTGCATTATATAAATATGAGTTATACAATTTTGCCATTTGAAATAACACGAATCATGGCGTTTTGAAAATAAGGGCTACGGTGTTTTTAAGAAAAGATACTTCTTTTGAAATATCCGTAGAATCCCTTGGCCTGTCTTTAAAATACTCACGATTCGTTAGTTTGAAATAGGTATGACTCAAGTCTAATCTACCATTTACAGGTAAACTGCAGGGCTAAACTAAAAGGCTGATCAAAAGGTAAGAAAACCGCCTAACATCTGAGTCGATACATACACACACACACACACACACACATATATATAACAGTTGGTGATCCCGCCTCAAAAGTATCCCATACGATACAATATCTATAATATGACATCCTTAAGTCAAGAATGCGGATCTATCATCAATATATAGCTCGTACGGTAAATCCGTCGTACGGCCTCCCAGATTTACGGGTCAAATGTCGCATCTATCACATTATTCATCTGCTATCCTCTTTATCAAATATCATGATTCGGGTACTGATCTACGTCTAGTACAATACTGATACCACATATGTATGCATGCGTGTGTATGAAAACACCACGTCAAAGGACCCGCTAAAATATCGTGTCGTATATCAAAATACAATCCACGTCACATCACCGATCTCACGGCCTCAAGCCCAAACTCATCGACTCATCTCCAATCCCAAGTATTATCCTCATAATCCCGTATATGTATATGTGTATATATATACATAGTCCCATACCCATGTGTGTATATATATATGCATACCCCCATATACGCACAGGTAATAAAGTAAATGTATGCAAGTGTGTGTGTGCGTGTGTGGGTGTAACAACTACTCTAAGGTTTCGCAACTAACACTAAACTAATCCATGAACACATAACCATATCCTGAATATCCATGTCTCACATAAAAGATATCATATATATATATAGTATATATATATGTAGCATACTATACATCGAACTGCGGGGGTGCTATACGCCATCCACCCGACTTCCCCCCATAGATATATATCTACTAACCTTGATCCTGCTTGCCGATGTCGATGTCGCCATCCTTTTCTTCATCGTCTCGAATTATCGTGGGGGTACCTACACATTATAACGTATCGTGACGCATTAAAATCCAAATCAAAGCCAAAACGACGCACGAAACTCACGTAGGTCAAAACCTATGGTTAGGTCTCACAAATCAACCCGATATCACTCGATATAGACGTAAAAACGTCAAGTGATCAAGATAAAACACAAACACTAAAATCCAGAATTCAAAATACGCAAAACCATATCCCGAATCAAAATAGCAACTTGAGAAAGCGGTCCCAGATTTTAATTAAAGTGAAAACAATGCTCCAAAACAACACTGGGGTGTTATATAGTGTGTTTATGACCTACTGAAGCAACCTGGGCCTAACCCCCACCCCATAGCCGGCCATATGCCCAGAGAATCCGACCTCCTCGTTTTTGGTGTCGGGGATTTGGTTCGTTTTGGATGGGTGGTCTCGTAGTGCTCTGATTACGTCTCTGTAGTTGTTTGCTAGTTTGGAAAATACTCCAGGTCATCCCAGATTTCCCTGCACACCCTACGTTCTCACAAAACCCGACATTTGAAGTTTCAGTTTTTCATTTCAAGTTTGGTATTGTGTTTGGTTCTGGGTTTCTAACATCTACGGGGGTTTAAGGTCATCTCTAAAGCCCATTACACAATCTCTATTCAAATCAAACCCTAATTCCCAACATGAGATTCCAAAGTTCACTAAACTTCGCCAAATTGATTTTAAAATTGAATAGATGCATAAGAAAATGAAATACTACACTAATTATGAAGGGATTACCTCATTTGACACTCATGAATCCTCTACAGCGCCAAAATGCAAACTTTCTTGGTCCAAAGGGTAGCTTGAGAGCTTGTGCACAATTTTTGTGAAGAGGAGATGGGGTTTTGGTGAACATTTTGTGATGAAATGAGGGTTGAAGAGGGGGAGGGAGGATGTGCTGCCATGATGAAGGAGAAGGAGAAGAAGATGAAGAGAATGAAGTGGAAAGAATGGCCCGAGTCAAAGAAACCTCTCTCTCTCTCTCTCTCTTTCCCATACCTCCCATACTCTTTTGTTTATTCATTTTCCATTTTCCTTTTTCTTTTCTTTTCTTTTCTTCTCTTTGCAATAGTAAACCCAAAACAAATAACCATACACCCAAAAATCATGTAGGAAAAATGTAACAAGTGTTAAAATGATATGTGTATGTCATGTGCACAAAACACGCTTAAAGCCCGATTAGCGATTTTTAATCGCGATTAGTACAAAATCAGTGTATAATAAATCGTAAAATTTCATAATTTGCATAAATCACATAAAGCACCCTCTTTTTAGTAATTTCCATAATTTTCCAAATTTTTCCCAATTTATCGGTATTTAATTATACCGCCTAATTAAAATATTCAATATTTTATTATTTAATTACAAAATTCCCAAAAATAATATATTTTTTTTGAAATGTTACATTTTGTATTGCATATAAGACCGATCTTGGCCTGTCTCCTTATCGATTGGTGTTTGGAAAGGCTTGCCACCTCCCTGTCGAGATTAAATATAGGGCAATATGGGCGATTAAAGAGCTTAATTTCGATTTTGACCAAGCAAGCAGCTATCGGAAGCTGCAATTAAATGAGCTGAGCGAGTTTCGTGATGAAGCCTACGATAATGCGGTTATAGTAAAGAACCGGACAAAGGTGTTCCACGACAAACATCTTTTGCGAAAAACTTTCACATCGGGACAACAAGTCCTTCTTTACGTTCCTATCTCCATCTTCATCTGGGTAAGCTGAGATCTCGGTGGAAAGGAACTTTTATGGTGCGATATGTATACCCACACGGTGCAGTGGATGTAGAAAATACTAAAAACGGTTCTATTTTTAAAGTAAATGGGCATGGATTAAAACCGTAATTTTCCGCTGACCCATCGGAGAAGCTCCTGTTCTTACAGAAGCCGCTTTATCACGACTAACTTTCCTCTGCCTCACTTCCATGTTTTGGTTTTTAGCCATAAACAGTGACAACACTGTTTCATCTAAGAATGGAGGTGTGTATATTAGTAAATCTAATAATGTGTGTGTGTGTGTGTGTGTGTATGTGTATGCGCGCGCGCGCGTGCATGCTAAAGAACAAGTTTGGGGGAGACTTTCTATTTGACTATCTTTTGACCCTTTTATTCTCCATCCAAGTTTACACGTTTTTGCGCTCGAACAATAGCATCAGTGAGGAAACTGCTGCAAACAGGTTTGGGGGGAGGTTTGTATTCACGTATTGCACTAAAAAAATGAGATTTTTGAAAACAAAAGTTAGAAAGTGAAAAATACATATGAAAGAAAAGAAGAGATTTAAGAAATGCAGGAAAATTAGATGTTTTTAAAACGAAGCTAGCAATACGTAGTCATGAGCTATTGTCCTAAGGGTTAGTAAGATAAAAAAATCACCAATCTGCAGATAGAAATAAGTCTGAAAAATAGTTCCTATTCTTGAGTCCAAATTTCTGAATGTTGATACCCTACTATACGCGCTTTCACACATCTTGAAACTTGCGATAGTAGAGGATACCTTGAAATACTCTTGCCTGAAAACCCTAGTATAAAAAAATTCATTAAAATATAATGTACATAAAATAAAATTTAAAAGAAAAATGAACAGTGGATTTGTAATTACTTAAGGCAGCATATAAAAAAAATATAGCGAGGTTGTTTTATCACCTAGTTTCTTAGACCAACTGATTTAGGAGTCGCTGTTAAGCCTTAGGTGTTGCAAGATTAGAATATTGCTAATTACACCTAATAAGTGAGTACATTCGACAATCGGTTGGTTAGTATCTTAAGAAATATTAATGGTCGCATGAAAAATGTGTGAGCAAATCTATCTAAAATATCACCAACTAAAAAGTACTAAGGAATATGGATAAAGGGATTGATAGCTTGAATTGAATTCTCCAAGTGTAGGGATGACTTTTACACACATGTAGGGGTATATAATAGATGTTTGGAAGAAAGGTAGGGAGGAAGACCAAAGACGATGTTTTATTGAGGGAGGATGTGATTTCCGACATTTTTTCAAGACCATTAAGATAGGGCTCATGACAACTTAAAAAGCTAGTGTAGTTTGAAACTCTTATTTTCAAGTTTTTTCTTTTATATGTTCTTTATCTTTACATGTAATTTTCAACTTCTTTCTTTTATTTTGGGATTTTTTACGTGTAATCCGTTGAAAACCCTCAAGAGACAACACTCCTCCTACTAGGGACACCTAGAGGTTTAACGGTTTATTGTACGAGCTAAGTGCAATCGTGTTGCATATGAAAGTGTGCTAGGTTTTTCTTTTTCTTTTTAAAATAAACAGTTTGCTCGGGACGATCAAAGATAAGTTTGGGGGTATTTGATCATTCATATTTACTGCACATTTGTACGGTCATTTTCCTTATTATTGTTTATTACTAAAAAGTGTTAATGTAAATTAAGAACATATGTGGGTTTATTTGTAAAAAGATTATTTTCATATGTTTCTTAGTTTATAATTAATATAATTAGGGAATATATGTATATCATATTTAAATAAAATATCCATGAGATTATTTATTATTAAAATATGCATATCATACCAAATATTCTTAACCAATATTATTAAGATAGCATATCAATTAATTGGTTGAAATATTATATCAAATAAAACAAATGTTACTAACAATGTGATTTGAGATATTGTGCAGGTATTATAATAAATCAGCTCATGTCAGAAAAATAAGTAGGAGATCCACAGCAAATCGATTTACCAAACCAAATCTGTCGCATGTTAGGAGCAAATTGAAGAATCTGGCAACGGCAGAGGCTAAGAGATATATTTTCAGAATATTTTTATCAGAAAGATCTCCAAATATCGAAAGAAGAATGCACGAAAAATCTGGAAACTCAAACCCACCAGAGGGCGGAGGATCCGCGGCCAATAGGGGTATTGGACGGCTGAACAGCGGTTCTTTGATGGTCGTAGGATGTGAAAAATCAGGGGTTTGATCGTCTTTGCATACACTTCAATATGACGTCTAGGGTTTCAAGTTCCAGAGCCTATATAAAAGACCGAGAGCAATTAGGGTTATCATCTATCCATCGATCGATTTAGATCTATCGAGCAAACTAGGTTTTTAGGTCTTGTAATTCACTTTTTTAGCGATCAACTTCTGTAATGCAATAGTTTATTCAATAAAAAATAGTTCTTTCTTTTAATTTTGTCGCATTTACTTTCCACAATTTCTTTCTGCATTTACTTTTCGCAATTTAAATTTTTGTTTAACATATGGGTTCCGTATTCTTCCACCTTTCTTTTACTTCGTTGATCTCCATGAGCGAGTAAATTCTCGCTTGTTAGGGTTTGTAGGATAGGGTAGTATAATGGATGAAAAAAATCTTTTAATTTATTTTTAAGTTTTAATTTTTATAAACTTTAACAAAATAAGTTATCGGGCGTGCTATCAATTCATGATAGTCATTACCATGATTTGAGATTCATTAATACTTGGTTTGTTATGGGTTTGAGATAAATAGAGATCAATAGAAGGACAAGGGTCAGTAGAGGGAAACCCTAATTCTCTCCAAGAACCCTAATCTACGTTCATCGCTATTTCTCTAGTATTAGATAATTAGAAGATAAAAATAATTTTTTTTTAAAACTCCATCCATTAATTACAAAATCCTATAAACCCTACAAGCCCTTCTCCTATAAACTTTTCAAACTTTCTTAGTATAAAACGATAAAAATTCCCACCTTTCTTGTATTAACTCGCCTAAAATAAGAAAAGAAGTTCACCATTTCCCTGTGGACTACCCATACTCACTAGCGGCTAGCTATTGCAACACCGTTATTGATTGCGGTAATTAGAACACACATAGACACACTTTTTTGAATCAAACAAGAGACGAATATTCTCGACCGCTCACTACCTCCACGTGCTTCGGGACTATACCCAACAAAAACCTGTTTGCATGACTCTTTTAAGCCGTGGTAGGGTAGAAGTCTAAGTATAGTGGGAACATACATAAGACACTATGGCGATCTCAGGTCCTAGAGATTGCCATGTATTCGTGTCACCAGAGAACTGCTACCTGACATTGGTATATTACCAACTAGGAGTTCTCAGTGAGTTTGTCCAGTGTAACTTATCAAATGAGCACCTGTATACAATCCTCGATGTCAAACACCAATAGCTGTAGGATCAGCTGTCGTCCTCCAACCGGGTCAGAAAACGTTCACACTAGTCTAAATTGGAGTACTAATGCCCAGTCTCGATACTTCTACGACCAAGGACTTTTAAGGATGAGCTTATTGACTACCCAGGCTCCACTAGTATGATCTCCGCCATCGTCCTGGTAGTCAAGAAAAATCCTAGGGTTTTATCTCATATCTAAAGGATACGTGATAGTAAATAAAACGCATCACATGAAAGATAAAGGAAAACCATATAGCATATTATCATCTCGAGTAAGATTGTTATCTCGTATAGGTCCTCCTTCAATTACAGTAATTGACTTGAGGGCACCTATATCCAACAATCTCCCACTTGCACATAAGGCCAATTATTACGGTATCTCATACCTAACTTCTGTACTAACAGTTTCACAAACTCTGTTCGAGAACTAGTCTCAATGAGTGGACCCGGCACAGCGCATCTCTCTGTTTCTCCCTGATTCTCAACTTCGTGGAGATTAAATATCTCCCGAACTGAGCGATGTCTACTTTAGTATTTTCCTGGACAGACAATGGGATCATATTCATAAATGAACAGTTTTATCCAGCGAATTCTCAGGCATTATTCTTTGCTGAATCACAATCAACATTTAGTGTCTCAACTATCTCAGTATTCCACTTGGAACTTTTTCCAATATACTGCTCCTCAAAAGAGGGTAAACTTATAACTCGCAACCGACGCTCTGTCTTCCATGTTACTTGGGAAGCAAGAATCGGTAACCACCTCCTTCAGGAGACTGCCATTACCATATTCCATTACCATATTCCAAGAACATCAAATTCTCTTTACTGCTACCCCATGTTTCTCCAAGATTGGACTGATATCCATATCTTATATGGAGAAACACATGTGACCACCATTGTTTTACTGATTTGCAGCATAGGAACATCACTTCCTATCATGAGTATGTCATCCACATACCATATGAGGAATCTAACAACACTCCTTACTACCTTGTTACAAATACTATGTTCATCTTTCATTTTGATTAAGTCAAACACTTTGACCGTAACATCAAAATAGATGATCCATTTCCACTATACCTGCTTCAGTCTAAAGATAGACTTAAGCAACTTATACACTTTGCACTACTCCCACTGACTATGATAACCCTCTGGCAGAGCCATATAGACATACACTTCTAAATCCAATTTATAAAGACGTTATAGTCATCCATCTGCCAGATATCACAGTCATGAAAAATAACAGTGCCAAGTTATATTCGTATGGATTTCAGCACAGACACTGAAATAATAATTTCATCACAATCCACAACGGGTATTTGATGAAAACCTATTACTACAAGTCTAGTCTTATTAGATCAATACCTTTCCATTTGCACTGATCTTGTAAGATCTACTTGCTCTTTATGGGTTTTACCCCTTCAGGAGTACTCAACAGAGTCCATACTGTGTTGTAGTGCATGGAGTCCAACTAGGATATCTTGGCATCCAGTCATCAAGCGGAAGTCACCACTTCCCATGGCCTGTTGATAACTATTAGAGTCATCATCACATGATATAAGCCTCTTTGTCACCGTTTAACGAGTAAACCGTAGTACCTCTTAGGTGGCTGAGGTCACCTACAAAATCTGCGGAGTGGCTAAGTTTTGTCATGGTCAATTGAATCTTCAGGTTCTACTAAATCTTTAGTATCCGTTTGTGGTTCTAGAATCACTTCCAGTTCTACCAAACTCCCACTAATTTTTTTTGCAAGAAATTCCTTTTCTAAAAAGGTAGCATGTCGAGAACAAAACAACTTTTGATCCCGAAAATGGTAGAAAGTTAATCTTTCGTCTATGCCCGGGATAACCCATAAATGATATTACTGAAACGTGCCTTGAGTTTATCCGGATTCTGGTTTTAAGCATAAGCCGGACAACCTAACATCTTAACAATCTTAAGATGATAACCTATTCCATATCTGATATAGAATAGGAGGCAATAATTTAGGTGGAACCAGTATCAATTGATATGCATCTATTTCTAGTGCATCCCCTAATTGAAAAAGACAATTCAGCATTACTCATCATGGAGCGCATCCACAGATGAGCAATCTGAGAGAGAATCAAATTCTCGATTATAATACTACGGAATACCTAGCATAAGTATCCACATCTTCGAACACTTCAAAAAATCTTGATATTTCCAACGTTTGGTTCTCTACTTTACTTCTTTATCTTATGAACTTCTCAAAATCTTTGGACTTTGTATTTCAACAAGAGTGCGTGTCTAAAAACAGTGAACTTATAGTACAATAGAACGAAGTATGAGTACTAACCCCTTGTCCATGACACTAGCTAATATGCATCAATATGTATAAGTCCTATGAGTTCGTTAAATCATATTCTGTGTGTTGTAATTTGAAAACAGTATTTGGTTAAGAATGTACATTCTGTTTTCAATGCACCTTACCCAATCATCAAATGATAAAAGCAAATATTCATAAGATAATTTTTTGAAAATTTATATCACACTTTATCAAATAAAGAGACGGATATATCAGTTTTTAAAAGTTGGTGATTATAACAAGTATTCATGTTGGTTATAGTGCTCTCAAGGCAATTATCATAGTCGCAGGCAGGTGATTATGATGATTGAGGGAGGACCTATACCGGTAGAACAGTCTTACTTGAGATGATAGTATGCTATCTGGTTTGTCTTTATCATCATGTACAGTATTAGGTGGCATTACAGATCACTATTACATGTTGATAGAGCCCATAAGATTTTTGCTTGACTGTCAGCAGTATGATGGCGATCATATACGTGGGAGCTGGGTAGTCTATAGGCACATCCTTAAATGTCTCTAGTCGTAGGAATTTCGAGACTGGGCATCGATACTCCAGAGTAAACTAGTGTATACTGATCGAGACCCCGACGAGGGGCGGTGGCCGGTCTCACAAGCCATTGGTGTTAGTTTGTTCACCTAAGATGTATACAGGTGCTCATTGGGTTATGAGTACACCGGACGGACTCGCTAGGAACATGCTAGTTGGTATTATACCTATTGTCAGATAGCAGTTCCTTGGTGACATGTGTACAAGTTAGTCTATCGACCTGAGATCGTCATTTGTCTCATGTGAGTTCCCACTGTGCTTTGATTACTACGCTAACACGGCTCAAAGAAGTCGTGCAAACAGGTTTTAGTTGGGTACAGTCCCGAGCCACGTGGAGGCAGTGAGCGGATCGTCGGGGGATTCGTCTCTCCCGGTATTGGGGGTTGATGTCGTGGTTGTGCACGGGTGGCCATCACCAGAAATCCTTGGCCAAGATAGTCGAGAATTACTGATCTAGGATCGGTAGTTTATCAGGTGGTGATGGGCTTCATACCGACACTAAATGTCGTGTTATTAGGGGTCTGACTTTATCCACCCCCTAGAATCGATATGCGATACTCATAGACGAATGGACCAGACTGTATGGATATTGTCACTGTCAGGCTCAGTAGGGGTTTCAGGATGAGTTTGCTCGTTGGCCTCCCTTTCGCTCAATACCTGGATAGCCGTTACGTACAGCTAGTGCCGCTGACGTGCTTGTGGTTAAACCCAGTTCCAGCGTATTGACGAGTCTTTAGAGTCCCACACAGAGGGTTTCCCTGCTTCGGGCAAAACGATGTAAAGGCCATATGGTTTTACGGCAGGGTTCAATCACATACGTGTACTTGTGCACAGATGATGTTCGGACGGATAATATTAGTGGGATTTGGTTTAAGCCGGATCCTAGTATTATATTTTTTGGATTATTTTCGTCTTTTTGTATTCGTATTCTTCGGAATACGGATGTGGGTATGTATATACAGTTGAGAGGTATTCTTGTAATTTATTACAAGATTACTTTTAGAAGATTACACCTCATCATGGTTTAGACCTTTTTGGATAAAAATGTTATAAAGGTGTAGGATGAGGTGTTTATTGCATTTTTTTGGCATGGCTAATTAGTGACCCATGGTTACTATTCTACCATGTTTAGGGTTTTTGTTTGTTGTGAGATTATGTTGACTTGAGATATTTTTTGTTGACTAAGATATTTTGGAGACATGGACATTTATGTGATGGCTCCATTATTTCTTATCACATTCACACAACAAACAAAAAGACAAGCCATTATTCATTTCTTTTTATCTCTTTTAAGTTGCTCTCAACACCTCATTCTCATGGCATCTTCTTCTTCCTCTAGCTCACACAAACCCTCTCATGAGTTGAGAATGTTTGGGTATCTTGAGACAAAATAATCCTTCATCACTCTCTAATTCATCTACAGTATCTAGAGTAGCGATCTAGATGCTCTAATTGCCTCGGGTATGAAGTTGGAGCTCGTTGCATAGACTCTCGGGTGGATCATCTTCGATGGAGAGAGATCGGAGATCATGCTTGATCAAGGAAGCCCCTAAGAGCTTGGGATGATGGTTGAAGACTGAAGGACACGGATCTATTCGGGATAACCATTCTAACTCCTTTGCATGTTTTGTTATCTAGGGCTTATGGGTAGATCCGGGTAATTGGTTGTGGTAGCGCCAAATTTTATAAATTTTTGTTCCGCATTGGTCACAGATTGATGGCCAGGACGCTGCCGGAACCCAACATGGTATCAGAGCCACTCCATAAGCCTTAGTTAACTCATTGCGACATTAGAAATCCACCGTTTTTGTCGTGCAAAAACTGCCGACAAAAACAGTTCCGAAAACTGAAAGTTTGAGATGTTTGCACACCCCGCGAGCTCACGGTTTGAACTGAGAAGCCGCGGGGTGGTGCATGGGCACCCTAGGGAACCCCTGGGGGGACTAAATGGTTGGGACCACTCCCCAAGACCACCACAAGGTTGTCTTGGCGGTAGGGACCCGAAACTGCCCCACCTTGGGCAGTTTCGGGGCTGCCTCAGCCCCTGGCCACCTCATGGTGTCCTCAGTGGTGGGGTACCCCCTCTAGGCCCCCTAACTCAAAGTTAATTTCATGCTCTAACTCCCTGCGAAGGTTCGGACGCGTTTCGTTTTGATTCAGACTTCCGAATTGGCTTTAAATGTTCGGTTTTTGGAACTTTAGCTCACTATTTTTTTTATGGTTTTGGAAATTGGTTTAGTTTTCTAATTGCGTGCGGAATTCTAATGTCGTGGTTCTCAGTACATATATTACTATCTATTACTGTGAATGTCATTAGAGCGGTACAACTCGTCTAATTGCTATATGACTTTTAGACGAGTTTGCGAACGTGACATTCACGTTGATATTCTGTGTTGTGCTGTGGTTGTGGCGTGATCGTCGTGTGGATAGCTTGGGTACAATGGTAGTACAGTTTGGGTTTATTTGTACATTTGATATTGCGGGGCGAGCGTCCGACATGTGGACTGCCGTCACTTTCAGTTTGTATATTATTTTTTTGGGGCACGACCGGGTTGAGGTCGATGTCACCGTTGTACATATTCTTTTCTTTTCTGTACTAGGATTACCCTGCGGTGGAGTGCATGATTAGCTAGGTTCTAGAGGGCAACGAGCCCGCATCTCGTGGCGATGAGAAGGAGGGGCCTCACTCTAGAATTGGCGGGCTATTCGCCGTACTCGTAGGGGGTAAAGGTTGACCCAAAGAGGGGTGCTCAAGTTACCGGATTCCGTGAAGTGCCGGGTAGCCCATTCACGTTGTTAATTAGGGTTGCCTCACTTCTAGGATTGGCGGGTAACTTGCCGCGCTCGTAGGGGTCTAGGTTTTCATTGCACAGGATATCCACACGACCATGGGAACGTCGGGTTTCACTTGCGGCTCAAAGGAAACCCGGGGCTCCCAGATTATCAGTATTATTCTGTAATGCTTATCGAGATTATGAGATGTTGCATATATCATGCCTGGGACGATTGCTATATATATTTATATATATATTAGTAGATGTTGTATATGTTTTTCACCCGCACTAGTCCAGTCCCTGCACTGTCGTTAGTTAAATAACCTAACGGGTGATGATGGGACCCAGTGGCGAATGCGGATGACATATACGTACATCATATTTTCGTTCTTTTCTGGTGTGATTAATTGATGGGGCTGCGTTGATTCTGATCAATGCAAGGAAAACAGACCTATTTGATGTTATTGGAACAATTTTCAAAAGCTGTTATTACAAGGACGTTTTCTTTTGTTTTGCATAGCGGTATTCGGTTATGAATATCCAGCACCTCATTCGACGAGGCAAGAGCCGAGATCCCTTCACCGGGAGTGACCTCCTGAGCAGAAGTTTGCGTCAGGGTAATAACTCCACTATAATCGATTACTTTTTACTTTGCATCGAGATATTCAGATGGGAATATCCTGCACCTCATTCCACGAGGAAAGAGCCGAGATCCTATCACCGGGAGTGACCTCTTTAGAAAAAGTTTTCGCCGCTATATATTTGTAAAGTTATTTGATTCCTTCAACGATATCAAGTTCATTACGTTAAAGGTTTTTCGCCAAAAACCATTCGTAGCCCTCCGTCATTTCAGATGGATAGCACTTAGTATTCATGCTATGTTTGTTGGACTTCGTCAAGGCATAGTGTATGGTAGCTATTTGTTACTTTTCTGCTGCATAGATAGATACGTTAGTTCGGGACAGTCGTACTACTATGTTGGTCTTCGTCAAGGGTATGTACGGGTGGGTTCAAATTAACCTGGACAATGACGGGTAGAACTTGACATGTGACTTCTGATATGTTGGCCTTCATCAAGGTCATAAAAGCATAGGGCAGAAATCACATCGGAAGTTTCAAACATACAGGAAACTTGCCAGACATGCGCATACCTTCTGGAGTGTGATAACTTGAGTGGATTCTATCAAGTTATCATGCGATGATAGTTGGATCCTGATTCCCACTGATGAGTTGGTTTACTCCTCGGGTGATTTTAGATCATCCCGACTAATTCTTCTTTTAGGATTTGGAGGAGAATTTGAGGATACAGTGGGAGACATCCTGATTTGATAAAGTGATTAACCATTCTGATCTAGGTTAGAGTGCACACCGAGTGTTTCTTTTCTCTCTCTCTTTGGCAGCGACCATGGTCCGACCGTAGACTAGAACTCATAAACCAAGTTAACTGAAGCTTCTTAAAACACACTGGCTTTTGGATTGTCAGAGTTGCATACTTCATTGCCACTCCTACTTTTACTCTTTGCTTTTCTCCGAAACATTCCGTATCACTACGAAAATCCACAGTTATTGGATATGACCATCATATAGTTACATACGAACTTGAAGAAACTTGTTTCAGATTCGAGAATGGTTTCTTCTTCTGGAGAAATTAAATATGACTATTCAGTTGTCTTTTCCTTTTACCTTCTCTCAGGTTGTGAGGGCTCCTAGGATTAGGAGAGGGTACACTTATTGCGCTTATTGGATAGTTTTCTTCCAAACCTTAGGCTGGTGCCGAAAGATGGGAAAGGAAGAAAACCAATTAGCATAAGTGTGGTGTACAGAAGGTAATAAGTAAAGACAAATAAAGGGAATAGAAAGAGGGCAAAGTAAAATGCGACTGCTATCATTCACGACGAAACCGCGTATATCATCGCCACTCCTACTTCACCTTTGCATTTCTCCTGAACATTCTGTATTACTACGAAGATCCACATTTATTGGATAAGCCATCGTATAGTTACATACGAACTCGAAGGAACTTGTTCCAGTTCGAGGATGGTTTCGGATTTAGGAAAAATAGAATAAGGATTATTCAGTTGTCTTTTCCTTTTACCTTCTCTCAGGTTGCGAGGGCTCCTAGGATTAGGAGGGTACACCTATTACTCTTATTGGATAGTCTTCTTCCAAATCTTAGGCTGGTGCCAAAAGGTAGGGAAGGAAGAAAACCATTTAGTCTAAGTACGGTGTACAGAAGGTAATAAGTAAAGACAAATAAAGGGATTGGAGAGATGGCAAGGAAATATACGGTTATAGTCATGAATCTGGATAGTGGAAGAGGCATTACTAGGAATACCCGGATACCCCTTTCGAAATATTTTCATGTTCACTGTGAGTTGTTAATTGAAAACTGATTTCCCAATTAGATTCTTACTCCAGGGTATGTATTTACTAGGTTTGATTCTCACATCCGTATGGTATTACAGATGATGAGTGGAGTAAGATATTGGGAATTAGGTGATTATATCCTCATTATATCAGAATTCGTTGTAATTAGTGATATTTGAGGAAATCACCTGCGTTTTTGCCTAACGACAAATATTTGGTTTTGAATATCCGTTGTTATGCACCAATTTCAAACTGATATATCTGTACGTTTATTTTATAAAGTGAGATATAACTTTTTTATATTATGTCTGTGAAATTTACCTATATCAGTTGATAGTTAGGTAAGGAGTATTCAACAACGGTGTAATTCTTCTTAACCATAGTACAGTTTTCAACCTACGACGCACAGGGTTTGAGTTATTGAACTCAGGGGACTTATATAAAGTATTGTATGTTGTCCAGTGTCCATTGGGAAAAAGAGGTTGGTACTCGTATTATATTCTGTTTACTTGTGACTTCTTTAGTTTTTAGACAAGTATTTCGTAGAAATACAAGGTCCGAGTTTTGAGAAGTTATAGGTACAAGAATAACGTAGAGAACCATGTGTTGCAAGTATCGGGATTCTTCAAGATGATCGAAGATATAGATACTTATGTTTGATATTCAGTTGATAGTAATGGTTTTGAGAACTTGCTTCTCTTTTAGGTTACTCATATCTGGATGCACTCCTAGTTGAGTAATGCTGATCGGCCTCTCTCCATTTAGTTGAAGTGCACTGGAGACAGCTGTATGATTTGAATCTGGTTCCAATTAAATTAGTTCATCTGTTTCTATATTGTCTATAGAATGGTTCATATCTTAACGATGTTAAGGTATATGGAGTTGTCCGGCTCATGCTTGAAACCAAACTCTGGATAAACTCAAGGCACGTTTCAGTAATGGCTGTTTGTGGGTTATCCCGGGCTATGTCGAAGGATAACTTTCTACCATCTGGAAGATCAATAGTGATATTGTTCTTGACTTGCCACAGTTTTAGCAAAATGGACTTATTTTCAGAAAACAGTTGTGGGAGTATGGTAGAACTGGAAGTGATTCCAGAACCATAAATGATTACTGAAAATTTAATAGAACCTAAAGATTCAATTGGTTTTTTACATTCCTGTTAGTGTATATGCCCTAGAGGCCATTACTGTATCATACTAGTTTGTATATTACTTAATGGAAGCTTGGGATATTCACCTTGTATAGACAATCTTGCTCAAAATGGTAGTATGCTACTTGGTTTGTTTCTACTTTAATGTGTGCATGTGTTTCTTATAGCATATCGCCTTTACAAATTAGTGGAGCCCTTAGGATCTTTGCTTGATTACCAGCGTTATGATGGCAGTCACACTCGTGGGGGCTGGGTAATCCACAAGCACATCCTTATGCAGGTCCCTAGTCATAGGACTATCGAGACAGGGCATCGATACTCCGGAGTAGACTAGCGTATGCGCTTCTCATCCCAGCTTGGGAGACGGTTTGTCCCACAGCCGTCAGTACGTCGTACTTGAGATAGTATGTGGGTGCTCGTTAGGTTACGAGTTCACTGGACAGGACTCGTCGGGAACTGTTGGTTGGTATTATACCTATCGTCAGTTATCAGTTCCCAGGTGACATGAGTACAGCTTAGTCCGTTGACTTGACACTGTCACTTCGCCTCGAGTGTGTTCCCACTGTTCTTAGATTGCTACCCTACCACGGCTCAAAGGAGTCGTGCAAACAGGTAGCAGTTGGGTGCAGTCCCGAAGCACTTGGAAGCAGTGACGGTTAGACAGGATTCGTCTCTCCCGGTATTGGGGGTTGATATCGCGTTGTGTCTAGGAGAGCCATTACACAAAGTCTTTGGCCAGGGTAAGCGAGATATACTGGTAGGTTTCCAGTGTTATCTCAGGGTGTTCTGGACTACACTCCGACACGACTTGTACCGCTATTAGGGGACTGATGTTTACCGCCCCCCTAGGCCCGCCATGCGATATTCTCAGACGAACAGACCGGACTGTACGGAGACTGTCACATTCAGGCTCAGTAGGAGTTCAGATGGGTTCACCTCGTCAGTCTTCTTATCGGCATCTACCTGGGAACCGTTACGTACAGCTAGTGCCGCTTGCGGTCTGTGGTTAAACCCACTGCCAGCGTAGTGTCGAGTCTTTAGAGTCCCACACAGAGGGTTATTCGCCTTTAGGCAAAACAGAGTAGAGGTCGCATGGTTTTGCGATGGGGTTCGTTCACATCCGCGCACTTGTGCACGTTAGGTGTCTGGACAGTAGATACTAGCGGGCTTTGGTTTAGGCCAGATCCTAGTATATGTTTTTGGATTGGTTTTATCTCGTTGTATTCGTGTTCCTCGGAACACGGATACGGGTGTGTATGCACAGTTGACTGAGACAGAGGCAGAGGACTTTCATTAGGGTTGATGACCGTTGTTTTTTCTCTTAACCCTAATGTATATATGAAATATGATTATTAATATTAATTAATTATAATTGTGTTATGGTTAGGGTTGTTGACCATTTGACTATGGTTGACTTGTTGACCTATGTTGACATATTGACCATCATCATTTCATATGAAAGATGCTCTTTGATTCTTGCAAAATTCATTAATGTGAAATGATAATGGTCATTTCAAGTTAACCATCACTATTATCTTTGATTAATTATTTAATTATCATAATTCACATATATGTGAGAATGGTTGATATTATCCTCATTCTCTCATGCTCATTCTCTCTCATCCTCTTCCTCTCTCTCAAAGCTCTCCCTCTCATGAGTTGAGAACCATTTTGCTTGAGATAAAACACCAAAATTACTCTCTACTCATCCTAAGATTCTAGGTTTAGCACACCAAGAACTTTAGTTACCTCTAGTTTGAGGTAGGAGCCAAAGGTAGAGGCCCTCGGGTGGATCTTTCTTCGGCAAGAGAAGGCGACGAGGACGACCCGTTCATCCCACTCCAAGGAGTAAGAAGAGAAGGAGTTCAAGACTTAGGTATAACCCTTTAACCGAGTAGCTAAATCTCTTAGCATGGTTGTTAGTTTTTGTTTAGCAAAGATCCTCCTTTTAGTCCATGTTGCCTAGAGTTCTAAAAATCGATTTTTTATACCGTTTCCGCCTCCCCGTAAGCACCGGGGTAGGAAACGTGGACTTACAGTGGTATCAGAGCCTAGCTAAACACAAACTAGCAAGTTAGCAAAGTCTCTAGAATTTCAATCGGAAAAAATCGCAAAACAAGTTTCAAAAACCTAACTTTCTGTCGATTTTTAAACCTGCTTTAAAAATAATAAATCATACACTAAATATCGGCTCAGGGTTTTTAAAGAACACCCAAGAAAAACGATCCAGCGAGTCGACCAACTCACCACGGAACCGCGGCAAGAGTATGCTCTTGCCGCGGATCCGCGGCCGAGTTGACTCGGCCGTGGGTCGTTTCTCCTGCAGTGTTCTTATATTGATGTTTTAGGATTTTTAGGATGGTTTGTTTCTGCCCAGATTTTCCAGAGAACAAATTTGTTTTTGGGGTGGTTACAAATCCGTATTTTGATCGAACTTCTCTAGACTTTGGCTAATGGGTCATATCTGTGATGTGTTATATATATTGAACGTCTGCTAATCGCTTTACGTCGATTAGTGGGGGTTATACATATCTGTGATCTGTAATGTTGATGGTTTTTGTATATGAATTCGTTGGATTGTCGCGGATGAATAGCCGGGGGGTTGTGAGATGAGAGTTTTCTTTATCTTTCAATTCATGTAATTTGTAAATTGATGTAATATTATTTATTTGGCCGCACAACCGGGATGGGGTTGTAGCCGTCACTGTATAATTTCTTTTACTGTTTTTGCTCCTAGGATAAACCCAAGGTGGGGTCCACAAACTACCGGGTACCTCGAAGTGCTGAGTGGCCTACTCACGTTGTTGAGGGAGGTTGCTTCACTTCGGGTACTTGGCGGGTAGTTTGCCGCACCCATAGGGGTCTAGGGTGGGGTTTGGCTATTCATCGCGACCGTGTAATCCGCTCTTCGTTACAGGCTCGTACGGAATGCGGATTCCTAGTATATCCAATGTGTTCATATGTGATCTGGAATGGCTATCATTGCATGTGACGAATGTATATATCTATATATGATATCTATTTAGGCGTTGCTTATGTTTTGCATCCGCGCTAGTCCAGCCCCCGCTCTGTTGTTAGTTAAGTAACCTAACGGGTGATGACGGGACCCCGTGGCGAATGCGGATGGCATAAGCGTACGTCATATTTTCGTTGTTTTCTGCAATGGTAGGATTAAATGATGGGACGCATTAAAATTAATGCAAGAAAATAAACCAAGTAAAAGTCGTTGGAACACTTTCAAAACCACTCGGTTCTTTTCAAAAACCAACTTTTAAATGCGGAGCTTGAACCACTCCTTTTAAAAGCTATCTCGTTCCATTGATTATATCAAGTTCACTATGTTCACGGTTTCGCCAAAATCATTCGTAGCCCTCCGTCGTTTCACATGGATGGTCAATAGTATTCAAGCTATGTTTGTTGGCCAAAGTCAAGGTATAGTGATTGGTAGCTATTGGGTATTCATGTGCAGCATAGATAGATGTGTTGGTTTGGGACAGTCGTACTGCCTTGTTGGCCAAAGTCAAGGGTAGGTACGGGTGGGTTCAAATTAACCTGGAGAATGACGGGTAGAACTTGACATGTAACTTATGATTTGTTGGCCAAAATCAAGGTCATAAGAGCATGGGGCAAAAATCCACATCGGGAGTTTCTAAAGAAACTGAAACTTGCTCGCGCTGCATACCATTTGGAGTGTGATGATTCTGGTAGGATTCCTTCAGTTTTGTCACACGATGATATTTGGATCTCGATCCTACTGTGAGTATATGCTACTCCTCCGGAACGTTCTCACTTAACGATCAATGCTATAAACCAAGTAGGTGTCTAGAAAGGTGTTAGCGGGGCTACGCCCACAGGGAAAAGAGGTTACTTAATTAAGGAACTTCGCGAAAGCGTTGGAAAACCTCCCTCGAAGTACCAACACTGGCCTGGCTGAACGGTTAAGCAAGTATTGTACGGTGAGATTGATCCCGACTAATTCTTCCTTTTTGGTTTGAGGAGGGATTCGAGAGACAGTGGGAGCCATCCTGTTTAGACAAATTAAAAACCACTCTAAACTTGCAAGAGCATCATGCTAAAGTGTTTCTTCTCTCTCTCCTAATTGCAGCGACCAAACATCATGACTGGACTTAAGTTACTACTAGATAAAAACATACTGACAGGGCCAAACTACAAAGATTGGCTCAGGAATGTCAAAATGGCAATCACTTATGACAAGTTGGGGTATCTCCTTACCACCAAAGCTCTCCCTGTCCCAGGTCCCAAAACCAGCGTCGCGGATAAGGAAATCCGTAAGACCTGGGAAATCGACTACGCGAAGGCCATGTGCCTCGTGCTTGCCTCTATGGACAATGAACATCAGAGGAGGCATGAGAATATGGACCTCGAATCCATATTTCTCCATACAAAAGAACTGTATGGAGAGCACTCCCGTATCGCCAGATACGAAGTCTCGAAAAAGTTGTTTTCGGCGAGATTGGCCGTCGGATCATCGGTAGCGGAACACGTGCTTAAGATGATTGGCTATATTGAAGAGCTCGTGGACCTTGGGACCACGTTACAGAATGAGCTCTATACGGACTTGATTCTTTAGTTCCTTCCTTCCACTTACGCCCAGTTTATCCTGAACTTCAGCTTGCAAGAAAAAGAGGTTGAACTTTCAGAACTCATCAACATGCTGAGGAGTGCAGAGGGCACCCTACAGAAAGGTAGGGAAACATCTACTTTGTTTGTAGGAGGATCTTCCTCTTCTAGGTCCAAGGCGAAAGCCAAGGGAAAGAAAAAGAAAACCTCCACCAAACCAAGGGGCGGTGTTAGTAAAGTGGATACGAAGGGAAAGGCAAAGGCAACAAAGGTAGCGGGAAAGATTGTGGGGAAGGAAGAATGCTTTTACTGTCACAAGAGTGGACACTGGAAGAAAGATTGCAGGGCTTGGAAGGCCAAAAACCAGGATCTGAAGCAAGTTGCGGCTTCAGCTTCAGGTGTGTATGTTATTGAAAACTGTCTATCAATAAACTCTACTTCCTGGGTATTGGATACCGGATCAGGATCTCATATCTGTAATTCTTTGCAGGCACTGAGAAAGCGTAGGGTTTTGAAGGCAGGTGATATGACCCTCAGAGTTGCAAACAGAGCTAGCATGGATGCTGAGACCGTGGGGGACTATCACCTAGGAATGTCAGATGGACATGTTTTGGTTTTACGTAATTGTTATTTTGTACCCAATGCAACTTGTAATATCATTTCTGTATCTTTAATATCTAAAGAAGGTTATGAATTTGCATTTGTAAGCAATGTTGTAAATATTCACCTTAATCAAGTTCTGATTGGGTCAGGTACATAGTATATACGTATTAAACCAACCACAGATTTTCAATGTCCAGAATACACACAAAAGAAAGTCTCCGGAAACAAATCAGGCTTTCTTATGGCATTGTAGACTGGGTCACATCAATGAGAGAAGGTTGACGAAGTTACATACAGAAGGATATTTGGATCCGTTCGAATATCAATCATATGCAACTTGTCAATCCTGTCTCAAAGGAAAGATGACAAAGACTCCGTTCACTGGATACGGGGTAAGAGCGAGCGAGCTCTTGGGACTCGTACACAGCGACTGTGCGGTCCAATGTCTACACATGCACGAAGCGGTTATTCTTACTTCATTACTTTTACGGATGACTTTTCAAGGTACGGATATGTCTTCTTAATGAAACATAAATCCGAAGCCTTTGGAAAATTCCAGGAATATAAGAATGAAGTAGAAAAATAAACAGGCAAAAGTATCAAGACACTGAGATCTGATCGAGGTGGTGAATACTTGAGTGCCGAGTTCCTGGATTACCTAAAAGAGAATGGAATTCTCTCTCAGCTTACTCCTCCATACACTCCGCAACATAACGGTGTATCGGAGAGACGGAACCGGACCCTATTGGATATGGTACGTTCCATGATGAGTAATGCTGAGTTACCGCGATCATTCTGGGGATATGCACTAGAATCAGCTGCATACCTTTTGAACCGAGTTCTAACTAAGACTGTGCCTACCACACCATATCAGATGTGGTATGGGAAGAAACCCTATCTTAAGCACATTAAGACATGGAGATGTCCAGCTTTTCTCAAAAAGCAGCATGCGGACAAACTCGAGGCACGCTCAGTATAGTGCAAGTTTGTGGGATATCCAAAGAACTCTAAGGGATATTTCTTCTATTGAGAAGAGGGACAAAAGGTTTTTGTTTCTCGTCATGCCCACTTCTTGGAAACTGAGTTTTTGGAAAATCAGATAAGTGGGAGCGCAATAGAACTGGAAGAAATTCCAGAACCACGAGCAATTACTGAAAGCTTAGTAAACCAGAGGGTTTGAAAGATCAGGACATTCCTGCGCCTCTCCGCAGGAGTAGTAGGAAGTCTCATCCGCCCGAGAGATACTACGGTTTTCTCATAGACGGGGATAGAGAGGATTGCATCATTGATAGTGATGAGCCGACTAGCTTCCAGCAGGCCATTCAGAGCGTTAACTCGGTAAAATGGATGGATGCAATGCGGACCGAAATGGAGTCCATGTACACCAACAAAGTATGGACGTTGGACGTTGCTCCAGATGGGGTAAAACCCGTAGGATGCAAGTGGATCTTCAAAAGGAAGATTGGTGTAGATGGACAGGTTGAGACCTATAAGGCTAGACTTGTTGCAAAGGGTTTTCGTCAAAAACCTGGTTTGGACTATGACGAAACCTTTTCTCCAGTGGCTATGCTGAAATCCATTCGGATCCTTCTTGCCATTGCTGCCTTCCACGATTATGAGATTTGGCAGATGGACGTAAAGACCGCTTTTCTAAATGGAAATTTAGAGGAGTGTGTCTATATGGACCAGCCAGAGGGTTTCATTCAGAGTGGGAGCAGCGGAAAGTGTGCAAGTTGCTTAAGTCCATCTATGGACTAAAGCAGGCATCGCGGAGTTGGAACATCTGTTTTGATGAGACGGTCAAAGAATTTGGCTTTATCAAAAATCCAGATGAACCATGCATCTATAGTAGATTTGTAGCAAGAACTGTAGTATTCCTTGTTTTATACGTGGATGACATTCTCTTGATAGGAAATGACATTCCTATGCTACAATCTGTCAAAGGGTTCTTGTCACACAGGTTCTCCATGAAAGACCTGGGTGATGCCTCTTACATTCTGGGGATCAGGATCTATCATGACAGATCCAAGAGGATATTAGGACTTTCACAGTCCAGGTACATCGACACCATACTGAAAAGATTCACTATGGAAGATTCCAAGCACGGTAATCTACCGGCTTCTCACGGGATCACCCTCTCCAAAGAGATGTCTCCCAAGACTGATTTGGAAAGGGATCGCATGTCTATTATACCCTACGCTTCTGCGGTAGGCTCTATAAAGTATGCGATGTTGTGTACCAGACCAGATGTAGCTTATGCACTGAGTGTGGTAAGCCGGTATCAGTCAAACCCTGGGGAGAAACACTGGATAGCAGTAAAGAACATTCTCAAGTACCTGAGAAGGACTAAGGAGATGTTCTTGGTGTATGGCGGAAAAGACCTCTAGATCGAGGCCTTTGCTGACTCCAGCTTCCAGAGTGACAAGGATGATTCCAAGTCCATGTCGGGTTATGTCTTTACCCTCTATGGAGGGGCGGTGTGTTGGAAGAGTTCCAAACAGGAAACCGTTGCTGACTCGACGATGGAAGTGGAATATATCGCTGCTGCTGATGCCGCAAAAGAAGCCGTCTGGATAAGGAAGTTCTTGACAGAACTTCAGGTGGTTCCGTCCATTGGTGATCCAATACCTCTGTATTGCGACAACAACGGGGCTATAGCTTTAGCGAAGGAACCCAGGTCCCATCAGAAGTCTAGACACATCTTGAGGCGGTATCACCTGATCAGGGAGATCGTGGGTCGCCAGGAGATCGAGGTTCGGGGAGTTGCTACGAAAGATAACACTGCCGATCCATTCACGAAGGCCTTACCCCAGACTCAGTTCGAGCGGCTGATCGAGATGATAGGTCTTCGATACGCCAGTACATGGCCTTAGTGCAAGTGGGAGATTGTTAGTGTATATGCCCTAGAGGTCATTACTGTATCATACTAGTTTGTATATTACTTAATGAAAGCTTGGGATATTCACCTTGTATAGTCAATCTTGCTCAAAATGGTAGTATGCTACTTGGTTTGTTTCTACTTTAATGTGTGCATGTGTTTCTTATAGCATATCGCCTTTACACATTAGTGGAGCCCTTAGGATTTTTGCTTGATTACCAGCGTTGTGATAGCAGTCACACTCGTGGGGGCTGGGTAATCCACAAGCACATCCTTATGCAGGTCTCTAGTCGTAGGACTATCGAGACAGGGCATCGATACTCCGGAGTAGACTAGCGTATGCGCTTCTCATCCCAGCTTGGGAGACGGTCTGTCCCACAGCCGTCAGTACGTCGTACTTGAGATAGTATGCGGGTGCTCGTTAGGTTACGAGTTCACTGGACAGGACTTGTCGGGAACTGTTGGTTGGTATTATACCTATCGTCAGTTATCAGTTCCCAGGTGACATGAGTACAGCTTAGTCCGTTGACTTGACACTGTCACTTCGCCTCGAGTGTGTTCCCACTGTTCTTAGATTGCTACCCTACCACGGCTCAAAGGAGTCGTGCAAACAGGTAGCAGTTGGGTGCAGTCCCGAAGCACTTGGAGGCAGTGACGGTTAGACAGGATTCGTCTCTCCCGGTATTAGGGGTTGATATCGCGCTGTGTCTAGGAGAGCCATTACACACTGGCCAGGGCGAGCGAGATATACTGGTAGGTTTCCAGTGTTATCTCAGGGTATTCTGGGTTACACTCCGACACGACTTGTACCGCTATTAGGGGACTGACATTTACCGCCCCCTAGGCCCGCCATGCGATATTCTCAGACGAACAGACCGGACTGTACGGAGACTGTCATATTCAGGCTCAGTAGGAGTTCAGATGGGTTCACCTCGTCAGTCTTCTTATCGGCATCTACCTGGGGACCGTTACGTACAGCTAGTGCCGCTTGCGGTCTGTGGTTAAACCCACTGCCAGCGTAGTGTCGAGTCTTTAGAGTCCCACACAGAGGGTTATTTTCCTTTAGGCAAAACAGAGTAGAGGTCGCATGGTTTTGCGACGGGGTTCGTTCACATCCGCGCACTTGTGCACGTTTGGTGTCCGGACAGTAGATACTAGCAGGCTTTGGTTTAGGCCAGATCCTAGTATATGTTTTGGGATTGGTTTTATCTCATTGTATTCGTGTTCCTCGGAACACGGATACGGGTGTGTATGCACAGTTGACTGAGACAGAGGCAGAGGACTTTCATTAAGATTGATGACCGTTTTTTTTTTCTTAACCCTAATGTATATGTGAAATATGATTATTAATATTAATTAATTATAATTGTGTTATGGTTAGGGTTGTTGACCATTTGACTATGGTTGACTTGTTGACCTATGTTGACATATTGACCATCATCATTTCATATGAAAGATGCTCTTTGATTCTTGCAAAATTCATTAATGTGAAATGATAATGGTCATTTCAAGTTAACCATCACTATTATCTTTGATTAATTATTTAATTATCATAATTCACATATATATGAGAATGGTTGATATTATCCTCATTCTCTCATGCTCATTCTTTCTCATCCTCTTCCTCTCTCTCAAAGCTCTCCCTCTCATGAGTTGAGAACCATTTTGCTTTTGAGATAAAACACCAAAATTACTCTCTACTCATCCTAAGATTCTAGGTTTAGCACACCAAGCACTTTAGTTACCTCTAGTTTGAGGTAGGAGCCAAAGGTAGAGGCCCTCGGGTGGATCTTTCTTCGGCAAGAGAAGGCGACGAGGATGACCCGTTCATCCCACTCCAAGGAGCAAGAAGAGAAGGAGTTCAAGACTTAGGTATAACCCTTTAACCGAGTAGCTAAATCTCTTAGCATGGTTGTTAGTTTTTGTTTAGCAAAGATCCTCCTTTTTGTCCATGTTGCCTAGAGTTCTAAAAATCGATTTTTTATACCGTTTCCGCCTCCCCGT
Source organism: Agapanthus africanus (assembly GCA_030015575.1). Lineage (NCBI taxonomy): Eukaryota > Viridiplantae > Streptophyta > Magnoliopsida > Asparagales > Amaryllidaceae > Agapanthus > Agapanthus africanus. The sequence continues at coordinate 154,081,800 of JASDDO010000014.1, read as the reverse complement.
AAGCACCGGGGTGGGCAACGTGGACTTACAATTCCATTAGCCATTCTGCAGATATGGTGGGTAATCTCAGGCGCCCGAGAGGTACTTCGGTATCCTCAAAGACGGTGACAGGGAGGTTCTTGTTTACCCAGACTTGCCATTACTGCTGTTCTAGACTATGAGACCCGGCAGGAGAATGAATATATCGTTGTTCTAAACTATCTTTAGAAGTGCACGTGTATATGATTCTGCCAAAGGGTTGTTGTAGTCAGTGGGAGTAGCAGAAGCATAGTGGATAAGTAGCTTGTGTCTATTTATAGACTGAAGCAGGTATAGCGGAGATAGATCATCTATTTTCGATGTGATAGTTATAGGATTTGACTTCATCAGATTAAGAGATGGATCTGTTAAGAAGGTAGTAAGGTGTGATGTCCTGGTATTTGGATGACATACACTTTATAGGAAGTGAAATTCCTATACTACGATCGGTTATACTGTGGTTGTCATACAGTGGTTTCTCCACATTGGATATGGATAATATATCAGGTATTCTGGTAACTAGATCTATGGTTTTAGATCTAGCTTTGGGTAGTTTCTCAATCTGGGTACTTTAACACTATTCTAAAGCTGTTTTAGAATGGACGACTCCTGACATGGTGGTGTACCTGCAGGTGATGGAGTCACCCTCTCTAAAGGTGTCTTACAGACTAAAGGGGAGAGGAATGTGCATGATTGGTATATCACTTGCTTAGGCAATTGAGTCAATCATGAGATGTCAAGTACCACACCAGATGTTGTTTTTGCATGAGCTGTAATAAGTTTATATTGATCCAATCCTGGAGAAACGTTGGGAAGCAGTTTATGAACATAAGTGGATGTTCATGGGATATGGTAACAGCGGCCTCCTTCGGGAGACGGCTATCATTCCAGGCTTCCAAGGTGACCTGGATGACAGAGCGACTGTCCAAGATTTAGTTTTCCCTCTTTTGAGGGGCAGTAGTTTGGACAAGAGGTCCAAGCGGATACTGAGGAAGGCATGGTGCAGGATACTGATTAAATTCAGTGGACAATACAGTCTAAGAAGTTTGCTAGATTTGGAGTGCATTTATGAACTGGGTCCCATAAGATATCCAGACATATTCTAAGGCAGGTATTGCTCATTTTGGGAGATAGCTTTCTCTGCGAAGTTGAGATATAGAGAGATACAGAAAAAAAATATTAGAGCGGATCCACTCACTGAGGCTATTTCTCAAACACAATAGTTTCACAAACGAGCTTTGCAAGACTGATTAGTAGAGGAGTTGGGTGTTCGGTATCATACGGGCTGTGAGTATGCGACACCGCAATAATTAGCCTTAAGTCCAAATGGAAGATTGTTGGGAATAGTGCCCTCAAGACAATTATCATAGTTGCAGGCATATGATTATGATGATTGAGGAAGGACCTATACCGATAGAATAGTCTTACTCAAGATGATAGTATGCTATCTGGTTTGTCTTTATCATCATGTACAGTATTAGGTGGCATTACAGATCACTATTACATGTTGATAGAGCCCATAGGATTCTTGCTTGACTGTCAGTAGTATGATGGCTGTAGGGTGTTTTTCGTCACCCCATTGAGATGGGAATACGCGCGCGCTTGTCAGGCGCATTACAGATTCCCCCTGCCTAGGGTAGGATGGGGTTTATTGATTGTGGGGATCCGAATCTCCGGCAGCCACGGACTAAGCTGTCGTTAATTACCCCTCGCCTTTGGAGCGAGGGAACCTCCGATTAATGGGTTAAACTGGTCATGCGAACTCAATGTGCAGTGTACTTGTGTTGTGTTTTGAAACGGGGTTATGGATATATCGGGAGCCACGCAGAGTTTTCACGGGGGTCCCGCTACCCGGATAGCGGGTTGGGGGTCAAGGGGGCTAGTAGCCCCCTTGCGGGGTGCGGGGTAGTGCCCCGGCCCAAATTTTTTTTGGAAGGGACAGTGGTGTAGGGTATGTGTGTGTGTGTATATTTATATATACGTATATATAAAAAAAAAAAGGGAAAGGGCATCCAAAGGATGCGTGGGGTCAGCGCCTTGAGCGCCGTGCGCTTAGGTGCTGTGCGCTCAGGCGCTAGCGCGCTACGTGTCGGCATGTGGGCACTTTGCGCTTGAGTGCAAGCGCGCCACGTGTCGGCATGTGGGCGCTTTGCGCTTGAGCGCAGGGCGCTGGAGCGCAAGCGCGCCACGTATCGGCATGTGGACGCTTTGCGCTTACGCTGGGAGCTTGAGCGCAAGCGCGCCATGTGTCGGCACGTAGGTGCTTTGCGCTTGAGCGCGGGGCGCTGGAGCGCAAGCGCGCCACATGTCGGCATGTGGGCGCTTTGCACTTACGCTGGGCGCTTGAGCGCAAGCGCGCCACGTGTCGGCACGTGGGCGCTTTGCGCTTGAGCGCTGGGCGCTGAAGCGCAAGCGCGCCATGTGTCGGCACGTGGGCGCTCTGCGCTCGAGCGCTAGCGCGCCACGTGTCGGCACGTGGGCGCTTGGCGCCTGAGCGCTTGGGCGCCGGCAAGAAAAAAAGGGCTTTTAGTCCCAGAACCAGAAGCTATGCTTCAGAAAGGAAATATCTATTATATATATATTTAGAGAGAGAGTTAAACTCCTAGGATGTTTTGAAGCTGATTAAGGGGGTTCTTCTTCTTCCTCCTGTTGTTTGGCCGGATCTTGAAGATCAAGAGATGTGAGATTTTAAAAATCTCTTCTTTTTGAGATCTAATGGTAGATCCAAGTTCCCCTTTGTGGGTTTTATGGTGAAAAACTATTTAGTTTTTGAAAAGGAAGAGTAAAACTCTTGATTTAATTCAAAAGAAAGAATAAGGTTTGGAACCTTCAGAAAGGGGAAAGAGGCACAAACCCTAGGTTTTTTGAGGGGAATGAAGAGTATATATTTTATTCATCATCATGTTGCCTTTTATAGGCTTACATATTTATGTAAGTGCACGGCGGCGTCCCGGCCGTCAATCCGACGCCGGAATGCGGAAGCGGTGAATAACTTAAATTTTGCGGACTTTGCAAACCGGCACCACCGCGCACTTTAACCGGATCGGACCATTAACTAGTCTAAGCTATCTACAAGAATGGGAATAGAGATATACCGACGATCCAAGTCCTCCGGTCTTCATCTCCACTCCGATCTCCTCGCGGGATCTCCGTCCACATCGTCGCCTCCTCGCCGGAAAGGGCACCACATCGCCTTCGTCTTTTACGGGCTCCCGCCTCAATACCGAGGCAACTCGAGCATGAAGCCGGCAACTCGACATGCTCAAGATATGCTGTAGGAAGTGTAGTAGATCATGCTAGTCTCATTTGGGGTTTGTAGTTGCCTTGATGGAGGAATGGGGTTAGGAAAAATGGTGCTTTCATTTTTCCATAACAAGAAGAAGAAGGAGATGAAGAATTCCTCACAAAAATAAAGATGAACTCTCTCATCCTTTTTCTTCTCTCTAGTGTTCTTTCTTTTTTCAAGTGAGTATCATAATGTGGTGGAGGAAAGATTATGAAGTAAGAAGGGAGGTGAGTGTAGGAGCATAAGAAAGGTGACCATATCCAAGGGACAAAGAAACATGCACCATGCTTGCACTTTTTCAAACCATACCCTCATCAAATCACAAGTCAAAGCAAGTTATGGTGCAAAGAAAAGAAAGCTATCATAATCAATATATATTCAAGAAACCCCCTCCACAAATGTTATTTGCACAATTGCAAATAACCCCCTCCATCGGAAAAGTCCGGCCGGGAAAGAAGAAAGGAAAACCGGCCGGAACGGAATGCAAACTGGCAACTCCAGAAAACTGGTCCCGTAATAAATTACAGGAAAACCCCGATACTGTGCATACACACCCGCATCTGTATTCCGTCCGGATACAAATGCAAAGAGACAAAATCTACACTGTACTAAACTAGTATCGGCTTAAACCAAAGCCGGCTAGAAAAAAAACCGTTCGATCCTGATCCGTGCAATACCGCACGTATCTGATCGAACCCTGCCATATAAATCCATACGGCCACTAGTACAAAACTGTCCGATCCTGATCCGTGCAATACCGCACGTATCTGATCGGACCCTGCCATATCTCCATACGGCCTCTACAGCGTTTCGCCCGAAAGCTGAGTAACTGAAAGTGTGGTGGACTCTAAAGACTCGTCAATACTATGGCTGTGGATTTAACCACTAGCACGTCAGAGGTATAAGCCAATACGTGACGGGCCACCAGCTATTGACCAAAAGGGACGTCGATGAGTAAACTCATCCTGACACCCTACTGAGCCTGTCAGTGACAATATCCGTGCAGTCCGGTCCGTTCGTCTATGAGTATCGCATGGCGGGCCTAGGGGGTTGGTAAAAGTCAGACCCCCAAAAGCGGTACAAGTCGTGTCGGAGTGTAGCCCAGAACACCCTGAGATACTACTGGAATACCTACCAGTAAATCTCCTTGCCTTGGCCAAGGACTTTGTGTAATGGCTCTCCTAGACACAGCACGACCTCACCCCCAATACCGGGAGAGACGAACCCCTGAAGATACGCTCACTGCCTCCATGTGGCTCGGGACTGTACCCAACTAAAACCTGTTTGCACGACTCCTTTGAGCCGTGGTAGGGTAGTAATCAAAGTACAGTGGGAACTCACACGAGACAAATGACGATCCCCAGGTCGATGAACTAACCTGCATACATGTCACCAGGGAACTGCCATCTGACGTCTGGTATAGGACCAACTAGCATGTTCCCGGCGAGTCCTGTCCGGTGTACTCATAACCCAATGAGCACCTGTATACATCTTAGGTGATCCAACTGACACCAGTGGCTTGTGAGACCGGCCACCGCCCCTCGTCGGGGTCTCGACTGTATACACTAGTCTACTAATGGAGTATCGATGCCCGGTCTCGAAACTCCCACGACTAGGGACCTTTTAAGGATATGCTTGTAGACCCCCAGCTCCCACTTATATGATCGCCCTCATACTGCTGGTGGTCAAGCAAGAATCCTAGGGGCTCTATCAACGTGTAATAGCGACGTGTCATGTCACCTAAAGCAGTACACGATGATAAAGGTAAACCAGATAGCATACTATCATCTCGAGTAAGACTGTCCTACCGGGATAGGTCCTCCCTCAATCATTACAATCACGTACCTGTGACCTAATAATTGACTCTGAGGGCACTATCTCCAACAATCTCCCACTTGCACTCAAGGCTAATTATTGCGATGTCGCATACTCACATCCCGTGTGATACCGAACATCCAACTCCTCTACTAGTCAGTCTCACAAGGCTCGTTTGCGGAACTATTGCGTTCGAGGAATAGCCTCAGTGAGTGGATCCGCTTTGTTGTTTCCTTCCATGTCTCTCTATATCTCATGTTCGCGGAGAAACCCATCTCCCGAAATGAGCAATACCTGTCTTAGAATGTGTCTGGATGTCTGATGGGACTTAGCTCATAAGTGAACTCCAAATCCAAACTTCTTAGACTGTATCGTCAACTGAACTTAATCAGTATCCTGCGCCATGCCACCCTCAGTATTGCCTTGGACCACCTGTCCAAAATACTGCCCCTCATCAGAAGGAAAACTATAACTCTGACAACCTCCTTGCCGTCCATGTCACCTTGGAAGCCTGGAATGATAACTGTCTCCTAAATGAGGCTGTCGTTATCATCTCCCTAGAACATTTGCTTATGTTCTAAAACTGCTTCCGACTGTTTCTCCAGGATTGGATCAATGTCAGCTTATTGCATCTGGTGCAAGAACAACATCTGGTGTGGTACTTGACATCTCATGATTGACTCAATTGCCTTGGCAAGTGATCTGCCAATCATGCACATCCCTCTCCCCTTTAGTCTGTAAGACACCTTTGGAGAGGGTGACTCCATTACCTGCAGGTACGCTACCGTGCCAGGAGTCGTCCATCCTAAATACTCTTAGAATGCTGTCAAGTACCCTGATTGGGAAACCACCCAAATCTAGATCTAATACCATAGATCCAGTAACCAGTATGTCTGATATAATGTCCAATTCCTGTGCGGAGAAAACACTGTGTGACGACCAAAGTATAACCGATCGTAGTGTAGGAGTTTCCTTTCCTACTCTGTGTATGTCATCCAAATACCTGGATATCACACCCTACTACCTTCTCAACAGATCCATCCCCTATTCTGATGAAGTCAAACCCATGACTGTTACGTCAGAAATAGATGATCTATCTCCGCTACATCCGCTTTAGTCTATAAATAGACATGAGCTACCTGTCCACCAATGCTTCCGCTGCTCCCACTGACTACGACAACCCTCTGGCAGAGTCATATAGACGTACACTTCTAAAACTGGTTTAGAACGACGCTATACTCATTCTCCCGCCGGGTCTCGCAGCCTGGAACAACAGCAATGGTAATTGTGGGTAAACAAGAACTTCCTTGTCACCGTCCTTGAGGCCACCGTAGTGCCTCTCGGGTGCCTGAAGTTACCCACCTTATCTGCGGAGTGGCCAATGGAATGTCAATCCAGATTGAATCTTTAGGTTCCTTATCAAATCTTCAGTAATCGTTTGTGGTTCTGGAATCACTTCCAGTTCTACCATACTCCCACTACTGTTTTCTGAAAAAATCCATTTTTAATAAAACTGTGGCGAGTCTAGAACAATATCGCTATTGTTCATCCAGATGGTAGAAAGTCAACCCTCGTCATAGCCTGGGTCAACCCACAAACAGCCATTACAGAAACGTGCCTAGAGTTGTCCAATATCTGGTTTTAAGCATAAACCGGACAACTCCCCGTACCTTAACATCGTTAAGATATGAACTGTTCTATATCCAATATAGAATCAGAGGCACTGATTTATTTGAACCAGATTCACATCATGCAGCTGTCTCCAGTGCATGTCAACTAAATGGAAAAAGGCCGATCAGCGTTACTCAACTTAGGAATACTTCCAATTATGAGTAACCTGAAAGAGAAGCAAGATCTCTTTATCATTACTATCAACTGAATACCAAACACAAGTATCTACATCTTCGATCTCTTTGAAGAATCCCGATACTTGCTATACCTGGTTCTCTACTCTATTCAAATACCTATAACTTCTCCAAATTCGGACCCTGTGTTTCCACGAAACACCTGTCTAAAAATTAGAGAAGTCATAAGTAAACTGAATGTAGTACGAGGACCAACCCCTCTGTCCTGATGGACCCTGGACAACATACAATACTCTGTATAAGTCCCTTGAGTCTGATAACTCATTCACTGTGTGTCGTAGGTTGAAAACTGTACTTATGGTTAAGAAGAATTACACCGCTGTTTAATGCTCCTTACCTAACCATCCACTGATATAGGTAAATGTCGTAGACATAATTTCAGAAAGGTATATCTCACTCTATGAAAATAGACGTACAGATATATCAATTTGAAATTGGTGCATAACTGCGGATATTCAAAACCAAATATTTGCCGACCGGCAAACAGCCCAGGTGATTTCCTCAAATATCACCGATTACAACGAATCCCGATATAATGAGGATGATCACCCAATTCCCAATAACCTACTCCCACTCATCATCTGTAAAACCATACAGATGTGAGAATCATACCTGGTAAATACATACCCTGGAGTAAGTATCTAATCGGGAAATCAGTTTTCTTTTAACAGTACACAGTGAAACTGAAACATTGAAATGTTTCGGTGGGGTATCCCGGTATTCTTAGTAATGCCTCTTCCATTATCCAAATTCACAACTATAACCGTATAATTCTTTGCCACCTCTCCAAATCCCTTCATATGTCTTTAGTCTTTACCTTCTGCACACCCCTTTAGGCCAAATGGTTTTCTTCCTTCCCTACCGTTCGGCACCAGCCTATGGTTTGGAAGAAGACTATCCAATAAGCATAAAGGGTGTACTGTCCTAATCCTAGGAGCACTCGCAACGCGAGAGAAGGTGAAGATAAAAGACACCTGAATGTACTTTATTCCTATTTCTCCTGGACCAGAATCCATCCCCGAACTGGAACAAGTTCCATTCGAGTTCGTATATAACCATACGATGGAGTATCCAAATAAACTGTGGATCTTCGTAGTGATACGGAGTGTCCTGGAGAAATACAAAGGTGATGTGGGAGTGGTAACGAAATATTTGGTTTGGTCGTGAATATCTGTTGCAATTTACTTTGCCCTCTTACTAATCCCTTGCTTTGTCTGAACTTAATACCTTCTGCACACCATCGTTATGCTAATTGGTTTTCTTCATTCCCTACCGGTCGGCACCAGCCTAAGGTTTGGAAGAAGACAATCCAATTTGCGTAATAGGTGTACTACCCCTAAACCAAGGAGTACTCATAACCTGAGAGAGGGTAAAAGGAAAAGACAACTGAATAATCCTATCCGTTTTCTCCAGAACCGGAAACCATCCTCGAATCAATTCTTTCGAGTTCGTATATAACCATACGATGGTTTTGTCCAATGGAAGTGGACGTTCGTAGCAATACGGGGTGTCCTGGAGAAAAGGGTAAAAGTAGGAGTGGCAATGAGGTCTGCAACTCTGACAATCCAAAAGCCGGTGTTTAAGAAGGTTCGGTCAACTTGGTCACTGAGTCATAGTCTTAGGGTCGGGTCAATGGTCGCTGCCAAAGAGAGAGAGAAAAGAAACACTCAGCGTGCACTCTAACCTAGATCAGAATGGTTACCAATTTATCTAATCTGGAATCCTCCCACTGTACCTCAAATTCTCCTCCAAACCTGAAAGAAGAATTAGTCGGGGTCACCCGAGGAGTAAACTAACTCATCAGTGGGAATCGGGATCCAACTCTCATCGCATGATAACGTGACGGAATCCGCTCACGGTATCACACTCCAGAAGGTATGCGCATATCTGGCAAGTTTCAGTACTTTTGAAACTCCCGATGTGATTTCTGCCCCATGCTCTTATGACCTTGACGAAGGTCAACAAATCATAAGTCACATGTCAAGTTCCACCCGTCATTGTCCAGGTTAATTTGAACCCACCCGTACAAGCCCTTGACGAAGGTCAACAAGGCTGTACGACTGTCCCAAACCAACGCATCTATCTATGCAACAGAAAGGTAACAAGCAGCTACCATACACTATGCCTTGACGAAGGTCAACAAACATAGCATGAATACTACGTGCTACCCGTCTGAAACGACGGAGGGCTACGAATGGTTTCTGGCGAAAACCTTTAACGTAATGAACTTGATATCGTTGAAGGAACTGATAGCTTTTAAAAATATAGTGACGAAAAACCGTTGCTAAAGAGGTCACTCCCGGTGAAGGGATCTCGGCTCTTTCCCCGTAGAATGGGGTGCAGGATATTCCAACTGAATACCACGGTGCAAAGCAAAAGTAATCGGCTATAGTGAAGTTAATGCCCTGACGCAAACTTTTTGTCCAAGGGGTCACTCCCGGTGAAGGGATCTCGGCCCTTGCCTCGTCGACTGAGGAGCAGGATATTCTAAATGAATACCACGATGCAAAACAAAAGTAAACGTCCTTGCAATAACAGCTTTTGAAAAAGTGTTCCAACAACATCAGATTAGGTTTGTTTTTAACTTGCATTGATCCGAATCAACGCAGTCCCATCAATTGATCACACCAAAAAGAACGAAAATATACTGATGTACGTATATGCCATCCGCATTCGCCACTGGGTCCCGTCATTACCCGTTAGGTTAGCTAACTAACGACAGAGCGGGGACTGGACTAGCGCGGATGTAAAACATATACAACATCTACTAATATATATACCAATATATTATATTCGCTCAAGGCGTGAATAAAATGCAACATCACAGAGAATGAACAGCATCACAGAAACAATACAGATATCTGGGATCCCCGGGTTTCACAGAGCCGCTGAAACCCGACGTTCCCCTGGTCGTGTGGATAGCCTGTGCAATGAAATCCTAGACCCCTACGGGCGCGGCAAGTCACCCGCCAAAACCTGAAGCGAGGCAGCCCCCTTCAGCGCCGTGAATGGACCACCCAGCACTTCACGGAATCCGGCAACTTGGGCACCCCTCCTGGGTCAACCTGTACCCCCTACGAGTGCGGCGAATAGCCCGCCAATCCTAGAGTGAAGCCCCCTCCGTCTCAATGCCATGAGATGCGGGCTTGTTGCCCTCCAGAACCCGGCTATCCGTGCATCCCTCCGCGGGGCAATCCTAGTACAGAAAGTAAAATATACATACACCGGGTACATCGACCGCAACCAGGTCGTGCCCCAAAATAATAATACAATCAGGCAGTGACGGCAGTCCACATGTCGGACGCTCGTCCCGCAATATCAAATGTACATAATACAACAATACAGTACTAGCATTGCATCCAGGCTATCCCCCACGACCGATCCGCAACATCACAGCATAAACATAGAACATCAACGTGAAAATCACGTTCGCAAATCCGTCTAACCGGGCTATAGCAGTTAGACAGGATTTACCGATCGAGTGACATTCACGGTCGCAGATATAATGTAAATACTGTGAAAAATGTGTTTAAAATATCCGATCGATCAAAAATTAACAAGTGGGCCCCCAAACAAAAACTGTAGCACTCACAGAAATCCTGGGCCCAATTTTAATATTCCAAAACCCATATTTAAAGCCCAAAAGGCCTCTGGAAAAATTTGGTGATGTGATGTGAATAGTGCGCGGCGGAAGGGCCGCATGAGGTGGGGTTTCGCGGCGGATCCGCGCTCCAACTGTGGAGTTACATCGTCAAATTTTTACAGAACCCTTAGATTTCCATGTACATCAATATTTTACAACCAGAAAAATTTTTCGAGACCAAAAATTTTCAACAGAAACTGATTCGAACTAAGATGCAGTTTTGGAACATTCGATCGATCGAAACAGAAAAACACATTACACCAAGCTAGACTATGTTAATGGCGAGGCTCTGATACCACTGTAAGTGCACGGCGGCGTCCCGGCCGTCAATCCGACGCCGGAATGCGGAAGCGGTGAATAACTTAAATTTTGCGGACTTTGCAAACCGGCACCACCGCGCACTTTAACCGGATCGGACCATTAACTAGTCTAAGCTATCTACAAGAATGGGAATAGAGATATACCGACGATCCAAGTCCTCCGGTCTTCATCTCCACTCCGATCTCCTCGCGGGATCTCCGTCCACATCGTCGCCTCCTCGCCGGAAAGGGCACCACATCGCCTTCGTCTTTTACGGGCTCCCGCCTCAATACCGAGGCAACTCGAGCATGAAGCCGGCAACTCGACATGCTCAAGATATGCTGTAGGAAGTGTAGTAGATCATGCTAGTCTCATTTGGGGTTTGTAGTTGCCTTGATGGAGGAATGGGGTTAGGAAAAATGGTGCTTTCATTTTTCCATAACAAGAAGAAGAAGGAGATGAAGAATTCCTCACAAAAATAAAGATGAACTCTCTCATCCTTTTTCTTCTCTCTAGTGTTCTTTCTTTTTTCAAGTGAGTATCATAATGTGGTGGAGGAAAGATTATGAAGTAAGAAGGGAGGTGAGTGTAGGAGCATAAGAAAGGTGACCATATCCAAGGGACAAAGAAACATGCACCATGCTTGCACTTTTTCAAACCATACCCTCATCAAATCACAAGTCAAAGCAAGTTATGGTGCAAAGAAAAGAAAGCTATCATAATCAATATATATTCAAGAAACCCCCTCCACAAATGTTATTTGCACAATTGCAAATAACCCCCTCCATCGGAAAAGTCCGGCCGGGAAAGAAGAAAGGAAAACCGGCCGGAACGGAATGCAAACTGGCAACTCCAGAAAACTGGTCCCGTAATAAATTACAGGAAAACCCCGATACTGTGCATACACACCCGCATCTGTATTCCGTCCGGATACAAATGCAAAGAGACAAAATCTACACTGTACTAAACTAGTATCGGCTTAAACCAAAGCCGGCTAGAAAAAAAACCGTTCGATCCTGATCCGTGCAATACCGCACGTATCTGATCGAACCCTGCCATATAAATCCATACGGCCACTAGTACAAAACTGTCCGATCCTGATCCGTGCAATACCGCACGTATCTGATCGGACCCTGCCATATCTCCATACGGCCTCTACAGCGTTTCGCCCGAAAGCTGAGTAACTGAAAGTGTGGTGGACTCTAAAGACTCGTCAATACTATGGCTGTGGATTTAACCACTAGCACGTCAGAGGTATAAGCCAATACGTGACGGGCCACCAGCTATTGACCAAAAGGGACGTCGATGAGTAAACTCATCCTGACACCCTACTGAGCCTGTCAGTGACAATATCCGTGCAGTCCGGTCCGTTCGTCTATGAGTATCGCATGGCGGGCCTAGGGGGTTGGTAAAAGTCAGACCCCCAAAAGCGGTACAAGTCGTGTCGGAGTGTAGCCCAGAACACCCTGAGATACTACTGGAATACCTACCAGTAAATCTCCTTGCCTTGGCCAAGGACTTTGTGTAATGGCTCTCCTAGACACAGCACGACCTCACCCCCAATACCGGGAGAGACGAACCCCTGAAGATACGCTCACTGCCTCCATGTGGCTCGGGACTGTACCCAACTAAAACCTGTTTGCACGACTCCTTTGAGCCGTGGTAGGGTAGTAATCAAAGTACAGTGGGAACTCACACGAGACAAATGACGATCCCCAGGTCGATGAACTAACCTGCATACATGTCACCAGGGAACTGCCATCTGACGTCTGGTATAGGACCAACTAGCATGTTCCCGGCGAGTCCTGTCCGGTGTACTCATAACCCAATGAGCACCTGTATACATCTTAGGTGATCCAACTGACACCAGTGGCTTGTGAGACCGGCCACCGCCCCTCGTCGGGGTCTCGACTGTATACACTAGTCTACTAATGGAGTATCGATGCCCGGTCTCGAAACTCCCACGACTAGGGACCTTTTAAGGATATGCTTGTAGACCCCCAGCTCCCACTTATATGATCGCCCTCATACTGCTGGTGGTCAAGCAAGAATCCTAGGGGCTCTATCAACGTGTAATAGCGACGTGTCATGTCACCTAAAGCAGTACACGATGATAAAGGTAAACCAGATAGCATACTATCATCTCGAGTAAGACTGTCCTACCGGGATAGGTCCTCCCTCAATCATTACAATCACGTACCTGTGATCTAATAATTGACTCTGAGGGCACTATCTCCAACAATTTACATATAGCCCCTTGGGCTTTACAAAAATGGCATTTTGCCTATCCAATGGCTCATGTGCCATTTCATTTTTGCACATAAGCCATGGGCTTACAAAATATTGGCTTTATGCCCATTTTGCATACATTCATGTATAAAAAATTACATAAAAATTATTTATTACATGATTTTGTTGTTGGCATGGGGAGGCTGGCCGCGGGCTCGACTTGGGTATGGGCCCGCTTAACCTGGGCTTGGGCCCACCTAGCTTTGGGGTTGACCTTGACTTTGACTCGGTCAACTGGGATGCAAATTTTGACCCCAACAAAGTGCCCCCCATCAATAAATGCACACCGCCCATTTGAGTTGTGTGCATGAAATTGATGGATCTTGAAGCTGGACTTCGAGGTGGAACATCATTCCGTGGGCGGAGCATCCTTCGGGGAGCATGATTCCCGGGGATCGGAGCATCATTCTGATTTGCGGAGCATAATTCCAAGGATCGGAGCATCATTCCGATGAGCGGAGCATAATTCCAAGGATCGGAGCATCATTCCGATGAGCGGAGCATGATTCCAAGGATCGGAGCATCATTCCGATGAGCGGAGCATCATTCCAAGGATCGGAGCATCATTCCGAAGAGCGAAGCATGATTCCAGGGGATTGGAGCATAATTCCAGGATTCGGAGCATCATTCCGAAGGGTGGAGCATGATTCCAAGGATAGGAGCATCATTCCGAAGAGCGGAGCATGATTCCAGGATTCGGAGCATCATTCCGAGGATCGGAGCATAATTCCAGGATTCGGAGCATCATTCCGAAGAGCGGAGCATATTTCCAGGATTCGGAGCATCATTCCGAAGGGTGGAGCATGATTCCAAGGATCGGAGCATCATTCCGATGAGCGGCAGACATTCTGACCGAAGCATAAATTCGATGCAGAGGTTGATTCCCATGCGAAGCATAATTCCGACAGGGAAGGAAAATACTCCGAGGCGAAGCTTGATTTCGACACGGGGAACACTCTGAGACGGGGCTTGATTCCGGCGCAGAGCTTGTTGGCTGACTTGATTCTGAGACGAAGCATAATTTCGACAGGGAAGGCAGATACACCGAGGCGAAGCTTGATTTCGACGCGGGGTAAATTCAGGGACGGAGCATGATTCCGCCGTAGAGGTTGTTGGTTTGATTTTATTTCGGTTGACATCAGCATCGCTATACTGGAATATAGTACCAGAAGCGAATCATCATTTGCCTTTGAGAGGATTTTGGGATTGGTTTTGGTTTGGTATCTGCAATGCTGCACTGGAATAATGCCAGGAGCAACTCATCATTTGCCCCGGGAGGACTTGGGAGAGATTGGGATCGTTTTACGCCCATGGATTGTATACGGTTTTGCAGGATGTATGATCCAGACCGTAGGGCCATAAAAATTTCGGGACTTTGTTGGCGTCTGCATCGCTGCACTGGAATATGGTACCAGGAGCGACTCATCATTCGCCACTTGGGGATTTGGATTTGGAATTTGGTTGGCGTCTGCATCGCTGCACTGGAATATGGTACCAGGAGCGACTCATCATTCGCCATTTTAGAGTCTGGGTTTGGTTGGCGTCTGCATCGCTACACTGGAATATGGTACCAGGAGCGACTCATCATTCGCCACTTGGGGATTGGGGAGTGATGGCTTAGGAGACAGGTTTAGATCCCTATCGCCTAAGGCTTTTCAATTTTATGGGCCATGAGGGTCCCATAAAAGCATTTTCTCCCTACGAGTCGTAAGGATCCCGCGGGTGTATTTTCTCCTTAGGAGTCGTGAGGACTCCTAAGTGTGTTTTTCCTTTATGAGTCGTATGGATCCCACAAAGGTTTGTTCTCCTCATATATCGTGAGGACACATGAATGGGTCTTCTCAATGGAGCATGATTCCAAAGGCGGAGACCAGCCACGTAACTGGTGATTGTGGTTGGGCATGGGTATGACGAGAATTATTTGAGCCCGTGGATTGTATACAGTAGTCAATTTAGGGAATGGCCGTAGGGCTGGGAGAATTTTTGGGAAATTGGATTTTGTTTGGCGTCTGCATCGCTCCACTGGAATATGGTACCAGGAGCGACTCATCATTCGCCGTTGTTTTGTTTGTTTTTTTGTTTTTTTTTTGTTTTACTGCGATTGCTCTATCATTTCAGCTTTTCTTATCGCGAAGGTCGCGGTTGCCCTATCATTTCGGCTATTTATTCGCGGTTGCCCCATCATTTCTGCTTTATTTTCATTTTCATTTTTACTCGCTGATTTTTATTGCGAGTTGTCCCATCATTTCGGCTTTTCTTTATTTTTCTTTTATTTACATATTTTTTGTTTATTTACATATTTATTTATTTTTTACATTCCCAGTTTAACGACTTAGAGGTCGATTGTTCCCAGTTTAACGACGTGGTGGTCATTGTTTTCAGAGAAAGGCAGATGTCTGAGAGAATCAGTTTCACGAAGAACTTCGGTCTCCGTTTGTATGAAATTGGAGGTCGCAGCTGGATTGTTTGTTAACACGCCTTTAGAAAGTTCTATCTATCCTGCCTTGTATTGCTTTTCGACCCAATCTTTGAAGACGAAGCACTCCTCAATGGCATGACCTATCACTCTGTGATAGGGGCAGTATTTGGGGTCGTCGGTCATATTCGCTTCGTACGGTATTTTTGACTCTGGCAGTTGTAGACCGTTCCTCAGGGCGTCTTTGAATATTTTACGGATTTTGTCCCTTCTGAAGGAATAGACCTTGTCCAGATTCTCTTTCAGTAGAGATTCTCCTCCCTCTCCGAACGTTGGCTTCCGAAGCCGGTTGGCATTAGGCCCGCTCGACCCTTGCTTATTTCGGTTAGCCGAGGTATTGAAAGATTCAGTATCGTCGGAATTTCCGCCTTTGCGATTTTCGTCCTTTCGGTTTCTCCAGGACCTATTGTTATTTTGGGAGTCAGAGGAGGACTCCTGCTTTGAGCGCTCCAGCATCTGAACTTTCCTGGTCAACTCTTGGAATGTTTTGAGACCCGCGGTGCATAGAAACGGGGCCATCCAATTGTTGAGATTTCCGACGAGAAGACTGACAGATTGGTCTTGCTCTATCGGCGGTTCGCATTTGATGGAGAGATTGCGCCATCGGGTTATAAAATCCGTGTTGTTTTCGTTGTTCTTGGGCTTGGTCCTTACGAGCTCGGCAATGGTGATCTTATCGCTGACGCTCATGAACCTTTGTCGAAACAAAGATTCCATTTGGACGAAAGTAGTAACGGAGCCATCTGGTATGCTCGTGTAACAATCGAAAGCAACATCGGTCAAGCTATTAATGAACTGGCGGAGGAGAAGTGCGTCATTGCCCCCAGTATTCCCGCATGAGGCTTTAAAGTGGGCGATGTGATGATTCGCATTACCCGTCCCATCGAATCTTCCGAATTTGGGGATGACATAGCCGCTAGGAAGTTCTACCAGATCATATTGAGCAGGATATGGTCTCCTACTACTGCTGATATCTTTTTGCGCTTCGGCTTCGGCCACCAATGTTTTGACTTTGCTGGCAACCAAACCCATGATTTGATCTTAAGTTAGCGGGCTACTGTCATCGGCAGCCAAGACATTTCCTGAGATAAGATGCGACTGATTTTCATGCGGTCCGCACACTTTTGGATTTGAGGGAACGGGCGTCGACTGTTTCGGGACACCGTTTCCCGGTTCATGAGATCCTTATGCCCGATTGGGCGGCTGAGAGGCAAGTTGGGCCGTAAGCCGTAAGACGACTTTTGTCAAGTCGTCGATCTTTGAGTAGAGCTTGGCCATCTCCTTGTCTTTGCTTCTGAGCTGTTTTCGGAGCTCTTGGAGAAGTTGCTGCTCCGCATTCTTAGGCTGGAAAGTTGGCTCATCTTCTCTTTCCGAGCCCGACTCCTCATGGACCGAAGGGTCTTTCCGCCTATCATCCTCATCGAGAAGGTTTTCATCACCCAGCGAGGGCGACTGTTCTTGGGAAGCGGCAACCACATTCAAGCCAGATTGAATTCGAGATGTGGTGGCCCCGTCCTTGCTCTTGCTGCGCGTGCCCACCATGTAGACAGTGTGGACCACATACCTAGCCATTTCCCCATCTTCGTCGGGGTAACCCTGTTCTTCGAACCTCATGAGGTTCAGCCTAGCAGGAGCCCTAACCCTTTTGTTGGCTCTATATCTGAGCCTTTTCTGCCTTAACTTTTCAATTTTAAGGGCTCGGCGGGCATCCATTTCCTGGGAAACCACCGTGAGTCGATTAGCGGGGAGCTTAGAGAAAACACCCGATCGAGCAGTTGTCAGGGGCACCGCCAGAGCTTGCTCGAGAGGCCCTGTTGCTTTGTTGGTGTTGATGGCCTTGCCCCCAGCTGGGGCCAGAGAGAGTCGTTCAAACACCGATTTGCGTTTGAGTTGGGGCACCTTCGAGACCACCACATTTAGCCTCTTGCCTTTCGAGGTCGGTTTGTCTGTCACCGGGACTTGAGGAGCTGGGATGGCGCCAACTGGCATGAACATAATAGAGCCAAATGGTAGTAGCGGCTCCTCCCATTGTCGCCCGAGACTGGCCGGAAGGACCGTCCTGGAGTCTATCTTCATCGTGTAGGAGATGGGAGCTGAGTTCATCTTTGGAGACATTGTCGAAAGGTGATTGATTGAAAACCTGCATGGAAAAGCATTAATTCAGTATAAATATAGGTATGTATGTTGACTGAGTTCGCATGAATGCTTAACCCAAAATATGGGAGGAGAGATTGGTCCCACCGGGCGTGCCAGAATCTGTAGGGTATTTTTCGTCACCCCATTGAGATGGGAATACGCGTGCGCTTGCCAGGCGCATTACAGATTCCCCCTGCGTAGGGTAGGCTGGGGTTTATTGATTGTGGGGATCCGAATCTCCAGCAGTCGCGGACTAAGCTGCCATTAATTACCCCTCGCCTTTGGAGCGAGGGAACCTCCGATTAACGGGTTAAACTGGTCATGCGAACTCAATGTGCAGTGTACGCGTGTTGTGTTTTGAAATGGGGTTTTGGATATATCGGGAGCCACGCAGAGTTTTCACGGGGTCCCGCTACCCGGATAGCGGGCTGGGGGTCAAGGGGGCTAGCAGCCCCCTTGCGGGGTGCGGGGCAGCGCCCCGGACCAAAAATTTTTTGGGAGGGACAGTGGTGTAGAGTATGTGTGTGTATATTTATATATACGTATATATAAAAAAAAAAAAGAAAGGGAAAGGACATCCGAAGGATGCGTGGGGTCAGCGCCTTGAGCGCTGTGTGCTTAGGTGCTGTGCGCTCAGGCGCTAGCGCACCACGTGTCGGTATATGGGCGCTTTGCAAAGGATGCGTAGGGTCAGCGCCTTGAGCGCTGTGTGCTTAGGTTCTGTGCGCTCAGGCGCTCGCGCACCACGTGTCGGCATGTGGGCACTTTGCGCTTGAGCGCTGGGCGCTTGAGCACAAGCGCGCCACGTGGGCGCTTTACGCTTGAGCGTAGGGCGCTGGAGCGCAAGCGCGCCACGTGTCGGCATGTGGACGCTTTGCGCTTACGCTGGGCGCTTGAGCGCAAGCGCGCCACGTGTCGGCACGTGGGCGCTTTGCGCTTGAGCGCTGGGCGCTGGAGCGCAAGCACGCCACGTGTCGGCATGTGGGCGCTTTGCGCTTACGCTGGGCGCTTGAGCTCAAGCGCGCCACGTGTCGGCACGTGGGCGCTTTGCGCTTGAGCGCTGGGCACTGGAGCGCAAGCGCTCCACGTGTCGGCACGTAGGCGCTTTGCGCTGGAGCGTAGGGCGCTCGAGCGCCAGCGCGCCACGTGTCGGCACGTTGGCGCTCTGCGCTCGAGCGCTAGCGCGCCACGTGTAGGTACGTGGGCGCTTGGGCGCCGGCGAGAAAAAGGGGCTTTTAGTCCCAGAACCAGAAGCTATGCTTCAGAAAGGAAATATCTATTATATATATATATATATATGGAGTTAAACTCCTAGGATGTTTTGAAGCTGATTAAGGGGGTTCTTCTTCTTCCTCCTGTTGTTTGGCCGGATCTTGAAAATCAAGAGATGTGAGATTTTAAAAATCTCTTCTTTTTGAGATCTAATGGTAGATCCAAGTTCCCCTTTGTGGGTTTTGTGGTGAAAAACTATTTAGTTTTTGAAAAGGAAGAGTAAAACTCTTGATTTAATTCAAAAGAAAGAATAAGGTTTGGAACCTTCAGAAAAGGGAAAGAGGCACAAACCCTAGGTTTTTTGAGGGGAATGAAGAGTATATATTTTATTCATCATCATGTTGCCTTTTATAGGCTTACATATTTACATATAGCCCCTTGGGCTTTACAAAAATGGCATTTTGCCCATCCAATGGCTCATGTGCCATTTCATTTTTGCACATAAGCCATGGGCTTACAAAATATTGGCTTTATGCCCATTTTTCATACATTCATGTATAAAAAATTACATAAAAATTATTTATTACATGATTTTATTGTTGGCATGGGGAGGCTGGCCGCGGGCTCGACTTGGGCATGGGCCCGCTTGACCTGGGCTTGGGCCCACCTTGCTTGGGGGTTGACCTTGACTTTGACTCGGTCAACCGGGGTGCAAATTTTGACCCCAACAATGGCGATCATATACGTGGGAGCTGGGTAGTCTATAGGCACATCCTTAAATGTCCCTAGTCGTGGGAGTTTCGAGACTGGGCATTGATACTCCAGAGTAGAATAGTGTATACTGATCGAGACCCTGACGAGGGGCGATGGCCAGTCTCACAAGCCAATGGTGTTAGTTTGTTCACCTAAGATGTATACAGGTGCTCATTGGGTTATGAGTATACCGGACGGACTCGCCGGGAACATGCTAGTTGGTATTATACCTATTGTCAGATAGCATTTCCCTGGTGACATGTGTACAGGTTAGTCTATCGATCTGAGATCGTCATTTGTCTCATGTGAGTTCCCACCGTGCTTTGATTACTACCCTACCACGGCTCAAAGGAGTCGTGTAAACAGGTTTTAGTTGGGTACAGTCCCGAGCCACATGGTGGCAGTGAGCGGATCGTCGGTGGATTCGTCTCTCACGGTATTGGGGGTTGATGTCGTGATTGTGCATGGGTGGCCATCACTAGAAATCCTTGGTCAAGATAGTCGAGAATTACTGACCTAGGATCGGTAGTTTCTCAGGTGGTGATGGGCTTCATACCGACACTAAATGTCGTGTTATTAGGGGTCTGACTTAATCCACCCCCGAGACTCGATATACGATACTCATAGACGAACGGACCGGACTGTACGGATATTGTCACTGTCAGGCTCAGTAGGGGTTTCAGGATGAGTTTGCTCGTCGGCCTCCCTTTCGCTCAATACCTGGGTAGCCGTTACGTACAGCTAGTGCCGCTGACGTGCTTGTGGTTAAACCCACTGCCAGCGTATTGACGAGTCTTTAGAGTCCCACACAGAGGGTTTCCCTGCTTCGGGCAAAACGATATAAAGGCCGTATGGTTTTACGGCAGGGTTCAATCATATACGTGTACTTATACACGGATGATGTTCGGACGGATAATACTAGTTGGCTTTGGTTTAAGCCGGATCCTAGTATTATATTTGTTGGATTATTTTCGTCTCTTTGTATTCGTATTCTTCGGAATACGGATGCGGGTATGTATATATAGTTGAAAGGTATTCTTGTAATTTATTACAAGATTACTTTTAGAAGATTACACCTCATCATGGTTTAGACCTTTTTGGATTAAAAGGTTATAAAGGTGTAGGATGAGGTATTTATTGCATTTTTGTGGCATGGCTAATTAGTGACCCATGGTTACTATTCTATCATGCTTAGGGTTTTTGTTTTTTGTGAGATTATATTGACTTGAGATATTTTTTGTTGACTAAGATATTTTGGAGACATAGACATTTATGTGATGGCTCCATTATTTCTTATCACACTCACACAACAAACAAAAAGACAAGCCATTATTCATTTCTTTTTATCTCTCTTGAGTTGCACTCAACACTTCATTCTCATGGCATCTTCTTCTTCCTCTAGCTCCACCCAAATCCTCTCATGAGTTGAGAATCTTTGGGTGTCTTGAGACAAAATAATCCTTCATCACTCTCTACTTCATCTACGGTATCTAGAGTAGTGATCTAGATGCCCTAGTTTCCTCGGGTATAAAGTTGGAGCTCGTTGCATAGACTCTCGGGTGGATCATCTTCGATGGAGGGAGATCGGAGATCATGCTTGATCAAGGAAGCCCCTATGAGCTTGGGATGAGGTTGAAGACCGAAGGATACGGATCTATTCGGTATAACCATTCTAACTCCTTTGCATGTTTTGTTATCTAGGGCTTATGGGTAGATCCGGGTAATTGGTTGTGGTAGCGCCAAGTTTTATAAATTTTTGTTCTGCATTTAGTCACGGATTGATGGCCGGGGCGCTGCCAGAACCCAACAATTCAAAACCAAAAGTTTGCCGAAAGGCAAAACCTGGTGATTTCCCCAATAGCAGCAATTGCTCTGATATCCGACATTGAAGATCAAATCACCTTTCCAATAATCTAATCCTTCTCAGTATTTATAACAATTTACAGAGGTGGGAGTTAGTTTGGTATCTATATACCCAGAATTCAGAATTAATTGGAAAACGGTTTTCGATTACAGTCACATAAAACCCATAAAACATCAAAATGTTTTAAGGGGTGGCCGGGTATTCCAAATAATACCTCTTTCATTGCCCATGGTCATAACAATAATTGTATTTTTCTTTCTGCTCACTGTGTCTGCTCACTGTGTCCCCTATTATTGTCTCTCTTTCTTACCTTATTTATACCGGACTAATGCTAGTTGATTTTCTTCTTACCCTTCTTTTCAGCTCTAGAATCGGGATTGGAAGAAGACTATCCAACAAGCGTAATTGGTATATTCTCTTTATTTAAGGAGCTCTCAAACTTGAGATAAGATGGAGATGAGAGAAAAATGAATTGTATTATATATAATTCACTTTCTCCAGAACCTGTGGCCATTCTCGACTGAAACAATTTCTTCGAGGTCGTATATAATTATACAATAGCCTTCCAAATATTATGGATATCTGTATCAAAGACAGAGTGTTTTGGAGGAAGCAAAAGGGTAAGTGGGAGGGGTAAGGATATATGCGACTATGTCATAAAATAGAGCAATCATGATATTCTAAAGCCATTGTTAGTAAAAAGGTTCGGTTAACTTAGTTTACGAGTTTTTAGTTTATAGTCAGTCTTAGGTCGCTGCCAGAGAAAGAGAGAAAAGAAACACTCGTCGTACACTCTAACCTAGATTAGATTGATATATTTATCTAATCAGGATGGCTCCTTCTGTTCCGTCGAATACTCCTTTAACCCCAAAAAAGAGAATTAGTTAGGATCATATCCCGAGAGTAACTATTACCCGCAGTAGGAATTGGGATCCAATCTATCATAGAGTGGTGACCTTGACGGAGGTTAACAAGTCACCCCACTTTATAGAAGGTATGCAATCTCATTGCAAGTTTCAACACTTGGAACTCCCGATATCGGTTTTTACCCCTAACGACCTATTGTTGGATATAGGTTCCCTCAAGACAATTATCGTAATTGTAAGAATGCAATTACTGAACTCATGAGGACCTATACAGAGAACAATTTTACTCGAGATGATAGTATGCTATCTAGTTTTTCTTTATCTATCATGTGAATACATGTTACTGGTTATCACGTATCGATAATATATGAGATAAAGCCCATAAGATCTTTGCTTGACGACCAGGATTGTGATAAGGATCAAACTAGTGGGGCCTGATAGTTTATAAACACATCCTTAAATATCCCTAGTCGTAGGAGTATCTAGACTTGGTATCGGTACTCCAGTTTAGACTAGTGTATACGTTTCATGACACTGTACTAGACGATGACTAATCCCATAGCCATTGGAGTTTGACACCGATGATTATATACAGGTGCTCATTAGATGAGTTACACTGGACGGACTCGTTGAGAACTCCTAAATGGTATTATACCAATATCAGATAGCAGTTCTCTGGTGACATGAGTATATGGTAGTCCCTAGACTTGAGATCGCTATAGTGTCTTGTGTGTGTAGCTACTGTACTTAGATTACTATCCTACCATGGCTTTACCAAGTCGTGTAAATAGGTTTTAGTTGGGTACAGTCCCGAAGCATAAGGAGGCAGTGAGCGGTCGAGGGAATTCATCACTCCCGGTATTGGGAGTCGATATCGCACTGTGCAAGACACGACTATAGACAAAAGTCCATAGCCACGGCAATAGAGATAAGTTGGTAAGTGTTACCAGTTGTATCTCTTTGGTTATGAGTTCTCTGTCAGCACTACTTATCGGGTTATTGGGGGTCTGACAGATTCCACCCCCAGACCTGGTATGCGATACTCTTTGATGAAGGGACTGGATTGTACTGTGGCTGACATTTATAGACTTTTTCGGGTCCGGATGAGTTCTCTCATTGACCTGTATTTATCTTGCTCATACCTGAGTAGCCGTTACGTACAGCTAGTGCCACTGACGAGCTTGTGGGTTAACCCGAAAAGGGGTTGAATCTGAAAGTGTTTCAGATTCAATTGGATGTTATCCTATATAACCTACTGCCAGCGTATTGACAGGCCTTTACAGTACCGCAACGAAAGTGCATGTCAGGGAAAAACACGATGTGACGTGCATATAAGGATACGTGCATGAGTTTGATAAAACATGTATATTGGATATACGTGTTTAATCGGACGATTGTTATACTTGTCAGTTTTAAAAGCTGGAATATCAAGTTAAGTGTTGACTTGATAACCGTATAGATGATGCGGTTTCTAGTATAATATATATGATACACAAACTCTCTACAATATATGATACTGAAAAGATATTGATAGCATTTCGTGTATGTGATACATGATGTGTACGCATATGGGATACATGTACTAATACTTATTTAATATATATATATATATATATATATATATATATATATGTATATTAATTCACACCATTTTATATTATGTGTAAATAAATATACATACATACATACATATTTGTGTGTGTATGTAAATGTATATATATCTTTATATATATATATATATGTATGTATGTATATATGTATATATATATATGTATATATGTATATATTATTATTTATTTATTATACTTAATAAATGGTGGGGCCCACCCTCTCTCTTGTGTGTGACACACACATGAGAGAGAGAGTGTGACTTATGTCATATTAGTATTGTATGGGTGGAAAAAATGAATTAACTTAATTCATTATATTTCAAGCCATCAAACATCTTCTTCTTCCTCCTAGAGCTTTTGATCTCTAGGTTAATGGCAAGTATAGTCTGTTAGTTATATGTATATCCTAGAGGCCATTGTTGTACATGATTATATATTACAATGGATGCTTGGACATATATAGGGAAGACTTTCTTGCTCGACATGATAGTATGCTATCTGGTTGCTCTTTATCTTAACATGTAGACTAGTATTATGATACAGTATTTCTCTCACATGTTGATAAATCCCTTAGGATATGTACTTGACTACCAGGACTATGATGGAGATCATACTAGTAGGGCCAGGGTAGTCCATAAGTTCATCCTTTAATTGTTCCTAGTCGAGAGTGTATCGAGACGGGGTATCGATATTCCAGAGTAGACTAGCGTATACGCTTCTTGACCCATATGATGGGCGATGGATGATCCCATATCCATTGGTGTTTAACATCAAAGATGGTATACGGGTGCTCAGTGGAGACTGGGTACACTGAACAGGACTCGCTGAGAACTCCTAGATGGTATTATACCTGACGTCAGATAGCAGTTCTCTGGTGACACTGGTATAGGTTAATCTGTAGACCCGAGATCGTCATAGAGTCTTGTGTGATTCCCACTATACTTTGATTTCCAACTTACCACGTTCAAGAGAGCGTGCAAAACGGTGGTTTTTGGGTACAGTCCCGAGTCACATGGAGGCAATGAGCGATAGGAAGGGATTCGTCTCTCCCGGTATTGGGGGTTGATGTTGCGCTGTGCTCGATTGGCTATAACAGGAAGTCCCTGGCCAGGGGTGATACTGGGATTTACTGGTAAGTGTTATCAGTAGTTTCTCAACCCGTTATGAGCCTCATATCGGCACGACTTATCAAGTTATTGGGGTCTGACGTTTACCACCCCTAGACTAGATATACGACATATCAGACGAAGAGACCGGACTGTACGGTAGTGTTGCTATTAATTCACAGGAGTATGGACAAGAATTCTTGTTGATCTTCTGATCGCTTAATACCCGGTTAGTAGTTACGTCCAGCTAGTACGGCTGACGACTTGTGGGTGAATGATATAATCATCACCTACTGCCGGCGTATTGACGAGTCATTAGAGTCCTACACAGAGGTTTCTTAGCTCATGCGAAACAAAATAGGGCACATATGTGATATGTGCGGGACCGACATTAATACGTGTATGTGATACCGTATTCCATTCTCACGATACATGTTATATGAGATATAACCGGATTGTTGAATCAAGTGTTGATTCAATGATATGTTATATGTATATGTGATATGCATATAAATGATATTAGTCGGTTGTATACGATACAACCGGGTTATTAAATTAAGTGTTGATTTAATAATTTAATGTGTAATTATATATTTGATATATTAATATACATTAACTAATATTAACTCACTTAAGAAAATGTTTTCTCTTTGTACATTTAATATATATGTGATATATATTATTGTATTTATTGTGTCATGCTTGATGATATATACTACATGGGTGTATGAGACTTATACCATTCCATAGATAATAAGTGGGTTATTATTTATTTAAAGTAATTCAAAATTATGTGGAAATTAAGCATGGTTGGAAGCTTGGAGAAGTTTGTGGTAACCATTGAGTTAGTCCACTAATTTTGTTTTACTCTATATATTTATTAACCTAACTATTATCTTTTAGCCATGGTTTAATCTCTAAATGAGTTATATATGATATTTCTCACCCATGGTTGCGATTGACCATTTGAGCTTCTTCTTCACCTCTTTCCTAGCTCTCTTGAGTTTTGAATGAGGTGAAAAGAAAAAGAGAAAAATTATTCTAAAGTGAGCAAAATTCCTACTTAACAAATCTATACCAAACTAGTCATTTAGTATAGGTTGTTTTCTTCACTAGTTCATCAATTAGTGAAGAGGTAGCTTGAGTTAGAGATTCTTCGACGTAGATCATCTTCGGCCTTGAAGACTTCAAGCAAGCTTGTTCCTTTCGTCTTGTGAACCCTTACTAGAGTCTGGGAGATCACTACTTGGAGTGAAGGGACTACAACACAGAGCTTTAGAAGTGAAGGACCGGTCTACAAAGGTTGTATTCCTCATTCACTTAGTGTAATGTTTGATTACATGCTTGCTTACTCCTAATCCTCTAGTTAGATCCTTGGTTATGGGTTGCTTAGCACTCTAAGTTTTTTAAAATTGCATATTTGATGCCTTAGAAAATATAGTGAGGGTGCTAAAGAACCTTTCAGTGATATCAGAGCCAAGCTAGAGAATTAGACGATATTAGTAGAATCACGAAACCGAAACAACTCCGAAACCTCAAAACAAAATCCTTAGTTTCTGTCGAATTTTTTTAAGTCCTCTAAAATTTTTTTAAACAAGTGCAGAATGTTACATGTGATATGACATAAACACCAGAGCAAAAAGAGCCACTTCCACCGGATTTGACCCGGCAAAACTTACATAAAAACCGGCCTAGTCGGTTTTGGATTGTGTTTTTGGCTTCGTTTTAATTTGGTGTTCCAGTCTCTGGGGTTTGGTGTTTCAGTTATTGTTTGTTTTTTCTAAGATTGCATGTGATGTTATCTTTCTATAAGGCAATTCGGAGTGTTTCGTATTCATAATTTTAACATCGTTTCGAGTAACATAGACGACGTTAAAAAGTTCGAACGAACATCAAACATCACCTCAAGATTGCTCTCTGGAAATTTTTCAAAAGTTGGAATTTTTGGGTTTAAAAATGTTCAGAAAATTGTGCAAAGTATTGTGTGGACCCCTAAGAAAAACGAACCCCTAACTCGACCTAACGACCGCGGAACCGCGGCCAAAAGGTGGTTTTGGCGACGGTCGGCGCCGTTGGTAAGGCTTGGGACGTGCTCTCTTGTGCTGGTCTGTATGTGCTTGTGGCACTATCTAGGAATTTTTAAATCTATCTCAAGTGTTGAGTACTCTGAGAATTTTGGGTGGTTGATCGATCGATCGAAAAGTTTAACATCGCCTAGCTTTTATGAACGTGATACAATATTTGGAATCCAAAATAATTAGTTTTGTGAAAAATAGTTTGAATTTTGTAACCCTAGCAATTTAGTCTCAGATGATCGGTTGCCACGGGTTTTGATATGGATCAAAACTCTGTCACAATCACGTAGTGTACGCGGATACTCGCCGGGTAACATTACTAGATAGCCACTCCCCAAAGCCCTGACCAAGTGACTGTAGGAGAACCCCGTTGCCAAAAGCATCCTCCCGGGTGCTCGCGGCCGCGGTGTTTTGCCTAAGTGCACTTCGTCGACGGCATCGGGGAGTGCGGCCGTCTACTAAAGTTTCTGACGAGTATTCGATCTGGTTGTTGGGAATCTTGTTGAATTACCCGACTGATTATTGAAAAGTGTTTTCAATATTGAGACTAAAATGCGGGGTTTATAAGGTTAGGCATGAAATTCAGAATATAAGATATTCCGGGTTTATGATGTCTAAGGAATTCATTTGGTTAGGCATGAAATCCGAAGTATGTGATATTTCGGGTTTATGATGTCTAAGTTGGTTGCGGATTCCAATTGTTGTAGTTTTCATTTTCTTTTTTGCGACCGTAAGTGTAATATGTGGTGTATCGCCGGTTTCATTGCTATACGTAAATGACAATTGGGATACACGTATTTACTTACGTTGATGACATATGATGTTATGTGTTGCTGGGATATGTTATATTGGATCGCCGTGTTTGAATAGCCGGGGGTTTTTGCGTGAGATGAGAGTTTTCTATTTTTATTCATGTAAAAACTTGTATGTAATATTCTTTTATTGGGGCACTTCCGGGTTGAGGATGATGTCACCATTGATGTATATTATTTACTTTTCTGCATTAGGATAGATCCAAGACGGGAAGCACAAGTAACCAGGTTTTAGAGTCCAGTGGGAGACCATCTCGAGGAGTCGAGTCCGGGTCTCCTAACTCTAGAATTGGTAGGGTTTCTTGCCGCTCT
Source organism: Agapanthus africanus (assembly GCA_030015575.1). Classification (NCBI taxonomy): domain Eukaryota; kingdom Viridiplantae; phylum Streptophyta; class Magnoliopsida; order Asparagales; family Amaryllidaceae; genus Agapanthus; species Agapanthus africanus. Next base: position 154,053,362 of record JASDDO010000014.1, on the reverse strand, counting down.
CGTAGGGGTCTAGGGATGTGGGTTTGGCTATTCATCGCGACCGTGGAACCCGTGGTTTTTACTGGCTTAATTTAAAACACGGAATTCCTAGTATATCCAATATTTCATATGTGGACTTCTGCTGCTGATATTCTGTGATGTGATCACTTTATATGAAGAGACGAATGTTGTTATTATGTTTATGATATATAATAAACGTTGCTTATGTTTTTCACCCCCTCTAGTCCCGTCCCGCTATGCCATTAGTTAAGTAGCCTAACGGTGCATAACGGGTGTCACGCCCCGCTTCCCGATATACGGCGAAGAGGACGGGACTGGTCCACTACGTATTTACTCTAAAGTAATACGCTAAGCGTATCTAAGCAATATAAAAGTAAATACACAAGAGACAAGATATAATAAAACAGCAACTTTATATATTAACATTCTTTTGTACAATACATGAAAAGTAAATATAACTGAAATAAAAGCGATGCCTAAACAATGGCATAACAGGAATACAAAGTACTGAAAGGAAATGTGTACAATGAAACTAAAGCGCTGGGTCTTCAGCAAACTGATCCAAGTCTTCAGCAGTAGGCTCGATCTCTGACGTGTCCAAATCACCTGACGACATTCAAAGAAGAAAGAAATAGAATGTCGTCAGCGAACAGGTCGCTCGGTAAGTCCCAAAGATAAGAGGAAAGTAGAATAGACAGAGAGTAAGAGAGAGAGAGAGAGAGTAGCTTTTACTGTTGTATTATATTGTTATATTGTTGTATTTAGTGTTAACGCTGTTGTTTGTAGCCTGGTACAGAAGGATGCCAGTGTATATGAGAGGAGTCTCACTTGCCCCGGAGACTAAGGTATCAGGAACTCAAGGAACCGTTATACCACGGTACAACAGCAACGAAATATAGGTTAGGTGTCTTAATCTTACCGTCTCGTGCCACTTTTAACACCTTCCATACCAATCTACCCCTTAAACCCTGTAGTGTTTTGATTGTATTGTTTGATTGTATAATTGGTTGACTGACCGAAACCATGATATCAGTAAACAGATGTAACCGCAGAATCATGTAAATGGAATAACTGGAGAACCATGTCAATGTAATGTATATCCATGGTTCGGTTCGGTCAAGTTGTATAGATTGATAATTGGATTCATGGATTCATGTTGAATTGTAATATTGAAAATTGTAGATTGTACTTGAATCATATTCAAGTCAGATTATACTGAGACTCAAACTGAGTCAGAAAATCAGCAAGTAAATTGAAGTCCTGATTGTTTTTATTAATTTGTCTACCTTAGATAGGCAAGCATCCACTTCTCCGGCTCCCTGAGGCTCAAGAGATTAGTTCCGCTTAAACCTATGTTACTAGGGTCCTTAGGGTAATTTATAGAACTTGAGAGGGTTTTATGTAAAAATACTTTTATATACTTTTCAAAATATACCCCAAGTATTTATTATTCGTCTTTAGGGTGGTAATGAGTGTAGATTTTATATTGTGATATTTCTAATGAAAATATCCTAAATTCAGAAATAAAGGTATTTATTTGTAATATTGATTTGTGTGGAATTCATGGTATTTTAGTGTAAACTTGATTCTTGTGATTTTGTGGAAAAGGTGGAATATTTATAATACTTCAAAAATAGATATGTTTATGTTGCATATACATATATCTATATGAAAATAATTTTTGTATATATCTATAATATTCTAGAAATCTCGTTTTCTTAAGATGTCGTATTTTAAATTTTTCGAGACCGAATGCTCCTTGCGGAGGTCTGAATCTCGCACTACTAAGCCTGAGGATGTGCGATAATCCGCACCATCCCGAACGGGTTCCCCAATACTAAATCCTTTAAAAAACGGTTTTATGAAGTAAATGGTATTTATTTGTAAAGATGTCAATTTTCCGTATTATATGTTCTAGGGTCTCCTAAGTCAACTAGACTATTCCTAACTGGTCCAAAACGATAAGTTGTGAGATATCTCAAATCGCCTCTTCACCGCCAATTGTAGCCAGGTAAGTACAAGTGGAGAAAGGAGGGATCCGCTCACGAATCACCGTGAGACGGGCCTTTTAAAATTATCTTTCTCACTTGCCTAGCCTAAACACCACAAAGTCAGGTTTAGATAAACGACCGATGTCCACAATCTTATCCTATTTTCATAATAGGAGATATTTATTGAAAAAGTGTATCAATACTAAATCTTTTAGAAATGGTTTTATTAAGTAAAAGGTATTTAAATGAAAATGTTGTTTTCTCGTATTCTAGGTTCTCGAGGGTATCGTGTTATGTTGCATATGAGTGTGTGAGGAGGTAGGTCGTTACCTCGTGATCTACTTAAAGATATAGCAAGGTTTAATGAAGTTAAATGTATAACTGGAACAATGTGGTATTTATGTGAAAAATACGATGAATGGAAAATAGCTATCATTTTATGTAATGAAATTTGATCAATTTGTTTGATTAGTGTTTAATAGTCAACATGAGGAAATTTAAGTATGATTGTATTAGTGAGAAATGGAATTTTATAGGAAACCGAATCGGAAATCGGATTTTTTCCGATTCCGTCGAGTTTTGTAAATCCGTATTTTTTTATATAGAAGAGATATGTAGAAATTGGGACTTACGGGTTTTAGGACACACAAGAGGGTGAGAGGGAAGTATTGGAATCACTGATGTGTTGCGTTGTCGTCGGGAGTTCCTAGAACAATCACCGGAAGTTCCGCCGGGAATTCGTCGGAGCTTCGCCTCGAGCTCGTTTTCAAAGTTCACAAGATTCTTGGAAATTTTTAGAGAGTTGGCTCAGAATTTGGGGGTGAGAGGGTAGTGTGTAGGGTTGGTATTTATAGGGTTAGGCAAGGGTTAGGGTAGATGAAAAGTTTAAAATAAAAATATGATAAAATGTAATAAAAATGTATTAAAAGTGGCGTAATTGGGGTTTTTAAAGAGTTCTGGAAATGGTCTAAGGCTAAAATTTTGCAGGTGGGTAGGGAATGTGAAAAGACACAACTTTCATGTTGGGGTCGTCGCCGGAATCGACCGACTCGGCCGTGACTCGGTCGGAGGACTGAGTCGGCCGAGTCGAGGCCGATTTGGCCGATTCCCAGCCGAGTCAGGCAGCCGGGATCCCCCCCCCCGACGGTTCACCTAACCCCTGGCAATGTTACATTTTTGGGTGTGGTAGGGTTTTTGTGAGATATGCACGTGTAAACCCTTGGTATTCTGAAGGTTCAAAATAAAAACAATATTAAAAATAATGTGGGGTATGGGATTTGAACTCTGGTGGCTTGGTTCAGCAGTACAAGGTATTATGAATGAGCTACAATCTCCTTCTTGTAATTATGGAGCTAATTAATTACTTAAAGTAATAACAGTAAATGTAAATACCCCAGGTATACATTAATTTTAAAGCAAACTTTTGTACACTAAAAATGGAGTTGTTACATTCTTTTAACTTGTAATTAAAAAAGCAAAATAATTACTTATCTCTTGTGCTCAGGCTAAAATATCCCTTTATGGATTTTGAAAAAAAATATTTGAAAAAAATTGTATAGAAAAATTAGGGTTGTTACAACGGGACACTGTGGCGAATGTGGATGGCATAAGCGTACGTTCTATTTTCGTTTCTTTATCTGTGATGCTTAGGAAGCATGAACGATGGGACTTCATTAATGATATTAATGAAAGGAAAGAAACCTAAAGATGTTTTAGAATCAATTTTTCAAAAAGGGTAGCTCTAGTTTTTGCTTTGCATAGTGGTATTCCTTGATGAATATCCAGCACCTCATTCGATGAGGAAAGAGCCGAGATCCCTTCACCGGGAGTGACCTCTTTAGCAAAACCTAGCAGATGCTACAACCCACTCGGTTTTGTTTTTTTATTTCTTTTCTAGTTCTTACTTTGAATAGTGGTATTCATGAATATCCAGCACCATATTCGATGAGAAAAGAGCCGAGATCCTTTCACCGGGAGTGACCTCTTTAGCGAAACTAGCAAAAGCCTCAAAAACACTCCTTTTCAAAATCACTTGTTTCTACAACGATATCAAGTTCATTACGCAAAAGGTTTTCTTAAAAATCCTGTCGTAGCCCTCCGTCATTTCATATAAGTATTACTTAGTATTCGTGCTACGTTTGTTGGCCTCCGTCAAGGCGTAGTGTGCGGTAAATCACTTGTTTCTACAACGATATCAAGTTCATTACACAAAAAGTTTCTTAAAAACCCTGTCGTAGCCCTCCGTCATTTCAAATAAGTATTACTTAGTATTCGTGCTACGTTTATTGGCCTCCTTCAAGGCGTAATGTGCGGTAGCTAACTAGTGCTTATCTGCAGCATAAGATGAGATTGGATTAGGGTAGTCATGCGACTTTGTTGGCCTCCGTCAAAGGTCGTGCGGGTGGGTTTAATTCAATCATGAAATATACGGGTTGAACTTGACTAGTAGCCTATGGTTTGTTTGCTTCCGTCAAGGTCATAGGACGCTAGGGGCAAAACATTATCGAGAATTTCAAGTGTTGAAATTTGCAATGAGATTGCATACCTTCTATGAGATAGTTAGATCCCGATACCCACTGCGAGTAAGAGTTACTCCTGGAAGAGTTTTTCACCTTACAATTAGCCGATCAAGTAGGTGACTAGAAAGGTGTCAACAGGGATATACCTCTGGGAAAATGAGGTTTATTTTAATTTGGTCCGTGCGAAAGCACGGGGAACCTCCCTCAAAGTATCGACACTGGCCTGGCTGAAAGATTGGAGAACTTGTAAGGTGTAATTAATCCCGGCTAGTCTTACCTTTTAGGGTTTGAAGGAAGATTTGATAAAAACAGTGGGAGCCAACCTGATTAGATAAAATAATAACCAATCTAATCTTGCAAGAGAATACGCAAAGTGTTTTCTTCTCTCTGTCTCCTGGTAGCGACCATGTCATTCTTTAATCAAGATAATAATATGGATGTATTGACAGGACTCGCTTGTTATACTGAGCTGGAGAACGTTGGTTCCGCTCTATTTTATAATTGTTATAAGTCTGAGTAGGAAATAGGAGAATATCCGGATTCCTACGCGACCCAAACAAAGAATGAGCATGTTGATGCATCTTCGGGTGTGTTTGTTACCGAGAACTATTTCTCAGTATGCTCTACGTCCTGGGTATTAGATACCGAATCAGGATCCCATATATGTAATCTGTTACATGGGCTTAAAAGAGGTAGAAAACTGGGAAAATGTGATCATTCTCTAGAGTAGGGAATGGTGCAAGTGTTGCAGCCAAAGCAGTTGGTGAATATCACCTGGTATTACAAATGGGAATACATTGATTCTGAACGAATGTTATTACATATCGAACCTGATATGCAATATTGTATAAGTTTCTTTATTATGTAAAGAAGGATATAATCTTGTATTATGAACATTTTCCTGAATCAAAATTTGATTGGATCAGGCACGTTATATAATGGCATATACGTTCTAAATCAAACTACAGTTCCTAACGTACAAAACACACACAAGAGGAAGAGTTCAGAGATGAACAAATCCTTCTTGAGGCATTGTAAACTAGGTCATATCAATGCGACACGACTAACTAAGTTACGTAAGGATGAATATTTAAATCCGTTCAAATTTACATCTTATAATACCTGACAGTTATGTCTCAAAGGAAAAATGACCGAAACTCCGTTTACTGGACACGGAGAAAGGGTTATTGAACTCTTGGGAATGATACATAGTGATTTATGCAGCCTTATGTCTACACATGCCAGGGTTGGTTTTTTGTACTTCATTACATTCATCGATGATCTCTCAAGATTCATACATGTGTTCCTATTGAACCACAAGTTCGAAACTTCTGAGAAATTCAAGGAATATAACTGCGAAGTCGAGAACCAAAGGGGTAAAAGTATTAAAGTCCTTCGATATGATCAGGGAGGAGAATACTTGAGCACGAAGTTCCTGGATTATTTAAAAGAGAATGAGATTCTCTCTCAGCTTACTCCTCCGTATACACCACAGCACAACGGTGTATCGGGACAGAGGATCCTCACCCTATTAGATATGGTACGCTCTATGATGAGTACTGCTGAGTTGCTTGTTTCCTTTTGGGGTTATGCGCTTGAGAAGCCGCATACCTATTGAATAGGGTTCCATCCAAATCAGTGTGTACCACTCCATAGGAGATATGGTATGGAAAGAGACTATGTCTTAAACGAGTTAAGATATGGGTTATCCGGCCTATGTTGAAAAGCAAAATCCGGACAAGCTCGAGGCAAGGTCGGTACTGTATAAGTTTGTTGGATATCCCGAACATTCGCGAGGGTACATCTTCTACCAAACTGAGGAGCAAAAAATGTTTTGTTTTTCTCAGCATGCCACATTTCTAGAAAAGGAATTTATTATGGAAGAAATTAGTGGTCATGAGGTAAAACTGGAAGGAGTTCCAGCTAGAAAAACTAACAACTGATGATTTGGTAGAACCGGATGATTCAATAGTTCCCGACGAATCTCAGCCTCTCCGCAGATCTAGTAGGATTCCTCACCCGCCTAAGAGATGCTACGGTTTTCTCAATGACTGTGGGAGCGAGGATTGCATCATGGAAGATGATGACCCGACTAGTTTCGAGCCGGCCATCATAAGTGGGGACTCTGTGAAATGGCTGGATGCTATGCGATCTGAGATGGAATCCACATACACTAACAAAGTAGTGACTTTGGTAGTTGCACCTAAAGGGGTAAAACCAATCGGGGGCAAGTGGATCTTGAGAAGATTCATGGTGTAGATGGAAAAGTTGAGACTTTCAAAGCTGGACTTGTTGCAAAATGTTGTCATCAATAACCAAGTGTGGATTTTGATGAAACCTTTTCTCCAGTGGCCATGCTTAAGTCCATCCGGATCCTACTTGCCATTGCTGCATACCATGACTACGAAATCTGGCAGATCGACGTCAAGACCACTTTTCTAAATTGTGATTTAGAAGAGAGCGTGTATATGACACTGCCAGAGAGCTTCGTAGACAGTGGGAGCAGCGGAAAGGTGTGCAAGTTGCTTAAATCAATATACGGATTAAAGCAGGCATCGCGGAGTTGGAACATCTGTTTTGATATGGCAGTCAAAGAGTTTGACTTCATCAAAATGGTAGATGAACCTTGTATATACAAGAAGGTTGTAGAGAGTTAGGTTGTCTTCCTCGTATTGTACGTGGATGACATACTCTTGATAGGAAATGGTGTTCCTATGCTATACTCGGTCAAGCTCCTCTTATCACAATGTTTCTCCATGGAGGATCTGGATGATGCCTCCTACATCCAGTGATTAAGATCTATAGAGATAGATCTAAGAGAATGTAACAACTCACTAGGTGTAGTGAGTAGGTGTCAATCAAATCCTGGGGAGAAACACTGGATAGCTGTGAAGAACATTCTTAAGTACTTGAGAAGAACTGAAGAAACGTTCTTGGTGTTTAGTAACAGTGAACTCCATGTGGAGTCCTTTACCGATTCAAGCTTCCATTCTGATAAGGTCGACTATAAAACAGTCTCGGGTTTTATCTTTACCCTCAGTGGAGGGACGGTATGTTGTAAGAGTTCCAAGCTAGATACCGTGGCAGACTCGACGATAAAGGGTGCATACATCGCTACCAACGATGCTACCAAAGAGGTTGTCTAGGTATAAAATGTTCATGAGATGAACTTGGTTCCTACCATTGTAGTGACAATGGAGCTGTGGCTTTAGCCCAGGAACCCCGGTCCCATCAGTAATCCAGACATATTCTTAGGCAGTAACACCTGATCAGGGAGATGGTTGATCTCCGAGTGATCGAGGTCAGGAGAGTTGATAGGAAGAATGACACGGCGAATCCACTCACAGAGGCCAAAACCCCAGATACAGTTTGAAAGTTTTTGGGACGTTGGGTATGAGATACTATAACAACTAGCCTTAGTGCAAGTGGGAGATTGTTAGTTATATATATGCCCTAGAGGCCATTGTTGTACATGGTTGTATATTACAATGGATGCTTGGATATATATAGGGAGGACTTTCTTGCTCGACATGATAGTATACTATCTGGTTGCTCTTTATCTTAACATGTAGACTAATATTGTGATATTGTCTTTCTCTCACATGTTGATAAAGCCCTTAGGATGTGTACTTGACTACCAGGACTATGATGGAGATCATACTAGTGGGGCCAGGGTAGTCCATAAGTTCATCCTTTAATTGTTCCTAGTCGAGGATGTATCGAGACGGGGCATCGATATTCCAGAGTAGACTAGCATATACGCTTCTTGACCCATATGATGGGTGATGGATGATCCCATATCCATTGGTGTTTGACATCAAAGATGGTATACGGGTGCTCAGTGGAGACAGGGTACACTGAACAGGACTCGCCGAGAACTCCTAGATGGTATTATACCTGATGTCAGATAGCAGTTCTCTGGTGACACTGGTATAGGTTAGTCTGTAGATCTGAGATCGTCATAGAGTCTTGAGTGATTCCCACCGTGCTTTGATTTCCACCTTACCACATTCAAGAAAGCGTGCAAAACGGTGGATTTTGGGTACAGTCCCGAGTCACATGGAAGAAATGAGCGATAGGAGGGGATTCATCTCTCCAGGTATTGGGGGTTGATATTGCGCTGTGCTCGATTGGCTATAACAGGAAGTCCCTGGCCAGGGCTGATACCGAGATTTACTGGTAAGTGTTATCAGCAGTTTCTCGACCCGTTATAAGCCTCATATCGGCACGACTTATCTTGTTATTGGGGTCTGACGTTTACCACCCCTAGACTAGATATGCGACATATCAGACGAAGAGACCGGACTGTACGGTAGTGTTGCTATTGGATTCACAGGAGTATAGACAAGCATGCTTATTGATCTTCTGATCGCTCAATACCCGGGTAGCCGTTACGTCCAGCTAGTACCGCTAACGGCTTGTGGGTGACTGATATGATCATCACCTATTGCCGGCGTATTGACGAGTCATTAGAGTCCTACACAGAGGTTTCCTAGTTCATGCGAAACGAAGTAGGGCACATATGTGATTTGTGCGGGACCGCGATTAATACGTGTATGTGATACCGTATTCTATTCTCGCGATACAGGTTATATGAGATATAACCGGATTGTTGAATCAAGTGTTGAATGATATGATATATGTATATGTGATATGCATATAAATGATATTAGTCGGTTGTATGCGATACAACCGGATTATTAAATCAAGTGTTGATTTAATAATTTAATGTATAATTATATATTTGATATATTAATATACATTAACTAATATTAGCTCACTTAAGAAAATGTTTTCTCTTTGTACATTTAATATATATGTGATATATATTATTGTATTTATTGTGTCATGCTTGATGATACATACTACATGGATGTATGAGAATTATACCATTCCGTAGATAATAAATGGGTTATTATTTATTTAAAGTAATTCAAAATTATGTGGAAATTAAGCATGGTTGGAAGCTTGGAGAAACTTGTGGTAACCATTGACTTAGTCCACTAATTTTGTTTTACTCTAGATATTTATTAACCTAACCATTATGTTTTAGCCATGGTTTAATCTCTACATGTGTTATATATGATATTTCTCACCCATGGTTGCGATTGACCACTTGAGCTTCTTCTTCATATCTTTCCTAGCTCTCTTGTATTTTGAATGAGGTGAAAAGAAAAAGAGAAAAAATATTCTAAAGTGAGCAAAATTCCTACATCACCAATCTATACCAAACTAGCCATTTAGTATAGGTTGTTTTCTTCACTAGTTCATCAATTAGTGAAGAGGTAGTTTGAGTTAGAGATTTTTCGATGTCGATCATCTTCGGCCTCGAAGACTTCAAGAAAGCTTGTTCCTTTCACCTTGTGAACCCTTACTAGAGTTCGGGAGATCACTACTTAGAGTGAAGGGACTACTACACGGAGCTTTAGAAGTGAAGGACTGGTCTACAAAGGTTGTATTCCTCATTCACTTAGTGTAATGTTTGATTACATGCTTGCTTACTCCTAATCCTCTAGTTAAATTCTTGGTTATGGGTTGCTTAGCACTCTAGGTTTTTTAAAATTGCATACTTGATGCCCTAGAAAACATAATGAGGGTGCTAAGGAACCTTTCATAGCCATGGTCAGGGAGTAACAAAAAAAGAGTACCCATCGTTCACATCGTCTTTCTCTACGTCTAGCTATCCTCTAGAGGAAGTTTCTCCGCTCGGTGATGAAGTTGGAGCTCGGACAGCCCGTATTCAACGTGGATCATCTACGAAGAGGCGGTCGGTGTTATGAAGGGGCCGGGAGCTTACAAAATCTAGACGGGGTCTTCGGGGATCAGCCGGACATCCTACAGAGGTTGTATCACCTCTCTACTCTTTTCTAGTTTTCATATTGTATTGTACTTGATGATCTTGGTGATGGATTGTGGTTATGCTTTGTAAAATTGTTGTTTTTCAAATTCCGCCGCGGCTGTGATTGTCACGACCCTAACCCCCGTCCACTTACACCTATGACCTTGACGGAGGTCAACAAACTATATGCCACCAGTCAAGTTCCACCCGTCATTTCTTGATTAACTCGAGTCCACCTGCATAAACCCTTGACGGAGGTCAACAAGACTATATGACTGTCCCGGCTAATCATATCACTATACTAATAAGAAGAAATCACTTAACTGTCGTACACTACGCCTTGACGGAGGTCAACAAACACATCACGAATACTGAGTACTCTACTTCCTGAAATGACAAAGGGTTACGGCTGGTTTTGAAGAAAACCTTTAACATAATGAACTTGATCTCATCGTAGGAACCGAGTGGTTTTGCAAATTTATAGTTACGTAGACTATTGTTTGAGTGTGGATTCCTCGTGAAGAGATCAGAGCACTTATCTCATAGAATGAGGTGCGGGATATTCTTAACTGAATATCTCAATGAAAAGCAAAAGACTACGGCTATACAAAATGCAAATTTATAGTAACATAATTTTTTGCCAAAGATGTCACTCCTTGTGAAGGGATCTAAGCTCTTTCCTCGTCGAATGAGGTGAAGGATATTCCTAAATGAATATCTCTGTGCAAAGCAAAATATTTAACTGTAACACCACAATATCTGATATTTGGTTTCTACAACGTGTTTTAGGTTTATTATCTTTGTATTAATCTGAATCAATATAATCCCATCAAATAGATAATCACATTATCTAGTATCTTCTCATACAATCACAGAAAAGCATGAAAAGAAAATAGAATGCACATATACGCCATCCGCATTCGCTCTCTTCATCGTAAAATTACTTAACTTACGGTAGGACGGGGACAGGGCTAGCGAGGGTGCGAAACGTATATAGCATTATTTATCTCTCTCTCACACACACACACACACACACACACACACATATCATATATATCACTATATATATCATCGCCGGCAGATAATCAACATTACAGGCAAGCGATAAATATCATCACAGGCATAATCACATCACAAGCAAGTAATGAACATCACAGAATAAGAATGATCAGATCACCTAGAAATCCCGAGTTTCGTTTGAGCTACAAACGAAACGCGACATTCCCCGGTTGCATGAATAGCCCTGCATAGCCAAAAGCAGACCCCTACGAGTGCGGCAAGCTACCAGGCAACCCAAGAAACGAGATAACCCAACATCATCATCATAAGCGGGCCACCCGACACTTTCTCAAATCTGGTGACTTGAGCACTCCTCTGCGGGTCAATCCTATACCCCCTACAAGCGCGGCAATTAATCCGCCAATCCAAGACTTGAGTACCCCGATCTTAACTCCTTGAGCTGGTCACCCGCTACAATCTATAACTCGGTTGGTCATACGCTTCTTCGTGGGGCAATCCTATACCTGTATTAATACAACGGCTATAACGATTGCAACCTGATTGTGTCCCGACAAATAATACATCAAATGGTGACTACGGCCACATATGAACCGCTAAGTCCTGAAATAATAAATATATATTAAAGTGGAAACGGCGGCCACAAGTTGGAACTCGTCCCGAACAAATGAATATACAAGATGGCTACAAGCATGAATGAAAATAACACTTATCACAACATCACACTTCCGCACAGGGGCTAGTCATTTCACGACAATCCAATGCATTCCAACAAACCAACATGTCAGACTCACTTGTGCATGTTCCCGCTAATTTTTTTTTGCTAAGAGCTATTTGTTCCCTTATAAAAAGGGAAGACAAGAAAGAGAAAAAGAATTCCCACAGTTTGGTATCACGTGTTAAACACGTGAGCGCTTATATGTAAAGAATATAAGCGCTGAAAGCAAATAAAAAAATGGCCAAACATGCCTCACATGTTAAACACGTGAGCGCTCATATGCAAAGCATATGAGCGCTGAAAATAAACATGATAAAACCCAAACTAGGGGTCACGTGTTAAACACGTGAGTTCTCCTGCCGCATTCTTTGGCAGCGCTCACATGCAAAGCATGTGAGTGCCCCAATTTAAAATGCTCTTATCTAATAGAATTAAATTCTATTTGGGAAATATTTTCCCTGATCTTTCTAATATTGAAAGATCTTTCTATAACAGAGAATCTTGGATTTAGAATCCAATGATGATAAAATATCACCAAATAAACTATATGATAGAATTAAATTTTATGTGATAGAATTAAATTCTATTTGGGAAATATTTTCCCTGATCTTTCTAATATGGAAAGATCTTTCTCTAATAGAGAATCATGGATTTAAAATCCATTTGTGATAAAATATCACCAATTAAACCATCTGATAGAATTAAATTCTATGTGGAAAATATTTCCCTGATCTTTCTCGAACTAGAAAGATCTTCTCTGTTATACATAGGACCCTTGGATCAAAGATCCAACGGTGATTATAAAATCACCCATCGATCATCTGATAGAATAAAATTCTATCTTAGGAAAACATTTTCCTAATCTTGATAAACAAACAAGAATGATTTTCTCTATTAAATAGAATAAAATTCTATATTAAGAAAATATCTTTCTAATCTTGTGATAGAATAAAATCTTATATTAGGAAAATATTTTCCTAATCTTATTAAACTAATAAGATATTCATATAATAGAATTAAATTCTATGTTAGCAAAATATCTTCCTAAACTAATAAGATATTCATATGATAGAGTAAAATTCTATGTTAGAAAAATATCTTCCTAGTCATGCTAAACTAACAAGATAATCATCTGATAGAATAAAATTCTAAGGAAAATATTTCCTAATCTTGTTAAACAAACAAGAAATCTTCTATGTTAAATAGAGAGCTCTTGAATTAAAATTCAATAGTGAATAAAATTCACCGATTAATCTTTAAGATCATTTCGATTGATTATGAAATCAATCATGATCTCTCAATGAGAGATTCCCTCCAACAAATTGATTTTTCTCTTCTCCTATAAATAGAAACAAGGAGATTAATCTAAAGAAGAAAGGAGACCTCCATACGCTTCGGTAAAAAAAGAGAAGGCTCTCAAAAGATTCCACAAAAAGAAAACAACAGAGAATTTAATTCTCAGTAAAGAAGAAAGATCTTCCTCCTCAAAACCCTAGGTAAAGAAAATATCGAGATCAAAATATCTCTTTTACCTGACATATCTAAGGGTTTAACATTTCTCAAGAACTTAGTTCTTTCTCTGGATCTGAGATCTATAAGACAAGTCTCCCACAATTTGAGAATTTAATTCTCATCGGGAAGATCTTGTTCTTAAGAATCAAAGATTCATGCAATAACAAGGTTGAACAGAAAGAATATGGGATCCATAATATTCCAAGAACTTAGTTCCTTCAAATCAAGAACTTAGTTCTTTAAGAACCCGATCCAAGATCTTCAAAATAGTGATCTTGGTGATCGTTAATGGTCAAAATACCATTAACAGAGATTTAACCTCTCTGAAAACACGAACAGGAAAACATGGATAAAAGAACATGGAGAAGATGGAGTCCATAATACTCCAGGAACATAGTTCTTTCAAATCAAGAACTTAGTTCATAAAGAACCTAATCCCAGATCCTCAAAATAGTGATCTTGGTGATCGTTAATGGTCAAAATACCATCAACAGAGATTTAATTTCTTTAAAAATATCAACAGAGATTAAATCTCCAACGAACTCAATGCCTCATGTGAAAAGCACATGAGCATCCAAGGCCAAGTTACATAGCGTCTCATGTGAAACACACGTGAGCGCCTGAAAAAGTTAGTTCTTAGCACTAGTACAGCGCTTCACATGAAACACACGTGAGCGCCAAAACTAAATGCCTCACGTGAAATACCCGTGAGCACCCAAAAGAAGCCAAAACCTCAACGCCTCATGTGAAACACACATGAGAGCCACACAAGACTAGTGCTTAGCACTATTTCAGCGCCTTACATAAAACAAACGTGAGTGCTATATATCTTAGTGCTTAGCACTGCTGGGTAGTACAGAAACCCAAGCTTAGCCTGAATTGGCTAAGTTTCCTGAAGATAAACCTCTTTGATTTTAAATAAAGCTAGCCCATATGCTCATGATTTCCAAACTGATCTCAGTCTCAAACATGACTAATGATCTCTCATTGATGATGTCTAAAATGATATTCATCCCATATCTCCTAAGGTAATCTTAGTCTCAAATATGATTAACGATTCTTAGGTGCACCATGATTCTTTCCCTCAAATACAGGATATGGTTCAAGAGTACATCTCTTCACATCTCTGATATATATCGTTGTAATTTCTTAACGTCTTCAAAGTGGTGGTGGGTCCCAATAACCAACAACTCCTCTTCTTTCTTCTCCAAAATGGGACTGTTGGACCGAAATGTCCTTAAACTAACATTCGTCCTTAAAATGGGAATGTTGGACCGAAATGCCCTTAAACTAATATTCGTCCTCAAAATGGGAATGTTGGACCGAAATGTCCTTAAACTAACATGCGTCCTTAAAATAGGAATGTTGGACCGAAATGCCCTTAAACTAACATTCGTCCTCAAAATGGAAATGTTGGACTGAAATGTCCTTAAACTAAATTGCGTCCCTAAAATGGGAATGTTGGACTGAAACGTCCCTAAACTAGTGTATCGCCTCAAACACAGTGCGTTTCCCCAAACACGGTGATAATGGACCGAAACGTCCTTAAACTAATATTCGCTTCAAATATGGCGATATTGGACCGCGATGTCCTTAAACTAATATAATTGAGCTCATATGCTCATTTGTTTCTAAGTTGATCTTGCTCTCAAATATGACTAGCGATCCTCAGATCAAACTCAAATATCCTATGAACGGATGGACCTTACAAATGTGAGAAATGCGTCCTAAGTTCATTCCCGTTGGCAAACAAAGCTACCAACGTAGACCCCGTCAAGCAAATCCTTGACCCAAACCCAAATTTAAAATATACGGATTTGGACTAATCTGTGCCCTACAGGCGACAACATAAATTAGTCTCTGTATACAATTCACGGGAAACCCAAAATAAAAAAACACGACACGACACGAAGTGAACCACTGGAGCAGGAGAAAGTGGTTAGCGCAATACGGTAACGTAATTAACTGCAGGTGCTTGCGCCCGCAGGGAAGAGCGTCCCCATAATCAAAAACCCCTCATAAATATGGGGGAATCTGATGAAATCTGCTACAACGGTCGCATCTATCTAAACCTCCGATATATGGTGCCATAAATCAACTTAGTATCTTCGGAGAGGTGGATGGGTAAGTTCAAATAGGATCCGCCCCCAAATTCAGTCCAAACGTCCCAACGTCTCGGTCCGGTCTTTCGGCGGTAAAAAGATTCTGGCACGTCCAGTGGGACCTCTTCCTCTTTCCACTCCACACTTTGTGTGTCATGTTTTTTCGCGATCACATAATCATGGTATATATGTTTGTAGTTGCCCTTGGGCGATGGGATATTGAAGCTGGCGTTTCATCTCTATGCAGAATGGTGTTTGCTTACACTCACAGCAATTCAGGCTCTGCCACATCTAGTGGAGTTAAATATACGCCACTTGTAGTCTCAAATCTCTGCAATCCAGCTCTTCAAGAAATCAATGGGCTTATCTTTGGGTCTATGCTCCCATCTCTTACACTCGGTACCTCGACACCGAAGGTGGAAGCCCAGAAGAAGTCTGCCCTCCATGGACTGAATCCTCCAACTTCATCTTTGCCAATGGAATCAGTTCTCAAACAACAGGCACCCGGCAAAGACCATGGTCGTCGCAGGGGGCAGAATATCCAATCTCTTAAAGGAAACAGGGGATAGGCTCAGCAAAATCCTAAGGCTGATCAAATTTCGGCCATAAGAAATGGTCGACGTCGATATCAGCATCATACAAAATAAGCTTGGGGAAGTTCTCCATCAGCATTGACTCCACCTGCTTCAATTTTGATGATGAATTCTGCTGTTCCAACTGGGAACAGTTTCGAACTGCTGCGAAGGGTCAGACAAAATTCTCCCACCACAGTATTAAAGAAACCTTGTAGCCCATGGAAATCCAACGAGAGAAGAAACCATTTCGCTCCCTAAAAGAACTTTCCTCATCTACATATAAGGTGTGGAAGTAGGTGAAGGACTCAGTCGTCAATCGCGGCTCTTACCCTAAACGTCAGCCAAATTCCGACAAATTCCCTTTCAAATACAAGGGGACTCATCCCAAGACAGTTTCTGATACAATGGTTCCTCTTAAAATAGCTTTTCATAAAAAAGAGAGGCCTGATGAAGCCCAAGTGCCCGAGGCAAACTCTGAGGATCAAAGCTCCAAACGCCCTAAGCCTGGGGACACAATAGTGCACACAGTCTATATGGTGAACTCCAAAGACGAAATTCGTGCTTATACTAGTCCCTGACCTCAAACTCAGTCCCTGATAAAGGCTCAACTGCAACGTGAAAAGCTACAGAAGATGCTTGCTCAGGCAGCAGCACTCACTAATCCATTACCTAAGGAAAATCCCGCAAACGCACCCAAAGAAAGAGTAGGGAAGGAATCGGATATTGATTTCCTAAAACACGCTCTCAAAAAGAGATATGAAGAAGCGGCAGAAATGTCTGTTAAAATGAACCAGATGGCCCGTCTAATTCAGAATACAGCTGGAATGATGGTCCATTCCGAACTATTGGCAGATGAACTGGCAGTAGTCGCTCTCAAAGATAAGGGTAACATTTCAAATCCTCTACAAGCCTCATCAACGGCTGAGGAGGAGATGATCCCAAAGGCAAAGCTGGACTCATATATCGCTCAGCAAATCAAAGTTCACTATGCGAGTGAAGCATCAAATAGGTCAATCAGGACTGGTCGACCGTATCCAGCATGCTACAATCAAATATAGTACCCGCCAGAATACATACTTCCGACGTTCCACATATACAAAGGAACTGGGAACCCTCGACAGCACATCGCGCGGTTTAAGTCAATATGTGGAAACACTGGAGGAAATAATATATTGATTCTCCGATAGTTCATCAACAGTATGATAGGAATCGCCTTCGAATGGTATGCGGAACTCCTAAATGATTCCGTGAAGTCCTTCAACTAGATGGATAAGCTCTTCTTTCAAAAATTCGCTGGTGGAGATAAACACATTACCATGGTGGCATTGGTCAACGAAAGGGTTGGACCGAACAAGATCTGGGTTTAATATGTTACCCGATGGCAAAATCTCTGGTCAAAATGTGAGCAACGTATCGACAAAGCTGCAGCCGTGAGAATATTCATAACCACTCTTGACCAAAATTCAAAGGTGTTCCCATATATGGCCCTCTTCAAGCTGACGACCTTCCAAGAGCTCATGGATAAAATGGTTCGATTGGATTAGAGGGGTCAAGACCCTTCTTCATCCGATGAAGAAGAATGAAAAGAAAAGACAAGGTGGCGTTTGTCGCTAATGTTTAACAAAAATGAGCGGCTCTGAAGCAACCTGCGCCAAAATAGCGACGGCATGGGTACTCGCTCCCCCCGCAAAATATACACAGGGGGCATATTCCTCACTGGTGGAAGAATCTTTATGTGAGATGGTTCTTTCTTCTCAAAAAAACTGAAAGGATATTAAGAGACCTACATACGAGTCCTTCAATCAAGAGGAATATCTCGCTTGAACAAAAGAAAACCATGAGAGGGATATGAAATTCATGTCCTACTCTGAATCATACGATGAAGGGAAAACCCCCCAAGTCAAATTCATTCTTCTAAGAAAGAGAAAGACTCGGCAGAAGGAATGACGTGATATCTCATTTCTTCGTATATGAAGAAGATGCTCCGTCAGTGCCAGAAAGCCACATTGATGAGCAGGGGACATGTGCCGTGAAAAGAGACCTTTATTTCCCGCAAAAACAATCCGATTAGTATGATGATAAACGAAGCAGTCCAAGAGGGTGAAAATAACTTGATGTGCTAAGTGTCCATACATACAAAGGACATACAACAGCGCCTAAGAAAACAAGCGTTGGAAGAAATGAGTTATGCAACTCCCCGACCAAATGATGAAAATGGACCGAAATGTCCCTAAACAAGTGCGTCGCCTCAAACACGGCGCGTCGCCTTAAAAATGGTGATAATGGACCGAAACGTCCCTAAACTAGTGCATCACCTCAAACACGGCGATAATGGACCGAAACGTCCCTAAACTAGCGCATCGCCCCAAATACGGAGATATGCTTTTTGAGATCGACATTGCAATTGAAGTCCCAACGATGAAGATTGCAACTCAACTCCCACCGGCTATACAGCTACTCCAACAATGAAGCCACCTATAAGTCCCACTGGCAAACTGATGGGTCCCCTACGGCGAAACTACTTTCGAGAGTTCCGCAAAAAAAAGAAAAAAAAAGGTATGTCCATAAGAGAAATGGGCACGGATGAAAACCCGAAAGGGCGCTGTGAGTAAAAACAGCAGAACTATTGGCGAGCTTGTGAAAACCCGAAAGGGCGCAAAAAATATAAAAAATGGTTCCTTTCGAACTTGTGAGGAGAAAATAGCGGCGTGAGATCCTTACAACTCATAATGGAGCAACACACTTAGAAATCTACACGATTTCTAAAGAGAAAATATATTTATGAGATCCTCATGACTCGTAAGGAGAATTCGCTCATATGAGACCCTCACGACTCATAGAATTCAAAAGTCTTAAATTGCAGAGATCCAAACCAGTTCTTAAGCCATCATATTCTCCAAGTTGCCCTACAAGTTGTTCGATATCGACTCTTATATACAATCTATGGGTACGAACAAAATATATTCCAACCGAGTTCCACCAATAGTGAGAAATATCCCCATATAGTGAACGAAACTTGTAAGTCCCCTTGACTTATAAGGAGAAAACACTCTTGTAAGATCCTTACGACTTACTAGAGAAAATTTCACTTAGGAATCCTCATGATTCCTAAGGAGAAAATACACCTACGAGATCCTTTCGACCCGTAGGGAGAAATACCTTTATGAGACCCTTACAGCTCATAAAGTCAAAAGCATTAGTCGACAGAATCCTTACCCTGTTTGCTAAGCCACCTTTGTCCAAATCCACAAAGGCAAATGATGATTCGCTCCTGGCAATATCCAGTTGTAGCGATACTGATGCTTAAACAGGCATCAAACTCCAAGTCCTTTCATGGAAAATGATGATTCACTCCTGGCAATATCCAGTTGTAGCGATGCCGATACTTAAACAGGCATAGTCGCAAAAAAATCAGCAAGCAAAAAAATGCATATGAAATAGCCAAAATGATGGGGCAACTCACAATAAAAATCAGCGAGCAAAAAATATGCATATAAAAACAGTCGAAATGATGGGCAACTCGCAATAAAAATCAGCGAGCAAAAAATATGCATATAAAAACAGCCGAAATATTTGGGCAACTCTCAATAAAAAGTAGCGAGTAAAAATATAAAAAAAATAACCGAAATGATTGGGCACCGCGGATAAAATGCCGAAATGATTGGGCAATCGTGACTTTCGCGATATGAAAAGATATAGCATCAAGGAAATAAAAAAATAAAATAAAATAAAATTTCTTGTGCCCTGCAGGTAGGTCCACACCGAACCTTGTATATAATCCATGAGCACAAATGAAAGAAAGGAAACCATATTTTCCCACTATGCTTCGTCAAAAGAAGCGTCTGATCTCAACAGCAACATCTACAGCTTAGAGATCAACTTGATATTCCTTCTCGGTGCAGATGCAACATCAACAAAGACATAAGGGTCAAATAAAAGTGGAGCAATGACATATTCCTAGCTCCATACCTCGATGGCGATATATACAGCATAGAGGTCATTTGGATGTCTACCCAACTTTAGAAAAGAATCGGTACAACATCACCAAAATAAAAGTAGAGCAATGGCATATTCCTAGCTCTAGATCTCGATGGCAACATTTACAACGTAGAGATCAACTCGACATTCCTTCTCGGTGCAGATGCAACGTCAACAAAGACCTAAGAGTCAAATAAAAGTGGAGCAATAGGATATTCCTAGCTTCAGATCTCGATGGCAACATCTACAGCCTAGAGATCAGCTCGACGTTCCTTCTCGGTGCACATGCAACATCAACAAAGAACTAAGGGTCAAATAAAAGAGGAGTAATGGCAAAATCCTAGCTCCAACTAAGCTTTCCTTCTCGGTGTAAACGTGATGTCAATAAAGACCCAAAGGTCGAACAAAAAAGGAGTAATGGCAAAATCCTAGCTCCAGCTCGACGTTCCTTGTCAACACAGACTCGACGTCATCAAATACGCAAGGGTTAAATAAATGTGGAGTAATGGCAAAATCCAAATTCCAACTCGACGTGCTTCTTATGCCAGAAGGAAGCAGACGCAATATCAACAAGGACCCAAGGGTCAAATCAAAGTGGAGTAATGGCAAAATCCCAGCTCCAGCTCGGCGTTCCTTCTCGTAGGAGACGCGACGTCAAAAAAAGCTCCGAGGAGCCAAATCAAAAAAGAGTAATGCCAAAATCCTAGCTCCAGCTTGGCGTTCCTTCTTGGTGCAGACGCGATGTCAACAAGGATCCAATGGTCGAACATAAAAGGAGTAATGGCAAAATCTTAACTCGAACTCGACATTCCTTCTCAGTGCAAACGTGACGTCAACAAGGACCCAAGGATCAAATAAAAGTGGTGCAATAGCATATTCCTAGCTCCAGATCTCGATGGAAACATCTACAGCCTAGAGATCAGCTCGACGCTCCTTCTCAGTGTAGACACGACGTCAACTAGGACCCAAGGGTCAAACAAAAGTGGAGTGACGGCAAAATCCTAGCTCCAGATCTCGATGGAAACATATACAGCCTAGAGATCATCTCCACGTTCTTCTCATTCTAGTAGGGAGCAGATGCAACGTCAAAAAGGACCCAATGGTCGAATCAAAACGGAGTAATGGAAAAATCCTAGCTCCAGTTCGGCGTTCCTTCTCAGTGCAGATGCGGCGTCGATAAGGACCCAAGGGTCAAAGACAGCATATTCCAAGCTCCAGATCTTGATGGAAACATTTATAGCCTAGATACCAACTTGACATTTTTCTCATTCCAGCAGGATGCAGACGCAATATCGAAAAAAACTCCAAGGGTCAAATAAAAGTGGAGCAATGGCATATTCCTAGCTCTGGATCTTGATGGCAACATCTACAGCCTAAAGATCAACTCGATGTGCTTCTCATGCCAGCAGGATGCATACGGGATGTCAACCAAGACTCAAGGGTCAAATATAATTGGACTGATGGCATATCCCTAGCTCCCGACCTCGATGGCAATACACACAGCATAGAGATCATATGGATGTCTACCCTACTTCAGCAAAGAATCGGCACGACATCATCAAAGAAAAAATGAAGTGACAACATAATCTTATCTTCGGGTCTTGACAGCAATACATACAAAGCCTAAAGACCATTGGAGATCATCCTGCCCTAGAAGGGTGCGGTTATGACTTATCGGGGCTCCAAATTGAGCCTAACCTCAAGTAAAAAGTGTCATGGCAAATACCCAACTCTTGTTCTTCCAATGATAATATAACCTAAGAAGATTACTTGAAGACATCTTGTCCATCCTCAGAAGGGATCAGAGACACGACAGTCGTGGGGCTACTCGAGCAGCAACCTAAGGGACTGCATATCGAAAAATACATCAGTCAACGCGACGGTACGATGACCTAGTACCGAAAACCTAACGGACCTCTATCAAAAAAAAGGGTTATCTATATTTCATGTTAGGATACACCTGCGAGACCCTCTTGACTCGTCTCGACTCGTAGGGAAAATATCTTTATGAAACCCTCATGGCTCATGAAGGTGAAAAGCTTTAGGCGACGGGGATATCGACCTGTTTTCTAAGCACCGCGGATCTACAAGTAGGTCCAAATTAACTCTTGTATAATATCCACGGACCACATTCTCCAAAGTCGGATATCGATGAGGAGGAGAAACCACTTACAAGTCCTCTCGACTCGTAAGGGGAAAATTCTCTTATGAGATCCTTACAACTCTAAAGAGAAAACGCAATTAGGAGTCCTCACGACTTTTAATGAGAAAATACACCTACGAGATCCTCTCGAATCGTAGGGAGAAACATCTTTATGAGACTCTCACGGCTCATAAAGTTGAAAATTCTTAGGCGACAGATCTAAACCTGTCTCGTAAGCCATCGCTGCCTTACAAGGAGGTCAAGATTAACTCTTGTATACTATCCATGGGCCATATTCTCCAAAGTTATATGCCAATGAAATGAAGAAGGTATTTACGGGTCCTCACGACTTGTAAGGAAAAATACCCGAGTGAGATCTTTACGACTCACGGAGCGATGAACACTTAGGAATCATCACGATTTCTAGGGAGAATATGCACTTATGAGATCCTAAAGACTCATAGGGAGAAAAACCTTCTTGAGACCCTTCCGGCTCATGAATATGAAAAAAGCCTTAGGCTACAAGAATCCTAAAACTGTCTCCTAAGCCATCAATTCTATGGCCATGCATAACCTTGCACTACTTCACCCACGTACATACTTACTTGGGCAAAGTAGTGCGGAGCATTTGTTCCCGCCAAATTTTTTTGGTTAAGAGCTATTTTTTCCCTTATAAAAAGGGGGGAGAAGAAAGAGGAAAATAATTTCCACAGTTTGGCATCACATGTTAAGCATGTGGGTGCTTATATGCTTTGCATATAAGTGTTGAAAGTAAATAACAAAAAGGCCTCACGTGTTAAACACGTGGGCGCTCATATGCAAAGCATATGAGCACTGAAAATAAACAGACTAAAACCCACAATAGGGGTCACGTGTTAAACACGTGAGTTCTCTTGCCGTATTCTTTGGCAGTGCTCACATGCAAAGCATGTGAGCGCCCCAAATTAAAATGCACCCATCTGATAGAATTAAATTCTATTTGGAAAATATTTTCCCTGATCTTTCTATATTGGAAAGATCTTTCTCTAACAGAGAATTTTGGATTTAAAATCTAAAGGTGATAAAATATCACCAATTAAACTATCTGATAGAATTAAGTTCTATATGACAGAATTAAATTCTATTTGGGAAATATTTTTCCCGATCTTTCTAAAATGGAAAGATCTTTCTCTAATAGAGAATCTTGGATTTAAATCTAATTGTGATAAAATATCACCAATTAAACCATCTGATAGAAGTAAATTCTATATAGGAAATATTTCCCTGATCTTTCTCGAACTAGAAAGATCGTCTCTGTTAAACAGACGACCCTTGGATCAAAAATCCAACGGTGATTATAAAATCATCCATCGATCATCTGATAGAATAAAATTCTATCTTAGCAAAATATTTTCCTAATCTTGATAAACAAATAAGAATGATATTCTCTATTAGATAGAATAAAATTCTATATTAGGAAAATATCTTCCTAATCTTGTGATAGAATAAAATTCTATATTAGGTAAATATTTTCCTAATCTTGATAAACTAACAAGATATTCATATAACATAATTAAATTCTATGCTAGGAAAATATCTTCCTAAACTAACAAGATATTTATATGATAGAGTAAAATTCTATGTTAGAAAAATATTTTCCTAGTCTTCCTAAACTAACAAGATAGTCATCTGATAGAATAAAATTCTATCTTAGAAAAATATTTCCTAATCTTGTTAAACAAATAAGAAATCTTCTCTGTTAACAGAGAGCCCTTGGATTAAAATCCAATGATGAATAAAATTCACCAGTTGATTTTTAAGATCATTTCGATTGATTATGAAATCAATCATGATCTCTCAATGAGAGATTCCTTCCAACAAATTGATTTTTCTCTTCTCCTATAAATAGGAGCAAAGAGATTAAATCTAAAAAAGAGAAGAGACCCCCATAAGCTTCTGTAAAAATACAGAAAGCTCTCAAAAGATTCCACAAAAAGAAAACAACAGAGAATTTAATTCTCAGTAAAGTAGAAAGATTTTCCTCCTCAAAACCGTTGGTAAAAAAAATATCGAGATCAAAACATCTCTTTTACCTAACATATCTAAGGGTTTAACCATTCTCAAGAACTTAGTTCTTTCTCTGGATCTGAGATCCACAAGACAAGTCTCTCATAAGTTGAGAATTTAATTCTCATCAGGAAGATCTTGTTCTTGAGAATAAAAGATTTAGGAAAGAATAAGGTTGAACAGAAAGAAGATGGGGTTCATAATACTTCAGGAACTTAGTTCCTTCAAATCAAGAACTTGGTTCTTTAAGAACCCGATCCAAGATCCTCAAAATAGTGATCTTGGTGATTGTTAATGGTCAAAATATCATTAACATAGATTTAATATCTCTAAAAACATGAACATGAAAACATGGATAAAAGAACATGGAGAAAATGAAGTCTATAATACCCCAGGAACTTAGTTCCTTCAATTCAAGAACTTAGTTCTTAAAGAACCTGATCCCAGATTCTCAAAATAGTGATCTTGGTGATCATTAATAGTTAAAATACCATCAACAGAGATTTAATTTCTCTAAAAATATCAATAGAGATTAAATCTCCAAAGAACTCAGCGCCTCACGTGAAAATCACGTGATCACCTAAGGCCAAGTTATATAGCGTCTCACGTAACACACGCGTGAGAAGATTATGAAGATATTTTCCTAATCTCTCTTAAAGATTAACCGGTGAATTTTATTCACCGTTAGATTTTAATCCAAGATCTCTCTGTTTAATAGAGAAGATTTCTTATTTGTTTAATAAGATTAGGAAATATTTTCCTAAGATAGAATTTTATTCTATCAGATGACTATCTTATTAGTTTAGCAAGACTAGGAAGATATTTTCCTAATATAGAATTTTATTTTATCATATGAATATCTTGTTAGATTAGGAAGATATTTTCCTAATATAGAATTTAATTTTCTTATATGAATATCTTATTAGTTTAACAAGATTAGGAAGATATTTTCCTAATATAGAATTTAATTATGTTATATGAATATCTTGTTAGTTTGAAAAGATTAGGAAAATATTTTCTTAATATAGAATTTTATTCTATCACAAGATTAGGAAGATATTTTCCTAATATAGAATTTTATTATATCTAATAGAGAAGATCATTCTTGTTTGTTTATCAAGATAAGGAAAATATTTTCCTAAGCTAGAATTTTATTGTAACAGATGATCGATGGGTGATTTTATAATTACCGTTGGATTTTTGATCCAAGAGTCCTCTGTTTAGCAGAGAAGATCTTTCTAGTTCGAGAAAAATACGAGAAATATTTCCCACATAGAATTTAATTCTATCAGATGGTTTAATTGGTGATATTTTATCACAATTGGATCTTAAATCCAAGATTCTCTATTAGAGATAGATCTTTCCATATTAGAAAGATCAAGGAAAATATTTCCCAAATAAAATTTAATTCTATCACATAGAATTTAATTCTATCACATAGTTTAATTGGTGATGTTTTATCACTATTAGATTTTAAATCCAAGATTTTCTATTATAGAAAGATCTTTCCATATTAGAAAGATCAGGAAAAATATTTCCCAAATAGAATTTAATTCTATCATATAGAATTTAATTCTATCAGATGGGAGAATTTTAAATTGGGGCACTCACATGCTTAGCATGTAAGTGCTGCCAAAGAATGCGGAAAGAGAACTCACGTGTTTAACACGTGACCCCTAGTGTGGGTTTTAGCCTGTTTATTTTCAACGCTCATATGCAAAGCATATGAGCGCTCACGTGTTTAATACGTGAGGCATGTTTAGCTTTTTTGTTATTTGCTTTCGGCGCTTATATGCTTTGCATATAAGTGCTCATGTGTTTAACACGTGATGCCAAACTGTGGGAATTATTTCTCTTTCTTCTCTCCCATTTTTATAAAGGAACAAATAGCTCTTTGCCAAAAAAAATTGGCGGGAACAAATGCCCTCCACTACGTTACCCATGTAAGTATGTACGTAGGTAATGTAGTGCAAGGTTATGCATGGCCATAGAATTGATGGCTTAGGAGACAAGTTTAGGATCCTTGTGGCCTAAGGCTTTTTTCATATTCATGAGTCCGAAGGGTCTCAAGAAGTTTTTTCTCCCTATGAGTCTTTAGGATCTCATAGGTGCATATTCTCCCTAGAAATCGTGAGAATTCCTAAGTGTTCATCGCCTCCATTAGTAGTAAGGATCTCACTTGGGTATTTTTTCCTTACGAGTCATAAGGACCCGTAAGGAGCTTCTTTTTTTCGTTGGCATGTAAGTTTGGCGAATGTGGCTCATCGATAGTATACAAGAGTTAATCTTGACTTCCTTTTAGGGCAACGATGGCTTAGGAGACAGGTTTGGATTTGTCGCCTAAGGCTTTTCAATTTTATAAGCCGTGAGGATCTTATAAAGATGTTTTTCCCTACGAGTCGAGAGGATCTCGTAGGTGTATTTTCTCCTTAGAAGTCATAAGGACTCCTAAGTGCGTTTTATCTTGAGAGTCGTAAGGATCTCACAAGAGAATTTTTCTCTTATGAGTCGAGAAGACTTGTAAGTGATTTCTCCTCCTCATCGGTATGCGACTTTGGAGAATGTGGCCCGTGGATAGTATACAAAATTCAGTTTGGACCTACTTATAGGTCCACAGTGCTTAGGAAACAGGTTGATATCCCCGTCGCCTAAGGCTTTTCACCTTCATGAGCTATGAGCGTTTTATAAAGATGTTTTTCCCTACGAGTCGAGACGAGTCGAGAGGATCTCGCAGGTGTATCCTAATGTGAAATATAAATAACTCTTTTTTTATAGAGGTCCGTTAGGTTTGCGGTATTAGGTTTAATTCCATCGTACCGTTGCGTTGGCTGATGTATTCCTCGATATGCAGTCCCTTATGTTGCTGCTCGAGTAGCCCCGCGACTGTCGTGTCTCTGATCCTTTCTGAGGCTCGACAAGATGTCTTTAAGTAATCTTCTTAGGTCATATTAACGTTGGAAATATAAGCATTGGGTATTTTTCATGAAGTTTTTTTACTTGAGATTAGGTTCAATTTGGAGCCCCGATGAGTCATAACCACACCCTTCTGGGGTGGGATGATCTCCAATGGTCTTTAGGCTTTGTATGTATTGCCATCAAGACCCGAAGTTAGGAATATGTCGTCACTTCATTTTTACTTTGATGATGTCGCGTCGATTCTTGGCTGAAGTAGGGTAGACATCCGTATGATCTCTATGCTGTGTGTATTGCCATCGAGGTCAGGAGATAGGGATATGCCATTGCTCCAATTATATTTTACCCTTGAGTCTTGGTTGACGTCGCATCTGCATCCTGCTGGCATGAGAAGTGTTGGCTATAGTGCCCTCAAGTCAATTATTAGATAACAGGCACGTGATTGCAATGATTGAGAGATGACCTATACCGGTAGAACAGTCTTACTCGAGATGATGGTATGCTATCTGGTTTGTCTTTATCATCGTATACATGCTTCAGGTGACATTAGAGATCACTATTATATGTTGATAGAGCCCATAGGATTCTTGCTTGACTACCAGCAGTATGATGGCGATCATATACGTGAGAGTTGGGTGGTCTATAAGCACATCCTTAAAGTGTCCCTAGTCGTGGGAGTTTCGAGCCTGGGCATCGATACTCCAAGAGTAGACTTGTGTATATGGATCGAGACCCTGACGAGGGGCGGTGGCCAGTCTCACAAGCCATTGGTGTCAGTTGGTTCATTTAAGATGTATACAGGTGCTCATTGGGTTATGAGTACACCAAAATGACTCGCCGGGAACATGCTAGTTGGTAGTATACCTATCGTCGGATAGCAGTTCTCAGGTGACATGTGTACAGGTTAGTCTATCGACCTGAGATCGTCATTTGTCTCTTGTGAGTTCCTACTGTGCTTTGATTAGTACCCTACCACGGCTAAAAAAAGTCGTGCAAACAGGTTTTAGTTGGGTACAGTCCCGAGCCACATGGAGGCAGTGAGCGGATCGTCAAGAGATTCGTCTCTCCCGGTATTGGGGGTTGATGTCGCGTTGTGCACGGATGGCCATCACCAGAAATCCTCGGCCGGGGTAGACGAGAATTACCGATATAGGATCGGTAGTTTCTCAGTTGGTGATAGGTTTCATGCCGGCACTAAATGTCAAGTTATTAGGGGTCTGACTTTATCCACCCATCTAGACTCGATGTGCAATACTCATAGACGAACGGACCGGACTGTACGGATATTGTCACTGTCAGGCTCAGTAGGGTTTCAGGATGAGTTTGCTCGTCGACCTCCCTTTCGCTCAATACCTGGGTAGCCGTTACGTACAGCTAGTGCCACTGACGTGCTTGTGGTTAAACCCACTGCCAGCGTATTGATGAGTCTTTAGAGTCTCACACAGAAGGTTTCCCTGGTTCGGGCGAAACGTTGTAGAGGCCGTATGGTTTTATGGCAGGGTTCGATCATATACGTGCACTTGTGCATGGATCATGATCGGACGGATAATACTAGTGGGCTTTGGTTTAAGCCGGATCCTAGTATTATATTGTTGGAATATTTTCGTCTCATTATATTCGTATGCAGTCAGAATACGGATGCGGGTATGTATATAGGGACGAAGGGTATTCTTGTAATTCATTACAAGTTCACTTTAGAAGTTGCCTTTTCTTGTTTTGGCTTTAAACATTTAGTTTAATATTTATTGTTGAATGTGTGAGTCATGGAATTTTGGCTAAATGTTTGTCGCTTGGGCAAATTCGTGGGGCCTTGTATGTGTCATGGTGCGAGTCATGGGTGTGCATTAACTCTTGGTGCATGCACTTGGTGACTCATGCATATGAGTCATGCTTGGTTTTGTTTGGTATGAGATATTTTGTGAGAATTTATTGTGGTGAGTTGTGAGAAATTTAGTGGGGATGGGCTAATGATTTTTGGTGCAGCGAAATTTCTTTAGTTGCGCACAATTAAATATAGCACTAATACCTCACAACTTAAGAAATAACAGTGGCTGTTTTTTTGTGTAGAGAATTTTCTTGGGTTGCTTTAGCACTTATACCTCATAACTTCCAAAACAACAGAGACCTTTTTCACTTGGGCAATTTTTCTTGAGCTCGCTCTTTCCCTCCATGGAAACTTCTTTAACCTCCACCCAATCCCTCTCATGAGTTGAGAATCCTTGGGTGTTTTGAAACAAAGTAATCACAAACACTCTATACTTCATCTTGGGTATCTAGGCTAGCAAACTGGATGCCCGAGTTGCTTCGGTTTTGAGGCGGGAGCCCGTATTACTAATCCTCGACGTGGATCGTCTTCGACGAGGGAGGCCGGAGATCGGACTTGATCGAGGAAACCGCGAGGAGCTTGGGACAGAGGTTGAAGACCGAAAGACACGGATCGATCGGTATAACCTCTCTAAACTCTTTTTATAGGACTAGTATAGGGTTAATGGTACGATCCGTCGATTAGGGTTCCGTTAGCGCCGGATTTTAAAAGTTTTTGTTCCGCGTTTGGACACGGATTGATGGTCGGGGCGCTGCCGTAACCCTACATGGTATCAGAGCCAACCCATTAACCGCATACTAGTTGTTTAGACGATATTAAATTATCGAAACCGAAACAACTCCGAAACAATACCCGATATATTCTAGTTTCTGTCATTTTTTTCCGAGTCTTCTAAAAATATTTTAGTAACTGCAGAAGACTACTATGATGACCACTAGACTGCACCCCAAATACGAGCCTCTTCCACCCTATTTGACCCGAGCACAATGCTAGAAAATCCGAGCTGGCCGGCCAGATGAAGGAGTTAGGACTTTGAAATTTTGGGTGTGGTCTGGTCTCCGGAATATTGGTTCAGTGGTATTGCTTATTTAGCCCAGTTTGGATATGGTTTTATCTAGTTGTTTGGGGCTATTCGGGGTTATTTCGAAGTCGATATTTCTAACATTGTTTAAAGTTACAGTACATACATTTCTATCTGCAACCGTGAATGTCATTAGAGCGGTACAACTTGTCCAATTGCTATAGTTCTTTTAGATGGGTTTGCGAACGTGACATTCATGTTGATGTTTTGTGTTGTGCTATGTTTGTTGCGGATTCGTCGTGGTGGATAGCTTGGTTGCAATAATAGTACAGTTTAGTTTTATTTGTACATTTGATATCGCGGGGCGAGCGTCCGATATGTGGACTGCCGTCACTTCCTGTTTGTATATTATTTGTTTGGGGCACGACCGGGTTGAGGTCAATGTCACCGTTGTACATATTGTTTTATTTTTTGTACTAGGATTACCCCACGATGGAGTGCACGGATACCCGGGTTCTAGAGGGCAACGGGTCCGCATCTCATGGCGTTGACAAGGAGGTAGCCTCACTCTAGAATTGGCGGGCTATTTGCCACACTCGTAAGGGGTACAGGTTGACCCAAGGAGGGGTGCTCAAGTTACCGGATTCCGTGAAGTGCTGGGTGGCCCATTCACTTTGATGAAGGGGGATGCCTCGCTTCTGGTTTTGGCGGGTAACTTGCCTCGCTCATAGGGGTCTAGGTTTTCATTGCACAGGCTATCCACACGACCAGGGGAACGTCGGGTTTCACTTACGGCTCAAAGGAAACCCGGGGCTCTCAGATTATCTGTATAGTTCTGTGATGCTTATCGCTTATCTATGATGTTGCATTTATCATTCCTGGAGAGATTATTATATATTGCTATATATATACTAGTAGATATTGTATATGTTTTACACCCGTGCTAGTCCAGTCCCTGCTCTATCGTTAGTTAAGTAACCTAACGGGTGATGACGTGACCCAGTGGCGAATGCGGATGGCAAATACGTACATCATATTTTCGTTCTTTTGTGGTGTGATTAATTGATGGGACTGCGTTGATTCAGATCAATGCAAGGAAAACAAACCTATTCGATGTTGTTGGAACAGTTTTCAAAAGCTGTTATTACAAGGACGGTTTCTTTTGTTTTGCACAGTGGTATTCGGTTATGAATATCCAGCACCTCATTCGACGAGGCAAGAGCCAAGATACCCTCACCGGGAGTGACCTCTTAGGCAGAAGCTTGCGTCAGGGTAATAACTTCACTATAGTCGATTACTTTTTGCTTTGCGTCGTGGTATTCAGTTGGAATATCCTGCACCTCATTCCACGAGGAAAGAGCCGAGATCCCTTCACCGGGAATGACCTCTTTAGCAAATGTTTTCGCCACTATATATTTATAAAAAGCTATCTGGTTTCTTCAACGATATCAAGTTCATTACGTTAAAGGTTTTTCGTCAAAACCCATTCGTAGCCCTCCGTCATTTCAGACGGGTAGCACTTAGTATTCATGCTATGTTTGTTGGCCTTCGTCATGGCATAATGTATGGCAGCTACTTATTACTTTTCTGTTGCATAGATAGATGCGTTAGTTTGGGACAGTCGTACTACTATTTTGGCCTTCGTCAAGGGTATATACGGGTGGATTCAAATTAACCTGGACAATGACGGGTAGAACTTGACATGTGACTTATGATATGTTGGCCTTCGTCAAGGTCATAAGAGCATGGGGTAGAAATCACATCGGGAGTTTCAAACATACAGGAAACTTGCCAGGCATGCGCATACCATATGGAGTGTGATAACTTGAGTGGATTCCATTAGCTTATCATGCGATGATAGTTGGATCCTGATTCCCACTGATGAGTTGGTTTACTCCTTGGGTGATTTTAGATGATCCCGACTAATTCTTCTTTCAGGTTTAGAGGAAAATTTGAGGATACAGTGGAAGACATCCTGATTAGATAAATAGATAACCATTCCGATCTAGATTAGAGTGCACGCTGAGTGTTTCTTTTCTCTCTCTCTTTGGCAGCGACCATGTCCCGACCCTAGACTAGAACTCATAAACCAAGTTAACCGAACCTTCTTAAAACACACTGACTTTTGAATTGTCTGAGTTGCATAATTCATTACTACTCCTACTTTTACCCTTTGCTTTTCTCCAGAGCATTCCGTATCACTATGAAGATCTATATTTATTGGATATGACCGTCGTATAGTTACATACGAACTCGAAAAAACTTGTTTTAGATTCGAGAATGGTTTCCGGTTCTGGAGAAAATGAATAGGACTATTCAGTTGTCTTTTCCTTTTACCTTCTCTCAGGTTGTGAGGGCTCCTAGGATTAGGAGAGGGTACACATATTGCTCTTATTGGATAGTCTTCTTCCAAACCATAGGCAGGTGCCGAAAGGTGGGGAAGGAAGAAAACCAATTAGCCTAAGTGTGGTGTACAGAAGGTAATAAGTAAAGACAAATAAAGGGATTAAAAAGAGGGCAAAGTAAATTGCGACTGCTATCATTCATGACCAAATCGCGTAGCTTAATGCCACTCCTACTTCATATTTGCATTTCTCCTGTTCAAGAGAAATTGAATAGGATTATTCAGGTTGTCTTTTATCATTACCTTCTCTCAAGTTGCGAGGGCTTCTTGGATTGAGAGGTACACCTATTACTCTTATTGGATAGTCTTCTTCCAAACCATAAGCTGGTGTCGAACGGTAAGTAAGGAAGAAAACCATTTAGCCTAAGGATGGTGTACAGAAGGTAATGAGTAAAGACAAATAAAGGGATTTGGAGAGATGACAAAGAAATATACGGTTACAGTCATGAATCTGGTTAATGTAAGTGGCATTACTAGGAATACCCGGATACCCCTTCGAAACATTTTCATGTTTCAGTTTCTCTGTGCATTGTTAATTGAAAACCGATTTCCCAATCAGATCCTTACTCCAGGGTATGTATTTACCAGATTTGATTCTCACGTCTGTATGGTTTTACAGATGATGGGTGGGAGTAAGTTATTGGGAATTAGGTGATTATATCCTCATTATATCAGAATTCGTTGTAATTGGTGATATTTGAGGAAATCACCTGGGGTTTTGCCTGATGGAAAATATTTGGTTCTGAATATTCGTTGTTATACACCAATTTCAAACTGATATATCTGTACGTTTATTTTATAAAGTGAGATATAACTTTTTGAAATTATGTCCATGACATTTACCTATATCAGTTGATGATTGGGTAAGGAGCATTAAACAGCGGTGTAATTCTTCTTAACCATAGTACAGTTTTCAACCTACGACGCACAGGGTTTGAGTTATTCAACTCAAGAGACTTATACAAAGTATTGTATGTTGTCCAGTGTCCATTAGGACAAAAGGGGTTGGTCCTCGTACTATGTTCTGTTTACTTATGACTTCTCCAGTTTTAGACAAGTGTTTCATAGAAATACAAGGTCCAAGTTTTGAGAAGTTATAGGTATAAGAATAAAATAGAGAACCATGTGTTGCAAGTATCAGGATTCTTCAAGGTGATCGAAGATATAGATACTTGTGTTTTGGTATTCAGTTGATAGTAATGGTTTTGAGAACTTGCTTCTCTTTCAGGTTACTCATATTTGGATTCACTTCTAAGTTGAGTAATGCTGATCGGCCTCTCTCCATTTAGTTGACATGCACTGGAGACAGCTGCATGATTTGAATCTGGTTCCAATTAAATCAGTGCCTCTGTTTCTATATTGTATATAGAATGGTTCATATCTTAACGATGTTAAGGTATATGGAGTTGTCCGGCTTATGCTTAAAACCAGACTCTGGATAACTCAAGCCACGTTTCAGTAATGGCAGTTTGTGGGTTATCCCGGGCTATGACGAGAGGTAACTTTCTACCATCTGGAAGATCAATAGTGATATTGTTCTTGACTCGCCACAGTTTTAGTAAAATGGATTTTTTCAGAAAACAGTAGTGGGAGTATGGTAGAACTGGAAGTGATTCCAGAACCACAAACGATTACTGAAAATTTAAATAGAACCTAAAGATTCAATTGGGTTTGACATTCCATTAGCCACTCCGCAAATATGGTGGGCAACCTCAGGCACCCGAGAGATACTTCGGTATCCTCAAAGACGGTGACATGGAGGTTCTTGTTTATCCAGACATGCCATTACTGCTGTTCTAGACTATGAGACCCGGAATGAGGATGAGTATAGCATCATTCTAAACTAGCTTTAGAAGTGCACGTGTATATGACTCTGCCAGAGGGTTGTTGCAGTCAGTGGGAGCAGCGGAAGCATAGTGGACAAATAGCTTATGTCTATTTATAGACTAAAGCAGATATAGCGGAGATAAATCATCTATTTTTGGTGTGACAGTCATGGGCTTTGACTTCATCAGAAAAGGAGATGGATCTGTTAAGAAGGTAGTAGGGTGTGATGTCCTGGTATCTGGATGACATACACTTTGTAGGAAGAGAAATTCCTACACTACGATCGGTTATTGTGTGGTTGTCACACAGTGGTTTCTCCACATAGCATATGGATATTATATCTGGCATTCTGGTTACTAGATCTATGGTTTTAGATCTAGATTTTGGTAGTTTCCCAATCTGGGTACTTAGACAGTATTCTAAAGGTGTTTTAGAATGGACGACTCATGGCATGGTGGTGTACCTGCAAGTGATGGAGTTACCCTCTCTAAAGGTGTCTTACAGACTAAAGTGGAGAGGGATGTGCATGATAGACATATCACTTGCTTAGGCAATTGAGTCAATCATGAGATGTCAAGTACCACACCAGATGTTGTTTTTGCACTAGTTGCAATAAGTTTAAATATTAATCCAATCCTGGAGAAACGTTCGGAAGCAGTTTATGAACATAAGTAGATGTTCTAGGGATATGGTAACGGCAGCCTCCTTCAGGAGACGATTATCATTCCAGGCTTCCAAGATGACCTGGATGACAGAGTGACTGTCAGAGTTATAGTTTTCCTTCTTGATGAGGGGCGGTTGTTTGGACAGGTGGTCCAAGCGGATACTGAGGGAGGCATAGCGCATGATACTGATTAAATTCAATTGACGATACAGTCTAAGAAGTTTACTGGATTTGGCGTTCATTTGTGAACTGGGTCCCATCTGAAATCAAGACATATTCTAAGACAAGTATTGCTCTTTTCGGGAGATGGCTTTCTCCGCGAACTCGAGATAAAGAGAGATACAGAAAGAAACATTGGAGCGGATCCACTCACTGAGGTTATTTCTCGAACGCAATAGTTTTACAAACGAGCTTTGTGAAACTGATTAGTAGAGAAGTTGGGTGTTCGGTATCACACGGGCTGTGAGTATGCGATACCGCAATAATTAGCCTTAAAAGCAAGTGGAAGATTGTTGGCTATAGTGCCCTCAAGTCAATTATTAGATCGCAGGCACATGATTGCAATGATTGAGGGAGGACCTATACCGGTAGAACAGTCTTACTCGAGATGATAGTATGCTATCTGGTTTGTCTTTATCATCGTGTACATGCTTCAGGTGACATTATAGATCACTATTACATGTTGATAGAGCCCATAGGATTCATGCTTGACTACCAGCAGTATGATGGCGATCATATACGTGAGAGTTGGGTGGTATATAAGCACATCCTTAAAGTGTCCCTAGTCATGGGAGTTTCGAGACTGGGCATCGATACTCCAAGAGTAGGCTAGTGTATATGGATCGAGACCCCGAAGAGGGGTGGTAGCCGGTCTCACAAGCCATTGGTGTCAGTTGGTTCATCTAAGATGTATACAGGTGCTCATTGGGTTATGAGTACACCGGACGGACTCACCGGGAACATACTAGTTGGTATTATACCTATCGTCAGATAGCAGTTCCCAGGTGACATGTGTACAGGTTAGTCTATCGACCTGAGATCGTCATTTGTCTCGTTTGAGTTTCCACTGTGCTTTGATTACTACCCTACCACGGCTCAAAGGAGTCGTGCAAACAGGTTTTAGTTAGGTACAGTCCCGAGCCAGATGGAGGCAGTGAGCGGATCGTCAGGGGATTCGTCTCTCCCGGTATTAAGGGTTGATGTCGCGTTGTGCACGGATGGCTATCACCAGAAATCCTCGGCCGGGATAGACGAGAATTACCGATATAGGATCGGTAGTTTCTCAGTTGGTGATAGGTTTCATGCCGGCACTAAATGTCAAGTTATTAGGGGTCTGACTTTATCCACCCCCTAGACTTGATATGCGATACTCATAGACGAATGGACCGGACAGTACGGATATTGTCATTGTCAGGCTCAGTAGGGTTTCAGGATGAGTTTGCTCGTCGGCCTCTCTTTCGCTCAATACCTGGGTAGCCGTTACGTACAGCTAGTGCCACTGACGTGTTTGTGGTTAAACCCACTACCAGCGTATTGACGAGTTTTTAGAGTCCCACACAGAGGGTTTCCCTGGTTCGGACGAAACGTTGTAGAGGCCGTATGGTTTTATGGCAGGGTTCGATCATATACGTGCACTTGTGCACGGATCATGATCGGACGGATAATACTAGTGGGCTTTGGTTTAAGCTGGATCCTAGTATTATATTGTTGGAATATTTTTGTCTCATTGTATTCGTATTCAGTCGGAATACGGATGCGGATATGTATATATGGATGAAGGGTATTCTTGTAATTCGTTAAAAGTTCACTTTAGAAGTTGCCTTTTCTTGTTTTAGTTTTAAACATTGTGTTTAATGTTTATTGTTGAATGTGTGAGTCATGGAAATTTGGATAAATCTTTGTGGCTTGGGCAAATTTGTTAGGCCTTGTATGTGTCATGGTGTGAGTCATGGGTGTGCATTAACTCTTGGTGCATGCACTTGGTGACTCATGCATATGAGTCATGCTTGGTTTTGTTTGGTATGAGATATTTTGTGAGAATTTATTGTGGTGAGTTGTGAGATATTTAGTGGGGATGGGCTACTGATTTTTGGTGCAGAGAAATTTCTTTAGTTGCACACAGTTAAATATAGCGCTAATACCTCACAACTTAAGAAATAACAGTGGCTGTTTTTTGTGCAGAGAATTTTCTTGGGTTGCTTTAGCACTTATACATCATAACTTCCAAAACAACAGAGACCTTTTTCACTTGGCCATTTTTTCATGAGCTCACTCTTTCCCTCCATGGAAACTTCTTTAACCTCCATCCAATCCTTCTCATGAGTTGAGAATCCTTAGGTGTTTTGAGACAAAGTAATCACAAACACTCTCTACTTCATCTTGGGTATCTAGGTTAGCAAACTGGATGCCCGAGTTGCTTCGGTTTTGAGGTGGGAGCCCATATTACTAATTCTCGACGTGGATCATCTTCGACGAGGGAGGCTGGAGATTGGACTTGATCGAGGAAGCCGCGAGGAGCTTGGGACAGAGCTTGAAGACCGAAGGACATGGATCGATCGGTATAACCTCTCTAAACTCTTTTCATAGGACTAGTATAGGATTAATGGTACGATCCGTCGATTAGGGTTCCGTTAGCGCCGGATTTTAAAAGTTTTTGTTCTGTGTTTGGCCACGGATTGATGGCTGGGGCACTGCTGTAACCCTACAAGAAGCACGTCGAGTTGATCTATAGGCTGTAGATGTGGCCATCAAGATCCAAGGCTAAGAATATGCCATTGCTCTGCTTTTATTTGACCCTTGGGTTTTTGTCGACATTACGTCTACATCCTGCCAGAATGAGAAGAACGTCGAGTTAGTCTCTAGGATATAGATGTTGCCATCGAGATCTGGAGCTTGGAATATGCTGTCACTCCACTTTTATTTGACCCTTGGGTCCTTATCGACGTCGCATCTGCACTGAGAAGGAACGTCAAAATGGAGCTAGGATTTTTCCATTACTTCATTTTGATTCGACCCTTGGGTCCTTTATGAATTTGCATCTACACCCTACTGGAATGAGAAGAACGTGGAGATGATCTCTAGCCTGTATATATTGCCATCGAGATCTAGTGATAGAATTTTGTTGTCACTCCACTTTTGTTTGACCCTTGGGTCCTTGTTGACGTCGCGTCTGCAATGAGAAGAAGCATCGAGCTAATCTCTAGGCTGTAGATATTGCCATCGAGATCTGGAGCTAGGAATATGTCATTGCTCCACTTTTATTTGACCCTTGGGTCCTTGTTGATGTCGCGTTTGCACTGAGAACGAATGTCAAGTTGGAGCTAAGATTTTGCCATTACTCCTTTTATGTTTGACCCTTGGGTCCTTGTTGACATCGCGTCTGCACCGAGAAGGAATGCCAAGCTGGAGTTAGGATTTTTCCATTACTCCTTTTTGATTTGGCTCCTCGGAGCCTTTGTTGTCATTGTGTATGCAACAAGAAGGAACGACAAGCTGAAGATGGGATTTTGCCATTACTCCACTTTGATTTGACCCTTAGGTTCTTGTTAACATTGCATCTGCATCCTGCCGGCATGAGAAGCACGTCGAGCTGGAGTTAGGATTTTTCCATTACTCCACTTTTATTTAACCCTTGGATCTTTGATGGCGTCGAGTTTGTGCTGAGAAGGAATGTAGTGCTGGAGCTAGGATTTTGCCATTACTCCTTTTTTGTTCGATCCTTGGATCCTTGTTGATGTTGCGTCTACACCGAGAAGGAACGTCGAGCTAGATCTACGATTTTGCAATTACTCATATTTTATTTGATCCTTAGGTCTTTGTTGACATTGCATCTGCACCGAGAAGGAACGTCGAGCAGATCTCTAGGCTGTAGATGTTGCCATCGAGATCTGGAGCTAGGAATATACCATTGCTCCACTTTTATTTGACCCTTAGGCCTTTGTTGACGTTGCATCTACACCGAGAAGGAATGTCGAGTTGATCTCTAGGCTGTAGATTTTGCTATTGAGATCTAGAGATAGGAATATGTCATTGCTCCACTTTTATTTTGGTGATGTCGTACCGATACTTTGCTGAAATTGGGTAGAAATCCAAATGACCTCTATGCTGTATGTTTTTCCATCGAGATCTGGAGCTAGGATTTTTCCATCATTCCTCTTTTATTCAACCCTTGGGTCTTTGTTGATGTCGCGTCTACACCCTACTAGCATAAGAAGCACATCGAGTCGATCTCTAGTCTGTAGATGTTGCCATCAAGATCTGGAGCTAAGAATATGCCATTGCTCCACTTTGTTCGACCCTTGGGTCCTTATTGACGTTGCATCTGCACTGAGAAGGAACGTTGCCATCAAGATTTGGAACTAGGAATATGTCATTGCTCCACTTTTATTTGACCCTTAGGTCTTTGTTAACGTTGCATCTGTACCGAGAAAGAACGTCGAGTTGATCTCTAAGCTGTAGATGTTGCCATTGAGATCAGGCGTTTCTTTTGATGAAGTATAGTGGGAAAATATGGTTTTCTTTCTTTCATTTATGCCCATGGATTATATACAGGGGTCGGTGTGGACCTACCTGCAAGGCAGATGAAATTTTATTTTATTTTATTTATTATTTCCGCGATGCTCTATCTTTTCAGTTTTTCATATCGCGAAAGTCGCGATTGCCCAATCATTTTGGCTTTTTATCCATGGTGCCTAATCATTTCGGCTATTTTTTATATTTTTACTCGTTGCTTTTTATTGCGAGTTTCCTAAACATTTCGGCTGTTTTTATGTGCATATTTTTTGCTCGCTGATTTTTATTGCAAGTTGCCCCATCATTTCGACTATTTTTATATGCATATTTTTTGCTCGCTAATTTTTATTACGAGTTACCCCATTATTTTAGCTATTTTATATGCATTTTTTTGCTCGCTGATTTTGTTGCGAGTCGGGGACTTAGGTCCTGATACCAATTTGGCATCAGTGTCGCTATGACTGGAATATTGCTAGGAGCAAATCATCATTTTCCGTGAAAGGACTTGGAGTTTGATGCATGTTTAGGCATCAACATCGCTATAACTGGATATTACCAGGTGCGAATTATCATTTTCCTTGAAAGGACTTGGAGTTTGATGCCTGTTTAGGCATCAATATCGCTACAACTGGATATTTCCAGGAGCGAATCATCATTTGCTTTTGTGGATTTGGACAAAGGTAGCTTAGCAAACATGGTTAGGATCCTGTTGACTAAGGCTTTTGACTTCATAAGTCGTTAGGGTCTCATAAATGTATTTTTCCCTACGGGTCGAAAGGATCTCGTATGTATATTTTCTCCTTAGGAATCATGAGGATTCCTAAGTGAAATTTTCTCTTTTAAGTCGTTAGGATCTTACAAGAGTGTTTTCTCCTTATAAGTCGAGGGGGTATACAAGTGTCGTTCACCATATGGGGATATTTCTCACCATTGGTGGGACTTGATTGGAAAATATTTTGTTCGTTCCCGTGGATTGTATACAAGAGTCGATATCGAACTACTTATAGAGCAACTTGGAGAATATGACGGCTTAAGAACAGGTTTGGAACTCGGCAACTTAAGGCTTTTGAATTCTATGAGTCATGAGGGTCTCATAGGAGGGAATTCTCTTTACGAGTCGTGAGGATCTCGTAAGTGTATTTTCTCCTTAGAAATCGTGTGGATTTCTAAGTGTATTGCTCCTTTGTGAGTTGTAAGGATCTCACGCAGGTATTTTCTCCTCACAAGATCGAAAAGACCCTTCAAGTGTAGTTTATTTTTTATGAGATTGTGTGCTTTCGGGTTTTCACAAGCTCGCCGGTTGTCCTGCTATTTTTACTCACGGCGCCCTTTCGGGTTTTCATCCGTGCTCATTTCGCTTGTGGACATATCGTTTTTTCTTCTTTTTTCCTTTTGTTTTTGTGGAACACTCGAAAGTAGCTTCGCCGTAGGTGATCCATCTATTTGCCAGTGGGACATATGGGTGGCTTCATTGCTGGAGTAGCTGTATAGCCGGTAGGACTTGTGTTTCAATCTTCGTTGTTGGGACTTCAATTGCAATGCCGATCTCAAGAAGCATATCGCCGTATTTGGGGCGACGTGCTAGTTTAGGGACATTTTGGTCCATTATCACCGTGTTTAAGGCGACGCACTAGTTTAGGGACATTTCGGTCTAGTATCTCCGTTTTTAAGGCGACGCGCCGTGTTTGACGCGACGCGCTAGTTTAGGGAAGTTTCGGTCCATTATCATCATTTGGTGGGGGAGTTGCATAACTCATTTCTTCCGACGCTTGTTTGCTTAGGCACTACTGCCTGTCCTTTGTAGTATGGACACTTCACACATCAAGCTATTTTTACCCTTTTGGACTGCTTCATTTATCATGGTACAAATCGGGTTGTTTTTGCGGGAAATACCGGTCTCTTAACATGGCACCTGCCCCCTGCTCATCAATGTCGCTTTCTGATACTGATGGAGTATCTTCTTCATATACGAAGGAACGAGATATCATGTCATTCCTTCTGCCGAATCTTCCTCTTTCTTAGAAGAATGAACTTGACTTGGGTTTTTCCCCTCATCGTCTGATTCGGAGTGGGATATGGACTTCACATCCTTCCTATGGTTTTTTTTTTGTTCAAGAAAGATATTCTTCTTGATTGTAGGACCCGTTTGTAGGTCTCTTAATATCCTTTCTGTTTTTTTGACAAGAAAGGACCATTTTACGTAGAGATTCTTCCGCCAGTGAGGAATATGCCCCCTGTGTATATTTTGGAGGGGGAGCGAGTACCCATGCCGCCGCTATTTTGGAGACAGGTTGCTTCAGAGCCGCTCATTTTTATTTAAGCGTTGGCGACAAACGCCACCTTGTCTTTGTTCTTCATTCATCTTCATCGGATGAGGAAAGGTCTTGACCCATCTGATCCAATCGAACCATTTTATCCATGAGCTTTTGGAAGGTCACCGGCTTGAAGAGGGATATATATAGGAACACCTTTGAATTTGGATCAAGGGTGGCTATGAACATTCCCAGGTCTCATTCGGTCCAACCCTTTCGTTGACCAATGCCGCCACGGTAGTGCGTTTATCTGCACTTGCGAATCTTTGACAGAAGAGCTTATCCATCTCGTTGAAGGTCTTCACGGAATCATTTGGTAGTTCCGCATACCATTCGAAGGCGATGCCTGTCAAACTGCTGATGAACTGTCGGAGGAGCAGTATATCATTTCCTCCATTGTTGCCACACATTGACTTAAACCACGCGATGTGCTGGCGAGGATTCCAGGTTCCTTTGTATATATGGAACGTCGGAAGTATGTATTCTGGCAGGTATTGTATTTGATCGTAGCAGGCCGGATACGGTCATTTCATGGCACCATATATCGGAGGTTTGGATAGATGTGACCGTTGTAGAAGACTTCATCAGAATCCCCCTCATTTGTGAGGGGTTTTTGATTATGAGGACGCCCTTCCCTGCAGGCGCAAGCCCCTGCAGTTAATTACGTTACCGCATTGCGATAACCACTTTCTTCTGCTCCAGTGGTTCTCTTCGTATCGTGTTGTGTTTATTTTATTTTGGGTTGCCCCTGTATTGTATACGGAGACTAATTTATGCCGTCACCCGTAGGGCGCGGATTATTCTAAATCTGTATATTTTAGATTTGGGTTTGGGTCAAAGATTTGCTTGACGATGTCAACATTGGTAGCTTGGTTTGCCAACAGGAATGAACTTAGGACGTATTTCTCATATTTGTGAGGTCCATCCATTCATAGGATATTTGAATTTGATCTAAGAATCGTTAGTCATATTTGAGATCAAGATCAATTTAGAAACAAATGAGCATATGAGCTCAATTTGTAACGACTGTGAAATTACTGTACAGAAATTTTCTTGTTATTTTATAGAAAAGAGTATTACAGCTTGTGTAAGTGTTAAAAATTATTTTTGTTAAATAAAAACAAGAAATAGCTTGTACCTTACTGGTAAAGCCTCTACACTGCTACGACATAGCCTGTGTGTTCGATTCCTATCAGACACAATTATTTTTTCAGATTTTTCTTTTTAATTTTTAGAAGCCTAAGAGTTTCATGTGCAATATACGGGGAAATGAAAAGTTTCAGAAAAATTAAATATGCGCAAAATGGAGTAAACACAGATATACACACGTGGCATGAATCTCGAGGAAATGCCTCAAGATCCGACCGCTCGTTTCCCCTCAATTGGCCAGCGCCGACAGTTCGATTGATCCCAAATGGCTCCGTGCTTTGCACACACACCCCTTCGACTCTCTTTAACTCCCCTGCACTGTTTGATTTCCCAGAAATCAAACAGAGACCCTTCAATTCACTATTTAACACATTTTTAATGCTTTTTAATCCAAAATTTTAATTCCCAAGCCCTAATTCTCCACTATAAATACCACCCCATGCTCTAGCTCCTCTCTATTCTAAAAATTTCTAGCAAAATCACCTCAAAATTTCCTAAGTACAAGTGGAGTCAAGTGGAGCTAGCAACCAAGCTTGTTCCGTCGAAGATCGAAGCCGTTTCTGGAGCTCCCATGACGCCATGAAGCCCCCTCCCTTCTTCCTTACCCTTTTCTCGATATTACCAAACCGTAAGTCCCCCTCATCTCTCTTTCTTTTCATTTCAATTCATTCTCTAAACATATATCGGTAAAGTGGAGTTACTTCCGATACATTTCGTTTTAAAATCTAGAA
This sequence comes from Agapanthus africanus, assembly GCA_030015575.1. Classification (NCBI taxonomy): domain Eukaryota; kingdom Viridiplantae; phylum Streptophyta; class Magnoliopsida; order Asparagales; family Amaryllidaceae; genus Agapanthus; species Agapanthus africanus. Next base: position 154,009,564 of record JASDDO010000014.1, on the reverse strand, counting down.
CTCCCTTTTTCTTTATACATAAGTCAAACTAATTTTACCACCCTACTTGTAATTTTAGTTACAATCTTTTAGCTTCAAGTTTAACCAAAATTCTCATGTGAAACAAACATAAACGAATTTTTTCATTAAAATACCTTGACTTTAGTATCATCACCTTTTTCGATAATTGTTAAAACAATACCTTTAGAAAAACTTCACAGGGTAACGACTTACCCCACACGCACACGTTGGTTTCACAGCACGATGTCTATATATATATACGGTTGATTCAAAGAAATGCTTTTCATTAAAATACCACATCTTTTAAAAACCGGGTTTTTTTTAAAGATGTATTTGTAATCCTTGGCAAATATGGCAAATACGCCTCTACAACTCTCGTTAGGAGACCCGCTAATGGATGGTGCGGATTATCGCACATCCTTAGAATAGTAGAGCGAGATGCAGAATTCCTCACGAAGTATTCGATCTCGAAAGAAAATAAGATACGATTTTTAAGAAATGGGATTTTTCTAAAAAAAATAATTTTTAAAATTATATAACAATTATAAATCCGTGTTATGAAACTATATTTTAAAATAAAAGATTAAAATGTTAATAAAATACAATCAAATTACCAAAAATGGCTCGTTTTCAATAAAATGCCATAAACTTTTAAAAATTAGGTATTTATCATTAAAATACCCCAATACTTAAAATACATGCTCATGAAAACCCTAAATGTTATAAATCACCCTCAAGGTTAATTTTTAAACTATATTAAAGAATTTTTCATAAAACCCATTCGAGATATGCAAAACAATATTTTAAGAACTCTAATTTAATATAAGTTTAAGCTGGATCAATTCTCTTGAGCCTCAGGGAGCCGGAGAAAGTGAGTGTTTGCTTATTCAAGTTAGACAAATAACGGAGTTATCAATGGCAATTGTCTTGGAAAAAGACACAAATCCTGCCGTCCATGTGCGGCAGTTGCCGATTACTCCCAAACCTAAGATGTAACAACCCTAATTTTCCTATACAAATTTTTTTCAAATATTTTTTTTCAAAATCCATAAAGAGGTATTTTAGCCTAAGCACAAGATATAAGTAATTGTTTTGCTTTTTAATTACAAGTTAAAAGAATGTAACAACTCCATTTTTAGTGTACAAAAATTTTCTTTAAAATTAATGTATACTTCGAGTATTTACTTTTGCTGTTATCACTTTAAATATTTAATTCACTCCTTAATTACAAGAAGGAGCTTGTAGCTCATTGGTAATGCCTTACACTACTGAACCAAGCCACCAGAGTTCAAATCCCCTGCCGCATATTATTTTTAGTATTTATTTTGTTTAAATTTTTATAGAAGCCCAACAGTCCACCTGAGATAACTCCCAAAACATGAGCTGAACCTGAAAATCTGAATATACCGGTGCCTACCCCCGGTGACCCCCCACCTTCCAAGACCCCTACTCGGCCTGACTCGGCCGAGTCGCCAACTAGTAATTTTTGTCTTTTGGCATTCACATACTCCCTGCATACTTTAAATTCTGAGATCGTTTCCAGAGAGCTATGAATACCTCAATTACTCCAATTTTTAATGATTTTTACATATCTTTTTACATTTTTTATTTAAAAACCCTACACCTATCCTAACCCTAGCCTAACCCTATAAATAAAACCCTACCCCCTACCCTCTCACCCCAAAATTCTGAGCCCACTCTCTCAAAATTTCAAGAATCTTGTGCACTTTGAAAACGAGCTCGAGGTAAAGATCCGACGAATTCCCGGCGGAACTTCCGTTGATCGTTTTAGGAACTACCGGCGACGACGCAACACATCGGCGATTCCTCTACTTCCCTCTCACTCTCTGGTGTGATCTAAAACCCGTAAGTCTCAATTTCTACCTATCTCTTCTATCTAAAAATACGGATTTAAAAAACCCGACGGAATCGGAACAAATCCGATTTCCGATTCGGTTTCCTATAAAATTCCACTTCTCACTAATACAATCATACTTAAACTTCCTCATGTTGACTATTAAATACTAATCAAACAAATTGATCAAGTTTCATTACATGAAATAATGGCTATTTCAATTTATCGTATTTTTTACTTAAATACCACATTGTTTCAAGTATACATTTAACTCCATTAAACTTGCTATACCTTTAAAGTAGATCACGAGGTAACGACCTACCTCCTCACACACTTACATACAACCTGACACGATGCCATCGAGAACTCAGAATACGGAAAATAAACATTTTCATTTAAATACCCTTTACTTAATAAAACCATTTCTAAAAGATTTAGTATTGATACACTTTTTAAATAAATACCACTCCTTATGAAAATATGGTAAGTTGTGGACATCAGTCGTTTATCTAAACCTGACTTTGTGGTGTCTAGGCTAGATAAGTGAGAAAGGTAATTTTAAAAGGCCCGTCTCACGGTGATTCGTGAGCGGATCCCTCCTTTCTTCACTTATACTTACCTGGCCACAATTGGCGGTGAATAGGCGATTTGAGGTATCTCACAACTTGTCGTTTTGGACCAGTTAGGAATAGTCTAGTTGACTTAGAAGTCCCTAGAACATAGAATACGGAAAAATTGACATCTTTACAAATAAATACCACTTACTTCATAAAACCGTTTTCTAAAGGATTTAGTATTTATACAAATCTTTGCAAAGCGCCGCTACAACCCATTTTGGGGAACCCGTTCGGGATGGTGCGGGTTATCGCACATCCTCGGGCTTAGTAGTACGAGATTCAGACATCCGCAAGGAGCATTCGGTCTCGAAAGATTTAAAATACGACATCTTAAGAAAATGAAATTTTTAGAATATAAAAAAATATTAAAATTATTTTTGTATAAATATATGTATATTTATTATTAAAATACCTATTTTATTATGATATAAATATTCCACCTTTTTCTAAAAAATCACAAGAATCAATTTTACACTAAAATACCATGAATGCCACACAATTCAATATTACAAATAAATACATTTATTTCTGAAATTAGGATATTTTCACTAGAAGCACAATACAAAATCCACATACATTACAACTCTAAAGACGAATAATAAATACTTGAGGTGTATTTTGAAAAGTATATAAAAGTATTTTTACATAAAACCCCTCAAGTTCTATAAATTACCCTAACGACCCTAGTAAACATAGGTTTAAGCAGAACCAATCTCTTGAGCCTCAGGGAGCCGGAGAGGTGGGTGCTTGCCTATCTAAGGTAGAAAAAGTAATAAAAATAATCAGGACTTCAATTTACTTTGCTAATTTGTCTGACTCAGTTTGAATCTCAGTATAATCTGACTTGAATATGATTCAAGTACAATCTACAATCTACAATCTTCAATAGTACAATTCAACATGAATCCATGAATCCAATTATCAATCTATACAACTTGACTGAACCAAACCATGGATATATATATTCCATTTATATGGTTCTCCGGTTATTCCATTTACATGATTCTACGGTTATATCCGTTTACTGATATCATGGTTTCGGTCAGTCTTTCAATTATACACTCAATACAATTTACAGTACAAAACAATACAAATAAGACACTACGGGGTTTAAGGGGTAGATTGGTATGGAAGGTGTTAAAAGTGGCACGAGACTGTAAGACTTAATACACCTAACATGAATCCAGTTGCTGTTGTACCGTGGCATAAACGGTTCCTTATACTATACTTGCATTTAGTCTTTGGCATATAGAGACTCCTCTCTTATACACCAGCATCCTTCTGTACGAAGCTACAAACAACAGCGTTAACACAACATTACAACAATATAATACAATTTTAAAAGATACCTTCTTATTCTGTCTATTCTACTTTCCTCTTATCTTTGGGACTTACCGAGCGACCTGTTCGCTGACGACATTCTATTTCTTTCTTCTTTGAATGTCGTCAGGTGATTTGGACCCGTCAGAGATCGAGCCAACTGCAGAAGACTTGGATAAGTTTGCTGAAGAACCAGAGCTTTAGTTTCATTGTACACATTTCCTTTCAGTACTTTACATTCCTGTTATGCCGTTGTTTAGGCATCGCTTTTATTTCAGTTGTATTTATTTTTCATGCATTGTACAAAAGAATGTTAATAAATAAAGTTGCTGTTCAGTTTATATATCTTGTCTCTTGTGTATTTACTTTTATATTGCTTAGATACGCTTAGCGTATTTACTTCAAAGTAAATACATAGAGGACCAGTCCCGTTCTCTTCGCCGTATACCGGGAAGCGGGGCGTGACAGGTTTTGTTGGTGGCCCATGCAGGTCGGAGTTGTATGGAACACTGCCATGCAATTTTGTTCTGCGTGAACAACCTAAGCAATATAACACAAGAACCAGCAACTAAAACATTCTTTACAATTCATATTTCTTGAATCTTACAATTTCATATTCCTTGATCATATATTTTGAATCTGTCCTAACCCAAAATTCCATCACCTCTTTTCGCAGTCTTTCATTCCTTCACACATTTTTCACATTTTTTTAAAAACCCTTGCACCATCTTGCCATACACTGTCTAAACTCCAGTCACCAAACTTTTCTTAAATTTGTTACACTTTTCTTTTACAAATTTCGAGGACGAAAATTTTATAAGGAGGGTAGAATGTAACAACCCTAATTTTCCTATACAAATTTTTTTCAAATATTTTTTTTCAAAATCCATAAAGAGGTATTTTAGCCTGAGCACAAGATATAAGTAATTATTTTGCTTTTTAATTACAAGTTAAAAGAATGTAACAACTCTATTTTTAGTGTACAAAAATTTGCTTTAAAATTAATGTATACTTGGAGTATTTACTTTTGTTGTTATCACTTTAAGTATTTAATTCACTCCTTAATTACAAGAAGGAGCTTGTAGCTTATTGGTAATGCCTTGCACTGCTGAACCAAGCCACCAGAGTTCAAATCCCTTGCCCCACATTATTTTTAGTATTTATTTTGTTTAAATTTTTATAGAAGCCCAACAGTCCACCTGAGATAACTCCCAAAACTTGAACTGAACCTGAAAATCTGAATATACCAGTGCTTACCCCTGGCGACCCCCCACCTTCCAAGACCCCGACTCGGCCTGACTCGGCCGAGTCGGCCGGCGCCGCCGGACGGCCGAGTCGCCAACTAGGAATTTATGCCTTTTGGCATTCCCATACTCCCTGCATACTTTAAATTCTGAGATCCTTTCCAGAGAGCTATGAATACCTCAATTACTCCAATTTTTAATGATTTTTACATATCTTTTTACATTTTTTATTTAAAAACCCTACACCTATCCTAACCCTAGCCTAACCCTATAAATACACCCCTACCCCCTACCCTCTCACCCCAAAATTCTGAGCCCACTCTCTCAAAATTTCAAGAATCTTGTGCACTTTGAAAACGAGCTCGAAGCGAAGCTCCGACAAATTCCCGGCGGAACTTCCGGCAATCGTTTTAGGAACTACCGGCGATGACGCAACACATTGGCGATTCCTCTACTTCCCTCTCACTCTCTTGTGTGATCTAAAACCCATAAGTCCTAATTTCTACCTATCTCTTCTATCTAAAAATACGGATTTACAAAACCCGACGGAATCGGAACAAATCCGATTTCCGATTCGGTTTCCTATAAAATTCCACTTCTCACTAATACAATCATACTTAAACTTCCTCATGTTGACTATTAAACACTAATCAAACAAATTGATCAAGTTTCATTACATGAAATGATGACTATTTTAATTTATCGTATTTTTCACTTAAATACCATATTGTTTCAAGTATACATTTAACTCCATTAAACTTGCTATACCTTTAAAGTAGATCACGAGGTAACGACCTACCTCCTCACACACTTACATACAACCTAACACGATACCCTCGAGAACTCAGAATACGGAAAACAAACATTTTCATTTAAATACCCTTTACTTAATAAAACCATTTCTAAAAGATTTAGTATTGATACACTTTTTAAATAAATACCACTCCTTATGAAAATATGATAAGTTGTGGACATCAGTCGTTTATCTAAACCTGACTTTGTGGTGTCTAGGCTAGGCAAGTGAGAAAGGTAACTTTAAAAGGCCCGTCTCACGGTGATTCGTGAGCGAATCCCTCCTTTCTTCACTTGTACTTACCTGGCCACAATTGGAGGTGAAGAGGCGATTTGAGCTATCTCGCAACTTGTCGTTTTGGACCAGTTAGGAATAGTCTAGTTTACTTAGGAGTCCCTAGAACATAGAATACGGAAAAATTGACATCTTTATAAATAAATACCACTTACTTCATAAAACCGTTTTCTAAAGGATTTAGTATTTATACAAATCTTTGCAAAGCGCCGCTACATCCCATTTTGGAGAACCCGTTCGGGATGGTGCGGGTTATCGCACATCCTCGGGCTTAGTAGTGCGAGATTCAGACCTCCGCAATGAGCATTCGGTCTCGAAAGATTTAAAATACGACATCTTAAGAAAATGAGATTTTTAGAATATAAAAAAAATATTAAAATTATTTTTGTATAAATATATGTATATTTATTATTAAAATACCTATTTTGTTATGATATAAATATTTCACCTTTTTCTAAAAAATCACAAGAATCAATTTTACACTAAAATACCATGAATGCCACATAATTCAATATTACAAATAAATACCTTTATTTTTGAAATTAGGATATTTTCACTAGAAGTATCACAATACAAAATCCACATTCATTACAACTCTAAAGACGAATAATAAATACTTGAGGTGTATTTTGAAAAGTATATAAAAGTATTTTTACATAAAAACCCCTCAAGTTCTATAAATTACCCTAAGGACCCTAGTAAACATAGGTTTAAGCGGAACCAATCTCTTGAGCCTCAGGGAGCCGGAGAAGTGGGTGCTTGCCTAGCTAAGGTAGACAAAGTAATAAAAACAATCAGGACTTCAATTTACTTTGCTAATTTGTCTGACTCAGTTTGAATCTCAGTATAATCTGACTTGAATATGATCCAAGTACAATCTACAATTTACAATCTTCAATATTACAATTCAACATGAATCTATGAATCCAATTATCAATCTATACAACTTGACTGAACCGAACCATGGATATATATATTCCATTTACATGGTTCTCTGGTTATTTCATTTACATGATTCTACGGTTATATCCGTTTACTGATATCATGGTTTCGGTCAGTCTTTCAATTATACACTCAATACAATTTACAGTATAAAACAATACAAATAAGACACTACGCGGTTTAAGGGGTAGATTGGTACGGAAGGTGTTAAAAGTGGCACGAGACTGTAAGACTTAATACACCTAACATGAATCCAGTTGCTGTTGTACCGTGGCATAAACGGTTCCTTGTACTATATTTGCCTCTAGTCTCTGGTATATAGGGACTCCTCTCGTATACACTGGCATCCTTCTGTACCAAGCTACAAACAACAGCGTTAACACAATATTACAACAATATAATACAATTTTAAAAGATACTTTCTTATTCTGTCTATTCTGCTTTCCTCTTATCTTTAGGACTTACCGAGCAACCTGTTCGGTGACGACATTCTATTTCTTTCTTTTTTGAATGTCGTCAGTTGATTTGGACCCGTCAGAGATCGAGCCAACAGCAGAAGACTTGGATCAGTTTGCTGAAGAACCAGAGCTTTAGTTTCATTGTACACATTTCCTTTCAGTACTTTACATTCCTGTTATGTCGTTATTTAGGCATCGCTTTTATTTCAGTTGTATTTACTTTTCATGCATTGCACAAAAGAATGTTAATAAATAAAGTTGCTGTTCAGTTTATATATCTTGTCTCTTGTGTATTTACTTTTATATTGCTTAGATACGCTTAGCGTATTTATTTCAGAGTAAATACGTAGCGGACCAGTCCCGTCCTCTTCGCCGTATACCGGGAAGCGGGGCGTGACATAAGAAAGGCAAGAGTTAAATTCGTTCACATGTGTCTGACTCAATCTGAGTCCAAACTCAAGCCAAAATCCAAAATCAAACACGAACTTGAATACTTGATCATGAATTTGAATACTCGAATTCAAACATCAAACTCAAACTTGTATACTTGACTCGACTTGACCAAACCATAGTTATAACGTGATATGAACTTGACATGACTACTTGAACACATGATTACATTCTGAACATGAACCTAAACATTTTATATATATGGATTCGGCCAAGACCTATAATCTTAATCTATACAATACAATACGCGGGGATAAAGGGGTAGATTGGTACGGAACGTATATTGTTGCACAAGAGGTCACTTTAAAAGACACCTATATGAATTCACGTGCCGTTGTCCCTTGGGTTATGATGGGGTCTTGTACTACATGCTATCATAGTCCACGGGGTAAGATGGACTCCTCTCGTATATATGAATACCTTCTTTATCAAACTAAAAATAACCACGTTATAATAACTATCTTATACCTGTGAATGATCATATACAATTTTACCTGTCCTCTGAGTTCCTATACACATGATATACTATTTTTCTTACTTCTTTTGGGACTTACCGAGTGCTAGTTCGCTGATGACATTCTTTTCTGTTTCTTTCTTTGGGATGTTCGTCAGGAGGACCGGACTCTGAGGAGATAGAGCCGAACCCGGAGGAGTTAAACCAGCTTGCTGCACAGCCAGATTACTAGCTCTTTCCAGCTTGCACTTACTTTCTGTATGACATTGTTTAGGCATTGCTTTGTTTATTGTATCTTTTATTTCAGACAGTTGTATGTAAAGTTAAATGTAAATAAAGTTGATGTTTCATTTTATTACTCTTGTCATTCTTATTCATTGTTATATTGCTTAACTACGCTTAACATATTTATTTTCACAATAAATACGTTGTGGGCTTACTACGTCACTGTTTTCGTCTACTGAGAAGCGGGGCGTGACATAATTATATTAGATTAAGGATATCGCGGTCCAACATCGCAATGTTTGGAGCGAATATTAGTTTAAGGACGTTTCAATCTGTTATCGTCGTGTTTGGGGAGACGCGCCGTGTTTGGGTTTAGAGACGTTTCAGTTCAACATTCCCATTTTAGGGATGTAATTTAGTTTAAGGACATTTCGGTCCAACATTCCCATTTTGGGACGAATGTTAGTTTAAGGACATTTCGGTCCAACATTCCCATTTTGGGGATAAATGTTAATTTAAGAACATTTCGGTCTAATATTCCCATTTTGGGGATGAAGGAAGATGAGTTATTGGGCGACGCACTAGTTTAGAGACGTTTCAGTCCAACATTCTCATTTTAGGGATGTAATTTAGTTTAAGGACATTTTGGTCCAACATTCCCATTTTGGGAACAAATGTTAGTTTAAGGACATTTCGGTCCAACGTTCCCATTTTGGGGACGAATGTTAGTTTAAGAACATTTCTGTCTAATATTCCCATTTTGGGGACGAAGGAAGATGAGTTGTTGGTAATTGGAACCCGCCACCTCTCTGAAGACGTTGAGGAAATACAACGACATATATTAGAGGTGTGAAGAGATGTACCCTTGAACTAAATCCCGTATTTGAGAGAAAGAATCGTGGTGGACCTAAAAATCGTTAGTCATATTTGAGACTAAGATTACCTTAGGATATATGGGATGGATATCATTTTAGACATCATCAATGAAGATCATTAGTCATGTTTGAGACTGAGATCGGTTTGGAAATCTAAAGCATATGGGCTCGCTTGATTTAAAATCAAAGAGCTTTATCTTCAGGAAACTTAGCCAATTTGGGATACGATTGGGTTTTTATACTACCCAGCAGTGCTAAGCAATAAGATATACAGCACTCACGTGTGTTTCGCTTGAGGCGCTGAAATAGTGCTAAGCACTAGTTTTATGTGGCGCTCATGTGTGTTTCACGTGAGGCGCTGAGGTTTTGGCTTCTTTTGGGCGCTCACGTGTATTTCACGTGAGGCATTGAGTTTTGGCGCTCAAGTGTGTTTCACGTGAGGCGCTGCACTAGTACTAAGCACTAACTTTTTCAGGCGCTCACGTGTGTTTCGCGTGAGGAGCTATGTAACTTGGCCTTGGGTGCTCACGTGCTTTTCACGTGAGGCGCTGAATTCTTTGGAGATTTAATCTCTGTTGATATTTTTAGAGAAATTAAATCTCTGTTGATGGTATTTTGACCATTAACGATCACCAAAATCACTATTTTGAGGGTCTGAGATCAGGTCCTTCAAGAACTAAGTTCTTGATTTGAAGGAACTAAGTTCCTGGAGTATTATGAACTCCATCTTCTCCATGTTCTTTTATCCATGTTTTTTTGTTCATGTTTTCAGAGTGGTTAAACCTTTGTTAATGGTATTTTGACCATTAACGATCACCAAAATCACTATTTTGAGGATCTTAGATCGGGTTCTTAAAGAACTAAGTTCTTGATTTGAAGGAACTAAGTTCCTGGAGTATTATGGAACCCATCTTCTTTCTGTTCAATCTTGTTCTTCCTTGAATTTTTGATTCTCAAGAACAAGATCTTCCTGATGAGAATTAAATTCTCAACTTGTGGGAAACTTAGCTTATGAATCTCAGATCTGGAGAAAAACCAAGCTCTTGAGAAGGGTTAAACCTTTAGATATGTTAGGTAAAAGAGATGTTTTAATCTCGATATTTTCTTTACCTAGTGTTTTGAGGAGGAAGATCTTTCTTCTTTACTGAAAATTAAATTCTCTGTTGTTTTCTTTCTGTGGAATATTTTGATAGCCTTTTGTATTTTTACAGAAACTTATGGGGGTCTCCTCTCTTCTTTAGATTTAATCTCATTTCTCCTATTTATAGAAGAATAGAAAAATCAATTTGTTGGAGGGAATCTCTCATTGAGAGATCATGATTGATTTCATAATCAATCGAAATGGTCTTAAAGATCAACCGGTGAATTTTATTCACCATTAGATTTTAATCCAAGGGCTCTCTGTTTAACAGAGAAGATTTCTTGTTTGTTTAATAAGATTAGGAAATATTTTCCTAAGATAGACTTTTATTCTATCAGATGAATATCTTGTTAGTTTAGAAAGACTAGGAAGATATTTTTCTAACATAGAATTTTATTCTATCATATGAATATCTTGTTAGTTTAGGAAGATATTTTCCGAATATAGAATTTAATTATGTTTTATGAATATCTTTTTGGTTTAACAAGATTAGGAAAATATTTTCCTAATATAGAATTTTATTCCATCACAAGATTAGGAAGATATTTTCTTAATATAGAATTTTATTCTATTTAATAGAGAAAATCATTCTTATTTATTTATCAAGATAAGGAATTTTTTTTTGCTAAGATAGAATTTTATTCTATCAGATGATCAATGGGTGATTTTATAATCACCGTTGGATTTTTGATCCAAGGGTTCTCTGTTTAACAGAAAAGATTTTTCTAATTCAAGAAAGAGGAAAATATTTCCCACATAGAATTTAATTCTATCAGATAGTTTAATTGGTAATATTTTATTACAATTGGATTTTAAATCCAAGTTTCTCTATTAGAGAAATATCTTTCCATATTAGAAAGATCAGGGAAAATATTTCCCAAATAGAATTTAATTCTATCACATAGAATTTAATTCTATCAGATAGTTTAATTGGTGATATTTTATCACCATTGGATTTTAAATCCAAGATTCTCTGTTAGAGAAAAATATTTCCATATTAGAAAGATTGGGGAAAATATTTTTCAAATAGAATTTAATTCTATCATATAGAATTTAATTCTTTAAAATGGGAGCATTTTAAATTGGGGCGCTCATATGCTTTGATTGTGAGCGCTGCCAAAGAATGTGGCAACAGAACTCACGTGTTTAATACGTGACCCCTAGTGTGGGTTTTATCCTGTTTATTTTCAGCGCTCATATAACTTGTATATGAGCGCTCACGTGTTTAACACGTGAGTCCTGTTTGGCATTTTTGTTATTTGTTTTCAGCGCTTATATACTTTGCATATAAACGTTCATGTGTTTTAACACGTGATGCCAAACTGTGGGAATTCTTTTTCTCTTTCTTCTCTCCCCTTTTTATAAGGGAACAAATAGCTCTTAACCAAAAAAAATTCGCGGGAACATGCAAAAGTGAGTTTGACAAGTTGGTTTGTTGGAATGCGATGGATTGTCGCGAAATGAATAACCCCCGTGCAGAAGTGTGATGTTGTGATAAGTGTTATTTCCATTCATGCTTGTAGCCATCTTCTATTTTGTTCGGGACGAGCTCTAACTTGTGGCCTCCGTTTCCGCTTAATGTATATTCTTTGTTTCGGGACTTTGCGGTTCACATGTGACCGTAGTCACCGTTTGATGTATTATTTGTCGGGACACAATAAGGTTGCGATTGTTGTAGCCATTGTATTAATACAGGTTTAGGATTACCCCGTGGAGAAGCGCACAAGCAAACGAATTATAGATTGCAGCGGGTGATAACACTTATCAGTTTATGTTAATCTAGATCACATCTACAATGCCCAAGCGCGATAAATAGAGCCGAAAAGAATCGATTTAAGTCAATGTTTGAAAACAAGTGAACACTTCACATTGATTCAAAAGTTTTGGATTTCAAATTGGCCAAAAACAAGTTGTAGTCTTTTGGTATTGTTCTGATACCACTGTTGGGTTACTAGGCACCTCTAGTGGGGTTTAAAGCGTAGCGGAAGTGGTAATTTTAAAAATCTAAAGAGCTATAGCAAACCCAAACTAAGAATCAAACCAAACCACTAAACTTGTCACTAAACTAGTAAGGTTATTACAAAAGTTTAGCGGACTACAACCTTTGTAGCGTGTTAGTCATCTCTCTTTGGACTCTGTCTAGACTCCACGAAACTCGGAACAAGCTTGCTCGATGAACTCCTCGCGGAAGATGATCCACCTTGAGATATCTCCAACATAAGCTCTAGCTTCAAATTGATCTCATCAAAATGAAGCAACCCACTAATTAAACTTGCTAAGAATAATTAGTAGGAGATGTAGAATAATTAGCTCACTTAATTTTTCTCTTTTCTTTTCTCTTCCTCACTTAAAGAAAAATCAAGAGGAAGAAGAAGAAGCATGGAGGAAAGGTGTGTATTGAAGATAAGCATAGCTAAAACAAAAATGAGAGCAAAACAAGAATGAGTCATAACCATGAGTCATCAAAAATAAACCAACTCCTATATTCTACAACTCTCTTATTTCTATGACTCATTTTTACTTAAAAGTGTCCTCATTTTTCATATAATTCACATACACACATCTCCAATGTATCAACATACATGTCACAATATTTATATCATATATAAATATTATTAAAGAGAAGAAAATAATAAAATGAGCATGATATTAGTTAATATATAAATATATCAATATATAAATATACATTTAATTATTAAATCAACACTTGATTTAATAATCCGGCTATATCATATATATAATGGCTAATATTAATAAACACCCGATTAAAATACGTGTATCAAGTACACATGTTTAATCGAACTTCTGCACGTGACCCTATACGTGTCCTACATCATTTCGCATGTGCTGGAAAACCTCTGTGTGGGACTCCATAGACTCGACAATATGCTGGCGGTAGGTTAGGATCATATTCATAACCCACAAGCACGTCAGCGGTACTAGCTGCATATAACGGCTACCCATGTATTGATCGAAAGAAAGTCAACGAGCAAGCTCATCTGAACCCTACAAAGTCTATCAGTGATATTACCATACAGTCCGGTCTCTTTGTCTAAGAGTGTCACATATCGGGTCTAAGGTTTAGAATTGGTCAGACCCCAATAATTCGATAAGTCGTGCGACAGAGGACTCATAACCAACCGGAGATACAACTGATAACACTTATCAGTTTATCTCCACTGCGATGGTTATCGACTTTTGGTTGTAATCATGTCCTGTAAAACGCAACATCAACTCCCTATATCGAGAAAGATGAATTCTCTCGACCGCTCACTGCCTCCACGTGCTTCGGAACTATACCCAACAAAAACCTATTTGCACGACTTCTTTGAACCGTGGTAGGATAGAAGTATAAATATAGTGGAAGCACACATGAGACACTATGGTGATCTCAGGTCTTAGGGACTATCCTGTACTCATGTCACCAGAGAACTGCTACCCGACATTGGTATATTACCAATTAGGAGTTCTTGGTGAGTCCGTCCAGTGTAACTCATCAAATGAGCACCTGTATACAATTCACGATGTCAAATACCAATAGCTGTAAGATCATCTATCGCCCTCCAACTGGATCAGAAAACATACTCACTAGTCTAAACTGGAGTACCGATACCCAGTCTCGATACTCCTACGACTAGGGACCTTTAAGGATGAGCTTATCGACTACTCATGCCTCACTAGTATGATCTCCACCATCGTCCTGTGTAACATTTCAGAAAATAGAAATATTATTTTTGGAAATTAAATAATAAAATAATAAATTTTACGGATATTCTATGAATATAGATTTGAGTTTTCGTAGAATGGTATAGTTATATACCTATATTTTGAAAAATAATTGGAATATAAAATGAATTATTAATTATGAAGGTATTTATTTGATTTGGACTTTTATAAAATTTATATATAATTATTTACATACAAGTTTATGCTAAACTTGATTAGCATTTTACTGATTGTACACTAAACCTAGCTTCATTTTATTAAAACCATGTTTTGTGTGCTTGACGTGTTGAGTGCATGTTAACACTTTCATTTTTGTTTTAATAATGGTTTTGAAATTGTTTTAAAAAGAAAAGTAAAGTAAAGAAAAAATATATATGATGAGAGAAGACAAGAGGGGACAAATAGATATGGGGTGAGAGAGAGAGAGAGAGAGCTATGGCAACCATTTCTTTTTGTTGCCTTCTTCATTTTCATCTCCCATTATCTTCTTTACCTCCTTCCTCTTCTTCATTTTCTCCTCCTCCGCCATCACTACCACCCCCACAAAAACCACCAAAATCAACTCATATACTACACTAAATCTTCACAAAAAATATTCCTCATCTCATCCTACACCTCATGGCTTGCTCAAGATTTCGTTTTGGGGAGCTTTGGCCATCTAGGAATTTTCTTGAGTTGCTAAAACACCCACCTTTCATCAAGTCTTAAGTTTCCTAACCTCATGTATTAGTTTAGAGTTAAAAAGTTTTGGTTTTGTGAACTTGGAAAATTCTAAGGTGAGATTTAGTGGATCAAATGAGTAGAGGCTTAGCTAGTGACAGAAACCTCTTTAAGTGATAGATAAGGGCCTGTAACTGCATGTAATCTCAGTTAGAAACGAGTTTAGAATTTTTCGATATCGGTTTTGTTGAACTTGTAGTGATCAAATGAAATCTGGAGCAATTGTGGTTCTCTAAAAATTAAATAAAGTATACTGTGAGATGTATAGACCAATAGAAGATCACCGTAGAAACTCGAGCGTCTAACTCTAAGTCAAAACCGAAAATAAATTAGTTTTTTTCCGCAAATTGTGGGTCAATCTGGGAGTTAGGGTTTGTGGTTTGGTCCGTAGCCCACTCACTAGATAACTAGGTCTATCCTATATGTTGAAAAGTCCAATTTCACTTTAAGAAAAATCTGGAGTTGTTATACTAAGTTTCTGTCAATGTTATACGATATTTGAAAAATGGGTTTTGATATTTGAGTTTTGAATCGGTCGTTCAACGTTCGTAATTCGACGCCAGGTGTTATTTTGTTGTTTTAACACGCGTTGACCATAGGTGCTAACCTATGTGCGTTTCGCTCGTCGTATCGGTTTTCGATTTGGATTTTTATTTGATACGATATGCTTTGATTTGTAGGTACAAGCGCGTGGACTTTCGGGACGACGAAGGAGGGCAAGGCATCTGTCGGATCGGCTAGAGCGAGGATAGTAGATGAGTAGATGTATATCTATGGGGGAAGTCGGGTGGATGGCGTATAGCACCCTCGCAACCGTAGTACTAAGATACTATATATATATATATATATATATATATATATATAGCCTATAGGGTTATTAGGATACTATATGCGATAGTAGTAGACTTAGTAGAAAAATATACCCTAGTGTTGTTTCTTAGCCTATGAGCTATATCTACTTATGAAGTATATAAATACGTATATTGTGCAATATGATACGATAAGATGAGGATAATTACAATATGATATAATTAGATGAGAATATAATCTGATATGATGACACGAGTCGATATGATTGGATATGATGATATGAGGCGGTGTTATATGAGATGATATATGATGATATGAGATAAGATGAAGTACATGACTATAGATTCGTACTATTTATTTGATGATATTGTACAATAGATATTCCATACGTGATATGATGAGCATAGATCGCCGGCTTATATATCGACTCAAGAAAATGTTGTTTAAATTCACATAGTAGAGATTATGATATATTTAGAGCCATACCTATTTTCAAAACTAACGAATCGTTACACACTTTTAAATGATAACTTCAAGGGACACTACGACTTTTCAAATGGTGTATTTTTTTAAAAACATCATAACCCCCTATTTTCTAGAAATAACGATTCGTACTATTTTAAACAATAACTGTATGGTTCATACATAATTGCATATTATTTTTATACTGTTCGCGTTTACGAATTCTTTATTCTATTTACGCTCGTGTTATAATTTTTTATTTCTGTATAAGCTCGCATTTCCTTCATTTACAATATATATATATATATATATATATATATATATATATATTACGTTTTATACCCTTATTTTTACGTGATTTTGTTTGCTAGGACACACACACCATTACCGATGATATACATGTTGCATGTACACATACTTTCCGGCTCACACATACATCATCGGTAATTTCCATACCACGTACACATTAGAAATCACCATTTCACCGTATCACCTTATATCTGTTAGTAATTTAGTTACCGATTAATACACAGTACCGCATATTGGTGTAGGTATTACACTTTCTTTACCTTGCTACACGACACACTCATATGAATACACTTGTTGTGCATTACAGTATTGATCTGTGCCTGTACATATTATTTCATTGTTGCCATGCTTTATGAGATTCCGTTTTCTTGAGATTTTTGGATTTGAGAAACCGCAGATATTATTTAAAAATTTATGATTGTTTTAAAAACGTAGTTTCTCTTGATATGATATTTCGACGTCCACCATAAGATTTCCCGGTTCTGAGCTATGATACTACCCGATTCGAGAAGTGAGGAGTCACCGTCTGCGGGTAAATGGTGGATCCGGTATGGTATCCCGGAGTAAGAAGATCGTATAAAAAGACGTTGAGCCTGGCAGGGGAACGCTACCTACCAGTGACAGTATTGGACTCGGCGAATATCTGGAGGATACCGACCGGAGTGATATGAGATAGATGGATATGAGGACCGATCTGATGAGACGGTGCCTGAGATATGAGGGTCGATCCGATGAGACGGCGCCTGAGATATGAGGGTCGATCCGATGAGATGGTGCCTGAGATATGAGGATTTACGTATCGATACTAAACACGGGTTTTATAATAATTTCAAATGTCGATGCTGGACACTCGGAATTTTATGATGATTTCGAAGGTCATTGATGGACACTCCTTGGATGATATGTATATGCACACGATATGGATGACTTAGTATCATATATTGACATAAGCACAAGTTTATATATTTATTTACGTATGTATACACGATCACTTAATACCACATGGCACGATATTACTATATTACTGTATGACCTAGGAGATCGTCATACATTCGATTTCTACCTGATGATTTCTTCTACTTACAAGTTGGAAACTCATCCCGTTATGCCATAGTTTTCTTGTAGTATCGACCATTCAGATCAGTAGCGGCTTGCTAGCACATTACTTCTTTCGGGTAATTTGCTTTGGTAGGTAGGTTACAGTACAGAGTGTAACCACCATTGTATAGTTTATATTCATTGTATCTAGTTAAAAACCCCATCAATCAGACTATATATATTTGTTAGACCTAGAGACTGGTTTATATATTCTTTGGATTTAGAGTCGAGACTTGTATATATATTTTTTATATTAGATTGGATGATATTTTTGGTTTTCTTTATTCCTTTCTGTGATTGATCATCATCTTGGGCATCGTATATTCATGTTGCGTGGTTGTATTTCCGCCGATTGGCGAAGAGCTAGCTCTCGCTTGGAGATGCCTCTATTATTATTGATTGTGTTTTTGTTTTGATCAAAATTTACAAAGGAGGTGTTGTCCAAATTTCAACTGACGAAAATGTTTTCAAATTATAGTATATAATCCACTTGCATTTCAAACAAACCTTATTTATGCTTTAAAAGAAAGAACTTGATTTCATTATACCCTTATTTCAAAACTTCGTCTTCCTTATTTTCCTAAAAAGATTTAGATTTCTGGATTTTCGGCTTACTTGGATTATGGTGGGGTCGTATAAACTTCACGTGATTCAAGTGCCGGTCACGTGTCAATTCCGGATCGTGACATCCTGCTAGTCAAGCAAAATCCTAGAGCTTTATCTTATGTCTAAACGTACGTGATAGTAAATAAAACACATCATATGAAAAATAAATGCAATCTAGATAGCATACTATCATCTCGAGTAAGATTGTTTTCTCGTATATCCTTCAATTACAATGATTGACCTGAGGCATCTATATCCAACAGATATATATTGATCGATCATTCGTAATCATTTTTCTCTCTTTTATTGTATTGTCGATAAGTAATCAATTCATTGTAGATTTTCTTTTGTTAATTCTAAATTTCTATTGTCATTTTAGAAACTAGAAATTTTCTATTGATTAGATTACCACCAATATTATAAATTTGTTGATATCAATGATAAATATAGCAGCAATCATTGAAATTTTACATATACGGTGCATCCCACATGAAAATTACTAGTTATATTAACTCAAAAGAAGAGGGGAGCTCAAACTAAATCTGAATTTGTTTGGTTTTAAGCATAACATGGTGCAAAAAAGATAAACTTAATTAAAAATATATATTTAACATTTATAATTTTTTATTACTAATCTTCATAACTGATAACTTCTCAAAACCGTAAATAACTCTTCTAAATATCTTAAAATCGCTATTGACAATCTTTACAAATCTCTGCTATCTTAAGTTTCTAGATGGCATTACAATATTAAGTTATTTTAAACAAAACTCTCTTAAAAGATCTTAATTCATCTTCATGATGTCTATGTGTTGTTATGATGATTCACATCATTGTCTTTTTGTGCTTGGAGTACACATAGGATATATGGACATCATATGAGAAAGATTTGAAAAGATTCCCATCATCTTTTAGTTAATAAAATAGATTTTAAAGAATTTTAGTTAAGACATTAAATATATAAACAGGTTTATTTTAAAAGACATGTGATGCATCACGCTTGTAAATACTAGCTATGATATATAGTAATTAGCACGTACTATGCACAATTATATATTTGGACGAAGATTTGAGAAGAATTTTTAACATAGTTGGTTAAAATAATATTGATTTTAAAGGTTTAATAATATTGGTTTTCAAGGTTTCTATTTTAAATATTTTTAAAAAATCTTTATTATCTTAACTAACTAAAAGTATTTACTATATTTCTCGAGCAAAAAATTATAGTGATTAAAACTAAGGGTATATTTGGTTGGGCTGTTGCGAAAAGTGATTTTAGCAAAAGTGTTGTTGGAGAAAACTCTTTAGGCAAAAGTGTTGTTGTAAAATGTACTTTTTGATTTAAAAAACTATTTGGTTCAAAAAACTGTTAGGAGTTGCAGAAGTGTTATTGACTGTTTAAATAACCATAAACACTACTACAAATAAGGGTTGCCCCTACGGATTTATCCGTAGGGACAACCCACTGCCCCTACGGATATATGCGTAGGGGCGAAAAAATACTCCGTTGGTGCAAAGGCCGCAGGTGCAAGTTGAGGCCCTGAACTTGCCCCTACGGATTTATGTGTAGGTCATGTTGCCCCTACGGATTAAGCCGTAGGGTATAAGATTTTATATTATTTACGGTTTTTTTTAATATATTACATGTACCTACGGATATAACCGTAGGTCCATGTACCTGCCCCTACGGATATATGCGTAGGTACTTGTCCGTAGGGGCAAAATATCAGGATTCCTGATATTTTGCCCCTACGGATAACGTCGTAGGGGAGAGGCAGTAGCCCCTACGGATATGTCCGTAGGGGCACCCCGAACCCCCTGGCACTGAGATCAGGGGGGAAATATCAGTTACTGCTGATATTTTGCCCCTACGGATATAACCGTAGGGGCAACATGTGTACCTACGGATTAATCCGTAGGTACATATTATCTGTATTTTTTTTTAAAATGGGCTTCTTGATTTTTTCCCGCCCTGTGCACAATAATATATACATCAATCAAATCATATATTGCAGTATTCATAATCACATCTCACGCATATATATAATATACAAAAGAAACCCAAAAACTGAATATAATATAAATACAAACCAATATCAATATCGTTTCAAAATGTAGTACAATGTGTATGATATAAATAAATACATGTTTCAAAAAATAAGAACCAAAAAACTATCCTAGTTCGGTCCAGCTCCACTTTTGAATAACGATAGAATAACGCGCGCCTGCTCCTCGGTCAATAAACTCTGTAATTGGTCGCGAGCGGGAGTCTGAACGGCATGTGGAGCTGGCGATGTGGTCTGCGCAGCCGCCGTCGAGGTAGTCGCTTGCGGAGCCGCGGCTGCGGGAGTCTGAGTGGGCGGTGGAGCTACAGGAGCTGTCTGCGGAACCGCAGCCGATGTAGTGGCTTGCGGAGCCGCAGCCGAAGGAGATGCATGTGGAGGCTCGGCCGATGTACCCTGTCGCGTCTGGACCTAACGTGTGTAATAAGCGTGTAAGAACTGTGTATTATTCGAATTCGTATCATTATTAAGTTATTTCGAAACCCCGTTTGGATATTTAGTTTGTTGTTTATTTTAATTACATCTGTATGTATGATTAATCAAACTTAAGTCTAAAACCAAATAAGCTCAAGCTACGTACTAATTATGGATATGTTGATATCTATATAATATGACATGATATTTTACTATAAAGCAGTATACATACCAGCATCTCCTTCAACTCCTGAACGGTGGCCCTCAAGCTCTCCAGTTCCTGATGGACACGTCGGTCACTGGAGACGGAGGAAGTAACCGCCGGGGTGGAGTCCAACCTCATATGGGCTCTGCTAGTGCCCAGTCCCCGGCCTCTCTCCCAACCTCCGTGGTGCCCTCCGTGTGCGGCGTCCAGAACTGGGGTCAGCAGCCTCGGATCGCTCTGTCCGGTAAAATCGATCCCCGAGGCCTGGGCCTGCTCAACCACCCGCTCTTACACCCACATTAAGCAGTAAAGTATAAGTATAAGATTTAAACTTGAACCTTCCAAAACTAAAATTTCAAATTTGGGTAGAAAAAATATTAACACTTACGCAGTACTCCTGGGTAGCGACGTCAGGATATCGAAGCTCGCCCGTGGCGGGATCTGTTGAGGTGCCGTAGACGGCAAGATATGCGGACAGCACGCTCGGTGTACCACCTGACGCCACGGTCCGAGATGTCTGCAATATTAGAAAGTAACTCTTAATATTAGAAATATTAGAAAATAACTCTTAATATTGCAGAATATCACAAAGGTCGGTCTATTGTAATTTACTGATAACTCCATGGCTCGAGTAATGTTCCTCGAGCCACCTGTGTAAGTGGGGCGACCCCTCTTCGCCGACTTCCTGTTCTCTGTATTCTGAGCGGCATGTTTCTGCACAACGCATTAACATTTAGTTTTCTAATTAAGAAACACAAAGAAATAAATTATATCATAAATAATGAATTACATTTAAAATACATACCTGTTTGCGTTGGGAGTCGAAATAAGCGCACAATAGAGGCCATGTCTCTACGTCGACTCTCGCAAACGCCGGAGTAGATAGGAGGGCCGCTCTCTCTGCCTCGGGGGTCTCCATCCACAGGGAGTAGCAGTCGGCCTTCAGCTCATTCCTGTTGTATCGGACCTTGGCCTGCATGTTCTTCATCAGGCCATTGTACAGAGCATGAAGGTCGAGCACCCTCCCCGGGTGATCAGGGTCGGCTACAGGCTGAAAATCGTAATCCAACTGAAAATACAAAAAAAACATTGTTATTAGATTGCAAGTGTTAATAATAAATATATTGGATAGATCAAATGAAAATATATATTAATACATACCCGAGCCTGATCAAAGAAGAGGGCAAATGAGCGCTGGTGCTGCTCGCCCCACTCAACGTGAAGTGGATAGTTCTTCACGAGCCAGCTCTCGTCCCCCAAATACCGGCCGAACCTCTCGGCATGAGGACCGGTATAGCGATAGTCAAGGGTAAAAAAAAGGGGGAATGCTGCCTCCCCCCTAGCTCTGTCAGGCCTCAGCCTATGGGACTGATTCGGGCCTCGAGTCCCCCTCTGGGGATGGGGAGGCCCTGCGTCTGCACGAAATATCAAGACAATCAATAATAAGACAAAATTGTATTAAGAAATCAAGGTTAAACGAAAATTCAAGTGTGATATATACCTCCGGTGACTATCGCACGAGTCTGGGCCCGGGCAGCAGCACGAGCGGGACGATAGTTCCTCCGGTGAGGAACAACCGGGGTCTCGGATGCGGACGCATCCCCTCCAACTAGAAAATAAACATCGACGCTAAATTTCCATGAAGTTCATATTTATTCTATAGAGCATATGTAAAATGAATAAATATTTTAAATTTATTCATACTAACCTGCAGACGATGCGGAGGGTATGGAAGCGGCAGGAGTGGCCCCTGCGGAAGATGTGGACGCACCACCTATAATTAGACAATTAAAAATAGATTATATAAGTAATTGCAAAAAGAATGTGTAAATCAATAATATAACGTTCTAAATCAATATGCATGCACTATAGGATATATAAACATACCCGCAGGTGCGGTGGTGTCACCACATACAGCTAGACAATAATAAAAATTGCTAAGTAAGAGCAAAAGGAATGTGTGTATTTATGATATAGCATTCTAAATCAATATACATACACTATATGATATATAAACATACCTAGAGGAGCGGGGGTGGCCTCTGTCCCAGATGTGGACGCATCACCAACAACTAGACAATCAAACATTGACAGTATAAGTAATTTTGACATAAACAGGCATGAATATCTGTAATATTACATTCAAAATGGATATGCGTGCAGTATACCTGGAGGTGTGGCAAAATCCACACGGAAGGAGGCATCCGAAGGGGTCTCCGATCTAGGTGCAAGACCGGCCCTCTGAAGCTCCCTACGGAGCTCTCCAGGCGGCAGAACCGCTCTGCCTCTGCCTCTGCCTCTGCCTCTGCCGCGGGTGGAGCTCCTGCCGCCCCTCGCTGCTCCCGACATCGTCATCAAATCTAGATAAACGGTTCGTGGACGCATTAGACAATCATTAAAAGTATTGACTATATATGTATAGAGCGTAAAATGTGAAGTAATAATATAACATTACTGATAACCTTTTTCGTTTCGTTGGCGCATCATACATATCTACTTGGATTTTATCGTCGATGTCATTTCTAACCCACGTAACTTCATGATCGGTCGAAGACAACCCGTCCTTCGAAACAGACGGTCGGAGCACTTTAAGCCTTCTCTTTTCTTCGTCCTCATCGCTGTCCTCGTATTCTAGGACATCGTAGACATCTCTGGGTTTCCATCGGCATACAACACTCCACCCCGGATGCTTCAAACACTGTGCGTAGTATACTTGGAACGCTTGGTTCGGAAAGATAAACGGATCGTCCTGACCGTAAAATCGAAGTGTGTTCACACTGGTCAATCCATATTCATCTTTCCAAGTCCTAAGACTGCTTCTCCACCTGTCCGTATCGGTTCGCGGATCGTACCAAGTACACTGGAATATATAAAAGGGTTCTGATCGTCCGGGATAGTGGATGCCGAGTATACAATTTAAGTACCCATAGTAAATCACACCGTCCGATCCTACCGTCGCAATCCCACTATTCTGAGTGGTTCTAGATATTTCTATGTCCTTAACTTCGAATTTGTATCCAAGGACACCAAATCCTTTGTAATATGCAACCTCCATACTAAGAAATTGAGCTAAACATCTTGAATCACTCTCAAATGATGCAGACAAGTTCGGATCGTGGATCTAACAAAACAAATTTTACGACAAATACATAACGATACAAGTTTAGATTAAAACTGATAGCAATAAAATGTTGTTCGAATAACTTACATGATCTGTGACCCAATCACAAAAATTATCCTGATGGTATTTTTCCAAACGTTCTTCGTTCCAATCAGGATGCCCCTCACGTACCTCGTTAAAATGAGTTCTGTTTTCGACAAATAATTGTGACATTAATATTATGTCATTTCATACACACACAAACACAGATATAACAATAAATTCAAAAGAACTTACTCTCTAATTTGTTCAAGACATACGCAATTAAGCAAGATAAACCGGTATATCTTGTTGATAAACATAGTGTCTACCCTCTTATACTCGGCTTTACCATATGGCCCGTCTTGAATTCTTCGTGGTCGGTTAAGCCTTGTCTCAATGTTCTCGTCCAGATAGCGGGAACAAAATGTGGTTGCTTCATCAAGAAGATAACCTTGCATGATAGAACCCTCTGGTCGATTTTTATTACGTATATACTTCTTAAGAGTGTAAAGGTACCTAATGAGAATATGTTGAATAAATAAATACGGGCATACAGGACAACAATAAATTTATAAATTGCGCGAAACGAAAAATTACACGTACCTCTCGACGGGATACATCCATCGATATTGTACCGGTCCGGCTAACTTCGCCTCAGTTGCAAGATGAACCGTCAAGTGTATTATGATATCGAAGAATGACGGTGGGAAAATACGCTCAAACTTGCAAAGTATCAACGCAATAGAATTTTCTAGTTTATCCAGCGTCGCAACCTCCAGTGTTTTAGCACACAACTCCCTGAAAAAACAACATAGGTCGTTGATTACTAGACCAACCGAGTCGGGGAGAGAAGTCCTGAGGGCTAATGGAAGAAGGTGCTCCACGATAACATGGTGATCATGACTTTTCAGCCCATCGATCTTGCCCTTCACAATTTTTATTTTCTTGCTGAATGATCCTGAGAAACCTGTGGGGACTTTCAAATCATGCAACACCTACAGGAATCTTTTCTTCTCCGGTTGTGACATATGATAAGCGGCATTGGGAAGTACAAACTTGCCCGGTTTACCCGCTACCGGTTTAGGGTGCAATTCACTTCTTATTCTCCACTCTTGTAGATCCATCCGAGCATTCATGTTGTCTTTCGATTTCCCGTCTTTACACAGAAGCAAGTTAAGTATGTGCTCTGATACTCCCTTCTCTATATGCATGACGTCCAGACAATGACGCACTGAATTTGTAGACCAATACGGAAGCTCGAAGAAAATGCTTAACTTGTTCCAATATTGTGGTTTGACCTGTTTCGTCGGATCCATCCCGAAGGTCACGTTATTGTAACCATCCCATTTAGCAGTCACGTCCTCTCCGGACAATGGGGATGGAGGTCCAAGAAGCTCCTGATGACCATCAAAGTGAACCGTGTCTAACCTATAGGGGTGGTCTGGAGGCAGAAAACGTCGATGGCCGCAATAACAAACCTTCCTGCTAAAATTCAAAAATTTTGATGTTGTGTGTTCATGGCAATGAGGACATGCTTTGTGACCATGTACGGACCAACCTGATAGCATTCCATACGCAGGAAAGTCATTAATTGTCCACATTAAAGCCGCACGCAGTATGAAGGTTGTGTTTGTGTTTGAATCATATGTCTCTACACCATCAATGAACAAAGTTTTCAGCTCCTCGATCAGAGGTCGGAGATAGACGTCGATATTGTTCCCCGGTGAGTTTGGTCCGTCGATAAGAAGAGACATCATAAAGTATGATTGGTCCATAGCCAACCAAGGCGACAGATTATAAATTATCATTACAACGGGCCATGTACTATGACTTCCAGCCATATAGTTGAATGGGCAGAAGCCATCGGTAGCCAGTCCGAGCCGGACATTGCGAGGATCGCTACTGAATATTGCGTGCCTCCTATCGAAATCCTTCCATGCCGGTGAATCTCTTGGATGACTCATTTTTCCATTTTCGCTTTGAGAAGCACGGTGATGCCAAATCATTGCCTCGGCTGTTTTCTTGCACCTGAATAGCCTCTGTAGCCTCTGTGTTATGGGAAAGTATTATGCTATCTTCACAGGTATATCAGGCTTCTTATCAGAATCTTTCGGTTTATACCTGGCCTCTCCGCATGTTGGACACTCTTTCAAATCTGAATTCTCTTTCCGGTACAACACGCAAATTTTAGGACATGCTTGAATCTTCTCGCACTTTAGACCCAAATCAGACATCATCTTCTGGGCTTCGTACCAGCTTTCGGGCACATTATTTCCCGGAGGCATAGAATCTTTCAAGAACGAAAGAAGTATTGTGAATGACTTGTTGCTCCATCCATTTAGGCACTTAATCTGGAAAAGTTGGACGAACCATGAGAGGGTGGAATACTTCGCATTCTCATAAATTGGTTTCCTAGCATCATTGATGAAATTTTCATATTTATCCGCACGCGGTCCTTGACCGGAAGGAATGTCATCTTCGGTACGAATAGATTCACCTAGGGCAGCCTCTACCATATCCTCCATTTCTTCTAATGAAAATAAATTTCCGTCTCCTGCCGTATTACCGAATTCTTCTTCTTCTCCTGCCGCATTATCGTGTTCTCCTTCTTCTTCTACCGCAGTACTGCATTCTTCTCCTTCCCCATGATATTTCCAAGTTGAATAAAGTCTAGTAAACCCATGTTTTACAATATGAAGCTCTGCCAATTCTACCTTCTGCCAGTACTTATTGCCACATCTATCGCACGGACAGAGAATCTTCTCTATTATGATCTTATTATGTGCGCGTGCAAATTCAAGGAAAGCAGCAACTCCTGCGACAAACTTAGGTTGCATACGTTGTTTCCAATCCACATACATCCAGTCCTTAACTCTGACGTACTCATGGGCCATGTTAGACTGAATAACATATAAATTGTAGGTTATGCTGACTATATTGAGAAATATAAGAACGGGATAGTTACTGACAAAGGAGAAAATCCGTGTATATGCTTTGTGTGTGCGTTTGTCGTTGAAAAGAATAAATTATCGCACGTATGTTAACCGATAGACGGGGACTAAGTGGCGCTTTTAGTTTCATATATGAGTATCGATGGGAATATGAAGGTTTCATATTATCATATATTGGTTTTAACCCGAACATCTCGAATCGCTCTCTAATTATGCGTTTGTTGTGTATTCTTGTTGTATGTGTGTGTTCCGGCTGTCGGGGGTAGGCTTCTATCCCATTAAGAATGTATAGAGCGAACGCCCATCACTTGTGCTTTCAACCGTTTCGAGTAAATTTTGGCAGCACCTCCCCGCTGTTCTCCGAGTACACTGTAATAGAATAGATAATCATTTCAAAGCTGTGAAACAACGTTGAAATGAACATCTAATCTATCTTTGTACACAGAGAACCAGCGGAAAGGTACCGACGAAATATCTCGAAACGGATGAAAACACAAGTGAATGAAGGCGTTTGCTTTATACATTCTTAACTTGTCCACACGGGATAAATCTATGGGTTACCATACGATTGAATTTTCTCGTCGCGTAGACTATAGACGGTTGTTAGTATCGAGCTATACTGTCCGATATTTAACAACCTTCGTATAGTTCTAGGTCACGACGAGCATCGCACGTATATTAACCGATAGACGGGGACTAAGTGGCGCTTTTAGTTTCATATATGAGTATCGATGGGAATATGAAGGTTTCATATTATCATCGAGTATCATATATTGGTTTTAACTCGAACATCTCGAATCGCTTTCTAATTATGCGTTTGTTGTGTATTCTTGTTGTATGTGTGTGTTCCGGCTGTCGGGGGTAGGCTTCTATCCCATTAAGAATGTATAGAGCGAACGCCCATCACTTGTGCTTTCAACCGTTTCGAGTAAATTTCGGCAGCACCTCCCCGCTGTTCTCCGAGTACACTGTAATAGAATAGATAATCATTTCAAAGCTGTGAAACAACGTTGAAATGAACATCTAATCTATCTTTGTACACGGAGAACCAGCGGAAAGGTACCGACGAAATATCTCGAAACGGATGAAAACACAAATGAATGAAGGCGTTTGCTTTATACATTCTTAACTTACCACACGGGACAAATTTATGGGTTACCATACGGTTGAATTTTCTCGTCGCGTAGACTATACGACGGTTGTTAGTATCGAGCTATACTGTCTGATATTTAACAACTTTCGTATAGTTCTAGGTCACGACGAGTATCGCATGTATGTTAACCGATAGACGGGGACTAAGTGGCGCTTTTAGTTTCATATATGAGTATCAATGGGAATATGAAGGTTTCATATTATCATCGAGTATCATATATTGGTTTTAACCTGAATATCTCGAATCGCTCTCTAATTATGCGTTTGTTGTGCATTCGTGTTGTATGTGTAACATGATTTTAAACCATTGAGATCAAGATTGATAGAACTGATCATCCTACATTGCAATAGCATTCATCAACCAAAAACTATTATTGTAATGGTATTCATCTATAACAATCAACAATTAAAACTACAAATGTAGGATACTGATATCATAAAGCGTTATACGCAACATTGATAGAACTGATAAATAAAAAAACGAAACACAAACCGTATCAAGATTTAACAACTTTGATTATGTCATATACGCGGGCCGATATTTTCATATTAGCCAATAGGCAAAAATAGATTGCGGTCTGGATATGGCATATTGGCAGATGTTACCTATATGCATACATGCATGTTGTCTCCCCATTTTTTCATAAATCAAACCAACTACATACATCAAACTAGTCCATGCCACCAATCAGAAACTCCACTATGTCTTTGAATTATTATTTTTCCAAATAGCATTGAGCTCCTATTGACATTGTCCCATCCAACAAATTTGGTGTGCTTGCCTCGACCTTCATCTAGCTTTCACATGCCATACACATTAGATGAGTAATATAGTTATAAATTATGGTATTTTGTTGTCATCAATCCACAAAATAAGATTTCTTAGTAAACACCTAAGCCAATACTTCGAGTTGTAAATAGAATATCCTCCATGTTAAAGTGACAATAACAAAAAAATGGTATTTCTAGCATGACTTCAAGCTGGGGATGATTTTTTTAACTTTTCTAGGCACATTCCTTCCATGATCTTAGCCTCTTAGGGCGTGTCTGGTTGGTTGTAGCTGCCAAAAAAAAAGTATTTAAAAGTACAAGTAAATCCAACTACAGATGTTGCAACATCATTCCTTTGTTTGGTTAAATGTAGTTCTAACAACATATTTTGCAAAATTTGTGTATGGTTGGGTGTAATTGCAACGAAATAGCAAAATTTCCCTTTGTTTGTGTATCCCAAAGCCGGTAGCTGTAAAAGCACTCAATTTGAGGCCGAGAATAGTTGCAACTACATATTTTTTAAATTCAAATTGTTGTTCCAACTACGTGTTGGAACAACTACTAGCAACCAGACACCAACTTTTAGATTTCCATGTAGTTGGAGCCCTTAGTGTGTCTGCTTGAGAAACCCTGCAATTATACTTATAATCATACAAGTAGAAGCCATTTTTTGATTTAGTTTAAGACCTTACTGGGCCTGTGGAGCTCCGCAAGCCCCAACCCTAACCCCAGCCCCAGCCCCAGCCCCAGCCCAGCCCCGCCCCAACCTAACCCTAACCCCAGCGCGGCCAGCTAAACCCCAACACCAACCCTAAGGCAAACCCTAACCCCAGCCCCAGCCCCAGCAGCAGCCGAACCCCAACCCTAACCCTAACCCCAACCCTGACCCCGACCCCGACCGCGACCCCTGCCGAACCCCAACTCACGCGCGCAACCCTAGACCCAGCCATGAACCCTAAGCCCAAAATAATCAAAAAATTCTTTAATTTACCTGAAGATTTACTCACCTGAACGGCGGTGGCGACGACCTGAACGGCGGTGGCGACGACGAGAACGGTGGTGGCGACGAGAACGGCAGTGGCGATGAGAACGGCGGTGGCGACAAAGAGAACGGCGGTGGCGATGACGAGAACGGCGTGGCGATTTGGGGATTTTTTTCGCTCGCGATCGAGAGAGAGAGGAAGAAAGTGAGCGTAGGCGATCGATCTGTGCCTTTATTAAATCGATATTTAGTTGCCCCTACGGATTTGTCCGTAGGTCCTTGGTTTGCGGCTCCGTAGGGGCAAACACCAAATTAAGAATTAATATTTTTATTCTTGGACGTCTGGGCCCGTAGGGGCAACCTTTTAGCCCTACGGATTAATCCGTAGGGCCTAGTTAAATCTGCCCCTACGGATTTCAATATCCGTAGGGGCAACCCCCTATTTTACTAGTGAAAGTGCATCATTTTTCTTAATATTTAAGAGAAAAACATCATTTTTTTAATTTACAGTTTACTTTCAAAAGATTCACAAAGATCAAAAGATCTGCAAAAAAATATCTGCAGAAAAATATTTGAAATCCATTCTTTCGATCTATGAATTTTTTGTCGAAATCGAGAGGCTTCGATCGCCCTGATGCATGAAGCTCAAAACTTGGATTACGTCGATCAACCTCTCGATTATCGCGTCGAGCTTAGGGACTTCGATCGTCTAGGGTTTTTCGTCATCATCATTTTTTAGGGTTTCGATCCGGCGACCTAGATCGCTCTAGGGGCCTTGATCGCTTAGGGCTTCAAATTGAGGAGATGATGGGAAGAGAAATCAAGTGCAAGGGTTCGACGTGGATGATGATGCGGAGGAGATAATAGGAATAAAAAAAATTAGAAAGAGTTTTTTTTTCAAAAGTTTTATTTTTTAGTTTCTGAAAAAAATATTTTCTTATTCTTTAGCTCCAAAAGAGATTTTGGACATAAGGTATGCTGGTATATGTTTTCACGTGCATCCCAGTCCTTCCTTTAGCATTATAATAGTAGGTAGATAGATATGACTTCTATAAGGAGTAATTAAGAGAGAGAGAGAGAATAATGAAAGAAAGATGCCATAAGAGGGAATTTCCTCCAATGGCGTCGAAAAAATACAATCTCCATCGTGTTTTTCGACAATCAGCACCCATCATCTTCATCGTTATCATCTAAGATATGGGTACACCAAATTTCATGTGATTCTACAACTTTTTCGCCATTAAATTAGTGGGTTCAAAATTAACGGTTTATCGAAAATAGAACTTTTTACATTGCTAAATCAACGGTGAAAAAGTTGTAGAATCACATGAAATTTGGCGTACCAATATCTTAGATGATAATGATGAAGATGATGGATTTCGATCGTCGGAAAACACGACGGATGGCGTATTTTTTCGACGTCATAAAAGGAAATTCCCTCCTATACCAACTTTTCTCCATTATTCTCATATATATATATATATATATATATATATATATATATATATATATATATATATGCACCCATGCAAGTTTAGAGACTTGTTAGATTTACAGTACAATCAGAATCAAGAGACCTCCATGTCGGCTGCTACTAATGATGATGCGAACAAGAATAGGGCGTTTGATCCTGATACAAGACTTCCTAGATGGATGCTTTATAGAGTTATAGCTCATTTTGAGACCGAGAGGCTATACTGAACGCGGGCTACTGCGCTGTATGTGGAGGTTCAAAATGGTTGTTATCGAGCCTGAAGGTAATGAATCATGCGCCATATGCGTGGAGGATTTCAAGGCAGGAAGCGAGTCGTATCTACCAAGTGCAATCACAAGTTTCATGAAGGTTGCATTATGCAGTGGCTCAATATGAATAAGAGGTCGTGTCCTGTGTAAGGGAGCTGTAGCGTGCCATCGAACGTTCTTAACTATTTATTCCTCATCTTTCTTGTCGAACGATAATCGATTGATTATATATATATATATATATATATATATATATATATATATATATCACACACTTGAATTTATATTTTGAGAAGGGAAAAACTAATATTATGGATTTGTTGTTATTTAATGCATGATGATTGAACAGAGAACGAATATAGCAAGCAATCACTACTTTAGAGTACGGCCTTGGTCATGGTCTTAATCGTGACCAAAGACACTTTTGATCACGATTAAAATCATGATACACCCGTCGTCTAAAACCCCGTCACGAGAAATCTAGTCACGCCCTTAACCGTGACCATAATTTTTTAGCCACGGTTAGAACTGTGACCGAATACACGGTGTTACCAAAAATGTTTCAAACAACTAAATGAAATCTGTGTGGGGGCCATATATATGGTCACGGTTTAAACCGTGATAAAAAGTTAAACCATAATGTAGGTTACAGATAAGCGTGACTATATTGATCTTATAGTCACGGTTTAAACCGTGACCATAAGGGAAAACCATATTGAAGGTTACCTGCTACTAGCAGGTAACCATTACTATATCTTATGGTCACGGTTAAAACCGTGACAAAATATATTATCAATTTTTTAAGAAACAGAAATCTACGTGTCCCACACGCGCTATTTTCAATAACAATCAGTAATAGATAATAATAATATGATCAAATCTCACGCAATTATAACAATCAAGAAATAATATGATTAGAATTAAAAACAATTATAAACAAAATATATACACCAAACAGAATAATCAATAAACCAATAAAACAAATATTTGTATTAACAAATCAAATATTTGTATCAAAAAATTAATAATCTATGGTCGTTGGGAAAATCCAGCTCTATCGTCCCGTGATCTGAACATACTCCCAAACTCGTCTCGTATGGCCTGCCCTGATGGCCTCCACGTTCGACCACCCCGGCTTCTTGATCTGTGCCTCAAGCGTATCCACTTGCACATTCTGCTGCTCAACCCGATGTTTGAGTCGACGAATCTTCTCCTGCGACGCAGCGGCCGCATCTGTCTGCGTCTGGGCCACACCGTACTGATGAATGGACGGACGCTTGGCAAAGTGTCGGTGGGCCCCGGGACCGACCCCGCGCTCATAGCCACCGTGATGTCCGCCGGATATCGACTTCAGAACAGGACGGTAATCAAGTCGTCGGGACCAAATCCTAAGGCGTTCGTCCTCTCCTGGAACTGGGTCTATAAAGAATATATATATATATATATATATATATATATATATATATATAAACGTGTTAACTTAAATATAGTATCGATTTGATTATATAAAACTTATCATGTACTCGTCCATGCCCCTGTGTAACGCTGTAACGCAGACCATCTCCTGGCAACAGTGTAGTTGGCAGGGTCTTTATTTTTCTGCGATAAAATTATGATTTATTAAAATATTTAATTTGCTAAAAAAAACATATATTCTTAAATGTCGAAATACTCACGAGCTAGTACTGAGCGCTAGCCTACGACCGCTTCTCTTGGATTGGGATAGCGCGTTCTCTGACGCCGTTGTTCTGGTTCTCTTTGTTGCGAATCGACGCCGCCTTTCAAATATAAAGAAGATAATATTATATATCACAAAATATAACTTCATGTTATTATTATAATCTTCAAAATTAAATTTATGCCTGAATATCATCGTGCTCGTAATACGTGACCAGCATCGGCCGATTCTCTCTTAGGACATCCCGAAAAATAGCCTCCATCATCGCCTCCTGCTCCTCCTCAGTCGCCATGGTCCAGGGAATATAATGATTGTTCCTAATTTCATATCAGTGTCTCCTCTTGATAATCTGGCACTCGGATATGACCCAGTCTATGGCCCGATGTGTATCGAACGGTGTAGGAACGCCATCCTCCCCGATGACGCCGACAAATCTGTAATGTCCCTGGGTCTCAAATTACAAAAAATTATATATATAACGATGATTAAATGTAAATGTATAAAAGAGTATGTGATATCATGGTCGCTGCAAAAAATTGCCGAACATAGTCAGTCTGGCGTCGGCTCCATCTAATATGGAGCGGGTACCTATAGTAGGTACGGATCTTCGCTCACATGTAATCCCCCCCACTTGGTCGAGTACTCACCAACGAGCACACTTGACGCGGTCCACTCCAGCATCCATGGAGCAGCGCCTGAGGCTGCCCTGGAAGAGGAGGACCAGTAGGACCCCTCGTCCTAACACTGGTGGAGCATGAAAAAGATGGATATACAGACACAATATTATAATATTTAGAATATGTATATAGCATTTGAAAATTTTAAATTACAATCGTTATTTGAAAGATTTAAGCAATAATAATTATACCCAACATCTTCGGCGTGGCGCTAGAACCGACACTAGACCCCGTCCCGTCAGTACCATGCATGACTGCAAACAGTAAACTGTTAGATGATTCGATAGAATTATTTTAATAGAAAACTAAAAACTGAATAGATAACTATATACCATGTGCAGGAGGGGTAACTGGGGTAAGAGGAGTGCCTGGGATAGGAGGATTTGCTACCTCACTAATAGAAGTGGGTAGCAGGTCCTGTGGTGCTGCAGCTGCTGGGGGTCCTGTAGTAAGGGTGCCGGTAGGAGAGGCCATGGTAGGAGGGGTGGTAAGAGGGTTGCCGGTAGGAGAGGCGGTAGGAGGGTCGCCGGTAGGTGGGGCGCTAGTACGTGTGGTGCGGATAGGGGTAGGCGTCGCCGCTGCCGCAGCTACCGACATCCCGCCAATCTCGTCTAAACGTCGTTTCCTATGATGTCTAGAGCCGGATACACAGCCTCCCATTAGACCCTACATATTTATTCAAATATTAAAACTTTACTTATAATCATTATACAATTTAAAACATTTAGTTCAATTTCATTACCTAGCATGTTTATTCAGTGTATTAGCTGAAGATTCGTTGGGTGGATTATCGAAATTTTGATATGTGACAATCATTTGGCCAATGTCACATCTTACTAATATATTGATTGACAACACAGAATAGTTTGGATCGTTGGTACGTTCAATAGAAAGACTGAGACATGTTATCGCCTCTTCCTTGTCACTCTCATCTTCAGAATTACTCAACGTCGGCACATTATAATAATCTCTTGGTTTTCAACGATAAACAACCCTCCAATCAACCATTTTCAAGTCCGGAGAATAATATATTTGTGTAACAACCGAGTTCAGTTATACCAATTTCTGTTTCCGTATTTGTGTATCTGTGGTATTTTGTTGATTTATCTTATTTGGGTGCGAATGGTAGTTTACATTTTTACATTGCATTCGACCCGACCCGCTTGCTTGAACCTGTTGATTCATATTTATAGTCTACCCTGGCCTGTTTAATAGACACGTGCATCTTTTGTATATTGCATATTGACAATTATTTGGTATCGCACATTTTATCATATAACATTTTAGATCACGTAAAATAAATAAAAATTGCATTTCATAACCTGCATGATACCTCTAACCCCGTGGTAGCATCCGCACATCTTGTTCTCGTCCCGTTCAGTGAAACGGACGTGTTTGGATAGCTACGCGCACGTACGTGCATCCGTTCTTGGGGGTATGCTTTTTCGTTACCTAATCATTCATTTCAAATTTTGGAAGTTGCATATAATTTTCGTATTTTAAATCTAAATTTTTAGACCCGACCCGGGCTCATTTTTTGGAATATTTTGTATCCCGCCAAAACTCAAATTTAATAAATAAAATATTTATTTTTAATTCAACAGTTAAAATTTGAATAACAAACGAAATTTTTCTAAATATAAAATCCAAACTATATCAACTTCTCTCTATCTCTCTCTGTCAGTCTCTCTCTCTTTCTTTCTCTCTCTCACCGTTTCTATCTCTCTCTCTTTATCTAAATATATATTATCCTTTAATTTTAAATAAAACCCAAACAAACTCAACAGCCTTTCTCTCTCTCTCTCTCTCTCTCTCACATCTCTATGTTTTCTCTTTCTCTCTTCCCTTCTCTCTCTTCCCCTCGTAATCTTTCTCTCTCTCTCTTCCACATGCTGACAAAACTATATCTCCTCCCCTCTCTCTCTCTCTCTCCTCTCGCACCTCTCTCTCTCTCTCTTCTCGCGGTGAGATTGAGTCCCGTCACCGCCTCCTCTCTTAGCGTCACCTCCCTCTCTCTTCTTCTTTAAAATCTCCCTGCACGCCGCGACGATGAAAACCCTAACCCACACATCTCGCCGTCGTTGACCCTCATCATCGTTCTCACCTCTCTCCTCTTTCCTCATCTTCTTCCTCGTTCCAGTCCTCGTGCCACCAGGGAAACCCACACCTTCTCGTTCTCGCCACCTCTTGCTCCAAACCGTCTCGCCCCCGATCTTCCATCATCGACTTCATCTTCTTCCTTCGACTAACCCTTCCACCATCCACTCCATAACCTAACTGAAACCCAACGCCATCATCATCGCTGAGATTTCGTCGCCGCCATCCTCAAAACACGAGAACCCATCAACCTCCCTCCTCCAAAAATAACCCCCCGAGCCCTTCCTCCATCGAGCAGCCCCTCTCCTTCACATCACCGGCGTCTTCTCACTTTCCTCACCATCAACCAAAAACCCCACCATCATCCTCCCTGATCTTTCTCCTCTCCATAGTCGCTGCAACCCAACTCCAGCCAAACCCTAGCATCACCACCATCTTCTTCTCCCATTCTCCTGCATCCCAAACCGAGACCCTCGTTGCAACGCAGAACCCCACGCCTCCATCTCCCAACACTGCAACCATCGACACCTTCGTCTTCCTCGAGCAGCCACCGATCTGGGAACACCACCTTCGAACCATCATCCAATCATCGACAGCAGCCGCCTCACCGACGTTAACCCACGACTCCATCTCTTTCGGCGAGACTTCACCAACTGAGCACCACCAACATCGCTACCCTTGCCGCCAATCCCATCGCGGCAAAAACTCATCGCATCAACCCTCACTGTTGACGAAGCCTTCATCGCCAGTATCTCTATGTTCCTTGGCCGCATCAATACCCAAGCCTAGTTCAGGTTGAGCCCCAGCAGAGATCCAAAGATTTGATCTTTGCATCGTTTCATCATCATTTCCCTGATCATCGAACTGAGATCCTTTGACTTTAGCAAAAGAGGATTGTGAGTAATTCGATAGAATTGTCGATCGCTATCACCGGAGCCGTACGTGACGCTGACGATCCAGACGACCCAATGGAGATTTTCCGTCGTTTTCTCGCATTCTTGCTGCGTGCCGTGCATCTGTGGATCCCCGAGGCAAGCTTACCTTGCTACATGCTACCTTACATTTTATGCATCTAATTTTAATAAATATAATTATTGAATTTCAAACCGTGTATCCATAGTACTTGTTTCACAGTTTTACAAGGACCGTATGCATCCGTACTTATCATTTCATATCTAGCATATGCAACTTATCTTGTCACATATCATAGTATAGTATACCGCATCAAATTGAGTATAACCATTCCCATTGTTTAATTGAACATCGTGTATTAACTAGTTTATCATTTAAAGGTTATATGATATCCATCTGCATCCATATCGAATAGAATACATATAGCCGCATTCACAGATTTCTTTAATAACCCAATTTTGTTGTTTTAATACCCCATGTTTAATAAAGTGTAATTTAATTAGTTTTGGAACTATTAAATGTAACCCTAATTGACAGTATGCATCCATGTCGTTAACTTTCTATCTATGTGCATACCATTCATGCTAGTTCATTTCATTAGTACTACATACTTGTTTTGTGTACCCATGCTTAGTATAGTTTGATTATGAGCACCCACGAAACATTTGCGCACCCCTGACATGACTTGATATACCATTACTTGACACGACGTGATACCGTGCACTTCTTGACCTGACATGATACCTATATACTACCTGACTTGACCTGATGTACCATGGCTTTACCTGTTACCTGATCTTGTTACTAATGCCAACAAACTTGACATGTTGTCCCTACGGACATTTCCTGTTGTCTATCCAGACAAACCTATATCTACTTGATCCTGTGTTGGCATTAGGTCCAGATTTATTAATACCTGACTTGAACACATAACTTGGGGGTATGGGGAAATCAATGATGAAACCTGACTTGTAACTCGACAGTTCGATACCTTTACTGATCAGTCTTACGGGCTAGGCCAGCCCCGGGGTGATGCTGCTGACATCACTCGTCATTACCTGCTACCCTTTATTTCCTTGCGGCACGTCTCGGATTCGGCCCGAGAGTCATAGACCGTGATCCCGGGCACGCACGGGATACTATTGAGTTACATCGATGATTCATCAAATTGATTTCAAAGACTTGAGAGTAATTAACCCAATAGACCAGTCTAGATTACTCACTACACATTACCCTTACTGTCCTCATTTATATTACTGTTATATCTGTTTTACTGTTCATGCACATACCTGTATGTCTTGCTACCCCTGTTTATTTTATTGCTTGATGTTATGACGCACTGACGTCTGGATTTTGCATGGCCCAGATCCTCTACCTTTGTTGCAGACTGATCAGGAGTACTGCCGCTGTTAGACCGAGCGGTGAGGACCCTGTTAGTATCCAGATTTACTATTCCAGGTGTTTTATTTATTGGATCTTTTGCTTCCGCATATTATATTATTTCTTGACTCATTTATTCTGGCTTATGGACATGTACTAGATAGTTTAGTTTACTTTCCTGTTCTTGATATCTCTACAGCCGTAATGTGACTGTGGAAGGATTTTTCCTATCTACAGGTAGCATGGTTGGCTATGTCACGTGCAAATCTTAGCTTACTTTGGGAAGCGGGGCGTGATATGGTTCTTTTAGTATCAGAGCCATAGGATATAGGTTAATCGGGTTTGATTCTTTTGTAGTTGGGTATTGGACCCAATACACGAATCAGAATACTCGTGATTAGGAACATATCCTGCCACCTTGTTATCGTGATTCTTGAATCATATCTCTCTCTTTATCCTTTACCTTGACGATATGCAAACCATTTTGCATCTCGACTCGAAACCTTGTGGTTCCCTATTGTTTCTCCTTGTTCCTTTGATTCGGATACTAGGATTTGGGCGACTTGAGTGGAGTTATGTGATTGTAACTATGAACTGCAGTATGGTTACAATGCGGTACTCTACTTAAGTAACTTGGAGTCTTAGTCTTGATTCACTTCCTTGTTCCATGGTCGTTATATTGCCTTGTTTCTCTTGCTTTCCAGTTCACGTTTTATCGCAAGCTTGAATCCTGTTTACCGTGCTTATCTTCTTCAGTGTTTGGCTTCAGGTGAAATCGTTTCAGGGATCCTACTTGTTCATGTCTTTCCCGCATTAGAATTATTCAATTCTGGTGCAATCCTTGTTTGTCGTTGTCTTGGGAATGGATTTTCTCGGCTCTTTCCACGCTCACATTGATTGTAGAGCAAAGAAAGCGAAATTCCAGATTCCCGGACATTCGGAGTTTTTTTTTGCTGGAGGAAACAGTTCTGTCGGGACAGTCGAGTTTAGAGCTAGGCCGACAACTAATGTTCTTTCGTCACTGGAGGTTGATAAAGATGAAGCGCCAGCTATAGTTCGAGATTTCAGGGACGTGTTCGAGGACATCTCAGATTTACCGCCAAAAACGAGATGTG
The DNA here is from genome assembly GCA_030015575.1 of Agapanthus africanus. NCBI lineage: Eukaryota > Viridiplantae > Streptophyta > Magnoliopsida > Asparagales > Amaryllidaceae > Agapanthus > Agapanthus africanus. The sequence goes on along the minus strand of JASDDO010000014.1, from coordinate 153,969,883 downwards.
GAGTTCGCGATTGATCTTGTTCCTGGTGCAGCGCCAATCTCAAGGGCGTATTATCCGATGACACCAGTAGAGTTGGAAGAAATCAAGAAGCAGGCTACTGAATTAATTGAGAAGGGTTGGATTCGCAGCAGCAATTTACCTTGGGGAGCTACAGTTCTTCTAGTCAAGAAGAAAGATGGCACAAGGAGGATGTGCATCGATTATCGAGAATTAAACCGGGTGACTATTAAGAACAAGTACCCGATCCTTCGCATTGGAGAATTGTTTGAGCAGCTTAGTGGCGTGAGGGTATTCTCGAAGCTGGATTTACGATCCGGATATCATCAGGTCCGAGTTAAATCAGAAGATATTTGCAAGACTGTGTTCCGAACTCGGTATGGACATTACAAGTGTGTAGTGATGCCATTCGGAGTCACGAATGCACCGGCGATATTTATGGACTTGATGAACCGAATCTTTTCACTGTTCTTGGACCAGTTTATAGTGATGTTTATCGATGATATTCTGGTCTACTCAAGGAGCCTAGAAGAATATGCAGAACACTTGAAGATCGCACTGCGGACATTGAGGCAAGAAAGATTGTATGCAAAGATGAGCAAGTGTGAGTTTTGGCTTGAAGAAGTGAAGTTTTTGGGGAATGTCGTGTCAGGAAATGGAATCGCCGTTGATCCCGAAAAGATTACAACAGTTCGAGATTGGCCGATTCCGAAGAACGTTACGGAAGTCAGAAGCTTTCTTGGACTTGCCGGGTATTACAGAAGATTCGTAGAGAATTTTGCTCGATTGGCTGAGTCTTTGACCAAGCTTACGTGCAAGAAGGTACCATTTGTATGGACGGGTAAGTGTGCGTCAGCTTCTGAGGTGTTGAAACAGAGGTTGATAACCGCTCCTATTTGACCGTGCCAGACAATTCCGGAGGATTGGTGATTCACAACGACGCGTCTGGAAAAGGATTGGGATGTGTTTAGATGCAGTCTGGGAAAGGTTATAGCCTACGCATCGAGACAGTTGAAGACCCATGAGAAAAATTACCCAACTCATGATTTGGAGGTTGCAGCAGTGATTTTCGCTTTGAAGATTTGGAGACACTACTTACTGGGCGAAAGGGGTCGAGTATTCATCGATCACAAAAGCCTAAAATATGTGTTCACACAGAAGGAACTTAATATGCAGCAGCGTAGATGGTTGGAGCTGACGGCTGACTACGATCTTGATCTTAAGTACCGTCTGGGAAAAGTTAATGTTGTGCAAGATGCGCTTAGTCGGTTGCCAGCAATTCAGATGTTGGCTGCACGGAAGGAGCTTATCGAAGATTTTCGAAGATTCAAGTTGGAGATCGTGCTACCGCATTCTTCAAGACAGTTGATACAGCTGCAAGTACAGTCGTCGTTGATTAAGAATATTAAAGCAGCGCAATTGCAGGACCCTAGATTGCAAAAGTTTCGAGAACAGATTGAAGCTGGGCTTCGAACGGACTTGTTAATTCATGAAGATGGTTCGTTGCGATATACTAGCCATTTGTGTGTGCCAAAGGGAAATATTCATGAAGAACTTATGAAGGAAGCACACAGTTCAGCATATTCCATATATCCAGGAGGCACGAAGATGTACCGAGATATATGACAGCATTTCTGGTGGGAAGGCATGAAACAGGAGATTGCCCATTTTATGGCAAAGTGCTTGGTGTGTCAGCAAGTTAAGGCTGAACATCAAAGGGTTGCTGGTTTATTGTAACCACTTCCGATTCCTCAATGGAAGTGGGAACATATAACCATGGATTTCGTGACGGCTCTACCGCGAAGTCCGAAAGGTAACAGTGCAGTTTGGGTGATTGTTGATCGATTGACCAAGGCAGCTCATTTCATACCATTTTGAGTTGGTCAATCAACGGAAGCTTTGGCAGAACGGTACATGCAGGAGATTGTAAGATTGCATGGAGTACCGGTGAGCATCATGTCCGACCGTGACACTTGTTTCTTATCACACTTTTGGAGGAGCTTACAGGAAAGTTTGGGGACTCGATTGAAGTTTAGCATAGCTTATCATCCTCAGACAGTTGGCCAATCGGAGAGAACGATCCAAACACTTGAAGACATGTTGAGAGCTTGCATGTTAGACTTCAAGGGTTCATGGGAGGATCATCTACACTTAGTGGAGTTTTCTTACTATAACAGTTTCCAGGAGACCATTCAGATGGCTCCATTCGAAGCTTTATATGGTCGCAAGTGTCGATCACCTGTTTGTTGGGACGATATTGGTGAACGAAAATTGTTGGGACCAGATTTGGTCGTGCAAACAGTTGAGAAGGTTAACACTATCCGGAATCATATGAAAGCAGCACAAGACCGACAAAAGAGTTGGACAGATACGTCAAGAAGACCTCTAGAGTTCGCCGTTGGTGATTTGGTATTCTTGAAAATATCACCGACTAGAGGGGTGATTCGTTTCGGAAGTCGAGAAAAGCTTAGCCCTCTATTCGTTGGACCTTTTGAGATTTTGGAGCATGTTGGAGAAGTGGAGTATTGTTTGGCGTTACCGCAATCTTTGGTGAATGTTCATGACGTGTTTCATGTATCTCAACTCCGTAGGTATGTTCGAGATGAAACACACTTGCTGGATCATTCGGAATTGACTGTACGAGAAGATTTAACTTTTAAGGAGCGACCGATGTCGATTGTGGATCGAAGAGAAAATGTTCTTAAGAACAAGGTTATCCCTCTTGTACTTGTTTCTTGGGAAAATCGCTCACATGGAGAATCAACTTGGGAACGAGAAGATGAAATCCGGCAGGAGTTTCAACATCTATTATTGTAGTTTGTTGTTTGTTTATCTTTTCTTTTCTTGTTCTTGGAATTTCGAGGACGAAATTCTTTTTGTAGTTGGGTATAATGTAACAACCGAGTTCAGTTATACCAAATTCTTTTTGGAGGGTTCATGTGTTGTGTTTTGAAGGAGACTTGGACATATTAGGGGTCTCGCAGAGTTCACGGAGTCCCGCTACCCGGATAGTGGGCTGGCGGTCAAGAGGGCTAGCAGCCTCCTTGCGGGATGCGGGGCAGCGCCCCATTAGAAATTTTTTCTAATAGGGAAGTATTTTTAGTGTCGAAAGTTTGGGAAAAAGAGGGATGAGGAGCTTCCTAAGAACGCGTGAGACAATACATGACCGCTGGGTGCCAGCGGGTCACGCGCGCGGCCGCTGGACGCCAGCGGGTCACGCACGCGATCGCTGGAAACACCAGCGGGAGAAGGGGCTTAGCCCCTAGGTTAGGAGTTGAACTCCCGAGGGCCTTTAGAGTTAAACTCCTAGGGAAGAAATTGTATGTGGATTTGGAGTTAAACTCCTAAAAAGTCTGGATTTAGAGTTAAATTCCTTTGAGGATTTGGATCTTGGAGTTGAACTCCTTAAAAATTGATTTAATGTTAAACTCCTAAAACATTTAGATCTTGGATGGTGAAAGGAGGTCCCTTTTCGTCCTCGTCGAGTCTTGGACTTCCCTAAAATGGGTTTTTCTGAGATGGGTTCCATCTTCCTCTTTTCTTTTTGTTGGATCTTAGCGAAAAGGGGCGTTGAGATTAAAAATCTTCTTTTTAGAGATTTGATGGATGATCTGAGCTCCCCTTCGAAGGTTTTATGGTGAAAACCTATTTCTTTTTTGGAAAAAGAAGAGTTAAACTCTTGATTTAATTCAAAAAAAAAGAAGAAGCTTTAGAATCTTCAAAAAGGAGAAGGAGGCGCAAAACCTAAATATTTTTTTAGGGGAATGTATATTTTTTTCATTCCATCATCATGTTGGCTTATATAGGCTTACAAGTTTACACATAGCCCCTTTGGATTTACGAAATGGCAATTTTGCCTATCTCATGCCTCATGTGCTTATTTCTTTTTGCACATGAGCCACGGGCTTTACAAAAATTATTCCCATTTATTTTGCATTCAAGCATTACATCAAACTTATTTATTACATAATTTTCTTCTTGGCATGGGAGAGGGCCGGCCACTTCATGTTCGGGCTCAACTTGGGTATGGGCCCACTTGATTTGGCTTGGGCCCGCTTGCTTGGACTTGGGTTCGGGCTTGGGCCCACTTAACTTAGACTCAGACTTGGGCGCAGGCCTACTTTCGGGCATTGACTTTGACTTATACTTGTTGACTTGTTGACATCGACCGTGGGGTGTAATTTTTGACCTTAATAAAGTGCCCCCATAAACGAATGCGCAGTGCGTACATATGCTGTGTGCATGAAATTGATGTATCTTCTTCCGTTGGGAGTTTGACTTCAAGGTGGAGCATCATTCCGGAGGCTGAGCATCCTTCCGGGAGCATCATTCCGAGGGTCGGAGCATCATTCCGATGTGTGGAACATAATTCTATGGGGTCGGAGCATCATTCCATTGTAAGGGGCATAATTCCGATGGGGCATAATTCCAGGATCGGAACATCATTCCGAGGAGCATAATTTTAGGGTCGGAGCATCATTCCGAAGAGCATAATTTCAGGGGGATGATATATTCTGAGACGAAGCATAGCTTCGATGCAGGGTTCCGAGGCAAAACATAATTCCAACGCGGGACGAGTATATCCTGAGACGAAGTATAATTCCGATGCAGGGGTAAACATTCTGAACGAAGTATAGTTCCGATACAGAGGTTGGTTCCGAGGCGAAGCATAATTCCGACAGGGAAGGCAGATATTTCGAGGCGAAGTATGATTCCGACACGGTGCAAATATATCCTGAGACGAAGCGTAATTTTGGCGCAGGGGAAAACATTCTAAAGGAAATATAGTTCTGATGCAGAGGTTGCTCCTAAGGCGAAACATAATTCCGACAGAGAAGGCAGATACTCCAAGACGAAGCATGATTCTGACACGAGGCACATTCTGAGACGAGGCATGATTCCAACACAAAGGTAGACATTCTGAACGAAACATAGTTCCGATGCATAGCTTGATTCCGAGACGAAGTATAATTCTGACAGGGAAGGTAGATACTCCAAGGAGAAACATGATTCTGACACGGGGCATATTCTAAGAAGAAACATGATTCCGACGTAGAGATTGTTGGTTGACTTGATTCCGAGACGGAGCTTGATTTCGACGAGGGGGTCATTGGTTGACTTGTTGATTTGATTTAGGAGTTTTTTATCTGTCTAGCGGGGCTTTTGAGCCTAGGACTTGGAATTTGGGTATTTGTTTGGCTTCAGTATCGCTACACTAGAATATGGTACCAGGAGCGAATCATTATTTGTCGTGGAGAATATGGAATTTGGGTTTTTGTTTGGCATCTGCATCGCTACACTGGAATATGGTACCAGGAACGAATCATTATTTGCGATGAGGGAATCTCCTTCGTTCCAAGTTTAATGACTTAGGGGTCATCTATTCCCAGTTTAACTACTTAGAGGTCATATGTTCTCAGTTTAACGACTTAGGGGCCTATTGGATCAAAAGTTTGGAAATTTAGGGTTGGGGTCAGCATCAACGTTGCTAACACTGGAGCACAGGTGCCAGGAGCAATTCATCATTTGCCTGTTGGGGAGCGATGGTTTAGGTGACAAGTTTAGATCTCTATCACCTAAGACTCTTCAATTTTATGAGCCGTAAGGGTCTCATAAAAGCATTTTCTCCCTACGAGTCGAAAAGATCTCGTAGGTGTATTTTCTCCTCAGGAGTCGTAAGGACCCCCAAGTGTGTTTTCCCCTTGTGAGTCGTAAGGATCCCACGAAAGTGTTTTCTTACGAGTCGAGAGGATCTCGCAAGATTTGTTCTCCTCATGTATCATGAGGACACATGAGTGGGTCTTCCCAAATGGAGCATAATTCCAAAGGCGGAGACAGACCACGTGACAGGTGATTGCGGTGGGGCATGGGTGTGATTTAGCTTATTTATGCCCGTGGATTGTATACGGTAGTCAATTTGGGGACCGACCGTAGGGCCGGAAGAATTTGGAGGATTTGGAATTTTGTTGGCGTCTGCATCGCTAATACTGGAATGGTACCAGGAGCGACTCATCATTCGCCGTTGGGATATTCGGGGATTTAAAATTTTGTTGGCGTTTGCATCGCTAACACTGAAATATGGTTTTAGGAGCGACTCATCATTTGCTTTTGGAGGGGTTTGAAATATTTATTTATATACACATTTTTTTACAGCGATTGCTCCATTATTTCAGCTTTTCTTAACGCGAAGGTCGCGATTGCCCTATCATTTCGGTTATTTATTCGCGGTTGCCCCACCATTTCAGGTTTATTTTCATTTTTTTACTCGCTGATTTTTATTGCGAGTTGCCCCATCATTTCGGCTTTATCTTATTTATTTATTTACACAATATTTTTACACTCCCAGTTTAACGACTTAGGGATCATCTGTTCCCAGTTTAATGATGTAGGGGTCGAAGTTGTGCGCTTATTCAAGCTTTTCGCGCTTTGATTTTGGTGAAGCTGGATTGACGACCGTAACTTGGTGGTTTGCCAGCCCATCAGAGGATAGTGCGGTTTTCTCAACCTTGCATTGGTCCTCCACCCAGTATTTAAACACGCAATAGTTCTCGATGATATGACTCACCACTCTATGATATGGGCAGTACATAGGATTGCCCGTCACGTTCATTTCATGTGGCCTTTTTGGAATAGGCAGTGCAGACCATTGTTCAAAGCGTCATTGAATATTTTGCGGATTTCGTCTCTCCTGAAGGAGTATACTTTCTTCCTTCTTTCCATTAGAGTCGGTGCCTTTCCTAATGCTGGTCCTCGAGGCTAATCGGTCTTTGGTTTGCCTGCTGTCTGCTTACCCCCGTTCAGTGTACGTATCGGAGGGTCTGCAGGCTGATTTTGGCCGTTTTTCGCAAAGGTGATCCTCTCTTGGGTTGGAAGGAGTATTGGTTGGCTGTTTTAAGATATCGATTCCTGGCGCGTGAACCAAATTTTGATTTTTCTTTGATTGCGATCGGGCGACTTGGGTTGTGAGATCTGCCATGACGTTTTCCAGCTCGTCGACTTTGGAATAGATCTTGGCCAACTTCCCGTCCCTGTCCTGAAGCTGCTTTTGAAGCTATTGGAATAATGCTTGCTTTATAGTTCCAGGTATGATAACCGGGTCATCCTTACTGCCTGAGCTCGATTCCACAGGAACTATGAGCTCCTTTGGATTAATGGCCTGAGCGGACTCTTCATCATCTAGACCGAGCCGATGTTGGGTAGCAACAACCACGTCACTGTCATGGGTATGAGGCGTAGGAGGACTTGTTCTTCTGGGTTCCACCATATAGACCGTATGGGTTGTGTACCCGTCTACTGCTTCTTCATTGGTAATGTTGCTCGTTGGGCTTTTGGCTTGTTGCCTTGGTCCGTTCCTTTCAGAGAAGGGAAGACGACTGAGAGAAACAGGTTTCTGAAAGGCTTTGGTCTCTATTTGTATGAAATAAGCTGTCGCAGCTTAATTGTTTGCTAACGCGTCTGTAGACAGTTCTATCTCTCCCGCCTTGTATTGTTTTTCGACGCAATCTTTAAAAACAAAGCAGTCCTCATTGGCATATGTTTCCCCAATCAGAGCAAAACTCTGTTGAAATTCAAAATTCAAATTTTGAAGCAACGCTTCAAATCCCGTGCGCTGCGCGCAACGCGCCACCTGTCAGAAGCTGATACGTCAGCGCAGCGCCCAAGGCAGTGCGCCCAATCAGAGCAAAGCTTTATTTAAAACAAAATTAAAGGAGGCAACGCTTCAGTTGCGCTGCGCCGTGCGCTGCGCGACACGTGTCAGCGCAGTTGCGCTGCGCCGTGCGCTGAGTGACACGTGTCACGCGCTGGGGCATTTGCGCCAAACAGAATTAAGATTTTAAAGAAATCTTTCTGTTCTTGTTAAAACAAAAGATTTTCTTCTGTAAAACAGAAGCCCTGGGATCAAAGATCCAACGATGGGGAAAATTCCCCAAATCACTCAAAGAAAAATCTCTTTAACAAATTTAACTAATTTATGAGCACTATAAAAAGGACCCTAGATCTCAATTCAAACGCATCAACATTGTGAAAGATTAAGAACTTTAAACAGAGAGAACTCTGAAGAAATTTCAAAAAAAGAAAAGGTAAAAACCTTTATGATAGAAGAATTTCTTCTAATAGATCATTGATCTAAGAACAAGATCAATGATCTCCAATAAAAAACAAAGAATAATAGTGCTTTGCACTTATGAACCATTGGTTCTCTGAGATCAAGAAAAAAAACAAGAAATACTTGTTTTCTTTGATTTTAATTAGATCAAAGAAAACAAACAGTGCTTTGCACTTATGAACCATTGGTTCTCTGAGATCAAGAAAAAAAACAAGAAATACTTGTTTTCTTTGATTTTAATTAGATCAAAGAAAACAAACAGTGCTTTGCACTTTTTTATGAACCATTGGTTCTAAAAGATTCTCAAATTAATAGTGCCTTGCACTTGCAAAACTGCACTGTTGCGCTCCTGGGTTGGCGCAAGCCACCAGAGAGCGCCACGTGTCAGCATCTGACTCATTTGCGCTGCGCGCTTTTAAGATAGAGCTTTGCTCTCTGAAATTGGCGCAACTCACCGGAGCGCGCCGCGTGTCAATACCACAAGCGCTTGCGCTCTCTGATTGGCGCAAAGCGCCTGACAAATGCAATGCATTTCTTTTACTAAAGGGGCAGGCCCAAATCAGAAAGGCCTAGTAGGCCAAATTAAATTGCAATGCAATAAAAAGGGCAGAGCCCAAACAAAATTGATGCTCTGCATCATTTATAAATGGGCAGAGCCCAAACAAAAAAATAAATAATGCAATGCATTATTTTAAAAGGGCCAGAGCCCAAATAAAGGTCCAACAGAGACCAAGATTAATGCTGGGCCAAGCCCTAGCACAGGCCTAATAGGCCAAAAAAATAAATAAAAGTGTTGAACATTTTTCAACTGGACTTAGCCCAATCGTGGCCGTAAGTCCTCAAATTAAATTGACTGAGCAAGATTGCTCTCCTAAATCAATTTACATCCGGTTCGAGGGTACATCTCCGAACTCCTCTGACACTTATCGTTGTAATCCTTCAACGACGTCAGAGAGGTGACGGGTCCCGACGACCACACATCAATACGGACTGCGGGGTCCTTAAACGCGTGGACCGAAACGTCCTTAAACTAATGTTGGACCGAAACGTCCTTAAACTAATGACGGACCACCACGTCCCTAAACTGGAACTTGGACCACCACGTCCCTGAACTGGAACATGGACCACTACGTCCCTAAACTGGAACAATAGAGCCCCAGACGCTCTTTTGTCGGATCTAAACGATCCCGTTTAAGTTGATCTTAGCCCCAAACACGGCTAACGTATCCTTAAACATTCAAACAGACTACATATTCCCTAATCAACTTCGGTTCAAGGGTACATCTCCGAACTCCTCTGACACCTGTCGTTGTAATTCCTTAACGACGTCAGAGAAGTGGCGAGTCCCGACGGCCATATATTAAATGGATCACCACGTTAAGTCGATCTTAGTTTCAAACAGGACTAACGTATCCTTAACGAACGTTTAAGTTGATTTTAGCCTCAATACGGCTAACGTATCCTTAAACCAAAAACACCAAACCCAAATCTAAGTAAATACGGATTTGGACCAATCCACGTCCTACGGGCGACGACATTACTCAGTCTCCGTATACAATCCACGGGCAACCACAAACAAAACAAACACACACGACACGAAGTGAAATTCTGGAGAAGGAGAAAGTGGCTGCCGCGATGCGGTAGCGTAATTAACTGCAGGGGCTTGCGCCTGCAGGGAAGAGCGTCCCCACAATCAAAAACCCCTCAAGCGAGGGGGAATCTGATGAAGTTTGCTACATCGGCCGCATCCATCCAAACCTCTGATACACGGTGCCATAAATCAACTTGGCATCTTCGGAGAGGTAGACGGATAAAACCAAATAGCATCTGCCCCGAATCTCAGGCAAGACGTCCTCACGTCTCGGCCGTCTTTCGGAGGGGAACAGCATAACCTATCACTTTGTGATAGGGGCTATATTTGGGGTCATTGGTCATATTCGCTTATTGCTGTCTTTTGATTCTGACAATTGAAAACCGTTTCTTTGGGAGTCCTTGAATATCTTGGGGACATTGTTCTTTCTGAAGGAATAGACCCTATCCAGCTTCTCTTTTAAAGGCGATCCTCCTCCCCTCCCAAAAATGGCTTCTGAGATTGGTTGACATTCGTCCCGCTTGTCCCTCGCCTATTTCGGTCAGCCAAAGTGTTAAAAGATTCGGTATCGTCGGAATTTCCGCCTTTGCGATTATCGTCCTTTCGGTTTCTCTAGGATTTATTGTTATTTTAGGAATCCGAGGAAGATTTCTACTTTGAGCGCTCCAGCATTTGAACTTTGTTGGTCAGCTCTTAGAATATCTTGAGCCCCATGGTGCATAGAAAAGAATTCATCTAGGTGCCGAGATTTCCGATGAGGAGATTGACGGATTGGTCTTATTCCAACGGTGGCTCACATTTGACGGAGAGATTGCGCCATCGGATTATAAAATCCATGCTGCTTTCATTGTTCTTTGGTTTGGTCCGTACGAGGTCGGCAATGGTGATCTTTTCGCTGACACTCATAAACCTTTGTCGAAATAGAGATTCCATTTGGACGAAAGTAGTAATAGAACCGTCTGGTATGCTCGCGTAACAGTCGAAAGCGACATCGGTTAGGCTATTAATGAACTGGCGGAGGAGAAGCACATCATTGCCCCCAGTATTCCCATATGAGGCTTTAAAGGGGGCGATGCGTTGATTCGCATTTCCGGTCCCATCAAATCTTCCGAATTTGGGGATGGCATAGCCACTAGGAAACCCTACCAGATCATACCGAGCAGGATATGGTCTCCCGCTACTGCTGACATCTTTTTGCGCTTCAGTTTCGGCTACCAATGTTTTGAATTTGTTGGTGACCAAATCCATTATCCGCTCTTGCGTTAACGGAATGGTGCCATCTAGGGCCAAAGCATTCCCAGAAGTGGAATGCGGTTGGCTTTCATTTAGCTCGCCCATACTTAGACCTAAAGGGGCAGACGTTGGATGCTTCGGGTCGTTGTCACACGGCTCATGAGTAGAGACTTGTGCTTGATTGGAGGGCGTCCGGGTAACCTGAGCCGTTAGTTGCACCACGACATTCGTCAAGTTGTCAATTTTGGAATAAAGTTTGTCCATCTCCTTGTTTTTACTTCTGAGTTGTTTCCGGAGCTCTTGGAGGATCTCCTGTTCTGCGATCCTCGGATGGAAAGTCGACTCCTCTTCACTGTTCGAGCTTGATTCCACATGGACAAAAGGGTCTTTGTACTTATCAGCCTCATCGAGGGGGTTTTCTTTATCCCGCGAAGGAGACTGATCTTGGGAAGTGGCTGCCACATTCAAGCTAGATTGGGCTTAGGATGTGGTAGCCCCGTCCTTGCTCTTGCTGTGTGTTCCTGCCATGTAGACAATGTGGATCACATATCTAGCCATCTCTTTATCTTTGGCGGCTGATTTCTCGGACCGCCATTATGGCCCTACCTCTTTAGGAAAGGACAAACGACTGAAAACGGTTGGCCTAGATGGGTCCTTAGTGTTGGATATAGTGCCCTCAAAGTCAATTACTAGATCACAGGCACGTGATTGCAATGATTAAGGGAGGACCTATGCCGGTAGGGCAGTCTTACTCAAGATAATAGTATGCTATCTGGTTTATCTTTATCATCGTGTACATGCTTTGGGTGATATTACAGATCACTATTACACGTTGATAGAGCCCTTAGGATTCTTGCTTGACTACCAGCAGTATGATGGCAATCATATACGTGAGGGTTGGGTAGTCTATAAGCATATCCTTAAAGGTCCCTAGTCGTGGGAGTTTCGAGACTGGGCATCGATACTCCATTAGTAGACTAGTGTATACAGTCAAGACCCCGACGAGGGGCGGTGGCCGGTCTCACAAGCCATTGGTGTCAGTTGGTTCACCTAAGATGTATACAAGTGCTCATTGGGTTATGAGTACACCGGACGGACTCGTCGGGAACATGCTAGTTGGTATTATACCCAGCGTCAGATAGCAGTTCCCTGGTGACATGTGTACAGGCTAGTTCATCGACCTGAGATCGTCATTTGCCTCATGTGAGTTCCCACTATGCTTTAATTACTACCCTACCACGGCTCAAAAGAGTCGTGCAAACAGGTTTTAGTTGGGTACAGTCCCGAGCCATATGGAGACAGTGAGCGGATCGGTAGGGGTTTCGTCTCTCCCGGTATTGGGGGTGAGATCGCGTTGTGTCTAGGAGAGCCATTACATGAAATCCTTGGCCAAGGCAAGTGAGATTTACTAGTAGGAATTCCAGTAGTATCTCAAGATGTTCTGGGCTACACTCCGACACAACTTGTACCGCTTTTGGGGGTCTGACGTTTACCAGCCCCCTAAGCCCGACATGCGATGCTCATAGACGAACGGACCGGACTGTACGGATATTATCACTGACAGGCTCAGTAGGGTTTCAGGATGAGTTCGCTCCTTGGTCTCCCTTTTGGTCAATACCTGGGCACCCATTACGTACAGCTAGTATCACTGAGGTGCTAGTGGTTAAATCCACAGCCAGTGTATTGACGAGTCTTGAGAGTCCCCCACAGAAAGTTTTCCCAAGTTTTGGGCGAAACGTTGTAGAGGCCGTATGGTATTACGGCAGGGTTAGATCATATACGTACACTCGTGCACGGATCATGATCGGACGGATCATACTAGTAGGCTTTGGTTTAAGCCGGATCCTAGTATTAGATTTGTTGGATTACTTTAGTCTCATTGCATTCGCATTCAGTCGGAATACGGATGCAGATATGTATATACAGGTGAGGGGTACTCTTGTGATCCGTCACGAGTTTACTTTAGTAGATGCCATTCTATTTATTGGTGTAAACATTTGGATTAATGTTTGCAAGTGGAAATTGTGTGCTCAAGTCATCATTAGGAGCATTAATTGTGGCATATGCATGTTTAGTGACTCATGGTCTTATTTTTGTGCATGTCACCTTTTCTTAATTGATTATTGGGTGAGATTGTGATGGGAGGAGAGAGAGGGCAGCCACATATTATGGGAGTTGGCTCTTGAGATTATTCTAGTGCTCACTCACATTATTATCTCACACAATAACAAAAGGAAAAGCTTTTCTCCTTCTTCTTTCTTCTCTAGCTTTCTCTTTGAGCTCACAATCTTCATCAATGGCATCTTCTTCAACCTCCACTCATTCCATCTCATGTGTTGAGAAACATTGAGTGTATTGAGATAAAGTTATCACACACATTCTCTACTTCACCTTGGACATGTAGGCTAGCAAACTTCATGTCCGAGTTGTTTCGGTTCGAAGCGGGAGCCCGTAAAAAGATTTCTTGATGTGGTGCCCTTTTCGACGAGGAGACCGGAGATCGAGCGAGATCGGAGATGCCGCGAGGAGCTAGGGATGGTGGCTAAAGACCGAAGGACACGGATCGATTGGTATAGCCATTCTAACTTCTTGTAGATAGCTAGTTTAGTGTTAATGGTACGATCCGGGTAAAAGTCTGCGTTAGCGCCAGTTTCATAAAAAGTTTTTGTTTCCCCGTTTGGTCTCGGATTGACGGCCGGGATGCTACCGTAGACTTACATGGTATCAGAGCCACGCCATAAACCCTTTGCTAGCTTGTTTAGAGAATGTTAAAGTATCGAAACCGAGACAAAACCCAAACACTGCCACTGAATTTGCAGTTTCTGTTATGTTTTGAAGTGTCCAGAAAAATTATTTAAACATGTGCAGAAGACTACTCAGGAGACCACATGACCACACCCCAAAGACGACCCCCACCCCTCGGATTATGGCTGAGCCCAAACCCCCAAAATCCGAGGTCGCCGGCCAATTGGATGCTTTTGGGGTTGATGTTTTGGGTGTGGTCTGCTCTCTGGGAAGTTGGTTCGGTGGTATTATTTGTGTAGCCCAGTTTGGATAAAGTTTTATCAGGTTTTTTGGGCTATACGGGGGTTATTTCGAAGTCGATACTTTCTAACATTGTTTAAAATATGCACTACATTACATTTCTATCTGCGACCATGAATGTCATTTGATCGGTAAATCTTGTCTAATCGCTATAGCCCTTTTAGACGGATTTGCGAACGCGACATTCACGTTGATGTTTTGTGTTGTGCTGTGATGTTGCGGATTGTCGTGGTGGATAGCTTGGTGCAATGTTAGTGCAGTTTAGTATTATTTGTACATTTGATATTGCGGGGCGAGCGTCCGACATGTGGACTGCCGTCACTGCATGTTTGTATATTATTCTTTTGGGGCACGACCGGGTTGAGGTCGATGTACCCGTTGTACATATTTTACTTTCTGTACTAGAATTACCCCGCGGTGGAGTGCACGGATAGCCGGGTTCTAGAGGGCAACGGGCCCGCATCTCATGGCTTTGAGACGGAGGGGACTTCACTCTAGAATTGGAGGGATATTCGCCGCACTCGTAGGGGGTATAGGTTGACCCAAGGTGGGGTGCTCAAGTTACCAGATTCCGTGAAGTGCTGGGTGGTCCATTCACTTTACTGAAGGGGGATGCCTCGCTTCTGGTTTTTGCGGGTAACTTGCCGCACCCGTAGGGGTGTAGGTTTTCATTGCACAGGCTATCCACACGACCAGGGGAACGTCGGGTTTCAGTTGCGGCTCAAAGGAAACCCGGGGCTCCCAGATTATCTGTATTGTTCTGTGATGCTTATTACATTTCGGTGATGTTACATTTATCATGCCTGGAGCGATTATTGTATATTGTTATATATATACTAGTAGATGTTGTATATGTTTTACACCCGCGCTAGTCCTGTCCCCGCTCTGTCGTTAGTTAAGTAACCTAACGGGTGATAACATGACCCAGTGGCGAATGCGGATGGCATATACGTACATCGTATTTTCGTTCTTTATTGGTGTGATTAATTGATGGGACTGCATTGATTCAGATCAATGCAAGAAAAACAAACCTGTTTGACGTTGTTGGAACAATTTTCAAAAAGCTGTTATTACAAGGACGCTCATTTTGCTTTGCACAGTGGTATTCGGTTATGAATATCCTGCACCTCATTCGACGATGCAAGGGCCGAGATCCCTTCATCGGGAGTGACCCTTTGGGCAGAAGTTTGCGTCAGGGTAATAACTTCACTTTAGTCGATTGCTTTTTGTTTTGCATCGCGGTATTCAGTTGGAATATCCTGCACCTCATTCTACGGAGAAAGAGCCGAGATCCCTTCACCGGGAGTGACCTCTTTAGCAAAGGTTTTCGCCACTATATATTTATAAAAAGCTATCTGGTTCCTTCAACGATATCAAGTTCAATACGTTAAAGGTTTTTCGCCAAAAACCATTCGTAGCCCTCCGTCATTTCAGACAGGTAGCACTTAGTATCCATGCTATGTATGTTGGCCTTCGTCAAGGCATAGTGTATGGTAGCTATTTGTTACTTTTCTGTTGCATAGATAGATGCGTTGGTTTGGGACAGTCGTACTACTATTTTAGCCTTCGTCAAGGGTATGTACGGGTGGGTTCAAATTAACCTGGATAATGACGGGTAGAACTTGACATGTAACTTATGATATGTTGGCCTTCGTCAAGGTCATAAGAGCATGGGGTAAAAATCACATCGGAAGTTTCTAAAGAAACTAAAACTTGCCAGATATGCGCATACCTTATGGAGTGTGATAACGTGAGTGGATTCCATCACGTTATCATGCGATGATAGTTGGATCCCAATTCCCACTGATGAGTTGGTTTACTTCTCGGGTGATCCCGATTAATTCTTCATTCAGGTTTGGAGGAGAATTTGAGGATACAGTGGGAGGCTTCCTGATTAGATAAAGTGATTAACCATTCTGATCTAGGTTAGAGTGCACACAGAGTGTTTCTTTTCTCTCTCTCTTTGGCAGCGACCATGGCCCGACCCTAAACTATGACTCAGTGACCAAGTTGACCGAACTTTCTTAAAACACTGGTTTTGGGATTGTCTGAGTTGCATACATCATTGCCACTCCTTCTTTTACCCTTTGCATTTCTCCAGAACACCCCGTATCAGTACGAACATCCAATTCCATTGGATAAATCCATAATCTGGTTATATACGAACTCGAAGGAACTTGTTCCAGATTCGAGGATGGATTCTGGTTCTGGAGAGATTGAATAGGACTATTTAGTGCTGCAATTCCAACATATGGCGTTTAAAAAAACTTTTAATTAACTGAATTTAAAAATTAATTAAATTAAAATTAATCACACCACAATGCAGTGCAATGGGTAGGGGACCAAATGGGGACCGACAAAATCTGGATGAATGTGCCTCATTTAATAAGACAGCCCCATCATTGGGTAAGGCAGTCAATTAATGAAAAGATCCCCAAGAGAATATTCTCATCAATGGAAATCCCTAGAAACAAGGAGAAAATCTCCTCTTTCAGAGCAAAGCTCTGTCACAGAGTGACACTTTTCAAACTCTGGTCTCAGGGGAATAGGATTCCTTAAAAGAGCATAGCTCTGTGGTAATCATGGAAAGATCCATCAAAAAAATTTTTAACACTTAAAAGAATTAAAAAATTTGGAATCTTGAAAAATCCATGAAAACTTATAATAAGTTCTTCATTTTTCAGATATAAAAGATCTACATTTGATCCAAGAGCAAAGCTCTGTTCATGGGTTAGAACCCATGAACAAGATCTCTGTAGATCTATAAGTTTTTGAGAGCAAAGCTCTGTTTATGAAACCCCAATGGGGATTTCTTTAGATCAAAAGATCTTTGAGAGCAAAGCTCTGTTTATGAAACCCCAATGGAGATTTCTGTAGATCAAAAGATCTAAGAGAGCAAACCTCTTTTGGTTAAGATTGATTTAAATTAATTTTACCTAAAAGTTTTCTAACTTTGGAAACGAGCAAAGCTCTGAAGTTCTTAAGCAAGAGCAAAACTCTGGAAAATCAAAATCCTGAAAAATGGTGAGGATTTTCTAAGGGCCAGAGGTCCTATTTATAAGGCGCTTGTACCCCTTCAGCTCACCCGTTGATCCAACGGTCAGGAGCTTGCCACCGCTGCACTCACGTGCACGCCACGTAAGCGCAACGGTGGGGGGGCATTTGTTTCCCCCAATCAGAGCAAAGCTCTGTTGAAATTCAAAATTCAAATTTTGAAGCAACGCTTCAAATCTCGTGCGCTGCGCGCAACGCACCACGTGTCAGAAGCTGATACGTCAGCGCAGCGCCCAAGGAAGTGCGCCCAATCAGAGCAAAGATCTATTTAAAACAAAATTAAAGGAGGCAACGCTTCAGTTGCGCAGGCGCTGCGCTGCGCGACACGTGTCTGCGCAGATGCGCTAGCGCAGTAGTTGCGTAGCGCATCTGCGCTGCGCGACACGTGTCAGCGCAGATACGCTCGCGCAGTTGCGCTGCGCTGTGCGCTGCGCGACACGTGTCAGCGCAGTTGCGCTGCGCTGTGCGCTGCGCGACACGTGTCAGTGCAGTTGCGCTGCGCTGTGCGCTGCGCGACACGTGTCAGTGCAGTTGCGCTGCGCTATGCGCTGCGTGACACGTATCACGCGCTAGGGCTTTTGCGCTAAACAGAATTAAGATTTTAAAGAAATCTTTCTATTCTTATTAAAACAGAAGATTTTCTTCTGTAAAACAGAAGCCCTTGGATCAAAGATCCAACGATGGGGAAAATTCCCCAAATCACTCAGAGAAAGATCTCTTTACCAAATTTAACTAATTTATGGGCACTATAAAAAGGACCCTAGACCTCAATTCAAACGCATCAACATTGTGAAAGATTAAGAACTTCAAACAGAGAGAACTCTGAAGAAATTTCAAAAAAAGAAAAGGTAAAAACCTTTATGATAGAAGAATTTCTTCTAATAGATCATTGATCTAAGAACAAGATCAATGATCTCCAATAAAAAACAAATAATAATAGTGCTTTGGACTCATGAACCATTGGTTCTCTGAGATCAAGAAAAAAAACAAGAAATACTTATTTTCTTTGATTTTAATTAGATCAAAGAAAACAAATAGTGCTTTGCACTTATGAACCATTGGTTCTCTGAGATCAAGAAAAAAAACAAGAAATACTTGTTTTCTTTGATTTTAATTAGATCAAAGAAAACAAACAGTGCTTTGCACTTTTTCATGAACCATTGATTCTAAAAGATTCTCAAATTAATAGTGCCTTGCACTTGCAAAACTGCACTGTTGCGCTCCTGGGTTGGCGCAAGCCACCAGAGAGCGCCACGTGTCAGCATCTGACTCATTTGCGCTGCGCGCTTTTAAGATAGAGTTTTGCTCTATGAAATTGGCGCAACCCACCGGAGCGCGCCACGTGTCAATACCACAAGCGCTTGCGCTCTCTGATTGGCGCAAAGCGCCTGACAAATGCAATGCATTTCTTTTACTAAAGGGGCAAGCCCAAATCAGAAAGGCCTAGTAGGCCAAATTAAATTGCAATGCAATAAAAAGGGCAGAGCCCAAACAAAATTGCTGTTTTGCATCATTTATAAATGGGCAGAGCCCAAACAAAATAATAAATAATGCAATGCATTATTTTAAAAGGGGCAGAGCCCAAATAAAGGTCCAACAGAGACCAAGATTAGTGCTGGGCCAAGCCCTAGCACAGGCCTAATAGGCCAAAAAAACAAATAAAAGTGTTGAACATTTTTCAACTGTACTTAGCCCAATCGTGGCCGTAAGTCCTCAAATTAAATTGACTGAGCAAGATTGCTCTCCTAAATCAATTTACATCCGGTTCGAGGGTACATCTCCGAACTCCTCTGACACTTATCGTTGTAATCCTTCAACGACGTCAGAGAGGTGACGGGTCCCGACGACCACACATCAATACGGACTGCGGGGTCCTTAAACTCGTGGACCGAAACGTCCTTAAACTAATGTTGGACCGAAACGTCCTTAAACTAATATTGGACCGAAACGTCCTTAAACTAATGATGGACCGAAACGTCCTTAAACTAATGACGGACCACCACGTCCCTAAACTGGAATACAGACCAACACGTCCCTAAACTGGAACTTGGACCACCACGTCCCTGAACTAGAACATGGACCACTACGTCCCTAAACTGGAACAATAGAGCCCCAGACGCTCTTTTGTCGTATCTAAACGATCCCATTTAAGTTGATCTTAGCCCCAAACACGGCTAACGTATCCTTAAACATTCAAACAGACTACATATTCCTTAATCAACTTCGGTTCAAGGGTACATCTCCGAACTCCTCTGACATCTGTCGTTGTAATTCCTCAACGACGTCAGAGAGGTGGCGAGTCCCGACGGCCATATATTAAATGGATCACCACGTTAAGTCGATCTTAGTCTCAAACAGAACTAACGTATCCTTAACGAACGTTTAAGTTGATTTTAGCCTCAATACGGCTAACGTATCCTTAAACCAAAAACACCAAACCCAAATCTAAGTAAATACGGATTTGGACCAATCCACGTCCTACGGGCGACGGCATTACTCAGTCTCCGTATACAATCCACGAGCAACCGCAAACAAAACAAACACACACGACACGAAGTGAAATTCTGGAGAAGGAGAAAGTGGCTGCCACGATGCGGTAGCGTAATTAACTGGAGAGGCTTGCGCCTGCAGGGAAGAGCGTCCCCACAATCAAAAACCCCTCAAGCGAGGGGGAATCTGACGAAGTTTGCTACATCGGTCGCATCCGTCCAAACCTCCGATACACGGTGCCATAAATCAACTTGGCATATTCGGAGAGGTAGACGGATAAAACCAAATAGCATCTGCCCCGAATCTCAGGCAAGACGTCCTCACATCTCGGCCGTCTTTCGGAGGGGAACAGATTCTGGCACGCCCGGTGGGACCTTTTCCTCTTTCCACTCCACACTTCGTGTGTCGTCTTCGCGAACCAATCGCGGTTTGTTAACGGTTGCCTTTGGATTTCAAGTTACCAGGATTTGGTCTTTTGCCTGGCGCAGAACTCAAGCATCAATGGCCTCTAACTGCACCAACTGCTCGAAGTGCCACTGCAACGGACGCTCCACCTCACCTGGAGGTGTAGCATATGG
The DNA here is from genome assembly GCA_030015575.1 of Agapanthus africanus. NCBI lineage: Eukaryota > Viridiplantae > Streptophyta > Magnoliopsida > Asparagales > Amaryllidaceae > Agapanthus > Agapanthus africanus. Next base: position 153,949,788 of record JASDDO010000014.1, on the reverse strand, counting down.
GCCCCAAGAGGCCTCCTTCCTCGCTCTACCAGTAGAACAGGTGACCCAGGCCACCACCGGCCTGTTTTTCGGGACCATGATCCCACCCACAAGCTTCTCTATGCCAATACCTGCACCAGAAACGAACAAGAAGTCAGTTTTCGACCGGCTCACTACTACGACGGCCCCTGTCAATGGGTCGTCCATTACCAAGCCAACAGCCTCTGTCTTTGCGAGGCTAGATCAAAACTCTAAGGGGCCCGCCAAGAAGCCTGTGAATCCCAAGGGAGGCAATAGCCGCTGCTCCAGAAGTCGTCAAGGCGGCTTCCCCTGTCAAAGAGTCAGTCTTTTCAAGACTGACTATTCCTGCTTCTTCCCCTGCTCGAGGATCTGTCTTCGACAGGTTGAATATCACCCCTCAAAGGACAACCTCAGTCTTTAAGAGGTTAGCACCAGCGGCGCCTCATTCAGACAGGGGGCAAAAAGAAGCTGTCTCTATCTCCGAGCCAGTCCCAACGGCTCGTCATGCTCGACGTCGCCATTGACGACGAGTAAGGAAGGCAGGGGGCAGCTCCCCTTCAGAGCTAACTCCACCTGCTCCAGTGGTGGAGGTCAATGCTGCTGTTCCAACTGGGAACAGTTTTGAACTGTTGAGGAGGGTACGTAAGAACTCTCCAACCGCTACATTGAAAAGATCTCCTCCGCCCGCGGAAAGAGTTCCGGAAACGAAGCAAGAACAGCCCCCTCAACGGCTGTCCTCAAAAATATACAAGGTTTGGCGGAGGGTTCAAGACTCCGTGATTGACCCAGATCACTCTCGTCAACAGAAAAAGGCGGAAGTGCAAGAAGAAAAGGATCGTCCTCTTAAACAGCAAAGGACGACAATCACCAGGGTGCCCACTGCAACGGCCCCCTCCACTTCAACGACCCACAAAAGAAGAAGGCCAGAGAAAACCCCCGCGCCCACGGCAAATGCCAAAGATGGTGAACCTAAACGCCCTAAGTCCGGGGGCATAACAGTTCATACAGTATACATGGCGTCGGGAAAGGAGGACAGCCGTGCATCCACAGGTCATAGACCGCTTACACGGTCAGTGACCAAGGCTCGGGAGCAACAGCAAAAGCTCCAGGAGATGATGACCGTGATGGCCGCACTCACTGGGCCAAAAGAAACCCCTGAAACGTCCTCGGATGAACGTCAGGAACAAGAAACTGACGCCGAATTCCTTCGTCGCATACTGGAGAAGAAGGATAAAGAAGCTGCGGAACAGGCAGCCAGCATAAAGAAAATGGCCCTCCTGTTCCAGGACATGGTGGGCATGATGATTCAACAGGATCCACCTGCTGAAGATCCCCCGATCATCCTTGAAGACGATAGGGGAGAAACGTCGAATCCTCCACCGGCTCTGTCAACAGCCAAGGAGGAGGCGATCTCCAAAGCCGACCTGGACGAATATATAGCTCAGCAGATCCGGGTTCATCAAGCGACTGAAGCTGCAGGTCAGGTCATAAAAACGGGGCGACCGTATCCGGGCTGGTACGACCAGATCAAGTACCCGCCAGGTTATACGATACCAAAATTCCATGTGTATAAGGGGACTGGCAATCCCCACCAGCATGTCGCCCAGTTCAGGGCGCTTTGCGGCAACACTGGCGGTGATGATAAATTGTTGCTTCGCCAATTCGTTGGTAGCTTATCGGATACCGCGTTCGAGTGGTATTCCGAGCTCCCGAATGACTCTATCAAGACCTTTGCAGAGATGGAGTTGCTGTTTACCCAACGTTTCGCGAGTGCCAGCGAGCGTACCCCAATAACGGCATTGATTAATGCCATGGTGAAGCCGGGCGAGACATGGGTCCAATATGCTATACGGTGGCGTAATTTATGGTCAAAATGCGAGCAGCACATAGAAGAAGCTCCTGCAGTGGGAATGTTTGTGGGAACCCTCGATCCGTAAGCAACCATCTCGCAATTTATGATGTTCTTGAAGCCGACCACCTTCCAGGCACTAATCGATAAGCTGGCGTAAATGGATCAGATGGGCCATAAACCTCCTCTTCCAAAGCCGGACTCCCGAAATGAGAAGGGGAAGGGGAAAGCGATCGTTGTCGCTAATGCTCAACAACAGCCGAACAACTCGAAGCCGGTCGTTCGTCAAAATAATATGCGCCCGTACGTAGCCCTTGAGGAGAGGATGGGACGTCCTTACTCGTTTCCCCGAGATAAAACGAGAAGGTTATTCGAGCTGGCGTTGCGCAACCGACTCATAAATCTGCCGGATCCAAAACGTCCGTCACAACCAAGTGATGTCAATGAGTCCAACTACTGTCCTTATCATCGAGTACTGGGTCATCCGATCGAGGATTGCTACGTCTTCAAAAATTGTCTTGAAGACCAGTACCGACAGGGCAAGTTCGCATTGTCTGACAAATGGAAGGTGAATCCACCGCAGCCCCACACCTCTAAGGGAATGAATACGCCGGGGGCAACATGCTCTGTCGTTGAAGAAGCTCCTTAGGAGGTTGTATTATCAGCCAAAACAAAGAGGATGCTGAATGATCTTCAAGCATGCTCAGCGATTAAGTGGAAGAACCCGGTGGAGCCGCAGATCATTGAAGGGATGTTGAAGCCTCGTCCAACTCAAAAGATCGATGGAGGTGGCCCAAGCATTCACAACCAGCCGTCGAAATCTTCAAAGAAGAAGAAAAAGAAGTCAAAGAAGCCCGTGAAGCCTGGAGACAAGCGCACGGACTTGCAAAAAAAAATTGACGCGCTGGAGGAATACAACCAGAAGGCACAGACTCCCATTACATTCCAAGAATTCCTCAATCACGTCTTTCAAGAGGAAGATGAGGGAGAAAGTTCATCTGACGAATCTGAAGAATACATGGCAAGCTGTCATTTGATTTCCTATTCGTTCATGGGCGATGAGGAGACTCCTTGTACTGAAACGCTGGGGGCAGATCCCGAACCAAAAATTCTAGGGTCATCGAATGAAGTAATCGACGCGTTCCTCAATGAAGCTCTCTTGAAAAGTAAAGCTGATCGGGAGCGCGAGGCGATCATATTTGAAAGGGCCAAGCGCCAACGCCTTGACGAAAGAGCTGAGATACTCCCACTGGAGCAAAATACGCCCACTACGGATAAAATCAAATTTAAAATTAGGAAAAGGTTTGCTAAAGCCGTGTCAATGGGTATGAAGCTACCATCCTCTGAGGGAAGTGTTATTGGTGGAGCGGAAATGCACCCCTCCTATTGCTTGTATCATCAGAAGATTTCGCACCCCACTGAAGAGTGCAAAGCTTTCGATAGATGGTGGCAAGGATATGTTGCTCACCGACAATAGGTTAAGCGGGAGAAGCGCAAGACTCGCCGGGAACAAAACAGTGCGACCGAAGGGCTTAACAGAACTACCGGCAATTGTCGCATGGTCAATGCCGGAGGATCACAAGTGCTCACATTCGGGAGCGATTCCGACGAGGAGCTGGCTCTTAGCCCCCTCTTTAAAGAGTCCACTGCGGGAAAAGAAGAAGAGCCGAAGATTTGTGAAAATATCCGGCTGCGTAATCGTACGTTGCCCGAAAAGAATCTCAGACCCTCAAACAAAAATGATAAAGGGAAAGAAAAGGTTTCTGAGGACATTACCCTAGATGACCAAGTCATGGAAGAGCTAACTGCCAAAAACCCGCCGAAGAAAAATAAGGTGGATTACAACGTCTTAGCGCATCTGAGAAAGCTACCCTCGCAGCTCAGCATTCTTGACGCTCTTTTACTATCAAAGGAGGCGAGAGACTCGTTAATTAAGGCACTACAAGACCCGGAGCAGTTCCAAGCTTTCCTGGCTGAAGAAAAGATGAAGGATGAATTGGAGGAAGTGCGCACGGCCGATGTCACTTTTGGCGATGAAGACCTTCTCCTTGGGACGTGCGAACACAATCGCCCCCTCTATGTCTCAGGATACTGCCATGATATAAAGATCGGCAAAATCTTGGTCGATAACGGATCATCTGTTAATCTCCTTAACGTGCGAGTGTTGAAGGAAATCTGCATGAGCATCCAACACCTCGCTCGAGACAAGATCACCATCTCCGGATTCGACTCCCAATCATCAAAGACTCTTGGATCTGTGATACTGACGCTATGCTTTGGGCTGCTCGTCACGAACATTAAATTCCACATCATAGATGCCAAGACATGATATAACGCTCTGCTCGGCTGACCATGGTTACACGAGTACAACATCATCCCTTCTACACAGCATCAGTGTATGAAATATTTTAGGGATGGTCTCGAGTATACCGTGACGGGAGAACTGAATTCTTTTTCCGTGAACGAAGTTCGCAAATATGAAGATGCCAAATACTTCTTACCGAGTTTCGAAGACACGAAAAGGTGTCA